>OW964184.2:14600553-17348053 GCA_943136025.2 Agrotis puta | reverse complement strand
TTGACTTTGACTTTGACTTTGACTTTGACTTTGACTTTGACTTTGACTTTGACTTTGACTTTGACTTTGACTTTGACTTTGACTTTGACTTTGACTTTGACTTTGACTTTGACTTTGACTTTGACTTTGACTTTGACTTTGACTTTGACTTTGACTTTGACTTTGACTTTGACTTTGACTTTGACTTTGACTTTGACTTTGACTTTGACTTTGACTTTGACTTTGACTTTGACTTTGACTTTGACTTTGACTTTGACTTTGACTTTGACTTTGACTTTGACTTTGACTTTGACTTTGACTTTGACTTTGACTTTGACTTTGACTTTGACTTTGACTTTGACTTTGACTTTGACTTTGACTTTGACTTTGACTTTGACTTTGACTTTGACTTTGACTTTGACTTTGACTTTGACTTTGACTTTGACTTTGACTTTGACTTTGACTTTGACTTTGACTTTGACTTTGACTTTGACTTTGACTTTGACTTTGACTTTGACTTTGACTTTGACTTTGACTTTGACTTTGACTTTGACTTTGACTTTGACTTTGACTTTGACTTTGACTTTGACTTTGACTTTGACTTTGACTTTGACTTTGACTTTGACTTTGACTTTGACTTTGACTTTGACTTTGACTTTGACTTTGACTTTGACTTTGACTTTGACTTTGACTTTGACTTTGACTTTGACTTTGACTTTGACTTTGACTTTGACTTTGACTTTGACTTTGACTTTGACTTTGACTTTGACTTTGACTTTGACTTTGACTTTGACTTTGACTTTGACTTTGACTTTGACTTTGACTTTGACTTTGACTTTGACTTTGACTTTGACTTTGACTTTGACTTTGACTTTGACTTTGACTTTGACTTTGACTTTGACTTTGACTTTGACTTTGACTTTGACTTTGACTTTGACTTTGACTTTGACTTTGACTTTGACTTTGACTTTGACTTTGACTTTGACTTTGACTTTGACTTTGACTTTGACTTTGACTTTGACTTTGACTTTGACTTTGACTTTGACTTTGACTTTGACTTTGACTTTGACTTTGACTTTGACTTTGACTTTGACTTTGACTTTGACTTTGACTTTGACTTTGACTTTGACTTTGACTTTGACTTTGACTTTGACTTTGACTTTGACTTTGACTTTGACTTTGACTTTGACTTTGACTTTGACTTTGACTTTGACTTTGACTTTGACTTTGACTTTGACTTTGACTTTGACTTTGACTTTGACTTTGACTTTGACTTTGACTTTGACTTTGACTTTGACTTTGACTTTGACTTTGACTTTGACTTTGACTTTGACTTTGACTTTGACTTTGACTTTGACTTTGACTTTGACTTTGACTTTGACTTTGACTTTGACTTTGACTTTGACTTTGACTTTGACTTTGACTTTGACTTTGACTTTGACTTTGACTTTGACTTTGACTTTGACTTTGACTTTGACTTTGACTTTGACTTTGACTTTGACTTTGACTTTGACTTTGACTTTGACTTTGACTTTGACTTTGACTTTGACTTTGACTTTGACTTTGACTTTGACTTTGACTTTGACTTTGACTTTGACTTTGACTTTGACTTTGACTTTGACTTTGACTTTGACTTTGACTTTGACTTTGACTTTGACTTTGACTTTGACTTTGACTTTGACTTTGACTTTGACTTTGACTTTGACTTTGACTTTGACTTTGACTTTGACTTTGACTTTGACTTTGACTTTGACTTTGACTTTGACTTTGACTTTGACTTTGACTTTGACTTTGACTTTGACTTTGACTTTGACTTTGACTTTGACTTTGACTTTGACTTTGACTTTGACTTTGACTTTGACTTTGACTTTGACTTTGACTTTGACTTTGACTTTGACTTTGACTTTGACTTTGACTTTGACTTTGACTTTGACTTTGACTTTGACTTTGACTTTGACTTTGACTTTGACTTTGACTTTGACTTTGACTTTGACTTTGACTTTGACTTTGACTTTGACTTTGACTTTGACTTTGACTTTGACTTTGACTTTGACTTTGACTTTGACTTTGACTTTGACTTTGACTTTGACTTTGACTTTGACTTTGACTTTGACTTTGACTTTGACTTTGACTTTGACTTTGACTTTGACTTTGACTTTGACTTTGACTTTGACTTTGACTTTGACTTTGACTTTGACTTTGACTTTGACTTTGACTTTGACTTTGACTTTGACTTCGACTTCGACTTCGACTTCGACTTCGACTTTGACTTTGACTTTGACTTTGACTTTGACTTTGACTTTGACTTTGACTTTGACTTTGACTTTGACTTTTACTTTTACTTTTACTTTTACTTTTACTTTTACTTTTACTTTTACTTTTACTTTTACTTTTACTTTTACTTTTACTTTTACTTTTACTTTTACTTTTACTTTTACTTTTACTTTTACTTTTACTTTTACTTTTACTTTTACTTTTACTTTTACTTTTACTTTTACTTTTACTTTTACTTTTACTTTTACTTTTACTTTTACTTTTACTTTTACTTTTACTTTTACTTTTACTTTTACTTTTACTTTTACTTTTACTTTTACTTTTACTTTTACTTTTACTTTTACTTTTACTTTTACTTTTACTTTTACTTTTACTTTTACTTTTACTTTTACTTTTACTTTTACTTTTACTTTTACTTTTACTTTTACTTTTACTTTTACTTTTACTTTGACTTTGACTTTGACTTTGACTTTGACTTTGACTTTGACTTTGACTTCGACTTCGACTTTGACTTTGACTTTGACTTTGACTTTGACTTTGACTTTAACTTCGACTTCGACTTTGACTTCGACTTCGACTTCGTCTTTGACTACGACTTTGACTTTGACTTTGACTTTGACTTTGACTTCGACTTTGACTTTGACTTCGACTTTGACTTGACTTTAACTTCGACTTCGACTTCGACTTTGACTTCGACTTTGACATTGACTTTGACTTTGACTTTGACTTTAACTTCGACTTCGACTTTGACTTCGACTTTGACTTTGACTTCGACTTTGACTTCGACTTTGACTTTAACTTCGACTTCGACTTTGACTTCGACTTCGACTTTGACTTCGACTTTGACTTTGACTTCGACTTTGACTTTAACTTCGACATTGACTTCGACTTTGACTTTGACTTCGACTTCGACTTTGACCAGGACCTCGACCTGGACCTGGAACTTGACCTAGACCTGGACCTGGACCTTGACCTTGCCCTAGACCTGGTCCTGGACCTGGACTGGGACCTGGACCTGGACCCAAACCTGGTCCTGGACCTGGACCTGGACCCGAACCTGGTCCTGGACATGGACCTGTAACTAACCGTACTATTAATGAATGTTGGATAGAAGAATCGTATCGCAGCAGATAGCCTTGATAAAGTAAGTAGTAAGTATTCTTTATTTGCATAAAATGTGGTATACAAAAGGCGTTAAATAATACACACATCAAAAGTGTCTAGGGATCAAGCATTTTTATGCGGATTTCTTGAGATTGAGATGTGGCTTTGTAATAAATTTATGATTTTATAAATTTATATGGATCCTTTTTGGTGCATTTCATAATTTGAATCAGGAACTGTGAATCAAATTCGAGTAAAAGATGAAAATCAGCTGTCAATATTTTCCCTATAAAAACATACAACGCATTGAAGACATTATTAGTGCTACTGTTTCCCTACTACTGATTAAAACCAACGTTATTATGGAGCGGCGACGTCATTTAAGCAGGGAAGAAATGCTCAGAGCCGTGGGAATGATAGAAGCTGGTTCCCGGCAACGTACTGTGGCTTTAGCTCTGAATACAAGTCAGAGTATTATCAGTCGACTTTGGACACGTTACCGAAGCACTGGTACCGTGGCTGAGCGCCATGGAGGACGGTATCGCTGCACCACACGGAGACAAGACCGATACATTCAAATCTTAACTCGAAGAGCTCCAACAATAACCGCCATGATGTTAGCCGTGAGGCTTCATCACTCTTCAGGGAACTTAATTAGCGACCAAACAGTCAGAAACCGCTTGCATGAAGTGAACCTTCATTCCCGAAGACCGCTACGGGTACCACCTATAGCAATGCATAATCGTAGGATTCGATATCAATGGGCTCTTGAGAGCACAGAAATTGGGCAGAAGAACAATGGCGTTTCGTGTGCTTTTCTGATGAGTCTCGTTTTGGTATGAGACCGGATACAAGACGTATACGACACTGGAGAAGCCCTGGACGCCAACAGCGATTAAAATCCTGCCAGGAAGTCCATCCTTATAGTGGTGGAACCATCATGGTATGGGCGGGGGTATTTGGATCGGCGGAAGAACTGAGTTGATTTGGATCAGAGGCAACCTCAACGCTCAAATTTATGCTGAGACGATTGTATCAGACGTCATCGTTCCTCTACAAGTGCAAATCGGTCCCTTATTTCAGTTAATGCATGATAATGCACGACCGCACACCGCAAGAGTTGTAAGACAGACTCTCGCCGCAGCTAACATCAATGTCCTGCCCTGGCCTGCTCAGTCGCCAGACTTGAATCCGATTGAGCATGCATGGGATATGCTACAGAGAAGAGCTCTGCCGAATATGGAGGGTATCCAGTCGCAAGAAGACCTTTTTTTGTTGTTGCAACGAACATGGGCGGCCATTCCACAGCGTGATTTGGATGAACTCATTTTGAGTATGCCAAACCGATGTTCTTGTGTTGTTAGGGGTCAGAGCCCATTGGTACCCTAAGATTCGCACCCTGTGCCCACTCGTACCCTGGAACTTTTAAGGGGCCCATTCGTCCCCTGAAGAATATTTATTTTTATTCATTCTTCTAATATAAGTACATGTATATGTGTATACTGCAGCTTGGTAGTCCTGGTACAGTCGCGCAGAAAAGGGTAAAATATAAAAATATAGTAATTTGTTACATATCATGTTTATCTATACTTATAATAAATCGGTAGAGAGACCAATTCTGTACATGAAATATATTTAAAAAATAACTATCAAGGGGTGATTAGGGATCGCTACTGATGCAAAAAATGCAATTAGTAAAATTTTTGTCTGTCTGTCTGTCTGTCTGTCTGTATGTTCGTTATAGAAACAAAAACTACTCGACGGATTTTAACGAAATTTGGCACAATTATTCTTCTTACTCCTGGGCAGGTTATAGTATACTTTTCATTACGCTACGATCAATAGGAGCAGAGCAGTGAAGGGAAATATTGGGAAGACGGGAGAAGTTACTCCATTTTTTAAGCTTCCGTCGCGTGTGCAGCCTTAATGGTTAAAGCTACATAGAAATCATGTATGACGGAAATGTTCTGCTTAAAATTATATAAGAATATTCCTTGACAGCATATGTCTATATTTTATGGTTGACTCACAATAACACGTGAAACTCCCGATAGCCCTTAGCAATTCGGAGCTTTTTGATTATATTTGTCTACTCTTACGTTTACAACACTCTCACCCATCCGTAATTAAAAAAAGTTAACATTATTACCTATTCAATAAAAAAAGAATCACGTGAATCGGTGTAGAAACACCAAAGTTATACATGAAAAACGCTAATCAGCCATCGCGCGTGAATACAGAATCATGCTATAAGGATTATTTTTGTGTAGCGGTAGCCGCGCTCGACGGCAGGTATAAAAAGGCGGGGGGGTCCGCACGCCTGGAGTTAGTCCGGTTAAGCAGCCCACAACCTCTTCTAGGTTGACCTGCGAGATGCCATTCAAAAAAGAAAAAAGCACGCGTGCTTCATACAATATTTGACTGCTGAGGCGAATAGACGTTCAGACTGTTCGACCTTATTGACAGACAATAATTGTTATTTACAAACCATGCTGATCAGCGCGACTTTTAGTCTTTTTTTTAGCGTGGTAAAATCATCAAATGAGTCCTCCCACCCAGGGCAGGGCGGGAGGGACTGTGAGACTTGACTGACTAAAATCCACGGTGTCCTTCAATAGCCCTTTATGTACCGGGGTCACGGTAATTTGTGAGTCCCGCAACCCCGGCAGGCTTTGGCCCTTTACAGGCCCCGTCATTATGCTGACACTCCTTGAGGCTAGCGTGGAACACAACGCGCCGTCGACCGGCATATTCCATGGTCGGACAGCGAGTCGCCCATTACTCGCCGCCCGCATGCCCGCGCCTACGGTGTCCGGAGATCGTCTATCGACGTCTACCACTGCGGCTGGTGTGGAGGGAAGACGCTGTCCTTTCCCTCACTCGTCCCGCCTCCTCCTTCGCGAGCATGACTGCTTCGTGCGTGAGGACACGGCGGTGCTCTGCCCATGCGGGGCAGTCCTGCACCGTATGCTCCACCGTGTCCTCCGGACGATCCTCGCAGTGGTGACACCCAGGCATTTCTTCCCTCCCTATCAGACACAGGTACCTCCAGAAACTTCCGTGTCCGGTGAGGACCTGCGTCATGCGGTTGGACAGGACGCCGTGACGCCTATCCAGCCACTCCTCAAAGAGGGGTCTGACCGCCGCGATTGCGGCGTACCCTTTTTTACTTTTAGTCTTTGAATAGTTTATTTTTAGATTTGTTTTGTTATTATTTTATGAAATAGGTATTATAGGTTTTGGTAGTGTTTACATATATTATTAGTTTACATTTTATTTCTTTATAGTTGAAGCAATAGTAGGTACGAAATTAGTTATTTTGATAGTCTACACTATTATAAAGAGGAAAACTTTGTTTGTTTGTTTGATTGTAATGAATAAGCTCAAAAACTACTGTACCGATTTTAAAAATTCTTCTTCGAAAGCTACTTTATCCACGAGTAACATACGCTATATTTTATTTTGGAGAAAAATAGGGTTCCGTAAGATATTTGGGTTTTTCGGCCACAAGGTGTAAAGAATCAACCAGAAAAGTTACTTATTTTGCGTACGCTGCCTAAACTATAAAAGATAGAACCATAAAATGTTCTAATTAATTGTTGATCTTATAATTAATATCTACAAAAAAGTCCGCGACACACTATGTCTACCTATGTCGAGTGTTTGTGATGACTGCGTCGTCGATGTTAGTGTCGGTGTCTGTGAATAGACCTGGGAATCATGTTGCTGACCGTGTCTTTCCTGAGTAGGTTTTTTGCAGCGGTAACCGACATTCACGCGGGCGGAGCCGCGGGCGCCCGCTAGTTTCAAATACGATTAAGTTTAATAAAATGCCTCTAGGCTTTCTCAATTAAGCCAATCTTCAAAATAATTAATGAACTTTTGGTTTCTTGTACATTTGTAAATATTTAGCAAAATATATGATAACTATAATATGTTTATGCAGTAAAATAAAACTGTGTAAATGTTTAATGCGCGCACATCTTATATTCAATTATGTTAAAAATATTATTATTATAATATTAAGGGATTAAATATAATGACCACCATAAAATACTTTGATACCCTTAATTCTTTTACCAAATATATATGTTACGGCTAAAGGTAGGTGTGAACCTAAACTTAAGTGATTATTTTTTAATAAAGTTTTCGTGTCAAAATAGTAAACATTATTACATTGTTTCCTTTTCCATTTCCTTCTACATTTTTAGCCAAGGACCTGCAGCTACACCTAAGTTTAGCCGGCTAAAGATAGAACAAACTAACATTAACATTTCGTCGAAGATAAACCTAGGTTTAGCCGGCTAATCTTAAGTTTAGGTTCACACCTACCTTTAGCCGTGACATATATACTTAACACAAGAAAAATAAAGTCCATAATTACAATAGCACTAGCTATTTTAGACAGGACTGCACTTCAAATTGTAATCGAACACCAAATGTAGTAAATGATCACCAAATCTAAACGAGCAAATTAATTGCGCTGTTGAGCGACTGGAAATACAGCTCGGGACTTGCTGGCACCCCGACTCGGCCAACTTAGGTTAGAAGAGGATGGCGATGATCCTCTTCGTGGTTATTTTTTTTTTAAACCACCCAGAAGTAGGAGCCCCGCGAAGCGGGGCTCCGTCGACATGCTACTGCCAATGTGAGCTCCTTATACTCTGCTCATTAGTGCAATTTTCGGGATTTTGTCCATCGGGATTTTGATACGTACCCAATAATTTGGTGTTCATTAACTATTTTTGGGTTAACAATGATTTATTTGGAGTCAGTTTACTTAAATAGGATAGCAAGATGTAAACATTTAGGTTATAATTTTACGTTAAAATGATGTTTTAGTTTTGGTGATCATTTACTACTTTTGGGTTAACAATGATTTATTTGGAGTAATTTTGCTTAGATAGGATAGCGAGATGTTAAAAGTTTGACTTCATTTAATAAAAGACCAAAAACACATTGAACAGTCTCATATTCGCAGTCACTTTCAAGAACCAATATGTCACCGAGGCAGCCACAACCTACAAAGAAAACACCTTATCTATTTTATAACCCGTTTTTTTTTAACAGGCCATTCGTAGAGAGACAATATTACATCGTAAGCCTATCGACAGGTTATATTATTATCATGACGGATTTTATCATTGATCAAAGCTCTTTTTTCAATGATCTGTTATGATTTATTAAATTAATTCCGTTAATAAACTGTTCACAAGTGTACTATGTTAACCGTTTCTTATGTAAAATATAGCTAATTTTATCTCAGGGGACCGATAGGCACCTGAATAGGTGCCGAATCTTTAACTTATATTGTATATTTAATAGAGGGTACGAATGGGTACCTTAAAAATAATATTTTATATTAAAATATTAACTGGTCCCCTACCAGGAGACCAATGGGCACCTATATAGGGGCCGAATCCACAACTTTTATGCTGGGGGACGAATTTTAGGGTACGAATGGGCTCTGACCCGTTGTTAGTGTTCGCGGTAGAAACACGGATTATTAATTGTTTAAGTTACCCAATAAAATTTTAAAGAAAACTGTTATTTCAGTCTTTTTTTCGAACTTTTGTGTTAGTGGTTCAAATGTCAAAAATCCCTTTATTAGGAAAATGGCAAATTTCTTTATTAATGCAAAGGTGACTTGGTTTATCGTTACTGTGACAAACGAAAACACTTTATTTGATGAATCCTTAAAAAAAAATTTAATTAATATCAATCAGGAGAAAAGTTATTGCAAAAATATATGTTGATCCCTAGACACTTTTGATGTGTGTATTTAAGTGCAGGACACATTCTGCCATAACAATAGCATGCAAAATTTAAACAATGATTAGGAACTATTGTATATTAAAAATAGCACGCAAGCATTTCTTTTGGGCTATTAAAATTCAAGAAAGCTCAGCTGTGTATCCCCATACAACTATACCATAACGAATTATTGTACAAATATACGCATGATACACCAATAGTGCGGTTTCTTTTGTAGTCATGTCTCTGACCTTCTTCAGGGCAAATACATTTTTTTTCGTACCACTTGCTCAAAAAAGTGACATTCTATGCTTCAAAAATCGAACATAACGATAGTCATTTTTAATCTGTTAAAAACAGGGAGAGAATGTTGTACTGAATTTCTTTCATTCATCCTCTAGGGAGAGAATGTGATTTAAATTTGGAATACTTACCGAAATTTATACTGAACTACATCTGTGTTTACACCATTGAGTTTGTATATAAAGCATTACACATTTTTTTGAAAAAGGAATACGTATTTATTATACAGTTATGATTATTAAACAAAATTACGAAAACCGAAGAGGCCGTATGAGCTTGATGCCTTTGCTTTTCCGACAAAAAAAAATTTAATCTAGGAATTTATTTTATTTTTATAAATAAGTTAATGTTCTAAAAATGCGTAACGATTTTAAATCAAATGAAACGCAAGTTCCTCAGACGCAAGAACAGAGATATACTCAAATTAACTCATCGACAATAAATGTACCAAACAAAAATGTAACTCTCTCTATCAATAATTGGACCAATGTTTCGAATGTTAATTTTTACTTTTAATTGTCATTATTTTCAATAAATGCTTTTCTCATATTATTATTGAGTTCATTTTTTCGCAAATGGTACGAAAAGTAGAGTATTTTCCTCGGTGATAAAGCTTAGTCTTGGGTGAACTTAAATCCCTCGCTACACTCAGGACTCGTCTTAAATCCCTCGCTTCGCTCGTGATTTAAGTTTTTAACACCCTCGCTACGCTCGGGAGTAAACCTCGAGTCCTTCGTTACGCTCGCGATTTAAATCGTCACCCGCGACAGAAGACACTGCTTTATCCCCTTGGTTAATAATCTACTATTTTTTGCAAATGTTATCTGTGTGTTCTTTCCACGTTAGGTGTTGTTCTATTATAATGCCTAAAAATTTGGTACTATGGATCTGTTCTATTGGTTGATTATTGGAACTGATGTCTAAATTTTTGTATGTACTCTTTTGTGTTTTAAAATTAATAACTTTTGTTTTTTCTAAATTAATCTTTAATGAATTTTTATTTAACCTTGCCATAATGGCATTTAAAGCGTTGTTTATTTCAATATTTTAAAGACTTATCTTTACATTCAATAATAATTGTGGTGTCATCTGCAAACAAAACACAGTGCAGAAATTACTAGGGTGGACGAGGAATGTAATAAACGATTTTATGTTTTACTTCAAGTTATGTCGAGTGGAAAAGTTATTAATGCTAATAAAATTCGGTCAGTATGCTCTGGATACTACACAAAGATATGTTAATAAATATATGTGGTATTATATGCCATCATCTGTCCATAAAATCCTAAATCCACGGGGAAAGCGTCATTTGGCATTATTCAGTGTTACCCAAAGGCTAACTTTGAAGATGCACCAAAAATCAAAGAAACAAAAAACAGACTTCATCATGCTAGGAAATGCTAACAAACACTTTTGTATACTTCGAACATAAGAAAAGCATCTAGTAAAAAGTCTATGGACCGTATAGATGACGCTTTAGAGCTAGTTGAATAATACAGTGTGTATCGGCGCGGTGGGATTATCGGCGGGCACGGTAACTCACTAGTACCTTATACAATAATTACTATATTCGTGGTACAACACAAACTATACATCACATGAACATTACGCTAGATACATTTAGATGCCGGGGTCGCGGGTCCAAGGGATTACCGTGACCCCGGTACGTAAAGGGCTAGTGAAAGATTTTAGTTAGTACAAGTCTGACAGTCCCTCCCGCCCTGCCCTGGGTGGTGGGTGGTGGTGTACTCAAGAATGAACAAAAAAAAAATAGAATCAAATCTATAAAAACATAATTATGGATTTACGAGTATGACACAAAACCGACTCAATCTCCACATAGTGCGCCGGCCGTGGTTGTTCCTGTTGTGAAACGCGCGGATGAAATAAGAATTTTTCTTAGCATAGTGCGCGTTCTTAATACACGAACACACCCGACTTACAAACACGCCGCGACTTAAAATTAAATTTTTTCTCTGCGCAAACAGTTGTCATTTCTGTTCGCTTATTATGTTATACGATCCTCTACTGATTTCAAACGACCACATTTATAATCTATATATAATATAATATTATATAATATTATAAAACAGAAGAGTTATTTGGTTGAACGCGCTAATGTCAGGAACTACTGGTTGGAATTCAAAAAATATTTTTCTTTTGTATAGTACATATATCGAGGAAGGCTTAAAACATCACACTATCAGCAATAGGAGCGGAGCAGTAATGACAAATGATGTTGAATCAGAAGATCGTCAAGTGAGCCTAACAGCAATTAACGAGGTACGCGAAGCGCGTTTATCGGCTGACCGAGAGCGTCACGCCCGCCCACGTGTGTCTGAGACTTTCATCGAAAGGGATTCGCGCCACTAAATAATACATCGTTAAGTTCCGACATCCACTCGAACGAAGTCGGGGGGACAACTAGTCTTTGACTGTTCTGACTATTGTGCCCAGAACTGTATTAATGCCGCCCGCTCCTTCACTAGGATGACTACTTCGCAAAAGGAGGCGACCGCTTCCCACTCGACCAATGCCGGGCGCGAGAGGTCTCCGCCCATCGCCGTCGTGAGGACACGGCGGTCCTCTGCCAAAACGGGGCAGTCCTGCACCGTATGCTCCACCGTGTTATCCAGGCGATCCTCGCAGTACCTAGTTTCTTCCTTCCTCATCCGACACAGGTACCTCCGTGACGAGAGGTACCTGTGTCTGGCTGCATAGGCGTGACGAGACGCCGTGACGCCTATGCAGCCAGTCCTCAAAGAGGGGTCTTAGTGCCCACAAATACTTCCATACTTAAATAAAATTATAAAATAAATACAATCCGTTCAAGGTATTGTGCAAAATGCTACTAGGTACCTACCTGCGTCCGGTGTTGACAGGCATTTTACCACATTGATAACAGGTTTGCTCCACCGACGATGAATTTTCATGACTCTACATCACATAGGCTTCATTGAGCACAGGCACTAACGATGTCTTATGTGCCTCATTCATTAGATTACTGACACCGATAACACTAATTAATTGAACAACACAATACTCATTGTCACAGTATCTGACTGTTCAAGGTAACTAAAGCAAATTTTTACGAGAAAGTTAAATCGCGAATATTATTTGCGGGGTTTGCGGCAACGCTTTTAAAATGCTAACGCAAATAGGTACGACGACAACGACGCTTTAGCGAAGACTGCGGGCCGGTCCGGTGTGCGGTCGGCGAAGAGGGTGACGGGTGTGCGGGGAGTACAAGCGAGAAGCGCGGGCGCCGGAAGGGATCGATGCCGTTTGATATGCTTGAATCTTGAATGCTTCCCTTCCTTGAATGTTTGCGAATTAGGTGATTTTTAAAGAAAGGAGGAGGTTATCATTTCGACTGTATTTATTTTTATTTTTTTATGTTTGTTACCTCATAATGAAACGACTGGGTGAACTGATTTTCATGATTCTTTTTTTGTTTAAGAGGCCTCCTACAGTCCACTAGCGCCGCCAATCGAAAAAATGTCATAACTCGTAAATAGAATCAAAAATACAAAATGTGGTCTGTAATTACTGTAGAAAAGGCAATAACGTAATTTTATAACACACTAGCGACCGGCCCCGGCTTCGCGCGGGTGGACATTTATTTTTTAAGCTCTCTGAAAAAAAAAAATTCCGGGATAAAATATAGCCTATACGGATTCGGAAGAATCCCTCTAAGTAATGGTAAAAGAAATTTTGAAATCGGTCCAGTAGTTTTTGAGCCTATTCAATACAAACATACAAAAATACAAAGGTTTCCTCTTTATAATATTAGTATAGATTGTCAACACTTGAAATATAGCTGTTTAGCAAAAAAAAATTATTTGTAACAAAAACGGCCGTTTATGTTTAGAATGCACGATTTAGCTAATCACATTTTTTCGATTGGCGGCGCTATAGTGGACTGTAAGAGGCCCCTTAAAAGCTTGTGCTTACCGTGTGGTCCCATTGTCACCAAGTCAGGATCTGATAATTGGATCTTGGAGAAATCGAGGGCAACCCTCAAATTTTATGGGCCCACACATCGTTTTTCGCAAATCTTATGAAGTAATTTAAGTACTTGCGTATGGTAATCATCATCTTATGTAGCTGAGCTGATGATGGAAGGTAGGTACAACTCCTTAACAGTAAGGAGTAGGTATCGACTAATTCATTGTTCGCATATCTCCGGAACTACACGTCCGATTTAAATAATTCTTTTTTTTGTGCTAGGTATCGTTCAACTAAAGGAATACAGCAAGTTTCATCAAAATCGGTTCAGTAGTTTTTGAAATAGGGAATTTTATTAGCTTACTAGCTGTGCCCCGCGGTTTCACCCGCGTTTTTCTCGTTTCCGTGGAAATACCGAGATAAAATATTGCCTATATTATAGCCTCCCTCAATAAATGGACTATTGAATATTTAAACAGTTTTCATATCAGATCAGTATTTCCCGAGATTACCGCGTTCATAACAAACAACCTAACTTTTCAGCTTTATAATATTAAGAAAAATATAGATTAAGTTAAATTGTATAAGTCGCAGGCAATAGCTGTCTATCTGTTCGACATTCAGCCAGACACATAAGACTACAGGCGGGAGTGTCCGTCCACTTTAAACCGGGTTAAAATATTATTTTAAAGTACTTTTGAGTAAATTATATTTTTCGTTTTATTTTCTTGTGGCAGAAGAATATATTGATTGTTTCCGCAACCTGATCTTGACAACGCGACATATAGTTGGCCGTGCGAAAAACAGTCTTGCCGTAAATCTAATCCTACATATTTAAATGTTTGCCCCTGTGATCTATTTATCGTTACGGCAGAAGATAATTTAATTGGGAATGGGACTCTTTTAAAATAAAAAGGCAAATCATTTGGAATCATTGGGATCCGAGGTATAAGTACTGTTTGACCAACCGCTAGACCAGTCAAAACTGTTGCAACAATCACGTTATTGCGAAGAAATTTAACCTGAAGTCGAGTCCCGTTACATAAATTTTGTGGCTTTTTTTTATCGTGGTAAAATCATCAATTGAGTCCTCCCACCCAGGGCAGAGCGGAAGGGGCTGTCAGACTTGTACTGATTACAATTCACGGTGTCCTTCAGTAGCCCTTTACGTACCGGGGTTACGGTAATTTGTGAGTACCGCGACCCCGGCAGGCTTTGGCCCTATACAGGCCCCGTCACTATGCTGACTCACCTTGTGCGCGCGTGGAACACAACGCGCCGTCGACCCGGGCATGGTCCATGGTCGGACAGTGAGTCGCCCATTACTCGCCGCCCGAATGCCCGCGCCTACGGTGGTCGGAGATCGTCTTGCGACGTCCGTCGCCGTGGGCGTCTACCACTGCGGCTGGGGTGGAGGGAGGACGCTGTCCTCTCCCTCACACGGCCCGCCTCCTCCTTCGCGAGCATGACTGCTTGCAGAAGGAGGCGACCGCTTCCCACTCCGTCTCGACCCGCAGCATGGCCTCGACCAATGCCGGGCGCGAGAGGTCTCCGCCTATCGCCGTCGTGAGGACACGGCGGTGCTTTACCCAAGCGGGGCAGTCCTGCACCGTATGCTCCACCGTGTCCTCCTGACGATCCTCGCAGTGGTGACACCCAGGCGTTTCTTCCCTCCTTATGAGACACAGGTACCTCCCGAAACTAAATTTGGTGGCTTAAGATTTCTAAGATAAATAACTGGGGCACCAATTTTTAACTTGAGAGAATGTGGCGGGAGGCCACTCGGGTTTAGAGAATTAAGAAATTCCTGTGGAAAATGGACTGCATCTTCTTGATCCATTACATTACCAATAGTGTAGGTGACTATATCCCCTGGAAGTTTAGTTAAAATTAAATCGTTAATTTCGCCAAAACTACTGTTTCTCGCCGCCAATATTGCTCGTTGGTACATCCATTGATAATCTTTATTTTCTATTTCGACGATATCTGGGTAAACTTTAAGATCTTATACTTACAATCATCAACAAATATATTTCGAAAAAGATTATTACAGGATTTTATGTTGATAAAAAACTCTATGGCCCATAACTCACTAATAGGTACCAACTCTTAACATCTTACAAACGTGATAACTTTTAAACGAAATATCCGATTGAGATGAAACCAAAAGTATTTTACTTCTACATAAATACCCTTTTTAACATAATGCTTAATTTGGATAAAGATCAATATTACGATACATATTTAACGTAGTTTTTTTTTTCTTCAGACGATTTAATAATTATTTTGAACACAAAATCAATCTTTTGAAAAAAAGGCTTAAGGCAATTGGTATTAAAACGACATTTATCTTTTTTATTAAAGGTCCGTTTTATTTGGTATGAGCATCAACAACTCAACGTTTTGAAATGAATTTCATTTTAGTTTACCCCATTCAAATAAAACTGGGCAGTTCTGGAAATATTACATACGTACCATACGAGTCAAATTGATAACCTCCTTTTTTTAAGTGGGTTAAAAAACTTTAAAAAAAGGAACCGACTTTAAACCAATAAACCCAAAAAAGTGTTCCTTTTATTTTCAAATAGTTTTCTTTTAAAAGCAGATTTTGTCTATAAAATGAGGCTATTTATGCACTTATAGTAACCGTAATAGGAAACCAAACACTGTATATGTGGCCCAAAAGGAAGTGATAATTTTTTATAATTTTAAATCTAATTTTAAAATTTAATAAGTTTGTAACTTAGTTAAGTAAGAAAATAGACAAAAAATGACCACCAAATAGATAAAAATAATTCTCCATCTTTATCTCAGAAAATATTTAACCTAAAATTCTGAAAAATAAAATACAGATACTAAGCACCCCCATACGATTACAGGATAGTGAGATCGGAGGACCAAGATGGTTTTTTTAAAATAAATGCAAACTGAAACATGTGGCCATATCAAAAATGAAATGGCTGCTAGACAGCCTCGGATTGAGTTTGCTAACTTGTTACCAGACAGGACTGAAAGACTTATTCTTAGTTAGTAACAGGGGCATCCCTACCCCATTGGACCTAATCAAGATTGTTCTCAAGGAATTTAAGGTTTCATAAAATTTTCTCTACTGGGCTAGCAAAAAGTTGCTAAAAAATGTTATAAAACAAACAGTTCAAATCGTTTTAATAAAGTGCTTTTTTTTAGTTTCAGGCATTATTTCAAATTAAAATAAATCTTGTTTCATTTCTAGATTATATCTTTTCAAAATCCCCGTTTGTAATGAAATATTTCCAAAAAAATGATTAACGGAAAATAACATGTAATGTTTTTTTTTTTATATTTTTATGTATTATTTCATTAAAATGCCAATAAAAGTCAAAAATATGAAATAGCAATGGTATAGACTCAAATGGTTTTATGCCAAGCTATTTAGATTCCTGAAAATTAATTTATTTTCATTTTATATCCATTCATCCGCTATGAAAAGTAGTTAAAACATGTGATAAAAAAACACTTTAATTTCAAACTGATTTAAACAGATGTTTTAAAACAACTTGTTTTAATCATGTCAACCCTGTTCCTTACTCTCCGACATTCCTTCCAGAATCCTGACAGGTCTCGAGATTGGTTTTCCTTAAAACCGCCGCTCTCTGTGCTAGTTCCTGACGAACTTGTTCCAGCCAGTGAGATCAATTTGTAGATGGGTGACCAACTGACCATGGTGAGGTAAACCTTGCCGAGATTCGTCTTTGGATGGGTGATCAAAATAAAGCAACACTTAAATTAAGCAAAGCACTGTGCGATGAGGTCTATCTTTAGATAGGCAACCAAAGTAAAGCAATGTGCGATAAGGTCAGGTTTTGTATGGGTGACCAAACCGAAATTAAGAGATGAGATGTATTTTTAAAATATGTAACATTAATGAATAAAAGAAAATAACTTGCAAAAATATTATATTAAAAAAATATTCTTTCTCACGATTCTATCAGATCTTAGGTTAAATGCAGTCAATTATTTTTATCATACATCATAATAACATATAAATGTACATTTTTATATTATAACAATTTATTTTACATGTAAAGACGACAACCTTCGCAAAAATGAGCTAGTCTTTGGTATGAGAGAGCGGCGAGAGTGCATCACTGCGATCCCGCGTCCGCGTCCGCCTCCGCGTCCGCCGCGCGCAGCGTGCGGCACGTGACGTCATTGGGCCGGCCGAGCGCCAGCGTGCGGCCCGGCGCCGCCGTGCGCGACACACGCTCGCGCCGCACGCGCAGGTTCCGCGCGCCGCCTCGCGAGCGCAGCACCACCGAGCGCACCACCGAGTGCGGCTCAGTGCTCACGCGCACGCACAGCGCCACGGTCGAGTAGAAGTCTAGGTCGGCCGCGATGCGCAAGCGCGGCTCGACGCGCACGTCGGCGTGCGCAGTGAGCTCCGACCAGGCCGTGCGCACGCGCAGCGCCGCCTGCGCCGCCAGCCCGGTGCGCAGCTGCAGCTCGGCGCGCGCGCTGCGCCACCACAGCGACACCTGCGCCTGCGCGTCCAGCGCCAGCGCCAGCGCCGCGCGCACGTCCGCCCGCACGTGCACGCCGGCCAGCAGCGGCACGCGCGCGCCCTCGTGCAGCAGCGGCCGCAGCGCGCGCAGCACGGGCGTGGCCGAGCTGGCCGTGCCGGCCCACACGTGGCCCAGCAGCTCCGCCTGCGAGCGAGCGGTCAGTACGAGCAGGGTGCTTCTCAATATTCACTAGACGATGTGCGACGGTGCTAGGCGACTCACCTGACCCTCGAACAGTGAGATGTCGGGCAGGCGCGCACCGGCCACGGTCAGCCCCAGGCCTCCGCTGGGCTCCTCGCCGGGCTGCGCGGGCTCCGGGCCGGACTCCGCGCTCGCTTCGCCGCTTCCTCCGCCGAAGGCCTCGAGGCCGCGTGTCCACACCTCTACCTATAGTAATAAAATCGAAAATTTTAGTTTTAAAACCTATCAGTCCGTCCTCGCCGCCCCGACTGCCTACGTTAGGAGTAATTCCGTGTAGTCGAATGAGCGATACTCACAGCGAGCGCATCGAAAGTGTTCCCATGCTCGTCCCGCGCCTGCAGCCGCACCTCCCCGCGCCGCAGCAGCCCTGCGCGCGCCACCTGCAGCGACTGCAGCTCGGCGCGCCAGCCGGCCAGCGCCCAGCCCGGCGCGCGCGCCAGCACCGAGGACGAGCCGCCCGGCGCGCGACAGTCCCAGCCGCGCAGCAGCGGCCCGAAGCGCGCCGGCAGCTCGCGCAGCAGCGGCGCGCGCGGCGCCAGCGCCTCCATGCTCTGCCACAGGATGCGGCGCAGCTCGTGCTCGCGCCGCGCGTGCAGCTCGTGCAGCGCGCTGGCCAGCGGGTCCGGCCAGGCCGCGCGCCGCCGCACCAGCTGCTCCAGCGCCGCCGCGCGCACCTCCAGCGCGGCCGACTCGTTCAGCGCCAGCGCCTGCAGCAGGCCCAGGCGCTCCCGGGCCAGCGCGGCCGGCGCGGCGTCCAGCGCGGACAGCGCGGCCAGCGCGGGCTGCGGCGGGCCGCGCGCGTGCGCCAGCAGCAGCTCGGGGTCGGCGCCCGGCAGGTTGGACAGCGCGCGCAGGCGCAGCGCGGCGCACGGCGCGTCCCGGCAGCGCGCCAGGCCGCGCAGCAGCGCGTCGCGCACGGCGGCGGCGGCGGCGGGGCAGGCGCGCGCGGCCGCGGCGGCCGCCAGCAGCGCGGCGCGCCGCACGCCGGCGGTGCGCGCGGCCTCGCCCAGGCGCAGCACGTCCAGCACGGCGGCCTCCTGCGGGCGGCACGCGGCGGGTCAGGCGGGTGTCTCACTCTCGCACGCTCGTCTGTCGCTCTACTCACGTCGGGGCGCGGCGCCAGCGCGAAGCCGGCCAGGTAGGTGTGCGCGAGGTCGGCCAGCGGGTCCTGCGCGGCGAGCTGCAGGAAGTCGTCGGCGGCGCGGTGTGCGGCGCGCGTGCCGGCCAGCCCCAGCATGCGACACAGGCCCGCGCTGCGAATTATTTATTTTCTTTTTGTTGTATCAATTGTAGTGACAGAATGATACATGATCGAAAAGAGTGGCAACCTCTTTGGATAGTATACTCTTTGGATACCTACTAGGATGCAGCCATGCTTAAGCAGACTGTAGAGATCAGGCGCATATTGTTTTAATCAATTATTGTAAAAGCTGTGAAATAAAGACGCAATTTACTTCTTTTTTGCAATTTATTTACAGTGCACAGCAGTACTTACAGCTGATCATGCATGTCGGGGCGCTGCAGCAGCTGCAGTGCAACGGAGTGGTTGGCGCGGCGCAGCGCGGGCAGCAGCTGCAGCGCTGCAGCGGCCCCGGCGGCCCCTCCTCCTTCCCCGGCGCCGCCCTCCTCCGCCAGCGCCTCCTTCGCCTGCGCCAGCGCTGCGCTCAACTCCGGCAGCTCCTGCACACGCCACAACACGTTACTGGTTATTTCGCCTAGTATACGTAGCACTTCCTCGATAACTCACTTATCGCACTACTATTAGGTTCAACATGCAGTGTATTTCACGCAGGTACTTTTTCTTGTCTTTGTCGCCTTGTGCGAAAAAGTATATTGAAAAACCTCGTTTGATTCACGTGGGCATTTGTATTGCTGTTCTCGGCTTCTTATCCGAGAGTATTCCGCGTCGAATACAATAAGGCAATTTATTTATTTTATCCTTTATTTCAGGCAGCTAAGGCCCAATAAAAACACAATATTTGTTTAAAAACAAAGTACGCTAAATGTACCCAACCAACCGACTACATTCCGATATCCATAAAATGATGTGCACAAGCGTAGTACTATTAAGTTTTCTGTGGCACGAGTGTGTAAATCCCTTATACCACTCAATAGCATTGACAACTCAATTTGGTCGGTATACGCGGAGATATGGAAATATTAACCCTTAAGATCACTAGTGTGTCCGTCTGTCCGCCCTTCAGTAAATTTTCTCCGAACCTTCTTTTCTTTCAGTTTTTATTTCTAATTTTATTCGTATTTTTACGACGTTATTTTAATATCTTCCTTGTCGCCATCAGGCGGTACAGTCCTTAAATTTTGTAACATAAGTTTACGACACTACAAAATTTATATTTGATTTCACATTGTGACATTATTTGATTACAATGAATATCTTAGATTTAGTTTCAAAATAAAACGGCAACAAAAATAATGACGGGCTGGACATGATAGGTACAATGGCGGGGCTAAGGTCCCTCTTTGTGGAGCGGCTGGAGACGGACCACGGCGTCCTCATCTTCCACCTGACTCAAGTCCTGTTTCGGGAGGTACCTCAGAGATTCAGTGGCAGGCGAGAGGAATGGGGTACAGTTGGAACCAGTGAAGGAAAGGACATCTTGTACCTTCGTAATGGGTGACTCGCCATGAGATGATGGACCATGCCCGTATGCCTCAAAGAGCTATCAGCAATCTGGCCGCAGCATGGCCTCGAACAATGTCGGACGTGAGCGGGTTTCCATTCCGTCGCATCCAGCAGCATGGTCTCAAACAATTCTAAGATGTCGACATCAATCAGTGCTCTCATTGTACTGGAATGTTAAGATAACATTCCAGTACACACTCTGGGTATTAGTAAGTTATAATGAATTTGTAGTATCGAAATGGAGCATCGCGCACGATGAGAGAAGTCGACGTAAAAGTAATAAAAATACATATCAGTATCTGAAACGCAGAGATAACAGTCGTCAGCTTCCCTCGTGGCGACACGTAGCGGCGCGCCGCAGATAACGCGACCCCGACGACCCGCTTATCTCACCTCGTCCTCGGCGGCCGGCGCCTGCAGCTGCAGCCCGAGCGCGCTGAGGCCGCGCGGCAGCGCCTGCAGCGCGGCCGGCAGCGCGGCGGCCAGCGGCGCGGCGGGCGGCGGCGCGCGCGCGGCCAGCGAGTGCCAGGCGCGCGCCTTCAGCCCCAGCGCGGCCGGGCCCAGCTGCAGCAGCTCCTCGGCGTGCAGCGCGGCCAGGCCGCCGCCCGCGCCGCGCGTGTACCGCGCCACGCGCCGCGCGCTGCTCACGCCGCCCGCGCCGTCACCCGCGCACGAGCGCTGCCGACCACACCACCGTGTTACATGTCTGACTGTGTCCTACTATATTGGCTTGGATCTGATAATTATAGCAAACACACATTGTACGAGTAATTCTAAAAGTTAAACCTATTGGGGTTGTCTTCTTATTTTTGAAAGAATGTAGGTGGATTTTCTTAAACAATAGCAAAGTACAGATATACAGTTGGAAAATTCATTCCAACTCAATTCCAAGTAGCCAAATCCAAAACCATGAAGTATAGTGAAAATTACTAAAAGGAGTCTCAAAGCCAACTTTAATAAGAACTAAAACTGCATCAATGGATTTTTTAAATTTGTTTGTACCCAGGAATATAACCTTTTACTACTCGAACACACAGATACTTATTTTAATAACTGAGTGTTAAAATTCCCTGGGACAATTGATAAACTCCATGAAAGCGGAGCCACAGACATGAGCTGGGTTTTCTATAATTGTTTTGTTTACAAAAAACCTTCGCCACACTAGGACGGTAACTGGCTTACTTTTAAAAAAATATTTTGATTTTGATACATAATATTGCATAAAGCATTTAAAGTGTCCTTACCTTAATTTTCCTAAACACTTCCTTAGAAATAGTTTCATATAGAACTCTGCAGGAGCCAGACACATCTGTCTCATTGTATTCACCATCCAGCATTTGTATCTGAAAAATGATCATTTCTAAAAGTTATTTAGAGGATGACATATAAGTAGAAAACCAAACAGTGACACCAAAACTAACTGATTTATTTCCAAATACTAAGAATTTAAATCACTTTGTTTAATAATTAGTCTGAGTATCAAATACAATATACAGACAACTGTCAGCAACTTGTTACCTGAAAAAGACTAAGCAGGGCCTTCTTGTAGTTGAGAATGTCAGGCAGCTCATCAGGGTCGAGGTAGGCTGCCTTGATCTCACCACCAGCCCAGTGAGCGTAGAATGTGCTGTCACTGTGAGAGTCCCACACTGACTCATACGGCATGAAGTCTGCGTTCATATGCTTCCCGCGTAGATATAGCTTAGGTGATTGCAACTGTTTTAATAAAATAATAATTATGAACTATTATAATAATTGTGTTAGTGCTTGCAGCTTTTTTTTGTTTTTAAAACAAAAAAAAAGCTGCAGTGCTTGCAGCTGGAAGCAGTAAGTAAAGTCTAATAACTACAATATTGACAAAACGAAGTACACTACTTAGAAGTAGAACGAACGTGGCAACGATGGTTTAGAATCGGGATAGGTGCGTGGGCGAGATACTGACGTGGAACTGGAGCAGGTAGCCGGTGTGGTCGGGCGCGGCCCAGCGCGGCACCACGGACAGGCGCGCGCGCAGCTTGTAGCCCACCTCGCGGTCCGCGCGCGCCGCGTCGTTCAGCTGGAGCGTGGACTCCAGCTCGAAGGCGGCCGGCGCAAACACGGCCCGGCGCGCCTCTTCCGCGCTCGCTGCCGCCAGAAGTACG
The DNA here is from genome assembly GCA_943136025.2 of Agrotis puta. Classification (NCBI taxonomy): domain Eukaryota; kingdom Metazoa; phylum Arthropoda; class Insecta; order Lepidoptera; family Noctuidae; genus Agrotis; species Agrotis puta. Next base: position 17,325,164 of record OW964184.2, on the reverse strand, counting down.
CATAGCACCGCTACGCACATCACACTCACATGTTTACTCATATTTACGCGAATACGTCGCTACTGCTCACTGTACACCGGTGCGTCAACTTGCAGTCATAACGTTAGCGCTCACTGATTCAAATACGAATGATTCAATGCGTGTCCGTGTCGATGTCACTGACACTGACGTTCAACTGGCGCAAGCGCACGTTTGACAGGTCGCCGGCCGTTATCGGCGCCCATGAAGGGGGAAGGGTGGCGGGCGACGCGGCACGTGCGGTGGGTTGCGACGCACTTCCGCTTGCTTATGAAACGGGCCCACAGTAATAATGATATTTTAGTCCTTAGATTTTTAATAATTTTAGCATTCAGTAATTTTTCTGGCGAAGACTTAAATTATATTATACTCGTGTTTAAATAAAAACAATACCTACTGAACAAGTTATACTAGGTACTTCCTACTAATGTCATAAACACTGAAAGTTTGTTTAGATGGATGGATGTTTGTTACTCTTTTCAAGCATAGTTCAAAAGACCACCTCAGACACCTGCATGGTTCTCAAATACCTTTACCAATACAAAATTGTCTAGACTTTCAAGAGACCGTGACCTCAAAGTTTGGTTCGGATGTTTCTTCTCAGAGTAGTCAGGAACGAAACACCGGCCTCATCTAGTGTAAAAATAGTTTCTTTTTAACGTGTAAAAGAGTTTGTTAAAACTAATTTGCAATATAAAGATCATTTATCATTTAGACAGGTTGTCCATACAAGTTTGGGGGCATGGATCAACTCGTGCGACTCGATGCGACTCGTACGTCATCTTCAATGAAGCACTGTGCAGATCTGGGTCACAATAACGTCGTCCATGACATCCAGCTGATGCTGCAGGAATGCCGGGACGACCGCATGGTGGGAGCAGCATTTCTCATTGTAAAAGTGGATCGCAGGATTCGCAGGGGTTGTGCTAATGAGGAGGCATCTATCAATTAATTTAAAAACTTGTATCGCCCAAGACTAGGAACTAGGTAAGTTTTAACGCTACGCTCGGGAGTAAACCTCGAGCCCTTCGTTACGCACGCGATTTAAATCGTCACCCGCGATAGAAGACACTGCTTTATCCCCTTGGTTAATAATCTACTATAATTTAACATGGGTTTGCTCTTGTCTGTTTTTGATATCAGTGGGTGCCTTAGATGAAGTCTATTACTAGCTTACCCAGAAGAAGTCCATTCACTCTAATGAAAGTTTTCAGTCGATTTAAAGAAATTTAAGTTGTATGACATCGGGAACACAGACGCAGGTAGTGAGTCCTACTATATTGCGCACCATGGAGAGTATTTGGAATCGCTTAGTGCGAATAAGTGGAATATGGCAACTAGGGATGGATGGAAACATGGAGTTCATCTAGATGTTCAATGCTGCAAGTGGACCAATGGAATGAGGATGTGGAATTCGTGAGCTCGCTTCATTTTAGGTCTCATCTTTGCCAAGAGCGAACCTAATATAAAAATAAAACGAAAAGCGGGCAACCTCGCAACGAAGAGATCAGCTAAGCTGTGAATTTTAGCGTCCACCAGTTTCACGTTCGCAAATGAGTCTTGCAGCAAGTTGGTATTTAACTGAGCCATCCGCAAGATTAAGTTGGGTTACGTTGCTGCAATACTTCATGCAGAATTGGACTTGCGCAAAAGCCATCTAGGTGGTAAATTATCGGTTCACTCTGTTTAGAATGCCCAGTTTTTTTTACTGACTATAATGTACCTAGTAAGGGTGGCAACCCTAGGAGAGCACGAGGCGAGGGGAAGGGTAAACAAAAACACTACAACACACATGATGTGGTAGTAAATTTATTGAACAGTGCCGACGACCGGCGACCACGCATTAATCACTGTCATTAGCGCTACTTCATTATAGTAACATTCTAATGAGGACAAAGTTTGGTTCGTAGATACGCTACTCAAATTATATTTGATTTGAGTAAGCACCTTCCGGTAGACGCACAATACTATAGTCTGCGAGGGTGACATTGGTCTATAAATGTTTACAACATACTTTAAGTAATCAAATTACGATTTTAATTTTTTATGTGATTTCTTATTCTTAAATACATAGGTTTGTTAATTGAGTAAACACTAAGGGAGTTCAAAATAATATTCGATAATAGGCCAATTTTACCCCCGCGAGCATAAATAATGTGAATTTATCTAACGATACTTATTAACTAATATGTTTAACTTAAATAAATAAACAATATTTAACAAACTGCAAAGACAAGTAACAATAACAAATCAATATAACAGGATTCATGTTGCCCTTGTGGAAACTCATTTAAGCTCAGAGAGCGACAACGCTCCTCACACGGAGAGTGAGCCCAGCTGCATCACTGGCTACGTGCTGAACTAGTGTCAACATGACGCATTGCAGTGTCTATACTCTGCGGCGGCCCCACCGGGTACCGGTAGCGCATGCACCCCGGCGAACCCACTGCCTCAAAGCGCGCACGAGGCCAATCGGCGGCTCTTCGGGCGGGTTTCCCCATACGTCCACGAGTCTACTGTTCTCGAAAACTTAAAACTCGTGCTTCATTTCCAACCAGTCTATTATTATGTTCCTTTCCCTTCGGGTCCATGAAAATGTTTGGTATAGTCAGCAATAAACGCTTCGCTGAGGTGTAGATCTTAATAATTATTTCTGTGAAAGAAAATGCTGGCGTAACAACTTAGAGGCGTATATGCGAGAATAAATAAAGGACAATTGAATTTAGATAACTTCTAAGAATTAACTTTTTACTGTGTCACAGAAATGGTCATAACATTTAAGTCCATTGAAAAAATTACATTTGGGTTTGCATTAGTCAGAGGACGCTGTTTGATTCTTCGGATGAAAAGGGGGTTTAATGTAAAGTTAAATCAATGTCTGTGGGGTCGCAACCCTTCTCCGACAGCCACCATCTTAATAAAAAGGATTCTGTGTCTTGTTTGGTGATAGGTTACGCCCGGTGTCACCACTAAATGGACCATAGCGATGTAGAAAGTCTGATCCCAGAGTCCCAGAAAGTCTAGATTCTGGACTTTCTGGGTACATCGCTATGGTCCACTATACTAATACTATTTAAAAGGAACAATAAAATAAAACATTAATTATACAGGTAAAAAGGTACATAGTGTTCACATTTTCCCAGATAATGCATTTATAGCTATTTTACAAACACAGTATTAGCAGTGTGTGAGCATTCAAATTTTAACCAGTTTGATTCTCTTGAGCCCTACATTGTGCTATGGAGCAGGACCAGTTTCCAAATATTTTTTTCTATACAAATATTATAAAGAGGAAAGATTAGTATTTTAGTGTGTATGTGTACTAAACTCAAAACTCAAAAACTACTGTGCCGATTTCAAAAACTTTTTCGCCATTTGAAAGCTACATTCACCTTGAGTAGCTACTAGGCTATATGTCCACCCGTGCGAAGCTGGGACGGACAGTCTTGAATATTTCTTCTAATTTAAAATATGCTTACTAAGTGTATTTTTGACAAGGGCTGGCAGACGGCGAGTAACTCACCGAAAACTCAACAACAAGGTCAACGGCGCATCGTTCTCCACGTGCACCTCATAGAGCTGCCAGCAGACTGACGACGACCATTATGGGCAAAACGCCTGCCGGGGCGGCGGGGCTGTCTTAAAAGGGTTCTTTTATATGAAATTGTTTTTACTGACTGTAGTTTGGATAAATCTGGTGGACCTGTTACGAATTAATTAAAAACATTGTTGAAATTGTTCAGGGTCCCGGCGGAAAATAAAGAACGACAGAAATGTGAACCTCTGAGAATAACGCCTCCGCGCAAATTTTTTATGGAAAATCAGAATGTGTGCAACGGCGGAGCGTTTGACCGAACTCTGAGCTTCCATGATGTGCACATAGATACAGTCTGCCTAAAGCATGCACTTAATAAGATTGCACATGATCATAACAATAAATAGCACCAGTGATGATGTACTCCGCACCAACTAGTGGAACAATATCACACGAACATGACGCGCCTCGCTTTGTACTGGTCGCTGTGGCGTGCGCCGCAGCTCATTTGGATCGGATAATCTTTGGTCATCGAACTATATCTGTAGATCATCGCGGTCGACATAAGGACCAATAAATAATTACTTACTTTTATTTACAAATCATTTTAACTAGGTAAGTAACGTTCAATCATAGGGGCCGGTCGGCCGGTGCATATCACGGAACGCAGCGCAGAGCTTTCACTGTCGAACACGAAGTTGGCCCGTACGTAATACCAACCTCAGAAAAGTAAAAAACAAACATGTACGGGCGCTAGTAGGTCAACCTACCCTAATCTGTCAAATTCTACCAATCGGACATTAATCTTACACTATTGTGATAAGGTTGAAAATCTGTTAAGGAAATTTGACAGATTGAGGTAGGTTTTTGAAGTTTTAGAAATATTAATAAATCTGTAAATGGAGAGTCAATGCGTCGATTTTACCAACATCGGATTTTCCAATTAAACCATTTAAATCTGTGGTTTTGAGCCCGCCCTACATGTAGTGCTGAAGTATCATCGCTTCTTCTTGGAACCACTGGAGACCAAGCCTGGGAAATACTTCTCGAATCGCCCATGATCGAACTATTAGTGTAGTCGCTTCTATGCCATTCAGGAATGACTTGTTTTGTTATTAGTTTTTGGACGTTATTTCAAGGAAGGCAAAGTCGATAATAATTTGACAGTGAATATTGCTTTGCGTTGCGCTCCGTGTATGCCGTCCCTGAAGCGATGTGTACACAGCAGGTGTCGCTCACGAGTATATCGTCATCAGGATCATCTGCGAACAAAATCACGGCCAGTGAGCGCGCTTGCTCATGGCGCGATGCGGTGCAATTCGAATTATTTACGACGCCGGCCCACTACAAACGAAAATCATCCTTACAACTATGACATAATGGCGCTACCAATATAAAAAGGTACGGTCTGTTTAGCCACAGACAAGGTAGATAAGAAAAAAAACAAGATTGTCGTGCCGAATCACTTGTAGTTGTTAGTCGTCGCAAATCATTCGAAAAGTGTCATGAGCATGGGCACTAATAGTTAGAGCATGGGCGCTAATGTCACGTAGCAAACAGGATGCAGCGCGCAGCACGCAACGCGCGGTACTCACGCACTTCTGGTACCAACCTCTTCTAGGGAGAGTGGGTTGGACTTGATCTTAGTGTCGAGACTGCGGTACCGCTCTGTAACACAAATACGACGTCTAAACTACTCAACGTTTCACTTGACACGCTCAAATTATTCTGTGTAGTGTAATGTGGAGAGTACCGTGCGCGAGGTGCAGCCGCGCCAGCGCCATCACGTAGGCCTCCTGCGACAGCCGCGTGCCGCGCGCGTAGCGCAGCACCAGGCACTCCAGCACCTTGTTGCTGGCCGTGACGCCGGCCGCCCACAGCAGCGCGCGCAGCCGGTACGACGACGCGCCGCCGCAGCGCGCGCCGCCGTGCCGCAGCCACGCCGCGCGCCAGTACGCCAGCAGCGCCACCAGCGCCGGCAGCTCGTGCGAGCGCATGGCGCCGCTCAGCGCAGGGTCGCGCAGCGGCACCAGCGCCCGGCACAGCTCCAGCGACGGCCGCGCGCACAGGCACGAGCGCCACACGCGCCGCAGCGCCACGCGCAACGCCGCCGCGTCCAGCTCGTCGCCTGCGCCCGGCGCCGCCAGCACCGGGGCCTCGTCGCGCAGCTCCGCCGGCACGTCGCGCACTATCACGTTGTCCTCGTTCTCCTCCCTGCGGGTGGACCGCGGCGGATGAGGGCCGTGAGGCGCGGATGCGGGGGACGGGGCGGCGGGGCGGGCGGACGGCACTCACCACACGTCCGTGAGCTCGTCGGTGAGGATGCGCAGCAGGAAGGCGGCGTCGGTGTGCGCGCGGCCCGTGTGCGGCACCACGAGGTAGCGGCCCGGCGGCAGCGTGAAGAACGTGACCACCTCGCGCGCGCGCGACTCGTGCGTGACGTCGAGCGGCCGCAGCCCCCGCAGGCGCTGCCCGGGCCGGCGCAGGCCCTCGCCCAGCTCGTACACGGCGAAGCCGATGGCGCGCAGCTTGCGCGCGGCCGCGCCCACGTCGTAGTGCTGCGTGACGGACACCACGACGTGGCACTTGCGCGCGGGCTCGGAGCGCGGCACCTGCACGTGGAACTGCGGGTTGGCGCCGGCGGTCGCGGCGGCGGGGGGCCCCCCCGCGTTGTACCCGCGCCGCCAGCGCCGCCGCGCCAGCACGGCGCGCCACGGCCGCTTGGCCTGCAGGCCGCGCTCCAGCAGCCAGTCGTCCGGCCCCACGTGCAGCAGCTCCAGCTGGCTGAAGCTCTGCGCGAAGTCCTCGAACGACATCCTGCCGCACGACACTACTTTACACCGATGTGGCTAACTGTGTGACCGCGATAAGACCGAAACTGTGGTGTGGTCATCACTGCACACCAGCATTTTTGTTGTATGGAATGTTTTTTTCATAGATGTAGCCGCTTTTTCCACCCTGATTTCAAATCTGTGCTCAGATTTTTGTAATTTCCCGAACGAAATTGACAGGGCCTTCAGAGTTTCCGGGAGCAGAAGCTAGTTTGGTAAAATTATTACCTACCTACTTTTTAAATAGCAGCACAATATTGCTATGCATCGATTTAACCTTATTCAAGTGTTCCAAGATACTACTAATAAGTATTATAAATACGAATGTTTCTGGAGTTCAAGAGTGTCGGTGGTATCCCGAGGTGTCATGTGCAGTGCTCGTGTAGTGTTGAGCGGTGTGAGTAAGAGAAAGGCTCGCTGACCAGAAGTCCCCGGGGCGGTCGGCGCGCGGCGCCAGCAGCTCTCTGTCGGGCGGCGCCAGCGCGCGCCACTCGGCGCTGTCGGGCGCCCAGGCGCCGCGCCACGGGCCGCGCGCCGCGCGCACGCGCACCAGCGCGCCGCCCGCCCCGCCCTGTGCGCCGCGCACGCGCGCCAGCCCCGTGACGGCGTAGGGCGTGGCGGGCAGCAGGCCGGCCGGCGCGCCGCGCGGCGCCGTGGCCACCAGCAGCGTGGAGCGCGGCACGGCCGAGTTGAGCACCTGGAACGTGAGCGCGCGCGGCTGCAGGCGCAGCGAGAAGCTCTGCACGATGCCGCCCGACAGCTCCTGCAGCGCGCGCGCCACGCTGCCGCTGCGCAGTGCCGCGTACGAGCCGTGCAGTCTGCGGACAGTCGCACTACAGTCGGGGCCGCGCCTCCACCGCGCCTCCTCCGCGCCTCCTCCACGCTACTCACTTGGCGTAGGCCTTTTCCAGCAGCGGCAGAGTGAAGTCGTCGCTCGCGGTGCGCGAGCTCAAGAGGCGTGAGCCGCGGGCCGGCAGTCGGTCGTCCACCACCACCTCGCGCCACTCGCCGAACACCCAGAACCGGAACCTGCAACGCGCACAATACTTTACTGGACCCACAAGCTATTAAGTAATCTGTGCAAATGAAGATAAAAAAGAGGAATGAAAACTATAAATGAATTTAGTTTTAGAGCAATTTTTTTGTGGCGGTTTTGTGACTTCCCCGTCACTCCTGCGCTGGGCAGTTTCGCACAGGCACGCCCCGACAGCTTTAACACGACGACGAAGCGCAGGGCGGGGCAGTACCATAACAGATTTTGTTTGTTTTTGTTATTCTGTCTGTATGTGTTCTTTCATCTAAACGAGTCTTGTTACTTGAATTAAACTTAAATCAAATTAAGTTCGATCACGATCACGACTTTGAATCTAACTAAACATATGATGTCACTGCTTGCGGTAGCGTCGGGGGTCGGGTTACCTTCTTCCCGCATAAATTTAAATGATAACACTCACAAATAATCAGGATTTACTGTAATATCCTCGATTCGAAGACATGTAGCATGCACCTACCACATGTATCATGCACTTTTCTTATGTAGCATGCACCGACCATAAATGTAGCAATTTTTTTTTCCAATCATCAAATCAGTCCTCCTACTCAGGGCGGGGCGGGAGGGACTGTCATGCTTGTACTGACTAAAATCCACGGTGATCCTTCAATAGCCCTTTACGTTCCAGGGTCACGGTAACCTCATGAAACAGTTCGTACGCGACTCACCATATGTAGCAAGCACCTACTCACAGACACGACAGAGGATCACAGTTCACTCCACGTCACGTAGACTTAAAGGGGCTGATTATAAAGATCGGACTAACTTACCAAGTGACGTCCGATCCTCAATTATGTGAAGTAATGTCGTCTCCATAATTTTATACAGTAGTATGCAAATCTTTGCATGCGCGTTGCCACATTATTAAAAGATGAAGCGAAAAACGCCCATCTCTATTTCAAGGTAACATCCCTAGTGCTCCAACTTTATCTGTCATTGTTTCAAAGAATTCACAACTTTCGTGCAGGGTTAGAATCTGAAACATATTCTGGGTAGGGTCGGGAATAGGATGGAGACGACATTACTTCACATAATTGAGGATCGGACGTCACTTGGTAAGTTAGTCCGATCTTTATAATTATGTTCCGTAATGTCGTCTCCATAATTTTATACAGTAGATGTTTAAAGAAGAAAGTTGTGATAACACGTTCAAATTATTTAACCCCCCTTTCATAATTTGAAGACTATTATAATTAGTCAACATAAAATTTGCCTTCTACATGTTGGCTAAACATTTAAATTCTTGTAATCAGTCTTTTGTGAAATATAATTTAAATCGTCCGATAACCGCTTAATTTTTTCGTTAAGATCTAGTACAGTTTGGCTGGTATTTAATGATGTGTTTGGCAGACTCATCATAGTCGCATCAAATAATGTCGAACTGTCTTTGCTGATATCATTTAGAGAACTGGTTCTTTGTATTTTACGGTATGTAATATTATTGCTTTCTTCCCTTATAATAATATGCCAAAATAGTAATATCAAATATTGCAATTTAAATCTATGTGAAATGGAACGTCGTCCCAAAATGCTGATACTCAATACAATACAGTTAGATTTCCGAACGAAGATAAATATGTCCGATCACAGCCAACTTTGACAACAACTTACACAATGTGAAGAATGTTACAATCAGTCAACATAAAATTTGACTTGTCTATGTTCTACATTGAAATACTTATAATCAATCTTTTCATTTTACACCATAACATCTGAATCATCATTAAGGCCACACCAAGCAAAATAGTTTGGATCACTTATGATAAGCCTTTTACAAAATATAGTAGATATTGAGTTGTTGTCCCAACCTGCTGATTTTTTAATTATCTTAATATTAGCACCTGAATCAGAAGCTTTTGGAGTGGCAGTATGCGTAAGGCATGAGCTGCATCTGCTATGAGCAGCATATTTAGTGACATCTAAACCACTAACAGATAGTATTTGTTTAATCCATTAACTAATAGATGTTGATGAAGCTGAATGACAAGGTTTCTTAATTAATGTTGGTAATAATATAATTATGGTAATATTATTAATTATCACAATTGTTAATTCTTATGTTTTTAGTTGCATCTAAGTAGGGTAACAATATTGTTTGATAGGACAACAGGACAGTCATTTGTTTTCTTAAAAAAAAAATGATAATGGTAAAAGACATCTGAATTACAGTCATATGTCTTAACAGAGGCTAGAATCTTAATTCAAAAATTATATTATATATAATAAAATTCCTTCATTTACACGAATGTTTTCTATCCTTATAAATGGCAGGGTTTGCACTCAGTGAGCGGTAAAGTTTTGATTGACATCATCCTTTGGAAATCTTCCTTCTATCATTAACTTCTATATGTGTTCCTATAACCAGTTGTTGCTACAATGTTGATCTTATGGAATTGAAAGGACTATAGTACAATGTAATTCCTCTCCTCATGAAAGCTTCCCTGATAATACAGTTGCTGTATAAGTATCAAGTGTAAGGGGAACTCTGGAAGGATATTGCAAGTCTGGTGAGATGCAAGGACAACGTTCACAGATGTAACTATAGATTCAAAAGGTGGATACAAGGTTGTGACAACCACCTCACTACATACTACTACACCCCCCCCCCCCTCTCTTTTTATTTGAAGGGACCTACTTAATAGGGCAAACAGGGGAAATGTATTAAAGAATATTGCATCTCACTTGATGATTAAATCATCAATGGATAAGGTATCTAGTCCGAGTATCATGAAACATGATTTTGGTACTTAGCATTAACTCAACTGGCAAATAAGTCAACTTAAAGGCTACCTAACTTTTCAACAATTGTATTTATTTATTTTTTGTATTTATATTTTTAAGACGTTGCCCCACACTAGGAATTTCTCCTGTGTCGTGGGTGCGTTTACAAATCACATACACAAACACCCAGACCCGGAACAGCTACTTGTAGGTCATACAAATATTTGTTCCGTGCGGGAATCGAACCCGCGACACATTGCACAGCAGTCCAATCGCTCAGCCACTGAGCTAACCGTACAATGGGTTTGTATGCTTTAAAAGAAGTTTCTTCAAAGCTAATAGAACATGCTAATCTAGACTATAAGATGGGGCGCTGTGTTCCACCTATCTTATTGACATGATATGGCTGTAATGTTGTCTATACTCAGCAATATTTCACAATTAGATAGATTTGACGCAATGTTTTCAAGTCTATAAAAAACTGTAATCAATTCAAGGTAATTGATGTGATACATTGTGTCATGGTCTGTCCAGTACTCCATGACTCTTCATGTCATTACAACCAAGACCACAGTCAGTTAGCAAGGAATCAGAGGAAATCTGTGATATAAAGTAGAACTCTTTTATTTTGCAATTAGTGAGAAAGTAGGATGTCCACCGTTGTAAATCCTTTATGCCTTTGCTGTCTAGGTAACAGTTTGCAAAATTGTTAAACAGGGCTATTGTTTTATTTCTTTCAAGAACTTTTGTATATAACCAACCATATTCCGCTGCTGGGCATGCTGTAATAAGTAATCCAAGTAATTCTGCAATATAGTTTTACACTTGAGATCTAATTTTATATTTTTCAGATGTTTCTGTAATTGTTTCATTTTCAGTCTCAGGAAGTGATATAGAAAGCAAGATGGCACCTAAGAATTTATATTTTTGCTTGGGTTGTAAACACCTTTTCTCCCCATTTATTATGAAACCTAAGTTTTTCAGTAACTGTACAGTAATCTCTAAATTTGACATATTTACTATCAAAACTTATATATTATCATCTAGAATAATCTAGGTGAAAAACTGGCTTAGGTCTTTGGGACCACAAGTAGGACATAATTTAGTGAAAACATATGATGCTATACTAAGGCTAAGGAGAAGAGAAGTAATTTCACATATCACAATATGAATTTTAACCCTTAAATATTCCTTGAATGTTTTTCCACAGATAATGAGCAATATGCATTTTTAAGATCCATGTTTGTCATAAAACCATTTAGACTTATCAGTCTGGTGGCCATTCTTATGTCCTAATTTAAATGTGTGTGTATTAATACTTATGTATTGATATTAAGTTATTAAGCTTAAAACGCCATGTCTCCTCTGCTTTAGGATGAAAAAAAAAAAAAAATACTAGAAGGAACTGGTTTTATATGGTTTTACAGCAACACTACTTCCTTTTTGGAAAAATTATAGATTAGCCTTTGTGAAATTTGAGTGTTCACATTCAAATGCGATTTTATATCTTGGTCACAAGTAGTGGGACTAGTGTTGATACTATCCCAATGACAAAGAAATGGTTCTACGGTGTGTCTGGTAGTGCTGTTGATGTCTCAGTAGAGAATGCCCACTCAATAGGCAATGGTAGTCATTGAGAGCCCGGGAAGCTTAAAATATTGTTAAACTTGAGTCTTAATGGTTTTGATTTTAGCAGCAGACTTCTTTACTGTTTGACAGACAGCCAGCTTATCTTGTAATTTGTCCTCAGATTAATTCAGAAATTATTGAATTTTCCATAATTCTTTTAGTTCTTTGTTTAGACCTAGGGGGGTTAGTGACCTTCTAGTTAGGGTGTCACTGTGTAAGATGTTACTCACACTAAATAGTGTGAGTAACATCTTTATGTTCCCTCATGTTCTGTTGAGATAGTATATATTAACTATTTAACAGTTGCCCGATTGCAGACAGTAGCGGTCAAGATGACTTCTTTGACACTTAGTCTCTTGTTTAAGCCCACTGTGAGTCATGGCTTCAGCTAATTCTTCAGTATTCATCAACAATCATTTAGGATGTCATATTCCTTCCATAAAAAAGGGGAAAGAAGAGATTGAGGAGGCTTTAACCCTTGGGTACAACATATGAGGAAAAAAGCTTAATAATATTTTTTTCCTTTACAAAATCTTGCGTTTCCTTTAATTTAGCCTGTAATTTAAGTATTCTCCTTTCTTTCCCAGTACTAGACCTTCCTTTTTCAGGATCTTGCAGATTTCTTCAGTCTCCGGCATTAACATATGTACACATGAATGGTTGTTGGATCCACCGTGGCTCCGAGCGTGTGTAGGGCTCCAGGTACGTGAACTGAATTGAATATTAAGGTAGGTACAGCCACACTGCCGGCTAACCTCTCGTGTTAGCTCTCTTGGCAAGTGTTGAGTAAGTACTCATGGCTTCCCATGACTGAGCTCTCATAAAAGCTCTAGGGCACTGAATTATGTCAAGGTGGGTACCTACAGTTACACCGCCGGCTATTCTCTCGTAATAGCTCTTTCTTGGCAGGTGTTGAGTACTCATGGCTTCCCATGGCTTACATCTCGTAAAAGCTTTAGGGACACTGAATTGAATATTAAGGTAGGTGCAGCCACACTGCCGGCTAACCTCTCGTGTTAGCTCTCTTGGCAAGTGTTGAGTAAGTACTCATGGCTTCCCACGGCTGAGCTCTCGTAAAAGCTCTAGGGCACTGAATTATGTCAAGGTGGGTACCTACAGTTACACCGCCGGCTATCCTCTCGTAATAGCTCTGTATTGGCAGGTGTTGAGTACTCTACGTACATATAATGAACACATTAACTTTATTGTTTTGCCGGTTAATTTACATATCCGAATAATGGACTCGCCCATAGTCTAGTTAATTGCATTAACAATTATTATACCCATGATTAGCCTCTCGTGATAATTCTAGGGTTAATTTGCCGTTAATTCCGATGCTTAATACGTTTAAGCAGATTTTAGCTTGTTTTGCCGGTTAATTTACATATCCGAATAATGGACTCGCCCATAGTCTAGTGAATTGCATTAACAATTATTATACCCATGATTAGCCTCTCGTGATAATTCTAGGGTTAATTTGCCGTTAATTCCGATGCTTAATACGTTTAAGCAGATTTTAGCTAGATCAAACGCTTTGTACGACTTACCGGAACAGCGGCACTTGCGACTTCGCTCAATTCCTTTTTTGAGTCTATTTAGTTCTTTATGGAGTCTTTCGATGGAGAATTTGTAGTCACTGGGTCGTCGTTGACCCTTTCTTATATCCATTACTAACAATTTTCACTTATTATAATATATATTTCGAGAAAACTTTGGATTGACGTGACAACGCAACGCACAAAAAAGTACAATGACAGATAAAGTTGGAGCACTAGGGATGTTACCTTGAAATAGAGATGGGCGTTTTTCGCTTCATCTTTTAATAATGTGGCAACGCGCATGCAAAGATTTGCATACTACTGTATAAAATTATGGAGACGACATTACGGAACATAATTGATTATGTTTACGTATTTTGAGCGGTACTATGTAGGAATGTTTTAAAAATTAGGTAGCTACGAGTTAAGTGCGGCCCTGGCCTTGGTGCGCAAAGGGCAATTGAACCAAGTAGATCTTAGTCAGTTTGAATCTGACAGGACCTTCCCTCATCCAGAGCGGGGAGAGTCATCCGATGAATGTCCGCCCACAACAATAATGAAGCCTATGGGCGCTGCTGCAGTACCTGAAGGCGCCGGTGTAGCGCTTGCGGAAGGACTGCGGCGGCGCGGCGCGGTCCAGCAGGCGCGGCAGGGCCGCCAGCGCCGCCGCCGCCACGCACACGTGTGCGTCGCCCGCCGCGCCCGCCGTCACCACCCACCTGCACACATGCACTACCACTTTATAACCAACCAACACAGAACAACTTATTTTAAAAAAGGAACAGAATTCGAAAGTTAAACAAAAGTGTGAAATAACTTCTTTCGGAAGCCGGTGGCTTTATTAGGGTCGCGTATTCAAAGGGTAAAACCGAACCCTAAGACTTCGCTGTCCGTCTGTCTGTCTGACGGTCTGTCACTAGGCTGTATCTCATGAACTGTGATAGTAACATGAACTTTGACAGTGGAAATTATACATAGTTGTAATGGATTTCCGATGGCGCTATAACAACAAATACTAAACAACAGAACAAAATGAATATTAAAGAGGCTTCCACACAACAGACGTGATGTTCTCGATACGAGCTGCGGTACTCACTGGTCGGTCGAGTCGTCGGCGCCGTCGTCTCCGCGGAAGCGCGGCTGCGCGCACAGCTCCTGCAAGCACATGCTACGGTGAGAACGCACGCCATGCTTCACATTCAACTTCTTTCTAAAGGCGCGGACAGTTTCTTGCATTACCCGTTAGCTACTATAGCAGTAACCACAGAAATATTAAAATAGTTATTTATGCAACCGTTGTATAATCAGGGGTATTAAAACACGAATGTGGGTTTATCACACGAGGCGTAGCCGAGTGTGATAATAGTATCACATGAGTGTTTTAATACCTAATTATAACGGTTGCATACAAGACTTTATCTACAATCATGCTGTGAATCCTCTATAAAAGATTCTCATAACATACCATATTCGCATACCTTATTCGAGTAAAAAAATGGCGGGATATAACACGATAAGACGAGTTGTTCTTTTTTCAAAATTTTAGCGATCTGGTGGTGAAAATGTCATTGCATGAGAATGTTCTTTTTTTGAAATTCATTATAACACGCGTTTGGATGATATAATAATCATTATATCATTGAGTGTTTTAATGTTGGCAATAAGCTAATTGTTATAGGTTCTTTTATAGAGGATTAATAGCATGATAGTAGATAAACTTCTTTATTATATCTGTGATAGTAACTCACGCAGTGGCGGATTTGCAATCCTAGCCGCTCTAGGCCCCATACCATGTGCCACCCATTTCTCAGCAACCATAGACTTATTAATGAATTTATCTACTATCATGCTATTAATCCTCTATAAAAGAACCTATAACAATTAGCTTATTGTTATTGCCAAGATTAAAACACTCAATGATAAGTATTAAGATCATTATATCATCCAAACGCGTGATATTATGAATTTCAAAAAAAGAACATTCTCATGCAATGACATTTTCACCACCAGATCGCTAACATTTTCAAAAAAGAACAATAAATTTGTAGACTAATTCGTAATTTCGGATTCTCGATAAGACGAGAATCCGAAATTACGAATTACGTGTTATTTCCCGCCATTTTTTCACTCGAATATTGGAAATCGCAAACATAATTATTACAATAAATAATTATTTTACTTATTAAGGTTTGTTTATTTTACTTGCTTCGCAATTAGACTTTTCTTGAATTTGCGTAGTTCTTACAACACTGTACAACACCCTATGGTATGAGAACCTTTTATAAATAATAATAAATAAATAAATAAATATTCCACAACTATCACACAACGCCATCTAGTCCCAAGCTAAGCAGAGCTTGTGTTATGGGTACTAGACAACTGATAAACATACTTATATATTTCTAAATACATACATATTATAGATAAATAACACCCAGACACAGAACAAATGATCGTGCTCATCACACAAACATTTGTCCTGGGTGGGAATCGAACCCACGACCTCCGGCATAGCAGTCAGGGTCACTAACCACTAGACCAACAGGCCAGTCTGACTCTGTTTTATAGAGGATTCACATCATGATTGTAGGTAAAGTCTTGTATGCAACTGTTATAATTAGGTATTAAAACACTCATGTGATACTATTATCACACTCCGCTACGCCTCGTGTGATAAACCCACATTCGTGTTTTAATTCCCCTGATTATACAACAGTTGCATAAATAACTATTACTTAATTGGCCACTTTAAACTGATTCAGAAAATTGGTTAACCTTAACTGAAAGCTGCTAGTTTATTATATACTCCGAGGTTTCAAGGATTATTGGATATGTAAAGAAAGCATTTAAAACGGTATTAGATTTTGTTTAACATAAGTTAAACTAAAGGTACGAACTGTTTTATATTGCACGAAATTATTTTTACTTTAATACTCAATAGTGATTTAGAAAAAGGTACGCGAGCGTTTAATACGAGTATATTAAGATAATACTTTGCATTTGAGTTACATCTTGTTGATATTGTTATCAACAGTGATTTTTTTGACACGATTTGCCGCCCCTCATATCTGGCTGCCCTAGGCCCGGGCCTACTGGGCCTTAGGGTAAATCCGCCACTGAACTCACGCTTTCACACATTAGCTCTTAGATACTTCTTAGGTTTCCGTACCCTTTGTACTTAATTCCATGTGCGAAGGTTTACACGGCACTCTATAACAAAATCAAATATACAACAAGTGTGCAAAAAAAGACGTTTCGGGAGCTTACGAACTGACTCGACTAAAACTAATAATTTCCGCCATCTTCAAATCTTTTCTACTGTTTGCTACAAAACTTACTCTTTGGTCTTCTGTCACGCGGAGCTTTTGAGGCGACCAAATCTGCTCTTTCAATATCGTTTCCTGGCGAAACGCGATTAACTTTTATCTTAATTTCGCCGAGGCCTATCATTTGAGGGTATTTTCATGATTGAACGCGAGCTACAACCGTGGAACCCAGACTGGGTTTTAAATATACAATCGCATACTGACTTAAAAAAAAAAACGTATGAGCGGCGCGAAGAACAATCATGGAGATGCGCCATCGCGACCTGACGAGCGCGAGCACAGGCGCTACGTAGCGTGGCGCTGAAAGTAGAACACGCTCGAATGTGGGCCGCGAGCAGGGGGCGGCAGGGGGCGGCAGGGGGGGTGACGTCGGCATCATAACGGCGCGAGGCGGTGCGTGCTAATGTGCTGATATTACCGTGTCTACATGCGATAAGTGCGCTGTTCTTATTAATACATAAAACGAAGAAGTGTACCTAACTACAAAACGACCTTAGAACTTAGTAGTAAGACAGGATGTCTCAAACGTTACACCTACTAGGTAATTTTCTACATAAACGTTATATATATCCAATCCTAACTAATATTATAAATGCGAAAGTAACTCTGTCTGTCTGTCTGTCTGTCTTTCTGTCTGTCTGTCTGTCTGTCTTTTCTTCACGCCTAAACTACTGAACCGATTTGTGTGAAATTTGGTACAGACATAGTTTGGAACTTGAGAAAGGACATAGGATAGTTTTTATTACAAAAAAACGACGGGTTGCACTCTGGGAGTGCCGGCAGAAGTGAAAACTTGAATAGTAATTGTTGGAAATATCTTGTGAACAGATTTTAGTAAAACTCGCAAAAATGGTTGACTTTTTATTTCAATAATTTTCCAATGTGACGTACATCTTTTATAAACAATGTTACCTAGCAACGAATGTATCCAGCTTACAAACTTCTTTAAAAGTAATAAAGTCACACGAACATTCACGCAAGCGCCCTGCGCCGTCCTACGCTTTTTCGGTCAGGGTCACGTGTCCTGACGCGAGTTTAAGATTTTATACCCATTACAGAAAAGTGCTCAACGCCGCTAAAGAAGTTTTCACTTCAAAAATTAAATAAAATTTATGAAATGCTCTAACGGAGTATAGATAATTCCTTAAACTCTTAATAGATGGCGGTGATCGTTCAATGGTGTCGATCGTTACAGGAGTTGTCACTATGGATTGATAGATGGCGTTGGAACCAAAATTGTACTTATTGTCGGTTGTATGATGGTTTATGTGGACTGGTCCTGTTTCGTAAATTTTAAATTGTTCCGTTGTATAATTGGTGTTCCTGTGATGCTTATGAGAAACTATATAACTAGATCCACCAAGACTATATAACGGCATACGGTTACAAATAACCTATTTAGGACGGAATGTCATTAAAGCCGTTATTATGACTGGGATGGCAAAAGGCGAAACTTTTATTATTCCCCGCATTCCCATCATTCCAACTGATTTGCCATTTCAATTCAAAAGAGTTCAGTTTCCGCTGTAAACTGCGTTTGCAATGACCATAAATAAAGCCCAAGGGCAAACGCTAAAAGTTGCGGGGGTACATCTTGAAAAAGACTGTTTCTCCCATGGACAACTCTACGTTGCGTGCTCAAGAGTGTCGAAACCACAAAAACTTTATATTTTTGCAAAGGATGGCTAAACTAAAAACGTGATAAACAGAAATGTCTTGGTGTAAGAAACTTTCATAATCTCTAAAACCTAAAATAATAGAAAATTTGTCAAGGGAGAAACAGTCTTTTTTCCTTTTGGACTGAAATGTCAAATCAGTAGAATGATGAGAAAATAAGGGAAAAATAACATTTTCGCCTTTTTCGATCGGCAAAACGGCTTTAATGCCCTAAATGAGTATACATCTCTTAAATTCAAACGCAGAGCTCATTATGTTGATTTTTGAAGAGTTCCCTAGAATATCCCGCGAGATCGGGAACTATTGGGTAAAACCAAAAATCTGCTGGAAGTCACTATTCCACGCGAACGAAGTCGCGGGCAAAAGCTAGTAACATTATATGTTATGAATTATATCAGCCGTTGGTATATATCCACAGGTAGGTATCTGACGTTGTTTATTTCTTGTGAACGTTATTGATATTCAAATATACCAAATAACAACTTTGCAAGCCTTCATAGATTCTATATTCTTTAATAGATTTTCCATAGTCTTTAATAGATTTTCTACTTCAAATCCTGAAAAATAAAGATGAAAATCTATTCATGTCTACGCTTGCCGTAAGTCTGCAAGGCCAGTCTGTCGCTGCACAGCTGATATTTACGCTGTGTGCGTATCATTCATATCATGTACTCGTATTCTATGTGACAAGCTATATGTATATACGCAGCGAATAGTCACCGCGGCTTGAATTGAGCATGTTCAATTGAAGTCACACTGATTAGTCGCTGTGTGCGACTGAAGCTGTAGCGAGCTGTGGCGCGCTGTGCGTGTGCTGTGCCGTTGATCGCGGCCACTGCGGCAGCGGAGAAAGTCGTATGCGTAACACTTGGTTACGGCGCAAGAGCACGTATTCAGGAAGCAATCAGGACCAGCTTCAAGGAACCATATGCCTGCGGCAGTTCACCAACACATGCTAACACTGATCTTGAGCTGGTCTAACGAAAGAGATACACACGCCGTCACATCAACTTGCACCAAACCGTATTTTTTTGAAGTGAAAACTTTTTAGCGGCGTTGTGCACTTTTTTGGAATGGGTAAAAAATGTTAAACTCGCGTCAGGACACGTGACCTGATCGAAAATACGTAAGACGGCGCAGGGCGCTTGCGCGAATATTCGTGTGTGTTTATTACTATTCAAGTTTTCACTTCTGCCGGCACTCCCAGAGTGCAACCCGTCGTTTTTTTGTGGATGTAACTTTGCTTGAGATGAAACTCTGTTACCAAAACAGACGATTCATATTCGATTGGCCGCAAGCACATGAATCCACTCAAATCTGTAAAGGTTTTTACAGATTTGGGTGGATTGATGTGCTTGCAATCTATCTACACAAGTTCAATACCAGGTTAGTGTTTCTGATCCTGCCGACATGAAGCCTGCAGTAGGTACCAGTACCACTGACAAATCCGCGATACGACTATTAAATGATGAATTCAGCCCAGTGCGGATTTCAGTTTCATGTTCTGTAGAGCACAAGGAAGACATACATACCAGTTTTAGGTAGAAGAGGGTCCGACGAAAACCATGAAGGAGACGACTTTTTAAATATTTGCCTCCTGACTATGTTGTGTCAGGTGCGACCTCGGCGCGTGTGTGTGCGGCGCGCGACCTCACGACACTCGCAGTTCACTTTCGTACAATAAGCTACTGAAATATAGCTAAATGCATCGCTTGTGTTGTTTCTTTAAAGAACGGATGATATGTCGAGGGATAAAGAAGCACTTGCAGTTTACATGTTCTTGGAATCATCTCCACCTTGAGAAGAACATGCCCGAGTTGCAGAACCGTTATTGCAGCAAGAGAACACCATGGTGATAAAATAATCCTAGCTTTTTCTAAGATATACTGCTAAGCGTTGTGAAAATGTTGAGCCAAACAATTGTAACACCATCGGACTATCTTTGTGTTTGACGGTGTGGTGTCGATGAGTCAGCGCAGTCGCAGCTAGTGGTTTGTCGACCTTAATTTCTGCATTTCTAATGTCGACGGTCTCACGACCGCTCTCGAGCTGAGCTCCGTTTACTTTGATAACCGACTGACAGACAATACTCACCGATCAGAAATTGTTGTGACATAGCTGGACGTAATTATTTAAGTCTATGTCCGCACAGGCAGGTGGCTTGCTTAGCGCCTAGAACTTAGTGGCTCTCAATCTGGCTCTTTGCTAGAAGACACTGTGGCCGCACTGAGAGGTGGTTTGCGTGCTAGGTGCCTTGGTCATTTGCTTGAAGGCACGTTAAAGAGATGCCGCTTTCAAAAATAGCTCTCAAACTGCTACTTACAGAAAGTTCATCTTTAAAATTTTATACTATTTCACGGTCATGTTGGATTCACGATAAAAATAAGTCACGGTCAAGTCATGGGGAGTTTAATGTTCTGTATAAATAATTGCGTAATTTTGATAAATTATTATACGAATACGAGAATCTGCGGATTTTATTTTATCTTGGTAAAATCATCAAATGAGTCCTCCCACCCAGGGCAGAGCGGGAGGGACTGTCAGACTCGTACTGACTAAAATCCACGGTGTCCTTCAAGAGCCCTTTACGTTCCGGGGTCACGGTAAATCATAAGTCCAGCGACCCCGGCAGGCTTTGGCCCCCTAGAGGGGGGCCCCGTCATTTTTTGCTGACACTTTTTGAGGCGCGCGTGGAACACAACGCGCCGTCGATCCGGGCATGGTCCATGGTCGGACAGCGAGTTGCCCATTACTCGCTGCCCGCATGCCCGCGCCTACGGTGGCCGGAGATCGTCTGCCAACGTCCGTCGCCGTGGGCGTCTACCACTGCGGAAGGTTGGAGCCACTCCTCAAAGGGGGGTCTTACCGCCGCAATTGCGGCGTACCCGGACCTCGGTTGCGACAGTCGCTACCTCCATATTGCTCTGAGATCGCGCCGGAGCTCTTCCCGCCGCGCCTCGACTTGTCGAGGCAGCAGGGAGTCGCCCCGGTGCTGCGCCTCCATGCGCCACTCATAGACGCGCTGGAGGGCAGTCGCTTCCAGATCCCAGGGCAGCAATCCGGCAAGGAGGTTGGCCGATTCGCCGGCGATCGTGCGGTATCCTCGGATCATTCGGATAGCCATGACCCTCTGGCATGCGACCAGCTTTAGTGGTCGCGTCCGAATGCTTAGGGCCGATCTGCGTATGACTAGAGAAACATTTGGTCTACTTCACTAAAAGTTTCAAGGAAAATTAACTTATTTACAAAAAGCATATCCCATAGCTTCTTTAGGACAACCACATTTTCATTTCCGTTAACTGGATTCCATAGATTCCTCTTTTAATACTGATGTAATTAATATTTCATCCATTTGTTTCTTCTAAAATGCCTCGCGCTGCATGACAAAAAACCAACACGTTTGTTCACCTCGAGCAGCTAGGTGTCAAGCGTGCAGTGCGGCCGTTCGCAAACATGCTAGAACGTTCGTTATACTAAGCTACTCGCTAGGTGACTCGCTAGGCTCTAGGTGCTAAGCGAGCCACCTGCCAGTGCGGACTTAGGCATATGGAATTAATGAAGTGCCGATGTACGGCAAAATATTGATATGCGGCGCGTGTGGCGAGCTGCGGAGCGCGGGCTTGCGCGCGTTGATGTCTTTCCTAAGGGAGGCCGCGACCTGCCGATGCGCGCTCCCCACTCACCGCGAACTCTACCCGCTAGTCACTCTCTGCACGGGTTTCCATTTCAAGTCAATGACATTGTTGTGGCCGTCTTATTAATGACACATGTTAAACGTACTTTATACCTGTAATTTCACTTAACAGCGCCACGATAATATCATTATGTACGTATGTATACAGGATGAATTGTTGAACTGGGCGTGGATGGCTATACCCGAAACTACGAGGAAAATCGAAAAATGTCTCTCGTCCGATTGAATAGAATGAGTCTCGAGGCCGATTTTGACGAAAACTAAAACTGCATCATTGGATTTTAGGAAAATCAATAATCCTAAAAAACGAACCAGCTGATCTTGAAAAAAATCACAGCCTGTATTATTAGGCTATTCAATAATGTCGCTAATAAGGATCAAATTCTGGGAAGGAATGATATACGGCAAACTAAAGGAAAACGTCCAATTAAAGAAAAATACTGATCACTAGGTACCGATCGAAAACAATCATTGCCTTGGCAATGACTGTTTTCGAAACATAAGTTAACCGTATCTTTGAAGTAATGCTAGTTTTTTTCAACTTAATAATTTCGTATTGCTGAATATAGTGCGATTGTTGAGACGTCAAATCCAGTAAAACATAGAAATAATTAAATGTTATAATTTCGGATAGACTACTCGTATGTCTCAGTAGAAGTAAAGTGACATAGAAAAATAGCAATTTCATAAAAATCTGCAATTTTCTTCAGTTTGCCGTATTACATTACTTCCCAGAACGTCATCCTTATAAGCAACACTATCGAATGGGAATCATTCTGTAACAGAACTATCGTCTGTTGATATAATAAATCATAAAATCTTTATGTCTCTCCACATCAAGATATTACAGGCACTATTTTACATGTACAGTGTTAGAAATAAGAAGATCCTGTGGTACAGATCACCTCACCAACTTATATATATTAGACAATTAAATATAACACAAAATAGGACAGTATGGAACATTGTTAGATAGAATATTTCATAGGGCTGTTATAATAATAAAAATTCTGAGGAACAAAAAATAAAATTCACACAACATTTATAAAAGTTATGCTTGCAAGCATAAGAAAGTTAGGAAATGACAAAAAATAAAATAATAACACGACTTTTTTTTTTTAGCGTGGTAAAATCATCAAATGAGTCCTCCCACCCAGGGCTGTCAGACTTGTACTGACTAAAATCCACGGTGTCCTTCAATAGCCCTTTACGTACCGGGGTCACGGTAATTCGTTAGTCCCGCGACCCCGGCAGGCTTTGGCCCTCTACAGGCCCCGTCACTATGCTGACAATCCTTGAGGCGCGCGTGGAACACAACGCGCCGTCAACCCGGGCATGGTCCATGGTCGGACAGCGAGTCGCCCATTACTCACCGCCCGCATGCCCGCGCCTACGGTGGCCGGAGATCGTCTTGCGACGACCGACGCCGTGGGCGTCTGCCACTGCGGCTGGGGTGGAGGGAGGTCGCTGTTCTCTCCCTCACGCGGCCCGCCTCCTCCTTCGCGAGCATGACTGCTTCGCAGAAGGAGGCGACCGCTTCCCACTCCGTCTCGCCCCGCAGCCAAGACCAATGCCGGGCGCGAGATAATAGCACGACTTAAGTTGTTACTTCAGTCCATAGTACTTATGAAAAGACATAAACAAAGAAAGGAATATAAATTCAGAACAATTGATAAAAGAATGGATGAAGGTGAGGATGGTAAATTGGTGTAATGCATGAGTAGATGTGTGAGTGTTAGAGAGTAAAATGTACAAATGTAGAGGTGTAAGTGTGGAAGTAAGTGCGTTAATGTGTGAGTGTAAGGTGTGGATGTTAAGACACAGGTTTAAGTATTTTTTCTGTAGATGCGTAAACAAGACTTATAAAAGAGAGCATACAATTTTTTTAGCATATGCGTTTGAATCTGTGTAAATAGATACTTTGTTGTTAATTGTATCATAAAGAAAAGTACCAAGAAAAGCGATTTTTTGTGAGAAATTTGGTGTTGAAACGGATGATTGGACAAACATTGCTTGGACTTTTATTTGGTGTAAGTAAATCGTAGTCAATAGGAATTTCGAAGTGTTTTGAACTGAATCAAATCAAATAAAACTTATAATTAACTTATACAAATAGATTGGTTGTAACGTTTTTCTTGAAAATGATAGTTTTAGATACTTTTAAAACGAGCTGTTGCCGAACGATCTGTTGCTGCCTTGTTTCCCACATCATGTTGTGTTGAGGTACATTTTTTGTTCTATTAATAACAGTAGGAGTCACGGAAGTAGACCTTCAGGTCACTCCATCTAGTTCGCAGATGAAGTTTTATCATTAAAAAAAATCGTATCAAAATTAGTTCAGTTGACTAGTGAGTTGACTCGAGTATTTATTCCCGCAGCTAACAAGTCAACGCTTGTGTGTCTCGTGTCTATGTAGTACTTCAATCCTATGCCTGTCGTTTTTGCAAATACGTCCTTAAGTGACTTTTTAAAACTTATCATCATACCGGAACTCGTCCACTGCTAGATAATAGTCTTAAGAGTCTTACTAGCTGTAGGTATCCAAAGCATTGCTATGCGTTACACGCGGCGCGCCGGAAGCGGATCCCGTTGCGATTTACACACTCACATGACAGCGCCCAGCACTGATCACTCAAGGCTAGCAGTGTAATGTGCCACAACATGGGAACACGAGCTGAGCCGGTGTTCGTTCTGAAGCCTCCACCCTGCGCCTGTGACTCGAGAGCTCCTGAGCGGAGAGCGCCAGTGGGTACTCACGTGCGGGCGCGGCCAGGCGACGCGGCGAGCGAGACGGGTGTCGCCCAGCGCGCGCGCCGGCGGGAACGCGGCGTCCTCGAACAGCGCGCCAGACGTCTCCGATCCGCTCCAGTACCTGCGCACGCGCACACACACTTTAGTCAGCTCCTGACGCTTGTCATCTGAGTGAATCATACCAGCCTATGGCACGGTGTATACCTGCGAAGGCTTCTTGTCAGTCTGTTTACAGTCCACTGCAGATGCGTGTATACTTATTAGGAGAGCTACTGAACCATCCAACTAACCGGTTGCTCACAAGGCTTCATTCATTTTTCAATTTTGTGTGAACAATGCTTTATTAATAGTTACAGATGGGTCGAACTCGTTTCATCATAAAACTAGCCAAGTGCGTGACGGAACGCACAAAGTTAACGGTTCCGTATTATCCAATAATACAAAAAAAAATGCATTTGCAGTTAAAAACTTCTCCCGTACATTATGTTTGGAAAAATATGTTATACAACTTGACGGCACAGTTGGCGCAGTGGCTGAACGACCGACTGCTGTGCAGCGTGTCGCGGGTTCGATCCCCGCACGGAACATATATTTGTATGATCTACAAGTAGTTGTTCCGGGTCTGGGTGTTTGTGTATGCGTTTCTATGTTTGTAAACGCACCCACGATACAGGAACAAATTCCTAGTGTGGGGCAACGTTTTTAAAGCAAAAAGAAAAAAAAAGATGTACGTTTTATAAGTTGGTTAACTATTACTCGTAAGCCTGTACTCTGTACAGCCTACTAAACCGTGATAGTTTTCCTTTTATGTATTTTACAGTCAAATTGATTAAACCGCTATTAAAGTAAACGATAACTAGTTGTTATGTATAATTACTAAACTGACTAGTCGAAGTGATAAATTATTCATTTCGACTAGTTATAATTCACGATAGCTGATTAAAGTATTAAATACGGTTCAAGTCGCTGACACCACTTGGGTGATGTCTGAAGTTATTACTCGAATATATTTATTTATTTAAAACTTCTTGCACATGGAAGTACAAAGACGGACTTAATGCCTCGGGCATATTCTTCAAGTCTACTTTAGGGTGATGCAGAGAAACAAAAATAGTAGGTGCAAAATACTATAAAAAAAGAAAATCAGGTAATGTAATGTACAGAATGAATTTTTCAACTGGCCGTGGTTGGCTAAATCCGAAACTATGAGGAATATCGAAAAACGTTGAAAGGTGTCTCGACACTCTTATTAACAACGTGTGATTTTTTTTTCCAAAATAAGCGTTTTAGATTTCTGGCCAGGATTATTGAATTTTATAAAATCCAACGATGCAGTTTTAGTTTTCGTCAAAATCGGCCTCGAGACTCCTTTCAATGTTTTTCGATATTCCTTATAGTTTCGGATATAGCCATCCATACCCAGTCGAAAAATTCACCCCGTATATATACACATATTAAACGAATAAATATTAACTAAACTATAAAAGGGATATAACCACATGAGAGAGATATGGGGAAACCATTAAAAACAAATGATTTTTTCAACGAGTCTGCAAGATTCTTGAACAAATGTTCGCGAACTTTAACCATACGTGAACGGACTGATTGCCGTCCTGATATCTTGAAGGAGCGCATTCCAGAGAAAAACTGCTAGAACAAAGAAAAACGACAAAAAACAAGAGCAGTGAGAGGGACATTGTAGAAGAGGATTGTTGGAGGAACGAAGATATTGTGCGCAGAGCATGAATATTGCAGACGAGAGGTAAGATAAGGAGAAGTGGGTTTATTTAAAAGAGAAAATAAGGTTGTCATCGCTCTGCGTTGTGGATAGGAAACATTTTAAGTGATTTACGACTAGCACTCCGCCCGCAACTTCGTCCGCGGGATTTTCGAACTTTGCTTTTGTGAATTTCTACTCCTGGTCACCCTCTTTATGGGATACTTTTGGAAAATCTAAATAAATATCCAACAAAATTTCTATCATCCCGCAATATTCCGTCCTACACCTAGCACCTACGTCCTAAAAATAAATGGAACTCCCAACTATCAACTCCAAAACAACACCTTAGGAGTCGAATTTTGCACCATCCTTTCTTAGCGAGTACATGTCCTAAATAAAACCCCCCTGCAAAATTAGGGACCTCTAACTATCAACCCCAAATTTTTATTAATTACGGGGTCTATTTAGGGGTCGAATTTCGCAAAATATCGCCTTGGTGAGCATTTACGTTTAAAAAAAAACCCCATGCAAAATTTGAGACTCCTAGCATTTGTAGTAACAAAGTTTCATACAAACTATCAACCCCAAAAACAAACCACTCAGGGGTCGAATTTCGCAAAACCCCGACATGGTAAGCGTCCAAAAATGAAGGCCCTTGCAAAATTTGAAACTGTTAGCATTTGTAGTAACGAAGTTTCATACAAACTATCAACCCCAGAAACAACCCCTTAACAATAACCGGAGGTCATTAATCCGCGGATGGGTAAATGGATAAAACGTCCGTACAAAGCATGTTCTAATGCGGTTCGTGAATGGACGGCGGCATTTTGCGATTTAATAATTTCATACAGACATACTGTTTGATCATAATAATATTTTTTCCGAAAAGGTTTAATATTTTGTTGTTTAAAAAATCGTCCAAAGGTAAGTACGTCGAATACATTTTTTACACATAAAAGCTACTAGGTATATCTGCTAAAATATAAAAGATAGAAATATGGTGTCGAGGATATTTTTGTAGAACTATTCAAACCGGACCAGGTTGTTTTCTATTATACAATAATTCGTTCTAATATTGTTTGTTTTTTACCTTTTTACGCTCAAATTACCTACCTACTTAACCGATCTTCCTAGAATTTTGCATATAAATTGTCAGGAGTACAGACTCAGACATAGGGTATCTTTAATCCCCAAAACACATAAGAGAGTATACAACTGTTAATGCAGCGCATGCAAATAACTCTGTTGTAAGAGCTATTTTTTTCCGCCAGGCTAAACAAAAATTGAGATAGTTCGACTATATTCATGATATCTTTATAATTTATAAATGCACTCACGGATAATGTAGCTTTCTACTAGTGAAACATTTTTTAAAATCGGTTCATTACTTCCAGAGATTACCTCCTATATACAAACAAACAAACAATTTTACCTCTTTCTAATATTAGTATAGATATAGAAGACGAATCGAATGCTGTTATTTAGAAGTCGCTCAAGTTTATTGAGGAGATATCCATAGATACCCCACACCTGTAAGGGTTTGATGAAAAAAACTGTTTGAGTTTCAGTGTGTTTAGGTGAGGGGCTGGGGAACCCCCAAAGTGTCTTTTCTATTTTTGTGTGATAATCTTAAGGCGGTCACAGAATACATCTACTTACCAAGTTTCAACAGTATAGTTCCTATAGTGTCGGAAAAAAGTGGCTGTGACATACGGACGGACGGACAGACAGGCATGACGAATCCATAAGGGTTCCGTTTTTTGCTATTTAGCTACGGAACCGTAAACATCGGAAATGTGATCGGTTCTCGTTAATAAAACATTCTCAGCAACCGTATTACGAGGATTTGAGAGTTGAGAGTGTAGTGTGACATGCGGGACAGCTGTGCGGAGAGGTGGGGAGGGCTCACCTGGAGAGCTCCGAGTGCCGCTCGTCGCGCAGGGCGCCGCCATCTGCAACAACACACATGTTAGCGAGGCGTCCAGATACACGAGACGACACTGCACTAAGGGCCCTCGCCCACGGGCGACTTTTTGTAGCGATGCAGTCGCGATGCTCTCGCGCGTAGCATCGATACAGACGCGAAGCAGTCGCTAGCTGTGTGCCCGCGCCCACGGGACCAGATTCAGTCGCGATGCAAACGCGATTCGGTCGCGATCAAATGACTCCATTTTACGCCTGTGACGGACAATAGCATGCACTCTGGACCTGTCTGTGTTGCACGTTGCACTGATGCCGATTCCCAATCACGCGCCGCGCCACACTCCCTCCCCCCTCCGTTCTCTCTACCGATGTCGTCCGACGCGGTCGTGCGTTTGTATCGATACAATCGCGATGCAGTAGCGCGTTGCAAATGCGACTAACACGCGTTAGAAGTGATGCTGTCGCGCGTTTACTAAACGCGCGATTGCATCGCTACAAAAAGTCGCCGTGGGCGAGGGCCCTAAGACCCACGTCTCGGTTATTTTCTCGCCAGGCTACCAGCTAGCTCGCGGCCGCGGCTATAAGCTCCATTACCTACGTGCTAACTGAAAACCGCAACTTAGGATAGGTAATTGAAATATCGCAGTTGAATTGTATAGATCACCGGACTACATTACAGCTAGCCATTATAAAAACAGGGCCGCTTTGTATCGCGGGTCATAGATTAGTCGGATTGAATACGGCTGAGTCAAAGTCTGCCAGAAAGTATTCGACGAGTCGAATACAGAAACCGAAACTCGCCGTGCCTCTGAAATCAACTTTTAAAAGCACCCAACTCTTGAGCATCTCGAGATTCGGTTGGGTTCGTTTTAACCTTGCAGGCGGAAATGGAGCCACGCACAGCAGGGCTCCGTCTACGTGAACGTGGGAAATTCTGACATTCTCACAATGAGGGTAAACATGAACCGCAATATTGTAACACGTCTCGCAATGACAGGCCGCAGCTAATCATTAACCCACCGCAATACAAACGGTCCTGGTTTTACACAATCCGATTGCGACCGAAATATAAGGTGTTATTTATATTTATTTATTGCTACTACTACAATCGCAGACGGCCGTCAGTACATGCACAAAAAACGTACGTCGCAACAGCCGCGTAAATACAAAAGCGAATCTAACACAGACAGCAGCTGTTCTGTGGCGCACCCGGTTTGTATATTAAAATCATTACAAGCCAACGACCAGGCTGTATGGTCGTTTTTACAAACACAAGCAAGAATTGATTTTATATTAAACTACGTTGTCTTTGTTGGTTTTGACAAAATCCAAACGGACAAATGAAATAAACGCAATAAACGGACAAAAAAAATATTGGATCGAAAAAAAAATTATTAAGGATTTTCCTTGAAATTCTACCTTGTCAGTAACAACCCTAATGTTCTGGTCAAACACTAACTAAAAGTGGTTAGAAAGATAACGAGACAAGGAAGTTTTTCTGTAAATTGCCAACCAAGTGATTTACATTCATTTTGAGAGATATTCTTTGAAAGACAAGGGAAGTCGTAAGAAAAATTCAGTTCATGATATTTGATTGATATTTTGATAATTTTTATTTGTATTTTTGACAATTTTAATTGTCATTATTTGTGTGACTAATGTCAATTTGCATGCAACAAGGTAAAATGTATCTGATCTCATTTATTTATATTTATTATCTACTGTGCCTACATTTAGAGCAAATAAAATTAAGCACTTAATGAGAGAGAGGTGGAGAGAAGTTCAGTATCTCCAAAACAAGTAAGTTTGGACCCCATGTTGTAGAGGTCAAAATTGTTGCAAATTAGGTCTAGTATCACCCATTTCAAGTATAATAAAAAGAGCTTCCGATTTCTTTCAAATCAAACAAATAATCCTAAATATCGATCTACAACTTATTTATTTTACTTAATATATTATATTATTTTGATATACATTCTATCATATCTGAGATCTTACAAAGTAAATTGTTCTAAATATCTTATGACGTAATAATTATAATTAACAAAAGCGTTGTCTTTTGATAATTATTTCGAATTGGGTGCTTTGTTGAATGCACCCAATTACAAATCATAATATAGATCGTCAAATACATTAGGTCTCCTTTTTTATCCCTGCAAAATCATCAAATGAGTCCTTATTCCCAGGGTGGGGCGGGAGGGACTGTCGGACTTGTACTAACTAAAATCCACAGTGATCCTCCAATAGCCCTTTACGTTCCAGGGTCACGATAACCTGTTGCGACAGTACCGCGACCTCTAAGAGGGGCGGGGGCGGGGGCGGGGGCGGGGGCTGTTAGATTGCTGACAACTGTTTGAGGCGCGCGTGCAACATGACGCGCCGTCCATAGACGCTGCGACCGTTCCTTTTGACTTCGCCGTAGTCACGTAAATAAACTGCTAAGTTAAACATCGCGATGGACTCAGAGTCAACATGCTGATCACTGTTTACTATATTTATTGTAAGGTAATTCATTGCAACTATGACCCTTATCTTCTTGTAAAGCAAAACCACCTCTGAGACCTCTGAGTTTGCTTCGGCTGTTTCTTCTGAGAGTAGTCAGGTACGAACAGGGTTGGACGATTTTTTAAAATTTTATAAACAGTTCAAATTGTTTTAAACAATGTTTTTGAAGTGAAAACTTCTTTAGCGGCGTTGAGCACTTTTTCTGTAATGGGTATAAAATCTTAAACTCGCGTCAGGACACGTGACCTGATCGAAAAAGCGTAGGACGGATGGAGAGTAGACAGCTATCCCCTCTCTACGGCGGCGAAAATGTATGCCTGGGCCTACTGTTTCGTTTAGGCGGCGCAGGGCGCTTGCGCGAATGTTCGTCTATGTTACAGCGTGCCACGAATCGAGGTCGAGGTCAAGGTCGAGGTCGAGGTCGAGGTCGACCTCGACCGTGTACGATAGCGCAATAAATGAATATTGTATTCTACCACATAAATGATAGTACTTTTATACTGATAAAGCAATTGGTGCAAAATTATTCCCTAACCATTCCAAAATATCAAACATGCTCAACGTTAATAATCAAGTTTTCACTTCTGCCGGCACTCCCGGAGTGCAACCCGTCTTTTTTTTAATTATTTTTAGTTGAGGACATTATTTCAAATTAATTCGACCTTTTATTTCATTTCCAGACTAGATCTTTTTTTCAACTCGCCATTGTTAACTCTAATCAATACTCTTGTAGTAATATCAGTTCTGATGTTGATTTTCATATTGTGCGATATAGGGACTTCCCTAGCGGGTTTTTTTTTGGGGTGGGGCGGATGGGACTGTCAAACTCTTACTGACTAAAATCCACCCGTGTTTCTTCGCATGCCCTTTACGTTCCGGGGCCGCGGTATCCTGGATTAAGAAAAAAGGCGCGACCCCAGCAGGCATTTGGCCCCGTAAGGGGCCCCGTAGGTGACGCGTGAAACGTGACGCGCCACCGACCCGGGCTTGGTCCTTGGTCGGACGGCGAGCTTACCCATTACTCACCGTCTGCAAGCCCGCTCCGCCGCTGTGCCCTCTGCTATTCAGACGGACACGCGTTGGAGCATCCACCCGACAGGCTATTCGCATACGGGCAAAGAGAACCCTTAGTCACACAGTGCCTAAGGAAGAGTTTTCGCCCGCATCCCAGGGTGCACCGGCCCGAAAAACTGGTCTTCCCCCCGGTCGTATCCGAGAGGGAACTCCAGTCCACGGGCGCACGTGGAGGTTTCCTGTCTTAGCACCCCTCCCTAGGGAATAACCACTAGTCCATTGAATATACTCAACTGGTTTTATGTCAAGCTATTCAGCAGACTCTTATACATAATAATATATTCATTTATTTTCATTTTATATCCAGTTATTCGCCATGAAAAGTTGTATTAAAACTTGTTTTTTTTTTCCTATTGTTTAATTACAATGTTTAAAAGTTGTTTTAATCTTTGTTTTTAAACGTGTGATAAAAAAAAACAGTGGTTAAATTCAAACAGTTTTAATCATGCCAACCCTGGGTACGAAACACCGGCCTCATCTAGTTTGCAAAAAAACGAAGAGTAAAAGTGATTATAATAACCTACTTGGTAAAATAAATATAATTTCATCATATCAATTTCTTCACTATTAAGACACAACAATATGTTTAAATTAAACCTACTCAGTACTAGCTTACATACACAGTTCGAGAGTAGATTGATACGCGGCGACTAGCGACTGCCCGTCGAGCGAGCTGCTCGTGCCAGCTCGCGTGAGCGCGCGTGCGACACGACTTTCAGTTTCGTTCTCATGCCGCCCCTCCTGCCTCTCTTACTATATTACAACTACGAAATTGAAAAGGATAATTAATGTTTAAGTACAGCCTCTTAGAAGCGGTCGCGGGACTTACGAATTACCGTGACCCCGGAACGTAAAGGGCTATTGAAGGACACCGTGGATTTTAGTCAGTACGAGTCTGACCGTCCCTCCCGCTCTGCCCTGGATGGGAGGATTCATTTGATGATTTTACCATGTTAATAAATAAGAGCCCCTTAGTAGCAATGATATATAATTATTATTAACATTTTTTTTTTATCGTGGTAAATCGTCAAATGAGTCCTCCTACCCAGGGCAGGGCGGGAGGGACTGTCAGACTTGTACTGACTAAAATCCACGGTGTCCTTCAATAGCCCTTTACGTACCGGGGTCACGGTAATCCGTTAGTCCCGCGACCGAAATGTAAACTGATAGAAAAAAAAATGAATAAAGGAGGTAAATATAGTATAGATGTAGATATTCGCGTTATTTTAGTACCATAACATCAAGAAAGCATAAACCCGTTAAAATATATATGGCCGTGATCGGACACCGTTCGCATGTCCGCGCCTACGGTGGCCAGAAATCGTCTCACGAAGTCCGTTGCCGTGAGCGTCTCCCGCGGCGGCTGGGTTGTGAGGTGGAGGCTTACCTCTCCCTCACGGCGCCCGCCTCTTCCTACGCTAGCATGACCGCTTCCCATTGCGTCTCGCCCCGCAGCCTCGACCAATGCCGGTCGCGAGAGGTCGCCGCCTAACGCCTGCGTGAGGGCACGGCGGTGCTCTGCCCAAGCGGGGCGGTCCTCGCAGGTGATCCTCGCAGTAGTGACACCCAGGCGCTTCTTCCTTCCCAATCAGACCCAGGAACTCCCGAAACTTTCGTGTCTGGTGAGGACCTCTGTCAAGAGGAAAGTGAGGACGTCG
Organism: Agrotis puta; assembly: GCA_943136025.2. Classification (NCBI taxonomy): domain Eukaryota; kingdom Metazoa; phylum Arthropoda; class Insecta; order Lepidoptera; family Noctuidae; genus Agrotis; species Agrotis puta. Next base: position 17,291,513 of record OW964184.2, on the reverse strand, counting down.
CTCCCTGCGTACCGCTCTTCTCGCAGCACTTCGATTTATCGAGGCAACAGAGATTCACCCCGGTAACCCCGGTGTTGCATCTCCACGCGCCACTTATAGACGCGCTAGACCTTTGCTTCCAGATCCCAAAGCGGCAATCCGGCAAGGATGTTGGCCTATTCGCCTGCGATCGTGCGGTATCCCCAGATCATCCGGACGGCCATGACCCTATGGCATGCGACCAGCTTTGTCGGTCGCTGCCGCATGCACGAGCACATGGCTCACACAGGGCTCCTGCGGGCTATGTGACAGCACGACACCGACCTTCAGCCCTAAGGTACAACTTTCAGACCAGGGTGCCTAAAAAGCCCACGCTTATGAACTGCGATGAAATTATTTTATTACTAAAATCTTTTTTCTACTTATCTGTTTTATTATTAAAATTTGAGCAATATAGGTAATATAATATTCTTATTATTGAACACTTATTAGGCCTTTTTAACCGACTTCTAAAAAAGGAGAAGGTTCTCAATTCGTCGGTTTTTTTTAAATGTCACCCCCGATTAATCCGTGATGCCTGGACCGTACGGGTTTTTTTTTAAATTTGGTTTTTAGCGTCCAGGTGTGCAAAACCCGCCGCCAAAGTCAGGAAGTGTCCCTTGCTGGCGCTGGCAGCAGTCAGTAGCGGTGTACTCACTGGCGTGTCCGTTGTTCTTGTGCGCGTGCCCGTTGAGCGCGGCCGGGTCACGCGGCGGCGAGGGGCAGGGCGAGGGCGAGGGGGAGGGGGAGGGGGAGGGCTGGTGGGCGCGCGTGCGCATGAACTTCCTCATGTTGGCTCCGCGCGGCGCTCCGCATCACGGCGCACGCTGCACCGGTGCGCTCACCACAATAATATCTGTTAACAGAATTCACCTTGTGATTATTTTAAGGGGTCCCTACGATATCAACGAAGTTACCTACTGTCTGTTCCTTCTACTTTGGGAATCGAACACCAAATTAGAGCTCAGAGATTAATCACAATTTAATGAGCTCTTATGGTCTTGCCTATCACCAGTTAGCTTATGAGTGACCGGACAGTGATATGGACTGACTAGCTGATTATTTCTACAACATAGCTGATTACTGCGACGATATGCACAAGTGCCGGAGTCTGAAGCATGTGTACGAGTGTGGCCCCGCTGGAGCGTGGCGGGCTGCGCCTCCGTAGCTCGTGCTGGCCACGTCGAGGAGCTAGGTATGCGCGCGGCTGCTTAGGGAGCTCTGTACAAGTAGTACCTAATACTACTGTACTGTACTTAATTGTCTATGTAGGTACCTAGTATGTTTTACGCGCTAAATGTACGTCACACATCCGACACGAAGGCTGCTTGCATCGACGTTTAGTCTAATGAACGAGGGACTAATGACGGTGGTGAGAGGCGACAGCAATTGACAATAAAGTTATCATCAAATATTTAATATATGTTCACGTACTTAACCTATTTACAGGCTATTATATTAGCATTCAGTAAATGAGGGCCACGAAATGTGCGGGCTATTGTTCGGAGACGACCGTGCACTCGCGCTGGCAGGTGCCGTTACCCGCGGCGGCCGTGCGCGCACTCGCGACCCTGGCGACACTCGCGACACTCGGCACTGCGCCTGCGCACGTACGACGTGCACGGCGTTCAGGCGCGCACTGCACCGCGCCGCACGGCTCACGCACGCGCTCTATGGATCTAACCGGACAAATGTCAAATGCTTACAAAATCCAGTACCAACTTATGTAACTAGGATTTGATCCATATCGGACGGTAAGCAGTATACACGCGATGCACAGTTGGGGAACCCCTGGAATAGAATATACTTTATTGTACACCAAAATCGTAACACAACTATTTTATGTAATTGTTAATTCTAGGGTTACAGGGGCGGTCTTATCGCTAACTAGCACTTAGCCCGCGACTTCGTCCGCGTGGGTTACGTACTTTCCTAATTCCCCCTTTTCACCCCCTTAAAGGTTAAATTTCCAAAAAACCCTTCTTAGTGCTCCCCTACATTATAATAGGAAACCGTGTGCAAAATTTCACATTCCTAGCCCCAGTAGTTTTGGCTGTACGTTGATATGTCAGTCAGTCAGTTCTCCTTTTATATATATAGATAGCGATAAGACCGCCACATCTCATCCTCACCAGACAGTCTGTTAGTGGTCTACGGATTTAAAATAAAAAAAGATTAAAATAAAATAAAAAGTGATGCACTGAAGATACTTATCTACTATACAAAAAAAAAGTAAAACAATTGAAATCATATAGATAATTTACACTTCATTATTATATAAATATATTACCTATACACATACAATTAAAACTAAATAATAATATGTTTATTATGTGTTCACTAACAAATTAATGGTGGAGGAAGAGGGTAGATTGCTTAGTACGGATACAGAATACTTATTTAGCTCCTCTTTTCTTTTTTTTTTCTTTAAAAAAAACGTTTCCCCACACTAGGAATTCCTGCTGTATCGTGGATGCGTTCACAAACATAGAAACACACATACACAAACACCTAGACCAGGAACAACTACTTACAAATCATACAAATATTTGTTCCATGCGGGGATCGAACCCTTGAGTTATGAGTCGAGCTACACGATAACTGACAAATGCCTGTACTGACTGCACAGGTCAACTCGAATTTGGGTGGTTCAGAAATTCAAAAGACCATTTCAGACAATAACCTGAATGGTCTTCTTATAACCTGATCTGCATATAATGTCCGGACTTTAAAAGAGACTTTAAGAGACTGTGACCTCTGAGTTTGTTTCGGATACGAAACACCAGACCCTCCTAGTTTTATCAAAAGACATGTAAAAGTGTTGATATAACCTACTTGCAAAAATAAAAATCATATAACTTCATAACAGTTGAGATAATAGTATTGAAATCAAAGAAATGTTTATAAGCTACCAAGTGAGCCTCTTACCGACACGGGCAATGCATTCCACAAACGGACAACAAATGGACTGTAAATGGATGGTCATAAATGTGGATAGAGCAGGCATCACAACACTCAAATTCTAAGATGATCTTAAGTTAGTGTCTAAGATGTGTCATGGTGGCATGAAGGAACTTGAAATGTTCTTTGAAGTACAAATTGGTTGTAGTATTAAAGAGAATATTGTAAGGTAATGCAAAACGTAAAGAGTTCAAACGAAAGAAATGATATTCAGTGATTAGTGGTTATCATTCTGTAATAATTTATTATGAAAAAAATATGTTTATCATTGAAGATTTCATTTTGGCCAAGTTTGGGTTGTGGACATGGGTACTTCAAACCCTGCCTACCGTTCTGCAGTATAATATTAATTATTGTTATCTGACATATTAATTAAATAAAAATTATTAGTCAAGGCACACTTATTAGGCAAAATTATTAGACAAGTGGCCACTAAAAATGAGTGATTTTTTTATGTCGTTCCACTTTGTGTCGTGTAAGAACCATTTCTTTGTATCCTCATCGTCCTGCCTTCATGTCATTTTACTTGTGGTCGGCGCAACACGTTTTCTTCTTCCATTCTCCTCTGTCAGACGTCACAGTATCATTAACTCCTTTTTCTTTCCTAACATTCCTTAGACAATTCATTCATCTTTTCTTTGGCCTTCCTGTTCCTATCCATCGATCAACATTCATACTCATCACTCTCTTAGACACACGAGTGTCATTCCTACTCATCAATGTCCATACCAAGACAGACGGTTCCTTTTCATGTTTTCTGTAAAAGGCGCCACTTTCGAACTTCCCCTTATATATGCACATTCCTTACTTTATCGATTCTTGTCACTCCGCACATCTATCTCAACATCCTCATCTCCGCTGCATGAAATCGTTTCTCATCCATCTTTTTTACAGCCCAGCGTTCCGGTCCATACAATACGATAGGTCTTATCACGAATTTGTAAATTTTTCCCTTTAACTTGAGGAGCATCTATTTGGGCGATTTGGGCCCTATCTCTACAGACCCACTCCACATCTCTGACATCTGAAACTTTATTTTTTTTTTTCTTTTTCTGCAACTTGGCAATTTGTGTCAACACAATAAGCCATTCAGATGAGGTATCTTGATCCTTGTCTTGTCAGCAGAAGGAATTCCTATGAAATCCTTTCATCTGGTGTCACCAAATCTCACGGTAAGTGTTGGGACACTATTACGTTTCAATCTGGAGTGTGTGATACTTCCTGTGCCCACTAGTTTTGATGCCAGTTCATTGACGTGAGTTGATATTCTCGTCTGATAGCTTTCGCTGTATCTAGCGATCTCTTGTTTGACGGTGGCGATTTTTAAGTCCTCGTGTATGTATTTGTTACTCACATAGTAGGGTATATCTAGCATGGCTCTCAATGTCTTGCTTTGAAATCTTTCGAGAATGTAATTCGAGAACGAAAATGTTTTTTTTAGTGTGGTAAAATCATCAAATGAGTTCTCCCACCCAGGGCAGAGCGGGAGGGACTGTCAGACTCGTACTGACTAAAATCTACGGTGTCCTTCAATAGCCCTTTACATACCGGGGTCACGGTAATTCTTGAGTCCCGCGACCCCGGCAGGCTTTGGCCCTCTACAGGCCCCGTCACTATGCTGACACTCCTTGAGGCGCGCGTGGAACACAACGCGCCGTCGAAACAGGAATGTCGTCTTAGCAAAAGTTGTTCGGTCTGATGGGCATGTCCTGTTGACTTACAAAAATGAAAGATCTGGAACGTCTCGAATCGTCTCACGCATCCTGTTGTTTTCCCGTCCCTGGGCTCTTAGAATTCGACATCAGACGTTTCAGATCTTCCATTTTGACGACCCGTTGTCGCTGGCATAAGCAACAACATCCGCCTACGAAGTCGCGGGCAGAAGCTAGTATATAATAATTATGATGTACATTACTATGTAAACTTCTATCGACAATATGGGTTGCAAGAGTCCGACTCGCACTTAGCCGATTATTTTTTTAAATGGCTACTAGCGAACCCATTCGTCAGGTATGTCTTCTTCCAGCAACAGCTTATTGAAGAATACAGCTAACCACGTCCAACCACCCATCCGCAGTATTTTCAACAGAATATTCCGTCCGGACCTAATGCTTTTCTATCCTACATTCACACTGATTTCTATTACTAATCCCTCATTTACTGGTTTATTTTCAAGCGCACCACTCCAGTCATTCTCCTCATTCATCAATCTTTCAAAGTAACCCTTCCACCTGTTCTTAATTTCCTCATCTTTCTACAGAATCATTCCAGCATCGTCTTTTACGCACTTTACCTGACAACCATCCTTGGCCTTTTTCTCCCTAGATCTAGCGAGCCAGTACAGTTGTTTTTGGCCTGCTGGAATATCTAAATTGTCATAGAGCTTTTTTTGGAAATTTGCTTTCGCTATAGCCACAACTCTTTGGGAGTTTTTCTTAAGAGCATCATACTCACTCTCTCTTTCAGCTTTCAAACTAACACGCTCATTACCAATGCTCCGCCATTCCTTAAATTTCTTCTTTTTTTCCCCTCAAAACATTCTATATCTCTGTCGACCAGCACCATGTATCCCTATCTATCGTGCCCCTTCCTTTCGTCTCTCCCAAAATATCTTTTGCTGCGCTCCTACCGAGCCATCTCATTCCAACATTCGTTTACGCTTTGGTCGTTCATATCACAAATCTCAATCATTTTATCTACCACTCGCTCTCTTAATTCCAGTACAATCTTTATTCTTTTATCTCATTATTCTTCTTAAAGCATGTGCCATTTTATTTTAAGAGGGGCACGCTCTTTAAGTTTAAGAAGCCTTATTTGTAAAGCAAGAAAATATGTCACGTTATGATTTTACACATATTTATTTACTTTCTTACATTAACAAAAATATACAGGTATGCACAGAAGTAATCACAATCAGATAAGTATTCGTAGCATCATTATTTTATATCTACAAGTTCTACAATACTAGGGTAACAATAAAGAGATAATGAAAGCTACCCGAGACAGTCTTGCGGGCACGGGACAGCGTTCAGTCGTCGTCGGACTCCGTGGACTCGGTAGACGGCCCCGCGGCCTCCAACCCCGCGGCCTCCAGCCCCGCCGCCTCCAGCCCCGCCGCCTCCAGCCCCGCGGCCTCCAGCCCCACGCGCGGCAGCAGCAGCACGCACGGCGCGCCGTCCGGCCCGGCCAGCCCCGCCAGCCCCGCCAGCCCCGCGCACGAGGCCGACAGACGCGACACGCGCACGCCGCGCACGCCGCACACGCGCAGCACGCGGCCGGCGCGCGGCACGGTGTGCGTGCGCGAGCAGGGCGCGCGCGAGTGGAACTCCAGCGTCTGCGCGCGCCACCAGCACGGCGCCGCGCACGGCTCGTACAGCTGCTCGCGCGAGCATGCGTGCGCCGCGCGAGCGTACACGTTCTCCTGCGGACACGAGCGCAGCTCAGCTTTCTGAAGGTACTAGGGAGCTGTCCGCTTAAAACTTTAAAAGAAATGTCGGTGACAATATTTCCTTGACTTTTTTATCACCGACTTTCAATAATAACTTTTCATTCTAAAGTTAAACAACGCATAGATGTGCGATAGTAGTAATCGCTGTTAATTTGCTGTAATTTATTGAAAAGTTCCCTTGAGTTCTCTACGATCTCGTCATCTGATCCCGATCGACTGTTAAAACAAATAATATCGTTGAAATGCAGACGCACAAACTGCTCGAACCAGGCTTTGGTATTTTACTAAAATGGTCGCCATTCGCGAGGTGTTGGTTTAGAATTTTTTTATAAGCCTATAGTCGATAAAAAATAATTTATGATATCCCCATATACTGGCGTTAATCGGAAACCAGACACCCTGTATACCGACCTCAATCTGTCAAATTTCTTTAATAGATTTTAAACCTTATCAAAATAGAGGAAGGTTAATAATTTCTATTGGTATAATTTGGCAGATTCGGGTAGGTTGACCTGCTGGCGTCTGTACACACAAACAAAACCAATTACCTGATAGAAGAATTTTGTTTTAAAGCTTAATATAAACAAACGGATCTCTTCATGAAAAATTGTTGTGACGAACACGCGATGTTTTTTAACGACCTATCCAACGATATCCTACACGATGGGTGCGCGAGACAAAATAAACATCCCCGCTTTCGACAAAAAAATCTTAAATTATTACTTGTCTTAACAGGTATAATAAAGGAATACCTGGTCGGAATCTTGTCGCTGCACATACAGGGGCCTCCAGTGCGGCGGCGCCGGCCCTTGAGTCGCGGGCCCCGGCAGCCCCGAAGGCCCCGGCAGCCCCGAGGGCCCCGCTAGAGCCGAGGGACCCGGTAGCCCCAAGGGCCCCGCTAGGCCCGAGGGCCCCGCGAGCCCTGAGGGCTCCGGTAACCCCGAGGACCCCGTCGGTCCTGACGACCCGGCCGATCCCGAGGGCCCCGGCAGCCCCGAGGGCATCGCCGGCGCCGGAACGCCGGCTCCCACGTTTGCATACAAACTCACGTTTTCGTATCTACAGAGAGATATACAGTTGATGTAGAAGGCTGTAATGTAACTGGTTCTTATTTAGTTGTTCGGCGCACTCACCCCGGCTCGGGAGAGTCGCGCGCGTGCGGGTCGTGCTCGGCGTGCGGGGCGTGCGGGGCGTGCGGGGCGTGCGGGGCGTGGGCGGCGGGCCCGGCGCCAGGGCGCGGGCGGGGCGCGCGCGGCGGGGTGCCGGGGGCCCCCGCCGCGGCGCGCCCTCACATGGCTCGCTCCACCACGCACACGCCGGCGTACGAGCGGCCCACGGCCATGCCGGCCGGCAGCAGCGACCAGCAGTCGGCGGCCGGGTCGAACACCTCGACGCTGCTGAGGTTGGCGGCGCCGTCGTCCCCGCCCACCACGTACAGCCGGCCCTGATGCTGCGCCACGGCCGCGTTGCGGCGCGCCGTCCTCATGGGCGGCGCCGGCGCCCAGCCCGCGCCGCTCCAGCGCTCCACGCTGCGGCGCACGGCCGGCCCGTCGTGGCCTCCCACCGCGTACAGCGCGCCGTCCACGACGCCCACGCCGCAGCCCGAGCGGCGCGCGCCCATCTCCTCCACGGGCTCCCAGCGGTCGGCCGCGGGGTCGTACCGCTCCACGGTGTGCAGGCACTGGCGCGACGCCCCGTCGTAGCCGCCCACGGCGTACAGCTTGCCGCCCAGCACGCCCACGCCCACGGACGAGCGGCGCGTGGACATGGCCGCGATGGGGCGCCACACGCCCTCGCGCGTGTCCAGCGCCTCGGCCGAACTCAGCCCCGTGGCGCCGTCGAACCTGCGGGCGCGCGTCAGTTGGGTGGCAGTCGTTCGTGGCTCACTGCCCGCTCACTCACCCGCCCACTCACCCGCTCACTCACCCGCCCACTCACCCGCTCACTCACCCGCCCGCTCACCCGCCCACTCACCCGCCCACTCACCCGCCCACGGCGTAGATGACGTGCCCGATGACGGCCACGCCCAGCGTGGAGCGGCGCGCGCACAGCGGCGGGCCCGCGCTCCAGCTGTCGCTGGCCACGTCGTACACGTCCACGCTGCGCACGCGCAGGGTGCCTGCGCAGTACATCGACCAGTCATACTCTTATGCTAGCGACACCAGGAAATTTTCATTCATAAGAGATAATTTTTGTTTGACAATAAAATACACCATTATTTAGTTTTCATTTCTTTTTATGGTTAATACTATATGGCAAGTAGTGAGAGCTAACTATAGTGTGTTTGTTATAACAGCTGAACTTTGATCCCATATAGTATGAAATAACAGATCGCTATCTGAGATGAGATTTAATTTGTTTCAGTCTGCTTCCAATTCTTAGTTTATTTCGTTTTATTGATACTGCTAGCCTACATCATCCCACTGGTGAGCAAAGGCTCACTTCCCATAACTTTCAGATTTCATGATTCAGAGTAGACTGGTCGTTGGTTACGTCCAGCTCCTTTAGAATTTATCTTCTTCTAAAGGTGTCAGAGCCCATTCGTTGTTAATGCGTTCCGTACTGTCAAGAAATTGCATGCATTAATAGTCCGCAATGTAACAGCCTAGTGACGGTTCTGCCGCTCACCGTTGAAGCCGCCCACGGCGTACACGTGGCCGCCCACGACGGCCAGCCCCGCGCGGCAGCGGCGCGTCAGCAGCTCGGCAGCCGCGCGCCAGCCGCCCGCGTCCAGCTGGTAGGCCTCCACGTCGCGGATGGCCTTGGGCGCCTGGCCGCCCACCACCAGCAGCACGCGCGGCGCGCGCGGCGGCTGGCGCGGCCGTGCGCGCGCGCAGGACGCCGCGTGCGCCGCGCGCCGCTCGGGCCGCATGAGGTGGAAGGACAGCGCCTCGATGAGCAGGTCCTTGACGCGCAGCCCCGCGCTGGCCAGCGGCTCGGCCGCGGCGCGCGCCAGCAGTGCGTCCCGCGCCAGCAGCGGCAGGCGCACGTGCTCCAGCAGCGCGGCCAGGTGCGGCGCGCGCGGCCCGGGCGCGGCCTGCAGCCAGCGCACCACGGCGTCCAGGATGGCCTCCTCGCTGGGCACGGTGATGCGGTCGTTGTCCAGCAGCGCGGCCAGCGGCTCGGGCTCCAGCGCCAGGAACTCCTCGGTGTCCAGCACCTCCGCGAAGTGGTTCTCGATGTAGCGCGAGGCGGCCGTGGCCAGGTCGGCGCAGGCGTGCAGCTCGGCGAAGGCGCGGATGCCGAGCGCGTTGTCCGGGGCCAGCGCCGCGGCCAGGAACACGCAGCAGGCCGCGCGCACGCCGGGCACGGCCAGCAGCGACGCCGCCGACAGCAGGCTCTGCCGCCCGACACATCATTGTATCAATATACTATAAAAGCGAATCGTGTACAGTCACCTGCTAAAGGCATCTGTGTATGGTTGGAGTGCTATGGGCTGGTGACCATAGCTGTGTAGCGAACTGTAAATATGTGCCTATTGATTGCTGGTCGACTCCCGAGAACTTCACATCATCGTGGATAAGACAGAGTTATCTTCGCTGCAGTTAGGCTACCTGCACGTTGTCCTCGGTGATGACGAGCGAGTCAGGCGTGTACACGTACTCGATGATCGCCTCCAGCGCGTGCGGCTCCACGTTCTGCAACCAACATGCGACTGGGTAACCAACATGTACCATACAATATATTACATTCTATGGCCGGTGTACGATGGGATTTCATTTCAGAATCTGACATGGACTCGAGTGTAAAATGCAGCAGTCGGGATCTACCTGTATAGTGATGGTAGGCTGCGTGCTCTCGTCGAACTGCGTGAACATGGCGTGGAAGTAGGGCGAGGCGGCCGCCAGCACGGCGCGGTGCGCGGGCAGCGCGGCCGACGGCTCCGCGTCGGGCGCGGCGCGCGCGTGCAGGCGCACGTCGCACAGCACGGCGTCGCGCCGCAGCCGCGCCAGCGCCGCCAGCAGCCGCGCCGGGTGCGCCGCGTGCGCCGCCGCGTCCGCGCCGCCGCACGCGGGCCGCTGCGACGACTCGTCCAGCGACGACTGCGACGCGCAGCGCACCATCAGGCTGCGCACGTCCGCATCTCTCACTGTACTCTACATCTCTAATTGCGTGTGTTCTATTTAAACATCGTCTAGCCATTTCCCAACTATATTCGGGTCGGCTTTCAGACAACTGTATCATGCCATTTTACATACATTTTATCAGAGCGACTGCCTATCTAGTTCATGCAAAAGGAACTGGTGACTTAAGGCCAACGCAGACCAGGACGGTATGGCAAAGGATTTTGCTGTCATTCAGCACTTACTAGCCACATAGATACCGCGGGATTCCAGCCACGCTGCCCGATACATACTTAGTCTTCAGTTGCATTTGATTGAATTATTAATTTTTAATCTCTATTGACATTTGGTTTTAAAATTACTTAATTTATATATTATTTACTATACTTATATTTCTAAACTTAAATTGAACATGACTGTAATAAAATTATTCATTTAAATTAAACTGCAAAATAAGAAAACCATAATGCAATAATAATGTAAAATGCATGAATTTTATGATATAAGATTAAATTTGCAACGCTTGTAAAAGGCTGCTAAGTCATAAGTACCTACTAACATAAGATGACACCAACAATGTAAACACTTAGTTCGCAAATAAACGACTTTGACTTTTGATTAAGTGTTGATGTGCCTTAGTTTAAAATGGAAGATTGGGTTTTCTTTTTACTATCAATTATTGCAGACGAATAAGGTTTACAGGCTAATAATAGAGATAGAAGAAGCTTAGACACAATACCGTGTTTAACCTATCTATAAAACAATGTGCAAGTGTGCATCCGCCGCTTCCACACCTCTTCCATGCCGCATGCCGTTCATGCGGCATCTCTGGCATGCCGTTGCCTACTGCAGTACAGTAACGTCATACTGCCATTGAACCCGCCGAAGATTTTCTGTTCATTTTAATTAATTAAGCTTATACTTCACATAAACTTTCAGAACAGTTGTAGTTTTATATTGTTAACACAAAACTTCAGTAGCACATGTTTAAACCTACAATTACAAAGGCCATCAGTTGCAATATTTTCGACTTTTCTGTTTAATTTGAAGTTATGGGTCGTTTATTGCCCGTGGTCCACCCACCTGGTTCACCTAGGTGTACCACCGGAAATTATTTTTGCCCGTGGTTCACCCGACGGTCCATATAATGATGACATCTATAGTTGACTGAATGTATTATTGTGCATTATACTTTATCGGCCTTATTCCAAAAACTAAATAAACCTTGGTTTAAACCTGGTCTATTAAGTCCAGGCTTATCTGCAGAGCCATGGTTTAAATTTGACCGTATTACAAAACTAAGATAAAAAGTCGACTTTAGTACCGCCATTTCAACGATTTTCTAAACAATTAAATCCAAAATGAGTAATAACAATTAAATCTACCTTGTTTCAATCCATTTTGGGTGAAAATAACACAAAAACTACAACACAATGAAAAATTTGCTATGAGTAACTTTGACATACCTTTGACAGCTACTACTGTTAGACCATGGTTTATCGCAAAACCACGATTTGTAATAACGTTTGTGTAAACCTTAGTTTAACGAGATATAAACCTGGGTTTTTAGTTAAACCCCTTTTTGTAATAAGACGGTTTAAGTTTATCATCAACCCAAACATAACATCACAGTAGCTATGTCACAACTGAAAAAACACATCACAGTAGCTGACCTGTACCGTGCCCGGTCTCCATCACCCTCCGCAGCAGTATTGTCCACTCCTGACCTGCAAATTAACCTTGTTATGTCATAAGAATACACTATAATGTAGTAAAATACATGTACGTTAAGGGCAATAATAAATTAGGAAATTTCATTAAGTGACACCACACATGGGGTATTTGATCAGTATAATTGATTTAAACTAAAACTGTGATTATTGTGCAAGGTTCGGCACTACTTTGCAAGGACATCAATTTAGGAGCTGTTGTATTTCGTATAGATCTCTCATTAGAAATTTGTTATTCAAAAAAAGAAACACTGCAAAACCTTATACTTTTCGAGACAAAAAAATTAAAGCAAAAATAACTTATTAAACTAAAGACGACCCACTGACCCTACATTTTCCACAGATAATATTCGAATTTCACTCAAATGTTGTTCCACTTTTTGACGTAAAAAGAAAAAACACAACTCAACTGACTTTGAACCATCTAGCCAGAAATAAAAGGCCCTCTATGCGAGGCTCCTTCCAATCAGCATAATAACCTAACCTTGACCTAGACTTTGAATTTTGAGTGGTTGTCCTAGGAGTTCCACTCAAGGTCTAGACCTTAAATATGTTATTGACCTCATTGTTGCTTGACAACAGGGTACCAGGACCCGTCACTTGATTTTCCTCACCATTATTTCTCCCACTACCAAACTATATATTACTGGAAATTTTTGTTTCTTTTTTCACAACCCATGGTTTTTCGCGTTTCCGTCGATTTCAAAAATACACTTTAAAAAGGTCAATACTACAAAAAAAAATGCTTTTAATAAATAGCTTCGCTAGTCTTTGTGAAGCGCTTTCCAAGGTTCTACTCACAGGGCTCTGTCGCGCTCGGCATCGGCCTGACCCTCCATGGCGCACACAGTAGAGTTGTGCCCACTGGTCGACCGCTCACCAGTGTGAGCTTCCTGTATACTTCATCGATACGATAAACAAAGGCCTGCCTTGCTCTAAGACAAATATTAAACACGATCACTTTCTCTAACCAAACGGTTCAATTAATTAATAGAATTAAAGATTCAATGTTCGTCTTTCATTACTTAATTGAAATAGGTAAACCTTTTCAACTTTATTGACAAATATTTAAATTACGACCGAGCCAAACATATGACAATGTGTCAAACTTCGTGGTTCGGTTCCCTTCCCTGTCATTTTTTTTTTTTTTTTTTTTTTTTTATTCCATTTTCCCTTTTGGGAAGGCAAAGAGATCTAGCCCATGCAGCCTGTTCTTGAGTTTTATTTTTTTACATATTTATATAATTATCAAAGGCATATAGCCTGGTCTTAAGTTTCAATTCTGGTTTCAATTCTCTTCCTTCCTTTATATTTCCTTGATTGTATTGACAATGAAGTTATAAATGGGTTTAAATGTTTGTGCATTTCCCATCAGTTGCTGAACAGAGCACGGGATTTGTTCAGCAGTCTTATAGATTTTTAATAGATCATCCATCAACACAAGGCGGTCTATGCCGAAGGATGGGCATTCAAACATTATATGATCTATTGTTTGTACATCTTTTTGGCAATAATTACATTCTGATGTATTCAACATTTTCATCCGGTATAAATGAGCGTTTACTCTGCAGTGACCCATTCGTAAACGGTTAATCGTTGTATAAAATCGGCGATTGAAAAAAGTGCACGATTTGGTGAACCATGGTTTCTTATTTACTGACGTTCCTTCTATACCTGCATACCATTGACCTTTTTGTTCCACTATCGTTATGTAGTTCCAATGTCGTTTTAGGTCTTCAACATAAGTATTTTTAAACTCGGTTATAATATCTGTTGTCGGTAAGGCAACAGTAGTAAAAGTGACAGCTGAATTTGTAACGGAATTTATTGACCTTGCCAAGAAGTCTGCATTCTCGTTTCCTTGTACTCCTATATGACTGGGGACCCAGAAGAAAGTAACGATGATGCCAGAGTCTTGAAGCAACTTCCATGCTCTCTTAATTTCATAAATCAAATAATTTGTTTTGGTGTTCAGGTGATGATTTTCTAGCGCAGTAAGAACACTTAAACTGTCACTTACAATAACCCATTTAATTGCAGATTTTTTGTGTTTGTTAATGTTGTGACAGTGACAGCTTGACACTGATGACAGCCCGCCTTTTGGGGGATTTTGGTAAGAGGACCGCGAGAATGATTGTACTAAGAGTTTAATTAAAGAGTTTGTTAAAGCAGTACTTATTCTTCTCATTCAAGAACCCTGTATACTAATTGAACATGGTGGCAGCGGTGTGCTAATAAAGAGATAAAGATGGGAGAAGAAAAGGTAATGAATTTCCTGCCATTGCAAAATGTGAGGGCGCCGGAGGCCTTCGATTTTACAAATCCGGCATCATGGAAAACTTGGAAGACGAGGTTCCAGAGATTTATGAAAATAAGTGGCAGTGAGAACAGAGAGGATGCCGACAAAATTGATATGTTGTTGTACAGCATGGGAGGAAAGGTGGAAGAAGTGATCAAGATATTGAACATTGACGGGAAAAATTATGACGTGGTATTGGAGGCTTTAGATGGTCATTTCAGTCCTAAGAAAAATGTTGTTTATGAGAGATTTAAATTTAATATGCTTGAACAAAGGGAAGGAATGTCAGTGAGTGATTTTTTAGGAGCCTTGACCACGCAGGCAGAGACATGTGAATTTGGAAGTTTATGTGAAGAGCTTATAAGAGATCGTCTCGTAGTTGGGTTAAGGAACAAGAAGGTCAGTGAAAACATGCTGTTAAAGGCAAAATTGACATTAGAAGAAGCAGTCAACATGGCTCAGCAGGCTGAAATTCAAGCACAGGAGACCAAGGTTATGTGGAGTCGGGAAGAGGAAGTGACAGTAAATAGAATGGGCAAACAGCAAGAAAAGGTGGGAAATAGAAAATGTTGGTGGTGTGGAAAATGGGAAACACACAATAAAGAGAAATGTCCAGCTTCAAAAGAAATTTGTCATAAATGCAAGCGTAGGGGACATTTTGCTAGATGCTGCAGAGAGCGAAAGATCAATAGCATAGACACGGGAAAGGATGACTTTGAGTTGGAGGTGGATGTTGAAACAGAAAATTTTAAGAAAAAGGTAAAATTTTTAGTAGATACTGGGGCCGATATTGTGGCTATACCTGAAAAATTGTTAAAGAATACAAGTAACATATTGGCTTGTTCAGAGATTATTAGGGGACCTGAAGGTATTCCATTAGATGTAGTAGGCTTTGTTTGGATACAATTATATCATAAAAGTAGTGTATATAGAGGGAAAGCATTTGTAATCAAAAATTTACAGGTACCTATTTTAGGGAAACCGGCCATTATAAAAATGAATATATTAAGATTATGTAACACATGTCATGTTAGTGAAAGTGAAATAAATGTAGAGAAAGAGTTTCCCAATATATTTAACAGTTTAGGTGTGTTTAAAGATACTTTTACCATTAAATTGATCGCCAACCCAGTTCCATATGTCCAGTCATCACCTAGAGTAGTTCCATTACCTCTTCTGGATAAAGTCAAGGAGGAGTTAAATAGATTAGAAAGTTTAGGTGTTATTGTACGAGTAGAAGAGCCAACTATGTTTGTATCTCCTATTGTGGTTGTACCAAAAGGTCAGAATGGTGTTCGAATCTGTGGAGATTATACACAGGTTAATAAGAATATTGTCCGTCCTATTTTTCCAATTCATAAAGTAGAAAATACACTAGGTAGACTGAAAGGAGCAAGGATATTTTCGAAAATTGATGCTGCATCTGGATTTTTCCAAATTCGTTTATGTGACAAGTCTAGGAAATTGACAACAATACTTACACCATTTGGTAGGTACATGTATAATAGATTACCTATGGGGTTAAACTGTGCTCCTGAATACTTTTCTATGAAATTTTCCAATATTTTCAGTGATTTAGAAGGGGTAGTAATACATGTAGATGACATATTGCTATACAGTAAGGACAGGGTCAGTCATATTAAATTATTAAGGGAAGTTTGTAGTAGATTGAATAGAGAAGGGTTAACAATAAACAAAGACAAATGTGAATTTATGGTCGAAGAAGTTACATATTTAGGGCATGTTATCAACAGTAAAGGCATATCATTGGATCCTAAGAGAATAGAAAGCATTGTTGAATTCAGAGTTCCTTCTAACAAAAAAGAGTTGATGCAATTTTTAGGATTAGTAAATTATGTAGGTCGTTTCATTCCTGATAAATCATCTTTATTGGAACCTTTGTATGGATTATTAAAACAGGATGTTGCTTTTATTTGGGATAAGTGTCAACAACAATCATTTGAAAAAGTAAAATACCTTATATCAAGAGCTCCTCGGCTGTCCCAAAGCAAAACCTAGCAAGGGACAATTTTTGTAAAATACGTTTTTTTTAATGAATATTCCTAAAATTCTGAGCTGCGTCTAATGCAAAAACAACTGTATTTCTATCTACATTAGAATCAGAGTTATAAACATGCCAAACCTAGCAAGTGCACTTCGTACTCGGAGATAACGAAATCAAAAAACTAGCAAGTAACATTTCCAAGCATTAAAACCTATTAAATACGGTACATGCTAGGTTTTAAATTTGTGAATTGGTCTTACTAGGTTTTTAGTTTGCAAAATTACTGAAGTGTAGGACGAAATTTCAAATCATTGTCTTTAATAAATAGTAGTAAGTCAGCAGCGTGATGTGTGGGAGACTGAGTAGGAGGGCAATGGGAGGACACTGCACTGAAAATGTGTTTTATGTGTTTTTGGCGTTGCTGAATCTGAATTCGGGGTCATTTTCATTCCAGCACGTCTAGGTTTGACCCCAAAAACACATAGTACACATTTTCAGGTCCCAACGTCAGAAACTTCGTTATTGGGTTTAAGGGTTATGTTGATAAGGGGTTATAAGGTTATGTAGTTATGGGACTATGGGTTATGTAGTTATTTAAGCAAGAGGTCATCGAGCTACTGTAATATAGGATTATAAGGTTTTAAAGCCATACATACGGTTAGCAGTTTAACCAAATATAGCAAATTTGAGGGTATATTTTGAGGTTATGGCCGAACCCAGATGTGCTGGAATAAAACTGACTCCAGATTCGGATTCAGCGACCCCAAAAACATATAGTACACATAGTGAAACCTCAAGGTCAAATAAAAAAAGATTTCTTTTATTATAGTAGTGGAATAGTTAGTAGGACATTATCAGATTTTAAAGTACTTATTTCAGTTTTGATGAACCATTCACCGAGTTGGATTTTCTAATTAAAAAGTATAAAGTAACTGAGTTATTTGAAGAAATATCAGCTCCTCAGGGCATTCCTGCTTGAAAAAAGGATGTTGCCAAATTGATGCCTCTAATGCCCGAAACAAGGCGGGCGTTTTGGAATCAAATGCCGGTTAACGATAAATCGATTGATCTCCAAACGGGAGACGAAATGACAGAAGAAAGTTAATTATATTGTTTTCCTCATGTATGTTTAATGTGATTAATTAAACCATTTTATTTTACTTACTAGATAGAAATACAACAATAAGTCATTACTTAAAGTAATTCAAAAATCTAATTCAGAAACTTAGTATTATTACTAGGTTTTCAGTGCTACATCATAAACGATTTCTTTAAAGAAACGGATTCAAATACCTACTTAGAGACCTTGCTAGGTTTTTATTTTGGATTTGGTATAATACATATCTTGAAGTATCTTAACCAGTCAGTAGCAAGGCACATAAAACATGTACAAATAGACTTATGTTCAATTTAACTAGCTCGTGATGTGAAGCAAGTCATAATTATCCATATGAAAACAAGAAATGTATAAAAAAGTTGTTGTGTAATAAAAGGCCGACAAAAATGTTTAATATCTTCTCCTGTAAAATTTTGTCAGAGGCACTTGCTAGGTTTTGCTTTGGGACAGCCGTCCTACATTGTGTCATTATGATCCTAGAGAGAAAATCATAATTTCTGCTGATAGTAGTTCTTATGGTCTAGGAGCAGTACTGTTACAAGAAGATAAAATGGGGAATAGACGGCCAGTATCATATGCTAGTAGGACATTAAATTCAACAGAAAAAAATTATGCTCAAATAGAGAAGGAGTGTCTAGCTTTGGCATGGGCTGTTAATAGATTTCGAGATTTTATAGTAGGGGTAGAGATTTTATTAGAGACAGATCACAAACCTCTATTGCAAATTTTGCAAACTAAACCAATAGATGACCTTACACCTAGGTTGCTGAGATTTAGACTTCAGCTGATGAGATATATATATAAAGTTAATTATGTTCCAGGAAAGAAATTAGTAGTAGCTGATGCACTGTCCAGGGCTCCTGTAAATGTTACAGAGATAGAGGCTGAGCAACAGGAGCACCACATTAATTCCATTTCAAGTATGTGTTTATTTGATAATAAACTGAACAATATTATGAGAGAGCAGAGTAAATGCCAAATTTGTAAGATAATTAAAGAATACACTGTGAGTGGTTGGCCTAATAAAAATAAAATACCATTAGAGTTATTAAATTACTATCAGTATAGATATAATTTTTCTGTGCAGGAGGATTTTTTGTTATTTAACAATAGATTGGTAATCCCAACTGCGCTTCAAAAATGTATTCTAGAGGATATTCATGCAGGTCATTTAGGCATTACTAAATGCAGGGAGAGAGCCAAACAATCAGTGTGGTGGCTAGGGTTGTCATCTCAAATTAAAGTACTCATAGAGAACTGTCCACAGTGCATTCAGGAAAAAACTAACAGTAAAGAACCATTAATTGTAGAAGATATTCCAAATAGAGCATGGCAGAAGGTAGGCATAGATTTATTTAAAAACAATAATAAGTGGTATATGGTAATAATTGATTATTTCTCTAGATATTTGGAATTATTTGTATTGAAAGATCTGACAGAAAATAGTATAATTATGCATTGTAAAGAAACCTTTTCCCGGTTTGGAATTCCAGAAGTAGTCAGGACTGACAATGGAACACAATTTAAGGGTAAATTCAAACAATTTTCTCAGTTTTATAATTTTAATCACATAACCAGTAGTCCTTATTTTGCTCAGAGTAATGGTTGTGCAGAAGCAGGAGTCAAAATTGCTAAAAACCTATTAAATAAGAATGCAGATGTATATTTAGCATTGTTAGTTTATAGGAACACTCCAAATGAGACTGGATATAGTCCTAGTGAATTAATGTTTAACAAAAAAATTAGAGAGATATTGCCAATGTATCCTAGTAAATTAAATGTTAATGTAGAAATAGATACTAAAATATTTAGAGAGAAGAGAAATTGTAATAGAGAAAAAATGGCAGAGAATTATAACAGAAGACATAAAGTTTGTAAATTAGACGATTTAAAGGTAGGAGATCAGGTTTGGGTTATTGATTTAAGAAAGTATGGAATTATTGTACGAAAGGCGAAGGAGCCAAGATCTTATTTTGTTGCAATAGAAGGAGTTCAGTACAGGAGAAATAGATGGCACTTGGCTCCAGCGCCTTTCAAAGAGAAAAAGGAGGATAGTAGAGAGCTAAGTTATGATGATTGTGATAATGATAGTGTTTCGGGAATTGAAGTGGAAAAAAATCAGCAAGAAATAAATGAGGAAAACAGTTTAGAAGAAACAGTATCCGAAAGTAATGATAATAATTTGGGAACTAATGATTATGAAATTCCTGAAATACAATCACAGGAAGAGATGAATAACTTGCCTAAAAGAGTAAGAACTAAACCTAAGTGGTTAGAAGATTATGTTTGTAATAATATAAGTTTGTAACATGTTTATTATTATTTTTATTATTTTAAATCTTGACGATGGGGATGTTGTGACAGTGACAGCTTGACACTGATGACAGCCCGCCTTTTGGGGGATTTTGGTAAGAGGACCGCGAGAATGATTGTACTAAGAGTTTAATTAAAGAGTTTGTTAAAGCAGTACTTATTCTTCTCATTCAAGAACCCTGTATACTAATTGAACAGTTAATGTGTTCAAGTGCTGATAGGATAGCTGTAGCTTCGGCTGTGAATATGCTAGCATATCTATTGATTTTGGATCCTCCACCTATTTTCAAAGTGGAGTCATACAGCGCTATGGAGGTACTGTCACATACTTTAGATCCATCTGTATATATATGTCTATAATCTGCCCAGTTAGAAAGTTTGTTGTAAACTTCGTGTTTTTCTGATAATTGTTTATCTATTATTATATCCATCTGTGGGTATTTACTACTATAGGATCCCTGGTAACAGGGCCATTCATTTGATGAGAAGATGTTCATTGACACTATAAATTGTGATATTTCAGAAAAATCTTGAAGAATAAAACAAGGATGTGAAGAGTTTTTAAGAAGGTTGAGCTTTATAAGAAGAGGATGGGATTTAATGGCCGCTAGTTTGAGCAGTAATTTTGATTTGAGGAATTTGAAACTAATGAATAGGGGAGGGATATTGCATTCTAACTGCATGGAAACAATGGGAGTTGTTTTAAAAGCACCAGTTATAAGGCGTAAGTTACTATTCTGGATTTTCTCTAATTTGTCTACTAGCTTGTTGTCTGAAGCAAAACAAAGAAAACCATATTCAAAATGACTTCTTACCAAAGATTTATAGAGCATTAATATGACTTTAGGGTCTGCACCCCAATAAGATCTACATAGCACTTTTAAAATGTTACAAGCCCTACGAGCTTTGCATACTATATAATCAACATACTTATTCCAGGATAGATTATTTGTAAAAATAATACCTAAAAACTTTGCTTCTGTAACTACAGGTATTGCAATTTTGTCATAACAAATTTTAATAATATGAGATTTATTTTTGCCAAATATCATGACTTTGCTTTTAATTGCATTTATGTCTAAGTTTAAATAAGAAAAATAGTGCTGAAGTTTTTCTAATGCATTATTTAAAGTTAATTCAACATGTTTTATATTGCTACCACTACAGTAAATAGTCAAATCATCAGCATATTGTAAGTTTACAACATTATCTAAAACAAAATTTAATCTGTGAATGTAAAGAACAAATATCAAAGGGCTCAAAATACTGCCTTGACAGGTTCCTTTGTAAGAATATCTTGGCCCAATAAGCTTCTGATTATGTTTAACATAAACTTCTCTGCCATGTAAGAAGTTAAAAATCCAATTAATCATTTTTCCAGGTATACCAAGAAGATGAAGTTGCTCTGCGAGAATATTATGATCAACACTATTAAAGGCACTAACTATATCAAAAAATACACAAACAGCTGTCTCATTGTTATTAATACTTTTTTGAAGATCAAGATGTAACATACTTATACTTTCACGGGCGGAATACCCTCTACGAAAGCCATACTGATTGGATGGAAGTAAATGATGCTTTTCAATGTAAAATTCCAGTCTTTGTTTTAAGAGCTGCTCAAAGACTTTGCCAACACAAGAAGTGAGAGCAATGGGACGGTAAGAGTCAGGGTTATATTCCTCTTTATCTTGCTTAAGTATAGGAATAAGGCAATCTGTTTTCCATTGGGAAGGGATTTTGTTATTTAACCAAAGAAAATTAAAAATGTGAAGTAGAGTATAAAGAGATTTGAAGTTAAGTTTTTTAAGAAAAATATAGGCTACACCGTCTAATCCATAAGCTGTATCCTTTCTTGAAGATATTGCTGATTTGAGTTCTTGAAAAGAAAAGGGTTCTATTAGAAAATTGGTTGTGGAATTAGAATTGCAATCTACATTAAAGTATTCAGTCATATAGTTATCAGCATAGTCTGGTGTATATTTATTTAAGAATTCTTGTAACCAATTACTATTGTTGTTACTCATAAATTTGCTATAATTGAAGGTTTTATTAAATTTTTTCATATTATTCCAGATTATGGATAATGGAGTGGTTCGATTAAATGACTCACACAAGTGGGCCCAACTGACATCTCTTTCTGTCTTCAAGGTTCGTTTTTTTAAGGCCTGTAACCTTTTAAAATTAAGAAAATTAACTTCTGAGGGATCTGCTTTGAATTGTATGTATGCTTGTCTAGATATTTTAACAGCTGATGAACATTTATCATTCCACCATGGGAGGTGAGCTCGATACTTCTTTCTATGGCATGTTGACAATGATCTATTTCGTTTTTGGTGAACTGGTAAGGAATTTTCTATGGCAGAGTGTAATATATGGCAGAATTCGTCATAACTAGCTTGTGGGTTCAGAGGATTTATAATGTAACTGTTAAGTGCACTGTCAACTTCATTAGTGTACTTATCCCAGTTGACTAATTTATAACTTGGATATAAGGGAAAGGCATTGTCAATACTGGTATTATTTTGGTTACAAGTAATGGAAATTTTTGTGATTACAGGTAAATGGTAGCTTCCAAGCGGATCATCATGAACGGACCACTCACAAGAAAGAGCCAGCATCGAAGATACAATAGTGAGATCTAAGGCATTTGGACGCCAAGTCATAGAACCTACAGTAGTTACCTGACCAGTGTTAAGTAAAACCAAACCATTTTCATCAATAACATCCAGAATGTCTCTACCACGCGCATCAGTAGAGTTACATCCCCAAGTGATGTGATGTGCGTTAAAATCACCAGCTAGTATTAGTGGATGAGGGATCGTTTTAATTAGTGAATCCAATTTATTTTTATTAAATCTAGGAACTGTATGACTTGGACAATACATACTAACAATGCTGATGACTTGACCACCAACATGCACTTGAACACAAATATTTTGCAAAGAGTCATCAAAGAAAGTATTAAGTTTAGAATATTTGATATTATTGTGAATGAGAATGGCTACTCCATTATGTTTATTACCAGTATCATTACGTTCTATTTGGTATCCTCTAAGATTAAATGGTTGTTCTGGCCTAAGCCAGGTTTCAGATAAAATAGCTATATGTATATTGTTATCTAGTAGGAAATTATGTAAAAGTAGTTTATTACATAGTATACTTTGTGCATTCCATTGAATCACGTTAATGTCCATAATTAAATGGTTTTTAAGTTTTTACTGAATGTTTCATTTATAATTTTTTTGATGCTACTAGAGCTGACGCTTTCTTTATTTTTGTTCAAACTAACAATCTGTATGACAGTTTCAACAAGCATATTCATGATTTTGTCTGAATTGAGTAATTTTTTGAGGTTTTCTGGTGAGGAAAGGGATGGGAAAGATTTTTCATTAAATAATTCTGTAAATTTAAGTGTCTTGGCCTTTGTTTTCAATTCAGTTATTTTTTGTTTTTTAACTGGGCAAACAGACGATATGGCGACGTGATTGCCTCCACAGTTGTAACATTTTGCGCTGCCTGAGTCAACAGTACATCTTTTAAAATTGTGATTTTCGGCGCAGATTGAGCATTTTTCTGAATTTTTGCAATATTTAGCAATATGTCCATACCTGAGGCATTTCAAACATTGTTTTACCGGAGGGACGTATTCATTGACCTCGTGGCGCCAGTGGTCCAGGTACACGTGCTCGGGCAGCTGCGTGGCTGAGAAGGTGACGGCCACAGTCTGCGTCGGCTCGAACTTCACTGCGTCTCCTGTTCTCACTCTTCTCATAAATCTTCGCACCTGAATGATGTTCCTGGTGCTGGCTAGAAGAGAATAAATTTTCTTATTAGACATTTGTATAGGGACCCTAGTTAGGACCCCAGTGGTCTCTGTGGCAGAGGCAGGTATAGATGTTTTTAATTTAAGGTCTTGTGTCAGTTTGTTCCCCTGGAGGAACATGTTGGCATTGTTGGCATTATCGAACACAATACCCACTTTAAATTTATTAATTGTGCGTAAATGTTGTACACCGCTTATGCAATCCCTCCGGATTGCGCGAGAGATGCCCATGCGGGTGCCTTCGGTAATTGGCTGATCAGCTTCAACATGTGACAAAAATACCACATATTCGACGTTGCCAATACTGCCGTCAGGATACTTCCTTTTATAATTTGGGGCTTTATATGGCACGTAGTCTAGTTTTTCATCGATGGACGACGAGTCTGACTCTGTTGAAGAGTCGTCGACGATGGAGTTTTCCTCTTCCTCCTTTTTTTTTCTTTTCCGCCCGCTTTTCCCCATATTTACGCTTTATACAATATCTATAATATAAACAAACTATTTACAGTTACTATTTATAAACTTCTAGAGCGTTAAGTATTAATTATTAAAAAAGCTTAAAAATTGCCGCCTATACGTTCATACGGTTCCCGCGCTTTTTTCTCATTTTTTTTTTTTTTTTTTTTCCAAATGATTTTGGCTTGGATACAAAGTCCTTTAAGCCAATTCCCTGTCATTGTGACAATGTGACCACAGATTAATAAAAGAATCAGAAGTTATTATCTGCCCCAATACATTTCATAGAAGTTTGAGATGGTATTCGTTTAAACCCGGACTTAAGATCTAGGATTGTAACAAGTATTTAATTTAGTACCAGACTTAAAAATTCTAATTACAAATCTAAGACCATCCGAGACTCATTTGCACGAGCGCTTTTTTATAAAATCGCTGAGTTAGAACGAAAGGGTAAATTGACGTGTAAACAGAAAAAAACGCTCGTGCGAATGGCTACTAATTATTGATTCAACCTTTCGATTCTTATTTATTATTTATTCAACCTTTCGATATGATGTCGTACCGGGTCGCGGGACTCACGAATTACCGTGACCCCGGAACATAAAGGGCTATTGAAGGACACCGTGGATTTTAGTCAGTACGAGTCTGACAGTCCCTTTCGTTCTGTCCTGGGTGGGGGGAGGACTCATTTGACGATTTTATCACGTTAAAAAAAAAGGAAAGTTGAACTGTGGACTTCAATGCATGCAGAATCTAAAAAAGCCTTAACCTAGCTATGCTATAGCATTTTTAATTATATTTTTATGTTCGTAATCACATACCACCAACAGTCGTAATCTAAAATCACAAATTGTATTCCAAGGAAAATACCTACTGTTATATGTACAACTCATTAGTTAAATCACATCTTGAGTACCTTATCGAATTATCTTTGCAAAGAACCCAGAATAAAATTATTCAATCCTTATACCGTTATCACTACCTTACTCCAACTAAAACTAAATAAGAAAAAACTAAATTGTGACAATTTAATCTCTGAGTTTGCTAGGGAAGGCGCAGTCCATCTTTTTAAGTCTATGGTTTTGTTCATTATTACGTTCCGTTTAACTAAATGTTGATAAATGAATGACATACTTCAAATGCATAAATAAATATTTATTAGTGATAAAACAAATCACATTTACCTTTGGCTAAGTTCCAACTTCTTTGACGAGCACAAAAACATAATTATCGGGTTTTTTTCTATCAAGCTTTATCCAACGTTTTAACAATGAACTTGAAACGGAGTACAGTTTCGCGGCGCGTAATTCGAGATGCGACGGCCCAACCAAATATTTATGTTATTGTAAATAGTTCTTATTCTTTAGTTTTCAGTTAGCTCACATTATGGGGGAAAACATCACCTGACATCTCGAAATCTTCTAAATCCATCAAGTCAATGTTTTTGATTTTGCAGAGTTTCTATTCATAGCGCAGATACCTACGTAATTATGACCACTGCCCAGTCCCACTTCAGTTGGGCAGCCTTCTGAGCCACGTCAACTATATTTGTTTTGGAGCGCAATATTGTGTTACGTACTCGGTTCGTTAATTCGTTAACTAAATGAAGGTAAGTCGGGAATTCACCCTTGTAGCGTACCTAGGTAAATTATTGCGTGGTATTGACCATAACCCAGGAGTACTGCAGCGGTTAAAATGTGTGTGTACCGGACGGTACACACACATTTAACCGGCGGAGGCCGCCAACACTGGCCGTGTCAACAACTAGGACCAACTTACTAGCTAAGACACCTCTCCACGCACGGGCACGCCGCAATCGCGGCGGTAAGAACCCTCTTTGAGGAGTGGCTGGATAGGCGTCACGGCGTCCTTACCTACCGCATGACGAAGGTCCTCACCGGAAACGGAAGTTTCGGGAGGTACCTGTGTCTGATAAGGAGGGAAGAAACGCCTGGGTGTCACCACTGCGAGGATCGTCCGGAGGACACGGTGGAGCATACGGTGCAGGACTACCCCGCTTGGGCCGAGCACCGCCGTGTCCTCACGACGGCGATAGGCGGAGACCTCTCGCGCCCGGCATTTGCTGCGAGACGAGACGGAGTGGGAAGCGGTCGCTCCTTCTGCGAAGCAGTCATGCTCGCGAAGGAGGAGGCGGGCCGCGTGAGGGAGAGGACAGCATCCTCCCTCCACCCCAGCCGCAGTGGTAGACGCCCACGGCGACGGAAAGACGATTTCCGGCCACCGTAGGCGCGGGCATGCGGGCGGCGAATAATTGGCAACTTGTTGTCCGACCATGCCCGGGTCGAAGGCGCGCGTTGTGTTCCACACGCGACTCAAAGAGTGTGACACTCTTTTTTCCCCTCTAGAGGGTCAAAGCCTGCCGGGGTCGCGGGACTCACGAAATACCGTGACCCCGGTACGTAAAGGGCTATTGAAGGACACCGTGGATTTTAGTCAGTACTAGCCTGACAGTCACTCCCGCTCTGCCCTGGGTGGGAGGACTCATGTGATGATTTTACTACGATAAAAACCGGCCAAGTGCGAGTCGGACTCGCCTTTAAAGGGTTCCGTAGCAGCAAGTAACATTATATAAAAGTTGGTTGTAACTTTGAAAGATAAATTGCGGTTTACGATTTATGACGTATTAAAAAAAAAATGTAAGTTGGTACGCACAATATTGAGTGATTTACCATGTTATTTTAATATCATGGACTTCTTATAGGTTTTCCTATAATCTATAAGGAGAAAACTAATTTCTGTATTTTTTTCAAAATTTTAGGTTCAGTAGTTTCGGAGATAAGGGGGGGGGGAATGGTCAATTTTCGTCTATTTTCTTGAATAACTTGGAAACTATTTATTTTAAAATTACAAAAAAATACATTTAAGATCTTCTCAACAAGACCTTTCATTTGATATGCCACACGATGCAGTTTTCAGTTTTTTTTTTTTAATTTTCCCCTTCCCCCCCAAAAATGACCCCCCATATACAGATTTCATCTGCTCACGTCACACCTCTGTGTTTGGGTCACAGGAATTGATATGTGTACCAAATTTCAACTTAATCGGTCTAATAGATTCGGAGATAATTGACTGTAAGTGACGGACGGACAGACACACGAGTGATCCTATAAGGGTTCCGTTTTTGTATTCAGACGTACGGAACCCTAAAAAAAAAGAAAAAAAGTGAAGATACGGCTAACTTATGTTTTGAAAAGTTAAGTCATGCCTTGAAGATTGATCAGTTTTGTTTTCATTAGACATGGTATTATTACTTCCCAGAATTTGATCCTTGTTCGCGACACTATCGACTGGTGAAATAATACATGTTGTGATTGTTTTTCCAAAATCAGGTGGTTCGATTCAGTTCAAAAATTTACTCTGTATACATAGAAAAGAACAGGTCAAACTCTCCTACAGCTAAAACCGCTAAACGCAAAAACCTGAATTTTGGACAGTAGTTGCAATTAACTTTGTAGATGGGCAATAAGATGCGATTTTGAGAAAATCCACATCTAAGGGGGTGAAAAGGAGTGAAAACCTGTGCATGTATAATTTTATGCCTTGGGTTCATAAACTTGCAAGTTTCAAGTTTATGAACCCCAGGCATAACATTTTGGCATGAATAAAAACGAAAATAAATATGAAAAGAATAGCAATATTATTTTTTTAAACTTCCCACAATGGGAGATTTTGATTATGTTAAAGTTTGTATTGGGAAAATCATAAGGCGCAAGCGGATGAATTTGAAACTCAATCTAAAGAAATTAGATAAAAAATAATCAAACATCTATTTTTGGATATTTTGAAAATCACCCCCTCATTTATTTTCAACCTTATCTTATGCTGGAAGGTGATTGAGGAGGTTGACCTGCTGGCGTCTGTACTTTGTAAAACCCATTTTTTTTAAAGCTTCTGTTTTGAGATTCGTTCATAAAGCCGAAAGACGGCGACGCGACGCGGTGACCTGAGTGACCGGCACTGCCACAGAAATCTTAATAATAAGGTAATTGCCTTATTATTAAGATTTCTGTGGGCACTGCGCTCAAGGAGGTTCCGCTGTACGGCAAACTGACGCCCCTATAGAGCCAAATTGCCTGCTTTGGTCGTGGTACTATCTTGAAAAGGTACCACGGCCCTAAAACGCAATAAATAAGTTTTGTATGTGTTCAAGTAGACGGAGCCCCAGATCGCGGGCGGGGGCTGCCAAGCCGAACCTGGGGGTGCCTAACAGTTGGTTGTCTTTGAAAGTAGACGTCAGGGGTTCGGTTTGTTTAGATTTCACACATTTCCGAGCGATTTTAGGAATTACATACATTTCCTAGATGGATTACATACGTCACTTCCGTTAACAAAGTATCTTACGGCATGCGTACACCGAATCCGTCATCGGCCGAAGTATGCTCGGGCGTCATCGGCCGAACTCGGCCGATCAAATCAAACGTAAGTAAATGAAAGAGAGCGCATACACTGCTACTACCGACGCGACGTCGTCCGATGACGCCCGAAAACGGACGATCAACTGACGAGTCCGAACGTGTTTGGATTTTTTGTCAGTTTTACCGGCTTCTTTCTGCGATCGAGTCGTTATTTGGATCAAGAATGAATATTGAAAAATTAGTTACTTGCATTTATAACAGACCGTCACTGTGGGACAAACATTACAACACATTACATTACATTAAAATACATTTCTTCGAAATCCTCCATTTTTAAAGGCACGTCTGTACTCTATAGTTGCACAGTTCAGACTTCATAAGTTCCAGCGACAACGGCCGTTGAACGTTCGAGTTACTTGTCCGAGTAGTTCTGTCCGCCAACAGCCGACAAAATCGGTTTTAGTGTACGCGTACCATTATAGTATACAGAGTGAATTTTTCAATTGGGCGTGTGGATGGCGATATTCGTGACCTTTTTTTTTCGTGGTAGGTATTATCATTACATGAGTCCTCCCACCCAGGGCAGAGCGGGAGGGACTATCAGACTCGTACTGACTAAAATCCACGGTGTCCTTCAATAGCCCTTTACGTACCACTGAATTTTACGTCTCAACAATCTCATTGTATTCAGCAATATGAAATTATTGAGTTGAACAAAAAATTGCATTATTTCAAAGAAGAAACGGTTATCTTTATGTTTCGAATACAGTAATTACCTTGAAAATAAATCAGTTTTTAGAGTTTCATAGACAAAAGGCAAAAAACGGAACCCTTATAGATTCGTCATGTCTGTGTGTCTGTCTGTCTGTCCGTCCGTATGTCACAGCCACTTTTCTTCGATACTTTCGATACTTTAAGAGCTATCCTGTTGAAACTTGGTAAGTAGATGTATTATGTGAACCGCATTAGGATTCTCACACAAAAATTTTTAAATAATGGGGGTTCCCCGTACTTAAAATTGAAATTCAAAAAACTATTTTTCGTGATATTGAGGTTACCAATATATTTTTTTTCTAAACTGAACAGTTTGCGCGAGAGACACTTCCAAAGTGGTAAAATGTGACTTTTAAAATAAGATAATGATAAAACTAAAAAAAATACATGATGCACATTACCATGCAAACTACCAGCGAAAATTGGTTTGAATTTCAACGATGACGATGACGGCGCGGGTAGCGCAGTGGCTGAGCGATTGGACTGCTGCGTTGGGTATCGCGGGTTCGATTCCCGCACGGAGCAAATACTTGTATGATCTACAAGTACTTGTTTCGAGTCTGGGCGTTTGTGTACGTCAATTTATATGTTGGTAAACGCACCCACGACTCAGGAGAAATTCCTAGTGGGCAACGTTTTTTTAACAAAATAAAAACGAGATCAAGTAATTAGTTTTTTTTAATACGTCATAAATCGTAAACCGCATTTTACCTTTCAAAGTTACAACCAACGACAAGAACTGTTATTATTATGTTACTTGCTGCTACGGAACCCTTCATGGGCGAGTCCGACTCGCAATTGACCGGTTTTTTAAAATTAGGTATACGTTTTCCTTAAGTTTGCCGTATATGAATTACTTCCCAGAACTTAATCCTTTTTACCAAAACTATCGAATCGTGTAATAATACAGGGTGTGATTTTTTTACAAAATTAGCGGGTTCTATTCCTGCCCAGGAATATAGATGATTTTTTTAAAATCCTATGATGCAGTTTTAGTTTTCGTCAAAATCGGCCTCGATACTCCTTTCAACGTTTTTTTTGATATTCCTCATAGCTTCGGATACAGCCCATCCACGCCCAGTTGAAAAAAATTACACTTTTTTATCGTCATCAAATGAGTCCTCCCACCCAGGGCAGGGCAGGAAGGACTGTCAGACTTGTACTGACTAAAATCCACGGTGTGCTTCAATAGCACTTTATGTTCCGGGGTCACGGCAATTCGTGAGTCCCGCGACCAACGCCCGGTTGTAAAATTCACTCTGTATATTACTTCCGGTGTCGAAGAGGAAAAACGTCTGTAAACAGTACTCATGACCAGTTGCTTGCTGCGGCTGTACCTACTAATGCAATTTGTAGCTAGGTTAGATACAAGTGTTTTTGTGCCTATAACATACCACGTAGCCACGCACTTAAAGCACATGCATGACTCAAGAATGTCTGTGTTAAGCTAGGTCGCGGTTTTAGCACGATCTATACTTTGGCATAATTGTTATTGTTGACTAGGAAATGGTTTAAAAAAAAAACATGAGGTTAAATTGTATGAGTTGTCGTGGTCGGCAGGCTGGCGCGGCGGGGCGGCGGGTGCGGCCGGCGCGGGGCTCCGGAGCGCGCAGCTGGCGGGCGCCGGGCGGCCGCAGCCCCGAGCTGCCCCGCCGACGCGCGGCCCGCTCAGTATCGCGCGCGAGCCCGCCGCCGCCGCCGCACCGCCCGCGCCGAGCCCGTCGCGCGCCATGGAGCACTTCATCGAGACCGTACGCAAGTACCCGTGCCTGTGGAACACCACAGCCATCGAGTACCGCGACCAGGAGCTGAAGGACGCCGCCTGGGCCGAGGTCATGAAGGAGACGGACTTGTCGTCAGGTGAGAGCCATACCCGCGCTGCGCTCCCCGCGCCCCGCACGCCCCGCCCGCCTCCGCCGCCGGCTGCGCGCACTCTATTGTTGTGATATTAGAGGCACATACAAGGAAACCATTGCCTAACTTGGCGCCTGGCGGGTGCCGCGCGCCTGCTGCCGGCACCGACTGTCTCGTGTAGGTTTTAGCCATATTAACTAGCTACACCACCAGCTTAATTCATAAGTATAGATCATTATTCTGGTTCTCAGTTCAACTGAGACTGAACAGTCAACTTTTTGTTGACGTTTACTTCACAATTACAATAATCTTGTAACTGCTGTTGTAACACCAAAATAACTGACAAGGGTTTTATGAACACATGGTTTGAGATCAATGAGACTTAAAGCGATCTTGCGACTGCTCTTATAAGTGTAATTCCTTATATTGCTCTCTGGCGGTTCTAAGACGGAAGACCAGCTAACGATGTTGTCGGAAATTCACGTAGTGAATTAATAGGAATAGGAAAAGGCTGTTTTGGAAAAACTTTTCTTTTCGCTGAAGCTCTTTGTAGGAGTATTTATGTCGAAAAACAACAGCTGGCCAAGTACGTGTGACCACGTACAATAAAGTGTTCTGTAGTTGAAAATACGCTTTAGCATTAGTAGCAATATTAAAATATGCGTTAGCATTAGCAGTACATAGTTGAACTAGCTCGACAATTGTCCCACGGAAATACGACGGAGTGGAAAGTGGTCGCTTCCTTCTGCGAAGCAGTCATGCTAGCAAAGAAAGAGGCGGGACGCGTGAGGGAGAGGACAACGTCCACCTCACGACCCAGCCGCAGTGGGAGTCGCCCACGGCAACAGACGTCGTAGGAGGATCTCCGGTCACTGTAGGCGCGGGCATGCGGACGGCAAGTAATGGGCGTATTGCTGTCCGGTCAGGAACCATGCCCGGGTCGACGCGAAAGCGCGCCTCAAAGAGCTGTCAACACAATGACGGGGCCACCTTAGAGGGCCAAAGCCTGCCGGGGACTAACGAGCTGCTGAGACCCCTGAACGTAAAGGGCTATTGAAGGAGACTGTGGATTTTAGTCAGTAAAAGTCTAACAGTCCCTCCTACCCTACCCTGGGTCGAAGGACTAATTTGATGATTTTAACAAGCTAAATTAAAAGAGATTGTAAAGAGTATTTGACCTTAAGGCGTTTCTTGAAAAAAAGGGTCTTGAAAGACGGATATTAAAGTGAACGAAACGAAATCGAACGGCGACTTGCTGCGCAGCAGTGGATCGCTCAGCCATTGTTTGCTTTAAAATGGTTCTATTGAAAAGTTTAAACACACAGAGTCAGACGACTCTGTACTGAGTATTAAGTAATAATGTAATTAATATTCAAGAGAAATTGCTCCAAATTAGTCCAAATTGCTACTTGAAAATGCTCTTATAAGACAACTGTTCTGTTAAGCGTTCTGTTACAACGATTCATAACATTCTTAACAATATTTTAATAAACCCAGTACGCACTTGGCTATTAGCTAGAACGTAGGTATTTTTGTTTCTGTTACTGTCGCAAACAGTGCGCTGTACGAAGCACTAGCGCCTCCGATTATAATTAAATATAAACTGTTGCAGTAAAAGAAGTGAAACTGAAGTGGAAGAAGCTGCGCGACAGCTACCGCGACGCGCTCAAGAGGCAGAGCGAGATGCTGGCCAAGGACCCCGCCAACCCCGCCAAGAAAAACTACCCGTGGAAGTATATGGGGCTGATGCAGTTCCTTCAGCCCTACATGAGCAACCGCAAGAAGCCGACAGGCTCGCCGTCGTACCCCGCGCCGCAGCAGCCCGCCGAGAACGGCCACGCCGAGCACTCGTCGTCCGACTCCGAGTCGGACGCCGAGTCAGCGCCCAAGCGCAAGAGCTGCTCGCAGCTCACCGTCATCGACCGCAAGCTGGACTACCTGTGTAAGGCGCAGTCCGCCAAGCGCGCGTGCGCCGACCCCGCCGCCCCCGCGCCCGCGCCCGCCTCCGCGCTCGCCTCGCACCCTGACCCGCTCGACATCTTCTTCAACAGCATGTGCCAGTCCACCAAGCGATTCCCCTTTCCGACGCAGATCAAGGTACACGCTTCAATTATTATTAACTTTTCGTGACGCCTGGGTTCGATTTCCGGGTAGTATGTAATTATAATTATGCATGTAGAGGTGGTTTTGATCACTTCCCACACTAGAATGATACAATTATGTTTTTTGTTTATGATAAAATTGATGACTGCCGACAATGATATAGGTAGAATGAAAGCGTAATAAATGATACACGACACAACCTTCTGCTATGAATATTTAGTTAATATTTATTGATAGAAATTATAAGGTGCAGCGATACATAAAGTAACAGTATAAGGGTCTCAGCACACATATGGGATCGGAAAGGGATCGTCACCGTATCGCCTCGAGCCGTTCAGAATGGTTTGTATTAAACTCTCTACTGCAACGCACACTAATCGGAATAATAACGTAATCGCCTCGCCTCGGAACAGGCTCCGAACTTGAATTCCCGCGCTTACGGCTCATCGTCCCCGCGCTTACGTTTCTCCGTCCCCGCGCTTACGTCTCTCCGTACCCGAGCTCACATCTCTTCGTCCACCCTTTCCCCTTTCCCCTCCCGCGACTTGCCTGCTAAAGACGAATAAAAGAGATATTTATTATATATTTTATTATAATGCTATAAAAGAGATATTTCGGCATATGAAAATAAATATAAAATTTCTCTTCATCATCCATCAAATGTTTTTTTATAGTCCGAAATTCCCCTTCAGTACTCCTTGCTTTATTCATACTGTGTACCCAATATCTTTTTCTTTTTTTCTTGCTATTTTCTTTTTCCTCTTCATCAAGTGCTATGGCTATGATAGCCAACTCACGTATTGTAAACCAAGACATAACCGTGCGCTACACTTAACGTTTGGATTCAAACTGATCTGGTGCCAACCAGGTCAGCCAGGGGGCGGCGAGGCGTAAGCGCGGTGTCGCCTAGCCGTAGCCGAGTTGACGTACAGGCGCTGCTGATACGCTTTCGTTACGTGCATACGGTAGGTTGACGCCTGGTTGACAGCGAGGCGAAAGGCGTTACGGTTACGATACCTTTCCGATCCCATATGTGTGCTGAGACCTTAAATACTAAACAGAAGTGGTGACGCGCGCTGCTGCACTGACTTTGCAGGAATAAGTACTAAATTACTAACCAATACAACAAGGGAGAAGGTTGTTGCTTGGTTTGTCAGTAGAGCTCAGTTTGGTTGTTATTGTGCACAGATAAAGAAGAGCTTGTTTAACGCGGTCATCGAGGCGGAGGAGGCGCTGTTGGCGGAGCAGGCCAGCTACGCCAGCCTGTGGGCCGCCGAGGCGGGCTCGTCCTCGTCCAGCGAGCCCAGCGACGACGAGCGCAAGCCGTCCTGAGCTCGCCGCGCGTGCGCGCGCCGCCTCGCGAGCCTGTACTCGCGGTACGCGCAGTACGCCGCTGCGGCCGCCGCGGCAGCCGCGCACAGCGCATGAGCTCCACACTCGTGCGTCGTCCTCGTGACTACAACACTTGTCAGCTGTTAGACCCTGCATCTGATTGCTGTAGGACCAGCACTCCCAGACCCAAGACTCAAATCAACAGCGCCACGATGTTGCCACTTGCAACCTCGTTCTCACCGCTCGGCTGTTAATCATTCTCACCGCTTATTTCCTAACACTTTCAACTAACTGGCAACTTCGACAGCTAGTTGAAAGTGCAACGATTTTCAGTTGACTTATTACGCTTGTACACATCGGACGCTAACCGTGCAATATGCACGGCGTCGATGGATCTTGAAGGAAGCTAACTAAAAATAGTGTTGATGATCATTTATGAAACAGTTTCGTAAAATTGTATTGAAAGGCAACAATCATACTGGCACCGCGGAACATTTTGTCGCAGATGTCATGTTCGCGGAGCTGAAAAAAAATACACTTTAGCCCAACGAAGTGCTTTAATACGCTGACACTTCCCTGACGAGTGAGGCCTTCTAATATTTGCAAGCCCTAGTTACTATCCATATGGAAGTGATGACAGCAATTAAAACGTAAAAGGTAACAAATAAATTACATATTAATGGCGTGGTCTGTGATCGGCTCGAACTATTCATGGAACCGCAGCTTGTCAATTTCCGCGAAATCGTTTTCTTTAGTAAACGAGAAAACTGAGATCCCGACCAACATATATGGAGCATAAATGGTAGAAGGTGACATGCTGCAACAAGAAATAAATTGAGATAAATACACACAGGAGAATGATGACCATCGAGAGAGCCACAAGGAGCTCTGCCTGCAGGCATTGTTCGCGGACTGAACATCAACTTAAAATAAAGAATCGTGACCTTTAGACTTAGTGATGAATAGGAAGTTTGTATGTACTGAGGTATCGACCGCTAGTGAGTGAACAGTGTGCAGCGGTAGCAGTGTGTTGAGCGCAGCCGCTGCCAGTGCGGGGCGGGTCCAGATATTTTAGTAGTCAGTTCTATGGAATAGTACTGCATGGTTCTTAGAGCGCATCGTTGTTATCGTCTAACGCTGTCATCTTGCTTTACCAATACAAATCCGACGGTACATTTATATGATCATTACTTATGTTTATAAAGAGCATCGAAGCGCCTTAAGAACCATGCTGCATTCTACTGTTTTATTTTGGAAGGCCCTGTTAATGCCGCTACGTTACGATTTTTTGTAAATATAGCTTTAGATGTCATGCAGTTTATTACTGCATTTGTTTCTAACGGATGCGTTGTGAACGTGACGAATAATCGCGACATTTCACTGTCAAGCGTCGAACAGTACAACGCCGAGCGAGCGCCGCCACAGCCACAGCCACAGGTTTCGCGCCAATGAGATGTCTCATGTCATGAACAGTCATAGAACTTGACATCTGAGCACACTACTATACTAATAAGAGTGACACACTACAACAATCCGCAGTGTGATATGCACTAAAAGGCAACTAGGTCTTATCACAGTTTTATAATAGTTTATGCAATAAAATGCGTCCAAGTTCGTAGAGTTGGCACGTGACGGTGCCGCAGTGGCTGTGCTTGTTCCGACGTTTACCATTAGTATCATACAAATATAAAGCGATTGGTCAATATGTACCTCTTTGTAACCAGAAGTCTACATAAAAGTGCTGACACATCCCATTAGTATTTGTAAAGATGCGATTCCACCGGTGTGTGTGGCACTGTGCGACACAAAATGGTCGCTCCTGGTCGACACACTCAATCAAACACGAACAAATTGTGCGCGAACATTCTTAATAGGTTCGCGCACACCTAGATACGCACACACAAGCAGTGGACTCGATATCGTGCGCGCACATTGCTAAACTCAATTCAGTCGGGTTGGTTGTACGCACTGCGAGCGAACAAAAGTTACGGCACAGCCTTCCCATGCCGGTGGACACAGAGGCTAACCACGCACTGCCGAAGCGCTTGAACATATGTGCCGCACACTATTTTGGTGGAATCATACCATAATTGTAGCAATTCCAGAAACAGTGACTAATTGTGGAATCTAGATGTTTAGGAAAATGACTGAAATGATTTTATTGACGAGTAGATTTGTATAAATGTTAAGTTAGTATATTTATTATGGAAGCACCTATTTACGTACGGACGTACCTACCTTAAATAGGTATTAATAGAAGGCAGATATTTTACAAATACCGTAGATATTTAAGACCTGTAAAACAAAATTAAACTTTTAATAATATAATTGTTTTAATTGTGTTTCAATTGCCAACAGCAGCAGAGTAACCTACGAAATAGAACTAATTAAGTATCATCTGCCTGTCTTTTCTCAAATTCAAAGTCAAAATTATTTATTTACGTTAAATGTGGTATGTACAAAGATGGTAAAAATAAATAAAAGTTCAAACACATTTCGCCATAAAAATGGAATGCAAACATTTCTACTTAGTTCTATGAATACTTAATAGTACTTACTTAGTAAAACGGTCGGCTTTAATCAATCCCATTCTGCATCAAAATCAAACCTTTTTTTTTCCTGTAGGCCAGCTACAGGCACTTTCAAATTAATCAAAATCAAAAATAATAACACATGTTACATAAAATAAATATGGTGCTACAATCTCAGTCACAAGACATAATAACTGTGATAGTACCGCAGGTACCCATTCCAAGGCGTACCTAATCTGTAGAGAAGCACGGGCAAGAAATTCCATGGACACTCTTTTTCATTTTCAATCAGCTATACTTGGGCGGATTTTTTTAAACGTGCACATTTTAAAATTGGTGGTCTGATTTTATTTTCTATTTTTCGTATTTTTGTTTTGAGATTTTTACTGACTAATATTTAAAGTTTATAGAAATATTGAAGGTTTACTATAACATCATAAAGTTAATTAATAATAAACGATTAAAAATCATGTAGACGTTTTTTGGTTCCACTTAGTAACAATTTTAAAACCCGCTCTATTAATTTAAATAAAATAATTTACTGAAATATCACATTTTATTTTGCTATATATATGCTAAATAAATAAAAAAACGTGCAACAATATGATATAAAGGAACTAATAACTGCTCTAAGCGTATTATTGTCTCATCTGACTAACATGGGACAAATTAGTTAAACTATTTAAATTAATATTGAATGTTCTTTTACAAAACCATATGATGACCAACAAATTATGTTTTATGATATAAAATAATAATAATCCCAAATTAACGTAAAAACTAGCAATTAACCCTTTTTTTCTTATTTTATAAGTGATGGACACTCACATCAGTGGAATGCTAAAATTACTAAGTGGAAAAGTAAGGCTCTGATTAAAATGCACACATTTTTAGGCAAAATCGTATAGAACTGTAACAGACATATTTGATGTCACCAAGACGTAGAAATTTTGTTCTGCAATTTTTCGCAAAACAAAATTTGCCAAGAAACAGCTGATTTTCTAGTGAAAAGCTGTTTCTTGAGGTTAGAGATCATTAGCTTTCATATTTTTAAATCAACATACCCTCAAAATGTTCGAAAAAAAGCTAGATAGTATTTGCAAGTCATGGAACGATTTCAAAATTAGGAAGTTATTTTTTTTTTTCGTTGTTTCCACGGCATCGGAACTTATGCGTTTTAACCCACGGGAGACAGCTAGTACATGTTACTGCAGTTCTATCATTTTATCATTAATTAAAAAAAAATCGAATTTAAAGTAAAAATAATTAGCATAATGTAATCATAATGTTTTTAAAGTCGTATATTACGTAGTCGTATTACCTACCTACCTCAATTGGTAAAAAATCGTAATATTGTTTAAAAAATAACAGAATCACGTGATGGACAAAATATTCACCGTGCATGCAGCTTTAGCGTTCCACTGAGGTACTATTCGTTCCGCTGACTAACGTTTTTGCCAGAATTGGTCAGTGGAATGTAACGATTCCTTACCAACTACACTAAGTTATTTTTTTATTTACGTATTTTACATTAAAAACAACAAAACATTGATACATCTTGACAGGCCTGTTGGTCTAGTGGTTAGTGACCCTGACTGCTATGCCGGAGGTCGTGGGTTCGATTCCCACCCAGGACAAATGTTTGTGTGATGAGCACGATCATTTGTTCTGTGTCTGGGTGTAATTTATCTATAATATGTATGTATTTAGAAATATATAAGTATGTTTATCAGTTGTCTAGTACCCATAACACAAGCTCTGCTTAGCTTGGGACTAGATGGCGTTGTGTGATAGTTGTAAAATATTTATTTATTTATTTTAAATATCTTAGTAAAATATACATTGGTCGATTATATATTAAGTGTATTATACTTGAAATATTGTTAACTTATCCAAAAATCACCGTTGATCAATGGACAATTCTTTTTCTCTCGGCAAATCGTCCACTTTCAATGATATTTCTATCGAGACTGATCCACTGTAGCTAATGACGGATATGTTCCACAGAGTGTTCAATAATGTTGCAAACTAATGAAAAAACTACTTTTGCGATAAATTTTAAAAAAGCCGTGTAAAATTGCGTTTCTCAATGGAAATTCCACCCAGGTCAATAATTAAGACTTTTATTTAAAAAAATATTAAAATTCAATCAGTTGCTTTACATTAATTATATTACTAATATGAATAAATATAATTTTTAAGCTATGGAGTAATGTTTATTTCGCAATCAATATATTTATATTTATCTCGTAATGTTAATTTGTTGGTTACAAAAAGACGGTAGGACAGGGTATAAAATGGCATGTACGTAACGGTATCACTCAAAAATTTTATGAATTAATTAAGAAATAAAGGAAATGAAGATGTGAAAATATACTTAAATATATGTTTTAACTAACGACATCAAAAAAAATTGAGTACTAAGATAGTTATCGTAAAAAAAAAATCGAAAGTTGTGGGACATAGCAAAAATGCAATGTACACGTTTATAAAAATCCGCCCACTTACTATTACTCTATAAGAAATCTCATCACTAGACTGTACGATGTGCTCTTCGACGAGGCGGCTTTGAGATCGTCCGACCGTGCATCGCGAACAATGAGCTGTTGTGTCGCTGTCAGTGGCTTCGTGAACAGCAAACTTAAGACCCCGAGGCTGTGTTAATAGAGAATAGCACTGCAGGTAATTATTACAAATCCTTTGTTACATCATTCATGTTGAGATTTAAATTTTTCCGAAAAACAACTCCGGCATTGAAATTTGAAATTTGATGAAAGGTGATGCACAATAATCCAACTTTTTTTTTTCGGGAAAACCAAAAGATGAAAATTGTTTATAACTCTCTGTAAAAAATTCCTCAGCCTCAAATACTATCTGTAAATGTTTGAATGTATTAGTTAGAACAGGTAAATATAAATATCCAACAAATTATCGATTTCATTATCACTCCAAATTAAATTTTATATATTATCGCGCTCTAATTTCTAGTGTATAATTGCTCTGCCGATTTTTTTAAATGTGATTTCTTCTATCCTTTAATACTTAATAACTTTTTCCTTTTTAATAGTTATTTATGCAACTGTTGTATTAGACTTTTCTTGAATTTACATAGTTCTTACAACACTGTACAACACCCTATCCCTATGGTATGAGAATCTTTTATAGAGGATTCACATCATGATTGTAGATAAAGTCTTGTATGCAACTGTTATAATTAGGTATTAAAACACTCATGTGATACTATATATATCTACCCACATTCGTGTTTTAATACCCCTGATTATACAACAGTTGCATAAATAACTATTAATGCCTGAGTAACTCGACTATTATACACTTGATTGACAGTTAACACCTTTGTTAGCGTCTGTACCTATGTTTCGAATCAGAACTGGCGTTTTAGTTCATGAATCAATTTATCGTCAGTTACAACCTATGTTCTTGCATAAAGTCGTTTTTATTAATTATGTCAAATAACACTTGTTTAGCCCTTCAGCTGGATCATAATCCAAATTGGAATCAATATAGAGCGTTTGAGAGAGCGATAATATAAGTGAAACTTGTTTACAAGCGCATCGGGCGCCGAGGAGCGGGTGAAGCGGCTCCGTGTGGGGTGCGGCGCGGAGCGAGCGCCGGCCGAGGGCCCCGCGCCCGCGCGCGCCCCAGTGCCTCTGCGAGACTCGAACGAGCAGGGCCCGTGCGACG
Organism: Agrotis puta; assembly: GCA_943136025.2. Taxonomy (NCBI): domain Eukaryota; kingdom Metazoa; phylum Arthropoda; class Insecta; order Lepidoptera; family Noctuidae; genus Agrotis; species Agrotis puta. The sequence goes on along the minus strand of OW964184.2, from coordinate 17,250,601 downwards.
CGCTTCTCTAACCGAAACACTCCCAATTTTACTTGTGCTGCTGTCGTAAAATACTCTTATCGTAAGTACCTATCTTTTGAATTATTTTTTGTGTTTTGTATTACTTGGATAAAATGATTGAATTGTATAATGATGTCCCTGAACATTCGACACTCAAGTCGGCTCGCGCCGCGTCATGTGCGTCGGTCCGCCGCCCGGCGCGCCATCCACCGCGCGCATTCGTTACCTATGTACCTACCTAGTTAGCTGCTATAGCTACAGTATGTTTACATTATCTCGGCGTAGCGTATGACGTGGTGCAGCTACTTATGCGATCAAAAATGGGATACTTATCATGTAACCTTGCAAAGCATTCTGTGCAAAGTATAGATACATATATTTTAGAAATAATTTCAATTTTATTGTCACCAGAAAATGATGGAAAAACCGAAAAGACCGATGTCAGCGTACCTGCTGTGGCTGAACAGCGAGCGCGGGAAAATCAAGGCCGACCATCCTGGCCTCAAGGTGACCGAGGTGGCCAAGAAAGCGGGCGAGCTCTGGCGCTCCATGGATGACAAGACCACGTGGGAGGAGAAGGCGGCCGTAGCCAAAGAGCAGTACGCGCGCGACCTGGAGAGCTTCCACGCCAACGGCGGCGCGCCTCCGCCCAAGAAAGCGGCCAAGAGAGGCGCGGCCAAGGCCAAACCCGTGAAGGTGAGCCGGAGTAAGGTGAAGAAGGAGGCGTCTGACGATGAGGACGAAGCCGACGACGACGAGAACGACAGCGAGTGAACCCGCGCCGTGCGCATATCAAAACATTATCAACATTAGGTAGTGAGTGTTAGTAGTGAGAAGAGGACGCGGATGAAGTGCACCACTTACTGATGCATGTATTACCGACTGACATTAATTGCAGTGCGCGTTCTCTTTTTCGATATTTATTTTTAAATAAGGTAGGCATCTACTGCCTACGTCACATTTTATAGAATTATAAATATTATGACGAAGGAGCCGGTTGCTTTCCTTGGCTCTGGGACAAAGTATGTAAATGATCTCGTTTCATATATTTTCGACTGAATTATTTTTATTTTAATCTAAATTAATTGAAATTTCAATTTTATATGAATTATTAGCAACATGTAATAACAAGTTGCACTGTGGCACCTTGCTGTTTTAGGTTCTGCGATTGTGGCTAAATCTAGGTATTATTAATTACTAATACCTGTTGTAACGTAGACTTTAAATGATTACCTATTTTATAATAAATAAGTTGACGTCACCGCTGTATGTTTCAGATATGTATGCATTTAATAGTTGTAAGATTTTGTAAACTAAGGCTATTGGTCAAGTGAAATAAACAATATTTCTACTTCAAAACTGTTATTATTGTTAACATTAAAAAAGCTGCGTCGTAAATGAATGTCTGCGAGAGGGTTGCCTCGTGCACGAGGGGTCGCGGCTCGCGGCCGGGCGAGGCGCAGGGGACGGACGCGGGTGCTGTAATTGCGCCGCGCTCCTCTCTACCTGCCTGATTCTCCTCATATAAGAATGACCATTTTGTTTTTGTCAGACCGGAACATCTGCGGAAATATGTTAAGTATAAAAAAAAGTATTTAGTGTTTTACAAGTTTTTATTAAGTATAGAAGATAAAATAATCAAAGTAAATCAGTAGTGGCATGAATTCTAGTTCGTATTGTTATAATATTATTATTTATCGGCTGAACTTTGCATTAAAATATCGGGTTTTGTTTTTAGATAAGTGTGGAACTCAGTACATGATATATTTATCTTCGTTTGGTCTGTTTGCAAAAGCGGGACAATTTTGGCCTCGCGATAGACACCGGGACAGACTGCCTGAAAGCGGGACGTATAGCGTGCAGTTTCACACTTATCTAAAAACAAGACCCGATATTTTAATGCAAATTGGTTCAGCCGATAAATAATATAGCAATACGCACTAGAATTCACGCCACTAATGATTTACTTTGATTATTTTGAGTTATTCTATCTTCTATAATAAAAAGTTGCAAAACACTAAATACTTTTTTAATACATAATTCCGTAGATGTCCCGCTCTGACAAAAAAAAAATGGTCACGTTACTTAAATGGCACGCGCCGAAGTATGACGAAAGTTTATAGACATTATCTAATGTAATAACACATGTATAATCATTATTTGCAGGCCTGTTGGTCTAGTGGTTAGTGACCCTGACTGCTATGCCGGAGGTCGTGGGTTCGATTCCCACCCAGGACAAATGTTTGTGTGATGAGCACGATCATTTGTTCTGTGTCTGGGTGTAATTTATCTATAATATGTATGTATTTAGAAATATATAAGTATGTTTATCAGTGGTCTAGTACCCATAACACAAGCTCTGCTTAGCTTGGGACTAGATGGCGTTGTGTGATAGTTGTGGAATATTTATTTATTTATTTATTATTTTATTTACCATGGAAAAGAAAGAGATATCATGACAAGTCATTCTGTGGACAAGTCAAAATGGCGAGCTTGTAACTGCTCGCGGGTAGTTTGGAATCCAGAGTTTGGCGGGCTTATTTCAAATCATACACGATTAGTTGTTAAGCGTACTGGCACTGTTTGTTTAGGAGTAAGGTATTTGATGAGGTTACTACGAATTACACGCAAGTATTTGCGTACTATTGTATGGATTGGAAGACATTGGTAAAAAGTGAATTGCAATCTGTACACGATTAGTTAGACACCCTTGCATTTTCCCTTGTATGGAATGGGAAGCCGCATTCCTGCACGGAGCAAATATTAATTGTATGTTCTTCCCGGTGTGGGCGTTTGTGCGAGTTTCAATGTTTGTAAACGCACCCACGACACGACACAGGAGAAAGTCGTAGTGTTGGACAAAAACAAATAAAAAATAGAGTTTTGCCATGTCTGTCCGTCTGTCTGTCTGTCCGTCCGCAAAATAACTCAGAGAGGCTTAGTACTTACTAGAAAGCTGTAATCTGGCATGAATATACAGACAGGTTACTTACATAAGCAGAGAAAGTGGTAAAAAAATAATAATTGTGAAATATATTTTTGAAACACCTGTAGGCACACGTAAAGTTTAGAAGTTTCTTATTTCCGTCGCCTACCCCGTCACGTGCCCGTACTGTGGGATATCACTGGATAGGTCTCACTCAGGATAGGTAATTAGGTAGGTATCTTTGATCAATAATAGTACTATTGATCGAAGGCAGGTATCCAAAAAAATCGTTTTAGAAAAACTAAAAAATTAACTAGTCAAGTTTACACATTTTTTTTTATCGTGGTTAAATCAAAGCACAATTCAATTTAAATGAATTCCCATTTTTATGGTTATCGCAAGAGGTCACGGGACTGTCTGGGGTCACCTGACTTTCTAGGGTCGCTGGACCGTCTAACCACTGTCAATACGACGACCATGGGCATTATGACGACCATGGTTATTACAGCACATCAACCTACCTCAATCTGACAAATTTCTTTAATAAATTTTCAACCTTATCACAAAAGTGGAATGTTAATTTGACAGATTTAGGTAGGTTGACCTGCTGATGGCGTCTGTACTTGGAGGATTTTTTTTTTGGTTAAAGTTGTAAAATCATCAAATGAGTCCTCCCACCCAGGGCGGAGCGGGAGGGACTGTTAGACTCGTACTGACTAAAATCCACGGTGTCCTTCAATAGCCCTTTACGTTCCGGGGTCACGGTAATTCGTGCAGTCCCGCGACCGTATGTTTTTCAACTGCAATCGTATGTTGTTTTTATTATTGAACTCGGCTACGGAATTCTTCATTTTTTGCGTTCCGACACGGGCTTGGCCGAAATTTTCATTGTAGGTAATCTATAATCAAACATGTAATGCTATGGTTTAATTGTTATTTGTCTGCCTACTCATATTATTGACATAAACTAATAAAAGTTGGTGAAATTCATGCCATATTTATACTGTGCTGGTGCTGGCCTGTGCCTACCGAAAATAAATCGGAATTGAAAAGTAATAGCTAGTTAGTAGTGAGCCGCCCAGCGCGGGCAGTCGGGCAGCCGAGGCGAGGTGAATCGATAACCAACGATGTGGAATGTACAAAAGTGTACCCCAGCGGCGGTCCGGAGCGTCTGCGCTCTTGCTTTTTCACGTGTTTCCGAGTTCGCACCGCTCACTCTTAAGCCACCGCCACACGCGCGAGCAAGACGGCACGAGCGTGGCTCGCGTCCCAGTGCGCGTGTCTGTCTGCCGACGTGCGGGGCGACGTGTCTGTTCGGCGCGCTCGCTGCGGGGTGACGCGTCCACTATCTAGATAAAAATACTACAAGTTTACACTTCGGTACATACTGTACTGTTTCTTATAATACCTATTTTTTGTGATGTAATTAGATAGATTACTTTAATTTCGTACAAGACACTTATTGATACTAACATGTCAGCCGGCAAACGTAAGAAAGGGTCAGCGGCAAGAGGCGCGAGTGCGAGCGGGTGCGAGAGCGGGAGCGGGGACGCGGGCTCGGGGGGTGAGTCGGGCGGGGTGGGGCGGCTGGTGGACTGCAGCCAGGCGGAGGACCGGCGCATGATCCGACTGGTGCGCGCGCGCCCGTTGCTGTACGCGCGCAACAACATGCCCGTGGCCAGCTACTACTCGCAGGTGAAGAAGCTGTGGCAGGAGGTCGCCAACTCCATGGGCTGGTCCGGTATGTACTTGCTCCGCTCATTAGCTGTCAGTAGGACCGTAGAGCCGTCCTACCGACAGCTAAAATTATTAGAAAAAGGCAAATTAATGACTTGGCATCAAGTTTCATGTACAGACGACAGCAGGTCTATCTACCCCAATCTGTCAAATTTTACCAATCGGATATTTACCTTCTACTGTTGTGATAAGGTTGTAAATATACTAATGAAATTTGACAGATTCAGATAGGTTGATGCTGGCTGGCGTTTGAACCTACCTTCATGTTACGCTAAGCGTCGGTCGGTCGCGTCGTCGACCGTATTACAGGGTGGTTTAAAAAAAAAAGCACGGGAGGAGGGGTACCAGGGGATGGAACCTAAAAAACCAACCTGTCCGAGTCGGAGTGCCAAAAATAAAGTAAAGGACTTTCTTGTAGCGATGAGTAGCTATAGCCACAACTAGCCAAATACCGGATGTGAGCAAAATAGCCACGGCTATGATATCTGTCAACACTATGGCTAGCTATCGGTTACTGGTTGGCTTGATAACTGACAGGTTATGATATAGCCGCGTAGCCGCCACAAACTGCTACGTTTTGTAGCCGTCCCGGTATTCGGTAGCCGGGTAGCGAGATTAGCCAGAATAGCCGATAGCTGTGTGCGCGCTCACTGCGCTACGGGAGTGCGATCTTCATTCGTCGTATCGTACATCTCTTTCTCGCCATATTCACAATAAAGATTAGACAAAGAGAGAGCATTAGACTTAGTAATTTCTAAATGAACTTATGAAATGCGATGATTAGACAGGTACCTAGTTAGTTACCGTCAGGTTTAAAATAAATAAACATTTGATAGTTAGTTTCTTTGTTATTGTGACCTCCGAGTGGAAATCATTTCTTGACGTGATTATAAAATAAAATTATTAAACGAAATCTATCACCATCTACACATACATACGGCGCGTTGTGTTCCACGCGCGCCTCAAGGAGTGTCAGCATAGTGACGGGGCCTGTAGAGGGCCAAAGCCTGCCGGGGTCGCGGGACTTACCCATTACCGTAACCCCGGTACGTAAAGGGCTAGTGAAGGACACCGTGGATTTTAGTCAGTACAAGTCTGACAGTCCCTCCCGCCCTGCCCTGGGTGGGAGGACTCATTTGATGATTTTGCCACGAAAAAAAAAAAAACATACATTATGGAACACTAATTTCCACAACTACAGACCGCTGTGTTGCAGCAGGGTTTGAACAAATTATAACTACTTTAAGCCTTCTGCGAAATAATGCAGCACAGACTTCTCTTACGGTCTCTGTTGCATCCGCGTTTGTATTTACGCGTTCTCGAACAGTCGCATTCGACGAACCGTGCATTTTTTTTATCGTGGTAAAATCATCAAATAAGTATGTTCATATAGGAGGGACTGTCAGACTTGTACTGACCAAATCCACGGTCCAGCCCTTTACGTTCCAGGGTCACGGTACCTAAGTACCTGATGAGACAGTCCCGCGTCCACGGCAGGAACAGGAACCGTGCATGAGTTATGCATACATGCACCGACTTTTTTCCATTGTTCGTTGAAAACCGTTTTTGGCTGAGTTCTGAGGCCTTATCATGAGTTTTCACCCTTTTTGTGACTAACAGTAAACGGGGACTTAATGGATGAAATTAGTTCCTCATACGTAGAATACTTAGAGGCTCTTTTTCATTTCCCATACAAGTTACGTCATAGTACTTAAGTAACTAACTAATATTTGAATACTTTGTGTGGCAGTGGCAGACGTACGGCGCAAATGGTCGCACATCCGCAACTCGTACTCGCGGCACCTGCGCAACGAGCTGTACGGCGTGCGCACGGGCCGCGGCCGCATGGTGTCGCGCTGGTACCTCGCCGACGAGCTGGCCTTCCTGCGCGACCACATGGCCACCGACACGTAAGTGTGCACCCACCAACTGCCGTCTCAACACCGGACTGCTGCCCGCTCATAGTGTCTGTATGTCCGTAGGAGGCCGTCGCGCTACTCTTACGCGCCCTTGTTCCTGGACACGGGGCCGGCGGCGGCGGGCGCGGCAGGCGCGGCGCCGGCGCCCGAGCCGCCTGCCGAGCACGCGGAACTGAAACCCTTCATCTCCAACCCCTGGTTCGCACTGAGCAGCCCCCCGCATACCGCGGCACTGCAGCTCACGGTGGAGTCGCAGCTGCAAACTCCGCGTTCCCCCAGCCCCCAGACCTTCGAGCCCGACGAGAACTCCGCCTACTTCCACTTCTTCCGCGGCATCCACAATGATTACCAGGAGTTACCGGCTAAGAAGCAGCGGCTGTTCCGGCGCGAGTGCCTTGCCTTCCTGCACCGCTTGCTGGATGACGAGGAGCCGCTCCAGCAGGACGCGCTCAACCTCAGCAACTCTGCGGACACGGACGACGAGAGAGATTGCAAGCCGCTCATCATCGACAAGGACGACTGTGAGAGCGCCGACCACGCCGGCCACGACGGTGACATACTGCCGCACTAGAAACCATTCGACGAACAATAATTAGTGCCGTGGTAGACTTGTTCTGTGAGCGGGACACTTGTCGTTGATTGGTTCCTGGAAATGTAGTGAGTGACATGTCGTGACTTGGTGCCCGACGAGTTTCAAAAACCCTTCGGACCGGAAATTTTTAGCGAAATTTAGAACTTTCAATATTCGAGCTCCAGAGCGGCAATTCATTTGTTTTGAAGAAAACTTATAACAAAGTTGATCGATTGAACGAGTATAATTATGCTTATCTAAGTGGTGATATAATGAATGTTTGATTTTCGACATTCGCACGAAATGATAGATAGGTTTGACATTTCATGTTAGTCATGTTTAAACTGAACAACACCAAGCCGGTGTACAGAGGCGGGCTCACCCACTGCGAGGCTCCGGGCGGCGGCGGGTTGTGCGAGGCCCTTTGTCCTTCGTGAAAAGTATGTGATGCAATGCCTGGTTGTTTGTTTTAGGTATTTATCATGTTTGAGGAGAACAGAACTCATACAAATATGTAATTAAAATATTTTTCATTTTTGTAGTACAGTAACTTTTAACATCAGTGTTTGCGTTAAATCCGGTAGTTCTGAATTTTTGTAGACTTGTTTATGATGTTGGCCCAATGAATAGGTAGTTCATGTTTAGGATCGAACGCAACTTTGTCAAGAATCGAAAAAATTCCGAAGAGAGGATTCTTGTATGGAGGGTGGCCCCGGCATTTTGATTTTTACAAAATTTCGGCGCTCAATAAAAGTCCAACTCATCAGCCTACCCCAATTTCTCTTTGTTTAATATATTTTCAACATTATCGCAAAAGCAGAAGGTTCCTATTAGTCTTGTCTTATGTCCGCATGTACAAACGCTAGCAAATCAAGCTACCACATTCTGTCTTTCTGCTATAGATATTCAACTTTATCACAAAAGGTTCACGTTCGACTGGGAACATTTAACAGATTCGGTTAGGTTGATGTGCTGGCGTCTGTACTTAGTAAGTATTTTTTTTCTTTTAATTGAAAACTGTGAATAAAATTGTGCTTTCATATGTGTCATTTTATTAATTTGTAGGGTATTTGGTTTTCGTCGATCGATACATTAAGGGGATATTATAGTATACTCATTTTATCGACATACTCGTATATGCTTAAAAAAACCCTAAATTGTTAATAATAATTAAGTATCGGTACTCGGAAACCTCTTAGAAAATTTTTAATTACGGGGGAAAAGGTAATTCACAGGCCTTCAGAATAATGCTTCAAGTACGCTGTACAGCCAAGTAGGTAGAATCAGGGGATTATATGCTTAAAAGAAGATACTTTCAAAGACCATAAAGTCTTTGAAAGTATCTTCTCATAGTATCATAGGTACCTTTTTCGAAGTAGAGTACCTACCTAATTTGTGACAGTTAATAGTTTCTGAGATAAAGCCTTTCGAAATTCATTCAAAATGACGGAATATGGCAAGCAAGGGTGAAAATTTTAACAAGGCGTGAACAACACCAATGTATCGAATACTATTTGAAACAGGGAGTTACAGAGAACTACGCAGACAATAATTTTTAGTATCGAGTCAAAGTCAAAGTCAAAGTATTTATTAGTGTGCTTTCTGGTGATACAGTAGGTCTTATAGTTAGGTTATAATAGTACTCAGAAAACTACCCATTAGGGCATACACTATTTTACAATTAAAAATGCAAACAACAAAAACAATTATATAAAAAAATAATGAAGAAAAAGCTTTGATATTAGGATAAGCCGTTGTTGCTCTGACGTAAGGTATCGGAGACTCTCGGGCACGCCGCAATCGCGGCGGTAAGACGCCTCTTTGAGGAGTGGCTGGATAGGCGTCACGACGCCCTGACATGTCTGTTGTATGAGAGCCCCCTTAAATATTTATTTTATTCTGTTTTTTAATGTTTTTGTATTATAGCGGCTGCAGCAATACATCATCTCTATAAATTTCAGCTGTCTGACTATCACGGTCTATGGTATACAGCCTGGTGACAGACAGGCAGTCTTAGTAATAGGGTCCCGTTTTACCCTTCGGGTACGGAACCCTAAAAACGCTGGAGAATCCAACAGATGTAGCAATATACGAGAGAGCGCGAGAGAGTGGTGCTCTAGATGCACGTGTATTAACTAGGCTGCAGGATCTGAGTGAACTAATATAAATGAGTTTTGACAGGCCTGATGGTCTAGTGGTTAGTGACCTTGACTGCTATGCCGGAGGTCGTGGGTTCGATTCCCACCCAGGACAAATGTCTGTGTGATGCGCACGATCATTTGTTCTGTGTCTGGGTGTAATTTATCTATAATATGTATGTATTTAGGAATATATAAGTATGTTTATCAGTTGTCTAGTACCCATAACACAAGCTCTGCTTAGCTTGGGACTAGATGGCGTTGTGTGATAGTTGTGGAATATTTATTTATTTATTTATTAGTTAGTTGCCACAGAGATTGTTTGTTGTATTTAATATCAATATTAACCACTCTGCACGACAACATTTTGACACATGACACATCAGCTGAGTCGACCGGGTGATTGGAAATTTGATATGATATTCAAGAATTTTGACAATTTTCAGGAATAAAATTTTTAATCAAAAATATGTTACTACAGCTATTTCATACGATAAGTTTGTGAGCAATATCTCCAAGAACGTGTTGAGGTCACTTAAACTCCGTCATTCCACTGTAAAATGTGTGTAACATACAAAATGCTATGTCGTTCCAAAAACTAGGTAATTTAGATGTGCTGAAAATATGTACATAAACAAGCTTCTCACGTGATAAAAAACTGTTAAACACTGAAATAAATGAAGTAACTTACTATATGCATTATTAGATTTGCCAGTGTTCATACATAATTTCATAAATAATAACGATCAAAGACTTGATAAAAATTACCAAAAACTATGTTGCAACATGACACTTCTTAGTGCTGACCGCAATCCCAATGTTCATATAACGATTAAAAAGGTTCATTCAGCCTAATCGATACTCGCAATATAATCGAACATGGAAAAAAAGTAGTACAAAGACATGGACCGATTTATCTGCTTATTTGACTAGAGAAGGTTTACTCCATGCAATAAATCTATGGAGCGGAATCTGTAGACTCTTTGGTATAATATTTCAAGTATTATCACAGAATACACAATAGTACCTAAAGGTACAGAAGTGTAACTCCCAAAAAGAAAACAAACAAATGTAAAATCTATGTACGAAAGAATAGAGTCCATTTTTACTTGCAGCCGCATCACTCACCTACTTTTATAATAGCCTAAACTTCCCGTGCGCAAGCAAAAATGAACTGAATAGTGACGCGCGAGAGTTCATTTTAGTTTATCTGACGCCAACGACATTAAAAGGTTACTGTCGGTCAAGCTCAATAGGGTTGCGACTCGCGAGTTTGGGCACAGTTAGGTAGGAATACGTATTTTATGCATTGTTTAATTACATTATTTATGCATTGTTTAATTCTCTTATTACGTTAGTTTTGTGGCACAATAATAAATCTAACAAACCTGCGGTCTTTGTTTACATCAAATATCAAAGATTTTAAAACGTTGTCAGAAACAAAAAGATTAGTTCCGTTTCAATCCGTTCTGGCCAAGTTGTAGTCATAACTTTAAAGATCGATTGTTATCGTTTACGGCAAAATAGGTAACTAGTCCTTATCATTTCATTCATTTCATTGTCACAGGCCCCGTGTTGCGTGTCTTTGTAGGTAAGTAGGTAAAAAAGTCGCGAAGAGAAATACGATCGCTGACCTTGAATGCGTAGTGTAGCCATTTTCTGAGTTTGAACGTGTCTAAACAATAACGTAAACATCTTCCTACTTTCTACCGATCATAATTCGACCTACCTACGTATTCAGCTTAGGTGAGTGAGAGTGATGTCAGGTTTGATATTCGTCTATTTTATTTATCTTGGTCGTCTTGTAGGCCAAATTTGTAACCTACCTAATCATACTGATCATGATTACTAGCCGGTACTTGAATGACATTAATAAGCACACCACAAGCAGGTAGATAGTTTTTTGATCATTATTAAATATGTACTACATAGATAAATATTCACGTTTTTCCTTACCTTTCGAAATCACGTGGTAGTGTGTGAAACGTGAGGCTCCTATCACTGTCATTATTTAAACAACCAAACGTTATGCAGTATTTTCTTTTCTTCATCATATATATTTTTTTTTAAACTTATGCATATAACTTATGTAAATACAACCAAACACCAAACTTAAATATTATTTAAGTAAGCGCGTGCGTAGTGGGCGGCGCGCGACAACCGACTAAATGGCCGTGACGAAGGGGCCCCCGCCGGTACTTGCAGTTTTATACCTACACCGCGGAGTGAGCCAGGCCTGGTATTATTTCGTTTTGAAAATATTGTTTCGTTGGGTAAGCATCGACATGATTTTTTTAATAAGACCGCAATAAATAATTTAATTTTTTAATTTCATGATTGGGATAAAAATAAATATTGGTGTTGCATTGGCGGCCAAACGTGTGTGTCTTTTTTTAAATTTAAGTTTACCCATATTGTGTCTTCGTTATTTAATTTCAATTTATCTGATAATTTTACAAAGTTATAAAAATAATCTAAACAACGTGAAAAGACAAACACCGGGTTCAGATCAAATGCTGGAGGGAGAGATATGGGAGTACTTCCAAATGATTCCTTAGCAATTAAAAAGTAATAAAAGCAGTAATAAACAATTTAAAATTTTCAACTCGCCGTGGGGCGTGGATGGCTAAATTCGAAACTATGAGGAATAGCGAAAAATACTGAAAGAAGTCTCGTGGCCGATTTTGATAAAAAATGTAAATTACATTGCATAAAATTAAATTTTTGAAATATCAATTTCCAATAATCAAGCCCTTATTGTTCTGTGAAGTAATTACATTCGACAAACATAAAGTAAAAGGTTTTCTTTAATAAATCGATTCAAACTTTAGTCAATGGCCGTAGCTCACTACATGTTCACAACATCGTGTTCTCATTTCAATTTTTTTTACGAGTAATCACTTCGCGGTACAAATACAATATTATTTTTTTTGAAATTCGAACTTTAAGTGAATTGGCGCGAATTTTGATTTTGATCTGCGTACGATGACTAAATTATTGTTTGTATAATATTAGTTCATATTTTACCAAATTAATATCACTTTACTGTAGTTTGTCGTACCTATATCATTACGAATTTGATCCTTAACTGCGACACTATCAAATAGTGTAAAAATATAGCACGTTCTTTTTTTTTCATTTACAAGCTCTATTCCTGACCAGCAAAAATGTAAAGACGCAGACTTAATTTTTGCGATTGTAGGTGCGGGCTTGCGAACGGCGAATATAGGGTAACTCACCGTCCGATCAAGGACTAGGACCGAGACGAATGCGCATCGTGTTCCAAGCGGGCTATAAGGAACTATCAGCGAACTGACGAGGCCAAAATAGTGCCAAACGCGTGCCAGGCTCACGGAATTGTATTAAAATCATTAAAAGGGTACTGCGGTCCTAGAACGCAAAAGGCATATGAAGGAACAGGGTGGTTTTTAGTAAGTAATAGTCTGACATCTCTTTCCGCTCCACCCAGGAAGAGAATCATTTAAAGGTTTTTTCTAGAACTGCATCACATCTAAAGTATCCTTAACAAATACCTATATTAAAATATTATTATACTGGTGTCAATACTGACGATTAAATATCTGTACGCACAGCAGCAGATCAACCTACCCAAATCTGTCAAAATTTATCAATCGAACATTAACCTTCCACTATTGTGATAAGGTTGAAAATCGATTGAAGAAATTTTACAGATTGAGGTAGGTTGATGTGATGGCGTTTATACTTAACATGGCCAAACCAGTGTTACGAAACAATTTTGAAAATAGAATAATTTACTTATCTATCTTTTATCTGGTCCCACCAGATAAAAGATTTCTAATAAGCCTATCAAGATCCAAGGCATTCCATATTCATTCAACCTTAATTATATTATTGTACAAAACAAAATGTACTTACACTAAAAATTAGCAAATAAATCAAATTTTAATATTTTGAATACCTAGCGAGTACCACAGCGAGCGCATTCCAAATCCAATTTTTGGAATTAATAAATTGGCGCGCATACAAACACTTATTACTGACATTGTTATTTTGTCTATTATTGCCAACCAGAGGACATACTTGTCTTGATCACATTTTTGTAAAATCAAGTTACAGACCCGTAGGAATTATCGGAAAATGCTCGATAACGGATCATGATTTAGCTCTGGCCGTTATTCCTCAAAAAGTCAATGGCATTAATTCCCGTACAAGGTGGACAAACAGAATTGACTATGACGCAATCGCGGAGGAGCTACTAAACACCGACTGGTCTGATATCTTCACCTCTAACTGTGCCAACTCATCCGTAAACACATTTACAACCATTTTCACCGACCTTATAAGTAAACACACCCGCATAGTCAAAATTAGCAGAAGCAGTTTCACTCTAAAACCCTGGATAACTACAGGTCTTTTGAGGTGTATAAAGCACCGAGACAAACTTCATCAAACCTCAAAATCCCACCCAGAAGATGAAATGAAAAGACTGGTTTATACCAGGTATAGGAATTTTTGCAACAAAATTTTACATAAATTAAAAACAGAGCACAATAGCCAGCTGATAACTGAAAATCGAAAGAACCCAAAAAAACTATGGAACACTCTCAAATCAATATATAACCCAAAGCACGAGAAAAGCGACTCAACCCAACTAATTACTAATCTAAAAGATCCAGTTATCTCCCTAAACAACTGTAATGCCTACTTCACCTCGCTAGGAAAAAATCTATCTGATCAAATATTAACACGAATCTCTGAGACCCAAGAATCACTAGCCAGTAAATACAAACGGTATGAAAATGTCTCACATTCTTTCTTCCTTTATCCGACAGACGAAGAAGAAATAAGTAAACTCATTTCCCAACTGAAAATTGACAGCGCACCAGGCCTTGATGGTATTACCACAAGGTTTATAATAAAAATTAAAAATGCAATCATTAAACCGCTAACACATATTTTTAATTTAAGCTTGGAATCAGGAACTTTTCCGGAATGCTGGAAAATTGCTTCCGTAAGACCAATTTACAAAAATGGCCCTACAGATTTACCTGAAAATTATCGGCCAATCGCACTACTGTGCATTTTATCGAAAATAATAGAGAAATTAGTAAACAACCGACTAGTGAACTTTTTTGAAAAACATAGGTTGATATCAGATAGACAGTTTGGATTTCGGCGAGGGAAATCAACTGAAGACGCGGCTATATTACTTACTAACTCGGTAGCAACTTTCACTGAAAATGGAGAACAGGCCATGGGAGTATTTTTGGATCTTGCAAAGGCCTTTGATACAATATCTATCAAACTTCTTCTGAAAAAACTGGAAAGTGTAGGTATACGAGGGACGGCACTTGACTGGTTCACAAGTTACTTATCCAACCGCAGACAGTTAATCAAAGTAGGTGAATACTCAAGTGACGTGCTTCCCATTGACTTTGGAATTCCGCAGGGCAGTACACTTGGACCAACCCTTTTCAGCTTCTACATGAATGATATTTTAAATCTTCAACTAAAAAACGCAGAAATAATATCATATGCTGACGACACTGCTATAATTTTCCACGCTAAGTCTTGGGAACGAGTGTACCGCCTTGCAGAAACTGGACTAGTAACTGTTTCCAGGGCTCTTGACGAAAATCTCCTGACTCTCAACATAAAAAAGACAAAATTTATAACCTTCTCCAAAACAATAGCTAGTCGTCCGCCACGTCATCTAATACTAAGATATCACAGATGCTGCAGTTACCAAACGCCTACACACTGTACCTGTACAGCTATAGATCATATTCCCTCAATAAAATACCTTGGCATAACACTTGATGAAAACCTCTCATTTAAATCACATATTCATCTGCTATCTGGGCGCGTTAGGAAGCTGATATACGTGATGAAGAAACTACGTGACTTCACTCCTACTGAAATTATGCGTACAATTTACTTCGGCCTATGTCAGACAGTTCTTCAGTATGGGATTTCTGTTTGGGGTGCATCTGGGAAAAGCACTCTCATAGAAGTAGAAAGAGCTCAAAGAGCAGTGATAAAAGTGGCATTAAGGAAGCCTTTCCGATATGCAACAGATCTTATATATAATGAGTTCACAGTCTTGAGAGTACGGCAACTGTTTATTTTAAACGCTACATTACATGTACATAAAACCCTCAAGAAAAGGTCGGATTATGAACTAGTTGCCTCTAAACGCGTTTTCAGCATTCCACTTCCCGAAGCAAACAGCCTCTTAGCCAGACGTTGCCCGTATTACTCACATATACATACTTATAATAGAATCAGCAAAAGATGCGACATTAAAGAATTGAATAATTACTCATGCAAGAAAACTTTAATTGAATGGTTTGCCAAACTGTCATACGAGGAGACAGAAGAAATCCTAAATTAATTGGACTTAAAGGCCAAAAAAACTGCAAACACACACACACACACACACACACACTACCACACTCACACTGTCTACTTACGCTCGACGCACGCATCACAACCCACTCACACACAACACAAGTACACATACGCAGCCCTTTATGTACATATATTTCTTTAGAATTATTATTTTATTGTTAACTTTTATTTGTGTTTCTTTAGAATTACTATTTTATTGTTAAACTTTGTTATTATTATTTTTTTATTGCTCACAACTGAAAATGTTTAATCAGAACGAAATAAATGTCCACCATATCGAAAGTAATACCAAGACTCAACTCAGGTTCCCAAGATACAGGTAAAACCTAGTTTGGGGACCACCGATCAAACAAACCAATGTTATTTTAATTAGTTACAGATGAAACAATGTTTAGATTTAAGGTTATCTTTGTAACAGTGAAAATAAATTTATTCTTATTCTTATTCTTATTCTTTATTCTTATTGTTTTTTGGGAATTACAATGTACGTAAAATGATTATAAAAGCTTTAAAAAATATTATAACAATTAATAATTGTATTCTAAGCTTAAAGCAAATTTATTTTAATTTTTATGAATCGTTTTCTTAAATTCCTTATTTTTTTCACTCGAGTTGACGAAAAATTCAATTATGGAATCGATTAGAATACTCGCTTTCACACATCATCACGATTAAAAAAATAAGCATGGTTGTCGATTACGAATACAAATTGAGTAGTGGTAATGAAAAATACGTGTTATTGGCTCTGTATTAGAAAATTACGCTAAGATCTGGTCTTTTTTACGTTATTTATAATATTTGACATGATATTTATAGTAATTGTTATTGAGTATAAACGCATGTGTGTGATCCAAGTGAAAAATAAAAATGTAAACAAACACGAGTGGCGCGAAACTTCGACTTCAGATATCAAATTGTACATTACCACTGCTAATTTATGTTGAATTATGTATGAATTCGTTACAATACTAAATGACGAGTTATTCATCCCTCCTATAATGATCCCTTAGATGTCCCGAAACCACATTTTTTATGATTTTTAGCCCAACCCAGCACTGCCATCAAAATAGCGACGATCGTATTTAGACTTTTGGATTTTGTTATGGTAAATTAAGAAAATGCGCGCTAAATGTAGAAGATTTAATGGCGTGAACAAATCAGATTTTTATTTATCATTCTTAATTAATGCGCACTCGTAGGATTTAACGCACATAATATTATATTTTTTTAATTTATAATGAGGATGTCGTATGACTACAACGTCTGCCCCTTTAGGACCCGCTACTGAGCCGGCGTAGGTCTATGTGTTCGGGTCCTTTAGGACCCGGTACCGAACTATACGGTTAATCCTAATCCTAACTAATATTATAAATGCGAAAGTAACTCTGTCTGTCTGTCTGTCTGTCTTTTCTTCACGCCTATTAATAATTTATGAAAAGCTCTAACGGAGTATAGATAATTCCTTAAATTGTCAATAGGTGGCGGTGATCGTGCAATGGTGTCGATCGTTACACGAGTTCGAATCATGTTATTATTTTAATTCATCGGAAAAAGTAAATAAACAGTCAAAAGGTATGAAAAAAATAATATCAAAATAATAAAACTTTTAGTACAAAGAAAATGCCCGAACGGAGTTTAGATAAATAATGCGAGTTGTCACTATGGATTGATAGATGGCGTTGGTTTCAAAATTGTATTGTCGGTTGTATGATAGTTTATGTGGACTGGTCCTGTTTCGTAAATTTTAATTTGTTCCGTTGTATAATTGGTGTTCCTGTGATGCTTATGAGAAACTATATAACTAGATCCACCAAGACTATATAACGGCATACGGTTACAAATAACCTATTTAGGACGGAATGTCATTAAAGCCGTTATTATGACTGGGATGGCAAAAGGCGAAACTTTTCCCCCCGTATTCCGTAACCCCGTATTCCCATCATTCCAACTGATTTGCCATTCCAATTCAAAAGAGTTCAGTTTCCGCTGTAAACTGCGTTTGCAATGACCATAAATAAAGCCCAAGGGCAAACGCTAAAAGTTGCGGGGGTACATCTTGAAAAAGACTGTTTCTCCCATGGACAACTCTACGTTGCGTGCTCAAGAGTGTCGAAACCACAAAACCTTTATATTTTTGCAAAGGATGGCAAAACTAAAAACGTGGTAAACAGAAATGTCTTGGTGTAAGAAACTTTCATAATCTCTTAAGCCTAAAATAATAGAAAATATGTCAAGGGAGAAACAGTCTTTTTTCCTTTTGGACTGAAATGCCAAATCAGTAGAATGATGAGCAAAAAAAGGGAAAAATAACATTTTCGCCTTTTTCGATCGGCAAAACGGCTTTAATGCCCTAAATGAGTATAAGTACATCTCTTAAATTCAAACGCAGAGCTCATTATGTTGATTTTTGAAGAGTTCCCTAGAATATCGTCTACATTTCATTTTTAAAGAGATCCCGCGGGATCGGGAACTATCAAATCAAATCAAATCAAAAGCATTTATTTCACCAGACCAGTAGACCAGTTACAGGCACTTTTGAATTGTCAAAGACATAAAAAATATAATTAAATACTACAAAATTATGGTGCTACAGTCCCAGTCACAAAACATAAAAACTGTGAAAGTACCGTAGATGCCCGTTCCAAGAAGTAGATCTCTATGGAGAAGAACGGGCAAGAAATCTCCATGGACACTCTTTTTAGATCGCCAAAATTATTACAAAACCTTTGTTACATCATTCATTTTTAGATGGTACATTATGATGGTAAAACACCACTATGTGGGTAAAACCAAAAATCTACTGGAAGTCACTATTCCACGCGAACGAAGTCGCGGGCAAAAGCTAGTCTATACATATAATAAATCTGTAGAAGGGTCAATTCTGTACACTGAAAATATTGAAAAAATAAATAGCGGGGGGTGTTGCTGGATCGATACCAAAAACAAACATGTGATTAAAAAAATTTTTGTCTGTCTGTATATGCAGGCATCACGTGAAAACTAACGGTTCGATTTCGATGAAACTTGGTATAATTATTCCTTATTATCCTGGGCATAAAATGGGATACTTTTTATCCTGGTAAAATATGTAGAAAAAAAAATCTTATTTTTCAGTTTTATTCATATACGTTGTTCTCTAGAACTGCGATATAGGATTAGCCGTATTTGTGTCCAATAGATATTTATAAGATGTCATTGTCAGAGTTCCTCAAAATGGAGAAATAAACCATCCACGCGAAGACCGACATCCGCGCGGACGAAGTCGCGGGCGGAAGCTAGTATCAACATTATAATTACCCATTATCAAATTAATAAACTATACAAACAGAAGAGAAACAATGTAAAAATAGAAAGGAAACTATAATGTGTCAGTTAAATATTCATTGACTGTATAGTTCGTCCTTTCATTTAATAGTTTAAGTAACGCCATTTTGAAATTATGGATATTGTTTATTTCTTAAATTTTTCGAGGCAGGTCGCGGTACGTAAAGGGCTTTTGAAGGACACCGTGGATTTTAGTCAGTACGTCTTAGCTTTTCCAAATCTATACCAATCTATTGTTAAGGTAGGTATAGATTTGGAAAAGTTTACAAGTACCTATCATGCAAGATCGCGGTGAGGTGCGGTTAGGGTTGCGCACTTTTTTTAATAGGAACAATAGGAAAAAAAATAATTATAAGGAAAAAAAAGTAATTTTCGTTTTTTTTTTATTTTGCTTTAAATACGTTTTTTTTTGTGCGCTTTTAGCACTTTCTAACAATTTTTATTATCTTTAAATGTTGCAAAGCTTGTTTGACAATCAACAATGAAAGCATCATTATTTTGAGCATTAATATTTACTTTAAAATGCATTCTTCAATAAATAAACAAAATCAACTGACCTTTTCTGTACAATTTCGTCGATAGTGAGTGAATTGAGTGACATCTGTAACAAATGTCAGAATTTCACCTGTCATATCACAATTACAACTGACATCTTACATTTCGTTCGGTAATTATAAATCATTAAGTACCTACCCATAATGAGTATTTTGTTTTACGCATCATAGTAAAAGTTGAAAGTAAAGTATTTTTGCATACCTACTTTATTTGTATGTATAAAGTATAATTACCAAAAATAAAGTAGGATACATTATTCTAAAGTATGGCTGGCAACCCTAGGTGCGTTGTCAAAGAGAATTAAAACCACTTGAGAGCTCATAGAGCGATTTCGCCTAGGCACACGATTCACCAGTGCGGGCCGGGGACCGGGGGATTGCGTCTTCCCCCGTTCCTCGGCCCGCGGTAGTTGTGATTGGTTGATGCAACAATGTCAGTAAGAATAGTGATAACAAGTAAATCCAGCAACAATAATATCGATATCGATAAAATCGATGGCAATTAAGTCTTCTTTTGCTTTTTTCAATGTTGATTTGTATGTAGAGAAGTAAATGAAGATTAAACGAAAATAATAATAAACTAAACAAACGGCGTCGGTCCTTTAAAGCTTCAAAGCAATCAGGGGCCGTTCAAGTATTACGTAAGCACTATGGGGGGGTGGGGGGGTCTTTGCTTTGCTTATTTTGGATGACATGGGGGGTAGGGGAGTCTAGATGATGATTACGTCATCGGTAGTTATTTACTTTTTTACACGAATGGCAACCCTCACATTGTCTTTGGTTGAAAACGAAACGCATTTTCGGGGATTCTCGCAAATAATGCATATGTAAATAATACATAAATTGAAAAATGTTTACGTAAGCATGGGGGGAGGGGGTAAGTGCTTTGCTTACTTTTGCTGACAAGGGGGACGGGGGGGTAAATAATTGTAATAAATCTGCTTACGTAATACTTGAACGGCCCCTCAGCTGTGAAATGCCTTGAACAAATGACGCCATAATATTTTGGAAACCAATTTTCCCTGTTAGTGGCATTAATCCACTTTTCTTTAACTTCCGGAATATTTGGAAATCTAAAATGTAAACGTAAAAAATAACATTATTTTTTATTTACCATTAGAAATTATCGATTATATAATTTATCAACAATGTTTTAAGTTGTCACATCACTTCAGCACACAGCACAAAGTACTTATGGATAGAAAGAGATAGACTTATCTAATATTCTAGTGAAAGTAAAGGACTTTTCAAAAGACATCAACGCGGTATCCCAAAAGACATCAACGCGTAATCCTTTTTTCGTAACCAACCAGTTTAGCTTGAGCCCTCTTATTACCAATAATGTAAATAAATATAAACATATTTTACTTACCGATGAAAACTTATACCATCTTTTTTATGACTAGATGTTTTAGATGATTTCCCGCACCATTTAATTGCACAGGTACTCATTTTTGCTTCAGTTTTATTCGATAAATGTTTTTTTAGGTTCCAAAATTAAGGAATGTGCACAGATCCAACAACTGGTCAGTACTAAAACATTCATTCGTATCGGGATCTCATATAAGTGCTATTCCATTGATGTGTCGTGAGCCTGAGTCGCCCGTATGAGCGGTCAAGTGGTTATATTGTCATTGTGCGTTGTACACCGGGTGCGTCCCCCCGCACCGCGCGCTTCTGATAGCTCAGCTTCCGGGCGGGCCAGTCTGTCAGCAGTCATCGCGTTCAACGTACGTGTGTCATAATTATCAGAGTAAGAACTGTTGAAGGTAAGTACTGAAACCACTGAAACATTGTGATAATGCATCTTTGTAGCTTTTGCTCATGAGCTTTGTAGCTTTAATGATGCCCATTGTACATGTGTTTGTATCTCACCTCCTGTTGGTTGTTTCTTTTGTTCGAGAAGGTATGTCACGTGGCGGGAGCGTGGCAGCCATGTCGTGTATCGGGGAGGATAGCGACGCGTCGCGAACTAAAGAAGCTGACTGTGAGTATATAATAGATACAAATGGACATGCTTCTTAAATACAAAGAGACGAGCGCACATTTTAACGGTATACATTTACTCGTACAAACATGAATAAGCATGCTAAAGCGCATTCTAAGGTGATTCGTCCGTAGTTAGGGTTGCCATCCGTCCGAGTTTCCCCGGATTAGGGGAGCGTCCGGGGTGGGTCTTCATTAGTAGTCCGGGTTTAAAAGAATCCAAAAAATTTAAAGTCTTGGGCAGCCCTTACTTAAAAAAAAAAATTGGATAAAAAAAGAAGAGTAGGAGGACGTTAGAAATGGATTGGAGAATTTGACGCTGTAGGCAGGAACTTCGTCGTATGTGCTGAATCCGGAGGTTGCAGGTTCATATCCTGGTCGCGGTTCGAACTTTGTTTCTATAGAAAATAGCATAGGTACTATTTTAGCAGCATGTCTATCTGTATCTCATCTGTGGCCCAATGTGCTTACGTACCTGTTTAAGTTTTTACGAATAACATGAAAGAAGAGACCTTTTTCGTCATCTGACAACCGTGACAACGGCGATTCAGTTAGTTCGGTGGACAGAGCCGCCCCTTGTCTTCCTATGTGTTGATGATGGACTGACGCAGTGGCGAGGACGCTGCTCGACGTGCACTTCGTGAGCATCGTGCGCGGCTACGAGGAGCTGTACATGCGCGAGCACCCGCGGCACGCCGACCGCGCGCACCGCCGCCGCGTCTGGGACGAGATCGGCACCATCATGACCCAGCCGCGTGAGTCCAAGCTCCCTTACCTAGCAAACTGAAACAACGCGCGGCCTTGTTGCCGTTCACTCCTTGAATTACTATTTTAGTTTTATCTCGGGTGAACTTTAGTGGGGCTTAGACCTGGGTTAGTGACAAACTGCTGGATTGAAAAATATGCGGGAATGCAAGAGTCTCCATGCTCCGTGAATATCACTGACGAAATAAAGGATTACAATTTTAAATTAGGATTTAAGATGAAAAGCAATTTGTGCGGTTTTCACCTCATCTTCTTCGTCTGTTCATTTCTCCTTTTGAAGCCTTTGTTCCACGTTGCGTTGTCTCAATAGTAAAAACCGGCCAAGAGCGTGTCAGGCCACGCTTAGTGTAGGGTTCCGTAGTTTCCCGTCCGTTACAATAAGTGTTAACAAATAGCCTTTTTTTAAACTTGTGTGTTAAAAAAAGGTTATTTGTTACGTTGACATTTTGAACTTTGATAAAAAGGGAACCCTAAAAACGGGCCCACAAAGGACGGTGATAACTATTTTTTGCACAAAAACTGTTCTTTCCATCAAGTTCAAAATAATTTTCCTAGAAAGTCCTTATAAAGTTCTACTTTCCAGATTTTTTTCATATTTTCTAAACTTATGGTTCAAAAGTTAGAGGGGGGGGGACACATTGTTTTTGACTTTAGGAGCGATTATTTCCGAAACTATTGACATCATCAAAAAATGATCTTCGTAAACCCCTATTCATTTTTAAATACCTATCCAACGATATATCACACGTTAGGGTTGAAATTAAAAAAAAAATCACTTTCTATTTTACATATAGGGGGGCTACCCTAAAAAAACATTTTTTTCCAATTTTTATTTTTGCACTTTGTCGGCGTGATTGATATACATATTGGTACCAAATTTCAGCTTTCTAGTGCTAACGGTCACAGAGATTAAGCGAGGACGGACAGACAGACAGACAGACAGACAGACATGGCGAAACTATAAGGGTTCCTAGTTAACTACGGAACCCTAAAAACGGAACCCTTAATGGAAAATTTTATTGTCTATCTGTCTGTCAGTCTGTCCATCTGCCTGTCCGTCTGTCAAGACCCTTTTTCTCTCGAACGCGTGACGGCAACAAACTGAAAGTAAGTATTAGTTCAAAAATACACTGTTGTTAACATATTATTTTATTTGTACAGCTGAGGACTGCAGAAAAAGATGGCTACTCATTCGAAAAAATTACGAACGATCTCTGAAGAGAGCCAGTAGTGGTGGTCGAGTGGATGAGGACTACTGGGCTGCCAGACCAGCACACGAGAGCTTGATGTCATTCCTCAACAGGCCTCATGTTACGACAACGGATTCAGAGAGCGATCAGTTAAATGATTCCGATAACATGGCTGAACACCAAAGTAACATGGCTGAAGAACACCATAGTGTTAATACTTGTGACAGTTCAAGCAGCGACGACGAACAGGATCCCGCTCAGTGGAGTCCGCCACCAGCTCTAGCACAGCAGGAGCCGCAGCTGGAACATGACGACACCGTGCAGTTCTTCGCCGAGCTTGGGGAATCCATCAAGGATTTGCCCGAAGGTGTTAGAATTAATGTTAAGCGTGAAGTTTTCAAAATAGTAATCGATGCAGAAGAAAAGTTGTATCATGAAAAGCTAAAGAATGAGTGGCAGGGAGAGATGAATAAATGTGAAGGTGACGAATAAATTCGACATTGTTTTGTACTTACATCTTCAACTGTATTTATTTGTAAATTTGAAAGACTAACCTACATTTAAACTAAACAGAATAAAATAAAAACGACAACAAACGCCTCTCTCAATCTTGGCTAAATGAGTCAAAGTAAAAGTTGTTTTCGGGGGGTTTAAAAATGCCACTTTAGCAACAAATGCCTGTTTACACTTTTATGACACGAATGCAATGCACGAAAGCACGAATTTTGGGAACACTCCGGCTATTTTCATAGTCAATGGACGTGCCTTTTACGCCTTTTTAAACTAGATGGCGCTACTAGTATCGTCGCTACAATTGGAACAGCTGATGGGCAACAGCAACCGATGTGAAACTAACACGAGCAGCGCTGTCTGTAGCGAGCACCAGGGAGACATAAGTGAAGGGAACTACCCGTTCAACAAACAGTAGTTACATTCATTAATATAGTACCTACTCATCGTGCTGTGTCGCGGGGAATTTCTTTGAAAACTCAAGAGGGTCTACCTTTTTATTACAGAACACCAAATCATGCGACATGAAACATTTGGTGTTGTCGTCTAGGTTAGTGTAGTGCTAGCACTGAGAGGGCACGGAGCCAGCAGCGGCGCGGCGTGAGTTACACAACGCGGTGCATCGACCTCACGCACACCCGCGCGTACCTGCCTACCTATACAGTACAGACAAAGCCACGTAGCAACACGAGGAACTAGTACATCTCACTTCATTAGGTACATCTTAACAAGCTATGTTTTTCAATGTAATACGAGATAGACGTGGTTTAACTTTACCAATGCCGAAGGCAAAAAAATGCCCTAGCTAGGGCATCCCCTGTACAACGCTATACCAACCTAACGTCCAGTCAATTAATATTAAATATGAAATGAAGGAAGCACGACTAAGATAGCTTACACATACGGTCAAAGTTACAAAGAAAATTGAGCTCTGTTCCTGACAAAATAGAAATTATAATTCATTTATTTTATATTTAGTCTATTGTTTTGTGCGAGTATTCTTCTTTACGCTAGTAGCGAGTAGAAATGTACGGACATCCTTGTTACAAGGAGTTAGGATTGAAAATTAAATGGCACGCTACTGGTCTCTAAAGACGCTAATGAAGCGTGATTTACTGATCTCCCTGAAACACAAACTCATGCACATAATAATATGCATCCTGTCCTGACCTGCGGCGCGGCGGCGTTCAGAGCTTGTCGCTTATCCAGTCTCAGAGGGCTAATACAGTTTTTTTTATTCGGCATTTTTATTTACTTCGCCGTATATCATTACTTTTCAGAATTTTATCCTCTACAGCGCCACTATCTACTATGATGTGCTTATCTTTTTTCAAAGTCAATGGGTTCGATCCCTTTCAAGGCATTTTGATTTTCAAAATCCAATGATACCTACTGTTTTAGTTTTCCGGAAGAATTCACTCTGTGTACGCAATCACACAACATGATAATAACGCCTGTATCTATGAAAGAACCCTGGCTTATTAAGGTCCATCGTGGTTAAGACCGTCTACAGGAAAACATCTCTAATCTCTTGATCATTATCTCGCATCTCGTGGTCACCACGTCGTATTGACTGGGATAAAATATCAAGTAACAGATATCAAACGGAAATGATTGCACATACTCCTACCCTGCTCTCCCTCGCATCCCATGAATAAAAACGAAATATCAGTGTTGAGTGGAACAGAAATTAATTATGGTGGCTGGGGGCTCCGAACGCGGCCATTTCCGATAGCCGCTCAATTTCCTCCGACACATCCATCATGGACGCTCAGTATTGCTGCAGAGGCGTCGGGAGGGTTGCAGGGACTGAGCATTAGCTGCTTGAAATTGTCATTCCGTTCAGAAAGAGATAGAACAATTAGGACCATCTATCTCTTTCTTGTACGATTTATTTAATGTTTTTTGAACGCTTACCATCCAATTCTTTCGAATATTAGCGGAACATCACA
The DNA here is from genome assembly GCA_943136025.2 of Agrotis puta. Classification (NCBI taxonomy): domain Eukaryota; kingdom Metazoa; phylum Arthropoda; class Insecta; order Lepidoptera; family Noctuidae; genus Agrotis; species Agrotis puta. The sequence goes on along the minus strand of OW964184.2, from coordinate 17,224,636 downwards.
CCACATCCTGGTGACAGTTTAGAGATCTACGCTCTGCTGTCTGCTGTATATCCAAACTGAAAGCTTGGCACAATTACCGCGCCTTTATGAATGTGGAAAATAACTCCCAAGCTTAGATTATTATAGAATGAATCTAAGCTCCCAAATGAACGCGGTCACCACTAGACGATGCCTAGTTTCAGTCGACTTTCCCACAACCAGCACAGTTTCATACGTATGTTTCTACCTAAAAAATAAACCTACGGGCTAAAATTAGTTCCGATGTCGCCTGCTCTTTTTGTTCTTTATTCATGCACCTTCGTTTGTTACATACCGGGGGAGTATTTTATACTAGTACAATGACTGAGACCTTAAAATATATCCATCGTATCAATTAGATGAGTTCAACTTCACACACAAAAGAAACGACAAAAATCATCGATGGAAAAAGGTCTGTCAGCCATGAGTGTCAGTGCTTCACTTATCACTTGGCAGCGTGTGCGGTTGTGGCGGTGGTGGGCAGCGAGCACGGCGCGAGGAGGCGGCGGGCAGCGTGCCGGACACAGAAGACTGTCGGTCACCTCTGCGTTGTGCAAGAGTGCGGGATACCCGCGGCGGCAGCGTCATCTCCCGATATATTCCGCCACCATCCCGCACATACAGAAGGACCATTCGTGTAGGCCACTAGCCGGATACAGCTGAACGAGTTAGTATTCAAAGACTTCAAACAAGTGGGCGATTTGAGTTTTTAAGAAACAGGAAAGATTTGCTAGAAACTTGAAAAAATAAGGTCACGTTTAAAGATATGCGCGAAGCGGGAAACGAATTAAACATACGGCGATGTATCGGGGGTTCACAGATATGCGGCAAAAATTGACGAACAAATTGACTCCGCGCAGCCTGCCATCGCGGCTCGTGTCTTTAGACGAAACCTTAGTTGAAAAGTTTTTGAAATATTGATGAGTTCGGTTGGTGGGTCACCAGTACTTGTCTATTTTTTTTTGTTATTGTTGGAAAGTCACCAACTGAGTCCTTCTGCCCTTGATGGGCCTGTCAGACTCGTACTCATTTAAAACCACCCTTTTCCTTCGGTTTGTCTTTGCATTCTTAAACCGCGGTACCCTGTTGAGACAGTCTCGTGAGCCACTTATATCTTGATCAAAGTAAACGACGAGCCACTCAGGTCTAGCTGAGTAACACAGTAGGTTTACCCAACATATCCATGTCTTTAAAAAAAAAAACGTTGCCCTACACTAGGAATTTCTCCAGTGTCGTGGATGCGTTTATAAACATATAAATTCACATACACAAGCGCCCAGACCCGGAACAAATACTTGTAGATCATATAAATATTCGTTCCGTGCGGGAATCGAACCCGCGACACGCAGCACTGCAGTCCAATTGCTCAGCCACTGCGCCAAACGTGCCGTCAAATATTGTAGGTATGAAGTTCACTAGTGGGTGGTTCTTCTGGCTACGTTCATATGGCGAGCACCGGCAGGCCGCGTGGCGCGTCGCCAGCGTCTCTGGCAGCCCCGCTTGGCACCGCCGCGCCTTCGTGGATTTATTGGAGCTTGTGCAACCGACCTACAGGTAAGTAGTCAGTAGGCTACTGACAATTGGCTACTTGACAGTAAGTATCAGTATATTTATTAGTCTATCATTAGAGTTGTGAAAAATAACGAACACGTATTTTTTCTTTTGTAAAATCAATGAAAGATATTTCCCACGATAACATGGCGCATCAAAACTCGAGAGTGGGGGCTGAGGATGTAAAATTTCGGGTAGAATACTTTTTTTTTTTTAAATCGAATATTCAATTTAAAATCGAATCATTTGCTTTACGTTTGTGTCGTGCACTTAATGTATCTTCTTCTGTATATATAAAAGGAGAACTGATTGACTGACATATCAACGTACAGCCGAAACTACTGGGGCTAGGAATGTGAAATTTTGCACACGGCTTCCTGTTATAATGTAGGGGAACACTAAGAAGTGGTTTTTGGAAATTTAACCTTTAAGGGGGTGAAAAGGGGGAATTATGAAAGTACGAAACCCACGCGGACGAAGTCGCGGGCAAAGTGCTAGTGTCGATATGTATCTGTGTGCCCTACTTACGATCTGAACATGATCGGTAGTGATTGTAGTTGCTAGACAGTAGGCCGTGTCATCGTCAACCTGCAATTAACAACTAATTAGTACTGAGTACTGAGCTCACACGTAGGTGTAGGACAATCCCGCGGTTTTTGCCGCAGCTTCCATACAAACACATGATTGTTGTATTGTAATTAATATGATTCTGTGGACGAATGAGTCATGTCACGAATGAGTCGAAAGGTAGCGACTCGCGGCCGACGTCCAGCTCAGAAACATCAGTAACGGCTGAAGTCGTCCTGAGTCCTACAACGTACGACCCATTTAGGACGAACAACCAGGAGCGCGTCACCGACCTGTTACTGTACTACACAGAGAGCCAGACACAATCACGTTCATCTCATTGTTTAGCTGTAAACAGCTCGTCACACAATGCGCGGTTATATTAAACGACCGGTTAGCGAACAAAATAACGCGACGATGGGGCTGCGAGCTAGGTCGCACTGACACTGGAGCGGAGAACGATTATTTAAATAAAACTATTATTGAAAACTAGCTTAACTATTGCTCAGAAGTTACTAACTATTAGTCAGAAGCTCTAAAAGTCTGACAATCAGTCTTACCCCCCATGGTATTACCCAGATACTGGGTTGTGGAGGTCCGATAGGCAGTCACTCCATGTAAAATACTGATATTCAGCTGCATCTGCCTCGACTGGAAGCCGACCCCAATTTAGTTGGGAAAAGGCTATTATGATTATTGAAAACTAGCTATCCATTGGGGTCTTATTAAAGTCTATTGTTGCTAACCACGTAGGATGCATATGAAGTATGGTATAGCAAGTAATATGGCTCTTAATGAAATTAGCACAATCAAGCACTGAATTTTTTGGCTTTAGTTATCTCTCACTAAAATCAACTTCATCCTTTCTACCGCTCGCCCACAATTAGATTTTCCTAATCGAATAAAACATTCTTCTTGTGTAATAAAGTTAAAAATCTATTACAGGAAAATAGATTGGGGTTGGATTGACTTGCTGGTGTCTGTACATAAAAATCTATCCACCTTCGAATTAAAAACAGCTTAGTACCTACACACTGTACAGCTTTGAATACAAAAGTGTATCATGTGCACTTGTGCAGCCGATTCTGAACAACGGAGCGGTGCAGCCGATTCTGAACAACGGAGCGAATCGTCCGCTAATGCCTCCATGCCTGCAGTGAGACCAACGCCGATGATTCTATAGCCAATATATTACGGACCATCATTCAATTTAGTGCCGAAAAGCAGCGATTCCGTTGCGATAGTAGCGCCACCGAGCGACGCTTTGCAGGCTTGCTATCACCCGCTGATGTCGTTTTATGTGCAGGTCTTATAACATTATCAGAGTTTAATAACACGTAAGTCCGAACTTCAATCGGCAATACGCTTCTCTGGAAATGGTTTGGGGTGTTAAAGTTATCAAACGAGTGCTTTGAATCAATGAGCTCGAGGAGACAGACAGACAGACAGACTCTTGTTAACTAACTATCGATGCTTAGCGTTCCACGATCGCCTTTTTAAGACAGTCCCGCGACCCCGGCAGGCTCATAGCCCCGTCCGTTTGGTCTGGATTTGGTCGTAGAAATTTATTCATACTAGAGTTTACAGGAAAGTAAATGTAGGATGTAGGGTTATATTAGGATCATCAGTTCTATCGTAATGTTGTTATTTAATTTGACAGCTAAGGGTAATAGTGCAAAGCCTTTCGCGGGTCAATTCAACCCATCAAACTGAACAGCTATTGCTCTTCAACTTCCAAAAAAATAACAAAAATCATCGACTTTGACCGGTTTTTTTTTTAAGACTAGGTAGGTATGTTTTGATGTTCCGATAATCTTAGAACAAAAGTTTTTTTTTTTTAATTTCATGCACTGTGTAAACAGACGCTCTTACTTTTTTATAGTTCATTATTTAATACATTATTGTTACTTTCATGCATATTTCAGCGGGCTGGTCGGTGTAAAAAATATGAAATAGAGGCATACATAATACTGACTGCATACATACTACTATGAGTCCTCCCACCTAGGGCAGAGCGGGAGGGACTGTCAGACTCGTACCGACTAAAATCTACGGTGTCCTTCAATAGCTCTTTACGTTCCGGGGTCACGGTAATTCGTGAGTCAAAGTCCTCTCTCTCAGAGCTTTGGCCCTCTAGAGGGGGGGCCCGTCATTTTTCTGACACTCTTTAAGGCGCGCGTGGAACACAACGCGTGTTCCACGCGCGACCTGGCCATGGTCCATGGTCGGACAGCGAGTTGCCTATACTCGCTGTCACACAGGTACCTCCCGAAATACCCGTGGATCTGCGTCATGTGGAAGGTCAGGACGACTGGGACTCAGTGTTTCCCAAATATTATTATAGGGCATTGTTTGGCAAGATCCAGCACAATCACAATGGTAGCTGGTGTCTACAGAGAGTGAGAGAGAGTGGGAAATATTTGCTATGTTGCTATGCTATTAGGACGAGCCTTTCTGTTGTTCCCTTCGTTTGATGTTCGGCGTTGACGCAAGTGTAGCTAATTCCAAACGATACCTACTGCGTCCACATGCCAAATAACTTCCACACGTACGTATGTACTAGCGTTACGTTATGGTATATAAGACACGTTGACAGTCGACAGTCATTACGGAAACGTACGCTAATTAGAATTTTAGGAAAATGTATGTAAAGCGTTTGACAAGTGGCGGAGCACAAATTACTTATTGGATATTTTTTGTAAGGAAACTGTTTGAACTAGTTCCAAATGTATATTTCAGAATTTGACGTAACTGAGTGATTTCGCGTGCGAACAGTTGCGGCCCTTTTCACAGAATATGTTCCCTGTAGTGGTTTTTTTAAACGTTGCCCCTCGATAGGAATTTTTCATGTATCGTGGGCGCACAACAATTGCTTGTAGATCATACATACAAATATTTGTTGCGAGCGGGAATCGAACGACAAGCGACAGCAGTCAACCGCTCAGTCACTGCGCCAATCCTGTCGTAAATAATAATATACTTGTTTTCATTACAGCAACAAACCACCAAGTAGTAGAACATCGCGAACGTGTTGTTAGTGTGGCTACTTAATGCCTGTATATCTGATTATCTTCTTTCCGTCACTTTCATTATAGCGAGGAAAGTGAACCGGTGCCAAGAGTTCTCAATATTACGGACTGACTGACGTGCGTCTCCGTGGAACATCTCACTCAATATCAATAAAAACGTTCTGACGCAAATGCCGAGTATTTCTTAACGGCTAAGTCATCTGCTACACTTCCGGAATTAGCATATTATCATTATCAACCAATGATTGCTGGTTCATTAGAATGTATTGACTCAGTTGCAATCGAAGCACAGACAGCTGTGTGTGTTCATGGTAAGGTAACCTTTATTGATTGACGAACTGTAGGACGACATCCAATACTTAGTAGCTGCGGACTTATGGAGTTAAGTTATTAGCAAGTTGCTCGAAGCAAAACGTAACTAACGCCGACGCCGACGCAACACAAATTATTGTTTCAACTAAGTTAGCGACTGGGTTATTCTTATTCTTACTGAAAAAACTGTTTCAAGCATTTTAAATACCCTATTTACTCATAATATGCTAAAATTATTATGCAACAATGAAAGTATCACTTATCTATTCACAAAACAAATAAAAATAATTATGATGTTGTTAAGGTATAATATTAATAAATTAAAATATAATGAAAAGTCACGCGACGTGGCATGTGAGATGTATGTCATTTAGTAGTAAATTATTTTTTGTACTTTAAACATCTCGTTTATACGTAAAATTTCAGTTTTATTAATTTTATGGAATGTCAACGAAGACTACTCCATTTATTTTTATATTGTGCTGTGATTTTTTTTCAATAAATACTACATTTGAAAATTGTGATCAATTTTTTTGTCACGGCCATGGCTCGTAACTCAATCGTGTGTAAAATCGGTATAATTTATGGTTTAATTCTGGCAACACTATTTTTTATTTTAGGCCTAGCAATACTATCAAACGTTAATCAGTTCTGTCAAGATGGTGGCTTAGAGTTTTTGTGAGAGTTATTTCTTCATACATTTATTGAGTTTGGTCGAACATAAGCGTCAAAACCGTGTTTACAATTTTCAATTAAAATATTTATATATACCTTTATATTTAGCATGTATTAATTAGTCAGGGTGAGGCGTACTTACAGTGATTTAATCAACATTATAGACCGAGCCGGTTTGATGTTATGTGAGCCACGATTCAAAATTGTCACAACCATAGGAGTCACAACCATAGTATATGATACCATGGTTGTGACAGTTAGTCATGGTCGTTACTTTTTTTACAGTTACTATTTTATAAATATATAAATATTAACTTAGTTAACTTTATAGGTATTTAAAACAGCGTCGAGAAAAACGAAAATCTGAGAAAAAGATTTAAAAAAATAGTGGTTAAATAAACACCGCGACCGTGGCAGTGCTAAAACAATTTTTTTTTTGTTTTTCTACAATTTAAGCCCGGCAAACCTAATAAACGAAGTATTTGATATGTTATCTAACGATTTGAAATAAAACTTACATAATAATTACAAATCACTGTATTTTTTTTTCCATGACACTAAAAATAAGAATAACCCGACTGGATACCACTTGCTTGTCAAAACTCTCAGCCGATGTTGTGGTTGCAGACCAACGTGAATGTAACCCTCGTCGGGCACGCCGCAATCGCGGCGGTAAGACCCCTCCTTGAGGACCTTGAGGAGTGGCTGGATAGGCGTCACGGCGTCCTTACCTACCGCATGACGCAGGTCCTCACCGGACACGGATGTTTCGGGAGGTTCCTGTGTCTTATAAGGAGGGAAGAAACGCCTGGGTGTCACCACTGCGATGATCGTCCGGAGGACACGGTGGAGCATACGGTGCAGGACTGCCCCGCTTGGGTAGAGCACCGCCGTGTCCTCACGACGGCGATTGGCGGAGACCTCTCGCGCCCGGCATTGGTCGAGGCCATGCTGCGGGGCGAGACGGAGTGGGAAGCGGTCGCCTCCTTCTGCGAAGCAGTCATGCTCGCGAAGGAGGAGGCGAGCCGCGTGAGGGGGAGGACAGCGTCCTCCCTCCACCCCAGCCGCAGTGGTGGACGCCCACGGCGTCGGACGTCGCAAGACGATCTCCGGCCACCGTAGGCGCGGGCATGCGGGCGGCGAGTAATGGGCAACTCGCTGTCCGACCATGGACCATGCCCGGGTCGACGGCGCGTTGTGTTCCACGCGCGCCTAAAGGAGTGTCAGCATAATGGCGGGGCCTGTAGAAGGCCAAAGCCTGCCGGGGTCGCGGGACCAAGATTACCGTTACCCTGGTACGTAAAGGGCTAGTGAAGGACACCGTGGATTTTAGTCAGTACAAGTCTGACAGTCCCTCCCGCCCTGCCCTGGGTGGGAGGACTCACTTGATGATTTTACCACGATAAAAAAAAAAAAAGTCCCTGTAGATACGAGTGAGTTCCGTGTGCAGGCTGTGGCTGACAGTCGTCGGATGAATTAATCCGCCCAATTTATATTGGTGAACGTTTGCGGGTGTCGCCGGGAGGCGGCCGTAGCTGTGGACCACTCTCATCAGATTCGCGCTCAGATTTTTTATTGTTTGTGGATAAGCTAAGATACCTCCTGATTAGTATTGCAGTATCACCCAGCGACTACATGAAAAACAACTATATTTTTAGATTGTATATTTATCCTGATTATGTGGCCATCCCGGTTTATTTCTGATATTATGTGTTTGTTATTTATTCTATCTTAAATCGATCAATTTGACGAGGAAAACCTTTGAATATTTTTTTTCGTTCTTTTTTTAAATTATTTTTGTGTTCGTTTTGCAATATTATATTGCCTTAGCTTTTACACCTTTTGTTCAGATTTGTTACAGTTTGTAAGACATTATAGAAGTAACCCAGTTTATATAGCTTTCTTTTTTATATAGATTCTTTCTTAATCTTTGTTTGTGAATGTGAAAACATTGTAGGTCGTGTGTTTATATATTTTTCTTCTTTTGTAGCATTAATTTTCGTAAGAACTTCCCCCTGTTACCAGGCCTACGTTTTTCTCACATATCTAAGTATTCAAAAATTGTAACAATCTGTTTGTAAAACCATACCATATTTTAAAAGAGTAACCATGGAGTTTCTTGCCGCTTCTGCTCTATAGAATCGACCAACCCGAACCGAGCACTTGTTTCGACGTTTTATAAGTGAAATGAAATAAAAACATTTGATTTTGAATAGGTACCGCGCATATTACAGCACGAGCTCGCAGGGTGAGCAGAAATGACTCAGTCAGGAAACTTTCCATACCTCCGTGGAAGAAGAAAGGCTATGAACGATGTGCCAAAAAACATTGTTGGCAAGAACTGGTGGGTCGTCGTTGGACGTTGGTCGCCCGGGCTGGGACTCGCTTAGGCGATCTTACATAATTCTATTTGATCTTTAATCTATTTCATAAAGATGTTATGGAGTGTCTCGGATCGTCTTCGGTAGCCTGTAATTCCAGTTTTAGTTGTTAGTAGTAGTAGTTTTGTAATATAGTTTATAGTTCCAGTTGTCTAGCTCGAACAGTGAAGGATTTTATTTAGAATTTTGTATTCGCTCTAGGATACTCAATTTATTTTGTACTAGCTTCCGCCCGCGACTCCGTCCGCGCGGATGTCGGTCTTCGCGTGGATGGTTTATTTCTCCATTTTGAGTAACTCTAACAATGACATCTTATAAATATTACGGCGCTGAATCCACTGCGGGTAATGCAACGTGTGTTCGCGGTTCTACAGAACAACGTCGATGAATAAAACTGAAAAATAATAATATTTTTTTTCTACGTATTTTTCCAGGATAAAAAGTATCCTATGTTATGCCCAGGATAATAAGGAATAATTAAACCAAGTTTCATCGAAATCGAACCGTTAGTTTTCACGTGATGCTTGCACAAACAGACAGACAGACAGACAGACAAAAATTTTTTTAATCATAATTATATTTGGGTTTGGTATCGATCCAGCAACACGCCCCGCTATTTATTTTTTCAATATTTTCAATGTACAGAATTGACCCTTCTACAGATTTATTATAGTAAAGATTACATGCGCACCTAGGCGGTTAGATTACTATATTAAACTCATGTAAGGGAGGGGATGATTAGCCTACCAATAAGTAGGTAGTTATTGCTACTGTTCAACACTTGGACCTCTGAGCTATGCTACGGTGTGGGTCAATACGATCGGTCGCACTCGTAGCAGCCACGAGTCTCGTAGCTTCATGTGTAGCAACGGTCGTAGCTAACAATGTCAGGGTCTTCCTGAGCGTTGTTTATGTAGAACTTCTCTGCTGCGCCTGCACTACATGAATGCACACAGCCACAGCTCACCTGTCTGGCCAGCCCCCTGGCACACGGCGCGACAGCACGACGTACTTACATTGTAACGAGCCGATATCTGTTGATTCATTAGTCAGTGAGATCATTTCTAATATTTATGAGCGAACTATTAATATGCTTATAATTGGCAAGGTAACGGACGTTGAATAACTAAAGGCTGTCACCGGCGACACTTTCCAATGTTCATTCAGTATTTATTATAAAAAACTTGTCAGGTGCGTGTCGGACCAAGCACAATGAAGAGTTCCGTAGATGAAAATTATTTATCCCATACGCAAACTTAGCATTATAGTGGAACTAGCTGTTGCCAGGATGGGCAACGAATTGCTTCCACTATAGTTTGCAAAATTATGTAAAACATTTTGTAAAACGGTGGCATCCTTAAATTGCTACTTGCGTCATATTATATTTATGGTTCCGACGCACGCGAGCACTTACACAATTTTATTCGAAAATCAACCTTATTCTTTGGCTAGTTATGTTTGATATTGCTTATTGCGGATCACCGTGTCTTGGGCAGACTGTCCGGCGCTGTCGTTTGACGCGAAAGGCACGATTTCAATTACTATGCGAAGATCAGTAGACAGGTAGCTAGGTAGGAGCTAGGTAGGCCAGCAGGTACTACGGAGGTAAGCAGGCGGGTGAATATTTCATTTCGTGCATATCACACGGCAGACGATAAAGAATATATGAAACGCTGAAAGAATTTGAACCTAATGTTGATTTTGTATAATTAACTTGGTGTTCTATTAGGCGCAATCCTTAAAATATCTTTTTTTTTATTAGAAATGCACTAAATTTAAAACAAAAGATCTAAAATCTAATTACCATCTGTGTCCCTTTTACCAGATTTAATTGAATTGCCACATTCTGTTAAAAACTGTGTTTGAAGAACGAGTTTTTTATTACTTATAAAGATAACAGGATAGTTAATCTTGTTCAACGACGATTTATTGTTTAGGAAGAACATATTTAAGGAGTTTTATACAAGTTTGAAAAATGTCCCTAAACTTTCCCATAATTACCATTCGACAGTATGCTCGATTCGATATTTTAATATTTACGCGTCTCTGTGCGCCGCGCTTCGCAGTTACATTTGAAGACAATCAACGCTCACCCACCGAGCCGAACACACGCGTGAAAGAGGTAATTAAGGGACATAAATTTAAGTTCTCCTGTCCAAAAAGTGACGTGGTTAGGAATATTTCTGGATACCGTTCATGTTATGAAAGGTATTTATGCTTATTTTTATCAAAGAATTATTTGACAGATGTATTCGGTATGAGTGTCTTTTTCCGCTGATAAAACGTAACAATGCAAACCTGTTCCAAATAACGGTTATTTATCTAAAATATTTATGAATCTAATTACCATTCTTCTAATTACCATCGATTACCGTTCTTTTTGATTCGAATGGTAATGAGAAGAAACAAACGGTAATGATTATGTTCCGTAATGTCGTCTCCATAATTTTATACAGTAGTATGCAAATCTTTGCATGCGCGTTGCCACATTATTAAAAGATGAAGCGAAAAACGCCCATCTCTATTTCAAGGTAACATCCCTAGTGCTCCAACTTTATCTGTCATTGTACTTTTTTGTGCGTTGCGTTGTCACGTCAATCCAAAGTTTTCTCGAAATATATATTATAATAAGTGAAAATTGTTAGTAATGGATATAAGAAAGGGTCAACGACGACCCAGTGACTACAAATTCTCCATCGAAAGACTCCATAAAGAACTAAATAGACTCAAAAAAGGAATTGAGCGAAGTCGCAAGTGCCGCTGTTCCGGTAAGTCGTACAAAGCGTTTGATCTAGCTAAAATCTGCTTAAACGTATTAAGCATCGGAATTAACGGCAAATTAACCCTAGAATTATCACGAGAGGCTAATCATGGGTATAATAATTGTTAATGCAATTCACTAGACTATGGGCGAGTCCATTATTCGGATATGTAAATTAACCGGCAAAACAAGCTAAAATCTGCTTAAACGTATTAAGTATCGGAATTAACGGCAAATTAACCCTAGAATTATCACGAGAGGCTAATCATGGGTATAATAATTGTTAATGCAATTAACTAGACTATGGGCGAGTCCATTATTCGGATATGTAAATTAACCGGCAAAACAATAAAGTTAATGTGTTCATTATATGTACGTAGAGTACTCAACACCTGCCAATACAGAGCTATTACGAGAGGATAGCCGGCGGTGTAACTGTAGGTACCCACCTTGACATAATTCAGTGCCCTAGAGCTTTTACGAGAGCTCAGCCGTGGGAAGCCATGAGTACTTACTCAACACTTGCCAAGAGAGCTAACACGAGAGGTTAGCCGGCAGTGTGGCTGCACCTACCTTAATATTCAATTCAGTGTCCCTAAAGCTTTTACGAGATGTAAGCCATGGGAAGCCATGAGTACTCAACACCTGCCAAGAAAGAGCTATTACGAGAGAATAGCCGGCGGTGTAACTGTAGGTACCCACCTTGACATAATTCAGTGCCCTAGAGCTTTTATGAGAGCTCAGTCGTGGGAAGCCATGAGTACTTACTCAACACTTGCCAAGAGAGCTAACACGAGAGGTTAGCCGGCAGTGTGGCTGTACCTACCTTAATATTCAATTCAGTTCACGTACCTGGAGCCCTACACACGCTCGGAGCCACGGTGGATCCAACAAGCATTCATGTGTACATATGTTAATGCCGGAGACTGAAGAAATCTGCAAGATCCTGAAAAAGGAAGGTCTAGTACTGGGAAAGAAAGGAGAATACTTAAATTACAGGCTAAATTAAAGGAAACGCAAGATTTTGTAAAGGAAAAAAAAAAATATTATTAAGCTTTTTTCCTCATATGTTGTACCCAAGGGTTAAAGCCTCCTCAATCTCTTCTTTCCCCTTTTTTATGGAAGGAATATGACATCCTAAATGATTGTTGATGAATACTGAAGAATTAGCTGAAGCCATGACTCACAGTGGGCTTAAACAAGAGACTAAGTGTCAAAGAAGTCATCTTGACCGCTACTGTCTGCAATCCGGCAACTGTTAAATAGTTAATATATACTATCTCAACAGAACATGAGGGAACATAAAGATGTTACTCACACTATTTAGTGTGAGTAACATCTTACACAGTGACACCCTAACTAGAAGGTCACTAACCCCCCTAGGTCTAAACAAAGAACTAAAAGAATTATGGAAAATTCAATAATTTCTGAATTAATCTGAGGACAAATTACAAGATAAGCTGGCTGTCTGTCAAACAGTAAAGAAGTCTGCTGCTAAAATCAAAACCATTAAGACTCAAGTTTAACAATATTTTAAGCTTCCCGGGCTCTCAATGACTACCATTGCCTATTGAGTGGGCATTCTCTACTGAGACATCAACAGCACTACCAGACACACCGTAGAACCATTTCTTTGTCATTGGGATAGTATCAACACTAGTCCCACTACTTGTGACCAAGATATAAAATCGCATTTGAATGTGAACACTCAAATTTCACAAAGGCTAATCTATAATTTTTCCAAAAAGGAAGTAGTGTTGCTGTAAAACCATATAAAACCAGTTCCTTCTAGTATTTTTTTTTTTTCATCCTAAAGCAGAGGAGACATGGCGTTTTAAGCTTAATAACTTAATATCAATACATAAGTATTAATACACACACATTTAAATTAGGACATAAGAATGGCCACCAGACTGATAAGTCTAAATGGTTTTATGACAAACATGGATCTTAAAAATGCATATTGCTCATTATCTGTGGAAAAACATTCAAGGAATATTTAAGGGTTAAAATTCATATTGTGATATGTGAAATTACTTCTCTTCTCCTTAGCCTTAGTATAGCATCATATGTTTTCACTAAATTATGTCCTACTTGTGGTCCCAAAGACCTAAGCCAGTTTTTCACCTAGATTATTCTAGATGATAATATATAAGTTTTGATAGTAAATATGTCAAATTTAGAGATTACTGTACAGTTACTGAAAAACTTAGGTTTCATAATAAATGGGGAGAAAAGGTGTTTACAACCCAAGCAAAAATATAAATTCTTAGGTGCCATCTTGCTTTCTATATCACTTCCTGAGACTGAAAATGAAACAATTACAGAAAGCTCTGAAAAATATAAAATTAGATCTCAAGTGTAAAACTATATTGCAGAATTACTTGGATTACTTATTACAGCATGCCCAGCAGCGGAATATGGTTGGTTATATACAAAAGTTCTTGAAAGAAATAAAACAATAGCCCTGTTTAACAATTTTGCAAACTGTTACCTAGACAGCAAAGGCATAAAAGATTTACAACGGTGGACATCCTACTTTCTCACTAATTGCAAAATAAAAGAGTTCTACTTTATATCACAGATTTCCTCTGATTCCTTGCTAACTGACTGTGGTCTTGGTTGTAATGACATGAAGAGTCATGGAGTACTGGACAGACCATGACACAATGTATCACATCAATTACCTTGAATTGATTACAGTTTTTTATAGACTTGAAAACATTGCGTCAAATCTATCTAATTGTGAAATATTGCTGAGTATAGACAACATTACAGCCATATCATGTCAATAAGATAGGTGGAACACAGCGCCCCATCTTATAGTCTAGATTAGCATGTTCTATTAGCTTTGAAGAAACTTCTTTTAAAGCATACAAACCCATTGTACGGTTAGCTCAGTGGCTGAGCGATTGGACTGCTGTGCAATGTGTCGCGGGTTCGATTCCCGCACGGAACAAATATTTGTATGACCTACAAGTAACTGTTCCGGGTCTGGGTGTTTGTGTATGTGATTTGTAAACGCACCCACGACACAGGAGAAATTCCTAGTGTGGGGCAACGTCTTAAAAATATAAATACAAAAAATAAATAAATACAATTGTTGAAAAGTTAGGTAGCCTTTAAGTTGACTTATTTGCCAGTTGAGTTAATGCTAAGTACCAAAATCATGTTTCATGATACTCGGACTAGATACCTTATCCATTGATGATTTAATCATCAAGTGAGATGCAATATTCTTTAATACATTTCCCCTGTTTGCCCTATTAAGTAGGTCCCTTCAAATAAAAAGAGAGGGGGGGGGGGTGTAGTAGTATGTAGTGAGATGGTTGTCACAACCTTGTATCCACCTTTTGAATCTATAGTTACATCTGTGAACGTTGTCCTTGCATCTCACCAGACTTGCAATATCCTTCCAGAGTTCCCCTTACACTTGATACTTATACAGTAACTGTATTATCAGGGAAGCTTTCATGAGGAGAGGAATTACATTGTACTATAGTCCTTTCAATTCCATAAGATCAACATTGTAGCAACAACTGGTTATAGGAACACATATAGAAGTCAATGATAGAAGGAAGATTTCCAAAGGATGATGTCAATCAAAACTTTACCGCTCACTGAGTGCAAACCCTGCCATTTATAAGGATAGAAAACATTCGTGTAAATGAAGGAATTTTATTATATATAATATAATTTTTGAATTAAGATTCTAGCCTCTGTTAAGACATATGACTGTAATTCAGATGTCTTTTACCATTATCATTTTTTTTTTAAGAAAACAAATGACTGTCCTGTTGTCCTATCAAACAATATTGTTACCCTACTTAGATGCAACTAAAAACATAAGAATTAACAATTGTGATAATTAATAATATTACCATAATTATATTATTACCAACATTAATTAAGAAACCTTGTCATTCAGCTTCATCAACATCTATTAGTTAATGGATTAAACAAATACTATCTGTTAGTGGTTTAGATGTCACTAAATATGCTGCTCATAGCAGATGCAGCTCATGCCTTACGCATGCTGCCACTCCAAAAGCTTCTGATTCAGGTGCTAATATTAAGATAATTAAAAAATCAGGTCGGGACAACAACTCAATATCTACTATATTTTGTAAAAGGCTTATCATAAGTGATCCAAACTATTTTGCTTGGTGTGGCCTTAATGATGATTCAGATGTTATGGTGTAAAATGAAAAGATTGATTATAAGTATTTCAATGTAGAACATAGACAAGTCAAATTTTATGTTGACTGATTGTAACATTCTTCACATTGTGTAAGTTGTTGTCAAAGTTGGCTGTGATCGGACATATTTATCTTCGTTCGGAAATCTAACTGTATTGTATTGAGTATCAGCATTTTGGGACGACGTTCCATTTCACATAGATTTAAATTGCAATATTTGATATTACTATTTTGGCATATTATTATAAGGGAAGAAAGCAATAATATTACATACCGTAAAATACAAAGAACCAGTTCTCTAAATGATATCAGCAAAGACAGTTCGACATTATTTGATGCGACTATGATGAGTCTGCCAAACACATCATTAAATACCAGCCAAACTGTACTAGATCTTAACGAAAAAATTAAGCGGTTATCGGACGATTTAAATTATATTTCACAAAAGACTGATTACAAGAATTTAAATGTTTAGCCAACATGTAGAAGGCAAATTTTATGTTGACTAATTATAATAGTCTTCAAATTATGAAAGGGGGGTTAAATAATTTGAACGTGTTATCACAACTTTCTTCTTTAAACATCTACTGTATAAAATTATGGAGACGACATTACGGAACATAATTATAAAGATCGGACTAACTTACCAAGTGACGTCCGATCCTCAATTATGTGAAGTAATGTCGTCTCCATCCTATTCCCGACCCTACCCAGAATATGTTTCAGATTCTAACCCTGCACGAAAGTTGTGAATTCTTTGAAACAATGACAGATAAAGTTGGAGCACTAGGGATGTTACCTTGAAATAGAGATGGGCGTTTTTCGCTTCATCTTTTAATAATGTGGCAACGCGCATGCAAAGATTTGCATACTACTGTATAAAATTATGGAGACGACATTACTTCACATAATTGAGGATCGGACGTCACTTGGTAAGTTAGTCCGATCTTTATAATTATATTCTGTGATTCAATTCTGTAAACACTGTATCTTTCCGTAGGTGACATAAATGGGATATAACGAATACTTACAATATATTTCCCAATCTTATCACTTGTCTTTGCACGTTTGCTTAGCACACAATTATATTTTTAAAAGACCCTGTCCTTTATGCTTTACAAAAAGAAAAAGAACACCAAAGGTACCTAAAAAGGTTCCCTATCCATTTGCATAAAATTTCAAGACCTAATACAGCTTAGCATAATTTTGTTTGGCATAATTATATTATCGCTTAATATAATTACGCATAACAGCTTACGCATAATTTTTTTAAGCATAATTTCTCTAACCATAATAATGATTAAGCATAAAGTTCTAAAGCATAACTTTTTTAAGCATTATATCCTAAAGCATACATTTATTTACGCATAATGATATTAAAACATATTTTTATAGGTATAACAATGAAATAATTATGAATAGGGTAGCAATAAAACGAGTGACTGTAAATTACATATTTAAGTGTCAAAATGGATTCATTTGGGTTAATAATTACTAAGTAAGCGACTGACTGTAAGTGACGAGAAATCAACAGAACAGTATCTTACAAACATTAATTTGAGTTACTTAAAATACAAAATGAGCTGCTTCATAATATTTGAGCAACTTAATATTTGTTTGAGTGTCAACGTTACGTTCTGCATTTTTTTCAATATTTGGCAAATGTGTTTTTATAAAAAAGCGAGCGGCATTTTATCTTAAATAAAGTGTTTCGAATACAAAAACTACTTTGAAAAATACACTTATGAGCAGAGTATAAGGAGCTCAGATTGGTAGTAGCATGTCGACAGAGCCCCGCTTCGCGGGGCTCGTACTTCTGGGTGGTAAAAAAAAAATAACCTCGAAGAGGATGCCGGGGTCGTCCAGACTCCGCCATCCTCTTCTAACCTAAATTGTCTGAGTCGGGGTGCCAGCAAGTCCTGAGCTGTATTTCCAGTCGCTCACTTAGTAATGTACCAAACAAGATCACGTGGAATCGGTTTTGCAGCAATTCGGTTCTGTCACCAACTTTTGTTGCACAACATATTAAATTTTTAACCAACAATATTATTTAATTGTTACAGAAACTATAGTAAATTGGTTTGATAAGAATTATGTATGGGGCACGACAAGTTCACCACCACCATTTCCACCCAAAGACTGGAGTACGTATCTACTAGAAAAGAATAAATATTACTTTATATTACGAGTACTATGCTAATAGTCATTAGGCCTACTAACGTTATGCGAATCAAATTTATGCCAAAACAAATGAGCCTTTAAGATGATTATGCCCACATAAAATGTATGCCTAAAAAAATTATGCCGAAGTATTATTATGCCAAAACAAATTGTGCCAAAATCGTTATGCCGAAGTATATTAGGACAAAGAACATTATGCGAAAAGAAGGGATCCCACCTAAAAGGAAGAGAAGAAAAAAAATATATCAATCAGATGAAGGATCACAGATGAAGTTATGGGCAATAGCTAGTAATATTATAAATGTGAAAGTAAGTTTGTTTGTTACTCTTCTACGCCTAAGCCACAGAACCAATCATCCTGAAGCATAAGGTACTTTTCATTCCCCAGTTCGTTTCTGTACACCTGACAACGTATCTGCAAAATTTCGGGATGATCGGTTCAGTAGTTTAAGTGTGAAAAGGGAACAAACAAACAAACTAACCTACTTTTGCTGTTATAAAATGTCTAAGATAAGATTAAGATTATTATGTTCCTATTTTGAAATATTTTATAGGTTTGTTTTATTGCAATTAAAGGCTGATTTATCGAACTGATGTTGTATTGTTAATTACCATTTTTTCAACCTCATTACCATAAATAGATATCTAATTTCCGTTTGTGTTAAATCTCATTACCGTTCCTTTAAAAATAAAAATCCTCAATATCTTAAAAACTAAAGGTCTGATTACCGTCCCTTTGTTATATTTCACTTATCATCATTAACTACTTTAAAAAAAACGTATAAAGAACATGATTAGGCACAATTATTTGACAATTCAAAAAAATATCAAAATATGCACGAAATGAAATATTCACCCAGGCATGAGACTCCGGGCTCTCTCTCTCTCTGCTCTACACTAAAGCCGATGATCGTTGATCCTGTGATCGTCTAAAATTGGATCATCATCGATGAAAAGTGATGAAATACTGACATCCAGCTGCATCTGGTTTGACTGGAAGCCGACCCCAATATAGTTGGGAAAAGGCTAGGCAGATGGTAAAGTCACCACTTTTTTTATTTTATCGTGGTAAAATCATCAAATGAGTCCTCCCACCCAGGGCAAAGCGGGAGGTACTATCAGACTCCTATTGACTAAAATCCACGGTGTCCTTCAATAGCCCTTTACGTTCCGGGGTCACGGTAATTTGTAAGTCCGGCGACACCGGTACGCTTTGGCCCTCTAGAGGGGGCCAGTCATTTTACTGACACTCTTGAAGGCGCGCGTGAAACACAACGCGCTGTCCCCCATTACTCGCCGCCCGCATGCCCGCGCGATCGTCGTCCGTCGCCGTGGGTGTCTACCACTGCGGCTGGGGTGAAGCGAGGACGCTGTCCTCTCCCTCATGCGGCCCGCCTCCTCCTTCGCTAGCATGACTGATTCACAGAAGGAGGCGACCGCTTCCTTTTCCATCTCGCCTTGCAGCACGACCGCGACCAATGCAGGGCGCGAGAGGTCTCCGCTTATCGCCGTCGTGAGGACACGGCGGTCCTCTGCCCAAGCGGGGCAGTCCTGCACCGTATGCTCCACCTCATAGACGCGCTAGAGGGTCGCCTCTAGTTCCCAGGGCAGATAACAGTTAATACTAGCGAAGATTTGCGCTAATAAAAATCGATCTTTTTCTATCATTCGCATTTTACATGTCCTCAGAAACAAGGATGCAGGGTGTGGAGAGATGTCATCCGTCATCACGAGCAAGCAGACAACAGAGATGCGCTGGAAGAGACGGGGTGGACGAGGGGATTAATGAATGTGAAATGCAATGATCTCTTTGGAATGCTAGTTACTTCCTTATCGCAGCCCGGATGCCCAGGTAGTACTAGGACACACGGCATGTCCTGTGCTGTCTATGAACAGAGGATTCGCAGCAGTCGATCAGTTAGCCACTGCGCCAACCGTGTCATTTTATTTGGGTAGGTACTTATAGGTAGGTACTTCATATTTGGTTTAAAACAAAATCTCAGTGAATTTGAAAATAATTCACGTTTCCGAAGTCAATTTAACGGCATAACAATATATTATACCTATTGAAAAACTGAAGTGTAGATCCTGTGCAGATGTGCGCCCCCCTCCCCGCCTCTCTCCGCGCGGCTCCCTCCTCCCGCCGGGCCCCGCATGCGCCTCCGCCCGCCTGTATCGACCCGCACCGACCTTGGCACTGACGGAGGACATCTATTTATAGCCGGCCCCACTTGTACCCACGTATACATGCCAAGGGGGCGCGCGGAGGGGGGCGGGTGCAACTGTTGCCGTCCATTACTCGTTTTTAGTTGAAAATAAAGAGGAACTGTTATGATTGATGGTAGGAGCGACTATTGCAACCCAAGTTTGGGCAGCTCCAATCGCAGCGGTGAGACCCCGCCTTCAGGATTTGCTGGAGAAGTGCCACTAGTGGATGCAGTACCGGTACCTTCTTAAGAACCAGGACTGGATTTTTGGTACTGAACTTGGAACCGGGATTTCAGGGAAATTCGTTACTTTCGGTACTTACGTTCAAATGTAGCTATTAATTTATTGTAGTTAATAGTAACTATGTACAATAAATGAATAGCATTTAGAATGTCAATGCTTTTTTGAGATCAAATTAGGAAAACATATCAAATAGAACTTAATAAATAAATAAAATAAAGTAGGTATATTTGGAACAACTTTGGTTTTCAGTTTTACAAAGGAAAACGAAGATAGACACAAAAGTATATTACTGTGGCGCAACTATCAACGCCCAACTCAAAAATATGTACACGGACATTGTTCCAGACTTCGCAAAGAACATTAATTAATTTATAGAGTAAAAAAAATATTATTTTTGTTGACATAACAATGAGAATCTATGTGGAGGTCACCATAATACAATAGTAGAGAGAGTGGAGGTGGGGTGAAGCGTGTGTGTGTTGCGTAAGTGAGGGTGTGTGTAGGTTGCGTGTGTGTGTGTATGCGTGTGTGTTTACCGTGATTGTGATACTGTAAGTTGCTTAGTCTCTTCATACGACAAAGAATTAAGCCAATCAGTCACTCTTTTCTTTAGAAGGTTTTAGTCATAGGAAAATATTAATTCTTATATTTATGTTATTATTTATTTATACTAGCAAGCGCAGCGTAGGACGTCCACCAACTAGGTGGACAGACGACCTTATAAAGGTCGCCGGAAGACGCTGGATGCAGGTCGCTTCCAACCGGTATATGTGGAGATCTAAAGGGGAGGCCTATGTTCAGCAGTGGACGTCCTATGGCTGATGATGATGATGATGATGATGATGTTATTATAAAGTTTAGAGCAAATGTGGTTGAAGTGGCGTTTTCAAAAAGCTTCTTATTTAAAAACAGTTTGTAGGATGCCTCACAGTGAGGACCTCACAAAGTGAGTACAGTTCAGAGGTCAGAAATCTAATAGGTTTTATAAACAATACCGATACAATATTGATACCGATACTCTTATTGTGAATTTAAAAAAAATAAAGTAAATAAATCACAAGTCTGATTATTTTTTTATGGGGATAAATATAATGAACACCATAAAATGCTTTGATACCCTTAGTTTTGTAACAAAAAATATCTACTTAACACCAGAAAAATAAAGTCTAAAAATACAATAGTACCAGCAATTTTAGTCACGACTCCACTTTAAATTGTATTCGACCACCAAATGTAGTAAATGATCACCAAATCTAAACGAATGCGCTATTTCTGCCTAAGTAAACCACTATGATTGCCATAAAATGTAGGCTTAGCAAGGAAAGCATTAATTCCTGTTGAGCGACTGGAAATATAGCTCGGGACTTGCTGGCACCACGACTCTGACAACTTAGGTTAGAAGAGGATAGCGGGGTCTTTCAGACCCCGCTATCCTCTTCGTGGTTATTTTTTTTTAAACCACCCGGAAGTAGGAGCCCCCCCTGCAAAGCGGGGCTCCGCCGACATCATTCATCATTAGTGCAATCTCAGATCAAGAAAATTACTATTTTTCTTGATCTGAGAGTGCAATATTCGGGATTTTGTCCATCGGTATTTTAAAATTCGGGATTTTGAAACGTACCCAATAATTTGGTGTTCATTAACTATTTTTGGGTTAACAATGATTTATTTGGAGTCAGTTTGCTTAAATAGGATAGTAGAATTTAAAAACTTTGTATAATTTTACTTTAAAATGTTGGTTTAATTTTGGTGATCATTTACTATTTTTGGGTTACTCATGATTTACTTGGAGTCATTTTACTTAAATAGAATAGCAAAGTGTTAAAACTTTGGTTATAATTTTACATTAAAATGCGAGTTTCATTTTGGTGATCATTTACTACTTTTGTCTGCTATTTGTTACTATCTGGTGGTAAGTTAAACATAAGCCTTTTTTATTAATATAAAAAGTAGTGACTTATGAAATATAAATAATAATTAATAATATAAATTTTAGTAATTAAAAGTAACATTTATAAGTTTTTGTTTAAAAAACAAAGTAATTTTATTTTTTTTGGAGAAAGGCGATTTCGCAAGTCTGTTTGAATAAGACCTGCGCTGGAAAGTAGTGTCTCAGATGCGACAGAACTCATTTGGAAACTATTAAGTACATCTGCGCAATTATTTTCAAGTTTGGGTATAAGACGTCATTGCGCTAGAAAACGAATGGATGCAGATCTCTCGATATTGGGAGACTTTAGGTATCTCACGACTTCTTCTTGTACACTTCATTTTTAAATTAAATGTATCGTTGTAGTATCGTTGAATAGGTCATAAAGATATCGTCGATACCGATATATTGGTATCGGATGCATCGCTAAAAATAACAAAAAAACAATAAAATTTGAGGATATCATACGAAATTAAAATAAAGTATCAATAAACAAACCAATTTAACAAAACTAAAACTGAAATGCTTTTTAGAGATTAAGATAACAAAAAAATTAAACAAAATTTTAGCATGACAAACGTTATTCTCTCTAAAATTAAAGTAATGCAATAAATAAAACAAATATTACTAGTTTTGAAAATTTTGAAAATTCTCAGCATTTTCAATTGTTGTATATTAACATTATTGTATAAAAAGTAGTATAATCTTTGTTTTGATATTTGTTTGTTTTAATTTATTACTTTATATTGAAAAAAAGAAAAAAAAAGTGGGACTACGGGATGAAGACGCGGTACTGGATTGCTTAAAAAGTCCCAGGATTTCCCGGGAGCATGCCGTAAGTGCCATACTGTCATGGTGTCCTTACCTTCCGACCGCTCGCGCTCAGAGGACACGGTGGAGATCAGCCCCTGCGGCGACCACTCCCGTACGTCTCTTGCTCGCTCAGGCAATTTTCCCAACGGGGCGAGGGAAATGGGAAGTAGTCATCTCCTTCTGCGAAGCAATAGTGGAGGGGATGCCCAGGGCGTCAGACGAGATGAGACCAAGGACCAGGACCGCGTCTCAAAGATCTATCAGCTAACGGATCCCTACCAAACATCTGCCGGGATCGCGGCTCCGTGTTACTTATGGCCGAGCTCGGTAACATACCTATCTTTAACAATCTGGTACACTGGTCAAAAAACATATTACCAGTACACTAGACATCAAAGGCGTTTCGTAGTTTGTGAGAGACTGACAGAGCTGAACAATTCAAGCACAAGTGAATACATGCCTCTGTTACAACACGTGAATTGTGTCAAGATTTTTTAAAGTTAATATTATTAAGGACCAGCAGTTACTGAGACCAGTTTCCAGCAATAAAAAACGAACACAAAAAGTGATATTAACAATTCTTTGGGCAGTCGGTGATTTTGTTTTTTATTGCCTTTCTGTCATCGACTTCAGAAAGAAAAGTATTCTTTTTATTATGGTTGTTTTGGAGGCGGGAATTTTTAAAGTTTTCTTTGATCGGTTTAAGGAAAGTTCGGTTCAGAAACAGTCTATCCAAATTCTTGATCCATGTCGCAGGACTAACGAATACCGTGACCCCAGAACGTGAAGGGCTATTGTCGGACACCGTGGATTTTATTCAGTACAAGTCTGACAGTCTCTCCTGCCCTGCCCTGGGTGGTAGGACTGACTCATTTGATGATTTAACCAAGCTATAAAAACAAACTTTTCAGTTTAGAAAAAAATGATATCAGTAACCTCAATATCATTTTTAAAGACTTGTCTATATGTAGATACCCCACACGTATAGGTTTTTTTTTTATTTCTTATCGTGGTAAAATCATCAAATGAGTCCTCCCACCCAGGGCAGGGTGGGAGGGACTGTCAGACTTGACTGACTAAAATCCACGGTGTCCTTCAATAGCTCTTTACGTACCGGGGTCACGGTAATTCGTGAGTCCCGCGACCGAATATAGAACACACTTAAATAAAATTAAATATTCTATGTAAGGTTGAGTTTATAGAGAAGCACCTCCCCGGCGCAGGCAGTTGCTAATAAAAATTCCAGACAACTCCCTGCTTCCCTCACAGAGAGCTAAAGTTCCTGACATGTCAGGAAAAATCATGTCATTTAGAAACCGTCGTCGCGGTATCACCAGCGAACAAGCGAACTTTGTAAATTATGAAATGAATGCTCACAACTACCTCTAGCTAGTTGTTGCCAGGCGGGGGCGATCGATGCCACCTGCGGGGGCTGCAGCGGGGCGCGGGACTGCTCGCCCCACCCGACGACCCCCTTGTCCCCCCACTCTACGGATATTTTGGAACTCCGAGTGTGACTTCGAAAAAGAGGGTGAGATTTATTTTTAATTTTTGATGCGAACATGAATGGATGTTAGTTAGAGACCTTGTCTCCGAAACTATTATTTTGATCAAAAAGCGAGACAATTTATGTCATCAATAAAGACAGCGTTATAAACAGGGTAGCTGCTAGCCTACATAGGAACATCAACCTAGCCCAATCGTCAGTTTTTCGCAAAAGCAAAAGAACTTTCTGATTAAGTACCTTATTGTTTCACAAAAATTACAGACCTGCTTCTAACTACAATTAAAGCTGATGTAGATTTAAAGTTAAATGGTTTAAGGTTAACAAAAATCTGTAAAATCATCAAATGAGTCCTCCCACCCAGAGCGGGACAGGTGGGACTCCGTGGGACTATCAGACTTGTACTGACTAAAATCCACGGTATTGTCTAAAATCCTTAAATATCCAAAGGGCCAAAAGCCTCTCTGGAACGTAAAGACGTTTCAGAGTGGGAGGACTCATTTGATGATTTTACCACAATAAAAAAGTACCTATGTCATGTAACGCCTATGTAGCTAGATATAGATAGGCCACGTGAATGTACATTACTTGTAACCAAGTGATTAATACCTATTAAACATTTAATTAAACGTAGATGTAGCCGGTGCTCGCTGATTACCACTCCCGCCGCCGCCGCGTCGCTCACATGCCGCCGCCGACTGAGCTCCAGGTTGCGCCGTTTGACTCTGTTGCACACACCAGGTAAGTACCTATAATTCATATTAGTCTGCTTTTAAGAGTACATTCACCATCATCATATCAGTCGTAAGACATCCACTGCTGAACATAGTAATAGTACATTGTTATCCAAGGGGTGGTTAGTGGTTACCCAGACTTAAATAGGTAAGTTACTTATTTAAGTCCCGAGACGGGGTTTGGCGCCCGTAACGTAGGGAGGGCGCTAATAGTTCGAGGGACTTTTTTTTTAATCGTGGTAATATCATCAAATGAGTCCTCGCACCCAGGGCAGGGCGGGAGGGACTGTCAGACTTGACTGACTAAAATCCACGGTGTCCTTCAATAGGCCTTTAAGTACCGGGGTCACGGTAATTCGTTAGTCCCGCGACCAGTTCGAGGGACTAAGTAAGTAATTTACCCGAGGTAAACACTGCTTTTCATTACGAATACGAGGAAATTAAAAGTAAGAACATAAATTGTCACCTTCCCGCTCATTTTGTTTTTGAAAATTAACGGCCTGTGGTCGTCTAGCTACGAATATACAGCCAGTATTTTTCGTGTTCGTCATTATTCTAGTATTAAAAAACGACAAAGATTTTGCCGCAATCTAAGTTATTTTAAAGAAATAGTTGAAACTGAATTATATTAAAGTCATACATTCTTAATACTTAATTGTAAGTAATTTTTATTTTTATTGCGCTGTAATTTTAATTTAGTGGCTTTTTTTTTTTTTTTTGCGTGGTAAAATCATCAAATGAGTCCTCCCACCCAGGGCAGGGCGGGAGGTACTGTCAGACTTGTACTGACTAAAATCCACGGTGTCCTTCACGAGCCCTTTACGTACCGGGGTTACGGTGATGGGTAAGTCCCGCGACCCCGGCAGGCTCTGGCCCTCTACAGGCCCCGTCAATTTGCTGACACTCTTTGAGGCGCGCGTGGAACACAACACGCCGTCGACCGACAACGCGCCGTCGACCCAATAATTTAGTGGCTGCATAAAAAGTTACAAAATGGTTCAATAGAAATGTCAAAATAGAACTAGTTTAAGTCTTAAGTTTAGCAGCTTTCAGTTGAAAGCGATTCTCCCACCGTAGGCGCAGGCATGCGGGCGGCGAGTAATGGGCGACTCGCTGTCCGACCATGGACCATGTCCTAGTCGCGGCGCGCTGTGTTCCACGCGCGCTTCAGGGAGTGTCAGCATAGTGACGGGGCCCCCCTCTAGAGAGCCAAAGCCTGCCGAGGTCGCGGGACTCACGAATTACCGTGACCCCAAAACGTAAAGGGCTATTGAAGGACACCGTGGATTTTAGTCAGTACAAGTCTGACAGTCCCTCCCACTCTGCCCTGGATGAGAGGACCCATTTGATGATTTTACCACGTTTAAAAAAAAGGGCTTGCAATGGATATCCTTCAAATCGCTCATCAGGCATGTAATAACCTACTTTCAGAGTATGAGTAATGAAAAAAAAATATATAGAACATAATAAAGTTCGAGTTGGGACGCCTGCCGAATAATTCGATGAGCACACGATGTATTTGCTAACATAGCAGTTCGCCGTGCTATGTGCCGCAGCTCATAAAACTATCTGATAGATCAGCACACAGTAGTCGAGAACGACCTCGAATCCTAGATTCCCAAGGTGCGTTATATCCACTGACCTCAGCTGCAGTCCTAGTGAGGTAGAATATGCTTTTAGTTTCCAAACGAGTACAAGTTGGAGGACTGCCGGCGAAGCGCTGTGTCACAAGATCCAACAAGTTGATGCGATTCGCCCTCACACCGCACTGAACTAAACTCGTTAATAATACTGCATATTATTTTTCAGCACGTAACACTATGGCGCTTCTGATCACACCTCTGTGTAAGTGGCCACTCGATGCAGATCTTAATACTATTAAAACTCATGAACAGGCCAACATAACATCGCGACCTGTCTGTCAGCTGCGCAGTGCAGCCCTAGGAATTTCTTCCTGTATCATGGGTGCGTTTACAAACATAGAAACTCACATTCACAAACACCCAGACCCGCAAAAACTACATGCAGACCATACAAAATAATATTTGTTCCGTGCGGGGATCGAACCCGCGACACGCTGCACAACAGTCGATCGCTCAGCCACGGCGCCAACCGTGTCGTCGTGTGCCATTCTTACGAGTATCTGACATTTCATAACGAAAAAACAAAATGTGCTAAATAAGTATGTATAAGAAATGAATTGACGCCAACATAATAATGTCCTCCTTCTGTCTGCAGGGTTTAAATATAATTTATTTACAGTGTTCATTGGATTCTTGTCAGCAGCCTGTCGTAAGTGTTTTTAATCATAGTTGCCTTTTTAATAGGAAAGTTACAACATCAAGAAAAAAACCGGCCAAGTGCGAGTCGGACTCGCCTTTAAAGGGTTCCGTAGCAGCAAGTAACATTATATAAAAGTTGGTTGTAACTTTGAAAGATAAATTGCGGTTTACGATTTATGACGTATTAAAAAAAAATGTAAGTTGGTACGCACAATATTGAGTGATTTACCATGTTATTTTAATATCATGGACTTCTTATAGGTTTTCCTATAATCTATAAGGAGAAAACTAATTTCTGTATTTTTTTCAAAATTTTAGGTTCAGTAGTTTCGGAGATAAGGGGGGGGAATGGTCAATTTTCGTCTATTTTCTTGAATAACTTGGAAACTATTTATTTTAAAATTACAAAAAAAATACATTTAAGATCTTCTCAACAAGACCTTTCATTTGATATGCCACACGATGCAGTTTTCAGATTTTTTTTTTTTTAATTTTCCCCTTCCCCCCCAAAAATGACCCCCCATATACAGATTTCATCTGCTCACGTCACACCTCTGTGTTTGGGTCACAGGAATTGATATGTGTACCAAATTTCAACTTAATCGGTCTAATAGATTCGGAGATAATTGACTGTAAGCGACGGACGGACAGACACACGAGTGATCCTATAAGGGTTCCGTTTTTGTATTCAGACGTACGGAACCCTAAAAAGGCAAAGCTTTTCCTTGCCGCACAATCTCCTAGCCCTCTCCCTGGCTCTCGTGTCACGTGCTACTCCTAGCACTCACTGCTGCGTCACACATACAGTAGCTGCCCTCCCCAGCAGGCATGAACTATAACCGGAAAATTATTTAACAGGAGTGAGTGCAGACTCAGCGAACACGAAATCAAATGAGCATCTTATCACATTGAGAGACTATGACTTCGTGGGCGAGGACCCGCGACTGGCTGCTGCGCTGGCGCAGCGGCTGGCGGTGCTGCAGAGGCCGCTGGACCCGCAGGAGCTGGCCACACCGGCCAGGCGCCGCGGCCCCACGCTCCCGGACGTGCGCCAGCGCCCCGCATACCAGCCCAGGCCCGACTATCTGCGCTCAAACCTCAAGTTCCCGCAATTGTACGTGCTTTATTTGGATCCAGCTTTATATCATCGATGTGCATATGCCCCTAACTTGAGTCGCACTTAGTTTAGCTTTAATTACCATTTAGGTACTATGATATTTTAATAACTATGCAGTAGTGGGTGGCTGTTTGTTTGTGGTGAAGGAGGGCTAAGCTCTGTTTATACATAGTGGTACTTTTTCGATTCGCTTTAAAGTTTAAAGGACCGTCTTCAAAACGTGTAGGGGATCTAACAATACGGGGTTTCGTACAATTGATTAGGTTAGGTTGTCGTTCCATGTCCGGAAAACAACAAAAGTTTTACGGATGACACTTTGATTAAAATAAAATTTAAATCAAACGGATGAAGGAATTTTATTATGTGGTACATAAAATAATGTAACATCCCTCTTTATAAATAAACGATTATTTTATTATTTCTATACAATGAAATCTTAAAAAAAAAACGAACCGCCATAAAAATCAACACAAAAAAAATTAAAATAACCAAAGAGATTTCGTTTAATGTCTTAAAATAACTTATCTTTCGGTAATCGGTGACTTTGTTTTTTAATTCACTTTTTACTCACCGACTTCCGAAAGATCAGTTATTTTTAAGTTTCATGGTGGTTTTTGAAGTCGGTTATTTTTTTTTTAAACTTTTTTATTGTGTTTACACAAACACAGGGTCAACGTGAGTTTGGATTACGCCGAAATGTTCAACGTAAGTGAGCTGATACCCAACTTGAAAGCGTGGTACACACCGGCCCCGGCCGGCGCCGGGCTGCGCGGGGTGCCCTCGCCCGGCGGCCACTCAGGCACAGAGCAGTCCCCAGCCACAACGCCGACCTTAGGACCGGCACACGGCCTTGGCGCGGAGCAATCCCCAGGCCCTGGCGGCCGGCGCCAGTATTACAAAGACCCCTCGTTCTTGAGCTACAACAATAAGATCCTGGACCTCATGAAACAATCTATTTACGGTACACAACGTAAGATCTTAGAACTGGACTCGGTGATCACGTATTACGAGACGGACCCGCGCTTCCGCATGGCGTTCATCTTCAACCGGCTGGACGAATGGCTGCACGACCTGCGCACCGTGTACACCGCCATGGTCCGGCCCATGCGCCGCGTCAAGCGCCTCATCTGGTACTACGAGCACTCGCTGCGCATCAACATCGACATCACGTACAGCATCGAGCACCTCGTGTACCTGCACTCGGAGTACATGAAGGCCATGGAGGAGATCGTGCCCAAGAGCAAGCGTATGGAGATGAGGGAAATGGCCAAGAAAAACAAGAAAGATGAAATGGGGCCTGGTATGCCAGACATGGGGCCAGAACCGGAACCGTCGCCGCCGTCGTAAAAGGGTATGCGAGTGGCATTTTCTCCATATAAACGCTCTCGCCTATTTTCTTACTAGGTATTGGCCGTACGGCAATGATTTCTTTACACAATTACAAATGTTTACTCTTGCTATGTCTCTGCACTAAAACCAACAAAAATGTTCACATTGTTTGTTAAGTCCGCTGTCAAAACCTTAGTGTGCAAAGACAACAACTATTAATAAAAAACCCAAAAACATGGGACGCAATAAGTATTTACATAGTATAAAACAAAGTCGCTTCCCGCTGTCTGTCAGTCCCTATGTATGCTTACATATTTGAAACTACGCAAGAGATTTTGATGCGGTTTTTTTTAATAGATACGAGTAGTTTAAGAGGAAGGTTTATATGCATATACGTATAACATGCATTGTATAGAAGAGATTGCGTGTCGCCAGTTCAGTATAAAAATATATTTTATAAATTGGTCCAAAAGAGCCTATTTCCTCCTGGAAATAGGCGAGAGCCAAACCTCAATTAATATGACTTTTAACTATGCTAATCAGAAAGATCTTTTTTGATTTATATTATTGCACGAGTGGCACTCGCATTTCCTCTTAACGCTACTAATATAAAAATTGATTGTAATCTAATAAAATTTGGCAAAATGTTCAATTTTTTCCCTCATATTATATGTACTTATCTACAATAAGGTAAATAAATTCAAAATGTAAAGTAAAAACGGGAAACTCATATTGAAATTTTTAAAATCGAAGTTTGGAATAATCGATTCGCTCACTCCATTTTTAATGAAGTATTTTGTTGTTCTTTACATCCAATAAGTGTTAGATATCTTATAAGACTGTTTTTATACAAATTGATGTTCTACATTTAATATACTTGTACAGGGTGATTCGTAATTGGGTGCATTCCTTGCAATGGGTAATATTAATCCTAGACCTAATTTGCAACATTTTTTTTTGCAACAAACCCCGTCAACATGGGGTTCAAACTGACTTGTTTTAGAGATATAGAACTCTAAATAATCACAGAACTTTTTTTCTTGATTGGTACTATTCTGTAATTTAATGTTGTGAATACAAGTTTGTTACAAAACTAATAATTATATTGGGAAATTAAGTGCAAGTTTCTTTGATTTTTCTTAAAACTTCCCTTGTCTTGTCCATGGCATATATTTTCTCCAAATACTTGGACTGAGTATGGCAACAACATATTTAAAAAAAAAAAAAAAGCCCACCTCGTCATGACGCGGAGCTCATGACGTAGTCGGCATGACGTCATGAACACCTATGCAAAGTTACCGTTCTTAATACATAACAAAAGATCTCAGAGATCGGCCAGCAGAAAGGCATGACAAGGCATGGACATAATTTTACGGGTGCTGGGTATTATGACTACGGACCCAATAAACAACATAGTATTTTTGTTTTACTTCCTAATTACGTCTGCCATTCACAAAAATAACAGTTATATCTTCACAATTATATTATATTATCAAAACTATTACAAAAGGAATGTATAACTCATCTTCTGGTTCAGTGAAAATCCTTGTTAACTTCTGTTTTAGATTCCGTCTGCTCGGTTTCCCACTCGTCTTCTACTCTAAGAAGTGCGTCCAACACTTGTCTCTTGACGGAAGACTGAAATTTTTTTGGTAGCCTCTTGGTACTTTGGCAGACACTTGCGAAGAACAGATCTAGAGAGTCATGTTCAGTACTGGAGAGGTGGCACGGGTCCCACACCTCGGGCTCTCGCTCTTGATCCGACGTGATGTCGGTGTCGTCCACCTTCACTCCATCTTTAGAGCGTCGACTTCTAAAACAAAAAAAAAAACAGTAAAGAGTTGGAAGGTCTTAGTCCCACTGAGGACTTGAGCTCCTGGTAGTAGGTCAACAGGTCAACACAATTCTTCTCAGGTAACTTGAACTCACTGAATTCAAGGACTGGTTGACACTCCAACGCGCTCGGCATTGCTTGAGGCCATGCTGCTGGGACTAGGAAGCAGTCACCTCCTGCGAGGGAGAGGATCTCCTCCACCTCATGTAGCAGCCGCCGCGTGCCGCGGGAGACGCTCATGGCGTCAGATGTTGCGTCGCGTTTGACGCGCCCACGGTGGCAGGCGCGGGCAGCGGGCACGCAGACGGCGAGTAATAATGGGTAGCTCGCCTTCTGATTACGGACCATGCCCAATGTCTCACGATTACCCGACAAATTTTGCTTCTTACAAAAATTATAAAAGTAACACAAATGTGAACCAATGGGCGCGGTGTGAAGTACGTGTCTAGTTCAATATGCAACACAACCTTTTTAAGTAGGTACTTTTTAGGTTTTAATGAAAAATATTAAAACCTGAAATGTTTATCAAAATGCTCTTAGTTGGCAGATGATGTTATGGCGCCCAATAAATTGGTTGCTATAAGGCGCTGTCATCGCGCACACGGCGAATGGAACAGGTGCTCTTAGACCAATTGATAAGGGGCTAACTATGGTTGTATCTTCGGCAAAAGTATTATAAAGCCTTTTTCTTCATTTATAAAATAATGCAAGAATCTTGAAAACTTGCGTGCACTAGTGCCACTCACCGCCTGATGGTCATGTAAGGCAGCACGAAGGCCATGCGACTCTGGAAGCGCCACTTCTTGCAGGGCAGGCCTGCCTTGGTGGTGGCCCCCGTCTTGCTGCGCTTCAGGGCCTGGCGCATGGAGTCGCGCAGAATCTTCCACTCTCGCTTCAGCACCTCGCCTGATACAAACACGGCTTTTAATTGACATAATGAGCATTGCGAATGCAGACGAAAGAGGAGGAAGAGGATAGTACCGTTATTTTAAAAAAATACACCCACCACCCACATTATCATTGGATGATTGTAGATCTAGGTAGATAAGTCTTTTCGCAGTACATTTATAAAACGCAAAACTTTTATCAAAAATTGAGCACCGTAGGTAGGTTGTAGGTAGGTATCTCGATTTGATCAAGTGTTGAACGAAACGTGAAGTGCAGATCATTATGAAAAAAAGTACATAATGGTACCTAGTATTCGGCATCCGGGAAACAAAGATGTAATTCCTAGAAACGAAACAGGTACAAATATTTTAAATGGACTTTAGAGCGCTGCCTAAACATTTGTAA
The DNA here is from genome assembly GCA_943136025.2 of Agrotis puta. Taxonomy (NCBI): domain Eukaryota; kingdom Metazoa; phylum Arthropoda; class Insecta; order Lepidoptera; family Noctuidae; genus Agrotis; species Agrotis puta. The sequence continues at coordinate 17,191,675 of OW964184.2, read as the reverse complement.
ACCAACACTAAGGCCCACTTGCACCACAATCACTAAACGGGTTTAGCGCTAAACTGCCTTAGAATATCACTGTATCCCTGTCAAATTGTTTGAAGTTGACAGAGACAGAACGATGTTTTAAATCAGTTTAGCGCTAAACCTGTTTAGTGATTGTGGTGCGAGTGGGCCTAAGTACGGTTACCAAAAAGAATTACTTTGTATAAATTAATTTTTACCTTTATTTTTCGTTTCGCTAGATCACATTAATTTACATTGATGCAATAATGGCAATAATAGTCATAGAAATTGCTAAAACTAAAATAAAAATTGCTTAAGAATTGAATTTAAAATCAAATCTTAAGCAATTTTCATTTATTACTGCTTAAACTATCGTTACACCAAAAATTTAATAAACTTAAATAATACATTTAAAAACACAAAAATACAAACTTAACAATGGTGTTTTATTATGCTGGAAACTTTTTTGCCGTCCCTATTACGATTTAACAGGTGTGACGTCAGAAGGTCTCCTTCTTAGTTGGATCGCACTATATTTACCTAAATAATAATATAGGTAGATAGTTCAGACAGGTAGGAAACTTTTGCAAACTTTTTCATCGTTTTATTTTATTGTAATGTACCTCTGTATTGTATCAGACTCTAGTTTCCATGTCCGCGAAGCGTCAAACAAAACTAGATCATCATGAAAATATGACATTGTTTCTCGAACAGGCTGACTCGACCGGCATGTGGCAACCGTTCACAATGGCAACACGCGAAGTTTACGCAGTGACGTCATGTGTGTGTGACGTGTGTGTGTGTGTACGTACTGTTCGCGCCCAGCCGCTCTGAGATCTCCAGCCAGCACTTGTCGCGCACGTCGATGTCGCGGTGGTTCTCATGCTGCGTGTCGTACAACACCGGGTACTTCTTCACTTCGTCTATTAAACGCTCTCTATAGTTTCTCGAATTCATCTATTAAAAATATATATTTTTACTGCGAGAGATAAACGCGGCCACCCTAAGCGACGCCGAAGCTATACTGCGAGAGAGAAAGCGATATGCGACGTTGCCGCTCCGCAGTGAAGCCGCCGCGAGCTGTATCGCTATCGCGCGCGGTGTGCGCCGTGCCCCGTGGCTACATCGTTGCCACACAGACCCAGCCCCTACCGGCTGGCACCGCGTGAGCCGCGCCGGTACACACTGCACTTAAGTAGGTACTATTATATATACTGTGACTTAAGTCACATGTGCTCAAGAGTCAATATAATTTACCAAATATCTATCTACAAAATTCTAGTGCACACTGCACATGTAAGGGAGTATTTGACAGAAATTCGGCTTGAATATTTGAACTAAAAGAATAAAATAAAAACTTAAAAAAAAATCCGAAATCACCACAAAAAACCGGCCAAGTGCGAGTCGGACTCGCCTTTAAAGGGTTCCGTAGCAGCAAGTAACATTAAGTTTATAAAAGTTGGTTGTAACTTTGAAAGATAAATTGCGGTTTACGATTTATGACGTATTAAAAAAAATGTAAGTTGGTACGCACAATATTGAGTGATTTACCATGTTATTTTAATATCATGGACTTCTTATAGGTTTTCTTATAATCTATAAGGAGAAAACTAATTTCTGTATTTTTTTCAAAATTTTAGGTTCAGTAGTTTCGGAGATAAGGGGGGGGGAATGGTCAATTTTCGTCTATTTTCTTGAATAACTTGGAAACTATTTATTTTAAAATTACAAAAAAATACATTTAAGATCTTCTCAACAAGACCTTTCATTTGATATGCCACACGATGCAGTTTTTTTTTTAATTTTCCCCTTCCCCCCCAAAAATGACCCCCCATATTCAGATTTCATCTGCTCACGTCACACCTCTGTGTTTGGGTCACAGGAATTGATATGTGTACCAAATTTCAACTTAATCGGTCTAATAGATTCGGAGATAATTGACTGTAAGCGACGGACGGACAGACACACGAGTGATCCTATAAGGGTTCCGTTTTTGTATTCAGACGTACGGAACCCTAAAAAGGGTTAAATAACGTTAAAAAATATTTTTCATTACTCACTCTGAAAGTAGGTCATCATTACATGCCTGAGTTTTTCATTTTTAACCGACTTCCAAAAGCAGGAGGCTCTCTATCAATTCGGATGTTACTATATATTTTTTTGTTCGCCCATAACTCCGTCGCTTACCAACTGATTTGAATAAATCTTTTTTTGTTGGATAAAATTTTCATTTTCATTTTTTTCATAAATATTTTATCGAAATTAGACTAGCGGTTTTTGTAAAATTAACAAAAACCTATGAAATTATCAACAGTGTAAGTACATCGTTTACTCCGAGGTTTCTAGTCCGATTTCGATGATTATTTTTTGTTCGATGCAGTATACCTGCCATTTGGTTCCATAAAATTTTCATTTACTTTGGTTCAGTACCTAGTTTTTATTTTTAGCTCATTTTATACATGGGCGATGTTATAACCGGTGCTTCGGATTACAAAATTCCAGTGCACATCTAAGAAAATTATGTATTTGACCTATTTTTTGATTTGGGAATTTGGGTTGAATATTGAAAGCAATAAAAAAATTTTCCAGAAAAAGTAACCGGCTTCAAAAACAACACAAATACACAATAAGCTAAAACTTTTTGGACAAAAAAGGACCTTTTTTTGTTTTTTTTTACGTGGTAAAATCATCAAATGACTCCTCCCACCCAGGGCAGAGTGGGAGGAACTGTCAGACTCGTAGTAGTACTGACTAAAATCCACAATGTCCTTCAATAGCCCTTTACGTACCGGGGTCACGGTATATTATAAGTCCCGCGACCCCAGCAGGCTTTGGCCCTCTAGGGGGGGCCCCCGTCATTTTGCTGACACTCTTTGAGGCGCGCGTGGAACACAACGCGCCGTCGATCCGGGCATGATCTATGGTCGTACAGCGAGTCGCTCACTCGCCGCCCGCATGCCTGCGCCTACGGTGGGAGAATCGCTTTCAACTGACAGCTGCGTCCTGGTTTCGATTCCCGGGTGCGGCAAAAAGTACTAGGTATTGGATTTTTATTAAAAAATAATTTCTCAGTAGCTGCCTAGAGTTTGGAAGTTGGTGGTATAATAACCCCGTGCCACGGAAAGCACGTTAAGCCGTTGGTCCTGCGCAAAGAGATCATTGGTCCTGCGTCTGATCTCTCTCCGGTCATGTCGGGTTGCCGTCCCATCGGAACTATGAGAGTAAAGGAACAGAGAGTGCACCTGTGCCTGCACACACACTAATTGTGCACTATAATATGTCCCGCGCAGTTAGCTAATCTCCGTTGGGATTGGCCGGTGCCGTGGCTCACTAACTGACAGCTAGGATAAGGAATTAGTAGCTGGACGCGGGGTTCAACAATTATAGTTCGTGGGAGATAAATAGGCAGTAGACACGTTACGCTAGCGAGTAGCGTCCGGACAGCAACTTTGTAATCCGCTCGGTATGAGTAGGACCGGAGCACACGGCCGGCTACGAGATGCAGATGAGAGACGACAGCGGACTCTGGCGGCCAGCAGCCACGCCGCGCGCCTCTATCCCGCCGTTATTATTAGAATCAAAATTCACACAAAACTTGGTTCTTCAATTTTGGCTGTTAGTGAAAAGTCTGGTCGGTTTTATTTGAACGCGTTGTGAGTGTCAGACGTCAGTCGTGCAGCGCGGCATGCGATTGCGCCGGTTGGACGTCGGTCCCGCGCGACCATTCGTAATGATAGCGCCAAGGTTGAGGTCACAACAACACTCCTTCAGGCGATACAATGTTATGTATGTATGTGTCACGCTCTTTACCTCACCACCTGACAACGACAACTCACTGGCTCGGCAATATTGCAAGTTCATGGTTGAAATAAAACCATGTCGTCATAACTCCAGCTGCCTTCGTATTCACAATAGTATCGATTCGTTTGCGAATCGCGAAATCATAATCAATTTGTTTTCTCTGTTTTGGCTTCAAAAGAGTAATTATGAAGTACTAGCTTGTCTCCGCGGTTTTATCCGCGCTGTTCCACTTCCTTTGATGTAGTGTGATGTTATTTAGCAGCCTTATAGCATTCCTCGACTATACAAAAAATATTTTTTTCATTTCGAGCCAGTGTATTTCCTGATAGGTATTAGCGCGTTTGCTTTTCAGAGCCACGGTGTCCTTTGCATTCAGTCCCGTGAGCTCGGAAGGCGTTTGGCCCTGTCTTACCTCGACTGCAGAAAAGCTAACCTTGAACACACAACTTCTAAAAATGGTACGATTCCAAAAAATGATCGACTCCATTGTTGCCAGCAATCTGCACTCGCCCTTACGTCGGCGACTCTCTGTCTAGCGACGCCGCCGCCGGTGACAGAGATGCACATACATTACTACCACGACAAACAAGGACAGCAGATGCATGGCAACCAAGCGTGCCATCTCGCCTTGTTTTTGCGAGAGTGAAAGAGAGAAAGGTAATGATGGTTGGTGTCCTTGAAAATCGACGACAAATTAAAAAAGAGTGTAGGAAATTACCTATTTTGCAATTTTATTGTGAAGAGTTGCAGTTCAACTATGAAGGAGAGTTGCTGACGCCATATTGTAATTTTGTGACCTTATGCGCTTTTAAATAAACAATTTCCTAAGTCTATAAAAGCCCAATTTTTACTGATTTAGTCGTAATATCAAAATGGAAAATTTTCTTCAATAAGAGTAAGTTTAAAAATAAAAGATTATAATACCTAACAGATTTCTTCGCACGACGTGAAACAAACGGTTAAACAAAAGAGAATAAACGTTACATTTAGAAGCAGGCAATCTGTCGTCCGTTTGTATAGGCTATAATATGACGTCATATTATTCAGATAAAATAATAATAGGTAATAATGAGTACCTACCTACTCGTTCTCACATAGGTCCGATTTACGGGTCTGTTTTATCGACAAAGATTTTTATTCGGCGATGACGTATGTTGCTGTAAGTATTCTGTGGTACCTACCTAGCAAGTTGAACTCGCCACAGCCAGTTCACATATTGCTTTTTTTTTTTTAACGCGGTTATATCATCAAATGAGTCTTCCCATCCAGGGCAGAGCGGGAGGGACTGTCACTGACTGACACTGACACTGACTCGTACCTACTGACTAAAATCCACGGTGTCATTCAATAGCCCTTTACGTTCCGGGATCCCGCGACCCCGACAGGCTTTGGCCCTCTAAAGGGGGGCCCCGTCATTTTGCTGACACTCTTTGCGGCGCGCGTGGAACAGAACGCGCCGTCCACCCGGGCATGGTCCATAGTCGGACAGCGAGTTGCCCATTAAACGCTGCCCGCATGCCCGCGCCTACGGTGGCCGGAGATCGTCTGCCGACGTCTGTCGCCGTAGGCGTCTACCACTGCGGCTGGGGTGGAGGGAGGACGCCGTCCTCACCCTCACGTGGCCCGCCTCCTCATTCGCGAGCATGACTGCTTCGCAGAAGGAGGCGACCGCTTCCCACTCCGTCTCGCCCCGCAGGAAGGGCTCGAACAATGCCGGGCGCGAGAGGTCTCCGCCTATCGCCGTCGTGAGGACCCACAGTCCTGCACCCTATTCTCCACCGTGTCAAGTGTTTAAAATGGTTAAAATTTCAAGAAAACGTGTTAACTATCAGGAAAACAAAACAGTGGAGTTCGGGAAATTAGTTTAAGCGTTACGGCGATGTTTGTATAACACTAAGCTGGACCAATTTTATCAAATATATTAGACTGTGAAGGCTATAAAAATATGGCATACGAACTCCTGGCAAATTCAGATCATGCCGTTTTAAGAAATGGATGACTTCAACATTCGCACGTGACGTCACTGACTGGCTCGTCGACGACTTGACTTCCTTACTGATGTGCACACACACACACATCAGCTAATACATATTGATTTATTCCCTATATGTCGAGTCCCGTTATGTCGAGCCTGGAAGTCTATTGTTCTCCAAAGTATTGATATTTTACGCTTTCTATTACCTATATGTCGAGTTTGGTGAACAGGTACAGTCAGGGATGTAAATTAAAAGCCAATGGCATAAAAACATTGTTTTATTATTTGTTCTATTACTTATTTTCATATATATATCTAATCTTAATCTAAATAAATCACACTATAATCATCACTATTGTTGCAAATGTTAAACAGCATGTCGACGGAGCCCCGCTTCGCGGGGCTCCTACTTCTGGGTGGTTTAAAAAAAAATAACCACGAAGAGGATGGCGGGGTCTTTCAGACCCCGCCATCCTCTTCTAACCTAAATTGTCCGAGTCGGGGTGCCAGCAAGTCCCGAACTGTCATGTGCATTTCATTGGACGTGACTGTACTTCTAAAATATGATATTATTAAACTCGACATAAAGGGAATAGAAAAGGGACAGAAAACTAAGTTCGACATAAAGGTAATAGAAGCGAGACAAGGTTTTCGGCTCGACATAACGGGACTCGACATAAAGGGAATAAGCCTACATATTCAATAGAGGCTGCTGTATAAAAAGAAGCGTAAGGCAGTAGCAAAACAACTCTGGAGGGTTGCCAGCGGAAACTATTTTTAATTGAATTTGAATTTAGAGTTCAAAGAACACATAATAATTTATGTTATAAGGTGAAAACTTCATTACCGACTAATAATCACCGTAGTTAAACTAACTATTGGTTAAATCATTATAACTATTTGTTAAAAAATATTTTTACGGTTTATTACCAAAAAAATGTATGGGGTTTTAACAATAACAGTTAGTTTAACTATTGATTACTAGTTCAATTAATTATCAAACAACTGACTGGCCCATAGTTTTGTAATTGATTACAATACAATCTTGGTATATATTTAATTTATATTAGCAGGTGGCCTAAAGAGACAGAGCTATACAAGACATCTAGCGCCATCTCGTTCCCACAGTGGAACTACTCTCGCATTAAGACGTCATGGTAGGCATTAATCAGATACTCGCAATGAAAAGAATACTGAAAACATGACTTTTTTTTTTATCGTGGTAAAATCATCAAATGAGTCCTCCCACCCAGGGCAGGGCGGGAGGGACTGTCAGACTTGTACTGACTAAAATCCACGGTGTCCTTCACTAGCCCTTTACGTACCGGGGTTACGGTAATGGGAAAGTCCCGCGACCCCGACAGGCTATGGCCCTCTACAGGCCCCGTCATTATGCTGACACTCCTTGAGGCGCGCGTGGAACACAACGCGCCGTCGACCCGGGCATGGTCCATGGTCGGACAGCGAGTCGCCCATTACTCGCCGCCCGCATGCCCGCGCCTACGATGGCCGGAGATCGTCTTGCGACGTCCGACGCCGTGGGTGTCCACCACTGCGGCTGGGGTGGAGGGAGGACGCTGTCCTCCCCCTCACGCGGCTCGCCTCCTCCTTCGCGAGCATGACTGCTTCGCAGAAGGAGGCGACCGCTTCCCACTCCGTCTCGCCCCGCAGCATGGCCTCGACCAATGCCGGGCGCGAGAGGCCTCCGCCAATCGCCGTCGTGAGGACACGGCGGTGCTCTGCCCAAGCGGGGCAGTCCTGCACCGTATGCTCCACCGTGTCCTCCGGACGATCTTCGCAGTGGTGACACCCAGGTGTTTCTTCCCTCCTTATCAGACACAGGAACCTCCCGAAACTTCCGTGTCCGGTGAGGACCTGCGTCATGCGGTAGGTAAGGACGCCGTGACGCCTATCCAGCCACTCCTCAAGGAGGGGTCTTACCGCCGCGATTGCGGCGTGCCCGAAAACATGACGTTTAAATAATATATGAAAACCTCTGAGGGTGTGCTCATTGTAAAAAATAATTCGCAATTTAAAAAAAGATAAAATATATCTGTGAATAAAGCTTTTATCAGAAACTAATATGTACAATTTTCCACAATGGAATAAAATTATAAAAACGTTTTTGTAAGTTTTAATAATTACTTTTTAATTATAATAACACAACCTTGTTTAAAAACCATTGAATCTTCATTATTTTAAACGAGTAGGTAATATAAACTGTTTCTAAATAACCTTTCTGCTGTAAGTATAGAGGAAATTAGTCTCATTTACTGTGAGTATAAAATACAATTAACATTTTACATTTTTAATACTCGTGAATAATGATTAGTTTTTTTGTTGATGACCCTGGAGCGAGAGGCGAGCCTCCTAACGCGACCGGATTTTCAAGTTCCAAGGTGCTTCTTACTCATTGTTGAACGTCAGATGTCCAGATTCTAGTAAACTGATACTCAACCTTACGGCTTTACATTAACTTATATTGTGCTTCAGATCTCTTTTTGGTGTAACACTTTTTGCGATGGTTAACAGTGAACTATTGCTTTCCCTGTCTAGCATACATGGGTCTTATATCGTTGTCTTTTACATGACAGCTGTCAGAGCCAGTTTTCACAATTGAAACATGTAAAGTTGTTATTTAATATACTTACAGGGTACATACACATTAAGCAGGTATACAAATTATTCTATAGGTATATTGAGATATATGACATATACTGACGTCCTTTGCTTCACATAATTGTATGTATTGTGTTTTAAACTCCTTGTTATCTACTTTTATTCGCGTTATTGTTGCCCTTGGGACAAGACAGAATAGAATGATTTATAAAGTTTTGTTTTGAAATAAAACGATCCCCTCTTTAGGAATTGGTAGTGTATCGTGGGTGCATACTATACACCAAAAACAGACCCGGAACTACTAATTGTACCTAGATCATACAAATATTTGTTCCGTGCGGCATTCGAACCATGCGACACGCACGTAGCGCAGCAGTCGATCGCTATGCCACTGCGACATAACGAATTTATTACATTATCAAACCAGTTGTTCATCGTTGGTTTAGCGATTGCTGAGCGCATCTGGGTTCGATTTCCAGGTCGGGCACAGCTTTTTAAATTATGGATACCACGATTATCAAGAAAAAATCTTGTGGATTCAGAAAAAAAATCTTGAATGAATCCAGATTCGAGCCCGGGTGATAATTCTTTTTTTTATCGTGGTATAATTAACAAATGAGTTAACGTTCCGGGGACACGGTATTCGTTACTCCCGCGAGCCCGGCAGGCTTTGACCCTCTACGGGGGCCGTTGACCAGGGCATGGTCCATGGTCGGACAGCGAGTCGCCCATTTCTTGCCGTCCGTATGCCCGCGCTTACGGTGGCCGGAGATCGTCTTGCGACGTCTGTCGCCGTGAAAAATATTATTGTAATTTTGCTGCCAACGGTGACCCGCGCTGAACTGAAAACATTCGAGTCATTTAATTTTATTATAACAAGGAAAAACAAACTTTAACAGTAGTGCAATAAAATAAAAATTAATATTTCAGTTATCAGTATCGACTGACTGAAAGGTTGACTCACATTTGTATGATAAGAATATTGAAGTAGATACTTAAGTATGTAGTGTGTCAGTGTCACATGATAAGTGACAGCAAACTGAGTGTATTCCAGTGTGTTACTTGCTGCATACGAATGTCTTGCACAGCACCCACTCATACCGTACGGCGCACAAGAAAGCGGGACAAAGGTAGTTCAGTTTTTGGACTGTTAAAGGTGATGTAACATGTCCAACAGATACCACCTCATTTTGGTACCTGTTGGACATAATTTCATAGTTGTTTAAAGTTTATGCTATACCACTGTTTGTTCTTTAGCGCAAGCATCAGCATACGTGACTGCAACAAGCAAGTTAAAGGTTAAAGTTAATTCTATATTCTAGCAACATCCATATTTATGGGAAATGCAACAGTACCAACACACAGCTCAAACAAACAGTAGGTAGGTATATCCTACCGCGACAGATCTCGTCAGTGCAACTTGTCGAGGAGTGTTCAGTTTATGGCCGACTCGCCACGAGCTGCTCAAGGGACTATAACCATAAACTAAAAGACACAGACATCCGATGTTCTTTCGATGTAAATTTATTATTTGCCTCTCAACTCTCTTAAGTGGCCGAGGAAATGGGCGGTGGAACGAGCGAGTCGCTCGCGCCAGCAACTTGCCTCTTTTACGACTTTCCAACGTTTCTTTGATGGAGTAGTTAGTGTAAAAGGAAATGTTGTGTAAGTTTCACGGGCGTTAAGTTTAACAGTTGGGTGTTTTCGTTCGTATGAGTTTTAGTAAGTTTCTGGGTACAAATACAGTGGTCCCAGTTTATTGAGCGGATATCTAGTAAGTAGTCTGGCAAAGCTCAAAACTTAATGTTCAATTTTCGTATGATGATTATTGTTCAGAAATCTAAAAAGCGAAGCAACAATTATCTTCCAAAAACTGGCATGCGCTAGTGAGCTGCACCAGTACACAAACGAGGCTTATAATTTGGGTATTCGTACCTGCCCCTCGCGTATGTGTTACCTGTTTAATGGTTCACTATTTAACCCTCCAGTTTTTAGAGTGGCAGCACCAGTCGGGATCACGTATTCATGAAAAGTTCTCTGGCGGGAAATCAAATTGAGCGGGAGCTTTAATTTTTCGTCTGCTAGAAAATTTTAATTTTTGTGTATATCTTGTTAAATATTCGTGTAAATAGTAAAGTTCGATCTTATTGTGTAAAGGGAAATGGGTACCGAAAGTGATGGGGGCGATGATCCCGTCGACAAGGAGCCTAAAAAGAGGAAATTGGCTCCCATGGACTCTGCACAATCTCAAGACTATATAATGTATATAAAACCCAATTATAAAAGACAATTTCCCGAATGTCACAGTGGTGATTGTATAGTATATGTGGAATCAATAGAAAATGAAAAATTGGGCAATAAAAACCCAATTGGTCTCACTAAATTGTTTACTGAGAATTCAAAAGGCATTGTTGGTATACACAGAGTTAATGCGTACAAAGTCGGGATAACTTTTAAAAAACCTGCGCCGGCGAACAATTTTCTCAAAATGGACCATTTCTTGGTAAAAAATAAACTCAAAGCCTTTGTACCTGCACATATGACCGAAACTACAGGAGTAATACGATATGTACCAAAAAACATGACAAATGAAGAGGTCTACAAAACCATTCAAAGTGATGTTGAAGTTATCTCCATCAAAAGATTTATGAGGAAAGTTGATGGAAAACTTACTCCCTTGGGTACCATTGCAGTGACATTTGCTGCAACAGCATTACCACAGTTTGCATATATCCAAATGTTTAGATACCCCATACAGGCCTATATTCCACCATTACTACAATGTTATAAGTGCCTGAAGTACAATCACTCTGCAAGAGCTTGCCGTGGTGAACAAAGGTGCTCTTCCTGTGCCGGTCGGCACTCGTATAAGGAATGCGACATCGAGGAGATTGTTTGTATAAACTGCAGCGGCAATCACTTGGCAATATCTAGAGATTGTCCTCTAAAAAAGCAAAAAATGGAAGAAAAGAAGCAGAATTTTCTCAATCGCAACCAAAGTTATGCCACTGTGGTGAGTACACCTCCAACCATAACAGACAATAATGTTTTCCCAGCTCTCAAAAAAACAATTGAAAAGACTGGGGGAGAAAACTCAAAGTCTATTGCTGAACAAATTGTAAATAATGAAGTAGTTATAAATGTTGTAAAGTCACTTATTGGTCTTGGTAATAATAAAGATAATGCTCCAATTACAAATAAAAGAATTAAAGAAATACTGTTAGCTAATTTAATTATCAATTAATGGATACATTTTTAAATATAGCACAATTCAATATACAAAGCTTACAGAGTAAAAAGGCCTTATTAAAATCATTTCTTTTTGAACAAAAAATAGATATATGCCTGTTGAATGAGACTTGGCTTAAAGACAGTAGTACAATTCCTCGTTTTGCACCATACAATTTTGTCTATAAAAATTCTGCTAATGCACATAATGGGGTAGGTATATTGATAAAACAAAATTTGGCTTATAATATTATAAATACAACTTTCTATGAATCTGTACAAAATATATGTATTTCTATAGAAACATCTATGGGTAAATTGCATATTCTATGTGTGTACACACATAGAATATGCAATTTACCCATAAGTCCTCCCAATAGCAACAGATTTGATACTAATAAAATGAGGAAGGTGCTTCTTGAAACTCCTAAGCCATGCATTATCATGGGCGATTTTAATGCACACCATATATTATTTGGATGCCACTCAAACAATAATAGGGGTAACAGTTTATATAATCTTATAGATGAATCTGACATGTGCGTTTTAAATGATGGTAGGGCAACCACTGTTCAGTACCCAAACAGAAATGCCTCAGCTATTGATCTAGCTTTGGTTAGTTCAGCATTAGCTCCTCTATGTGAATGGCAGGTTCATGATGATCCTATGGGCAGTTATCACTACCCAACCCAGGTAGCTATAAATGTGAAGCCATCAATATATGAGGTCCGACCTGTGGTAGAAAAATATATTTATAATAAAGCAGATTGGTCTAAATATTATACATTAACAGAAACATGTTTCTATTTTATTTATTTATTTATTTGGGACAAACAAACAGTTTCACATTACATCTGAGTAAATGATATAACTAAAGGTATACAAATGTGAAACTCACACCGTTATCCACAGCATATACAATTCATATGATTACACTAGTGAACATTTCATGCGAGTAAATATACAAACATTATAGTACAAAACAACTAAGAATCGATATCTTTAAGTATCTTTAACAGGGCAGAACGAAATCTATTTGCTGACATTGAAAATATATCTAATTCTGTAGTTCCTGAACAGAAATTGTTGTAGTCTTTACACATATGACGCAGAGGCGCCCGCAAACCAGCGTTAGTGCGGCAAGAGGACACAGCAAAAAATGGACGTGCGCGCACCTCCCGTCTCATAACAGTTCTCGGGACATAATAGCATATTTTATTAGTAATCTCAGAACAGTTATACCTGTTGTTACACACGTCGAAAAGAAACATAATTTCTAAATATAAACGTCTAGACTTCAGGCTCAATAGGCTGTATTTATTTAGTAGGTTATTGTAGGTTGGGAAGTTATGGAAGCATCTATAGTGTATGGATCTGAGGAATTTGCGCTGGACTTTTTCTAGCGTTTCTCTCAGCTAGCAATAAATAACATGGAACCACTTCATTTGTATGACAATTTTGTAAATATTTTGAATGAAATAAGAATAAATACAGTCCCAAAACAGAAATCTAATCAAACTGTGCAACTTCTTAGAAAACCAGCTCCTTGGTGGAACCAAACATGTAATGAAGCAGTTCAGAAGTCTAAGGAAGCCCTGTTACACTATAGATTATCACCAACCATACCCAACTTTATAAAATATAAGAAGCTTGATGCTAAAAAGAAAAGAATATTGAAAGAGGAGAGTATCAAGTCATGGCAAGAGCTATGTACTAGTTTTAATAGAATGACACCAGTTGCAAGAATATGGGGTTATATTAAGAGGTTTAAAAGGATAGGCTCTTCTTCTAATAAATATTTGAATGATGACTGGGTGCCTACATTTTTAGATAACTTATCAGACTCATCAGAATTGAGTGAAAATAATATAAATAATATTTTAGACCAGTCTTTGGAATCCGACACTAACTATTTTCTTAATAATCCATTAACAATAAATGAATTGCAGATAGCACTTAAAAGCAGAAAAGATACAACCCCAGGCCTGGATATCATCTTCCTGCCCTTATCCCATTTTACTTGGGGTCGGCGCAACACGTTTTTTTCTTCCATTCTCCTCTATCAAACGTCACAGTATCATTCACTCCTCTGTCTTCCATATCATTCCTTATACAATCCATCCATCTCTTCTTTGGCCTTCCTCTTCCTCTCCATCCATCAACATTCATACTCATCACTCTCTTAGTCACATGAGTGTCATCCCTCCTCATCACATGTCCATACCAAGACAGACGATTCCCTTTAATTTTTTCTGTAACAGGCGCCACTTTCAAACTTCCCCTTATAAACTCATTCCTTACTTTATCCATTCTTGTCACTCCACACATCCATCTTAACATTCTCATCTCCGCTACATGCAAACGTTTCTCATCCAACTTTTTCACAGCCCAGCATTCCGATCCATACAATACAACAGGTCTAATCACGGATTTGTATATTTTCCCCTTTAACTTGAGGGGCATCCGTGGGTCGCAAGTTGTTCCGGTGACCTGTCGCCATTTCATCCATCCCGAGTTAATCCGGTGTGTTATGTCCCGGTCTACATCGCCATCTCCTTGGACAAGCGACCCGAGGTACCGAAAGTCGGAACAGACTGGTATGGGCGTTCCGGCAAGTGTAATGGGCACAGGACTGGAGAGACCGCCAAAATCGCAAAACAAATATTCGGTTTTGGTTCTGCTCAATTTCAGGCCAACGTTCTCCAGTCTTTGCCACCACGCCTCCAATCTGCTCTGGACCTCTAGGCCGCTCTCGGCAATAAGCACAATATCATCGGCAAACAGCATACACCAGGGGGCCTCCTCCTGAATGTCCGACGTCAGAGCATCCATTATCATCAGGAAGAGGTACGGGCTGAGAGCTGACCCTTGGTGCAAGCCAACCGCCACATTGAAGCTGCCGCTAGTGCCCGCTGTAGACCGGACTTGGGTACTGCATCGACTGTACATAGCACGGATCAACTGCACATACTTCCCAGGCACACTTTTCTCCTTAAGGGCCCACCACAGAACCTCACGGGGCACCCGGTCGTATGCCTTTTCGAGGTCGACGAACACCATGTGCAAGTTTTTATGCGCACCTCTGTATTTCTCGCACAGTTGGCGGATAGCGAAGATAGCATCCGTCGTGCCCCGACCAGGCATAAAACCGAATTGGTTCTGTGAAATTTCGCTCTCCTCTCTCAGGCCTGGATAACATACCATATATTTTAATAAAAAAGTTACACCCTAATGCCTTACAAATTTTATGAGATATTTATAATAAACTATGGAATAGTCTACTTATACCAGAATCATGGAAAACGCAATGTGTCATTCCAATCTTAAAGCCCAACAAACCTGTAAATAATCCTTCATCATATAGACCTATTGTATTGTATTGTATTGTATAACGGGCTGGTATCCGCAACTCCACGTCAAATGCGCGTATTTTGCGTGCGGGTGGGAAAGAAATTATTCGATCCACCCCAGCTCCCCGAGGAAAGCCAGCAGCGCCTTCGTGTTGCCGACCATCTCGCGGAGAGTACCTGGGTTACCGAAGTACTTTGCCCTGTATGAAGCAATTTCAGGGCAGTGTAGGAGCACATGACCTGCTGTCTCGTCCGCCGCCATACAGGCTCTGCACAGGGGGCTGTCTGTGATACCTAGGACAAAGAGGTGTTTATTAAAGGAGCCGTGTCCTGTCAGGGCGGCTGTGATTGTTCGTAACTGCTGTTTGGTTGACCTGAGCACGAGTTTAGTGAAGCGGCTGTTGATGGCGGGTAGCGCCTCCTTGGCCTGTCTGCACTCCGCCTGATCCTGCCATAGGCAACGATTTAAGTTACCTGTGCGTTCCCTGACCAGAGTACGTATGTAACCGAAGGGGAGTGGCACTATTGGTTCAGGTCCCACTGCCGTTAAGCTAGATCCCCTTCGAGCGAGTTCATCCGCTGCATCGTTGCCACGGGAGTCACTGTGTCCTTTGATCCACTGAATGGTTATGTTGTTATGCTCACCTACCTGGTTTAGGTTCTGGTGGCACTCGTATATTAGACCAGAGTTAACCGTGTGGCTATCAAGCGCCAGCAAAACGGCCATGCTGTCTGATAGTATACGAATTGAGTGGTCCTTCACCCCTCTGGCTGCAACCGCTGCCGCCGCCAGGATGATACCCATGCATTCTGCCTGGAAGACTGTGTTGTGGACCCCCAATGATCTGGCAATGCGGATGTTGAGGTCTTCTGAGAAGACTCCAGCACCCGTGCCGCTACCTGTTTTAGATCCGTCCGTGAAGATCCGTAGTTCCGCCGGGGTCAGACCCTCGCATCGGTGGTCCTCATGGAGCTGGATTTTGTATTTCTTATCGAAGATAAATTGTTTGGGTACCCGGTCTTTTACGGCCTTTGCCATGGGAAATTCCTCATAAAGTCCCTGTAATACCGAGGTGTGTTGTGATTCTCTCTTACCCCAGAGTTGTATTGTTTCGAGACGGACCGCCGCCAGTGTCGCTTCTTGCTGTATGAACAGGTGGAGAGGAGGGAGGCCCAGCATTGCATCATATAGACCTATATCATTATCATCTTGTTTAGGTAAACTCTTCGAAAACATGCTTAAATTACGGTTAGATTACTTTGCTGAGACTCAAAGCAAGTTGCCAGATATACAGTAAGGGTTTAGAAAGGGCAGAAGTTGCTCTGAAAGCTTTGTATCATTCATATTAGACCTTAAAAAGGCTAAACTCAGTCATTTTAATGCCATATGTGTTTTTTTAGATGTCAAAGGTGCTTTTGACAATGTTAATATTGAATGTCTAATTCGTGTTTTACATGAATTGGGCATACCAAGTAAAACCTTGAACTGGATTTTTAATTTTTTGTATAAAAGAACTGTGTATGTTAAATTTAATAATAAGCTCCATGGACCTAGGTTAGTTAATAAAGGCACAATGCAGGGAGCAACCCTTTCACCACTACTATATAACTTGTATACGTCTCAGATCCTTAATTATGTGGATACTACTCAAGTCAAAATATTACAATTTGCTGATGACTTGCTTTTATACACAGTAAATCAAAACTTGAACATGGCTGTTAAGAATATGAATACTGCTTTGGCTCAATTGGAATCTTATTACATCAATACTTTAAAATTAGATATAAGTCCAGAAAAAAGTATTATTATTTAGTAAAGATTCGTTAGCACATTCCACTGTAAATATTGTATACAATAACAATTTGATTCCAATTGTGAATCACCATAAATTTTTAGGTGTTTTAATAGACGATAAACTGAAATTTGATAAGCACATTGATTATATCTGTCATAATGCCATGAAGAGCATAAATGTCCTCAGAAGCTTAGCAGGAACTTTCTGGGGCTCCGACCCAAAAACACTTAGCATGTTGTATAAAAGCATAGTCAGAAGTCATTTTGACTATAGTTGCTTAGCTTATATGAACGCAAGTACTACATTGTTAAGAAAACTGGATGTGATACAAAATATGGGTTTGAGAATAATTAGTGGAGCTATGCGCTCTACACCTATTAATTCTTTAGAAATTGAGACATGCATACCTCCCTTGATATTGCGCAGGTTGATGTTGGCTAAGAGATTTTGCTTGAAAGTTTTGGTATCAGATAGTAATCCTCTAATTGAAAAATTCACATTACATTCCATGGTCTCTCAGTCAATGTCATCTGATGTTATGACTGGATCCTCATTACTGAGTGGTAATTTACCTGAAATTCCAACAATATTTAAACATGTCAATGATGATACACAACACATTGTTAAAAATGACAATTGGCCTATATATAGAATTTCATATATTTCTCTTATCAATAGTATTAATGTGTTCATTGATGCAGTGCATAATAAGTTTGAGTTTTTGCAGTTTAAAGATGATCGATCAAATTATTACATCATATACACAGATGGTTCTAAAACAAATAATTATGTAAAGTCAGCTTATTATGATCCACAAATAGATTCCAGTAAATGCATTAAATTACACTCAGCATGTAGTATTTTTACTGCAGAAAGTTATGCCATTTATTGTGCACTGCAACATGTAAATAGTCTTGTAAATAATGTACATAATATACTGATTGTCACTGATTCTATGAGTGTTTTAGCTGCATTACAATATGTAAATATGTCTTATAAACTAAATTATATTATTTATGACATTAGACATAAGGTTAGGGAATTAAATAATAAGTTAATTAATGTAGAATTCGTGTGGGTGCCTTCCCACAGTGGCATATTGGGAAATGAAGCAGCAGACATTGCAACCCATGCAGACCAATTTGAAGACCAATCAGAAATGGTGAAGATTCCGTTTACAGATTACTATAGCCTATTTAAAGAAAACAACAAGAAATTATGGAAAGAATATTGGGATGCAACTCTAGAGATTAAAGGCAAATGGTACGCTGAGATTCAGAAAGAATTACCCACTAAGCCCTGGTACCATCAACTTATAAATGGCAGCAGAAGGTTCATTACCATGATAACACGGATGAGGTTGGGTCACTGCCTGACACCAGCTCATTTAAATAGACTGCGCATATACACTGATAGTAATTGTCGTCACTGTGGATCTGACAATGCTGATTTAAATCATATTGTTATGGAATGCCCAATTTTCAATTTGCAACGATTGGCTTTAGTGAGTGCAGTTTGTGAAAGTGACAGTGACAATAAAGAAAATGAAGGTCAACAAAGTGTTCCCCGCCGCATTCAGGACTTATTATCTCATAAGCTCATAAGAAATATTTCCATTCATTGTATGATTATATTTGTAATACTGTAGAAAAAAATTAAAATTTATGTAATAGTTTTTAAGTACCTAATTTTATACATCTTCTGTTTATGTATCTATTATTTATGTATTCGACTGAAGGACTAGAATCCATGGTCATGAATAAATTAAAAAAAAAAATCACGTATTCATTGTTTATGTTCTCCGTAATTTATGCCAGTTCGTAATTAAAGTTCAGCCAGGCCTGGCTCACTCCGCGGTGTAGGTATAAAACTGCAAGTACCGGCGGGGGCCCCTTCGTCACGGCCATTTAGTCGGTTGTCGCGCGCCGCCCACTACGCACGCGCTTACTTAAATAATATTTAAGTTTGGTGTTTGGTTGTATTTACGCATAAGTTTAAAAAAATATATATATGATGAAGAAAATAAAAAAAATAAAAAAATACTGCATAACGTTTGGTTGTTTAAATAATGACAGTGATAGGAGCCTCACGTTTCACACACTACCACGTGATTTCGAAAGGTAAGGAAAAAAGTGAATATTTATCTATGTAGTACATATTTAATAATGATCAAAAAACTATCTACCTGCTTGTGGTGTGCTTATTAATGTCATTCAAGTACCGGCTAGTAATCATGATCAGTATGATTAGGTAGGTTACAAATTTGGCCTACAAGACGACCAAGATAAATAAAATAGACGAATATCAAACCTGACATCACTCTCACTCACCTAAGCTGAATACGTAGGTAGGTCGAATTATGATCGGTAGAAAGTAGGAAGATGTTTACGTTATTGTTTAGACACGTTCAAACTCAGAAAATGGCTACACTACGCATTCAAGGTCAGCGATCGTATTTCTCTTCGCGACTTTTTTACCTACTTACCTACAAAGACACGCAACACGGGGTCTGTGACAATGAAAAAATGAATGAAATGATAAGGACTAGTTACCTACCTATTTTGCCGTAAACGATAACAATCGATCTTTAAAGTTATGACTACAACTTGGCCAGAACGGATTGAAACGGAACTAATCTTTTTGTTTCTGACAACGTTTTAAAATCTTTGATATTTGATGTAAACAAAGACCGCAGGTTTGTTAGATTTATTATTGAGCTTGACCGACAGTAACCTTTTAATGTCGTTGGCGTCAGATAAACTAAAATGAACTCTCGCGCGTCACTATTCAGTTCATTTTTGCTTGCGCACGGGAAGTTTAGGCTATTATAAAAGTAGGTGAGTGATGCGGCTGCAAGTAAAAATGGACTCTATTCTTTCGTGCATAGATTTCACATTTGTTTGTTTTCTTTTTGGGAGTTACACTTCTGTACCTTTAGGTACTATTAAGTATTCTGTGGTTCAGCTTATTAGTTGAATAATAATAAGAAAAGAGAGCGGTACAGATGATTTGTGCTATTTTTAAGGTTTTTGGTTCATTAAATGCCCGCTTTGTTTCGATACGAATTCAGTCGTTAGGTAAAGGCTTTGTGCCTTTTGTACCAGTTTCCATCCGCATTTTGTTTTTTTTTTTTATTAATGGCGGCCACGTTTGATGTATTCATAAATCGATAGATCACATCAATACAAACATAAAATGTAGAGAGGCAAAACCTCGTAAAACGTCACGTTTCCGAGTTATGAGCTGTCAAACATGTACAAGTAGCGACACATATTTTTTTTTAATATTTCTATGATTATTGATAAATAAGGATACTTTCGTATTAAAACTAATTGAATATTAGTATTAGAAAAAATACGAAACACAAAATAGGTCAGACTGCCACTTGCACACATCTTTGAGAGCTCTGAAATTTGACGTTTTACGAGATTTTGTGACTTTACACTTTGTTTATATTGATGTGCACCTTGTCCTACTCCATAGTGTTGCCCTTTATGTGACTTGTGGACCCGACGCTATCTTGAGATGATTGGTGTCCTTGCAAGTAGAGCTGGTGGTCACTACAGCAAGTTACTGTTTCCTTCCTCTTTCTTCGGATCTCTGATAGTCCCACGATGTACCAGTTAATATTCCTGTTGAAATATAATTGGGTTAAGAAGCGTGGAAAAACAAATATTCAAACAGTTTTGTTGCAGAACTATCTTTTTTTTTATCAATAAACATAAAAATATTGGAAAAGAAAAAAAAATGTGTCGCTATTTGTACATGTTTGACAGCTCATAATGATCTATCGATTTATGAACGTTTCATGGTGGCCGCCATTTTGAAAAAAAAAAATTAATGGCGGATGGCACCAAATCGCTTCTACTACTCTTTTTTTTTAGTGTGGTAAAATTATCAAATGACTCAGGGCAGGCCAGGAGGGACTGTCAGACTTGTAGGTACTGACTAAAATCCACGGTGTCCTTGAATAGCCCTTTACTTTCCGGGGTCACGCTAATTCGTTAGTCTCGCGATCCGCTTTACCTACTTGTATATGTTGCAAATATTGTATTATGCTAAAAACTAACTTACCTACCTACAATACGGGGTCGCGGGACTGCCTCCGGGGTCGCTGGACTGGTAACCGTGGCCGCGGAATGTAAAGGGCTATTGAAGGAAATCGTGGATTTAATTTATTTATTTAAGGTGGGAGGACTCATTTTTGATGATTTAACCAGTAGCTGAAAATAAAAACCTGACTAGACTAGACTAGAGAATAGACGGGACATCATGCAGCAAACTCGTGATCCACTACTTGTCACCACTCGGAAACAAGCTGTTAGGTTGCGTTGTGTTGGAAACTAGGCGATCGGTGTTAGCCGATATCTACTTTATTTCAAGAAACAGTTACCTACTTTTAAACTTATTTATTTCCAAAATCCCACTTGTGGGCACATTCAAAAACATTATCAAAGTTACATTGACCGATCAGCGCGCGGTACGTAGTCACTCCTAGTTACATAGAAAACACGAGAGGGCGCGCTGCCATCGCGGTGGCGGCAGCGGAGCCCTACGTGAACAGTGAGCTGAGTGAGCGACTGAGCGCTGGCCCGCAGCGGCGGCTCGCGCCAGTCGGCCTGATACCGCGGCGTGCGACGGCCGTTGATGTAGTGTATAAATGACTAGCGACCCGCCCCGGCTTCGCACGGGTGCAATGCTGATACTAAATACACTACAGAAAAACTGTGAACGTTGTATATAAAAACATAACGGCCCGCTCTGGCTTCGCACGGGTATAAAATATATAGCCTATGTGATTAAAATCGATCCAGTAGTTTTGATTTATTCATTACTGCCCGTGGCCCGCACGCGTTAAATTTGGAGTAAAACAATCCCCCTTTCCCTATACCATGAAGATTTCCTGCTGTCTTTGGAATATCTAAATTCATACACTACATTTTTACTTATTTACTTTTTACATTTTTAACTATTTATTTTATTTTTACAACATATTACAGAATGTCTTTATAAACAACGTTGCACGCTCTTGCCGCACCGGGCGGCCGCAAACGCTACGTCCCGCAATTTTTAAATCTGTAATATCTTCGAAAATATTCACTTAAATCATACGGTGTAAAGGACCATATAGATCTATATTCAATGAACAATGTATTCAAAGTATTTAATTGGTTAAGGATTAATGCTGTATTGGTTAAAATCGCTTCGAAAATTAGCCATTATTTGTCGTAAAAAGTAAATGACAAAAAAAGTTATTGTGGGTTATCCATAAGAGATAGACATATACCATCACGGACTTTTCTGTAGACCTTTTCAATGTGTACAATACTTGGTACATTATTTTGATAAAATTCGTAGGGTTCAGCCTGCGTTTGCAATGTAAGCGGAAAAAATGTAATTATTTACGACATCACATTAGAAACCTCAAAAATAGCAGTACTTCTCCACTATTTAATGGATGTTATTATACATATAAACCTTCCTCTTGAATCACTCTATCTATTAAAAAAAACCGCATCAAAATCCGTTGCGTAGTTTCAAAGATTTAAGCATACAAAGGGACATAGGGACAGAGAAAGCGACTTTGTTTTATACTATGTAGTGATTTGTTATAATAATAAAAGCAAAGTAACGAGTGAATTTCAAATGTACTCATTAAGCCTTTTCATTTGATACCCATGTTGACACTGTTAGAAACAGGCAAACGAACTAGTAAAAGCTATATGTTTTTATATTTCAAATGTGCTCATCAAGCCCTTTCATTTAATACCTATGTCGATACTGTGCGAAAAAATGCGATTTGGATAAGGTCGTTTTGTAAATTTTTCGATATAACGTTATCGATAAATTTGATTTGTCCTATCATTTGTAAGGTCGGGTGTCAGATGGAATGAAACATCACAAGATATTGTACAAGACTGTCCTTTAATATGAGGTTACACGTTTATATATTGGTTACACACATAGAAATAGTAAGTACTTACATACTACATCACACCTCCCAAGGCAATAAAAAAAAAAAAAAAGTATTTCATTCTTTGGATACTTTTTTTTTTTTTTTTTTTTTTTTTTTTTTTTTTTTTTTTTGCTCTGATTATTACTTATACTAAATATTTGGTTACATAATTACTGGAATGTATTAATAATGATTATACCTAAAATTACAACAGATGTTCCGTCAGTGTTTATAAACAATACGTGTACTTATTAGCTGGCATAATCTATCCAGTGTAACACGAGTGTATGTCATTTTTCAGCCACAATCGCAATGTAGCTCTGTAACCTAAGTGTTGTTACTATACATAGTTATGAGTAGTACAACTTCGTTCTGTCTTTATGAATAACATCATTTTTACCATTGATGTTTACCTCTACATTCGGAGACAAATCTCTAATAACAGGATAAGGACCAGTATAAAGATTTGAGAGCTTATTACCAGTTTCATTTTTTATCAAGATTTTATCATTTGTCTTATATTTTATTGGTCTTATATATTGATCATGTCTGTTTTTCCTTTCTAGTTTTGTATTAATTAAATTTTTCCGTGCTTCTGTTTGTGAAATCTGCAATCTATATTTAAGCTCAAGGGGATAACTGTCATAATTGTAGAGTGGTTCTACTGTTCTTAAAAGGTTACTTGGTAAGTTACATTTCTTTCCGTAAACAAGTTCGAAAGGAGTAAATTTTGTCGATGAATGTACTGTGGTATTGTATGCGAAGGCCCAAAAAGGTAACCATGAACTCCATGAGTCTGGTCTTTGATTGATGTGTATTCTTAAAAAGGCCCCTAGGGTTTTATGGGAATTCTCTAGTGCGCCAATACTCTGATGATGATATGCTGTTGAGTTCAGTTTAGAAATATTTAGAATTTTACATACCGCTTTGAATGTGTCTGACATAAATTCCGTACCTCTGTCAGTAGCGATTTCCCGTGGCACCCCGTGAAGGAGAATGAAGTTGTTGACGAACACACGAGCGACTTCAGCTGATGTTTTACTCATTAGTGGAAAAGCACATACATATTTTGACAGTTCGCACTGAAGTGTTAAAATATATGTGTAATTATTGTAATCTCTATCAAGTGGCCCCACTATGTCTAAAAATATTTTTTCAAATGATGATTGCGCCGTTGTGGTTATAACCATGGGTTCTTTTACTATAACAGTATACTTTTGTTTTTGACAAATAGTGCATCTTTTAACAAAGTTGTTTATATCCTTTTCGAGCCCCGGCCAGAAATAATATTTTTTAATGTTGTTAAACATTCTTTTTATGCCTGCATGGCCACTTGTCGGTAACAAGTGGAAGTCATTTAAAATGATTCTCCTGTCTTCTAAATTATCTACCCTTTCTATATCATTTAAAATACATAGCCGTGGTCCTTCCCATTTTTTATATCCTTTAATCTCCTTAATTATTTTGTCTAAAAATACGTTATTGTATTTATTCTTCACAAAATATATTTCATTTATATTATTGCCATTACAGAAATCGCACATCGCTCTCACAAATGCGGCTGGCGTCAGTTGTGATCGAGCAGATGGATTTATATACAATACTAATTTTTCATGATCATATGAAAATATACCATTTTCCTTTGATATTCTATTTATTTTTTGTAGCCTGTTTAGGCATGTTTTATCAATAAATTGCAGCTCTACTGCATTATTAGGTTTAGTAATAGTTCCTACAATCCTTGCTTTACCTGAGACACAGTTTTCTACGGTAGCTTCGGGAATCTGTGATGTTGTTTCTAATTGTTTGATTCGTGCTCGTGTCATTATAAATAAGCAGTCGTGCATACTCTTTAAATCCTTCGACGATATCGGAATTCGAGATAAAGCATCGGCGGCTGCATTTTGTTGACCTTTGACGTATTCTATTAAATAGTCATATTCTTCTAGACATAATCTGAATTTGAGTAATCTACTTGACGGTTCCTTTAAACTAAATAAATATACTAGTGGTTTGTGGTCGGTGACTATTTTGAATGAACGCCCATACAAATAGGGTCTAAAATGTTTCACGGCCCATACTATAGCCAGGAGTTCTTTTTCAATAGTCGGGTAATTCCGTTCTGCTTTGTTTAAACTCCTACTGGCGTAAGCAACTGGGCGACCATCGCCATTGGATAAAACCGCTCCTATTGCGTAACCTGACGCGTCAGTTTGTACTATAAACTGATTTTTATGTGATAAATCCGGATATTGTAGAACTGGAGGTGTAGACATACATTCTTTAAGCGTGTCAAATGCCTTTTGTGCGTCACTATTCCAATTAAATTGAACATTTTTCCTACACAAATTATTTAAACTGTGCGCAATTTCAGCAAATTTTGGTATAAATTTGCGATAATAATTCGCTAAAGCTACAAAACGCTTTACTTCATCTGTGCTTCGTGGAATTGGATAGTTTTTTATAGCACTAATCTTTTCTGGATCGGGTAACACACCGTTGTCTGTTACGACGTGGCCTAAATAGAGCATTTCTTTCTTAAGGAAGTCGCATTTCATCGGATTTAATTTTAAATTAACAGTGCGCAATCTTTCTAAAACTTCGATTAAATTTTTGTTATGGTCCAATAAGCCCCGACCCATTATAATCAAATCGTCCTGATAACATAAACATTTTTCGTAATTAAGGCCCGCCATTGCCATTGTCATCATTCGGGCAAATGAGTTAGGACTTGTCTTAAGCCCCATTGGCATTCTAGTCATTTGAAATTGGCCTGAATGAAAAGCTGTAAATTTCCTGCTATTGGGTTCGAGTTCCACGTTATAAAACCCTTGACTTAAGTCTAAGTGTGTAAAATAGATACAACCAGAGAGTGAATCTAATATTTCATGAATATTTGGCAGAGGGAATTTATCATTTTGTACACTGTTATTTAGCTTTCGGTAATCAATGACTAGACGCCATTTTTTCTCTCCGTTTGATTTCTTTGGTACTAAAAGAACGGGACTAGACCATTCGCTATTACAAGGTTCAATTATACCTTGTTCGAGCATGTGGTCAATTTGATTCTGTATTTCCCCTTTTTGGGAATGTGGGAGCCTGTAGGGTTTGCTATAGATTGGTCTAGTACCGGGTTTTATAGTTATTGAATGTTTATATATGTTTGTCGTAGTTAACTGGTCTCCTTCGAGATAAAAGGTATCATTATATTTTGCACATATATTTATAATACTAATTTGTTCCTCTTTATTTAAATGCGTTAAATTTAATAATGGTAACAGTTTTTTGACTCGTTCTGTATTTTTACTGGGCTTGTCAAATGTACAGATATTGTAATCACTTGCTTTATGTATATTAGGTTGAATGTTATTTATATAAAAATCATTTTCAGTGGTATTCAAGATTCTAATTGGTAACTTCCCATTCGTAGGATTTGCCAGTGTGCTTGCTAAAAATATTCCGTTTCCTATTTCCGCCGCGCAGACTACACAGTCCTCCGCTATGTCGGTCGTAATGTAATGCGTACTTTCGGATCTAGCCGGTATAGTTAGCGTCTCATTATGTAAGGTAATCGGCAGACTGATTTCTTTATTGTTATTATTTATAATCAATGATTTAGTCCTATAATTAATAATCGAATGATATTTGTTTAAAAAGTCTTGGCCTAAAATGCCACTAGCCTTACAGGGTAAGGAGTCAAATACGTGGAATTTATGGTTTAGAATTTGATCGCCTGTTCTTAATTCAAGATAAACAATACCGATCGCTTCTATTTTTCCACCAATACCTTTTACGACAAGCTTCCTTTTTTGGATGGGTACATTCAACTCACAAATGTGTTTATATTTTACGGCCGATATGGAAGCTCCGGTGTCGATTAGCCACGTATATGTAAGACTATTATGCTTGGAGTTTAATGAAATATGATATATGCTATTACATGACATTATAACACTTTTATTCACGAAAAAACTCTTCTAAATTTCCATTACTATTTTCGGATTGACTTTCCCGCGGGTTTGTATCTGTCAAAATATGCATATGTTCTTGCTGTTCCTGGTTATTAGCCTGGTTGTAAAATATCTTACCTCTGGTTCCACGGTTTGATGTACCACGGCCGCGAGATCTCCATCCACCGCGACCTGTTTGCGATGTTCGATCATCCCTCCGTTCCGCTGGTAGGGTTGCTTGTCCTCGTCCTCGTGACATCCCCTGACCTCTGGAATTCCTATATTGGTGGTAGTTGTTATTACGGCGCATAAATAGAATATCACCTGAAGTGGACGGTGTTGAAACTTCCTCATCGACGGCTGCTTGTATAGCATCACTTAAAGATGTAAATTGTCGTGCTGCGATTATAGTGCTTAGCCGACGATTTCTCAATCCGTCGGCAAAACTTTTAATGGCTAATTTTTCGTTTATAGGTTTTAATATACCGAAGTTTGACTCATTACCTTCAGATTGTGAAATCGTCAAGTCAACAAACAAATCAGTTATCTTCTTCCCATAGTCATCTATAGAGAGATCGTTTTGTTTCTCATTGTACAATTTGTGTTGCAGAGCCGTTGCCGATTTTTTTGGTAACAGGCTTGTTTTCATAGCCTTGACTAGCTCATTTACACTGTCATATTTTGTGTTAAGTTTGAGTTTAGCAGACTGCGAAAGTCGGCTTTTTAGAACAAAATTTATTAATTTAAGTTGACCGTCTGAGTCAAGTTCCGTTTGATAGTATTCTATCCCATCAATGAGCTGTTTCGTATTTGTGCCGTCGTCATTTAAAACTGGTAATAAGCTCAAGGCGATCTTTAAATCAAATTTTGCCATATTTAGTTCGATTATCGATCCTTCAGCTGATGGTGAATTATTACACAAATCTAAAATATTGTCATACAAGCTAACAAAATCTTTGTTTAATTTATCAAATTTACGTAATTCCTCGTCTTTTAATCTAGTTTTAAGCAAATTTAAATGTTCTATACTGTCATTGAAAGTACTCAATAATTTATCGGCCTCTTTTAGCTTTTTCAAAACAATTTCACCTCTTCGTCTACTTGGCCCTATTTTTATTAAATATATTCTTATTTTAACAAGGTCATTATATAACTGTAACAACTCCTCATACATAACTGTTCATAATTATATAGTTCACATACCGTAATCTCGATTATGATTTCACTGCTAAGGCACGTGTACACAGTCCGAATTAGACTTGCCGCACTTTCATACATTTATTAGGACACTGAACTCACTAGAACACTTGCCGAATTGTAGAATTTGTTATACGCCTCTGTGTTGTTATGGACCCTTGTTGGAACCATGGATCCGACATTCCTCGCTTGCATACATGCCACCAGCACCGCCGCGGCACCTTCCGGATCGGTCCACAGAACGCCTTAAGATATGTCTCGTTATCTGCTCTCGCGTCCAAGACTCATGACATCTCTTGTATATGTTATACATGAAATATAACGTACCGAGGAATAAAATCGTGCAAATGATTATTAACACGATACTTATGGCCGACAAATGTAATTTGAATTCCTCCACTGTTGCGGTGTTTTTAGCGGCGCTATTTTGATTGAGAAATACCTCTTCATTAGTTACTTTTGAGTTACACATGATTGTAAGTCACTTTTAATATATCTTCTCTCACTTAAACAGTTGCCGCGTAGAGCAAAGTCTATACTAATCGCGCACATGATTCAAGCCCTGTTTAGTGGCAGGGTCGCCATGTAAGGTCGGGTGTCAGATGGAATGAAACATCACAAGATATTGTACAAGACTGTCCTTTAATATGAGGTTACACGTTTATATATTGGTTACACACATAGAAATAGTAAGTACTTACATACTACACATTTAACTCCATCTACCGTGTAATAGTTAATATATGTTTTTTATAATTATGATTTTTCCTATTCGAAACTAGATCGCACTACTGATGTTCGACATCAAAAAGCATGACAATTTTCCCAATGCCCGCTCTATGATTCCTTCAAATCTCGTTGGTTGCGCGACGTTGACCTCATTTAGACGCTGCAAGAACTCGCACGCGAGTTTATAGGTACAACGAATTCAGTTGATCAAACAAATACCGCAATGTAGTGAAACTCGCATGCGAGTTCTTGTTCCGCTTAATGAGGCTTTATTCTTTCCTTAGCGAGAACATTGCGTTGGTTGCGGATGTATTGTCGGGAATATTCTACGTGCTCAGACACGCCTGCCGCACTCCACGGTGTCGGTATGACCTGTGGCAGGCCTGGCTCACTCCGCGGTGTAGGTATAAAACTGCAAGTACTGGCGGGGGCCACTTCGTAGTGGCCCTGGCCATTTAGTCGGTTGCCGCGCGCCGCCCACTACGCACGCGCTTACTTAAATAATATTTAAGTTTGGTGTTTGGTTGTATTTACGCATAAGTTTAAAATATATATATATATATATATGATGAAGAAAAGAAAATACTGCATAGCGTTTGGTTGTTTAAATAATGACAGTGATAGGAGCCTCACGTTTCACACATTACCACGTGATTTCGAAAGGTAAGGAAAAAAGTGAATATTTATCTATGTAGGACATATTTAATAATGATCAAAAAACTATCTACGAATACGAATTAAACATTTTTTTTTTAAATTTGAAATCTCTTAAATACATATTTTATATTATAAACGTGTTTTAGTCATTGGATACATGAACTGGGCTGCCGCGCCGTTGTAAGGCGACTAAAAAGTCACGGTGTATATATTATTCCTCACGTAAGGTGCCGTAGGTACCTACTGTTAACATTCTGTGCTACCAATCGATATGAATATGAAGTAATCGATGACGAAACAGAAAAAGATATAGGCTGATGATAAAAACAAAATTCCTTGAGGGACATAAGGAGGTAATGAGGGGTGATATATATTTATGTTAATAATGTAATTAAACAATGCATAAAATACGTATTCCTACCTAACTGAGCCCAAACTCGCAAGTCGCAACCCTATTGAGCTTGACCGACAGCAGGCCTGGCTCACTCCGCGGTGTAGGTATAAAACTGCAAGTACTGGCGGGGGCCACTTCGTAGTGGCCCTGGCCATTTAGTCGGTTGCCGCGCGCCGCCCACTACGCACGCGCTTACCTAAATAATATTTAAGTTTGGTGTTTGGTCGTATTTACGCATAAGTTTAAAAAAATATATATATGATGAAGAAAAGCAAATACTGCATAACGTTTGGTTGTTTAAATAATGACAGTGATAGGAGCCTCACGTTTCACACACTACCCCGTGACTTCGAAAGGTAAGGAAAAACGTGAATATTTATCTATGTAGTACATATTTATTAATGATCAAAAAACTATCTACCTGCTTGTGGTGTGCTTATTAATGTCATTCAAGTACCGGCTAGTAATCATGGTCAGTATGATTAGGTAGGTTACAAATTTGGCCTACAAGACGACCAAGATAAATAAAATAGACGAATATCAAACCTGACATCACTCTCACTCACCTAAGCTGAATACGTAGGTAGGTCGAATTATGATCGGTAGAAAGTAGGAAGATGTTTACGTTATTGTTTAGACACGTTCAAACTCAGAAAATGGCTACACTACGCATTCAAGGTCAGCGATCGTATTTCTCTTCGCGACTTTTTTACCTACTTACCTACAAAGACACGCAACACGGGGCCTGTGACAATGAAATGAATGAAATGATAAGGACTAGTTACCTATTTTGCCGTAAACGATAACAATCGATCTTTAAAGTTATGACTACAACTTGGCCAGAACGGATTGAAACGGAACTAATCTTTTTGTTTCTGACAACGTTTTAAAATCTTTGATATTTGATGTAAACAAAGACCGCAGGTTTGTTAGATTTATTATTGTGCCACAAAACTAACGTAATAAGAGAATTAAACAATGCATAAATAATGTAATTAAACAATGCATAAAATACAATTCCTACCTAACTGTGCCCAAACTCGCGAGTCGCAACCCTATTGAGCTTGACCGACAGTAACCTTTTAATGTCGTTGGCGTCAGATAAACTAAAATGAACTCTCGCGCGTCACTATTCAGTTCATTTTTGCTTGCGCACGGGAAGTTTAGGCTATTATAAAAGTAGGTGGGTGATGCGGCTGCAAGTAAAAATGGACTCTATTCTTTCGTGCATAGATTTTACATTTGTTTGTTTTCTTTTTGGGAGTAACACTTCTGTACCTTTAGGTACTATTATATATTCTGTGCCGACAGTAACCTTTTAATGTCGTTGGCGTCAGATAAACTAAAATGAACTCTCGCGCGTCACTATTCAATTCATTTTTGCTTGCGCACGGGAAGTTTAGGCTATTATAAAAGTAGGTGGGTGATGCGGGTGCAAGTAAAAATGGACTCTATTCTTTCGTGCATAGATTTTACATTTGATTGTTTTCTTTTTGGGAAATGCTTCTGTACCTTTAGGTACTATTATATATTTCTGTGGTGTAAGTAAAAGTGAATATGATATAATATGAGAAAAAGCAAATACTGCATAGCTTTTGGGTGTTTAAATAATAACAGCGACAGGAGCCTCACGTTTCACACACTACCGCGTGAGATCGAAAGGTAAGGAAAAAAAGTGAAGATATCGAGAACATACATTTAGTTAATAAGTACCTAGTATTAGTAAGACTCGTAACGCAGAGCCTGTGACAGTATGCGATAATAATTTGACGGTTACTAGGTTAAAAGGCATTTACACACATCTACACGATCCAAACCGACCGCCGACAGAGGTGACCTTGGTCCAGTTGGTGTGTGTCTTCCGTGTAAACGTTGGTCGGTCGACCAGACAGACATGGGCGGGGTCAAAAGTAATCTCATGATTATAAAAATAAAATTCCTTGAGGAACATAGGTATTTATATTAATACGAGTAATGTAATTTAACAAATGCATAAAATACGCATACCTACCTAACTGTGCCTAAACTCGCAAGTCGCAACCCTATTGAACTTGATCGACAGTAACCTTGTAATGTCGTTAGCGTCAGATAAACCAAAATAAACTCTCGCGCGTATTGTTTCAGTACATTTTTGCTTGCGCACGCGATGTTTAGGCTATTATAAAAGTAATAAATAAAACAATACAATAAATAAAAATAATAAAACGACATTTTTTCAACGCGCCCACAACTGCGGCTGGGTTGGAGGGAGGACGCTGTCCTCTCTCTCACGTGGCGCGCCACCTCCTTCGCTAGCATAACTAGCTAGTCTTTTTGGGCTATTGACGACTGAGACCGGGACAGTGACTCGGTCTGGGACTGGGACCGGGACAGTGAATCGAACTGGGATCGGGACAGTGAATCGAACTGGGACCGGGACTGAACCCGGGTCTGGGACCGGGACAGTGACTGAGACTGGAACTGGGAATAGGACTGTATCAGGGACTGGGTTTGGGACTAGAAACTGGAACTGACTGGGACCAGGATTGAAACAGGGATTGTGTCTGGGACTGAACTGGGACTGAAACAGGGACTAAGACTGGGACTGGCACTGGGATTATGTTTGAGACTGGGACTGAGTTTAGGACCGCTACTGTGACTATGACTGGGATTGGGACTGGATAAGGGAAAATGACACGGACAGGGGCTGGGACTGCTCCTTGAAGTGGGACTAGGTCTGAGACCTTGACCAGAACTGGGACTGCTCCTGGAAGTAAGATTAAGGCTGGGACTAGGACTAAGACAAACTGGGATAGGACGTGGGACTGGGACTGTGACTGGGACTTGAACTAAAATTGAAACTATGATAGTTACTGGGACTGGGACTTGAACCGGTGCTGCGAATGGGACAGGGACTGGGGTTGGGACGTAGCTAAGGAAGAGGAGGGATGCGCGAGAGACAGTACATCGACCTCACGACCCAGCCGCTTGCTAAATAAGCTGATAATGTATTTTGGATGGAGATTCAAGTAACTATGCACATGGCTATGCATTGTTTCATATTTTAAATACAAAATAATGCATAAGATGCACTCGGTTATTTTTAGAAGTATGGTTCTTAAAAAAAAATAAGTTTCTAATACAACTTACATTTGCATATTCCAGACGCCGAATTTGGTTAGCAGCTTTGGATAGAGAAGACTTGTTAAAAAAAGAAAAGTTTTTAAGTTGGGTGGTGTGTTCAGCACATTTCGATGAATCCTCAATAAAAGTAATAAAACGTCTTAAAGATGATGCTGTGCCAAAATTGCAATTACCTAACAAAACTCAAGAGGGTTCATCTTTGACCGAAAACACACCAAGAAAACGAAAACTTTTAGATAAAAAGGAATCTAAACTCAAGCGTCAAAGGTCAGACCATGAAATTGGAAAAATTGAGGAGGAATTGGAAGCAAAAAATACTCCTATAACATGCACAGATCCTGATGATGTTTGTCGGAGATTAAAAAAATTGGTGGATTGGCAGAATAAAATAAAAAACAAATACAAAGGGGATAGAAATGTCGCAGAATACAAAATGTTTGCCTTAAACTTACATTACTCCAGCCCACACGCATACAGATGCTTACAGACAGTATTGAAACTACCATGTGAAAGCACCTTGAAAAGATTTAAAATGAATGTTCCTCCCAAATTTGATGACCAGGTTATAGATAGTTTGGCATCAAAAATTAAATCACTTCCAGATTCTGCAAAATATTGCTCAATTTGCGTTAGTGAGATGACGTTGAAAAGAAACTTGTACTATAATATAAAAACTGACGAAGTTATTGGATTTCACAATATCGATGGAAAAATAACGCCTGAAATTGCCAGCAATGCATTTGTAATAATGCTTCAAGGCATTTACTGTAAGTGGAATCAACCAATTGCATACGCATTACTTGCAACTACAAAGCATTATGAAGAAGTGGATGCGTGGATGAATAAAGTAATTACTAAACTTTCTTGTATAGGAATCAAAGTAAAAGCAATTGTCTCACACCAAGGCTCAATTTTTGATGAATTTGCAAAGGAAGTAAAGAAAGTTTCATTAGAGAAACCATATTTTATACACGATAATAACATAAAAATATACTATATATTTGATGTGCTTCATTTAATGAAATGCATACGAAATAACTTGCTAGTGAGCGACTACATCTATGACGGTAAAAGAATTTCATGGGATTACATCGAAGAGTTATATAAAGATCAGAAAGAGACAAATTTAAGGCTAATTCCAAAAATAACGGAGGCTCATATACAGCCAAATAACTTTCAGCAGATGCGAGTTGAGTTAGCTGTACAAACACTGAGTAGAACAGTATCTGCAGCACTTCACACGTACATTGACTTTGGCAAAATATCAGAAAATGCCAGACCGACAGCTAATTTCATAGAGCTAATGAATGACTTATTTGACGTGCTAAACTCAAGTAAAATTAAATGTAGTAATAAGTTTCAAACAGCTTTCAGACTTAATAAGGATCAGGAAAAAGTACTGAATGATGCCAAAGAAATATTTGCAACTGCCAAGGCTGTGAATCGAAAGACCAGAAAAGACAATACAGGTCACATGAAAACGTTTGTTAATTTTCAATTTACCATACAGTCCATTAAAATGTTATACGACGATTTAAAAACCGATGGATTTAAATTCTTGTTAACGAGGCAGTTAAACCTGGATAACCTAGAAAAGTTTTTTGGCTCCATTCGACAACAAGAAGGGTCGTGCACTGAGCCGACCCCCGTACAATTTCAAAGAGCTTTCTCTAAGCTATTCATATGCACTATGATTAAGAAATCGCCAGATGCAAAATGTGAGCTGGATATATGCGATGCTCTTCTTAAAGCTGAAGATTTGACCAAAAAACATACATTCGACAATTTACCAGCATCGCAAACCTCCGCAGTGTTCTTGAGCGGTGAGACAGACTACCGTATAGATGTACCTCAAGAAAATACACTAACTTATGTCTGTGGATATCTCTTCTACAAATGTGTCAATCAACATACTTGTTCAGTCCTTAATACAGTTTTGGAATCGGTTTCAGACTTAAATGCAACAGCTTTGTTTACCAGTTACAAAGAATATAACAAAAATTCCAGTTTCTATGGCGGCTTAAAAATGCCACCAAAAGAATTTATTCAGTATATCAAACATTTAGAAACATTATTTACTCAAAATTTCGATAAAGCTTGTCAAAGCAATCCAGGTGATGAACTGTTAAAGATATTTAAAGCTGTACCTCCAAAAACTCCTTGTGCTTGTTTCCCTGTAAAATACTTGTTAAAATTATATGTTAGATTTCTCATTTTTGCCACATTAAAATTCAATAACCGTAATTTTAAAAACGGAAAAAGGTATAAAAGAGTAAATACAAGTTAGCCATTTATAACGCACTAATCATCAAATGTGTTGGTACCTACTTAAACTAATTCAAAAATCTTTACAAATAATTCTGGAAACCGTTAATCAAAATTTCATCCAAGTCCGACCAGGCGTTTAGGAAGAGAAGGAAAACAAACAAACAAACGAACACAATTCACTCGATTTTTTAAATACTTAAAGAAAATACTCATCAAGCTCACCTCAGATCAAAAAAAATAGGCAGATAGAGCGCTCAGAACACGCGAGTGTGTCGACCAAAGATAATACAAAATCCAAGGATAATACAAACTCGCGACAGTACCA
Organism: Agrotis puta; assembly: GCA_943136025.2. Classification (NCBI taxonomy): domain Eukaryota; kingdom Metazoa; phylum Arthropoda; class Insecta; order Lepidoptera; family Noctuidae; genus Agrotis; species Agrotis puta. Next base: position 17,156,310 of record OW964184.2, on the reverse strand, counting down.
AGCTACGCATCGTCTCGCTCACACGTCACTAGTGATTTGCCATTTTAAGTCAAAACATGCCGTCTTGTGTGTTTAAACACTGCAAAAAATGTTCACAAAAACAAAGAAAACAAGATGGAATATCTTTCCACAGGTAACTCTTGTTATTTTTATTGTTTTGGTATTTATTTTCCATAAAATATTTTCGGCTCACTTGAAACACAAAACCTTAACAGTAAATCGTCTGTGTTGCTAGTTTAGGACGGGTAAATTACCCTGAATTAGGGGAATGTGTATTGTGCATAAAAAATAACAATCAAATACGTCAATACAACTGCACAGTCGTAATCTATAGTACCTATACAACATTCTTTATTGCTTATGCGAAACCTGAAACACGTGTCTAGTATTTTTTTCACGATCACTTATCAGATACACACTAAACTATTTCGCGTATCGCGTTGTGTCATAGGCGCGTGCGACTGTTACAACCGGACGACTGAAGACACACGCGGGGGGCGGGGAACACAACCCCGACCGGGTTGTGTTCCCCCTCCCCCGCTGCCTGTGCGCTGCCGCCGCACGCGACTTCAGCTGATCGCTATGATCTGCCGTAACCTCTGTAGTGCTCGCGTATGATTGCGGATAGGTGTCCAACTCCTAACCTTTTTAAATAATTTTGGGACAAAATATAACATGGTGTAAAAATTATTGGAATCGATTCAGTTATTGATTCTGAACAAACTATATTCAGGTTTCGCATATACTAAAAATAATGTTGTATGGTCGTAATGACACAAAGTCACTAGTTAGTTCCGTCCGGGTCGTAAAAAGACTTCGCGTCTCGTCTCGGGATGGCACCCCCGCGCGCGGGGCTGTATTCGTATTTTTGCGTGAGAAAGTGGGACGGAGAGCATGCCTTTGAGCTATTCGGTACTTGTAAGGATGTGCCGAGCTCGCGCCGCTGGATTATTTTATTATTTGTTGCTATCTGGATATAACCATAAAGCAAAATCGCGTTACCAATTTGAAACATTAATAGTATGTTTGTACAATATAATTGGTGCAGAACTAAGGCTGTTAAAGTTTAATGATTGTGTGTAAAATTATTATTATTTTAATAAATGTGTTGATTGTTATAACAAATTGTTTATCTTTTTAAACTAAAAAACCTGTCCTTAAATAGTTTATTAATCAAATTACTAACTTTTACTAAAAGCGTTATGAAGTGTTATCCGTTCTGATATAAATTAATTAAATAGGTAGTAAGTAATTACGCATATTAACTTTTATTCCTTATTATTATTCTGTTAAATAATAAATACTACACGCTTTTGCTCTCTGGGAAAGCAAAATCGCGTTTCCAATTTAAAAAATAGTGGTACAATATTGAGAACAATTTAACTGAACAAAATGTGGGAGTATTTGTCAATATCTGGCAACCGTAAACGCACACAGATGCACGTGTGCGTACACGGCGCGCCATATTTGCCGCGCACACTAAAATAAAAACCGGCTTCACTTTGTTGTTCGCGCACGTTCTATCTGCCTATTTTTCTTGATCTGAGAAGCTCACATTAAAAAAACAGAGAAATGGAACACGCACGACAAACGATGTGAAGCCACTTTTTATTTATGTGTGCGCGGCAGATAAGAGGGGCACGTGCACATGCACGTCAGATATTGAGAAATACTCCCATATTTTTTCAATTAAATTGTTCTCAATTATTGTAACTTGCTTTTCCTTTATAGATACTAAAGGAATATTATAATAATGTTTGAATAAAAGTTACATATGCATAACGTCGCCCTAGAGTGAAAATCTCGGGAATTTCTAAGAAAATCTAACGACGCACATCTTGATCTGACTAATCGGTTCAATCGATATTCGTAGTGCCATCTATGATAGTAGACCCAGTTTTCATGCTACATGTTTTTGTAGGTTTTACGAAAAACCGATAAATAAGATTTTATGCACTTCGGACAATCTTAAAGTATCGAACAGTTCCGCATGTAATAGCAGGTTACATTGCAATATAAATTACTAAAAGAAACTAAAACACTTCGAATAAAAATTTTATAGTACGCCGTTTTTCTCCCTCCTGAAAAGTTACTTCTTTACACTTACGAGGTTTTCACTCTAATTCTTTTATTTTATTTATTCATATCAGACAAGAAATACACTTTTTGGTTTGTCTATTAAAATAAATTATAAATTAATTGAATAACAAACGATTTCAACGTATTCATTATTATAAGTACCTATGCGTTTCAAATTTTAGACCACACATTTAGTTTAGTTGCAATCTTGACCTCAACTCCATAGAATTGATGCTAAACAAAAAATATTTTCTGATACGCAATTACGAATGTATAAAGTAATCGATTTTTCTAGGCACAATGTCCATTCAATTAATTTAAAGACATTTTTACAACATAAAATGGCAACACAGCTCAATTACTGTCGAGGTTTACTGTTTCAAGTAAGCCGAAAATAAAATATTAAAAAAAACTAAAAAAATAAATATATCAAGAGTTACTTGTGGAAATATATTCCATCTTCTTTTCATTGTTTTTGAGTCCAACTTTGTTTAAACACACGAGGCTGCATATTTTGACGTACCACGACCAGCACTTCCACCTGCCTCAATCTGTCAAATTTCTTTAATAGAATTTCAACCTTATCACAATATTGGAAGGTATCATAGTCGATTGGTAAAATGTGACAGATTCGGGTAGCTTGACCTGCTGGCGTCTGTACAATAACAAGTCACTTGTGACGTGTGAGCAGTACGATGCGTAGCTTGGTAGTGCCGCGAGTGATGCGAGTTTGTATTCGCTTTTGATTTTGTATTTGCTTTGGTAGCTTCACTCGCGTGTTCTAAGCGCTCTATCTGCCTGTTTCTTTAGTCTGAGCATACAAGTCTGTAAATTACTAATAGGATTCGAGTTCTTATTTAGTGTATTATATTGTCCACCTTTACTAATATGTTATTTTTGTTAAGTTAAATAAAACCCGATTAGTACTCGTATAACCTATAATAGTTATTTATGCAACCGTTGTATAATCAGGGGTATTAAAACACGAATGTGGGTTTATCACACGAGGCGTAGCCGAGTGTGATAATAGTATCACATGAGTGTTTTAATACCTAATTATAACGGTTGCATACAAGACTTTATCTACAATCATGCTGTGAATCCTCTATAAAAGATTCTCATAACATACCATATTCGCAAACCATATTCGAGTGAAAAAATGGCGGGATATAACACGATAAGACGAGTTGTTCTTTTTTCAAAATTTTTGCGATCTGGTGGTGAAAATGTCATTGCATGAGAATGTTCTTTTTTTGAAATTCATTATAACACGCGTTTGGATGATATAATGATCATTATATCATTGAGTGTTTTAATGTTGGCAATAAGCTAATTGTTATAGGTTCTTTTATAGAGGATTAATAGCATGATAGTAGATAAATGCTTTTATTTTACACCAACTAGCCCACTGTAATATGCATAGTAGCAATAATGTATTATAATGAAGTATAAAAAAGTAAAAGCGTCTCTTTACTCAGCCCATACAACTGAAAAAATACGCTGTTCTGCGACAGTCAGAAAAACATAGTTTTACATACAAATCGGTCAAAGCCGATAATATTTGTTAATTTTCGGAAGTTGTGAACAAAAACTGTTGAAGAGTTGAGTTAACCCACGACAGGTTTTGCTCTATTACCTTAAGCTGTTAAATTAGGGTGTGTAATGTATGATATAATAACAAATGCTCTAATTTCACTTGAAATAACGTTCATATAGTATAATTTTCATATGCTATAAAATCATATAACCTAATTTCATATGACCTAATGTTTCATATGATATAATTTTCAATATGTATAATATTCTTTTTATATAACATTCATTTGACCTAATGTTCTTTTGACCAAATTTTCATGTTTAATGGTCACAGTTCTAACCTAACTCAAATGGCACCTAAGCAAATCTTAAAATATTCAATGCACGGTCGAGGGTGGGCTTGGTCGACGGAGCCCCGCTTCGCGGGGCTCCTACTTCTGGATGGTTTATAAAAAAATAACATTCACACAATTCAAATAAATCTCACAATTCAAATTTTCCAAATTCACACAAATCTCACAATTCAAATTTTCCAAATTTATTAAAAGTTATTAGAGATTATGAATATTATAGTAAATGAATAATATACTACACTAGCACTTTTCCCGCAACTTCGTCCGCGTGGGTTACGTACTTTCCTAATTCCCCCTTTTCACCCCCTTAAAGGTTAAATTTCCAAAAACCCCTTCTTAGTGCTCCCCTACATTATAATAGGAAGCCGTATGCAAAATTTCACATTCCTAGCCCCAGTAGTTTCGGCTGTACGTTGATATGTCAGTCAGTCAGTTCTCCTTTTATATATATAGATGAATATTATGTCAAATGTGCATTATAGGAAATGTTTATTATATCATAAGAAATTAGATAAAATGAAATTATATCAACAATTCATTATGTCAACTGATCGTTATATTAAACAAAAGTATATTAACTGAAATTAGGTTAAGTGAACGTTAGATTTTTTTGTCATTATATCAACCGTTACACACCCGTTAAATTAACTAACATCATTACAATAGAATTGACGATCCTAATGTAATAACTTTACCTACATCCTACTTACTTTCCTGTAAAACTTTAGTATGAATTAATTTCTACGATCAGGTCCTATACTTTAACACTAGCCAGAGCGTTAGGGCACGCCGCAATCGCGGCGGTAAGACCCCTCTTTGAGGAGTGGCTGGATAGGCGTCACGGCGTCCTTATCTACCGCATGACGCAGGTCCTCACCGGACACGGAAGTTTCGGGAGGTTCCTGTGTCTGATAGGGAGGGAAGAAACGCCTGGGTGTCACCACTGCGAGGATCGTCCGGAGGACACGGTGGAGCATACGGTGCAGGACTGCCCCGCTTGGGCAGAGCACCGCCGTGTCCTCACGACGGCGATAGGCGGAGACCTCTCGCGCCCGGCATTGGTCGAGGCCATGCTGCGGGGCGAGACGGAGTGGGAAGCGGTCGCCTCCTTCTGCGAAGCAGTCATGCTCGTGAAGGAGGAGGCGGGCCGCCTGAGGGAGAGGACAGCGTCCTCCCTCCACCCCAGCCGCAGTGGTAGACGCCCACGGCGTCGGACGTCGCAGGACGATCTCCGGCTACCGTAGGCGCGGGCATGCGGGCAACGAGTAATGGGCGACTCGCTGTCCGACCATGGACCATGCCCGGGTCGACGGCGCGTTGTGTTCCACGCGCGCCTCAAAGAGTGTCAGCATAGTGACGGGGCCTGTAGAGGGCCAAAGCCTGCTGGGGTCGCGGGACCAAGGGATTACCGTGACCCCAGTACGTAAAGGGCTAGTGAAGGACACCGTGGATTTTAGTCAGTACAAGTCTGACAGTCCCTCCCGCCCTGCCCTGGGTGGGAGGACTCATTTGATGATTTTACCACGATAAAAAAAAAATAAAAAAAAAAAAAAAGCCAGAGCGTTAACGGCGGCGAATTACCGCCCGACCCTTGCTCGACAAGCCAGCCCACGAAGCTGAGCAAGTAGCTTTAAATTCCCTTGAAAACCTTGATAACAAAAATAACTACACAAATCTTCTTTACCAACAAATCGTATAGGTAAGGTATGTAGCCACCTACATTGCTCTATCAAGTCCTCAAACGTGGAAAGTATTCCTTGAACCCTAAAGTTAACTTATTTACTGCAACTTCACCCTGACTTGTAAAGCCGTAGATCCGTAGCACTAGCAGTGTCACTTCATGATCGAGGTAGCGAATCCTTCTGGTGATGTGCAGACGCCCAAATTTATTTAATAGATCTTCAACTTTATCACAAAACGGGAAGGTTAATAGTCGATTGGTAAAATTTGGCAGATTGGGGTAGGTTGACTTGCTGGCGTCTGTACTTCAAGTAATATTACATGTCATGTCAGATACAAAGACGTCACTCATCAGTCATCTTAGAAAGAAAAAATGACGAAAAAAAATAATGGTCCGAACTCTTGCCAGCTTTTTTTTTGCCAGCTTGCCACCGTATTGAACGAATGCATACGTTTCCATTAGGAGTGAACAAAAAAATTAAACGGCGATGTTTTATTTAGCGCTGATGTCATGCTACTGTCCTCCATGGTCGGCTGGTGACTGGTGGCTCTGCTACTAATATCGGTCTTCAACCATTACGTGTTCATTACATATTTTAGTGATTTCTTTGTTCTGAAATGTTTCCTGAAAATTCGAGAGCAATTTATTTTGACTTTGTTCATCTTTTAAGTTGTATGTCGAAGCCATCATTTCTCGATTAGCATTGTTTAGGACTGGCTTAGGGCGGGAGGACTCACTTTGATGTTTTTACGAGACAAAAAAGTCTCGTTGTTATTAACTGCTTCGCAGAAGGAGGCGACCGCTTCCCACTCCGTCTCGCCCCGCAGCATGGCCTCGACCAATGCCGGGCGCGAGAGGTCTCCGCCTATCGTCGTTGTGAGGACACGGCGGTGCTCTGCCCAAGCGGGGCAGTCCTGCACCGTATGCTCCACCGTGTCCTCCGGATGATCCTCGCAGTGGTGACACCCAGGCGTTTCTTCCCTCCCCATCAGACACAGGTACCTCCCGAAATTTCCGAGGACCTGCGCCATGCGGTAGGTCAGGACGCCGTGACGCCTATCCAGCCACTCCTCAAAGAGGGGTCTTACCGCCGCGATTGCGGCGTGCCGGAACCTCGGTTGCGACAGTCGCTCCTTCCATACTGCCCTGAGATCGCGCCGGAGCTCTTCCCGCCGCGCCTCGACTTGTGATTGTGTTACGGTAATTCTAGTGCACATGTTAGAAAATTATGTATTTGACAAGAATTTGGGTTGAATATTAAAACTAAAAACGTTAAATTAAAAAAAAAAATGAATAAGTTTTTGATTCTTCTTAGGAAAATAACACTGCATGATGCTGAACAGTTTACATTGTGATGTAGTTTGTACCAATTGCGATCTTCATAAATAACTTTTATTAGGCCTTCGTCAACGGTTTCTCCAAGCTCTTCTTACAGCTCCTTTTGTACGATATAACTAATGCCACAATATTTTTATTTCGTAGTCATCAATGTGTGAAAAACAGTTTTATTTCAGCGCATTTATAATCCCGCGAGTGAAGTACGGGGGCGGCACCAGAGTTGCGGTGGGCGCAGTGGCGGCCCCATGTGGAGACAGCGTGGCGCGCCGTGCCTGCGCGGGCGCAGCCGTGGTAAACAGAGCGCCGACGCAAACACACGCCACATGTAAACTGATAGGACACGAGGCGGCCGGCCTTGTACTGACTGACTGGTGGTTACCAAGACGTATAGCTAGCAGATCCAATTATATGTATAGTGAAGGTACCTAAACGGTGCTAAACACAATAAAACTTAAATTAAGATTGATAACACTATCATAATCACACTTTAAAAAAAAGTTTTGTTCAAAACATGTTTTTGTAGTATTTCGGAGACTCCTGACGCCCGACTAAGTCAATATTATTGTCAAGCCAATCAGCGTGATGATAACAGCGATCACGAGCGCGCCAGGTGAGCGCTGCTGACGTCGTGCGTTATCACAGGACTGAATCTGTCTTACATGTAGATATAACTTTGTTAACATTAAGATTTGGAGGTGTAATTAATTGGTGACAGATAGTGCCTTCTGTTTCTGTACCTACCTACCTTATATAATAATACCCTCGCGATCAAATGTATGGGATCACATCACCGAGTTCGCGCGATCTTGAGTACAGTTCTTAATAACTGGTTAAGAATAATAAAAATGGTACCATTTAAAAGGTTCATCTGAAATTCATTCAAATCAGGATATAATTATGTCAAACTGCCAACAGCAGTTGGCTAATTGAAGTGAATACTACAACCCTATACCTAGGTGCCAGATAGCGTGAGGACACAGGCTGTCTTACAGGCTACTTACTATGTGTACCAAAATCACAACAAAGTAAACATTTTCAATTTTCCACGCGAAGGATTTCCGAATCGGAAATCTGTATTCCGCTACAAAATTGAGAATCGCGATTTTATTAAAATCAAGGGGAGAAGAGAATATTCTTATTTTTTGACAGCGACTTTTTTAAATTGTATCGCTGGGGCCCCAGGGGGCGGGGGTAGGCACACTCTGAAGGAATTTGCATTTTTATACTATAATTAAGGCGTACAGAGGACGGAGGTCGGCCCGAAGCTACAATACACGAAACGTGGATTAATTTTATATTTTTTCGCGCTATAAATTTGACGGGTTCGTTAATTGCGGTATATTCTTGTTTAGAGTGACCTTAATTAATGATAATGGAGCGCAATTTCAGCTCGTTAGATACATTTTATGGTGATCATTGTGATTGAGTTTTGTAAAAGAGAATTTAGCTATTATTTAGAGCGTTTGAAGTTTCGTTCTTCCCGAAAATTGGTAGGAATGGAAATATTAATGTTGCTAATTTAGAAACACTTCCTCCCTCTTTATATTTCACTAAGGTGTTCTTCATGGCTAGAGAGCTTAGTCAATGTGAAATAAGAGCTTTAGTTTACAAATTCTAAAAGATCTTGTTTATAGTTTCCACCCACGGACCTTCGGGCACGCCGCAATCGCGGCGGTAAGACCCCTCTTTGAGGAGTGGCTGGATAGGCGTCACGGCGTCCTGACCTACCGCATGACGCAGGTCCTCACCGGACACGGAAGTTTCGGGAGGTTCCTGTGTCTGATAGGGAGGGAAGAAACGCCTGGGTGTCACCACTGCGAGGATCGTCCGGAGGACACGGTGGAGCATACGGTGCAGGACTGCCCCGCTTGGGCAGAGCACCGCCGTGTCCTCACGACGGCGATAGGCGGAGACCTCTCGCGCCCGGCATTGGTCGAGGCCATGCTGCGGGGCGAGACGGAGTGGGAAGCGGTCGCCTCCTTCTGCGAAGCAGTCATGCTCGTGAAGGAGGAGGCGGGCCGCCTGAGGGAGAGGACAGCGTCCTCCCTCCACCCCAGCCGCAGTGGTAGACGCCCACGGCATCGGACGTCGCAAGACGATCTCCGGCCACCGTAGGCGCGGGCATGCGGGCAGCGAGTAATGGGCGACTCGCTGTCCGACCATGGACCATGCCCGGGTCGACGGCGCGTTGTGTTCCACGCGCGCCTCAAAGAGTGTCAGCATAGTGACGGGGCCTGTAGAAGGCCAAAGCCTGCCGGGATCGCGGGACCTAGGGATTACCGTGACCCCGGTACGTAAAGGGCTGTTGAAGGACACCGTGGATTTTAGTCAGTACAAGTCTGACAGTCCCTCCCGCTCTGCCCTGGGTGGGAGGACTCATTTGATGATTTTACCACGATAAAAAAAAAAAAAAAAAAAAAAAAAAGGACCTTTGATTCTTGATTTTACTGCTGTGTATAAAATAAGCAAAGTAGTATGTGACGAGGCCCAGCCGCCCAGCCCTGTGGCACATCGTCAGGAGGCACCAAAAGAAGACAGAATTAAATTTATCAACAGAAGCTAAGGCCTCCCGCGTACTAGGCAGCCTGGCTGAGCAGCCAAGCTGCGGCATGTTTGCGCAGCCAATCAACAACTATTCGAAATCCTTCCGTCGAGCGATATGGACGTGGAAGAACTTATTATTACCAAAATACATCTGGCTGCTACAACCAGTGCGTGGAGACTGACGCCAGCCACATACATTCGCCTGCAAACAGGCGCGTTTTATTGGCTGCCGTAGCCGGGTATTCGTGGGTGCCTAGTGCGGGGGTCACATATGTTTTACTGGCTGCTGCACTATGGCTGCGCAGCTAGATTGCCTAGTGCGTAGGGGGCCTTAGATATAGAACGCCGAGAGCTGAACTACTATATGTATTAGGATTTTAAATATGTGATAATAATATGAGCTATGAGAGGCCTATGTACAGCAGAGGACTGCGATAGGCACAGTTGAATAATATGATGACTGAAGGCAGGTGGAAATTATGGACTTTCATGGTTGCCTTACCTTACTTATATTAACTACTTACTAACAAGTTCGTTCTATATTATTATTTTCTAATGATGTGTGTGTGAGTTTTGTTAATTGTCCAACAGGTTTGTATTACTGAGATATAAAACCTTTATGTTATTCCACATTATAACATATACCTATGTATGCCAATTTTTATCTAGATCAGTTCAGACGTTTCTGACATGATGGCGTTCGTTTCAAACATCTATTATAATGTTAAGTATGATTGTGGTACCTATGTGGTACGCATGAGAGCTTTGGGTACACAGTGGATCTTCTCTAGTATATAATGTGTTAGCTCGCGGTACAGAGGCATAGTAACAGATGTTAGATAATTACACGTTTTACGATGCATGCGGCCATAACCCGGCGCGCCTCACACTCGTGAATTATATTAAACAGCTGTAAAATATATGTAATCATATACGGTTTTATGGATCAAAAAGGTTTTTGGTACCACATAAATGTGTTTGCAGCTCATTACTTCTGTTAGGCGGTTCATAACCTTATCATGAAAGGCACAAGGTTGCAGGTCGTTTATGGTTGTCGTTATAAAAGTAAGTCAAAGGTATACTTTCTGAAATCGTCACCTTCCCTTTGTGAAGTTGGTTTTATTGCGCTTTTTGTGTAACGTACGCGTACCGTTTTATTATATTAGTCGATTGTTAGTTTTACGACTTATATTGTTGTAAATTATGTCACTTAATGTGATCTCGCAATAAAATGTACATACTATTTTGTTTTGTTGCGAAATATCTCACGGTGACAGCGACAGGTATAGATTGCAATTATCTATGTCTCTTACTGTACACCAAACTTATTACACAGCTTGTACATGCGCTCATTTTTTAAAAAATTATAATTAAATTTATAGTAAACTTGGTGTACAACTTTGGGTAGAAAAACTATAACATTTTGTTCAATCTACCTTTATCAAAATAGCTTCAACACTTCGCATAAAATTGGGTCAAACGCTGTAACTTTGCCATGATGCCCAACTTTGCCTTCTTTGTTCCAAAGCACGACGCGCGACGTTTATTTGGTGATCGTCGATTATCACCACAAAACGTCGCGCGTCGTGTGTCGAGCTATTTTGATAAAAGTAGATTAAACAAAATGTGAAAGTTGTTTTTTTTTTAACTTAAAGTGGGTTTGCTCTTTGCCTCAATCTAGCCCAGAGGAAAACACAACGACTAAGGTGGACCGAGCTCACCCATTTAAGGATAGGGAGGAAGTTTTCAGCGTACCTTAAGCTCTTTTCCTAAATTGCAAATAGCTTCCAGAAGAAACTGCAACTCCTGTGCACCGAAGAATCATCTTTTTTTTTTTCATCAAATGAGTCCTCCCGCCCTGGATGGAGCGTAAAGGACTGTCAGACTTGTATGGACTAACATCCATGGTGTTACCAACCCGTGACCCCAGCAGGTTTACAGCATCACTTTAATAGTCTCATCTCGAGGGAGTCATCGAGTCTCTAGTTAGTTTACCCCAGTCAACTGGTTGCCATGGCAACGTCTCTGGAGATAACACCACTTCGTTAGGTTTTTACGAGTACCTCCCGTTCTCCTGGTGGAACCAGATACTTGTTAGGCTGGCCACTAACCGGCTGGGTTTATGGCTTAAGGAATTTTCATAAAGGGCTTGCAGTTACTGTTTTAATTTGCTAGGACGGCTGTTATGAGTTCCTATTTTTTGCAGATATTCGATTCATAACGTTAACACACTATTTTTTGAATGTAAAAATCATCCCGCCCAGGTTGGAGTGGAAGGAACTGGTCAGACTGACCAGGGCCGCGGGACCTCGCTTGGACAGTCCCGCGAGATATAAAACCTTTTTCTTTATCGTGGTAAAATCGTCAAATGAAGCTTCCTACCCAGGGCAGAGCGGGATGGACTGTCAGACTCATAGTGACTAAAATCCACGGTGTCCTTCAATAGCCCCTTACGTTCCGGGGTCACGGTAATTCGTAAGTCCCGCAACCAGTAATTATAGAACCTTGGCTTGGGGTTTCTGATAAATACCTATATCAGTGTGTTACAGATTTGTATGGTCTACACCTAGTACACCTGAACCGGGTCTTTTGTTTGTGAGTTTAAATGCATCCACGATACAGAAGACGCTTCTAGAGTGGGGCAACGTTTAAAAAGAAAAAGATCTATGTCATTCCTGTAATAATGGAATGTCCTGAAACACTGAACGTCATGGCCTACGTGACTCCTGCAGCGCAGCCGGCAGCCGAGCTTTTGATAACCATATCGCTGAGAACGAGGTCACCGCTCGCAATCACTTTTATCTTATTTAACATAGCGCCGGTAGTCTCGTGTAGGAACTTACTCATTTTCACAGAAATACGATGAACTCTGTAGTTATTTCAGAAACTTTTCCTCTAGGTTATCGTTTTCATTGAATTTATAGATTTTTAGGAAAAATGTTGAAAAAAAAAATATTCTATCAGTTCTAAGTAAAATGCATAAAGCTGCGTACACACCACGATATCCTTACTCAAGTCGGTTGAATCATCATTGCTGCTGAGGCGACAATACACTTCAATGTTCACAGTTTGACACAAGATATTTCACATATTTGTATATTGACTGTAGCACAAAATTAAATGTTCAATGCAGGTAGGTTATCACTGTGTACCTAATACTTATTTACGATTTATTATTTATTAGATTAACCGGTATATCGAAAAATATGATTTTTATTTTATAACGCTTACAAACCTATTACGATAATTTGATTGTTGATTTTTACGCTCAAAGGTCAACGTTGATGCCATTTATATACTTACCTTAATAAACTGTACAGTATATAGTATATAGGTCAAGATTCTATTTTCGAGTAGCATTTTAATTTAGTGGATACTCTATGTCATCTTATTATATCCTTAGCCTTATGTGGACGAGGCATTACATAAAGTATATTCATCTGTATACACATTTGTTAATATACAATGTGTATACATAATAAACATGTAATTGTTATTCCATAAACTTCGTGATAATAAACGACATACTTCTAAAAACTACTGAATCACTTGAACAAGCTACTAAGATTGATCGGCATGGTGTGATCCAACACACATACAGACAAACAGTACGGTTGTATATTAAAACATAACACATCATGGCGTCACCCCGTGGTATTAGGTACAGGTTTCAATGATCGATGTGTAAACAATGACACGAGATTGCGAGACAGCGAGATAACCACATGTATTTTTGGGGTGGTCTGTGGAGGAAAGTATAAAATATATCGGCAAAAGCAAGTTCCTAACGCTTACTCCATCCCAATCTCTTTGCTAATGTAAAAAATCACATTTATAACACACATTCTGATAACAACTTGTAATGATTTTCACTCTATGCTGAAAGTAAGAAAGAAAACCACAAACTGAAAGTAAAATAAGGTGAGGATGGTGAGTTCGTTGACCCCGTGTAACTAGTTCAGAAGCCCTTCGCGAGGAAAATGAATGAACGCTTGAACGAAACCAATCTATTTCGTTCATTTCAATTTTAATAACTATTGGAAAAATCATCTTGACTGAGAAAGGCTTCATTCGATATTTGTATGTTACATAAGCTATTAGCGAAATCTTTCAGTCAATTTTGTTAATAAAAAGCATAAGCGTTTATATAATTTAATTATATATAAGATATTGTGATTAACTAACTTAGTTTCGGACATCGCCTCTTAAAAAAAACCTAATACAGAATTGGGTTGGCTTAAATAAAATGTGGGCATCCATATTAATCCAAAAAACTTACACTACTTACAAAGAATATAGGTACAGTAGTCAGTATCAGTACTGAGTAAAGCAATCTGTGAGAGATGATAACTGAGTTGTTGATGAAATCGAAATAGTTGTCCTAAACAATGGCGGCCCAAATCTAAGGTTAACCCTGAGACTGTGATATATTATCAGCGCGGGTATAATCCCACTGGATTGTACTGGGATTGTTTTGTACCCTGTCTCGGATCATGCTAAATACGGTACGGAGGCATACAAATTACCACTCTCCAATGATCGAAACAAGATCTCCTTATCTACAGTTGAAATACGTCCACTGCTGGATTTAGACATCGCGATCGTCCAAGCACCATCACGTCGATCATTATTGTAGTTCCCGCAACCAGCAGTTCACAGATTACAGATACTGAACATAAACCTGAATTTGGAATCTGGGCATCGACGACATCGTAGAAGTCCTCTGAATGCTGCTACTACTAGTCGCCGGCCGCTACTCCAAAATGATTGAATCAGTTTTTGACTTTGAGATGATGGTATCCAATTAATTTTAGCTAACTCGTAATGTCCCACTACTGGGCGAAGGCCTCCCTCTCCATTCAGTTCTATCGCTCATGATTGTACGCTACGTCGTTCCAGTTCGCAAGGAAGAGATACGGGAAGACAGCCAAATGAATAGGCTTTACCTAGTAAAATACAGTAGTAAGCCACCTCCAAAGTTTCCATCTTTGTAGACGGCCGACCTTCAAGAGTGTGCGAGCCTCGCAGGGTGACAGCAGTGGTGTTAGGAGCTTAGCGTTCAATTAGCAACTACATGTGTCAGCAGAGAGCTTCTATTGTCGGATCAGAAGGCTTTGGACCTCTGACATGCATGTTAAATTATTGTGTCGGAACTAAATCTGTCTCTAGTTCTGTATAATGGACTCTAGTTTTGGAGTTTGAAAACCTAACTTAATAATTACAAATGTGCAAGTACACAACCGATCATTTTGAAATACGTTGTCAGGTGTACAATGACGAATATAGGGTACCTTTCATCACGATAAAGTACTGTTCCTGAGAAAAACAACAATAATGTTCATCTGAATGGTCCGAATTGAGGGACTAATTCAAAATGAACGCTAGCGAAGTCGCAGGGTTGAGGCTTGGTATTGTATACTGGAGTCTACTTTTAGAATTTGTTGGAATATAACGATATCATTTTGTGGCCAACATGCTACAGAGTTTTACGAGGTTTTCCTACAACAAATGTAAATAAGGTAGCAGGAAATTAAGCAAAGTCATATCTAGAAATAAACAGGGTTTCATTTAGTTATAGATTACCACAGATACCAGAAAATATTAATGTAACGAAACTGTGTTTATCAAAATCAACAAGTGAAGAGCGAATGCTGTGTGGTCGATGGCGAATTATGAGCTCATAAAGTAATCGTTACATCTGATGAAGTATTGCTCAACTGTGAGCACATTGTCACACAATACCGTCCGAGCTCCATCATGAGGTACTGAACCCGATCAATCCTTTATTTTTTTCATTCAACTATACACAATGAAATTAGAGTCATAAAACGACCACTCTAAGGTTTAAAATTCATTAGCATCAATCAATGACCGATCTAATTTCATTTTAATTAATGCCTGCACTTTGATAAATAAGAGCATCCACTTGTCTCTTTGGCCTAAAAATAGAACTTACGTGTATTCAATTTTGATTCTTGTCTTAGCAGTTTAAGGTCGTATTTAGATTGCGTGGTATGTTCAAGGAGTTGTTAAGGGAGGTCTTGCGGGCACACGTGTGCCTGATGTGTCGCTGAGTGCTCCACTTCAGCGCTGTAACGTTGAATGTTATCTCACAGTTATATCGTCTTAGCGGTTATTATAACACTGATAGCTAAGTATTTTCTGCTTAGTGGTTTCGTATTTTTTTTTCGTTTACCTAAAATCATAGAATGATGACAAGAATGAATTTATCTCACACTGGAAAAAGTAACAATCTCCATTGGTGGGGATTTGTCAGTGGGGTCTTCTGGAATACACCATAAGGAGCGGCACGGTTAGGACGACAGGGCAGTATTTATGTAAAAAATCCTAGTGCTCACCTGTTTCGTTAGCATTCTCCAAACTATGGAGGTTGGGGAATGTTAACGAGCTGTTGTTAAAACATTGTTCAGTGTTATTTTCAGTTCGGCATTAAATATTCCAGGTATTTGCAGAGAGGATTGAAATGTTGCTACTGACAGTATGTTATTTTTCCGTTGAGCAAAATTAAAAAAAAACACACACACACACTTTGTGTTTTATTTGATACGTAGTCTGAAGCTGAAACTGAACTTTTTTGGGTTTTATAATTTATTCATATTGATGAGAGCGTCTACTAGAGATAATTAGCGAGTTATTTAACTAGCGCCCCGGCTCTAGAATAGAATAGAATATATTTATTTGTACTGGTGGTACTCTGCACTGGTGCAATCACTACTATATTATGCATGTTATATACATAAAAACCTTCCTCTTCCTATCCTATCACACACTCTGTCTTTTAAAAAAAACTGCATCAAAATCCGTTGCGCAGTTTTAAAGAAGAAGGTTTTAATACTATGCAGTGATAAATATGAGCAGTGCACTTGCCTGGTGAGGAGACCTTGACCAAGTTTAGTTTTCTTGAAGAAATTCTTAGGAGAGAAGGGAAGGGGATCTGAAGAGGTCTCTCAATCAAAAGTTCGCAACTGTCCGAACTCCTGGCCGAGCATCAAGCAAGTTTTTAATGAGTAGAATGAAGAGCTCTCATAACGATAATATTATTAAACATGACGCCGTCACTTCGCGTCGGTTCTACAGGAAAGTAGCAAAAACACATTAAACAAACTTGAGTGTTGAGAAGTTTCTTTATTAAATCTTGAAACCCTTCCTGATTAGCGTCAGTGGGAGTTAATGAGCGGCGTGCAGACGAGCGTCCCCGCCGGAGCCTCCTCCGAACTGACGGCGACGACTTGCCCTCTGCCCTCTTAATGTATCTACTCTGTCCTCCATCTCAGCTCTCCATTGTGAAGGCTCGCAGATTAATGAAGTGTAAAAATTAACTTGTCTAATGATGATTAATTGCAGACGCCATCTTTTGAGAGAGCTGTTTCCGTTTCTCTTTGATTCAATAAAGGTACTTTATGTGTTCTCACCTCGATGTTGTAAAGCTATAACAGCGTAGCAAGTCGACTGCTGATCCATTTAATTGGATTACATTACAAATGCTGTTCAATAAGTCGAGTCCAATCGAATTCACCCAACATGGCGCCAGATGGTTTGTTTTCGAATAAAACCAGTATGTTTTGGAAAGGCACGACACTGGTCGGCTACAATCTCCATGACACGGAGTCGCTGACCACAAACATCGAAACAGACCGAAATAACACTATTTATGGAAATTTTATTATTTTTGTCTCTGTTTATTGTATTTTTATGCATCCATTAATTTAACTTTGTGGCTGAAAACTGCAATGAACCGGTTTCTCAACATGTATTATTTGTGTGTCATGGGAACTTAAACTTTATCATATAAGACATAGAATCGCTTTTGTGTTATAAGATAATTTGAGATAAAAGCTGATGGATCAAGTTGTTTTTGAAGATAAAACTGTAGTTTATTATGATTCACGTGCACATGTGGTCACATAACATAGTAACAGAAGTTGTACTCGGAGCCGGGGCAGGCGGGCAGGATTACTTCAGTCAATCGGAAGAAGTAATCTAGAGTTCTGTGGTACTGTCGCAGAGTTGCAAGAAGCCACTCTGAATGAGAAAAAAATTAGAAAGAAAGGAATATTTAAGAAAAAGTGTTATTTTAGGATGAAGTTGTTCTAGACAACACTCATTGGATGAAATCTAGACAGAGGTTAACCTTTCGCGGAAGTTAGCACCTTTATTTATAAGGATCGCATTTCTCTTCATTACAAATAAATACACAATGACACACAAGTGTCTAATAATTATGTACTAATGTCATAAATGTACTACGAGTAATGTCACAGGTTACTCGCAGTATAATATTTTTAACTTTAATTCTTCTGACTTACGATTTTGTTGTTAGGTATTCTTTTTTACCTATCCACATTGGACCCATCTGATGGATGGTACATTCTCACAGAGAGGAGGCCTGTGTCCCAGCAGTGAGAATATTATAGGCTGATCATGTTATACGGTTTACGTGTTTCTTATTCTTTATTTATATTTCTGTGGCACGGGTTGTTATAATACTTTAGTTTTAAGCAGTCGTTGTAAGATCTTATTGAACATCTTCATCATCATCGTCATCACCACCATATGTTCCCGAACCTTCTGTGTCCGCACTGCATGTGTTGTCGCGGCGAGGTGACTACCCGCCAATGTAAACACGGAACACTGTTGCTATGTCTCTTATCATGTTATCAGCGCCTCGCTGTCGCACGGTCGGAGTGTACGTCTGCACTGCCCTTGCAGGAAACAGCTAATTACTAATTATGAATGTTTACGCGAATGTACGTATGTCAATAGAGATTTCGTCTTATCAGAAAGATAAGGTAATAAGGTGTGGACTTGATATTTGTTTTAAAACATGGTAACATGGGCTTTGTAATGTCATGAAGCAAAACAAGTCATTCTTAAAGGAGGTTCGGATCGATAGACGTCAGACTGAGACAGACTGTTGTCTAACTACTGGCTTCTTAAAGGCTTGTGAGACAGTATTCCGTTTTGGAATGCTATGAGTTACGTCTGCGCGGGCGGCGTAGCGGCGTCGTAGCAATATTGATGAGAATGGTTTTTATATTCATCAGTCCAGCCAGAAGTCTTTGGTTGACTAGTCACCGACACGTACATCTCTATCTGAAACGTATTATTATGTATTCCATATTCATCCACCGGAACGTAATATTAACTTGATCGTCTGAATATTAGGTACGGGCTCCGTTCTTATTTAGCAGTTAATTCTATCAGCTCGCATGTTCACAGACTGAGTGTAACACAATCTTTGACAATTAACAGGATAATGTTATCATCATTACATTAATCAAATGATGCGGAGTTCCTCTTGAAGTGAACTGATAGAACAACTCAATGCTCTTCAAAGGAGTTACTTCAAACATTGAGTTCAGACTGACGCCAGTTCTTGCGCGAAATTGCGATCCGCGCTGAGTCGACACGACCAGCGCCACTTGAGCCGCGCTACCCTCGGGAAACAGCGAGGGCTTGGGGAAATGTGCGGGAACTAGTGATTGGCAGGTGGCTAGGTACACTGGTCGGCTGGTCTCCAAGTTTGAGTATGATTGATGATAGGTGGCGCAGTAACTGTTTGAGCCTGTAACGTTTAGTAATTTGATAGGCGCTCGACGCACAGCGCTCGTCGCTCGGGAATACTTCTCGAACATTGAGTATGTTTTCTCATTTCGTTTTATTAGTTACGGAGATTATTAAGTCAGTGATGGAGTCATTATTTTCATGCGATATTGTTAAGGAAAACTTTCAATATCTTGCCAACATGTTTTTGAGCTTACCTACTCTGTGTAGAAGGTTCCATAATCTTGTAGACGTTGAAAAGTACAACACACCGACATAATACAATGTTTGTAGATATTATTGTATACCATTGACTTTCCACTAACTAACTACGAGATAAGGGGCTTGTTTTCATTAGTGAAGTCATTAATCTCAACTTGCGCTAATCATCGTGAATCATTAATTTATTATCTCACTTTCAAAATTACAGTCAACAACCTTTATGAGTTATCTGACCCTGTGCTGACTGAGTCCAAGTGAATATGATCATCTGGCATGGCCGCCTGTGTATACCTTTAGTGCAAAGAGAATTAAAACCACTTGAGAGCTCATAGAGCGATTTCGCCTAGGCACACGATTCACCAGTGCGGGCCGGGGACCGGGGGATTGCGTCTTCCCCCGTTCCTCGGCCCGCGGTAGTTGTGATTGGTTGATGCAACAATGTCAGTAAGAATAGTGATAACAAGTAAATCCAGCAACAATAATATCGATATCGATAAAATCGATGGCAATTAAGTCTTCTTTTGCTTTTTTCAATGTTGATTTGTATGTAGAGAAGTAAATGAAGATTAAACGAAAATAATAATAAACTAAACAAACGGCGTCGGTCCTTTAAAGCTTCAAAGCAATCAGGGGCCGTTCAAGTATTACGTAAGCACTATGGGGGGGTGGGGGGGTCTTTGCTTTGCTTATTTTGGATGACATGGGGGGTAGGGGAGTCTAGATGATGATTACGTCATCGGTAGTTATATACTTATAATAATCTTTGTTAATACTCCTTTTTGAAATAAAAGCTCAGTTGGGTTTCTGCAATAAAAACAGATTTATTTATTTCTTTCTGTTTACAAGATAAACTGAAGATTACACAAATCAATTAGAAATAGCCTTACCTGCAATAAAAACAGAAAACAACATTAAAAGTTTTTACTTCAGGTGGTTTACAACTTATTGTTTATTTCTAGCACAAATTATAATCTTCAATGCTGAATATTCAGACAGACCACAGAGCAAAATTGCCACAGAGTATGTTTCTATAATGGAGTCTATAACGCTGTCGGGAACGCGGCAGATTCAAAAAGGAAGTGACGTCTCGAGTAAATGAGAATCGTCGTTTTCTTTATATCTCCCCCCCTAGGAGGAGAACAATCACATAACATCTGTGTGATTGTTCGTCGTGTGGTCAGCTATCGGAGTTAATTTTGTTATATGAAAAAGATTTGATTCTGTTTTCTTGTGTCCGGTATCAACCTCATAGATTGAATTGGAGATCTTCTGTAGGATTTTATATGGTCCGATTCTTATTTCATCCAGCTTTTTCCTGTTGAGGCGGTTCCCATTTTCCACATACACTAAGTCTCCGGCATCCAATGTAATTTCTTTCCTGTGTTTGTTGTAACGTTCTGCATTTTGAGTATGGGACTTCTTGGTGTTTTCATACGCTAATTTCCGATCTTTTTCTAGGTCTTCATTTGTACAATTTGTCTTCAATTCGTGGGGCAAAATATTGACACTTTCACCTTCCATTAAGTATTTCGGAGCGAATCCAGTAACCGTGTGCTCCGTTTCGTTGTATCTTCTAACACATTCCTGAGCTATTGCCGTCCATGCTTTGTTATTTTTGTTCTCGTTTATTTTGCATCTTATTTTATTCACCAGGGTTTGGTTCAATCTTTCATTAAGCCCATTTGAGAATGGGGCGTCTACGGCCGTAAAAATCATCTTAATTTGCTTCATCTTCAAAAAATTTTTAAACTCTTTTGAATTAATGCCAGGGTATTGGTCCGTTAGTATTGTTCCTATATCGTTACTTTCTGTCACTTTCGTTGTTAGTTTTATAAAGTCATTAGCAGTTTGGTTTTTCGATGTTAAAATATAAGCATATCTGGTAAAATGATCAACTAAAAGGTGTAAGTATTTTTTTGTTGATCTTGATCCCCCAAATCCACCAATGGTATCAATGGACATAATATCAAATGGGTTTTCAGCTGGGCCTAAATGTGATAAGAACCCAAATTTAGATTTTTTCCTTGATTTGTTTTTTATACATACAGAACAATTATCGCAAACTTTCTTGATATTCATTATCATATTTGTTGCTGAGTAAAATGGAGTTATCTTGCTGATCATTTGCGATCTTCCCAAGTGACAGTAAGTATCGTGTACTTCTTTTATTAATATTTTACTGAGGTTTTCAGACAATAGAATTTTGTCTTTTGTTTTTGACTTTTTATAATAAATGCCATTTTTTGATATAATGTTTCTTTTCTTTTGCTGTAAGTCCATGTTCTCATTCTGGTCCTTTTTTATGTCTTCGAGACTTATTAGATTTACAACTTCCAGGATGTCGTCTGTGTTATCATTCGGTTCTAAAACTGGATTTCTGCTTAGGCAGTCTGCTTCTTGATTCGATTTTCCAGGATTGTATTTTATTGTGAAATCATATTGAGATAGGTAATATGTTAAGTCTCCTAGCTCTTCATCCGTCCTAGACTTTATGTTCAAGTTTTCCAGAGGTTTGTGATCCGTGTATACTGTGAATTGTTTCCCAAATAGCCAGTGTTGCCAATATTTCACTGCTTCTTTAATGGCTAAACATTCAAGGTATATTGCTTTTTTTTTCTTTTGTGCTTCATTCAATTTTCTGGAAAAATATGCTACAGGTCTATAACTTTTATTTTCATCTTCTTGCTTCAACACAGCTCCAACTCCTTTGATACTAGCATCAGTATAAATTTTAATTGGAGAATTTGGGTTAAAAATTTTGAGGACTGGTTCCGAACAAAGCAATGTTTTAATTTTCTCAAATGAATCTTGACATTCCTCTGACCAAACAAATTTCACATTTTTCCTCAGAAGATTATGTAATGGGTCTGAGATTTGTGCCATGCGTGGGATGAATTTATGGTGATAGTTGATTTTTCCAAGGAATTGTCTTACATTTGTTCTTGTTTCTGGAACTGGAAAGTTTCTCACTGCAATTAAGTAATCTTTCTGTGGTTTTACTGAGTTCTTTTCAATAATATGTCCTAAGTATTTTGCATGATTCTTCGCAAATGAGCATTTTGAGAATTTTAGTCTGAATCCCTCTTTGTGAATTGCTTCCAATAGTCTTGAAAGATGCTGTATATGTTGTGTAAAATTTTGTGAAAATATTAATATATCATCGATGAAAGACACTGCAAAATCAGAAAGTTTGTATTTTCTTATTATATTATTTAATATTCTTTGGAAAATTGCAGGTGCTGTTTTTAATCCAAAAGGGAGGCATGTCCACTGAAAGTGTCCTTCTTGTGTTACAAATGCGGTTTTAGGTCTGTCTTGAATCCTTAGAGGAATTGACCAGAACGCAGAATTTATATCTAAAGTTGTAAAATATTCGCAGTTCACACTTTTTATTATCAAATCCTCAATCAGTGGGAAAGGCTGTGCTTGAGGAGTTATAATTTTATTTAGATCTCTGAAATCTATACACATTCTTGTTTTTTTATTTTCATCTTTCTTAAAAGCCAGAGTAACTGGAGCAGCAAAAGGGCTGTATGACTCCTCAATAAGGCCTTTTTCCAATAATTTTGCAACTTGGCTTTCTATCTCTTTCCTATCTTCGAATGTGCACCTGTAAGGCCGTTTATAACAGTATTTTTCTTCCATTAGATCAATATGAGCCTCATAGTCTTTAACAGTACCAATGTCGTATTTATCTTTGGCAAATACGGATTTATATTTGTCTAACAACTTGTCGATTTCAGACTGTTCATACATATCTAAATGATTCACAATCATCTCAAATTCATCAGTATTCAGATGGCTGTTGAAGTTTACTTCATATTTTCTCACATTGTTTGTTTTTTCTTTTATGTCACCCAACAAAACAGGAATATTGACATTTGTGTGATTCTCAGTCACTTTATTTAAATCAGTTTCATTTTCGTGTTTTTGAAAGTCTTTGTTCTGAGTAATCCTTAGATCTTCAGTCTGGGTCAATTTAAAATTTTCAATACAGTCTAAACCAACCAAAAAATCATAACTGAAATTCTCACTGTCTACAATAAACACTTTGATCATTTTCTCAATATTGTAAATTTTCACTTTTAAGGTTATCATTCCTTTTGTTTTTCCTGCACCATTAATAGTTTTCAAGCTTACATTTTGTAAATTTTCCATGTTTTCTTCTTTAATTTTTAACAATTTTGCATTTATCAATGACACATTTGAACCCGAGTCATAAATACCAGAGATTTCTAATATGTCATTTATTAATAACTTGATTTTTATTAATGGTGGTACTTTAAGTTTTTTGGATCCTCTGTATTCAATTCCACCTCCAATTCCGAATTGTTCACAGATTTAAATGATCCAATTTTTTTGTTTTTGTCTTCTTTCTCTCTAAACCAGCATATTGATTCAGGATGAAAACGCTTCCCTTTGTTTGCCTTTTCACATATTTCACATGGAGCTTTGTCTTCATTTTTGTTTTGTTTATTATCCAAGAAAGGTTTTCCTTTTTTTTCATTTATATTTTTCTTGACAAGATGCTCTAGTCTACTTATTTCGTTGTAAAGATCTTGAGTTTCTTGAACAGTTTCTCGGTCAATCTTGTCGGATACATAATTTGGTAAACCAATGGCAATGAGATCAATCAATGTTTCAGTATCTATGGATTTTCTGATTTGAAGTAGTAACTTTTCTTTTTTTAGGGCATATTCAAGCAAGGAACCTGATTGATATTTGAAGTGAAAGGCATATCGAATAGGTGACCAACCTTTGTTCCCAAAAGTTCCAATGAAGATTTTTTTCCAGTCATTCCATTCTGATTCTATAGAGTATTTCAAAATCATGCTAGTGTACCAGTCAGCACTACACTTTTCAAGGAAAAACTTCAAGATCTCTATTTTTTTCCTATCTTCTGCCACTACACAGCGAACACATTCTTTTTCAAATTGATTAATCCATTGGCTGGCATTGGTGGTTTTTTCATCAAATTTTTCAATCATGAAATCTTTAGCAATTTTATTTAAGTTCTTAACTTCAGAAGTTTGTTCTTTGGATTCTAGAACTTTTTCAAGCAGCTTCTTTATTGTGTCTTCTGAGGTGACTGTGGTAGATGTTTCAGTTGTTTTTTCTGGGATCTCTTCTAAATAAAAATTTTCAAATAATAAGTTACCTTCTTCATCTAAATAAGCCTTTTTCATATTTTCTGTTAAGGTTATCCAAACTTTCCTGAATTGGTTTCTTTTTCCCAATGTGTTTTTCACTCTGCCGTACACTTGTGATGTTATCAATTCTTTGTGTAAACTTGTTGGTTGGTATTCATCAGGTATTGCAAAAGAACGACCATCTTGTGTGCCGATTGAGGTTAGGCACAATATTGTTGTTTTTCCATCTGACGCTCCTCGCATTTTAAAATCAAACCTTAGTTTTTCCATTTTTCTCGAAGTATTCACAATAATGTTGTTTTATAATAATCTTTGTTAATACTCCTTTTTGAAATAAAAGCTCAGTTGGGTTTCTGCAATAAAAACAGATTTATTTATTTCTTTCTGTTTACAAGATAAACTGAAGATTACACAAATCAATTAGAAATAGCCTTACCTGCAATAAAAACAGAAAACAACATTAAAAGTTTTTACTTCAGGTGGTTTACAACTTATTGTTTATTTCTAGCACAAATTATAATCTTCAATGCTGAATATTCAGACAGACCACAGAGCAAAATTGCCACAGAGTATGTTTCTATAATGGAGTCTATAACGCTGTCGGGAACGCGGCAGATTCAAAAAGGAAGTGACGTCTCGAGTAAATGAGAATCGTCGTTTTCTTTATATACTTTTTTACACGAATGGCAACCCTCACATTGTCTTTGGTTGAAAACGAAACGCATTTTCGGGGATTCTCGCAAATAATGCATATGTAAATAATACATAAATTGAAAAATGTTTACGTAAGCATGGGGGAGGGGGTAAGTGCTTTGCTTACTTTTGCTGACAAGGGGTACGGGGGGGGTAAATAATTGTAATAAATCTGCTTACGTAATACTTGAACGGCCCCTCAGCTGTGAAATGCCTTGAACAAATGACGCTATAATATTTTGGAAACCAATTTTCCCTGTTAGTGGCATTAATCCACTTTTCTTTAACTTCCGGAATATTTGGAAAACTAAAATGTAAACGTAAAAAATAACATTATTTTTTATTTACCATTAGAAATTATCGATTAAATAATTTATCAACAATGTTTTAAGTTGTCACATCACTTCAGCACACAGCACAAAGTACTTATGGATAGAAAGAGATAGACTTATCTAATATTCTAGTGAAAGTAAAGGACTTTTCAAAAGACATCAACGCGGTATCCCAAAAGACATCAACGCGTAATCCTTTTTTCGTAACCAACCAGTTTAGCTTGAGCCCTCTTATTACCAATAATGTAAATAAATATAAACATATTTTACTTACCGATGAAAACTTATACCATCTTTTTTATAACTAGATGTTTTAGATGATTTCCCGCACCATTTAATTGCACAGGTACTCATTTTTGCTTCGGTTTTATTCGATAAATGTTTTTTTAGGTTCCAAAATTAAGGAATGTGCACAGATCCAACAACTGGTCAGTACTAAAACATTCATTCGTATCGGGATCTCATATAAGTGCTATTCCATTGATGTGTCGTGAGCCTGAGTCGCCCGTATGAGCGGTCAAGTGGTTATATTGTCATTGCTTTAGTGTTACCCAACACTAGGTGCAGATAGGCGGTGGGAAATGGTAATAGGGAGCTAATGATGTGTGTTACTAGGTAGCTAGTGATGTGTATTATTAGGGGAAAATTAGACTGACTGTCAAACTTCCGAACTTCTTACCACTCATAAAAACTTTAAAATCATCCTCACAGTTAAAGTTCTCTTGTTCTCTAATCTCGATTGCGTCTGTTACCAGTGTAACAGTGGTGTTTTGTCAAGACGGCCTGGCAGCTACGTAACTCAAACCAATGGATCAAACGTTGTTGTCATGTGCTAGGGCCGATGTTTGGTTGAGATAAAATTATTTTTTCACTCCCGTTAAATTATGTTGACATTCAGACAGCTGCGATTAGTTTTATCTGACCAGTATACGATTCTTTCTAGCTTTATAAACACCATTTTTATCCTACAACGCCAGAAAGTCGTCAATAAGGCTATGGTCGCATACCCACCGTTCTCTCTATCAAAGGGAATCGACTAATACCTGTTATATAACTGAACATGATTGAGTCCAAAATAGAGAGTATTTAATCTTCTCAGCCGTAATAAATCCGTTACAAATAAATATCCAACCTGCTGAATATCTAAGTGTGGTTTATGACAGAGCTCTGCCTACGTTGGCACCGTTATAGTCGTGAAGTTATGGCATGTTCTGTTAGTTGACACTATCTATGAGACTAATGTTATTTGTATTTGCGGAGGAGTATAATTTGTAGAGTTGTTAAAAGCGTTCACCTTATAGTTGGCTTTGTTCGAATAATACTCAAATTTATGCGTAAATATCAAGCTGCTTACATATATTACTAATAGCTTAGTTATATTGTTAGAGAACACATGACAGTCAATAATTGTGTGACGTCAATTAGGTGGTCGGTGATGTAGGCAATATTGAACACGCGTCTAGAGATCGTTAACAAACATTCTGTAATCTGTGCAGTCTGTGCTCACACGAAATGGACTTGTGCGTTAACGATATTTTTGAGGAAAGAATTAGCTGCGAGTGAGAATCGAACCCGCGTCTTCTGGATAAGTCCTCCAGACGCCGATCAATTAGGAGGCTACCGCAACTTCACACTTCGAAACGGAATCTTTAATTCTCTTGTTTGAACTTTTTACGGTAACGGTGTGGAGTTGCGGTAGCCTAAGTGGAAAGGCGTCTGAAGTAGATATCCACAAGACGCGTGTTGGTTCGAATCCCACTCGCATCTGAATTTTACTTTTCTCAAAGATATCTTTAAGACACGTGACGCATGTGTTAATGCTTATAAATAATTAAACATTTTTGTGGCTTAACATCGAACTTGTACGTCGGATGTTGTTGTTCACATTCTTGTGCCAAACAGGGTAAGCAGGAATCCATGAGAAATAAATTATGTAAGCCTTCATAGAAGCCTCGTTTAGTAAGGAGTAACATTATTAACATGTTTCAGTCTACTACACCCCTAAGTTTGTAGGAAAATGGCCTCGATGTTGCATCTTGTTTCGAGAATAACCGGAGAGTGCAGTTTCAAAACTAAACTATCTGTAATTTGCATGCGTTTTGCATCAAGAGAAGTTAGTAGTAAGTTATTTTAATGCAAAGCATGCCAGGTAAGTACTATGTATGCCAGTAGATCGATGTAGCGGCGCACAGCGCGGCAGCCGCGGAGTGAGGGGGGCACGCCAGCATGCCAGTGGCTCGCGACACGCGGCGCGACGAGCGCGTGTGCCAGTAACTGGCAGCAATCGTTGTTTGAATATCACAAAATGTCTCGCTGGGGCGACGAGAAGACGTTGCACTTCATCTCATGCTACAGGTACCACGAGTGTCTGTGGAACCCTGCCTCAATATTTTATAAAAAAAGGGAAGCTCGCGCGAAGGCGTATGACTCAATGCTGGAACAGTTCGACGACGAGAATATGACAGTACAGCTGATCAAGGCGAAGATCAAGAACATCAGGACCACGTATCACCAGGAGCTCAACAAGATCAAACACTCCAGGCTGGCGGGGGGAGCGCCCGTGTACAAGCCGACCTTAACCTGGTTCGACGCGATGGATTCATTTTTACGTAATATTATGAACAAAGAGCCAACACAAATAGTAAGTATTAAAACACTGTCAATAAATTGTCAAGCAGCTTGTAATATTTTTATTTTTAGCGTGGTAATGAAATGAAACGAGTCCTCACGCCCTGGCGTGGAGCGGAAGGGACTGTCAGACTTGTACTGACTGAAATACACGCTGTTCCTTCAAACGCCCTTTACCTCCCAGTGTCACGGTTACCTGTATAGTCGGTCCCGCGACCCTGGCAGGCGTTTGGGCCTTTTATGGGGGTCCCGTCAGATAGCTGACTGTTCATTGAGGAGCGTGTGGAACACAACGCGCATATGACTCAGGCATGGTCCATGATCGGACGGTGGGTCACCTATTATTCGCCGTGCCCGCATGCCCACACCGTCCGCATGGGCATGCCTACTTAGCACCAAAGATGCTTTATAATTTGATGCTGATACTGGTACTTACTTTCAATATTTCTGCTTTTTTAATTTTCTTAACACCCTAACCTCATGGCACCGCTCCTACTGCCGCAGTCTCACGTACTCTGTGTTTCACTGGGACAGTGAGTGAACACTTCACCTACAGATATGACTAGACTGGTATTCTGAGATATTTTTGGACAAACATTTCACTTCAACAATAACAAAAAATAAGTATGATAAAGGCCTATGCAACTTTTTGGCATCAATTTTGTTTTTTTCTTTCGATAGTAATGAAATGTTGGTCATTAGTAAGTAGACTGCAACCTAAGAAGTAAAAAACAATAAAAAAAATCTAAACCGTAACCGCCCAGAGATATATTATTTTGTTCTAATCAGGAGTAAATCAATATATCTGTGGATTCCTACAAAAAATAACTCCTGATTAGAACAAAATAAAAACCGTCATATCTCTGGTTGGTTACGATTTAAAACCTTAATTTTTTTTCTATGGACTTCTTAGCTGCTAGTCTAATTGTGCCCAAAATTTAATCACTGGCAAAAGAAAAACAAAAATTGATGCCAAGCTCCGTACTAAAAGTTGCATTCCCTTTTAAATTAAGTTGTTTGTTTCAGACTGACCAACAAATATTACAGAAAGTTGAAAATTTGAAACGGAAACTAAATTCTTCAACTACCGCATCGTCAAAAACATCAACAGTCAATAATTTAGACAATAGTGAAGTGATACAGCCACCAGAAGAACAAGTACAGGCAAAGAAACAAATAAGAGTGGTCGCTAATAAACTGATGAGTCGTGGCGACAACCAAATAGCTGGTCGACTGGAGAGTACATCGACAGTCAGCACTGCAGGTGTGTGTGAGGATGAGTTCCATTTCTTCGGTATGAATGTAGCAGCTCAGCTGAGAAGACTCCCACTACACGTAGCGTTACAGTTGCAGACTGACTTCCAAAATACACTATTTCTGGCAAGAATTGGTCAGGCCTCTCCTAGCGGTGCTGAAATGGAAGACACTACCATGCAAGTAAATGAAGACATAAGTGATGGTGATTCTGTTGATGATTCAGTTGACTATGACGTGGAGGATAAAAAAGAGTTCTCCCAGCACGTTCAAGACGCGATTAAACGTTCGATAGAGAGTAAAATGCCCAGTGATAATGATATCAAAAAAGATTGGGACGCATGTTAGACCCAATCTGAATATTACTAATATTTAACAACTTACGTACTTACTACTTAGCTTTATATTCTTAATTAAAGAGGTTAAAAAAAATAACATCCAACACTGTGAGGAATGATATGAAAGAGGAAGTAGTAAATGATGCTGCGACGTCTGACAATGGGAGAATGGAAGAACAAAACGTGTTGCGATGACCACAAGTAAAATGACATGAAGGCAGGAAGACGATGATGATGATGAATAACTGTTTATCATTTGGTCACCACATTTGGTCGATGACAATCGAAGGTAGATGATGATTAATTTGTAAGAAACTATACTGCAAAAAAGTTGTGCCAACAGATGGTGTTCCATAGGAGGAGTACATACCATTGTTTAATAGTAACAAAGCAATCAGGATGGGTGTGACGAGTTGTCAACTGAAATCATTGCGCTGTAATGAGTTTTTTATGACAGCAGAACAATTAGCTGATTGCGAGGGGACCGGCCGAGGTAGGCGCGCGTTTTTGTTGCTTTTTAATCTGTGTTCACAGAATATGTGGGTGTAAGTAACTCCAACGAAATATGTTTCGATAGTAACTTGAAATTATCTTTTTTGACTGATTATGAAGGGACGTAAGACTCGGTTGGCGCAGTGGCCGAGCGACCGATTACTGTGTGCTATGAGTGCTGTGTGTCGCGGGTTCGATTCCCGCATGCAAAAAATATTTAAATGGTCTACAGACAGTTTGTCCGGGTCCGACTGTTTCTGTATATGGCGTTAATGATTGTACAGGCACTAATGACGCAGGTGAAATGCTTGGAAATGGGTTTCGTAAAAAATAAACTAGCAATAGAATATTTAGGAACTACGATTCTAATCTAAAAAATCAGCATAGTGGGTGATAAAAAATGTCGAAACATAAAAGAGTTGATATAAGCAAGAGAAAATTTAATAAATCCTTTAGAAAGTGTTAGAAGTTTAACGGGCGATAGTTACTTGTCAAAGCATTTTGCATAATTAAGCTTGAATACTTAACTATGCCGATTGCGCGGCATTGGATTCGAAAAGAAGAGTGTTGAAGAAGAAATAGACTGTTGCTATTAGCACTATTAAGTATTCTGTGCTATTAGGCTATATTGTATAATGTTCTAAAGTGAATTCGAAGTAAAATTCCCATATGTAAATTGTAAACAAAGAAACTGCACCCATGAGTGGACCAGGCGGGTTATTGTTCATTTGAATAATTCTGAGTGCAGTGGGGAGCTTTGTCCAGCGCTGGTAGCACCGGTCTGTGCGACAATAGCTGCATGCAATACAACACTTTTATAACAAGAAATGTAATGATGTGTTTGTACTATTATTATGTATATTTTTTACGTTATTATTTGTTAAAACACTGAACTGTGATGCAAATGTTTTTTTAGTAAATGGTCATTTGGTATTTATGAAACTTATATTAGCATTTATAATTATGATCGATCTTAAAATTAAATACTATGTAAATGTTTAAACTTTATCAGGTAATAAAGTTTGATAAAAAAAAATGTTTTAAATTATACTAAATTAACGTTTTATTAGTTTACAACCCTGTTTGAAATAAAAAAGAAAATGTAGATAAGTATAAACAGATTGACGAAAACAATATAAAACCGGTTGCAGGAGAACAAGGTCGTTGTGATACTAGCGAGAACCCGACATCGACGAGCATCGAGGATCACAACACTTGGATACGACTGACGAGTACAATTATTATTTTGGTTCCATTGTCTGAGTAACAAAGTATGTAAGTAGGTAGGTACTTTATTGAATATAATATGATTTTTACTTTTTATATCTAAATCAACAAATAGCCGTGTAGTTATGGATGGCTTATCCATCTATGAATGTGACTCATTCAACTTTGTTTTTCTGCAATTTTATTGAGTATGGAAAATTTGCAGTTTTATGAAAACATATGTGATAGTATGTCATTGGTCACGATCACTTTACGTCACCTTTTTTTCGTTATCAATCTAATCTTGGCATAAGTATCGGCAGATTTCCACTTATCTGCTCCAAAATACTGCAGTGCTGTAATCAGCACCAAATTGTTGACAATCAGCATGTGAACATCACGATTTCTACCTATATTTTCATGTTATTATCTTCGGTTAATAAATGATCAATTTACATTATCAGATATTATTTAGGTATGATGGATGATGTTGTTATAGCATTAAAACATGGATAGGTTAGTGTATTTAATGATAATGTGTTTCAAATAATAAAATATTTAGAAGGAACATCCAGATGTAACAAGTCCTGGTTCGCCCATATAAAAAAGAGTTAGATGATCCTAGTGGCCCCATTCCACCCGGCGCTCTACGCCGAGCGGCAGTTACGATAAATTTACGCGCACTAAAAATACTCTATTTTGTTCACTTATGTGCGTAACTATATTGGCGTACTGTTATGTTATGAGTACACGCATTGTGCGTAACTTAACAAACAGTACATAGTGCGTAACGTAATCAATATGGCGGTTTCGTGATTTGGTTTTATTTGAGTGAAGTTAAAATAAAATCTTTTTTTTTCTTATTTTTGTTAAATTCGGACATAAGTAGGTCTGCATCTTCGTCAGTATGGAATCAACAATACACGAAGGCTTGAGACTGATCGACATAACAAAAATCAACATGCACAAGCCGTGCACAAAATAAGGTATCTCATTAACAATTCAGAAGGCTGCAACCAGATTTTTTATATCCGCAAATCGGTATAAATAACCCTATAAAAACTAACCGTAACATATTGCCCAATCCGCGGTCGATTCGACCCAAACGTAACCCGATCTTAACTACCACTGACAAAAGGAGCCATGCGTTTGTGTTTTATTCTTTTTACTTCACTGCTATACGGGCTCTTTCAAAATGTCCAACTATAAGGGTCTTTACGACCCCTTGTGGTGTGAGTTTCTATTGTTACATGTACACGCTCGTCACTCAAAGGGTTAGGCATGAAGACTAAAGAATGTGATGGTATCTGTATAATTATTTATTGTGTGGCAGGGTATAAATGTGTGAAACTGAAAGCACTTTTAGAAACGATGGCGTAGCATTGTCAATCTTGTTTGTTTGGTGAATAGGATATGCGAGTCTCGAGTGTGAGAGATCAAGTTTGGCTCTAACCAATAGTCCTGATCCACAGAAGTCCTGGATTATTTGGTTGAAGAATAAAACCATTGCTTTAACCACGGCTAACGCAGTAACTTACCAAGATCTGAAGATACTTAATTAGCAGCAGTCCTTTGTTCTTGTTCCCATCATCTGCATCATGCATCTACCAAATAAATCAAGTATACCTTTAGTATCTTTCTAATATTAGAGTTGCGAAAATTTGTGACGATGGATGGATGGATGTTTGTTACTCTTTCACAAAAAAAAAACTACTAAACGTGTTGATGAAATTTGGTACACACTCACAGATAGTTTATAACTTGAATGAAAACATAGGATAGTTTTATCTCGATTTTATGCTCCCGTGGGATAATATTGGAGTTGTAGCGGGTGAAGACCCTGGCAAGTACTGAAATAAAAATAATACTGATATATTTCTTTATATACAAAGATGTATCCTGTGTGCAAAAGCCGGGAGATTCAGATCCGGTGCTCAGCTGCTGCCGGAAGGTTATCAGGGAACCGAGGGTCATTAGGCACTTTTCATCCGAAGACTCAAGCTGGGACTTACTCATCTGCAAGAGTTTAGCCAACTTTTATGAATTGGAAGGAAGTAATGATGCTTAAATAATGGACATCACAAATAATTGCTTAAATTGTTAGAATAGGATTCAATGTGATTTCTTTCGAATAATAGTGGACTCATTAGGGTACACAGAGGGGAGGCCTGAGTCCCAGGAACATTAGTTCTCACTACGTTTTAGTAGAGAAAACTAATGTTAGGAACACTAATTTTGTTTTTTTTTTGGCCTGTGGTCGTCTAGCTATACAGCCAGTATTTTTCATGTTCATCATATAAAAAAAAACGGCAAACATTTTGCCGCAACGTCTGTTATTTTTAAGAAATAGTTGAAACTGAATCATATTAAAGTCATAATATATATTTTTAATACTTAATTGTATGTAATTTTTATTTTTATTGCGCTGTATATTAGTGGCTGTATAAAAAGTTACAACATGGTTCATTTTTTTTTTTTTTTTTTTATTTATTTAAAGGGCTTTGTCTCTTAGAGACCACATCGCCCAGTGCGGGAAAACAAATTCGATAAATTGCAAACACGTTACTTATCACTAGCTTATGACCTATTTAACACAAGTTTGTATAAAAGTTTTGCTTTATCAGAACATGGAAAAGCAAGAATGGTGTTACAAATGCCAATATCATTAATTTTAAACGGTGCAAAAGTGTTAACCCTAGCATTTTCATTCCGGACACACTCCATCAAGATATGAATTACGTCATCAACCACTCCACATACATCACAATTTGGTGATGAAACTTTTTTCATTAAATAATAAAACTTATTTGATGGAATATGTCCGGAACGAAGCCTTAAGGCTATGGTCATGAACGTTTTGTTAAGATTACAATCAATCCACGGAACCCGAGGAATCTCTGGCTGGATAGTTCGGTACCATATCCCCTTTTCTTTTGATCGTTCATAACATGGTTCATAAATGTCAAAATAGAACTAGTTTATTTTTCTTAAATTTGGCAGCTGTCAGTTGAAAGCGATTCTCCCTAGGCCTGCAATGGATAACTTTCAAATCGCTAATCAGACATGTAATGACCTACTAATTCATGATAACAGTTTTTGTCACGCTCGATGGGATCTCACTACTTATACGTTATGCCCTGCGTGTCCTCCCTGCTGTATCCCAGCAAGCGTAACGTTACGCATTTCATTACTGTGTTACTTTGGCAGCAGTCTTTTGTTTCCCAGGCCGTCACCGGACATCTTTCCTGTGTGTGGCAGGGCACGGTGTAAGTATGGTGTGGGGCTACAAAGGGATGGAGCCTTGCTTCACTGGTGGCGAGCTGTGGTGCTGCGGCGTCTGCGGGGGTTAGCGGGGTGTAAGAGAGAACCGACCTATTTGTGTTACGACTGCCGAATGTGTTGCGGTTGGATGTGTTAAAATAAATTCTTATGAGCTTTCAAAAGTAGGTTTAAAAATACGTCTGTAAAAATGTCCTAATCTAATCTTGCTGATCTAACGTTATCTTCCTAATATTATAAATGTATAAGATTGGGCGGATGTATGTGGATCGATGATTGTTACTCTTTCATGCAGAAACAGCTAAACTTATTTGGATGAAATAAATTGGTACACAGATAGTTATAAACAAGATTAACACATAGGATATTTTTTGATTATTTGATGTTCTCGTGGGATAACTTCCGAGTTTTTGCTGGTCATAATAATCGTAACCTCAACCTCATAACTACGACTACCACTGACAAATATATTATATACTTCCAATAAATACTCGTTTAACATTATATCATTACTTTCTTCTACAAGGAGCATCTGATGTGCATCCTTTGCTGCCTGATATGATACGTAAACTTCAGCCATTAAGTTTACGTTTATGAGTGATGTTCATCACTGCACTAGTCAGCATCATCAGCCTGTAGCAGTCCACTGCTGGGAATATTGGCTTCTTCAATCACATGTCATGCAATTTCACCTGATCACCGGTTATTCTCACCCAGCTGTAGATACTAAATACATAACAGAGAATGTGCGAAGAGGCAAACAAAGAAAAACGAGCCAGCTTTGTAGCCCCAGTAATGTAGGTTTACAGAAGTTAATAACATACAACATCCCCGTGTATATTTATAACAAGGGATGAGCCAATTTTTTGACCCAGTAACTTTGGCGCAAGATAAACAACGTACAAGATAAAATTCTAAAATAACTCCGGGTCCATAAGGCGCGGGGGTGGGGTAGCGAGGGGCAGGGGGGACAAATTCACTGACTTCAACACAAAATATTCTTGTATCTTGGCTGACTTCATGAATTCCATCAAGATTCAACGTCTCGCTCTACCGTAGTACTGCGTTTCGCTCGCACTCAATCTCCATTATAACGATAAAGCGACATTGAGCGTGAGATTGCCTGTGCAAGGATCTCTTCATATTTTCAGTAGTCAAAATTTTTACGCTGCGCGATTTTGAACTTTGTGGTTAAGGTGGTAGGGAAAATTTTGGGGCTAGTTATTCGCAGAAGGAAGTTGGCGGTTGAATAAGGAAGTGTTTTCCTGTGAGAGTAAGTCGGTATCAGTGCGGCTGTCAGCTGAGGCATCAACTTGTGCTGCGGCGGGGGTGAGGGGGTCATGGATCACCCCCTACATCCACTACATCCCACTTCAAGGGGAGGGTGTCAGTAAATCACGGCGTAATTGTGAATATGTTTTTAAATGTAGCGTCAGATAAGGTTTATGTGGAACGTACGCATCATGACGGCAGGGGGTAGCTTCCTGTTTACCTTAAAATGTTTTATATTTTGTAGCTTTTTTGGTATGTATAAGAACTCATCATCTACGTAGCCATCATCTCGATAATACACGTTTCAAAACATACATTAGCACTCTCTCTCATACATGAATACTCTTTGAAAGTCCAAAATACTAAAAAGGGTAGGTACCTGTCCAGGTTTACTTTCAAATATATTTATATTTTCTCTGAAGCACCACTGAATTTTAACTGAAACTACTGAAATCTGACATACCGAACAAACCTAATACATTAACACCGGCTTGTTTCCCATGACGTCAATAGATCCCTCTCGTCACACACTCTCCACTCCGGTCCCCTCGGCCTCAGAGGAC
The DNA here is from genome assembly GCA_943136025.2 of Agrotis puta. Lineage (NCBI taxonomy): Eukaryota > Metazoa > Arthropoda > Insecta > Lepidoptera > Noctuidae > Agrotis > Agrotis puta. The sequence goes on along the minus strand of OW964184.2, from coordinate 17,119,786 downwards.
ACATCTGCATGCGAAGGCTCGAGAGTACTTCAGCTACGATCCATGATGTTTGTGAGGCTGAAGGAATTGTGGTTTTTCAAAACAGAAGAAAGAAAACAAAAATGGTCAATCTGCTTCATTTGCCACCGGCATCATATGGTACTCCGAAGACCATAGATGAACGACAACGAAGCTGTCAGGGGGGTCTCTACTAACCTTCTAGATTGAAGGAACTAAAGTAGAACCTAAGTTCTGCATTAATTCAGGACTGAAGTAGATGTTCTAGCATATAAGCATAGGTCTTAAGAATATCAAACAGACCACAGAGCTCCTTACATAGGCCCTCCTCTGACCATAATGTATATGCAGATAGGTAATATACTCGTATGAATGAGACCGTCCGAAATCGTCCTCTATTCATGACAGTCGCGTGTCGAGGAGCTCTGCTCGCCCCTCGAGGGCCGTCCGTGAAGGAATGCCGTCTATCTATGTGTGTTTGAGGGACGGAATTTTTTGTTCCAATATTTTTACTTTTACGTAATGTGACAATGAAGTGAGCTTCATAATTCACGTTCCGAATACAGCGTGTGTTCTGTTGTCTTTGTGACATTGTTCTTTTTATAGGGTTTAACGTAGTTGATATTAGTATCTATGTAAGGCTCTGTGATGTTCTTTAAATAGGGCTTAAGTTGAGTGACATTATTTCCGTACTAAGTATTAATGTTTTTTTCTTTTGCCGCTCTAGGGCAAAAACTTTCCCGTTTTGTCTTAAAAGGTCATCGCTTTAGTTAAACAACGATTCAATAAATTGAATACTTAGCTACATAAGGCTTACCCCTTTAGCAAAACTCTTCGACAATACCAACTACGTATAAATGAACTTTAGTGTGACCCACACAAAGTATAGTCCCTTCTTCAGAAAACTCACCTTCTTTAAGAAACTCTTAAAACCATCGATAAGCTCGATTGATCATCAATCTCCTCAACCCAATTTCTCCTAAAAACTTAACGATTCCTCATGATTTCGTCCGAATCCTGCCGATTGCGCGCGTTTCCGCGGCATTATAAACTGCGCCCTTAATATTGATGTCTTTACGCACATATTCAACCCCCTTGAGGGTCTCCGAGCCACTCCAAATGTCAATTAATGTCACAGGGTACCCATGTCCCACTAAATATTCCACATAAAGTCGAGGGTCTCATTCCGTCTCATACTCGCAGATTTAGAACGTTAATATCCTATTTATAAAACGTCAAACCTATATTTGGATTAACGAAGGTAGTTAATATAAAGCTCAAGTAATTTGTGGCTTTAATGTAACGTTCTAAAGGGCTGGGAATGGCTGTGAATTATATTGTTATTTTGCAGAGAATATTCCTCTATGTAACGGTTTGAGGATGGCCGCTGTAATTTACTGAAAAAATAAAGAAAGGATCTAAAAAATCTGTACTCTACTAACTACGAGTACTATGAAAAATCCAGATATTCAGAAGGCGTCCTAATTTTAACAAAAAATTATAATACAAGACTCTTGTAATGAGTGCGGAAGTTGCTTGCAAAATCTAGTGTAGAAATCTTTCGAAGCACGAGGTTAGCAACAAAACAGCACGAACCGAAACATAACGAATGGCGAGTGATGATCGAGAACAGACGTGGATGTGGCCAACCTGGGGGACGGCGTCCTACCGCGAGATTGGTTGACGATATTAAGACGGGCGTGAGTTATCGCACCTATTAGCAGCGCCAGGGCTTCGCCACGAGACCGATGACTGTACTCAGTTGGAGACAAGGCTAACATGGTGACAATAACTAAACATTCATAGTTTCTGTTGTTGCTACGTTGTATCTTTAAGTAATTTGTAGTATGTGTACAGAAAGTCAATATAATACATAAAGGCTTTGTCAGTCTGAGAGTTAAACCACGAATTGCAATTTCCGTGTCTCCAGTGACATCTCTCTCTCTTTGTGAATTACAAATGTATTTATTCCAATTATTGTTGATGTATTTATTCCCTTATCTTATTGATTTAATAAACAAAAGGAACGTAGAATACTTACAAATGTAATTATAACACAAAATAACATTTTTCTAAACATCATGTTTTAACTTTTTACACAAACACGTAATTAGTTTGTAGTTGAAATGAACAAGTTATTACAAGCATGGTTCCGCTCCACAGTGCGCCCACCGCGCAGCGTTCCGTAGACAAAATTATTAATTCAAATTATTGTTCGAACGACTGAAGGAGACCGAACTTACTAAAAGGTATTCGAAATTCGGCCATTAAATTATTGAGCTATTCAAAACTTTTGTCTGCCGCGAGTTCCGCGTACCTTAACGAATTTTCGTTTCTAATAACATCTGAGCGATGCAGTCAGCTGACTTCCTGCCACCCTATCATTACACCTATCCAAGCAAAATTGAATCATATTGCATACACTCTACAGCTCATATTCGGCTAGTGAGGGACCCAACTCAAGGGTGTAGTCGAAACAAAGGAGGAATCAGCTGTTCGCCAACCAATTTCGGCATTCGGGGGGTGAGAGTGGATTTTTAAATAATTAATTATAATATACATAATTTGTTTTTGACGACAAAAGCAATTCGGCGATAAGATTTCAATTTATACTAATATGTTATTGTTTATTAAGAGAGAACGAAATTCACAGAGTGGTGTGAAACCGCAGCAGGGGGGAACGAATTCGATCACCCGATACGGTTTTGGTTTTTTACTCATTTTTTATCAGCTTCAGGACGCTTATCGCCGCGGTAAGTAAAAAATGAACGTAAATCTCTCCAAATCGCATTCAAACCCAAATAAAAATATTGCGAAATGGCGGAAAATTCAAATAATCCCGTATAATATTTATATAAAAGGGTTAAATTAAGCATTCTCGCACGGATAAGCACCGAAAAAATCCTCCTTGAAGACGATGAACCCCGCACGTCTCCGGCATTTCAAATGTATGCTGATAAAACAATAAAGAGAGCGACCATAAAAAGGAAGATTTTTTACGTCGAAGCGTTAACATACAACACTAGTGTATACGAGTAGCTAGTACGTACGGAGCCTATATTTTATGACACTAACACGGTCTTAATATCGAGGACGATAAAGGTCTCAGCACACATATGGGATCGGAAAGGGATCGTAACCGTAACGCCTTTCGCCTCGCTGTCAACCAGGCGTCAACCTACCGTATGCACGTAACGAAAGCGTATCAGCAGCGCCTGTACGTCAACTCGGCTACGGCTAGGCGACACCGCGCTTACGCCTCGCCGCCCCCTGGCTGACCTGGTTGGCACCAGATCAGTTTGAATCCAAACGTTAAGTGTAGCGCACGGTTATGTCTTGGTTTACAATACGTGAGTTGGCTATCATAGCCATAGCACTTGATGAAGAGGAAAAAGAAAATAGCAAGAAAAAAAGAAAAAGATATTGGGTACACAGTATGAATAAAGCAAGGAGTACTGAAGGGGAATTTCGGACTATAAAAAAACATTTGATGGATGATGAAGAGAAATTTTATATTTATTTTCATATGCCGAAATATCTCTTTTATAGCATTATAATAAAATATATAATAAATATCTCTTTTATTCGTCTTTAGCAGGCAAGTCGCGGGAGGGGAAAGGGGAAAGGGTGGACGAAGAGATGTGAGCTCGGGTACGGAGAGACGTAAGCGCGGGGACGGAGAAACGTAAGCGCGGGGACGATGAGCCGTAAGCGCGGGAATTCAAGTTCGGAGCCTGTTCCGAGGCGAGGCGATTACGTTATTATTCCGATTAGTGTGCGTTGCAGTAGGGAGTTTAATACAAACCATTCTGAACGGCTCGAGGCGATACGGTGACGATCCCTTTCCGATCCCATATGTGTGCTGAGACCCTAAAGCGACGCCCTTCGTTATTTAGTCCCCCCGCGCCCGAGTGCGCCCCCGCCTCCTCCCGCAGAAGGTCGTAAACGAACAATTTTTATGTAGCGCGCATAAAAGTTGCCAGTTGAAGTGCGGGGTTAAAAAATTGCAGCTGTCAGCCGTCACAGTTCTGCGACTGCCCAATGTTATTTATTGCCAGTTCCCGAGCCGCGGGTTCCGCACACTCATGAAATATGTGACACATATTATCGGGGAATAAATAGGATCAAATCTGTTTCTAGAGTAAACTATTTTGGCGAAATAAATATGGCGTTGCTAGGTTTGTGATTGATTTTTATTATTTTATTTCATAAATGTTTTTAACAGCTTAATTGTATTGTATTCTCTAGAAAAAATATTATGAGTGTAAAAAAAGAATCTCTTTTAAAACTGTAGTTTGATTATTCAGTTATAAAACTATAGTTTTTATCGTGGATAAATTCATATTAAAAACGTGTAAAAAGTTAATAGTCCATTTTGACAATTTATGCTCATAATAACGATACAATAAAACGTCTCCCTATTAGGAGCGGAGCAGCGCCGGCCGCCATGCGACCGATAACTCTTCGTTTATAGGTTAGCACCGATTATTACTATCGAAGGAAACACTCTAAATGCCATAATTCTCGAACAAAAGTGATAAAATCAAGAAGTTTCGTAAAGTTAAAAAAGTAATTTATATTTTACGACGTTATTCTCAATGGCGAGGAAGTGAGAGCTTCATAACAGTAAATTATGACTACAATTCGATTTGTGGATGACAGGAGCAGTGTGCATCAGCTGGGAGCTGGCTGATATCCGCGGGCTCAGCGGAGGGTGACGGAGGGACAGCGAGGGAGGTCGGAGGGTGTGCTACTGTGCTATGTGCGAAATTGCGGTATTTAAATTCAACACATTAGAACTGTATAAGGTTGTCGTAACTTATGCAAATCAAGTAGGTATTGTTGATCTCACCCCAACGTGCCATCCCAGTGCCCTGTCAACATATGGAGGAAAATAATGAGAACATGAAGTCATTTCAATACGAGCGGTCTACTCGAAATAAACAAGCGGACTATTATACAAAGGTACAATTAACATCTAACAGTACAATTAAAACCCATTAACTCTCATAGTTTAGCCAACAGCTATAACTCAAGATACGTGTCCGGCGTCCGGTTTATCTGCGGACACCGGACGGCCGGACAGTGGACGGCGCCGGATGGTAATGGCCTCCGATAACACACAGTAGTTATTGTACGAATGTGTGTTTTTGTACTGCCTCTATGTGGATTTAAATGTGTTTACGATTGAGTAAGGAGGTTATTAATTTAGTTACAGTTTACACAACTCTAATTTAGATACTAGCCACTAGATTGTATTCTCATTAACCTAGAAAAAAATTGTTCAAAAATCTTCATCATTATTATTCACCTGCTTCCTAAATAAAGCTCCATCTCTCATAGGTTTATAACCTATGCCGTTTTGCAATCACCAATATTCTCCTGATCCTTTTCTTAACACACGAAAATAAACCGTTTTCTTAACTGAACTCCCCCTGAAGTAAAACAATCGTCCGACATAAGCTTGCTACCACTCTACAGAAATATACAGAAGTCTCACAAGTGTGTATCTGTTTATAAAAATAAAATAAATCATTTATCTTTCCCAATTATAGGTTTCATAGTAGCTGGCTTCAGAGACACGGTGTGTTGTCTTTGGAGACAGACCTTTTGGAGGAGAGACCTCTTATCAAAGACAACACTGTAATACATAGATGGAAAACAAGAAAAGATACGTTTTTTCAGGTAAAGATAGACTAGAATACGTCTTGAAACATGGCATCACTGGCTAGCCATCGACGAGGTAGTGGGATGTCTGATAATCTAACTTTTATCCATATTAATTGTTTTTTCACGAACTGTGTGTAGTAGTTATTCTGTGTCCCCGGCATCGCTCACTCACATGCAGCTCGCTGCGCGCTCAGCTGCTTACGACGCAGCCCGGAGGAACACCCACGACTTACGACTTCCACTGATTCCAACTAAAAACTTTACGTTTCCGTTACTCTACAAGTGTAAAGTCGCAACAACCGATTGTTAATCGTGCTCTATTTGTTGTTGCAGTCGCAAGTTTGTGCGTATTCTTAGGCGCACGGTGAAGTATCAATGGTTACTTAGAAAATGTTTATGTCTCTGCGATGCTATGAAGTTGCAGGAATTCGGAAGGAGTTTTTTATTTCTGAAGATGTTAGGCAGAAACTACAGAATGCCACCTACTACCTGCAACTCAGCTTATAGCGTACCTATTGATGTTTTATATGCTAATTACTCGTGTAAGTAAGTAGGGCCTCTATCAGTTTGTACAATAACTAAGGGCTTAGACAATAGTGATAATCACTTTAAAATCTTTCTTATTGATACAAAGGCTGTCAATAACGTTGGCTCAAGTACATGTTTCAATAGCTCCAACACTCTTTCATCTGACCTGACAGCTACAGGTAAGTGGGAAGCAGGGCCAAGAGAAACTACACGATTACCTGTATTATACGGTCAAAAGTCACAAGTAACAGTATTAAATCCTATAATTATTTTCAAGCTATTTCCGAAGATGAACGAGGTCTGACCTGTGATCCGGTTAATTTAAAGGAATTAGTTTTAAAACAGCATCGAGTGCCAGCTTCAGATACCAGCTCATAAATTTGACTTAACTGCAGTTGACCTCACCGGATTCCAATTACTTTATGATCTCCAATTAAATTTGAATGCACTTCTGAGCTCGTTTGTAAATTAATCTTAAGTTGTCACACTACTTGTGATACAATCATGGAGCAGGTTCTCTTACATTATAATTGGAGACTAGTTTTTAATTTATTTTCTAATTATTCATTGAGAGCTTTCATTATTATTATATAAACTCTTTCTCGTGTAGCTGTTTTATTACCTTCTTCTGGTTTTCATAAAAAGAGAATTCTTATCTAGGCACCAAATACTATCCGTTGTTGGTTTTGGTGGGTGACTAAAAATGGGAAAGGCTTGTTAGTGGTCGTATCGTATGAAATGAAGACCACGCACCGGCAAGCGTATCGTAGGACAGCTACTTACAAGGTGGACAGACGATCTGAAGATCACAGGATCACGCTGGATGCAAGCTACTTCCAACCGGTCCTGCTGGAATTCAATGTGGGAGACGTATGTTAAAGTGGACGTCCTACGGCTGATATGATGATATTTATATCTTTATATATCTTTAGATAATACGTATTACGATCACGATCATCTCAAATCTTAGATGGATAACAGTTGCACTGCAACACCATACCACCTCAAGACAAGATGTTCCAGGAGAACTCAATATGAATTTTATATTTAAGGAAGAAATGACGATTTCTTCCTGAAGTTTGATCAGTTGCAGATGCTCTATCGTAAAATCATTTTGCGCCATTCAATACATAAGTATATTTAAGGAAAATACCCGTGAAATACGTAACTGGGGCTTATTTATACAACCGATATAACATGAGGTCGCGGCCGTGACCCGCTTACTAAAACAAAAGCCGATGCGCTGATCTAATTACCTGCCGACGTCATCCTGGGGTAGGCAGAGAAGGTTCTGGTGCTTTAGTACTTACTTCACCATCGTTTTCCTCCTGCAGTGCTGTGGTATTCAATATAAGTTACTGACAGCGACACAAGAGCTTACTGTTCGCGATGCACGATCGGACGTTCTCGAAGCCGCCTCGTGGAAGAGCATATGGTAGAGTCCAGCGTTGAGATTTCTTACAGAGATAAAGTGGATTTCGGGTATAACGACGATGAAGGGACCACCTACTGCTTCCTGCTTCCCTACCTACTTAGCTGATATCTACGCTGCTATGCTGACCATCTGTGTGATGGATAGAAATGGTAAGATTTTTGATTAGTCGAGTGGGTTGTGATTAGAAGTATCTCAATCAGGTAGGTATATTAAATAGTCGTTCAGTTTCTTCGTAGTCTAATGATGCGAGAAAGGCACTATCACTGTTTAAAAATAAAAAAGTTTGATAGTTAAACCATACAAACAAACAATCTAGAATGAAATCTCCCAGCGAGCTCCACGGCCAATCAATTACGATGCGAATTGTTTAGATAAAAACGATAATACATAATTCAATGGCGAGCCACTCGTAATCCGTAATAAACGAGCCGGGAATCGAACCCCACACCCCACGCGAACCAATCAAATAAAAAAGCTTAAGTTCAAACTTGAATTTAGTTTAGGGACCCGTATTTGAGTTTTATTTTTTTGTTTCAAGATGGAAGGGTCACTCGCTAGTTAACTTTATCTTTTTTTTGTTACTATGACGAGTTCTGGTTTAGTATCACTTGAAGAGATAAAAAAGACTCTTCATTTCATGGCCTCTTACGATGTTTTTTATTTTTGTGCGGTGTTATGTATCAGCGAAATAATAGAAAGTTTATATAAGATAATAATATCCAATGTTTACCTTAACTGAGCAAATACACTCTGGGGTTTTTTTTATAATGGATCTGAATTAATGTTATTGCGGTACATTATGTGAGTATATGTTTTATTTACTTAGTAACAGGCTAACAGCAGATATTTTCATGAAACTAAAGGTGTTCTAAAATGGCCACTTTGCAATATTCCTAATGATTGAATAATAAATGAATAGCCAATGACGTTTGCTGGAAATTCACGAAGTGAATCATCATTAGGAATATTACTAAGTGATAATTTTAGACCCTCTGTAGTTTCATGAAAGTATCTGCTGTTAGCCTGTTGCTAAACAAATAAGAAACATACTTTAACTGCAGTTTCAAAGAACAAGATGCTATGTACCTGACTACTTAATTTTACATTCTCAACATACTAACAAACAAAAACATAAAAAAGCAAAATCCAGTTTTCGACCCGCGGGCCCCTAAACTTCTCCCGTGTCAGTCCAACGCATTGAATCTATTCAATGATTTGGATGCTGTGGAGTGTGGGTGGACCGACATAAAACCTTCTCTAAATCAAGCTCCCAACGACAATTAGCGATAAAAAAGCTTGACGTATCGACAAAAAAGTTGCCTGGAACAAAAACGAACAAAAAAAAGTTGCTAGCAAAAAAATTGTAGCTAGCCTAGAGAAAAAATGTAAGTATGAAATAATGTATGGGTGCGGTTATCATGATAGCTCGGTTTTTGTATGAGGTAATCTTATTATGTGTGTATTCATGTGTACTTTGAGCCGACTCTAATGTTATAATGTACTTAGAAGTAATTGAAGAAATGATGACGTCAGCAAGAGATGGGTGAACGAAGAGTTAACATTTAAAGCCCGTTATTTATTCATAAATGTACAAGTAAAAAGATTTAGTAAGGTTTTGAAAAATAATATTAGCGTCTGTTAAACAATTATTTTCCGACATGTTCTAAATTAACTAGAATATTAATAAGTTGATTATTTTGTAACCCAAAAAAACGCACACACACATAAGAACGGAAAAAAAGTGAAGATGAATCCAAGAACTGATCATTATTTAATAATAATGAACTCAACGAGATGTTGTTTTGATAACAGATAATTCTGTGATCAAAACAATCTCGTTAGCTTCAGGAAAACTGTCTGGAAACACGTCCGTCGCCCCCGCTAACAGTAGCAGGCGCGATGGTCGCCACAATCATTAAGAACATTATTTGCTCCAATAAATAAAGCGGGACAAAGCAACTCACACAAAGAACAGATTCGAGGGAAACTTGATTTCCGGATTTAAGGAGCGGAAAACAAAAGAGATTCAATTTACTGCGGTCCCGTAGTGGGCAGGAGTGGGCCCAGTTGTGGGATCTAGGGGGCTCACTAAGTGGCTCAGTATGGGAGGGATTCGGTAGAAAATAACTACCAATAAAAAGAGGCATTTTTAGCACTTTTTTCCCGGATGGAAACTTGTCCTATCACAGACACGAAATATATTTTCTATCTATTAAGATTTTATGCTAAGAATTTTAAATAGTAAGTAAAAAAATAAAGATGATAAATAAGTAATATTTCATAATCTCAGAAAAAACCATTGGTTGTTAAATCACAACACCATAAATCACAATCAGCATTCGATCGATCTTAGACACAGATAATATAATACTACTCATATACATTATGTGGTTTCAAACACATTGCCTACATTTTTTGTCTCAACCTCCTCAAACCCTCACACTTGATTTACCTAACTGGTTATGATCCTAGGAACAAACCTACGCTCATTTGTTTTCGCTGTACATCTTACTAATATTACATACAGGTGGACAAGTACTTTAATTTCCACTGCGTAACAACATGAATCTTATACAACACCATTAGCAGCCCCTCAGCTCAGGGCCGGAGTAACCCCGTTAGGGCCCGTTTACTAAACCCACTATTTTTTATAAAATACAGCGCCCTCGTATAGTATTGTTTTAACCGTCATTTGATGGCTTAATAACCTGCTTAGGTCTAACTTCAAAGTGTGATTGGGAATGGATACAAAATTTGATGAAACGTCTTTTTCTTAGTGCGTGCACAGGGCCCCTAGTCGTAGCGGGTCCCCTAGGCAGTTGCCCACTTAGGGTAAATCCGGCCCTGCCTGTGCTGACCCCTCCAGTCCATGGGAAGGTGGCCAGCTGATAACACAGCCCCATGCTAGTGCAAGCATTGTTTGACATGATAACATAAGTTTGACAGAGTTACGTCAACGATGTACACTCATTACGTTGAAAAGTAAACGAACACAAAATCAAACTGAATAATGAAAGCATGAATGTTTCAGTCGTACAATGAACCCTGTTTGAATGATCGAAGTAACAAAAAAAAATGTCACAAACAAGAGACACTCCAGAGCCAATACATCGGAGGTTTTAATGTGGGTGAATACATTTGGACATAAATATAATGTTTTATGAAATGCTTCTTTATATGTGACCGGGAATAATACAATAATACATAAAGCTGAAGTTTGTGTGCTTGGTTGAAAGCGCTTATCTGAAGCACTACTGGTTCAAATTGAAAAAAAAAAAACTTGTTATAAGTAGTCGTTTTCTGTAGACATAACATCACGCTATGACCTTTAGGGGTTGATCAGCGGATGTTACCGCGGGGAACAGCTATCATGAAATATATCTTTTGTCTGTGTCACTAAAGTCTGATGTCTCTACAAATTATTGTCAGCAATGACCATTTTAAATGCTTTTTCTGAATTTAAATCAATAAAATAGAAAAAAAAACATACATATGTAAAGTACGTACGCGTTGTAATGCGATACTGCTACTATTTACACTATGTATAGCGATGAGGTAATGCGTGGCAGGCAGCGGGCAGCGGGCAGCGGGCAGCAGGTAGCAGTCGAGAATGACCGTGAATTCAGTCAAGGTCAGAAACAAGCCAGCTCTGAGACTTACAGGCGACACCTAATGTTGTGGGTAAGTGTTTTGTAATGTTAGACACGCTTCACAGATTCAATTTGACTATTTTCATTGTAAATATAAAGATATGGATATGCAGGAACTTAGAATAAAATTCACACTAAATAACAGTTAAGAGCAAAAGCAGATAAGAAATATCTACTTTTGCACGAAATGACTAAATACATGTTGTTGAAGTATCTGGGGGTTGCTAGATCCCAAATTATCATCACTATACCTTTTGCCAAGTATGTTGGAGACGGCTTCCGGTGTAAACGAATGTAGCGGTTGCTACATTAGGTAACTTCCAGAATCCTGTAATTGGAAAATACTTAATAAGTTATAAGATCACACTATTGAAAAGTTAACCAAAAAAAAAAGATAAAAGCTTTCACAATAAAACTCAAAAAAAGATGAAGATGAATTTCATGCTCTGAAAACGGTAACATCTGGTAACAATTTGGCAACGGTCCTGAGTGAGTCCTAGCCACCCCAAAACGAATGAAGGGTCTGCACACTACACAAATTGAGGAGCGCACAAATAGTGTACCCTCCGTCAAACATGGCCGCCGGAGATGACGTCACGAGGCAGTAGGTACTAGGTGAGTGTGATTTGTTCATTACATTCGCGATGTAAGTTGTAAGCTCCGACTTAGAGGTGATGTCATCGAGAGCTTCGCTTGGTAACATGAGCGATCGATGGCTTGCAAGTGAATGTAATACTAGTAGGTACTACTTGATTACTATAAGTTGAGGCCTGAGTGCGGAAATTTAAACTACCTACACTGAGAAAAAAGTTACGATCCGTAGGTGTGTGGAATAAAATGCTACATCATGTACGGCAAAACATAGTGATAGGTGCTGTATGTTTAATACCTCAGGTGCCATTTCAGCGGGTGCCCAATGTAGAATGCCTCTATCATTGCAATAGAGCTTGAAAAGTCTGAATCGCCCTTTTTATCGTTAGGTACCCAATCGCTGAAAATTGTCAGGAAAACGGATGTATGCTTCATTATAAGGAGAGAAACACAACTAACCCCAGCTGTATTTCAGTAACGATCAAATAAAACTGCGGTTGACCTGAAACAGTTTTCAGGATTTATTAGCAATGAAGTCGCCAACTTGACTATTTCTAAAGGTTATTTTGTAACAAGTTTGCGCTAAGAGCAATGGTAGATTAATTTTCGATGTGATTTCATGTCTACTTTTGGTCCTCGGAGACTAAAATCATTAAATTACAAGCACACTTCACCAAGTCACGCCAATATTTTTTTGACAAGGCTGTCAAACTGCCAGGCATAACCAACTACACTCAAACAATGAAGCCACGCCCGGGAACCGAACCCCCGGTCCTTCATCATTTTTTCCCTCGAACCTGTTGGGGGAGTATTATTACACTCACGTTAACAAAGGAGGTATGTTTTTTTTCGTTTTGAAACACTTAGATGATTGATTTCCTGATATGATGAAGTTTTTGAAAGTAGATTTGATTGGATATCGATTGTGTGGTTAATGAACTAAACGATCTTTAGTGGAGATTGGAAACTAATCAATACTTAAATAAATATGGATAGAGGTTATTAAGGACCTGCGTTGTTGGTACTGTGCACGATCTACTAGAGACCTAAGTAGGTAGCCTTCTATGACCGAGTGTGAACTTTATTAACGACATTTATAACATCTATACTGAATTCTGAAACTGGAATAGCCTGAATAAGTTGCCCTTATACAAAGTGTCAGGACATAAGTTTCACAGGTCTACCTATTACGCCTATTTTTCCCTTTGTTACACATTGTCAAAACCAAGATAAAAAAACTGATTCAAGAAAAGTTTAAGTATAAAAGCTCTAGTAAAAACTTTTACTGCCTAACATCTGGTACCTATTCTATGTAGAACTAAGTAACTCTAGCTAGGTATGTGTCCGGGGTCGCGGGACTTTCCCATTACCGTGACCCCGGTACGTAAAGGGCTAGTGAAGGACACCGTGGATTTTAGTCAGTACAAGTCTGACAGTCCCTCCCGCCCTGCCCTGGGTGGGAGGACTCATATGATGATTTTACCACGCTAAAAAAATAAAAAAAGCTAGGTAGGTATGTGGCTAGGCTCACAAGTGATGTATTAACACGATAGTATTAATGTATAGGTAGACCTAACTACCTATAAGTACCTATAATGTCACATTGGTAAGATACATTATAATACATCACCCTTTTACTCAGTCGGTCGTACAAGAACTCACAAAGAATCGCTCTCGACCAAAATAAGTGAGTTCTTTCAGAACATCTTTCTCATGTTTTCGTGCTCCGTTTGAGATGAAACAAAAAACACTAAACACATGCTCCTTACTAAGCTGTAATGGACGTTCACACGTAATAACTGTCTTAACTAACTCTTTGTCCATCTATAAATCCTGTATGATTAATAATCTTCACAAAAACTAATCTAATGCACACAAATATGGACCGTATGTTAACGCAGTAAAGACGGCTATCGATTAGTTATGTCACTTTGGCCAATTAATGAAATAGCACATGTATCGTTTGTATGGCGATAAGTACTAAAGTTTTTCGCGTAAGCTACGATCAATAACTTGTTTACATTGAAGAAAATTATACTTTAAGACCTACAACATAAGATTGAAAGTTCGTTGTATGTAGTCCAGTGCTTTCATTCGCTTGTTGCCAAGCGCGTTGCGGGACGAGTAGCGAGGGATCGTCAACCTTTTTTTAGGCCAACCTGTTCTAGGACTTTCACCTTTTACCACTGCTCCCGGCGAATTTGTGTTTTTGTTAAAATACAGAAAAGTTAGGTAAGTTATATAAAGTTATGAGATAGCTTTCCTCCGAATTCGGTAGTTGGTGATTCATAAATAAATTGGATCTTTATCCTTTCAGCTAGGTAGGTAGTATGATAATATTTATATCGCGTTTCCTTGTCTCCTTTCTTTCATGCATCAATAAAGCTACGATAATACACGTACACAGACATCAGATAATATGCTAATTCACAAACAAAACCAAATCGGCACGAAGATATCAGCTGGACTACATAACAATCGCATTTACTTTTGTGTCATTTCAATCAACAAAGTATTATTAAACTCATCGTAATAGTTATTCTAACATAAATAATGGAACAAATAAAGTAAAAAGGTTGGCAACTCGTGAACGCTGCCATAAATGCACTCGCTAGCGCAACGGGGCTATTACCTACACGAAGACTGGATCGACATAACATCCTTTTAACATTGCTTTTTAAATTGAACCCTATTTCGTTGGCACTAAGGACCACGGATGTGTATATTTCTTTGTGAAGGTCGACGGCGGTTGCGCTGTTTCGCCGCCGCGCCCGAGATCTTAACCGCACGTTCATGAGTGTGCGTGCGCGCGCGTATCGGTGTGCCGGGCGCTGTGACTGTGTGCGTCAGTACACTGCTTCGGTCACGTAGGCTCGTTTAGCGAGCTGCCACTAAGGAGTTTGTAGGACATTTTCGGGTGTAATCTGCTTTTCTTTGTTTGGGAAATTGGTTTTCGGTGTTTTCTTTTCGTTTTGTTGTTGAATTGGAGAGTTTTGTACACATAGACCTTAGGTTAGGTATTTGGAAGAGCGTAGTGTCTAAAATTTGCTAAAACTCCGAAAAAAACTGTTTTCACTAAAAATCATGAAACAACTAAAGCAATTTTCGAATTCTGTCTTTTTTAATTAGCCAAAGAGTAATATTGGATCTAATCAAACATCAACTAAAACCGGCTTCAGCTGAACATGTCCGCTTTGCCCGCGTGGACGTGCACATAGCAACAGTTCGCGTCAGCTGTGGCGGAGTTTGCCGAGCGGCGCGGCGGCGGAGATAGCCGAGCGCGTACGATTGATTGGCCGACGATACCCTGTGAAAGTACTGTTTACTTCTGAACCTAGTGAAGGACTAAATTCGATGATTTATTTTTTTAGTACCTAGGTACATGCATTACATAATATCATCTACATACAGTTACATAGCCTCAGGAGGACATAATGGAAAAGTTCTTTTCTATAGAGTTACAAAATGTTGGTTCGTGTAGGCGGTTACTTTCTTTGTTGGAAATGAGAAATAGAAAAGAGTTCATATTGTATGAGGTTTCTATCGTTACGGTTTGCCGGTGGACTATAATACCTTTATGAATAAGAAAGGTTTATGTTGTACTTACAAGTTAGAAATGAAGTACTTACTTACCTACCTCTAGGTAATATGTACATACTATAATGGATATGAAAGTAAAGTTGGTAATAAGTACCAGTACCTGCTTTTCTTAGAACGTAGTTTTTGTAAAGACTTAGTGAGTTAAATCTTCTTAATACAATTCATTTAGTTCATTTATTGACAGACCTTATTCTTTGTTTGTAGAAAAAAAAATTAAAAGGGCTAAACACGGAATGAACTAATTACTTGGGTTTACGGCTATAACGACCAGTAAATATTATTTTGTTTACCCGAGAAACAACATTTTCTTAAATTCACACTATGAAAATTCCTCATACAATAATATTATAGTCAAGGAGACAGTTTTCCAATCTCTAACGTTACGTCAACCAACTGGATTAAATAGCTACCTATCACTTTTGTACGATCTCGAGAATGATTGAGCCTTCCCGATGATCAGATGTCCCTCCGAGGCAACGAGAGGGTTGCCAGAGGGTGCATTTGTATGCAAAGTCGATGAGGGACAGATTCACAGTAGAGATTCACTCTTTGTCCGGGAGGGGCTGATGTCACGTTTTAGAAGGTTTTGATACAGACTGACTTTGTGACTTATTTACTTTCGTGTCAGCTGTAATGTGAAAAACTGAATGAGAAACTATAAGTTTTTGAAGGAGTCTGATTTGTAGACCCTTTAATTTGTCCCGGTAGTTAATAGAGCCGAAATAAGCGGTTATTGGGTCAGCTTTCAGTCCGTTTATGACAGAATTCTCAAATTCTAAATTTTTCATACAAAATGAGTCAATAACTGACCATTGATGTTGGTAACACTCACAAATTAGTGAAAATATGACCCAAGTTCATGCAATCATGCACAGGTTGCTGAATATAGTTACAATCAGGGTCATAACCATTTCCCACACCACATACACAATAATAATGGCTGCAAGAGTAAAGTTAATAGCCATAGTTTCGCAGAAAGCCTGTAGTAAACAGTAGGAAGGCAGCTTCCCCCGAAACCGGCCCAAACCTGATGCCTGCACTTGCGAGTGAGTCGGTAGCCTGCGGGACGACCGGACCACGCTATTGGATGTAGTTAGCGAGAATGTTTGGGTGGGTGTTTTGCTGCGGTTGATTCATCATCATCATCTGCCGAGACTTTTCCCAACTAAGAACCCGAGTCAGAGGATGATTGATTGTTTGTTTGATGATTTTTGTTTTTCAAAAACCTCCTAAATTGAAACCTATTATCCTTTTACATACACTGATGAACACGAATCTCATTTTCTCTTTCCAAAATTCAACCGATCGAAATTCTTATGATAGGTAAAGGTCCCAGAGACTGAAGAAGGTATTGCTAGTTTTGATCTTTTTTTTATTCGTTTCTACAAGCTTAAAATGTTCTAATCGAATCTCGAACGGTACAAGTCAGTAAAATTAAATTGGTCGTCTCTTAAAACTTTACGAATGATTTAATCTATAGGAGTAGCAAGCTGAAACCGGTTGCGTCTATACGTTACACGTATGCCCGGTAGCTACTGCGGACTGCCCGCCTGCCTGCCTCGCTGTGGCGAGCTCGCAGGAACGACACAAACAAAAGAAATTATATTACGAAGACGAATCTTTATTTACAGCCTCCGTTTACACTTACAGTATTGACAACTTTGTTGCTGCTGTTAATATGTTGAACAAAAAATATGTCTTTGATGAATTTGAGTTGCCTTTTTTGGAAAATGAGACTATTGCAACCAACATAATGTCTATGTGCTCTAATTACTTAGCTACTGCAGTGAAACTATTCATTATAATAGAAACAACAGCAGTACATGTGTACATGAACTCATACACCATAACAAAACGCTATAAAACAAAGAGAGGAAGGTAATCTGAACAATTTTTCAGCAAATGATTCCAGCGCTAGATAAAGCTTTACAAATAAAAGTCCTAAATCGTGGTGCATTGTTCTCAAAATTAACTGGAACAACTTTCACTCGCCATTAAAACAATAGGTAGCGAAACCGAATAGAAATCACCATAAACATGGAACCGACAGCCCACACGGTTGATAAACACGAGATGAGAAGCAACACCATTAACATAGCCATAGGTTCTACAACATATTACGCCCACTCATTTTTTCTGATGCTAGCTCGTGTGCCTTCATCTGTCTTTGTGGAGGTTGTTTCTTTATTCGAGCGATCGAGATTGAAGTAAACAAAATTGTTTTTTGGGGTTTTCTCGAGTTTCTATCGGATTTTTCTAAATAAAGCATCAAATTTAAGTCAGGGTTGCTATACATCAGCTAATTTTTTGGAAATTAATCTAAATGTTTGTTCAAAGTGATCAAAGTTGCAAGCAAAAGAAAACGTCAGATAAATATGTTCCGGCTCCTACACACGTGTAATAATAGCCCTGAAATGACATAAAATGAAAAAAATGTGCATAATAAACAAGTCAGCCGAATAATTTAATGCACTAGAGTGAAGATAATATACAGGGAACAGCTACGTTACCGTGTAACTCTTTGGAACCACAAAAAAGTATGTAAGCACGACGCTGTTATCTGACTGGGCCCCATAAAAGTTTATGGTGTATATTCAACCCACGTTCCGGCGGGACCGGCCAGAGAGCGATGGTAAATAAAATAAATCTCACATTCTATGCGGTAAAGGGTTCTACGATTGTCTTTGTGTCATTGTCTCGGAGACAGCATTATTATTATGTTACGACATGTTAGCAATCATGTTTAGGTTTCATTAGGAATTTAAACCAGCTTTGCTTGGATTCAGTTTCAGCGAAACTGTTTTGAGTACAATATAGTAGTTATACAGATAGTATTATTAAATAGCCATCGCACAAAGATAAAGTCGTCTTTGTTAAATAATAAACACTTTATAAATGACAGTGCAGTAAAAAACATAAAAGTAAATTGTTTTATTCGCCGCGTTTGAAATTACGACATCCGTCTGGCGTTAATAAATTACTATGGAAATAAAACTATCTGTTTCGGTATTATTAATATAGATGGGAGGAAAAGATTGTTATTATTAATTTATTTGACTGGTTTTATGTGATATGTTTAACTGCACGATAATAATGAAATGGTGTTTTGTACAATAGCGAAGCGAAGAAAATATTTTTCTTTATTAACTCAGAAGTTTTACTATAATTTAGCCCAATGCATAAAAGTGCGTCTCCTACTTAACACTGGGATCTTATTTATCTCCAACTGCTATATCCTTTAATTAATGCAGATTTCACAAAAAAAAGCAATTATACCTGAGACCAAGACTGCACTGACTTTCGCAGTATGTTAATATGAAACCACTTCCCGTGGCCACTTACCATCTTTTGCCGCAAAAAGTAATCCTTAGTGTTAAATTGTAAGCTTCCTGTCTTTTGAAGAACTCAACAGAAATACATTTGTTGCTGCAAATGAACGTTGCTTTTCATTTTGGCAACACATGTCGAAA
The DNA here is from genome assembly GCA_943136025.2 of Agrotis puta. Lineage (NCBI taxonomy): Eukaryota > Metazoa > Arthropoda > Insecta > Lepidoptera > Noctuidae > Agrotis > Agrotis puta. The sequence continues at coordinate 17,100,845 of OW964184.2, read as the reverse complement.
TTTGGGCAGGATCGTCTAAAATTAGGACAACCGCAACAGTATTATTTTTTGCACCGAAAATGTTATTTGTCACTTTTGATATTGTGTGTGTTCAAGTGTTTATAGTATCCTTGTATTGTATTTATATTTAAATTCATTGGACTTTTATCTAACTAATCGCACCAGAGATGAAAACGTATTATTACTGGGCAGTTGCCTGACTCCCATACTATAATCACCCCACGATTTCGTCATCCATCTCCAAAATGCATCGGTGATCAATAATCACCTTTATTTCGTTGTCTATAAAGTTCACCCAAGTAATTGCATCTCCTGCCCGGCAGGGGTTCTAGGGCTATGATTACGTCATAATTTTGCCCCTTTTTTAGGGAAGAGAGAGGGATATATTCGCAGATATGATTGTCTCGCTCTAAACATGGAATGTACTGAAGTTCTTTGTTCGTGACGGGTTTGGAGTCAGGTTTTTTGAGGAATGGATTTAGTTGCACGATTGCGTCACACATTTGATTATTGATATTCCTTTGTTGCGATGCAAAACTTTCATCACGGAGAGAACTTTATTGTTATCAAGAACACCCTAAAAGTAAGCTGGTTTTACGGATGATGGTGGTATTCCTAACATGGTTTCGTCGTAAAGTGTCCCATGAACATTGAACAAAGAAGATAATAAAATCAATATTCCTTTCTTGGACAAACCCTTGGGTCTTGATGTGTGTAAAGTATGGGACAGATATTGACGCGCCTAGTTTTTATTGAATTTGTCCGAGATATTTATAGAGAAGTCTCGAAGATGTAAGATGGGGATAAAGATGGGTGTTCACAGCTGTTTGTGTGTGTGTGGGGCGGTCTGTAATAGAATGTGTGTGAGGTGGCACACGGCGGAGAGGGCCGCGTGGGGGCAGCGCTCACTATAGACACTAGTTACCATGTTAACTGGAGTCAGAAATACCTACTGTAAGTCTTATCAACATCTTCAGTCTCTAAGCTATGGACTCTAATGTTATAATATTTACTGTTACAAAATTGCTCTTCCAGACACAAACAAGAACAATAGCTGAGGTCATAAGTTCGATACCCGACCGAATCAAAGTGGTTTTCAAACAATTCCAGCTAATCTTGGGTCGATCAGTAATTGTTTCTGTGGTTTGATTAATAGCATTGTGTTTCAGTCCGGAAGACCCCGGGTCTACGGGACCGGGTTCAGTAGGGTCTACGAGACCCATCGGAGGTGGTGTTTTGGAAAATCAAAGCGTTTAGGAGTTGAGGACTAAAGTGTTACTGTGAAGAAACCGGTCATGCGAATAAACTAACCTTTGCCAGTTGATTATGATCTGTGTAAGTGTGAGTACAGTCGAAGTAGTTTTAGGTACCTCAGTTACAAGACTTATAACAAGAAATTCAGTTTCTATGGCCTATTCAGTATGTCAAAGATTTAGAAACATCATTTACTCAAAATTTCGACAAAGTTATTCAAAGCAATCCAGGTCCTGAACTTTTAAAGTTATTTCAAGCTATACCTCCATTGGGTCGCGGGACTTACGAATTACCGTGACCCCGAAACGTAAAGAGCTATTGAAGGAGACCGTGAATTTTAGTCAGTACGAGTCTGGCAGGCCCTCCCGCTCTGCCCTGGGACTCATTTGATGATTTTACCACGCAAAAAATAAGTTATACCTCCACAAACTTCTTGTTCTTGTTTCCCTGTAAATTACCTATTAAAAAACCCAATCAGTATTATGTATGCCTCTATTTCATATTTTTTATACCAACCAGCCCTCTGAAATATGCATGAAAGTAGCAATAATGTATTAAATAATTAACTATAAAAAAAATAAGAGCGTCTGTTTACACAGCGCATGAAATTGAAGAAATAACTTTTGTTCTGAGACTATCAGAATTCAGAATATCAAAACATATTCTCTCCAAAGAAATCGGTCAGTCGATGATTTTTGGTATTTTTTGGAAGTTGTAAAGCATAAACTGTTCATTTTGATATATATCATGTAATGTATAAATATTTCAAATGTGCTCATTAAGCCCTTTACTTTGATACCCATACTGTGCGAATAAATATTTTTTTCGGTTACGAATTTACCTAACCTAACCAGCGGACCACTGAGACGCTAATAACGATACCTCATTTGTCATGTAATGATAAGTAGTTTAGAAGTTATGAGAGAACAAACATACATACATACATACATACCGGTAGAAATCATAACCCTCCTTTTGGCTTTGCCGTAGTCGGGTAAAAATTGCACAGTTTAGGAACACAAATAATATCACAATGAATTTGTAAGTAGAAGTAACATTTAATCAAATAAAAAATAACAATATAATTGTTTGTTTGTTAAATGTCTAATTAAGGGAATGTTGTCATTAGCATCATCAGATCTCGTCTAAATGAGAGGGAGTAGGGGAACAGTGTATAAGACGGGGACGCGAGGTATAATAGGGACATCCACTCTTTAGGTATACTTAACACAACACTAACGTAGCGCAAGCGCCATCAGGGCGTCATTTGCAAGCGGCCATTAACCAATTTGATTTCCCATCATACCTCGTGTCCCCGTCTTATACTGTTCCCCTAGGTCGTAGGTCGTAATGAACTCCGCTAAGTCAATGTGGGTTTGTTCCTGTGTATTATTTACTATGCGGTTCAACTATGAAAAAGAATGTCTATGTTCTTTATTTGTCAACTGATACCTTAAAAGTACGGTTACCAAAAGAATTACTTAGCGTGCGTTTGCCTACCCTGATAAGGGTTACGTATCAAAATAACTACACAGTCATTTTAACTTCTTTCAATAGGTATAGGTAAGTAATAACGGTCGACAGTCCAAAAAGTCGAATTTAAAAATCATTTTTTGTTTATTACAGCCTAAACTATCGTTAGGTACACCAAACTCATAATGAACTTAAATAATAAAAGTAAAAACACTGAACAATGGTGTTTTATTATCCTTTTTTGCTGTCCCTATACAACTTTTACGATTTCACAGGTGTGACGTCATAAGAAGCTCTCCTTCTTAGTTGTCATCAATGTCCGTAGTGTCAGGGTCGCGGGTGCTAACGTGCGTCTCGCAGAAGCAGGTGGCGCAGTAGGCGGGGGAGCCCTCGCAAGCGACGCACTCGTACTGCGTCGCCGTGCGCCGCTTGTTCCGCCGACACAGCCTGCACTCCTTCCTCACCACCTCGTTCACTATCCTCACCCTCCCATCCTTCTCTTTCTTCTCCCGCAGCCTGGTCCGCGTCATCTTCTTCAGCCTGTGGCTCGTCGGCCCTGCCAACTCGTCCGCCGGCGGTCGATGAATCGGCGGCGGCAACATCGCCTTCAATACAGCCAACCTATACTCGTAATATCGTATCTTCTTCGTTATACCAGAAAAGTTATTATACAAATGAAAAGCATTGTTCATGTATATCTGCAGCGCGTAAATGAACACCTTCTTGTACCAGCGCATCATTTTCCTGCTGCACGGCATGTACGACATCAGCTGGTCTTGCAGCTCGCTGGCTGTCATGAACCGGGCGAAGTTCGTCAGAGCCTTCGGTTTTTGGCTTAATGTGCCATTCTTTTCTATAACTTGATGAAGCTGGTTTTTAAATTCCGTTGTTATGTAAAGAGTAGATTTACGTCCCTGCCATTTTCCAACATGCACACCTTTAGAGAAGAATGATGTTTGGGAAACTCCCCCCCCTATAAATGGATTATACCTGGTCTTCTTATTAAGAGTGCCAGTGCAGTATGTCTGACCCTTAAGAAGAGTTAGTGCCAGTCTGTAGGAGTTATAGTATCTATCCATGTACAAAGAGTGGCCACTACCCAGCTTATCTGCTACAAGCTCCTCGACTATTCGTCCCGTTGAAACTCTGAAGATGTTTTCGCTGCTCTTACCAGCATAAACTTGAAATTTGACTACTATGCCGTCAGGTTCCGCAAGTTTGAATAAATTGACAGCATTTCTGTGCCGCCGGTGGTCGGTGTACTCCTGGCGCACCAGGCGGCCGTGCCAGAATACCATAGATTTCGCAATAAGAAGCTCCTTGCCTGGATAGTAGATTTCTTTCATTACGTTATTAAAATGATCGATGAAAGGTCTAATTTTCGCAACATTATCACTAGTTTTGGAATCAGGTGATGTAAAATGAAGACAATTTAGTATCAACATGAAGCGATTTCGGGTCATAAATCTAGAGAAACAATTCAAATTAAAAAGATAGTCCCCTTTCCAGTAGTCACAGAGTCTGTTCGTCCGGATGGTACCCGTATGTAAGAGGAGCGCCAGGAACGTGATCAGTTCCTCTCGCGTCACATCTTTCCAAGACCAATATCTAGATGAAGGAGCTATTTTTTTCTTTTGAAAGATATTAGCGGCGTACTTGTTTGTTGCGTTTACTATCGTGTCTAATATTTGATCGTTAAGGAGCCAGCGGAAGGTCTCGTAAGGTGTTTTGGGCGTCAATTTGAACAGTTCTCTTTTCTTAGTAAACTCAATGTTTTTCATTGACGAGTCGTCTATGGTCCATTCCGGTCGATTAACCGCCCACCATACGTCTTCAGATTTTTTATCAACATGAGCACCGTCATACCTGTGATCCCCCTGGTCCCCAGCGCGCGGCGGCTCATCGTCACTGATGTACTCACACTCGGACTCATTCTCACTGTCCTCACCGCACTCCATATCACTTTCTTCTGAAAACGCGTCGTCATCGCTACTCATGATTTCCATGCTTTCATTATTTTCCAGTCGTAAACGGTGTCTTCTTGTGTTTACTTTTAGGTCCATTTTCAAACGTTTATGTGGTGGAGGATTTGAGCTCTCAGGATCCGTGGCGAGTTGGTCGGCATTCGAGGGGCCTGCCTGGTTGAGCATCGCATTAGTCATCCATGCATTTGGAACTGGTACCTCCATCCGGTAAGTATTTGATTCACCATCTCCATGCTCCTCTGTAATAATTTTGAACGGTACTGGATCGCCAATTTCAGAAAATTCAAGTTTAATCGCATCACTAGTAATGTTGAAGTCCTCCGGGTTTATTTCAAACGTGTCTGGGGTCTCTGTTTTGATCTCCGTAGTATCCATTTTGCGAGTGTTGCGAGGAAAGCTTCGGTGAAGTGATAACGCGAGCGTTGAGGTTACGTGTGTTGAAGGTCGCGCGAGTAGAGCGTGCGCGGACGTTAAATGTAGCGACACGACAGCGCGCGATGGCGTCTGCGCCGGGACTGAGGCGCGGGGCACACGGCGCGGCGCGACAGCCGCCGACACACACATCTGCTTCAAAGTTTGTATAGAATTTGTTTGAAATGTCTTGAAGGTATTGTTTAGCACAGTGGTATTGTTTATGCAGTGATGGCCGAGTGGTACGACCGTTGGACTGCCAAGTCAAAGGTTGCAGGTTCGAACCCCGGCACGCACCAATGTCTTTTAGAATTCATGTGCGTATTATAAATTAATTATCACTTGCTAAAAACGGTGAAGGAAAACATCGTGAGGAAACCAGCACACCTGAGAGATTTTTCAACGGTGTGTGAAGCCATGTCAGAGGCCTACGGGCGGTTTAAACTCTGACACCAGGTTGTTCATCAACCACACGATAAGAAGAAGAAGAAGCACAGTGGTTTCAATTTATGTGCCGCGACCCTAGTGGGGTCGCCGGTAAAAAGAAAATGGCAAAGTTCTACACTACAATAAGAACACCAAGGATGGGCTTGTTTATTTTTCAAAAGTACTTATGTCAAATCGTGGTGCTGTTTTTGAAATATAACTATGAAATTAGCTTCTGATTCAAGTCTATTTCTCTTTTTTGTTTTGATGTCCACCATTGCAGAAAATGTCAATTCACATAAATTTGAAGTGGCGAATGGCACTAATAATTTTAGAGCTTCCCTTTTCAGCTCTGGATATTACTGTCTTTTTTTCATCCAAAATAAATCGAAAAATCTTTAACGTAGCCTTTTAACTAAATTATTTCCTTGCCTGTCTATGGCACAAGGGGGTCGCCAAAATTTTTCAACCCGTAAATAAAAACACTGGTATAGAACAACACTTACAAAATATATCGACATTATCGGTCTAGTGGAACATACCCTACCTTGGTAGCCTACCAAGTAGGTAGTGCTCCATGATAACAACGTACATTTAATAACAACATAAAAATAATTGGAAATGTAACCTGCTGAACAACAAACAAATTGAAATGTGTAGGTAGGTACAAGGAGGATCACAGCTTGCATGTCTGACATCAAATCTCATACAAAATTACTTTGTTTGTACTTTACCTTATGAAGTCCATTGATTGTCAATATCACAGAAAGATAACTAGGAGAACAGTCTTAGTAAAACGATTTAACTGTATTCAGCAATTAATTTCTTTGGAAGATAACAGAGCAACGTCATTTTATTCAATTGCAAAAATATGAAATCTATACTAATATTATAAAGCAGAAGAGTTTGTTTGGTTGAACGTGCTAATCTCAGGAACTACTGGTTGGTATTTAAAAATATTATTTTTCGTGTTGGATAGTCCATTTATCGAGGAAGGCTATATAACATTATGCTATCACCAAAAGGAGCGGAGTAGCAATGAGAAATGTTTTAAATTCGGGAAAACATGTTCCTTTTCGTGAGTTTCCGTTGCATGCGCTACGTAAACGTTTAGAGTTACGCAAAAAATATGTATTACGGAATTATTCCTCATGAAAAGTTCTAAAATAAAGTGCGCGAGAGCATATATCTATCTTTTAAGGTTGAGTCACCATAACCTTTTTTATGGAAATCAAATTTATTTTAAAGTAATTCATTATTTGCAAAAGTATTTTTATTAACATGATATGAATCCTTATCCAAAATAAATACGTTAATCACCACAAGCATATAATTTCGAACAAAATTGCCCTTGTCATCGTTTGATTTCAATAAATATCTTAGGAGATATCATAGTTTCAAAATAATACCACAACAAAATAATGATTGCCTGGGCAAATCATAATTGCGGCGGTAAGATCCCTCTGAGGAGTGGTTGCAGAGGCGCTACGGCATTCTCCCTCGCCTTCCATCTGACACAAGTCTTCCCTGGCGCTGTTGTTGCGGGAGGTACCTCAGAAATTCGGTGGCAGGCGAGGGGAATGGGGAGCAGTCGGAACGCGTGAGGGAAAGGACATCCTCAACCTCTCGCCAGAGCTACCGCTGAAGATGCCCAGGGCGTCCAAAATCGCGGGGCATATTCCAGCCACTTGCGGACGGGGAGTAATGGGTACTGATGAACTTTGGAGAACTGATAGGTACGGGACCATAGTGTCAAACGCCTAACATGACGCGAGTGAAACCGCGGGCAGAAGCTAGTAATAAATATACCTATACTACACGATGGTTGACATAATCATCAACCTATGTTCCCACAGCTGGGACACCTCTGTGTCAACAGCGGGGTGTTTTTGACCCAGCAGGTGGACAAAATATTTAGGTTACTAGTTAAAGATATAACTATTTATCATCGTAGTTACATAAGTCGCCATGTTTAGCAATTACATTGCTAATCGCAGGACGTTGCTATTCAATTACACCAGGGTATTGAGCACGAGTACACTACGAGTATGTGCAAGGCATCCATTGAAGTAGGTACACATAAAAAAAGTTATTGAACACTAGCATAATCAGAACTGTTTTTTTTTAAATTTTATGAAAAAACAATTGAACTATGTTATCGTTTTATATTCTAAATCTATATTTTTAAATAAAGAATCTAAAAAGAAGAAGTTTATCATAATATAATCTACGGTAACAAAAAAGATTTCGAAGTGATCGCAATTTTTTTATAATGTGTTTATGACATCCTGTACAAAAAATAGGTACCATCATTTTAGTGGCAAGTTTTATGATCACAAGTCCAAAAGGAGAAGAGAGAACATAGACCAGTTTGTGATGTAGAATACACTACAAATATAACAAGCAACCAAGTTTTTATGTGAATTCTAGTGTTAGCCATAATTATAATATTTTACCTGCTATACGTAATTCGTAAACAGTCCAGTCTTATTCCTGTCCTTTCTTCATTTTTGTGTGACGATGTGGCCGCCTTCTGATGTCATAGTTAATTAACCGAAGTCAGTGATGTTCAAGGTAAGCTTAGAAGGAACATATAAATTGGAAAAGACAAATTAGTACGTGTCTAGGTTTGAACTCGCAACTTCATGAATAAGAAGTGAGGAACTAATCCTCCGGGCTATCACGTCGTATTTCTATGTAGAATCATGCTTACTACTCAAAGAATAAGAAATCTGACTAAAATAACAGTAAAACCAGCTGATCAGTTCCTAGCCTCCCCCACGCCTCCTCGTAACGCCGGTAGCTGCACCACTGCGCAAAAACACCAGACACCCTCGTCTCATGTTACACGTGTTATCTGTCCACAAATAGAAACGAGTAAACACTTAACCCATTTTTTCCCCAAGTTGGTTAAACATAAATCTTCACGTTTTTCTCGACGTTTTGGCCAGAAGTATACCTGCACATCAGTGCCCTCATGCATTTGAAATGATTGGTAATGTAAATAGAACCTTAAAGTGTAATTCTTAAATTCTATTTTAGCCTGTAAATGGGCTTCATGAAATTGACATTGAATTTGATGCATTGAAATGCTGCTACAAACAAAAGTCAACCATATTTCGTTTACCTTCAGTCCAAATTAGTCTGTGTTCGTAATTTCTTTACACTTCAAACCTAAATAGACACTAGTGCTATGTGATAAAGATTATATTGCAACGCTTTCAGTTCGTCAAAGTAGGGCTAACTCACAAGGGCGAAACAGGGGCTCGGGTTGCTATGCAAACGCTTGGTTTGTTCCACTTGCGACCTTATTTTACCTTCAATATAAAATAGTATTACAAAGAATTGGTGGATTGATTGATGTTTTTATTTGCTTTATATTCACAAGAATGTTTTAGGAAAAAACACGTCGCTAAAATTATTGTGTTGTACATTTTATTAAAAGTTATAAATACTTTATTTTTTGTTTAGATACTATCCTGTTTTGATGATATTTTGTTATTCTCGTCTGTAACAGGTTTTGCTGCATCTTGAATAAAACTTCGAAGGTCATCCACTTTGCAATGATTTTGAGCGAGCGAACAAAAGAGGAAAGAGAATAACGATTTGACAGTGAAGGTCATCAAGATGGTTGCGTTTCATAAAAACTGACTAAATCAGTTTAGAATTATTTTCGGCTGTAATCAGTTTTGTTGAGTTACGGTTATTTTTCTTACTCTCTTTATATATTGGAAACCTAGTAAATATTTTTTTTTTATATTGAAGGATGTCGATATAAAATGGCGAAACGTAAGTGTACTGAAGCCATACGTCCAATCACCACTTAATCATTCGGATTATAAAAATTACTAACAGGATATCTGAGAAAGTATGATTTATTTTATAATTAACTAGCTTCCGCCCGCGACTCCGTCCGCGCGGATGTCGGTCTTCGCGTGGATGGTTTATTTCCCCATTTTGAGTAACTCTGACAATGACATCTTATGAATATTATGGCGCTGAATCCACTGCGGGTAATGCAACGTGTGTTCGCGGTTCTACAGAACAACGTCTATGAATAAAAGTGAAAAATAAGATTTTTTTTCTACGTATTTTTCCAGGATAAAAAGTATCCTATGTTATGCCCAGGATAATAAGGAATAATTATACCAAGTTTCATCGAAATCGAACCGTTAGTTTTCACGTGATGCCTGCACAAACAGACAGACAGACAGACAGATAGACAGACAGACAAAAATTTTTTTAATCATATATTTGGGTTTGGTATCAGCATGCAGCAATGAGGACGACAAACAAAAAACACAGGTGTATTCAAGTTGCAAGCGGAGCCTACCGCTGTTGAATCTGTGAGCGACGAGCGAAGAGCGACGGGGGCAAATGAGATGACAGCCGCGGGCGCAGCGCTGATTAAAAACTGACAACAAACACACATTGTCGCACTTGTTACATAATGAGCCGGTGACGTCACCTCATATGTTCGGACTGGACGCTACTTGGTGGTAGTACACTAGTTTTAAATTTAATTATGTATCCTGGGGTGTATTTAATGAAAAACTATGGCGCGAAAAGGAGCAAATGTTTTACGTTAAAGAGCAGGTGAAGAAGGAACAAAACTACCGATGAAACAGTTGGCGCAGAGGCGGAGCAATCGACTGCTGAGCAGCGTGTCGCGGGTTTGATCACCGCATGAGACAAATATTTGTATGTTCTGTGCGTTCTTCGTTTGGGTGTTTGTGTATGTTAGTTTCTATGCATCCACGATACTTACAGGAGAAATTCTAGTGTGGTGCAATATTTTAAAAAGGTGCAAAAAATGATGATGATGGTCTGTGACAGTGACTATTGTCACTTAGCTAAGTAAATCATATTGATTGACGCTGATCATCATTGTATGTGAAGCTGTAAGTGTCGGTTGTTTATAAAAGACTCAAGTATAATGTGTTTGGCCGGGATCGTGGGACTGTCTAACTAAACAGTTAACCGTGACCCTGCAACGTAAAGGGCTATTGAAGCAAAACCGTGGATTTTAGTCAGTATGAGTCTTACATTCCCTTCCGTCCTGCCCTGGGAGGGAGGACTCATTAGATGATTTTACCACGTAAAAAGTATTATGTGTATTTTCTTTTAATTTCTCATAGCGAGGACGAAAAACAAGGCATTATAGCTAGCAAGAGTAGTAGTAACGGGACCTTGTCGATCAATGTCATCGTCTGTAGATAGGCAAATGGGCCAGCAGGTAAACATCTACTAGTGCTGCTGCCAATAACAAACACTTTTGTTTCATACAAGCGGTTATTTTCCACATTTTAAGAAGTTTTTCACTGAAATTGGGGAAGAGCTGTGAAATAAAATCGAAAGGACTTACCTTTTCAACCGATTTCTAAAAAGGGAGGTAATGAGTACGCCGGCATCGTTTTTTAAATGAGTACGTAATTATTTTATTTTCATTTTCCAAAGGTTTAACTTCTTTCTTTCATGTTCGCTTCATTTAAAAGGTTTTATCTGTCAACGCATTCCTTTCATCATTCCCTCTCGCGTCGCTGATCTTCATACAAAATACATAACTTTCTGCTTCGCCCCTGCTTCCGTCCCTCCCTATTTCCCTCTGATCCTCTCGATAGAATGCCTCCTAACTGCTCTTGTTTCGTATTAAGCGGCAACTTAACGAAAACTTTGAACCAATAACATTTGCATAAAAACAGCTTAAAACTGTTCAACATCAACAATGGACTCTCGGAGACTTGCTACCGGATTTGTATCTTCACGAATTTTCCTTAGGGAGCTTCTCGAGTTTGTGTGTCAATTAAAATGTTTTCAAATAACATATTAGCATTTTGACTTAAATCTTGTCAAGTTATGAAAAACACCATACTTTGAAAAATACATAATTATGCACACACACAAGACTTCAAAAGGTTGAATGACTTTGTTTTAATTTTAAACACTTAAAAAACCTTAAACAGAACATGTCCCAGACCCACAGCCAGCAATCCAAACATTGTTGTTTAGTTGGTACAGTGATTACGTAATGACCTCCCCTGATCCGCTAATGTGTCTCTAAGTAACGAGGGACTTGGCGAGGATTATTCATAATGAGTTCAGGCTTACCCTTCAGATTCAGAGGAGGCGTAGCGTTATTTTAGTTCTCAAAGACATCCCTGAGAATTAAACATCCCTTTGTAAACTGTCCTGAATCCCAGAGGGAGTGTTCTCTGAAAATTTTAGACTAAATTTCTTAAAAATAAAGCCATAATATTTCTCTTGTACCAGTTACAAGGCTTAACAAGGCGTAGAGAACTGAAAGCCTGAAAAAGGGTCGTTGAATTAAATATCATGAACAACTGTTACTATGGAGTTACACGGACACAAAAAATATCAGCTGACTCGCTTAACAACAACAGAAAATGTACACAAAATGAACAGCTGATTTATTCTTTCAATTTCAGTCTTTTTCCGGTTTTAGTTTGATCAATTACAGTTCGTATTTTATGTACAAAATATATATGCTCGATACAGTACATATGTGTGTGTAGTAATAAATCGATTCTCCTGTTGACGAGACAGAAAGATATTTGCAACCAAAATGTACTTTGAAAAGAATTTTCCTTTGTCACAAATTGGTTACGTGTAAAAGCCAGCCTTTTATTTCTAGTAGATATATTTCGGTGTGGTGTTACCTTCGGGTCTCCTCTGCGCGGAGTGGGCGGGCGATCGATACCGCAGCCCGCAGCCCGCAGCCCGCTGTGCGCCGTACATACTTGTACTGTAGGTCTGTAGCTCAGCCCGCGGGTAGCAACTGGCTGCCAGTGCTGCTTGGAAACTATCGAGCTGGCCATTCTGCAGTGTTTCTAACTTCTACTTAACATTGCAGATACTTGGCTCTATTTTATCATAATGAAGTATCTATGCGTAGAAACAAAGGAATGACGTAGATACTCGTAATAGTCTTCAGTGAGTGACAAAAGATCCTACAGCACAGGACTGGATTGTTTATCTAATAGCGGCTTATAAACAGTACACCGGATGTAAAATCATCAAATGAGTCTTTCCGCCGCGGAAGGGACTGTCAGACTTGTACTGTTCCTATTTACGTTCCAGACTCACGGTTACTAGTTTGGACAGGCGCGCGACCCTGGCAAGCGTTTGGCCCTCTATGGTGCCCCTTAGATTGCTGACAGCTCTACTGGGTCGACGTGTATGGTCGGGCATAGTCCCTGATCGGACGGCGAGCTACATATTAGTCACATCCGCACGCCCGCGACGATGGAGTGTAGTACATCTCTGTATGAAATGCCTTTAGTTGCAGAGGGACAAAAAACAAATCGTGCTGGTAAATAATCTCGATGTCTGTTGTATTCTGCTTACTCCAAAGAACCGTGAAGGTGCCCTTGTAAATATAATAATAAATAAACGCGATATCTGTTGATTAAATGATCTAAAAGTAGACTGATAAGTAGATTTTTATAAATGTATGGAAAGTTTCGCCCAATTAATAAATATTGAACGTTATCGATTGAATAACATAGTGATAACTGATAGCGGCAACTAAAATAGAGATAGACTTATGTAATAAATATATCTGTTTATGTAGGTCATGTTAGGACTATGTATTACTCATGAATATATAACATTAAAAGTTTATAGTCTGTCTAGGATAGCGATGTTTTTATTTGGGTCCTTTCTCAGATAGAATAAAAGTAAGTAGACATAGTGGATTTAGGTCTAGATGGAATCCAGAACACTTTTATCTGTACCTAACTAGTGCTGACTTTGGAAAAAGTTTAGCGGAGACCTGGTAGGTACGTGAGGGACTGTCAGACTCGTATAGAGTAAAATCCACCCTGTACTTTGAATTCCCATTCACGTTCCAGGGTCACGGTGACCAGTCTTAACATCGGTGCCCTAAAATCGTTGCTCAAACGCCTATTGAGTAATCCTCATACACATAGTTACTGACACTTTAATCAATCAATCGTCACACACTACTTAGTTTTTTTTTGCAGTTTTTTTTTGTTTTAACTAAGTAATAATATGATGAAACCGATACTATTACAGAGCTCATAGACACAGATTATACTATAAGTAGAATCACTTTTTATATAGGTACAAGACACATTAGTCCACTCTAAAAGGTATAAAGTGCACACCTACGCTTCTAAGTAAAACCTTCAACAGATTTCTAAAGCTGGTTTACAACAAAGAATAGCGAGGTATAATATTGACTTTCGTCCTTCGTAAAATGTCAACGTAGCTACGTTTTAGCACTAGTGATGAATCGGCAACCTTTCGGCCTGTTGTGTCGCCGACAGGGGTGCAGTTACCGATACTCTTCACAAATATATTGTTACACGATACTGGTCCTTACTGCTTTGTAGTTGTGGTGAGAAATATCCCCCTTTCTAAATGTGGGTGGTGTTTTGAAGGCAGATATGGAATTGGTAGGATAGACAGTAAAATCTGTTTTACTAATCACCAATATTCTGTTCAACTACTACGTATTTCCACCTCTGGCTCTGCCTAATCAAAATTGGTATGTTGTTAAGTAGGGTATGTTACCACCAGTCACCAAACCATTTGAAAAAATATAAATTCAAACAAAGGAGGTAAACAAAACGTTGAGGATTCTCGCTGTAAAATAATGTAATTTCCTGTAAATACATCCATTATGAACCCATTTCAAAATTAAACCCCATCATCTTCAACGTATTTAAACCCCTAAAGATTACAGCGAAACAAAGGACTTACAAAAGCTCACACACATTGCATAATCTTAATAAAATAAAAAGGAAAAAATACTCATACATCTTCATAACCCCATCACAAACATAATTATTAACCCTAAAATATCACGACGCCTTTTTCTGTTACGTAAAATTTAGCGGTCCCTTCGACCGGGAGGTCAGCAGGGCCTTTTGTTACCCGGGGGCGATAAATTCGCCGGTCAATAGTACCCCCTACCTGCCACCGACGTTAATGTTGGAGATAGCCGCTTTGTACGGTTAGATGCTGTATTTCGGGATATATGTGGACACGGGAGCCTATTGATTATACCCGGGTTTGATTTCCGGGCTTGTTTGTTATGTGTGCTTTATTTAGTGTCTGTTGTTGGCACAGAAAGTATGAAGTTTCATAGTAATTTGGCTAGTGTTTCAAATTATGTTTATATCTATCCCACCTCAACTTTCAGCCTTCTATTTATCCCTATAAAGAGTTGTTTAAATCCTAAGTGGCTAAAACTAATATCACTGAAACTATGAACATATTAAAATAATGTTTGTTCGTGCGAATATAATATTCTATTTACATTTCAATATTAAACCAAGACAAGTAATGAAAGGCAAATCTGTAAATAAATAAGAGCCGTAATACACAGTTCATGAATAATTTTAGTGTACGTACCTAAATATTTGAAACATTTTCTTTTTTATTTTAGCCCCAAATCCCTTTTTATGAATTCAGAATTTGAACGAGTATTTTTGCTGAACTGAGAGATAAGATCTACATTCATTTAAGTCTCGGGCGGTCAATGGGTTAACTGAATGAACGGAATGAGAACATAAATTGAATTTCTCGGAATCGTAAGTTTCCTAAGATATAATCTTTCTAGTGCACGTATGAGCAAGTTCTTAGTAAACCATTACTTTTGTACAGCTACGGAAAAATTCTGAAGGTTTTTCCTTATGAAAGACAGATTGGTGATCTGAAAATACAATATAAGTAGAATGAAGTATTTCTCTTATTTATAGTTTGATAGTTGGTACCTATACCTTTGCAATAAATTCAACAACCTGTCATCAGTATCGAAATACATACCTATTGCTTCCTCTACTGTATTTGAGTATAACCTTGAAAGTATTTGTATCAAAGTTTCATTAACTGACACTAATGATTGTATCACTCTTGAACTGAACCCCTAACTCTGGGACAGCTGACAATCCCTCGCAAATTGCGTACTCGACCGTATGTTTTATTATACCTATCTAAAGTTTATATCAAAATAAATTAAATTGCCTTTGTTGGCATGCGATCCTTTGCGATTGTCGAAAATCATTACCTTTCCACGGCCCGACGGCCAATTTGAATTTTCAAAAGAGTATCCCCCAACAATTGCGACGCAAAGTGCACTAATTCGGGGTCCGTGGGGAAATGGGGGGGGGGGGGGGGGGCTGGGGGCAGTCAGCGGAACGGGGGACAACCGCGTTAACATGAATTACTGGACAAAGTGTATCAGTAGCAGATGTAAGTAGGTACCTGAAATGCCTTAGTTCGTCATTTCAATTGTTTTGATTCAGATAAAAAATGCTAGAATCCTCTGTGTTATTGATATGATAACATTGGATTTAATCCTGTGACCTTGTGTGCCGTCCTTCCGTTTTCTGATAAAGAATAATAATATTTTATGATACCGAATAACATAACATGATACCTACATTTGTTGATGTGACTTGTTACAGACTGCAGTGTATTCACTTAATTAATAGTTCCGTCGCAAAAACTTACCTTCATAAAAAGGCCGATTTTTTTTTCCCGAAAAACAGCAACAGACATTTGTAAATGGTTGACGGACCTACATTTCTGTATGGTTTGCACTGTGGTCGTAGTGTGGCTACTCGAAATAAGTGGTTACATTGAAGTCAGAGGCTCCGCCATTATTCTGTTTTATCAACAAAAGGGCACAGTTGTCCCATCTAATTATATAAATAACCATTTTCGTAGTTCGCTGCGCTAGGTAACGAGACGAGCACACCTATTTCCTTTCATTAATTTATTACAATTGAGACGTGTGTTTTGAAAATTAAGAACATCGTGGAATGTCACTTCTGTTTCATTTTTTGTTCGAATTTCATGGTTATTGAGTTCCATTCCACGCTATATTATGTAGCTAATAACTATGCTTTCGTGGCGTGTGCAAGTCACATGTAGTTATTTAAAATTACATTTTTTTCTTCGATGGGTTGTCATCTTAATAAATGTGGCTGTGGATCTGCAAAAGCTCTTTTCCCCATCATTTAGCAACCAACCTGTTCCTTTCGTCAGGAATCTGCCCCAGAACATAATCATGTAGGTTTTTTCATTCCATTGCATATCTCTATATCATTGCTAAGGTCTAATAATACTTTTGCGTTTTCAAATACAGCCATACATACCATGAGGTTTTTTTTAAAGGTTTTCAACATCGTCGCCACGTATCTACTGTTATGCCTACACATCTATCGACTTGTAGCTGTTCGTTCATCGACCTCCCGCGGCTCTCTGTGCTGGAGCCGCCGAATAAATCCTCATCCAGCAACACTTGCTACACGATATTACTCTAGAACCTGAGACGAAATTGTTTCAGAAGGATATTAAAATTATAACAATTGAAACATACTCGGGAAACATTAATTTAACATACGGTCCGTTTAATTAAAATCTGAAGAAAAAAACATATCACAAACATCTGAAAAACAAATGAACGGTCAGCATCGGTGTGAAAACAAGTGGGATTCTTTAATTTCATAAATTAGCACCTGTAACTAACACATCAGGTTATTGACTCGTGCATGTTTGTATGTATGCTCGTATGTTTGTACAATATCGTGTTTGTCTATTCATCATCATTGTCATCACAGTAAACAGCTCCTTAATGGCCACAGTGAACCATACATAAGCTTTACCATTAAAATCATTGCCTATGTATGGAGACGCCAACATAAGAGCACTTTGCACCAAACAAAAATTCAAAAACACCTCTCCCCAAGTATGTAGTAGGTACAGCCAAGCACACGCGGCTTCAGGAACAAAACAGTTTTATATTCGTCGCTATCATGGTATGAAACGCAAACAACATGTTTATCGGCGCGATAACACGCGGAGTAAACAAGCGAAACATAACGAAAACATCAGCTGCCACTAACTCACTAAAAGTACCAACAGTACCCGCCAGTACCACTGTACAGAGACGTACAGTAACACCACTCGACAACAAGTAGATTATTTATTTCATTCCTTCCTTCATTTAGGTACCATTAACTACAGGTGTTATTATAATACTAGCACTTTGCCCGCGAATTCGTCCGCGTGGGTTACGTAGTTTCCTAATTCCCCCTTTTCACCCCTTAAAGGTTAAATTTCCAAAAAACCCTTCTTAGTGCTCCCCTACATTATAATGGGAAGCCGTGTGCAAAATTTCACATTCCTAGCCCCAGTAGTTTCGGCTGTACGTTGATATGTCAGTCAGTCAGTTCTCCTTTTATATATATAGATTTGGGTATTCATGGGCTGCAGCTGGCTTGTAGAGGTCAGATATACAGTTAGTACTCGATTAAAAATTCTGGAATAAGGTTAAGAAGGATACACAGATGATGAAGATTTCTTATAAATAAATTAGAATGAACAGTCACCTTCTAAGCATTGAATCTAAAAACAACTACTTAACTGTAGTCACCAGTCTGATTACCACACCTACCAAGCATAATTATTTAAACAAAAAAAGAAGCAGGCAACGTATAGAGATCATGATTGTTTGTATCACCAGTCTAAACTTTACTTCATTACGGCCGTCTGGACCCTTCCCTGATGGGATGGCGCCAGGGGGTGCCATTTTGGAGGCCCTTCTGTATCTCCCTTCACACTGGCGGCCCTAAGTGATCAGGCGACACCGAGTCGCTTCACTCGCGACAATATCCCTAATGCCCTATACATCGCCCCATTGTTTCGCACCAGCTCATACACGACGTGTATTAGCAGATAATGGATGCCTTGACACCACCACAATGAGGAGGTCTTAGATGTTAAAAGTCAATCAATATGGAGATGTGACTGTAGAGTATAAGACCATTTGTTTTTAAAAGATGTAACTTAAGACAGTTATTTTGAAGATGTAAACTGGATAAAAATGCTTTTAAAATAAGTAAAAAAATACTACTTGTTGTTTTTTTTGTGTTGGTACAATCATCAAATGAGTCTTCCTGCCCTGGGTGGAGTAGAAGGGAATGTCAGACTCTTTTTGACTAAAAGTCCCATCGCGTTCCTCCGGTTACCCTTTGCGTTCCAGAGTCAAGGTAATCTGTTTAGACAGTTCCTCGAACATGTTAATGTTTATTTTTTACTAAAGATAGTATTATTCTGAGTTATGGCACGTCAAATAAGAACAACCAATTTATCATTGTACTGTAGTTAACGCCTAAATTATTGTTTGTAACACCTTATGTAATAATCACCTATTTTTCACGGTTCGTGTTTAAAAGACAATAACAGAGTACGTTAATTTAACAGCAATTTATTTCGCAATAAAACCAGCAAACCAGTTTTTGTTACCTATTGTGTCATATGACTCGATTTGTAACTCTAACTCTCGTTTAAATTGATAATAAAATAGAATTAAACATGTCCGGGACGGTCGCCAATGTCGCCATGTTGCCAATCACGGGACGAATTCATAACATTGGCCCCAAATCATAACATTTGCTCCGGACAAATTAATTGCCCCGTAACTACGTATACTTTTTAATTTTGCCATATCCCATGGCAACAGCACCATTACACTGGACAGGGCACGGGTTTTATCTTTCTACTAGTGATGTGACTTCTTGTTGGTAATATAAATATCCGAAAGTTCGAGTTTATTTTTTTTTGTTATTTTGCGGATATCGACTGTACCGTATCGCAGTACTCGTAAAAAATAAACTACCGCTTAATTTTTTGTTTTCAGAATGAAACTGAAATTGAACTCGTTTTTTCAGTTAGTTAATTAATTAATGCATAACGAGTTACGCTGCTGAATAAGAACAAAAGTATCAAGATTTTAATGAAGATTAAAATAGTGATAAAACTGCAGTTGCCCTATGCAAAACTGTTAGTAGGTACAACTTACAACCGTCAGCCCCTGAAATTTATGGTTACGACCTGTGAGATTAGAAGCAGCTGTTACGCTATGTTTTTATATCCCAGATCAGCACATTCTCGGGGACATGCATGGGGCGTATTTTAATATATTCGAAAAGATCTTAAGGGCTAGGGTGATAACTAGGTATCTATAAAAATATATGGCTATACGTAATGCCAACTCATAAATGAACGCAAGAAGCGTAGTCACGATCCTTCGTAATGAGAGAGCGATCGGAGGATCAAGAATGACGTGATAAAAATTCATGTGTTTGGCGTTTTTGGGATAAATACTGAGATTATGACTGCTGATATGATATGAAATATGTGACCACATTTCTGTGAAAGAATTTAGTGTCATTTGCTTCATAAAACCGTTTTTAGATGACAGCGCTTCGGCATTGGCGTAATATCCGTAGATTTTGGACAGATCTGCGGATATCGGCGGATATTTAGCTGTGGTATGCACGTCACTATACCCCATGGTCATATTTTAATGTCCATAAATTGTAGTAATTGGGCCCGGAGTGGCGGGCGGCAGCTGACATGTCGTTTTATTTTACTATACCGTGGATACTCCGCGGCTAACAGGCTAGCGGGAAGGCGGGGAGGCGGGGAGGCGGTTATCTAGTTAAAAATTGACGCCTTTTGATGGTTCGCACTGATATGGAAAATTTATTTAAAATTACTTTTTGTTTTAATTATAGAAGGTAATAATTTAAAGCTATTGTTTTACGTGTTTTATGGGTTCTGTGCAGGCGATTTGACTTTGGTAGGAAGTACGGTGTATAAGTGTTATGTTCTTGTTAACAACCAGTTCAGAAACAAAGAGAAAAGTAAAATGATTCAATTGATGAACATTAAACCAACACAATTATATGAAAGCTTTTGTGAAAATAAAACATTTTCCATTTTCATTTAACATGAAACGTTTCCTGTCTCGCAAGGAAACATTTTCAGGAAATTCGAATTTAGATAGAATATTTCTAAGCGTCGTTTCTCTACACAGAGTAAAATAAAATGAAATTGTAATCATTTGACAAACTTTATCCACCATTAGACCTTAAAATGTTGAAGACAAACATTACTTTAAATTATATTAAACCGAGAGTCGTTTGGTGCCACGGGGAATTCCCACTTTTCAGTCCCAATGGTGGGAACTAAAAGCTTCCGGCTGGGAACACCCGAGAGGACCTTGAGATACATCCACTCCCTATCCAACATGATGTTTAAGGTAGGTATTGGATTTAATTCAAGCTAAGAGAAAAGTATTTATTACTGCAAATACAAATAAAAACAAACAATACTGCCTCGCACTCCGCGTCCCAACTGACCAATGCATCATTTATACCTATTTCTATTTAATTTGGTCCACATTAATGTTTCCGAAAATAATCTTTATAAGCATTAGAAACGTTAAGTTTAATAAGTACTCCTTACATAAGTATGTGTATTACATAAGTTAAGAGAATAGTATTCGCCGTTTCCATTGAAGTTGCTTTATTATCCTGGCATTAAAGCCATTCTACGTGGCAATACCGCCATCCTTCCTGGCATTAGGCCACAATTAATGGCACAAAACTTTGTATATCGAAATGTGAAAACTACGCCGTAAGCGTACGCCACGTGGTCATACTAGATTAGGGGCACCGTGATTAAGGGAACGACTGGGATAAGTATCGTAAAGTTGAAAATTTTGATTTGCGTTAATAGGTTTTAGGAATTTAATTTACGAACGTTTTTTATCTGCAAATTACACCTATATTTTCTGGACATAATAGTTGTTAGTACTTCGTTAGGTGTGCATGAATTCAGTCAAAATAATTTTGGTTTAAAAGGGGACACAAAACATAACCCTTCTTCTGAGAGTCGCACACACAATGATTTGCGTCCGTACGTCAAAAGACGGGACTAAGGATTCTTATAATAAAATACCTTAGCCTACAAACATATAATAATAATACAACCCATGACCAATTAATAAAATATAATAGCAATGATCTATCGCAGACTGCCACGAACCTCCCCCAAGCTTAAACAAGCCCATATGCCAGTATTTGCATTCCACCGTTATATTTACATGAGTCCTTCCTGTGGACGTGTCGTGTGTCCACCGTGATATTAGTAATAATAGGGCACGCACAGGCCGGGGTTGGCCAATAAAATACAAGAGTTATCGCGAGCGACGCACCGTGCGAGCGAGCGGTGCAAGACATGAGACTTTCACGGGAATTTGTGTCACCCTATTTGAAAATAGGTTTTCTCTTTTTTTGTAATTTTTCCTGAACCAACAAAAGTTGTATACATTTGGTAAGCTTGTACTGTTCTGCAGATTCTGCCTGCCTGGCATCGGGTGATTATGATCATCTTTACGACACGATTAATTTCATATACGCACTGACGAAGGTATGAGAAAAAATCTAAGGTCCTTCAGAGCAGATCTACAAAAACAAATAATGGTTTTTTTACTAAGCCAGTGAGCCAGGTATTCAGTATCCATTTTATTTTATTCTTTAAATGTACCTATTTTTTACAAGCCGAGGTATCAACATGTATTGTTCCGTTTTTTCCCCTGTCATAGCGTTGGCGTAAAAAATGTGAATAATACCATGTAATGTTTTTTGTAGTACCAACAATAATAATCATCATGTTTATTTAAATCGAGTTTACTAAACTTAAGTATTACACGTCAGAATAATTATACCCAAGTACTTATTTTTTAAGATAAAATAATATGCTAAATATATGTATATCATTTTGAAAAAGTTAAACTAGATTTTAACCATACAAAAAAATAATTGAGTCTGCTATGTTTCTTCTCCATAAGCCGAAAAATCTAAAAAAAAAAACAATTTTCTAAGAGAAAATTTATTTTCCTTGCACCACACCTCAGAAAGCTGTGTGACGTCAGTTTCCTTAACAAAAAACATTGAATACTCTGAACCGCAGAAGTTGGCCACAAAGGAATGAATGGCCTTCTTTCTGCATTGTTCCTTAAGGCCACGGCGCTAATATATGGCTACAGCCACTAGTTATATATTGTGCCCTGATTTAGGGGGCTCGTGCCTGCTTTTATGGGAGTTAGAAGCTATAGGCTTTGTGTTTTCTACTAAACTTCTTTAATAAAACATATTCTGATAGCTAGCTGCTCATCTTTTATACTTATTTGTGCTCACTTTCTTTAGTGCAGAAGCATAATATGCTTAGATATTATCTGAATAGATAGTTTTATCATTTAGTTTCGCAAAAAACATTTAATAAAAGTTGAAGTTTATGGGGGGGGGGGGACCCAGGACCTTTGCCCAGCAGTGGGACAGTGCAGGTTAAATTAAAAAAAAGAACAGTATTTTTGTGTTCAATTTTCTTTTTTTTTATTTAAAATTAAGTCATAACTTTATGTTCGGTGTTTACCTCGTTATTAATTAGGTCAACTACATAATTAGCAATAAACAAACAGTCATACATAATAAGTAATAACATGCGAGCACGTGGTATCGGGATCGGAAAACCGCAATGTTTTCATCTAAATATGGTAATAAATTAACATTTGTATTTATCAGTAATAAAAATAGTGTTAACTTTAATATGAGTATTATAAGGAGAACTGTTGACTTCATAGGTAGGTAAGAGTAGTTATATAATTTGTAATGAGACAATAGTCTATATATTCACATTACGATTAATTACCATTTAATCGTGATCAGCCTTCGTCGATAAATGAACTATCCAACACAAACATATTTTTTCAATTTGAACCTGTACAGTAGTTCCTGAGATTAGCACGTTCAACCAAACGAACTCTTCATTTATAGTATTAGTATCGTTTTTTTTTACATCTTTTACAAAACCTGGAGTGGGGCAACAGTCCAGAAATTCTTCCCTTGTCCTGGGTGCGTTTAAAAATAATTAAAACTCACTTAAACAAACAGCTTGACCAGCAATAACTACTTCACATAATCATACATTTTTTTTTCTGTGTGGGTTTCGAACACGTTACACGCAGTGCAGCAGACGATCGCTCAGTCACTGCACCAACCATGCCTTCTAATTAAATAAGGGATATCCGGTAAAATAAGTACTAGTGCACATTCAAAAATACCTTCTTGGAACCAACTTTTCCAACATAATCTGGCTAGCGCTGATTAATTTAATATCTACTTAATAAATGTACTCATTTATTATTTCTACTTTCAGTTCACGTCAAGAAAAAAGTTTGCTTATAAAAAGCTCGGAGCCGCATGGTAACACTGTCGACTAAAAAAGATCATTACACGGCCTGCCACTTTGATTCCAACTTCAAGTGTGTGACATCATCAGCTTATTTTTCTTCGAAGACATTCAAAAGTCAGACTTTTTTGTTATTAATCTTCATTATGTTATTCTGACGGACAAGTGTTGCTTTTTCCATGTTTTTTTGTACCTATACAGATCATGAACTGGATTATTAAATTATCCGTCAAAACTAAATTACTACTTATTCATCTGAAACCATGGTCACTCTACTCTTGGAAATCAATTATAAAAACCATATTCAGTCTTATTTATAAGAGTTAAGAGCGTTTTTGGCATAGCATGTATTTTTTGAGGAGCATCGCCTATGTTGGCTTTAATATTTTCACAGTATCCCAGCATTTCTTTTGTGTTGATATTAAAAGAGCTTCAAATAGCTTATTATAGTACCGTAGATCATTGTTGTGGATCAGACATTATGTTTCGTGTAAATAAAAAATTAAATTCTACGTTGTAAAGTGCTTAAGGAGTAATGAGGGGGAATTTACTGCGCAAAGTGGTAGTTTACCATCAATTGAATCAAATGGAAAGTTTTGTATAATCTGGGAAGCAAAGAAAGCAGAGTGCAGTAAACGGGCGAAGAAAGTACTCTTAGTAAAATTTAAAAGTCGTGAAAATCAATTAGATTATAATGACATATGTACAGGACATAGGAATTACAACAGCATTGAGCAGAACAATACTTTGATAACATCATAAACTAAAGGCCCAGTAAACATTGAACTATTCCAGAAAGTAATAAGGTTTTACTGTTAACTAAACTGGATGTCGCCGGAGCAAAACAGTGGGTAGTAAACCTTATTACTAAAACAATCCAATCCCGCAAACATTTATCAGCCGCTTCCCCTGAACTGCACGCTGAACAAAACAAACTTTAGTGAAGTACTTCCTTTATTGCCGCGGCGTCAGATTGATCTGCCAGCCGCTATCCGTGCGCTGCAGCACTGCCGGCAGACAACGACGACAATGTAAACATGTTTACGAGCATGTTCACCTAAATCAAGGCGCACTTTATTCATCTCGATGAGATCTCGCTTTCTCTCCACGACGCTTTCCTTCAGCGATTGGATCGTCTGATAGAAGCTTCATGGCTTCCGATTGATTGCTTCAGGCTTCATACTTTTCCATTTTATTGGCGCCGGTATCCTGGAATAAGCCAATCAACACTTCAGGTTCTTGCCCTATTTCCTTTGATTGTATTTTCGATGTGGAGGAAAAATCCAAATCATTTGTTGCTATGGACGGTGCACGTGTAACTCAATTGATTGAATGATGGCTGTCGTCCGGACGACGAAATGCTTTTATCAAGATGTTGCAATTGAATGAATTCATATGTTGTTCTGTAATTGATGATTGTTATTATTTGTTTGAACCAAAGATAAGATTTAAATACAGATAGGACTTACATTAATGGATGACAAACATTTATTTTTGTCAACGAACACGACTACAGTTCGTGCTACTTCGAACACATTTGTTCTGATCTACTGCAGTGATCACGAGTCGGTCGTGTTCCCAGCTTGTAGGTACTTACAGCGGGTACATGCGGTAATTATGATTGATGATGTTGATGGTATCAATTTATTTAGCTACATTGTAATTTAGAAACATGTATGTGTGTCTGCAGCATGACAGTCAGAGTATACCTACGTTATGTCTGCTACAAGGAGGTTTCCGTTTGTTCTCGTATAAAGGAACACTATGCACAAAAGAAATATCACTGTATTATGTATGGACCCAAGATATTCGCTCAATTTTGGCCAGCCGTTTAATTCGGATCGAATGCCATTCACTGCAAACATTGTTACTTGCAAAACTTCTTAATCTTTATCAAAGGGACACTTCGGCCTCGTCTCGGGAATCATCGCTTAAAGCCATAACGACAGATCCCTGTGGAGACAGCGATCATTCCGTCGCCAATGTGACCCGAAACCTCCGGATTTCAAACATTTTACTGCGGATATTTTTATCAGAACCGTCGTAAAAATAACGCAATGAAACCTGACACTTTTGCTTTGTTTATTCCGTTCATTAATATAATAAAAAGTAAATAAACAAGTCCGGTAAACAAATATCTAATCTACATAAAGTGGTGTGGGGAGTCTGTTCATTTGACAACAAGGATTGTGCGTGAGCCGGCCTGCTAAGCCGATACTAAAAGAAAAGGGAAAATGTCGTAAAAACAGCTTCGTAAACAAAACGTCAGTGGGAGTCTCCTAAGTTGTTTGTGTTGATGGACTCCAAAGTTGGGAAGTCGCAAAGATACGCACTGAAGAATTGTTTGGGAACAGCTTGAATACTTTGAAGTCTCATTAGTGTTGCAAAATTGTCTGTTTTGAAAAGAAGGGCTCCGAATATACGGAAAGTTTAAGTGGAGTTCTGAATTAAGATGTTACTTACTTAGATACCGATTCTGGACAAAGGACCGGGAGCTTCATGTGGAATGATTTTCCAGAAAGAAAATCCTTTAAACAATTGAAGCATTCTTTTGAATGTTCTTGTCGATCCAATTGTTCTTGCTATATTGCAATAAACTGTATGCTTGATACAGTAATTGGATTTGCAATAAACTGTAGGTGCATATACTAAACGTTGAGGATTCGTAATAGTTGCAGTAAAAAGTTATTGTAGATAATATAAGTAATGTGCATAAAAGTGCCGATATACATAATTATTTCATATCTATGTCATTTAAAGCTTTTCTAACACGAGCCTCAGTATTTTGGCATTATTAACTAGTAAATCGGTCATGGATATGAAGTGATTGTGTAGTTACACAGTTTTTGGCTTTAATATGCAATTATTCGATACCATTAGCTGTGGCCGCTGTGGGGTCACAACCTCGCAGTTATTTAGACCGACTTCATCATAAATCAACTTAGCCCTGAGATCGAGTTTAATCTCCAGATTGTAAGTGAGCACTAGAGTTCTATATTCCTTTCTATATTATTGGCATAACACTACACCACTCCTGTATTAAGCAGCGATACTGAGGAATTCCTAAAATAAATTCAAGGACTTTGAAGACTTGGAAACCAAACCCAGGACCTCATACTCAGCAGTAGCGTTGCGAACTTACGACTACTTACAGAGGCAGTTCACTTTATTATTTCCTAATGTTGATAACCAGCATGTGTTATTTTGATGAGTATCATTCATTAGATAGTGAGGTGATAACGTACACTGGTTCTAAAGTAATCCTCTTATAAATTAATCGTAATCAACAACAGTTCAACGACCGATGTACACAGCTATTAGTCCTTGTTGTCCACTAGTTGCAAATATACAAATGAAGTTAAAACCGCACATGGTCGTAAACTTACTTTTCACAATCAGCTCGGTAACCACAAAGACCCAATAATTATCGACACAAACAGGCGATTCATCATGAGAACATTATGTCATATCGTCAGGAGGGTAGTAATAACACAATACTCCATAATACTCTGTATTGTCGGTTAACCACAGCGCGCGCGCAAGGACAATGGCGACACTCGCTAGATCATCGGTTAAAACCACAAAACAGAACTGCAGAAGAACTACTTTACAATAACCGAACAAAACAAATCAGTGTTCTTTTTTAAAATAGCAAGATTGGATGAGGCCCGTATAGTAACATGAAAATTTAAAGGCAAAGAAAGTCAGAAGTGAGTGAGGTAAGGGTCGACAAAAGGCCGGAGATAAAACTGGGATGAAATTTTACAGTATAAGTATAGTAAGAAAGGAAGCAAGGATTACTTAGATTGCTGGCTTCATCATAACATGTTTCTAAAGACAATACCAAACACTCCTTCTGTATGTTATCTTCCTTACAAGCGACCGACACAGACATTGTGGCTACGCTGCGCTTGCGCACGCGATAAGGACAAGTGCTTCATTTTATTTATTTTTTACTAGACAAGCCTTCAATCATATTGGATTTACTTTTATGGTCATTCATGTAATACTTTAAATCACATTTATTTGTCTTAGTATCATTCAGTGCTTACCATAAAGTGATAGATTTCCGTTGCGATCGTTCTTTTTTTTAAGGTGGTATAATCATCAAATGAGTCCTCCTGCCCTGGGTAGTGCGAGAGGGACTGCCAGATTCGTACTGACTATTTACCGTGTTCCTTCAATTGCTCATACGTTCTAGGGTCACGGTAGCCTGTTTGGACAGTCTCAAGACCCCGGAAGGTTGTCTTTTGTTGACCCCGGAAGGTTGGGATGTCTTTCTGGTTTATTCACCGTGGAGTTTAGGTCCAAATGCACTGAAGAGAAATTGCTGTGACCGGGTTTGGCATGGCATGATTGGAGGACATGACCTTTCCAAACAG
This sequence comes from Agrotis puta, assembly GCA_943136025.2. Classification (NCBI taxonomy): domain Eukaryota; kingdom Metazoa; phylum Arthropoda; class Insecta; order Lepidoptera; family Noctuidae; genus Agrotis; species Agrotis puta. The sequence continues at coordinate 17,072,821 of OW964184.2, read as the reverse complement.
AGGGGACTGAGTTGAACCGAAAGTAAAGTAGGATCCGCCTCTACAACCAATAGCTTGATTGTCTATGCGAAAGTATGACCCTCGGCTAAAAATAAAATTGCATGACTAGCTTCCTCTTAAATGTCGCTATGCTCTACGTGTGTGTGTGTGTGTGTGTGTTAGTGTGTGTCTGTGCATAGTGTGCATGCAAGTGTTCCGTCCGCGAGTCAGTTGCACTTCCTACCATCTCACATGGACGGGTGACGAGGAAGTCGATACCGGGACATTTATGTGCTGGTGCTTGGTACGTTTTATTGTTTCCTCTACCAGTTTATCTTGTAACTTTATATTTAACTTCTTTTGCTTTAGAAATGAGTGTTTTGTTTCCAATGCATGTTTATTAAGGTAGGATCCTGGTGTTTCATGTAGATGTTATTCAGTAAAGACTAAACAACACAACACTAGCACACAAATGTTTTACTAAAGTCCATTTGTATCTTCTTACAACGTCTATTTTGTATCGTCATCGAGTACTAAAAAACTGTTTTGACGTTTCTGCTTCAGTTTGATCGGCACAGCGATTACTGTGTAATTGGAGTCATGATGAGCCTGAGGTAATTACCGAGGATATAATGTAAATAAAGTCTATATCATTATGTCCATCAATTGAAAGCCGCGTTCAGTGCGACGGGTCAACGGCCACGCATTCTCACAGCGTTAGCTAATTCTATTCATTGAATGGGTCTTTGTTTGGCTCGACGGTGTTGCTAGGCTGTTCTGTAGCCTCTGAACCTCCGGCCCAAGTGAGCAGGTATGGATTTTTTTTTGCGTCGAGTGTGTTGCCACGGGTTACCCCAAGTTTTTTGATGTAAAGGGTCTTCTGTTGCTTCATCGGGGAAAATACCATTTTTTGTACTTGTATTGACAAAGTTTTTGTATTGTGAGTTTATGTCCATGGTTTTGGAGTTCCCTGCTAACCTAAATTTTGTAATAATGGGTATATTTTTTTTATTAAATAAAGATTTATGACTAAAGTATTAGGTACATAATTTTTTTTGCGTGGTAAAGTCATCAAATGATTCCTCCCACCCAGGGCACAGCGGGAGGGACTGTCAGACTTGAACTGACTAAAATCCACGGTGTCCTTCAATAGCCCTTTACGTTCCGGGGTCACGGTAATTCGTGAGTCGACTCCGACAGGCTTTGGCCCTCTAAAGGGGGTTCCCGTCATTTTGCTGACACTCTGAGGCGCGCGTGGAACACAACGCGCCGCACAACAAGTAATTAGTATTATTAACATACATAGGTAATTTTTTTGTATATAACTTACAGGCACTTTCTTACGAAAGAGCCAATGCTAGTGGTTTTATCAGCATTTTTTATACTTTATACAACTCTTTTTAAATGAAATATAAAAAAAATGATTATGCTTAAGTCGTCGAAGAAGAGTGCTTTGCTTTTCCAAAATCGGACTGAGCAGTATGACAGTTTTTTTCTATTAGTTATGTTCAATGCAAGCTTCTACTTATAAGTAAGAGCGTCAGTTATTTGAGCACACGACTTTTCTCTATAATATTTATCCGATAACGTGAAGGAATTCAATTGCAGACCTTTTGCAAGACCTTCGATCGTTCTAGAAATGTAGACTGCAGTCTAGACTAGTCTTACAACTTATTATTTAGGTGTAAATCAATACCTGCTTGTCCTAGTTCTCGGTAACCTGTTAGTTCAACTTGAGTTTGATTGAGACTTACATTAGTTTTAACTTTAAAACATCAAAATATATCGGGTAGGAGTCGGTAAACTATTTGCTAGGTCACACAACGTTCAATGTACTGCTGGCTGCAGGTTAACGTGACCCTGAAGCGTAAAAGGCTATTGATGGAACACGGAACACACACTCAACAAACAGAATGCTCCGTTCCATAGCACTTTGGCACAAGGCTTTTGCGACTCAGTCAGCGACCAGGTCTGAGCACCCTAGGTTAGGACGGGTAAGATACACCATGTCGACGAATTTCAGGGACGCATTAGCGTCTACATTACAATATGTAATTTTGAGATGACATTGGACATCGTCGGTCAGGCCTGCTGGGGACTAGTTCTACAAATGTTTGGATCACTCCATTGTAAATGGAACCAAGGCCAACTGATGAGTAAGATGGCCACGGGCCGGTCACATCGCGATCGCATAACTGAAAACTGATAACCGATGGGAAAGTAAAGTTCTCGACTGGACACCACGAACCAGAAGACGTAGGCAGGGCTCCTACTAGGTGGATGATAACCGACGGTAACCGAAGGATGCAAATGGCGGATTGCCGTTCGGCATGGCGGTCTTAAGGGTTTTTTTTTAACGTGGTATAACCATCAAATGAGTTCTCCCACCCAGGGCAGAGCGGGAGGGACTGTCAGACTCATATTGACTAAAATTCACGGTGTCCTTCAATAGCCCTTTACATTCACGGGTTATGGTAATTCGTGGGTCCCGCGACCATGGCGGTCTTAAAGGTAGACCTTTGTTCAGAATACTATGTTGATTTTAAAAGAAAAAAACAGATCCTATCTCTAAACAATTTTGCATTAAGTTGTGTTACACAGCGTTAAAAAGCTCATGTTTGTGGTGTTGCTATCAAGGCCAGTACCTATTTAAAGGATAGGTCAGTAACATCCTGCACACAACACTGTTATCAGTGCAATAAACACTAGTATGGAGCCTACTCCCATCCATAATACTACATCCATCTCCACATAGTAACTTATCAGTCGCCGGCCGCGGAGAAACGAACCCAGTCCACTTATCACGACCGATTGTGGGACGAACTGGATGGAACCGGTTCAGGCCGGCGCGGACCGGTCCGGAACGGTTGCTCGCGTGCCGCTGCGCCCGACACGCCTAGCTAATGACTAGTAATATTACGTGAAATTGTAGTTTCTTTGGAGAAATTGTGTATTTTGTTGTAGATTTGAGTGTGAAATGTGTAATGAATGGATATTAGTTTGTTGGGGTAATGGAGTGAGCTGCTTGAAAATTACTAGCAACTGGTAGCTTGAAAACGAAATGATGAAAAATGCCTATTTAGTTAGCAGGTTTTATGGTTTATCAGACAATTACCGTCGAGTGTTTTCAGTAGGTACTAATGAATTTTTCTGAGAAGGCTGGATCAAAACGTAAATCTTGTCTAGGGTTGGTTGGTGTGCCGCCTGCGTCACGAATCATTTAATTGTGTAATACTTCTGCAATAGATGGCGCAATGTTACCGAAAGATGTTTGGCAATGGAATATAAGATTCAAGATCAAGGCAGGACTACCATAGCCAAGTGTCTGGAGTGCTTATCCAGAAGAACGCAGGTTCCTTTCTGCAGAAAAAGCTTTACCTTACCAACAATACCCAAAATTATTGACACACGGAAGGTGTAGTGGCTTCGATTCCCGCACGGAACAAACATTTTCAAGACCTATACCTCGGTAGTTGTTCTGGGTCTGGGTGTTTGTGTATTTTCTTTGGACACAACTGAACTTTGTCATGACTTTCCATCACTCACCACAAATGTCTGATTGATCAAGCTCAGAGTTGTATATTTACTTATCGTAACAATGAAAAAATAATGGTAAGTAAATTCTAGTAGATCTGTTAACGACTCGTTAATTAAACGGTCGTCAATTGATCGGCGTTACGTAGAAGACAATAGCCAATTAACACGACACACACAAATCTGCCGCACTTAGCAGTCCATTCCACTGATCACTCTTAATTATGATTAGTGCTAAATCAGAACATTGTAAGTAGTATCTACTGATTCTTTGTCATGTCATGACAGTTTTCTTTCATTATCTTCATGAGGAAAACATTCTGATATTGTTTGCACTTCTTCCCGTCCCATATTATATTTAGTCCCATATTCTTTCTATACTTGTAAAACATAACCCCCGTAAACCTTGAAGGCTTTAGGTAAAGGAGCAACTTAAGTACGTTGACATCTACGGAGTAAACGAAGTACATAGGTACATTGTTTTTTGACCAGTTGTAACTGAAATCTGATAATAATGCTCTTCAAAATACAGAAACAGATAAAAATTACATCATTGGCCAAGGGATAGACACTTCCTGCCGGGGTCGCGGGACCTGCCGGGGTCGTGGGACTCACGAATTACCGTGACCCCGGTACGTAAAGGGCTGTTGAAGGACACCCTGGATTGTAGTCAGTACGAGTCTGACAGTCCCTCTGCCCTGGGTTCCGGGAGGACTCGTGTGATGATTTAACCAAGTAAAAAAAAAGGGACAGCCACTCAATATTAGCCACTCTATACTAGAAAACAACACGTGACATTATTCAACGATTTCCAGTTTTCCTTACATTCCGAACAACGGATCAAAACAAAGTAAAAAATAAACAATTTTCAAATTCATAGTAATAAAATAAAAACAACAAAGTTAAGCAATATTTATCATCACCGTACTTCCGTATTGTTTTCCTGGCGGGAAATATTCCACAAACTGTAGTCTGATGGATGAGAGTGCTGGGTTGCGTCAGCCCACAGCTGGTGATGGTGGATGTTGGCCGCTGTGGAGATGTTGCGTCATGTTTGCCTACAAGAGAGCAGGCCTCGTGGCCGACTTTGTTTGCTGATGTTATGTTCTTCAAGTAATTCTGAGAGTTTAGCATAATTTCTACGTATTTCGATGACTGTACTTGAAGACGTTTTAGACGTTAATTGTATAGACTAGCAAGCGCAGCGTAGGACGTCCACCAACAAGATGGACAGACGACCTTATAAAGGTCGCCGGAAGACGCTGGATGCAGGTCGCTTCCAACCGGTACATGTGGAGATCTAAAGGTGAGGCCTATGTTCAGCAGTGGACGTCCTATGGCTGAGATGATGATGATCTATAGAAAATGAAAAATCGCCTATAGTTTACGAACGTGGAACTAATTTTTATACTTCAAATCAACGTCAAAGTCCCGTCCAATTATTTAAGAGAGTCACTTTTTAATTTACATACAATCAACGTCGTTATCTTGTGCTTAATCCCTCTGTGTGTAAACTTACAGCAGAAAAGTTTTTAAAAACACTATATTGGCTGCTTCTTACGAATCTGTACTGCTTTTCATACGTGACGTACCTTGATACTTTGATGACTTGACGACCTTGAGGGCTGATATGTTTTATTATTTTTATCAATATCCATTATCGCGTATACTTAGTAACCTCACCTCACCATTTATGGTAAAAGCTAGACGAATGATAATTATTAATTTACTATCACAAACAAACATATCGTTTTCCATAGGTATTGTAAGTAATCACATAAATATTCCGGATGAGTATTATAATAAATATAATATTTAAATATTACAATAACAACGCATAATCTGCACTGCAAATGAACAAACTATAAATATGGCTGATATTGTTTATTAGCTGTCAATTTAGATAAAATCTAAAGGTTTATTATTAATAATATTCAGATGTAGATTATTGTAAAAAATAAAGTTTGTGCCTAAATGGTAGTATATTATCACAAAATGCCTAGTCTGTTAATCTTATATTATTATTGAAAGATAGAGTAGTAACTGTAGGAATATACTTATTTCTTTTTATTAGCGTTTGTTGAGCCAACAGCTGGGCAAAGAAAAAACACTATCCGAAACCAAGTGGTTTTCAAAGAAAACATTGCTCAACTAGTTTATATTATGTTAATAAATTTTTGTCTACCATACCGGAGAAAAGAGTTTTAGCGAAAACACTATTTTGTTTATGGTAGTTAAAATTTAAATAGGTAAATATTTTCCACCTTAAACTCATTATCATAAAACAATAATTTGAGTCACCTTTGAGCTCTCCGAGCTCATGAAAACATGTTGTTTTTAAAACACAAAATAAATATAATTATTATCCATCAGTGTCTGCCTATGTATTACCTACCGAGTAGATAACCATCCATGACCTTACACGTATTCAAATTTCAACCTTATTTTTGGAGAAACAAAATCTAAAATCTCTCTGTAATAAAACACAAAATCTAGATACAGAACTATCTTAAACGATTGTCAACCTTATTCCTTTGACTTAAGACTGTTCAATAAATTTCGTGATTTAACTAACTCAAGATCAAGCGGGTTCAATAACACGTAATCTCAGTTGGCTAATATTTTCAGGTATTTTTAATTTAGTAGTCTTCTTACAAAACAAGGTTTACGTAAGAATATGTCTGTACCTATTGTATTACAGAAATAGCCATTTTTATCTACTTATTAATATTTTCAGCCACATCATGAATTCAGGAAACAGAACTGTTTTACCTAATAAGGAATATGTAATGGTGAAGGATAACTTAATTATTTATTTTATTTATTATTTATGTAAGTTGTGTGTACATAGGTACTAATTTTGTGATTAAACTCTATTTCTATGGTATTACATAGTTTCAGTGAAAATGGACGTGAGTGTGAATATAACTGTGGACAACTATGTTTCTTCTCCTATTTTGAATTGAATCAGACAGTCTACAATATTCCCACTGCTGGGACACAGGCCTCGTCACTGTGACAGACAGTGAGCCAGACCCCATGGGCCCAGTGGCCCAGTGTGGGTTGATAGATGTCACATGTCTTCGATTTTTTGGTTCTAGGACCTGCCAGGATGTTTCCTTCACTGTTTTGAAAGCATTGGTGACGAAAATATACAATATTACAAAGTGGATTTTAACACATGACAATACATATGACATACACATGACCAACAACTAAGTCGGGGCCGATACCACTGGCCCACCATTGATCTATGTAATTTTGGATTTACGTCACATGCCCATTTCCGGTGTTCAGAGCAGGTCCGCAATCTGTCCGTATCGGCCCGACACGAAAATTCCTGAATAATTTCTTCGATCCCATCCCTCAACACAGCTCAGCATAGTAACACCAGCATGTACATGTGACGTCATGAGACACGTATTCCGTGAGAATGTCCCAGCGGACGCGCTAGCGTTGTTTTGTAAACCACGCTCATCGGCGCGGCGCGGCGGCTCCAGAACAACATCCACAACAGCAAATAAGTAGCGGATATGCGGTGTTAGCGGTATGTGTGTGTTCATGCGGATAGAAATCAGCTGGCTTGTGTATACAAACAAAAGATACATACATAAACTCATGTGTGCATGTTTTCATAAAGGTTGGCAAAAACTTTAGAAAGCCACGTGCTACCGGGCACGCCGTAATCTCGGCGGTATGACCCCTTTTCGAGGAGTGGTTGGATAGACGTCACGGCGTCCTGACCTACCGCCTGACGCAGCTCTTCATCGGACACGGAAGTTTTGGGAGGTACCTGTGTCGGATAAGGGAAGAAACTCCTAGGTGTCACTACTGCGAGGATAGCCCGTAGGATACGGTGCAGGACTGCCCCGCTTGGGCATGGCACCGCCGTGTTCTCACAAGCCGGTGATAGGCGGGGACCTCTCGCGCCCGGCATTGGTCGAGGCCATGTTGCGGGGCGAGACGGAGTGGGAAGCGGTCGCCTCATTCTGCGAAGCAGTTATGCTAGCGAAGGAGGAGGCGGGACGCGTAAGGGAGAAGACAACGTCCACCTTACACCCCAGCCGCAGTGGTAGACGGCCACGGCGACGAACGTCGCTAGACGATCTCCGGCCACCGTAGGCGCGGGCATGCGAGCGGCGAGTAATGGGTGACTCGCTGTCTGACCATGGACTATGCCCGGGTCGACGGCGCGTTGTGTTCCACGCGTGCTTCAAAGCAAAATGAAGGGACCCCTCCCGTGGTGTCATTTTGCTGACTTAATAATTAATAACGACATAGACCTTTCGAGTCGTCCACGTTCATATTGGTTCAATCAAGCCGGTAGAAAGTACTACGTATCTTCCCCTTCTGAAAATCCTTTCCAACAAGATTAATGTAACATAGTCCTTCTAGGTTGTCCAATTTATATCGGTTGGTAAAATTAGTCAACCAAATTCGTTATTCGGCATAGAAGTTAAAGGACACGGTGGGCATGGTGCTCTAATGAACCATCATTAGAGCACCTTGCCTACCGTGTTATTTGTAGTGGAACGACCTCCATAAATCGATGGCTGTCAATTTCGACCCTTGGTCATTTCACCTAGATGAAACTTCTCACACTACATTTGCCGATAAGCGACCTCTATCCCCCATCCGCCATTGGCAAAAAGAATTACTTACTTTATAAAAATACTAGTTGACCCCGCGAACTTCGTAGCGCCACAGAATCAATTCTACTACACTACTAATACTACTACTACTACATCATTTGTTACTGTAAAATGTGATAAATGAAGAACCGCTCGACCGATTTTGTGCGAACTTCACATAAACCATCTACTAAATAATCCGAACAAAGCCTAAACATTTGGTTTGGATAGGTGAGCCCGTTCTTGAGTTACAAAATTATACCGAAAAGTGGCATTGATTTATATATATATATAGATTTAATAAATAAACCGGATAATGAAGGATCGACCCATATACTTACCTCATTAATATTTACAATCAATTAACATAACCCAAATTGTTACTAAGAGCTCCTGACAAAAAATTGGTCCCTCCTTGTCACATCCGTGTCCCCATATCACAACGGCTTAATTTGGGCGAAAACAGAATACCTCTCAGTTCTAAACCTAATCGCCAAATGCTGTCTTTAGGTGGACATGAAGAGAAGTTTTAGTGGAAGTGCATAGTTGCTCTTAAAGTGATACAGCTCACGTTGCTGCCCCCTCTGTGAGCTAAATATAGCGTGAATGTGCATCCTGCACGTGGCCGTGGCCCGGCGATTATCCTCCATCACACATTCATACTGGATGTTACGTAGCACTGATGTAATGGACCGGTCGCTCAAGATGACCTATTGATACACCAGTAAGTGTTAAAATGGCCCGGATTTGGGTGCAATACCGGAGACGGATTTTGCAGTTATAATATATCATCGTCTACTACTAGCTTAATTATAGTTGGCTTCCAGTTTAGCCTGCTGCAGAAAACGGATTTTACATGTATCAAATGCCTATCTGAATACTGAGTTGCTCGGGGTCGCGGGATTCACGAATTACCGTGACCCCGGTACGTAAAGGGCTATTGAAGGACACCGTGGATTTTAGTCAGCACGAGTCTGACAGTCCCTCCCGCTCTGCCCTGGGTTCCTACCCAGGGCAGAGCGGGAGGGACTGTCAGACTCGTGTGATAATTTTAACACGTACAAAAAAAAGGTATGATACCCTAGATAAGAATGGTGGTCAGACTTTCTGGCTTCTGATAGCAAGTTCTATCTCAGCTAGACTGTTGTTCAAAAGGTACGAACGGCAGCGAGGACGGACTTTGTAGCATATAATCAAGAGCGATTATTATCTTATCCGAAAAGAAATATCTTTTGAACCCACGCTCAAAACATCGTGAATACATTTGCACGTGTATTTCCGATCATTAGTTGTCTGATGTGGGTGTGTTATGTAGCGGCTGATGCAATACAACCGGTTACAGGGTGAGCGAGATTCTCACTGATCTGTTAAGCCGAGATGACCTATTGAATCATATCTCTTATCAGAAACTTACTACTATCTAGTTAAGTTTCTCTTGTCATTGCTTACATGGGGTCCAAAGGTTAGATACGTGACTCTTATTTTTGTGTGATATTCAGAAGACGGATTCCAGGGATGCTATTTTGAACCCTCCAAAAAAGGGATTACACACAAGTGCACAAAATGTTGTCGCTTGCAGGAGAGCCAACGGCAAAGTGGCTGGTCTAGAAGCTGTTGACGGGACGAATTTGACTAACACCTAAAAATTGGTTACAAACCAAAGTATTGGTAAGTAATGAATGGAAAGAGTAAAGATCAGGTTTTTCTTGCTTTACATGACATGAATGGCTCAGAATAAATACTCTTACAAGACTCACTTAGCCGTTTCATTTCTAATGCCGATGGTTCCGTTAAGTTGTTGCTATATTAAGCTGACCGTTAGATGACATCATCCACCCAGGCTCACAAATCATCAAATACCACCTGCAGTGTAATCACCAATAACTTATTTATTAAATAATCTCTTGATGATAAGTCTGCACGTGGCGAATCTGTCTGTATGTGTGACGCGCTGATGCAATCAGACCGGTCCGTGTGCCGGCGCTTGCGCCGCTTAGCCCGGAACGACCCGTCCATCACATCTCATATCGCTCAATATGTCGACATTTCGTTTGCAGTTCATCTACACGTGTTTTCGTGAAAGTATATCTGATTTTGTGTTTTTGAGTACCAGTTTAGTAATTTAGGTGTCAAGAATTGAGGTAATATTTTTGTTGTTTAGTCTCTGTGGCCAACTGTTATCATAAAGATTGGCAATTTTAAAGTTCTAAGGTTGTAATATGATTACTTTTAGGATTTTTGTACCAATACTTATTGCAAATAAATGATTATGATTGGGTATGGTTACAAGATGCGTCATTAAGTAGATTTGAAGTAAAACAATGTGTCTTTTAATCTGACAAAATGCTGTAAAGACATCATACTTAGTAATGGGCAACTCGCTGTCCGACCATGGACTTACGAATTACCGTGACCCCGGAACGTATAGAGATATTGAAGGGCACCGTGGATTTTAGTCAGTACGAGTCTGACAGTCCCTCCCGCTCTGCCTTGGGTGGGGGCGGACACACATTTGATGATTTTACAACGATAAAAAAAAGACATCATACTTTTTGCAAGTGGCTATTGGATTTTTTTTATGGACTCTCCAGAAAAAAAGATCCCAAACGTTTAAATAGATTTTAATCATAAACTTCACAATTTTTGATTTGGTAGTCTTTTCTAAGATTATAGATTTAACAATGGACTTTAGTACCGTCTAGAATGATAAAGTTCTAAGTATGTTTGCAGCATAGTTTCCGAAGCGTGCCTTCTTATCACCGTCTGGCGCGAGCTGGAGGTCACGGATGTCTCATTATCATGTCTTACTACTGCATTTACTATTCATATAATGTATTAATGTCTGTAAATAGTCTGTATTGACACACGTGTCGGTTAGTAACAGGAATTAGCCAGTTTCTGAAGGCCAACCAATTTGTAAGTGAAGATATTATAGAGGACTTAAATTGAGTTTCCTATAATAATTTTGACCTTTTAGTGATGTCGTCCCTATCTGATGGTAACTCAATTAAACAGGCGGGAAACTTTGTAATCTTCTCTAAGTTTACCTAAAGGTTAAAAATATATTTTATACCGTGGACATTGATGTTATCTTAATCTACCTTTTGTCTGTACAGAAGCTTCACGTTTTTCATTATTTAATGACCATTCTGCTGCCATTTTTCATTGTTTTCAATTCACCGATTCACTCCTTACCCAGGGCGGGACCTAAATCCAAGGTGTTCCTTCAATTGTCCTTTACGTTCCAGACCTGTTTAGATAGTTCCGCGATCTCTGTTGACATTATCAGTTGGTACGGAATATCTTATCCTTTAATACATCTTTACATCATGTAACAGAAAGGATTTTTCAGCCAGTAGAGTGTCAAACAGAACAATTAATTAATGTGCGCAGTAAACAGCTTCCGCCATACATGAGGGTAGGTGCGGAAAGGAGAATGCTCACCGGCAGAAACGAGTTCTACTTGTTACTCAAAATGTATCAATTATATAGTGTACCAAAATAATAACCGGGTATCATCGTGATCCATACTGACAAACAAATCATACAACCATATAAAAAGTAGTTTGTTGTAGTAGTATGTTCCCCATTTCACCTGGAAAGTATACCCCTTTCAGACAATTTAAAAAAGAATTTTCCAAATCGGTAAAGGCGTGTTTGACAAATAGGGGAACACACCACTACGAATACTTTTTAAATGGACGACTGAATAACAAAACTGGCAGTTTCTATATGTTTGCCAGTAAGGATCACGATCAGACCCGGTTATTATTTTATTACACTATATTATTAATAATTTGAGATACATCTCGTTTGTGATGGAGCTGGGTTTTTTGAGCATCCTCCTTTCGTAATGCTATACAACAACTTGTTCTGTTTGTTGATTTGTACTACTTCCTTCAATGAGACCACACCTTTCTGAATCACGCTGTATTAAGCTGTCATTACCTCACCTCTCTTCACTTTGGTATATGGGTTTTCTTGGTTTTCCCTACACTTACAACTGACCTTATTTGTCATTATTTTACTAACCACGACTGACGTCCATAACCATCGTCACTCATTCAAGCTCCGGAACTTAATTTATTTTGATTTTACTACAACCTGTTCTTGTATTTAAAACTGAATACGTTAGCACCTATCAAATGACGCAAATTAAATATTAATTCTCAAAAACCGGCCACATCACATTATTAGGCGATACACCCATTTATGCTGATCCTGACGTAGACATGCGGGTCTAAAATGGCCACTTAGCAATAATCCTAAGCAATATGATTGGCAATTCTTCTAATTTAAAAAAATTATACAAGCAGAATATCATATCTTAACTTAGACTTCTAGTATGGACTGAACCTTTCCAAGCCAAATGTCAAATATTTTTCTAGAAAGTTATTTATGTCGTACAAAAAAGAGATACCTAGATGGTCTTAAAATTCTTTACCGCTCTTTCTAGAGAGTATGGTAATTTTAACCAGCTAATGCTCAGCTGTTTGTATTTTCGAATTTTAGAAGAATTGCTAATGACGTTGCTAAAAACTCACGAGGTGAATCGCTTATAGCAATATTGCTTAAAGTGGCCGTTTTAGACCCGATGAATTAACGAAAAACAAGACGGTATACAAAAACATGTTCGAACGGCCATCTGCTCTGGATTGTTAGTAACAGACAAGACAGGGCTATTTCCAAGTTATTCTATGACGTATAACATAGTATTTTACTATAATGTTGCGAAATAACGGGAATTGTTTAGACAAGTGTAGGATGAGGAGTGAAGGCAGATGTGGTTAATGTTCAGCGGGTAGGTTGGAGAGGTCATCAGGAAATGTTTATAGTTAGTGGGCTCTGTAAGTAGAACAGCTCTTGGCTAAATAGCTGGTTCAGGGAATTACGGGAGGCTGTGACGTCAGTTATAACGGGATATTGACGGGAGGTGCGCGCACGTCCATTTTTTGCTGTGTCCTCTTGCCGCACTAACGCTGGTTTGCGGGCGCCTCTGCGTCATATGTGTAAAGACTACAACAATTTCTGTTCAGGAACTACAGAATTAGATATATTTTCAATGTCAGCAAATAGATTTCGTTCTGCCCTGTTAAAGATACTTAAAGATATCGATTCTTAGTTGTTTTGTACTATAATGTTTGTATATTTACTCGCATGAAATGTTCACTAGTGTAATCATATGAATTGTATATGCTGTGGATAACGGTGTGAGTTTCACATTTGTATACCTTTAGTTATATCATTTACTCAGATGTAATGTGAAACTGTTTGTTTGTCCCAAATAAATAAATAAATAAATAAATAAATAAATAACTATAACAGGTTTTTTGCCTATAGTTTTTTTTTATCTGTTGATAACACTTTTCACACATGTTTTTTTTTATTGTTGAGCTTCATTTCTGGCATTTTAGTTTTGACTCTGGGATGAGAGTAACGCAACAGGCTGTCTATTTTCTAAGTCCGTCAACGAGAACACGTGAACGGATAAAATGTACGAACGTAACTAACGTCAAAATCAAATTGCGGACGGATAATACCGCCACGACTGAAGTTATTTTGACGCGGCGCTAGTGTCTATGTCATTATATCAAATTGCATTAAAAAATGTAGTACCACGTTCCACAGGTCATGAGTGGTGGCGCGGAATCTAAGGATCTATCTGTCAAATTGTAATATCATTAATTGTTAGTTTGGGCTCGTTTTAAAAACGTCTGTCACTAGGGCCGAAACTACGGGTTTCATGATTAGGGATTAAACCCCCTGAAACACCTCTGTTTTCTAGTGACGTAAAGTAAATACGTCGATTTTCCAATCGAAAGTATCCAGGTAGATCTAATTTTTCAAAAAGCACCAAGAGTAAACTAGTATGGGAAATGAGTATTTTCTTAGCTTGACGTAAATCGTCGCGCATTCGTGATATTGTTCTAAGTCAGTAAATCTGTAAAGACTACATTTCCTGCAACAAAAGAAGTTTAAAAATAATCTTCTTCCAAGAAATTGTTCAAAAACATTTTAAAATGTCCAATTATTTTTCGGTAATGCCGGGAAAGTTCTGTCGTACTCGATGCCAAGATTCAAGATTTTTTAAGATAACTTTTGACAGACAGACATATTTTATAAACAAAACGAGTCAAGAACAGAAATTCGTAGAAAATAGACAAAAAAAAACCTTTTAAAACTACAACTATAACGGTGGCTGCAAGGTGTATCAGCAGATGTCCCCGGCGCGCGTCCCTTTTACCGCATTTGGCAAAGCAGACATCCACAGGAAATGATGGAATGAAAACGGACATTCTGAAACCTATAGAGTTATTGCTTACTAATAATATTGTACTCTGGTAAAACTTTTATTCTGATCTTGGTTCATAATCCAATCCATCAGGCACTTATCAAATTATGCCCTTTTTAGTAACAGTGGTTATAACGCAAATAATTTTTTTTTTTTTATCGTGGTAAAATCATCAAATGAGTCCTCCCACCCAGGGCAGGGCGGGAGGGACTGTCAGACTTGTACTGACTAAAATCCGCGGTGTCCTTCACTAGCCCTTTACGTACCGGGGTCACGGTAATCCCTTGGTCCCGCGACCCCGGCAGGCGCAAATAAATTTAGGGTAAGATTGAAATGTCTAAACGGTGAGGGAATTTAGAAAAACCCAATTAATTTTCATTCATGAAGCTCAGTACCTAATTAAAACCACTGATGCGGTTTGTAAACCCATTTTATTCTAAACATATTTTCCTGTGAAATTAAAAATGGCCTTCAATATTTATTCAAATGTAGCGGTTGCACATCACACTAACATTCCCGGAATAACGGAAATTTTTGCATGCAACTGAATATAATTGCATGTTACATGACTCACCTCTTTGAAGTCGGTTAACATGGAAACCTACCATAATTAGTTGTTAGAACAAAGCCGCCGGTGGCGTGTTGCTGTTGAACAAAGAAATAAATGACGGTATCATAGTTTTTATCTGGAGCCTCGTCTTAAGTGCCAGGTTGCATGTTCTAAACCTGCAAAGTACTGATCTGAGTATTCCAATGTCATCCGAAAATAGATTCTGATTGTGGATACTGAATCATACAGTTGTAAGGAAGCTTCAGATTTTTATCAGGTCAAAAACTTGTCAGATTCAGTTATTCAAAGTCAATGTAGTTAATACGAGTACATTTATCAATAACTCTTTGTTCCCTCTGAACTTCATGGTCTGAAATCCCTTGTTCAGTGTAATGAAATAGGCGATAATTGTATTCTTTAAAATACGTCCTACAATTTACAGTACATACATTTTGGCACGACTAAACAAATCTCCCGGACAGGCAACGACTATTGAGCGGTTTTTTGTCCAGTGGAAGGTGAAAGGTATGACAGCACGTGGTTGCTCACTCCTTTTTTTTAGTTTGTTAAAATCATCAAATGAGTCCTCCCACCCAGGGCAGAACGGGAGGGACTGTCAGACTCGTACTGACTAAAATCCACGGTGTCCTTCAATAGCCCTTTACGTTCCGGAGTCACGGTAATTCGTGAGGCCCGCGACCGGCAGCTCACCCACGAGATGGAATGAGTGCACAGGACACAGCACGCCCGACAGGGAGGGATGGTATCGCATTGTGAGGCGAATTATGGTAGCACGATGTCTCGCTGCAACATGCTGATCACGAAGACTCTGTCAAGAGTGAAAAGACGAAGAAGAAGAGACATATCTCTCGCTAAGTAATAAGTCCACAGAATACTCATCACCATCAGCTTAGCGTTATCGCAATCATGTTACTAAGGTCGGTTCCCACTCTAGGAAAAGCAAATAAAAAAATAAAACGAATATTTGACCAACCCATGTTTGGCTAAAACCCAGCGCAATAGGTAACCATAAAAGTATGAATCAACTTTTCTGTTTACTTGTTATTTCCTTTAACGAGTCTGAAAACTGAATGTACAGCAATAAATGTATTTAATACATAATAAACGCTATTATATATTATATATATTGCTGTTTTGCAATACCCTTGAAAAGGTTAGTCATAATATAACGTGAGCGATAAAATATATGTGTAGGTAACGGTAATGTAGTAGCAATGACGAACGATTCTGACTTTTTTTAATTTTGTTGCTATGCTGTGATAAAAACTGCATAGGTTGAGGAGTAGTTGGGTCATTGGCTTCTGTGTTACGTGAAGTGAGTTCGATACCCTCACGAAACAAATATGTATGGATTGAAGATAGGTTTTCTTGAGATGGAAACATTCTGTGGCTACCCTCCGTCCTAGGGAGAGTGGAAACCGGTGCTGACAACAATAAGCCCAGTGTTCCCTCCCTTTTCTTAGCCCTATTATTGTAAAAGAGCCACTTAGTACTAGGCCAGGCCACCACCTCTCTCGCGGACTGTCTAAGCAGGATATTGTGGTCCTGGAAGGCAGAGGGCAAACGAAAGAATAGGGTGAACTTTCAGCAAGTCTGACAGCCCGGTTCGATCTACCGAGGCCTCATTTGATTTTAGCACAGAAAAAATACCACTACTGTAGCAGATACAACATAATATGACAATCACGGACTTGACTTAGTGATCGTGTCAATGTGGTTATTACCGCTTACAGCATTTGCCATCTTTTGATATAAACATAAATAGACCAATAAGATTTATTATCACTGTGATGCTAACATCGCTAATTGAAAGACTCAAACGATTCCGAGAATTGTAATAAACTTGCTAAAATTAAAACTGTAATAGTTTACACGTGGTAATAAATGTGAACACTGAATCATTTTTCATTATGGTTCTGTACCAAAAAGGTAAAATGGGACCCTATTACTAAGACTCCACTGTACGTCTGTCTGTCCGTCTGTCACCAGGCTGTATCTCATGAACCATAGTGGTTAGACAGTTGAAATTTTCACAGATGACGTATTTAACCCATTAACGCCCACCGTGAAAGTACCGTATATTTCAATGAATTTTTGTTGTTATTATAACTAAATGGGGTACAACTAACCAACAAAACCGAAAAAATAAAAATAATATTTAGAACAGTAAAAAAAATACCCTGTACACAGGTGTGTACAACGGGCTGATCAAGTGTGAAATTTCCCAAAGTTAAGCAAAGAATTTTCAGACATGTAGCGCAACGCCAATGCCTTTTGTATGACAAATAATATTGAAAGGGGCTTAAAAAAATTTATGGGTTATATCCGTCGCGCTTTACCATAAATTTGATGGTGATGATGGACAATAGACGACTAGGTCTTTGATTTGTTTTTAGGCAAACATAATCAGTCTTAGATCTCCTGAAAGCTTATTGATCAAGACATTTTTCATTATTGTTAATACCGAATTATCCTCTCTTTTTTTCGTCTCATTCTGACATAATTGAGGCTTATACTGGTCCAATTTATCCACACCATCCACCCTCTGCTTTTTTCAAACGTAAAGAGATGAAAATATTCCGATATGACCTAAAAATTGTTGGGTTCAAAGTTGAGAACTTGTGTGATTTCATAGGCATTAGAAGAAATTGGTAACATGTAGGGTTTTCAGCAACTTAGTTTCGTATATGTTTTCGGAGAGAACCGACTCGTGACGTTAGAAGGTCGCATCATCGCTACTGTTTTACCCTGTCTCTTCATTTTTAGATAGCCATATATATGCTAGTGATAGCATATAGCTTCTCGATAGCTTCTTGAGAAACCTGGTGCGTCGCTTGGAATTGTTAAAGAAGCCAGGCCATCTTTTGCGCCTTCTTCTTCATCACTATCAACAGCTGGATCAAGTAGTACCACTATCAAGCTGGTCTCCGGTCGAATCTGTTCGATCCTCTGCGGCCATAATAAACTCGATAGCTTCCTCAAGCTTTAGGAAGTCGTTTAGAGCAGATAAACAACATCTATTCGACATCTTCAATGATCAACCAATTTTTGCGAACATATTTTTTTGAGTACACATTCGCCCATTGTACACAAGCGTGTACACCAACATTGTCGAGCAGTTTTTGCTACATTACATGATACTTTTTGATATTATTTTTGCTTCTTATAATAACTAACAACATAAACTAGCATTAGAATGTAAAATTCTATAAAATTACGGCTCTAATTTATTTAATCTGATTTATTTAACAATTGATGTCAGCTACTTAAAAAACTTTCAAGAAAACGTCGTGATTCTAACATTTATTTCACGCGACCCGCCAATTTTATATATTTTTTATAACTCTAAGGGACATGTATATTTAATTTAAAGAAAGTATTCAATTTGATATTTGTGGATGCTTTTTGAAATTAAGTTTAAAGAAGCGTACACAAGCGTGTACGGTGGGCGGTAATGGGTTAAGTTGGCGTTATAGCAACAAATACAAACAAACAATAATATATTTAAAAGTATTTAAGAGTGCTCTTATTCAATAGACATGATTTTATACAGCTTTTATAGATAATGGCGGGTTTTTAGGAAAAGTGAAATTGAAAAATCTGTAGGTACGACTGTGTGTGTTGTACCTAGTTTATTATGTACTTAATATAGTAATCATTAGCAGTTAATGAGGTCTTTGGGCATCATCCACGTGTCTCTTCTACGAATACCTTTCTAGACTTACAACTAGTGACGACTTTTATTAATATACAAAGATCTACACCATGACACTCCTATTTTTTCTAGCCAACAGAGCACGCTTGACCGGCTGCCTACAGTGTACACCACAATTATCTATGGCTTTAGCAATTAATTCTTATTAATGTATAATATAATTGATACGCCATATTTTAGGCCCAGTTCCTTGAAGGTCATGTTTCAATGAAGAAATATAACAACTTGTAACTTGTGTCAGTCCGGTTATGTATGGTGTGGAGCAAAAAGTTTATAATAATAGTAGTTAAGTTAGTAGGCTCAAGGTTATTTTAAAAATGTTGTACTTACCAATAATTTATGTGAAAAAGAACTCTCATTAGTTAAAAAGTTGCAGAACGACAAGAACAGTGTTATTCTCTTGGAAAAGATCTAGGAGAGTGCTATAAGCTCTAATTCTCTTGATATTTTAATTAATAATTCATTCATTCATTAACAGTCATGAATAGTTTAAGGATAAAAAAACATCAAGACATTCTGTAAATGATCTCATGAGCATCTAGGTACATTGTGTAAATGCAGGTTCAGTCATATTATTTAATTATCTTCTTAATAACGTTATGAAGGAAAACTAAGAGAAGGTGGTTATGAAGGAAAACTAAGAGATGGTGGCATCTACTGCTACTTTAATAAGTGGCCAATGTGTTAAAATAGTAACACATGTATCTAAAACAAACATACTTTAGCAGGAGCCTGTCAAAACTCTGCATCGTAACAGTGCGCTAAAGGATTGAGTCAATATTTTGCAGAGAGCTGCGCGCGCGCACTCCCTCCCTCTCTCCCCCTCCCCCCTAACCCGCAGCGCCGCCATCTTCAGTTAGCGACAGTAATGGCCAACAAAAAGTTGTTATTCAATCTAGTTTGGAGAAAAAACTGTTGTTACCAAGTCGTGCAGCCTGGAGAGTGAAGAGTGAGGCTGTAAAAAACGACCTCTCTTTCTGTTCGTTTTTGTTACACTCTTCAAGGTTAGGTTGGAGTTTTAAGATGTAATTTTAATCAAAGTTTAGGCCTGACAAAGCTATTCTTCAAATATAATAACATCACGCTTCTATTTGCTTGAGGGTAGGCACACGTGTAGCTAAACTAGAACTGTTTTTCACTCATCCATTCAGTTTTCTTCGTTGTTTTGGGCAAATTATAGTATTTTAAAATATGCCTAGTATTTTTTTCTCCAAACTAGATTAAATAACCTTCTATATAAAACCATTGAAGACATTCAAATCCATAAAAGTCTAGATTTCTAATACCTATAACTAACAACTTTATAACAGAGTACGTGTTCTTTCTTCATTTTCTTGTTTTTTTTTTTGAAAACATTGTATGCCTCCGTCACCAGCCTGTATTCTTTTAATGCTAAACATAGGCCTCTCTCAATGTCTGCCGCTGAGCTCGGATTTGAGCTATCCATATTCTTGTGTGCCTTTAGTGTAAATAAACGTATTTTCTTTCTATCTTTCAAGTATTCGTTTCAGTTATAAAATGAAGACTTATGAAACCAAACTCCTAAACGCGCTCACGTAACCTAGCATTTACATAATGAATTGGCATTTCAATGCGCAAAACGCATAAAACCTGTGAGTGAAGCCGCGGGGTGCAGCGTGAGCCGGCGGGACGGCGGCGGCGGGTAACGGCGGGTGATGACGGGTGACGGCGGAGGCGGGACGGCGGCTGACGGCGGCTGCGGACTTACCAGCTAAGTGGATTACCGCTGTAAGCAGCACGTCTGTTTGCCACCGTGTTTTATGTTCAAATGTTATGTTATTGTAATACGTTCCTGTCTTGTGTTAAGTTGTTATAGTCAGATAAGTTACGACATTTTTTCTGCATCTTGGAGTCTTTTACTGCCATTTTCTGTGGTTTCAATCTAATCAATCAATATAATCTTATAGTATGTTCTGCGCGTTTACAGCGCGTTTATAGTGATATAAAGGCAAGGATCGCGATTTTGTAAGGACTAAGGATTAAGCGAAAGTGTTAGAGGAGTTTCTATACAGAGGGTGAGCCGTTTCCCAGCAAGAGTATTAGAATATATGCAACTGAGTAATTGCTGTTAAAAAAAGAAAAGCTGGCAGTTTGACTGACCTGGAAGACAGTAGCTCATGGTGCAGCAGTATCACTTACGACCACTTCGCAATCGAGGCAATCCTACTAGGTGCATCTGTTCTGTATACTTCATACGATAGAAGCATTCATACATATATACCTAATAATGATTAAATCAAGACCAGTTTTCAATACCCACGAATCCACTAACCAAATTGTTTGGCAGTTGGTCCGACTATTAGTTGCAACCGTCATGTATTGTAAGACGAAGTGAAGATTACTATACTTATACAGATGTGACCTGACAACATATGTAGTTGAAAACGCATTCTTTAGCAAAAAGTATAATAGGTATGTAGTGATTGATGTGAGGATAATGTGATGTTGGCACATAAGGGACATAGTGTACCTACTTACCCAAAATTTGAGAAAACTTTTGCCAAAGAGTCTTGGTTGAACGCGCAAAATTCGCAATTTAAAGAATTTGTATTAATAAAATAAATAAATAAATAAATAAAATATTCCACAACTATCACACAACGCCATCTAGTCCCAAGCTAAGCAGAGCTTGTGTTATGGGTACTAGACAACTGATAAACATACTTATATATTTCTAAATACATACATATTATAGATAAATTACACATTGTATAGGCCATTTATGGAGGAAGACTATAAAATATCACGCTACGAGCAAGAGAAGCCGAGCAGCGGAGGTGAAACCACGAGGTACAGGTACAGGTTAACACGGAGCTAGTTTGTTATATAAACCCTCAAAACCTTTAGCGGCATCTAGTGATCGCAAGCAGTGCCGATCATGAGGCCACTCGTTTTTTTCCCGGTGGCAATGTGTTATTGGGTTTTTCTATTAATTATAAAGTTAGGAATTTTTGTCAGCCCCTGTGCCTGCACTTGTGCCCGATTCATGGCATTAGATTCGCCCCCTATAACATGGGACTTAAAAATATTGGGCGAAATGTGGGTGTACTATTTGACACACCTTTGATACTCGAGGATGTTGATGATGAAGAAAACTTGCTATATTCTTGTTACTATCCCAACCAATATAAAATGAAATAAAAATCTAATTAACAGTTAATAAAACTGTAATGTTTCTCTTATCTCTCCACACTACTTAACCGTGAGTTATGTGAGGTAAAAATAACAATAACACATACTACTGAGTACATACGCAAGTATATAGCGTACCTCAGCGGAACTGAATGCAAATACCGACGAAAATACACGCGAGCACTGATCCACTGGGCATACGATGTTGTATGTTAGTATATGTTGTCAAATGGAAACGATATACGAAAATACCAGGGTTTTAGTTAAGACGAGGATCATACTGTAAGGGCGTATAGCACTTTTGAAATAGAACAATTTTTACCTTTTTTTATCTTGGTAAAATCATCAAATGAGTCCTCCCACCCAGGGCGGGACGGGAGGGACGATCACACTTATACTGACTTAAAACCATGGTGATCCTTCAATAGCCCTTTACGTTCCAGGGTCACGGTTACCTAATGAGACAGTCCCGGGATCCACAACTTTTACCTTGGAACCAAGAATTAAATTGGAAAAAATGACAACAACTACACATAATACTGACAGGCCTGTTGGTCAGTGGTTAGTGACCCTGACTGCTATACCGGAGGTCGTGGGTTCGATTCCCACCCAGGACAAATGTTTGTGTGATGAGCAAGATCATTTGTTCTGTGTCTGGGTGTAATTTATCTATAATATGTGTGTATTTAGGAATATATAAGTATATTTATCAGTTGTCTAGTACCCATAACACAAGCTCTGCTTAGCTTGGGACTAGATGGCGTTGTATGATAGTTGTGGAATATTTATTTATTATTATTATTTATAATCATATTAGTGCTTCTTGCCTACTATTTGCAGACATACAGCTGTACAGTCGGTTACCCGCCTTGTTGATCACTGGTCAGAAAACTCAAAAAATACAGTTAGTCTTAAATTGTGTTGTTTAACTTTACTTCCGTATTAAGTTGTTCCTCGTATCACCGCTTACAATTTTTTAATTAAATAATTTATCAATGAAAGCAATTAGGTACACATCAAAGTGCGAATCTCAGAAGATCTATCAGTCAAGACTATCTAATCAGTTGAATAATCGCTATTGATAAAGATAACTCGGTCGTCGGTCATCACGTTTACTAAAACCTTATTTAATGTTATCTATCGCTTTTAAAAGTGTTCTAGTCATTACCTTTTCATTCATTTGTAAATGAATTAAGTCTCGTTTTCTTGAAGAATACCCGGTGAGTAGAAGAAGTAAGGAGTTACCATCATCTGGTGATTCAGATCCAGCCTGTCCCTTGCTGTCCTCCCTCATGACTCCCTAAGACGAGGTTCGTACCCCACAGGGGGTGCCCTTAGCGTATGGTCACTTATTTTGTATCAATTTAGATTTAAACCGTCCTGGAGGCCTTAGGTTAAGTAGCTCACAACCTCTTCTAGGTTCACCTGCGAGATGCCACTCAATAAAAAATAATATCCACTAAAGAGTCCGTAAATGTAACATATTATGTCGTTAAACCTCATATCTCCTGGCCACAGAACTCTAAGCCATGTACACACACAAAGTATTCGAAGCGGAACACAACAGGGTTGCCAGTCGCCAACTCTTTGTGTTGCCACACCATATAATTAAATATTATTACCGTGAGGTATTGTGTTCGAACCCGGGCTGTGCATTGTTACTTCAATGCTAATGTACATTAGAAGCTTTTTGTACAGTTTTATGGTTGTCGTAAATAACTGGATTTGTGATTGATAAGTGACGTTGATGGCTAAGGATGGGGACGCTACGATCAGCTGTATTTCATATTTAACGACCAGCTTAGAGCTCCGTAGAAAATAGTCCCTGAAGTAGTGGCTAGGCCCATCAACACTCTCAATTGTGAAAATAATAAAAAGCACTGGCAACGCCCAAAGCTAATAAAAATCATTGCAATATTTACGTTAGTCGGTGAGAATTTCATTGATCAAATAATTATGTGAACCAATGTATATTTTACAAATTTTTTCAAAATCCTTCGGAATCCATTAAAATGTGTATTGCGCAATTTTGGTGTTGACTGCTGGCACATAAGTATAATTATGTTTGATCTATTGACACTTGCTAAATATGTACTTGGTCCTCGCACAAATTAAATGGAGTTTATTGTTTGAAACAGGTACCACTGTCTTCCAATTTCAATATTTAAAACAACTAACCGTTCCTTTCAAATATTGAGATTTAAAACTTGTGATGTTTATCAAAAATGTCTTTATAATTACATCATTGATTGAACTACCTTCACCACCCACCCTTCAATACCTAAGCAATAAAACTGTGCTACATTCATCGTACTAATATAATTTCCCTCAGTAGCAATATCCTCAAAGATTCATCTCCTAACCATACAAATTCATCGGGCATTGCCTTATAGCTGTAATAAACGAATGCTCAAATGAGCGGCTCAACAATTGACGTAATAACCTCTCTGCCGAGCCCCCATGCGCGCTGGCGATGTAATACTTGCTCTTATCGAATGCCTTCTATACTACGCCTACTATAATTTAGTTTTTTTACAGTATATGATCAGTTCAGAAGTGAAAAGAAATGGAACAAAGGATTTTATGGTGTTACATGTCACGTGGCAGTAAGCTCGCTTTAAATTACATGGGTTTTACATAATCATAAATAGCGGAGTATGGTTGTAATATAGTTCATCTCTTTTAAGGGAAAAAGGCATGATGTTATGTTATTTCACTTGGCTGAAACTTACAGGAAAATGGCATTTTCAAGACATTCTTTGTTAGCTTTAATTCTTACATTGGTTGTATACGATAATGCGAGTAGTATAATTTTAATATTTACTGGCAGTATATTATTCAACTACGTCTTTTCTAACGTTTTGTTAGTAATGAGTCGACAGTTACTCTAAACAAAGCAATCCCAAGCGACACACCGGAAAGAAACGAGGACAAAGAAGTGAATTCGTTATTTTGTATGCAGGCAGCGCTCGGTAACTCACCACAATGTAACCGGTGGGTGTGTCTGAATTAACCTGTATAGATAAAACTACCTACAAGTTTATGACAGTATTAGTATCGTTTCTAATGCATTTGTAGATAATCCCTCTTTTTTATTCTCATCATAACTTAAAAACAAACAACAAAAGTTTTCGTCTATCTCAAAACTTTGCGTATACTACAGCGCTCCCTTATTATACAGGGTGGGTCGTAAAATGGTCCCACCTATTTTGCACTCGTAAAAGAGGCTCGTAAATTTTACGTCACAAATGCGTCTCATTGTTGGCTGAGAGCGGAGATAGGCAGGCAGGGATAGGCAGGGACCGAGCCCCATCGAATAATCTCTGGCTTCACGATAAGTCGTGCATCCTTGATCGTTCGGCTGTCGATGTGTAGTGAGGGAGCTATCGATATCGTTGAAAAATTTCCTTACTTGAATAATGCGCAGATTTTCCATTTTCAAGCCCAAAGCTTAGACTTATGAAAATAGTTTGTTCCTTTGATAATGAAGACCCTAAGTATACCCATGCATATATTATAGGAATATAACGAAACAGAAGCTAACATCTAATCCTCGCCCTAAAACCTTGTTTGTGTAGGCGACGTTAAACGTGTAACCATGTCAGTTTCCAAAGCCTCGGAGCCGATGGTAAACTCGCCGTATCTCTTGAGAAATCCCTTGTAAAAAGCTTAGGACATAATCTGTACGATGTAACACCAGAATCAATATAGACCTACATGTCTTACGACAAACATGGACGTGTCTTGGGATAGTTACGGAGAAGTGTTTCTTAGAACTGTAACCAGGTTTGGATGACTCCGTGAGTGCTTTGAGTTTTCTGAGAATATTATATGGGTTACTAAAAGGTCACACGGTTTTGATTGAATACTACTCGAGGGTGATTTATTTTTGGGACAAGCCCGTCACATAATTTCCATAAGTGCCGACCACTAGAAAAGCGCCAACGGCTATGAAGCTTGATGATAAAGCCTGGAGCAGGAATTCTACTGTCTCGGATCTCGCAATAAAACTTCAGGATAAAATAGTGCAGAAATAGGAGAAACAAAAAAAAAACATTCTTGCTTGAGGCTCAATACTTAAAAAATCACACATCTGGCAGTAAAATAAAAACCAAAGGTATTTCTAACAATCACAAAAGAATTTTATAACCACACATTCCCATAAAATGGAGGAACAATGGCTCGTTCGTGTTGCGTGCCTATTACTAACTAAATTAGTTGGCTGTTGTATGGCAAATTATGCAAATATTTGATCCCCTTGGTTTGGGTGCACCTGCGCTATGTCACACCTGTGGACAATGTCCACAATGTCCACTGTGCCCACGCAGTGACATATTGTCACGATATATATTTTCACGAGTATGTTTCTAGGTATACTTTCAATATTGAATATCCCCCTGTGGTCAGCAGAGCGACAAGGGACTTAATTAATGTGTGCCTGAGTATATTCAACAAAATGTGGTGCAGAATGTCCATGTTTGATAACAAGCTGGTATTTCTAACGGATACCAAATAGGTACCAATGAGGTACACCTTTATTTGTGCCTAGCCTTTTCCTAAGTGTTGGGTCGGCTTATAATTTAACCGGCTTAGCTGATAAAGTTGAATATCACTATTTTACATGAAGCGTCTATCATCGTATTTTATCTGACCTCCACAACCAAGGTATTTTTAACATAATTATTTTTCATTTTTATTTAGCGATCGGTTCGCGTTTGTCCACTATCTGACTTATCTCACTGATAGAGTAGGTGAAGATGTGATTGACGGTGAAGGACCTATTACTTAATTAAATACGATTAAAGCTAGGAAATACATTGTGATAAATGTCAAAAGTCAATTTGCTATTCTTATAACCTAGTCCTAAAAAAGCTATCGATACTTCCCCTAACAATCGTCACGAGGCACCCCAGCACTACGTATTTGGCATAATCTTTCGTTTCTCTCCCATATTGTTTTTAAGTTACGACAGTTTTGGACAATGGTTCGGAAATCCGCAGCGCGCTGTTTCACTCCTCGCCCTGCCCCGCGCCCCGCGCCCCGCTCCCCTCTCTCGTCCGCACGCGTCGCTTGTCAGTGCAGCCAAGTAAAATGAAAAGAAATTGATTTTTCAACACCCTGTATAATAAAAATTGAGCTTGCGTCATAAATATTTTTCCGCGTGATTTTTGTTGCATTATGGTAATTTTCTTTCTTTTTAACAGAGAATTCTTTAAACGTATTATTTTTTGTCTACTTATCTAAAAATAGGTGATTTTGGTAATTGTTTCTACGTATCTAAAATTAATGTATCTACAAGAAAGAAAGTAAGTGAAATCTGAAGTAAACAAAACAAACAGAAGAGTGAGAAAAATTATCAAAATTTTTAGCAAATATTATAAGCAAGATCACACCACAATGGCGAAAGGTTCACAAACGATCTGTATAATGAAGGACTTAATAATTGAATTAGTATCCAGTATCTAATGGAGCAGCCGCCGCCCCAGAGGATCTCCATTAAACCAGTAACCAGATAAGCGATGATCGAGCACTACTTGCATTTAATTACACACAAATAAACGGGATTTATGCGCAAACATAAATAACGATAAAATTAACAGTGTCCTCAGAGAAAATAGAATTTCATTAATTTAATCACGACCTGCCCTCCGACAACAGAACGAACCAACGAGGAGGACTCCGACCCTCCTCCCCCGCACTCACCCTCACGGAGGCACCTCTCCTCTCAATGAAACTACACGACCAACACTCTTGACCCTCCCAACAAGGAGCTTTCGTACACACTCAACGATGCCCGAGCATCACAAGAGCTCAAGTTACGCTGGCCATCAACAACCTACGTAATCAGAACTCCCAACTGAAAGATTTATCGCGCAGTAATAGGTCTCCGTAAATGGACCAAGTTTTATGGCCGCTTTCTTTGTTACGAAAGTACTGAGGGGTTTTATTTGGGAATTTTGTTTTAAATTGTATGAAAGGAGATCAACTATTGTAGTAAATTTTATGAGGGGTCGCCGGGAGCATACTGATCTGACTCCCGCTGTGGACGACGCCCAGCGCTCGTCAACACAACCGGGCACCGCACTATTAGAAGAGTAGCGTAGCCCCAAGAGCTCAGTGATGAGGGAACGGCTTCGGCGCTACGGTCACTGGTTCAAAACACGCAATGCAGTTAGAGATTGATGGATATCGGGATGGTGGACATAATAACGGAGAAAACAGTGATGAACTTATCACTAGTACTGCGAGTATTGTTAACATGATGGCCACAGTCTAGGTACTCGAGTTCCAAAATACCAAAGATATTTCTTCCTGATTTTATATTCTGTCTGATTTCAATTGAGTTTTAAAGCCAAAATTGCAATTTTTGGAACGATCGGATCGCTAGTGAAATATTTATTTTTGTTTAAAAGCGACCCCAAACTACGTCAATAGGGCTCAGTACGCGTTTCTGCCTGGCTAGCTGCCACCCTCCTATTGAGCAAATAATCACTTTTTATGGCAGGCCTTTGTTCGTAAGCCGGCCATCAAACGAGGGACCTCGAACTTAACTACACAAGCGATATTACTAATATGGCTAACGCAACAAACCTTACTTCTAAAGTAAATAGAAAAGGTTAAAGCGGTCATGGCGATAGGTGGGCGTGCATAGCTACCAGTACAGCGAGCGCTGTTTACATAGTTATGTATCGGCGACGTGTCCCGAGCGCGGCCGAGCCGCTCGATGCAGCACGCGACGAAGCGAGCGACGAGCACGCCCGAGCGCGCCCGAGCGAGTCCGAACGAAGCCGAGCCGACGCCGAGCTCCCCGTACATCCGCAGTCCCCGCTCGCTGCGCACACGAGCGAACGTCCGTGCCGAATTCATGTTCGCCGCTCGGTTAATTTATAAATAGATTACAAACATTTGACGAAGTCGCAGCGCTCGTTCCTTCGGTGTGAACGCTTCGGCTTGCGTTATCGACCTTGACATTGTGCGCGAGTGAGACGGAACGATGACCGAAGTCGATTGGTCCGGGGACTTGTCGATACGTTTGGTAGAGGAGTATAGGCAGAGACCTGAGTTATGGGACAGCTCGAACCCGCTGTACCGGGTGCAGACCGCCAAGTATGAGGCATGGTCGGACATGGCGAGGGTGTTCGAGTGCGATATCACGGACTTGCGTAAGAAACTGAACTCGATATTCGCGTCGCACCGCCGCGAGAAGGGCAAGATCCGCAACGGTGGCCGCTCCACCTGGTTTCTGTACCCGTACCTGCGCTTCCTGCCCAATCATTTAGATTCGAGCACGTCTGCGGACGGCACCACGGAGGTTATTATGGTAATACACCTTCCTATGTTACTGTAGCGGTTGTAGCGTACCTACTTGAAGGAAGCTGGATATTTACTTAGGTATGCCTTTCGAGGTTCATTAGTAATTAGGATCAGAATATTTTCTAGTTTATGTTTGATGGCTACAAAAATGACTGAGAAATTGTTAGATAATCACGCACGTTCAATTGACGGTATACTATAATGTTATTTTAGGAATCAATAAACTGTTTACTGGTATGGTAGCATGATAGTATGTAAGTAATAATGGCTTGAATTTAAATCAGCCATAACTTTAACCTAACGGTTAAAGCGCGGATTACCTCGCGGCAGATTATGACAACCCCATCACCCCACCCCTGTACTAGGTATTACCCCTTGCACAATTACTCTGTGCAACTGGCAGCACCCCGGGTTATTACAAGTACTCGTAAGTACCTACCAGGTACACATGTAGGGTGGAATTACGCAAAACACTCACGTTTCAAATGCTATTTATTTTGACAATTCAACAATTTTCATTGCGCCACACAGTGTGTAATTTCCATAATCTAGAGGGACAAAAGTCTTGAACCTAAACTATACAAATTTACTACGGGATAAAATGTATTGAATGAAATTAAAAGACGTTTTCGAGGTTTTAGACATATATTGCAACCATATTATATAACATATAACACGAATTAGTAATTATATGAATGTACAAAAAAAAAAACTAAAAAAAAGCAGATTTTATAGAGAGAGATTAATTTTAAGAATCATGAAGACCTTGAACATGAAGAAATTTAGTCAGAATAGTGAGATTCTTCAAAGTCGCACTGGGTATCAGAATCTGAATTATCTGACTGAACTCCTTCGTGTTCAATATCAGAAGACCTTATTTCTAAAAGTTCACAGACTTCAGGATTCATTTGGCTACGTCTAGTTTTGGGAGCAGCACGTAAGCTTGCAATGTAGGGGTCTGATGTTATTAATAATCGATTTATTAAGTCTGCGTTCGTGTCCACTCTTGAAGTTTTTCGCGTAAAAAGTTCCCTAAATTTTCTGTTGTCCTTATTTCTAGCCTCTTGTGCTTCTTCCGAAAGTTGGCCGATTGGAAGGACACAAGATGTAATTATGTCTTTTCCGTGAAAGAGTATTTTGTGCACGCTAACGGGCATCGGGTACCATGAGTACTCGTTTATGTATAAGTCTCTCGTTTGCTTAGCAAATTCCTGAAACTTATTGATATTAATGTGAAATCCGCTATTTATGCATTCTAAGATGACATGGAAGCGCTTAATAAGCTCAACATTAACACCTGTTATTACAGCTGACTTTTCAGAATTTCTGAAGAACTTACGGGCTGTGTTACCATCATTGGTATTTCCAGTTTGTTGTTTAGGCATATCCACTAATAAGCCTAACTCACTCCTGAACTTTTCTTGTATTTGTTTCTTTTTCTCGGCAACTTTTATTTTATTCTCAGCTCCTCGAGCCTGCCACGATTTTATTTCAAGTCGATACGAAATATGCAATATGCATTCAAAAAATCTGATCCATGAATATAGAGGTGATAGGCCCAAAGAAAGAAGATTGCTATTTACCGGCTTTTCTAAGATGCGGCTTACATTATTCATGTCTTTTGGCTTTGCACCACATAAATAGCAAGTCTGTGTGGAAGCACATGATGCTACGGCATTACATATTTTGCCATCAATCATGCAAAATATCAATGTTGGCTTAACCAAGACCTCAATGTCATTTACAATAATTTTAGTAGGTGAGAGTGAAGTTACTTGTTCCTTAATTTTATTCACCTCCGTCGTTATAACATTCACGGTTTCCTTGGCAAACACGAACTTGATGGGACGACAATATCTGGTCGAAGCAGGTGAAAGGTTTTGCCACACAATCTTTTTGACGCCCTGTTCATTTATTGCATTGATTTGAATAGGCACCATCGATATACTGAACAAACTTTCATCACTGCAATGTTCTTCAGAGAATTTTTGTTTGTATTTATTTTGCTCCGCTCCATCACATCCCCATTTTACAATAATATCTAAACTTTTCAAGTCACTTATAGTCTTCAGTACTTCCTCTTGCACTTTACACAATCGTATAATTGTGTGGTCCATTAGAGATTGCAAGTTAATTTCGGCGGACGTTTCTGTGACATTAATGCCATTAGGGTAGCACAATTGTTTTGCCGCTTGAACCCTGTAGTAAGGTGGATACATTTTTTTGTTAATTCTTTTAACTTGCTCTCTTATAATATAATATTGGTGTGTAGAGAGATTCGCATCGACCATTAACGCGAGAGCTTGATCTGCCGAAAGTCCGACCGGTTTTGAGGTCTCTAAACTCTTTCGCGTTTTTTTTATAACAGTACCTCTTCTAGGCGAAAACTGACAAAGTTCTTTTACAATTGCTGCCGAATCTTTTTTTCCATCTTTGCGAAGTTTTACTTCAGTTGCCATTGCTATCTCTTGCAGACTCGATGTTTCAACAAGATGTTGTATGCGTCGTCTTTTTGTTTTAGTGCTCGAACTTTCAAAGTCTTTTTTGTGGTCTTCCAAGCGAACCTGAACTCGTTTCAGGTAGTGACACACCTCCGAGCGCTTCAGAGGCAATATCAGGTAACGGTAAGTTTCCTTCTAACCACACAGAATTTGTTTTTAGGAATCGATCTCGATGTCTTCCCGACTTCAACCATTTTTGTTCGATTTTTTGGGAAAAACTTCTGATAGTCACTTTTAAACTACTTATAACATCATCCGAAAAGGACGGGTTACCAAGTTCTTGTAATATGTGGTGTAGCAAAGCATCCGTTCTTATTTCTTTTGCGTTAGCAAACCAAACGTCGAAAAATTTTCTACGAGATATTTGTGAAGGCATTCTGTAAATTAAAAAAAGTTATATGAGTGTCGCAAATATTCGCAAACAACAGAACCTTTTTCCTGTAGCTAACAAATAGTACTTTCAAAAAAATATAATACGGTATCTGTATACTTCGATATAATAAACTAAAACTCAACAACAAATTCACTTATTAATATTTTGACTAAGAAATAATCTCTCTTTAGTAAAATGGCGCTCGTGACTAAATTTTAAGACAAATCAAAACAAATACATATGAAAACTTACCTCAATACTTCGAAGAAAACAATAAAAACTCACAATAGCTAGTAGCGCACATAAACTGAGTGTATTCAACGAGCGAACTCAGCCGAATGACGCGTCTCTTTGAGCGCTCGGTCGACACAACTCAGGTAGCCGGCCGTTCTGACCCTTTTTTAATTGTGTGTTACGAGTTATTGGAAAATAATCTTTAGGGACACGTAATATGGTTTGTCTTCTTTACATAGGAATGATTATTTTACCAGCATAAACTAGTGTAGAATTTGACTTTTGTCCCTCTAGATTATGGAAATTACACATTGTGCGCCATTTACTCGGTCGTTGTGACGACTTTTCACACGAATGAAGCAATGGATTACGAATTACATTCAAAATGTGTTATATTACGCAAGAGAGTGCAGGTTTCAAGCCTGTCTTACGTATAGGCGAAGGTGCAGGAAGGATTTGATAAAAGTTTCAGTTCTCAATATTGATGACGTTATTAAGATTTTTTTTTAATTGTTACATTCTAGAACTAACACACACAAGCTACGATCGATATAGAAGTAGCCCATTTCATGAAAAACAAAGTCTCTTTTTAGTTTCCATTATTTAGTATTTGACACTACGAACATTGCAAATTAAATGACTCTCATCTTCAAGGCCACATCTGAAATAGGCCATCAGCCATCAGGTAAATCATTATAAAGTGGTGGTCAGACAGGCTTACGGCCATTTGTCTTAAAAAATCGGTCAGTGTGGCCATAACCTTGATCGAGTACATAACCGGTGCCAACTATTTACTGACTTATTTATTTATATCTATTTAATTTGTGGATTGTTTTTGATATTTTAATGAATTGCTTTTTGTTAGAATTTATGGAATCGAAATATAAAATTATGTAGGTAATGTGGAAACTGGACCAGAATCTTTTATAACAAATTTGATTGAATTCAAGGCTTAAGCATAGATATCGTGAAAATCTAGGGTAATGGAGTAATTTCGTGAGTTTAAGCTACCATTTTGTATCTATTCAAGACTTGTATAATTCATGTTATATTACCTTGGTGATCAAGAAACGGGAACTGCGACAGGATATTTGTGATCCAATGATAGGCAATTAATTAGATGAAATCTCTCGTTAACCGTCATACAAAGTAACAAATATAAACTTTCTCAGTATGCTTCACATCTCAGCCCGGAAATAGTTCGAGTTGTCAACAAAGTGTAATGACCATGTTGTTGCCACTTCTGGCTGCTGTAAACATGCTGCCAAATTTCATCATCCTACAGGCTATTAGTACACACAGATTATTATATCATTCATTATCTTGTCCAACCATAGATCATCTTTAATAATAACTGCTAAGTTGCTTGTGATCCTTCCTTTTAGATAAGATACAATATTTATATATTATTTTATCAAAGATATGTTGCATCAGTAAATAACACTCTTCATGTTTTTATTTCTTATCTGTCCACACGTGTCGACAGTAGAGTGCACTTTAAAGTTAAATTCACACAAATATTCATGCACATACACACTTTTGAAACCAAAAGAAATTGTAATATTGGCAACAGCTGAAAGAAAATATTTGTATAATATTTTTTTCTTTGAATATCCAGCTCGAAGGACCAGGCTGCGATCATGATATTTATAAACCATTGAAAGTCTTGATTTTGTGCATGGCAGATTTATTTAATTAATTGTCAGCGTGTGGTGACATGACAGACATTAATACTGACACATTACAATACAGACAATAATTCTTTATAATGTTGCCAGACTAGTACTAAAGAGTACAGACCATATTTAACTATGGCAGAAGATGGCGATTATTCAGAAGAAATTATTTCTTCAACTTTCGTTACAAATAAAAAGTTTGATTGAAGTTTGTTGCCGAGCTCAGCGATGCCACACATAATGACAGCTTATCACCAAGGTCACTTCTTATCACCCAAATAAATTAAATAAAGGAAACTAATTGACTTGTTTTATTGCAAAACACAAGAGCATCACAGTTGGCGATATTATTATAAAATGATATCGAAAAGTTCCAGCAAAACATTAGTGACGATCTTTATTAAATTGTTATGTAATTGAATATTTTCTTTGAATGAAAAATAGGAATCAGGAAATCAAGCGAATAAGGAGGTCACTGAGTGTTACATATATTATCTGTAATAATATGGAGATTCATTTAAACATTGATCCACTGACATATATTTTTTTTTAAGCAGGCACAGAAATTCAATTCAAGTAAAGCCTCCAAAAGTAACGTTAATAATCGCGCCATATAATCAAACATGCTAAGGATATAATTATAATTACAGTTTTACATTAAACATGAGTAATCTGAAGATTAGTTCTTCAGATTACAGTAGTATTACATTTATACGTTAGTATAGTTTAGACTCTGAACCGTCAATCAGTCATGTTTTATCGAAAAGGAAGCAAACACTATCTAAATTTTGTGATCCTAATATTATCAGTCGCAAAAATGGAATTTGCCGTAACAAATCTTACATAGGTTGTACAGATTTTAGTCAAAACATGATATAATATAAAATATCATCATCCATATCAATACTGATTGCTGGAATATTTACAAATCCTAATCCTAAGTGATATCATAAAGTAGTGAGTGTTTTTTTGTAACAACGCCTAAACCACTGGACCGATTTTGATGAAATCAAATCAAGTGTTGATTGATGATGAATGATGCACAAGTATGCTAGAGATGGTTATAAGCTACAGACATAGGGGAGAGGGCGAAGCCACGGGCAAAAGCTAGTGTATTTAAAATGACGGTTCTTAAACTTTGTGGTTACTGTCCAGTCAGTGGTTAATAGGTTACCTACAAGCATTATTATTTAAACAGTTGTAATCCGACTGTTGATACTACAAAATTACATTACCATTACATCATTATTTACTAAGCTATTATGGAACTTAATTATTCCGACTTACTTGATTATTACTAAAACAACTAGGGCGTATATAACACTTTATTCATTATTATTCAGTACCTACTAGCAAACAAGTAATAATTCACTATTATTTATCTTGTTTTTCTACATTAATTACCGCTGCCGATACGCGGCTAAACAAGTATTGAAACAATTCGCTTTGCCGATAGTGACCTCATCGTAAAATATATGTCAATCAAACACGAGTTTGAGCAAATTAATGAATATTGCATTGATATAGCAAGTTGTTTGTAACAAGCTAGTTTCCTGGTCGGAGTCAAGGTTGGAGGGGCTCTTCCTGTATTCAAATTAGGGAGTGACTTCATTGTTTGCGATTTGGACGGTCACATTGTCTCGAGCCACTGATACCTACTAATTATATCACGTCCTGTTGCTAACGATTGCTTGCGACGGAATTGTAGCAATCATGCAAGTCGAAATTGATCGTACCGAAGCTCTAAAGGAACAAATAGTGTAGCCAAAGTTATTAATACTCATGCAAGTGGAAATATAATCGAATCGAGTAGGAAAATTAATCGTGTGTTTCT
Organism: Agrotis puta; assembly: GCA_943136025.2. NCBI lineage: Eukaryota > Metazoa > Arthropoda > Insecta > Lepidoptera > Noctuidae > Agrotis > Agrotis puta. The sequence continues at coordinate 17,037,014 of OW964184.2, read as the reverse complement.
TTCCACAGGGAAGCAACGATGAACCATACTCACATCCACAAACAACAGACGGACACTCAGACGAATCATCAGACAATGAAGATGAGGACAGCAACCACAGACAAGAAAGAGAAGTCATGATCAAACAAGAGCCGGTTTTGGAGACATACTGCATCGGAGAACCAGAGCCCGAGCCCAAGAGAAGACCAGAACGACAAAAACTACGGGCACCACTCAAGAAATACAAACTTTCCAAACAACCGTTAAAACGGAAACTAGTGGCGGCGAAAGAACCTGAATCTCTTGACAGCAGACTACTAGAAACATTGAAGCTATTGAGAAAGTCAGACTTGTCGAGAAAGAAAGACGAATGTGACAGCTTCGGAGACTACATAGCAGTTTCCTTAAGGAAGCATGATGAGAGGACACGGAGTATGATCAAACAGGCCATCAATAATATACTGTTTGAACAAGAAATGAAGAAATACAGCAGCAACCAATACACTGTGGTGCTTTCAGGGGTCGACGAGAACCCTCTAGTTATAGGCGATGGTGATGATAAGTAGTTCCTCAATGATATCATGTATAGCAATTAATAGTTCTTCAGTGAGACTGACTTTAATTACGAGAAACATAATTTTTATATAAACTGACACGAACAATTGTCTAATTAAATTATTAGAAGTATTTAGAAGTGTGTCCGTCGTTGCATTTTAAGTTAGGAGATGCGTTATTGAAGAATAATGAATGTTTTTCGTTTTATGTAGGTTATTAATAAATTCGTATTACTCTAAACTTGTAACTTTATTTTACACACACACAAAAATCTATAATTACGATACAAATATTATGAGATAAAATATTGAGAATTTTCCATCGCTGTGTCGTTTGTGTGACCCCGAGATGCAAACTGCACGGATTTCTCATAGTGCAGTGAAGGTGACGTTGATTTTGTTTTCGTCTAAAATTTCATATATTTGCATTATTAACTTCGGGGTCATTGCAAAGTGACTGGCTGGAAGCGAGTTAACACTATGCTACAAAACGTTGTTGATTATTAATTTTCCATTCGAAGTAAACAATAAGGAGTTAAATAACATCCTTCTTTTCTATCATAACATATTTCCATTACACATTTTATCACAGTTTCCTGCATGACTCTCATAAAACAGTCACTATCTAAATTAACTGAAACATTTCCATTTAACAGGAAAACCGCTGTGCAGTTCGTTGTACTACCTATAATTATTAAGTAAAAAATATGGTATCAATAAAAAGTCTACATTAACACATGTATCGTCAACCGCTCTAAACCAACTGCATTGTGTTCGCCTTACGTTTTTCCATTATTTTTTACATCCATCAATCAATTATTTAGAGCAGGTTGTCTACGTGCCTGCTCACACGACTGACTCAGGTCTCGCGTAGCGATATCACTCGCATCCATCACGATTGCAACTATTTATTGTCTTTCATATCTATTGCTGCTATACCTTCTCGCTCATTGATGCATTCGTGCAGTTAATGTGCAATGTAACTTGAAACTACCTTTATTTCCTTCTTTATATTTTTAAATTAGTAAATGCTGTCTGTTTTAAGTCTAGTAATTTCGTAGGTGCAGTTTCTTGTTGCATTGCATTCAATGCTTCTTTTTCATTACAGGTGTCTTTACTATTGTGAGGAGGCAGTGCATTGTATGCTGTGATTATCGACGTTTTAGTAATGGGAGAGTGATTCTTGGTGCGGAGCATCACGCCACCTACGTCACCAGTGTATGCATGTATGTTTGTTTTTTCGCGTGCAATCTAGCGATGCATTTGCATTTAATTGGCTTCGGTTACAAGAAATTTTTGCTCAAAGCAAACTAGTTGAATCATTTTTCAATTCAATTGCTTGAATGTGTCTTATTATTGTAGTGTATGTTGAATGGTGTAATTGGACGTTGCGAGCGTCCACAATTGTTCGTGAATGACAAATGTGTTATGTATTAGCGAGCGACTTGAATATGTATGGCTCTTTGTTATTCAGTACATTTTCAGAAGTAAATTGTTTGGAGCTTTATCAAACACGTGTTACATATTATTATCATACATCAAAAATACTCCTATGTTCGTATCTTCAATACATCAGTGTCAAACGAAAAAATATATACATGTACTGAAAATACTGGCGTTTACATTAGGTATTAACAATACGTTTTGACCTGAGTTGTTCTGTTTGACCCCTTTTTAAGTCTGTTGGATGATTCATGCGAATATTTATGAAAAACACAATGAGCTCACGTATTTCGTTATTGAAGAATAAATTAGCTGAAAGTAAGTAAGCTTGGAGTAGTGAATACAATACGCATGGTAGGTGAGTGGGTGTGGCGGTGATCATCACTCCGCGCATGCGTAGTGGACAACCACCGCTTAGCTTTACCAATTTAGCTAAAAGAATAATTCTCAGTATCATACGATTTCTATAAGTATTTCGTTTGTCACTTATCAAAGAGCGTGGGTGACCTGTCCTGTTTCAATTAGTCTGGAAAACCCACAATCGCTTTCAATGAATTGAAATCCACCTAGCAACACAAGTGGTACATGTGTAACCACACGTCCTCACAGACTGATACCTCCTCTGCAAATTCGGGTAACCACTAGTCCCACAACTGCCACATTGCGTCAGCCATTGGAGTCAGAACACGATGGAATTGCATCAGTACATAAATACTTGGTCTAGCCAATCGACCCCGATCATGTGGAGGAAAAACTCCAATAAAACAATAGAATGAGGAAGTACGAAGTCTATTGTTATTAGATTTTCTTTTCCTGCGATTTTAGGATTCAGGTAAAACTTGACATTTCTTTCACAATCAGTTATATTACTTTGCCAGCAAAAGTATAATTATGGCTGACTTTTGTCACTACGTAGCTTATTATATAGTGAATTTTCAATGAAAATTGGCAAAAGAAAGTTTGTCTCCATCAACTCAACGCACTTTTTTAATGTTTTTTTTTTTAATGACATCTCGCATGTTAACACGGAGGACGTTGTGAGCTACTTAACCGGACTTTTCTGTGAATGCCTTAAATGTGTCCACTGTTGAGACACAGTCCTTATTTTTAAAGAAAAGAGGGCTTTGTATGGATATGAATGCCACCAGTCTTAGAATTTTGCTCTAGGAAACGCACATATTTTCATTCTATATTTTTTTCTGTGAAGCCTAAAAACTGAGCGAATAGTAATGCGTGAAATCAAGGAGAATTTACCTAACAATAGTTTTATTGATGAAGGTAAAATTCTCCAGGGAAATACTGTTGTAACGTTCTCTCTTCAAGATAATGAAAACGTGAATCATAAAATGAAATGACCCGTAATTTCAGATAACCTTCACGGTAACCGTCTCGAATGTTCACTCGCTATAGTATTAGGTATTTCATTACTTTAAAATGCTGAAATGAAACACGTTGCTACCCAGAAGAGGTAACTAAAGTTGGATAATATTTTGATATCTATGAATAAGAATAGCTATTTTAACAAAGAATCTGCAAGAAGTCTTTGAGGTCAGTTTTAAAATGTTATTGTGAATTTTCGTTAATGTACCATCCACTTAATGATGTATCTAACTAGCAACCTTCGGGGTCGCGGGACTCCGGGGTCACGGGACTCCTGCGGTCGCCGGAGTCACGAATTACCGGGACCCCGGAACTTAAAGGGCTATTGAAGGACACCGTGGATTTTAGTCAGTACGAGTCTGACAGTCCCCTCGGTGGGAGGACTCATTTGATGATTTTACTACGATAAAAAAAAACCTGACTAGCAACCTATAGGTAACCTAGCAACTGTATGTGATCATTAACTCAATGAAGCAGTATTATAATAATTGCCTGTAATTTAAGTTCTCCTGTAAATAAACGGTCTGACATCAAATAAAAAATTTCCGTTCAATATTAAGCAAAGTTTCCTTAATTTATCCGTGGGTAATGTTGGTAATTACTTCGTCCTACAAATAACCACGAGTAATTTCGTAAAACCGAGTAGGTATACATATGCAATCGTAATGAACAGCTACACCACTGAGTTCATTTCATAAGAGATTCATACGACCACATGACTTCAGTAACACCAGACATATTGTCGCCTGTATCTAAATATATATCTTACGTAAGTTTCAGTGCTACACATATCAATACATTGAAGTATCTGCCATCGTCCAACACAACAATCGACTTTGTTGCTTCAGGAATAGTGAAGGTTTTTCCATGAGTTGACACACCAGATAAAGTTCGACCTCGAGTTATCGACGGTAGACGTCAACGGCTTTGTTTTTGTTATTCGTTTGTATCAGGATAATGATAGTCTTAGGTAATGGCTAATCTCTGATAAGATGGCTGAAGGGTGACAAACAGCTGATGATAAGAGTAGCACACAATGACATCTTTTGTAATTGTGAGTTGATCAGGACGTTGCTCTTAATCTTCTCACTGTCATAACATACCTAATCTCTGAGGTTCTTCAAACCAAGAACAGTGATACAATACAACATACAATATTTTCTCAATGAATATTCAATTCGTAGATAAAGCATAGCTTTTTATAATTCTTCTTCATGTTTAAGCAGACAACTAATTTTACTTTGTGTGATTAAAACAATAGGTACATTTATTTACCTGGGTGAATCAATTCGGAGATGAATAAAGGCATCCTCATCCCGATCAAATGCTCATGTCGAATTATTTCACTTAGGTGAAATTCTTCCGAGGTGAAATGAGGACACCAAAGTGTCTACTTTGAGCATCCAGGTGAACAAAGTGGAATCCATGCTAAGTAGGTACCTACGTAAGAAAATTTCTAGAACAAGAATTTAGGTTGCTTTAAGTTATCGAATTTAAAACCAAGTTTTAATTAGTACGCATTTACCCAATTTGCCATTACTGAAGTCAAATTACTAAACTTCGAGGACATTGTTTAGCTATCAAAAGAATCGCATGCTCATAATACCGGAATCGTTTGCCAAGGTACCAGGCGAGCATAATTGCAAGCGGATTTAATTCCCGCGTGGTCGGCAGAACTCGAAGCCGTAGTAACGCTGCGGATATACAAACTACAATAATTTGCGCAACTGTGCGGTTGGTACGATAAATTATTTTCTATACTAATATTATAAAGAGGAAACCTTTGTATTTTTGTATGTTTGTATTGAATAGGCTCAAAAACTACTGGACCGATTTCAAAATTTCTTTTACCATTACTTAGAGGGATTCTTCCGAATCCGTATAGGCTATATTTTATCCCGGATTTTTTTTTTTTCAGAGAGCTTAAAAAATAAATGTCCACCCGTGCGAAGCCGGGGCCGGTCGCTAGTAAATTATATAGCTGCTAGGTACTATTACAGTATCCTATAATCTATTAGTTTAATTGTATTTTGTTTGTTTTCAATTGACTCAAATAAAGAAGAAGAAAAAAAGATTACATTTTAGTAGTTCTTCTATTAAATGTGCGTCACCATATCTTGGCAAAGATTTTGGTTTTGGCTTTTTCTTCTGTAGAAAATACCGACATAATTTAGATTTATTAGATTAGTACAGAAAATTTCAGATTACGCACAAACAGAGAAAATATTGGACTTTTAAAAGTGTTTTAATAATGTTTGTTTAGAAACAAAAATAATATTATATCTGTTATCAATTAAATCAATCAGAGATTACTTAAGTGTCGTCTGGATGATAAGCGATTGTTTCATAATCACATTCACACATGATGAAGACAAGTGCCGCTTTGACTGGCGCAATGACGAGTGATGGTCATCGAAATAGAAAACCTAGATATTTCCTTCAATTATTGATAGACGTCAACGAGGTAAGCTGCAGACCACTTACAGAAATAGCTCCATACCTACCATACTGCAGTAAGTGCTAAAGTGTGCAATTAACAATAAGGTAATTATATCAATCTTGATACTTGTGGTCAAGTGTGTTTGCGATGTGAGCGGCTGGACAGTCTTGACACTTGACGGCACATGCACATCAATGATCAAGCACTGTCTGACTGTAGGAGTACCTTCTTTAGTGATTGTAGACAATATGGCTGCGAAAACCTACTGATAAGAAATTATTACATCACAACTAAATCTACTGCCACGTGGATGGCAAAGGCTTTATCGTAGATCTATGGAAAAATATGAACATAGTAAATTGAATACTTGGCAAGGAAATGTAATTTTTCCTTCAGATCTGTTCGTGAAATATTTCATTACGTTTCGGGAAAACAACAGTAGAATAAATTAAAAAATAATTTGCTAAAAGTTTAGGTAATCATTTACAGTTTATAGAGTTAATTGTATTTTGTGTGGGATTGTTATATTTTTGTAGCAATACACGTGGTTTTGTGGTATTTATACCAAAGAAACACGTTTGAGTATTTATAAACTAAAGACCGAATAAAATTAATATTAAAGATTGTTCGAGACCTAGCTATGTGATGTGACTATGTGTATTAACGGAAATATTCTGTTGTCGTGACTTGTGTAAATAAATAGATAAAATAATTGTCAGCTCATGCCATTCATTATCTCGGTACAGTAAGTAAACAGCGAATCTTCTAGATATTTCGCGAATGTTCTAGGCTGAGGACGTTGACTTCTGTATGTAGGAGGATATTATGGGCACATCGTCATGTTAATGCGATACATTATAAGAGAAAGGTTAAAAAGATCTGAAACTGAAGTAAACAACACATGTTTTCCGCTGATATTTTTGTGCGGAGGCCGCGCTACGCGTCACGTACACCCAACCACAATAAATTACTCTACACGTTTCTTTTTTCGCACACAATTTTCACTCTTATACCTTTCAGTATACAAAAGATAATCACAAGAAAGTTTAGCATGACTTGTGACAATAAGCGGGGGTCATTGGAACAGTTTTGATGGCAACAAGTAATTACTTTAGTGTCACTTTGAAGTGAGATTCTTCTGAGGGTGTTTACGTTAACTGTTGCGGTGAACATCCTGACATCAATGGAAGCTGGTAGAAGCGCTGATAGTCGAGAAAAAATATATTTTTTACAAGACATATTTGCGCTTGTATATTTGCGAAGTGACACATGCGGAATATTTACACGAGTTGGTAAATATTCCGTACTTCAGAGACACGTGGTGGCACTTGACTGGCGTCAGAAAAAGTATGGCCTTGTAAAGACACAATAGGAGCTGATGTTTGACGGTTGTGGATAAGGTCTCACGTCTGACAATTACCAGGAGAGCATAGCATATGAGAAGAGGCTCAGCAATGAGCGTTAATGATGATGACGCGGTTAAAGCAAAATCAACTCATAAATGTGTCATTACCGCGTATACGTTCAATGAACTTTAACGCGTTAGTAATATGAGTGTGCCTATGACAATAGGTGTTGGAACTAGGTTTCAAACCCACGACCTCCTAGATGACAAGCCAAGGCCTTTGGGCCTCAGTAAAGTGAAGATTCCACTGAAATATGACATCTAGTTCATCACGTAGTATTGTGGCTCATTTTCTTATAATTTTTTGTTGCTTTTAATTATTCTTAGTTATTAATTATTCTTGCGAAACACTTGGTCGATCTCTTTATCGCTAGATCCTTGACATAAAGTTATTCTAACAAAAACTATTTCAGAATTGGTTCAGTAATTCCATCGATATCTACAAAATATGGACGAAAGATCATAAAAGTATTTTATGACTCACTAAAAATGTAATTTGAAATATTCCGGTTTGCGATAAAAGTGAGAATTTCTAGAAATCATAAAATTACGTCATTTGTCTCAACATAAGATCCGTGGAAATAAAACATTGATAAGGGGATCAAGCAGATAAGTAGTATCAGCTGGTGTTGCACATTTGTGTCATATTTATTAATAGGAATAGGTGTCATGTAATTTACATAACCATATAGTTTACAATTTACATAACTAAGTATTCATTACCACTCCTTATTTTTCATAAATTCAGTAGAAGATTTTAATAGAAGTAAGATGACAAAGGATATAGCTGTTCTAAACTTATGAAATGTGTCTCAGTGCCGTACAAAGCCCTGCCCTAATACCTTCCAGTTCCAGGAGCTCTGATCCTACAGTTTAAAATTCCTATTAGTCTTTTATCACCTCTTGGCTAGCTTTTCCCCAGCTTTAATGAGTTCGCCTTTGTCTCAATTGGATGAAGCTGAATAGTGACGAGCATCTAACTAACCTCCATTTTCCAATTAGTCCTGGAAGTACATCCCTTGGTGAAACTGATTGTCGAACTTAGGAGACTACCTGTAACAACTGCAACTGTCAAAAATGTACAAATGACAGCCGGAATCAACGGCTTTCCACGGCACGCAGGAAATTCAGTGTCTCTACGATTTCTACAAAAGTCATAATTATGTTTAATAAACGTATTATTATAATATTACGTCATTTTAATTTTTACCTAGTTGTTAGAAAATTCTCACTAAAACACAAAAAGTAATGTTCACTAGTACAGTACGTTCGATATTTTTTTCCTTAAACCACAAGCTTCTGTTCTGATCCAGTTCAAGGAATTGCAAAAAATATTAACATGTAACTGCACGCGTACGTGAGGACCGCCACGATACACTTACTGAAGATATAATTATCACAAAGTACCGACTATTTCGGGAGATGACTGGCTCACACATACAAAAGAAAAGTTGTCAACATTACCATTGTTGTTGAGTGTAATGTAATCATCTGTTTTGGGTGCGACATATTTTTTTGTTCATGTTTTTCAGTTGAACTAAAACATGTGTAGTTTTTGTTGTTTGTATGTGTTTCTGTAACCTACCGTATGTTCGATATTTTTTTATTTTTGCAGTTCTGTTTTCGTTTCTTGTTTTTATCCTCATAGGGGAATGCCCTTCAGCACTACTTTTTGAAATACCTACGAATATTATTATGTGTGAACACATTTAGATGTAATTTGTGACTCAGGTAGGCAATGACCTGGGTTACGACAGGGATTGTATTAAGTCCGATATTCAGATCCCATTTACGGCAATTTTTAATCCGGCGAGCAATGCCACGGACAAGACTTTCATTAAAAGATTTTCATTTCGACTGTATTTTTTTTAATGATTGTTTCCTCATAACTTTCTATCAGGTGAACCGATTTTACCTGCCATTTGGACCCATAAAAAAATCATTCAGTAGTTTTTAATTTATATGCATTTGTCGCTTATTACGTACTTGGACGATGTTGTTATCGGTACTAAGGGTATGGTTCTCCTTTGTGAAGTGCATTTCAATCGCAATCCTTTTCCTATTGATCGTCGATAAACAGTTATCTCTGAAGCTAAGTACATCTCGATTCGTTCAACCGGTCACAGGCGCAGGACCAGTCCCGACAGGTCCGGACAGGTTGGCACACAAACCCGCTGGGACATCTTTATGACAACTCTCTTGTGGACGGTATTTAAATATTTAAACGTTTTGACTAAATATTAGAGGATTTTATTCGATGCTTGGACCAGGGGGTCTACTCTCATAGTCTGTCAACAAAAATACGGAAAGAAACTCGAAACATTTGAGTTAACCATATTCTCTATTAGTTCTAAATTCAATGTTTTGACAGCAAATCGAGAGTCGGGACAACTGTTCAATCAGTTTGACATCAAAGTTCAGTTTGTACTACTAACCAATCTTTTGATAAACAGAAACGCCCGAAACTTGGGCCAAAGCTACGGGTTTCGTGCTTAGACAGTAGTACCCCAGGTTAGTAATACTAGGTAAGTCTTTAGTATCCAATATTGTTGTCCTCGGAATAAGATCGTTGATACATTTTGTAAGAAATACGCTATAAAATATAAAACTCTTATACAATTCCTTCGGTCGGATTGAACTGATACAGATTGTTACCTTTTTTTGAAGTGTTTTAGTTGAAAGTTCAACATTTCTTGAGCTGTATAAAGATTAAGATAAGATTATATCTATCGGTATAATGACTGCATGCTTATGTCAAAATTAAATAATAACGATGTTACCTTTTAATATTTGCCATTATTGAAAAATATCTTAAAGAAACTCGATTCTCTGTTTCAAATAACACCACTCTCCATCCTTTTTTTTTTTTTTTTTTTTTGCGTGGTAAAATCATCAAAAGAGTCCTCCCACCCAGGGCAGGGCGGGAGGGACTGTCAGACTTGTACTGACTAAAATCCACGGTGTCCTTCACGAGCCCTTTACGTACCGGGGTTACGGTGATGGGTAAGTCCCGCGACCCCGGCAGGCTCTGGCCCTCTACAGGCCCCGTCAATGTGCTGACACTCCTTGAGGCGCGCGTGGAACACAACGCGCCGTCGACCCGGGCATGGTCCATGGTCGGACAGCAAGTCGCCCATTACTCGCTGCCCGCATGCCCGCGCCTACGGTGGCCGGAGATCGTCCTGTGACGTCCGACGCCGTGGGCGTCTACCACTGCGGCTGGGATGGAGGGAGGACGCTGTCCTCTCCCTCAGGCGGCCCGCCTCCTCCTTCACGAGCATGACTGCTTCGCAGAAGTAGGCGACCGCTTCCCACTCCGTCTCGCCCCGCAGCATGGCCTCGACCAATGCCGGGCGCGAGAGGTCTCCGCCTATCGCCGTCGTGAGGACACGGCGGTGCTCCGCCCAAGCGGGGCAGTCCTGCACCGTATGCTCCACCGTGTCCTCCGGACGATCCTCGCAGTGGTGACCACTCTCCATCCTGATAAATTAAACAACTGCTAGTCAATTCAGTTCCGCCCTCCGCAGCTCCTCCAAGATGGCGAAATTGTTCCAAAAATATACATAATTGTAGAATGTCCCCTAAATGTAGGCAAAAAGTCTCTCGCTGAAATATTTGTGTCCTCCTTATAATTGAAAAAGCTGTGCCCGGGACGATGCCGGCGACAGCCGGTCATTATAACGAATCCGGGTAAAAAACAGACCCAGCAGAAGGCAGGAGGTAAGGATTTTTTTCTAATTTTACACGCTTCCTTGAATATTTGCACGCCTTGGTAGGATAATGTTATATGATATTTTTAGTAAGAAAAACTGTTGTTGTATAATTTTTGAACAAAACGTAAGCTAAAATTTACTGCAAAAAATATTTCAATTTGTATAAACAAGCAAAAATACAGAAACAAATCAATACACATTAGAATTCATATCTAAAAATAAAAATCAAATTTCCAAATTATTAATCGCTTTAAAGTATTAAAATGCCAAGAAATCATCTCAATCATTACATAAAAACACCAATATGAATAATATTACAACATAAAAACATGACAATCAAGGCTCACACGTTTATTTTTACAAAAAACTGCATAATTTTATATCTAGGCGAGCTATTTATGGATGATTTAAGGAAAAGATTTAAATAAACATCGTTCCAATCACCAGCTATGCAACAGTTGTTTTCTTAATTCCTCAAGATAATACGTCACTTTATAAATAAGAAAAAATAAGATTTAATCAGGCATAATAGGCCAATTTCAATTGAATGATCGTTATACAAATGTAAACACATTAACCTCTTTTTGACTTTGTTATCAGTCAAAATATAAAAGGTTGAAGATACAACTAATTGTTTTTCAAATCAGCCTGAACTGATTTGTTTTAACAAAGCAAGTTCTTAAATGACAAGGGGTCTAAAATGACTGGTCATACGTTTTAATTTTAATGCGATACAACTCAAAATCAACACGTTTACAGAACGATTTTATATAATATATAATTCAATAGAATCAAATCCCCAATTAATAATTATAACCAGTCCGGTCAAAATAAACGATATCTTTAACTCACATTTCAAATCTAATTTGGGGTTGCTGGCGTCAAAATACCCAAATAATTTAAATTTTGTTTTACCATGTCGATATCAATAACTTTCCCGTATGAAGAGTACCGTTAGCTAAGTTAATTTAACCCTGAATAGGTAGTGATTTTTATTTCAAACTAAGGTATAACAATATAAGAAATACCTAGAAGTGTTGTATGTAGCTACATATTTCAATAAATCTCTATAAATTCTGTTTAAAAATAATAGCAATCAAAATAAGTGACACAAATACCGACTGACGTCTTAAACCCCTTTATATGTCATAAATAATCTAGACAAACTATCTAGGTGAAAGTCTAGTCTAATTATATACAAGGAAAACTTGCCAAACAGGCCTACGTGACGTTTGTCAGATCTGAGACAGAGATGCAAGGTGACAACTGCAATAAGTGGGAGGGAGAGAGAAGATAAAAAATAAGGGTTGTTACCTGACCTTGTTCCTTTTTGTATTATTAATTGTTGATATTTTTGACCATTGTGTGTGTTTGAATATTTTGGTTATTTGGCATCCCTCTCGGCAGGGAATGTTGTAGTATAATAAATATGTTAGCTCCTTATTTGTCATTGAAATCGAAACTGGTAGAATCTTTACAAGCCAATAGTTACCTACCATTTCTTTTGTGTCACAGTCGAATTCGAGTAGTTCACAATTATGTAACCTTTACATAACATCGATATAATAATAGTTGGAAAATATTTAATTAATAATTCTACTTAAGTTTTTCCTCTTAATACGAATGCAGTTTAATAACACGTAGGACTATTTAGATGTTTTAATATTAAAGAGGAAAAGGAAAAATATACTAATGTCTTTATCATCAATTGAAAAAAGCTTTGGCTAACATGAAACCTTCAAAGTTAAAACAATATTTTATTTTACTTTAAGTAAAGGAAGAAAACACTCATAGCAAAAAATACTTTTATTAGGAATGTCAAGTAAAAGAATTACTTACAATTAACATTTTAAATCTTATTCACTAATTAACTACAACAGTACTACACTGACAAGTGTTCTAGCGTCGCTAAGTTTGTTTTTAACATTGAATTAAGAATGTTTACATGTCAATAAACTTTCAAAGATACTGAAATTGGTCCAACTATAAGAACTTACCCTAAATTTTGACATATTTAATAGTAATATTGAAATAAACACGATATTTTAAAGGCAATAACATGAAGACAATTCTAATTATATGTGTACTACAATCAATTTTGAAATAATACGAACAACAAAATTGTTTTGAACTTTTAAAATAAAAATGGCGACTCGTGTCATTTTGTTTGACTTTCGCTCAGTTTCTCAATTTCCACCAGAATGTGGTTTTCTTCCTCGCCCACGCTGACTGATACAATCATGTCAACAATTTTCGGCTGCAACCTCAGGGCTTTAGCAGCAGGCAGGTTCCGCAACAAGGAAGCAATGTACTTGCCAAAGTTGTCATAAGTGTCCTCTGTCCTTGGAGTGACAATGGGGGCAGCACTAGTTGTCGGACACATGACGTCATTTGTCAGAAAGATCTGATTCTGACTGATGTTGTCACTTGGACCGCTAGAATTCGATCGTTTTCGTCGCTTCGCTCGAGAATCACTCGAAACATCTTCGTTATCGCTCTGATCTTCCGATTGACTGTAGTTGGCAACTGGTTCTGGGTCCAGCTGAGCCTGCAGCCCCCAGTCGTCCTGCTCAGTAATCTCGTAACATTCCATCTTCACGTTCGGCATTTCTTTCATACCTGGCTGTAAAAAAATGCTGTGTTAGTTGTTATGTAAACAAGGCAAAGTTCATCTTGAATATTTGAATAGCAAGCAACTTACTTCGAGCAGCTTGGGTGTCTGGAGAAATGGTCGAATGAATGAGTCCATCAGCGGGAACCACGGCACCTTCGGTCGGTACAGCTCGTGCGAGTCGGGCCCCACCTTGTCCAAACTCGCCTTGATCTTCTTCAACTCTTGAGAATAAGAGTTACGTAGGTTCTTGAATTTTACCATTACATGTTTTCCTTCAAAGTTGGGTATATTGAGTATCCTGGCTATCTTGTCGGCGGCTCTCGCTCGTTTCATTTTGTTTGGGTAGTCATCTAGCGAGGAATTCCATAGACACGGCTCTTTCTTGTACTCGGTAATCAGTTGTAATGTTTTCTTGTCGCTGATGCGCAGTATGGAGTTCTGCGTCAAGTCGTGCGAACTTATTTTGTCACGCATGGCGATGGTTATAGTGCGTGGCGGCGGCGATGGCGCGGCGGTGCAGCGGGGTGAGGTGAGGCACGGGGGGGGGGGCGGAGTGCGCGCGCGCGTGGACCCGACTACTCGCTCGGCGTGATCACGCCTAACTGACGCCGCCGTGGTGCCGCCGCGACGTCACGAGACGTGGGGCGCGGGCTTTCTATAAGGCGTGGTTTATGCCGCGCTCGGCTATCATTGCGCTTTGTTATAGAGGCGTGGACAGAATGCTGAGCGTACGTCCTAGCAAGGCTGATATAAATTTTAAATACCACGTTTAACTGCTTAGTAGGTACTTTCCTGTTATGTGCTCTGCACTATACAAAAGTACATAAAATTAAATAACCACGAGTACACGACCGTAACCAAATCCGTTGAGTTTCTCGCGTGCGATAAACAGCTGACGTCATTTTTTTGTCCCTAGATCAGCTGTTGAGAGTATTTCGTAAAGTAAGGGAACCATAACGGCGTCCGTAATTCCTGGAATTTATGTCGGTCTTCCGTCCCGGGGTACTACTAAATACCATGAGAACTTAAGTCTTTTTTTTGTTACACAATTTAACTAACAATACTTGCACATTTTCAGAATTAGTTCTTTTGAAGTTTTACTTAAAAGATTTAGAACTAAATAATTAAGCAATAGGAAAAAGTGTTACGTGGGTAGGTTTATTAACAAAATGCAAATGAATTAATAGAATTCTTTTGCTAATCAATCTATTCAATTGATAAGATTTCTGATTAGATAAATTAATAACAGACAATAGCTTTTCAGCTCATTATGCATGTCACTTGTTATTTAAAATGTATGAAAACGTAACTTTGTAATCGAGTCGACTCCATTCCACTCGTGTGTCGAGTACATTATCGTGTTATTTTAATGAATTACCCACATAACGATAAATATTAAAGCAAACTACAATAAATGTTTCTTGTGGAAAGATTTATTTACTTTTATAATACCTAATTCTTTGGTAGATTCTTAGTAATGTACCTAATAAAGTATTGTTTATACAGTAAAGAAAATACTAAAATCATATCCTAACATTACTATAAACGTGAAAGTTTGTTTGGATGGATGGATGTTTGTTACTGTTTCACGCAAAAACTTATAAACGGATTTAGATGAAATTTGGTACACAGATAGTTTATAACCTGAATTAATACATAGTGTATTTTTTATCTCTATTTTATGTTCCCGTGAGACAATTTTCGAGTTGTAGCGGGTGACGCCGCTATGATCAACTAGCTTAAGAGCCATGACAATAAAAGACTTGATCTACAAGAAAAACCAAGATTAATATAGCTAAGTATAGTCACAAGTAGGTGTATTTTATGTAAGTAATTAAAGCACAGCCAATCACCTCGTTTATAAACTCATTAACTTCACCTTAATTACTTATTGAGTAGATATTTATGTGTGACTCTGTTATTACAGTGTAAGTATACAAACACAGACAAGGTCCAATTTAATTAGCTAGTAAAACGCCGATAGTGTGTTAGGTGTCGAAATGTTAGAGGGCTAAACGCCTGCTAGGGTTTGGGGACTGGTCGCGGGACTGTACGAATTACCGTGACCCCGGAACGTAAAGGGCTATTGAAGGACACCGTGGATTTTAGTCAGTACGAGTCTGACAGTCCCTCCTGCTCTTCCCTGGCTGGGAGGACTCATTTTATAATTTTACCACGCTAAAAAAAAGGGTCTGGCGACTGTCTAAATAGGCTACCGTGATCCTGGACCGTAAAGGGCAATTGAAGGAACACCGTGGATTTTCATTACTAGTCTGACAGTCCTACTCCATCTAGCGTTTTTGATGATTTTACCACCTAAAAAAAGGTGTCAAAATGTGTAAAATAATACAAAATGTACAGACGTTAGCACATCAAGCTAACCCAGTCTGTCGATTTTTTCCGAATCAAACGTGAACCTCCTTTCATTGAGATAAAGTTGAAAATTGTCCGTCTGTACAAAAATGATGATTTTTTTGGGGTTGACAACCACTATTCCATTCCTAAGCGAAATCATTGATTTCAAGTGATTGATTGGTCATTATTCAATGTTGTCATTCCTTAATCTTACATTATTATAATTAACAGCCATTTCAACCAACCCAACCGAATATAATTATCTCACAAAACACGTCCTTTCTTTTGCCTGACCCAAGAACCAAACCGAAGGTTCCAGCTAGATGGCCAAAGCCTGCCGGGGTCGCGGGACTCACGAATTACCCGGTACGTAAAGCGCTATTGAAGGACACCATGGATTTTAGTCAGACAGTCCCTCCCGCCCTGCCCTGGGTGGGAGGACTCATTTGATAATTTTTTACCACGATAAAAAAAGGCAATAGTGAGTGCATTTATAAAACCACATTATTAAAAAATAAAATAATAAAACTAAACTGACGTCTGTTTTCGAACAAGCTCTGTTAATAATCGGTATCTAGTTTCTGACCGATAACAAACCGGGTGATACCGGTTCTTATCACAACACTAATTATCTCCCCACAAGTTTGAGACTACTTTTGACATAATTTGTATGGACCGCTTTATTAAAACACTAGCTGTTCCCCGCGGTTTCACCTGCTGCTCGACTCCTATTGGTGGTACCGTGATGTTACATGGACCTCGATAAATGGACTAACTGTTACAAAGATGTTTTTCTTCTTTTACCCGACTACGGCAAAGCCAAAACGAGGGTTATGATTTTGACCGGTATGTTTGTATGTAGGTATGTTTGTTTGTTCCTTCATAACTTCTAAACTACTTATTATTACATGATAATTGAGGTGTTGTTAGAAGCGTCTGAGTTGTCCGCTATAACCAGCGGACAATTGAGACGCTCCTAACAGGCTTCCGTGTTACTGAATTTTTTAAGTAATAGCCGTGGTCGTGTGCCACCTGCGGTTGTTTCACAAAATCTTTTTGGCTAAGTGGCATATGACCACGGCTATTAGGTACTTAAACATTTTTGTAACACGGAAGATATAAAAAAAAGTATAATATTATAAGTTGTCTATGTAATAAAACAGAAATATTTAAAAGTTCACAGTTGGAAAAACTATCGGTCAAATGAATATTGTTCTTGTTTTATACTTTTTAGTGCGTGATTTTTTCGTAGTCTGGTTTTAGTTATTTTTAATAACTTCTTATTTATTAGAAGCAGTAATAGGGTACTTAACATGAAAGATCTAATTAGTCCGTCAAATTAACAATAAATATTTTAACCGTTGTTTTTCTTTACGTTAACCAAAATTAACGAAGACACTTTTAAAATTGCCAATACGTCACGAGCAAGTACATTTTTACTTGCTTCTGACGTCACAAGCCAGCTCTCGAATTTTGATGTGATATAACGCATAACTGTAACATATAAACTTTGTAAATGTACAGACGCCAGCACATCAACTTACCTCAATCTGTCAAATTTCGTTAATAGATTTTCAACCTTATCACATTATCGGAAGGTTAATGTTCAGTTGGTAAAATTTGACAGATTCGGGTAGATTGACCTGCAGGCGTCTGTACATTGATTTAATAAGAGATAATCAAATAAACTCTTCAGCCTTATAATATTCGTACAGATAGGTCGAAACTAGAAGACACTGTCATGATACTAAGCTATTTTTATTTTCAGTTATCAACTCTGAGAAAACCTATCTTGAAAACCCCATCTGATTGAAAGTGGTTTCCTACCCTTGGATACCTAAACTATATGGGATTTTTTTGACCTTCCTTGTAGATAAAGAGATGTGTTATGTGGTTGTAAGGTGATACGATCGTAATACCCTTCGCTTCGAATTACGGTGATGTCGCTTTCAATGTATGGTGTTCTATGTGATAAGATGACATACTGAACCCTCCAGAACTAGATTTAGAGCATGCTATATTATTTATTAAAGTTAATTGTACAGTACTTAACATCGTTCTTACATAATAGGTATATGATCTCAAATAAAATAGTATTAATTTAGTTGATACAGAACCATTGTTACATGTGTCCATAGAGTTTCTTGCCCGTTTTTCTCCGTAGAGATCTATGTATGGTCGCGGGACTGTAAGAATTACCGTGACCCTGGAACGTAAAGGGCTATTGAAGGACACCGTGGATTTTAGTCAGTACTAGTCTGACAGTCCCTCCCGCTCTGCTCTGGTTGGGAGGACTCATAATACCACGATAAAAAAAAGAGATCAATGTATTGGAATAGCCACCTACAGTACTTTCAGTTATTATATCTTATGACTGGGACTGTAACACAATATTTTACACAGAAATATGTACTACAACCTCCAAGTTAATTAATTAATTGAATTAATAAATTTACTCGGAGGTTGTAGTACGTATTTCTGCCTTTTAAGACTCTTAAATTACTGAAAGTTAGCCATCAACTCTGACCATGTCTTCTTGTCACAGCAGCATTTTTGATTCTGGTCCAAACACCGTTTCCCTGATACTTTTGTATGATGATGTTGTTCATTCAGTACCTATAGCTTATTTATCATCTCAAGAAAACTAGTACATCTAATAAGGCTTAACGATGATGTTTGGATGTTAGGTCGTAAGCGTAACTCATAATGTTTGTAAATATGCTATCGCGTTAGAAACAGATAAAACCAGTTTGATACTGTGTGGTTGAAAACTAGGTCTCTAGTCAACTGATAAGGGCACTATTGATGCTTGTCAATGACCTTTTTCTAGTGTAAATGATAAAATATATATATATTAGTACCGTAGAGTTGTTTGTGTACTTGTGTACGTAAAGCATGCACACAAAGAGATCATTCACAAAAAAACAAAAAGGAAAAATATTTTAGCCTAAATTTAATTTTATTTAATTTTATTTAACTATATAATAAATCTGTAGAAGGGTCAATTCTGTACATTGAAAATATTGAAAAAATAAATAGCGGGGGGTGTTGCTGGATCGATACCAAACCCAAATATATGATTAAAAAATTTTTTGTCTGTCTGTCTGTTTGTCTGTCTGTCTGTCTGTCTGTCTGTTTGTGCTGGCATCACGTGAAAACTAACGGTTCGATTTCGATGAAACTTGGTATAATTATTCCTTATTATCCTGGGCATAACATAGGATACTTTTTATCCTGGAAGAATACGTTTAAAAAAAATCTTATTTTTCAGTTTTATTCATCGACGTTGTTCTGTAGAACCGCGAACACACGTTGCATTACCCGTAGTGGATTCAGCGCCGTAATATTTATAAGATGTCATTGTCAGAGTTACTCAAAATGGGGAAATAAACCATCCACGCGAAGACCGACATCCGCGCGGACGGAGTCGCGGGCGGAAGCTAGTTTTAATTAAATTTACTTTTTATTTTCGCATTTTTTAATTGGATATCACTACGTTTCCAATCATGTATAAGATTCATCATCAGACATTTTAAAATTATCACAGCCTATTTATTTTTCAGAAGTATTTGTGTTTCATCATTATCATCATATCAGCCGTAAGACGTCCACTGCTGGACATGGACATAGGCACTGTTTTATTGATGTTAATAGCCTCGCCCCCCTATTACCTACATATAATTGGCAATAACATGTGGGTGGGCGTTCAATAGGTACACATCTCTTCCTCACTATTCAGGGATTACAGGACACGTGAGCTTTCACTACATAAATTAATTTGCAGGTCTTCGTAGTGTGAGGGAGAGGACAGCGTCCTCCCTCCATCCCAGCCGCAGTGGTAGACGCCCACGCTGTCCGACCATGGACCATGTCCGGGGCGACGGCGTGTTGTATTCCACAAGCGCCTCAAAGAGTGTCAGCAAAAATAACGGCCCCCCCTCTAGAGGGCCAAAGCTTGCCGGGGTCGTGGGACTTATGAATTACCGTGACCACGGAACGTAAAGGGCTATTGAAGGACACCGTGGGTTTTAGTCAGTACGAGTCTGACAGTCCCTCCCGCCCTGCCGTGGATGGGAGGACTCATTTGATGATTATACCACGCTAAATTAGAAAAAAAAAGGTAGTTGTAGTGTATTTGTCTTTAACGTTGAGTACTTTTCAAATTTTATAGAAGTCAGATAAGTACGGGCACGCCGCAATCGCGGCGGTAAGACCCCTCTTTGAGGAGTGGCTGGATAGGCGTCACGGCGTCCTTACCTTCCGCATGACGCAGGTCCTCACCGGACACGGAAGTTTCGGGAGGTTCCTGTGTCGGATAAGGAAGGAGGAAACGCCTGGGTGTCACCACTGCGAGGACCGTCCTGAGGACACGGTGGAGTCTACGGTGCAGGACTGCCCCGCTTGGGCAGAGCACCGCCGTGTCCTCACGACGGCGATAGGCGGAGACCTCTCGCGCCCGGCATTGGTCGAGGCCATGCTGCGGGGCGAGACGGAGTGGGAAGCGGTCGCCTCCTTCTGCGAAGCAGTCATGCTCGCGAAGGAGGAGGCGTGCCGCGTGAGGGAGAGAACAGTGTCCTCCCTCCGACCCACCCGCAGTGGTAGACGCCCACGGCGACGGACGTCGCCAGACGATCTCCGGCCACCGTAGGCGCGGGCATGCGGGCAGTGAGTAATGGGCGACTCGCTGCCCGACCATGGACCATGCCCGGGTCGACGGCGCGTTGTGTTCCACGCGCGCCTCAACGAGTGTCAGCATAGTGACGGGGCCTGTAGAGGGCAAGAGCCTGCCGGGGTCGCTTATGCTGCCGGGGTATTTTGATATAAGTAACGTTTCACCTGCCTCATAAACATGACCTATTCCAATTTATTCTAACGTTAATACTATCAAAGTTATTCTTCAGTGTTTACTATCTAGACAACATAACATGCTGAACAAATATGTATTATCTATTCAAATACTCAGTGAATGTAGGTCGCAATAATAATAACATCTGGCTTTTTTTATATCTCTCATACATCATATCTACTGGTATACATTCATGAATTTCACATTTACAGCCGCAGTGGTTTACAAAAACTGTGCTGAAAACGGTGCAGACAGAAAGAAGATTAATATTGGACAGTCTTGTTGCATTATTACTATATTATTTTTATCACTTTAATACTAAAACACTGCTCAGTTCATGAATGAACGATTTACCTGTCTAGTTTCACCCGTTTCAAATAGATAATCCCTGCGGAGAACGAATGGCATAGCGTGAGTAGTTAGGCTGTGGGAAAGAGACAGTGCTGAACAAGTCGTTTAGCACCATCTCGTTCCCTGAGTGGAACAACTCACGCTTTAAGACGTCATCGTACTTGAAATTACTAACAGTTCGATGGTTTATTTGTCTGCCTCCCTGGCTAAGGCTGCCTGTCCACAAGAGTGGAGAGAGGCGGTGGAGCGGAGAGCGGGAGATATATATCAGTAGGATTGCACAACTGAAAAGGAGTGGAGATTTAGTGCAATCCTAGCGGTTAATATACCTTCATTTCTCTGTTTCTCCATCGTACCTTCACCTTCAAGACACGTTACTCGTTAACCAGACAACAGCAATACTAGTAGCCTGTTTTATAGTTATCATACAATAGACTGCCGCTCCACCTTTCTGCTTACCTACGTGACACAGGCGTGATGCTATACGTGAGCCCTGCTGGTCCTCAGCCGAGGTTCCTCGTGAGCTCTTATCTCCGGCACACAATGTCGTTCGATGTTGTTTGTCTGATAACAGCTGATAAGACGTGGGCTAGTTTATATTTGAGTATGTATTACCGCTTTGTGTTCATATCCTGACACACATAAAAGAAGTTATATTTAAACTTATGTAAATAGTGATAGTGGTCATTATTACGATCATGTCCTGATTCCCGTTTGAATGTATTATTGTATATCTTCTGTTGATAAGGTATAATTACAGTCGGATTGCTTTAAAGCGCGTAATAATACGTAACTTGCTCAAAAGTATAAAGCCTTTGTCAAACAGACAGGCGAGTCCGAAGCGATAACGAGCCGATACGAGACGTCAGTCCGATAGTTCGGTCACGCTATCGCTTTTCTATGTGACTGGATTCAAACAATTCCATACATTACAAATAAAAACTCATCGCTTCGCATTCGCCACGCCTGTCTGTTTGACAAAGGCTTTAGTGCATTTCACAATTAGCCGAAAATGTTTTCACTACTAGGACACAGCCCTCCTCTCTGTGTGAATGCCGAATAAGGCGTCCACTAGATATTGTACCACAAAAATGTTCTCATTGCCACACAGGCGTGCTCTCTGTCCTAGGGAATCAGACAAAATCCAACACGCAGGCCCAATGCGGGTCACTAGATGTCAATGTATTTGATTTTTTGTTCTTATAGGTTTTGTCCACCAGCTTCCTTCCGCCGGCTTCCTCACCATGTTTTTCTTCACCGTTTTGAGAGCAGTGGCGCGGCGGCCGACTGGGTTCAAACCCACGACCTACAACTCGTAAGTCGGGGCCAAGACTACTGGGCCAGCACTGCTCACTTGTACAATGCGGTCCATGTAAAAACTATAAACAGTCGAACGTCAGCCTACCTGCCTTTTTTTCATACAGATACCGAGGATGAGGATGTAAGTTAGTATTTTCCATAGCCAAACGGATCATACTTTACAACTTAAGCTGGAACAAGATAGAAAAAAAATCCTTCAATTTATGAAAAAAACATGACTTCATCTTTTCCAAAACAGTCATTGAACAAGTAATCCTAGAAACGAGGTCTCAGATACTGATAGCTTATCAACATTAGGTACAAGAATAAATGATTACCTACCGAGTGGTAGGAGTGCCTACCCGACCGCAGACGGCGAGGCTCCAACAATGTGTCATGCGTTTGACAAGTGACGTCAAATCACGCCATTTTGATGATGCAAGAAATTGCAAGAGTTTACGCAGGGTGACGGTCAGGGAAATAAGTTTTAACTGAGTCAGGTTTCCTTTAATGGTTATGGACGAAACCTTTCCTTGATCCATCTAGTTTTGAACCTAACTTTTAGATCTAATTTTTAGTTAGTATACCTACTAATAATGTTGAATAGGCTAAGTGCCAACAAACCGTATAACGGCTGTAGTTGATAAGAATACACTTTGTATGGGTCCACTCATTTTATTATAACATAAATTAAAGTATCATCTAATCAGTAAAATTGATTTTAAATGAATGTTAAATGTACTTAAATGAACTAGTTACATAAAAAATAATGTCATTTATGTTACTCTGCTGTTTCAATACATGCTGATGCTGTTATGTAATATACTTAATATTATAATTTTAAGCACCAAATACTTATTTTAATAAATTTCAATTTAATAGCCAGAATGTGGTCGTCAATTACAAATTTTATAAAAATAGCAGGGCTTGATGACCACATGATCCATAATTCAAATAAGGTTTATATTTTTCTGGAGAAATATATCAGTACCGACTAACTTGCATATAACCGAATGTAATGTATTGGAAATTCAGAGAATTGTAACAAATGACAAAACGATGGTTCAGTCCACTCGCTCCTAATTTGTACAGTTATTATAACTTCTGTGCAATAATATTAATTCGTTGAAATTTTGTCACACCACCAATGTACACTCATGTTTTTTCCCTATGATATTTAAGGTTAAATAAATCTAATGTAATATATTATATTAATTGTGTTTCCCTCAATAATGTGTCCATAATAATGTTTCAGCCACGGTTACTTATTCCTAAATCACAGTTCTCTGACACCTGGTTAAGTCAAGCACATAAATGAGCAGGTATTGCTCATCCATCGGGCACATGTCCAGACCAACCGACAGTAGCATTAGTGCTGGAAATAGGGGTGTCCCCCCTGCCCAGGCACAGGGCGCAGACCGTGAAGGGGTGTCAAATTGGCCAGAACAGGGTGCAGTCAAAAAACTCACACTAGGCGCATAAAAGGCTAGTTACGGCACTGAATAGCATGTATTAACAGCAATTTGTGAAACGAATTAAAAGTAGGGATTTACTTTATTTTCCACTTGAATAAATATGTATATATTTGTTTAAGACTAGGTAATACACGAATTCTGAACCTCCACGTGGTCGTTGTCACGATCTGCCGTCAGTCATGACAGTCATGCCATTCTGACAGTGAGTCATCGTCATCATCGTCAGTGACTTTCACTGTAATGAGTCAACTGTAATAATGATAATATAACACGTGATAATGTAAAATTATCGAACGTTGTGGTTGCCGACGTCATGCCGAAGACTTTGGAACATATCTGAAAGGAAAGAAGGGTGGATAACTTAGTTAGCTATGTTCTGGTATTCGGTTTTTGCCTCAGACACTCGTGTGACGCATGTGGGAAAAAAAAATCTGAACACATTTCGGTTTCAGGTAGATCGGCATTTTTTTATTTATTTATTGAAAAGGTGGGCCATACAGCCGTAAAGTTACAGGGTAAGGCCCAGTTTTTATACACTTATAAAAATGAGGCTTCAAGCAAATTAATATTATACTATTATGAGGCAATGGTTATAAAACTACTGACAGAAAAAAAAAGACTAGTAGATATTGATACGGATAATATTGACCTTAATGCAATAATACCTAGGTAAAATTAATTTTAATGTTCACAAAAACTGAGTATCATATTTCCTCGAGACATTTCCTTGAGTCAGTCTATCGCACTTAGCACGTTCTACCTCTGTGCAGTTAGCCTCGAGCGGCAGACAACCCGGTGCCTGTCCGTGTTGCAATACAAACGCAGAAAACCGTGACTAATACACATATAATTTACTCTACTACATCATATTTTAGCCAACAGTACATTATATAGCGTTATTTTTGCTAACAATGCACTTTGCAATTCGTCTAGACGGCTTGCAATAATATTTTTTAACCAATTACCCGTATTTTTGACGGCTTCGGAAGTTGTTTGGAGGGAAGCGAATGAAAACAGATTGTTTTGAAGAAGTACATTAATTAAAACCACAAATTTACGGTGAAGTACTTCAACGTTTTATCCTTTTCAGCAATTATTCTTTATGTACACGCACACACACATATATAGAAAACCTTTCATGAGTGGGAGTAGAAAGAATATGAATAAGCATATTTTTCTGCGGTTTAATTATAATAAGATGTTTAAACAGTTTATTAAATTCAGTATATTTTATACAAAACTGCACAAAATTCATTTACCAACATAATAATTCGCACATAATCCTCTTGAATCATCAGGTTTAATCCTCCCCTGCCTACCAACATTAAGCCGTAACCCTGGGATGATGAACTGGAACATTTACGACGTGGCTCCGGCAGACGAGCCATAACGGGCTGTAACTCATTGAGATACTGTACATCGAGCAATAAGTCTTATCCCCGAAATTTGGGGTTACTTATCTTAAGATGGGGATTACTTCCGTACCCCGCGGTGGTACAGCTGGTATGCAGAAGGTTTATTTAAATAAGATGTGTTTAATCTGATAATTTATTCAGAGCCGTGTAAGCCCGAGGTAAAGAACGAATGCATTACTTTCTGAAGGTAAGTATGTCCATTATTTGTAACAGAATCGTGGATAGCTGGAATAAATTAGCACCATATTGACGTTTTTCCGTAATACAATATGTATAATATGTGTGTATCTCGGGATTGTGGAAAATTGTACATCTGAATTCTCCAATATATCATGTTGTTGTATTTTCAGAATGAGTTGATATATATAGCATGGGATTATGATATAAAACAGCTTAACTAAGAAGAACACCAGCCTAATTGTGTCTAGGATTCCTTACAGATATCTTTTAATACGGTTGAAGTAAACATTCATTATTATTTATCTACTGATCCTTTAAGAACCTAGCTTTGGCAAAATCCTTTTCAAATTCAACGGTTTCCATAAGGTTATTCTAATTCCTTATAAACCTCATCGTGGTCCAGATGAAAGCTGCCTTTATCAGGTGGAGTATAAGCTGTTTTTGTCCAAAAGTCATACCAGTCGACATTTTTAATTTTTATCCTGAAATGATCCGCATACATTATATTAGTAAACTTTTGTTTGTAGTGAGCCTTCTGTAAGTTTCCTTGTTAGAGGCAATACCTCATTTCTGGTACGTTTTACGACATCCACCGTTAACTGGCGTTCTCGTAAACTCGATGTTAATTAAACATGTACTCATAATGTACTGCTCGAGTTACTGCTAGCTGCTCGTTGAGGTACACTGTCTGTTATGAGTCCTACGTAAGTCCAACTGAATTTAATGAGAAGGCAACTTTGGAACATTCAGCTTTTAATCTTACTACTGTATTTTCAAGTAGAATATATTTTACAATATTATATATCAATTAAATACATTTGTGATGAAGGATTGCCATAATTATATGACCTAAAGGTATGAGTATGTCGGCTAGGTTTTTTTTTAAAAAAAGAAGGTAAGATCATCAAATAAGAGTCCTCCCACCCAGGGCAGGGCGGGAGGGACTGTCAGACTTAACTGACTAAAATCCACGATGTCCTTCAACCATGTCGGTTAGGTGGAACTTTTTTTAGATGATTAAATCATAACATGAGTCCTCCTGCCCTGACTGAAGCGAAAAGGATCGTCAAATTCTTACTGACTTAAATCCACCGTGCTTCTTAATAGCCCTTTAAGTTTCACAGCAACCCCTGCAGGCTTCGGCCCTCTATGAGGGCCTTCGGGGCCCCAATAGAGGGATTGCTGACAGCTCTTTGAGGTGAGCGTTGATCCGGGCCGGTGCATGATTGGACGGCGAGTCAACAATTACTCTGCTGCATGACCAGCTATGGCTACTCGTAATAGTTATTGATTGCTCTTAGAAATAGGTAATAAAATGAATAACGTACTTAAATACGTACTAACTGTGATTAATCTATGTGCTGTTGTTTCTAATCGCCTTAAAAATGATCTTACTATAATAATATCTCAAAATCGACGCAGTTTCAATGTTATATCAATAGCTATTATTTATTGCTTACATATAGAAGAAAGCATAAGTGATGGTAATTAATAACGAAACGTCAGTTAGATGACATTATCGATAACACAGCTAGTGTGGGGACAGACCCTCCGATGAACTATGACCGATAAATCATAGTCGATGGACAACACTGTTGACAGAGACCATTAACGTGCATTGACAATACATTTAACTGTAGTTAACTTACTGTTGTTGAACTAACGATAGATTTGTATTCATGTTTTATAATGCAGTTCAATTATTATTGTACAATGTATAGTCAGGGAAATTAATTGACAACTTACGTCAATTTGTTGTGTTAAAGTCATATCAAAGAATATAAGTTAGAAATTTTCATAACCATGAGAAGTGTCGACTGGTTGGTCAGCAAAAAGAGCCAACTGGTCTGGCGAATGTTTGGATGGATGGATGTTTGTAACTCAATTACGCCAGAATGGCTGGACAGATTTTGATGAAATTTAGCTCAGAGATTAGTTAAAATCTGAAATAATACAAAGTATGCGTTTTCAGGTTTCCGATAGATAAGCCTACTTATTTTTGAGTAACATGAGGGCAAAACCGCTGGCAACACCAAGTCAATAATACATTTTAATTTATAATCAGTCTTGTCATCCATTTTGCAGGCGACTAGTCGGCTAGTTTTCCAATCGTCTCTAACAATATGTATGTCTGTTAAACAATTTCACTGGTTTGTCCTCATACAATTTATCTTTCTCATTTATGTTAATTAATGACGTACTTTTCTAGAACAATATTCTAATTGTCTTTATCAACAATGAGGTAACGTCTCCTTCAACGTAATTGCTACAAATGTACTTGTTGTCTAATCAGTTACCATTAAGATTAATTGCAGTAAATTGACTTAGTAACAGAGAAATATATGCAATTGCGATGAAGTTTCAGCAATTTTTCTCGATATCTACTATTTATTTGGCTAAAATTATGGTAATCAGCTGTATTCTGTAAGACTGGGAGCCGATCCCAACACTTCTGTGGTGGGTTTGCGAACCTGATCAAACAGGGTAGTTTTTTAACCAGTAAGGGTCTGACAGTCCATTTCGTCCCACCCAGGGCTGGAGGACTCGTTAATTTATGTGATTTTGTCACCCTTAAATGTAGAAAAAGATGAGGCAAATCCTAAAGTGGTGTAGTTGCTACTTGGTCTGCTGAAATAGGTAATCAAATGCTACAGCATTTATACATACACATAGATCCCAAAATCCTATCAGAATCTCATCTTGTCTGATTGTACGCATAAATAAATATATTCTCCCAATACACCCACGAAATAAATATAAAAACACAACCGTCACTTAGGCAATCTTTCGTAACGCCCTGTATATCAGCAGTACATGATATACAGGCTGCTCCGGAACGGTGCAATAAAAGCGAGATGGCGCCACCTGCGCGCGCTCGTAAACTCTCGAATCATTTGTGTGATTGTTGGACGAATTTGTGCAGACGAGCAGGTTTAGAAAACCCTACCTCATATAATACAAAAGAAAAACCCACTGAGGTATTTAAGAAAGTTCAAAACACGATAATTGCCCCTTTTCTTAATTACTAGCTGTTCGCGCCTTTGTTTCCATAAAGGGCAGTAATTGTCACTCGGGCTCCTGCTGTGCTATCAGAAGTTATGATATTATAAGTTGATTCCGGTTTTATTTAACACAAGCACACACACGCACGCAAAAAGTATGGTTATTTCTTGTAGTCTTTACAGGAGAATGAATGCTGTAAACGGCAGTAAGTTCAATAAATAAATTTTGTCATAATAACGTAGTCATATTTGCGGCTCTCGTCTAGGTAGCAACGCTTTACACGAACTTAGTCACAACAGGATACATATGTTTCCTGCCAAAATCAATAATAAAAATGCATAAACAATTTATGTTACATTAAATTACATTTTCCTTCCTCCACTTATATGTATATCAACAATTAAAAAAATCGACAAACGTATTCTCAAATTCGTCGAATTTTGTTCATCATACTTAAAATCTATCGCATATTGTCAATAAGTCTTACTACGGGGTATCTAACTACCCAGTATTTGGGTTTTTAAAGTAAAAAAAGCAATATATTCTCTGTAAAATACACGATAGCGATCACATCAGACTGGAAGCAGCTAAACACAAAACAATTGGGAAAATGCTGTGTAAATAATTATTTGAATTTTATTTAAAAGTTTTAAAACCGCGGCGTTTCACCCGTTCGTTTGTTACCCACCAAAATGTAGGTAGTAGCTTGGGATCCTTCAATAACGCCCACTCATCGCCGGGCCATGATGATGCAATACCCTGGCATACAAGATGGCGGCGGGAGGAATTCCAGGGGTCCTAACGAGGACCCCAGTTTAAGTCCTCACAAATTACTTTGTGGCTTCAAATAGTTTAGTGCTGAAGTGCCTTCAAGGCGACAAGTTATTGTGAAAAGGTGAGAATATAATGTTGAAAACTTTGCTAATAATAAACCTACGGAAAGTCGTAAATCTGAGCTCCAATTAAAGATGAAGTTATGTAGCATAGTAATTAACTTAGCAAATATGTAAGTCCTTTTGTGAGTTAGACCTAAAACTTAGGACATATTTACAGCTTTCCTGCAGCACTGCCACCTCGTAGAATGCAAATAAACCAATATAACTACTACTTTTTGGAACCTAACATTTGTAGACCTTTCAATAACAACCATGTATTTACTAGGCAACTAGACTAGTACTTATACCTACTTAGGCTAGACTTTAGCCGTTATAACCAGCATGCATGACCTAGCACGATCTAGCATAGAAAGCGGCCATCCGACTAGTTTTTATAATAATTTGTCTAGACGCAGCCCGCCAGGACAGAAATGGAAAGTGACAGTCTTACGTGTTTGTTACAAGGAGGGCTAAATGTCATGACGATATTATCTTCAAACTCATTATACTCAAAAAGGGTAAGCAAGTAGGCATTTTTTTTTTTTTTTTTTTTATGTTCGATGGGTTTGCTCTTGACCTTAGTCTACGTCAGGAGTGACTAAGACAAGGTCGACGATGGAGCGAGCTTACCCAGAAGAAGCCTGTTCACTCTAGCTTTGAAGAGATTGGGGTTGTATGCGTTCGGAAACACAGTCGCAGGCAGAGAGTTCCACTCACAGAAATCTTAATAATAAGGTAATAGAAATGCTATAGTACTACATTTTACAGCGGGACGAGTGTCGCCGGGTCACAGCTACCACCACATAAACAAACAATAGATACACAATAACGCCTACATATGCACTTTGCATTGCTGCAACAAAACCAAACCTTTTTGCGATGACATTACGCAACATTTTCTAAAAACGTATAATCTCAGGTCACGTGACTCCTGCCGCCAATAAAAAACGTGTGCGAAAAGCAGAAAATGATATCGCGCGCTCACTCTCACGTAGGAATAGTGCAGTGCAAGTGCAAACTACTACGAGCTCATGTCGATAAATTATAATTTTCCGTTGAGTGTTAATCGCCAAGGAATCTAGCAACAATAGATAACTAATTTTATTGAAAGGGATTCAATAAAACAATAAGTGTAAGTAGATACATTTAGTTTATAATATAGTTAAATCTCAAAGGCTCTCCAATACTTCACCTTATGGAAAAAAAAGCAATGACCAAATAGGACGGACTATGTACGAACTTAGATAAAAGTGGGGAGGTAGCTAGTGTAGTGGTGGACTACAAATACTTAATAAACTAAACTAATTTAACATAATTGAAATTAAAATATAAACTAAAATAACATAATTGAAATTGTTTAAGTTTTATATAAATAACAATACATAAATATGTAAGAATATTAATTATATACTATAAATAAATATAAATACATACCTAATATGGGTCACATTGAACAATGATTAAGCAAATAATTTGTAAAAATGAAAAAGTATGGGACTTCTACATTATTTTGATTTTGAAAACTGAAAATACATCTCATATTTAAACATTTAACATAAAACCATAATGTTTTCCAATTTGGTAAAACTAAGAATCAAACTGAACGTAATTAATTTATCGATACAGGATAGTAGTGGCACGTCACTAAATTGCGGCCAACTCATGCGGCTTGTACCAAGAATTGTTTATTGCGCCGCGAGAATGCGAGTCCGCATGACTATAATTCCATTGCTGCTTTTAGCAGTTGTAATAGTAGACATGGACAAGCTTAAGCATTGATGGTTATTGAATTGACAAAAAAAACGTTTTTCGTGATAAATCGTTGTAGCGGTGGTAAAAATATTTGATTTGTTTATATTTACTAAAAACGACAATATTTCAAAAATTAAGTACTTACATATGAAATGTTATTCCTTTATATGTTAAGTTACAAGTTTTGGACGAGTTTCCGCAGTTGGATACGCTGCAAAACACCATGTTTACCTCTCCGCGTCTCAAATAACACAAAGTAACCGCAACAAACGCTCCTCGTAAACTTGTGCCCTACGATACACATGCGCGGCGACAAGGTCACGCGTCTATGCGACTTCTATTGCCTTATTATTAAGATTTCTGTGGTTCCACTCCTTCGCTGTCCGCATTATAAAAGACGTTTGGGAGCGCTTAGTGCGAATTGGTGGAATAGCAACAAGGTAAGGATGGTAATTTGCCGTGCGTCTAGATGTACGATGATAGAAGGGGGCTGGTGGGATGAGGTCGTGGAGTTCTTGGGCACACTCTCCGAAGTACAATCTGTAAAAGACCGACAGGCAGGCAACCTTGCGGCGATGAGTCAAGCTATGGAGCTTGGCATTCACCATTTTTACGTCGCCAACGACCCTCCTAGCTCTGCGTTCAACTGAGTCAAGAGCAGCGAGTTGGTATTTAGCTGAGCCATCCCAAAGGTGGCTACAATACTCCATGCAGGATCGGACTTGTGCTTTGTACAGAGTTAAAAGCTGTCCAGGCGTGAAGTACCGCCTCACTCTATTTAGGATGCCCAGCTTTTTGGCCGCAAGTTGGGCTTTGATCTCAATGGTGGCGCCAAAGTTGCAGGCATTTGAAACTCATATTGGTGAAATTGCATAGTAGTGTGGGATAGTGAGATAGTGGTTACAAGTGCCACAGCTGAGCTGGAGGTTCTAAATGCGATACCCAGTGAGGTAAAGTCTGCGTTTTCTATCGGATGTTATAATTGTAAGTTCGCATTTGTTTACAATCATTTGGTTCGCCTCCTGTTTCAACATGGGATTCATATGTAACATAAAAAAAAAATAAGATCTGAAAGTCTAGTTACCATCTTAAAAAGCCTACCTCTTTAGATATTATAGAAGACATTTATAGAAGACTAGCTTCTGCCCGCGGTTTCACCCGCGTCATGTTAGGCGTTTGGCCCTATGGTCCCGCCCCGGTCAGTTCCCTTGAGGAGCACGTGGAACACGACGCACCGTGGCTCGGGCCTTGTCCTTAGTCGGACGGCGAGCTACCCATTACTGCCCGTCCGCAAGCGGCTGGAGTATGCCCCGCGATTTGTTGCCCCGTGGCTGGGGCGATAGGTAGAGGATATCTTTTCCCGCACGCATTCCGACTGCTCCCCATTCACCTCGCCTGCCGCCGAATCCCAGAGGTACCTCCCGCAATAACCGTGCCCGAAAGGACTTGCGTCAGGTTGAAGTTGAGGCTGAGGACGCCGTAGCGCATCTCCAACCACTTCTCAAAGATGATCTTCCCACCGCAATTATGACTTGCCCAGGTAGTCATTATTTTATTGTAGTATTATTTTGAAACTATGATATCTCCTTAGATATTCATTAAAATCAAACGATGTCAAGGGCAATTTTGTTCAAAATCAAATGCTTGTGATGATTAACGTATTTATTTGGATAAGGATTAATATCATGTTAATGAAAATACCTTCGCAAATAATTAAGCTCTTTAAAATCAAATTTGGTTTCCACAAAAAAGGTTATAGTGACTTAACCTTAAAAGATAGATATATGCTCTCGCGGACTTTATTTTAGACTTTTCATGAGAAATAATTCCGTACTACATAATTTTTGCGTATCTTTAACCGTTTACGCAGCGCACGCAACGGATGCTCTCGAAAAGGAATTCATTTTCCCGATTTTGAAACATTTCTCACTGCTGCTCCGCTCCTATTAGTGATAGTGATGTTACATAGCCTATAGCCTTCCTCGATAAATGGACTACCCAACACTGAAAGAATCATTCAAATCGGACCAGTAGTTCCAGAGATTAGCGCGTTCAAAAAAACAAACAAACAAACTCTGCAGCTTTATAATATTAAAATAATATATATAGTATAGAAGTATAGATAATATAATCTACGAGAAAGTATTAGAAATGTACAAAATACAATAGCTGTTTAAAAATCGACACAATGCAAAATTTAAGCCTTGTCATGGTTACTGTACATTATGCACAACATCTATCTTTTAACTGACGTAAAAGAGTAT
This sequence comes from Agrotis puta, assembly GCA_943136025.2. Classification (NCBI taxonomy): domain Eukaryota; kingdom Metazoa; phylum Arthropoda; class Insecta; order Lepidoptera; family Noctuidae; genus Agrotis; species Agrotis puta. The sequence continues at coordinate 17,003,671 of OW964184.2, read as the reverse complement.
AATCTTGTAAAACGTGCCGATCTAGACTTGTAGACTTCTTTATGTCAGGCTGAGCTGACGTCAAGCTGACAGCTACCACGATCAGCCATGACGGTCGACTAACGATAACAATTGACGGTCGCACGATACTAATATAAAATGTTGACTTTTATTTGTAGCAGCACGAATACCACGAGGTAAAGACGTCAGCATTGAATACCATAATTCTCTACAGTGTAGCAGTAATATCTTATCAGGTATCCGTAACCCCGGAACGTAAAGGGCTATTGAAGGACACGGTGGATTTTGTCAGTAAAAGTTTGACAGTAAGTGGTGGGAGGTCTCATTTGATGATTTCACCGTGCAAAAAAAAACAATTGACAACAGTAGACTCTGAAGGATATTTTGGCGAAGGTGTAGCAGCAGATCTACTGCTGAGCTCATGGTTCTGGGGTCGAATGCCAATGATACGCCAAAGGAATTTCTCATTGGCAGTGGCAGTATGGAGTCTGGATTTCTGTTGTGTTGATGGCAACATACACGTAAACATAACTGACCAAATATGTGTCTACTAGATATCCCTCTGCTCCATCTTTTGGGGATCACATGGCACTCAATTTCGACAAGCAAATCACTGCTGGCATTTTGGGGCAGCCAATGATGATTGAGATTATTTAAGATCTACACTAATATCTTGTGTGAAAAAGATGTTATAATCCTCGTGTTCTGAATCCTTCTCATCAACCTTTCAGCCTTGGGCCATCCACTGCTAGACATAAAACATGTTGATTACCAACCGGTCCTTCCACAGGGTCTTCATCAGATCGTCGGTTTACCTTGAATCCATCTGACAATATTTAATTTACAAAAGGATTAAATATTGTTGTAGGTTTAAATCTTATTTCAGACATAGATCTCACCAGCGAACCTTGCTGCCTTCATTATCGTCGTTAATATCAAATGTTTCCTTGCGTGAACCTTGTCATTCTCTTCTGACTGAATTAACATGCGTTTTCCTTTGTCTGATCTAATTTGTATTTTACACGTGTCTTTGAGACATAACAGGTAAGTAGTTCATGCTAGAAGTATTTAATTGTGCTCTCATTGAAGTTATCATGACAACACCGTAAATAAGATATATTTAAATGTAGGTTACTGAGTTTAGCTCGGTGCCCGTAAAAAGCAGGATTTTCTCAACTTTTTAGAACTCGTCTTTATACGAATACCCGGATGCAGCTAAATATCAGTATCAGATCCATATTATCTATACTTAAATTCGATTGTTGCAATGATTCGACAAAACATATATCGGATTTACGAGTATCATGAAGACAGCAAACTTTGTCTAAAATGTCAAGTAATCTTTACTAAACTGAAAAAGACAGAAATTTCCTCACCATTCATTATTTTTCCAGAACTTCCATTCACCACGTTAGTAACAAAACCAGGCCTTATTCGGAAAAAGCGTCGTAGTCGGGAAGTCTCGCACAATTTACTAAACACTCGCTTCCCAGAAGTGGATGTTTTGCAACAATACCGATCGAGTCCGCGTCGCGATTATGTCCGTTATTCGGTTCACGTTGCTATGCGAGCACGGAGACAAATATTTTATCGAATGGCTGAAATCATCATTCGATAAGGCGTGGTGATCACTGCACAATGATCATGCACTGCAGTGAGGCAAGAATGGTTGACAGTGAACCAAACACTAGGATTAGGTATCATTGGAGATTAAGTCCCCGAAGGATAGATAAAGGTAGACGACGACGGATGCAGCTATTCGGACACAAACCTGGATTAAATTTATCAGCGCCGTAAATTGTTGAATGGTCTTTTACGCTATGTAGTATTGATATTTGTTATACGATATATGTAGACATTTAGACAGCTGATGCTCATAAATCTTTAAAAGGAAAAACCAGATTTAAAATCACACAAAAAGCATAAAAGTACATTTCATTTTCTAATCAGTTTCTGGAATTACAATCGTTTTCAGTAATGTATCACTTTGTGGTTTCGGTTAGGCATCGAGAATTTTCCACGGCTTCTGAAAACCGTTGAAAAGTGACTAAACTCTTGATGGGCTGACTCAAAACTATTGAAATGACGTGTTGAAGTTAGTTGCCATGTTGAAATATAGGCAGGCTGCCAGGGACACGTCGCGGCTTGTCTCCACCATGTGACTAACCCGAGGTTATCTTTAACCCGCCGTTATCGGACGTTCAGTGTTACAACACACGGAAATTGATTAATCTTATTGGAATTTAGGGAACAGTGTGACATAGCTGATAAAGTACTGAAACGTGGTTGATATTCAATGAAAATGATTATTACGAATTATATTATGTCATTTCGCACGTAAAATACGCGCATATTATATGACGTGGTGTCATTATTCATATAATTTAATCTGAATTTAAACTTTTAGAATGTAAGAGTGTAGAAACAGTTCCTTTTGATTAAATTTTAATTTAATTGAGGATGCAAAAAGCACATCATATAACATTTTAATTTATATAAATGATTTCATTGGTAATATGAAAATGGTGTCTTAAACTAATACTTTACCTCGAATTTTTAGATAACCCTAACTATAGCTTCATAATTTCAAACTTCTGAAAAGGGCTACCTACGTGCTCGTAGGTACTCGGAATCCTCTGCCCTCCTTTCCAAATAAGGTGATAACCGCAACTTCGGTACGTCATGTCACCCTGAAGAGTGTGTTACTCATTACAATGAAATTCACTTCCGTTCAGCAATAGGCATATAATGTCACAAGTATTTCATTGTTGCACACATGATGAAATTGTTACTATTAATTGCAATCAGTATGTAGGTGAATAAGCGAGTAGTCTCGAAAAGAAAATCCGTTATTATGTAACATATGTGAATCATATCTAAACCGGTACAGAACACGTTACATCAACTACTTTAATATTCACCAAAAGTCCAACGTTCGAGTCCCAGGTCGGGTAGGTATTGGAAACGATGATTCATCCATTGAATTTTATTAGGTAAATGTGGATCGTGTTATCGTCGCTATAATAAAGTTTAAAAATAAAATTATCATAATTAATGCCTTTTGCAATAAAATATATCGCTATCAGGAACACGTCACTATTAATATATGTACGTTGGTCGGCTTTTATAATATAATCATTCGTTGTTATAACGAAGAAGAAATCAAGATTTCTTTTAATAAAAAAAAAAACTAGGCTACTAAGTTTTGCAGATATTATTATATACAATATGTTTTTATTTCTTTATTTACGAGTATCATTTATACAACAGAATATAGCATAATTAATGTAATTAACCTGTTCAAACTTAAAGGGGAGGTAGCTTGCTCGATTCTGTCAATAAAACTATTCTACATGTAGGGTCGGAACCTAAACAACCCTGAATGGTAGCCATTTTTGATTTTGAAAGCTGATTGTTTATAAGAAGTTGGTTATAATCGGCGTGATAGTATCACCAGACCAGAGAACATGCATAAGGCATAAGAAGTATGTTAGAATAGTAGTTGTGACGTTCTTTTTCCTACCCTTTAAAGAAACAAGCTTGAGGATATATTTGTTTGCAGGTATAAATTAAAATTAAATTAAATATTTTAGACTCATGTCCCATAAAGTGTTGGTATATAATAACTTAAACTGTTGATAACTATTGTTGTAGGTGAAAATTATAATCTTCTATAAGAAATCAACTTAATATCATTAAAAACAACAAAATACTACCAGAATTTTCCTCGTTTCCCAATTTTAATCAAGAAAAAACTATTTAGGTATAATAATTGGGTATTTCCGTTAAAAAACCCAGTTAGTTTCATCTCTGGCAGCAAGCCAGATGCGTGTTTAATAAGCTTGTCTCCTGTCTCGTAACTCTTCATTACCTATTACTAGTCTTCCTGGGGGAGTGGAGTAGACTTTGTGTTTACCTCCCCGGAGTCTACAAACATATAATTATCATTATTGATTATCATTATAACAAAAACTCTGGAACACATCCAGAATATTAGTTGCTTTGGAAATATAACCAATCGTTATTTTCTTAACCTTGAAATCGAAACTAGTACTCCACATTTGTCCATAGCCTATACTGTCCCACTGCTAGACAAAGGCAGAATTCCTGAAAATAACACCATGAAGTTTTTCCGGGCTGCTTGAACCAGCCCTCGTGGTTGGCCGTCTCGCCTTTCACCTTTTTCAGGGCCGTACTCGGCGGATTTAGTTAATTGATAATAATTATGCACTTAACTTTACGACTCAAAACTATCACTGCAATAATAAGTGACAATACATAGGCTGATAGCAAAAACTTACGTAATAAGTAGCAATAGGTTAACGGTTAACAAGTGTAAACTTGCAAGAGGCAGTGGGTTCAAAAGCCATCACGAACCCTAATCATTATGAAACATATCAAGCATCTGCAACTAATTAGTCATCCCTATAAGAAAACCAGGCCTTCAGCGTATCGATGACTATCTATATTAGTCGACCCGATCGACCTAGAATTGAGTTACGCTTGCTCTTACATTAACATCAGTATCTTTAATGAACAAAAAACAGGATATATCTACCGGACATGAAATTAAGTGCCCCATCTTTTTTGGAACAGCATTATATTGATACTTCAGAGTTATCCCGTTATTGGTCTGTCTTCAGGTGATCTCCAGGTGGAATATTCCAGCCACATAACCGTCTACCATCACAATCATTAATCAAACAATGAATTTTCATCATCATTAAATAGTTAGTAATAACTAAATGGTTGATCACAAATTGTTACTGATTGTAAATGAAGACATTATGGGTGTTATTAGCGTTATTTAATTACTAGCTTCATTAAATACCTACTACTGCTGTTCGGCTACGTGACTAAACACTAGTAGACTGAGACTGAGATCTATAAATGATAGTTAGCACGTATGTATCATGATCGTCGTATCAGTCTGTAACTTTCTCGTTTACTAACTCGTTTCTGAAATACTGGCAGCCGTTGTAACAGCAAATAGGCTGTGATAATATATAACAACATCAAATAATTTAATATACGTACTTAATAAGTAAACACAAATTTGAAAATAAGTGATATTTATATTTCAGTGGAGAGTTGCTGATTCCCGAAATACGAGCTCGTCTTAGATTGACAATAAAACAGTGTGCTGTCTAATTGCACCACTGCATCTTAAAATTATATTGCAATCATTTTCTTACTGTACTTATTTTACCTTCCACCGAAATAAATTATCCCGAGGTTCAAGTTTGGTGGATATTATATTGGTCATGTCTATCGCGTAAGGTATCCAATTTTCAAATTAATCATAACTCGCTTAAGTAATGTTTATGAATCTTCTCCTCGGTCACACAAACTACATGGAAACAGTTAACTATATAATTAACCGCTACATTGAAAGTCGTACGTTTTGCAGTGGATGACGAAATACATCATGGATATTAGTAAGTAACCGGACTTTCCTTATGGAACTTTACTTTTGATTGACGGAAAAATACACACTTACTTGCCTATGCCAGATTTTGATCTGGCATAGACACTAGGTTGCCATGGAAATGAAGCATGGTGAGTACCGGTCTAGACAACAGAATAAAGGTTTGATGAACTAAACCTGAAACAGCTGAGCTGATTCCATTATTTTTATTCGGCAAGATGCAGATATAAAAATATAGATATCTCCGTATGGCCTACTTTACTTACAAATGATAAATAGCTGCCAGTAATGCTAGTGGTTTCCTAACACCGGAAGAGGTAACAGATGTATTTATTTTTTGTAAGGACCCTTTCAATAACTGAACGTACAACGTATTGTTAAAAGTAACAAAAACGCAAGCAATAACATTTTTTTCATTACTAGAAAAAGTATATAATCGACCTACTTACTTATTTTTTGTTCCTACACGTGCCAGTATTAACCTTGGAACGTAAGAAATAATAAGATGGAAAAAACTCATTAATTCAACATACCTATTGCCAGTCATAAAAATGAGAGAAACGAAGCCAAAAAAATTCACGGCTTTTTAATTACTCATGCTTCAGCAGCTATTTCAACAAAAAAGCCGGCCATACGTCATCACTGTTCAAAAAGTTTCACAATTATTCGCGGAGGTGCGTTTGCGCATCGTGCATAGCAACAGACGTGTCGTCTGCAGTGAGTCAACGTCACACGTCACAGAGCACGTGTGCAGCAGGAGAAGTCCACACGCCTGCTAGAACGTGGTTAAAAACTGATTAGTAATATCTTTATACAATGGATTCGTGACTACAGTCTCATCGCCTCATGACATTATGATGACGTTTTTATTTTCTTTATGTTTTATTTTATTGTACGTTTTAGGTGTAGCTGTGTCATCTTTAGATAACGATGTCGTTTCCTGTTTCTTTTTCCTTTTGTAGGAAAAATCCAGTAATTTTAACGCTATTTACAGGATTATGCCTATCTGGAGTTGCTTATGGGAATAAACGAAAATATTATGACTGAGTTAACCCCGGTAAATGGTTTTATCTTAGTGGATAAGATCCTCACTGAACCCTGCTATGAAAACCGAAGATGGTTTACATTAATTTAATCGAAAAACATTTTAACTCACGACTTTGTATTAGCCTAAACGCAAAGATTACCTTTGACTAAATAATTTCACTTAGCTGTAAGAACTTTCTACACTTTATTAGACCTGCTCATTGTCTCAATAATTTATTGAAAAACAAAGCTTCCCATCAGTGTCAGACAAATGAAAACCTGACTTGTGATCATTTACAACCATTTGCTAATGTTGAGGATGATGCAAAAGCCGCTCCATGTCGTGGAATATCTATGCAGCAACATTTCTAAGGGGACAGTCTGTTTTTAGCCAGTCATTGGAACATTAAGTCAAAGAAAACCTTTTCTCATATTATGAAGGTGAGATAACTAGCAGGCGAATTGTGTAAAACGAATGAAAAGGTTCATTCGTTTTGACAATCAAGCAAATATTAATTGCGATATATATCACACATCATCGAAGAGAACATATTTGGAAATACTTCAGATTCATATAGGAAACTGTTTCGAGCAACATTTTAGGGTGTCGAAACCGTCACGTTTGCTATTGCGTTTGTAATTTTAGCTTTAACATTGAAGTTTAAATCACAATAGCTACCTAATTAATATCTACATACGTTGTAGTATCTGCAACCCTTCGAGTGCAGTCGTCACGGCTGCGCCCGCGCACGCAGCGTGCCCCTGCGCAACGCCTCGCGCCGGTGTCACCACCTAGCAACTACTCCACATCACTTGCGTCACACTCTTTGTCTAGACTTCGTTGTTCGTACGTGATGGAGAGCACTCCAGCTATTATAGTATCATACTTATAATAACATCATTATTATTTCAATAGCTTACAAACTTACGTACTTTATGAATAAAGATAAAATCTTCATTGAATATCCATTTAGAACAAAGAAAATAATTGTTGACGCAAGGACCAGAGATTCAGGTGTCGTTCCTTTTTATTTAAAACTAGAATTGTAATAATTACTCATAAAAGAAAGAGAGATCAATTAAATTACTGCCCACTGGCCGCTATTTAATGATGTCAATTTCAACCTTTCTTCTAACTCTTTCTTTAGAACCAGATTATCTTCAAGAATAATGACATAGATGTTTTCTTCAAATATTTGAGTATTCGAAAAATATTCTAATTCCAAATGTGATTTTGGCTAACTTCTGAGAATTTGAAGTTAAAACTTATAAAAAGTTTGGCCTTTCTCCAAAAGCTCGTGAAAGCTTTCATTTTTTGCGTAAGGAATTATCTAAACTTCTAATATAGCAACTCGCTAAGTATTCATAATCGTCGGAAAAATACTAAAAGGAAAATGTACTCGTAATGTTGTAGGTAGTTAGCTAGGAAAGCAAGTAATCTCCTCTTAGCGACAATACTACATCGCGTGACGTCATCACACCTGTGATCATCATGTGTTCCTACGTGATAACGCGGAGGAAGGCTGATTGTCTCGCTAATGATCATCACTTCATCACATAATGATACTCGTACATGTCACTAGTACATACTTACATCTATTTATGTGAACGTAAAGGTTATTATTATTATTAGTGGTTGCGTGATTAACAGGTTTTTCATTACATTTTCCCTGGCTATAACTAAAGTTTTCTACAAAACTCGTATAAATGATATGTATGCCGAAAATTAGATTGTCAAAAAATATTTGACCCGTATTTTTTCTTTTGTTACGTAAATTAAAATTGATTAATATACAACGCTTCTAAAAATTACAAAATGTCCCTCGGTCGGTATAATTTTGCAGGCGTTATGACGTTTCAAGCTCCAGAATTTCGAAACGTTTTATCGTAGTCAATATTCATTGATTAAAAAAATACGGGGTCTTTATTTTTGTCCCGACTAACGGACTAACATGTTTTGAATTTATTTATGTAGTAAACTACCCTTTTGTAATGTCAATTGGTGGGCTGCTTTCGCAATTTTTTAACAGTTTTGAATCCTCAAAAAAAAACATGCGTGGCGGAAATAGCATCAGTATGAGATCATCGTTATCATCATGCCATCATCATTTCAAAAGAGTTTAACAGGAAAAAGACCCTCCGATTTAAAATAGTTTTTTTTTGGAGGATACAAATTAATTGTGTTGTTTCCTTTAATCAATTTTATTAAATATTTTACATTAAAAAAATAAAAAATAAATCATCATGATGGATTAGCACGAGAAGCCGAAACACAAAGAAAATCGAAAGGGTGTGGGGATGCCTTTATCCTATAGAGGCACATGAAGTTGCCCGTGGTACTACTCGTTTACTATGCCGGGGTCGCGGGCAATAAACGAAATAACATTGTTTGTATAACTGACCTAAGCGATGAACTAAGGCCGATTTACACATCTTTGAGTAAGTAAGTCACTTAAAAACCACATGTGAACACCACCCGACAGGTAAATAAGTCCTCCTTCCCAAGGCAGGACGGAAGGGACTGTCAGTACTTTTACTGACTAAAATCCACGGTGTCCTTCAATAGCCCTTTACGTTCCGGAGCCTGTCTCTCTTGTCTACCTGACAAGACAGACCCGCGACCCCGACAAAAGTGTGTAAGTTGGTAGTAAAACAAGACAGTTAAAATTGAACTTACTTATAGATGTAAATGCCTTTATACAAACAGGTGTACAGGTTTGACGATTAACGACACGATTACCTACATTATGCCACAACTATATTTAGATAGGTGTTAATGTCGTTGCAGCTATTGCAGGTGTAACAATGACTTCACATTCGCGATATTTCCTGGTTTCTGATCACTGATCATTCTGCTATAGGTCACGGTCAACACGAGGAAGTGAGGAGAGAGGAGACTGCTCTGAGTCTTCCTTGCCATTTGCATAGATTTCAGAAAAAGAGGCGAGTTATAAGTTTTTTTTTATTTATCGTCTATGGTAGGAAAACCACAGGGGGGCATCATGATGTCTAAAAGAGAGAGCAGTTACACTGTGGGAATGAGACAGAGCCATACAAGTAGTCTAGCGCCATCTCGTTCGCACAGTGGAACTACTCTCTCTTTATGGCGTCATGGTATGCCACCAGGCCTCAGTCATGGCTTTGAACTTATTTATTTATTATATAAGTCCAGGTTTCTTCACGATATTTTCCGTCAACGATGTCAATGATGTTCAAGATTAACTTATAAAGTACTTTGAACTCGCAACCTCATGCATGCGAAGGGAAGTGCTAAACCTCCGGCCCATCACGAGAGTTTTGAGTGAAAAGAATAGTCTATAGACATGCATTGCGCATAGAAATATACAAAACAAAGGCGTATTTTCTATCGCGGGTGAGAAGATAAGCGGATATGGACCTTGTGTGAATGAGACAAGATGTTTTTTTGGGTAGTGGACGATGACAGTCATCTTTTTTAACCTGGGGACCTACCATGACGTTTTAAAGCAAGAGTAGTTCCACTGTGGGAAAGAGACAGAGCTATACAAGTCGTAGCGCCATCTCGTTCCCGCAGTGGAACTACTCTCCTTTAAGAAGTCATGGTAGACCACCAGGATCTATTTATTGCGAGCCATTATTTCAACCAAATACTGCCTTCAATGTCATCTGTTTCTTGCGTAACACAATTTATTTAATTAAAAAAACTGAACATTTATATAAATTGTGAGATAAATTAAATAAAGCCAGAGAGCAATGATCACACATCGCCTACACGTACGACACACGTACGATGGACGTACGGAGGTCCATTTGAGATAGACGTGAATCTAACTTAATAACTTAGCTGTAAAAATTACGCTGCCAAGTCAAACAGTAGCAGTTTGGTCGAGGTCCAAGTTATAAGAGGTATGAACGTGGCAAAGTGGCAAGTGGAACAGTACAACTAATGTTTATATGATTCAATTAGGAGCTACCATCGACATTGATGTCCAATTCCACTTTTAAAGGTACTTTCCCAAACGTAAAGCTGCGCCATCTGTGATGAATGAAAAGGTCTGCATGGTCTTTTCAGAGTTAGCTGCGAGTTTGGAACGTATAGAATCTTGACAAAAATCTTCATACTCCTAAATCCTTTAGACAATATGTATTAAGTTTGTAGAGTGCGGATAGGGTTCATATTCAGAGATCATAATTACCATTACCAGCCATTTTCAGGTCGAGATCCTTGCGACCCAGAAAACATACTTAACTATGGGATCCGATTATCAAACTTTAAGACTTTTGACAACTGAGAAGCCCGAATATCACTACATGGTATAAAACAAAGTCGCTTCCAGCTGTCTGTCTGTCTGTCCCTAAGTATGCTTAGATCTTTAAAACTACGCAACGGATATTGATGCGGTTTTTAACGGATATTGATGCGGTTTTTTTTCAATAGATAGAGTTATTCAAGAGGAAGGTTTATATGTATATAATATGTCAGAATATAGTATAGATTACAATCTATACTATATTCTGTTCCCTTATTCTTATTCCACTATATTCTATTCCCGTGCAGGTCGCTAGTAATGTATAAGTATGATTAGCTTTCCCCGTTTCATGTCACTCTGAGTCCAAACCAAATTGTTTTTCTAAATGAAAGACACAGTTAAGGCTTTGTCTAGTCATATTTTTAATGTGAAATCCGCTTACCGTTTGTTCCTTGTACCAAGACCAGCAGTAGGCGGTATTTGTTCATAGTTTTAGTGCGTCAAGCAACGCCTCTGCCAGCTCCGTTAATTACACAAGTTTGAATGTGAGAAACTGTTTGTACATTGCTGTATACCTCCAGGGGAGGAGAGATGCTGGAAGTTTGGGAGCATCTCACGAGGAAAATGTAAGCGAAGTAAGTTTAATAAACATGGAAAATATACCGTTTTAAGTTATAATGCTTCGGCGACCGACGTCGCAAGACGATCTCCGGCCACCGTAGGCGCGGGCATGCGGGCGGCGAATAATGGGCGACTCGCTGTCCGACCATGGACCATGCTTGGGTCGACGGCGCGTTGTGTTGCACGCGCGTCTCAAGGAGTATCAGCATAGTGACGGGGCCTGTAGAGGGCCAAAGCCTGCCGGGGTTGCGGGACTCACAAATTACCGTGACCCCGGTACGTAAAGGGCTATTGAAGGACACCGTGGATTTTAGTCAGTACGAGTCTGACAGTCCCTCCCGCTCTGCCCTGGGTGGGAGGACTCATTTGATAATTTTACCACGATAAAAAAAAGTTATAATGCTTGTCGGGGGGCTGTCTTAATAGGATACCGCGGGCTTAGATCAGAAATAGCATGAGAAGGAACAGAGTGGTATTTAGTCAGTAGTTAAGAGGGTGGAGTATTTGAAGATTATGCCACCTAAAAAGAAAATTTAATGTAATGATTATACTCGTCGGTTAACAAAGACTTACTGACTTCCATAATCATGGTCTATTAATCTTATTTAGCACTTAAAACCATGATTAGAATTGCTACCACGAATTCTAATTAATTCATCACCACTACCGGTACTACCACATTGAACTTGTTGGATTTACTCAATTTATTTAGTACTAGCTTCCGCCCGCGACTCCGTCCGCGCGGATGTCGGTCTTCGCGTGGATGGTTTATTTCCCCATTTTGAGTAACTCTGACAATGATATCTTATAAATGTTACGGCGCTGAATCCACTGCGGGCAAAGAGAATTAAAATGTCATTGACTGCGGGTAATGCAACGTGTGTTCGCGGTTCTACAGAACAACGTCTATGAATAAAACTGAAAAATAAGTTTTTTTTTTACGTATTTTTTCAGGATAAAAAGTATCCTATGTTATGCCCAGGATAATAAGGAATAATCATACCAAGTTTCATCGAAATCGAACCGTTTCACGTGATGCCTGCACAAACAGACAGACAGACAGACAGACAAAAATTTTTTTAATCATGTATTTGGGTTTGGTATCGATCCAGCAACACCACCCGCTATTTATTTTTTCAATATTTTCAATGTACAGAATTGACCCTTCTACAGATTTATTATAGTATAGAAGATATTTTTATACATATCCCCAGCGAATTCCGTGCATTTTAAATGGAACCATGCAGGGCAATTGTTACACCCAATATTTTTCAGATTTATTATATGTATAGATCAACATTGCCTATTTACTTTTCGTGCAAATCATTGCTTTAGCTTGCTTAGACTTAAGTATTTCCGGAGTGACTTCGGACAGTAGGTTATATTATTAACCTCATTCCCAGTTACATCTATGTAAGCCCTGAAAAATCCTTGACCCATATTTCTCTTGTTATAAGCCTGAAAGTCTGCAACCTGGCAGAATAGCCTTGAATCAAATCTTATTCACGTATTGATTATAAATTCTAGAAACTAGTTTCAACTAAGGTGAAGTGAATGATATGCCTCAAATGACTAATTTAACCTATCTACCTAACATTTAGCACCAAAAAAGTCAGAATAATAAAAAAGACTATTAACTAGAAACATAAATAGAAACATTTGTTAAAAAAATAAAAATAGCTACAATTTGGTTTTCCATTCGTTTAACTTAACCAGTTAAGTGAGACCCCTTGTTACCCAAATAATACATCTAACGAAGGCTCAGTATAAACTAGTCGGTGTGTAATAAATTTCGGTACAGTTACCAGACCGCTATGTACACTAACTTATTTATAACTTGGAGTTATGTTCGTTACTCCACAGGCTGTAAGTTAAACATAAGTTAAAGGAAAGTTAAGTAACGTGTGTTTGTGAATATTTAACGTGTTCATGTTGAGCAAGTAGTTTTTAGTTAACTTTGGATTCAAATCTATGTGAAACTTTGACTTAACAGCAAATATCTATTCGATCAAACTTTGGTGTCAAACAATGCAATAGGTACAGTAAAAATTATAACAATTTTAAGGAAAAACCCATAATTTAGAAGTCTGTAGTGATCTAGACAAAATATAACAACATACATATAATAACAAGTCTTAATCACAGTACAAAAAACTACAACATTAGAATGACTAATATAATTTGTTTGTAAGAGCTCGCGTAGCAACAGCTAGCAAATCATTTCGTTCTAGTAGTCAACAATGAACTAGTTTCAGGCAGTTTTCATGATCATTTCAATGGAAATACATGCACTGGTGGACACAGGTTTCTCATGGCCTGTATCAGGACATCTGTGCACCTTGTAGAACCTGTTTTTGGGAAAATGTCTGTCCTTACTGCCACTTCCACTTCGATTCTGATCCGATTTTGATTTTCAGGAATTTCTCTTTTGTATAGGTGTGTTAAGTTTACAAACATTTAAATTCACCCTCTTACGTTCCGGGTCTGGGTATTTACTATTTACCCAAACCTGCAAAAATTACTTGTAGATTGTACAAATATTTGTTCCGTGCGGGACTCGAACCCGCAACACTCAGTATAGCAGATTCAGCCGCTGCACCAAACGTGCTTCAAAAAAAACTGCGGTGTATGTTAGTTATGTTGGGAACCCCACAGGTAAACTCCAAAAATAGTAACAGAGGGTATACCTTCTAGGTAACGGCTACATTTATTGCTTAAACCATAACGCTGGTCTAAACAGCAATATAATATGCAGGCAACACTCTTGGCAGTCGATATCCTTCAACAAAATTTAATAATAAAGTAAGATAAATAAAAGCAGACTATCCATATACAGTGTTGAGTACATTTGATACAAGTAATAAAACTATTTATTGGTACAAACTCGTTAACGTAGCTAGCAACTGTTTTTTTATTCGCAGTCAATCAACTTGAGTCTTCCAATCAATTGCCCAATATGATTGATTGAACAACGAAACAATTAGATACGACCCCACGATGGCAACTGTCTCAAAATAAATGCAAATTTTCATTTGAAAAGGATTTCTCATTTCGAAATTAAATGAGGAACTTTTGAAATAATCTTGCCTTGGTTTTGTTTTTAATTTAGTCACAGAATGGGAGTAGCCTTCGTAAACATGTGGAAACATTAATTAATAATACTTTAGTCAACTATAACAAAATCCGGAATATTCTATTTCGTCAAACCTATTCAGTGGAATCCATTCATCCATCAACTCTATTCAAATCACATGTATTACCAGTCAGCCACCTAACTACAACTATCGCCTGAATTCAATGTCCCTTTCAAAATAGAACCCTATTCCCTGTTAGATTAGCAACATATTCGGGTGTCTTTGTTGTTACCCACTCCAACACTCGAATCAATCTCCCTTTCCCGAATCAATCGGGTGGCAACACGAACACTTTATTATTAATAAAGCATTTTAGTACAGCAGGAGTCAGCTGCCGCAGCGTCACGGGGACGCAGTGCCACGCTAGTGCCACTGCCACCCTGGGGTTGCCACCCGGGCACGTGACCTTGCCAACTATCCTTGACAACGGTATAACAACTCGTTACGAGCTGTGCACAGTTAATGATGCTTAATGCTTCGCTGAGTTAGGAAAATTACTGGATTAATGTTACATGCGAGTACTTTGTTGTTGCTACACGGCTTACGCAAAGCCCCAGGACCTGAGTTGTGGGTAAACTTGGGTCCAAAAAGGGAGACAATCGTTAACAAACACATATTTCAACAATTTTATGACCCCTACCCTCGCTCTGTGAAGCGGTAAAATTTACATTAAAGAATAATCTTCGGAAATAATATCCGCCAGCAATCTCTCTGAAACTTACAGTAAAAAGCAATTTCGAAATCGCAAATTGAAAGTCCAAACGTAATACTAAACCAAATTACCGCTTACCCGATTTGATATTTTGTGGCAGTGTCCCCCGCACCCTCGCTGTTGATTGAGGGGCGACAGGGGACAGATGCCCGATATTTTTTTCACGCAACGTTTCAAACAAGATTGTGTTGAATATTTAAATAATTGTAGTGATTGTTACGCCCAGCGAGTTACTGACTAAAAGTGATTATTAAGAAATCTTTATGTCGACTAAAACAATAGTGAATAGACTCAACAATTATCATGAATTCGGTACATTTATGTGCAACCATAACCCTAAGTTTCTCCAGACCAATCCTCCGCTAACTTAAACAAGTACAATAATTCAGAACGATTCAAACTGTATGTGAATCAGTAAAGGAGTTTCCGAGATTGGTGCTGAACAATGGAACAAAGAACAATAGTCACTCTTTTGTCATAAAACATGGAGATAGAACTTTATGAGAGGGGGGCAGTTAATGTCTGTTCCATTAACTTTATTACCGGCCTGGCAACACATAGTATTAGTTCCACTATGCTACCGATTTGCTATTGACATTGAAAAGCTGAGGAAATCGTTTCTTTAATAGCTCGTGGACAATGTGTTGCGGTCTTAAGAGTTACTGCTCATAAGTGCTCACACACACAAACATACCCAAAAACGTCACGCTATGACCCCCGCTGGGGCGGGCAGAGGTGTTGGGTTACGGGCACGTTTTACCCATGAGGGTATTAAGGTAGTCCCAAGAGATAGGGAACTACTGATCGTTTCTTTACCTGATTTTGAACCAGCTGTATTTGATGGTCAATTCACTAGCGTTAGATTGAAAGCTCAGCTTTTTATCCGACTTTGGCCTAGGATAAAAGTTAGGTAATGTGTGCAATCACCAATAATGAACACATTGTGGCAGGCTTCGGGCCACGAATACTTCCATACACATACTAAGGTACCGATGAGCTTTGACTAGTCCTTTGCTCAAATTTACTTGGTTTTCAATATCCGTTTCTTTTTTCTGCTTACTAATCGCCTCAAAACTTGAATGGTTAACAATGATGTAAGATGTTAGCCGACCATCTGACTCCAAAAGGTGTACTTTTGTACACCTTTTATGAATAATTGAAGCTGTAGTAAGAAAATACAGCTTGAATTTATTTTCTCTTCATCGATCAAAACCTCAAGGTGTGATCACACTACAATTAGCCGAAAGTCAAACACACAAACATTTTGCGTATCATTAACACATCATACATCTGAATTAACAATAAAATCTGCAAGCGAACTGAGGATTTCTATGACACACCTTTTACCCCTACCATTTGTCACTAGTCACGACTGTACTTAACGACTGTTACTCTGTTATTGGTAACAATGCTCGTGGTAGGGGTCGCCTGGCAACAGCTACCGTTCTATGGACAATTAAAACAGTTTGCCAGTTTTTTTGTCCGTCACTCGTGCGTGACTCGAATCGCTTTGTGATAATCGCAACGAGAAACGTACCGTTTTGATGGCATGTATATTTAAGCTGTAGGTATTATTTTTTTAGGGAACAAAGATTTCAATTGTTATTTGTGTTAAAAATGTTTTTTGTTGAGTCTTATGATTTTTCAAATCGAATTTGTTTTGCTACGATTCATTAACGTTTTTAGAGGTCCGTTTCGTTTTTTGTTTGTTTTCGTATTCAAACAATGATTTAATATCCTTATCCTGAATAAAACATCACAGTACAAACATTATTTTATACCATATCGAAATGACAATATACATCACCATTATTAGAACATAAAATTAGACTAAATTGACTCATTAAACAGAAGTCGTAAAACAACGTTATGCCCCAACTTTTTCGTTCAGTGGGTAAATGTATATTCATAACGCAATCACTGCCCGCCACGAACACATACCGCCATACCTAACGCGGCACCGAATCGAACCCATTACATATAGCTATAATTATAAATCGCTTAACTCCAATACGGTAATGGCCACGCAGGATATAATTTTGGCCGTAAATCATATGAAATAACCTCAAATGTTAGTAATTTCGGGTTTACTCAGTGCGTGGGGGTGTTTACACGGGGTGAAGTCAGGGGATGTTGTTGTAGCTAGGCCGTAAGCAACATGCTTCAAAAATAAACTTTGTTTCGTTTACATTTAAATGGAATGGGAATCAGGTTAGCGAAGCTTATTTAGTTAAAATAAAAGCGAGACCTTTTTGTTGGGGGAGGTTTTTGCTGACGATTTTCGTTTATTCAATGCGGCGCAGTCGTTGTGACGAAAACAGATATTGGTTATTGCTTAGACTTTGCCTTACTTTTTATTTGCAAAAACTGAGGTATTATATCAATATAAAAAGCTTTATAAGCAGACCTTTATTTTGTACGAAGAAAATGAAATAATGTAAAAGAAGCTAAATAAAACAAAAGTTAAATAAGTTCCTAAAAGAAACCAAGTCAATTCCAATCGCGAACAGTTTACCCTTGAAAAAAGAAAAGAAAAACTTGCTTGGAACATTTTCTAAAACGAATCAATAAGCACTTTTACGACTCATTCAGGGGGTGAAAGGGGTCGGCTTATTGCCAGTATAATCGTTTTCACCCCTTTCGTGTCGGTTTGCAATTCATTGGCAACTTTCTAGTTGCTGATGCTCAGTAGAATTGCTTTCTGATTGCTTTTCTGAGCAAAAATGAAACTTTATTGAATACAAATTGTTTTATTTTTTAACACTACTACCTCCCTACTACCAACAAATTGTATTGCTATTGGTGATTGTTTTTTTATTACCTAATACGATTTTAATAGATAACCCCACGAGTCTTCTTTGTAGTATTCTTTTCTTTATATCTTTGTGTTTGTAAACCTAGTTTAAAATACCTAAAATTTTATCAAATATATTAAAATACCAAATAGTTTACCTAATAGCTATATGTATAAGGAATAACCTAACCGCTGTGAAATACATACATAAGTAAGTGAACATAACACAGTTCACAGTTCAGTGAGTTGAAATATTTGGACTTACGCCAAGCAGAGCCATCTATCGGTATGTTTTAGCTAACAACTGAACTGAATTGAAACTGAATAATGCAATATTGTATTTAGGGTCCTTTTATGGCATACAAATTTATCTAACACGGAAATATTTCATGTTTTCGAAAAGTTCACGAACAAATTCTTTTTCAGAAGTTCGAAATTACTGTGTGGTAATTTTACTTTTTTGTCGATAAAAAGTTAAGATAGGTATGCTTGGAACTTTTGTATCTCCATATAACAATTTTATTTTAGGAATTTCTTGGGAGGAAAGGCACAGATCGTTTATGATTTAACTTCAATGTCAAATGACGACAGATCTTTATTTTTGTCAAATATTATGTTGTATTAGGTAATTAAGCTGGAATTATATTATTATCTGCTTTTACTGCCTTGATGTAAATACTCCTTGATCTTGTTACATAAAAGGATTTTGGCCTTTTCCTTCCTTGTGTTAATAAGATTACGGATTTTTTGCTCTAAGAGTATGTTTCCTATTTGCTGACAGATTTTACCGACTTTTATATTAGTTCTATATTTAGCTTAGGTATATTTAAGCAGTTAGTAGTAACTAAGCTATGATTACGAGATTTCTAACTTCTGTGTCTATCTAAGGCTATCTTTTGTTCTTGTCTATTTGTCACTCTAATCTTCTTCTTCTGCAATATCTACTATTTCCATTTCCAGTGTTAGTGATATACTTACAACGAAGTTCTGTCTGAACTCTTTTCATTAAGAGAATACTTACTCTTCAATTTCAGCGTCACAATCTTCACCTCCAACTTGGAGACTTTCATCAGATTATTCTGGACTGTCAGCTGCCTGTAGATCACGAACCACCTTGATATCCTCCAGTAACCTTCCATCATTACCTACACCAGTATTTTGACTTCAGTTTATCTTGTATGGCCTCAAAATTTCAAGTAAACGTCATTAAACTTCTGGTCTGCTTTACTCGCAAACTTATCTAAATTCATCATTATCATCAACGTTTGTATCTAAATTACCAAATACTGTGTCACGGAGTGCCATAATGACCTAAGATATAAAACAGTAAGATAACCTATATTTTATAGTTATCTAGTGTTTGCATTTAATACTTGTTTTATTTGAATTCTCGTGTGGAGCAATGTGCTATCTGAATTTCTTGTGGTTTTTGTAGCTTTTTCAAAGTTGTTCTTTGTTAAAACTTTTACTTGCCTAAGAAGTGTCTGCTATTCTTTTGTGAAGTCCTCCATTCAGAAAACTTTTACTTTTACTTGAGATGTTCATGAGAAGAAAATTTTAATTTTCAGAATAGATGTGTTGCTGCTGGCTTTCACAGTAAAGAATTTTGAATTGCTCGCACATAGTGAAAATTAACACAGTTTGGAAAAGTATATCTTTCAGATTGCAGACAAAGAAAATGAATTGTCTGTTATTAGCTTGTATTTCAAATATCAAATAAGATTTTTAACTTCAGAAGATTAAGCCTTAGGTTCACTGACTGAAATTTGTCTTAAAAAGGCTCCTATTACTTATTGAATAAAAAATATTTTATAGCTAAAACAGTCATTGTTCTCTTTTTCACTTTTCTTAAATAACGAGGTAGGTAATTGGAGAAATAAAAATACAAAAATGTGTTATACAACGTTTATTTTTAACGAAAAACCTTTTACATTTATTTTTCAATGTTGCATAACTCACAGCTATTAAAATTAAGTTGGTAAAAATAATTTAATAACACAATCTTCTTGTATTATCAATTTAAAATGTAAATGAGAGAATATTAATTCATGTCAGCTTACGATGCTTATCATAATGAGACAATATTGGGGTTTAGATAAATTTAAAAGCATACAAGGCCAACATGGAGTACAAAAACATGTACAATTGTGGTACAATAGTGTACACGTGGCTACAGGAGACATAAATACAAACGCATTAAAATTGCTAATGAAACTTGGCATAGAGTAAACACAGGCGTTGAATACTGATTACAGCAAATATTGGTAGCGCACATCACATACATGACCCGACCAAGCGAAAGCGTTGGTGATACAAAGCAATGTATTTACGTATTCACCTTCTTGCAATAGCCATGTAATACCAACGTTGGAGCAAATGTATGTAATGCTGTGAATACAAAGAATAATTTACAATTAACATATATTTCAATATTTCGTATTTAAATTTTATTCTAATTTAGTTTCATTTTGAATTTGTTCATAATTTCAATTTCTTTAAAATTAGTTTCATTCTTAAGGATAAAATATTATACAATAGTGAACCAGAATAGACGGGAATGGTGTAGTAGGAACAGGTTGGGACATGTTACCCAGGACAGTACAGTGCGTTGTTAGCTCCTATTGTCCCTTTGTGAAGGGATCGCAAGAATAAGAAGGGAATAAGGGATGTATTGTGTGGCGAACGGGAATCTTTCGCGACAGGTTGTTCGCTCTTTTAATTTCCGTTGGGTTTTATTTAATCTTCCCTTTAACATCGAATTTTCTCTTCATCTCTTTTTTCTGGTTTAATACATTTTTTCTTTTGATTGAACTTATTGTTACAGTTTGGATTAGGTGGAAAGGGAATTTGGAGAATTCTGAGAGACAGAAAAGTTCAAGCAACACAAAAGATTTAACAATCCGATGACTAATATAGTTAATTAAGTTCACTGTTCAACATTACATGACAACTCATTCTCAATCAAAGGAAACAATTTCAATGACGGTATTATTATAACAGTCATAAAGCATTGTTTGAACATCGTTCAAGATTTATCTAAAATAAACATCAGTTTAACTGATATTGATAACGTTACAGCTTTTGAGCTACTCAAGCCAGACAAGCTTATCATCAAATACAAACATTAGTTTATTCACGAAAGTATCGGCACACAATGAAACGGCACACAATGTTAATAATCACTAGGTTTGTTTAAACAATTACATCATTGTCATTAACAAAACAAAGGTACACCGGTATCATAATGAAGCGAACTCATTATTATCATTTTATTTACTTTAATGTGTGTTCAACGATGAATTGTGCGGAAGGAGTCGAGTTAATGATGATTTTATTACCTCCTCACAAAATTTTCTTTTTACGGAAACCTATGAAAGCGAAGTTATTATGAATAGCAAATATCGTGCCAATGATTTGCGTCAACCGCAAATAATAATACAAACTGCAAACAACATCTTTGATGATATCGTTAAAAAACTCCTAAAGATAGAAACCACAAAAATCGGTAGCCAAACGATTTTGTAGCACAAACATAAACAGCTAAATCGACCCGTGAACTTTGATTAGATATGAATTGGCATTAACATTAGAGGCATAAAGCTGTAGTCACGAACATGGACTAGCGGCAGGCATGAGCGATTCGACTCGCTTGTCAAACGTGACTCATGTCCCACCAAGGCCGAGAAGCCGGCCGGCATCGCTTGGCAACCGAACCGAGTTTTTTCTTCATTTCTTATTGTTCAATTGTTTTTGTGGCTTTCCAGTTATTATATCTGAAATCGTTCTGTTTTCTGCACTCAAGTATATTTCCAAGTTGCTTTTTTGTACAATGAACACTTTTACAGGCTTTAAAAGACGTATAAAACGACGATTAATAGAAAAAAAAATGTTCTCCATTTATGCAAAACATTAGTCGCGCGATAAGACACGCGATAATGAAGACTATCTTTATTTACATTAAACAATCGCTTTTCATGTAAACACTTTCATTTGGAATTTATACATATTTGAATTTTATACGAACTAGAAGGTAGATAATAGTAAGAAACAGTTTGAAAAGAGTCCTAAAACATTATTAACGATTTGGGACGGTGATTCCTACGTGCGGATCTTTTCTTTCTGCGCCCAAGTAATCACGTAAAGTGGTTCTTCTAGAAATTTCTATTGCTAGACATTTTTAGTCGGGTGATGCAACTTAATTTGAAATTGCATGATTGTCTTCAAAATCTTTTATAATTTTAACCAAGGTATTTACTGCCTTAGTTGTGTTTTGGCCTGTTTCAGTTTGGTACACAATTTTATTAAAACTCCTCTATAAAGTATTTTAACTCAACTTCTTTTTGTTAGTTTTGTTCTCATCCTTTTTGTTGTATTACTTTCTGGGCAGTAGCTCATTAAGCTATTGTCTATCGCCGGTCCGATTGTCAGTCACGTAGGCACTTTTTACACTCATTAGATTTTAGTGATGCGTTAAAAATCGAGACAATTATTTTACTGCAATTTACATACATTATTATAGTTCTTCAGTTTGAAAGGCTTTAAGTGAATTCTATTAGAATTTGTCCAACAGAATTTTATTGACACCATTGCCAAAGTCATAATTTAAGATTTTAGTTTTATTTCAACTTTGATCGTTCAGTTTTATATATTTTGTTCTTGAAATAAGTTGTTTATTCATTCCTAATTTTGGCTTCGATAGTTTTATTCGTTTTTTTTTATGGTTTCTTTTTTATGTGGTTCTTTAACGTTCTTTTTTTTCTTCGAAAAAAACATGAGTACCTACTACGTTAACTGTCAATCCAATATCACTTTGTGTAGTTGCTTCAGAGATTTTTTCAACTTTAATATTTTTAGTGTTATTGAGGTACGGGTTAATTTCTGAGGCACATCCGATAATTTTGTATCTAAGTCATTCGTTTCTAAAGTGTAGTTTTTAATTACTAAAACTTATTTTTTTCAGATATGAACACTGAAATTGCTTTTAAATTTTCAATTAATGTTTTATAATATGATGTTGATGCAGTAGCTATCAACTGCAGCGAATTATCTTATCGCTGGCAAATAGAACCAATTTATGAGTTATCGTTACTTTTCATGTTGATATTTAGTGTCTCTAAGGAAACAATAAATGAGGAGATATTTTATAAAAAAAAAAAAAACATTTTGGCTTGGTACATAAAATGTTTTAAAAAAAGGAAACAAAAGTGGATTTTCTTAATCTAGTGAACAAGTCCTCCACCTTCCTCACTTATTATTAACACTATAACTTATACTACTTACCTAATAACAATACGTACTTTTTTTAACAATACACAAATATTCACAATTCTATTCCTAATGGAGCAAAGATAACGCTTATCTCTCTAAAGTCTGTATCTTAGTGGTATTGAAACGGACGAGCTGTCTGCCACATTACTCAGCAGATTGATACGATTTTTATAATCTTCTCTACAGAGATAGTTACAACATACAGAGATCTACATTCTAGCAATTTCTGAGCAACCAGAACAACAAACAAAGAAACCAATACAGAGCTTACGAGGTCGTAAAGTAACACACGAGAATTAAACCGAGAAACACTTTGTTAAAAGTAGAACCGAGGGATCCCACCGGTGGGATCCGAACAAAGAAGCCGGCCGGCTTGTAGCCGGTGCCGGTGCGGAGCGGCGTGGAGACGACCTTCCGATACCGAGCCCCGGCGCAACTGGCGCGCGGGGCCCCCTCTGCGGCCCGCGGAGAGTCCCCCCGTACCCCCGCCGCGGCCCTCTATATAACATGCTGCCGTCCCCGGTATCGTCAGTCCGTCACACAGAGCGACAGGGTTGGGTGGGTCGAATAGTGAGCCGTGGGCGAGTGACGAAGCCCTATGGTTACGAGATCAGATCTGATGCGGTCGTGAGCTTCGGACATTTTATCAATTTCCCATCGATCTCTTCACGATAGCTAGTCGCCGGTTGGTGTTGAGCCGGTTGTTCAGTGCGCATTCGCAGTACAAAAGAGACTTGTGATATTTTTCTAGTAATATTAAGTTCCGCAGCGGAACGCTTTAATTTTTTTGTCGTTTAAAAAGTGTACAATATAAGTAAAAATTTGGAAAACATGGAGATCCTGCCGGTCACGAATCAGTTTGTCGGATTCAATAGCGAAAAAGGTGAGTTGACTTTCTATTTGGAGTGGCGAGGCGAGGGAGGGAAGTGGCTTTCTAACCGGCTGACTGGTGTTGCTATGCGGCGCGCGCACTGCGCTCAGCCGCCCGGCTCAGCAGATCAGCACACTTAGGTTTCTGCATCACTAGTTGCGTCAATAGGCCAGTTGAGTGCTTTAACTTAATACATCAGTGACCGAGGCAGGACCGCCGGGAGCCGGGCCTAAACGTCAGTATCAGCTGACGTGTCAGCTGTTCCGCTGCGCCGCACTCCCTCGCCCTTGTGCGCACTGGCTCGATACAATTAACATCAACTTTATTGTAATATACTAAGTAATGAATGTAGATCAAGTCAACTTTTTGTTTTGAATAATTCCAATAAGATTAATGGTTATAGCTTAGAAAATACTTTTGAATTGTAGGTGATCGTAATTAAAACTTAAAGGGTTGAAGTCTAAACTTAGTTTCCTGTTGTTATAGCTTGGAATGGACCAACATGGCGGGAAGCGCCGATGCCGGTGCCGACGGAGGCGGCGCTGGCTCAGAGGCTCGAGAGAGAATTACGGGCAGCGAAAGGAGCCAGCGAACTGGCCACAGCCGAGGTGCTGGTGCCCGCGGAGCTACTAGCCCGCGCCGCGCGCCAGACCCTGCTGCTGGCTGAGGGAGAGCCCTGCGGTTCTCGGGGCGCCGCCGTCATCGTCGATGTCGCGGGGAGAAGATTAGCAGCTTTCAAGATAGACCCCAACACGTTAACCACGCATGAGATACATCTACATCTGGAACACGATGCGACGAACTGGACTAGCCTGTTGCCGCAATTCTTAAAGTAAGTTGAGCTTTGTTAATTCAAAGTTTCTAACAAGTCATTGACCAACTTCAAACAGCCTAGCAACAGAGGCAACACCCACAACAGTACTAACGGAGCCTCTCTATTGTTACAGAAACTTAACGCGAGGCGGCACCATCATCATCAGCCCCCAGTTCACGATAGAAAAGAAGAAATTGTTCAGGAGCCAGGCAGAGTGAACCAGCCTGTGATAGCGCGTGATGCGAGCGAGCCGACTGACAGCCCTCCTCGATATCTACGTATCGTTATTTTAACAAATATCATATTATTATATATTATATTAATTATTATATATTTTTAATAAGAGAAAAAAGCACAGCGTGATATGTAACGTATAGTTGTAGTATAAGCGCGCGGATGAGCGCAGGTTTTAGTTGCTCGCCCGGCGGCGTGGGCACGGTCGATAGTGATGCGAACTGCACTTTGTTATCGATAAAGTGTTGATGTTCGGTCGGTGTTGAGCGTGCGCGCGGCTCCGGGCGCGTGCGCCGGCGCGCGGCGGCGAGCGTCGATCTCGCCTCCTCCTCTCCGGACGTCGGTTGTCTTGTCAGCCCACCGCTGCGCTCGCCGTCTCGCGCCGCTCGTACTTATGTTAATCATTGTATGATCATTGTTCGTATTTTGGATATTTTAATGATTGTGAGTCGTGGTGGTTGGTCGCGTGAGTGGCGTGGCGGCGTTCGTGCGCACCCTCTGATCTCAGCCGCCGCCGCGCGTGTGATACTGATACCCTGAACGATAGTCTTAGGTATTATTTTTTGTTTCGAGTTCAATTCTATTCTGAAGTTGCGTAGAGTTCGTATTTTCATGTATCGTAACTGTATTTATTAGAGGCGATCTCTGTAGAGGTCCGATATGTGTACGTTTTTCGTAATTGTACTAGTTTGTACATTTGTTTGTGATACTACTTTTGTAATGTATAAAAATTAAATGCGAGAAAAATATTACTTTTTATGAATGTGAAAACATGAATGCAGATTTATAAATATTAGAGATGTGTATCATAGAGTGGAGAGTAGGAAGGCAGTCGGGGCGCGGCGGGGCGGGGCGCAGGCCGCGCGCGCGCTTCGCCCCGCGCGCCCTCCTGCACGCAAAAGATCTCAGGTTATATTATTGATAGTTATTAAAAGTATTAAGTTATTTAAGTTAATATAAAATGAAATTTTTTGTAAGATTATTTTCTATCGCCGCGCGAAGCTGCGTTACTATAGTCCAGTGGGTGATAAGAGATACATTTTGTACTAACAGTACATTATAATTGACGAGATGTTAATATTGCAGATTGCATTTTCTTCATCCAGTGTAATTACTACATTAAATGTAAATCAATAGACTAACCGTTTTTAAACGAAATCTAAATGTTTGTAGGGTCCAGTGTTTTAAACGCACAATATCATAGTACTAGAGTTCACTTTCATCGATAAATAAAAAGATTTTAAAAAGCTACAAAACCATTTTACTTCTAAAACTTGAAATGTCGACATATACAAAAACTAACAATAATAATAAATGTATCAATTGTTTATAATTGATATTTATTTGATAGACCGTAAAAGAAAATGTAGAAATATGAAGAAAAAAAAAATACATAGTTTCAAAATGGAAAATTATCTTTCAATACCTATCCCTCCTCCGAAACCCAAGAAGAGAAGAGAAGAAAGCTCACAACACAACAAACACACCCACATGACGTCATTTCATCTACATTAACAATATACCTCTCAATAATATTAAAGGAGATTAATATTCCGTACAGATAACACTTAAAAAAACAAAGAGAATGAAGAACATCGTTTCCATACATTATCATAAATTTGAGCTAGGTAAAAACAAGCAAGAGAGTCGGACTAATATTTTAATAAGACCGGTTGGGACCGGTCGGGACCGGTTCAGGCCTCGCCTCGCTACAGATTGGTGCAACCCCATCCTCCGCTGTTTTTTGTATAATTAGTAAGTACAAGCGAGTTGGTACAGTTTTCTACATGTGCCGGTTTCTGCCATGTTGCTACATGCACACATACACACATGGAGCTGAATCTAAATGCTGACTCGGAATATGTGCAGATTGCGATATGAGATAGATTGCATTGCCAGCCCGTGTTGGAGGATGGTGCCAAATAGCTATGATTTGCTTCGATAATGCAAGCGCAACTATATATGAAACATAAACATGTAGGTTCATCTTATTTTCGAATGCTGAGTTCGGGTTTGCAGTAAATAAGCATCGATTTTTTTGATCGCACGCTATCGTAGACTCCGTCATTTTAATATCTCTGCGTGTCCTTAGTGTTTTATAAACACCATCTTCACATCATTACAATAATAATTTACAGCCAGTTGTTCAGAATTAAAGAGTAATCATCAATTTTCATTTTGTTTTTGTAATTATTTTCACTTTATTGTCGACTTTAGTGAACGTGTAAAGTTTTTATGTATCCATATGAGAACATAAAAATAAATTCGTTCCGTTCGAAGTAAACAAATTAACATGCAGAGGTCTTTGTATCGATTCTAAAGAAATTGGACCAGTTGACGTAGCAACACGTTTTGGTAAAGACGTACAAGCGATTGTTGATTTTATTGCGAAGGAAGTTAAGCCCGTTATCCTGTGGATTCAGAAATAACTGGATGATTTTGGCAAACATAAATTATCGCTTTAAATCCGCTCAGAAATAGGCAACCACTTCCGATGTTTGACTATAGAATTATACCTTATATTACTTAAAAGTCACGTATTAAGCTTCACATAACAACAGGTAGGACAATAAAAAACAACTTTTTTCTTTATTTAAATTAAGCTCTTCTGTCTCACTATTAATATCATTACAACATGAATAGGTTGTATATTTTTTTCTGATTTCACAAAACATTCGTGAGTCTTTAAATAAATACATAAAAGAGTCGTTTGATGGTATCTACCTACCTATTTAAAATAATAAGGTATAATATCATCAAAGTACCAACGAAATCTCGCAATTTGTGCAATATTAAATTTTATACCAAAACAAGGGTTATTTCACTTTCCAACCGCAAACCAACGACATGATTGTAGCAACTATCGTGGATTCGTGACGCAGCGGACGCACTGACCGCCTCGATACAATTATCGATACTTACCGCTTCGATCGTGGCCCATCACTAGTCAGCTAATTATTTACAACTAGCTTCCGCCCGCGACTCCGTCCGCGCGGATTTCGGTCTTCGCGTAGATGGTTTATTTCTCCATTTTGAGTAACTCTGACAATGACATCTTATAAATATCTATTGGACCCAAATGCGGCTAAGCTTATAATAATTAAGGAGATTCGCGGTTCTACAGAACAACGTCTATGAATAAAACTGAAAAATATTTTTTTTTTCTACGTATTTTTCCAGGATAACAAAGTATCCTATTTTATGCCCAGGATAATAAGGTATAATTATATCAAGTTTCATCGAAATCGAACCGTTACTTTTCACGTGATGCCTGCACATACAGACAGACAGACAGACAGACAAAAAAAATTTAAATCACATATTTGGGTTCGGTATCGATCCAGCAACGCCCCCCGCTATTTATTTTTTCAATATTTTCAATGTACAGAATTGACCCTTCTACAGATTTATTATATGTATAGATTAACTTTACCTATAGATATCAACGATTCAATTTAAAATGAATACAATCTAGTTTGGTAATACAAAATTATGTAGTATGCAAAACAGAATAAGTTAATAGAAATACTGAGAACTACATAATTAGTTAGTGTTATTGGTAATTTCAACAAACCTATTTGGTATGTTAAAAGGAAATTACAAGCACTAAAATGAAATCAATTTATAAAGAATTGGAAAGCATTAATTATGTTAGAGATGTTGCCACCCAAGGCTCTGTAGCTACACGAAAGCGACCGCCAACGCCATCTCTCTTCATTTCGAGATACTAATTCGTCCCTGAAAAGAACCTTTTAGCTGTAACATGGTGTTCCGTTATTTTTATAGACACAGAATAAAATTATTTGAAGAAATAAGTTCAAAATAATGCCAACACCAATGCAAAATGAACTTTGTGTGAAACATTTTAGGTATATTTAAGTATAGCTGTCTTCAGTGATGTTCCGTGGCTTAGGTAGTTATTTACTCAACTAAGCTAATATTGATCCAAGTGTTGCTAAGGCCGGCTATTTATGTCGATTCTATCATAATCATAATATTATAGTTATTCCGGATTTTTTAAAACTTTGTTTCTTCCATTTTTAATAATAATGTTATGCTAGCGGCGCTTTGACCAAAATAGAAGAGATTTTGTGATTCATTCATCAACGAGTTTATGTTTCTGTTGCATGTTACCGCGGATTAAAGTAAAATTTAATAATGTCTCTCTGTACCTACTGTGATTATTCGACTCAATCAGTCTGCCAAGTGTGTTGATTAGTCTGTATGAAAAATTGTGAAACAGGCAAATACTGTTTTCCTTCCGCAGTTGTAAGACACACCCTTTTTTTTACGTGGTAAAATCATCAAAAGAGTCTTCCCACCCAGGGCCGAGCGGAAGGGAGTGTCAGACTCGTACTGACTAAAATTTACGGTGTCCTTCAATAGCCGTTTACGTTCCGGGGTCGCGGTAATTCGTACAGTACTGCGACCCCCTGGATAAAATCTGTAAACAGGACAAACTGCTTCGATTTTTTAAAAGGAAGTCTCCATTTGTGATATCTTTGCATTCTAACTTAATTGATTTTCTTTCTCTTGATGTCATTTTTCAGAACACAGCATCACGCTGGAATATCACAATCGAATCACTTAAGAGCTAGGCAACAATAATATCTAACAGTACCTAAATCTATATTTCTTCAGTTACATTAAAGTTTTGTTCGTTATTCTTTATTATTACACAGCCGTTTTCATTTCTCACCTTCTACTTAGGGGAATAGTGTATAAGATGGGGACGCGTGGTATAATGGGAAATTACACACTTGAGTCAAAATTAACACAATAATAACGTACATAGCGCAAGCGCCAACAAGACGCCATTTATTAATGGCCGCTTGCAAATGACGTCCTGATGGCACTTGCGCTACGTTAGTGTTGTGTTAAGTATGCCTAAAGAGTGTATGACCCATTATACCTCGCGTCCCCGTCTTATAAACTGTTATCCTGCTGATAAATACATACAATTTAAATAACATTGTGTCCCCTAAGTTCCCTTCGGCCTGAAGGACTTCCACAACAACTGCTGTTGTAGTCGTTCTCCACAGTTTATTATTCAAAGGGAACCAGGGCCAAACGTCTTGTATCATGAAGGTGCTGAAGATTACCACTTTTCTCACAGGTTTTCGAATTATTTTACTGAACCTTAATTACAGGTGGTTTCTAAACCAAATCGATTACAGTACTTGCAGTTTTGACAATGGGCACTGGTTTCTTTACAAAAATAATGAAAATGACCACTGCTCTGGCTATCACTACATGTTATAAAACTAAGTCATCATCCTCGTCTGTCCATTTTTTTTTCAATAACACCGATTTTCATGCTGGTTTTAGTACAGAAATTTTCAAGTTTTCGTATACGATTTTATGCCCAGCGAAGCAGATGGGTGTCGGCTACTACAGAATAATTGGAAGACAGAAAAGTGAAAATTATTTATTTGATATAAATGTGGTACAAATATGGTAAAAAATAAATAAAAGTTCAAACACATTTCGCCATAAAAATGGCATGCAAACATTGAAATTCTACAATGAAAAGATTAAAGCGGCCAGCATGTTTGTAACACCATTCTTTGCGTCATTTGAATGTACTCATACATAACATGGAATTAATTCCACTATTGATACATCACAATATGCAAATACTTCACTTCACTGATATCAACAGTACTGCCCATACGTTACCTTTAATCCTTTATTCCCCATACCTAGTGTATTTAGGAGATAAGCCACTATTCGACTATGTCAGTACGGGGTGTAGGGGTGAACCATCTGCTGCGAAGGGGTGAATTGTAATAGATTAAGTTAACGGTTGCTAGGTACTCATACTTATAGTGACGGTTGCTGGTTTTTGGAATTTGCGGAATATTTTCCTGAAAGATTTGCCCCGGACGGTTGCTGAGCGACTGGTTGCACCAAAGATCCGACTTCGGATAAAAAATATCTCTTAAGATTGCCTTAAGAAATATGTAGTTTCTTTATTAAGGGTACTGGCTTTTAGTTTTTGGGTTTCAA
Organism: Agrotis puta; assembly: GCA_943136025.2. Lineage (NCBI taxonomy): Eukaryota > Metazoa > Arthropoda > Insecta > Lepidoptera > Noctuidae > Agrotis > Agrotis puta. Next base: position 16,972,531 of record OW964184.2, on the reverse strand, counting down.
TTCCCACTTAATTAAACACAATACACTTAATTAATCTCTGCGTGGTCAATGAATTCATTCTTTAGAAGAAAGTGTCAATTTTCCGGCCATAATAGTTGTAGAAATTATGACTGTTGGGGTAGACATCGTGTTCTCGAGAGGAGACTGCAAATCGGCAAACGTAGGATGGGACGCCCTCAGGCAAGGTGGAGCGACGATCTTCGGATGGTGGAGTACCAGCTGGCTGAGAGGAGCCGGTGATAGAGTGAGCGGCTTACGAAGCAGACGGCTTTAGGCAGAAGATGATGATAAGAAACGCCAAAACAAATTCAGAGTTCATGGTCTTATATAAATACAATCACTAACTCTCAGTTCAAGTAAACATACATTTATTTACTTATTATTGACGTGAGAGGTCAATATGGCAGCTGATACAACGTTTATTTGGAATGTTAGTTATCGTAACCCGACAACCCCCAGTAAGTGGGTAGGTACTACGATAGTGTTCATTTAGATATAATGATACGATTCCAACAAAATACTGTGCGGCACATTTGTACGCACACATTTGTTGGCGCACTTCAGTAGTGCGCGTATTAAGCTGGTATCGCGTTTCGCCTCTGTGTCCAGCGGTAAGGCTGTGCGCACTGCAGCACGTATACTGTGCACAACGAGTCCACTGCTTACGTGTGCGTGCACAAAAGTATCCACGTGAATGTGAAATATGATTTTAGAATGTTCGCGCACAATTCGTTTGTCTTTGCTTGAGTATGAGTCGACCAGAGCGAACATTTGTACCTCACACTGTGCCGCACACCGCTGGAATCGCATCGCATACAACGGCCACTTATTATTGCTTTAGCCGTTTATCTGGATTGGATTTTATTTTTATGTACCACTAGGCGATAATAAGTAAAGTTTTGCCGACAAACTTGACCATTAAGATAATACTTTACTTCACAGAAGCGAAAACAATTTCTTGATTTTATTAGTACCTTACTTAGTGCTTGGATCGTGAATCTGTAGCGAATGTAATTATCTTTAGTGTTTAATAAATCATGCTTAATACTCGCAGTTTTATAAAACAGGCAAATTGTTCTGGAGTGGACTGTATTTTTAATTTATCTCTCCTCTTCGATAGCTCAGTGTGTACTTTACTATCTCAGGAATAAAGGAACTTGACTTGGAATTAAACACTTCGACGTTTTAACACTTTATATTTACAATTACTAATTAACACTTTACTGATTTACGATACATAATCACAAGAACACAAATAATAACTTTAAAACAAACATGGGCGCGTGGGACTCACAATATAACAACACTTAAGCACTAGAACTTAAACGCTAAACTGTACAAACTATGAACTATTCACTGTATCCATCATTACGGAGAACTAAAACTATTGAACTGTAACTGAGAACTGTATGGCCGCATAGAATGGCCCTACTATTATATCAAAACATCGCATCGCAAGTCGTGGCGGGACCTTGCCACGTTTCTAGGCCCTCTAGCCAATAATAGCCCGTGAAAATGGACTTGCCCGGATCTATTCGGTCAGACAGGTTTCGACCTGTCTTCGAGGCCCCGCCCACAACGGCGATGTGATGCTTTCGTGACCATATTTGGTAACGTTTGCTGCAACGTGACTCCGACAGGTTGAGACACGATCCTTTAATAAAGAGTACATCTTTCCGCCTGTTGCGGACCTAGTGTTTTCTTTATTTACCTTATTATATTTATGCTATATTACAATCAAGCTCGTTGTTTGTTACAATATTTATGCTATATTACAATCAAGCTCGTTGTCTGTTACATCTCTCCCCCCGGCGCAGCCTGCGAAGCCTCCTTCTCCTTATGCAGCACGACGAGCTTGCTGACGGGACGCTTGAAGACGCCGGTTCTCGTTCGCACGTCGACCACCCTGATGTCGCCGTCAGGTCCCGGGTAGACTCTCTCGACGATCCCCATTGGCCACACGTTTCGTGGCAGCGTGCTGTCGACGACGATGACGACGTCGCCGACCTCCGTCGGTCGTCGGTGGCTCTGCGGCTCGCCGCGGGGCACCAGCGTGGGGAGATACTCCCGCAGCCAGCGTCGCCAGAAGTGGTCGGCGAGGGCCTGGCTGGCCCGCCAAGCACGCCGGTCGGCCTCGTCACAAGGCCCGGTCGAGGGTAGGCCCATGGAGGACCCCAACAGGAAGTGGTTGGGGGTGAGGGCCTCTGGATCGGTGGGACTCACGCTGACGTGAGTCAAGGGGCGCGCGTTGATGGAGAACTCCGCTTCCGTGAGCAGAGTTAGCAGCACCTCTTCTGCAGGTGCCTTTTCGCGCAGAGTCGCGGCGAGGGCAGTCTTCACGGAGCGCACCAGCCGCTCCCACGCGCCTCCCTGGTTGGGCGCGCCCGGAGGGATGAATCGCCACTCCATGCGGTGGAGCAGTCCCTCCTCCTGCAGCGCCGGCGCCCACTCCGCATACGCCGCTCGCAGTTCTTGATCGGCTCCCCTGAAGTTGGTCCCATTATCTGAAAACATAAGCCGCGGCCAGCCACGGCGCGCAGCCATCCTTCTCAGCGCCATGATTGCTGAGTCCGTAGAGAGTGATGCGACGAGCTCGAGATGCACGGCGCGAGAGGTGAGGCACGTGAACAGTGCGCCCCATCGTTTCTCCCGGCGCCGGCCCACCTTCACCATCATGGGCCCGAAGTAGTCCACGCCACAGTTCGTGAACGGGCGGTGGAAGGGGTCCAGGCGGGCGCGCAGCAGGTCTCCCGTGGCCGGCGGCTGCGGCGTCGCTCGTAGCTTCCGGCAGTACGCGCAGGCCTTCTCGATGGCCCGCACCGTGGGTCGCAGGTGGATGATCCAGTATCGCTGCCGCAGGTCGTTCGTCACTCGTTCCCTGTTGGCATGACCAGCGGCGCAATGCTCGCGCATTACGATTAATTTACTTACCGGATGGCGACCATCCAAAATGATAGGTCGCTTGGCCTCCACTGGCGCGTTTGAGGCTTCAATTCGTCCTCGCACGCGCAACAGGCCGTCTTCGATTATAGGGTCCAGTCTGTACAGCCGACTCGCCCGAGTGATGGGGCGGGCAGACCGGATCCTCTCGATCTCTTCCGCGAAGCTGTCCCGCTGTGCCTTCAGCAGGAGCTCCCTCTCGGCGCGCTCTATGTGCCGATGTTCCAGTCGAGGCGAGACGCGGCGGCACGCGTCTATGAATGCCAGCACGCGTGCAGCAGCGCGCACCAGCGTCTCGTATTTCGAGAAGCGGGCGGGATCGGGTAGCCAGCTATCTCGTTCAGGGCCCGGCGCAGTGTGCAGGACCTCCTCTTCTGGATCTTCCGGCGCCGGCTTCCCGGGCCAATCTTCCTCCGGCAGGTGCAGGAAACCCGGCCCGCGGAACCAGCGGTCGGTCACGCTGATCGGCGCGTCGCTGAGTCGGGTGGCGTCATCCGCCACGTTGTGCTCCGTAGGCACCCAGCGCCATTCTTTTTCCAACAGGTTGTTGACCTGTTTGGTGTACTGCACGGCAAAGTCCGGTGACGCATCCATCTTCTCTTCGATCTTTTTTAGTCTTCTCAGCGCCGCTCCGTAGCTGGGTGGCATGACTACGTCGTCCGTTCGCCACGGCAGCCCCACCTCGTAGCCCCCGTCGATCTTCTTGATCGTCTTCCGTACTATGTCCGCCGCCCTCTGGTCTGCCTCGTTCACTCGAGGTTTCCTGGCGACGCCCAGGGCTTCTATCTTGAAGTGCGCTTCGACTAGATCGTGTAGCTGTTCGTCTCTTCTCCCGGTCTCGATGACGTGCAGCACGTCCTCTTCCTCGGTGATGACGCTCCGTGGCGCCGTTCCGTGCACCACCCATCCCAGCTTTGTTCTTGAGGCGGCTGGCTGATTGGGGCCGCCGACTCGGAGTTCCCTGGTCACGATGCACTCCCAGTGGTCCGTGCCCACCAAGAGCCCCGGGCGGGCCTGCTCGTAGCAGACTTCTTCCTTCGGCAGGTCTCGCAGGTGCTTGTGTTCCAGCAGGGTGTCTGGGATGGATTGCTGGTGGAGCCTCAAGTCCTTGATAGTTCTCGCTCGAAGCTCGTGCGACTTACCGTCTTCCCGGATGCCTCTGACTTGCACCCGTACCGCTCTGCTGTCCCGTTCTTCTGAAGACATGTTCACGCCGCGTATGCGTAGCGGGCGTGAAGTCCCTTCCGCTCCGATGCTGGTCGCCAGGTCTTCATCGATGAGGGTGACGGTTGCTCCTTCATCGAACAACGCGTACGTCCTTACCTCCCCCCGTGACCCGGTGACTATGATGGGACACATCTTCAGCAGCACTTTCTTCGGGCCGGCAGCGGACTTAGTTGCCACCGACAGTACTGCCTCCTCCTTGCTGGGTTCTGCGGTAGTTTTCGCGGTCGTCGCTTCTTCTTCACCACTGCTCACCTTCTCTTGGTGGAGGGAGGCGTGGTGAGGTCGGCGGCACTGGTTTACGCCGCACGCCTTTGCCTTGCAGTTAAATCGCCTGTGCTTCTTCTCGGCACATCGGAAACATATGCCGTTAGCCTTGAGGTACTCCCACCGCTGGTCGACACTCATCGCTTTATATTTAGGACACTTGGTTAACACATGATCTTGTTTACAACTGAGGCACTGACCTTTTTCCTCCTGGCTCTCGACGGCTGTGTAGACGGGGCTGGCCTTCTTCTTTGATGTCACTGGCTGCCTGGTCTCCTTCTTCTGGCTGGCGGGCGCAGCGCTGGTGGGCGGGGCGTACGTGTATCGCAGCGCCCTGTCCGCTTCCCGCATCAGGAAACGAGACAGCATCACTATCTCCGGCTCCGTTGTGTCGTCGTTGTCACAGGCAAAGTCGCACCATCTTGACCTTATGTGTGGGCTTAACTTTTCCAACACTTCGCGGGTCAATAACGGGTTGTATAAGTATCCTCTTCGGTCGACCGACTTAATCACGCTCACTGTATTCTGCACCTTGATAGCGAAATTGTTCAGGTCCGCTGCTGATGCAGTGGGTTTCGTCATCTTCTTCAGTTCGTCGATGGCGCGATCGATGAGTACTTCCGGTCGGCCGAAGCACTGTTCGAGTGTCTTCATGATGACGTCTGGATCGGTGGCGGTGTGTAGGAGGGCGGATAGCGCCTCCCTTGCCTCTCCCTTAAGGCAGCTCCTTAATCGCTGTATGTTCTCAGCAGGCGATATACTGTACATGTTGGTAGTGTCTCTCACGGCCGCTTTAAATGGCAGCCACTCGTTGACACCACCGGAGAACACCGGTAAATCCGTATGCCGCAGTCGGGGTCTTGCCATCCTTTCCAGGGTCGCTGCCAAGTTGTCGATGCTGTTCCTGTGCTTCGTCGGTGTCGGCGACCTTCCCCGTGGCATGTCGAATTTAATGTGTCTTGGGTCCTCCTGGGGGGCTCCCGTGCCCCCCTCCCCCCGTGCTCTGAGGGGATTCGTTTGAAGCCATTCGTCCACTCGGCTGTGGTGGCTTTCGTCCTGGGGAGCGATGGGCTCGTCCCGCAGGCTCTCCTGTTCATCCTGTATGATGGATACCTCGGCGGCTAATCTCCTCTTGACCAGGTCCGCTTCCAGGTCAAGAGACTTCTTCTGTATGGCTGCTAGCTTTTCTGCAGCCTCTAGTTCCGCTAGCCTTAACCGCGTTGCTATACTATTTGTTGACCTTTGTGACCTTTGTGACCTCTCTGACCTGGCGGGTGACCTCGTTCTTCGCCCATGGTCTTCACTTAACAGAAGTGCCGATGATGGTCCCGCCGTGGTCGTGTCCTCCGTCGTAAGAGGCGCGGTATTTAGTCGTAAATTAATAGTGCTCTGATCACCTGTTACAGCTGGTGATGCAGGTGGGTCTAGCGAAATCCTCCGTAGTCTCTCCCTTCGAATCCGTTCCGCTTCCTGGCGGAGAACTGCCTCTCTTTGCTCTTCTGCCCTCTTCTGCAGGGCCCGCCTCTGTTCCTCAGCCTCTGCAGCATCACCTTGACTGCGGGTGATGACCATCTTTCGAACTGATGGCACACTGCACGAGACCTAAGCGGGGAGCACTACACACAACAGTTCGTAACCCGGTTTGGACTTGTCCGGATTCGTTTACTACGACGTTTCACTTACGCGCACTTTATTATCACACGACTAGCCCTATGTACCGCGACGACACTATATACTTGCGACGGACGACGCGGCGCGCACTATATATATAGCGCGTGCTTATATACGACGCGTATGTACTGCTTATTACGAGACGTACGCGACGATTTAGTCGAGACGCGAACTCGTACTTTTCGCGACGCGGTCACTCCCGACGTTATATAACGACTTTACGTTAGTATATAACTAGCAACGCGTGCCGAGTCTATTTACACTTATTTCACTGTGAGTCCCACGGTTCTACCGGTCACTATAACGCGCACTATGATCGCGATTTTCGACACAGAGAACACCACTTTGCCCTATCACGAAACGTATTCACTCGCGATACACTTATACATAAGTTATTATTGTTCAGTACTTACAGTTTTACATGTATCCGTTCACAACACTTATTTACGCGTTATACCGGCACTTTTTATCACTTATCCGGCCGAGAAGGACCAATTGTTCTGGAGTGGACTGTATTTTTAATTTATCTCTCCTCTTCGATAGCTCAGTGTGTACTTTACTATCTCAGGAATAAAGGAACTTGACTTGGAATTAAACACTTCGACGTTTTAACACTTTATATTTACAATTACTAATTAACACTTTACTGATTTACGATACATAATCACAAGAACACAAATAATAACTTTAAAACAAACATGGGCGCGTGGGACTCACAATATAACAACACTTAAGCACTAGAACTTAAACGCTAAACTGTACAAACTATGAACTATTCACTGTATCCATCATTACGGAGAACTAAAACTATTGAACTGTAACTGAGAACTGTATGGCCGCATTTTTTTTTTTGTGTATGGCATCTCGCAGGTCAACCTAGAAGAGGTTGTGAGCTGCTTAACCGGAACTGTATGGCCGCATTTTTTTTTTTTTTTTTTTTTTTTTTTTTTTTTTTTTTTTTTTTTTGATATGGCCTCTCGTAGCACAACAACTCTAGAAGGTTGATGCTACTTAACCGGACAATCCTGTGGTGGCCGAAAATTACTTTAAGGCCCCCAGCCAGGGCTTACAAACTAAGGTTCATTAAATGAACGTCACTAAGGGCACCCCCTGCGGGGTTCGGGCCTAGGCTTAGTGCGTCATTGAGGGGGGGGCAGCAAGGGTCAGGCTGGGTCGAATTATTATTAGGGGAATTTAAAGCTACTTGCTCAGCTTCGCGAGCTGGCTTGTCGAGCAAGGGTCGGGTAGTAGTATTACTGGGAGTTCGCGGTGGGCCTCGTCGGCGGGGCCGGAAACGCGGTCGGTATCTGTATTTGTATTTTCTAATGGTGCTGGTTTCCCTACAGCTCTCTTGGAGGAGGGTTGTGGGATCATCGGGTTCAATTTGTATGGCCGCATAGAATGGCCCTACTATTATATCAAAACATCGCATCGCAAGTCGTGGCGGGACCTTGCCACGTTTCTAGGCCCTCTAGCCAATAATAGCCCGTGAAAATGGACTTGCCCGGATCTATTCGGTCAGACAGGTTTCGACCTGTCTTCGAGGCCCCGCCCACAACGGCGATGTGATGCTTTCGTGACCATATTTGGTAACGTTTGCTGCAACGTGACTCCGACAGGTTGAGACACGATCCTTTAATAAAGAGTACATCTTTCCGCCTGTTGCGGACCTAGTGTTTTCTTTATTTACCTTATTATATTTATGCTATATTACAATCAAGCTCGTTGTTTGTTACAATATTTATGCTATATTACAATCAAGCTCGTTGTCTGTTACACAAATAATATCCTCTCCTTATCTTTAGCAGAAATAAGTATTAATAATGGAAAAGCTCGATTTCGTCTTAATTGAAACAATTAGCTGACAATTCATAAATAGTAGATCTTGTAGTTGTTCAGTTTATTTTTTAAATTGTCCCTAATTTTATCAATCATTGACATCCTCTGAACATTTACAAACGGTTTTTTTTTAAAGTAACGTGTTTGCTCTTAACTGTATTTCAGGTCAAAAGTGACAGAGATCTAGGATGGAGCGAGTTTACCAATAAGAATCCTGTTCACTTCTCATCTTATCTTTGAAGAAGTTCGGGTTGTATGCGGTCGGAAACATCTGCGCAGGCGCAGGGAGTCAAGTCCTTTGCTGTGATCGAAAGCGAGAAGACCGTCTAATCCTGACGTACTAATTCGACCTCATCCACGTTCATCCCATCATCAACATAATGACGAAGTATGACTTCACATCGCAGAAAATTAATTGTTTAGTGAAAACCATTTATTTTATTCGTAAAATAAGCAATTGGCTATTTGACAGTACAACTACAAATATAATTAGTCCGTCATTTAGAGTTTTGAAAAACAACGGACACGATTTTTTTCTTTTGTAAAATCAATGAAAATATTCACCAAAATACAACGCATCAAAACTCATGAGTGAAGGCTCGTGACGTCAGAATTCAATAAAAATTGCACTTATAATTTTTCAGTCAAAAAGCCAATTCCAGAGTCAAATGAAATAAGTGAGGCATCGCACTCGCTCCAATAATTATTGAATTTTCTAAGTGAACCATAAAAATAAAATAAGTTATTACAAGTGGAAGTTGGCTCGTTTCAAGTTTTCTAATTAACTCGATTGCTTTACTTACTACTTGCTAACATTCGCCCATTATGTATTGGAAGTTTCGCCCTCCGAAATATCTGATCATCTATAATTATAATTAAGTATCGAAGTTATTATTTCTTGTAGGTAGTGTTTTTTTGTAATAAAAATAATACCTATATAAATTTAATTGAGTACTATATGGTACTCAATTGACTTTATAATTATTTTATCTTTTATTGTAACATTTAATAGCTGTCATAAAATGTAGGTTGGATGATTGAGGAAAACAATAAAACTAGGTTTAAAAATTAAACGTTTTATTTTCCTAGCAGACTAATACATAAATTAATTCGTATGTCATCGTAGCCTATGTTCACAAAAACCATGTAGCAGGCTTGTAACCTTGTAGTTTTAAAAAATATTTGGCCCACGCTAGCAATTTCTCCCGTTATATGGGTTCGTTTATAAATACTTGAACTCACATTCAAAAACACGTAGACCCGGAACAACTACTTTTAGATCGTATCGTAGTTCCGTCCTAACCGGAGCGAAAGGGTCTCTCAGACTCGTACTGACTAAAATTCAGTGTTGCTTCAATAGCCATTTAAGTCCCAGGATCACAATTACCTGTTTAGTCAGTCCCGCGACCCCGGTAAGCTTTAGCCCTCTAAGGGGGGCCCCGTCAGAATGCTGACCGCTCTGCAAGGCACGTGTGGAACACAACGCGTCATCAACTCGGGAATTATCCATGATCGGACGGCGAGTCAGTCATTACTCGCCGTCCGCATAATAACTAAAACATCATTTTGGTCTTCATTCTCAGTAAGTATAACATCATTGGCTACTGACGATGGACATCGGTCTCACAATAGCATTAACAATGGCTATCTTTAAACAGGTGCGTGTTTTGAATTAATTTAAAAGCATTATTAGTGATTATTTTTAACCTATATCCTGCTCGGATCAGAATATCTATGGTGGTATTGAACAGGTTACATAATATATATTCAAGGTCTTCTTGGTTATTGAAGGCGTGTCACTTTTAACGGTGGAGAGATGTGTCAGCTCTTCTCCTTAGAAAACGGTCAATTAGAATCGCAACCAACAAAGGGGTGAATTTTCTCTGAACTATACCGTAAATATAGCTAAAAATTAAATCTGGTCCTGAAAATAATATTTTATCTAACAAATGTTCTCGTAAAAATAGAATTTATTTACCACACAGCCTTTATTAGAAATTGTCAGGAAATATTCAATTTATTAAGATTAAGATTCTTGTCATTCTCTAGTTATTAATATCAATAATATTCATTTCAGTTTTTTTTTTCTTAAAGCACATTCACACGACTACCATTGCTGTGTTTCATCTCAATACTTTTAAGAGAAGGCTGTATGTACACACATAATTATCATTACACTCATTTGACTATAATTGAACATCAGCCCACGGAAATGACTCTAATATGTAAGTAACGGTACACGATGATGTATTCTTTAATTAAAATCTCTCAGTTCATACAAAAACAACTCTCGAGAGCGCACAGCCGGATCTACTGCCGCCAACATTGTTCGTTGTTGATAAAAATAACAATTACTGCTCGTTGAGATAACAAGTTTATTAAATAAACTCTTCTAATTCAAGTATCTTGTATTTTAATCCTAAATTATTAAGTCATGATGAAACGATCTTCATTAAAACCACTGCTAAAGCCTTAATTCTAATAATTGTTATATTTTAAGTTCTGTGCTCGTTAATTGAAAGCTCCAAAGTCTGCCTGACAACCCGTCTTACCATGGGGTATCGTATTACCCAGTTACTGGGTTGTGGAGGTCCGACAGGCAGTCGCTCCATGTTAAATACTGATATCCAGCTGCATCTAGTTTGACTGGAAGCCGACCTCAATATAGTTGGGAAAAGGCTAGGCAGATGATGATGCTCGTTAATTGAAAATGCCTATATTTTTAGTCTTACTATACCTAATCCTGTAGATAAGCGAGCATGGTTTGTGGAACAGCCTACTTGTTCATTATCAGATCGCCACAGGACTCAAGTTGTCCGATCGTTTTATATGTTTAGTTGTCTCAATACAGAGCTTGTGAACAGTCGCACATTTTATTTATCAAAATTCCCAAAATTACCTACAACGCATAATCAACTCAGCGTCGTTACCATATGGTCGCAAATCGAGCCGGATAATTGGCACACCTGTGGGTCATTAGTGAATCGGAGTTCGAGCGAGCTGAGAACAAAAGGCAGCCGCATTCCAGAGATAAGACGACTTGTTTACGTAAAAATTATGAAGTTCTTATGAAGTTAGATTAAATAAAGTGTGGACAGTGTAGTTGGCAATTCAAAACGCAAGTGATCCATAATAACATAAAAGACATTAAAAATGGCGACGTTAACCGCTGAACAACAAAAATATTTAAATACACTAGAAGATGTGGCAAAATTAATACAAAAAACACAATCAAACTTAAAAAAGTGCCCGAAAGTGAGACTTACGGACGGCTACATAAGGGCTAGAGTGAAGTGCATTGAAGAGTATTGGAGTTCCTTCAAGCAAGCTCATGAGATGTTGACACAGTGTACACCGAGGGACAAACGTGGAGAAATTTCTTATTTTCTCAATGAAGATTATTTTATCATTGAAGACCTGTACCTTTGTCTACTAGCAGACCTGACTGATATGTTAACCAAACAGCCACAAACGGCTATGGACACTTCAACTTCTTCAGCATTTAGTGGTCAAGGGCAATGTTCGGTGGTAAAACTGCCTAGGATACAATTACCAACATTTTCGGGGCAATACGAGGAGTGGCCCACGTACCAGGACATGTTTACATCACTTGTGCATAAAAATACTTCTATCAGTGACGTTCAAAAACTACATTATTTAAAATCTAGTGTTACCGGTGAAGCAGAATTAATATTACGGCACGTTCAAGTTACGGACAGCAACTACGATCAAGCATGGCACATGTTAAAAGAAAGATACGGCAACAAACGTGTTATTGTGTTCTCTGTTTTAAAAAGACTTTTTTATCAAAAGAAAATTACGACACAAACAGCTAGCAGTGTTAAGACTTTATTAGACACTACAACCGAGTGCATAAATAACCTAAAAAACCTGAAAATTAACACCGATTCCTGGGATCCTGTAATTATATTTCTGGTGATTCAGAAGTTGGACCAGGAGTCACATAAAGAATGGGAAACTTTTGCTTATAAGGAAAGTTCGGAAGAAGTGCCAACTTGGGAAGAGCTAAAAAGATTTTTAGAGTCAAAATTTAGAACACTGGAAATGATTCAGCCCGTAACGAGTAAAGATCGCACAATCAAAGAGCGATCCTACCATGCCGCGAATGTTGTTAGGGATAAAAACTGTATACTTTGCAGTGAAAAGCATACCTTGTGTCATTGCAAGGAATTCATTAAAATGAACATTCCACAACGTCATAATTATGTGAAAGAAAAACAGCTTTGCTTCAACTGCCTGCATCCGGGTCATTCCGTTTATAAATGCAAGGTAGCAGTTACTTGCCGTATTTGTAGAAAACGTCACCATTCCTTGCTACACAAATCAGAGAAGTCGATGGAAACCACAGAATCAGAACCAATACAACCATCGACATCTCAACAAGAAGCCAACAAGGAGGCAATCACAACTCTTCATATTGGTATCAAAGCATCTGGAAGAGCATTATTAGCAACTGCACTTGTCAAGGCGAAGGGAAAAGATGGACATGCAACTCTGTTAAGGGTTCTTGTTGATCAAGGTTCACAAGCGAGCTTCATAAGTGAAAGGGCAACTCAATTATTGAAGCTACGAAGAAAAACAATTGAAGGCACTGTAATGGGTGTGGGTTCAATGCAAGCACCAATTAAACACGTGGTTCAGCTAAACATTATATCAAGAAGAAGAGAATTCAACATGCACATCGAAGCTTATGTCATGTCCAAGCAACTGACCACGAGAATACCACACCATACAATGAATGTACATAACTGGCAGCACCTGAACGGTCTTGAACTTGCTGATCCAAACTTTAATAAACCAGGCCCGATAGACCTGCTGCTGGGTGTTAAGGAGTATGCACAAATAGTCGAACAAAATTTGATCAAGGGTCCACCAGGGTCTCCATGTGCTCAAAAAACAACCCTAGGATGGATATTATTTGGAGAAATTCAAACATCACAAAAGGAACATTCATTTCTTGTTATGCATCACCAAATAGACGTCGATAACATGTTAAAATCATTGTGGGAGATAGACACAACTACAAGGCGAAAGAATACAAAAGAAGAACAAATGTGCGAAGACATTTATCACAAAACATACTCAAGAAATGAACAAGGAAGGTTTATAGTGAAACTACCGTTTAAAACAAATTGTATTCAATCAACTGAAGGAAATACAAGAGACATAGCTAAAACAAGATTGATACAATTAGAGAGAAGATTTAAGAAACAGCCATTGTTGAAGCAAGAATATGAAAGGGTTATAAGGGACTACAAAGACTTAGGTCATATAGAAGAAGTACCTGAAAAAGAAATTTATTCAAAAAAATCGGTATACTTACCCCATCATCCAGTGCTGCGTGAAGATAAAGAAACCACGAAAACCCGCATAGTTTTCGATGCATCATGTAAGGGTACAAATGGCATATCATTAAATGATGAACTCTTATCTGGTCCAGTGCTCCAAGAAGAACTACGTTGTATTATTATGCGCTGGAGAATTCACGCCATCTGTTTCGCGGCAGACATACAAAAAATGTACAGAATGATCATAATAAATAAAGAAGATGCCGATTTTCAAAGAATCCTGTGGAGAAATAATAGCAATGAAGAAATAAAAGATTATAGATTACTTACCGTGACATTTGGAACTACTTCAGCACCTTACCTGGCAGTGAAAACATTGATCCAACTCGCACACGAAGAAAGATATAGCTATCCCGTAGCTTGTGACATAACTTTGTCAGATTTTTTCGTTGATGACGTAATGTCCGGGTGTGACACTGTTGAAGAAGCTATAGAAGCTAGCAACCAACTCAAGGCCATGCTAGCCAAGGGAGGTTTTGAGTTGAAAAAGTGGTCATCCAACAACATCGAGTTGTTAAATTCGATGGATCCAAGCAACATTTCTTCAAACATCCAACTGGATATAAACCTAGATGGTACTGTGAAGGCTCTGGGTATTTCATGGAATCTTCGTACTGATCAATTTATGTACAAAATCAGTCTCCCTGCACCTCCATCTACCATTACGAAGAGAAATGTTTTATCCGATGTTCAAAAACTTTACGATCCATTAGGATGGATATCGCCAAGCATTGTACTCGCTAAAATGCTTATACAAAAACTATGGCTAGTTGGTACACAATGGGATGAACCATTATCCGAAGAATTGACCTCAAATTGGTTGGAAATAAGAAGGGATTTTGAGAATGTCAACCAGATTTCTCTAGACCGATGGTTGCACTCACACAGCAACAATATAAAGGCAATACAGATTCACGGATTTAGCGATGCCTCAACTCGGGCCTATGCAGCCGTTGTATACAGCAGAGTGGAACAACAGGATGGACATGTATACACAAATTTGATTGCATCGAGAACCAAGGTTGCTCCGTTAAAAACCATATCGATTCCTCGTCTTGAGCTGTGTGGAGCTTTGTTGTTGTCAAGGCTTCTAAAACAAGTCACATTGGCCATGAGAATTCCTTTTTGTCAAACCTACTGCTGGACAGACTCGACAATTGTACTGGCGTGGTTACAGGGTGAACCTCACAAATGGAAGACCTTCATAGCAAATCGAGTGGTAGAAATCAAAGACAATACAAATAATACACAGTGGTATCATGTTGTATCACAAGAGAATCCTGCAGACATAGCATCCAGAGGAATGTTTCTAGCCGATCTGAAGAATGAGAAGATTTGGTGGAAGGGGCCAGAATGGCTCTCGAAGTTCAATATTAATTTAAGAAGATTAGAAAATACAGACACAGATTTGGAGTTAAAATTAACAAGTTGTACTCTCACAACCAAGAGTGAAGAAAAAACAATTTGGGAAAGATTTTCAAGTCTAACTAGAATGAAAAGAGTACTCGCTTATTGCCGAAGATTATTATTAAACAATGAACACAAAAAGATGTATTTAACTACTGGTGAAATGAACACAGTTTTACAAGGTTGTATAACGTACTATCAGCACGCAGCGTATGAAACAGATATAGAGTACATTAAGAAAAATGGCAAGGTAAAAAAATCAAGTTCACTCATTAGCTTGACACCATTTATAGATAAAAACAATCTGCTGAGAGTAGGAGGTCGTTTACAAAACGCTAATTTGCCAGTTACAAGCAAACATCCAATAATAATACCGAGTAATCAACACATCACTACATTATTGATCAGTGATGCTCACCATCAAACATTACACGGTGGTATACAACTTATGATGACGTACCTAAGAAGTAACTATTGGATTATAAACTTAAAATCAGCAGTAAGAAAATGCATAAGAAGTTGTACGGTTTGCATTATCAATAAAGGCAAGACAAGCAACCAGTTAATGGGTGAATTACCAGCTGTAAGAGTGAATCCACAACGGGCCTTTTTGAACAGTGGGGTCGACTATGCAGGGCCAGTAATGTTAAGAACATCAAAGGGACGAGGGCATCATGCCACTAAAGGGTACATCTGTCTATTTGTATGTATGGCTACCCGTGCCATACATCTAGAAGCCGTGACAGACTTAACTTCTCAAGCATTCCTAGCTGCATTTCGGAGATTTGTCGCCCGCCGAGGTCGATGTATTCATCTGTTCAGCGACAATGGTACCAATTTCGTTGGCGCGGCAAAGGAACTTAAAGAACTTTTCAGAGAAGGTGAACGCAGCATATCTAAGGAAATTTGTGAACACTTAGCAACTGATGGAACTACGTGGCATTTTATCCCGCCACGAATGCCAAACTGTGGGGGCCTCTGGGAAGCCGGAGTGCAATCTGCAAAGAAACATCTGGCCAGGGTCAGCAAGGACACAAAACTTACTTACGAAGAGATGACGACCTTGCTAACGCAAATAGAAGCCTGTCTTAACTCCCGTCCATTATGCCAGTTAGACAACACTGTCGAGACGATGTCACCTCTCACACCTGGGCACTTCTTGATAGGTGAGCCGTTAATCAGTGTTCCTGATAATTGCTATCAAAATTCAAATATAAACTTATTAACTAGATGGCAACTAGTATAGCGAATGACCCAAGACTTCTGGCGAAGATGGCATTCAGAATACCTGAATACTCTGCAACAACGGACAAAGTGGCAATCAACAATCCATTCACCTACCGTAGGAGATATTGTGGTCATCAAGGAGGAAAACCTGCCACCCACGAAGTGGCTCATGGGTAAAATAAAAACACTGCATCCTGGAAAAGACAATTTGATTAGAGTGGTTACAGTGCAGTGTAAAGGTCAAAATGAATTAAAAAGACCTTTATCTAAGTTAATATTCCTCCCTAAAGATGCTTAATTAATATTGCATGCTATTGTTTGTTATTACACTATTTTTTATGTATACTTCTAGTGCTTACCTAAGTTTCTTAATTGTGTAATATTATTCATTCAATTCATCTAGGGAAGTTTAGTTTCTAATTACATGTAATACGTACTTAATTACTACTGAGATATAATATCTATGTACTTACATCTATATTCTTACCATTCAATGATTGAAGTTCCCAACCTAGTTTAAGGTAAATTCACGACTGCTATTGCTATACGTATCTATGTATACCTTTCTAATAACTAATGATGTTGTACAAAAATATTATAAACAGGTACTTACTTACCATAATGTGTCATGCTGTTATTTTGCTTATGAACATGAAATAAATTGACATGTCTACCTACCTTTATCTATTAGATAAATTGTTATTTGTTGTTACATACAGTCCACTTGTGAGTTTTTTTTATGTTGTTTGGATCAGTTTAAAATGTAAGAAACGATGAACTAATTATTAAGCCAATTGATTGTAAGCAAATCTAGCAGTAGTGGTTGTAGTAAAAGGACGTATGGTCCTTTTGGTGGGCGGTATGTCCGATCGTTTTATATGTTTAGTTGTCTCAATACAGAGCTTGTGAACAGTCGCACATTTTATTTATCAAAATTCCCAAAATTACCTACAACGCATAATCAACTCAGCGTCGTTACCACAAGTAAAGAAGTACGATACAAAAGAGCTTCCATAGCAACAATTTAAACAAAGTCCAACAAAAAAGATTTAATGAACGTCCAGACATTTCCGAAGATACGTTACACTTAATGCCATCATAATAATAACCTTTTCTACCAACAATATTATTTCATCGGATCATAAAGGTCAGGCAGCTGATACAAACAAGTTTGGTAGACAAAAACTTTAACGAACTATACACTATCACAGTACATACTTACAATCGGACAAAAAACACCTAATCAAGAGTAAGAAGGTACATAAAATAACAACTAATGACAAAGCACATAAGGATACATGTGTCCCTAACAAGATGGTTGCCATAACAATTATGTAACGACATGGTTGCCCTCAATCCACCGCCAGGCGATTTTTTTCCATAAACCACAAATAACATAACGAGCCCACTTGTTTTTCTAAATAGGAAAAGCAAATTGGACATGCTCACATAGCAACGAGAACTAAAATAAGTCCACATGCTCCCCGCTGCTACACACAGAACAGATTTCTGGACAAAACCGGCACTGTGTCCGTTTATAGTGAAGTTAGGGGGGCACTGTGTTTGATTGTGCATGTAGTTGGAAAGCGCGTCGTCGTCAATTGAAACTCCGGCCTTAATTGTGTTGTTTACCACAGCCAACTGACAGCAGTCTGGATTTACTCCATACCCCTGTACCGAGCGCGAGATCCTTCGCCTTCGTAACGATACTCACGAATTTGTCTAAATTCATCGCGGATTTTGATTGGGAAACTTTGGAGGACGAAGCTTAAACTTTTCAATGTATGTTTAATTAAGAAAGGGTTAAAGTAATAAAGTTTATAGCGGGTGTGGTGTAGTGAACAGCAAGACCGTCTGTTAACATTAAATTTTACAATGTTTATTCGTTTATTTTCGGCACAAAATCTCTCCGAATGGGGGCTTATTTCTAATTCCGAATTAAATTAATGTAAATTCGACAGAGACTTATGTTCTTAGTGAAGAAAATGTTTAGAAAATACAACCGGTTTCGTGAATTGGCTTGTTTTTCAATGGATTCTTATAAGTGGTGTTAGTTGAAGGTTATTTTTTATCGAATCAATGTAATGGATATTTAGCATACATTGTGTGATGTGCGTTGTGTAATGTATTATGTTACCTCGCTCATACACGTGTAAGATTATGAACTGTAATTCACTTTTGATAAAAGATAATCTATCTGAGACATGAGGTTTTGGGATAACGCCAAAAGCTGCTCTTGTACCACTCTAACTAATAGTTTATCAACAGATTTTATTCTATATTAACATGCTCAAATGTGCCATCTTCATTCTTCATCAATCTACAGAAGTCTATTACTGCCTTTATTTTTTACTTGCCATCTATTCATTCGGGTACTATTTGTTACTAACGCTTTATATATATTGACTGTATCGGAATGAGACATAATTTCTACAATTTCTAACAATTACGAAACAAAATGGACTTAAAACAACCAATATTCACTGAGCCCGCGTTGTGGGGTACTGCCCACTCACTGAAGGAAGGGCTATGACCCAACAGTGGGCACATTATATTCTGGCTATATAAAGTCGACAGAACATAGAAATATCCATTACAGAAAATAAAAACTTAAACAAACAAAAAACAAAGGAAAAAAACTAAATTTAATTAACATTAAGTCATGTACATTTTGGTAATGGCAACTAATATCACGGTCTCATTAGGGACAGCACAATTAGAGCCAGATGAGAGCACATTAAAAACGAATAACATCTCTATTAGATTGTTACCGGAGGCTTTTTTTTTTTTTTTTTTTTTTATCGTGGTAAAATCATCAAATGAGTCCTCCCACCCAGGGCAGGGCGGGAGGGACTGTCAGACTTGTACTGACTAAAATCCACGGTGTCCTTCACTAGCCCTTTACGTACCGGGGTCACGGTAATCCCTTGGTCCCGCGACCCCAGCAGGCTTTGGCCCTCTACAGGCCCCGTCACTATGCTGACACTCTTTGAGGCGCGCGTGGAACACAACGCGCCGTCGACCCGGGCATGGTCCATGGTCGGACAGCGAGTCGCCCATTACTCGCCGCCCGCATGCCCGCGCCTACGGTGGCCGGAGATCGTCTCGCGACGTCCGACGCCGTGGGCGTCTACCACTGCGGCTGGGGTGGAGGGAGGACGCTGTCCTCTCCCTCAGGCGGCCCGCCTCCTCCTTCACGAGCATGACTGCTTCGCAGAAGGAGGCGACCGCTTCCCACTCCGTCTCGCCCCGCAGCATGGCCTCGACCAATGCCGGGCGCGAGAGGTCTCCGCCTATCGCCGTCGTGAGGACACGGCGGTGCTCTGCCCAAGCGGGGCAGTCCTGCACCGTATGCTCCACCGTGTCCTCCGGACGATCCTCGCAGTGGTGACACCCAGGCGTTTCTTCCCTCCCTATCAGACACAGGAACCTCCCGAAACTTCCGTGTCCGGTGAGGACCTGCGTCATGCGGTAGGTCAGGACGCCGTGACGCCTATCCAGCCACTCCTCAAAGAGGGGTCTTACCGCCGCGATTGCGGCGTGCCCGGTTACCGGAGGCTGTGGAAACTTTCATGTAGGGCGCGGGGATTTTCCACAGGGGTGCCTAACTTGGAGATTGAAGCATTTGTGTTTTTCAGGGATCATTCAGATGCTGCTAGCTAAATATTTCCTCGTAAAGATCGTAAACACGAATTAATATTGAAAATAAAATATGTTTTTTATAAATCTGGTATGATCAATACTTTTTCTTTATTTCTTCCAATTGATTACAGATTGGAAAATAGACGTTTGGGTTATTTTATCCATAAAGAGTCTTTTGGAGGTACCGTAACAAGCAATTATAAAAATAAATAAATAAATAATAAATATTCCACAACTATCACACAACGTCATTCCCCGGGTCGACGGCGCGTTGTGTTCCACGCGCGCCTCAAGGAGTGTCAGCAAACTGACGGGGCCTGTAGAGGGCCAGAGCCTGCCGGGGTCGCGGGTCTTACCCATCACCGTAACCCCGGTACGTAAAGGGCTCGTGAAGGACACCGTGGATTTTAGTCAGTACAAGTCTGACAGTCCCTCCCGCCCTGCCCTGGGTGGGAGGACTCATTTGATGATTTTACCACGCAAAAAAAAAAAAAAAACACACAACGTCATCTAGTCCCAAGCTAAGCAGAGCTTGTGTTATGGGTACTAGACAACTGATAAACATACTTATATATTTCTAAATACATACATATTATAGATAAATTACACCCAGACACAACAAATGATCGTGCTCATCACACAAACATTTGTCCTGGGTGGGAATCGAACCCACGGCCTCCGGCATAGCAGTCAGGGTCACTAACCACTAGACCAACAGGCCTGTCAAAAATTGAGGTGTCAATGTTCTTTTTACATAGACTGGCGTGGTCCTTGATCGGACGGCGAGCTACCGATTACTCGTACGCGCCTACGGTGGCTGGAAATCGCCCCAAGATGTCCGTCGCCCTGGATATCTCCCGTAGGTTAGGTACAACCGCTTAACCCTTGGGGGATCGTAAGTATGCGTGATGTTTTTGAAAATGAGGATAAGTTTATAATAGTATTTATTTACTTCAGATACAAATTATTCAATTTACTTTAAAAATATGTTAGAATTTAACAATTGAAATGAATAAACACAGCACAAGACTAAATGACATTAAATCATCGTATCAGAATGAATGATAGGATCCATTAAATCATAATGAAATTTGGTAAAGGTGAACTAGTAGAAGTTAATAGATTTTATGAAGAAAATCATTTTCTATCAGTATAAAGTACGTACAGTCCAATGGCAAATCGGTCTTAGGAGAGCGGTTGTTGAATCATTTAAAAAAAAACATATAAACAAACATTTGTCCTGTATGAGAATTGAACTCGCGACACGCAGCGCACCAATAAATCGTTGTGAAAATTGAGTCTTTTGATAAAAGTACCTTTCCTTTTTCAGAATTATCGTTTAGTATCGTAAGTTTTTGTTTGAAAAATAAAGTAATTCAGCTACTTTTCAGGATTTTCCTTTCAACAAAAACTTTCCCGCTGAAAAGCAAACAAAAATTAAATTAGCCATTGCAGTATTAAGGCCATATTTACTTTGTTAACTATAGGCCCGTCTTTGTCACGAAGTGAACGAACAAACAAATAAATTAACTGAGCGTAATAAAATCGTTCATATACACCAACTTACACAGACACTCCAACAGAGCCAAATTCAACTTTACCGCTTCGCATTTAGGACATGTTTTTGTGGTTTTAAACCGCATAACTAAAATTGTAAGTACCGTAAATGGCCCTTCATGTTCGGTGTTATTTTTAGGAGTTTGTGTGCGTGTGTTCGTGTGTATGATGTGTGTGTGAGTGTGTGTATGACCATCAAATTGAATTAGCGGGTCTGTGTACCGTGTAAGATTACCGATGTAGTAGTGCTAGTAACTCTATACTATAAGTGGGATGTTGTGAACGGCCCTCCGGCCCGCTGGCCCTCCGGCCCGCTGGCCCTCCGACTAATTGATATGGAAATTAAAGTGTTGATATTACAATAACAGGAAGCGATGTGAAAATAAAGAGTTGAATGATTTTATTTTGTTTGTGAAAGGATTAACTTCGGCCCTGTGGGTTTAAAACGTGCTCATCGAATGAGTACAGTCCTGAGTGAACATGAAAGCCTCTGAAAGTAAAAATAATATGTATTTCAAACAAGTTACATTTTTCTTGCAAATTATTATTGATATACTCGTATTTTAGGAAAAAAAAACTCTAGTTACTTTGTTGCCAGGACACCTTACGTGCACAATCAAGTTTATGTAGTTCGAAGAATGATGTACTTAGGACGTCCGCTAACTCGAGCGGATGCACGAAGAAACCTGTCACAGGTGATTATGGTCTGATAGCTGTTTTTAGCGCTGCTCATAATATTTTTCGAAATAGATTTACATATATGTGATGTGAGCGTTAAGCGCGCCACACATGGCTAAGATACCTTAAATATTTTATCTTAAGATACCATATCGCTCGCCATACAATTCTATCTTAAGATACCAAAATGTGAGGAATTCATGAATGAAGAAATGAAGTTTTTTACCATATTAACTTGCTACGGCGATTAAAAAAATAAACATTTTAAAGCAAAAAAATCACGAAATGTTTTTTATTTTTTACTATAGACCTTAAAATAACCTACCATTCTTCCATTTCCTATTTCCAAAAATTCTTCATAGATTTTTAGATATTTAATGAAATATAAAATATCCCTAGATTCTGTTGATGTGTGTATATATTATCTTCGTCGTGTGTGATGGTCCATTGAATTGTATGGAGAGCGATATGGTATCTTAAGATAAAATATTATAGTATCTTAGCCATGTGTGGCGAGCTTGAACTTACAAATTAGTATAATACACTGCGTGCGCGATAACAGTGCCTCCTAGTGATCACATTATTTGAGGACACAAGATCTGCCAATTCTTGTAAACTAGATATTTTGATAAACGTTTTCAGCTTGTTTTTATTACCTAAAAAGGTTGTGGTGCACAAACTTGACACGTAATTCCCTCCACGTGTGTCCCCAGTTAGTTCTCGTCTCTGACACATTGCGCGCTGCTCTCAATTTAATAGTCCACAACAACGACTTCGCATATAGCGTAAAGAAAGCTAATACAATTTTCATTTTGCTAGTTCCCAAGCTAACTCTTTCTCTATGATAAATGTAAAAAAAAAAAACAAATGATGTAAATGTTACGCAGGACAGACGTCTGCCTTGTGCATTTAAAATTTACAGAGATGACATTTACCATCCATTCCACCTTGTCCACCTTATCACAGACAACTCCCACGATGCAGAGTTACTAATTATAATTATAATCTCAACGTTCCGAAAGTGCACTCCGGTCATAGTAGTGTTTAATTCGAGAAAATGTGCGGAGTCACGTTATGTAGGCGCGGATTTATAATTAACAACGTATTTACATAACAAAAAGATGACCTGGAACTGTGTTTTTCTTCCATGTAACATAGGTTTTAGACTTTACTGAGCTCTTCTGTTCAGAAGTAGGGGAATAATGTTTTTTTTTCTATCTAGAATTTGTGAACTTCTTGTTCAAATTCTATTTTATTTTTGGACACCACTTAGACAAATTTTTGTAATTTGTTAGTGAAGAGTGGGGTCTCCAAGCACAGTTTTATCTTTAATTTAAATGAGGTCCCGTTAACAGCAGTGATAGCCGAGTGGTACAACCGTTGGACTGCCAAGTCAAAGGTTGCAGGTTCGAACCCCGGCACGCACCAATGTCTTTTAGAATTCATGTGCGTATTATACATTAATTATCACTTGCTAAAAACGGTGAAGGAAAACATCGTGAGGAAACCAGCACACCTGAGAGATTTTTCAACGGTGTGTGAAGCCATGTCAGAGGCCTACGGGCGGTTTAAACTCTGACACCAGGTTGTTCATCAACCACACGATAACAACAACAACATGAGGTCCCTGTGTAAGATTTAAGCCCAATTAAGACGATGCAAAAAATTGCATGCGATTTGCATGCCAGTTTGGATTTGACTTCAATGCGGACTTATTAATGGACAATGAAGTTGATCAAACAAATTAATGCCATAATATAAACTTGCATGCAAGTTCTTGTAGGTAGCGTGTAATTAGGCATTTACTACACGGCCTTCCCACTGCTGGGCAAAGGTCTCCCCATAACCTTTCACTCTTCTCTTTTTGCGGCTTTCTCTGACCAATCTCTCATAATTTATTTGACGTTACATATTTTATTTTTAGAACTAATCAGTAGTCACTCCTGGTTTTGTGATCGATTGATGAAAATAAGCTCGCTTCTGTTACATGAACGTAACATTTTCATTAGCGATGTTATGATACGCCCACGTACATATTCTGGTTTCCATTCTTACCAACCTTAGCGATGTAATGCACCATGCATTATGTATTTAGGAAATGACTGCAATTATTTCATTTACTGCGAGAGTTTCGCTTTAAAATTGGGACAGAAATAGTCCCAAATCCCCGAAAATCTGCCAAAACACTTTCTTCCTTCACAGGCCATTAGTGCAGTATATGATCGGGTAAAAGTAACAACAATAGAACAGTTGGAGCGCTGCCCAACTCGTGGCGGCAGGAGGTTGTCTACCGCGCGTCCTTACTGCCCACTGCACAATAGAAAGCACGTGTATCAAGCATTATGAAGGAAGTATATACACATTTCATGTGTTGCCAGCTAACTCCATGAATTTTAGGCTATTTTAGGCTGAATTCGTTGTTTCATGTGGAAGGTATCAGCCTAGGGTTTATCGCTGTCGACCAAAAGGTCACTCTAGCTGAATACTCAACTATGTACCTGGAGCTCTAACCTAACCTAGGTTATTCTGGCCAAAAAACAAATATCTAAGTCGTTTCTAATGTGTTTGTGTTACCGTTTCTTGCCGCGTCGGTTTCATAATCTTAAACTAGGAAAATTAGGTTGAAATAGAATTTGGCCTGTTATTTACACTAACAAAAATTTTAAACTGTAAATTTTAATAAGGACTATTTCTTGATGGGGTGAATTCCAAAACACTGTGTTTCTCACAGCCGTATACTATTCTGAAAACTGTAGGAGAAAATCACTTGTAAAAGTTACATAAAATGTTTATGCCAGTGACAGTACGTACCCAATCTAATCGTACACTGGCGGACACTAAAAATAACGCACACAATTAGCCAATCTACGCTTATCTGCTCAATTGAGGCAATTCATCTACATTACACTCGTACATTGCCCGACTAGCTTTAAACTACACGGTTAGGGATAAGCTACACTGACAGCGAAGCGAACAGTAGAGTAAACGAAAAGTTTTCCTTCAAATTGTGAGGTTTAGTATGACCTTAGCGAAGTAGTAATTAGTGCACTCGTAGGAACAGTTAGTCTGATATCCCAATTCGAATATTTCAACGGTGCAACGTGGTATTGGCCGGAGAATATAAATGTTTGTTGGTCAATCAAATCAAACGAAATCATGAATGCTATTATGTTGTTCCAACCAGAAGAAGATATTGTTTTCATCGTAATTTGCGTGTCGCCTGTAAGCAAAACCCATGTTTTTTACTCAAATGAATTTTGGAGTCGTCTGATATTTGATTTTGATGGAAAATTACCATTTACAGCAACATTTAGGTACGTAGAAGTATTTTTCTATCCTAATATTGAAATATTCGTGACTTTCATCGCACTGCAAACTTGAGCTACATTATCGTAGTGAATTACAAAAAAAGTCATAGATTTAGCAGTAAAGTTACAAGCTTCGCAATTTACTCGCTCTGCTTTCAGTGTGACCCATTCATTTCATGGTGTCATTAAAGCACTAACTGCACTAAGTACCATACAATTTATTCATTCTGAAGGTCTGATGTGTTACCGTACTGATAATTATATGCTTTAGCTTTTTATTATTATCATCAAACATTTTTACAGCTTATAAACCTGTCACATTTGGCGTTTTGTGTTGGTTTACTTTTGTTATAGGACCAGAAGTAGGAGACACTTATTTCAATGATTTATGTATCTTATCTATCATCATACTCTCGCCTTCATTATTGTTCGTTTGAGGTGGACGAAGTATGTGTTCTTCTTTTCATTCTTCTCATTCACTCATCATCTCAGCAGTAACCTCCTTTCCAGTCGTTTCTTCCTCCACACTTTCCATACATCGTTTCTTTGGCCTGTCTTTGCACTAACAACTATCCACATATTCCACATTAACACGTTTCAGGACACTTGAGTTTTTTTTAATATCCCAATATGACACTTAAAAATTCCATTCGTTTATCATACCGCCTATAGCCGTACTACCATATTACACATATTTTTAATATTTTGATATGACAAATACGGCCATAGACGTTGACGCCTATGGGCGGGACGTCATATCAGTAGTAACAATAAACAATGAAATGAGAGTGTGCAACAAAGTCCACCGCCCTTAGCCGGACTGTCACGTAAAGGTATATCGAGTTAACGGCGAGAGGCGGTCTGTCCCGGAAAGTGTTAAGACTCAGAACAACATTATGTCAGCCATTATGACAATATACCAAGACAACGTACTTACCATTGTGACAAAAGATAAAAGTTCGTAATCTTTTGAATTCGTAATGGCCTGCCTATTGTCAAATAATTGAAGATTACGACTTGTATAAGAGATTACCTAATATGAACAATTTATCCAAAGGTGTGTCAATGGACTGCCGTCAGAGAATCATAATGACGCCTTTCAATTAGAAGATTATCAAAATTATTGAAGTATGTAATTATAGTATCAATGATCGACAATTTGGAGAAAAATACTTTGACCATTTATTGTTTTTTAGAGTTGATACTTATCATTTTCATTGCCTACTCATTTGAAAACATAATAAAGCGCAAACAGAAAATCTGTTAGTGTAACAGTAATATATTTTTATATTTGTTTATAACCATTTATAAATATTATTACAAACCAAATAATATTCAATTAATTTCAGAGATATGAGAAATCCAAGCCGATCGTGCCTGCAAAACTCTCTTCAGCATCTGGATCAATGTTCGGCATCAAACGCACATCCATCACAGTTACGTCACATTCTCACCTGCGATGCTTCTCACATCGAAACCATTTAATCGATGAGGTGATCGCACGCCGGGGCACAGGGGAGGGCGGGGAGGAACGGAGGGGGTGCGCAAACGCATGCACAAATAGATCTTGGCAGGGGCACGCATCGGTGTGCAGTGTGCAGTTCGAGGATGCAGAAGGTTTACTTCAATTAAGGCAGTAGGCCTCTGTTGATGTTCGGAGGGCTTTGTACGACAGTAGACGTCTATTGGAAATACCTTGGGGAAACAATGGGCGGGCAGTATTTGCCAGCCAGGTAATTTATCAAACCCCTAGCCTAAGCGTGAGTAGTTAGGCTGTGGGAAAGAGACAGAGCTATACAAGTCGTCTAGCGCCATCTCGTTCCCTGAGTGGAACTACTCACGCTTTAAGACGTGATGGTAGGCCACCTGATTAATAAATTGGCTGGTGCCGCCAGCAAATGTAGCACCTCCACGAAATTCGTCATAACATGAGATATTATCTCGATACTTTTTTTTTTAAAGCGTTTTCCCACACTAGGAATTTCCCCTGTATCGTGGGTGCGTTTAGATACATAGAAACTCACATACACAAACACTCAGACCCGGAACAACTACTCGTAGATCATACAAATATTTGTTTCGTGCAGGAATCGAACCCGCGGCACGTATCGGAGTAGACGAATCGTTTAGCCACTGCGCCAATCGTGCCGTCCATATCCTGTTTCCTGTCCATATCTCATGTTACTATGACTTGTGATTGAAGACAATTTAAGTTTGGTTTGGTCTGACGACAACGTATTGGGGTAGGATGACCGATGACCTGATGAAGGTTGCAGGGAACGGAGAGGCTTATATCTAGCAGTGGAGTTCTTGCTCTTCTTCTTCTTTCTTCTTCTTCTTCTTGGGTGAGATTATTGTAGGTCTTCGTGTGAACTGAAACTTCTGCATTTATCAGTGCAGTATATAGTACACGCATACTCAAGCCACTCGTACGCATGTGAGTTTAGTAACATCTTGAAGGAACTCCTGCGGTTCATTACCTAAGGTTCATAACTACTTTGACGGTTATGGACTAAAACGAATTTTCAGGATGAAAATTTCACGTTTCATAACAATTATGGCAGTTGCTGCTCTTTAAACACGTTTTACATGTGTAGGCTGTGCTCAGTTCTAACGTGAAATGGTCATCATATGGATGATTTAATAAGCAACGGAATTTATCAAAGAAAAATAAATACAAAAAACTAAATTCTGCAGAGTCTGCAGTTCAATGTTCAAGCACTATTAAAACCTAAGTTACTCATCAAAAATCACCATTTTTAATGTCAAATCGAAATGGTTTGTTTAAGCAAATGAAAGACTCGCGTGTTCACAGTCAGCTGACCACTTTATATTGCTGAACTTGAAAGTAATCTGGTCTGCAAACAGATGAATATTTGATTGAATGCAAAAAATAGTCGCGTGACATTGTTTATGTAATAGATGATTGCCTTATTTAATTGCTCGCCAGTACACTGCACACTATGCAGAATACTAATGCGTATAGGACCGATTTGAAATACATAGTTAGTTGTTTTCATAAATGTCTTCAGATTTCAGGCCTGCTTTTCTCCTGAAGAGTGTGGGAGAACTTTATTTTATACTTTTCAGTAATGGTGTTTAAATTTTCACCGTCGACCACATCATTGAGATAATGGTGGTGATGAGACAATCGTCAAACGTGAACATATCGTAAAAAATGCTTTTAATATCCACTTTTTTATACCATTACAGAAAAATCATTCAAAATTAAAACCTCAAAATCAAGAAATTAGGAACATGAACAAACAAAATCTAATCTAATCTACGAAACTGAAATAATCCGGCTAAAACGTCAGAGATTTAATTATTTGATGATGGATTAGCAAGAGGTACTTATGTACTTAGTGTAGGTAGGTCAATGAAATAATAAAAAAATAGCGTCGCAATATTTTTTTACTACAAATTTGTGTAGAAAATTAGCTCAGAACGTTCCCATACCCACAGCTGGGACACATGTCTCACACAAAGGGCAGTGGCCCATTTTTTTCACACTTCATTACGAAAAATATGACTCGAAAATAGATGCATTAGCAATTTTTATGAAATACACTGACACATTTTTTTTTAATAATTAGTTAATATTTATGACATTGCCAAGTAAAAAAAAAACAAATTTTTCCAATTGATTACGAACTTTTGAAAATTATTTTTTGTAATAAACTTGGAATACTTTTAATCTTGTACCTATGTAATAAGTCCGAAGAAACTGTAACACATTGTATACATTTTAGTTCATTCTGAGAGTAACTAACAGCTTGAAATAAAACCACGAATAAGGTCAAGCTATAAATCTGCCGCGTGTTCACATCGTTGGCACCAGCACTTTGTTTCCTGAGTTCCACCTGCAGGCACTCAAATTTAATTTAGAATGAGAAAACGAAAATGAATTTTATTAACTCTATGATTCGTTTTTTTTTCTCGCGAAATATAATTGCGAAAATTTGGTTTTGATTTGATGAACTAAAACCGAGAAAACAAGACCCTAGAGTAGTATTTCATAAAATTAAACAAAAAAATGTCATAAAAGGCATTACGTAAGTGTACATAACTTTTTTTTTAGCATGCTAATATATCAAATGAGTCCTTTTACTGATTAAAATTCACGGTGTTCTTCAATAGCCCTTTACTTTACGGGGTCCCACGACCCCGGCAAGCTTTGGCCCTCTAAGGGGGGTGCCCATCATTGTGCTGACACTCTTTGAGGTGCGCGTGGAACACATCGCGCCGTCGACCCGGGCAAGGTCCATGGTCGGACAGCGAGTCGCTCATTACTCGCCGCCCGCATGTCTGCGCGAGATGTACACCATTTAACTAACTTTACCAAAAAAAAAATTCGATCACACTAACAATAAAATTTGAATTTCATAAAAACAGATCTATTATGTAATTAAATGTACATAAACCAACACGCACACACACAAGCCGAGTTCATTCACATAAGACCTTGACATGATTACGCTCAATGAAATTTAGTGAGCGTTGCGCAGACGCACATCTACAGACATGTACACACACTAATGCAAGTATATTATATGTTTGACACGTGGCGAGATGCGCACGATTCGTTATGTAAATCCTTTGAGATAATAGCTTATTAATACATCTATTGAGTTTCAGCTTTGTTGAGGTCTTTCGTCTGAGCATAAGAGTTTTTCAGGATATTCTTATAATTAAGACAATGATAATTTTTATTAATGCATTTTCCGTTGAAACTGGAAGGAGGATGCACAGCAGTGTCGCGAAAGCACGGCATTTTTGGCGCAGTGGCTGAGCGATCTACTACACCGCAGTGTGTCGCGAGTTCGATCCCCGCACGGAAGAAACACTTGTATGATTTACAAGTAGTTGTTCCGGGTCTGGGTGTTTACGTATGTGAGTTTCTATGTTTGTAAACGCACCCACAATACACGATACAAGTAGAAATTCCTAGTGTGGGGGGGGGGCAACGTTTTTATAAGGAGCAGAGCCTTTCCCATCTGTGGGTCAGAGCAAACTAACAAAACAATTAATGATGAAGTGATAATTAATTGACACAAAAGAAACGACATATCGTAACACGTTTTGAGTTTTGGACGTCGTAAACCAATGCGTTATTGTCCTGCGTCAATGATGTGTTTTGTGCATCCTACCACGATGCGATATCGTGTCGTGAATTTATAGGACGCAAGTCGTCCTACTGCACGCAATCACTACGCATCGTTATACTACATTGTAAGTGTCACGATTTAGAGTCGTGCCGTAAGAAATGCAATAATTATAATTAATATATAAATAGTTTTTTGAGACGAAAATCGAAACACGTGAGGGAATGAACATGCTCCACTGTACAGCCACCGTCAAAGACGTCCAGGGCATGGCAAATCGCGAGGCAAATTCCAGCTACCATAGTCATCAGCCTCCGCACGGCGATTAATGGGTAGCTCGCCGTCCCACCAAGGACAAGGCTCGAGTAGTCGGCGCGTTGTCTTCACGCGTTACCCAAGGAAAATGACGGGGCCTTCATAGGGCCAGACGACTAACATAACGCGGGAGAAACCGCGGGCAACAGCAAGTCTGTTATATTTACATACCTTATCGGCTGTAAGGATTTCAATGTTCGGAACACAGGTATAGGCCACATAGGTGCTTAACCCGGTTGAAGCCGTTAGTAAAGCTAGTGCTAATACAAAGATTGTAAAGCGTGTCCCAGTATGTATATATTTATATTATATTTACCTATTCAATGATCATTTTTGTTCTAATCACTTGAACAAACTATATTTTAAAGGCCACCGATGCTTATAATAATTACAAATATCTTATGTACATTGAAAACAATACTCAATAATGGTGTTGTGTACATTCACAACAATAGCACACCTAAGTGTAAGTCATTGACTGTAGGAACGTGTGCATCGATCTTTCTCGATAATTGCTAAAGCTATTTTCATGCGGTTTTCTTGTTAGCATGCTTGCATAAACAACGACTTGAATAAATATCGTGTCTGTGTGAGATTGACGTTTTATTGAAAGGTTTAATAATATGTAAATATGAATAGGTAGGTATGCGAAGAATCATTTCTTAGTCCATTCAATTACAACTTTCGAAGAGAAAAATTCTGTAAAGAAGTCTTTATTGTGAAATGTGATGTGAAGTCACAAAATTACAGTAGATTTTTATGAAGCATTCATGAATATTTCAAAAGTCGTCTATAGGACACAAAAAGATAGTTTAAAAAGCGTGGGCGGCACAACCTGTACAATCACGGGTTGTACAATCAAGAGAAAATATAATTGAAAAAAAGAATAGCTACGAAAATGTTACCCACGCTTTTAAAAATAAATCGTCTAAATTCGCGTTAAGCAAAAAAATGTTACTTCTGTTCTGTATGAAATAATAGAATTAAACCCATATTAAAAAAAAAATGTTGTACTGAAATACTGAAAAATTGTCTATATCACCCATATTCATGTATTTACAAAAGCGAGATATTTAACTTATAGGACATACGTATATTGCGACAAAATGTAGCAATAAAGACAAAAATAATGTTTTAATAGCGTATAATGTATTCAAGAGATACATATTATAGATTTGCGAAGAATGTAACCTTCCATAAAGGATCATATCCTTGAGCCATCAGGAAAATGTACAGGAAAGGTTACGGAGCGCGCTAAGAAAATCACTATGTGTCGCGTTTCTTATTATCTCGTACATTTACATTTATTTTTACTATACTCTTACTGAGTTATATTTTTTTTTAATAACGTTGCCGTACACAAGGAATTTCTCCTGTGTCGTGGGTGCGTTTACAAACATATAAACTGACATACACAAACGCCCAGACCCGCAACAACTACTTGTAGATCATACAAATATTTGCTCCGTGCGGGAATCGAACTTCTCAAAATGGTACCTAATTAAAACATGAAATGAAAAAAAAACAATTTTCCACTTTGAATAATGGAAGACACCGATATCCACCACTGGACCCGAGAGATGGACTGGACCCGCACTGGACTTTATCTGGACTTTAATCGCATTTAAATCGACGGACTATTTTTATACGCTGACCTCATGAATTTATAAAACATTTCTGCCCACTTATTCGACATTAAAAATAAATTGGATGCGTAAAAGACATAAAACTAAGCGCGTGATTTGACACGATTAGCGCGTGTGTTTGTATTTATATAAGTATCTTAGTATAACAAACTTAGATTGATGGCATTTTATATATCTTAGAAGATGTAGTGTTTCCATTTTCCATCCATCACACATCTTAAGTGCAATAGATAACTTTATACCTCTCGTATCTTTTCAAAACAATGTCCCAGACATATAACCCCATCAGATATAGTTGTTAGTAAGCTGAACTATAGACACGGCTGTCGTAAGACAATTATGTATTGCAGCAATATCGATTCTATGACGAAATGTAGGATAGAGAGAACAATAGACCTAGAGGTCAAACCCCAAAAGAAAGATAAGACCACCAACGGAATCCATCACTACCACCAGCAGACTCCTGCTAACAAGAGAACCAGTAAGAGAACGATTGAGAAAAGAGGAGGACATACTGGATATATTAAGCGAAAAATCGGGTAACGCAGCTGTGGATAATCCTAAATATTGCATCTATGATCAACAATAAATTAAAACTAAGGTGATAACGACAGTGGAAAAAAACACTCACATTCTTAACAAATTACTTACATCAATAATATAATAAATATTTTTAATAGTGGCCAGTTTTGCCTGTTGATCAATAATCGGCGTCTAAAAAATTTTTGGCTCAGCTCATACTGAGTATTTATTTAGATTGCCTAAGATTTATACATTAGGTGTAATGCGCTTGATCTGGATTTTTTCTCTGAATTAGTGTAATGGTAGAGAGTTTAGCGAGTTGTGAATTATTTGTGTTTACGCTCCAAAGCAGTCATTGACTCTACTGTGAGATTTTAGCGGCTCAAGGCTGATACTTATGTCAGCAATTTTTTTTTAAAGATTACACATCGACTGTGACTACGAACAGTATCGAAACTGCAAATCACGTACTTTACAGGAGAGCAAATTAAAGTTTTGTTTAGCCCTAGAATGCAGTTGCACTATCGATTTTGTTCGATGCAAAGCTTTATGATCGTTTTTTTTTTATCTTTTTGCTTTTCTGATAGTATTTTCTGAGGACTCTAAAATTCTGCAATAAAACAAAAATGGCGATTTTGCAGTTTCATACTCATGCCTGACGCCGGTGGTTGGTCGAAGCACGGATTCACACTTCTTGCAGTCGGATGGTGTTAGAAGAAAGTTCTGAGTTTCTATTTGAAACCTAAGTCACCTCCACCAGGTGTTAATGCATTTGTCCTGTTAATATGCAGTAACTGGGTTCTGGATGCCAGATAGTCCATGTCATAACTCAACTGCATCCAGTTAGACTGGAAGCCAACCCTAACATACATTACGTAATAGGAAAATAGCTCGGCAAATGATGATAAATGCTTTAGGCCCTGCGCAGACGACAGACTATCCGTGACGCACTTTTTAGTCTGTGAAAATAGAACCTATGCAATTATATGCAGTAACGCACACGACGCGCAAAAAGTCCGGCGCACAAAAAATCCGCGTAATTCGGGTAGACCGCACCGCGCCGCTCCGCACAAAAAGTGTGTGAAAAAAATTGAACGTTTGCTTCAACGCGCGCTAACGCAGACGGCGCACACTTTGGTCGGCAATCTGCATTTGCTAGGGGTGGACGTAAAATAAATAGCAACTCATCAAATGTAGTAACAGTTATAAAATTTGAAAAAAAATGTTGTTTCAGATTTTTTTTTTTTTTTTTAAAAACATTGCCCCACACTAGGAATTTCTCCTGTTTCGTGGGTGCTTTTACAAACATATAAACTCACATACACAAACGCCCAGACCCGAAGCAACTACTTGTAGATCGTACAAATATTTGCTCCGTGCGGGAATCGAACCCGCGACACGTAGTGCAGCAGTTCAATCGCTCACCCACTGCACTAACCGTGTCGTCAATTGAATGTTTAGTATGGAACTGTCCCTTCAGGAATCTTTCCGAAAGTATAGGATGTACCCAAAATTCTCTATTTCTTCTTCTTTTTCTGTACTCCATGTAAAAAATAATACTTCGCGATCTCTGCACGATTTCAATAGCGTCTACGTCCCTACAGCTCTGCCGACAAAATGATCGAAGATGTGCGTCGTGTGCGTTAAGTCTGTGAAAAATCCGCGACCGACTTTTTGCGCGCCATGCAGACTTTTTGTGCGCCGCAGACTCGATCGCACAAAAAGTGTGCCGTCTGCGCAGGGCCTTAAGATTTCGCAAAAATGCAAGTTTAGCTGTAAAATTGATACGAACAAGCGAAGATTTGGCAAGCAGTCAGAGAACTCCACAATTAATCATCTAACTAATATATAAGCGAACAGGAACCAGCGGTTTGGGACAACGCCAAACTGGGTACATAGAGAGTTACAGAACTTGTTGAAACTGTGGGAAGTAAATACTCGAGTGTCAATCATGGAAAATAAATGTTGGCCGTCCAACAGAGACGTGGATATACGTCATTGTTGCCATCTCCGTTGGCGGAAAACATGGAAGACGCTAACGTAAAAATGCAGAAATTGAAAAACAAGATAGGTGTATGACAATAAGCCTACCGACCGTAGCCCACTTCTGTCCTTAGCCCTATCCCAAATTATGTCTTTCGCCTTTCGACTAAATATCTTCCATTTATTTCAGTACGTTCGTTGAGGGTGACTTGAGCTGGACCCCCAATCCAGTTGAATGACGCTCCAAAGAGGGTGTCATTAATGTTTTTATTTTGTATGCACCTAGCTGAAGGAAAATCCGGCTTATCACACGACAACCTCCTAGGTTTGACCTGAGAGATAAATTATACCGAAAATTCTATTAGAGGGACATACTACGCGGCGTTTGGTACATTTGATGCCATAATGACTTAATACTATTTAAATCCATTAATAAAACAATTGGTAAAATGAAATTATGCATAAAGTGGGTCAACCAGTTAATTAAGACTACATTTGACTGAAATAAATTAACTACTTGAGAAAAAATTTAAATGCCGTTAATTTACCGTTGCCGTTTGTTTATCAAATCGAATAGAAAAGACCTTGAAAGATAAAATTGCCATTCATTGCTTGCCAGCTCGCAAGCTGTATGTTTATTGTAAACGTGGACTGGAGGACTATTTGTAGATCAAAATAAATGGATGAGTACCAATATTTTTAATGTGAAAGTGACTGTGTCTTTCTATCTTAAAGTTTCAACGGCTTTCGATCAAATTTGGTACAAGGGTCGATATCCCAGGTTAGCCTATTAGATACTTAAATTCCCGTAGTATGTTCTCGAGGGTTACTTTTCGACCTCCACGCAAGTGAAGATGCGGGCCAAACTCAGTTATTTATATTGTGGAAAATTTCGCAAAAGATTTGAACATAAAGCTTTGACACTGACATTGCCAACAGTCAGGCTGTTCGGTTATCTTTACATATATTTCACATTAGTTTTATGACATAGCAACAAAGTTATTGACAAACTTATCTGTAACGCCGTCTGCACAAATATAGGCCAACCCTTTCGATAACTCGTCCCACTATCTTGCACACGTGTGGGCTTGTCAATCCCCACTAAATATTGACATTAAAGACTTGTTTGCGAAGTAAATAGCCTACGTCCTTGTGCGTCTGCTATCCTGGTACATAAGTACATAGTAGATAGATAAAAAAAGCAAATAACATATGAAAAATGTCAAAGTGTCGATTCTTATGTCAATAAATAAAATATGTGCGTATTATTCTTTAAATGGAAAATACATATATTTTGTTATTGACATTTGGGATGGCATGCTATAATCGCAGACAGCTGAAATATTGGTGTGTTTGTGTCGTTTTTAAAAAGCTGAGTAATGCTTGCAAAAAATATTAAATATTATAGTTTGGCGGTGTTGCTATGCACTGTTGTTAGGTAGGTAGTGTCGAATAGGTACATTATGAGTTTATTTTACCTTGTTATTAATTACTAGTTAATAAGCCAAAACTGGGTATGTATACCTAAAAATAATCAACCAGTATTTCCTTAATTGTTCTCAAAGGAAAAATGCTTTAGGGGAACAATGTATAAGACGGGGACGCGAGGTGTAATGGGGACATACACTCTTTAGGCATACTAAAGACAACACTAAAGTAGCGCAAGCGCCAACAGGCCGCCATTTGTTAATGGCCGCTTGCAAATGACGTCCTGATGGCGCTAAGTATAGTATTGTGTTAAGTTTGCCTTAAGTGTATGATTTGCCAGGTCGACGGCGCGTTGTGTTCCACGCGCGTCTCAATGAGTGTCAGCATAGTGATGGGGCCTGTAGAGGGCCAAAGCCTGCCGGGGTTGCGGGACTCACAAATTACCGTGACCCAGGTACCTAAAGGGCTATTGAAGGACACCGTGGATTTTAGTCAGTCAAGTCTGACAGTCCCGCCCGCCCTGCCCTGGGTGGGAGGACTCATTTGATGATTTTATCACGCTAAAATAAATAAAATAAAGTGTGTGATTTCCCATCATACCCCGCGTCCCTGTCTTATACACGCCACGCCACGTCCTTACGTGAGCAAACAAGTAACGTCACGCCAGCAAACCCCGAAGGGTATAGCAGAGTTGTATGACATCTCGGCAGTTGTATCAGTCCCGAAGTCTCAGTACTTTGTCCGACCCGAGAATTGAACCCATAACCTCATGATTTGTCGACCGGTAGACCAATGAAGCTGACCTATACCTAGTTTTATCTCTGTTTTATCTGCTTACCACAATAAAATAACTACGTCATGAATCGTCATTAAGGTGACACACATGGCTAACGATGGTCCTATTTTGTTAATGGTGGTAGACATTCGTGAGTATACATGTATAGGTAGGTAGTTGTGTCAATCATTACCCTCGTTTTGGCAGTACTGATTGTGAGTGCTCAACCGCTTCGCTCATTAATACTGATAAGGAACTGGTGATAACGGTGGACATCGGCCACGTGACCCTGCTAAGAATAGCTGGACTTGGAAACAACATTATCTTTAGTTTGTATGGTAGTGGCAATAAGTTAAAAACTAAAAGCCTGTGACTTAAAGTATGTTCTCCAGCATTATTTAGATAAAACATATGTATTTTGATGTTGGTATGTGATAGATTATACGGGCAATAAACCTTCACCATCTTTAAACCAAGATTTAGAAGACCAAGAAGGTTGGTGCAGTGTCTGAAGGTTCGGCTGCTGCTCAGCGAGTTGTGGGTTCGATCCCCGTACGAAACAAATTTTGTATGACCTATAAGTAGTTGATCCGGGTCTGGGTGTTTGCGTATGTGAGTTTCTATGTATGTTAACGCACTCACAATACAGGAGAAATTCCTAGACCCACTTTAGGAATTTCTCTTTCCTTATAGTTACTCAAAACTATAAGTTGTAAGTCGTGTCCCACCTGTATCAACTAAACCCTTATTGGGCGGGTAGTTTCACAGCCGCTATGTTCGAGGAAGTGTGACCTCTGACACACATTGGAGCACGTACACAATTCAGCTGATACCTTATCAGGCAGCCGGCCATTCGCTAATATTACCGGACATTACGAGCCAAAGAGAGCAATGTAGGGTTCTGTACAATAACTTTCAAGTAAAGAACGATCTTATTGATGAAATTGAATTCGACCTAAAAAATACGTTAACCAGCTGTCATTTATTTTTGCAACGATAATAACAGATTAAATGCCCGGTTTATATTGGTCAAGGACAGTAGCGAGAAGCGAGCGCCTAGACACTGAAACTGTCCGAATGGTTTACACCACTGTCAGACGAGCTAGAAAGCCGCCCCTGAAAGAGGGAAGGACATCAAGGGATGGGAATAACTTGTACTTGAAGCAAGGAAACAACTGCAGTTAAGGCACGTTTATTTGGGCGAGCTAGGTCCGCGTCCGGTGAACTTATTTCCCATTATGAGATGATGTCGGTAGGAAAGAAAGACATAATTGATTTACTGATAATGTTTTAGGTATAGTCATATAAGTATGGAGGTGGAGGATTGTCCTTACTCACAAATAATCCAATTCGCTATCAGTGTATTTTACTCGCTACTGTCCTTGACCAATGTATGTCATGCATACGTTTAACATAATTAAGTTTTATTGGTAAAATTTAGTAGAAGTTTTATTTTCTCATGGCTGTGATTCAAATCTTTGCCCTGTGTTGTGAGGGCGTAGATTGTAAGCTACCATGTTGGCTTAATATTGGCAGTTTGAAGAGTGCCCAAGGTTGATAATTAATTATCATAAACACCAGCAAACTTGCTGAATGGCTTATCTATTCGCAAAGACAAGAGCTGTTATCATATAGCTCGTGCCGACCACTGATAACAACATTTAATTAGCACGTCGCTCCACTAAGTTGACTTGGCAGTTTGATTAATGAATAGGTATTATGTCAGTGTGTGTAGATCAAGTAGATAAAGTATTCTTTAACAAGTGACACATTTTTTCTTCCACAGACGTTTTCGAACAGAAAACAGCAAAGTTACTAGTTTATCTACCAAAAAGAGTCTTCAAAAACACAATTAAATAATAAAATGCCAGAATTAGCTACCCAAATATGGAACCCAGGCGCAAACAGACTCGCCACAGATAACATATCTCAAGGATGAATTAAAAAAATATCGCGTTACGTAAGCTCACCCGATGTAGCGTAAACATGTTTTTCTGATGCACATTTATTCGATAACACTCAAATACAAGTTTAATACCAATCTTAAAAACTTTATGACAAAAGCAATACAGTTGAATTTAGTTTGATTTGTATGTAAAGTGCTTGTCAAGGCCCAAGGCCAGTATTGAAATTTTCTCACCTATGACACAACGCGGCGGAAAACAAAAGTTTCACGGTTATCGAGCGATAAGAAAATTCGACACGCTTGTAGAAAATTCTAGAAGTTATGCAGTCATAGATGCACTCAATGTCGGAAGTATAATTTCAAATCTAATAGTTTGACAGTTGATTATCATAAAATGAGACTCTAATCAATATAACTTCGCATTTTTTTAATTGCTGTAATTGACCACCAGAATAATTTATTATTGAAATACTAAAACTATTTAAAAACCTTTAATTGAACAGATTTAATGACAAGCTCTAATAATTAGGATGAAATTAAATTTGACTGAAAAAAAAAATAGTTTTCATTGTTATTTTACAGTGTCATTTTGTTTACATAGTCGATAAAGAGTGGAACTTCTGCACATAATACTTTTAGTTGCGTTCTACAGTTTTAAAATTCAAGACTTAGCGTCGAGAATTCCTATTCGTCTAGGTAATAAGTCAGAGTGTTGTGAAAAACAACTTTGATTGATAGCAAGTTCTAGAGTGGAGACCAAGGACTAGCAAACGCAGCGTAGGACGTCCACCAACAAGGTGGACAGACGACCTTATAAAGGTCGCCGGAAGACGCTGGATGCAGGTCGCTTCCAACCGGTATATGTGGAGATCTAAAGGGGAGGCCTATGTTCAGCAGTGGACGTCCTATGGCTGAGATGATGATGATGATGATGATGACTTGTTATATGTATGTAACAGGTGCTGTAACAGGTACTTGTTAGGTAACAGGTACCAGGGACAGCTTTTTTAAATAAAATGTAGACAATTTAAGGATCGATGGCCCGTGAAATGGACGAGTCCTGGAGTGGAGACCGCGTACCGGCAAGCGTAGTATGGGGCGCCCTCATCTAGATGGAAACCACCTTAAAAAGGTGGCTGGGTCAGACCGGATGTTGGTGCATGGGCAGGGCGATGTGGCCCAACCTTGGGGAGGTCTGTGTCCAAAAGTAGACTGCGATAGACTAAGTTGTTGAAAAGATACTGCTTTAACACTACGTTAGGCTAGTAAACTGCTAGAAGAATTTGTGGTGAAGGTGCTATTCCGAATGCTAGTACCTGTTACGGATAATAGATTGTTAACTGAAACAATATATTGAAGACAATATAATAAAAACAATTCTTCCAGACAGCAGCGTCAGAAGCTCTCAATAGCGTCAATGGCCTGCAGTGACTGCCATGTGGTAGAAAAACACGATGAAGAAGAAAAAAAAAATCTGCATCAAGCGGAAAAATCGCTATATACATACAAAGTGTTTTTACGAGGTATGTTAATATAGAAGTCGTCTGGCTGCGGTTAATCATATCGTCTTGGTGATACTGCAGTTGCCGTACCTCTAGAGAATAGCTGGACGATACGCATCTTGTATAATCATTTAAATTCTTGTATAATTGCCGTTAACAAGAACTACAGATAAAACAAACAGGTGCCCATTATACTTATTCCACGAAAATGAACAAAAGTAAACAATAATATTATTGACGCGGAAATTCGATAATCTCTACACGTGGATATCAAATTGCAACTAGTTTATCTTTTTTACATCGAAATGAACTTACCAAGGTCAACTAATGTATGATAATAAACAAGTTCATTTTGCAGATTATGCATTGATGAGATTTACATAACACCATGCCTAACTAACTCAACAGACGGATATGTTGTTGGTTTGGTAGTTTTTTCTACCACTCTTCCATGATGAAGAACGTGTGTGGTCTTTGAGTTTGTTGCTCCCCCTCCTTTTTTAGGTGTTAAAATCATCAAATGAGTCTCTATCTTGAGGTCCTGGACCAGAAGGGACGATCAGACTCGTACTGAGTTTAAAATCCACTGTTTTTCTAAAATTTGCAGTATTCCTATAATTTTTTTTTTTTCTTATAATTCCCATTTATGCTCCCAAGTTCTGCTGCGCTCTCCGGTACACAAACGTGGTGAGTAGAAACAAAGTATTGTAATAAACTGGTCTTAGTGAGGTATTGGGTTTTTTAAAGTATTTGTAGGAATTTCAGCAGCACTACAGCTGCATGGCGTCTGCATTCATGACTGGTTGTGGCCAGCCTTGCTCCTGTTACAGAGGATTTATATATAAGTGGCAAAAAATTACAATATATATACCTTCATCTCTATTTAAATCTTTAGTCTTTACTGGCGCGATGTTATCTTATAATTATGACTTGCCTATTTTTTTTTATATTAAATAAAAATACATTGCCCCACACTAGGATTTTTTTCTGTGTCGCGTGTGCGTTTCCAAACATAGAAACTCACATAAACAAACACCCAGACACGGAACAACTACTTGTAGGTCATACAAATATTTGTTCGGTGCGGGGATCCAACCCGCGACACGGCGCAGCAGTCCAATCGCTCAGCCACTGCGCTAACCGTGCGGTCAGTACTTGAAAATATAAATAAATTGTAAGTGTAAAAGATAACTACTATAAAGTACTGTTGAACCTTCAGAAAACATAATAATGCGCCATGTTACACAACATAATAGGTAGATAATTATAATTAATGACACCATCAAAATATAATAATTACATGGAAGTCTTGTTCTCAGTTGCCAACCAAAAATTGCTTGAAGTTATGAGTCACGGTAAGAATACATAATGTTGTACGTTATATAATTATGTATGTAGAATATCAGGTGATATTTTATGTTAGTCATCATGTAGATTTTGTTTTGTAACAGTTCTTAATTTATATCTGACATTTTTAATTTTATCCGTTCAATTTCCTGTTATTTTTTTTAATTTGTTTCTTATTATTATTTTCCTGAAACTTTCTATGAATATTTTACTGTTTTCAAAAAAAGTATGTGGTTTTTTATTTTAAACAATTTGACTACTTTTTATGCGGAATACAATTTAAATTTCCATGAAAATTGATAAAATTATTTCATGCAAATCCACAAAGTTGTGCTAATTTAAAATAAAACATACATAAACAAGTCTATGTAAAGAAACGATAACTAGACTATTTACTCTATTAAATTATAGAGACGTTATCAACGGCGACGTAGAGTCTGCACTATATTGTTATCAGTATCGGTATCAGTGACTCAGTGGCACTTAACATACAATAGGGTCGCGGGTTCGAGGCCTGGCCGCGGACAGCTGCTTGCGTATGCGCAAGTATGTGGAGCACTGAAGGTTTGTTTTAATTACTGTTTTTAAAATCATTTATAATTCTGAAATAGAAGTAGTGATAACCTTTTATTAGGTTCTTATGATCAGGTCACAAATTCGATCCCGGATGATGTTTTTTTTATGACGTGTGTTTAAATAGGTATAATTACCTTGTTTTTAATGATATTTTCAGTAACGTGACAACGCACCGTATCAATGGTTGTGATAATAGACGAACAAACAAATGTAGACGTGATAACTGTTATCAGTCGCCGATGGGACTGGCGGTGATGGCATGCTGCTCACGCGTGATCAACAGAACTGAATGGTGATACGATAAAGATATATGAGTAAGACTTATTACAGGTAG
The DNA here is from genome assembly GCA_943136025.2 of Agrotis puta. Taxonomy (NCBI): domain Eukaryota; kingdom Metazoa; phylum Arthropoda; class Insecta; order Lepidoptera; family Noctuidae; genus Agrotis; species Agrotis puta. The sequence continues at coordinate 16,929,963 of OW964184.2, read as the reverse complement.
CTCGAGAGATCACTTTGAAGTTGGATTTCAAGAGAAGTTTATATAAAACTATTTCAGAGATTACAAAAAAAAAAAACATTTACGACCAATATTCATGCATTTTGTACAACAAAAACATTGAAAATGTTGATTTACATAATTTCTATATGTTGGCTACCAAAATTTTCTAGATGTGATACAGCATGCAAATTAAACCATTTTTAACTGATTTTCGAATTCAGTAATGTTTTTACTCACCTACTATCATCATGTTGATAAATTTAATAAATAAATAATAATACCGAAAAACGAAATTTGTATTATAGATTATTATTCTATAATACAAATAATAATAAAACATGTATAAATTAAATAGTTATTGATGCATAGATTCAATATTTAAGTCGCAAAAATTATGTGATACATTTAATTATAAGCCCACCTACCTACATTATATTAATTAATTGAAATTGTGAACAAATATTTATAATAGCCCTTCTCCTAATTTTTATGTTGTTATGCCCGACAGGGCCCACAATGCTCCAAAACTATTGTATGTATCTTTATGTACCTACCACCTAAGTTCACATTGTGGAATGCAATAAACGAATTGAGTATTGAGTATTGAGTATATATTCCTGCCCTCTTAGTTGTCGTGGGTCTAGGTTATTGCATACATATATTATTATGAATTTCTGTTTGTAAACGCAACCACACAGAAGAAATTCCTAGTGTGGGGAAAGTAAATAAAATAACTGCTTGTGGTCAATACAACACATTTTCGTGTTTCATATTGTTCCTTATTCAATTAATCTGTTCAAATCAAATCTAATTTAGTAGAAACAAATATGTAGTTTTATAGCAACGGTTTTCTTTCACGATGTACCGGACTTAGATCGACATGAGTCGCCATGTTTTTTTTTTTATCGTGGTAAAATCATCAAATGAGTCCTCCCACCCAGGGCAGAGCGGGAGGGACTGTCAGACTTGTACTGACTAAAATCCACTCATGAGTCGCCATGTCTTGGAGGCAATTCTAACATCTTATATGTTACAACAGCTTAGCAACAACATAACGTATGCAAACGCCGACATAATAGTACGCTACATAACTGGCAACGCATAACGTCTGTCGCGACATCGTCACGTACGGGGCTCGTACGAGTTGCGTCACATGTCACTAGTCGCCAGTGCTCCGTGTGTGTCCACACGTTTCTATTTGACTGGCGAGTCCATGGGTGGCATGTTTGATTTGAAAATGATGCAGCGAAGATAATAAATAAGTTATTGAATAAAAAAACTTAGGTTGGCAGGTTAGGTTGACAAAACGCAAATCATAAGAGACAGGATTTTGCTGAATTTTTAAATCATGAAAGACCTCGTGGTCTTTCATGATTTAAAAATTCAGCAAAATCCTGTCTCCTGTCTGTCATCCAAGTCATTCCATAGAAAGAAACTTCTTAGCGAGGCAACACTGAGAATCGCACAGAAATGCGCTGGAGCCCAAACATTCATGATCAGTCGATATGGCAACGATGATCAGTTGATATGGCAACGATGATCAGTCGATATGGCAACGATGATCAGCCTATATGGCAACGACGATCAGCCGATATGGCAACGATGACCAGCCGATATGGCAACCATCATCAGTCGATATGGCAAAGATGATCAGCCGATATGGCAACGATGATCAGCCGATACGGCAACGATGATCAGCCGATACGTCAACGATGATCAGTCGATATGGCAACCTCTGTAGGAAGCTATGGTCAGAACGAAATATTTCGATAGTTATGTTGTTCTTTAATGTCCAACTGCTGCAAAGGCATTTTCAAAGTACTTTCGAGCTCCACCGCGGATCAGCTAGGTCATATCGCCACCTTTTTCTGCGCTGGCCATCCTCAGCCACTACATGTTCAAGATGACAATAATAAATCTGTTATTTACTGAACAAACAACAGAAAACACCGGAAGAAGTATGTATACCTCAGTAAGTACATGTCAACTTTTGCCATTCTTAAGCTAATAAATGCCTTTCTTTTCAACGAACACTGAAATTTCAGACTTTCATATTAAATATATTATGTAAAAGACAGCAAGGCCGAGGATTAACTGTGGCACGAGTAACGTGTCGTTATTATCAAAAGAATCCAGTTTTAACTGGAATTCCCAACTGACTCTGGAACTAGCTGATAAAATAAATACTAATGACTAACATTTGATCTAGCAGCTGTTCTAGGGTTAATTAATCTAACACGAGCTAATACTTTAACCTATTGGACATTGAAATCTTGTCAAGGTAGATGGACGGATGTTTACCTATTAGTCTTTCAAATAAAAACTATAGTAGTGTACTAAATTTTATCTAAATCCTTTATTTGGATTACAGGTACACAGATGTTTATAAAATAATAAATAAATAAATGAAACCTGATTAACACATAGGATAGCTTTTTTTTTCGATTTTATCTTCCCGTGGGAATCCGTGGGATCATTTTCAGGCTATAGCGGGAGAAGCTGCGGGTAACAGTTTCTAAGACCTAAATTATAGGTTAAACAATAGATTTAACAGAACGACAAAAAAAAATTCTTACAAATCCATGTCCATTCCAATCATCTATACATATAATAAATCTGTAGAAGGGTCAATTCTGTACATTGAAAATATTGAAAAAATAAATAGCGGGGGGTGTTGCTGGATCGATACCAAACCCAAATACATGATTAAAAAAATTTTTGTCTGTCTGTCTGCCTGTCTGTCTGTTTGTGCTGGCATCACGTGAAAACTAACGGTTCGATTTCGATGAAACTTGGTATAATTATTCCTTATTATCCTGGGCATAACATAGGATACTTTTTAACCGACTTCAAAATAAGGAGGAGGTTATCAATTCGACTGTATTTTTTTAATTTTGTTACCGCATAACGACCGACTGGGTGAACTGATGTTCATGATTCTTTTTTTGTTTGAAAGCTGGTGCTTCCAGTGTGGTCCCATTATCACCAAATCAGGATCTGATGATTGGATCTTGGAGAAATCGAGGGCAACCCTGAAATTTTATAGGCTCACCTATCGTTTTTCGTAAATCTTATGAAGTAATTTAAGTATTTGCGTATGGTAATCATGATCTTATGTAGCTAAGCTGATGATGGAAGGTACAACTCCTTAACAGTAGTTTGTTACCGCATAACGACCGACTTCGTGAACCGATTTTCATGTTTCTTTTTTTGTTTGAAAGCTGGTGCTTCCCGTGTGGTCCCATTGCCACCAAATCAGGATCTGATGATTGGATCTTGGAGAAATCGAGGGCAACCCTCAAATTTTATAGGCCCACGCATCGTTTTTCGTAAATTTTATAAAGTAATTCAAGTACTTGCGTATGGTAATCATCATCTTATGTAGCTGAGCTGATGATGGAAGGTACAACTCCTTAACAGTAAGGAGTAGGCATCGACTGATTCATTGTTCGCATATCTCCGGAACTACACATCCGATTTAAATAATTCTTTTTTTTGTGCTAGGTATCGTTCCACTTAGGGAATACTGAAAGTTTCATCAAAATCGGTTCAGTAGTTTTTGAGATAGGGAATTTTATTAGCTTATTGTGTACATGAGGGATGTTATTACCAGTGCTACGGATTATATTATATGTATTTGGCAAGAATTTGGGTTGAATATTTAAACTAAAAAGAGAAAAATAAAAAACTTTTTCAAAAAAAAATGTAACCGCCTTCAAAAAGAACCACAAAAAAGGGTAAAATAATCTACAAAATAACTTTTATTTCGGAAGTCGGTGGCAAAAAATAAACAATGAAATAAAAAAAAACAAAGCCGTCGTTAATTATTTTACCCTTTTTTGTGGTTCTTTTTGAAGGCGGTTACATTTTTTTTTGAAAAAGTTTTTTGTTATCCTGGAAAAATACGTAGAAAAAAAAATCTTATTTTTCAGTTTTATTCATAGACGTTGTTCTGTAGAACCGCGAACACACGTTGCATTACCCGCAGTGGATTCAGCGCCGTAATATTTATAAGATTTCATTGTCAGAGTTACTCAAAATGGAGAAATAAACCATCCACGCGAAGACCGACATCCGCGCGGACGGAGTCGCGGGCGGAAGCTATTCTAGAATAATATCACACCTATTATCCCGAAGGGAAGGCAGAATTGTGACTTAGTGATTACACCTTCATTTCGCCCGTTATGTTAAAATCCCACGTTATAATAATCGAGGGCGAAAACTTACATTTTATTAATAAAATTACCATTTTAATTAAGTTTTCGTGACTTGCAAATAACTTGGCTAGGTAGGTGTAGAAGAGCCAAACAACAACACTTAAAAGGCAAGACATGGCAGTGAACAAGGCTTGTTTAAAATAACGGCAAGCATCAAACTATGCGCATCCTTTTGTTATTTACTCGACTGCCCAATTAAGGAGTGCCTGCTTTATTTTCGGCTATCTATTCGTGGTTATCTCAAACGTCTTGCAGCCTAAACTTAACCTAGTGCAATTTTGTCTTTATTTCTTAAACCTGGGGGCACGGCAGTGCCCCCGCCAAGTCAAGCAAGAAATCAGGAAGACTGTAGCATCCTTTCTGGAAGCAGTTCAGGCTATTTACGACCTCTAAATCGCACCAATCAATCTAACTTAATGGAATATGTATTATGGTCTGTGAGACACATTGTGTTTTCATGCGATATTAATTTTAATATATTAATTTTAATATTAAAGATTTTTAGTATTGATTTGGTTACCATAAGATGTTGTTAGGTTGGCTAAAATTACGAAACTTGAGACAGAAGAAGTAAGAACTTGGTATCATGAACTATCATGGATCTCGCAACATTTTAACCTCAGCATCAACTGAGTTGCGAGACTTGTTTTTTTTACTAGTTATTTTTTTGTTGTCTATTCATTTCTCCGTCATTTTCACGTATTTATTTTCCTAGCAACACAATAGGAAACGCACACAACCTGTCACTTTGACACACGTTACATAACCAGGTACTAGCAAACACTGCAGCTGTGTGTCGATGTGTGTGTTTGACTAAGGACGTACGTGTGTATGTGTGTAGTTGTCTACAAGTTGGTATTTGCTTGGAGACATCTCTTTATCTGACGTGACTTACAACTGATAGTGGGTACTGTGACCAAGCTATCAGGCAAACCCTAGAGATACATTTCAATACATTCACAGACAGTTAAGCACACTCCCCATCATAAAGAGAAGGCCTGTATCCCAGCAGTGGGAACATATAGGCTGATATCTCCAGTTAATACAGTTAGTTCACATTATAAAACAATAATACAACAAGAAACTTATAATAATATAATAATCACTTTTGACCTGTCAGCGTCAGAAAAAAGGTCGCGGTACTGTACGAATTACCGTGACCCCGGAACGTAAAGGGCCATTGAAAGACACCGTGGATTTTAGTCAGTACGAGTCTGACAGTCCCTCCCGCTCTGCCCTGGGTGGGAGGACTCATTTGATGATTTTACCACGATAAAAAAAGCGTCAAAAAATACTTTTCAAAATCCTCTGATTCTGTTACACTATCAAAATCGCAATATTAATATAATATATTTATTTTGATGTCAATAACATGTTAGTTTTATTTGTTTTTTGGTTGCTAACACTGACAAGTCTTTCGAAATTACATTAATCTCTATTTATTTTCAAAGTGACTGTTACGTTGCTACTGTCAAAATTAAAATAAATGTAAAAGGATAGTATTTTTTAATCGGGCAACAGGATTGACAATAAACATTTTTCCTGTAAATTTTTGACATTAACAAAATCGTTAACGCTGGTAGAATGCCACGAACCCTTTGTCTAAGCCGTGTAGACAAAACAGTCTCTACGAAACAATGCCGGTGCACACCATAACCAAACAGTCTTGGAAACATAATAGTGTTTTGACGAGCATAGACAAAATAGTCCTGCCTTGATCTGCACATAGCCTTATAAAAAAGACAACGTATAGCAGGAACGGATAGTTTAAGCGAGATTATGAAGATTCACGTCGAAAGATTAAAAAAGAGTTCTTCGATAACTTTGTTCCTGCATCGCTAAGGTATATAACTGTCGCATATTTTATGGAATAAACAGTAGTAAATGACTGTCAGTTTACATATAATTGATGTGTACTTATGTAAATTGTAAGTCTCATTACGAAGAAGTTTCATTGCATTCTACATTAATTGTGTAACAAAGCAAATATTTTTTACCGCGTTCTTTGTAAAAAATGAAACATGGTATATTCATTTTTATTTATTAGTTCATAGGTATGGGTTTGCTTTGACTCTAGTCTAGGCCAGAGACTAGATTAGACTAGATAGTTCGATGACACGGTTAGCGCAGTGGCTGAAGGATCGACTGCTGTGAAGCGTGTCGCTGGTTAGACCCCTGCACGGAACAAATATTTGTATGATCTGCAAGTAATTGTCCCGGGCCTGGATGTTTGTATATGTGAATTTCTATGTTTGTAAGCGCACCCACGATACAGGAAAAAATCCTAGTTAAAAAAACTGTAGAGCCCTTTTCGTCAATACTTTTTTTTACTACGAGTATCTTTAATTTTATTTTGAACTAGACGATCGTCATCATAAAGTTTTAATTACTTTGTACACCTACGAGCACCATGCTAATTCCATTTCAACGTCATTCCATTACGTTGTCGCCCTATTCCCGTATCTATCTCTGTCAAGTTTGTCTCCTTTTGGGCCGTCTGTTTGTTTTGCGGCAACTTTCTCCAGAACTGGCCGCTACGACCGCCACAACTTGTGTCCACCATCTGTTGTGGTCATCTGTAACTTATGCTGTGCGTGCATCTTTGTTCCATCTTGTTTGCTTGAGACGCTTGAGTTTATGTTTGAGTTGAGAGATGACAAAGTTTGCGGTTGTCCCAGCTTGGAGAGAACTTGTCATAAGATGTGGTGTTATATCAACATTTGAGAAGACAACAATAAACTAAGTTGGTATCATATTGTTTAGTTTGAAAGCCAAAGAAAAGATGGATGGATTTTCCAAAGAATGATGTAAAAGAAAAAGGAGTAAATGATACTGTGACGTCTGATAGGAGAGAATGGAAGAAGAAAATGTGTTGCGCCGACCACAAGTAAAATGGGATAAGAGCAGGAAGATGATGACGGTATCATATTGTTAAGTTTTCATAGCATAGCAAAGCACGTTAATAAATAAGGCTCTTTTTGGAAACGATTGTAATTTTCTGTCTAGTGGCCATTCTTTTTTCTTGCGAGCTTTTTGTTTTCGTAATGTCTTTTTTAGTAATTAATTGCAACTGCCAAAATCGCTATAAAATAGATGTGTTCGGTTTTATGCCGTATGTGATAATTCATTAGCCGAATAATAGGCTATTTTACCCAAAAAAAAATTGTTTGTCCGAAAGATATTTATGGATGGATCTCCAAAACGGGCGTATTCGTGTGATCGCTCTGGTGCTTTTCAGATATTGATTTTTAATAGTAATTATGTATCTCATTAAAAATAATGATATTCAAATAGTATATTTTTACTATTGGCCTTCAATTTACACAAACAGTTATGAAAATATTTAAGTTCAAAAAATTTCGCGACCAGAGCAATCATAATTGGTGCCAGAGCGATCATAAATGGTGAAATCAGTGAAACAAGAAAATTAATATTGATAAAATATTATTTATTTAGCCGTTTTCAGTCATATTCAGTGTACGAATAACAAGATTGATGTAAGAGAAATGTATCATTTTAGAAAAATATCGTTATAATTTCAAACTATTACATTATAATTTTAAAATAACAAATTAACATACTTATAAAAAACAACTTTTAGCTTAGTTTCATTTATTTGGACTATATTATCCGAACTTTCCCTACTTTTCTTCCTACGAACCTTTTGCTGGCTTGGAGTCAAATCACTCATTGGTAGTACTGTGCCCCGAGCTTTTTTCCTTTGGTGATTTTCTCTTGACTTTGCAAAACATTGTCCGTATAGATCTGGATTATTTGTCATGTAAAGATCATTTCGCTGTGTCGGAAGACAAAAATGGGGAAAGCGGAAATTGGTCATATAATAATTATTGGTGGAGATTATATTTCATTTTACTTAGGTACACCTCTGTCCAACCCTTCGGGGATTACAGGTGTGATGTTTTGTTATGTTTAATTGCTTGAAGTCGTTGGTTCTAGCAATACTTATCATTATTTTGTGTTTCTCAGCACTTCGCTCACAGCAAAATCAACAGATTCAGATACCTCTCTGTTGTCGAACTCCATAGAATAACTCTGTATTTTTTACCATACCTGCGAGTAAACATTGGCTGAATGTTTTTGTCCAGTTTTCTGTTGTGAGGAATTGAAAACTTTGAACTGAATGCACATTTTAGGCTGAGAGCTTTAGTCCTGCTTGTAATTTTCAAAGTATCAGCTGACGATATTTCCACCGAGATACAGCCAGCTGACGTTTGTTTTTATCCATAACTTCATGTAAACTATCATCAGGTGAAATTTGAGTCGAGAGGAAATTACTGAAAGTAAAATAAAATAAAAAAAAAACATTTTTGGGTAACCAGCTGACGTGTTTTCAACCATGGTACAGTCAACTGATTGATTTTATTCTTCGTGATATAAGATAATCTTCAATATAAACCAGGTTTCAGTTGGGAGGAAATGACAATATTTTTTTTCTTCGTGTTTGAACGGCTATTGCTGCTTATCCCACCAACGAACCACAGCTGACTTCCACGAATCTTTATGATACAACTCCCTCATGTAGCTTACTATTATGACTTGAGAAGAAATCACTGACGAAATTTAGCTCCCCCTTTTCCCGCTCTATGAAATGTTTTTCTTCGAGGCATGGTTTCCATCTGCAACAATAGTTGATATTAAATTTTAGAAAAGAAAAGCTTATAGTTGCGGTTAGCTAAATGCCAATATAATAATACTTATCATCATAGTAAAATACGTCAAAATCCGTTTATGGGTTTAGGTTATCCAAAGAAACCCAGAAAAGGATATAAATTAAATTTTATATGCATAGTTCTTCGTTTGTCATTGTAACAGTCTGGACTTAAAACAGATTTTTAACGTACAATTAATGCAAAATATCATTGCTCTGGTCTTTTTGGACAGAGCAATCACAGCCACAGCGATCAGAAAAAGTCACTAAATCATAAATTTAGCCGATTTTAAAAGTAGTAGAAAGTTGTGATTACGTCTCATAAAAAACACTATAATGATCTCTTTATTCACATAGCAAACACATTTACAAGCTTACTATTTAATTTAAATAACGAGCCATAGTAATCATAAAATTCGAGAACCAAATCCAGAGCAATCATAAACTTACCTTCGTAAACTTACCTTCGCGGGTACGTGGCAGACAGGTATCCTCCTCGGCGGTTAGACCACTGCTGGCGCTGCCCACCGGGAGAGGAATAGAGTGTCTATAACGCGTAACTAGGGATGAGGGCGATGTTTTACCTCAGCGCAGAGCGATGAGATAAAATGCCCGGTCACGATTTTAAATTCAAATTGAGGCAAAAGTATTGTTAATATAACTAAAAATATTTTATTACTATGAAGATTAACTATTTGTTATGTAATCTAAATAAGTTGTTTCATATGAACCATCTCATTAAAAATTTAAAAAATATTTTTTTCATTCAATCTGGAGTCGGGTCAACCCAGAGCGATCAGGATTTTAGGGTTTAAGATTTTTTTTTAAATATTTAAAATAAACATAGTCATAATATTAGCCTTGTACCACGTAGATTAGACACCGAACTGTATATAAAAAAATATTATGAAAACGGTTTCCGATTTTAAAATGGGTTTATCCAGCCCGACACGAAAAAAAATGCCTCTGGAGATTGTGCCTTATCCAAAAAATACTTCACCCTTATTTTATCAACATTGACGATGATACGTTTCTAAAAATCACAAATCGGTATCATTTTACAGGCGTTAAGACGCCACAAGCCGACTCCCGAATTTCTAAGCGTTTAATCTTTGTCAATATTCATTGATTAAAAAAAAATACACGTTCATTATTTTTAAATACTCTAACTCACGAACTAAATAGATTTTCAATTTATTTATGCAGTAAACTACCCTATTATAATGAAGGCGAAACAAGTGTTAACTGCAACGTATATTAACTGAGTCAAACTTGTAGAAACACAGCTAGCAAGCTTCTTTCAAAGTGTGCCACGCCCACCACACTGAACCACACAAGCCAGCTTTCAATCAATCAACTCTATCACAGCTCACTGCAAAGCGGCTTGACTACTATTACCTTCAAATCAATATAATTTAACTTGTAAGTTCTGATGGAAATGTACCTTGCTTTCCAGGAAGCAGAAATTATAGGTGATCACTGACACTGTCTTCATTTCCATCATCCCGTGGTAAGGCACAGGCCTCTCCCCAGGCTTTCGGTGTTTGCCTGCCGGGGTTGCGGGACTGCCTAAACAGGTATCCGTGACCCTGGAACGTAAGGGCTATTGAAGGAACACAGGATTATGATCAGAACTTACTTGATGATTTTACCATGTAAAATAAATCGGCCAAGTGCGAGCCGGACTACCATCTAAATTAATTAATTAATATAATTAATAATACATATTATAAATGCGAAAGTAACTCTGTCTGTCTGTCTTTTCTTCACGCCTAAACTACTGAACCGATTAGTGTGAATTTTGGTACAGACATAGTTTGGAACTTGAGAAAGGACATAGGATAGTTTTTATTACAAAATTAAAAGAAAAACTGCCGGAATTCACTATTCCACGCGAACGAAGTCGCGGACAAAAGCTAGTTATCTATAAAACGGCCAAAAATATCATGTCTGTTGTATGGGGGGCTCCTTGATTTTTTATTTTACTCTATTTTTTGTGTTTGTTGTTGTAGGGGCAACAGAAATACATCATCTGTGAAAATTTCAACTCATAGTCGGTTTGTTTGTCAGTCAAAACAGACCCACGGACATACAGACAGACACACGGACAGCGAAGTCAGTAATAGGTTACATTTACCCTTTGGATATACCCCTAAAAAAGCTTTCGGTGTTTTGAATCTAGGATAATGCGGGCCACTGAACTACTTTTAATCATAGATTCTAGTTAAAGAGACATTTAAGCAGTGAAAACTTTGGAACAACCATAACTTCCCGAAAGGCTTTAAAAGTGATAATCATTTTTGTAGACCCTGAGGTGTCTTATGGCCTTGTTACCATAATGATACCAGGAAAAAAATATCTCTATCTATGTATATGTGTTGCCAACGTTAGGCAAGCGCTAAAAGATTATCTGAAGCTAGCATACGTCACGGCATCGAGGTCGCATCCGTATGCTAAGTTTGGTGTAGTAAAATGTAGTTGCTATGCAGATAGTAAAGGATAGCATTGAGAATTATAGCAAGCTTGACGAATCTCGCAGTCTGTTGTGGTACGTGTGTACAAAAGTATGTGAGAATGGATGTAGGGTCTTTGTTTTTCTTTTATGTAAAAGACATGATTTTGAATTTAAAATACTTTTTTCCCGGCAGTACAAACCCATGGGACAATAAAAATAAAAACCTTAAAAAAAGTTGCCCCACGCTATGAATTTCTCCTGTGTCGTGGGTGCGTTAAAAAATATTTAAGTTCAAATACAACTAACACCCAGACCCGGAACAACTACTCGTAGATCGTACAAATAATTATGTTTTTGATCCGTACGGGAATCGAACTCACCTCATGCAGAGCGGTAGTCAATCACTAAGCAACTGTACGAACGGCAAGATTTATAAAATCTCTATCGTTTTTCTAGTGGTCACAAGCTCCACTGTTTATTACAATTGATTGGAATAAACTTACGAAAGCTCGTGCCATCATGATGTAAATCTTTGTCCTTATTTCTCAACAAAATTAAGTCAATATTAGTAAAATGGCTTTAGGGATTAACCGTGCGATTTCCTGCCACCGTAGGCGCGGGCATGCGAAATGTGAATAATGGGTTACTCGCCGTCCGATCATAGAACATGCACATATTTCACGCGCGCTTCAAATAGCTGTCAGCAATCTGATGGGCCCCCCTTAGAGGACCAAAGCTTGCTGGGGACTGTCTCATCAAGTAATCGTGATTCTGGAACGTAAAGGGCTATTGAAAGATTACCGTGGATTTTAGTCAGTACAAGTCTGAGAGTCCCTCCCGCCCTGCCCTGGGTGGGAGGACTCAAAAAAAGGGATTAACCATAGTATATGAATATCAAGGATTCAATATAAATCCTTTAACCTGAATTTCAAAGGACAAATCAATAAGATTAAGATATCCTCGCGGTCTGTTACCAAGCACCAGCAAGGTCTTCGGTCCATCTTACACGAGTCTTAAGATAACATAAATTACCCAATTTAGGTTACAGGTGTGTGTTTGTTCGTTTTCAAAGTCGTTTGTGACGTCACACTTCCATATTTGTACAGTGTTGTACGAAATTCAGCCGTTTTTTATTTCAATTGTACAATTGTTCAATTTATCTTTTTGTGAATTTGTCTTTTTCAGAAAACGAAATTTTCACGATTTAAATAGATACTTCACATTTAGGTGTTGTGTTTTCATACTTTTCATTTATTAATTTCATGAAGGAGGGCTGACTGTAGAAGGAAGGACTGTATGTTGAACAGCCTTAAATTAGATTATGTTTTATATTTGGGTTGTGATATGTATAATATCTAAATCATTATATCAGCAAGTTAAGCTATCAAGCTGGTGCATTCATATCGTACAATTTGTTTTTTTTTTAACGTGGTAAAATCATCAAATGATTCCTCCCACCAGGGCAGAGCGGGAGGGACTGTTAGACTCGTACTGACTAAAATCCACGGTGTCCTTCAATAGCCCTTTACGTACCGGGGTCACGGTAAATCATAAGTCCCGCGACCCCGAGAGGCTTTGGCCCTCTAGAGGGGGGCCCCGTCATTTTTGCTGACACTCTTTTAGGCGCGCGTGGAACACAACGCGCCGTCGATCCGGGCATGGTACCCATGGTCGGACAGCGAGTTGCCCAAACTATATCGTACAATAGGACATGTTTGAAAGAAAATATTACAGAAAAGAACAATTTTCTAACACAACGAGATAGCAGTCAAACGCTAAACCATCTCTAAAAAACAACAAATGGCGGTGGTGTACCTTATATTATATTATATTATATCTAAGATCTTCTAGGTACTCCACTTTCCTATACCCTATGAATCTAGCAGAGCAATAGATGAAACTCATTGCTTCCTTCGAGAAACTCAGATATATCAGGGTTTGTGAAAGCAGAATAAGTGCCAGAATTACTATTTTGTGTCATCAGTCTACCAAAAGTCAGGAACATCGAATGGGTGGATACAATATTGATGACTGTGGATATATAGATGGATATTTGTCAAATTAACTACGTGGAGCTCACGATCTCTTCCGCTTTCTTTCGTTTAATCTTTTCCAATTGATAAATTGCTATCATTCCTTCCTCATTCGATTTGTTACCAAATCCCTGCGAATCGCATCCGCGTGTTATATCATAATATTGTGATAAAAATAAAGCAAACATTGGCCAAGGCTGGCCCAGGATGAGCTCCCAAACTCACTATGAACATTAAATTATATTATTAAAACAATAAACAGAACATACGAGATAACAGCAAACTGACTCGACCTCCATACTGAATTTATATTATCACAAGAACTAAAATATTATTTGAATAGATTAATATTTAAATCCGAAACATCCTAACCTAACAAAATTCAGCATTCCACTCTCAACTTTTGCTATCAAAAAATAAGGTGTGTATTTGGTTGCAGTGAATAGTTGATAGTGTGAGCGATTTGCAAAAAGGAAGATAATAAAGTAGGTTGCTAGAACCGGATTGGACCGGTTTGAGGCACATGTGCTTCATTACGTGTCGATTGAGGCCTAAGGTACTGTTACGTAATGGACTCTGTTCTTCATAATGGATATTGTTGAATTGATATTGTATAAGGAAACTGTTAGAATTTGCATATAATTTGCAATAGATAGGTAACATATTATATATATTTCTATTGGTGGATATAAATAAGAATAATATAAATAAAAGCTTTATGTTTTTTTTTAGAAACATTCAACTCATTCTAGTATCATCTTAAAGTTTTAGATACTAAATAATTTTAAAGGAAGCCAGACACCATTAGACATTTTAAAATGGACTCAAAAACTTAAAATTGATTGATCTAAATGTTACAAAGTGTTTTAATTTGAATTTATTCAGTAAACTTACATCCTTCAAGTTCTGCCTTTAAACTCGTTTCTTTGAGTAATTAATTAATTGAGCTCCGTTCAACTCATCTGCTCTACTAAGTCACCGGTTTTCACAAAATTAAACTCCTTTAATTAAATCAAGTTGCTACTAAGAAAGTTTCCGATCTACTAATCAAGAAATATCTTTTTTAGAAAGAAGCCATCACTTTTCTTTTGAAGTCAATATAATGTTTAAAAGGAATCAATTAATCCTTAAGCTATATATAAATTCTCTACATTCAAGTATTATGCCAAAATGAATAGCATATAATCATCTCCAGGGTTTCATCTATTTGTGTACCAAAATTCATCAAGATCGGTTAATTGATTTAATTGTGAAAGCGAAACATACAAACACACTCACTTTTGTATAAAATACAACGCTAGGACCACTAATTTAAAGATATTTCCACTTAATCCTACAGTAGAAATATTTATACATAAGATAAAAACTAGTTAAAAATCTGACCATACTGCAGATGTCAATAGCCACCCAAAGTCTATTGCCTACGTCTATACAGACACGCAATTGGCGCCCGATACAGTAAAATAGGTCAAAGCGATTAACAGTGCGTAAGAAATAGATTTCAATTGTGTTGCTATGAATATCCTACGAACAGCACTCACAGCTCACAGCTTGACAGAATACTCGCTAACTTGGTAAAAGGGTACTAAGTTACGATATTTATTTTTTGGGAAGATTTATCACCTTGAACTCCTGATAGTCCGTGACGGCCGTTATCAGATAGAGGCTAAACTAGTGGTAATCGCTTCACAATACTACTCATTTATCATTAGAACATGTGAAACCTTTAATAGGGTATTTTTTTTTTTATTATCGTGGTAAAATCGTCAAATGAGTCCTCCCACCCAGGGCAGGGCGGGAGGGACTGTCAGACTTGTACTGACTAAAAACCACGGTGTCCTTCAATAGCCCTTTACGTACCGGGGTCACGGTAATCCGTTAGTCCCGCGACCCCGGCAGGCTTTGGCCCTCTACAGGCCCCGTCACTATCGCCGTCGTGAGGACACGGCGGTGCTCTGCCCAAGCGGGGCAGTCCTGCACCGTATGCTCCACCGTGTCCTCCGGACGATTTTAATAGGGTATGCCTTAAGAGTGAGCTTGATCTGTTCACAACTAGTGTCCAGGAATTAAAGAAAGTATTATGTAAGTTTTTCTTTGAAAACTAAATTGAAAATGATCTTGATCGTTCTTTTGAACCACTTCGCATGGTATTTTTTATTTGTATTTTCCGCTTTTTGTCAATTGTGTATATTTGCTTAATAGTGGAAACTTGTAATTGACTTTCTTACTTATATCCTAAATTTTTACACAAATGTATTAGCTATAAGTTTCTTAAAATATCCTAAATCGCTTTACGCTAGAAATAAACAACTTATCTCGATTGCCATCTTTTTTTGTTTTTTTTTTTCGTGGTAAAGTCATCAAATGAGTCCTCCCACTCTGGGCAGGGCGGGAGGGACTGTCAGACTTGTACTGACTAAAATCCACGGTGACCTTCAGTAGCCCTTTACGTACCGGGGTTACGGTAATTTGTGAGTCCAGCGACCCCGGTAGGCTTTGGCCCTCTACAGAACACAACGTGCCTCCTCCTTCGCGAGCATGACTGCTTCGCAGAAGGAGGGTCCCCTTCCCACTCCGTCTCGCCCCGCAGTATGCCCTCGACCAATGCCGGGCTCGATAGGTCTCCGCCTATCGCCGTCGTGAGGACACGGCGGTGCTCCGCCCAAGCGGGGCAGTCCTGCACCGTATGCTCCACCGTGTCCTCCGGACAATCCTCGCAGTGGTGACACCCAGGCGTTTCTACCCTCCTCATCAGACACAGGTACCTCCCGAAACTTCCGTGTCCGGTGAGGACCTGCGTCATGTGGTAGGTAAGGACGCCGTGACGCCTATCCAGCCACTCCTCAAAGAGGGGTCTTACCGCCGCGATTGCGGTGTGCCCGGTCTCGATTGCCATCTTAGGTTGGATCTGTGTCTGTTACCAATCAATGATCGTATTTGCCTTTTTGTCTTTTCTATAAACGTTATGGCAGATAAAATCCACCTATGTCCCATGTTGAATGTATTAGAACCCAACGTAATTTTTGACTGTAGTAAATAAAATGAATGACAATTTTTTAAGGCCTTTTGGTCTCTTCTCAGGAACCCTATAACACTTATAGATATAGACAAGGTCAATGTTGTTTTAAAGTTATCTAATTGAGCAGTATGTCGCAGTCGATATGTTTGTCACCCTTCTAGAAATGAATTAAATAAATATAGGTCATATTATACATATATTCCACAGTACACCGCATAAATAAACACGAATATAATGGTTGGCTTTGGCTTTGTGTATTAAAACTACGGAAACAGACAGACTGACAAATGATTTTTATTAAACTTGCGTTTAACTAAAAGTTTTACAATTGTAAGTAAAGAAAAGGGTTTAGTCATCCACAAATATAGCATACAAAGCAAAAGTACAATACTCATAATAAATGACAATCTGATTCACCCATAGTAATATATTATGTATTTCAAGTAAAACAATGCGGTTCAGTGCATTTTCTTCTGAGTCACCGAGCCACCAAGGCTGGTGAAAACAAAAGATCTTCCGACAGTACGGAACACATGTCTTCTTTGTGCACATAAGTGTAATTAATGATATGTACTTACCTGAGTACATTGTCAATATAATACTTATTTAATGAAGTAAATTGTTGCGGTTCGAGGAAAGAATATTTTCTGGGTTATGTCACTGCAGTCGCGCGAAAATAAAGTTTTCACATCTGTGTAAAGTAAAAAATACACTTTTTTTTTGCAAAATTTTCCTGTTAGTGACAAGTTTTACATTATAAATGACAACATAAACCAGTAGAGTATGATTATGCAGAATGTTTTATGAAAAAGTAAATTTATAAAGACATCTCTTACTCAAGGTCTTAGAACTCTTCTACATACGGCTATGAGTAAACTCTCTCACCTGTGCTAAAACTGAATGCGTTTTTTCAAAATCCCTTTGTCCTGGGGGAGAAGAGACAATCAGTTTCGTACTGATTAGAAACCCACCCGATTCCTCCAGTTGCCCTAAGCGTTTTAGGTTCACGATGCCCTTTGACGGTCCCACGATCCCGGCCGATGTTAATGGGCCATCATCAGTTTGCGGGCAACTTCTTGAGGCGTGCGTAGAACACTACACGGCGTCCACCCGTGACGATCGGACGGCAAGCTACCCGTCACTGGCCGTGCGGCTTTTACCCTGAAAAGTAAAATTTACTAGGATATTATATTTCTATTATCACCATCACTATACTTTACATTTCTTCATACTGCACAAAAAGCTATGAGTTATCCCCGAGGCTGATCAAAACATTTGTTCAAACGTTGGCCACCTGAACAATGTTGGAGATGTAATCAATTGCTGTGCTCCAATGTTTGTCCTCATCGACCAATATGGTGTCGTCTGGACACTTGAGCAAAGACAGTGTGTTGACTGAGAGCAATGTGTGCCAGATATGTGATCATGTGGGGTTGTGAGACCAGCTGAGTCAATCTTATTTTGATAAAGGATTAAGTCTGAATGTAAGACTAGTTACCATATTCCTCAATACTTCTTTATGTCTAGGAATGGCAAAGGGCCTTTGGAACTGCTGCCAATCATAGCGATACACAACAATTGAGATGGATTGTAAATACGCATTATGTAGTAGTTCTACACAGGGTCATTTGTATGGAAATGTATGGAGATGAGAGATACAAACATTGAAAATGTTATATTGGTTAAAGATACACAATTAAAATCAACTTAGCTGATGAAAGCTAAAAACAACGGGATTTTTTTTCGACTGGAAGGCTTGCCATCAGACTAGACTGTGACCAAACGCGAACCCACCATAAACAAAAAAAAAAGATGATTACATGTTTACCCCTTTGGAGCCCTGACTGCCGCAATAAACGTCAGTACAAACACGAACTGATATTAAACGCCAAATTAAAATCAATTGTCGTATTATTATTTATTTGACACCGCCATTATAATGTCCCTCCGTTCAAATTGAAGCCAGGGTTTAATTTACGGCCAAATTTAATATATTAACTGATGGAGAATAAATTGTACGTTTTATGAGATTGTCTTCCGCTTGGCGAACGGTTTTATGTTCCTTGTTATGTTGGGAGCTTGGTAGTGAGGCAGGTCATGGTGTCAACAGGAGCTCGTTAGAACTCTTGGCAAGAATATTATTGTGCATGAATGTAGACCATTGACTACTCAATGACAGATGAAAAGATGAGTGACAGGAAATAATTTGGGAAATATTAGTTGCAGTAAGTTTGTATTTTGAGAGCAGTGGTATCAGCCCCGACTTACAAGTTATAAGATCATGGGTTCGAACCCAGTCAGGCGCATCTCTCTGTTTATTTCAACACCACTGCTCTTAGAACGCTGAAGGAAAACATCGTGAGGAAACCGGCATGTTCAAGAACCATAAATTCGTAGACATGTGACATCTACCAACCCGCACTGGGCCCGCGTGGAGGATTATGGCCCATTTCCTCTCACAGAGAGGAAACCCGTTTCCCAGCAGTGGGAACATTAAACGCTGATAATGACGAAGTTTGTATTTTGTAACGAAAAAAACTACACGAAGTAGAAGATGGTTAGCTGGTCATTATGAAGCTTGGTCATTGGCATTGGTCATTGGTCACTGACTTTTGTGGCAAAAACCTTTCAGGAATGCATGAAAAGAACAAGTGTTTCAGCACATTATTAACGTATTGTCCTTATAAAACATGAGCAATGTTTTAGAACTAAACATAATTATTAAAATAAATATCGTCCATGACATTATACTAACTACAATGAACATCCTTATATAGTCTCAATAAAAAACTAAATTGCAACAAAATAATTACATAAAAATACCTAGCTAGATTATTTATTTCGGGAACTTTCTAATGAGTATAATTTGATAAAGTTATACTAACGACCTTAGCTGTCAGGATCAAGATATTAAGTTATTATTATTTTGGACAAAACCATGTGAAGATCATTGTGTGCACACAGATAGTATATTATCAGTAGTCTCACTTGGAAGTAGAGACTTTCAAAGTGGTATAGAAAGAGTATACTGGTAAGTAAATGTGTGGAAACGGATGTCATATATCCTTTTTTAAATTCCTTCGAAATACTCTTCACTTGAGCGCAGCTGTAGTTTAGTATGTTCTTCTATTAAGTGTCGTAAGGCGTAGGTTCAAATCCCAGCAGATATTTAACTGTGATACAAGCAATAAAATGACATCCACCAATTCAGTGATGTACATCGTGTAAATAGTTGGGTTTTTTTACCTAATTTTTTCCATTTTATTGTCCTCCCGTGGGTGGATGGAACGGAAAGAACCATCAAACTCGTTCTGACTAAAATCACCGAGTTCCTTCAATAGCCCTTTACGTTCCAGGGTCACGCTTACCTGTTTAGACAGTCCCGCGACCCCAGGTTGCTTCACTTTAGGTATGGGAACACTTCGTGGTATTTTAGTAATTTATTAAAACCACTTATCCTGCATCCACTAAAGAAATTGGCTTTTTTATCGTGGTAAAATCATCAAATGGGTCAAGGGCAGAGCGGGAGGGACTGTTAGACTCGTACTGACTAAAATCCACGGTGTCCTTCTTGACAATATTTTGAAAGTATCCATGTGGCCTTTTCGTCTATTGTTATTCTTAGCCTTCTGCGTTAAGTATTATTTCGGGCGCAGCTCATTATGCGGCAATTATTGTTAACGTGCAAAGTTGCAGCGCTATGGAAATAGCAGCGTAGGCCAGGAGCCCGGCAGGCGGCGCACTGCTCATATCATGTAGTTTTTTTACTGGTTACTGTTACATTTCGCTGCTTTGAATACAAACATTATTTGAACTGGAATATTAGATTTTTAGTAATAATGTATCCAGTAAAATAATTATTTCCTGCGTATTTAGGCTTATAAATTATTTGTCAACTTATTTCACTTAACAACGTTTAATTTATTTCACTAACTTTTATTACATTTACTTTACTTTATATTTCTATGATCTACAAGTAGTTGTTTCGGGTTGGGTGTTTGTGTACGTGAGTTTATATGATTGTAAACGCACCCACGATACAGTAAGAAATTCCTAGTGAGGGGCAACAAATTTAAAAAAGAAGAAGTACTAACAATACATTATGTTTCAGTGCTAAGTTTATCTTCTAGTAGTTTCTCTGAAAGTCAGTTCATTTTCAATAAAAGGTCTCTCAGCAATGACTCAAGCCTTGCATTTAGATCACAACTTCACAAGCATATCTAGCATGAAGGTAGCATATCAAAATTACCATAAAGTAGTATAAAAGTAATATAACGACTGTAGCACAATAAAACTGTATCATATATTATATTTCTTACAGATTCACCATGTTGTTGAAATTTTTTATAAGCTTCGACCTCAAATACAAGTTCTATAATATTGTTGGAAAATAACTGAATATTTTGAATAATCTAGAACTGAGTATTTGTGTGAAAGATTTGCGTTGTTGTTTTTCTTATTTGTCACTGAAAACCTATCTTATCCTATCTTTTGTTTAAATCTTTTTAATAAAAGATAGTGGGTGTACTTAGACTAAATAAAGCAACAACCTTAATTTTGTAATGCAAATTCGCAAGGTAAGAACAATAAAAAAATGTTTATTTTATAAAAAGAGGCTTACTTTTTATAAAATAAACATTTTGATTGAATTAGCTCATAATATAAACTATGAATTTCATTAACGCTCATATTTTTAAGAAACTCATGTTCTTTCCATAGTTAATTTTCAACGTGCTTCCTAAAATTCGCGTAGGCCATAGCTCCTCTTCTACCGCTATCGGGCCGGCGCAGGCGCATACAACATTAATCATAGCGTTATCTGACGTGCACATGCGTAGCTCTGGGGCAGGTCGTACACCTCGCTATCGGGAGGCTAAATAGGCATATCTTTACGCTATGACGTTTGAAAGGGTAAGTAGAGATACGATAATTTTAAAATTTAGTATCGCAGCCGGGCGTTTATCTTTATAACGGTTGCTAAGGCCGTTCCGTGGATGGGTTACCATTCATTACACACTCAAAGCACCTCGTAAAGCACGTTAGGAAGTTGGTCCAGGCTTTCTTTCGTTTTTTTTTTTGGCAATCGGTAGTCAGAACCAGTTTTGCCAGTTGATATTATGTTACCCACTTGAAGAGGTCAGGTAAGCAGTCGCTGCCTATTGTTATTCAGCATGTGTTTAGACTTGAAGTCAGCCCCAATATGAAGCAAAAGCTTGATGACGAAGTTATCCATATAATCATACAGCTTATTTAACGTATCAATGTAATATGTAGATAGTAATTCATGCTTGGTAATAGTAAAACATGTTACATCAGCGCCATCACCTCCAAATTATTACACGCTATGTTTATTCAAGATCGTACATAATTATTTCCTAAATAATACACGTTCAAGTCAACGCGAAAATATTTGCCACCAT
The DNA here is from genome assembly GCA_943136025.2 of Agrotis puta. NCBI lineage: Eukaryota > Metazoa > Arthropoda > Insecta > Lepidoptera > Noctuidae > Agrotis > Agrotis puta. Next base: position 16,908,150 of record OW964184.2, on the reverse strand, counting down.
TGAAGCTGATATTATATTAATAGTAAACTTTATTTCTTAACGCCATTTTCAGAGACTAATAAGTTCAATATTTTGAGCAAATAGTATGTAACACACACCTTTACACATCAAGCCATACATAATCAGTATACGCTGACCATTCTTTGCTCCGAAAGATCATAGAAAAGCCAGACCATGATAAAATGGTTTTGTAGTTTTATGTGTAGATACAGTACTGACATTGTGTAAAGTGGTTGTAAGCGCTGCTACTGAGCATGGTGTTCTAGGTTAAATTCCCGGATACAGCACAGATGCCATTGGCAATCAGGAGTTATGAAGTAGGTGGCAATATGCATGTCATCTTCAGATTTAGGTAGCGGAGTAGCTGCAGAGTGCCTGAAAACTGAACTTTTTAAATTAGGTCACATCTGGAGCACGATATCTGTTTTTTTCGATAATTATTGAGATGTTACCATACTGTCAGTAACTCAAGTATTATTCATTAGTGTTAAAAAAACCGGCCAAGTGCGAGTCGGACTCGCGCACCGAGGGTTCCGTACAAACCTGCAAGGTTTACAAAGTTCGTTCATTACGACAATCGCGCGAGTTTCAAAATATGTGGTATCAATGGTTGTACTTTTGCGTTGACTTAGAACTATTTTTTTCACGGGTTAAAGGCAATTAGATCTAAGTATTTGATATGAATTTCAACTTGATAGCTCTACGCGTTCATGAGAAAAAAAGTAATAAGTTTATATATTTTGTAATGTAACTAAAAATTTAAGGTTTTCGGAATTTTTCCTTTATGTGTGCTATAAAACGTTGCTTCATGCCAAATTTCAAGATTCTAGGTCGACTGGAAGTACCCTTTAGGTTTTGATTCCCTTGCGAGTACTTGCGAGTTTCAAAATATGCAGCTTAAATTGCTGTTTCTTTTGATTGCGTTGACATAGAAGTTTGATTTTGTTACAGTTTAAAGGTATTATAGACCTGAGTATTTGGTATGAATTTCAATTTAATACCTCTACGCGTTTATGAGGAAATGGGTAGTAAGTTTAAAATTATTAAAAAATATATATTATGTGATGTAACTAAAAATTTATGGTTTTCGTAATTTTTTCTTTATCTATGCTATAAGACGTTGCTTCGTACCAAATTTCAAGATTCTGAGTTCACGGGAAGCACCCTGTAGGTTTTGATTCCCTTGCAAGTGTCGAAAATTTGCGGCATAAACGGCTGTATCTTTTGATTGCGTTGGCTTAGAAGTTTGATTTTTTCACAGCTTCAAGGGACAGTAGACCTGAGTAATTGATATAAATTTCAGCTTCATACCTCCACGCGTTCCTGAGAAAAAGGGTCTTGACAGACGGACGGACAGACAGACGGACAACAAAGTGATCCTATAAGGGTTCCGTTTTTTTCCTTTTGAGGTACGGAACCCTAAAAAAAAGTAAATATGATTTAATTCTTGTAAATCCAAAGGATATGCAAGAGATTGTTATCACTGATATTATAATAGTTATACGGTTTCTTCTTACCTTAATTATCCTCTACCTGTTTCCTTTTGAAATTATTACAATTTATAAGCGAAGGAAATCAAGACAGCATTTGCATTTAATACTAAAACAAGTATGATTAGTTCTCCAAACGACCTCTTCATAATACTTAACTTGAAATACTCAATGGGAATAAAATTGTTGCTCTAAACATAGGTGCCATAAAAATCGGTGCCCAAACAGAAATACCTCATTTATGCTTATACAATATGGGAGCGCTGTGGATCTTGGACGTTATAAAACGTCAAATTGTAAGTGCATTGTTCGAATTTTCTATCGAGAGAACGAGAAAAAACAACAGTGGCGCTCGAACAGAATACTTGCATTTGGGCAAGCCCTTTGCACAGTAGTGGAACATTAAAGTCTTTTATAAAAATAAATCGATAACAAATCTCATCATTCATTTACGAATACAGGAACTTGACTTGCCTATCTTCAGTAAACTCTTTATCTAGTGACAAGACCCCAAACTCCCGCAGAATAAACCAGCCATCAGCAAAGAGAATGTACCACAACAGGCAGCTCGACCGTCACCTACATGGAGGTCGTCCACCGACCACTAAACACCGACTTTATTCCGACGAGTATTGTTTATGTTAATAAACACTTGTATCTACTCCATACCTCACCTACTTACGATTTAAGCACTACAGGAAAATACGCAGTCAATTGTTTATGAATTTCAAATCAGAAGTTGACAACTACGTGTATCATATACTATTCCACTTATGGCACCTGCGAAAAATATTGATAGGTGCCTTATGTGGAATATCTCAGGTGCCATTTCAGCGGCTGCCCAATTTTAATAATATAATGAAGTACGAAACAAAACGATATTTCATCAGCTTTGTTGTATTTTTAAAGGTAAAATAGGTTATGCTCTCGGCGTCATTCTAGCCCAATAGCAAGATGATTCTTAAGATGGTGTGAGTTCATCCACAAAGGACTGGACTCCTGCGCATCGGTGGAACTCAGTAGAAGCTAAGTTACGGGTAGCCGGGCCGTTGCACAGGATGGACCACTAAGATGGATATCAAAACCCCACCGATTAATGGTGGTCAGGTTCAAAGGAAAAATTTACATATATGCATATATGCCATACAATCTAAATTTTTCGAGATTTTTTTTAAAGGTATACCTCTACCGGGGTCGTGGGACTGTCTCGTCAGGTAACTGTGGCCCTGGAACATAAAGGGCTATTGAAGGATTACCGTGGATTTTAATCAGTACAAGCCTGACAGTCCCTTCCACCCCGCCCTGGGAAAGAGGCATCAAATGAGTCCTTATTTGATGATTTTACAACGATAAAAGAAATGGCATAAGCCTATATCAATACTGTAAGTATGTAATGATAGAAATACGAAATGAATTGATTAATTACCATTCAATTTGACGAGCATAGTTTTTGTGTTGACAACGCATAAAACTCTTTTAGTACTATTTTATTTGACTATCTTACAAGTAAAGTTTTTGGACTATTTCGATCAAGAGGCAATTCTTATTTACATCTTTAAAAACCTAAATATCCGGATAATTCAATAACAACTGAATAAATAAACAGTTATACCTTACACAAATCAACAACAACATTATACAACATTACTTTTCTTAGATAATTCTACGAAGGTTAAACAGCGTCAATATTTACTAAGGATTTGGTCCACATAATATGCAGTATTAGTATAAATATCGTATTTTATAAACAAACAGTAGATACAATAATGCTTATTAATTATTATTAAGCAAATAAACATTTTCCTTCCTCTGTAAACATATTATTGTGTAACTATGTATCCGGTAATTTATTAAAGTTGATTTCATTAAAAAAAAAACAGACTTGTTTACATCTGTTGATGGCAGTACACTCGCCTCTTTTTACACAATAAGTTACAGCTTAAATGTAGACCACCTTAATTATACTCTAAACTACACTACACTTCTAAGCCACTCTTCTGGCAGTGGTAGACGCCCACGGCGACGATCTCCGGCCACCGTAGGCGCGGGGCATCTGGGCAGCGAGTAATGGGAGACTCGCTGTCCGACAACGGACCATGCCCGGGTCGACGACGCGGTGTGTTCCACGCGCGCCTCAAGTAGTGTCAGCATAGTGACGGGGCCTGTAGAGTGCCAAAGCCTGCCGGTGCCGCGGGTCTCACGAATTACCGTGACAAAGGGCTATTGAAGGACACGTGGATTTTAGTTAGTATGAGTCTGACAGTCCCTCCCGCCCTGCCCTTGGTGGGAGGACTCATTTTTTACCACGCCAAAAAAAAGCCAGTCTTCTCGGAAAACAAGCGAAATTTTATGAAATTTTCTTGTTGAAGATAAAAGAAGAACTCTTTGAATTAACTTCTTCTCTTTTTCTTCTAGAAACATCCACAAAGCCTCTATCTATCTATCTATATTCTATATATATATATATATATATATATATATATAAAAGGAGAACTGACTGACTGACATATCAACGTACAGCCGAAACTACTGGGGCTAGGAATGTGAAATTTTGCACACGGCTTCCTATTATAATGTAGGGGAGCACTAAGAAGGGGTTTTTGGAAATTTTACCTTTAAGGGGGTGAAAAGGGGGAATTAGGAAAGTACGTAACCCACGCGGACGAAGTCGCGGGCAAAGTGCTAGTATACAATAAACAATGATTTTTCAAAGAAAATAAAACATATTTTTTTTCAATCAAGTAAAACATTATACAATTAGTATCAAAGGGAAGTTATTCTCAATTGTTTCCACAGTTTTTCATTTACCATGTCCAATTTATAAACTAACGAACTGCACTCTGAAAGAATCTCAACTATATTTGCTTTACTATAGGGTTTACTTTCGCATGGTGTGCCAGATCCTTGAGGTCGGTCAATGACCGGAGGTATTGCAATATCTATGCAACGTTGGGTCGCGATGAAAACTATATGTGCATGCATGATGGGTGCTGCTAACTGACCATTAATGGGTTTCAACACATTTTATTGTTATTGAACTTTTATGTCACTGATTCCATTTAGATTGACGTGAGGTAGGTCAGTTGTATCTCGTTGTTGGCCACACTTCATACATCATCGCTCTTGTTCTTATCTTAATGGAAACTATCAGAGGACAAAGTAAGGTCATCATCTGCTATAGCAAAGTCGAGACATTTATGACTTTTTTCTATCTTTCGTTGACAGGTGTCTGAATTTCAGTATTTTCTTCCTGTTCTTTTTTTTTTGGATGGTAAAATCATCAAATGTGTGCTCCCCTAGGTGGAGCGGAAATAACTGTTAGTGTTTACTGAATTATAGTGCATCTTCATAAAAGATTATTTCTCTATTTTGATTCTAATGAATGTCATATAATTTAAAATCGTTTTTAAATGCGCATTTTGTTTGTTTACTTTTGTAAAAATATTTAATAAATAAATTTATCTGTATAGATAAAAATGAATAAATTGTAAAGCTGTGATTACAGACAGAAAACTACATTGTTATTAGGATATTGAATATCCCACTATTGAATTTAGGACTTGGTTTTCGGACGAAAAAATGTATTTCTAAACTCTTAGTCTAGCCTACACTGCCTGCCCTGGATTTATAGATCGTATAAAATCAGCAATTTGCACAATTTAAAATAAAAGATCACATAACTAAGATTAATGTCATGTACCTATAAATCAAGTGTATTGCAGCGCTGCAATACCGACACATATGAATGTTTTCAAAACAAATTCATACGTAAGACGTGTTTTTATCTCAACTTATAATAACATGGATGACATCCCCTCAGCAATCATGTCATTGTGACGTCACAGATGAAATATTGCTTACTGCGTCAACGATGGGTAGGGATACTTGCATGATGGGTTGCCAGAACTGGTCCGCAAAAGTAAAAAATGTGTTTGATTGAAACTAACAAACACAAATCACTATGTAAGTTTTTAAACTGACATGCTTAAAAATACTTTAACTAGCTTAAAACGTTATTGGTCGCGGGACTCACGAATTGCCGTGACCCCGGTGCCGGTACCCCACGATAAAAAAAAAACATAAAACGTTATCTTACAATCAGCCCTTTGAAGTCCATTGCTGAACATAGGCTTCTCCAAAGCTGATCCACAACACTCTGATCTATGCGTTCTCTTTAAGAGTCATTCGGTTTTTTTTTTTTGAAAAACCCGCCACTCTATTCCCAAACAAATGCAACTCCTGTGCGCCAGAATCAACAGTGGCAACCACCAGAAAAGCGCTGAGACAATGAAGCTCGACGTGTCCCGGAGAATGAATTTACCTGTCTTGGATCCTGTAACGAAATTAATCAGAAAAGAATAGTGCAGGAGTAGGAAGTATGTAGTATCTACTTCCCTCCATCAAGCAGGAGACAGAACAAAACAAGGCCAATAGGCACAAAAGGACATTACAACTGTGAGAAGCCCAATTATCTATTTCAGTTTGGTTGTAAGAGCAACCAAGAATCTCTCCCACATTTGGCAAAGGACACCCACAATAAAAAAAAATAACTGTACAGCTCTTTTCCTGTGCCACTGGAATTGTCCATCTCTAGAAGGTGTCTAAGTCGTCTCACCATCTCACCTGCGTCCCCCAGCTAACTATAGTGTGGATTATGCAGTGTTGGAGTGAGGTTACCACTGCAAAAATGTTTACATAGTTTCCGACAACCAAGGTCTATTTAACCCATTATTATTATTCATCGGTCTTTGAGTAACGGCTGCCTACATTGTAAATAATTTATGTACTAATTCTAGCACATAGTTGTATTGTTTTATGTTACACGCTGTTATAGCTTGCGGTAGGTCAGTCTTCATTGTTGTCTAATGTTAGTGGAAACTGATCCTGCTCATGACATCTGGCTTCTTAGGGATGAACATTTATGGAGAGATTGTTATGATAAGCATGCGTCATATTTTGCCGTTGTTACTGCCACTTGGGTATATGGTATGAGTTGGAATAATAATTATAATTATCATAATATAACTGTATCATCAAATAGAAACAACCGTCAATATATTTTATGAAATAGCTAATAAAACCGCCTCTGGGAACACTACAGGCTTGCGATTATTGGGATCAACAAACAAACGTGCCAGCTATGAGTATTAAAATTCTGGACCAGGTAAATCTTGCGTACCTGGTTGAATACACCATCTTACCACTAGAAAGATAAACATCTGTTGATAACTCTTCTAAAAAAAACTGATATAACGAATGATATAAGGGTAATTTTGCAGTTACACTTTATTTAGACAAGCGTTACACAGATGTTTATATTTTTGTGGTAAGGCGGTAAATGATTTAGGCCAGAAAAAAATGAGTATAGGTATAAAAGTAAACTAAATGCACTTGACCACTCTGAAAAACATCATTGATAATTAGTACTTCACCCCTTTAACATTTAGGCAACTTTACGACATACGCTGCTAACGCGGCTGTTCTCATACAAAGTGAAAAAATGTGCTTTTGACAGTAGATTCTAGGAGAACAAATTCTTTATTAGGACGTTCCTAATGTCGAATCCGTCCTCCTAGAAGCCCTATTCTCGTAGGTTTCCACAACAACTAAGTAATTATTCTATTTTTCTATTGCCATCTGCAAATAATGCACTCACTGCCAGCCTGCTATGACTCCAACATTGTATTTTATATCCTAGCCAACCACTTCCGCGTTGGCTGTTGCACAATAGATTATAATGGACGATGTTTTGCCAGAAAACACGTACTGACAGTTTGTCGTAGGTCAGCCTTGAGCTGGTCGTGACCGTATGTCTGACAACAGGTCTCATAAAGATAATTCTCTTTTGCTCCACCGTTAGGGCTGTGATGAATGTCATTCAATAATCGAACATTAACCTTCCACTATTGTGATAAGGTTGAAAATCTATTGGAGAACTTTGACAGATTGAGGTAGGTTTATGTACTGGCGTCTGTACTTATGAAAATAACCTGGAATGTCATCTCACATTGTAACTTGCTCAAGTTACATGTTAGTACCCACAAGCAAAGAGGTCAACAAGTCACCAAGCCCTCCGCTTGGGCAGAGCACCGCCGTGTCCTCACGACGGCGATAGGCGGAGACCTCTCGCGCCCGGCATTGGTCGAGGCCATGTTGCGGGGCGGGACGGAGTGGGAAGCGGTCGCCTCCTTTTGCGAAGCAGTCATGCTCGTGAAGGAGGAGGCGGGCCGCCTGAGGGAGAGGACAGCGTCCTCCCTCCACCCCAGCCGCAGTGGTAGACGCCCACGGCATCGGACGTCGCAAGACGATCTCCGGCCACCGTAGGCGCGGGCATGCGGGCAGCGAGTAATGGGCGACTCGCTCTCCGACCATGGACCATGCCCGGGTCGACGGCTATTTGATGATTTTACCACGATAAAAAAAAAGACCTTCGTACCTAAAAGACGAGAACTTAAACACTGAGCCGCCTCGACGTGATGCATTATGATACCAATCATAGTTGTATTAATTAGATAAGCTTGGTGCATTTTATCCATTGCAGAATCATGTACCTGAAAGATAATTCCAATTTGCATTAGTTGTAAACATATTTTTAGGTTTCAGTAACATTTTTCAGTAGTTAAAAATATAATTGGATTTCCAGCTAAAGAACTGAAATGTTGAAAATAATTTTGATATTTAAATTGCAGAAATCACCCCTTTCTTACTACCTTAGGGATAGGCTCTCTGACGTAGATCTTATATACTTACTCCTTTTTTTTTATCGTGGTAAAATCATCAAATGAGGCCTCCCACCCAGGGCAGGGCGGGAGGGACTGTCAGACTTGTACTGACTAAAATCCACGGTGTCCTTCAATAGCCCTTTACGTACCGGGGTCACGGTAATCCCTTGGTCCCGCGATCCCGGCAGGCTTTGGCCCTCTACAGGCCCCGTCGTTTTTTTTTTTTTTTTTAATAAATGGCATCTCGCAGGTCAACCTAGAAGAGGTTGTGAGCTGCTTAACCGGACTTTTCTCTAGAGATGCCTTAAATTACTTTAAGGCCTCCAGCCAGAGCTTACAAACTAAATAAAAACTACAAACTAAGTGACCGCACGCTAAGGGCACCCCCTGTGGGGTTCGGACCTCGGCTTAGGGCGTCACTGAGAGAGGACAGCAAGGGACAGGCTGGATCACAATGGTTCATTATTTAGGGACTGATTTTTAAAACTCTACGGCTCAGCATCGCGGGCTGGCTCTTGCGAGGGACGGGGAGGGCATTGATTCGGACGTCAAAATCAAAATCAAAATCAAAATCAAAAGTTTTTATTTCACATAGGCCCATGAGGGCACTTATAAAACGTCGACAGCAGGTGCTCGGTTCGGGTTGGTCGATTCCATGGAGAAGAACCGGCAAGAAACTCCATGGTTACTCTTTTAAAATATGGTATAGTTTTACAAACAGATTGTTACAATTTTTCGATGCTTAGATATGTGAGAAAAACGTAGGCCTGGTAACAAAGGGGAAGTCCTAACTAAAATTAGTGCTACAAAAGAAGAAATGTATATATATACACACGACTTACAATGTTCTCACATTCACAAACAAAGAGTAAGGAAGAATCTATACAAAAAAAAGAAAGCTATAAAAGCTGGGTTAATTCTATAATGTCTTACAAACTGTAACAAATCTGAACTGGTATTAAAACTAAGGCAATATAATATTGCAAAACGAACACAATAATAAAAATAAAAAAATAAAAAACTATATACAAAAATAAGATGGAAGAATCCTATTATCCTAACACGTGGATGAGAGAAAATAAGTGCTGCTGCTGAGCTGCCAGGGAAGCCACATGTGCAGATGGAACTATTGCCACACATCCTTGTCTTCAACATAGTCCTTAATTTTGTAATATGCTTTTTTAATAAGGACACGTTTAATGTGGGTTTTAAACTTTCCCTCAGTTAGTCCAGTGACTGACTTAGGTAATTTGTTGTAAAAACGTATGCTGTTTACAAGGAACGACTTGCTCGTCTTTGCTAATCTGAATCTCGGTATTACAATTTCGTGTTTACTGCGTGTATTGATATTATGAAAATCGCTTCTAGTCTTGAAGAGTCCTAGATTTTTGCGTACATACAGAATGTTTTCTAAAATGTAATGTGAAGGCAGTGTTAAAATATCAATTTCTTTGAATTTCTCTCTAAGAGACTCACGAGGGCCCATTTTATAAATTGCGCGGACCGCCCTCTCGCGACGGTCGTCCTCGGCGGCGAGGACGGGATCGGTTTACGCTTATGTTTTCTGAGCGTGCTAGTTTCCCTACTGCTCTCCTGGAGGAGAGTGATGGGGTCATCGGGGGTGACAAGAGTATGCCTTGGTCGGCGAATTTTGCTGATACGAGACGGTTCGTATCGAGCGGCCGCTGCGACTAGGGGATTGGGGTGCCTGATGGCAGAGTCAAAGAAACGCTTGGAAAGGCGTTTCATGAATTGGAGAATGGTGGGGATTTTAAGGTCGAGGTGGAGGCTATCGTTGCGGACATAGAACGGGGCTCCCGTGACTTTCCTAAGATAACGGTTTTGAAGGACCTGCATTTTATAAAGGTGGCGGGGATTGGAGTGCGCGAATATGACACCGGCATATGTCATGATGGGGCGGATTACAGCGGTATAGAGGCGAATTTTGCATTTAAGCGATAATTTGCTTCTCGCTGTAATCATGAAGTGGAGCCTGCTTACGGCAAAGGCAGCCCGATTACGGGCTGCTTTTATGTGGGCGCGGAAGGACAGGTTACTGTCGAGGATAACGCCTAAGTACTTGGCTTGCTTCTCCCAAAGGATAGGCTTACCGTACATGGTTATCGGACTGAGGGGGCGGAGGGGAAGTCTTTTGAGCGGCGACCTAAAGAGGACCGCCTGACTTTTATCAGGGTTAACCTCAATTCTCCATTTCCTAAACCAGTCGCCGAGGGCGTTGGCTGCGGATTGGAGGGTTTGGGCTATAGCGGTTGGACTTTGGCCAGTGTAATACATGGCCGTGTCGTCCGCGAAGAGAGCTAACTGAGCCTTTTTGCTCTTGGGAATATCGCTAGTGAACAGCGTGAATAGGAGGGGCGAGAGGACTGAGCCTTGAGGGACACCGGCTCGGATAGGGTGAGGGGAGGAGAGGGCATTCCCGATGCGATAGCGGAATGTGCGATCTGACAAAAAGTCTCGTAGGATGAGCACGAGACGGTCTGGCACACCCATTTGGTAGAGCTTATATAATAAGCCGTTGTGCCAGACCTTGTCGAAGGCCTTCGCTATGTCGAAGAAAAGACCACCAGTCATTGCACCGCGTTGGAACCCAGCGCTAATGTGCTCGACTATACGGTGGACTTGATGGATGCACGAGTGACCGGTCCTGAAGCCGTATTGCTCGTGAGGAATGAGGCACTTGGCATCGGCGAAATCTCTGAGTCGCTTATAACTAAGTCTCTCGTAGATTTTGCCGAGAACGTTCAGGAGACTGATGGGACGGTAACTCGTGGGCTCAGACTTGGGCTTGCCTGGCTTAGGGATACCGATAACAGTGGCCTCTTTCCATGCCTGGGGAAAGATGTTGTTGCTCAGAGCGCCATTGAAGATGGCGGTCATTAACATAACGAGCTGGGCGGGGAGGATTTTAAATACCCTATTATTGATACCGTCCGACCCGGGAGCTTTCCGGGGTCGGAGACGTTTTATGATGTCCTGCACTTCGTCTGGAGTGACTGGAGGCAGAGGATCATCAGGGTCTTCTACGGGAGGGAGGGAGGTCCTACGTTGGACTTCAGAGTCGACCTTGAGGAGGTGACTTTTGTCTACCGGTTGGGTGCTGGGAGAGCACTGGGATTCCAGACTGTCGGCCAGGCATTCGGCTTTTTCAGAGTCGTCAAAGGCGACGCTCTTATCGGGACGGTTGAGGGGAGGCATAGTGGCCTCTTCAGTGGCACGCAACTTCCGTTGCAGCTGCCAGAAGGCTAAGTGGGTGGGCTCGAGATCGCTCAGCATCTCATTCCAGCGGTTCGAGCGAAGTTCAGCGATGCGTTTCTTTACAGCACGCTGTAAATTGCGCATGTGAGCCTTGTTCGAGTCGCATGGAAAGTTGCTGTAGGCACGGATGGCCGCGTTCTTCTCGGTTATCAGTTCACGTACGTCATCGGGAAGTTTCCAGCGATGATCGTTCATCTCTGGGACTTCCCGTGAGCAATCCGTCAGTACGGATTGCACGTGTTCTGTAAACGAGTTGATCGCGGCCGTCGTGTCCGCGACGGAGACTATGTGGTCGGGGATAGAGTCCAAGTGAGGTGACGAGGTTGATTTCAGCTTATCGCTTACTTTCTTCCAGTCAGTTATCACTTTGGTTGGAGGAGGCTGGCTTGGGTCGGAGGGACCCGAGCGAGGGACTAAGTGCAGGAGCACTGGACGGTGGTCAGAGTCTAGCTCGTGTAGCGTCTCAATGGAATGCAACTTGATGTTGACATTCTTGAGGAGTGCTATGTCGAGCACGTCGGGACGGTGGTTGGGATCACCGGGATAGTGGGTGTGCTCAAGAGGAGCGATGGGATCAAAATTTAGCGAGGCGCTTAGATTGAACACTACCTTCCCTCTAGGGGTGGTAGTAGTGCTATTCCAAGCGGGATGTTTGGCGTTGAGGTCGCCCGCCATGATGACGGAGTCGCTCAGGCCGAAGAGGGATGTAAGATCTTTGGTGAGTAAATTGTGATCCTCTGCGCCGAGGGCAGGGGGAAAATAGGCGGATATGATGGTGATGGGTTGGTGGCCGGTCATGCCTAACCGACAGACTGAAACCTCGAGGAGAGACTCGAGGGGAGGAGGGATTAGAGGGATGCAATGCAGGGTCCTTTTGAAGTAAATGAGCGTACCGCCCTTGTGACAGCGTGACCTGTCGTTGCGAACTAATTGATAGTTGGCAATTTTAGGGTCACGGTGGTGCGGTTTTAGGAAAGTCTCCTGAACGAGAAGGATGTCTATCTGGTTGTCGCGGAGGAAGGTAGCGATTTCATCACGCTGACCTCTAATGCCATTGGCATTGAAAAAGCCTAATTTAAGGGATCGCGGTTTGATTTGATTTTGATTTTGATTTTGTGGAGGGCTAAGAGGGCGTCACCCACTCCGGGGTGAGCGTCGAAGATTCTGGAGTACTCCTCGGGACTACCATTGGAAGCCCTGAGTTGGGCTGCCAATTGTCGCGCCTTGGATCTCAAAATCTCTTGGTGGTTGCGGACCGTTTTAAAAGCATTGATTATGACATACATGTCATTGGGATCTACGTCGGGCACTTGGCCGGAGGGTACCGCGGGAGGGATGGTTTGCGGGGCTGCTGGAGCGACCTTGCGCGAAGGTGCAGGGGCAGTCACGGGAGCCGCGGGATTGGGAGCGGGGGCTTCGAGTAGCCCTGGGGTGGGTTTCGGGGACGCTGAACCTAAGGCTGGGAAGGCCTTTTGGTGGTTCAGTGAGTTCCACGGAGAGGGTCGCTGAGGGCTGAGCCTCTCGGGAATCTGTGAGGAAGGAATCTTCACAGATGGGGATTCCCTCTGCTGGCGGGCGGCAGCGCGCTTTGCCAGCTTGGGAGAAGCGGATTTGGGGGCTTTTGGGCAACCGCGGTAGTTAGCCGGGTGTCCTACTTGGCCGCACAGAACGCAGCTAGGGGGTTCGGTGCAGAGGGACTTGTCCTTAGGACGGGGACAATCAGCCGTGCTGTGGCCGCCTAAACATTTAACGCACCTGGGTGGTGCATAGCAATGGGCCTGACTGTGGCCGTATAGCTGACAGCGGTGACACTGTCCTACTGTGTGCGTTTTGAATGGCTTTTCAATAGAAATGCCTGTCAGGGAGCACACTGACTTAATTTTGAAGATGGGATGGGGACCGGATTCGACAGGGTCGCAAACTACCAACACCATGTCGTATAGTTCGCCACCCCTCGCCTTGTGAAGGCGGTGGACGGCAGAGGCGGGGACGTTTTGGGCAAGGAGGTCGTCTAAGACGTCTTGGGTAGAGATCTCCTTGGGGATCCGCCTTATCACCACACGGGTGGGCTTCTCCTCAGGGAGGGAGTAAGTGTGGAAGGCTACGTTCCTTCCACGGAGTAGGCGAGAGAGTTCCCTGTAGTCCGAAGACGTAGGGATAATGACTTTAATACCCTGTTGGGTATTTGTTGCCTTAGTGTACTGGATCTTTCGATCCGCACACATTTTGGAGATTTCTGTCCATTTGGACTTCTCCTGAATGAAAATCGGGGGTGGGGGCCTAGGCTTCTTGGTAGAAGCCGCGGGAGCGATTGCCATGGGGCTGGAGGGGCGGCTGGCGGGGGCCGCCGCACGGTGGGCTGGAATCGTCAAGTGGGGACTTAAGGATTCAAATGAGTATTTTTGAATTTTATGTACTAATACAAATATTTTTTGTTATATGTAATTTTTTTATACTTAGTATTTTTCGAGTTATAGACCCCTAAACTTTGTATGAAATATTAATCGGTTTTTGGTTTAATATGACATGTTTTAATATTGTATTACAGAAATATAGCAAAAAAACAAATTATTGGTAAACATTCTACACCACCCTTATGACGTCATTTATTTTTCACGATACTCACACCACCCTTATGACGTCATTTGTTTTTAACAATACTCAATAGTGCGGTGACTCTCATTAGCGCATCGTCCATTGAGCGCAGCAAAATGATGACGTGTCATTATGTGATTGGATGATGAATAGCAGGTAAAAAATTATACGGTTACATTTGAAAAACAACCATCCTCAGTACGTTGTTACACATCGTAATAAACGCACTACCCTATCTCACATTTTCGGAATACTAATACTATTTATTACGTAAAAATGTTCGATTTGGTGTCAAATATTGATATTGTTGTGCTATTAAAGGAAAGTGGAAGTTTTAAAAATAATAGTGTTTTATATAGTGCTATTAAATCTAGATTAGTCCCCACTGTGTTAAGTGATGAAAACGATAAAGCGCTAAAAGCGTTTTGTGCAAAATATTGCTATAATCTGCAAAGGAGATGGCAAAATGCTCATAGCAAAGAGGAATTGTTCAGCAACAATAATAGTGAATGGTTATCATCGGAAATAAAGTGGCCTGATTTCATTGTAAGTGCATTTGAAAGAAACCAAGACTCTGTTCCTAGTACATCAAGTGAACATGAATCTCCAGCAAAAGTGTCTACTGCCACGTCAACGAACGTAAGTCCAAGAAAACCATTTTGTGAATTAGGACCTAAGCAAAAAAAGAGACGTACAGAACATATTCATACAAATATGACTACAGAGGAAATATCTCATGCATATATTATGAAATTACGAGAGGATGGTAATCAAGGAATAGCTGAAATCCTCGAACACCTACTTAAAAATCCACAGGATGTGCAAAAAGCGAAAGATAGTCTTTTAGGTAAAAATGAAAAACCTAAATTTACTCCAGATGAAGCTTTGGGACTTGTTTTGTCCCTTAAATTAACAAAGTGGCAATATAATACTTTAAGAAAAAGTATCAAAGAGAAAAATGTCGACATGTTCCCTTCCTACTACAAGGTGCAAAATGCAAAACAAGAATGCTACCCGCCAAAAGATGATATCACCTTAACAGATACAACTGCTAGAATAAAATTGCAGCCTCTATTAGATATAACCGCCAAAAGGATATTCAAAGCAATCAATATTGATAGCACAGACTTTAAGGAGTTGACAATGATAAGCAAATGGGGAATGGATGGTGCTTCGAATCAAGCAAACTATAAGCAAAAAATGACAACGGATGACAAAGTGGACAGTGCTTCGATAGATGATTCAAGTATTTTTATGGGTAGTTTAGTACCAATAAAAATTATTTCCGAGGAACAAATTATCTGGGAAAACGACTCACCAAATTCTGCATTTTGGTGTCGTCCAATATTTTTCAAGTTTGAAAAAGAGAATAAATCAACGATTTTAAGAGAGAAAACCGAAATTGAAACGGAGATAAATGAATTGAAGGAAACAGAAATTGGAGAAATAAAAGTCTCACATTCATTATTGCTTACTATGATAGATGGTAAAGCAACATCAATCCTCTCTGAAACTTCAGCTCAACGATGTGACATATGTAAAGCTGTTCCTACAGAAATGAATAACTTGTCTTTGTTATTGACTAAAAACATTGATACCGACTTGTACAAATATGGTTTATCATCGCTTCATATATGGATACGTTTTATGGAATGCATTCTTCACATAGCCTATAGACTGGATTTCAAAACATGGGTTGCAAAAGGTGAAAACAAAGTTTTGATGGAAAAAAGAAAAAAAAACATTCAGGAAGCTTTTAAAAATCAAACAGGCCTTTTAATAGATGTTGTAAAGCAAGGACATGGAAGTACTAATGACGGGAATACCGCTCGAAGATTTTTTTCAAATACAGAGATTGCTGCTGCAATTACTGGTGTCGATGAAAACTTAATAAAACGGTTTTCAATCATTTTAGAAACAATATCTTCAGGTCATAAAATTGACACAGTGAAATTTAAAGAATATACGGAAGCCACCATAAAATTATACGTAGATTTATATGAGTGGTATCACATGCCCTCCAGTGTGCATAAAGTTCTCGTTCATGGAGCAGCTATCATTGAAAACTTGGGATTAATTCCGATTGGAAAGTTATCGGAAGAAGCGGCTGAATCTAGAAATAAAGACTTTAGGCGATATCGCCAACACCATTCAAGGAAATTCTGCAGAAGAGCTAATAATGAGGATATTTTAAATAATTTAATAATTAGTTCAGACCCTTATATATCATCAAAACGTCATAAAATGATACGGAAACACAAACCATTTTCAGAAGAAGCGAAAGCCATGCTTCTTTTATCTCCAACATTTGAAGATGATGAGCGGGAAAATATAGAATTTGTTAATGTGGAACATTTAGAGAACGAATCTGAATCTGATGAAATTGTCTAAGTGATAATTTTGTGAGTGCGTGTGTTTGTGAGTGAGTTTGTGAGTATGCGTATGAGTGGATTAGGCCTCCTGGGGACACCACTGATAAAAAAAAACGCGCTTAGTTCTCTACCTCAAGGGTGGTGTGGAAAAGGGAATGAAAAACAATTTTCTCCAAAATCGAAGAAAATCGAAGCAAGTGATATATCGGATAATTTGCCTAAAAAATAGCACAATCGAATACCGAAAGCGGTTATTTGAGAACTCTTGAGAATTAAAAGTTATTCATATAAAATCAAATTTCTCCATACAAAAATAAATTCAAATCGTTATAACTTTTAAAATATTAGGTATATACAAAAATCGCAGAACAAAAATTTCTTATATTTAGTGGTAGATCACCAAGCCGTCTTTATTTTTTTTTAAATTGCTCATCAATTTTCGTGAATCCCTAAGTCCATTAAAGCTTGATTTCAGCCCACCGTGCGCCGGAGGGGTGGGGGAAACCGGACGAGAGGCCGGAGGAGAGGGGGTAGGTGGGGCTGCAAGGGGTTTTTTCGCCTTGCCGGCTTGGGAGTGTTTCCCTTGTTTCCTCTTTCCTATGACGACTGTGAAGTCTTCATCGGAGGAGGAGGAAGCGGAGTCGGACTGTTCAGAGTCCGAAATGGGCACTGATGTGTCCATTTTCTCAACAACATGATTGGATGTTGAGGGAGTGGGGGCAGAAGTCGCTTTTGCGACAGAAGGGACAGGGGCCGCTTTTGCAGAAGCGGTTTTAGGAGAAGGGCCGTGAGAGGCGGGGATTTTTGTCTTTACAGACAGGGAGGTCGATTTGACTGGGATGCCTTTATCGGCGGGCGGGGGAGACAGCGGGCTCTCGAGCGCATCACTAAAATTAGTGAGGTCGCTTTCTGCTTTAAGAGCAGCGAAGGCCGAGTCATATTTACCCTTTAGTAAAGGGTCTTGGAGAAGGGTTTCGACAAACTTGAGGAGTTTGTCCATATTGTCAGCTTAAAGTGGCCGACATGAGAGTGAAGCTCTCGGGGAATATTCCTAACCCTAACAAACCTAACTCCCCGGGTGGGTGGGTCCGGGGGTGAGTAGCCTCCCTGCCGAGGGATTGTGTATGGCAGGGAGGTGTGTACCTACGGTGTGCCCTAAGCTTGTAAACCTGTTGCCAATCTTAATGTGCAACAGGGCCCTATTTGGGTCTGGTGCGAAGGGGTAGACACACCCAACCGACACCAGGTGTGTAGCTGTGAACGAAACCGGAGACTAGGTTTGACTAGGAGTCCCCCCAAGGCCAAGGTCCTAGCTCCCGACTCCAATAAATTAACCTCGCCCTGAAGGAGTTCGGCGGGATGGATTGGGGCACCACCCTCTTGGCTTCGTTGACACCGTAAGGTTTCCACCAAGAACCACGAAACTGTGGATTTTCCCTGAAGGGGCAAAAACACACGCGAGGCGTTTAGGAAATAGGATGAGTAAGAATTGTCCTGAAAAGGACAATTTTTACTCGAGTAGTCTTGACTACTCTCTTGACACGTCGCAGCAGGACACGACGAAATCGCAGCGGAGAACACAGCACTGGCACGGAGCACACACGAGGAGACGTCCGTACGCGGCGGCGGCGGTCGGGCGGCGAATGTCTTCTACAGGCCCCGTCACTATGCTGACACTCTTATATACTTACTCCTTAGCAACTGAAGCAGTCATATCGGTAAATACATAAGTACGTACCTTCATAAACATTAATAGATATTATATATATATAACGAGCATTTAGTCATACCTTCGACGGCCGCAGTAAAATATTGTTTTCAAATATTTAATGAGCAAACGTGCAGAAATAGATTGCGGTAGGTCAGCCTTGGTTTTAAGTGGTGTTTACTTCGGCACAGCAAAACATGGCTCCTACCTCACTGAAACACTGAAATCAATAACACACTCCAAGTCAGTGCTCAAGGAATGGAAACTTTACTAATTGGAGTATTTTTAGTGAGGATTTTGTAATATAATTAATACGTTGACGGCACGGCATGGTTGGCCCAGTAGTTGAACAATCGACTGCTGCGCAGCATGTCGCGGGTTCGATCCCCGCTAAGAACAAATATTTATAATATGTTCTACAAGAAGTTGTTCTGGGTCTGGGTGTTTGTGTATGTGAGTTTCTATGTTTGTAAACTTACCCACGACACAGGAGAAATTCCTAGCCTGGGTCAACATTTATTTAAAAAAAAACAACCTATTTTCTTTAAATAAATATCCCTAATAACGAAGCGGTGATGAGAGTGACAACCATGGTGACGTTAGTATCCAAAATATAACCTTTTCATTTTGATCCCCGCTTCATGATACCTTGATTTTCTTACACATTTCTATCTTGTCTGATGAATTGCGATGGATGTGGTCTACGAGCGATCGAGAATGTTCGGTTTTTCTTTGAAGACTGACAGGTAAAGATCAAAGGGACCATGATACTGACGAGAGAGGCCGCTTAGACTTTGTCTATAAACAGCATAACTTATGTAAAACCCAAGAATCATCAATAATTAAACAGAATTGTAACTACTTATACATGATTTTATTTACAATACAAAACAAACAAAAAATGGCAAAAATAAAATTAAATGCTCATTTCACAACTTAAGTCTTTGGGATCTCCTTTGGTCAGGGACACCTAAAAGGGGTTTTCTTTTTTTTTTCTTGGTAAAATCATGTAATGAGTCCTCCCACCCAGGGCAGGATGGGAGGGACTGTCAGACTTGACTGAGTAAAATCCACGGTGTCCTGCAATAGCCCTTTACGTACCGGGGTCACGGTAATTTGTGGTCCCGCAACCCCACATAACAGGGGCTACCCTAACCTATTGCTAGCCTGTAACTGAATATTTTTTTAAAGAATTTCATTAATTCTTAGCACTGCCTGGTTATCGAAACAAGGACCTTGTAATTATTAGTAGCGCTTGTACCTAACAAGTTGATCATTGAGGCAGTAAGAATTTAAGACCTATTTCAGTATTAAGGAACTGGCCGTCGTCTGTACAATACATTCAGCTTATAAATACTTCAGTTTAAATAATTTCAGCCCCTGAAGTATCATATTTCTCCTAAGTATTTACATAATGTTTCAGCAACATATTTAAAATATTTATAATAAACTTCCGTGTTGATTGCACATTGTTTCATAGTTTAATGTTCCATGGCGCAGTGGTTGTGGTAGGTCAGCCTTGTGTTTTACTGCAGTTTGATGTCCGACACGCCAGTGTTACGACCTGCACCATTGCACGTTATTCTAAAACTAAAGTAATAATATTTTATTGCACCACAAGATATTTATAGTTCGTTATTTATGTGATAAGCTACGGTATGTCGCGAATGGTCACGACTCTAGAGAATTGACGTTTTAAAACCAGAAGTATCTTTTGATTTACAAGACGTTTTGATGTGGCAGGATAATAAGATCTTCAGGCGATTTGTTAAGATTATATTGAGGAACACTTGGAAGATAAAAAGGTAAAATACTGTAATGTAATCCGATGTTGTCTTACTACATCCTTTTTTGTGCCCTAACTTTTCGTTATGCTAGTATTTTTTGGCATCGACAGAGGACCGACTTTAGGTGCGGACCCATGCTGCGTGTAGTATCTTCACCTGGGTGAAACACTAGGACTACCCGCAAGAAGTTAGGGTCCGTGCTTCAACAGAAAAATATACAATTTAAACCAAAAGGGATGGAATTTACCAAATTTAAGAGATGTATTGGAAAAATAAAATAGTACCTTAGATTCCGAATATGTTCACGACCTTATAGTCTTGTTTCAATTCATCGTTGGTTCAACTCAATTCTTCATTCAACTACTCTTCTAACAATATAATACAATGTCTACTCCATCATAAAAGAGATGTCAATGATATCTCGTTGCGCAAGTTGTATTGAGCCTCAACAGGTACCTAAATCTTTAATTTATTTACCAATAAACAACACGGATTGATTTGAACCTCACAATTTATGAACAATTCTGTGATCCAACAGAATGTAAAGTATGATCAATACGATCATAAAGTAAATAGTCCACTGCTAGGAGAGTTGTGCACGAATATGAGCGCCTCGTTCAACAAACAGCATTTGTTTTGAGAAATGATCCTATTTAAAGTCTTTGTCAAACAGACAGGCGTGACGAATGCGAAGCGTGACGTTTTTATGTGTAATGTATGGAATTGGTTGAATCCAGTCACATAGAAAAGCGAAAGCGATCCGATAGCGTGACAGAACTATCGGATTCCGAAGCGAAACGCCAGTCGCTTCGGTTCGGTATCGCTTCGGAAACGCTTCGCTTTCGCCTGTCTGACAAAGGCATAATTGTATTTAAAAATGCAAGTCACTTTTGTGTTTGTAGACAACAAACAGGGGTTTTTTATCTTTGTTGCAGCATTTTTGTAACACCATTCACACCAGAAATACTTATCGGGCCTTAGAGGGCCATAAGCCTGCCGGGGTCGCGAGACTGCCTCATCAGGTAACCGTGACCCTGGAACGTAAATGGCTATTGAAGGAACACCGTGGATTTCAGTCAGTACAAGTCTAACAATTCCCGTCCCGCCCTGGGAGGGAGGAGTTATTTAATGATTTTACTACGATAAAAAAGAAACACCTGAAATACTAAACAGATATACATGAAGTGTACGAAAAGTCCATGACACAGCCAAAATATGTAGATTCCTGTGGTATACTATTTTTCATACTTAGCGAAGCGTAGTCCAGCATAGCTTTTACGTGGGTTGCCGTGGAGTTAGAGCTTTTCTTTATTCACGCTAGAGATGAATGTGATATTATAATAATACATGATGCATTGATCCTCCCACACGGGTACTTGTGTGAAATTATGTTAGTTTTAACCTGAATAACTAGTGTTATTGTTCTAGCATTACTCAAATCCATTGTTATTGAGGTAGGACAGCGTACCATGCCAAGTATTTCTGTTTACAACACATTAATTATAGATTCTTAAAGTGCCAGTTATAAGTGTATGAGAATAACAACAATTGTTACTTGATTACAAACCTTTCTACCACTTTCCACAAACACTACGTTGTTTACCAAGTCAAATTCTTCAATTGGAGTAATCTTAAAAGATTCCGTGTTGAGTAAACGTGTTTGTTACGGAGCAAGCCAAGTCACTAAAGAGCTGCTACAAGAGGTATTATATCACCCAGTAACTGGGTTTTGGAAGACAGATAGGCAGTCACATGTGAATCATCGGTACAACAACAGTTAGATTTGTAGTCTACATAGTTTGAAAAAATGGCAAGGTGGTTAATTAAACTGGATAAATACAACATTGTGTGCCAACGGTGCAGAAATTGTCAGACCAGGACCACAATTGACCAGACCCTGGACGCAGTTAAATCAAGACTATATTGCACTGTACTGCATTTAAAATAAGATTTATCGGTTACCTTACCGATAGGTTATAGAGCAGCATTATTATTTTTCATATTAAATAACAGCTTTATATGTCTACTCAAAATAAAAACATTCATCATAATCAACATCATTAAAATTAAAAACAAAGGAAGCTAATAAATACCTATTCAACAGAAACTTAATTCTTATTCTAAGAAGTGCACTCAGAACAGTTGCAAGCTACCCACACAAAATGTAAAACAATATTAGACATGACATTTTACGTAAACATCCACTTTTACATCCAAACCGCTTAATAATAACTGTTGTTGCGTTATTTGTTTGTTTTACTAAATTTCTAGGAATAATGAAACAAATCTTAAGTCCATAGCACACTTATGAACACTGCTCGATGATTCTGTAGAACTTTCGCTCACCGTCTCTTACGGTGCGTAATACATCGGCAATTTCATTAGCAATAAATGTTAACCAGTCAATACCATCTTCGTATTGACAAGTAGCAGTTTTGTTTGGATGTGACCACAAACTTCACAACTGTTTTACACTCTAAAACTGGGGCTTGACACCCAAACAGTGACTCTCTGCCTCTCTTCAAGTGTCCCTTCAGACCCATATTTTTCTCGCGATGGAAACTACATTGTACAGCTTTGTGGCCCATACTAAAGTGGGTAAGCTCACTTCATCGTAGACTTTCTCTCTATCAGATTAAAATTAATAATATAATAATAAATAATAAATTCTTTATTGTCATAAGTTGTTTAACAAAAGTATTGAGGCCCTGCCTCCTGCGCTAGGTAAAGTACCTGTGTTACAGGAGCCAGTGTCTTCTCCCATTACATGATGCAGGTTTTATGCAATAAATTTAATCAAAAACACATGAAATATAAAATGAAAACTCAAATTGAAATAAGTTAGAAAAAACCATAAACATGAAAAACATTCCTTCCGTGGAGTAATTTACAGGAGTGTATGGTGTAAGTATAGTGTAATTGTGTGTAGTGTTTGTGGGTATGAGTGTTATGGAGATGCATGCTTGTGTGGGGTGAGATTGAGGCAGTGTTTTTTTTTTTTTTTTTTTTTTTTGTATCTATGTTAAGAGTAGTTCGGTTTGTTTATAGTCAAGTTTAAGTAGCCAACATTTAACCTTATCCCTAGCTTCCTTCTTTGTGAGTAGATTGACGTTGAGTTCTTTGTTTGCCCTATTGTACAAATGAATTGACAAATAATTATGTTGCCTTCTTGCTGATTTAGTTCGGCATTTTATTAGTGTACAGATGTTACGTAAGGTGCGTTTTTTAAAAGCAGTTTTATTGTGTGGCGTAATAAGGTGGCGTTTAATGACAATTTCTAAAATATACATCTGCCGTACTGTTAACACTTGACATTTTTCATATAATGCTACGGTGGGGAACCTAAATGGCCTGGATATCATTACTTTTAGGACAGATCTTTGGGCCCTTTCAAGCCGAATCATATATGTCTTACATGCGCCACCCCAAACCCGAATACAGTATGCGAGGACTGATTGTGCAAGTGCGTAATACACAGTGCGCAACAGCTCAAAGTCAGCTACATCTCTGAGTCTTTTGAAGGTCCAAACTAATTTTCTAATACGCGATGTAGTGAGGTCTATATGCTGGCGCCAGTCTAGT
This sequence comes from Agrotis puta, assembly GCA_943136025.2. Classification (NCBI taxonomy): domain Eukaryota; kingdom Metazoa; phylum Arthropoda; class Insecta; order Lepidoptera; family Noctuidae; genus Agrotis; species Agrotis puta. Next base: position 16,884,618 of record OW964184.2, on the reverse strand, counting down.
TTTTCGTCGAGAAACACCCCTAAGTATTTAACTGTTGCCGATTTCCCTATAACCGGACATGAGCAGGTTGCATTATCCTGAGGTGAGTTACACACGTGTAATTTGATATCAATTTTTTTAGGACTGACTTTAGAGAAACTAAATTGAACTTGAGTTGATTTCGAGGGATTCACAGTTAAAAGATTGGCATTTAGCCATTGACTGACCCTAAGTAGACCCACCTCAGCATTTTGTCTGACCTCGTCCCAGGTCCCCCCTCTAAACACAAGAGCCGTATCATCAGCATACGTGTAAATTTTGCCATTAGCTAGCGACTGCTGACACAGATCATTAATGTAGATCAGGAAGAGACTAGGGCCAAGGATACTACCTTGTGGCACGCCATATAAAACGCGGGCGTCTGCGCTAATGTGTTCCCCAATCTTCACTCTCTGTGTCCTGTCGCAGAGAAAATCCCTGTAAATTCCCAGAGCATTTCCCCGAATGCCAATTCGCTCCAGTTTGTCTACAAGAAGAGAAATCGAGACGGTGTCGAAAGCCTTGGCTAAGTCGAGAAAGATGCCAACGCATTTTTGATTGCCATCAACACAGGATGATATATGTTCTACCAGTTGGCTTACAGCATCCTCAGTGCTCTTTCCCTGCCTAAATCCGAATTGTGATTCTGATAGGATCTTATTATGTTCTAGGTAGCCAACTAACCTACTGTTCAATACTTTCTCAAGAATTTTTGAAACTGTCGATAGTACCGAGATGGGCCGGTAGTTCTCGACACCGTCCTTAGATCCACCCTTGTAAACAGGAGTTATTAGTGACTTTTTGAAAACTCGTGGGAAAATGCCCTGAGCAATGCAGATCTCTATTAGCTTTGTTAGTTGAGGAACAATGACATGTCTAGCGAATTTAAGAAGTTTTACTGGGATGGAATCCCAACCAGCAGCACAGTCATTCTTTAAATTAAGTATTAATGTTTTGATTTCAGCTTCATCCGGAGGAATTAATACGATAGAATTTAAATTAGACGGAGTGTCAGATCTATAATGTAACGGGTTAAAGTTGGAGGAGTTAATTATATTATCTGCTAGTTGTTTGCCAATGTTAGAAAAATAGTTGTTTATATCATTTATAGAATTTGGTGTATTTGACTTTATAAGATTATCAGCTACTGTTTTTTGTTTTTTCTGTTGTGTTATAGTTTTAATCGCTTCCCATTTTTCCTTACTATTTTTTGCGCTTTGTAGAAGAGATCGTTCATAGTTCGTTTTTAACTTTCTCAGCAATGTGTTGCAGAAGTTACGATATCTTTTATATGTCGTTTCTAATACATGGTTGTTAGGGTTAGACGAAAATTTTTTATGAAGCCTGTCTCTATGGCGAATGCAGCGGAGCAATCCGGGGGTCAACCAAGGCTTTAGAATAATTTTGCGATTTGGTCTTTTATGTGTTATTGAATTTATCTGTAGAGCTGTGGAAATTTTTTCAATAAAAAAAGTGGCAGCGTCGTTTGCATCTGTTTCGTCGTTAATGAATGAGAAGTCAACTGTTTCTAGGTGTTTAACCACCGCATCATAATTGACCTTTGTTAGGAGGTTGGTTTTATAACACGACTGTCGAGATCGGCAGAGGCTTAAAACTACTGAGGCATGGTCGGTGACTGTGGAATTAATTACAAACACTGTGGCTGGCTGTACAGTATTAAGTAACACGTGATCCAAGCAATTGTGAATCCTTGTTGGATATGCATGTCCAGGCAGTAGGCCCAATTCCGCAGTAATATTTAAATAGGTTTCGCTATTCCTGTCATTGTTGGTCTTTTTAATATCAATGTTAATGTCTCCAGTTAGCACAATATTTTTAGCTTTAACTGTCCTTAAAATAGTGTCTATCGAGTTCAAGAAACTGTCAGTACAGGATATAGATGGAGACCTATAGACTGCCAAAATGCAGGTATCCGGAAAAATATTTAATAGCATAAAGTTAGCGCCCGCCGGTTCCGGTTCTTCAATAGAACATTTAAGGCCTTGTTTTGCGTATATAACAATACCATCGTTTTGATTTAGCCAGGTTTTTGAAGAAAACGTTGTATAACCATCAATTATTGGAATAGGTTTGTTTTGATGGAGCCAGCATTCAGTTAGAATAATGATATCGAAGTCAAATGAAAACCTTGCCAAATGTGCTAGGAAACTATCCATGTTCTTATACACACTGCGGATATTTTGCGTTATAATATTTAAAGATGGCATTGAGTTTTTTATCTCTGTAGAACAAAAATCCGCGTCACAGTAGTAACTTTTAGCTGTGGAAATATTGTCAACGTCGCTTAAAATATTATTATTCCTGTTAGCCATTGTTATAAATAAAGTTTTTTATACGGCACGAACGAATAATTGATATTGGCTGAAATAAGTTGCGTATTTGTGACTAAAACATCACCTCTGTATAAGTTTTTGTAGGTTAGTGTGTGTAAAGTTATTGTAAAGTAAATTGTATAGTGAAATATGTGTCCTGTAAAAATGTTTTTCAATTTCGTGATTAAGTTGCAAATATCAGATAAAACAATGAAAAAAAACAGTACCATTAAAATAATTTTAGACATGCAGTAAACAAATAAAAACAGTTCTAGTCATTTAGTATCCTGTCGTTCTCGTAGTTTATTAAGTTCAGATTCGTGTTGAATTAGTATTTGTTTATCCCCTTCAGTTCTTCGAATAAAAACTTTTCCAAATGACGTCCAGCAAAATTTATAGGAGTTATCTTTCGCAAAGTTCCTAGCCATATAGTATATACGCTGGGATTTCATCGTAAGAAGTTCTGATACATAAATTGGTTTCGGTGGACCCTCTATCTTAACATGGGATGAATTTAACTTATTTCCACTGTTCTTTTTGTTGAACTTGCGGACATTTTGTAAAATGTTCTCTCTAATTGTCGAGTTGGTGAAGTCTACTATGATTGTTGGTACACCTTCCTTTTTGCTTACACGGAATATATCCTTGATGTCTTGTCGTTGAATTGGAACTTGAAGAACAGTGGCGGCCTCTGTTACTAATTTGCATAGTTCTTCTTTGGATTCGCCTTGCTTTTTTGGAATATTTCGAATTTCAATCTTTGAACGGTTATTAATTCTCTCCAGATTTTCTACTCTCTCTTCAAGTTGACTAATGTAAAAAAGATCGGCCTTTCGGTCTGCTTCCAACTTTTCCGTTCTTAAAACCATGTCATCATATTGTTTGGAGGTAAATTGAATATTCTCCTTTATTTCGGCATTTTGTGCAATTATTTCGGCCATCGCTCTCTGTAGCGCCTCGAATTTACTATCAGTCTGAGCAGTATGCGATTTTATTAACGCACTGATTTCTTCCAAACCATCACCATGACGTTTACGCTTCCGAGTTGTAAGAAAATCTGTGTTCGTTATGGTCAGGTTTGGAGTGGATTCAGCTTTTGGTGAACTAAGCAAGCTCTGACCGTCTTCAGCCTCTGAAGTATTCTTAGGTGGCGTACGGTTTAGTGGCATGTTTTAAATATTTAAATAATAATAAAAACAGTAAAAACTGGAATATTTCCAATAATTTAAGCAATTTGTAGTTGACAATCCAATTTGCAATGTAAAAATATTCACAAAAAGAATTGTTGGTTCTCAGGATCGAACTCAAGCCGCGCGAATTGTAAGTCGACTGGTTATCTTACGGCGCTGCCGAGTCTCTTAGATGATTGTTGAAATAGCTGGTACTATTTCTCAAAATTCGGTTGAGAAACAAGGTGCCAAATTTATGACCTTATAAGGTAGCGTTTTGGGTCGCTGTGCGTTGCTTGACTCACCGCTTATCGACGAATAGGAGCAGTGCTGTTGGTCGTGACTCACTTGTTTACTTCTTTTGTGCTTTGAGGTGAATTTTTATTGTAGCCCAACTTTATTAGATTATTTGCTAATTACGGCTGCATAATATAACACTGTAATTCTTCCCTTATCCACTTTATTGTTGATTATATATTTAATAGTTATTTACTTGTTTACTCAGTTAAATTTAGTCGGAGTAACTTTATGCACGTCTGACTTCGAGCGCGCGCGGGAGTCGAATCCCTAAAATCAAGAGCAAACATACCTTTTTATAGTTTTTAAGACATCAAATGAGGCCTCCCCGCGTGGTGCAGAAGGGACTACCTGACTCTTCCTGACCCACCACCAAACCCACGGTGTTCCTTGAATAGCCCATAACATTGCAGGATCACGATACCGTTACGGTGATTAGAAGACCATTTTAAATTTGAAACCCCCGAAAGAGTCATCGTTTTGTTGATCCCATGCAGTTACTATGTCTGTATTGACCTGTATGACATATGTTTCGCATATAAAATACTAAATAAAAGTACCTGTCAGTCTGACGTCATAGGATCGGTTTCAGACTTGTTATTTTTAAGGAAACCAGCCTAATCAGCTAGTTACTGTGTATCGTACGATTTTTTTGCCTTTTAGTGAAATAGGATGTCTTGGGACAGCGTGTGCAATGTGCACGTGTCGTGCTGTACGCACGATTCATGTGAGTGTGTATGAGAACACGTGTATATTGATAATTAGGAATACTTTAAAAGTTATGAGACGTTTTTGTCTTATTTGAGATGGGTTTGCTTCTGACTCTAGTCCAGGTCGAAGGTGGTAGAGACGAGGCTTATGATGCAGCGAGCTTACCCAGAAGAAGCCTGAAGATAGATAAACAATCGTGTTATAAGAAAGATTTTTGAGCTATTTCTTGTTCCCTGCTTAAACATCAAGAATTAGTGAAGGGGTAATGGGCTACTGCCTTTTTTTTATCGTGGTAAAATCATCAAATGAGTCCTCCCACCCAGGGCAGGGCGTGAGGGACTGTCAGACTTGTACTGACTAAAATCCACGGTGTCCTTCAATAGCCCTTTACGTACCGGGGTCACGATAATCCGTTAGTCCCGCGACCGGGGCTACTGCCTTAAGTTATTTTATCAAAAATGTTGATTTCATTTTGATATTTAACTACAAGAGTGTTTAGATAATAAAGGATTTTCTCGAGCTTTTCGCTTCTTAAAACTGCAAGATATTTGTATTTGTACTCTTACTGCACCACGAGTAATAGATCCAAAATAGATTAAAAGTTAAAACTCACATATACTGTTACCACTTAAATCACGTAATAATTAGCCTGAACAAACACACGATCGTTTTACGACAATTCTCCGAACAATAAAACTCAAGCTTTCCTAAAATACATCCCTAAAAACTGTTCCTCGGCGACTCTTTGAAAAAAGAAAGTATATTTTTCTTCCTGACTGTTCGGTTGGTCTAGTAGTTGCAAGCGCAACTGCTAACCGCGGATCATCGGTTCGATTTCCAGCTAGAGAGAAAATTCTTTCTGGATTTTTCGACGAGCAATTTCTCCGTTGAGTCACGGAGTCTGGGATAATGTGCAGTTGTTGAAAATATTAGACTCGCCTTCTAGAAAACTCTATTGGCGAAATGTTTTTCCAGTTACTATTAATAAATCTCTGCGTAACTGTTCAGGATTCACAGACGTAATGATTTCCTATTGAGAACATCTCCTTAAGTGATGATTAGGTAATTATAGTTCAATGACGTTTGGCCGAAAGCCAAACTGACTTACACTGGTGAAATAGGCACTTCCAGATTGTGGTGTGTAATACTGTCCACTGCATTTTTTGGTTCCGTATGTGAAACGCCTACGATGAGTGTTGCATGATAATTAGATTTAGAAGCTGTGTTGTTACTACATATCCTTCTATGACCATGCAATTTCTTGCCGGTTCTTCTCCATGGAAACGACCAACCCGAACCAAGCACCCGTTTGCGACGTTTTATAAGTTCCTCTTAAAATATTTTATTGTTAGAAGAGATCATTACGTCAAGGCGATAAAAAAAATATTAATCACTTGGTCTTTATAGAATATAATAGAAACAGTCATACAGTCATGTGTCCTGAATTTAACAAGAATGTTAGGGGCCATTTCTTTTACGATATTTCTATGTACTAAAATCCTGAACTGTACACGGAAATGCGCATACCAACCTTCAAAACTGAATACTGAAATCGTTTGGCAACTGAATCAGTTCCTCGTAATAAAATTCAAAGTATTTGTGCTACTTTTCTTAATTATCTTCTTTTACAGTCTTTCTAGATGACTCATCTGAAATTCACAGACTGCCATATTGATCTATTGTAGTAGCCGCAAGTTTTACTGCTGAAAATGAGGTTCTGGGTTCAATATCCAAGTTGGGCAAAGTGCAATTGGATATTTTCTGTAATTATTCAGTTGTAGCGATCTGTATTTGTGTCTGGTTGAGGAACGAAACAGGGCTGTCTGAGGTCGCGGGGCTGTCTTAATAGGTAATCGTGACCCTGGAGCATAAAAGGCTATTGAACGAACACCGTGGCTTTTAGTCAGTACTAGTCTGACAGTCCCTTTCGCTCTACCCAGGGAGGAAGGACTCATTTGATAATTTTAATACAAAGAAAATCAAAAAATGGACATTTTTCTTTATCGTAGGATGCCACTTAGCCCTGGAAAATGTAAAGCGCCTGCATGACCCCCGATCCAGAAGACCTGATAAATGCTTACTTACCACTTCCCTCCACATCTTAAAAAAGAACTTTAAAATGTTTGAAATACAACTAATTCCCAGCATCCAGGACTCTCACCCGGAACGTGAGTCTCCCAGCAAGTGGGCGGGGCGTGAAGGTAATTATCGGCGCGTACGTGCGCGCGCGCACGCTGTGTTGTGGCAGGTCAATAACATGCGCTCACTATACTAGTCCTGACGTTCAGCGCTGCTTGGAATATTCATGAGCTTGGCATTTTATTTATTTATTGGATAGGATTTAGTATTTTCTTGTAGATGTGACAAGGCAGAAAAAGAACTTTTTTACGTCACTTAAAATCTTTAATCTTTGAAAATTGACGTCAGTATACTATAATATAACATAATTATTGCACAATTAAAAAAAAAACAATTGAAGCATTTTTATTCTCGCTATTATCTTTGCACTAGATCATAGACGAGAAATTAGGAAATATCTAATTTTTTCATTGTTTCGATCCAAAAATGATTTATGTATTGTTTTATCTTCTGTCTACATCATAATGCTATTTCGCAACTGGCCAATTTTTTTTCGCAATTATCCTACCGATCCTATCTTACTTAATATTATAAACGTGAAAGTTGGTTTCGATGGATGGATGGATGTTCCTCTTTCACGCAAAAATCACTGAATATTTTTGGTTGAAATTCGATACTCAGATAGTTTATAACCTGGATTAACACATAGAATAGTTGTTATGCCGATTTTATGTTCCGATGATTTTCGGGTTGTAGCGGATGAAACCATTAGCAACAGCTAGTCTTGGATAATCACAAGATTTTGCAGCTTTTAAAATATAACTATCAACTGAGTTTCTTTTAACTCATCAATTAAAAATGTAGAAGTGTAAGTAAAGATTGTCCTAATTGACCTAATCACCCTGAATCACCTAGAAAATGTAAACAACTTAAAATAGAAATCACACGATCCTTTTTGATCTAGCCTCATCATAAATTACACGAAAACATTCAATAAAAAACAGTGTGTGTTGTGTTGCCAACGTTTTAGTGCATATTAAATGGTGCAATGTAAATGACAGGTGAATGACAGTCGTTAGTCTTGATGTCATCTGTCAACATTAAATCTGTCAGTTGTTTGGTCAGCAAAGTGACATTCTATCAGTAATGACATGTTGGAAAAGTCAAAAATATTAAGACTGACGTCCTCACTTGCACTTGGGTTTTTTCTTACACTATCTATTGTTAGTCGTCCCGCTGTAATTTAAGTATCTTTTCATATTGGATCGGTGTAAATTCCAAAAAAAAACTATCACTCCTGCTGAAAGTATTTGGAAAAATACAGCATAAAAATACTACAGCCCAAAATGAAGGATTGAAGTTTCATTACAAGATATTTCTGTCCAATAGTGAATCCCAAACTGTCGATAAGATGTCCTCCACTAACGCCCACATGAAATGATAACCTGACCTAATTCGCTAAACCGGACAAAACAAACGCTGAAACAATATTTTTCATAGTTATTACAATATCTGTTGTATTTATTATATATTCTTCATTATTTTGTATTGTAATTACCGCGATAGCACTGCCTGTCTTGATAACTTCAATAATAATTAATATCGTATTGCAGAAATAATGATGTTTTATTATTTTACTATTATTATTGAAAAGCTTTTTGTTATTTGTACTCAGAAAGGATAATTCAGTTAATAAATAGTGTTTGTTGATATGTAGGTATTAATTGAAAAATGTGGTAAAAGTTGAATGACCTCAAGTGATGCGTCTCAGACGCTTTTGTGATAAAGTTTATAGTAGGTATATAAGGATACTTATGTTTGTCATTGTAACATAGATCGTTTTATGATAAAACAATGCTACTGGTCATTTTCATATATTATGCAACATTCAAGCAAATGTCTAAGTTTCAGCGCACTTTTGGAATTACAGCGCATTTTCAAGTTTAGAAACCCAATAAGACATTGTTTAGGTGTAATCAAAGAATGTACATGATTTTCAGGACGTTTTGAATATTTCCTTACCTGGATCTCACAATTAATTACACAATTAAAACTGATCTGACTCCAGATTCGGATTCAGCGACCCTAAAAACATATAGTACACATAGTGAGACCTCCAGGTCAATTTTTTTTTGTGTGACTGTGTTATCAATATTTCAGCTGAAGAACCTGAAAACAAACAATCGATTGAAGCCTCCAGAATGTTTACAGAATGAAAAGATTACAGTCAAGAGCTCTTCAGATAAAACTAACTAAAACAACAACATCGCATAATCTCCTTGTATTTACAATACGTATCTAATAAGGTGACATTAATAGCAATATAAACACTGCTTAGTATCGACGACGCTTGTCTTTAGGGCTCGTTTACACAGAGCATCCGTATTTACTGGATCGTGATGATCCGGAGGTGATTTTAACGGACGCGTCCTTCGCTGCTGGAGGTGATATTTACACTGTGTTTACAGTACCATCTTTACGGATCCGTTGCTACTGGAGGATGTATTTTTTGAGGATTCGTATTTTTACTGGATTCATATTACTCTCATGTGTGTAAACTCGCTCATATAACGACATACGTCATCACCGAATAAAAACGTTAATGTTACGATTAACCGATCCTGTTTCACGGATTGCTGTAAATTTTACAGGATCAGAGTTTTTTACTAGATCCATAATACTCCTGGTCGCGGGACCAACGGATTACCGTGACCCCGGTACGTAAAGGGCTATTGAAGGACACCGTGAATTTTAGTCAGTACAAGTCTGACAGTACCTCACGGCCTGCCGTAGGTGACTCATTCGATGATTTTACCACGATAAAAAAAAAGATCCGTAATACTGTCGTGTGTATGAAATCGTCTCATACAACGACATACGCAACGTCATCGCCAAATAAAAACGTATACGATAAAGCGGATGTTGTAAAACAGACCTCAGTGTGAGCGAGCCCTTAGGTAGCTCCTCACAGGAAACACACATACACACAATAAATTAATTAACTACACTCTATCGTAATAATATACTTCCTCTGCCTTTATCTTGGAACTAATAATAATGTTTATAGTTTAGTTCAGCCTGTTAGGCGAGTTACCAACGAGGAAATTTTCTTGTAGGATATGTGTGCGATGTTTGTGCAGGAAAGGCTGTCAAAAGAAAATTGTATATTTTTCAGGCTTGCGGTATTTATTGTTGTATGTTCCTTATAGGTTTTAATATCCACAATAATTTATTAACTTACTAAGCTTAATTTAAAAAAAGTTAAAAGTTCCTACGTCTGTTGTGATGTAGCTAAATTCTAACCTAAAACACACGCTTTTCATTTGTTTATTATACTTTTTTTTTTTTTTTTTTTATCGTGGTAAAATCATCAAATGAGTCCTCCCACCCAGGGCAGGGCGGGAGGGACTGTCAGACTTGTACTGACTAAAATCCACGGTGTCCTTCAGTAGCCCTTTACGTACCGGGGTCACGGTAATCTGTGAGTCCCGCGACCCCGGCAGGCTTTGGCCCTCTACAGGCCCCGTCACTATGCTGACACTCCTTGAGGCGCGCGTGGAACACAACGCGCCGTCGACCCGGGCATGGTCCATGGTCGGACAGCGAGTCGCCCATTACTCGCTGCCCGCATGCCCGCGCCTACGGTGGCCGGAGATCGTCTTGCGACGTCCGTCGCCGTGGGCGTCTACCACTGCGGCTGGGGTGGAGGGAGGACGCTGTCCTCTCCCTCACGCGGCCCGCCTCCTCCTTCGGGAGCATGACTGCTTCGCAGAAGGAGGCGACCGCTTCCCACTCCATCTCGCCCCGCAGCATGGCCTCGACCAATGCCGGGCGCGAGAGGTCTCCGCCTATCGCCGTCGTGAGGACACGGCGGTGCTCTGCCCAAGCGGGCAGTCCTGCACCGTATGCTCCACCGTGTCCTCCGGACGATCCTCGCAGTTGTGACACCCAGGCGTTTCTTCCCTCCTTATCAGACACAGGAACCTCCCGAAACTTCCGTGTCCGGTGAGGACCTGCGTCATGCGGTAGGTCAGGACGCCATGACGCCTATCCAGCCACTCCTCAAAGAGGGGTCTTACCGCCGCGATTGCGGCGTGCCCGTGTTTATTATACTAACGAAATATTTACGTATCTAATGTAGGAAAAACACGGAATATTTTTTATTGATTTTTAAATAATATAGATACATTTTACAGGTTCAAGTATTCAAATTGCCATCGAAGGTCACCGTACGAGAGACGATTTTTTGTCGTGAAAAATATCGCGACAAAAAATCGTCCACCAACTTGTCGGCAGTCAGCAACGAACCTAATTAAATTAATCCTTTCAATTGATGTTTTTGTCCTCACACCGTGGACCGGAAGTCATGATTTAATCAGTTTAACAAATTATACAGTTTTTAGCTGTTTTCACGCTTATCTTGTTGACTTCATTTACAAAAACAATATGAGGTAAATTCGTACTGACCTAATTGTTTTAATTATTTAAATTATGTTGTGACGGATGGTACGACTATCTGGTTTGCTGGAATGTTTTATTATTTCGTATTTTTTGACGTATTCATCTAATAATTGGTCTTTTAGTCCAACTTTTAAGATATCTTCATACAACAACACAGTGTTGAAATGCTTTTAATAAAATGTGTAATACCTTTATCGCGCTTTGTAAGAGCCGAAGAGACTATTAGTCTTGACTATTTCTATTGAATAAATTCGTGTACGTGTTAATGAAAATTGTTGAAAGAGAATAAATAGTTAACATCCAGCAGTTTCACAATTACAAAGTCAACATAATATCATACAGGATAAATTTAAATTCAGTAATCTGTTATATCTATATATAGCAAACCTGTTATGTATTAATATGTGGCAGGAACTATTTCAGGAAGTTCTGTATCGTACAGGTAGATACAGACTGGTGTTGCTATGTCGACTCTTCCGCAATTGTGCCTGCCTATGTACAATTATACAGATGGACACGTAATACAAAAAACACCCTTACTGCATCGGAATAAAGGTGTTGTATATTTTAAACTGTTAACTGTATCTTTAGCAGCCTGTTTTAATTTCCTTGTAAGACTATATAATCAGTGCTAATTAAAATTGATGTGGATAATCAATACCTATTTTGGTCATTTTGTTTGTATAGTCGTTGAGGAGATTACAATACAAACATACATAATCATTATAGGCAAGTATCTAAGATTGCCTGAAAACGTTGGCGTGATGACTTAGACGCATTTTTGCGAGATTGGCCGGAGTAGTTCACACAAATGGAAGAATGGATGGGTAGGAGGACCTTTGCCCAGTGGGACAATATTGGTTAGATAGCAAAATATATACCTATCTAAGATTGTCATATGTTAAAAAAATATGCATTGTGTTAAACTTTTTGTACTTAAATCAACACTAAATCCCCAAAATAACCGAACAAGATTGTGTTATTACTCAATTTTGAGTTGCGATTCTATAATAATATGGCACTCTTGAAACGACATCTTTCACAGTGCTCCGAGCATCCATCCAGCACAACATCTCCCAACATCAGAACACACCCCAAGACACTTTCTCACTTCTTTGATCCCAAAATCTAATTCGTTCGAACATCCAAACTCACTTATATCTTTAGCAAACAGCGGAACAACGCGTAACCGTCCGTTGAGCGTTACTACCCGCCATCGGGGGCCATCGAGGCCCATCGGGGGCCACGGGGGCACTTAGCAAGATTGTCCCGACGTGACCCCCACCAATACTTATGAAATATCACAAGGTTACTGCGTTTTTAAGGAAGCCAGGGAGAAAGGGGACAAATGGCACGCTGTTTGTACGCCGCTTTGGGGATTACTTATTAATTAATTGGAGACGTAAGTGGAGGAGATAGGGGAAATTGAGGAGGAAATTAAGGTTGCGTTCCGCATTGATTTTTTAATTTTGGATAGTTAACTGAAAAATTTGTTCATTGGAATATACAAAAGTAAAATGACTTTGTTATGCTTAAAAATGTGACACAGCTGTTTGATCTGTCAAGTTGTTTTCTTTTATTAACGCTTGGATAATCGGATTTTTACTAACCCATTTTCTAACTACATACAATTTTATTACGAAAAATAAGAAAAATCAGCTACCAAATCAAATCAAATTCCAGTCAAAAATACCCACGAACTCAAGAAGTAATCAAATCAATACTGTTAGTTACTAGGTCAACACTGTTTACTCTGCGAGAACTGTAACTGTTACCAAGGAAAACGAGCTTATTTTCATAATTACAAACAAGTCTAAATATAATACAACGAGACCCGATTACCTCCATGAGAGGAAAAGAGACAGAAGTAGTGTAGAATTACTATTGTTAAACAATAACAAAACAATTGGGTTGCTTGTCCAACCGTGACATGTTGTTAGTAAGGCTCCTATTTCGCGAAATATGGACAAAATGGTGGCAATCATTGTCCTTAAAGGTAGCTTAGTTTAGTAAGAAAAGTAAGCGGATTAAATTGTAGTGTGGCAAGCGAAAGTTGTGTCGCTGGCAGCGATGTCTGTTTCCTCTGAACCTTACAAACAACTTTGTATTTTTGTTGACTCATCGTCTGTAATCATCCTGTGAATTAGCGGTTCATATAAATATGTTAGATTTATAAGAAAACGGTCAGATGATTTTTATTTGTCTTCTTATGTATCTCATTGTCGGCACGGTTGGCGCAGTCGTTGAGCGATCGACTGCTGCGAAGCGTGTCGCGTGTTCGATCCCCACACGGAACAAATATTTGTGTTTCCATCATCCATCAATTTATTTTAAAATAAAATCAAGTCACTATTTTGACCAGCACAATGTCTACTTTTTTTTTTTTTTTTTTTTTTTGCGTGGTAAAATCATCAAATGAGTCCTCCCACCCAGGGCAGGGCGGGAGGGACTGTCAGACTTGTACTGACTAAAATCCACGGTGTCCTTCACGAGCCCTTTACGTACCGGGGTTACGGTGATGGGTAAGACCCGCGACCCCGGCAGGCTCTGGCCCTCTACAGGCCCCGTCAGTTTGCTGACACTCCTTGAGGCGCGCGTGGAACACAACGCGCCGTCGACCCGGGCATGGTCCATGGTCGGGCAGCGAGTCGCCCATTACTCGCCGCCCGCATGCCCGCGCCTACGGTGGCCGGAGATCGTCTGGCGACGTCCGTCGCCGTGGGCGTCTACCACTGCGGCTGGGATGGAGGGAGGACGCTGTCCTCTCCCTCAGGCGGCCCGCCTCCTCCTTCACGAGCATGACTGCTTCGCAGAAGGAGGCGACCGCTTCCCACTCCGTCTCGCCCCGCAGCATGGCCTCGACCAATGCCGGGCGCGAGAGGTCTCCGCCTATCGCCGTCGTGAGGACACGGCGGTGCTCTGCCCAAGCGGGGCAGTCCTGCACCGTATGCTCCACCGTGTCCTCCGGACGATCCTCGCAGTGGTGACACCCAGGCGTTTCTTCCCTCCCTATCAGACACAGGAACCTCCCGAAACTTCCGTGTCCGGTGAGGACCTGCGTCATGCGGAAGGTAAGGACGCCGTGACGCCTATCCAGCCACTCCTCAAAGAGGGGTCTTACCGCCGCGATTGCGGCGTGCCCGAGTACAATGTCTACTAGCCAAAAAGTAGTTTTACGGTAATAAGTTGACAAAAGATTTGCTACATCTCTATAAATAACCACAATAAATGCTTTCCTACATAGATAAAACAAAAATGTCATAATTGTGTGATTCCGGCGGAACCCTAAACTAAATTGAAATATCACTATGTCGTGGATATTGTCTCTATATCCGCCATTAGCATAAAGATCTAATTCTTGTTACACCGAAATGCATTATCCATTTCGCATCCCTTTCCGACTCCTGATTTGTCGTATGCTCATCTCACTCTAACCAATCATGCGGTCCCTTCATTAATGCAAATACCGTCAGACCATAACTCATGCGAGTTACCCCAACGTAACGTAATAAAAGGCTTTCCGCTGGCTGCAATACATTACTTGTTGACAAGCGTGCTTGCCTTCACAATTTATAGCTTCACGCGTCGATGGATAGCGTCCTGTGCGCACCTTGTGAAATAATAAAGATGTGCGATTTACAGGGTTTGAAGTTTGAAGATGTCCATTTGACCCGATTCCACTCTAGCCTCTAATGAAAATATATTGAAATGGTCTCAGGGATGGGGTTGAATGGAATCGGATCAGCTGATTTATAACTGCTCTATGGCACTTACATGTCGAAACGTATTACGGAGAAATATTTAGTGGGGTGTAAGGGGAAATTGGGTTCTCCATATTCCATCCGCTTCTGAGTACATTGAGACAAGTTGACTGAGATTAAGTTCTTTTGTCGTGCTACTGTATTTGTTAAAGTCCTTAAAAATGGATGATCACAAGATATCATTATACCTTCTTCGGTTTAAAAGGAAACAGTTATAATACTCGTATTTGTGCAAGTGCTAACAAATTATTGTGAAACCAAGGCAATGTCATTAAAGATACACCTACGTTAAATGTAAATATAAAGATGACTGTTCACTATGCGATTAAAACTGGGCAACATTGTCCATACAATTGTGTAAAGACATACAAAGCTCTTTCATTTAATTTGTTCTATAAATCTATTTGTTATGGAAAATTTATATGATGCAACTTTTTTTTGTAAATAATAATTAAAAAAAATACTATTTCTCTCAAAACAAGTTCTATAACCTGAGAGAAAAAGATAATTTGTCATTGGAAGGTGTAGATCTTTTTTGTGGAGAGCAGTTTGGTGAACAGCCAGCTTTATTTAACGTGTGACCTCAGAACACGGGAGGTCAATTAAATTATTTAACTTTAAGCTGAAAATATATTATTGTTGTGTTTACTTATCGCATTTAAACGGAAATTTATGTGCTATAAACAATTCTTTAATTAATTCTTGTTCTTACTAAAAATACCTACAGTTTTAGTGTTTTTGTAAGAGCAGACTATAACGGCCCTTGAAAGCATGCCCATTATCGATACAAATTCTTACCTAATTGAATTTTAAAATAAAATGCTTAATTTACTACATTTAATTTCAAATAAAAGTACAATTGTAATGCATGGTCAGGCAAAAGACGTTATGCTTACCGATACAGTTAATTTTGTGCTAAAAAGGATTAAGATAATTATATATAAGAATAATAAACTGAAAATAAACAGCGATAATTACATAATGTACTGACCGACTATGTTTATTATGCATATGATTGGATTATGCAATGATTCATTTACGACAAAAATATACAGAAGTTGAACTTTACTTATCACTTAAACCTATGAAACTGTTCATCCCACAGCTGGGCATAAGCCATGAATAACTAGTATTCCGGAATGTTCTTTCTGGAAACCTCATACAGTCAGAAACCTTTGCAGCAGATTTCCTAGGTGATGGTGAGATCAGCTCAATCTGACTCACGATCAGTGCTCCATAAAACAATAATAAATGCTCTTATCGACACGAACTAAATAAAAATAGAAATAGTTCTTGATCTTAATCATTTGAGTTTATATGTTTGTAAATGCACCCACGACACAGGAGAAATTCCTAGTTTGGGGCAACGTTTTTTTTTTTAAAAAAAAAACAAATTATTCAATGTATGTGCATTCAATAAATGTTAAAATATAAGACTATAAGTACCTCTTGTAAAGCTCTTCCCGTATCATTTGATGAGTGTTTGGTACTTCTGCCTACAATCTTTCATATGACAAAAGGTGGTGCCACCGGTGTCGATTTCAAGGTGAGCTCATGATGAAGTGGTTTAGTAAGCCATCGCTTATGTCTTAGTTATGCTGTACCTGCGGGCTGCGGGCAGTGACGCCCTTTCGATGTTAATGGGAGAGCAGAGTGTCAGATTGTGTGTCACGATGAAGTTCTTGAACGAAGTTATTTTTAATGAGATGTTTTATTTAGTTTAGCTATTCAATTAACTGTTGAAGATTTTAGCAGCTGCATCAGCGAAACCCGCGTAATAAGCCTAACAACCATTTATGTGATCTTATCTCAAATCACGGTCTTCCTTCAATGGGCCTTTACGTTCCAAAGTCTCCGTTCCCTGTTGTGACAGTCCCGCGACCCCGGTAGGCTATTGGCCCTCCATCAGGGTCCCGTCTGATTGCTGACAGGTCTTTGAGGCGCGTATGGAACAGCAGAGCGGTAGGTACTGTCAGACTTGACTAAAATCCACGGTGTCCTTCAATAGCCCCTGAGGTTCCGGGGTCACGGTAAATTGTGAGTCCCGCGACTCCGGCAGGCCCTCTAAAGGGGGGCCCCGTCATAATACTGACACTCTTTGAGGCGCGAACACAACACGCCGTCGACCCGGGCGTGGTCCATGATCGGACGGCGAGTCACCCATTACTCGTCGCCCGCATACCCAAGCCTCTCCGGATTAACACGGAAGAACAATCGTTGATGGGACTTGGTTTTTCTTATCATATTTGGATTCTAAACAAAATGCTCCATCTTTTCAGGATTCTGTGCCTCATAGAGTTTCGGTTGTTACATAATTATGCATGTATACATTTTTCATATTTCACAATAAATTCAGTAGTCATTAAGATTTGAGTCTGAAGTCCGCATTTGTTAGTGTAGGTCTTCGGAGTTTTCCATCCAAATGCCTATATGAATACCTACAAAGGTATTAACGTTAGCTGAGTAAGTATGACGCATATTAAATAATAATTAATCAAGACGTAAGTATAAACATACTGGAGCCGGTTCAACGCACCGAGTATTGCAAGCTATAATATCTATATATATAAAAGGAAAACTGACTGACTGACATATCAACGTACAGCCGAAACTACTAGGGCTAGGAATGTGAAATTTTGCACACGGCTTCCTATTATAATGTAGGGGAGCACTAAGAACGGGTTTTTGGAAATTTAACCTTTAAGGGGGTGAAAAGGGGGATTTAGGAAAGTACGTAAACCACGCGGACAAAGTCGCGGGAAAAGTGCTAGTTATATTATAAGACCAAGGTCCATACTTAACTCTGAGTACTAAATCTAGGTCGAAAAAGAGACCTAAAACATGTTGAGATGTAAATGGATAGATGTGCCCTCACTTAAGTCGCTCTAGAAATATATTTGCATGGAGAAGATCGAGATAGAAAATAGATACTTATAAGTTGTGGTAACTTGAGTGAACGAGTCGATATATCAAATAATCGTAATTCATTGCAAGTAAACTGACAATAATTGATCATTTTTTGTCGCACATAATCAATAACGGGAATCGATGAAACAGAAAAAGGATCGTATCGTAATAAAATGTTCAAATGAGTCCTCCCACCCAGGGCGGCACGGGAGGGACTGCCAGACATGTACTGACTAAAATCCACGGTGATCCTTCAATAACCCTTTACATTCCAGGGTCACGGTTATTCTGATGATGAAATGAAGGCTAAAGGGAACTAGGTGTAAACAGGGTCACGATATGGTTTCAACCAAATCAGCTATCTTATTCTCTAAAATACAAATTTTTGGTTATACGCTGCGAAGAGGTTGTCGTCGAGGCAGAGCCTTGACACAGCGTCGGTACACGTCGCTGTCAGTAGTGAATACTAAACCCTAGTTTCAGCGGTAGCGCTGCAAACAAATCTAAGTAAAAGTATGTACGAGTATACTTAGAATTACTACTGTACAACAAGCTTATTGACTTTTTTTTTATCGTGGTAAAATCATCAAATGAGTCCTCCCACCTAGGGCAGAGCGGGAGGGACTGTCAGACACGTACTGACTAAAATCCACGGTGTCCTTCAATAGCCCTTTACGTTCCGGGGTCACGGTAATTCGTACAGTCCCGCGACCAAGCTTATTGACTTTATTTAAGACTCAAGCGTTTCAATGTTTTATAGATGTTGTTGTAGAAACAACATCTATAAAATTTGAATTTGGAATCATTTTATGATCTCACTCATATGAAAAAAAAAAATCATACATATTTCCTTAGTACCAATCGCACTAAGAAACACCTTTCACTTCCTTTGTCATCGTTATCTCGAACTAACACAAAGCTGCTTATCTGCTTAGCAACGAGTTAACGTGATAGCCGACAAAGGGCCGCTATCGGCTATATCGGGCTATCGGCTAAAAGCTTGTTCGTGTTATCAATCATACGAGCTTCCTCCCGTTGCCATGGCAACCGGGCACTAAGGGCACGATGCTTTATGTACCGTGAATTTTCTTTTTAGAGTTACGTATCGGGATTCTATTACTAAGACTCCGTTGTACTTCCGTCTGTCACCAGGTTGTATCTTATGAACCGCGATAGTAAGGCATAGGGAACGCAATCTCGTTCTCACGAAATCTCGGCCTTTTTTTGCGGGATTGATCTCGGACGAAAAAAAGGCGAGATCTCGCGAGTTTAAAGAGTTTGCAATCGAGCATAAAAACGTCTTGTTCGAAGCGCGCACTTATTGGTAGATTTTGTTGATTAAACTGTAATATCTACCAATCTCAAAAAAAAACAAAATACTACCAATCTCGCGAGATCTCGAAATTGGTGAGATTTCGCAGTATTGTTATTCATAATCTCGCGGGATCTCGCTTGACCCCGAATCTCGCAAAATACGCAAAATAGAATAAATAAATATTTAACGGTTCTCCCGTACAACAGACATAATTTTTTTTTGCCGTTTTTATAGATAATCGTACGGAACCCGTCGTGCGCGAGTCTGCTCGCACTGAGCCGGTTTTTTGCTCTCACAATGTATAGAATCTACGAATAAATACGACCAATCACAAAATACCAATGCTATTTATTGAGAGTTCCTAGTTATTACATTAAAGATCTGTTTTGGTACAATGTGTTATAGTACAAGATATTTTCTGGAAGTGGCCAAAATATAAAATAGGTCAATTATTTTTCAATATATATCTTCAAACAACATATTCACATCTCCTTATATGTATATTAGCGAGAAAGACGAATGTCTTTGTATTACTGTACCGTAATCAGCAGACAAATATGCAACAAACAAATAGCTTGTAATTATTTGCTTAAATGCTCAGATGAAGACAAAAATAAAACACATCTGCCCTTTTTTTAGTAGCCCCTCGTACACTAGGCGACGTAACTCTCCTATAGCTTACGACTTTGGTATACAAGCGACTAAGTAATATAATTCCATAGAGGTTCGTACACAGGCACGCGTCAATGGATAGTGTACGAAGGGGCTTATTCAAACAGTTCACAATTCAGTTTAGTGCATCAATACGCTGCACATTCGGCTCTTACCGATCGGCAAACTACCTCCGTGGATGCGAACCTTCCGTGAACACAAAAGTTACTTCATGTGCAACACTAATTTAGTTGCTGAGCGATCGGTCGGGTTAGCACCACGGAGCAAATATATGTATGATCTGCATGTAATTGTTCCGGGTCTGGGTGTTTGTGTATGTGAGTTTAGTAGTATATTATTGGGCATTCTAGACCACTTTCGGCAAATCGCTCGGCGACGCCTCGCTGCCGACAGTGGTCTAGAACGCCCAATAATTGATAATCGACTCGCCTTTCCACTCGACCGATAAACTCGACCGAGACAGTACATTTTGCTGCGTACTTGATGAGCAACGATGATCATCCATCAACTCTCCGTTTACTTACTCTCTAGTGTATAACTGTATACAACCAATGATCATGCGAGTTTGCTATCGCTCTGAAGGGTGGTACAGAATGCTTAATAATGATCAATCCACTCGATCAATGACCAGTAACGCAAAAGAGGTTGTGGTAAGTTTATAAATGTTAACGTACTATATACATTCACTCATTTTCAATCGGTTCATTTCCAACAGTAATCATGAAATTTGTAAAACAACCGCAATCGCTGCATGTTGATACAGTCTGCGATGATATTTGTAAGACTAGTTTTCGTCATGGGGAATTATTACCTAACTCAGTACGATGTATCATTTGTGGTCCATCCAATTGTGGAAAAACCAATTTATTAATTGGTCTTCTTATACACGAAAATGGATTAAGATTTGAAAATGTTTATGTTTATTCAAAAACTCTGCACCAACCTAAGTACATTTTCTTAGAAAGAGTTTTGCAACGGGTTCCCGGTATTTCCCTCCAGAAATATCAGGGAAATGAGGAAGTACTAAGCGTTCAGGACGCAAAACCCAACTCCGTGATTATTTTTGATGATGTTGCTTGTGAAAATCAAAATAACATGCGTGATTATTTTGCGATGGGAAGACACAAATGCATAGATTGTTTTTATCTGAACCAAACATATAGTAAAATCCCCAAGCAGTTAGTAAGAGATAATGCGAACTTAATCATACTTTTTAAACAAGATGAAATTAATTTACGGCATATTTATGAAGAACATGTCAACACTGATATGACATGGATTGAATTTCGTGAAATGTGTTCGAAAATATGGAGTGAACCTTTCAATTATGTAGTGATTAATAAAGATTGCTCCAAAAATAAAGGATGTTATAGAAATAAATTTGACACTTTTGTTGTCTTTGATTAAAAATATTTATATTTAAGAGTGTTACCCTCGCGATATTATTATTCTTCAGACAGCGCTTAATCAATCACGAACTTTTTGTTACTATGGAAAAATCACTGAAAAGACAAATTGTTGAGGCTGCAGATGCTGTTAAGAAGAAGGTGCGAAAGATGAGAGATGCTGAGCTTAACAATCAGCAAGTACTGGAATCAGTTTTCAAGCCGGTAACAGAACCACTCAACCAAATTGCTAATGTCAGTAAGCAGGCTTGTGTTCCGCATAATATAGAAAATGAAGAAATCGAAGTTCCGTTTATCGATAAAACTTTGCAAAAAGAACTCACAATTAGTAAAGGAACCAATGATAATAACGACAATGAAGACGAATATGAATCTGATATCGAAAGTGACTCTTCGTACAAATCATTAGTTGAAAACAACCAAGGTATTGATTCGTCATCCTGGTCAGTGTCCTCAGAAGCTCTGACCGATATTCCGTTTGGTGTCAGAGTAGAGGACGGAAAATTGATGTTAGGTTCTACTCGTATAACGATCAGTGATGAGTATATCATCGTAGCTGGACGCAGATACCGAAATACGCCTGGTTTAAAACAGTTGCTGTTGAAAAAGAACGCCGATTTAAGCTTGGTTACAGAGAGTGATATGAAACATTATAAGTCGATGCTACTTGACACAAACGCACATCGACGAGACTATGAGCCCGGTAAACCAATCAAAAGTAATAAAGGACAAAAATATTTGCAAATTATTAAGCCTCTATTCCAACTACGAAGTACAATTCAGGACCACCAATCGAAAGGAAAAGGACTACCCTTTACAAAAATGTGGAAGAAAAATGTTGATTTTGTTTATTGGGACGATCCAAATGAATTGGTAGATAGGTTAAAATTACTAATTGCATCTCGAGATGCTGGTAACACAGGATTAGATAATGAAATTATATCTATCATTGAAGAATTGCGTGAAAGTAAAGTTATAAATAAATAAATATTTTAAAATGTGTTTATTTTATTATCAGCCTCTCGATACAATACACCTTAAATATGAACGTAGACAAATTCGGACACTACATTCACAAAAGAATGCGTTTATCAGAGTTATTTGAGTTTAATGAGAACGCATTGTTAAAATTAGAAAACGGAGATTTTGATTTAAAAACATCAAGGCTAAGAGGAGTCCGATCTCCAGTAGAAGCAGACGATGCTGTGAACAAGGATTATGTAGATCGATTGAATGCTAACATGTTAAAAGAATTAAATAACCTGACCGTGAACAAGGATTATGTAGATCGATTGAATGCTAATATGTTAAAAGAATTTAATAACATGATAGGTTCATTGCGCTCTCAAATCATAAAAGACGCAAAGGGCACAGTTCAGGCTACTTTAAAAGCAAAGATACCTGAGATTTCAACTCATTTGGAAGATAAGTTTTATACCAAAGCAGAGGTAGATAAATTACTACAAAAAACTCCGTAATGGCAAAACAGCAAATTGTTAATGAAATACACAAAGCAGCACGAAGAAATTTCGTTAGACGTCCTGTCATTCTAAAGGGGATCGATGACTTGTGGCAAGCTGATCTGATGGACATGCAAAATCTAAGAAAATATAATAAAGGTCATAATTACATTTTAGTGGTGATTGACTGCTTCTCAAAGTACGCTTGGGCAGAGCCATTAAAATCAAAAAATAAACTTGATGTTACTCATGCATTTAAACGAATACTGATTAACAGCAATCGCAAACCGGTTAATTTACAAACTGATATGGGAACAGAATTTTATAACAACTCATTTCAAACGCTTATGAAGACTTACAATGTTAACCATTACTCAACGTTTTCTACCAAAAAAGCTTCGATCGTAGAGCGACTGATTAAAACTCTTAAAAATAAATTATATAAATATTTTAGTCTGAACGGAAACTATATGTGGTTAGGTATACCGTTAGAGGTTACGTTAAAGATATATAACAACACAAAACATCGTACCATTAAATTTAAACCAATTGAAGTAAATAAATCTTGCGAGTCTGTTATAAAAGAAAATATTAAAAAAGCCTTAAATCATGTAACCGTCCGTAGAAAACCTAAGTTCAAAGTAGGTGACTTTGTTCGTATCAGTAAATACAAACACCATTTTGAAAAAGGTTATACACCTAATTGGTCAACTGAAATATTTACTATAAAAAAAATTAATCATACCATACCAGTAACATATCATATACAAGATCAGCGAAAGCAAGCCATAATGGGAACCTTTTACGAGCAAGAACTTCAGAAATCTTACTATCCAGGTATTTATTTGATAGAAAGGGTTTTAAAAAGAAAAGGATCAAAAATGTTTGTGAAATGGTTGGGTCTAAACAACGAAGAAAATAGTTGGATCGAGAAAACTGCAATAGTGGATTAAAATAATTATATAACGATTACTTTTGCATCATTTCTCTCATTACACATTAGACAATGCAAGGAGGTGAACTTGTTAATACCTTAATTAATAATCTACCGTTCGAACTTCATTTACCCGGCTACAATTATTGCGGTCCCGGAACTAAATTGCAGAAACGTTTATTACGAGGTGACCGAGGTGTAAATAAGCTAGACGAAGCTTGTATGCATCACGACATTGCATATGCAAACCATACAGACTTACCCAATCGTCACAAAGCTGATTTGCAACTACTAAATATGGCTAAACAAAGACTTAAATCGAGCGATGCTGGGAAAGGTGAAAAACTTAGTTCATGGTTAGTGAGCAAAGTTATGAAAGCCAAACTGAAATCTGGTTCTGGCATTAAAACGTTTAAAAGTTTCGTGTCAAAAATAAAAGCAAAAATAAAGAAACTGAATCCAAAGGACAGTAAAGCTTTAATTAACGCTGCTTACTCAGCAGCAAAAAAAATAATCCCATGCATTCAGAAAATTCGAGTGCCGCGAGTGATACCCTTACCAAAGACTGGAGGTATTCTACCTTTAATCCCAATTTTTGCGGGTTTATCAGCTTTAGGAACTTTAGCTGGTGGTGCGGCTGGTATTGCAAAAACTGTTAACGATTACAAAGCAGGTCAGCAAAATTTGCGAGAAACACAACGACATAATAAGGCTATGGAGTCTTTAAAGTTAGGTCAGGGCTTGTACATTAAGTCACATAAAAATGGTAATGGTTTATTCATTAAGTCTTCAAAAAACTGAAAAATAAGCTACCTAATCGTCCTCTCACTAATATAGACATCCAAAGGTTTGCACGCAACATCCCTCACTTTCGAGGAGTATACATGAAGGATCAGTTACCAAGGACGTCAAAACGGGTTGAATGTGGTGTCGTTAACTTGGACGACTCTAAGAACGAAGGCACGCATTGGGTAGCTTATGTAAAAGTATGCAATTATTGTGAATATTTTGACAGCTTTGGAGATTTAAAACCTCCAATGGAATTAATGCGATATTTTAAGAATTGTAATGTTTTTTATAATTATACAAGATATCAGAAATTCAACACTGTAAATTGTGGACACTTATGTTTAGAATATCTATGGAATTTTTGGAAATAAAACGTATAAAACTTATGCTTTTCTTTTATTTGAATCATTTGCAAGATGTCACTCACATTATCGATAACTGGAAACTCGTCAACTTTATCTACTTACTATCCTAACACGTTGCAACTATATGAACAGTATGAGTGTGCCTTATTGCATTTCGCAACATTTAATTCTATTCCAAACATTGACAAAACGAATAATAAGTTCTATTATGGTTCTAACGAAGTTATTGAAATACCTGACGGCACCTATGAATTGCAAGATATTAATGATTATTTAAAATCTGAAATGAAAGATGCATCAATCAAACTACAGTGCAATAACAATACTTTAAAAGCTGCTGTATATTGTACAAAAGACATAAATTTTAATAAAGAAGGTACGTTTAGGAATTTGTTAGGGTTTAATAAGCAGATCTTAAAAGCAAATAAATGGCATGTATCGCACTTTCCAGTCAACATTTTACCTACAACAGTCATCAGGATCGAATGTGACATTGTAAGCGGCTCGTACACAAACGGAGAACCCAGTCACATCATCCACGAATTTGCTCTCAATGTGCCTCCCGGATATAGAATTATAGAAATCCCGAAAAACGCGATATACTTTCCAATTAACCAAAACAACATTAGCTGTATACATATCAGGCTGTTAGATATAAATAACCGCTTAATCAATTTGCGCGGTGAAGAAGTGCAGCTGTATTTGCATCTCAGAAGAAAAAAATGATTGACTACAATAAATATATGCATCAACAAATCAAAAATATCAGTTCCGCTCAAGCTTCCAACCAAATAAGAGCTCGCCCTAAGAAGAAAATTAAATTAACTAAAGAAAACAAGGCATTTCTCAAAGCGATCGGTTTGCTAAAATGAATATCTTAGACGTTTTATCTGCTCCGACTTATGACAACACTGTTGAAGGAATCGAATTCCATTCTTACAAGCCCTACGTAACTAGTTTCAATAGAAACGATGAAATCCGCATACCTATTAACCAACAGGACTTGTATATACTTCCCTCAGCTAGTACCTTGTATTTGGAAGGAACTGTTGTCGTAAGTAAAAAGGATATGAAAGAGAAAGCCACTAGTGTTAATTTTACGAATAATGCTCTACTCTACTTATTCCAAGATATAAGATATGAGCTGAATGGAGTGGAAATTGATAGAATAAAAAACGCTGGCATAACTACCACCATGAAATCGTTAATATCAATGAGTGAAAGTGAATCAAAGATAGCCAATGCATGGGGCTGGAATATCGATGGAATAAAAAATATTAATGGGGGTAGTTTTTCTGCTTCTATACCACTCTGTAACATCATCGGTTTTGCAGAAGATTTCAAGAAAGTCGTGATAAATAGTAGGCACGAACTGATATTGCTACGAAGTAACACTAATCTGAATGCTGTGAAACTTAACACCGGGGAATTTGTAGACGACGTTCAGATAAATAAAATCATCTGGCGTGTACCGCATGTTAAAGTGTCCGACAAAGAAAAAATAAGTTTGCTAAAACTGTTAGAAAAAGATCGACCACTCCAGATGATATTCAGAAATTGGGATCTGTACGAATATCCAGCTTTACCTAAAACTACAAAACATACCTGGTCTATCAAAACTTCCTCACAAATAGAGAAACCAAGATACATAATTATGGGTCTACAAACAAATAGAAAAAACAATTCAAGTTCTGATATGTCCCAGTTCGATCACTGTCATGTTCGTGACGTTAGAGTATACCTAAACTCAACTTACTTCCCGTATGAAAACCTAAATGTCAGTTTCGCGAATAACAGAATCGCTTTATTATACGAGCAATACATCAGATTTCAACAGTCTTATTACGGACGTCGCTCGGAACCCTTATTAAGTGAGAAACAATTCAAAGATTTGGCGCCGCTATTTGTCATAGATTGCTCTAGACAAGCTGATAATGTAAAGACAGGTCCTATTGTGGATGTAAGAGTGGAAATTGAGAGTGATTCCGATATACCAGATCAAACTTCTGCATACTGTCTTATATTGAACGACTGCATAATTGAGTACAAGCCGTTGAGTAATACTGTGAGAAAAATATCATGAATCCGAATACTATTATATTAGATGTTCAAGGGTTTAAAGACCTGAACAATAATTTTATAATAAAAGAATTAGCTTTTGCAAGTCGTGATTATACGCAAACATTTTTAATAAAACCGCCATACTTGTTTAAACACTTAACAAGTGACGAAAAGAGACAAGTTAAATGGTTGGAAAGAAATAGAGGTATTTATTGGAATGAAGGATATATTGACTATAGAGAATTTCGGCGTATAATCGTTCCATATCTAGAAAATAAGGAAATTATTGTAAATGGTTTGGAGAAGGTGAATTGGATAAAGGAACTGTGTGTGAATTGTAAAGTATCAGACCTTGGTACAGAACAATGTCTTAGTTTCTCTGTTTTGCATAAAAAATACTGTGAAGGAAGATCTAATTTTAATTGTAATAAACATCTAAAGCATTGTGCTCTTAAAAATGTGCTTTGTTTAAGGAAATATTTAGAATGGGTATAAATGTATGTACTCATATGTGGATTGTATTTAGATTATTGGTTTTAAGGTTTTTAAATAAAAATCAAAATAATGTAAATTTGCTTTTATTTTGTTAAACACCCCCACGCTACTCCACAAATAACACAACCTAATACAAAATTAAATAAAAACATCATAATGAAAATACAAATATTAACTTCTTTACAAAAACGGTTAATAAAAGTCAGTACCTATTAAAGATTTTGATATTTTCTTAACTAAAGACTCAGTTTCGTCCATAACACTGTCGATGGGATCTTGAACAATATATTGAGCGTTTATAATAACGTTTTCACTGTCACTATCACTGTCTAAGGTTTGAGGATTGTTGTTACACAGATCTACCACTGAAATTTTTATTAACTTAATCCCTTTTCGCTGTAGTCGACTCATAACGAAGGATTTTGTAGGTTTTTGCTTTATGGGTTTTTCCCTGCACCGTTGTTTTGGTTTTTTATCTTTCGTGACTTGTTTGCTTTGCCCGGGTTCACTGCGAAACATCTCGGAGAATCCCTCGTAAGGATCCTGAGCATACTGACTGAATACAATCTCGGTGTCAGAATTCTGGAACAAAATATAAACACAATTTATACCACTATTCCGCTAGTATAGCGTTTTAATTGGGTTTTCAATCGAGAAAGTCTAGATTTACTTTAGATTAGTGACAATAGGCTCTGGAAAAATGCAACACAACACAGCTCCGAACACAATCTCTAGTTATGAAACAATCATAAAAAAACGAATTAAAAATA
The DNA here is from genome assembly GCA_943136025.2 of Agrotis puta. NCBI lineage: Eukaryota > Metazoa > Arthropoda > Insecta > Lepidoptera > Noctuidae > Agrotis > Agrotis puta. The sequence goes on along the minus strand of OW964184.2, from coordinate 16,856,615 downwards.
TTTTACTCACCGACATGATGACTTTTGATGGAAGTTAAAAAAATATTAAACAGGTGTTCGCGCCGAATAATATTTCGTAAATGATGACAAAATAACTAAATAATTACATGTCATACTAATATTGTCAACTAAGCGTTTGTGTCTCAAGGCTAAGGCCAATGAACTGCAACGTAGGTAACACTTATACAATGACAAACAACGCCTTGTAAGCATGTTACTTAATCGTAAAACGTTAGTTATTCGAAAATCAACCTTATGATGCATGGTATTTTAGGTGCATAGTGAGATAACTGCAATCAGTACGTAATGCACAAAATCGAACCATACATAATTACAGAACACGCACATGCTTCCAGTCAGTGACTACCTTTAGCTATAAAATGTTCACTAAGCATTTTAGGGACAATAAAATTAATAATATAATGTCGAAACGGATGTTGTGATCATATTACATTCAGGATGAAGAAACTTCAACGAGTCAAGGTTTCATTACCTATTATTTAACCAACTTCAAAAAGGAGGATGATGTTTTTGATCAAGTTTCTGATAAATGAAACAAGTACATACATGGTCACACATTTTATTTATATTTCTACAATCAGTAACTTATTAAAAATATACTAAGTATAATATCTATATTATAATATATATGTATATTGTATATACACTTAAGTTTACATTTATTTATATTTTTAAACAATTATTAAAATTAAATTACCTATACAATTTTATCTAATTTAAATCTAACACTAAACTTATTCGTATTTAGGTACATTGTAATATTTATTCAGACTAATTTGAAACTAAATTAACTAATTAGGTACTATTATAATACAATACTAAATTAAAAATATACAAACTAAAAATAAATCTTACACAGTAATATGTACAAAAAAATTAAAAAGGAAAGTAATCAAAGGGCGTTTATTTAGGTAGGTACAGTCGACAAAGTTGAATCATGACCCATTTTGATGATAAATCGTTTGTAACCGTCAAAATAACAAAGATCAAATTCGTTGCCATGACAATGTATGTTTACGCGAATGTCGACCTAATTGTATTTGAATGTTTGTAGGAAAATAAGCTTATGGTGGGTCATGATTCAATTTTGTCGACTGTACATATTTAAATATTTAACTTAGTTGAGTGACCCCAGGCCTGCGTTGATATTTTGTTTACAGATATCGCTCGTTTGTCGTCGTTGTTTGATAAGGCAATTTTATTAATACTTTGGGTAAAAATTTCGTGCTTGATAGATTTAAAAATTATATTTTTTTTACGAATCACTCCACCATTAAATAAAATATGTTTGTAGTTCGTAATGTCTAAATCTCTCACTACGCATGCTTTTACTCCCTTTGCTTTTTTAACAGTTTTATCTGGAGTTTTTATAGAATATAGTTTTGCTCTTAAACCAACAAATTCAGAAATATATTGTCCACCCATTTCATCTTTGAATAGCCCCGGAACTTTTTTGTTATTGAGAGGGATATTAAAAATGTTTTGTTCTTGATAATTACTGGTATCGAAATACTGCAAAAAATGAAACTTGAGATCGGTATAAAAATCATCGGTATATATTTTGTAGACAAACGAATCGGTATCTGTATAACACAACTGTACTCGATCTTCATAAAAGGGTTTAATAATATTGTAATGATAGTTGTACATATGTGATTTAGAAAGCTCTAACACCGTGAAACCGATATAAATTGGCTTATCTAGAACAATTTGGTCTGGTTTCATTTGTATTGCAACTAAATTTTCGGATAGAATAGATGCACTATGGAAATAGGGGTTGGCTATAAGTCTCTCAGCGGATTTAAATTTCTTAGTTCGATTAAGTGTGTCATTCCATTGATTAACTAAATGAACGCTTACTCGGTTTTCAGTATTTTCTAATGTTTTGCCGAATACGCTGTTGTTTAACAACTTAAAAAAGTCCTGTTCGAAGGAACTTTTAGCGTTTTGTCTTAACTGTGTATTTAGTTCTATATACTGTTTTAAGTAAGGACTTTGTCTAAACGTAATAACCCTGTGAATCTTACGAAGTATTAAACCATGCTCAAGACACTTTTTTAGATGAACATAATGTATAACGTACCTATACTTATTATATAAATTAGCAATCAGTTTTTTTGTTTTACCTCCCGGCGGTATACATTTTTCAGGACAAAACGGTAACTCATTGTGATACTTATGTAAATGTTCAGGATACAAAAGATCAACTTCCAATATATACCCCCATTCAGCGTTGTCCTCAACATGCTCTACACATAATTGATCTATTTCATTTTGGATGAGAAATCTAAAACTAGAATACGGTAAATATTGACACATGCTAAACCCATACAGATTATTACAGTCTAAGTATACTATGAAAGATTGAGGTTCTGTTGCATTACACTCTGGCATATATTTATGATTCGCTTTTGCATATCGATGGGAACACATACACAACCCACCACGTATACCGCTTTGAATCATACGAACCATGGCTAAATCCGACATGAGTTCTAACTGAACCCCTGTCTTAGCCATAGCTGAATCAGAAAATCCTAATAAAATCTATGAATCCCTTTTTGATATTGTTAAAGAAGAATACCAGTCCACTTTTAAAACCAAAATCATTAACAAGAATGGATCCTCTGCTGGTTTCAATCAATGGGCTACACCTGGCATTTACAAAAGTAGAGCGAGATTGTACGAGTTGTATGGTTTGAAAAAATTTAGGTTTGATACACCTTTTGTAGAATATGTAAGAAATTATTCAAAATTATTTAAAAAGATTTGTGTTATTGCTAAGTCAAAATTTTTAAGCGAAACAATTAAAAATTCTACTAACAAAGTTAAAGCTACTTGGCAAATTATCAACAGTGAAACAGGAAAATCGGTTAATAATGAAAATCATTTAGAGATTATGATAGACAGTCAACTAATTACAAATGCGACTAGCGTAGCAGACGCATTTAATGAATTCTTTGCAAATATTCCTATAACTACGACTCGCTCCTTAAGTTCGTCTCCGTCTAAAGCTGAAAGCATTCTGCAACGTAATGTGCCTAAATGCGGTAACCTGCTTAGTTTTGAACACATAACGCCATATGATGTAATAAATGTATTCAACACGCTTAAATCTAAACATACTGGCGATTATTGGGGCATTTCAATTAAACTTTTAAGTAATATAATTGACATCGTCGCCCCCTATCTTGCAATTACTTTTAATAAATGTGTAGATCTGGGTACTTTCCCTGACCTCATGAAGAGTAGTAAAGTCATACCATTATTTAAATCAGGCAATAAAAATGATATTGGTAATTTCAGACCAATTTCTATCTTACCTGCTTTTAGCAAAATTTTTGAAAAATTGATACTCAAGCAGTTGCTTAGTCATTTTAATGTAAATAGCCTCCTTCATAGTGAACAATATGGTTTTACGAAAGGTCGTTCAACAACTGATGCAGGTGTTGCTCTGCTGAAGCACATATTTAAGGCGTGGGAGAGCTGTAAGAATGCAATAGGTGTTTTCTGTGATCTATCCAAAGCCTTTGATTGCGTACACCATGATACCCTTTTGCGAAAATTACATCATTACGGAGTCCAAAACGAAGCTCTTAATGTTATAGAATCGTACTTACGTAATAGATTACAATGCGTAGATGTTAATGGCTCGAAATCTTCTGGGCAACCCGTTCAGCTAGGTGTGCCTCAAGGATCAATTCTAGGTCCGTTTTTATTTTTGGTCTACATCAATGACTTGCCATATCTTTTAAAGGACATTTGTGACATTGTACTGTTTGCAGATGATACCTCTCTTATATTTAAAGTAGATAGAAATAGACAAGATTTTGACGATGTTAACACCGCATTATCATTGGTCACGGATTGGTTTACTGCTAACAACCTGGTTCTCAATGCCAAAAAAACGAAATGTATAAAGTTCGCCCTGCCGAATGTTACAAATCTAGGTCCTAACATTGTTCTAAGTAACGAAGAACTTGAAACTGTTGACTCAGCTGTGTTTCTGGGTATTAAACTAGATTCTAAAATTCAATGGGGTCCGCATATAACAAGTTTAGCGGGAAGACTAAGCTCGGCAGCCTACGCTGTCAGAAAAGTAAGACAGTACACGGACGTTGATACAGCTCGACTAGTTTATTTTAGTTACTTTCACAGCCTTATGTCCTACGGCATTTTATTGTGGGGCAAAGCGGCTGATATTCAAAACATATTTGTTTTGCAAAAACGAGCTGTTCGGGCAATTTACCAACTAGGTACTAGAGTTTCTCTGAGGGATTTGTTTAAGGAGATTGGCATTCTGACAGTGGCATCTCAATTCATCTTTGCGAACATTATATATATTAGGCAAAATCTACATCTATATACCAAGAACAGTGATTTTCACGCTATTAACACGAGAAATAAGCACCACCTACGTGTTCCTTTTCATCGGCTTCATAAGGTTCACAGCTCATTTATAGGCCTTGGTATAAAATTCTATAATAAATTGCCTTCGTCATTCCTAGACTTGCCGTTTAATGTGTTTAAATCTAAGATTAAATCCAATCTTTGTTCTAAGGCATATTATTCCATTAACGATTATTTAGACGATAAAAACAGCTGGTCACTCTGTTGAAGTTAAGACGGCGTTCATGCTCTTTCCCAGATTTTTAGTATTTTTTCTTCTTCCGGACTAGTTATATGGATTCATATAATTGTTTATTTGTTTTATTTTTATGACTTAATTAAGTCATCTTGTTTTATTTTATGTGTTTGTATTTGTTTTATTACTTTATTTTGATTAACGGACATTATTGTCCTACTTTATATTTTATTGTTTGTCTTTTTGTGTGTATTTTTTATTATTTTAGTACGACAGTCGTAGGTTTCCTTCATCTTTTAATAATATTGTTGGAGCGGATGAAGAATGTACAACTATCTCTTGCATTGTATAGAGTGTATCTATCTAGTATTATATAGCGTCATAGCCAGCATTGTGTGAGTACCATGTACTTCAGAGCTATCTTTGACTAGAAACCTACGTCTTTCATTGACTTGAATGACTCTGGCGGTTGAGAATATGTCATGCTCACTTAAAAGTCTCGCTGATGGTGGCGTGTGTGTCGGATCATTTAGTTCCCTTCAAAATGGTTGAGCTGAATGGTGCTGATACATGTGTCATGTTCGTGAACGGGCGCTGTCAGTTGGGACTGGTCATCTCTTAGCTGCCCCGGTCTATTTTAATTAATAATAACTTTATTTTTGAATTGTCTTTTTTATATTTACTATGGACACTATTAACTTGCCACATCGTTCTCACATAATGTACCATCTCATGATGAATGATGTAAAAAAGTTTTGTAAAAATTTTGGCGATTGAAAAAGAGTGTCCATGGAGTTTCTTGCTCATTCTTCTCCATAGAGATCTACGCTTTGGAATGAGCACCTACGGTACTTTCACAGTTTTTATGTCTTGTGACTGGGACTGTAGCACCATAACTATTTTTGTACTAGTTTTATTTTGTCTCTTGACAATTCAAAAGTGCCTGTAATTGGCCTAATTGAAATAAACGATTTGATTTTTGATTTTGATTTTGAAACATTGCGTCGAACGACAAACTAGGAGCAGTTATGTAAAATGCCGGATCTAGTTTATAATGCTGTTTACATGTTTTTCGGAATTTTTCGAATATATCAGTTAATAAAAGCACATCTGTTTTTAAATATAAATCTGTATAGTCACCCAAATCGTTAATACCGAACATATTCCAAACGGTTTTAGCGTGATTGTAATCGTCATCGCTAATATATTCGTTGGTTAAAGAATTATGAAAATAACATTTAGGTGGTAACGATTTCTGATCATAACATTTCCAATCTGACATGTAATCATAAGGATATATGCCTTTCCTTGTTAATAAACTAAATTGTCTTTCATCAGGAAATTGTGATTTTAGATAAACGAAATCTCGTGACTGTAAAGTTTTAGCGAGTTTGTCTAAACTTGTGCCTAAAAAGTTAAACGAATCTAAAAATCTTAATTGTATATATTCATTACTAGCAATAGGAATAAACTTTGTAAACGTGGTGTATTTTTCCTTTGTCTTTGGTATAATTCTAATTTGCCCGGGAATTTGACCTAATTGTTTTATAAATAAATGACAATCATAACCAGATAAATTATGAAAAAATATTGGTACAAATTTTGGTACTTTACTTTGTAAGTTGCAATGTCGATGTGCTGCACCACGATAACGTCCTGAAATATGACAGTGATCCCTAACCCGATCGCTTAAGAGCAAATTTTCACATATATGACAGACAACTGCGTGTCTGAAATCATAAGAATCATTTGTAGTAAATATCATAGGTACGTTTTTTGTTAAAATGGTGTGTAGTGCCTTAAGATCTTCAGTTAAAAATTGTATGAATTTGGAAACACAATCAGTACCTCGATAACATCTATACCCATTATTAGTATTATTAGTAGATGATACGATATTGTAAGCGAACGCCGCAGGCACATGACGCTGCAAGTTTGATGTCTTGACGTTTTCGGACTCGTTGCAAGAAATCGGATTCAGCAATGTTTCGAAATCAGCGTATATGACAAATGGAACGTCTTGTTTTCTTTCATAATTTTTGAATTTTAAAAACGATCCCTCGTTGGGTAATATTGTAACAACACCACCACACGAATGCGTTTCAATTTGATTTATATTAGGAAAAAATAATAAGCACGTCTCACAAAAATATAATTTACTGTGATGTCTGGTTATCTGGTTTCTAACTAATCGCGGTAAATCTTTAATTAGACAAAAATGACTGTTTGTGTTATTTTCTAAAAATAAGAGATGGATGCTCTTAGATTTCTTATTAGTAGTTGTGTACAACGGTCCAACAATCGTCTTATTATTTTTTAATCCATAAACAAAAATATTTAAATTAGGGTTATTTTTCTCAAATACGACTATGTCAGATAATGTGATTGGAAATGTTAAATCACTAACATTTAAAACATTCTTAAAATGGGGATAAGACGTTACTCGGGTAGGATGTTGAGTTGTGGGGTACAAAGCAGCCACAACACACCACAAAAAACAATTTTCATCCCTATTTTGAATATTTAAACATGCTTTTTTGTTTTTTATAGCATTAGGCAAAGGTATAAATCTAGACCCGCTGAGAGTTTGATGTTTATTAATGTTAACTTCTAAATGAGAATTACTTAAAAATGTCCAACCACTATCTCGATGCTCAAATTCTTCTATTTTCTTTGTCAGTATCTCGACTACTGATTTATAAATAAAATCAAAGTTATAATAAAACGGAATAACAAAGTTTTTGGTAGCAAACGACTTCAATTCCTGCTGATCATTTTTAAATAAAAGGAAATACGAAAAAAGTTCAAAGTTAATCTTAACAGATGTATGTTTTACTAGTAACTGATCTATTAGAGTTTTAACGTATACCTTTACACTATTTAGGAAAATTTCTGGAAAAGTATTTGTTTGTTCGTTAGTTGCAGTGATTCTGTAACTCGAAATTCTACCTTTAAACGTAGAGTTTATAATTGAAACGTTATCATGCAGAAGGGTCGTACTACTGTTTTTATGTACATTAGTACGTAAATGACTTGACCACCGTCGATTATCTACAGACACATTACAAACTGTACAGTATGGCATTATTATTTTTATCGTCTGATTCACAATAATAAAGTCAAACAATAAAACTCATGTAAATACGTACCTAATTACTACTAATATTAAAGATCTTATACAGATACGTTGCTTCTGGGTTGATACTTCACGCGTCGACGTTGGCAAAAGTCGTTCGAGACTAGGTCTGACTTACTCTCGTTTCCTGTTCGTATTGTTGGTAAAATAAGTTTACCAATATATTTCTGAAATTAAACAAATAGAATGAAAATCGGTAACCACTAGACACAAATGATAATAAAACATAATAGAAAATATATTGGCTTTATATCTTACCTAGATACTTCGTGATTCGACGTTGACAAAAATCTTTCGAGACTAGGTCTGACGTGCTCTCGTTTCCTGTTCGTATTGTACCATCACATAAATTGGTAAAATTAAGTTTACCAATATATTTCTGAAATTAAACAAATAGAATGATAATCGGTAACCATTAGACATAAATGCTAATAAAACATAATAGAATTGACTTTATATCTTACCAACAAATAATTGTGTTTTTTAATTTTCTAATCAACGTTCATTTTTAAGAAACCTTGGAAGAAAGAATGTCGATAATTATTATTGTATTATTTTCATTTTAATGAAATTTGTGAAAAATTACCAATCTTTTAGACAATTTATTTTATTCTCGATAAAAGAACGAGTTACACAATGGCTAATCAAGAGGTCTTAGTCAATAATAATGCTTTGAAATATCAAATTTGGTACCAAATAATTTTATGTGATATTGCGTAAAAATTACACGTGTGCTCAACCTAATTATTTTTCCAGTAAGTTGACACGTTTATTTGTGTAAGCTATTTTACCTAAGGCTACCACGAGTTTACATATATGCACTCGTGCACATTAAAAATGTTCGATAACTAATGCAATCGGTGTGACAACCCTGAACGCTTTTACTGCATCAACACTAATCAACGTCGATGCTCCTCAAATATCATCTAGCCAATTATTTTTCGTATGTGTATAATACGACCAGGAAAAAAGTTGTTTTTTACGTAGTTGTTTCGTCAGTTGTACATATTCTAAACATAGCGATATTATTGTAAGTTTCTGACTTATAAACAGTATGTTATCGGTGTGCCTATACAATCGACTCGACGAGTGCTAGTAGAAATCTTCAAGACTCCAAGTACTTATCAGTGATAGTTAGACAGTAGCTGCTCACTGCCACTGTATCAGCCAACCGACTCAACGAATTAGCTGCTCTTAGTCACTGTGCCTGCCGACCGATTCTTCAAAGAAAATGTAAGTATAAAAACCAGCATTCTCCACAAACTTCTGACCCTGCATGGTTAACCAAACATTTTTTTAACTTTATGTATTTATTTCAGGTCAGACTCTGAGTACGAAACCTACCTACCAAGTGATGTGATGGAGCACGACACTAAGTCTAACCGCAAACCAACTCTACCAGTCCCTGGGAAACGGAAATCAACAAAGCAAAATTTAACGCACCCAAGGTAAACTTTACGATTTATTTACTTCATTGTTTTGTCAATCAATTGCGTAGATGACAGTCGCTTGATGCAAGCGACTACTACGCTGATGTCGTGGGTTCAATGCCTATTCGAGATTAATATGTGTGCATGAATGTGATTAATAGCAAAGATTTTTTATGTTTCTGTGTATATAATGTAGTATGTTTTTACTAACAAACAGTATTTAATTGTAATGTATATCAGCTGTCTAGGTGCTATTCATAGAACATGGATAGCGTTGTGTAGTATGTCTCGTCTCTCATTCTTGTATATTGTATGTGTTTTAAAGCAGGTTCAAGTTAATACTATAAAATAAATTTGGGTGCGAATTAACAAGAGATCAATTTGTTTGTTTCAGTAAAAAATCGAAATCTGACGTCGATATATTTGGCATCAGCCGCAAACATAACAACAGGAGGGCAACAGCGAACAGCGAAACCTCTTCTCTCCCATCATACTTCGTGAACCGAGTGGCCAACGGTAGCGAGCGGCGAACGACAAGCACAAACGGCGAGTACTACATCGACTGTAAAGTATACAAAACTGAGGACGCGCGCCTCACCGACTCGTTGGAGCTGTGGAAAAAGGCGTTGGTCCGCATCAAGGTCCAGACCGACGTCAATTCTACACAATGGTGTAAACTACAAGAGTTTATTATATCGACTGATGCTTTATTTACCGAACCACCAACATATTACGATAAATAATATATTGTTAATCATTACTATAATAATACATCCATCCATTTTTATTGTGGTTGAGATTGGTTCCCCTCAATTATAATATTGTATTCTGTGCTCACTAAAAATAAATGAATCTCATTAGCATTTAGTGTTTCATTCAACCTACATACATGTACCTTCCACTATTGTGATGAGGTTGAAAATCTATTAAAGATAGATTCAAAGCGACAGAATGCTAAGAACTCGAACAAACGAACAAAATGAACGAGTCGAGTCGATTACCGATTATTGGGCGTTCTAGACCACTGTCGGCAGCGAGGCGTCGCCGAGCGATTTGCCGAAAGTGGTCTAGAATGCCCAATAATATACTACTGAGTTTCTATGTTTGTAAACGCAACAACGATACAAGAGAAATTACTAGTGTGAGGCAACGTTTTAAAATTAAAAAATAAAAGGAGAAGAAACAAAGCTGAGTGTAAGCTGAGTGGTTCACTTAGTGCTATTATACCAACCCATACAGGTATGTGTGTAGAAATCAGTCCTCGAACTTGGAATTCACTCAGCCCTAAATAGCAACATTACAGTAATAGGTAAACATCACAGCGAACCACTGGAACCATAATATCAATTAGTTACGGTGCCCATTATCCCTTGTACTGCAGTAATATCATTATGAGGGAGTGTGCACACTGCTGCGATCCGCCGCGCCTCGAACGTCGATGTAGTGGAAACATTCGGGAGCCATACCCCTGATTTATGACTACCCTCCCAAATAATTTCCGTGAAGAGCATAGGTTACTAGTGATGTGGCTAATGTAAATCGAGAGACGGACAGTTTTAAGTCCGGGATTTCTTTTTTATTCAATGATTGGATCGTATTTAATCACTATGTCACCTGATGGAAAACAATGATGTAGTCACTCTTGACTTCAAGAGATTTGTCTTGATTTAAGAGACTAGTGCTATGTGCTTGCATGAATAACAAGAGTTTACTTGCTTTTATAACATAAATAAGGGTTATTTTCATGTCACGAGTTGGTTGGAATGCATAACGTTAAAAAAATAATAAATGAAAAGTATGCCCCTGATTATAAATCATGAACTCTTTAATATTCCCTGCCATGATTAGGGACCAGCACCAACACCCAAAACTTAAATTAAGGAGCCACTTACTTACGGTTACTTAAAAGTCAAATGGGAGGATTAAAGCCACTTCCCCGTCACAACATTATCAGAGGGGTGGAAATAACGAAGTTGCTTACCCAAGACTGACATAAAATCGGCTCACTTATTACTAAGACCACCATTAAGTTCCGCGATAACGGAATCCCGCAATTTCCGAATTACCCCGGAAAGGCGCAGCACTACGCGGCTTGTTTTCGCAACACTTAAAGTTCAACGTTTACAAATGTCGGGCATCGCCCTACATACGAAGGTAGTTAGCAATTAAAGTGTTCAATGTATTCATTTCAATGTTTATTATAAAAAAAGTAAGGAAAGTTTTTTTGAATTCTGTGTGACATTTGTTTAATGGCGGCGGTTCAAATGTCACAGTTGTAGGTTAATTACGTGAGATTTAGTGGCTCGTTCTGACACTCGAGATTGTTGGAAAATGTCCTTGTTATTTGAACTGAACTTTGGAGTGAAAAGGCACTTGATTTTGCTTTAATTCAACGATATAACGAAACAAATTCAGGCTTTGTGTACGAGGACACTAGAGGGCCCAGAATAGAAGCAGGCATTTGCATTTAAAACGCTTCAGTTCCTCGACAGGATCAACTTCATCATTATTAGCGTAATACGTTCCAACTGCTGTGCCAAGGCCTCCTCTCTAAAAAAGGAGTCATAATCCACCACACGGGAACTGCCTGCATATTGCCAGATATTCCTTATAGAAAAACCCAATAACATCGATATCTTTGTATTGAATCCAGATTGAAATTCTTTCTTTTACAAAAGGTTACCATAGAAAAAATAACCGCGTTATCAACGCCTTAGTTGATCAAGTGCTCGCTATTGACGGAAAGGTCACAGGTTCACAGGCGAGTGTGTTAGCTGCCGCTGTGCTGTGCAATAGAGACCATTGATTTGTTGTTAGACTCGAATCCGAACCCTTTCGAGGACTTACGAAACTCTCCTACTTGTAGGTCAAGTTGTACCTTGTACTGTCTATCTATTGTCTTCGGTGGTTCTGCCAGAAATGAGGAAGGTCAACACAATGAACTTCTCAAGAAACTAGATACCTATAGATAACAAAACACTTTTATTGCAGTATTAAGGTATAAATTAAGGAACTTCACGATTTCAAGATTTTATAGTTCATGCTGCACCGTGCAAAGTCCCTCCCGGACGATGTTCGGGGCTTGACTTGCGCCGGGCTCAGCCTAGCATAATTCATCCTTAATTTATTCTTAACATCAGCTGAACGACAATATCGAGTGTTTATTTTACTGTCCAGTTGAGGCGTTTCAATTGAATTTTCAACCTCTATATTCATTTCCGTAAACAGACCATTTAATTTTTAAGGCATCCCATCGAGACACTTAATAGCTATCATTACTACTTATGAAAGCCATCCAAACTACAGTCGAATGGCATCAGTCCCCTCGTATTACAACTATTAGGAAGGAATGCTGAAAGGATTGTCATCAAGCTGCCGATATTAATTTTAATGGGCGGTCCGAGTCGCGAAATTATGCGAATGTTCGGGGGTCTAATGTACCCCCGGGTAGGGATACTACACTGCTGGGGACATTCTCGATGATTTCTGAGACTTTTGATAGAAAAATACAAATGTGCAGTGATGATATTCCACTGCCTCGCACCGGCCGAATTTGCGGCTAAAAAGTCTATTCACTTGTCATCTTTGGTGCCTTCTACCTTCAAGGCAAGGCTTTCATTTCTCTTACAGCTGATCGCACGGCAGCCAGAATCAATGAAGCTAAAAACTCAAGTGTTACATTCATTGCAAATATAAAAATGTAGATTTGGTAAAGATTCTCAAACCTCATATATAAAAAAAAAAACAAGAATTCCAAGGACAAGACCGCTTTTTGAGATAATTATTGTGTCACCTAAATAACTTTCTAAACATCCATTCACTTCAATACTACAGCAAAGTTCTCAGTTGTATAAATTACTATTCAACGTGATTCCTATGCAAAGTGTTAGTGCGTCAATCTAATCCATGATCTCAATATTCATAAGAAAATCCAGTTAAGTCCGGTGTCACCCCTGCCCGCAGCCACCCTATCCGAGATAACGGTATCTAGTGCCATCCTGCGCTTTATTAGTTAACTAACAGCAGTTACCGCTGACGGGTTAAATTAACTGGCGCGCGGCGTGACGGCGGCGGTATCAAACACTAGTGATGATTGTGCTGCTAGATTAATCTGCATTTAGGAGAGCTGTATTAATTAAGTTTTAAGAATATTCTTGACATCGGAACGTAAAGAGCTATTGAAGTTAGAGTATTCAGATTTGTACTGATTAAAATCTACATTGTTTATGTAGATTTTAATCAGTACAAATCTGATGCTGATAGTCACATCTACTCCACCCAGTGCGGGAAGACTCTTTTAATAATTTTACGAACTAAAAAAACGTAAGAGGCATAATATATCCATTCATAAACAAACTCAAGTCTATTTCTCATGGGGCATAAAGTAGTTGCTACAAGACGCCACTTATTCCTTACAGCATATGCTTTTTTAATTCTTACATGCTCCTTTATCTATTAGTCTAGTAAAAACTTCATGAAAACCACGTAATTGCGCAAACTATTAATTATTAAAAATCAAAATATTTAAACGGAGCACTAACTGTTGATATATTTGTAAAACCCAGATTTTTTTAAAAAAAAAAACGTTTCCCCACACTAGGAATATCTCCTGTGTCGTGGGTGCGTTTACAAACATTTAAACTCACATACACAAACGCCCACACACCCGGAACAACTACTTGTAGATCATAAAAATATTTGTTCCGTGCGGGAATCGAATCCACGTCTCGTAGCGCAGCTGTCCAATCATTCAGCCACTGCGCTAACCGTGCCGTCTAATATCCTGCTAATACACCAGTTAAGCTCTAGAAACCTTCAGAAACTCACCTTCACCATACTGATCTGTTGTGGACAGTAAGTGGGTGGTTGTCGACAGGTAATCAAGTTACTTGGTCCTCCCACTGGCTAGCGATAGCACAGCTCTGCGCTGCACCTGACTTTGATGGCGTGAAAGTTTCGTCACACCCACTCGACGAACGCAAACTTCGTTACCGACTGTCTGGATTACACGAATCTGGATGAGAAATAAATAAAGAGATGAAAGTTTTTTTTTATTATAAAGGAATAGTATGGAATCCTGAAATGACTGTGAAATACCTGCTTTTGCAGAAATAAAACAGTACCAATATTGCTAGATGGGCCGTTTTTTCTTCAATACCAAGGGTTTAGGGGTATTGAAAAGGCAAAAGGGTTTGCCCTTAGACCCGTCCTTTTATAATTTCTAGGTCAATACAAATTATTCATTGAAATCCTACGGATATCCAAAATGGCGTTTTTCTTTTATTTTTTGTGTGAACATTTTCGAAGATTTTCCAATCTAACCGAAATACATTGTCAGTAATTCCAGCTTGTCGGATCGACGTCGACGGCGAATCAATCGCATTTGATGGGATAACTCGCGCCACCGGCTATGCGAATGTATTGGGATAGGGTGCTGGTGACAACGGGAGCGGGGAGGTACCAGAATACGCTTAGAAATATTGTATTTCGGAAACCAAAAAAAAAAACTGTGGAAGAATTAAATTTTGTGTCACATTGTCTTTTTATACCATGTATGTTAAGAAAAGTATGACAAACAGATCTAGGTGGTCAAATCAAAACAAAACCAGAAAAAAAAAATACTTATTTCTGACAGGAGGCCTATTTCTCAACAATGGGAAAGTAAGCTGATTATACTTCTTTCTTTATGCTTAAGTATACAAAAAGAACGCGCTAAACACTGAAAAAAAGTGGGAGTATTTTCGCTCATTAAGTCGTATTTTTTAGAGCTTCGTAACACCTTTGTTGTTGCCTAATTTTATTTCCATCATGCATTATGACGCTGCTTATTGACATTCTTTCAGTACCCCTATTAGAAGTGATCACACATCTATAAGCCGGCTCCAAACGACAGGTTTGTGACTAACATGCAATATTTCAACCTTTCAACATATTAATTTTATTATATTTTTTTGCTGGCTAGAAATACAGATATAAAATACGTATGAGAATTGAAAACGAATTAACATTTGATATAATTAAAACCGTTTTACAACCGAACATGTGAATGAAATAGGCTGTTTTGTATTTTGCTTTCTCTGTAGCAACTGAATTTAACCACTCAGTGTAAATATAAAGTACTAGCACTTTTCCCGCGACTTCGTCCGCGTGGTTTACGTACTTTCCTAAATCCCCCTTTTCACCCCCTTAAAGGTTAAATTTCCAAAAACCCCTTCTTAGTGCTCCCCTACATTATAATAGGAAGCCGTGTGCAAAATTTCACATTCCTAGCCCTAGTAGTTTCGGCTGTACGTTGATATGTCAGTCAGTCAGTTCTTCTTTTATATATATAGATTATTTACGCGCCCCGGCTACTATGACATATTACTTCAATTTTTAATTTCGGTGGATTATGCTAATACCTTAGTTCTTGACCAACCAAACATAGATTACTATGTCATCAACACGCTAAGAAGAACGAATATCGTTCCCCTATTCCGATATCGCTCCCGCTCCATCTTCCAGCACTGTGGTCGCTTCCTTCCAATTCCCCACAAGGGCACCCCACAATCCAATTGAGACAGGTAACTGAAATCTTCAGTAACAACGTTCAGATATTGACGTAACGGTGAAAATGGAGAAAATGTGTTATTTATTCATACTAACCTACTTTGACGTATTCCTCCAGCCACGCGCTGGCTGGAAGCCGTTCAGAAGCCGGCTCTAAGAATGACGTCAGCTTTAAAGGTTAACTCCCAAAATGAGGGTGTTGGAGAAAAAAGGTTTTGTTCAGGGTGGGGTACAATCGATAATCCGTACTTAAATAGCCTTTATAAGTTAGATAAAAAGTCTAGATATTTTTAAGAAGAAGTATCTTCAACAATATCATTACATTCCGAATTTGAAATTTAGACTTATTTGTGTTGACAAAAAAATCAATATAAACACTATACAGTAAAACAAAATTGAAGTTACACCGAAAAAAAAACAAGCTTGTATCAACTTCCTGAAACGTGCCATACAATAAATTTCCTATAACTGAAGTCAGAAGTTTCCTGAAAGCGATGCACAAAAACAAGCGAAGCCTTCAGACAAACATTATGAAAGTTAATAACTACTGCCGGAAGTTGCTGAAAAAAATTACTACGTGTTTCCTTCGCGTGCCCCCCGGACGTAAGGCGGGGACACTGGCGGACAAAATAACAGATACAATGTTGAAGTTTTTATAGATCAACTGCTCTGTTCGAATAAGGTTTTATTTGGTGGGTACAAAAGGGCTTTTTGTATACTCGAGGATATATGGCGCAGTAGGAATTGATGGTTGATTATATTTCTCTAGTTTGACTTAATTTTACGGTCTAGATCAACGAAGCATGTTGAGTGGTCATTTTGTGATTTTTTAAGGGTTAGGTCAAACATATATTTAAGGAATAACTACTATTATACACTTTTTAGCATTAGTGAATTTCGTAGAGGTTTTTTTTTTAAATGGTTTTCTACTTTAGTACATTACCGTGTATCGTGGTTGCGTTTACAAACATTAAAACTCAAATACACAAACACTCACATCTGGAACAACTACTAGAAATTATACATATATTTGTAGCGTGCAGGAATCGAACCCGAGATACGCAGAGCATTGCAAGCGCTTGACCACTGCGCCAAACGTGCAATTTCCTATTGTCCCACTCCAAAAAGCTCTCTTGCTGCTTGTCTTAAGTCTTCTTCATATCCTTCCTTGTAATGATACAATTTATTCCGGCACTCCAGCCAACAGCTACAACTTTGTCTCCGATCCTTTCGAACACAATAAAATCGAACAAATATCACAAGTTTTCTTAAAGTTTCCGGTCGGAAGTAAAAGGCCATACATTGTAAGGCTATATTTAATGAGACGAACCGGTTACGAGTCACGTACACACATTAAGCGTTAATAAAGTGCCAAGGAGACTGTGACGTCATCAGAGAGATTTATTTGTGGGACATCGGACATAAATCTTTGGCAGAATCTCGTTCTTACTTTTTGTTTTTTGTTCCAGGATGAGCGGTATTTAAGCGGTAATCGTGTCTTGATATTTTTAAACCGTAAAGACTTATTGACAAACTTGACATTTATTGATCTTTTTTTTTGTGCAACTGGCCTTTTCGTTGCTGTGCTTAAGAAACTGGAATATAGCTTTTATCTGTTATTTAATTTAAAAATAATGTTAAATTTTCAAGTTAAGAGTAAATAGGTTACTGCTAGGCAAGCATGCTTCACCGTCGACCACATCTTCGCTTACCATCAGGGGTAGAGATGGTGGTGAAGCGCGAACCTATCTTATTTTTTTTTAATGTTATTCCATTAACTTTTTATATTTCCTTTTTTGTTAAGTACCAATAAAATAATACTTTTAAAATCCTCATAAGTATAAAGCTTATAAGTGTTTCGTCGTTATCTGCAGTCGAAGCCTCATCGACAAGCGACAGGATACAGGTGATGATCAGCGAACCGGTTGTTCTGCGCTTTCCATTTTTTGGTAACTGGGACAAGTCTTGCCCTGGAAATAAAGGTCATAATTATTACATTTAAGACTGCTTGTATACTTACTGATAAACAAACAAGTAAATACTAAATTCGCGTTAGTTTTTCTTCCAGAAACCTTGCTATCTATGTCCATCCGGTTCCGGTTAATTTGGGCAATCAACTTTGCTGTAAATTCTGCTGAAATTAAAGTTTTCAAATTTAAAATTTTAATGAAACAACATGTACCAAAAAATAAAGATGCTCTCACAATTTAGGGTACAAGAAAAAACGAACACATTCACTGTCAGTAACAAAAATAAACTTTTCTAATTTCCCAATTTTTTTGTCCCCCAGTGTACCCCTACAGGGGTTGTAACAGGCTCGCAGCAGACAAACAAATAATAAAGAAAACTACGCCGAGCGTCCCGCTGCGTTGTACTCCTTTAATTTATACTAGCCTAGTACTTTTACTGCCATAATTACACAGTTAAAAATATGCATATTTTCTTTTTATTTTATGTACGAGTAATTAAAATTCGTGTTTTGTACTCGTTGAACATTTTGTGCTACTTTGTGTTTTTATTTTTACTATCGCTTTGTTTAGTATATCCGTATATGACAATGATAAAGTAAGAACCGCTATAATATGGGACACTTTATGTCATTAACCACTTTTGTTCTTCTCCACGAAAAAGTAAAGGGTTTCACTAAAATATTCGGCCAGTGAGTGATGACACACAAACATTATCGTAATCATTTTCCCATCAATAATTTAGGAACAGTTTATTAGGATTCTGGGATACTGCCAACACTATCTTACGTGACTCGTGTTGGAGATAAGAATCACGGTTCCATTATTCCTTAATTAATTATGTTGATTTCGTTAACAAAATTAATGTTCTAGTTGCCTTGTTACTTGTATACGTTTTTTTGTTTTTAAACTTTGTCCCACACTAGGATTTTTTTCTTGTATCGTAAGTGCGTTTACAAACATAGCAAATTCACATACACAAACACCTAGACCCGAAACAACTACTTGCAGATCATACAAATATTTATTCCGTGCGGGGATCGAACCTGCGACACGCTGCGCATTAGTCGATTGCTCAGCCACTGCGCCAATCGTGTCATCAAATAAAAATAAGAGCAAAAATAAATAAATAAAAGCAAGATAATCAAAGTAAAATAAGAGCACAGTATTTACCAGTATATCATCAATACTGCGAAAATGGCGAAGAAAAATATCATGAGGGAACGGCATGTTACTTACTAACTTATAACTGAAGATCTAAAACATATGACAAATAAACACCCCACTCTCTTTGGTCCGCGGTAGTCTCTGGGTCCACGTGATGGCTTCTATATTTTCATAGGCTCAGTATCCTTCAATGTCCCATATATGAGTACCAGCTCTAGAGCTCTAGCTCTCGAGTTTGAACCCAAGTAGGAACGTCGACTTCTGCGTGAGCAAGGTTCGAACTTACGAGTATCAAGATTTTCTTTGATTGGTATCAATAATAATCATCCCAGCATATCTTGCCTTGTTATCAAACCAATCCACAATGTAACTGTGCTCGCATAGTGGATTATGACAAAACCCTCTTAAAAAAAAGGATTGGAAAGTTACAGATTGATTCTGATTATGTCGATATCATGAAGAAATTGATTTGGTAGTCTCCCCAGCTGTTTACACGACACCCACATAAAAAGCAAAAATAATAACAGCTGCTAATCAATAGGAGTATCTCTGTGTACGTCAGTGGATGGAAATCGGGCGCGCCCACAGAAACACGCCATGTTAACAAGCAGCACAAAAACAAACACTTAAGTGCTGTTAACTGCGGTTTCCCAACACATTTGCAAGTTTAATCGACGCGAAATTGCAACGATTGTTGTCTAAGTTCACGTAAACAGGTAATAAATTGTAATCAACCTGGAAGTGGGGTAAGTTGTGAGAGATAGCGGGAGCGGGTGATCAAGCTGAAGCGTAGAATTTGTAAAATTACATATACAATATGTGTTCTTTCATCTTTGCACGTTTTGGGAACAGTTAGCTCATTTTTTCCTTTTTTGTTTAGAACACAGGACATGAGGACCACAAATTATGATTAAAATTTCAAACTACACACACACATTCGTTGCCAAACATCGTCCAACATCAATGGTCTGTTTCCGGTTGTTTGTTGAATGCCTATATCATGGTAGTAGCTAATAAAAAACATAATTTTAGAAAATCTTAATTTTCGCTTAACAAAACACGTACCTAAAAGAACTTACAACAACACGGTCTCTATTATAAATCGCTATCGCTTATGAATGGAACCTGATCAAATCCCAGTAGCAACTAACTGTCGGTTGTCATGCAAGTCGTCGAAACAATTGCATCGCTGCACTGTTGCGTCACAGTTGCCATGCGCGCGGCGCACGCGCACGTAACCGTACCATCAGCGGGACTACCAACAAGGCATGTAGTTCCTTCCATTTTAGAGAACACGTTGGTAATCTAGGAAAGTCAGCTTATGAACCTAGTCTCACTGCTGGGACACAGTCCTCCTCTCTATGATTCAAAGTAGGCCGTAATCCACCACGCGGTTCCTGTGCGTTTCGGTGAGCGTCATCTGCCTTCGATTTTTTTTTCGGACATTTTGTTTGCTCACGATGTTTCCCTTCATCATTTTGGGAACTTATGCTCAGATTTATTTTACTCTACTACTACCTATTTTTTATTTAAATTGAGTTTGTGTTTGGACTCTACTTTAGTTCGTTGCTAGATTCATGTAATGTTCCTCATTCAACTTGGTGCAAATTAAAATATATCACTACAATGAACTGATAATTTCAAATTTCATGTCAGTTTAATTTGAATTAACTTTTAACCTACAATCAAAATTAGTAGCCATATTCAGAAAGGTCAAAAAAGAAACCTAGACCTCTGCCCACCCCTTAATCAAAGTTCACTACGTAGATAACCTTCATATAATCAGCTACTATATTACTTAGGTACAAAGTGACCCCATGACCCCTAATGGTGGTGCTTTTAAGTCACTACATCGCGTGACCCCACCCTATGTGTCACTTTTTGATGTTAATTTTAACCACATTGAACCACGGTTCTTTTCTAACTCGCGTTAATGTCTGATTAGCTGACAGGGTTATTTATTGCTATGTATATGTTATCTTTTTTATAGCAGTTTAGTGGCGTATATTGTGTATATTTAGATATACGGTCGCGGTATCTGTTTTGTAGAGTAAAAATTGAAGGTTTTCTTAGTGGAAAGTTTTTCTTTGTATTACATTTTATTTATTTCTTGTACCTTTATAAAATAAATACTTTAGTAGACATTTATGTTTCTGTAGTTAATTTTCCTTAAAACATATTTATCGGGGGCATTTTTCTTCTACAGAATATATTTCAAGCACATACCAAGTTAAATACATTATTTAAACACAATACATTTATAGAAACTTTAATTAAATTGATAATAAATAATGTCAAACACACATAATGATGCCATAAATAAAGGTAACACGACATATTATTGTATGTGACAAAGATACGTAGTTTATTTCATTGTTATTTACATCTTCTAACTGATATATGACTAACACACACATGTAGACCATGTAGGTAAGGGCCTATTTTTGTCGGATGTTATAAATATTACGTTGCCAGTACATTAGTTTTCTGACTAGGTACAATTAATTGGAGGAAAACCTTTGCAAAGCGTGGTAACTTAGGTAGAGTATCGATTATTTAGGAATAGATTTACCTTTTTTCTTTATCTCTGCAACGAGTAAACTTTTCTAAAAAATGGAGTGTCGTGGAAGCCAGAAAGACATTCGCTCCATATAAAAGACTAGCTGCTTCCGTGGTTTCACCTCCGCGTCTCGGCTACACACAACGACGTACGATTTCTTTTGAAGAAAGAAAAAAGTTTTTGAAGAAAAGAATTTTGCAATCCGAACCAGTAGTTCCCGAGATTTGCACGTTCAAACAAACAAACGAAAAAGGCAGCAGTGTCTTGGCCCAAAATCATAATCATAATGAAATATAAATACTACAGGCGACTTTTCACATGAAAAAGCCAATTTTCCCCTCACGACGCGACGTTTAAAGTAGTACAATATACACCGAACATAAAACTAAAAACAAATTTTCCTTATAAATGGTCCTACTGTCCGACAGAAATAATTTTCAAAATATTTGCGGACTGCATGGCCTACAGTCTCTCACGGAACCCTAAAACAATACGCCAAACTTGAAGCTCATAAATCCTCTTCACTATTGTTACCAAAAAAACAAAGAGAATATACCCTTTTCTTTCACACTTGACATTGGCATATAAAGCTATCTCGTTCTATAGTTACTGCGACCATTTCCTGTTGCCTAAGACTTAGATTGCTTGTATGGTTAATCGAGCAAAAACTAAACTAATTTCGACGTTATCTTTGTAACTATGATGTTTGTTTATTTAAATTAATGAATGTTGTGTGACTTGAATGTAGTTCTCATTATTATTACTCACATAAAATATTTGACGGTAATATTTTCCCGTCTTTTTTTTTTTTTTTTTTTTGCGTGGTAAAATCATCAAATGACCAGAGCGGGAGGGACTGTCAGACTCGTACTGACTTAAATCCACGGCGTCCTTCAATAGCTTTTTACGTTCCGGGGTTACGGAACGTAAAGGGCCATCTTACTTGGAACCATCGACAAGTCCATCGTATAAAAAGGATGCGGCATTTCTGATTTAATTTATACAATTTCCTATCTTTTGATTATTCATTACTGATTTATGATTTTACAATTTTTCCTTTTAGTGTAGTGATTGAGTGTCTTTTTTTGATCTTCTTTCGTTTTGATCTTCATAAGTGTATTGAAGGTTTGATTGGCTTGGACTTTATACGATTTGAAGACAGACTTAACGACTGACGATATCATCAAATGAGTCCTACCACCCTGGGTGGAGCGGAGAAGACTGTCGATCTCGTACTGACTAAAATACCACAGTGTTTCTTCAATAGCCCTTTACGTTCCAGGTTATCTGTTTAGACAGTCCCGCAACCTACGATTGGTATCTTTAGAGTTATATCCTGGTTTTCAGCCAAACCAAACTTTTTCTCTGTAGGTAAAGCTGAAAGTAGCAAATAATGGCTGTAACATTCAGCAATTAATTTGGGTGTCACTCAGTCGTAATGGTCATGGAGTTATATGTTTTTGGAAAGAAGTAAATACAAACGAAAGACCAGCACCATTCAATTGTGTTCTGCCTTCGATCAAAAAGCAGATATAAGACAAATTGTTTCCAAAAGCCGGTGTTCCGGCTCGTAGGCCTGTAATTCGTGAAATGATTAGCATAAGGCATGATGGTGTTGATAAATTGAATCGCCCGGCCCAGTAGCTCGGCACAAAGGTGTGAGGAAAGTGGCCAGCCAACTGTGTCTCCTAGTACGACCAGCGGCTCCGGAATGGAATAGTGTTTTGAAAATTATAGAGGTTTTTGCCGAATCTACAACGCTGCATAAGAACACCTTTTTTTTTATCGTGGTAAAATCATCAAATGAGTCCTCCCACCCAGGGCAGAGCGGGAGGGACCGTCAGACTCGTACTGACTAAAATCCACGGTGTCTTTCAATAGCCCTTTACGTACCGGGGTCACGGTAAATCATAAGTCCCGCGACCCCGACAGGCTTTGGCCCTCACATAAGAACACCTTCGTGTGTGTCAAGTTATCCAATTCTTAAAGTGGAAGTTATGTTTTTTCCTACCACTGCCTTTCCTTGCCACTGAAACAGCTACTGACACTACGACTAGATTTGAGATTATAATCCTTATGATACAGTGTGAATTTTCAAAGAATTGTCAAAGAAGAAACGGTTTACTCATGTTTTTATTTAATTATACGATTTCCTTAAGTTTGCCGTATATGATTACTTCCCAGAATTTGATCCTTATTAGCAACACTATCGAATGGTGTAATAATACAGAGTGTGCATTTTTTTCAAAATCAGAATTGAGATTTTTCTAAAATCCAATGATACAGTTTTAGTTTTTGTCTAAATCGGCCTCGAGATTCCTTATTTTTCGTCATATTCCTCATAGTTTAGGATATAGCCATCCACGCCTTGTTGAAAAATTCATTCTGTATATCGCTACCTAATATAATAATTAAATTAAAGTGGGAGCACATCTCTGCCTTACCGTTTGGGATTTACAGACATGATATGTTATGTCGTAAGGAACTGTTGTTAAAATGGTCCATATGTCCTGAGTATCTATGAAAATTAGCCATTGACATCGAAACTTTTACCCAACGTATTGGAGCTCATTTTCCTGTTATTCCGGGAAAAGATCTTTCCCGGAAGGTTCATGCAAGGTGTACTGATATAGAAAATCTTTGACTAGAAAGCTATGATATTTATTAACTGTTTGTGTGAGTGAGATTGTAGTGATAAATACAAAGTTTTCTCGCCTCGTTCACTCCACTGTCCTTCCGTAGTTAACATGTTCCGGTAATGTAAATGACTAATTGAATTTATTAATTAATTGCGTTACCCGGCCTAGTTGTTGTACACAAAGCGGTTAGGAAAGTGGCCAGCCAACTGTGTCTCCTAGTGGATGAATATGAATGCGCACTTGTTTGAAAATTATGGGCAACTATGGCGTTGAAAAATAACTCTATTGTTATAAAAATGTGTCCTAAATGATGGTGACAGGATTCTGCAGCTATTGTCTGTGGTAGTCGCACCTTTTTGTGTGTTGAGGTAAACAGTACCTACTGCAGATCTCGTGATACTATTGATCTCTTGGTAGTACCACGTGTTATTATTTTACCCATTGTACTACTAGTACAGTCAACAAACCAATTTTACGTTCAGCAAACTGTACCATAGTAATAATGGATCCACAAAAGTTAGTGTCAAGATGTTACATCTATATAGCTTTTCTTTCTAACAAAATAGCGTATTAATCGCCTTTAGGGTCCCGTCGGTTTTTAAAGTCGGTCTAAAGTCCGAACACGAAGATAGAGGACTTTCGTACTTTAACGTGTCATTACCTGTCTCTGTCACTCCCGCGTTTATGTAATTAGTCTCGCTCGTACACGCAGCTCTGTGATAGTAATCACAGGTTAAAGTACGAAAGACTTACAAACAAACAAAAATTGGTTGCCTGTAAAGTCGGTATACGGGCGAAAGTTTTACGTGACAACGTACTTCACTTTTTATGTCTGTCTCTCTCGCTCTTAGGCGGGCTAACCATGCCCGAGTGGAAGGGACGCGTGCCTCTCACTCGCTCTCATTGTGAGCGCATAACGTGAGCGGAGCGTAACGCAGTTTCTTGAAGTGTCACCCGGCAAACCAATTTATAAGACGTTGTCACGTCAAAACTCACTTTACTACAATACTATTAAGGTTACAATATTAACAGAATGTATCTATTTAGCTTGGCGCTTTTATTTATGAAAGTACAGCATTGTATGTCATGGTATATTGCTCACAACAGGTTTTAAAAGCCCCTGTTCCACACTACCTTTAAATTAAAAACCCCATGACTCACGCCCTATCTCCGTTGTACAAAGACCTTACTATAAAAACCTTTTAGAACAAAACCCTTTTCTACAGTATTATAGTACATGAGATACCCATCTCGCATCATAATTAACCGGGTATAATCCGGCCAAATTACGCAGTAGATGTTGTCGTAACATTTTACGATAATCGCGCGGCATCGTGTTCTGGCTCGGTTATAATGTGGTGGGGGCGCCATGAGATTGTACGAAAATGGGATAATGACGTTTTGGTGATTGTGTTGTTATGATTTAGGTACTAATTGCATTGTAACTGTGTCGGTAGTGTCGTTAAAGTGTGACTGCTGGGCATGAGATCTTGGGTTTGATTCCCAGGAAGAGGGAAAGCTGTCTGGATTTTATTTCCGTTGACAATTTCTTAGTAATAGCCCACAGTCTAGAAATCTATTATGCTCGTTCATGTCTTGAAAATAAAGTTGTGCATCTGACATCTCTCCGGTCATATCAAGGAGAAATAAGGGTCAGTCTGTGTTGATGGCATTCCCCGTGAACTTAGGCCTTCATAGCTTAAATTCTCAATAACCACGAAATTTATTAAAATCACTGTTGATAACTTTATCTAACTTTTAAATTGATATCGAAAGTATCAACTAGGTAAGTTAATGCATAACGAATAACACGCTTCTTCTTCTTCTTCTTATCGTATGGTTGATGAAAAACCTGGTGTCAGAGTTTAAGCCGCCCGTAGGCCTCTGACACGCTGATAAGTATTATTCCCTAGGTCTCCCCCAAAGACTTCTACAGAGCCACACCTGTCGGGGGCTTTCTTTACAGAATACCGCGGATCTGAAACGCAAAGAGCATGAGAAAGAACAGGGTGTTATTTAAGAAGCTGACGGTGCCTTCCGCTCTACCCAGGGCAGGAGGACTCATTCGATGATTTTAACAAAGCACAATAAAACCCTTATTTCGTTGAAAACTTGGTCACCACACAAAATAATCATAAAATCATGCGATAAACAAAATTCTCGTGAGCGCAAGAATTATCGCTCACACAGCTTATTATGTTATCATTGAAACAAATCAACAGGCGATGAGCTGTGAAAACATTTAGAATACATGTTTCTCCATGCTTCAGAAGATCGGCTGCAGATTATACTGCATTTAGCATAAGTTTTCTATAAAGATTCAAATTCATTGTTATTAAATGGTATTCATTTAAATACGACACGGCCGTTAAAGAAATGATTTTCATCTTAAGCTGCGTGTTAATTATAATTATCTCTTTCATAAACAATTTAATAGATTATTTTCCTGTTTTTGTTGTCGGGTCATCAATCTTACACTATTAGAGGTCTTTGTACTACTTACATTTGTTTTAGATTTTCCTATTAACTTTTTCAGACAGCTGTCTTATAGTTCTATTGTTCTAATGTTTACACCTAAGCGAGAACATTCTAGAAAATGTAGTTTCTAAGTAGTAAGTTTCCGTTTTAGGAATCTTTCGTCAACAGGACCCGCACAAAAAGGACCCGAGGGCCAGCCAATCAAATTTTAAATGGACGGACTGGTTCAAGAATAACAGAATATCAGTATTTTATACGGAGCGATTTCCTATTAGCGGCCTAATTTCAACATTTTTCTAATTTATTTAGAAAAATGTTTTCTAGGGTATTTGAAGTATAGGCGTTTATTGTATGGAAAAATGAAAAACCGCCTCTAGTGTACAAAGAAGGAACAAATTTTTGTCAAAATTAATGTCAAAATTCCAGTTTACGTAAAAAAAATCTGGAAATTCATGATAAGGCCGGCCTCTGACGTCCACAACTCCAGTTAATAGGCACAGAAGGAACTCCTTATGTACTGGATGGTCACCCATATACCGAAAGACCTTCGGTTGTTTTTATTAAGCTTGCCCAAGCTGCTCTTGTAATAATATGAATTTTATAATTCCAAATATTTTATCTAGGTTCCCTGTCTTCCTTCTCATGGCTCGCGGCAGTGAACCACGCCCACATATTCGGTAGCTCGAAAGTTATTACCTGGTTTTAATTGCATCGATTTATTATGTCAGTAATTTATTTCTTTTACCGTCGAGGCCGTACATTGACCAAACAGACTTCTATTCTCGAAGCGTCTATTCAAGTCCTCAACCGCTGCTGACCTCTTCGCAAACAATACATAATTTTCTCCTAACCTTGTCTGACGCAACCGTCCGCACTTTTCCATCATGTCTCCTCTTAACACTTCTAACCTTCGCATAGTCGCGCCTAATTTTATAACACCGGTAGTCGAGTACGGTCTGACAGGCCGACGGATTGGAACTCTGTTTATGGATGTATTATGTTGGAAAACATCATTTTCGGTTGGATTATGTTTTCGGCAATATACCTGACGTTTTCTAAATTATATTTGTAGTGACAGTCTAGTAGTTACTGAGTAATAATGTGTTTCAAAATTATCTAGTCTTTGAGTCAATTACTTAAGATAATATATTTAACATAATTAGTTTTTCGTCTCTAATATCTTAACCGTGTATAGTAAACAGACAAATATTTAAATATTCAACTTCAGTACATCATCTGTCTGCCTTTTCCCAACAAAGTTAGGGTCGGCTTCCAAGCGAACTGGGTACAGTCGAATGTTAGTTTTGGATCGACAGTACCGATACTTCAATAAAAAAAAGAAAAATTACCCTATGTTCATGTTGGTTTTACAGACCAATGTCGCATAATACTATGCTACGTGTGACTCGCACTTCTTTTCCAGAAATTCACGTTGTATCGACTCAGGCAGCTAACAAGAAGTTCAAAAGGATTTGATTAAAGAAAGAAATTCAAGGAAAGAGTTGCGGTCCCACAGACCAATGATAGATAAGATGGTTAAACCAATTTGGTAGTTAAATCATTGCTCAGATGCTGTGTTATTAGACCATAGCTTATCTGTCGATCGGCCATTTGCATTAATTAGTCGGCAATTACGCAGCGCTGCTCTAAAGCGATGTTTTTGCTTGATTGTAAAAACGTAGTGTGAATTAATTGATGGCTGCCGACGTAAGTGGGTTGTTTTGATCACGTGAGGATGTTAAGTGGGTTGGATTGTTAACTGCTGAACCCCTTAGACGTATTCTATTTGTTTTATAGATAAAATACAAGACTGAGCTAAAGAGAAACTTTCCCTAGTTTTCGTGGGACAAAAGGAAATTTATGGAATCTTAAAAAGAAGGAGTTGCAACCATATTGTAATCACCATTAAAATTCATCTAACAAGAGAAATAATTGATGGACAAAAAAAACACTATTCATTTTTTTACAATATTATAATTATTACATCTGTTGTTTTTACCAGTAGTTACAATACGGGATTAGTCTTACCACGGACCATTTCTCAAAACCAACTTGTGAAGGCCAAATAGACAGTATTTTCATGGAAATTCCTGGGTATTCAAATGTAACCAGTTAGACTGGAAGTCGGCCCGAACATGGATAGGAAAAGGCTAGGCAATTTATGATGAGAATTAATTGTGCCACTCTCTATGTGATTATTTCCGGTTGGATCCCCCGTATTTGATACCCTGTGCACTTTGCTAAATAGCACGTATGTTCAGTATTGTAGTTCTTTTGTTTACACCTACAGATTTAGCCGCGAACAACAGGCTCAGATCGTTCAACAAACTGACCCAGTTTCAGGCGAAGGTCTCCTGAATTACAGCTTGCAGTCGCTAATAGGTTTACTGCTTTTCGTTTAACATTATCATGTGCGATAAATTCGTAGCCTTGGCAAAGTTCTGCTTGGGAAAATAGCATTTGATGTGTGTGCAATTTACGAATTAACAAAAAAAACGGTTCTCTATAAATAATCGTCAAATTTTTCGGCACCTTGCTCCAATTACTAACCACCTTTCTGCAACAAAGTTAAAGCTGTGTACTTTCTAAGCTTTCCGAATAGATTTGAGAAAACTGTAATATTGTTAGAGTAAATCTAAGTATGTAATTACGTTAATTATTAAATATAAAGCAGAATTTACATTTATATTAAATAATATCTCATCGTGTCTCCAAGTGACACTGTCCATTCATTACTAATCCTAAACTGTAACACAACATACTGACGACACGTCACGTCATCAAGACCTTGTGACAAACACTAACAAACCTAGTTTAGTTAACCCTCACTTTACTTATAAAAATACAACCCGCGCCAATGACGCAAGCACACTATATTTAATTAATAACAAACCAGAGCAACGATAAATTAACATAAACACGCAATGTTGACAATAATACAGCATTTATAAATGTTATTTTCTTCTTGGATACCGGTTATAACCGGTTTTTTTAATACCATTCTGTAATAATAATAATTTTATTGTCCTGTCTGATATGGAGCAACGCTCGCTTTATCGGATACTAGCGACCCGCCCCTTTTAAACATGGTTAATATGACTTTAATTAAGGCCGAGATTTCTTAAATATAAGATAGAAATGTGAACCACGTAGTAAAATCTCCAAAACATCATTAAAGTATCGGGAGAAAGGAACTTGTAATAATATGTAAAATAGATTCCTTGATACTATTTACTACTTAAACATCAGCTGATCCGTAATAAGACATAAGCCACTAAAATAGTCCCTCTTTACCTTCATAAGTGGCCATCAATATTCATGAAAATGCCTCCGAAGAAATTTTCTAACAAAATTATAGGGCAAAGTGAAACTCCGGGAAAATAAATAAAGATTTTTTGATGTACAATTTTTCATCGTTCCTTGGGTCCGGGGCCTTGAGGTAAGAAATGTAAGAATGTAAATTTGGGCCAACGATAAGGAGGGTCCGGTTCCTAACTCGCACGAAAATGATAGCTCTTTGCGATGTACAGTCGATAATAAAAGTTACGTTGGAATATTTTTAGGTACGCTTTTTTCCTGGTTCTATTCATAGTGTTATTTCTGTGTCTTCTTTTATTCGCTCGTGACGATTTTATTTTCTGTTAAGGTTGGAGGGAAGCCTTTCAGAAACTGACGAAAACATGATCAATATAGCTCTTGCCGTACTGTCGTAGATGTCACTTTACGTAGGAATACAGAATAGAACGTATTACTGACATCAAAAATACATCACGTCCTTAATATTTCCCAAAAAAGTAACATACCCCAGGTGTGAAACACCATTTCATCCCGATATTATATTTTCAACGTCACTCAAACACAATTCCCAAGGGAAATGATCGAAACAAAGAAACAGTTCCCTTGGCGGGCGCTTTTCTCATCGCATGTACAGGGTCCCCCAGACATTGATACCTGTTACTATCAGATGTTTCCGAGCCGCTGCGTCCCGCTGATAGCCCGCTGCCCTGAATTATTGCTCCGCCACGCCATCTACACGGCTTCGACTCCAACTTGAGGGAGTGTATCCTGAGGGTGTTTTCTTTTGTGTGTGGTGTATTAGTAATGTGCGAAAGATGTGAGAATAAATATATTGAGGGTTTATAAAATGAAATTATATCAGCTATTTCAATTTTGGAAAAGTCTGAAATTTATTTGATTGACATAAGCTGCCGAAAGCTTGTCGTCGTTTTCGACAATCAATAGTGTTGGAAGTTGATAGCTACGTGAAAATTATCGTTGTACGGCCCAACAAAAGTAGATCGAGACTTTGGAACGTAAAGGGCTATTGAATTAAGACCGTGAGTTTTAGCCAGTACGAGTCTGACAATTCCTTCAGCTCCATCCGGGGCTAGGACTCATTTGATGAATTTACCAAGTTAAAAAATAAAAAAACAAAAAGTAATCCAACATTCACAATCAAACTTTTTTTAATACATCTGCCAGAACAATAACAATTTTTATCCTTATCCTTGTAACAAATCCTCTATGGACAGAATTTTTGAAACAAACAATATTGGTTTCCACAACATCGTTGATCTCAATTTCCTTATTCTGAAAATGTTTGAAAACGTAATATTTTAGGTCGGGAGCATTTCCTGTCCAAAAATCCTCCATGGTATTTGAAATATTTAACATCAAAGGTTGGTTTCAGTTTTCACATTTTCATGCAAACGTTTTGTTGTCTCCCATGAGGTTGTACAATGAAAGCGACTGATATGAAATGAAATTTATTTAACGCAAGTGAGTTTCTTTTTAAAGCTCCTTTCATAACCCATTATTATTAGCGGCAGAACCTGAAGACTATATCGCTGGCATATTGTGTAGGACCTTTAAGCCTTTGTCAAACAGACAGGCGTGGCGAATGCGAAGTGTGAAGGTTTTATTTGTAATGTATGGAATTGTTTGAATCCAGTCACATAGAAAAGCGAAAGTGATCCGATAGCGTGACAGAACTATCGGACTGACGTCTCGCTTCGGTTCGGTATCGCTTCGGAAACGCTTCGCTTTCGCTTGTCTTTTTGACAAAGGTATTACTGCATCAGGAGTTCTTAACATTTTAAAGTGGGATAAGAAATAGTAAAATAATTACCCAGTACGATCAGTCACATTTAAATATCATATCAATTTAAAGTTGCGTCTTAAGAAAGTATTTCAGTTTAATAATTATCTTATTTACGTTACATTTATATTTATTAACCGGATGATTTAATTCTTACAAAAATTTCATCATCTCCGAAAAAAACAACAAACATGATGTAACTCACGCGCCTGTGCTGATCATAGTGGACAGGTTACTTTAAATAACATGTTTTAAGTAGATCAAATAATTTCCAAAAAGGGAGAATTTGTATATTTTATTTTATAGGTCGTGAGATTACGTTGGAACATTTAACAATGCTATTAAAAAGGTTCGGTATCCTACCGAATTATTGAGTTAATTGATATGATTATTTAAAGATGTTGCGTTTTATGAAAATTAATTACCACTCTTTTTTAATTAAATAATGACGTTATTTCTTTTACATTTTATTTGTCAAGTAAACATATATATGTTATATAGATTATAATACAAATACATAAATGTTAATTAAATTATAGAAATATAAAAATACTAAAATAGGATAAAACTAAACTAAACTATTATAAAGCATTGAAAAATTAAATTAATATAAGTAATTATAATTACCCGTACTATTAGACGTATTACAGTTATTGAATACTAAATACTAATTTCCATTAAAAACTCACCGAGATTTTTTATAGAAAATTAAAACTTTAAGATTTACAATAAGGAAGTTTTTTTCAGCTCATGAAGGAATTGTTCACATAAACAAAATTAACTACAGGCGTTTTTCTTCATTTTTCCCAATAACATTAAGAATTCACGGCCATAAAGCATTTTTCTTTATAAAAAGAAAATCAATCTACGCTGTGGAATAGAAAATAAATTGATGGGGTCGAGAATAAATGCGTTACCATAACCCCATGACATTGAAGAGTTTGCCGAGTCTAAGATGGATGACCCACGAAATTGGAGGAAGGTGATGGACTGTTCTTTAATATTATTTTATTCTATCATTTTCAAAGTATTTCAGAACGAATCCTTACTTCATATCCTAACTAGTAATTTAAACCAATATTATAAATGCGAAAGTTTATGTAAATGGACTCTATCACATTAAAAAAACTGAACTGATCTTGATAAAAAATTTCACAGAGATAGGTTTCGAGAAAAACCCGGTAGAAGCCGCTAACAATAGAAATAAGTAAGTGAATTTGTTTGTTTGTTACGCTTATAAGTCTACATTATTTACACGCTTACAGTTTTAGTCTACATTATTTTTTATACGCTTTTGATGAAGTTTGACCCAGACATAATTAAAGGTTGCTTCACGTTAGAATTGAGGGTGAACTGAACTTATTTATCAACTGTAACAAGACAATATAATTTATAGTCTGACAACTGGATCCACAATCTATACACATGTAAAGATTTATGGATACATATCTATCTATGTTCTATAGTTAGTAACCTGAAAACGACTAACTAACTGTCTGCTAGGTACCTATGTGCTATTATTTTGAGTGAGCAAAGAAAAACTCCTACGTCATCGTGTCACGGCATTCTTCTTGTTCGTTCAAAACTTCACTTCACTTCAACGGCACCATAGCTGGTTGCATTAAATTTCCGTAGAATAATGACCGAATCTAACGCAAGCAACGCCACGGTTATAATCTAGTGTATTCTAAACGTATATCGGAATCGAAGTTTAAGAAAAAAACTTAAGAAAAAATCTCGAAACAAAATAACCATAAAACTCTCCATATTCACACAAAATAAACACATTAAAACAAATAAATATCACTTCAAAAAGTTTCGTACGTGTTATATCAACTCTTGTGTAAGCCGGGCACGGGTTCGATTCCTGGTGAGATCAAACGTGGTAAACACATAAATTGTTCGCGCGTAATTCTGATGCCCACGCGTCGTATGCGTGTGCGCAGCTTACACGGCGTTGCCAACTTTTGGTGCGTCTGTGTCACAATATTATTATTTTCAACAAAGAATTTAACAACGTTATGAACTTGTGTGATGTTTTTATCTTGCAATAATTTATCACACAT
Organism: Agrotis puta; assembly: GCA_943136025.2. Classification (NCBI taxonomy): domain Eukaryota; kingdom Metazoa; phylum Arthropoda; class Insecta; order Lepidoptera; family Noctuidae; genus Agrotis; species Agrotis puta. The sequence goes on along the minus strand of OW964184.2, from coordinate 16,822,919 downwards.
CCGATTTTCAGCTCTGAAAAAAAAACCTCTGTTTTACAGTTTTCTCGAACAATTTCTCCTTATTCAAAACAGGTAAAGTACCTTTTAACTCATATAAGATACGATCTATTTAGTAATTTTGGTGAAAGATACGTTGCAATAAGGCTTAGGGAACTATTTATAGCTTACGAGCCCGTATTATGATAAAATCCATAGGGTCTGTTCCCTGTTGCCGGGGTCGCGGGACTCGTGAATTACCGTGACCCCGGTACGTAAAGGGCTATTGAAGGACGCCGTGGATTTTAGTCAGTCAAGCCTGACAGTTCCTCCAGCCCTGCCCTGGGTACGAGAACTCATTTGATGATTTTACCTGGGGTCTGTTCCCTGTTGCTATGGTGCTACTCCACAAATGATGAGGCATTTAATATCGTGCCTGCATACCCTGCCGATCGTTCGTTACAGGAGCTGATGAACATTTCTGAGAGCGCTCAACTCATGGCCCAATACTGAGCCTACACAATTTAGCTGGTCGCCGTCACACTCAGAAGAAGAAGCAAGCAAGTGGCAGTTTAAAATTTTGCCTGTAATTAAAAGGTTGGTGACTACTGCATTCATAGTTCATAGTTGATACACGTGGCCGCTATTTGTGTGCCGACGAGGATTCACACAGACACAGCCACTGTAACACCATTGACCGGACATGTAGATAACATCCAAAATTGTACTGTTTACGTTCTTATGTGCTGTGATTTAATTATGTAGGAAATATACCGAAAGAAAATATTTTCATGCAGGAATAGACTCAACTGTTTAAAACAGAGTGTAAGCAGTAAACTACCACACAAGCCCAATGAGGATTGGTTGATACGAGTATAACATGCTTCGCTCACAATGTTTCCCTACTTTTCTTTTACCGTTTTTGGGAGAACCACTGTTCGACACAATTGTAATTTTGTTCATGAATAACTAAAACAAATAAATGTAATATAAATAACTCATATTCCATTTATGACACGCTAGATGGCGCTGAATCAAGCTTAACGCTAAAAAGTCGATCTGTGTAAAATATCTGTTTTAAAAATACAAATAGTGTTCAGAACTAAATAAAACTAACTCAAACGACTAAACAGTGACTAATAATTAAGTGAGAGTGTTATCTATGAGTTGCATTGACAAACTATGAAGATAAGTGCATAAATCAGAAATCGGTGAAAAACTGAAAAATACATATAAAAACCACTAAATAATAAAAATATTTTAAGTGAAGGAACCCTAAAAATCAGTGATATTCATTAAAAAGTGCAAATTACATGTGAAAACAAAATTTTGAACCCATATAATCTTAGTTATCACCAAAATACGAACAAAAACAAAGAACTCAGAAGCTTATTAACAGTCGATAATCGATGATATATCATGATCACTAACATTATTATAATAAACTTTCTTAAATAAAACATAAAAGTGCATAAATAGTGTAAAAAAAACTATAACAAAGAACAACAACAAAATTACCAGTGTTTGACAGCGAAAAAATACCAATCGCATGAGTCATTTTAACCGTTTTTGTTTTATTCAAATATATTGGAACCTCAAGGTGAAGCATAAATTCGACGCTTGTAGATAAGCTAAGTTGGCTCGGTGGAATACGAGCCGACTGAAACAACATGAATGGTCGCAAGTTCGAATCTCAGCTCTAACGTTCCCTTTTTGTGAATTCTAAAAATTTCTAATTATTTCTCAAAGTAACGCTCAGACCGTATAGGTGCAAATTACCGATCGCCCAGGATAATTAATTGGTTTATAATTTCACACCAGAGGGCGCTACCGGTCGCTCGAGTAACGATGGACTCCAGCAGCAACAATATTACCTACCGCAAACCTGGCAGGTCAAACTCACTTACTGACCTAACTAACAACAGTGACAAAACGATACTCGATACAACAATGATGAGCATTCCAGATAGTTTTCACGACACAATTGATGACATTCGTGAGTTAACCGAAGAAAACAAAATTCTCAAGAACCAATTATTAAGCGCGCATAAAGAAATAGAAAACCTTAATATGGAGAACTCTCGTCTTCGTACAGAGTTACAAAACATGATTAAGACTGCCAACACTTTTAAGAAAATATGCTCAACTCCTGAGAAAAAATGTGCGTCTCCGATACGTAAAGATAAATCTCTGCAAAGAATTATCTCTCCACGCGCGCAACAAACTCATTATATTGAATGTGTGACTAACAAACAAAAACAGAATAAGGAGACTCAAACTTTAGTTACCTATACACCAAATAAAGTGAAAGAAAATATGCCTACTAATAAAGAATTATCATCAACTGTAGTAACGAACCCCATGCCAATGAATAAGCAACACCTTAAGAAAATTATAAGAGACGATACCAAAACTGGAAAACTCTGCGTACTCAGCAGTTATACTCAACCAGGCATGCTACAAGCAGTTGAAGAAAGTTTTGCAACGGTCTTTGATTACTGTATTTATACCTCACCAAATTCAAACCTTAAATTGTTATTAGCGAGTATACCATCAAAGATAGAACATTTTACAATGACTGATTACTGTATTATTGTGTTAGGGGAGTCTGACATCAAAGCTAACGATAACTTTATTGACCTAGTAAAATTAATAAGAGAAAGCTTAATAAATATAACACACACTAACATAATAATATGCGTCCCCCCATATGTCTGTGGGGCACCTATATATAATTATAAGATTGAAATGTTTAATAATCTTCTCTGTTTGGATATCCAGAATAATAAGTATGCGTATGTTTTTGACTCCAACCATGGATTAAAATTTGACATGTTTTCGAATACTTCAGGCAGGTTAAATAAAAATGGAATAAAATGTATATTTAGGGACATTATGAATAAAATTAAAATTGACATTGAATTATTTCCTGATGACTTGACCAGTAACGAAAATGCGCAAAATTCACAGTTTTTTCTTCTACAATAATATACGTATACTCCACCAAAACATAGCAGGTCTCGTAAACAAATCTGATGTTTTGACGGTACATTTAGAGGAATTAGCACAAAATAATAAACCCATAGACATTATCTGCATAACCGAACACTTTATGACAACCGAGCAGGAAAACATACTTCACATACCAAATTTTCGCCTAGCAACAAGTTATTCTAGAGACGTCAAAAGGGGAGGGGCGTGTATACTAACTAGAATTGGACATGAATTTAAATTACTTGACACTAATCCTTTCTCTATTAAAGGCATCGTAGAATGTTGCGCTATAGAACTAAGTGAACATGGACTCATAATAGTATGCATTTACAGAGTACCAAATACATGTATAAATCTATTTTACGATAACTTGGAGAGATTATTACGCCAAATATGCGACAATACTAATAAAAAAATTGTTTTGTGTGGCGATTTTAACATAAATATTCTCAAACGAAATCGCCATACTCTAGACTTTGAATGTCTTTTGGAAAGTCACAATTTAAAATTAGAAATTAGACATGCTACAAGACTCAGCAGTAAGACCTGTATCGACAATTTTGCACACAATATTTCTAGATGTAAAAGTGAAATTATTGAATTTGGTTTATCCGACCACACAGCTCAACTGTTACAATGCCCTGTCAAAAAAACCTGTGTGATAAAATCTTGGCGAATTAGAAGACGGGACTATAGCGCTGAAAATCTAGGAAAATTTAAAAAATGCATAAAAAGCCTGTCGTTTATTGACATTTACAACACAAATGATCCGAATGAAGCCTACAATTATTTTCTAGACCTTTTCTCATGTTTCTATAGCCTATGCTTCCCCTTCAAAATCATAACTAAATCACTGAACAAAAAATCTAAGTGGATATCTAAGGGTCTTATAAAATGTAGTAAAACAAAAAGAAAAATGCTTTGGCAGTACAGGATTAATCCCACTAAACAAAATAAAAACATTTTTAAGCAATATGCAGCTAGATTTAAAAAAGTTGTAAAACAAACTCAGAAATCACAAAACAATTACTATATAAAAACATCACAGAATAAATCGAAAGCAACATGGTCAATCATAAACAAGTCTAAATTTGATTTTCCTAAAGAACCCATTACAGAAATACTTAATAAAGACGATATCAAAATTACTGATCCGAAATCAATTACGAATAACTTTAATGACTTTTTTATTGACCAAGCCTCGGAAGCAGACCACACGAATGCTCACGACCACAGACAAAACAAAACACGATCCTCAAATCATAAAATCAATACCAACATCGACTCAATTTTTCTTACACCCACAACACCTATGGAGGTAGAAAGAGAAATACAGCAGCTGAAAAATACCCAAAGCGTGGGCAACGATGATGTTTGCACCAAGGTCATTAAGTATGTATCCGCAGATATTTCAACTCATCTATGCCATATTATTAACTTATGCATTTCTAACGGAATATTCCCAAATAAACTTAAAACGTCCATTGTCATCCCTATACATAAAAAAGAAGACAAACGAAAAATGGGAAACTATAGACCCATAGCGTTGATACCCATTTTCGCTAAATTACTTGAAAAAATCATATACAGTCGGCTATACAGTTTTTTAGAAAATTATAATATTTTAGTAGACGAACAAAAAGGCTTTCGCAAAGGAAAATCAGTAAATTCAGCCATTTATGACCTATTAAAAACCATTCTTGTAGCCATGGACAAAAAAATACCAACATGTGCTATCTTTATGGATATGAGTAAAGCCTTTGACCGAGTTGACCATTCGATACTTACACATAAATTAAACATGTATGGTATAAGAGGCAAAGCGCTAGATCTAATATCCTCATACCTGCATAATAGAAAACAAAGAGTAGAAATAACACAAATATGTCAGAAAACTCGAAATGAGATCACATACAAATCAAAATGGAAAACTATTAAATTTGGAGTTCCACAAGGTAGTGTCTTGGGCCCTTTATTGTTCTTGCTATATATAAATGATCTTCCTAAACATACCAATCAACAAATGGTACTATTCGCGGACGATAGCACAGTAATTATAAAAAGTGACAATGTAAATGATTACGAGGATGTAGTAAACCAAACGTTACACACGATAATACAATGGCTAACCGAAAATAACCTTAAAATAAATATGAACAAAACGAAAATTATACACTTTCACCAGAGAACTCAAGTCACGAATATAAACGTTAGCTACCAAGGCGATACTATACATCCTGCTACACATACAAAGTTTCTAGGAATTAATATTGACAATAAACTGACATGGAGAAAGCATATAGAAGACGTTTGCAAAAGAATTAATAAATCCGCATTTGCTTTGTACAAACTAACAAAAATTGTTAATAAAGAAACCGTATTAGCTGCCTATCATGGACTTGTTGCACCAGTCCTAAGATATGGTATTATATCTTGGGGCAACGCAGTCGATAAAGATTGTTTATTTAAAGCCCAAAAGAAATGTATTAGAGCCATTTGTAATTTGGATAACACTACTAGCTGTCAACCCTACTTTAAAAGTTTAAAAATTCTGACACTGCCTGCTTTGTACATTTATGAACTCAATGTTTTTGTAAAAATGAATTCTAATTATTATAAGACTGCTTTTAAAAGTCACTATAGACAAATGCGTGACAAAAACAAATTAGAAATACATATCCCTTATGGAAAAACAGCATTGATTAATAAAAGTGTTCTTTGTATGGCATCATTGATTTACAATAAGTTGCCTGACAATGTCAAAAAATTACCTGTACCTCAGTTTAAGTCGAATCTGCATAAATTTCTTGTCAATAAATGTTATTACAACGTCAAAGATTACCTACAAGATAAAACTATAGATATGTATTTTGACATAGAATAATATTATGACAGTACAATATATATAGCGTGACATTGTTTTATTATTGTTTGACAACTGTAAAATTAGATTTAAGTATTGACATGTTTTTTTTTTTTTTTTTTTTTTTGCCCAATATACTAGCTTAATCTATTAATTAATTTGTCTGTTTATCTAACTGTTGTATAAAACATTCGAATATCTTTATTGTGACATGTATCTCTGAACTTATATTTAAATTTCTATTTCCTTTTTTTTATCTCTAAGGATAAATTTTGTGATAATTATCATTATGTTAATATTTTAATTATAATATACACATAAACATTTGCATACCGTAACTGGTAATAATACAGCGCACATTATATTATATTTGTAACATCTGCCTATACCTACCTGTGTTATGCAAATAAATGAATTGATTGATTGATTGATTGATTGATTGATTGAAACAAACAGAAAACAGTATCATCTTCTAAATATTGTTACAAAATTTAGACCGTAAATAAATGTGCCTCAACGTGTTCGAATTTTAAATAGAATATGTTAAAATTACGACGGCTATACCTTACAGTACATAATGGAAGAATTATCAACTAAAAAGTTCACTGTTGGACATAGACTTGCCTCCACACCCTTTCCCATCAATCATTACATCAACCGATTCAGTACTTGCCCCGTCCAGCTGATTCCAGCAGTATTCTCCAGTACATCTATCCACATTGTAGCAGAACTCTCAATTCTGACCTTCCGAATTTGTTCTCTAGCAACAATTCTAAAAATACAGCCATGTTGTTTATTATTTTCTGCAATAAATTATGATTATCAAACATTACTTACCTAATCGATCATCTTCATATGTCACCACCACGTGTGCGCATACGCATACGCATGCCGCGCCAACGCCAATAAGCCACCAGTGACGTCATTGAATGACGTTGACATAAGTTTTCAAGAGTTAGACAACATGGCTGTCATTTTGGCTGGCTTAAGATAAACATGTTTTGATCATTTCACAAGATGCAAATATCTGAAGCTGAAGTTTTATCTGTTTTTGAGTGCTTTATTTATTGTTGTTGCTGACGTACATACTGGTATAAATAACAGCAATCAATTAAGTTTATAATAATGTCTTGATATCTGAGCAACTCTTAGTTTCACGATTGCGATGTTTCCTTCGGTTTGTATCGCCTCATCATCGTCTGCCGGTCTTGTCCCGAATAATATTAGGCTTTCAGACTTTCAGTATACCCAATTAAGCCTAATTTAGTTTGGCATGAATTGACTTGCTATCTTTACTCGACAATCCAGTGACTAGGTAATATTATGACTAACACTCGGCCTGTCTGGCCTTCTGTAAACAGCAAACCACACCCGTTTCTGGAGTCTATCGCTGGACACAATGGACATTGAAACTGCAGTTAGCATGCTGAAGAGCAGGTCAAGTTCTAGGAACAGTGTTCATATTCATGAACCCTCATGATTGATTAATTACCGTAACGGCACGGTGAAGGGAGCCCTGGTGTCTATGCTCGAATATCAGCTACGCTGGCGGCCGTCCAACAGCCTCAGGTGATTCCAAGTCGATTGAGAAGGTATGTCTAATGTACTGCTATTTATCTTCAAGACGGTATCTTCACGGCTCATCTTTTAATTAATTTTGGTAGAGTAAGATTTACCTGCTTGCATTTATATTGGAACTTGTTCAGAAAAACTTGATGATACAAGAAAAAAATTACGATCAACGCTTTTCTTTGTGCTATGCTAGAGGCATAACTGTTATGTTACCTCTATGAGAGACCCCTTAACGAAATGCACTCTAAAAATAAGACTGAGGAGAATAAGAATGAGGAGGCATCCTCACCGCAGCATCACTTCAGATAAAATACCATAATAATTAACCGAATTTGAAATATCCTTAAAATAAACGTCTGCAATTTTATACAATATCTCAACAAACCAACAATAAAAATATCTTGAAAACGTAAAGTGCGGCAGCTTCCTAATTGCAGCTCTCGTGACAAGTGACGAGGCGTGTCTTATCTCGCCCCGGGGTGACGGAAATAAGCAGTTGTTCAGGACACCTCTCAAGCACCCCTAAGTCCCCGGGGTGAGCGGGTCGGGGGGAGGGCAGGGAATTGTCTTGTTCCTGGCATTTGACAATTTTCCAGGTGACAGATGGACACTCTAGATGGTTGAGTAGGTTTTTTGGGGATTTTAGTACCCTGTTTTGTGATATAGTACCTTTTCCTGGTGAATGTATCTGGTGGTAACAGATCAAGAACTCGTAAGGTAAGTGAGTCTTTGGTAAAGAACATGGATAATGTGATTAAAATGATTAAATACATGTCCATCTTGGATGGTTTCTCAACCAAAAATCCAAAGTTATAATTATTTTTTAAGTTATACTACGTTACGGACGAATTAGAATAACATAAATATTTTGCGAATTAAACACGTTGTTTGTTCATCTAACACTTCTCGGTATTTTCACTGATCTCATTAAGTCGAATCCGGGTAGATAATCGTTGTTATATAATTACGATATAACAATTCAATTCATAAAAGCTGTGTACCTACATTTCGCGAAAGATCGTACAGGTATAGTGTCAGTGATTATACAACGACGTTTGGCAGACGGATTGGCGACCGCTGTGAGTTATAATTACATCGGCAGTTGCTCTGCTGTCCGTCGACCTGTCACCTTTAACTAACGACGACACAGAAACAGACTTATTCGTAGCCGAGGATCAGAACAACAAAGACTAATGTTCAAAATACAAGATTTTCCAACTAAATGTCCGACAAGGACTAATTCTCGACATCCCAGCTCGATTACTGCCCTTCCAATACATTTTATCCATCCATATCGTTGGCAACCGTCCAAAGCGCTGTTTTGCGTCCATCGCCGCACGCGCAGCTTTCCCGGACTATTTTTAAATGGCGGACGCCCGATGTGCTCCGAAAAGTGACGGAGATTTACGATCGCTTAATGGCTAATTAATTCGTGGTTAACATGTGTTGAATCATTACGATGTTTTTCTGTTTAATTGTGGAAATGCAGGAGCGGGGATTGACTTCGAGAATTTTCCAGTGCAATGGTTTTTTTTAGCATATGTTTATTTTGATTCTCAATCTACAGTACTACTGCAATCGCGATCTACTAGAAGTAACATTTTTTTGCTACAGCATACAGCAATAGAGATTTTATCACCAATTTTATCAAACAAGTCTTTTTTTTTAGGTTTTGAGTACTTACTATACGTACGTATACTACATGCTTTCACAATCATTATTCCTAACTTTACACAAACAAAATATGCAAATGATTTCAAAGACCACTGATCATTCCAATCTAAAAAAGTTTTATCAATAATTTTATGACAACGAAAGGCCACAAAATTAAAGTCCCTCTGAAGAACGACCATAATTTCGCAATTTTCTCAAATTAATGACTTTACCAGGGAAATAATAAATCCTAACAATTTCCACTCTCCGAGCTGGTTAACATTATTTATATGATTCGCGAACGTAAAATATAATGTAATATCAATCATCAAAGGAGTGAAGAGGAAGATATTCTCGATCAATCAGGAGTGCTTGAGAATAACGATATTAATAATAGGGAGGTTTATAAGTAGACTATTGAAAAAGAAAAAACATGCGAATAATTTATTTTATCTAGTTCGATATGACGTCATACTTGTTTGTGCTGGCACGTGTCTTGTGTTAGGAGATAGAAGACGTCAAAGGATAAGTAGAGTTACAGGAAGACTTACGATGGAAATAAATAATGCTTGGACAATCATAGTTTTATAACAGCGAATTAATTCTGATGTACAGACACAAGCACATCAACCTACCTCAAGCTGCTAAACTTGAATAGATTTTCAACCTTATCACAATAGTGGAAGGTTAATGTTTGATTGGTAAAATTTGACAGATTGGCCAGTTTGTTTGACCTGCTGGCGTTTATACAATCCTGGTAGTGTGGCCAATTTATAAGTTGTATTTTGTTTACAGGTTTTTTAAAGTTTGAAGAAAAGCAAAATAAAGGAAGGTGTCTATAGAAAGAGTGAAATATTTATGAATAGTCGCCAAGTTTATCTATAGCCATTACAGTATATCTACCTTTTAATACTCAACATTTTTAACGCACCATCTATTGACTATTTAAGATAGTGTAAAAATAGTTCGTCAGCTAAATTAGCACACCATTAATCAATAGGTCGACTGCCCTATTAATTTAATATGGCTGACAGCAATTACAATGTGCCAAAAGATGATTCACGCAATTACAGAACCATGAATCTTTCACGGTTGCATGGTAGGTAGAACAAGGTCCATAGATAGTAATCTACTGAGTACTTAAAAGAGTATTAATGGAACAATTTATTTTACCTTTGATGGTCTTTATGTTTCTAAGAACAACAATGTATTACTGGACGTAGGCAGTCACCCCTGTTTTTCTACATCTTGGCAAGAGCTAAAAGAGAATTGTTCATATCACAATAAACAGGATTTTGCCAGTAGCGGAGTTGACGTGCGCCAGAAATACTTGATACATAATAGGTGTGTATATGGGTATTTCAGATACCTACTGTCTATTGCACCATATTTCGAACACGTTGCCATGTTATGATAATAATAAACAACTTGGTGATCATTAAAGGCCTTAAGGCCTATACCGACAGAACGTGATCCGTTCGGTGATACGACCTGAACCCATGCGATCTTTGTAACCTATGGATATCCATATGTGCTTTCTCACTGCCGGCGTCAGATCGCATCGCGATCTACCTTTACAGAAAGCAAAACGGATCACGCTCTGTCTGTAAAGGCCTTTAAGTCTGAGATCTAAAGAAGAAAAAAAGACTGATACTAAGACATACGTAATAAACTAACTAGTCAAATTCTACTGGGTTTGACTTCCAATCCAATCTGACTAATCGATATCTGTCCACCTCCTCAATTCGTGCTCCCGATAACTTTCAGACTAGTTGGCAGACTGTCCGTCTCCAAGTCCTCGTGGTACATCCACGCAGCCGTTGGCCACGAGTCGTCTTACTACGCTGGATACACATCGGGGAACCCTTGCGTCTGCTGAACATTGTTGGCGGTTGTCGAATCACGCGCAGACTGTGTGTTACATACACGAGTTACGCTGAAAACATGCCAGACACGCGCCTGGATTATATTATTAACAGAAAAGCTTGTAAAACAGACGTAAAATAAGTGTTTTTTTTTTATAAAATGATATTATAGTCATGATTTGTGATGTGCGTGGCCAAATATTATGACAAGGATTACGTTATCAAGAATGTGTCTAAACAAAAAATAAAAACATGTCTTTAACTTTGTTACTAAAATATTAGAGGGTCCTGGAATTTAACTCTTAGTTACATTAGATTCCTCGATATTTAAAATATTTCCATTATAATGTAAACTTAGTTTGTTCTTTCTACTCATACAAGAAAGTTTCTCGAAAGCTAAGTAATGCGTGCAACAATTTATTTATAGACTTCTGTAAATAGCTTCTTAATTATAATCGACACGTGTTTAGCAGTATTTATTTCGAAGAGCGCGTGGATGCAATGCTGTCACGACTGTCACCCGTGGCAGCCATCTTGTATTCTTGACAGTTATGACAGCACGCGTTTCGTTCAGAATTTATTACGCCAATGCCTCCCGAAGTCAACTGACGTAACATTTGACTCGTGTGCCCTTCAAATAATTAGAATATTCACAACAAACTCATTAATTGTGGTAAAAATTACACTTGTTAGTGGAAATTTTCAATATTTATGATGATAATTTGTTAATTTTTTTTTTCTTTTTTACAGTAATTTGCTTTTATTAGTTGGCAAGGACAGATACATCAAGATTCTTCAGATGTTCGTCCCCACTGCGCTTCTAAAGTTAATTGAAGGTCTTAACTGCTATTAATGTGAATTATTTAGGCATGCTGCATTCTGTAAACATTATTTCAGTTGATACCTACTTGAAATGGAAACTTTGTAAGTCAATTATTGAAACAATTTTATACGAGTTTGCTAACAAGAAGGCTCATCAATTCAGATCGATCCCACATAACATCGTAAACATATTATTCATCCGACATACAGAGAACTTTCTAAAGAGTATTTACGATGGAAACAAAATTCATGAAATAACTTAATATCGAATTTAATACGGAATTGATAAGTACTTATTCTGTCAGATAATATGTTTTGTTCCGAAAATAAATAGTTACTAAAAGGTACATTATGCAATGCAACATTTTAAACATTCAACCAAGTAAACAGCAGTTGACAATTTTTTTTACCTTCTTCTTAATACGACATTATGTTTTTTTGGTATGATTGTTACTCGATAATCTAAAAGACACCTAGGTTTGTAAATATTCTTTATGTTTTGTATGAAAAGGTATATTTCCCGGGTGGTCTCATGAACACCAGTTCAGGAACTAATGTTCCGGGAGAACTCGAGAGAATTCTTCAAGAAATGACAACATTCATAAAACATGTACCTAAGTTTTCCATGAACCTTTAGCCATCCGTAAATGGTTTAACAAGAAATTCAGGAACGTAAACACAACAACAATCAAAATTCAGACCCTCTGTTCCGAAAACTCGGGAAAAACCCGCACCAACCGTGACAAATTACAAAAACAAATTAAACTTTAAAAGTGTTTCCTTGAAAGTTCCTCAATCGTGGCCACAAGATTGATCATTGTAATGCTGCGTATGCATTATGCAGGCAGCATCTACTCATAGAATATTGAGATGTTTTCTTCAGCCCTGTGCTAGCCTAGTCGCCGCCATTAGTAATACAATGGCGGGTGCAAGGAACTCCACACGTGAGCCACTGAGTTACGACACGCATTTACATGTTAAACAGATTTCTGGAGATTGTTCTTAGGAAATACTAAGCTGAGTTTGCTAAGTTTCAAGTAGAACTGGTTCTACCGAACATTATTCGAAATATCACAGCAGCATTAAGCGACTGCCCGAAACGTAAGACTCTTTGTGTCGGGTCTCAGAACCGTCCAAACAGGACACCAAGACCCTGGAATGTAAAGGGCCTACTGAAGGAACACAGTGGATTTTGGTCCGTACTAGTCTGACAATCCCCACACAGAGCGAGTAGACTCATTTGATGTTCTTACCAACTACAAAAAAAATACTCTTTGTATCTAGTTCTTCGACGGCACGGTGTACTTTGACGGCACGGTTGGTGAAGTAGCCGACTGATTGGCGTTCGTGTTGTGGGTTCAATCAACCGTCATCGACAATTAATAATAAATTCTTTTATTAAGGTGTCAATATCATCAAATGAGTCCTCCCGCCTTGGGAAAAGAGGAAGAGACTGTCAGACTCGTACTAACTAAAATCCACAGTGTTCCTTTAATCGCCTTTAACATTCCGGGGTTACGGTTGCCTGATTTAGACAGTACCCCTGAATCTTACTTTATAATCCAACACATCCATCTAACCAAGACTACACACATATAATCCCCAAAACGACCTCTTTACCTCCCGACGACATAAAGCAACCAGCTCGATACACAAAGAACAGTGCTCCTTCAAAGTCGGTTAAGGGCCGCTAACCGTTATTGATGAGTGACGTCACCGTGTCCCCAGATGGCACACCGCACGCCTCTTGACGGATTGCACACGAATAATCCGACACAGGGTTGGCGAATACTCGGAAAGTGGCAATAATATCAAGGAACTGTTTGAACAGGGTACTGCTGAACGTAAAGGGCAGTTGAAAGAACACGGTGGACTTTTTTAATTACGAGTCTGACAGTCCCTTCCCCTCTACCAGCAGAGAGAGCACTCTTTTGATAAAATAATCACTGCTGTGTGTCATAAGTGTTATAACATATGTCACACCATTACGTCTGCCGTTCAGAAACGGGTTTATGTAAGTTGCGGTATACCAGTTATGGCTGAACTTTATTTATATAGAAGTGTCAATCGTATTGGCAGTAAACAGACACAAATCCAGAGTTCGGGATGTTACTGAAACGATAGGAAAGTCCAACAATTCTGTCCACCCTGGAAGTCATGCATAATCGTTGTGTGGGTTAGGAGTTATTCGACTCAATGTGGAACTGGGACTGCGGACCAGTTGCCCATTTTAAAAGATGTTAATGGTAAACTGGGCCCACATTTGTTTTGCTTTTAATCGAAGACGAAAAAAGAAGCGTTGAAGCTGCAGAAAAGTAATTGCTAAGTCTGACGAAAATACGAAAGAAAATCGCAAAACTACCATATTATTATCACACTTTTATTTTATTCGTATGTAAAACTCGAAATCACAAGTATAATCGAATCAGTTGAGTACTCTCAAGAAAGTGGACCAAGCAAACAGCTTTCTCAATAATTTCAATAAGGATCGCCAATTATAATCACAAATACGTCGATTTGTAGTCAAAACACTGGCAGGGCATTTAAAAACATGATACTTCTATTTTTATAAGTTAAAATAAAACAACTCTTGAATGTAAACATGCATCTAGGTAGGTAGTTAGGTATTGAGACTGCTTTTAATATTCAACACAAAACAGCGTTTAGTTTTAAATATAGACTAATGTAATATATTATTCATTAAATACTGTAATGTGATGATTTTGCAAGTATTTTCTGTACAAATTGAAAAACTAACTACAGTAGCGCAGTTTAATATAAGAGTAATATAAGCTCGTCCATTGTTACTTAGGAAATTTGGTATGTCGTGACCAACTTCTCGATACTAATAGAAAAGATTTAAATTTTCTTTGCTGTTGTTTCACTTAGCATGAATTACGTAAATATATTTAATAAGATGATGATGTAGCTCATTCTTCAAATAATATCAAATCTGCGGCTACACTTTGTGAGTCAATCAATTACATTTTTTTTTCTGTAATTGTATTATAACCTTAACTCTATGATTGTTTCTTTTCAGTCTTTAGCAGCCCTAGTTACAATATCATCAGAGCGTAGGTTGCGAGGAGTATTACGAACAACCCTAGCACTCTCATCCCTGCAATAGATGTAACATTCATCACCATCATCATCACTTGCCTAGCCTTTTCCCGACTATGTTGGGGTCAGCTGCTAGTCGAACTTGATGCAGCTAAATATCAGTATTTTGTACGGAGCGACTGCCTGTCTGACCTTCATAACCCAGTAATATTCACGTAATACTTCTTTCGCCTTTTTCATGTTCATAATCTTGTTTTCTTTATTCGATTCCTGAAGTACTCGTATCGACGTCTCGATGCAGAGTTTTCATAGTTAATATCTAAAAAAGGTTTCGTTTAGAAGTAAATAAAAAGGTTTGCTTTACAAATTGTAAATTGGATTCGTTTTGTTTTAATATTCATAAACATTAAAATTAAAATAAACATTCTGTGGTCAGACATAATTATGTTTCACCTTTTTTTTTTTTTTTTGCTTGGTAAAATCATCAAATGTGTCCTCCCACCCAGTGCAGGGCGAGAGGGACTGTCAGACTTGTACTGACTAAAATCCACGGTGTCCTTCACTAGCCCTTTACGTACCGGACCGTACCGGGGTTACGGTGATGGGTAAGTCCCGCGACCCCGGTTATGTTTCACCTTTCAGAATTTAAAACACTCAACTCTTTTATGAATTGTAAAAAGAAAGAATTCTCCCCAGAAAATACTCGAAGCTCGAATCAAAGCAAAGAACTTATCTAGGTCACTATGCAGGCTCTAGACTGCACCCTCGTGTTACAAGACACTTCCAATTGCCCCGCTAATTAATAACCAACCATTGTGTGCATTTAAATGCTCAATTATTTACTAGATACTTTATTTTTTCCGAGTCCTACCGACCTCGATACACTGGTGTCGTTTTTTGCACGATTGTGTAAATGCAAAACGATATTACATATTTTTATCTGTTTTTATTGCTTTGAAGTTTATGATCCTGTATTATTACCTTGTTTTCTTTTTTTGCTTCATTAGAAAAATAAGTAATATTTAACGTGTAGCGACATATTACAAAAAGTAGTTAGTTACGTTATTTAGTAAGTTCAGCGCCATCTGTGATGCAAAATGAAGAACTAACAATAAATTCCTACTTCATGGTATCTCTGCGAGTTAAGGACATAATTATGGAACAATCTGTCGGTCAGTAGCCTATCATTCAATACTATTCTGATACAATCCTGGCTAAATCTTCCCTTTTCAACGGAGTATTCAGGAACTTTACACTGTGTTCCTCATAAATTATGATATAGACAAAAGAAGTACTAACCAAGGACCAAAAAGATTTGTTTGCGAATTAGAAATAAAAATCCAAAAAGCACTATAGCTGAACATTTTTTTTTTAATGTTGGCCATTAGACTTTCCAGGTAGAAAAGACTAGGACTGGGTTTTTATAGATTTTATGGGTATCAACTAGCAACCCAGAATCTGGGTAACCTATTGACCGATTAACAGCAAAACGCCAGTAAACATTGCTCGCGAATGTGTATACAGCTCTACCTAACACTTCTGGGATTACAGGTGCCATGATAAATATTAATTTTACACAAACCTCCTCGTTACATCACGCATCCTTTTAGCAACAAGTGTTAAATAAAGAGCGCCAGGCAAGGAGCAAGATGATCTCATTGCTTAAAATACTATGTTAAATAAAATACAAAGTAAATGATAAAAACAAGTCGCGAAAACATTCTAGACTTGTTGTTTATGGAAAATCGTTGAATTTTTAATATGGCCATGTTTATCTCGCAGAAACTTACATAAATTACATTACAATACCTACTTTATTTGTTACTGTGCGCCTGACTTCGGGCTATTTGAAGTTTTTATTTTTGAAAATAATGGTAAGATTATTTCCATTATTGTTCCTTGAATTTATAAAGTTTTAAAATTACATATTTAATTTCTACATTATTTCAGCCAACAAGTGAATGTAATGAGTGCTTCAGTAACGCGTTTTAAATAAATAAAATAAATGAATAATATTTGTATGGCCTGTTTGTGTATGTGAGTTTATATGTTTGTAAACGCACCAACGACGCAGGAGAAATTTCTAGTGAAGGGTCATGTTTTATAAAAAAATATGACCGTTTTCACAAACACTAGGTTATATTTAAACGAATGCCGGAATAAGAGCGCACTCTCCGGTGTTTAACGCTTTTGATCTTCTTTATTTTCATGACAAACATAAGCCAATCTCGTTGAAAATCTTTCTAGAAATATGAAATACTTTTGAAATGGTTGTAACTTTTCTAGGTCCTCCTTGTCATTTTTGCATACTTCTAGGCTACTTAGCCTTCATTAAAGTTTAAGGACTACAGATATTATGACTATCGTCTATGTACCTATTGTAGTATAAAATAGGCAAATGTGTGGTAATGTGAAGCGCGAGAGAATTACACGCAGGCAACAGGACATCTGCGACACGTGCGCCCGCGCAGCATAATGTTACAACCACACAACTACTTGCAGAAAATGCACTCCTGGCCAATGTTACAAATTGTACATTATTATGTGCAAATATTACCTTTTTCATCGTCAATTAAGGCTGCATTAGTAAAAAAGGTATGTTTAGTATATCGGGAAGAATCGCTTCCCTTGGTTACTACATCATCATTCACTAAACTGGTCCCATGAAGACAATATTATGTCATTATTTTAAGTGTACCTACGCCTTTGAGTAAACAGTAAAAATTATAGCTGGTGGTATATTGAAACATTTTTATTTATTTTTGTATATTAATACCGAATTTTCGTTAAACACGTTTTCTGTTCAACATTCCTTAACGACTAATATAAACAACCTTAGCAACATGCTAGGTAACCTTATCAATCAACGCTAGTGCTTATATTTGTTCTCAGTAGCAACGGGGATGACCTTCCAGCCTCGCCACAACACACGTCCCGTAGACGCATACATTTGAATAGCATGTGTGCGTAATGACGGGTCATGGCAGGATATGGTGGCACCTGTAACCTGTAGGGCGACATAGTCTTCTGTGTATGGAGGATTTTCTAAGCCGAATTTATATTTTATTAGCTTATAGCCTGGGTTCCTCCTATGATGACTTTGGTAATTATCGCACACATATATCAGCATCATTCAGCTCAACCATTTTGAAAGGAACTTAATGATCCGACACACGCGCCACCATCAGCGAGACATTTGAGTGAGCATGACATCCTCTCACAGAGTGCACAGCGTATCGCAATTCCGAACCCAATATGGAACAATTACTTATACGGCCTACAAGTAGTTGTTCCGGGTCTGGGTATTTGTATATGTGAGTTTCTATGTTTGAGTAATGAGTGGGACAATGTCAATAAAAAAATCCCCGTTATTAATTAAGTAACAAACATTCAAACTCACATTTATCATGAATATTTGTAGGAAATTTTGGCTTAAAATTACACCATTTTCTCCTTCGGTAACAGCACATAGGTCACTTTGGTAACTTTGATTGCATGTTTACAAAAATAAACTTTAACAATTGAAATTGTAGGAATCACATATTAATTCACATTCATTCACTCTATTGACAGAGAGATTTCGTGTCACAAAATCATTTAACCATCTCTATGTAACCTTACGATTGATATTGAAACTAGTTATTAAAATAAGGATTGTCCACAGCTAAGAATAAATAATACCTACAAAAGTATTTCTGTTTGAAATCCTACGCATTTATCTATGTTATCTAACAGTTATAAACCATACAGCCTCACCAAACACATTAAACACGTAGATTCTCAAATTATAGCCATACAAACATCATAAAACTGTGTTTCGTAAGCTAACCAAACAATTTATACCATATACCATACTTGGATAGCCATAAACTAAAATCTCAGGTTAAAAACCGACTTGTGAGTTGCGTAAGCGCAAGATAATATCTTATAAATCAGAATCAATAACAATTTAAAACAGGAATTATTTTGTTTATTTGTTTGTGGTCACATAAAAAAGGCTTATCGGTATTGGGAGGCGTTATAACGGATATAAACTTACGGTATAAGCAGGAGTACAGGTTTAGTTATGACAGTGTAATACCAGTGGGCTGGAGGAGATTGTGCCGAGTTTCCGTTTGTATAAACTGTGTTAAATGAATAAACAAATAAGGCATGCGTTGTTTAATGTTTAATATTTTAGCCAATCTCTAGAACATCATAACAAAACCCCTCTAATCGTCGAAGATACGAGTATACAGAGGCGGCATATTATGCCAATTAAGTTGAATTTTCACGTAATAAAAGAATAGTCTACTGACATTCAAAATAAGCTATGGGTTGCTACTGAAAACCCCGTAATGGAAAACCTAGTAATACTTTACTCAACCGGAAAATCAGACCCTCATTATCTTTAGTATAGAGCTTACCTAAGTTGTTCCTATAATAGAAGGACATTAGAGTGAGCCCACCACAGTCAATTGCGTACAGGGATACTTAAAACAAGTGCCACTCTAATGTCCAGAGAGTCGAGTGTAGTCTATGGCGGCCAGAGATTCGGGACGAGGCAAAGGCGTGGCCCACGCTGCCTGCTCATCATTAACTACATCTGGAACCCGTACTAAAGGAAAACTACTCAAAGGAAATCATTTTCAAACGAAAAGGAACTTTGAGAAACAATTTCTTACTCTATCATTATGCAATAAGACATACAGACACGGTCTGCGAGCTTCCATGAAAATTACTTTCGTTAATTTTAAAAGGAAATCATTTTTTTATCACCAAATTGCTGTTAACGAAAATAGTACCCAGAGCACTGGCATTGCCACGTTGGATGGTAATACTAATTCTCTGACCAAAAAATGGGCTAGACTCCGGCCACGTGAAGAGTTAACTAAACGCTTCGCGATATCTTCTTCATCCTAAAACTAGGTGGTTATCGGACCCTGTCCCTGTGTTTCTACTCCAAACGGCTCACACATATAGCTACTAGTTTCAATACATTCGTGCTTTTTGAGCGTTTTAACACCTCCAGCACCTTCTTTTATTTAGTAATTTCTCTTTCCAACATTCAGTTTTATTTTCACATCAATTTAAAGTTGACATGGACTCGATAGCATCCATCCAAATATTGAATTACGCAAACGTTTTAAATGTTATTGATATTATGATTTCACGGATATGTATTTATTGATAGGCGTAATGTGTGTTTGTTCTGATGCCATGGGTACACAATGGGTTTTTCGGGGTAAACAGAGGGGTTCTAATGGGTTGTCGGATCAGTGGGATGTGGTATTGATCTGTTTATGTTATTGTGACGTCTATAGAGGGGTAATTAAGTAATTATTCACGGAGGCTTTGATTTGAATGGGAAACTGTATTTAGTTTAATAATATTGAGCTTCAGTTTAATTACTCAATCAATTTTGGATTCGATAAAGTGAACTTTGATGGTAGGTAAACAAAGGCACAATTCACATAGATCCTTTCAGGAACAACAAAAGCAAAGAGAGAACCTTTAATTTTACATGTCAGCATCATATATACCATGGAATATATTATTTGTTATTAGATAATGACAGAATAAATTTTTTACATGATATATATTAAGTTAAAGAAGACAACAAACTAAGTATGCAAAAAAACTAAAGACAAAGCTTAACTGAAAGTTGTTCCCAATTCTTGATAGATTTTAAAGTAATTAACGCTCGCAATTTCCGTACATTCTAAGTTAAGACCTATTTTCCTCACAATTTCAACAAGTATACGAACTACTCAAGTACTTACCTCAGTCCTCAACACACTAGTTACTGAACACGTAGGTCTCAGCGACCCCTCCAGCGCGCAGGGGGTCTGTGCGACCCTCTAACGGGGTCTTTACGACCCCTCACGTGTGGTGCTAAGCAGCACTAGCCGCGGCCTGTCGGCTAATTGTCTCCACTTGACTCCCCCACACATCTACTGCACTTTACAGCTGTCATTAAAGTCCCTCTACTTTAACTATAGATATGTAGGTAGTAAAGTATAAGTTTCCATTTTATGGAGTAATGCAAGGGGAAGATTGTGAGTAATTAATGGCTTATTTCATATTTTAAATGGTTGAAAGGAACTTGATATTGCGAATAGAGTTAAAGATGGATGATTCAATAGCCAACATTTTACGAGGGAAAGCTTGACTACGCAGACAAAAGGCAAAACATCTGCCCTATATATCGATGATCACATCGGAGTGGTGTTGTTTGAGAAATCAGAAGTAAAGTTTTAAGCTAACGAAATCTGAAGCATATCCTGTTACGCCAAAACTGTCGCCAAAAACTAGGTTGACAGAATGCAATAACGCGGTAATTGATCAACAGAAAATGAAATAATGGGGTAATAAGAAAAATATTACAAAAACACTACACGATATTTCCTAAATCGGAAAATAAACATGGTGTGTTCAATCTTTAACAACACAAAAACACATCAAAGGCTTCCAAAACAAACCCGAAGTAGGAAGCAAAACCAATCCAGTTTGGAGTCATACAATCAACGCATATCGTGCTAATGTAAACAAAAAACCGTTTCTTCACCAAAAAGCGCGTAACACAGATACCCGTAGTATAAAGTAGGCAGTAGGCAGTTGTAGTGGCACCAAAATAGCGTAGAGTAAAAACAGTAGGGTCTGTGAGGTGGGTAGCAAGCAGTTGGCCAATAGTCTACATGGAGCACTGTTGTGTGGCGAGCATTTGTGGAGCACAGCATGACAGGTAGCGGGGACTCTGTAACTTGACTGTAAAGCAGAAGGTTACCTGAAAATAATATCGTTTACTAAAAGTGTATAAAGATGACAATTGTTTTCATATTTGTGCTCAATAAAAATTATAACATTGCTCATCTGTAAACCATGTCGTCAAGATGTTCAAAAGCTCTTTAGTCTTTATCACTTACGTACGGAATTATATTAGTCTTCGTACTATTCGCTTCATCACCAAGATCATTAATCAGGCTAAAACACTACACTACTGCACGATTCCACACATTACCCTTTAATCTCCCACCATTCATCTTAATTCCCAGCAACTCTGATGCAACTGCTATCAGCCACCCTGCAATCTTTACTCGACTTATCTGTTGGCTTTATACATTAAAGAACTCGTCTACTGTCGTCTTAGCCCTCATTCAATTCAAAAGTCGTAAATAATCCCGCTACCTCCTATGACTTACACAGTCCCTCAAACGCAGTATTACTTAATCCGCTGTTGCCACGCGACCGACTCGCGCGGAGCTCATAAATGGGCCTCTTTGTTTCTTATCACCGGCACATAGCCTGGGAAACACGGTTCTTTATGTACTTCATTATATGCCTCGTGTCTGTGTTCATTGTTTCGTTACATAGTAACAGCTCTTTCAAATGTAGCGGGTTTTGTTTAAAAAGCCTATTTTTTTTATACCTGTTTTCTTTACACTCAATTAAAGCCGTTTTCAATTTGCTTGGGCTTCGTTATATGATAATTATAAAACTATCCTAATGATCTCGTAGGGGTGTACCTGTACCTATCCTAGCTACTAGCATTTATTAAACCTTGAATGTGACCGTCCACTTTGGTCCAAGATCGAAAAACTGGTAGTCATTTGGAGAGGTCTTTGCCCAACAGTAAAATCAATATAAAGTAGTATCAGTAACGGGAGCCTAATGCCATCAACCGTTTATTCTCATTAAGAAAGTCTGGAGCTGCCATCGAGATATTCTTAATACTCCGAACGCTTTGACAAACTTGAGTAAGTATTTAATCATGGATCTCATGTTGAAGTTGCGCTTGGGACCAAACAAACAATGGAGAAGAGATACTTTGATCATCATTTTACTTAGACTTCCACTACAGAACATAACCATTGCATAGAAAATGTGCCCAACAACCATTTGTCAAAGACTACAAGGCTACGGAAATAAATTAGATGCACTCTGCATCTAATTTATTTCCGTAGCCTTGTAGTCTTTAATCCGAATAGGTATTTGAAAATAAAAATAAATTATTGGGGCGCAATAATTTATTGTAAAAGTTGCTTTTCTTACACCTAACACATGCCTACCTTCTTTTTTATCGTGGTAAAATCATCAAATGAGTCCTCCCACCCAGAGCAGAGCAGGAAGGACTGTCAGACTCGGACTGACTAAAATCCACGGTGTCCTTCAATACGTACCGGGGTCACGGTAATTCGTAAGTCCCGCGACCGACTCAGGCCTACCTTAACAGATTTTAATGTACTCTCTACCCTCAGGGTCACATTAGATTAACGAGAAGACTTCACGGCCGAAGCGATAAGAAATTGCGATAAAACGTAAAATAATTGAATAATCCAGTTGATTTTTACATCCGCTGAAATACACTACTTTACACTTAAACCCTTTACACTCTTCGAGCATGATGGCAGCACGAGCTGGAATAGAACCAATGACTAGTGCGCAATATTGGGTGTGGATCGAAACACTTGGAGAGCCCTTGACCATCAGTGTGATTATGCTGGCTAACAGTAACGTTTGGCGCAGTGGCTGAGCAATTGGACTGCTGCGCTGCGTGTCGCGGGTTCAATTCCCGCACGGAACAAATATTTGTATGATTTTCAAGTAGATGTTTCGGGTCTGGGCGTTTGTGTATGTGAGTTAATATGTTTCGTAACTGACCTCCAACTTCATTTTTACTCCCGCTAAGATGTAATCAGTCCTCTTAACATTGCATTTCAATGAACCTGATAATCGTGGTCATCCAAAAAAGATAGAATTGTCTCTGAATTTTTAACTGAAACGTGTAGAGAACAAAGGTGTAATTTTCAAAGACTTGCCCGGAACACAATGGCTTAACTATAGTCTTGTTAAGCATTAATCTTTCAACGTAACATAACCTTGCTTAAGTACTAGCTGTATACCTATAACCTCAGTTTAATATTACAGAATGGTGTGTTCAAAGCGTAAAAATTACAATGAGTTACGGTCCAGCGTTGTTGGCTTTATCGAAAACACTTTTCTATTTGTGTTTCCATCAAACATACGTTATCGGCACTTTGACGACACGTATTTTAGTGTTTTGTTTACAATAAAAACTGTAGGGAATTTTAAACCTTATGTGGTTGTTAAATATGGGTTGTTTTGGAGTGTATTTGCGGTAATATACTCAGTAAAAGTGACGGCGAGCCATGACCAGCGCAACGTTTCGCGTTGCAAATTTTCTCATTGTCAGTAAAAAAGGAACATTTACTTATTAAACCTAAGTTGCTAAGTTTCACTCAGTCAGCGAATCGGATTACTAAAGTACAATAGTAAATTGTTGTGTCCTTTACATATGTGTAGATACTGTTCACGTGACTGTCAAATGATTTTATGACTAATGTTATCGAACATTGAATGAAAAATAATTCGACTTTCGCAAACATAAACCAACTGAGCTAATATTTTGTACGACATTTTCAAGTGTTTTTAGCCATATTTTGGTGAAGTCTGATGTCAGTTATAAATCAAATATGAATGAGTAACACCTAACTGCTTAATTATTCTATTTATATTTTTGAACGCTTTGATGTAATTTTTATTTTATTTGAGATTAATATTTCATTTTGAATTTACTTGAGTACTTAAATAACATACAATTTATTAATACATTCGAAACATGACTGTTGAGAAACTGTAGTTGTTGTTCCAATTGCAACTTAAAGAAAAAAGACTTGCAACTTAAAATTAATGTACTTACATTTATTAATAATAACAGGACTTTTCGTCGTGTTAGCAAACCTGTATGAGAATCATCATCACATCACCATCATTACACTATCATTATTTTACTGTCATTCCAACCATTTACATTCAATATCCTCTCTGTTCCTTCAGTTGCCCTTTGCGTTCCAGGGACACGGTTACCTTATCAGACTCTCCCGCGACCCATATTGCAGGTCGCCTCTTGTCTTAGTACTAAATCTGAAGAGCAGAATTTGCAAGTCACTGTTGTTAGATACGAAAATATTCCAAAACAATCAGAAAAAAACATAATAAAATTAACACAACAACATAATTTACTACTCTGAAAGATTTAATGGCTGACAGAAACTGAAATAGCCGTGTCACAGGTGATGAGATTTGGAAGAGACTCTTCTGCATTGAGAAGGTTGAAAGAGACAGAAAATATACCTATTCTGTAAATCTGAAACCAACCTAGCAACAGTAACCCACATAAATCCATCCAATTCAGTTCCCCTGCTCACATGTTCAACAACGTGATGACAGCCGAACAAAAAGCCATACAGAACAACTGCTTCATTGTATGATAGCTGTTGCCATCGCCTCGCAATCATGCCAGCCTGGTACCTCGAGCTCAATAATGTTCAAGCACTCGATTTTAACTACCTGCGCTACTGATAAGCAGCTGATTGCGGTGTGTGGAGCTGATCAAGGTTATGTGATTTGATTTGTGGCCATATTGATTCTGTTGCTAATGGGTATTCATGGCTGATATTAAATGTAGATGGAACGATTGGTTGAAGGTTGGGCTGTGTGTATTTTTACTTAGGAATGGAGTACTTAAAAATAATGTATACAGGCTGATCATTTTATACAATAAGAGTACTTAGTCTGAGTCGGGCCAAGGGCTATCAGCCCGTAAGCAAGAATAACCGAAAGCATTATCCTATTGCTGTGATCTGTCAATCGAAATCAGCGAAAATCAAAATTCTGAATTGTCATAAGCTGCCGAAAATGTTCAAAATCGTCGTTGAAAAAGTGCTTCAGCAGAAATGTGAACACTTCTACAAGGAACTTATTTATCATCATCATATCATCCGTAGGACATCCACTGCTGGACAATAGTACCGCTTCGAAGCGGCTTGCATCCAACTCTTTGCTAAAGCTAAATCTCATAGCCCCATAGATAGAAACTACAGAACGATACCTTGTATATTATTATTACTTGAATATTTTTACATATTCCTAATAAATATTTCCAAGATTTTATATAATTACTGTATCACGTGTGTATACACGTTTTATATTCGTTGATTAGTCAGCTGTAGTTGCCATCTCAGCGTCGTTTAATAATGCACAGAAGTTTCTGTTGCTGACTTAGAGCATTGATGTAGGGCTGTGCCTGTATGACAGCGGAGCAAGAAGCTGAGATCAAAGCGTAAGCGGAAGAAAAGCATAACCATTATATTACTCATATGATTCCATTGCCGGGAAACAGCCCTCCTGTATGTATGAGAGAGTGGGTCTTAATTCATCAGGCCCAGTTCAGGTCACAGGACCTGCAACATCTAACAATGTCTTCAAATATATGCACCTTTTTTTTTTTCGTGGTAAAATCATCAAATGAGTCCTCCCACCCAGGGCAGAGCGGGAGGGACTGTCAGACTCGTACTGACTAAAATCCACGGTGTCCTTCAAAAGCCCTTTACGTTCCGGGGTCACGGTAATTCGTACAGTCCCGTGACCAAATACAGTCCCGCGAACAAATAGTTGCTCCTGGCTAAAAAGTTAGGAAACCGGTATGTTCTAGAGCCAAAAAATCGAAGACATGTGACATCTACTATTCGGCACTGGGTCTGCATGGTGGATTATGACCCCCACCCCCCTATCACAGATAGGAGGCCTGTGTCCCACTAGTGGGAACATTTATTATAGTCTATGATGATGACGACCTACCTGGACTGGTTACCAACAGTCTCCGATGACATACTATAGAAAAGATGGCAAACAATATGTAACACACAGAGAAATTACAAGCAGACAGGTTGACAGGAATGTTCCAATGTCAGTAGCAACGTGTCTGTGTAACATGCTTGCTTGTGACGTGTCTCACTGAACATGGAGTGCTCCTGTTACAAACACGCCACGCTGATGACGCTCGCTCACTCCATTTGGCTTTACAGACAACTTCAATTATAATTATGTATAATGGAATACAGAGTTAGGCCCGTATTACTTAAAACTTAAGTTTCAACCAATCAAATGACTTGCATCTAGTTTGGAGTAATGCTTAAATATTGGGCGACTAATGCCTTTATCAAACAGACAGGCGAGTCCGAAGCAATAACGGACCGATACGAGACGTCAGTCCGATAGTTCTGTCACGCTATCGGATCGCTTTCGCTTTTCTATGTGACTGGATTCAAACAATTCCATACATTACAAATAAAAACGTCACGCTTCGCATTCGCCACGCCTGTCTGTTTGACAAAGGCTTAAGTGTGTTTAGTTAAAATAGAACATCATAAGTATTCTCAAAGAGATTGATGTCTTGTAAAGAAAAAGTTGAGATTTAATATTTTTTTCTTTTACGTTGCACACTAGGATCTAGGTTGTTTCATATATCATTTGTACGTGATTTTCTGATTTGATTGACTGCTTAGTGGAATCTAGAGACCAGACTCCAAATCAGTTTCCAACGAGCGCAATTTCGCGTCTCTCTTTTTGTGCGAAAGGCGACGGACGTTCGTCGAAAAAACCACCTGTTCCTTCAAATGCTCTTGGCATTCCAGGGCCTTGTCTGCCTAAGTTGCGAGACTGTCCTCTGTAACTGAAGTAAGTTTGCTTAGACAGTCCCGCAAAACTGGCACTTTGATGTCGTACTCTACGCGGACGAGAATCTACATCAAGGCGGAGTACTTTTCTTCCAGATTATTTTATCCTGGGTCGACGGCGCGTTGTGTTCCACGCGTGCCTCAAAGAGTGTCAGCAAAATGACGGGACCTCTAGAGGGCCAAAGCCTGCCGGAGTCGCGGGACTGTACGAATTACCGTGACCCCGGGACGTAAAGGGCTATTGAAGGACACCGTGGATTTTAGTCAGTACGACTCTGACTGCCCTGGGTGGGAGGACACATTTGAAAAAAAAAGATTATTTTATCCTGTAAGCAATCCACAACCCCAGCTAGTTTATTACGTACCGAGATCGATCTCTGCCTACTCAGTGAGTCACGTGTTTGAAGTCAGTTGCTAAGTCAGCCGACTGCACCGTTTCGTAAAGCACGGTTTTGTGTCGCTGACCGAGTGACTTGACCCAGAAGTTAAGCGAAATTACTGCTTACTCTGTCTCAGCATTGTTACTGAGCTGGCTTGAGGGATTTACTTGAGTTTGTTAATTATATGCTGGCTCAGTTGCTTTTATCTACATCATATTCGATTCCTAAATATGCTATGGTATGCTCAAAGCTAAACCTTTATATGGTCGATGCAAATCCATGTTTATACTGTGCCATTGTTTACTCGTTGCAGAACTATATTTTAGTCAGTACGAGTCTGACAGTCCCTCCCGCTCTGCCCTGGGTGGGAGGACTCAATTGATGATTTTACCACGTAAAAAAAAAAGCTCTGTCCTGTGAAGATTAAACTTCGATTTAATTGGTGTGGGGCATACCACTGTCTAACTAAACAATGATAGTTGTGGGATCCTGACATCCTAATAATAATAAAAATCTAAAATCTTCATCTAAATAAATAGGATGTTGTTATCATGTCACAACATAACTCAACGGATTCGCATGGAATTTGGTACACAAATCTATATATACTTATACTTATTACTTATATACTTATACTTATTACTTATACTTATTACTTATACTTATATAATATAATATATAATATAATATAATATATAATATAATATATAATATAATATAATATAATCTATACTTCTATACTAATATTATAAAGAGGAAACCTTTGTATTTTTGTATGTTTGTATTGAATAGGCTCAAAAACTACTGGACCGATTTCAAAATTTCTTTTACCATTACTTAGAGGGATTCTTCCGAATCCGTATAGGCTATATTTTATCCCGGATTTTTTTTTTTCAGAGAGCTTAAAAAATAAATGTCCACCCGTGCGAAGCCGGGGCGGGTCGCTAGTAATATTATAAAGAGGAAACCTTTGTATTTTTGTATGTTTGTATTGAATAGGCTCAAAAACTACTGGACCGATTTCAAAATTTCTTTTACCATTACTTAGAGGGATTCTTCCGAATCCGTATAGGCTATATTTTATCCCGGAAAATAGATAGGATTTTTCGTGGTAGTGAAAATTGTGGAGTAAGGCGTCGAAAGAACTGCGATTAACGATTCTCGCGAACGCTGCCTAAATGGTTAGAGATGTATGGTTGACTTCTATAGAAAAGTTGTAGAACTCAATAATGCCTACAAAAAGTCCGCGATAGTATAAACCAAACATTTATATTTTAGCCATTATAACGACTTTTCCATAGAATAAAAGTAATTAAAATGATTAGCCTATGTTTATTGATCATATTATCGTAAAATACTAATCCTTATCCAAATAAACTATTTACTGAGCAAGATTGTTTCAATAGCTATAAATTACTTTTTATTTTATTCCAATCGGACAATTCATTCAAAAGATATTACGAATTTAAAATTGTGAGAGAGCTTAAAAAATAAATTTCCACCCGTGCGAAGCCGGGACGGATCGCTAGTAGTTTATAACCCGAATAACAAAGGATAATTTTTATCCCGGCCCGTAAGCGGGCCGTGATAAAAATTACGTGTGAACGTGTGCGACATCGTTCCTTGACAACTGCATGCAGAAAATTCGGCCTGTAATCAAGATCGAGACTCATGTAATTCATCCGTAGGCTAATGATTTTAATTCAAAGTGACTGTGTTTGTTGCAGGCAGCAACAGAAAAAGTCTGAAAAGGTCATGTCAGCGGGAGTAAAACCGCGTGTCTATAAATATCTATAAACCGATCTACTGTTATAAATAGCTCATAACCTAACTTATCGGTTCTCATGAACCTGAACGCAATCAATTGGTAGAAACTCCGTTAAATCGTGTGGTTAAACCTCTATAAGAAATAAAGTAAAAACGTAAGGTGCGGTGGAATCGAACCAGTAATCCAAGTCGAGCGTGGCACAGAACCACTGTGTTTAGACGTCGGTACTTTGATGTTCAACGGTGTCCATATCGAGCTAAGAATACATAAGCACGCTTGATTTAATTAAATTAGAAATAGAGCTAAATTACACTTGATATTTGATACGGATTAGTTTCTGTTACTTTGTATGTATAACAATAATATTCATATATCCAAAATATATATTGTAATAGTGCATGCACCTTGACCTTTGGCGTATTTTTATCGATATCGATAAATTATGCTGAGGTAGGTAGGTACCAAGTTTATAACGGTAGAACGAATTCGTTTACCTCTCTGACCTAACCTAAACATTGTATTTCTTACTCTGTTAAATATTTTTGTGAATCCAAATTAAACATTTAAATATTTTAAAAGCATCTCTTTCCTCTGGCGGATATTGACATCGTTCTGTAAATAACAAAAGTGTTATAATATTGGTTTCGTATTTATTTAAATCGTTAAATCCATTATGTTGAACACTTCACTGTCGGCCTCGGATGTTCTCGATAAATATTTATGTAATAAACATTAAATCCCTGCAATTAAATTAATTTCTGCAGCTGTTATTTGCACCGGAGGATAATACGTTTATTCAAGTTATTGTCATGTTTATTAATAACTTGTATTTTTAGAATATTTCAACCTTTATTAACCTTCCAGTTTTGACATCTAAATACATAACTTGATACCTGTTATGTTGCCAAATATTTTTAGATGTTTATTAATTTCTTCATCACCATTGTTTTTGCTTCGGCGTTATATTGAGGTCATGAACAAAACGGTTTAAAATTCTAAAATTAAAATATTCACATTCTGTTTTATAGGAAGAACCTTACAGTCAAAGACATCTAATTTCTTCTTAAACAGGATTTATTATTATTAAAGTATGTTTTTTTAAATTTAAAATTTTGTAACACTCCCTCATTTGTGGGCTTCGATCAACAGTTTGCATAAAAACACAGAACAGTGACGACAGTACACCGTATACCTTACGTTTTAAACAAACCGGAGGTTACAAGTCATATTTTAGCGTGTTAACAGTTAAAACGATGATTAACGATGCACACTGTTGTAACAAAAGACCTTTAACATATTCTAATGACGACACCAGATAAGGGATTACCATCGACTTCACTCTGTAAGACAATGTTCGTCTTTCAAACCCTTTTGTCATCTAAGGCGTGACGATTATGCAAGGCGGTGAAAGTCCCATCCTACTACAAACAAAGGTTTGGCAGCAATACGCCGCAAAATCGTTTTCGTAACTTTTCAACCGCACAAACAACTTTTCTAGCACATATTCGTAATGACAGCAGACATGTGACATGCCTATACGCTAAACTTTTATGAAACCTCATCATACCAGTCTAAAAACTAACAAATCACTTATCTCCATATAAAAATGCAAATTTTACGTCGAGAGAAACCTCGTAAGATTATTTCAACATCGTTTTTTTTAACCTGCTCAGCACTAAGAATGCATTTCTAGACTGATTTAGAAAACCTAGTCCCGTCCTACATGGCAAATGCATCCGCCATTTAAAATATAAGTCCATGTGCCAACATGTTTTTACTTTATAACAGCTATATAACCTAGAAAATAGATCGCGATTCTATGAACTGGTACCATAGAAAGTTACTTCTATGATTACTCATAGATTTTCTTGTACATTGCATCTTACCTTTGAAGTTTATTTCAGTACCTTCACAGGAGCCAGCAATAGATTCTATCGGTGTTTGAAGAGAACGGTGTGGTCTATTTCGGTGGTAGGGGGCGCTGTAGTAGATCTTTCTGCCTTCACTTCGGTTGCTAGGCGAGAGCTGCGTCTGTGTGGGTGGGTGCAGTGCCCGAGGCTGTAGTGACGTGCCCTCGATGTTATCGACCGTGTTTCTTATCGATGTTGTACCTACAGGGCTTGTGATGAAATACAAGCACGTTCATTATACAGAATGGTAACGTTTTGACTTCGTTTTCTTTTCGTAAAGTTTCGCATTAGGTGTAAGAAAACATTCGTTACCTACTATTTTTGAAATTTCGCAAAACACCTTAATTAAGACAAACTTCTAAAATCTCAGTTTATCGCCACAAAAGGTAATAATCGAAAAGCTATCAAAAGTTAATTTACTCTTCAATCAATTTTTAATCAAACCAATCAGCACTAGTTACACAACTCGAACCTTTTACGCGCAATCTAAGACAATCGACGCGATTCCTAATGTCTTATAATCAGTTTCGACAAAAATTTCGCAACTCTTTCACAACACTATTATTATCTTTCAAGCGGTACGCACACTTGCACAAACTGCATTCGATTATGACAAAAAACCATTTTATATTCTGCCGTTATGAAACTGAAAATTAGAGGAGTTTAGACCTTATTTGTTGGCGGAAATGGTTTCGAGGTTATTGTTGGAGTGTAGGGGTAAGTTGGTGCGTGTATAAAAGTGACGTATTTTAGTTGTGTGAGTGTTGTGTGCAGTCATCGACCCGTATCTCGGGCGAACCTACCCCAACGCGAAAAATAATAAGTATTTAAAAGTGGGAACTAGTCCTGTAATATTCATAAATTTTTGCACCACTTTCTAATCTTACATGAGCATGTCACCTAGCCACCTAGGTCGCTACATCTCTAGTTTATCGATAGCCACGAATAGTCGATCTCTAGAAGAAGCCAAAGGTGTCATCGTCTCATGTGTGCACTTCTCAGTTTACACATTTATTCGTTTGGACGCGTGCCCAATGTTATGTCAATAGGCTTGCTACCTATTACATATGGGCTGAATATATTAACTGGCACATATGGCGACGCTATATTCTCCATAAGATGTTTTGCAAAAGTATTCAAAATCAACTTCGAAAGTGATGTTTTTTGAATTGGATTTAATTCCTTCATGGTTTCATACCATTCGTGGGGTGGCAATAAGAAGAAGTTATGTTTGTGTTTCTGCTACCTCGGTAGTCAGTCAGTAATATTTTCTTTGTTTCCTTTGATAAACAACGCCTTTAGTGGCAATAAAATAACATTTTCTATAAAATCGAAGATGCTAGAAAGAAACACAATATAGTCATAAACAAGGTTTAGTAATCACAGCTGTATAATCGGGTATATGTTTACTGTTGCTATGTGACGGATTTCCGGATCGTCATATAAATAACTAATTCACACGTATCTGAGAGGTTAGAACCCACCTGACCTCCTAAGCAGATATCATACTGTGATATAAGTGATTATCAATAGTCTGATGATCACTACCAGACTGATCCTACAATTGACCACTTATAATACCGCCCACAGCAACGACTCCAACCATCTGACCCCTTAGTCTATTTCCATCTTATATTACATGGCTCTCTTTTCAATCCTAACTAATATTATTAATGTGAAAGTGAGTTTGTGTGTTTGTCACACCTTAACGTCTTCACGGCTGAACGAGTTTCTTTTTGAGATAGTAAAATCATCAAATGAATCCTTCCGCACTGGAAGGAGCGATAGGAACTGTCAAACTCATGTTGATTAAAATCCACCGTGTAACTTCAGTTGCCATTTTTATGTTACACTTACCTGCGGCCGTATTATGACGTGAAAGAGACAGAGCTATACAAGTCATCTAGCGCCACCTCGTTCACTCACTGGAACCAGCCTGGTTTTAAGATGTCATAATACGGCCCCTGAGTATCATGACTTTTCCCGTTTTTATGACGTAAACTGGAAGTTAGACGTTAATTTGAAAGAGATTAGGTCCATGTTCGTACACTAGAGGCGCTGTGTCATTTTCCATATAATAAACGCTGTAAATACTTCAAGTAAGTACGCTGTAAATAAAAAACCAAAAATCTTGTGATAAGTTCTCTATTTGGACAGTCCGGGGACCCGATGAACGGGTTTCGACTAAATTTGACATTCGTACAGACCTTTGTAAAGGACTTCTGTCAATTCTTAACCAGGTATTTCTATATTTACATGCAAGTGGAACCGCAGGCAAAATGTAATATTTTATAACTATCCGTTACACATATCCGTCGGTAAAACTGACCGTCTAATCGGGTTTGGGTATCTTTATTGCATTTTTATTCACATTGCTACGGTCAAATGGGCAAAATTATGATGGGCCATAATTCGGAGACACCGGTAAAACGGTCTGCCCAAACTTGGAGATCTAAACATTTATGGATCACGTCTTGGTGTGTTTCGTATAAAAAATGTTGGGATTGTGAAACTGGATGTGTTTTATGTATTTACGAGTTATTATTGTATAAGTTGTGTTATTTCCTTCTAGTTTTTTATATTTTCGATTTTGTAGTGGGCAGAGCAAGTTATTTTTAACTTTTAACCGTTTAGCATTGACTCCAGCAAGTAGGAACACTCGGTGTGGTCTGCCTTGTTCATAGGTCACATCACATACTGATGCTTAGAGGATATCATACTATGGGGGGATCACCCTTTTTTTAGCGTGATAAAATAATCAAATGAGTCCTCCCACCCTGAGTGTAGCGGAAGGGACTGTCAGACTCGTACTGACTAAAACCCACGGTGTTCTTTCAATAGTTCCCGTTCCAGACTCACGGTTACCTATTTAGGCAGTCTTATGACCTAGATCGCAACCTTAGGCTCAAGTTATTACCGACATAAGCTACCGAAAACCTGTTGAAAGTACAAACACAGGTAACTCTGCTCTTTAATCTGTCTTTTTTTCCGTTATCGCTGCAGCTATATTCGGTGCTTGTAAAGTTTTTTTTATCAAATAGCCAAAAAAGCCAGAAAGCAATTAGCGTAACGTATTACTATTAAGGACTAGTATAAAAAAGCACGAGCGATAAGCGATGCACAGCGAAACTTACGAAATCCAGTATAAAGTGTTGAAATAATGATTGCATTAGTACAAAACACAGCAATACTGCTATGGGTCGCAGGACTGTCTTACCACTTATCAGGTAACCGTGGCCCTGGAACGTAAAGGGGTATTGAAGGACACCGTGGATTTTAGTCAGTACAGTCTCTCTCGTCCTGTCCTTCCAGACTCATTGGATGATTTTACCGAGTAAAAAAAAATACTGCTATGAGGAAATACGAAGTATTTTGAAGCGGTCACAACTTCTCTAAGTCCTCAAAAAAGGTCCAGTAGGTGCACTCCAGCTGACGGCCCATAACTTTTGAAAGTTCCACCAATTTCTTCTCCGGGCAGCCAATTACACATCTTGCCCAAACTGAAGTCCCTACTTAATCTGCACATAATCGTAACATAGTATTGCTTACATTAGCAGAAAGCTGTAATGTTGCCAGTACAAACAGGTTATTAGCAAGTCTTCGGTACAGTCACGACCAGTAATATGTATAGTCATAAGAATTATAACTTTTTGTGTCAATTAAATTAGTTTTAATTTTAAGTGTCCTTAATTTATACGCAATAACGATTGCGTCGCGTATTGTAAAGATTATTTAAAAAATTAAAAGTTTTTAAAATAATGAAAATAAAAGTTTGCGTCATTTTTCTTGCCTATAAAAAGCTTTTTAAGTGTTTTTCATGGTTGATGGTACATTCTGGTGAGATACATAGTATTTTGAAACCTGTCTACGATTTAGAAATACCAGTTCCCACCGTGCTACGGAAAGCACGTTAATATTAACATCTTAACGCTTCGACTTTTATATTTGTAGACCTCTATTGTATAGTTTTCGGAACACAGAAGTCCTAAAATCTAACAGCCCGTCTTACTAAAATCGAATTACAAAGTTACTGGGTTGTTGAAGTCGGATAGAGGGACGGTCCGTTTGTGCTCCGGGTGAACTGAACCAAACATGGTACAGTTGGGAAAAAGCTACGCAAATGATGAACTTCGTAAGTATTTTTATGTTCTCTAAGTTTCACGAGATTGAACAGTGTGTACATATAATTGGCCGTGAGTGTAGTCGCAGCGTGCCCTCGCGAGATAATCGGCCCCGCGCCCTTTGCTCCGCTAACGACTGTTATTTATTGTATCGAGTCGGTGTAGTCTAGCCCTGATATTACAATAATAGAACGTACTTACTAGCTACGGTTGTGCTTTTATCGTAGGGCTGTTTAATGTTGTCGAAGAAACGTGTTCTTAGTTTCCGTAATGCAAAGAAATACTGAATCCCCTAATTCCCCTATCAGGTGCTTATCGACCCTCGTTCAATCGATGATGTTGATGTTGATGTTGGTACTAATAACAAAGCAAAGTCCCTAGGGAGTAAATTCTTGAAGTATGCATCAGGGCATTTATTGGCTACTAGCTTCCGCCCGCGACTCCGTCCGCGCGGATGTCGGTCTTCGCGTGGATGGTTTATTTCCCCATTTTGAGTAACTCTGACCATTGTCATTGACATCTTATAAATATTACGGCGCTGAATCCACTGCGGGTAATGCAACGTGTGTTCGCGGTTCTACAGAACAACGTCTATGAATAAAACTGAAAAATAAGATTTTTTTTTCTACGTATTTTTCCAGGATAAAAAGTATCCTATGTTATGCCCAGGATAATAAGGAATAATTATACCAAGTTTCATCGAAATCGAACCGTTAGTTTTCACGTGATGCCTGCACAAACGACAGACAGACAGACAAAAAAAATTTTAATCATATATTTGGGTTTGATATCGATCCAGCAACACCCCCCGCTATTTATTTTTTCAATATTTTCAATGTACAGAATTGACCCTTCTACAGATTTATTATAGTATAGATGTTACATGGGCTCTTGGTCTACAGTCCATTGAAGCTACGTTAGCGTACGTAATAAAAAAAAAATAAGAATAACAATAAAATCTAAACATTTAGCAAAAAGCTAAGTCTAACAACTGTTAAAGAAAAATTAATTGTTTGTAGTAATGTCGCTTTTTTACAACAACAACAACAACAGGTACCTTTGATCTTCAATCTGACTTTTTTCGTTACAACAATATTCGTTGTTTCTGCAGTATAAAGTGTTGAAATAATTAGTGCATCAAAACAAAACACAGCAATACTGCTATGAGAAAATCGAAATGGTTTTCGATAGCGGAACACATCGATAAAATTATTTCTAACCAACTTTAATGTTCATAAACAAGTTCAATTACAATTAAAAAAAATCACAGCAATTTAAGAAAATCGATAATTGTAAACTCGAAAGCAATTATTACATAGATGGCGCCATTAACGCCAATTTCCAAAAGCCAACCAGTTTGGTGATATCAACTCAATAACAAAGCCCAAGCAACGGTATCACTAAGTGGTCCGTAGAGGTGGGCCGCTAGAGGTGCCCCGCTAGAGTGGGGCTGGTCGCTACAGGCAGGACGGGTTCCGCACGCCGGTGGACCGGTGTGTTGCTAGGTGAAGTGATCTCTTGTCCTACTGCCCGGTACTGACGGGGACAGCAGTGTTGGATTTAAGAAGAAAGCACTTTGATGAATGTTTTTTACTCATATTTCCTACGCATGATTGATGTAGTAGATAAAATGTTTAAATAACCAGCAACTTTCAAACAGAAAAGGAATTACAATAACTACTACTCACAAATAGGTACTTACTGCATCACGCATTGCAATTCTTGTCCTAATCGAATTTATTTGTGCATAGTTCCCCGTAAAATTCATTTTTTTAGAAAATTTTATATACCTTTACAGCTCCAGGTAGCTGTGTATAAAATTGTACTCAAGAAGGTTTAGTGGTGGTCTTTCATTTTATTTTTAAAAACAAGTCAAACCACTTATGTCTTCACCTGTACCCATACAGTCGATATTAGAAAGCGAGATGTCGCTGGCGCCGGCGTCTTCCACTCTTCACGTTAATTGTCCCGGCGCCTCGGCAGTCGGCACTCCCAAACGGCAATCATCCGGTTCTGTAGCCGTTCGGCACGAGTAGCCGGCTGGCATTAAAGCACAAATATTATGAAAGTTATCACCCAGGGCAGGACGGGAGGGACTGTCAGACTCGTACTGTCTAAAATCCACGGTGTCCTTCAATAGCCCTTTACGTTCCGGGGTCACGGTAATTCGTACAGTTCCGCGACCAAAGTTATCTGCTGGCGATTATTTTCCGCTCAGATGATGATATATATCATCTTCCTGTTTTTATCCATTTTACTTGGGTTCTGCGCAACACTTTTTCTTCTATCATTCTCCCGTATCAGACGCCACTGCATCATTTACTCCTTTTTCTTTTATATCATTTCTAACACAATCCATCCATCTTTTCTTTGGCCTTTCTCTGCCTTTCCATCCATCAACATTTCTACCCATCACTCTCTTTGTTACATGAGTGTCATCTCGCCTCGTCATCCGGCTCTCTAGTACGGTAGTAATCCGGTGCAGCACGGTAGCCGTCCGGCACCACAGCGCAGACATTATGAAAGTTGTCTGATTGTGCTAAAAGCGCCGGTCGTCGGCCGTCGCTACCGGCTTCCGTGTTCCGTTGCTATGCGAGCAATTGATAGAGATTAGATTATGAATCTATGTTTGGTTTTGTTAGTGCGTTGAACTAAACGCTACCAGAAAGTCAAAGACAACTGATAATCACTTTCAATTGTTTTTATAACAGCGGCTTTTTTTTTAATGGATTTACTCATAAGTCTATAATCTAGGTCTGAGGTGACAGAGACAAACACTTTTTTTTTGTTTTCGTGGGGAAACTTTCAAAAGGTCGTTGAGGAAAAGACCGGGGAGTGTGGGATTTTTACCTCACTAAAACCACCCCGGTGGTCACCATCAGCACATGGAAGACCTGACCGTGCCCCCCTCTGTGCAACGCTTGTTAGGGCACATCCCTAGGGAGATTGAGTGAGCTTACCCAGAAGAAGCCTGTTCACTTTATCTTCGAGTATGCGTTCAATAACACAGACGCAAGTAGGGAGTTCCCCTCTTTTAGCAGTGTGCATTATTATACTATAGCTTTTATTTTTTATACGTAGTAAAATTATCAGACAAGACCTCACTGACTGAAATCCACGGTGATCCTTCAAAAGCCCTTTACGTTCCAGTGTCACGATTAATTGCTATACCTACGATAAACTCTTTCATATCAGGGTCTATAGCCAAACGGCAATCGATAATCGTTAACGCTCAGCAGTAGCTAATACATTTTCAACTCTATATCCCAGGGCGTATAATTGAAAATATATTAAAGATGACAGATCGTTTTCGTTTGTTTCGTTTCAACTTTAAGCGTTGGGGGTATAGAGATGAAAATGTATTAGCGACTGCTGAGCGTTAATGATTATCGGTTGCCGTTTGGCTATAGACCCAGCCAGGCTATCAGTTATACCTCTTATGTAATTATTAAATATCTGTGAACAGACCCTTGTAGAATTGGATGATTTCATTATTGCAGAGGAACTTTACTAGCATTGAGCACTACGGTGGTTAAATATACATATACGAGTAACCAGGTTTTCTCTGAAATTATTCTCCTCTTTGCAGCGTTTCCAAGTATTTTCCCAAAATATTTATAACCTAAACCACCTGGTAAAACCTATATATGAATAAATAATAACTACGGTTCGTGTATAGAAAGCAGCATGTTTGTACAAGTTCATATAAACAGGCTGTCTGTCTGTCTGTCCGTCACTTGTACAAGAACTGACATATTCGCCTCCATGCTGCCGCAAAATGTTTTTTTAGACCGTACAGTTAGCAACATAGTTTATTTTGTAACGTAGTGAACTTATTTCTTATTGTTTGTTAGGTATTGCTATACTAATTTTTCTTTTTTAAAGAGTATTATTAAAATAATTTGTAAAGCATTTCGTTGCGGAATCTGCAAAGGTGTGGTTTTGGCTGTTCATGGCTTTTGAACAGGATACTATGCGGGCGTTTTCCAGCAAAATGTAGATGAGTAGAGTTCAAGGAGAAAAATAACCTCGATCTCTTCTCTACTCATCTTATCTCTAATTTGGTGTCAACCAATCCACATTATGTCTCTCTCTCTCAAGCGAATCTTGCATCCCTCCCATGATAAATTTATATGGATTTATTAATCTTTGTTTCAGCCTCATACATACAGATAAAACCGGAGGCGGATCATTGCTGAAATACATAAACATAACCGTATGTCACAATCCTCTCGCACAATAGCGTTTCACAATGCTTTTGTACCTGTTGTTCAAATCTCAAATCCTACGATCAAAAAACAAACCAGTTTTTTTAAACGCTTTTAAATTGAATTGATTTTTAATTAAAACACAATTTCCATTTAACATTTCGTTTCTAACTGTACTCGGTGTTTGTGATACGAGCCGTACGATCGCTCTGACATTTCATAAAGAAAACAATTATTTGTTTGTTTGTTCCGAACGTAGAGGTGCTATTACTGCTGGGCCATTACGTAATCGCCTATTTTCGTGAACCGTGTGGCAACCAATCAAAACTACCATTTACCTACATACGTCCCATTAGAGAGAATTAATTTGTCAAACAAAACCGTGTGATAAATTCGTGAAAAAGGATTTAAAAGTTGCGATCGGCTTTGTTCGGGAGAGTTCGTGCACATTCGAGAGTGTTCGGGCACGTTCGGCACGGGTCATCGCTCCGACCTAGATCGGGTGCGCCCGCGCAGAGCCACTGTTGCTAACCGCGCGTTTTATTCTATTATTTGTGTTAAATAGTAGAGCGTTGCGTGTTTGCGTTTAGTTTGTTATAAAATTACACATAACTAGCTGTAACAGGCTCTTTTTATGACCATAACAAAGTAGAAAATGGCGGAGTACACGCGAAATAAACACCATGTTTGTTAATTATTGAACTGACTTTCGATTTGATGAACGGCTGACTCATCTCGACATTTATTTGCAACACTTCCAGGATGTAATAAAATACTAAAAACAGATATTAATGTGTGAACTCATTGCAACAGCTTTGTTTTGCTAGTTTACTTTTAGATCACGTAAAGTTTGAGACTTTCTCATACTTTTTCCGGAACCTTTCGTTCATGGTTCATGCATTGATAAATGGTAGTAGAATGTCAGGGGATATAAGCTTTACATGGATAGTCGTATTAAGTACCTAAACAGATTATTAAACTGCATAAATACAATCCCGAAAGGTAGTGCCTACTTACACCCTGACACTGTAGGTACCTAAGTCCATCTCGGAGCTCTCTCTATTTGAATCTAAAACATACATTTATTTATATATTACAAAATCCACAGCTTTTAAAAATATTTTTTTTGACAAATTCTACCACTATTTGAACGAATTATGGATTGACAATTTCCTAACTTTACAGATAGATTGCTACAGAAACTTAGAAATAAAACAAACTAGACAAAATATTTCAAACATTTGAATCGTGTGAGATATAAGACTGTGCGTCTGCCTGTGTAGTGTAGTGTGTAGTTATATGTTATGATTGTAGACCCCACTCAATTTATAAGGATAGTTACCTAACGCGAAAAAGTTAAGAGATAGCCAGTCAGTTATCTTTGTTGGTTAGACAAAGGAATATCACTGCATCGCCACAGTCAACGATTTGATATCAAGCAAAACAAGTCTATTGCAATTTGCTATCAACAACAACAAAATCAACAAAAGAGATTGATGGAAAGAACCAATATAATTTTGCCCGACCTGAATCTCGAACCTAAAACCCTTACGTCAGATAGCACAAGTAAGTTCTTAGAATCTAAGTCATAGCTCTATGTTTTGCAACAATACGTAACATGTCTACGAGTAATACAAACGTCAACTAGTGTTGTATTAC
The DNA here is from genome assembly GCA_943136025.2 of Agrotis puta. Classification (NCBI taxonomy): domain Eukaryota; kingdom Metazoa; phylum Arthropoda; class Insecta; order Lepidoptera; family Noctuidae; genus Agrotis; species Agrotis puta. Next base: position 16,781,550 of record OW964184.2, on the reverse strand, counting down.
TGCTATCATTACGTACTATTTGCAGGTGTGAGGTGGCTAACCCCAGGACATTGAAGTCACATTAGGTGGCCACTTTAATGCATATGTGGGAACCAGTATGCGGGAAACGTACTTTTAAAAAGCGGGTAAATATAGTTTACAATAACGACCAGCAGATGATAAAATTGCATGAAATAGAGAGTAAGTGATATTGACAAGCCAACAGTAACCGTGAATTCAGCATATCATGGAGGGATCCTAACAACGTTATTATTTTGGGTCAGTTATTTTTTTTTAATCTGCTGTTTCATACAAAACCCAAACCAAGAAAACGCTGGTCGAGGAACTTGTTAATTGTGAGAGAGGGTAAAATAATAAGTATGGAACTAACAATAAATGTGGCCAAGTTTTAATCTCGTGCAGTTGTGCTAGGCACGGGTGGGTGAAACTCGTAAAAAAATTCTTACTATTAGGTGCACCATGAGCGCTTGTAGTGTCCTTTTTATAGTACGGCAAGTTTTTATTTTATTTTATTTTTTGAGGCGCGCGTGGAACACAACGCGCCGTCGACCCGGGCATGGTCCATGGTCGACAGCGAGTCGCCCATTACTCGCCGCCCGCATGCCCGCGCCTACGGTGGCCGGAGATCGTCTTGCGACGTCCGACGCCGTGGGCGTCTTCCACTGCTGCTGGGGTGGAGGGAGGTCGCTGTTCTCTCCCTCACGCGGCCCGCGTCCTCCTTCGCGAGCATGACTGCTTCGCAGAAGGAGGCGACCGCTTCCCACTCCGTCTCGATCGAGGTCATCAAATAAGTCATCCCAGGACGTGATGGAAAGGACTGTCAGACTTGTACTGACTTAAATCCACGGTGATCCTTCAATAGCCCTTTACGTTCCAGGGTCATTGTTGCCTGATGAGACAGTCTCGCGACCCGGCAAAGCTGACTATACCTTAGTTACGCTTGTGTCTTAACGAATATTATTCTTACTTCCTGTTTAATGAATTACGTTCCTCTCATTTCAAACGCCTGAGGTTTTAATTAAATACAAAACGAATAACATTAAAAAGAACTAATCAAAAATTACATTACAACTTCCATTTTCATATCATTCCAGTTATAAAAACTCCACTACGTCCCATTAAAGTGGCCATATCAATTAATCGTCGGACACATTTACAAAATATTCTATTTAAAATGTTGTATTCCCGCTTGCATCCACACCGTCCTGCGAGGTGGGTCGGGAGGACACACCTTTAGCTTTCAATGAAATTACCCGCCACACGTAAATCATGGCCGACCCACTGAAATTAACAACCATTTATATAATTATGAATACATTTATATTCGTTCTGTGCGTTATTATTATAATTTAATTGGTGTGATTACCTTTGTATGGAACACGGCGTTTTCATACATAATTTGGACAGTACCTGTGAATGTAATTATGTGTTGTTGCTCGTTAGTTTGATGTATTCATGTACTTTGATATAGTTTTAAGTATATTAATTCATCAACTCTACTAGTTATAAAAGGTTTTTGGTTTTATTTTAAAATTGGAGTAAAGGCCTTTAAACCTTCTTCGTCGCCAATATGTAGTCGCTATCTAGAAAATCATTGCCGTTTCAGACAGCGTTGTTAAGGCAAATATTGTAGTTGTTAAATGAGATACCTCTCCTGAAAATAAGGAAATTGAATAACTCTTATGCCTCATAAAATGACACAGTATTGAAGAGAAATATAATGGCTTCTCCATGACCACAAACTATGATAACATATATGAGAATGTCGTGGTGAAATTAAACTCAATGCCCACAAGATCGTGCAGCATCTATCAAGCAGCAGTTGGAGCCACTGCGGGCCATTCGGAGCCACGCTGGGCCACGTGCCCGCGGTGTTTACGTGACCAGTGAGGGACCAAACAACATGACTTGCGGGAGTCACAGTATAGAGAAGACAGAAGGCATAAATTAAAAGTCAAATCATTTACGGGAAGAGTAAAAAAAAACCGGCTGGTCAGGTTTGCCTGTTAGATTCATAGTTGAGTGTAGACAACAAGATTATAACAATCATACATTATCATGTACATTTATGAAATCATAATAAGTGGTGAATGAAATGTCGACGGCGCGTTGTATTCCACGCGCGCCTGAAGGAGTATCAGCATAGTGACGGGGCCCCTGTAGAGGTCCAAAGCCTGCCGGAGTCGCGGGACTCACGAATTACCGTGACCCCAGTACGTAAAGGGCTATTGAAAGACACCGTGGATTTTAGTCAGTACGAGTCTGACAGTCCCTCCCGCTCTGCCCTGGGTGGGAGGACTCATAAGATGATTTTACCACGTAAAAATAAAAACTACGTTTTAAACCATCATTTTACTTCCCAGCAAAACGCAGACGAAAACGTAGAAGAGCTGTTAAATTTTCTGTCAATACTTAGGAATTCAGTTATAAAACTAATTACATTTCCATGGTCAAAACTTGGTCTACTGTCTTCTCTCTCCTGTGACTTACCTCCGATGGTTGAACTACATGATTCGTAGTTATAGCCCGCCGTTCAAAAATAGCCCCGTGCCACAAAAACGGCGTGTATCACACGTACAGATTGCCAGCAGTAAAAAACACTAATCGAATTCATTATTGGACTGTCACTGTCGCTGGAGCCATCATGGCGGACGAAGAAGTAAGAGTAGTGGCGATGACGAAATAGATTACATTTTCAAATTGCTACCGAAAAAAGAGATTATAGGTAACCAGCCCTGCATTTATCAAATTTTCAGAGCAGAAGTCCCAGTCGGCTGTTATTAGAAGTTTTCGATGTCCTTCATTATGAACCAATGAATCACCATCTTGCTTCTGATACTTTTTTAAACGAAACTAATACTTTAAAGTAACTAATGGGTATTTGCATCATATGAACCCCTTCGTTAAAAGACATTTATAAAAGGAAATGATTCGAATCAAACAACAAATAAATAAATATTCCACAACTATCACACAACGCCATCTAGTCCCAAGCTAAGCAGAGCTTGTGTTATGGGTACTAGACAACTGATAAACATACTTATATATTTCTAACCAACAGGCCTGTCAAACACGTAGCTTGACACGTTTACAGTAGGTACAAATTCAAGAATTCTTATTCAGTTCGATTTCCAAGCTACTGAAGTACAAGCTTCTATACTAAATTCGATAGAGCTTCCAGGAGTTGCAAGGGGTGTAGATAACGTTAAAATGCTTTTCTTCTCAAGCTCTAACTACATTTCGGCTTCGATTCCGTGGACATGAGGTGAAGGAATGTGGCTGTCAGACCATCTCAACTAGCAGAAAAGCCCTTCGTGATATGAGTACATCTCTCATGAACGAAGCCATTAAATAAGCCTCCATCAAAATATTTAAAGCAATAAACTATAATGACATCATTAAAGTCTTTGTGATTTGCGAAACAATGTAATATAGTCATTTAGAACATATGCCTAATGCCACCACATAATGTAATGACACCATGGCGTGATCATATTTATGAGCATGGCAGTGAAAGTTACATCTAAATGGGTGCAGCAATTTAGGTGATAGTTACTTGTTTGATAAACATGTACGAACATACTTGAATTATAATGATATTTACATTGTTTGGTTTTGTAGCGGAAGCTCTAATATTGTCAATATGTCAGTAAGACTAGACAAGTTGAAAGGGTTTTAATAGTTTCGTGTAAAGAATAACACATAAACATTAAACAGGCATTCAGTACAGGATTCAAGACTATATACGCCGATTACGAGGTAAGACGACGCCGACTATGAGGCAAGGCGACGCTGAATGTGAAGTAAGACGACGCCGAATATCAGATAAAACGACGCCGAACGTCGTCAAGTAAGACGACGAGACGTCGTCGTCGTTATTATAAAGTCGGCGTCGTTTTATTCTATACTCGGCGTCGTCTCATTCGTCGCCGTTTTATTATACAGTAGGCATCGTCTTATTTTACAGTTGGCGTCGTCTCATTTTATAGTTGACGTCGGCTTATTTTATAGTTGGCGTCGTCTTATTCGGCGTCGTGTTAATTTATAGTTAGCGTTGTCCTATTTGGCGATGTCTTATTTTATTTACGTCGGTGTCTTATTCGGTCGTCTTATTTTTAGTGGGCGTTGTTTCATTCGGCATCGGATTTTTCGGCGTTGTCTTATTTCATAGCGGGCGTCGTCTTATTTGATAGTTTGCGTCGTCTTTTCCGGCGTTGTCTTATTCTGTAGTGGGCGGCGTCTTATTCAGCGCTATCTTATTTTAAACGGGCGTCGTCTTATTTTAAGTAGACGTCGTTTCATTCGGTGTCGTCTTATTCAGCGTCGTCTTATTTTATGGTGGGCGTCATCTTAATCGGCGTTATCGTATTCGTCGTCGTCTTATTTTACATTCGGCGTCGTCTTATTTTATAGTCGGCTTTGTCTTATTCGGCGTCATCTTATTTATAGTTGGCGTCGTCTTATTCGGATCCGTTTTATTTTATAGACGGCGTCGTCTCTTTCAGCGGTGTCTTATTTTTAGTGGGCGTCGTCTTATTCGGCGTCGTCTTATTTTATAGTGGGCTTCGTCTTAATTTAAAGTGGGTTTCGTCATGTCCGGCGTAGTCTTGTTTTATAGTCGCGTCGTCTTATTTCCTAGTAGGCGTCGTCTGTTTCGTCGTCACCTTAATATATAGCGGGTATCCTCTTAATTTATGGTGCCGTCTTATTCGGCGTCGTCTTTTTATATAGTGGGCGTCGTATTCGCCGTCGTCATATTTTACAGACGCCGTCGTCTCTGTTTAAAGTTGGCGTCGTCTTTTTCGGCATCGGTTTATTGTATAGTCAGCGTCGTTTTAATTTAAGTGGACGTCGTTTCTTTCGGCGTCGTCTTATTTTATAGAGGACGTCGTCTTATTCGGCGTCGCTCGTCTTAATTTATAGGGTGCGTCGTCTTAATTTATCGAGGGCGACGTCTTATTTGGCGTCGTCTTAATTTATAGGGTGCGTCGTCTTATTTTATAAAGGGCGTCGTCTTATTCGGCGTCATCTTAATTTATAGGGAGCGTCGTCTTATTTTATCGAGGGCGACGTCTTATTCGGCGTTGTCTTAATTTATAGGGTGCGTCGTCTTATTTTATAGAGGGCGTCGTCTTATTCGGCGTAGTTTTAATTTATAGTGTGCGTCGTCTTATTTTAAAGTGGACGTCGTTTCTTTCGGCGTCGTCTTAATTTATTGTTGGCGTCGTCTTATTCGGCGTCGTCTTAATTTATTGTTGGCGTCGTTTTATTCGGCGTCGTCTTAATTTATAGTGAGCGTCGGTTTGTTTTATAGAGGGCGTCGTCTTATTCGGCGTCGTCTTAATTTATAGTTGGTGTCGTCTTATTCGGCGTCGTCTTAATTTATTATTGGCGTCGTCTAATTGTTAAGGCGGCTACGTCTTATTCGGTGTCATCTTTTTTTTATACTGGGCGTCGTCTTTTTCGGCGTCGTCTTAATTTATAGTGTGCGTCTTTTTATTCGGCATCGTTTTATTCTATAGTCAGCGTCGTCTTAATTAAAGTGGACGTCGTTTCTTTCGGCGTCGTCTTATTTTATAGTGGACGTCTTCTTATTCGACGTCGTCTTAATTTATAGGGTGCGTCGTCTTATTTTACAGAGGGCGTCGTCTTATTCGGCGTCTTCTTAAATTATAGGGTGCGTCGTCTTATTTTATGGAGGGCGTCGTCTTATTCGGCGTCTTTTTAAATTATAGGGTGCGTCGTCTTATTTTATGGAGGGCGTCGTCTAATTCGGCGTCGTCTTAATTTATAGTGAGCGTCGGTTTGTTTTATAGAGGGCGTCGTCTTATTCGGCGTCGTCTTAATTTATAGTTGGTGTCGTCTTATTCGGCGTCGTCTTAATTTATTATTGGCGTCGTCTAATTGTTAAGGCAGGTTTGTTTTATTCGGTGTCATCTTTTTTTATAGCGGGCGTCGACTTTTTCGGCTTCGTCTTAATTTATTGTTGGCGTCGTCTAATTGTTAAGGCGGCTACGTCTTATTCGGTGTCATCTTTTTTTATAGTGGGCGTCGTCTTTTTCGGCGTCGTCTTAATTTATAGTGTGCGTCTTCTTATTCGGCATCGTTTTATTCTATAGTCAGCGTCGTCTTAATTTAAGTGGACGTCGTTTCTATCGGCGTCGTCTTATTTTATAGAGGGCGTCGTCTTATTAGGCGTCGTCTTAATTTATAGTGTGCATCGTCTTATTTTAAAGTGGACGTCTTCTTAGTCGACGTCGCCTTAATTTATAGTGTGCGTCGTCCTATTTTATAGTGGACGTCATCTTATTCGGCGTCGTTTTAATTGATAGTTGGCGTCGTCTTATTCTGCGTCGTCTTAATTTGTAGTCGGCGTCGTCGTTTTATTTTATAGTGAGCGTCGTCTTACTTTAAAGTGGACGTCGTTTTAATTTATGGGTGGCGTCGTCTTATTATACAGTGGGCGTCATCTTATTCGGCGTCGTCTTAATTGATAGTTGGCGTCGTCTTATTCTGCGTCGTCTTAATTTGTAGTCGGCGTCGTCTTATTCGGCGTCGTCTTATTCGGCGTCGTCTTATTCGGCGTCGTCTTATTCGGCGTCGTCTTATTCGGCGTCGTCTTATTCTGCGTAGTCTTAATTTGTAGTCGGCGTCGTCTTATTCTGCGTAGTCTTAATTTGTAGTCGGCGTCGTCTTATTCGGCGTCGTCTTATTCAGCATCGTCTTATTCGGCGTCGTCTTATTCTGCGTAGTCTTAATTTGTAGTCGGCGTCGTCTTATTCGGCGTCGTCTTATTCAGCATCGTCTTATTCGGCGTCGTCTTATTCTGCGTAGTCTTAATTTGTAGTCGGCGTCGTCTTATTCGGCGTCGTCTTATTCAGCATCGTCTTATTCGGCGTCGTCTTATTCTGCGTAGTCTTAATTTGTAGTCGGCGTCGTCTTATTCGGCGTCGTCTTATTCAGCGTCGTCTTATTCGGCGTCGTCTTATTCGGCGTCGTCTTATTCAGCATCGTTTTAATTATAGTGAGCGTCGTCTTACTTTAAAGTGGACGTCGTTTCTTTTGGCGTCGTTTTAATTTATTGTTGGCGTCGTCTTATTTTTAAGGCGGCTTCGTCTTATTCGGTGTCATCTTTTTTTTATAGTGAGCGTCGTCTTATTCGGCGTCGTCTTAATTTATAGTGTGCGTCGTCTTATTCGGCATCATTTCATTCTATAGTCAGCGTTGACTTATTTTATAGTGGACGTCATCTTATTCGGCGTTGCTTATTTTTTGTAGTGGACGTCGTTATATTCGGCGTCGTCTTAATTTATTGTTGGCGTCTTCTAATTTTTAAGGCGGCTTCGTCTCATTCGGTGACATCTTTTTTTATAGAGGGCGTCGTCTTTTTCGGCGTCGTCTTAATTTATAGTGTGTGTCGTCTTATTCGGCGTATTCTTAATTTATAGTTGGCGTCGTCTTATTCGGCGTCGTCTTAATTCATAGTGTGCGTCGTCTTATTCGGCGTATTCTTAATTTATAGTTGGCGTCGTCTTATTCGGCGTCGTCTTAATTTGTAGTGTGCGTCGTCTTATTCGGCGTCGTCTTAATTTATAGTGTGCGTCGTCTTACTCGGCGTCGTCTTAATTTGTAGTGTGCGTCGTGTTATTCGGCGTCGTCTTAATTTATAGTGTGCATCGTCTCATTTTAAGTGGACGTCGTTTCTTTCGGCGTCGTCTTAATTTATAGTGTGCGTCGTCTTAATTTGTAGTGTGCGTCGTCTTATTCGGCGTCGTCTTAATTTATAGTGTGCGTCGTCTCATTTTAAGTGGACGTCGTTTCTTTCGGCGTCGTCTTAATTTATAGTGTGCGTCGTCTTATTCGGCATCGTTTTATTCTATATGAAATGAAATGAAATGATGTTTATTTATGCAAGTAGGTTATATCAACACTTTTACACGTCTTTTTATAAAACTAGAAGGGGCCGGTGTTTCGTACCTGACTACTCTGAGAAGAAACAGCCGAAACAAACTCAGAGGTCGCAGTCTCTTTTGAAGTCCAGACATTATATGTAAATCAGGCTATACGAGGACCATGCAGGTCAGTGTCTGAAATGGTCTTTTGAAGAAAGAACCACACAAATTCGAGTGGACCTGTCCAGTCAGTGCAAGTATTTGTCAGTTATCGTGTAGCTCGACTCATAACTCAAGGAGCTCAACGACACGACGCACATTGGTTCAAGGGCGGAAAAAAGTCCTTTGTTTCAACCTTATTTAAAATGTCTACAATTTGGTACACACATACTAGAATGTTAGTAGAAACAAGTCCTAAAATTAATACGGATAAATAATTATACAGTATTTAATTATATGATTCCAAAGTAGGGTGATCGAGAATTTACAAATTTCGTGCAAAAAATATTGTTATTTCAAGTATGAATAGAACCAAAATACTATAATTATCAACTTTCATTTTTAGTTTAGTCATAAGTTTATTGTGTGTATTAATAAAATAGTAAACATAATGTTATAATATAATGAATAATTACTTGCTATTACATTTTTAGTGAAGAAGGTCATTTGGAACCTTTTGTTTTCAATCATGAGATCATAACTAATCTCCGTTATCGACCGATACGTAATAATATACTTTCGGAGATTAATTAGACCCTATAGATTAAGAATACATTAGTTTTGGCTGCGATAACCTGCGATCTTGGAAATACCAGGTCCTTAACTAATGACGCTCTGTAATTAAGAAAAAGTGCATTATATTAATAAGTGTTTCTAATGAGGGTAATTAACATTTTATCATATCGTGTAAGTATAAATAGCATTGAATGGTAGTTTTAACTTCACTTACAATTATTTTCTCTTACGATAACAGTGTTATTATAGTGATGGATAGCTTTACTATTGTCTATGCCGATTTAGTGGAAATCATAATATCAAGTAATCGTGAGATACATAAATGCCTCGAAAATTTAAAACTTATGTATCCACAGCTTACAGAAAGTGTTTGGAATCAAGTTTATGAAAAGTTAAGCCGTAATTTTCTACCCGTATTTACAAAAAAGTGGCAAACTGCAGCGAGAAATAAAAATGCTTTTATGGCAAAAAATGAACAGTGGCTGAAAAATATTTTTACCGTTGAGACATCTTCGGTGCAGACTGATGTGGTGAATTGTGACAGTAATGTTCCAGGGCCATCAAAACGCTCTCATAGAGGACGACCAGAAAAATCATTTGATGAATGTTGCGATCGAACAAAGCGATATAAAGTTAAAAGATTGTGTGAAAGCGTTCCTGAAGAAATGATTAAGAAAGCTGCCTCTAAGGTACTCGTACAAGAAGAATCATCGGATACTATCAAGTTTACTCCAGAAAAAGCGTTGGCATTATTACTTGATGCATCACTTTCGAAACATCAATATCAAGTACTGAGAAATGCAGCAAAAAGTATTGGTTGTGATATTTTTCCCGATTATCATAAAGTACTTGAAGTAAAAAGGCAATGCTACCCCACGGATATTGATGTAACGGAAAGCTACGCTTGTGTAAGTTTGCAGTCATTACTGGATCACACAACCAGAAGATTATTTGAAGTAATGTCTGAAGACGACCTTACACAGATTAGTGTAAATTCAACGTTTTTACACAAGTGGGGATGTGACGGATCATCAGGTCATGCTGAGTACAAACAGTCATTTATCGACGAAAATGTGTCAGATTCATATATGTTTTTGACATCATTAGTTCCACTGCGTCTGTATGAAAAGGAAAATAAATCTGTTGTGTATTGGACAAATGCAACTCCTTCTTCTACAAGGTGTTGTCGCCCGGTACAATTCCAATTTCAAAAAGAAACTACAGAATCTACGAAAAATGAAATTGCTAGAATGGAGTCTGAAATAGCAAACTTAAATGAAACTGTTATTAGTTTAAAGGAAAAGACTTACAAAGTCTACCATAAACTTGTGTTCACAATGATAGATGGCAAAATAGCGCAGACAGTTACGGACACATCATCATGTGCAGTGTGTTTTATATGCAAGTCAAAGCCATCAGAAATGAATAACCTTGACCAAGTGCGAAATAAAACTGTGGATACGGAGGCTCTCAAGGTCGGTTTATCCCCGCTTCACGCACGGATTAAATTTATGGAATGCATATTACATATTGCGTACAATATGTCATTTACCAGTTGGAGAACGAACGCAACTACCAAACAACAAAAAGATGAAGAGAAGAAAAGAATCCAAAGTGAGCTGTTTCAACGTTTAGGTCTAAAAGTGGATTTTGTAAAGCAAGGAATGGGAACATCTAACGATGGAAATACGTCTAGAAGATTTTTCAATAATGCAGACATTGTAGCTGAAGTCACAAGAGTCGATAAAGAACTTATTCATCGGTTTGGTATAATATTGCAAACAATTAATTCTAGTGCATTAGTTGATTCGGATAAGTTTGGTAGTTATTGTTACGAGACTGCTGAACTATACGTAAGCCTGTACAGCTGGTATAATATGCCAAATACTGTGCATAAAATCTTGCTGCATGGCAAAGAAATAATAAGTGTTGCTGCCTTACCTATTGGGATGTTATCTGAGGAAGCTCAAGAAGCGCGAAATAAAGATTACCGCAATTATAGGTTAGGTCATTCAAGAAAATGTTCTCGTCTATCATGTAATGAAGATGTTATGAATATGCTCTTAGCTACCTCAGATCCCCTTATCAACAGTTTACGTGCAGTACCGAATAAAAAATACTATCCTCTTCACGATGATGCCAAAACTTTATTAGTGGATAGCACCCATCTCTCAATCAATGTCTTCTCTATTTAATATTTAGTTTATTAATATTTATTTATTTAAAAATGCTGATTTAATTATATGAAATTCATGTGAAAAAATTTGATGAATATTTTCATATTAATAAAAAAAAAATACGTGTTATATCTTTCTCTTTGTAAACTGGTACATCCATTATATCATTTTAATAAAGTATTATGAAGAAACGCAACGTCTTTTCATTTAAAAATAATATTTTCCGCATGCCCGTACTACCTGCACCACTGTGCGACGTACAATACCAAAGAAAGAACACTTGTGTAGGCCGCTTAAGTTACTCAAACTGTCAGACAATCACTATGATTATAAAAAAAACCAGCTTGACTCGCATGGGTCCTCGCATTCACAAAGAATAGAAATAAAAATGTATATATATACAACATTATTTTTAGTATATGCGAAACCTGAATATAGTTTGTTCAGAATCAGTAACTGAATCGATTCCAGTAATTTTTACACCATGTTATATTTTGTTCCAAAAATATTTAAATTAAATTTCATCACCAATTTATTAAAATACAATCACTGTACGGTTATGTACCTAATGCCAAACTATTATCAATTAGTGTACGACACAGGAGGCGCGGGGTGAGCTGGGGTACCGCGCCTCGCCGCGAAGTTAGGAGATCTTTGAACGGGCAACCAGTTAACATAATAAGGTTATAACTTCATGAGTTTTCATGATACAGTTTTGAAATTTTGTACATAGATTGTTTACACAAAAATACTAGACAGGTGTATCGGGTTTCGCATAAACAAAAAATAATGTTGTATATATGAAAAAATAGTCAGTAGTCAATAGTCAGTATAGTCAGAGTCGTCTTAATTTTAGTGGACGTCATTTCTTTCGGCGTTATCTTATTTTATATCGGGTGTCGTCTTATTCGTCGTCGTCTTATTTTACATTCGTCGTCTCATTTTATAATCGGCGTCGTCTAATTCGGCATCGTCTTATTCGGCGAAGTCTTATTATATAGTGGGCGACCTTGAGCTTAGACGGCTTTGAATATCAGATAAGTCGACGCCGAATATTTTGTACGATGACGCCGACTATGAGATAAGACGACACCAAATATCATGTAAAACGACACCGGCTAGAGCTAAAACGTCGCCACACTATAAGTTAAAGCGACACCGAATATCAGATATTTTGACGCCGAATTTTTTTTAACTGACCCCGAATGGCATCTAAAACGCCGCCGGCAATAAGGTATGACGACGCCGAATGTCATGTAAGACGACGCCGTCTATGAGGTAAGACGAGGAATCATGATATATATATCTGTATACTTCTTCAATAAACCTAACTACTCGTGTTATAGGACTGACCTACATTTTAACATAAATATTGTACAGGTCATGGCAAGATCAAAAATTTTTAAAAGCCGGTCTGTTTTCCATCAAGTTCTTCATCGACATTTGTTTGTAGGTCCAGTCTTTATTGAAAGCTGTTATTTTGCACTGGAATGTAGAACAACTGTTTCGCCATTACATTACACCTGTGGTGAGACGGGTAACCTATTAAGAATTATTGTGTGAGTCAGTAAAAATGTATGCTATAAATACATAAAGATAACAATGTTCGCCAATTATCGTCAAAGGTTGATTTAGATACTCATTAAATATGTGTTACTAAAAAAAACACACCGTCGAATTGAGAACCTCCTCCTTTTCTGAAGTCGATTAAAAAGTTAATCAATCTTCAAAAATATGCGTATTTTTGGTTGTTTTTAACGTCGGTTAATTTTTTTAAACCACTTTTCGACCAACATGTGAAATTGAATTGAATGAAATTGATGTGAATGGGTCCAAATATGAACGATAAACCAAGTGAGAATGAGCGACCACTTGCGATTGGGTCCATGTGTGATCGTAGGAGCAAGTATCGAATGGGTCCAACTGTGAACATAATGCCAAGTATGAATGTGGGACCAATTACGTATGGGTCCAAGTGTGAATGTGGAAACAAGATGCCAATGGGTCCGACGGAAAAGTGGGACCAAGATGCGAATAGGTCCAAGTGTAAACGTGGAACCAATATGCGAGTGGGACCAAGAGTAAAAGTGGGACCAAGATGCGAGTGGGTCCAAATGTGAATATGGGTTCAGCAGTGAATGGGACCAAGTGTGAACGAGGGATCAATATGCGAGTGGGTCCAAGTGTGAATGTGGGTTCAGCAGTGAATGGGACCAAATGTGAAAGAGGGACCAATATGCGAGTCAGTCTAAGTGTAAAAGTGGGACCATTATGCGAATGGGTCCAAGTGTAAACGTGGGCCCAATATGCGTGTTGGTCCAAGTGTAAAAGTAGGACCAAGAGGTGAGTGGGTCCATCTGTGAATGTGGGTTCAACAGTGAATGGGACCAAGTGTGAACGTTGGACCAATATGCGAGTGGGTCCAAATGCGAATTTGGGTTCAACAGTGAGTGGGACCAATATGCGAGTGGGTCCAAGTGTAAAAGAGGGACCAATATGCGAATGGGTCCAAGTATAAACGTGGGCCCAATATGCGAGTTGGTCCAAGTGTAAAAGAGGGCCCAATATGCGAATGGGTCCAAGTGTAAACGTGGGCCCTATATGCGAGTTGGTCCAAGTGTAAAAGTAGTACCAAGAGGTGAGTGGGTCCAAACGTGAAAGTGGGTTCAACAGTGATTGGGACCAAGTGTGAACGTGGGACCAATGTGCGAGTGGGTCCGAGTGTAAAAGTGGGATTTATATGCGAGTGGATCCAAGTTTAAAAGTGGGACCAATATGCGAGTGGGTCCAAATGCGAATTTGGTTTCAACAGTGAGTGGGACCAAGTGTAAACGTGGGACCAATATGCGAGACGGTCCAAGTTTTAAAGTGGGACCAATATACGAGTGGGTTCAACAGTGAGTGGGACCAAGTGTGAACGTGGGACTAATATGCAAGAAGGTCCAAGTGTAAAAGTTGAACTAGTATGCGAGTGGGTCCAATTGCGAATTTGGGTTCAACAGTGAGTGGGACCAAGTGTAAACGTGGGACCAATATGCGAGTGGGTCCAAGTTTAAAAGTGGGACCGATACACGAGTGGGTCCAAATGCGAATTTGGGTTTAACAGTGAATGGGACCAAGTGTGAACGTGGGACCAAAATGCGAGTGGGTCCAAATACGAATTTGGGTTCAACAGTGAGTGGGACCAAGTGTAAACGTGGGACCAATATGCGAGTGGGTCCAAGTTTAAAAGTGGGACCAATATACGAGTGGGTTCAACAGTGAGTGGGACCAAGTGTGAACGTGGGACCAATATGCGAGTAGGTCCAAGTGTAAAAGTCCGATTGCGAATTTGGGTTCAACAGTGAATGGGACCAAGTGTGAACGTGGGACCAATATGCGAGTGGGTCAAAGTTTAGTGGTCCCACCAATATGCGAGTGGGTCCAAATGCGAATTTGGGTTCAACAGTGAGTGGGACCAATTGTAAACGTGGGACCAATATGCGAGTGGGTCCAAATGCGAATTTGGGTTCAACAGTGAGTGGGACCAAGTGTGAACGTGGGACCAGTATTCGAGTGGGTCCAAATGTAAACGAGGGACCATTATGCGAGTGGGTCCAAATGTGAATGTGGGTTCAACAGTGAATGGGACCAAGTGTGAACGTGGGACCAATATGCGAGTGGGTCCAAATGTAAATGTGGGTTCAGCAGTGAATGGGACCAAGTGTGAACGTGGGACCAATATGCGAATGGGTCCAAGTGTAAACGTGGGCCCAATATGCGAGTTGGTCCAAGTGTAAAAGCAGTACCAAGAGGTGAGTGAGTCCAAATGTGAATGTGGGTTCAACAGTGATTGGGACCAAGTGTGAACGTGGGACCAATATGCGAGTGGGTCCAAGTGTAAAAGTGGGACTTATATGCGAGTGGGTCCAAGAATAAAAGTGGGACCAATATGCGAGTGGGTCCAAATGCGAATTTGGGTTCAACAGTGAGTGGGACCAAGTGTGAACGTGGGACCAATATGCGAGTAGGTCCAAGTGTAAAAGTGGGACTAGTATGCGAGTGGGTCCAATTGCGAATTTGGGTTCAACAGTGAATGGGACCAAGTGTGAACGTGTGACCAATATGCGGGTGGGTCCAAGTTTAACAGTGGGACCAATATACGAGTGGGTTCAACAGTGAGTGGGACCAAGTGTGAACGTGGGACCAATATGCGAGTAGGTCCAAGTGTAAAAGTGGGACTAGTATGCGAGTGGGTCCAATTGCGAATTTAGGTTCAACATTGAATGGGACCAAGTGTGAACGTGGGTCCAATATGCGAGTGGGTCAAAGTTTTAAAGTGGGACCAATATGCGAGTGGGTCCAAGTTTATAAGTGGGACCAATACACGAGTGGGTCCAAATGCGAATTTGGGTTCAACAGTGAGTGGGACCAAGTGTGAACGTGGGACCAGTATTCGAGTGGGTCCAAATGTAAACGAGGGACCATTATGCGAGTGGGTCCAAATGTGAATGTGGTTCAACAGTGAATGGGACCAAGTGTGAACGTGGGACCAATATGCGAATGGGTCCAAGTGTAAACGTGGGCCCAATATGCGAGTTGGTCCAAGTGTAAAAGTAGTACCAAGAGGTGAGTGAGTCCAAATGTGAATGTGGGTTCAACAGTGATTGGGACCAAGTGTGAACGTGGGACCAATATGCGAGTGGGTCCAAGTGTAAAAGTGGGACTTATATGCGAGTGGGTCCAAGTTTAAAAGTGGGACCAATATGCGAGTGGGTCCAAATGCGAATTTGGGTTCAACAGTGAGTGGGACCAAGTGTGAACGTGGGACCAATATGCGAATAGGTCCAAGTGTAAAAGTGGGACTAGTATGCGAGTGGGTCCAATTGCGAATTTGGGTTCATCAGTGAATGGGACCAAGTGTGAACGTGGGACCAATATGCGAGTGGGTCAACGTTTAAAAGTGGGACGAATATGCGAGTGGGTCCAAATGCGAATTTGGGTTCAACAGTGAATGGGACCAAGTGTGAACGTGGGACCAATATGCGAGTGGGTCCAAGTGTAAAAGTGGGACTAAAATGTGAGTGGGTCCAAATGTGAATGTGGGTTCAGCAGTGAATGGGACCAAATGTAAACGTGGGACCAATATGCGAGTGGGTCCAAGTGTAAAAGTGGGACTTATATGCGAGTGGGTCCAAGTTTAAAAGTGGGACCAATATGCGAGTGGGTCCAAATGCGAATTTGGGTTCAACAGTGAGTGGGACCAAGTGTGAACGTGGGACCAATATGCGAGTAGGTCCAAGTGTAAAAGTGGGACTAGTATGCGAGTGGGTCCAATTGCGAATTTGGGTTCAACAGTGAATGGGACCAAGTGTGAACGTGGGACCAATATGCGAGTGGGTCAACGTTAAAAAGTGGGACGAATATGCGAGTGGGTCCAAATGCGAATTTGGGTTCAACAGTGAGTGGGACCAAGTGTGAACGTGGGACCAATATGCGAGTGGGTCCAAGTGTAAAAGTGGGACTAATATGTGAGTGGGTCCAAATGTGAATGTGGGTTCAGCAGTGAATGGGACCAAAAATAAACGTGGGACCAATATGCGAGTGGGTCCAAGTGTAAAAGTGGGACTAATACGCGAGTGGGTCCAATTGCGAATTTGGGTTCAGCAGTGAATGGGACCAAGGGTGAACGAGGGTTCAATATGTGAGTGGGTCCAAGTGTAAAAGTGGGACCAATATGCGAATGGGTCCAAGTGTAAACGTGGGCCCAATATGCGTGTTGGTCCAAGTGTAAAAGTAGTACCAAGAGGTGTGTGGGTCCAAATGTGAATGAGGGTTCAACAGTGAATGAGACCAAGTGTGAACGTGGGACCAATATGCGAGTGGGTCCTAATGTAAATGTGGGTTCAACAGTGAATGGGATCAAGTGTGAACGTGGGACCAATATGCGAGTGGGTCAAAGTTTAAAAGTGGGACCAGTATGCGAGTGGGTCCAAATGCGAATTTGGGTTCAACAGTGAGTGGGACCAAGTGTGACGTGGGTCCAATATGCGAGTGGGTCCAAGTGTAAAAGTGGGACTAATGTGTGAATTCAAAGCAAAATTGTAGTACAATTCCTGATAATGTCTCAGAAGCGAAATTTTTGAATTACAAACAACAACATTCGTAACACAATCACAACAGTTTGTGTCCAACAAACCATTAGAACCGGTTCATTAGCTGAGGATGACAAACAGTATGTTTTTGTATTAGACAAACAAAAAATTATAAGTGTAGTAGACTGTTTTTATGAATCTGTATGAAAAAAAAATTGCACAACAGTAATTTGTCACAAAATAAACCAAACAACAGATCACTAAGCGGTCCATTTCCTCTCATTAATATCTCCATATATCCTCTATTTTGTTAAAACACACAGATTCTCACCGCCATGCCCCATTGACGCGTCACCAACCAAATTATCAGAGCATTAGAAACAAATCGTGTTCAGTCTGAAAGAAACTATGTCGCGGATATTAAGAGGTTATTAACGCCACTACAAAGTGCTAAATATATGTGAATTATTCGAAATGAATACTTTGATGTACAGTCAGAGAAATATGTCTGTTTGGACCACCCGAATTGTATTGCAATCATAATTTGTGGCTTACAGTATAGAGCAAAGCGGAATAGGTACTCAACAAATCAACACCGAATATTTTAGTTGACCTGAATCTCTGGAAACTTACAAAAAGCAATGTGCTCACACTACGGATGACGAATCACTACTAATCGGAGATTTTATAAAACGAATATAATGAAATTGAAAATTGGTATTATCAACTAAACTGAAATAAATATCTTCTGTCTCACATGTAAAAGTTTTGATAAACTTGCTTATTACAAAGCTCATGATCGTAAGATACTATAAGTTTAAAATATTATCAGTTTATAATATAAACTTTAGCTTATTCTTGTTGTTGTTGAATTTTTCATAAGTAACAAATTTTGAACTAGCTGCTGGCACGGCTTCGCCCGCTACAACTCATAAATAACCCTACGGGGGCAGAAAATAGCAATAAAAACTATCCTAAATGTAAAGTATCCATGTAAATCCAGGTTATGGACTATCTGTGCACACTATTACCATTTAGGCGTGAAAGAGGTTCAAACATACACACATTTATCTATTCTCACACCTCGCTCATTTTTAAGGACTTTCTTTAAGAGACTTATTCGACTATCTGGGCACCTCCTAGCTTTTGCTATGAAGTTTCAGACGGAAAATGCTTCAACACATTTACCCTGGAAATCTAATTCAAGACCCGATGGAAAGAGCAGTTCTTGCGACCGGACCTAGATCAATGTAGTTTAACATTACACTCGAACAATAAACAGATTTGCCACCATCTGCTCTCAACCTAGATACATTTTTAAAAAGATACATAAACTATCGACCGAGAACTTATAATATTAGTAAGTCATTCTTCAGTTAGCCAAGCAAGCTGTGACAATGATTTAGCATAAACTATTTAAATGCTAGACCGCTGTATAAACTTACTACCTATATGAAAAAAAATTGAAATAGAAATGAAATACGGGGTCCTCCGGGACAGGGACCTCCAGGAACAAGATACCCACAGAATAACACGTGGCATCAACTGCAATATAAAAATAGACAATAAAGGGTCGTAATCGAACAATAAAAACAAATCAGATCCACTCAACAGTAGGCATAACTACTGAACAAAATACCTGAATAATGTAAACATTGGTCTGACGAGTAGCACGATATGTCACCGGCAGACACAATGGTCGCTCACGACCCCACGTGGAGCGCTGACGTCAGCACGGAACGGGTCGACGAACCCTTTAGTTTTATTGAGCGAAGCAAAACTGGCCCGATGAAATGTGCTGAAAAAATGTTTCAGATTATAAAAAATAATGTTTACAAGTGCTTTGTTCTTGTAACCTCGTATAATGTGGGACTTACACGTAATTAGCGAATCATAAGTGTATTATAAAAATACACAGCTCTGCCTAACCCATCACACACATGTTTTTTTTTCTAAATTTTGCTATTTACTATGGTAAAAAAGGACGCAATATCTTGGTTCCTTTATAAGTAACAAATTTTTGCATTATGTTCTTCAGTTTTTTATGTACTTTTTTATCGCCGTACTACATTAAGAAATAATTGAATGGTCACGACTATACAAGCAATCATAACCTAACCTAACCGACACATTGTAAACGTATTACAAACATAACACAATATAAGTTTATACTATTTCCCGTATGGTGGACAGAAGGGTACCTCTTGTGCAGCCTAATTTCACACAGCTATGTTATAGGACCCATGTCATAGGAGCAAACTAAGCCCCGTCGTACACAACGCGGCGCAATTTTTTTTTATCACACAACGCCATCTAGTCCCAAGCTAAGCAGAGCTTGTGTTATGGGTACTAGACAACTGATAAACATACTTATATATTTCTAAATACATACATATTATAGATAAATTAAACCCAGACACAGAACAAATGATCGTGCTCATCACAGAAACATTTGTCCTGGGTGGGAATCGAACACACGACCTCCGGCATAGCAGTCAGGGTCACTAACCACTAGACCAACAGGCCTGTCAAATCTCCGATACCTTACGACTTTGGTATCCATTGACAGGTGCCTGTGTACGAACCTCTATATATTTCTATGCTATAGTCACCTGGATACTAAAATCGTAAGGAATCAGACGCTTGCGTCGCGTTGTGTACGAAGGGACTAATTTCAGCATCTGGGCACCTCCTAGCTTCTGCTACGAAGTTCCTGATGGACTCTTCCAATCACATTTAAACCTGGAAATCTTACCCAGGACTTTATGAACGCAGCAATGCTGGCGACCGGACCTAGATCAATGTAAAATCTAACATTCCACTGAAACAATAATCAGATTGGCTACCATCTGCTCGTAACCTAGATACATTTCAAAGATACACAAACTACAATGACCGGGAATTCACAAACGATGCGAAAAATACATGAATAATGTTTTTAGAAAAACCGGTTTTGACCGGTAGACGATCGCAACTGGATATGAAAATTCTCATAAATTACCACAATAAAAATACTAGGTTTTTTACAGTCGCCCCCAATCACCATAGTTTGGCACGCATGTCGGTGATAGTATTCTTACTGTTCGTCTTATTTTTTACCTAGAGCATTTCTACGCCTTGTCCTATTGATGTTTATAAATGTGAGAAAATTGGAATGAAGAAATAATCATAAATATATAGAACATGCGCAGTAAGAAATTGTCTTACTACGCATTTCTTCGCAAAATCAGTGACCTTATTACATTCTAATATAAAATTTTGTGTAGGTTTTATTTTCCGGTGTTCCTCTCTATCCTCTGATTAATAATAAATAGGGTTTCCCTACTTGTAGGTCGCTTCCCACGCCTGTGATCCTTTCCTGGGAGCTAGGAATATCATTTTGGAAAGAGTAATCCAGGGATCTTAAATTCTAATCTTAAATCAGGAAATTAAGATGTTTCACTGCGAGGCAAGATTGATATTTTGCTCAATTTTATGTTTCATTACACTCTTGCATTCTGTAAGTAAGATCAACAGTATGAACAATAAAAGACATCTTACTTTTTTTTTGCAAAAATCACTACCTTATTTCTGGGCTTGGTCGCACTCGGGTTAAAGAGGCCTCCATTTTTTGTATAAAGGTTGGGCCCTTTTTACAAAAAATATATAGGTACTGGTTATGCCACACACACAGGAATACACGGAGACAGATAATATTTATGACCATAATATACATATTTTTGAAGCTATAAAATCCGTCTATTATTTTCAAACAATTGTGTCCTAATGCAGAACAAAGGCCTTACCTCCTTCTATTTATACAAATCCATTACTATAAAAGATCAATCTTTAAAAAAATAGAGTTATATAAATAAAAATAAAAAAGTCATTTATAAATCTGGCCTCATTCAGTGACAAACATCTTTTAAAGATGTTAAAAAATATTTGGTGAAAAAAGAATTACATCGCATTCCTTACAAAAGCGTGGGATGTTAAGTACGTAAGTGCCTGACTCTCAATAATTTTTATTTGAAGTTCTGAAACTAAAATTAGAACGGCAATGACATCAAAAAATATTTTTATATTCAAGTTAGCCAAAAATGTTTTTTGGTCGACGACAAAAGAACGTCTTGCCTGTATTCAAGTGATGCTGAAGAGGTGTGTGGGCGTTTCAGGTTTATTTCTGAACTCGCCACGTGTAACTATTTTCCGTGGGTTTACATGTGCCTGAAAAAATGATTGAACAACAACTTCCAATACATAATTCCAATTACAATATCTTTCTATTTTTATTTATCTTTTTATTTTTATCGGTGGATCGCACCGTTTTCAATTACTGACCTAAACCAATTCAATTGATAAGTACCTATAATCAGCTTCATTGGCTAATAATTTTGTCACACTGCTGCCTACCAGGCGCCCAGCCTGCAAGAGAGGGAGTTAGCTGCAATTCATCACCATGCTCAGTAGTTGATAGACATCACAAGCTTTCGTGGTTTTTGTTTCAGTTTGCATCTTCCATCATCACACTAATGGTGACTTTAAATCTAGATACAAATGATCTCAAATCAATCTAGCGATACATGCTGTGCATGCGATGACAGCATCTCTTACCACATTATTAGAGGCCATAAGTTCTGCCAATTCCTGTCAACCAGATATATATTTTGACAAACATTTTCGGTTTGTTTTTTGTTAATAATTAAATATAACCTCAAAAAGTTCTTAGTCGTTGTGGTTCATATTAAACTGGACACGGTCATAGTCCGCGAGTGCCCTCCGTAATTCATATCTCTGTCACATCACGCACTGCAATCGATTTTATAGTCCCCACTCTAGATTGAATTGAGCTTTCATCCATCGCCCATCATTATAACCTATCTATAAAATTTTGTTCGCGAGGTCGTCACTTCTTTCAGTGGGTTCTATTTCAGGAGTGACACAGATCGGGGTCGTATAAAACCTCAGCGGCGGTTCATTGAGTCGACAGCTGAAACAACAGCCATTAGTGTCGAACTGGCGAGATCTCTTTCAAACAACCTCGTTTACGAGCATTACACACGACAATCATAAACATACGCATTCAGGGAATAAAGAATACTACACATTTGCAAAAAACACGGGTGTTCTGACCGCAAGAAAGTCGTTAAAGATGAAGTAAAACATTGATTGAGCTGATTAGAGAACCTCCAGTCTAGGTCCTTGTCAACATTCAGGGAACTTCCCGAAACCACTACATACACTGTCAAGTTCTGGTCGAAACATGACCATGATAAATATGGAAATTATCGACCCGGCCCAAAGGAGAGCTCAGTAAGCTTTAGTCTGCTTTGGATTACATTAATGAAGAAACCCACTTAAAAATTAAACCGCTGGACGAATGAATGGAATAATGAATGTTGATGAATCTTTACTAATACAGTATTGAATTAATGCAGAAGAAATTGAAACAATAACATTCAAGAGGAACATTTTGCAATCCTTTCTATTTGATTTCAGAGCTGCTTAAAATCGGTTTCTTCGCACTATAACACAGAATCCTTAATAAACTATAACTACGTTTTGATGCTTTCATGTAAACGGTAGCACAAAGCCAACTTTTGAAACCAACTTAGATTAGAGTTGAGTTAAATTAATTGTTAAACAAGACTCGCGTCATGTTTAACAATTAATTTAATGTAAATTAACAGTTTTTTCAACGTAATTGGGTTTTCGGGCTTAAAATAAACGTTATTATCAAAGATATTGTGTTTTGGAATTATTCGTTAATAGTGTCAAATAGTCAATTATAAACACGTGTTCTATTTCTCCTCACGTCACGTGAAACTCTCTCCGTAGTGCGTCGCGCGATATCGCAGCATATCTGTCGGCCGTTGTCACTACTATTAATAAAGCCGCGGAAATATGCGCGTGCGCACTTGTTTTACTATGAAAGCTTTTAATCAGGGTTTATTGTTCTCTTATCTAGGTTGCACGTTAGCGGTTTGGACGGTGTCGTGAAAGTTAAATCAATGGCTTAGCAGAAAGCTGTTGTGTCATTTATAACCCTTTTGAGATAAGCAGTTATGTGTTTTGTAATGATTAATAGATCCTGATTTCGAGGGTTCTTGTCAAAAGATTCAAATGTGAACTTTATGGGAGTATGATGAGAATACATTTTGTGAAAAGATATATTAGAGAAAGATATTTTACAGAACTAACAAAGATAAAAATTAGAGGTAATCAAAGTGCCCAGGTTTTGGAGTTAAATCCTAGAACCCTGTTTACTATTTTACAATGAATATAATTAATAAGTTTGCATTCGTTACGTTATTCATTTTCGAAAAACACGATTACTAATTTTATTTCGATTGACGTCATTTCTTTGTCGCCTATCTTTGTTAGGTTAGGTTAGGAATCACGCTGAAAAACAATGTAAATGATCACTTTAAAAATAAATTTAATTGCAGAAAGACTTCGTCCACGACAATTTTAAGAAATACTCGTAAACACATGTTTTAAATTCCTTCTCTATTTAAAACTCAGCTTGGCAAAGTAATTTATTGTAATACAGGCGATGTCACGGGGTTAGACTAGATATAAAATATGGGGGAATGTAAACAAAGGTATAAATTAGTTTGAGTCACTTACTCGATGCGTTCAAGAGTAGGGAAATGTTGATTTTAGCACAATGTGAGTATTGATATTCAGCTGCATCTGGTTCGCCTGGTAGCCGACCCCAATATAGTTGGGAAAAGGCTAAGCAGATGATGAGCACACTGTGAGTAGGGGAACAGTGTATAAGACGGGGACGCGAGGTATAATGGGGACTTACACTCTTTAGGCATACTTAACACAACACTAACGTAGCACAAGCCCCATCACGACGTTATTTGCAAGCGGCCATAAACAAATAGCATCCTGTTGGCGCTTGCGCTACGTTATTATTATGTTAAGTTTGCCTTAAGTATGTGATTTCCTGAAGGACACCGTGGATTTTAGTCAGTACAAGTCTGACAGTCCCTCCCGCCCTGTCTTGGGTGGGAGGACTCATTTGATGATTTTACCACGATAAAAAAAAAGTATGTGATTTCCCATCACAACCCGCATCCCCGTCTTATACACTATTCCCTTACTCTATCATCATACAGTTATCGTGGTTTACAGGCTATCAATCATATCTCTGAAAAGGTTGAAAATAAAACTGAAAACCAATCATTATATTTGAAAAGCTTTGCATGCAGCATGAGATAATAATAAGTGAATCTAATGGCAGATCATAAAAACATCAGCAGGTATATTAAACTGGAAAAACTGCACTTACTGCAATGATTCTGAATAATTCCCTGCATTGACAACAAGGTTGGCGCAGTAGGTGAGCGATCGACTTCTGCGTAGCGTGTCGCGGGTTCCATCCCCGCACGGAACAAATTTTTGTATGATCTGCAAGAAGTTGTTCCTTAACTAGGTGTTTGTTTATGTGAATTTCTGTATTTGTAGACGCCCACGATACAGGAAGAAATTCTTGGGGTGGGGCCACTTCTAAAACGGACTACTGAAAATAAGTTGACGTAAAAACCTAGTAACATTTTGTCCGATCTAAAATACCAATGTCAACAACAGTCTATAGAAAAATCTGTCACCACGATAAATTAATCTGGTAATTTTAAAAGTTTTTTTATTTTTCCATCAGCGCCAATGATGAAAAGTTTTCAGCTTCCAAGCTACTGACATAGTTGCGGAACAGGCAGACACACATATAAATTACTCACCAGTCCACTTGTACGTCAGTTGGCTTTCCAGCTACTCTTTCAGCGACTGGCTATAAAATTAGGATAGTTACTGTCTTCTGTTAATTAAATGACTAGTTTATTTTATTGTAACTGACTGCCGGGTGACGGCGTCTTGGCGTAACTCCTTGCCAGATTTGTCGTCCAGTGGTGCATAATGACAGGAACATTTAATCAAATGAATGATGAGTGATGACTATTCGGATAACCGTGAGTTTTTGGAGACACTCAGGGATCTCAGGGCATAGACAAGTAGTTAAAGCTTTTGTAATTTTACAACAACTTGAAATCATAGTGACATTGACTTGGTCGCGGGACTCACAAATTACCGTGACCCCGGTACGTAAAAGGCTATTGAAGGACACCGTGGATTTTAGTACGAGTCTGACAGTCCCTTCTGCTCTTCCTTGTGTGGGAGGACTCATTTGATGATGTTACAAAGTAAAAAAAAAAATGATATTGACTTTTTCTGTTGTGGTTGCTTTTACAAACATTCAAACACCGAGACCTGCAATAACTACGACCATACAAATATTCGCTCCGTGCGGTTTAATTGCTACCGAAAGTAAGAAAGTTTGTGTTTATTAATAGATTTTGTTCTGATAGAATATCCCTTTGTACATGCTCTCATTCCAAAGAAATCCAGTAGGATCTTGTCACATCAAGGGCACCAGCATACTGTAGGCAAAATCAAACACTAATGTAGTTTTACTTCTGTGGATGGGTGTGCAATGTGCATGGCAACGTTCTAAGCCACAAGATAAGACAAAGATACTATAAATATGTACATCTTCTCTCATATTTGCTCCAGGGTCTGAGTACAGCTCATACTGAAGATCTAGAAGCATTATCAAATGTACAAAGTTTTTAACACCGGACGGCGGACATTTAAAAGTGTCTTTGCTAATTAAGTCTAAAAGACGATAATTTTGCTTGAATACTTCAACCAGTTTAGTCATAAAATCCTGAGAGTGTTGATGCAAACTGTTTATATTAATGAACATGCAAACGTTAAGTTAATGTATTTACTTGAATCAAGTGTTATTTTAATTAACTGCATCCCGTCATAACGTTGGTACTTCAAGCTTCCTATTTTTATTTAATTAGTGTCACTTGCAAATTAATTGACTATTCTGCTTGCAAAACTACACAGATTCTGTATTTCTATTGGACAAGGAAGTGTCTCTTGAGATTTACTCTTACATTTTCTTAAACCAGTTCATTTTTAGATGTTCCTGATTTGTCAACATTTATATTCATTAAAGTCATTGGCGCTATACGAGGCGTCAGAAAACGTATCGCTACTAATATTTTAGTGACAGATACTCATTTCCTATGAGCACATTGTGGGCAATAATTTGGCGGTTATAAATTATTGATAACGTCTATGTGTTGATAAAATTAAATTTATATTTTAACCTGTTTTTACACATAGTCTTTACCTTGAGCTCAATAAACGGATAATTATATGTTAAAAAATCTTATTAAACTAGCTATAGACTCGTAAACATAAAACCAGAAAAATATTCCATTTGGTATCCAAATCATAACAGGATTCTAACATGAACCGGAAAGCCGGTCGAGAAAACTACACAAACCGTAAAGTTTATTATTACAATATACAGCAACAAGCAACAAACGAAGTTTTTATTGGATATTTGTTATTGCAGCTGCTCTATGTAAAGTATCATCTTGAAAAATATGCAACTATTTATCCCGACTTTCCTCTTTGTAACGATATTTATAACTGAAGTGAGATGTCGTAAATACCTTCACGGTCAGTTCCTGGTTGTCACCGGTAGAGATCTAGGAATGTGGTTCATTCGCGTCATTAGCTTGTTGATTGGATATATTTCGATATAACCTACGTTTTACGTGGATTTTAGAGAAGAAATTCTAATAATATTGTAGGAAACGCATCAGTATTTAGTTGATGTTATTGTTGGCAGTGGAAAACCAGGATACATATTGAAAATAATGTGTTTGTCTTGAGAATATTACGACAATATCCATTATGACGACTTTTCATTTCAGGATGACGGCATATACATATATATAGGTACATCAAATAATACTAGACAGTAAGTATAGATATTGCAGGTCGCGTGAATGTCTAATCAAGTGACCGTGGACCTGGAATGTAAAGCTATTGAAGGGACACCGTGGATTTTAGTCAGTACAAGTCTGACAGTCCCTCTCGTTCCGCCAGTCTTATTTGATGATGTTACCGCGATTAAAAAATAAGATATAGATCTTGGACATTTTTGAAACCAGACGAAATCTATTTTAGTTTATCCTCCCTTTATAAACAGTCCCTTTCATAATTGCCAACATGTTTTTTGTTTGAGTCAAATTCATCCCCAAAGGATGTCTTTCACTTGCGTGGGCGACTTATTTATCGTTGGAATCAATCAAGTACGCCCACATCTTGTCGACAATGTTCAGATTGATCAAGTGTTTTCTTTTTAAATTGGCAAACAGGTCAATGGCATACGGGGGTCACTAGGGGTTTAGATATAAAGTTCATATTACTTTAACACCACTAATTTTCCAAAAAAGTACCTTCATTCTATCATTACCTAATTACTTTGTACTTTATCTTCGTATATCTATAGAAAAATTATCTGATATGTAAAAAAAAATAGGCATAATACATTAACAGCAATTTTTTTTATTGATCTTTGCATTGATTTAATCCAGATCACCGCATCGATATAGGGATTTAATAGCTTTATACTATATACTATATTTTATGACTAGTCGGCTACTCATCTCCTAATGATAGTAGCGTGATGGTTTATAGCCTATAGCTTTCCTCGATAAATGGACTTTCAATTGGAACCAGTACTACCTAAGATAACCGCGTTCAACCAAGTAAACAACATCAGCTTTATAATATTTTTATTTATCTCTCCTTTAGCTATATAATATTGTGGTATACTCATAGATAACCTAACCTTCGTAGGTTTGAGAATTTTATATCGAACTATATGAACATTACAATATATCGAGCAGTAAAATTATATTAACATAATATTTAACGACACAATAACACACCTAGTTATGTATTTGATTATCATTGAACACATAGTTACAACCCAATCACAACCCACACATTTCATAGGTAAGTACTGTGACTAAATTCAATCTGTTCGCAGTATCGTTTAAAAAAAAATTGGTGATGTTATCATGCATAAAACTTAACTTTTCATCATAAAATTCAAATTAAATTACATATCGGAAACTTTTAAGCCTTTGAACAGACAGGCGATAGCGAACCGGACCGAGTCCGAAGCGATAACGAACCGATACGAGACGTCAAACTGGGTGCAGCGAACCGATTCGTGGCAGTTGTATTAGCTGTCTTTTTTTTTACGTGGTAAAATCATCAAATGAGTCCTCCCACCCAGGGCAGAGCGGGAGGGACTGTGCAGACTCGTACTGACTAAAATCCACGGTGTCCTATAATAGCCCTTTACGTTCGGGGGTCACGATAATTCGTACAGTCCCACGACCATAAAAAAAAAGAAAATCCTAGTTTTTGCTCGACAAGAAGAAAACTCTTCAAAGCAAACCTGATTACTATGTTTTATCTCTGTCCGATCTTATAAGATATATCAACTGTATTCTGATTCCAGCTTTGTGTAGACATTTTTCAGACCATTCAGTCGCAATTTATTGGTTCTCTCGTAGTCACAAAACCGCAGACATCGACGATTTGTCAGCAGCACACATATGCTGAAAACAAAGAAGAAAGGAAAATGAAGGTTTAAAATAAAAATAACGCCTATAATTTAAGTGTCAAAGAAAAATATCCGTATTTAAACAGAGGCGCCATACGTTTGAGTCATCATGAAGCGCCACAAAATAACACCACCTGACATCAAACATTTGTAAAATAAAATGAAACAAGAAACAATTTGATATCAAGAACGGAATAATCACAGAAATTAATAGCATTATATTTATCACTGCTGCTTTAATTTCCCAATGTTTTTAAAAGTTAAAAAGCTAGTTTTAACCGAAGCCATTAATTATAAAAAACTCTAAAATAATGTGTTCCCCTCGCTACGTTCCAAGTGGGGCAGCGTAAGTGATAATTTCATCGTCAGTGATATGCGCGCGCGCCGGAGTGTGACCTATATCGATGCGGTGATCTGGATTAAATCAAGGCAAAGATCAATAAAAAAATTGCTGTTGATGTATTATGCCTATTTTTTGACATCACCAACCTTCCTATGACTACGGATTAAAACCATAAAATACAGACGTATTTTACCAGTAACGTTTAAGTACCAAGTCAGAATGTATTGCCATCAACCAGGTATTATTTTTTGTACCTACGAGTATTAAAGTTTTAATAAACTCTCAAATACAATATTTTAAAAACCCAAAATTGGTTTAAGAGTAATAACTCTTGACCGTAATATATTAAAATAATAATTTTGTCTCTGAGTTTCTTATAACCCCCGCTTGCTATTGCCATTAAAGCTCACAGCCCGGCCTGTTACCTCATATCAGTAATATGAACATTACATCTAACAAAATGCTCCTTTCAATGATTTATCGCGATGGCGCTGAGACAATCTTAATGGGGTTCTCGCCATTAGAAAGCTCTCCAAAGCCGGCGCCATAAAACTTTATGGTGTTTTTACCTTCAGTCTTTTAAAACCACTTTTTTGACGTTGCAGTTAAGTTTATGCCTTGTTATGATATTATTATCGATTCAGTAATATTATTTCCTTGTTAGTGTCTGACGTTTTAAGGACTTTACAACTGTCCATAGAATTTCACGCTGAATTTTCTTCGTCGTGTCGATGATTCGAAAACGAAAACTCTGCCACATGTACAGAGTTGATAGGTCCCTCTATGTGCAGATAGAATTGCACAAAGTACAAGTTAGTAGGTGGGTCATAGTTGGTGATGAGGCCTCACATTTGCACCTTTCTTCATCAGTACTTATACGCTAAATAATATTGAACTTTATTATGTATTAACGAGTAAGGTAAAGTCAGGTCTCGTTAGAACACAAATAGTATCAAAGAGGTACGAAAAATATTAATCTACCACTATTTCATAGATTAGGGCAGTTTCAGATGATGACAGACAGCTGTCTCAACAAAACTTGGGTATTTTCCGTCAATTATTTCACCATACAAGCGGCAAGTTTCCATAGCAAACCTGCCTCACATGATAGTAATCAAAACACCATAATTTCCACAGAAAGCTGCCACCAAAATGATACTGACAATTAAATTTACGACTTCCTGTTTTTCGGCAAGCTGCAGCGGTAAGACTCAGCATTAACCCAGATGAGAGCAGCTCCGCAGACCACCAGGGCGCCATGTCTAAAGAGAACTCATAAAAAAAAACGGGTTTATCTAAAATTACACAGACAACACCTAATACAACCGTCCCGAAATATTATTAAGTGGGAAGGTCTATACCGGTCTTACGCAGATGAAACATACCGAACAGAAGATCAACTTTGTAAAACTTTGCAATTTTAGCCCTTAAATTATAGCTCAACATATACCTCCCCACTTTCCCATCACTATAAAGAATATTCTCCTAATGTAAGTATGAAAGCTATCGACGGGGTGAAGGTGGCAGCTCAGTGGTATCAATCCTGACTTTCTAGTTGTCGGATTTAGGGTAACTAAGTTCTGCCCTCGAAACTGTAAAGAGAGCCATGTATAAAAAATCATTCACTCATCCCCGCTAGATAATGGTTTACTGTTTTTTCAGACTGTTCCAGCGATGAGAACGTGCTTAGCTACGAAACCCTCACTATTTCACCACAGTGTTCACTACAAAAAAAAAAAGATTCGTTATCCCTGATTAAAAATAAGTTCACCTTCTGAAAGTTCTTCTCTCTTTGTTAGATTTGTCAACGGTTGCACACAATTATTATAATAACAAGAACAATAAATAATGTCGGTTTATGTCTATCATTAGCATTTTTATTAAATATTGATTAAATGATTATGATTCCGACAAGTCTCTTCTTGTTTTGGAGATTTGACACATTTTGTAAG
Organism: Agrotis puta; assembly: GCA_943136025.2. Lineage (NCBI taxonomy): Eukaryota > Metazoa > Arthropoda > Insecta > Lepidoptera > Noctuidae > Agrotis > Agrotis puta. The sequence goes on along the minus strand of OW964184.2, from coordinate 16,750,886 downwards.
TTAAGTTCTTAATTTATCGCGTAGTTATTACCTACCTTTAAGTTAAACTAGCTAAGATTAATTAATTGTTGGGAAATAAACGCGTGATTATGGTTGAAAGTTTAATTTTGTAATTTCCTGCGACTAGCTAGTTTGTCCAGTTGAAAAAGGTTCGTATCTTGTGGCTACTGGATTTTATTATTATCTTGATTAATAAACACGGACATAACACTGAGTGAACTTCTGACTTTTAAAGTTCAAAGTTGTCTGAAAATCTTGATTTCTGCAGCCACCCGGTGAGTCCGGAATCCAAAGTCTGGAATTGTTTATTTTACAAACATAAAAAGTAAATGTCAATGACATAGTATTGTTAAAAATATCATGTAACTGTTTTAGGCAGAACATAAAATACTAAAAGTTTATGGCAGTGCTAAAATTGACGTCTTCGACTATAAATAGAGTTTTTGTTTAAATAATTCTGCATATTTTATATTTTAGTGTCTTCCCACAGTTCCTGAGTTTAACTGCTTATATCTTTGTCTTTTGTAACATATGCGATTATTTATTTATGCTTTATACCAGCTGTATAAGTGTTTAAATTAAAAGCAAAAACAGGATAATGTTAATTTATGCAACAACAAGTTTACTGTTAGTCCCTATCCAAACTTCAACTTCAGTACAGTACATTCTCTTTCCACCGTGACAGATACATTTTAAAGTTTCCATCGGTTATTAAGGCACTCATTTAGTATACTTATATCGCTTTCACCTAATATTGCCCTTTAAATGAGTGAAAAACAGGCACATAAACTAGTGTAGCCTCACAGAGAACATTTCAATTTAGGCATTTAACACAAATTCTGATCAATTTAAATTCTGTTTGTCAATCTGTGATCATATGACACGTGGGTCTAGTAACAATAACTGGCGATGATTCTGCAGACGTACACGTAACGACCTAGAATTTTTATATCGCAGATATTTGTGGCTGACCGTACCTACATGTAGAGTGGAGTTGGGAGCCTTGGACATGAGGTACTCACTTGTGAATATTTTAAAAGTTTTATTGTCTTTTTTTATGAGTTAATTAGTCTATGGGTTTATGTTCAAGGGCATGACAGTGATTTGGATGATGTATGGCTTTGTTTTATCAAGATAATATTGTGATGTAAACTATTGTTATCGTAGTAAAAGGTCAAGAACTGAAAACAGCAATTATTTTCAATAATTGGGTTTTAATAAAACAGATTAACTTCTTACAAGAGATTTATTTCTTTCTTTTTTGCTAGATATTATTTGAATTTTCAGCTGAAGTTAGCAGAACTGACTTCAGCACATCATCCCTAATGAAATCTAAACACGGCAACTCAGCACTTTGACTCAAACTCCAACGCGAAATCTTTTGTTGGACTTTATAAAAAGCCGGTAACCTAATTCTCCAAGAAAACCTAAGTACGTACTTAGACAGACTAATTTCCAAGTACACTGGGGTCAAGTTGCCCCAGCCCACCCTCTCATTCATCGTACATTTTCAGATCTAGTTCAGACTAATTTCAACTGTCATCTAAACTAAATCCAGGCAAGTTTTGAGGTCAACACTTTAATCTTTATTACTGAACTAGTGTCTGCCTGCGTGTCTGCTTGTAATGAGGCTGGTGACATACATTCTTGTTGCAATTTTTTATGTTGTTACGTAAATAGTCAAGGAATTTTAGAAAAAAAATTGTTGAAATACTAACTCTCGTACTCTATGCTATCTTTTTACAAGGGTGTCTCATCAAGTAACAGTGACCCTGGAAAGTAAAGGCCTATTAAAGGATCATCGTAGATTTTAATCAGCACGAGTCTGAGCCCGATTTAGAGAAAAACCAGAACTGCATCATTTGTTTTAAAAATACCTGAATACTAACATATCGCCACCCCCGGAGAACAAAATGATAACCGTCATTACCATAGTTTTAGTGTTATGTCATATTTGAGGTCTACGGTGCCTAATACATCTACACAATTTTTTTCGTGAATGTCCTGCCTGTATTTAAAAAGTTATAAAATATTGCAATAATATTCATCATCAATTTTCTACCCGAAAAATAATGTATCATAGTATTGGTAAAAAAGTTTCTTCATAAAATATATGCCAAATACTTTTACAATAGGATTCTCGGAAAATAAATAGATAAAATAAATTGTTAACGCTATTACCATTTTGTTCTCGTAATAATACATTTTAATTAATTCATTAAATGACCTGTAAGATAATTAATTTAATTATGACCCTAGAATAAAAGTTTAAGTTTCTGTTACCTAATTATGCAAATTGAAAATTAACTAGAATAAAATTGCAAATGATCTTGTTTTCCATTAATCTGGCATCCATTTTTCAATGAATATTATTGTAATGTAATATTGCAATATTCATAGGTTCTGGTAATTGCCGCGATTAAAATTGTAAGTGTATATTAATAAACTAAAACAGTACAAGAATTTTAGTATCTTTTTAAATTCGAAATATCTTTAGTTCAAATAACCTTAGTAAAACTTCTTTAAAAGCATTATAAAGCATAAAAAATTAGCTACCATTGTCCTATTTCTCGTTTCTCTACACAAATTAGTTGGCAAGATATAGTCGAAAATCAGTTTTTTATTTTTCCTGAAAAGTAGTGATTTTGCTATTACCATTTTATTCTCCGGGGGTGGCGATATTTGTGTTGTTTTGTGTTACCTAACACCTATTAATAAGCATAGTTAGTTGGTTAACCTCTTTTAACAATAACGACAAGAGTGAAGAACAAGAGTATCACATTCCACCTGAGACACCTGGCACCTGGCACTAAACAAACTCTTATCAAGAGCCCGTCAACTCATCAAAATTCTCCTCAAACATCTTCTGAGTTCCATTCTTTTATTAAGAAAATAAAACAAGGACACGTTCCCAACAAGTTGTAAAAAATATCATTAAAAGAAGTTCATTAAAGTTAATTGTAATGACCGTAAAAGTCTCGCCTTGGGGGCAAATCTTAAGGTCTAATGGGGTCAATTCACGCTACTTAGCATATTTCACTAATTAAAGATACGGAACACTTTCTACTGCAAGGGGAGGTTTTCACTCGCGGTTAGGGTCGCTGCACACTGACAGGAGATAGTTATCTGATGAAAGTTTATAATAGATTTAAGGAACTTTCCAACTTTGCCTATTTGGGTGATGAATGATGAAAGAGTGATAGAAACTTGGAGGAGGAAACAATGTTCGCTTTGCGCGGTTAACTATGAGCGCTCTTCTCCTCAAGTATATATTAAGGACTTTTTTTATTATCCTAAATAACAAAGAAGTATGAAAAGCAGGAGAATGATGACGATGGTGATCACGATCGTTTATAACAGGTTGCTTTAATGTTATGCATTTACAAGAAAAATTCTCCAAACAATAAAGCTTGATGAAACTCGCCAATTTGCCCTAACGAAGCTTCAGAGTACAGCATCGCATCGCCTGCTACATTATACATAACGGCGTCAGTAAAAACTTCAAGCTGTTGGCGTTTTAAAGCTATTAAAGAGGCATATTAAATTAGCATAGCGAGCGGCTCGAGAGGCATTCTCAAGATGGCCGGCTCTACTCGAAAGGAGCAATCACGGAAGAATATGATTACATAAATCCTGTGTAAGTGGACTCCAATTATTTCGCATTATCCGTTTAATATCATTTGCCAGAAGCTTTTTGAGGAAAATTTGATAAAATATTGAAGATCAGAGGAGCTCGAGAGGCAATCTGATGATGATAGGTTTGTGTACGCTTGTTTTAGTAATTAAGATGTAAACAGAACGTAATAGGTATAATTTGCGAAATGATTGTAATTTTGTTAAGACGAATTGGAACTTAATAAATAAAAATAAATTATAACCGCATAATACTACGACGAAATGGAAAGCAAATTTTCAAATTAGTTTTATTTATACATTTAGAATTCAGATTACACCATGTTTCTTAAAACCCTAAAATTACACGATCTAAGCTGAGGAAAGCAGGCTAGAGCTGGGATCTAATTAATTTCAACGAAACCCTTTTGAGCACAAGTCTACGAGTACCTATACAGTTGTTTAAGAACTTAAAACTAACACTTATACATACTCAAGTACATCATGTGCCATATAACAACCTGAATTGGACCTGCGTGGCGGATTATGAGCCACTTCCTCCCACAAATATTAGGTCTCTATTCTGGCGGCGGGATCCATAAAGGTTGGCAAAGCTAAAATCAGCATCATAACAGAAAAATAAACACAACGACCGCCATAATCACAAACATGCACGTAAATTAGCGCCTCGTATTTACATGGCCGAGTCAATATTATAAAAATAACTATGAAGTTAACAAGGAAAAGGAAGACATTAAGCCCTTTGTTGCTCTGCTAGTAAGGTCGAGTGCACACTGACAAGGGCCGGGGACCTTGGGGCCCTAAGGCCGGGACTCCACTAAAGCGGAGACGAGCGGAGATGTGCTTGAATAACCAATCAGAAATCCACATCTCCTCTCCGCTTAGCTTCGGTCGAAATCTGATTGGTTATTCGGACAAATCTCCGCTTTGGTGGAGTCCCGGCCTAACACCGTGTGTAAGGCTTTAACTTGTGGTTTACAATAACATGGCGTTGTGAGCACGTTCTATTTGTTATGAGTTGCTGGGAGGTACTTTAGGGAGTAGTATAGGAAACCAAGGGCATCGGTTTTTGTTTGTTTTTAGGCCTTTTTACTAACACAATTGTTTTTGATTCAATGCGCGCTTGAGGTTTTTCGTAGAGTTAGCCACAATTCTGAGCATTGTTGTTTAGGTATCATTTGACATCCGATGGAGTTACCTCAGTTACGAACGCACGTGCAGGTGCTGCGCTGCGAATCGCGGATTCGATTCCCGCACGGAGCAAATATTTGTATGATCTACAAGTTGTTGCTTCGGGTCTGAGCGTTTGTGTATGTGAGTTTATATGTTTGTAAAGGCACCAACAACACAGGAGTAATTCCTAGTGTAGGGTAACGATTTCTTTTTAACAAAAAAAAAGAAAAATATGCTTCAAAATACCTAATTATAAATTAACAGTCGGTTAAATTCTTAATAACTGCAAGAGCTGGACAGTCGGACATTATAATCCATTCATTTATTGGTTTTCCACGTATGACACAACTCATACACCGGTAGCTAATTACTAGGCGGCAGTTCTAAGCCCCGGTGTGCAATATTGATCAACACACATAAAGTCTTGTGTACACTGCACGCCCACGTGTTTACACAACATAAGGCTGGGTGCACATAATTGGTAGGGCTTTCAGGCGCTGCCGCGATTTATAACGTCGTAAACGCAGTTGCGTACTCGCGCTTAGTAAATGTTCGTGGATGAGGTGTAGGGAAGGGAACCAAGGGGAATTAAAATTTAGTAGGTAAGTCCAACTTTATACGTACTTTCAAAATAGTACCTATATTATGCAACTAGTGAATAATAGATGGATTCAACGCGAGGTCCATATACAGGTTGATTTGTAATTCGAAGAATTCCTTGAAATGGATGATACTAGACCTTATTTGCAAAAGTTCAAGCCGGCAACATGAGGTTCAAACCAACTGATTTTGGGGATGTCGAACTTTTTTTTTTTATCGTGGTAAAATCGTCAAATGAGTCCTCCCACCCAGGGCAGAGCGAGAGGGACTGTCAGACTCGTACTGACTAAAATCCACGGTGTCCTTCAATAGCCCTTTACGTTCCGGGGTCACGGTAATTTGTACAGTCCCGCGACCAGGGGATGTCGAACTTAAAAGATTTATCGAAAAAATTTCAATTAAAAAAAATCCTACTCAACATTTACCTACCCATCCCACCGATATCGTGTCATAAGTGAAAACACCCATTCATCACAATACTGCATTTAGAATATTTGATGACCCGAAGAAGACCTTCTTTATTCAAACCGAAGAGAAATGGAATTTCACAATAATGCCTTTGTAAAACAGACAGGCGAAAGCGAAGCGAGTCCGAGGCGATACCGAACCGAAGCGAGACTTCAGTCCGATAGTTCTGTCACGCTATCGGATCACTTTTGCTTTTCTATGTGACTGGATTCAAACAATTCCAAACATTACAAATAAAAACGTCACGCTTCGCATTCGCCACGCGAGTCCGTTTGACAAAGGCTTAGATCCTAGATTTTATTTTACTACCTAAGACTTGTCTGGTTCCTTTCTACATAATGTCGGTATTATTTCAACAATTTTATAACAAGTTGCAAAGGGCAGATTGTTCGAGCACTCGAACAGACACTAATAGAGAACCTTGCAGTGATCAACATATTGTTATTACCCTGTTGCCACCGAGAAAGCAATAGCGTGGTTATGTATATACTATAATATTATAAAGCTAAAGTGTTTGTTTGGTTGAACTCGCATAACTCAGGAACTACTGGATCGAATTGAAAAATTATTTTAGTGGCAATATAAGATAACTACGGTCTATGAGTACCGAGCAGCGCCGTGGGGAACAGCTAAAAGAAAAAACATTGCTGAAGAACGTAACTATGGTACCGAAGGATGAATTTTGAAATATTTCAAAATAGTTTTGCTGTTTTTCGATTAAGGGGTTATTGTTATACTCGGCACAAGCAAAAGTTTGAGGCCTCTCTTTATTGTCCTCCCGTTCAGTGCGGAGCAGAGACTGACAGTGTCCTACTGAATAAAAACACCCCGCTCCGTCAATTGCAGTTTTTTAAAATCGTTGCCCCACACTAGGAGTTTCTCCTGTGTCGTGGGAAACATATAAACTCACATATACAAACGCCCAGACCCAGAACAACTACTTGTAGATCATACAAATACTTGCTCCGTGCGGAAATCGAACCCGCGACACGCAGCGCAGCAGTCCAATAGCTGAGCCACTGCGGCAACCGTGCCGTCAACCGTCGTGGTTTGAGTTCCAGGATCATGGTAACCTCTTAAGTCATTCGCGCGACAAGCAAATTAACAACACTCTTATTTCTATAATGACTTTCAACATGTCTGTTAAAGAATTGATTGTAATATATTTCCAACTTTCCTATCATCTTTGGCGCCGATTTTAATGTTTATTTGTCTAGATCTCCATTAGGTACAGTCGCCAGCACAGCACATCAAATTACCCCAATCTATCATTTTTTTTAATGTAGCTTGATGTGCTGTTGTCTGTACTTTATTTCAAATTAAATTGTGTTATTTTAAGTGTATCTTTCTACTTATGTCAGCCATTACTTTAGAAATCTACTTTACATTAGTTCCCAAGGCAATGCATTACGCCATGTTCTAACAATCGGCTAATATCAAACAGAACCTACTGTCCTGTATCACGATACGCATCTACCGGCAAATAAAAGAAAGCCGCCGCTATCAGGCACGCTATCACGTTGATAACAGAAGCATGTCTTGTGCAATGCGGGTATTGCGACAAAGTACGTGAGTACTACCGAATATCTGGGTAAATTGTATTTAGGTATAAAAATAGATCTAGTAATTATCACATTTACTATAGACTAGCTTCCGCCCGTGACTCCGTCCGCGCGGATGTCGGTCTTCGCGTGGATGGTTTATTTCTCCATTTTGAGTAACTCTGGCAATGACATCTTATAAATATGTATTGGATCCAAATACGGCTAAGTCTATAATAATTAAGGAGATCCCTCTATTGAGCTACTGCTGTTGAGCTCGCGTTCTGTAGTAACTGAAAAATAAGATTTTACTTCTACGTATTTTTTCAGGATAAAAAGTATCCTATTTTATGCCCAGGATAATAAGGTATAATAATACCAAGTTTCATCGAAATTGAACCGTTAGTTTTCACGTGATGCCTGCATATACAGACAGACAGACAGACAAAATTTTTTTTAATCACATATTTGGGTTTGGTATCGATCCAGCCACACCCCCCGCTATTTATTTTTTCAATATTTTCAATGTACAGAATTGACCCTTCTACAGATTTATTATATGTATAGATATAGACTTATTATAATTGGCCAAACTCTTGAATTAGTACTTTTAAATAATTCAGTCGCTCATCAACCAACAAAGTTCCCATTGTTGGGACATAATATCTTACGATATAACAATTTCTTCGCGATATTTTCTTCTATCAGTGGGGAAAGCCGCCAGAGTACAGATTGCCTGAGTCCTGAGCTTTTTTTACATGGTTATATCATCATCGAATGAGTCCTCCCGCCCCCTGGATGTAGCGAAAGGAACTGCCAGATTCGTACTGACTAAAATCTATGGTGTTCCTTCAATCCCTTTTACGTTCCAGGTTTACGGTTACCCGAACGCCTGAATCCTATGTTGGTAGATGAGTTGGATTCCATAGGCAAGTCAAAACAATTTATGAAATCATGAATCATAATATCATACCGTTCCTATTTCGTAAATATACCTACATCCTTATTTTTTAATGAAGTAGCTACATCATTACGTTTGCTGCACGCTCTAACATAATAATCGACTCATTATATTTTTCTACTCAGGCGCATGTTAATGTTATCGTCGATCTAAGTTCGCTGTTTTGCGTAAGACTCCATAAAAGTCATAATCGCCATAAACATTATAGAATTATGTTCAAATTATACCATAGCCAACCATTGCCGACCACTGTCAGCCATGGCCGATACTCCATGCCTCCATAACGGGCCACCATTGCATAATTTGTTACAATTTTTATATTTCAACATGTAGGAAACCTTTGAATACATTATGTAAAGATTCATGTTCTGATAATAATTTATGTGCAGTCTGATTTATATTTATGTAAGTTTCGGAAGTATAGCTATGTGTGAGACAGCCATATCTAGAACCATATATCTAGATGTGGCTGTCTTCGTCGCATAATACGAGGCTGCAAACTTATAAATTGTTAAAATTACTGCCTCGTTGGTCAAGCAATCACAGGGCCATACAACTGAACACGGGGTCCTAGAGTGAATTCCCAGACCAGGCAGTGCAAGTAGTTTTCGGCAAGAATAGATTCTCAGTAGATGACCGGGCTAAAATATGTGCCCGTTTGATTGTTCCTTACTAACGTAAGAGTTAAACGGCAAAGTAGTATAAATGTTCTAAAGTTCTGCCTTACCGTTTGAAAAGTACAGGTGTGATATTAGTTTAATGTTATTGTTTAAGTCACTACATTGTTCTTCGTTGTATAGATTATTCTATTTATTAATTGACTTTTATTAAATTAAAATACAATACAGAAATACAATAGAGAAAAATACCTACATATACATACTACATTTAAAAACTAAAATATAAAAAAAAAAACTAAATTAAAAGATTATAGGGCGTCAAAAAATTCATCCACATCGCTGTCAATAGGGAAAGTGCCCAGATAAAATTTATTAATTAAAGCTAAATTTTCTTCGAGCAGAACTGCCCTCATAATGGAATAAAAGCTACCCCTGCCAATCTTCAAACAAGTTATCGGTCCATTTGTTTTTGAGAAAAACAAACTTTATACGAGTATTGGGTAATTGAGTAAGAAAAACATCCCCAAAATCAAGTCGGTTGGAAACACAATGGATTACGGATGGCCAGTGGGCAACAATGGAAAACATCGTAGTAGGTATAAAGATGCGATTCCACCGGTGTGCGGCTCTGTGCGGCACGAATGTTCGCTCAGCACGCATAGCATGGCGCCGTAGACACGAGTTTTGTCGACGGAAGAAAAGACAAAATGACGGAACGTATAAAGATTTTTATATAAGCATTGAAATGGTTTACTACTCGCGTCAAACATGTGCAAAAAAACAGTCGATTTGTATACAAATAAAGATAAAATTACTTTGTCTTTTCTTGGTAGAATAGAGATAGAATTGGTCATGTTACGCTTGCTGGTTGACTCATACTCAAGCAAACACGGACGAATTGTGCGCGAACATTTTAAAAATGGTCATAAATGCGCTTGCACTGTGCGCTATCAAAAGTTAAGCACAGCCTTGCCGGTGGACACAGAGGCTAAACGTATACGATACCAGCTTTTCTATAATAAATCTCATCGCTGGACTCTACGATGCTCTTCGACGCGACGGCTTTGAGATCGTCCAATCGCGCAGCGCGAACGCTCGCCGTTCGCGCCGCTCGATTGCATAGTGTCGCTGTCAGTGGCTTAGTGCATAGCTATGTACCAGCGTGGCGTGAGCGTTGCAGCTTATTGCGCACTGCTGAATTTTGGCACAAAACGTGCGCGAAAAAATGTGCCGCACACTATTTTGGTGGAATCGTACCATTATCGGTGAACAAATTAAGTTATTTTGCTGTGGTTAGTTAAATTAAATGAATGACTGAATCACAGCTTGACTAACTCGTACGATATGGTCCGATGTGGTCAATTAGAATAAATGAGTAATATGCAGCCATTGAGACTGAGTTCATCTTGTAAACAACAGGAAAAATTAGAATTAAGAATACCTGCAACATTCATGCTGTCAATTTCATCAAATAAACTCGATCACCACATATAAATAAATGCGATCACCACATTCACCACATCACATCACCGGATTCAAAATATGCTCATTTTGATATTTTGATGCTACTTTAATTCTTGAACTTTGCATCGTCGAAACGTGCTGTTAGCCCTCTGTACTACGAATATTGACATTTTCCAAAATATTATTTTTATTTTTATTTACCCAATTTACCCCACATCAATTTGATACTGTTGGTTTGTTGGTCCAGAGCAGCGTTGTCGACCATCCACTGCTACGTGGAATTTAGATGAATTTTGGTGGACAGGAGAAGGTCCATGGGACTTTGGAAACTAGGCTAGCTCTGTGGATCCCTTATACCTCATACTTATTCCGAATTCAATTCGAAACGTAGAAAAAATAGGGATGTAGACACACCAAACAACTGCTTTATTTTTTCTGAACAGCCTTAACGCAATTTCATCATAGATTTTAAATGGCTTTACAAACACTTATTATGATGTCACTACGCCAAATTAATTACTTAACGATTTATTGTTTTCAAAGCAAATATATTTGTAATTTTACAGATTTTATTTTATTTTTCATTAAGCGTTAGGTTCGCGTCTGAGAACTTATATCGTTTTCAGGCAAAAATACAGTGTTTTTTGTGTGAAATTATTTTATGAAACTATTAGTTAATGATATCTATTACAAAATACCCTACTAAATAATATATTTCAGTTCCTGTAACTTGAAAAATACAGAAGTAACATGTGATTAAACAAGCTTAATCCTGAAGCCAGTATAAATAGACCTAACTTCGTAACCTTACGTATCAAAGTACGCCCTAACAATGTAACGAACTAAAGTTCAACCTCTAAGGCGTCGTGCACACGTGCGACTCAAACTTAAGGGCGCGGGCACACTTGCGACTCACGTTACACAAGGAATGCATAAACTTAGTCCACGTCCGAGGTCGAGCCTTAGCCAAAGATTAATTTACAGATAGGGCATGGAATTGTGCCTAATAATGTAGAAATATTGCAGTCATTACGATTGACAGAAGATATTCAGACATATTGCACAGAGATGAGGTAATTGTTTGATAAAGGGCTTGTTCAGTGAGTAGCTGGCTTGAAAAGGTCTGGCAAGGTGATCGGATTGCATTGAGTCGGAATTACAATGGCTGACATGTTCAAATCATAAGTTTACATGCCAAATGAAGTTGGATATTGATTTATGAACATTCTTGCGAGATCTTGAATGCCATATTGCTTATGAATTATCTTAAGAAGCGTTTTTGGTATTTTTGTGGAAATTTTATCTGCTCGAAAATTAAGGGATCAACAACTTAACTTAGTGTCAAAATCTAACAATATTTTTCCTGAGTAGGCTGACGACCATTTCAAGTTAAATTGTGTCTCACTGGATAACTATATTTAAGAATTTCAGTATCAGCATTTCGTGTTCCAGATTTACAAACAATTTTAAATTATACAGCAGTTTGTACATTTTAAGCACCATAATCTATGTTTAAAGTTTAGGTATTGGAGTCACTTCACATTTACATACAACACCATACACAACATACGATGTATGTTTGTACACCACAACAAACAAAGCCAACCTTGTAATGATTTAGTAATTATTGGCGCCAACACTCTACGTGTGATTTACATGACAAACGTTAAACTAATCAGCCAATATTTGTCTGATTTGAACCAATATTTTGTTGGTTTTGACCTGCATTTGCATATGTCTTGATGGTTTTAGGCGTATGTATTGATTTTTGTACTTTTGTTGACTTATTTGACCTAACAAAGGTTGTTGTTGAGGACGACATTTTCCTCCTATAGTTCACTTTGCATGTTGTTTTGTTTTGAACTCAACTCTAAATATAGTAAGTTTATTATTTTATTGAACAATCAAACAATTGGAGTTTTATTTTTTACTGTTTCGATATATAATATTATCAAATCGTTCTGTATATTAAATTCCTCTGTTGTGCAACTAAATAATACAAATTACCTACATACAGTTCGTATAATAAAACACGCACAGTCATTTCAACTTTTCCACAGTACTTACCTCAAAATTAATAAACACTATTAAAATAATAAATGTCAGTACTAACTATAACTGACGGTTATCATCAACAACACATGGATTATCGAAAATAAAAATAATAAATGCATTTTCTGGCAAAATCTCAAATCAGGTCAACCTCGTCCCATTTTGAGATGGAACAGTATAAATAAACGCATTCGGTACACGGAAGAGACACTGATAACCAGTACAAAATGGCCTATGAAAAAAGAAAAAGACTTGAAAGCGATGGTCCATGTTAACCTGGTTTAATCCACGCGTTGTGCTATCGTAAATTAGACGTTATTTTGCCTGAAAGCGCCCGGCGTTAGTTAGACATAGTGTGGGGCGCACGGAAATAATGTTAGCATGCATATTATGTGCTGGGAGACATTTGTTAGTTAGGCCAAATGTACGGGGTTTTGTGTTGCAAGTACCTACTTATGTCATTTGTTTAACGTGGCGAACAAACGAAAATCGGAATCTTTGTTTGCTCATTTTCTGTGTATTTGATTAAGACGTTGTATCATGGATAAAAAGGCAAATCAGAATAGCATGCACAACATATCCTAATAAAGTATCCAGGTACGTTTGAGTGGCTAACACGTGTAGGTTCTGTAACATGTGTGTATGTTTATCGAATAAATTAATTTTACAATTTTACGCGTATAAGTTTTTGCGTGGGTATCAATCTACCTGGACCTGGTGGAATCTGTAATGTTTATGAAAATAAAACAAAAAGGATGATGAGAAAAATCTACCATCTATTTACTGACATATAATCAATGTTTCAACATTATGAAAAGTTATATTAAACCAAGTGCCATCTATCTTCTATCTATATATATAAAAGGAGAACTGACTGACTGACATATCAACGTACAGCCGAAACTACTGGGGCTAGGAATGTGAAATTTTGCACACGGCTTCCTATTATAATGTAGGGGAGCACTAAGAAGGGGTTTTTGGAAATTTAACCTTTAAGGGGGTGAAAAGGGGGAATTAGGAAAGTACGTAACCCACGCGGACGAAGTCGCGGGCAAAGTGCTAGTTATCAAATATAATGAAAACTGCCATCAATAACGTTTGAAGTCGGCGCCAAGACAACTACGTCATATTTTACAAGACTCTAATTAATATCCGGATTATGGCCGACGATTAATCAAGAAAATCCGTTATTTTTGGATAAATAATGTTCTTATTACGAACTTCCGATTATTATTCATGTTATTGATTTTGGGACCACGGTTAAAGTTATTATTATTACAACGCTGAAGAGGATTATGATACGAAGCCTTCAAATCTATTTGTTAGAAAAGTATTTCTTTTCATTAGGAAAAAAATATGTTTTCAATATATCAAGAGTTCTTTTTTTTATCGTGGTAAAATCATCAAATGAGTCCTCCCACCCAGGGCAGGGCGGGAGGGACTGTCAGACTTGTACTGACTAAAATCCACGGTGTCCTTCACTAGCCCTTTACGTACCGGGGTAACGGTAATCCCTTGGTCCCGCGACCCCGGCAGGATATCAAGAGGTCTTAGTTAAGTTTTCAAATCCTTCAACAGGGTATGTATAATTTTTGGTGCGGGTTAGTGCGCGGGAGTGGCTCATCAGGTCACCGTGGCCCTGGAACGTAAACGGCTATTGAAGGATCAGCATGGGTTTTAGTCAGTACAAGTCTAACAGTCCCTCCCGAACTCATTTGACCACGATATATAAAAAAGTACTTATAATTTATAGTACCTTATGTTTTATATACATACGTACATTTAATATAAACATATCTCACTTTGTCTTGGTCTCAAAGAAAGTGGTGACAAAGTAATTAAATCAATCCATAGAATATTGCACTGTTTTCTGCTGTCGCCACCAACTCCATGGATCTCGTGTTTAATGCAAATACTTATATTTGCTTATGTTAATTAATACCTACCTTATTAAATTCTTGAATCTGGTTTGATCTGGTGATATCGGAGACAAACAAATCAATAAATTAATTTTATCGATCAAGTCTTTAGTTGCATACTGACATCATATTGTGAAAACGTATAATATTATATTTCTAAAACTAGTTTAAAATAAACATTTAAGGAATTAGAAATAACCTTTACAGAAGTTGACTTCAAATATTATTCATTCACGGTGAGTATTTCGAAATATGATTCTTATTTGAGACCGTAGGCGCCATATTGATTACCATAATTTTACGACTCTTCGGATTTTGTATTTATGACGGTAGAATTAATTTTAGTGACAATTGGTGATCAGTAACGGGTTCTAAACATTCGTCGATAACAACTATCATTTTGGGACTGGATGACGTGCTTTCATATTGGTTAAACAGGTTTTTTTGAAGTGAAAACTTCTTTAGCGGCGTTGTGCACGTTTTTTTGGAATGGGTAAAAAATGTTAAACTCGCGTCAGGACACGTGAACTAATCGAAAATTCGTAAGACGGCGCAGGGCGCTTACGCGAATGTTCGTGTGTGTTTATTACTATTCAAGTTTTCACTTCTGCCGGCACTCCCAGAGTGCAACCCGTTGTTTTTTTTTTCTAAAAGACGTTTTTTCTTAATATTTTGACTGAACTGGTTTATTGTTTGTTATTTATTGGAATAACACTTAGCGAAGGCCTTTATCCAGCAACGGAGCCCATTTCGTTTGAAAACCGTGATAATGAAACGAAAACCATTTTGGAGAGCCTCAAAAAACTCAGCATGTATTCTAATTGAATTAAACATATTTCTTATCACTGAAGTAACATTAATAGCGTAACAAGGTCGCTTCCCCCTTGAAAACATCCTGAAAAACATTTCAAGTAGTTTGTTATTAATGTTTCACATTAAGATCTAAAAATACGAACTTACTGTTATAAATATCTTCAATGGGAGTATATGACCTTTACATATTTATCTTTGCGTAAGTACTTACAACCGCTATATACCTACTTACATTATATCATAACGACGAGGTTCATAATGCAAAAACAGCGTGTTTTGCGTTTGTTAGGTAAGTTCCAGTAGATTTACTGTTAGCGGGACTCACAAATTACCGCGACCCCGGTACGTGAAGGGCTATTGAAGGACACCGTGGATTTTAGTCAGTCAAGTCTGACAGTCCCTCCCGCCCCGCCCTAGGTGGGAGGACTCATTTGATGATTTAACCACGAATAAAAAAAAAACAGCCCACAGTTATCACCCCACGCTGGGCAAAAAGCTATTCTCATAACTTTCAGTTATTTCGATCCAAGGCTGATGAGGCCTACCGGTTGATGAAGTTGTCCAGCTCGTGCCTCCATCTTATACGAGGTTTGCCACCATGTGTCCTAGCTATGTCTGCTGTATATGCTATCTCATTAGGTAGGTTTACAACAAAGTTATGTACTACAAGTATTTACCCGAAACACACCTCGTTGAACTGTTTGTTTTGCTCACCATACCTAATTGTAATGCAGCTCACAACCTCACCGTTAAGCTCGGCAGTACCACAGTAGATTACTGTGTATTATGAGATTTATGGCTTTATTGCCAAACGTGGCATCAATTAGTGCATGTGTACTAATTGGCGTCGCATGCACTGCGCGAGTAATTATTGTTTCAACCAATTAGGAGCCACAAGTCAAGGCGCTGACATAACTTGATCATTGACGGGCATCTAGCAAAGTCCTTGGCATTTGGTGGCTATAGTTCATAGCAGAAAAAGTATTATTCCCTCCCTATTTCTGTCCCACTGTTGGACGAGCATTTGGTACTAGAAACATTGGTGAAAACCAGTGAGAGGTCAATCAGAGGTCCTTTTTTGTTTTTTTTTTTTATCGTGGTAAAATCATCAAATGAGTCCTCCCACCCAGGGCAGGGCGGGAGGGACTTTTTTTTTATTGGGACAAACCCACCACACTATTCCCTAACCACTGCACTCCTGTGCGCCAGAATCAACAGTGGCAACCAACCAGAAAAGGGCCGAGACAATGAAGCTCGACGTGTCCCGGAGAATGAATTTACCTGTCTTGGATCCTGCAACGAAATTAATCAGAAAAGAATAATGGAGGAGTAGGAAAAATATATGTTTCCACTTCCCTCCATGCAAGCAGGAGACAGAACAAAACAAGGCCAATAGGCACAAAGGGACATTACAACTGGGAGAAGCCCAGTTGCCTAGCACCACGGGTAAAATGACTACTAATATTAATGGGTTGTTATATAATATAACATTCTTTCCTATATGCTTGTATACTTGTATTATTTACCTATACTATATTAATATTGTTTACTTCATTTATCTTTTACTCTTTGAACCCTATTTTAGTAATGATCTATGTAATGTATTATTGTTATCTAATGTACCTCATTTAGCTTAAGACTATTTACTATTCTCACTGTATCAAAGGTTGTCATTAGCTTATTAGTTAATTACTGATAATTTAAGTTCTTATTTACTTTTCCCATCAATTTCTCCATATAAATACGAGTCCTTAATTTTAAGTTAGTTAGTTCTATTTCGACATTCCATTGTAAAACTTATATCCATTATCTAATAAAATAATATTTTATATTTAAAGTCGTTTTTACCGCTATCACATAACAAATTTGGCGCAGTCGGTAGGATCGCGTGTGCATAAGACGAAGTTAAAACGTGTAAATTCCAAACGGTCAAAATCGCCTAGTGAAGAAGCACGGTAGCTGAAGGCTTTCGAACAACTTCGCCGGACCTTCGAATGATGAAGCTCAGCAGCGCGACCAGTATTTTACTGTTATGGTAAGTGGCCTAAAACGTACATATTGCTCTACTACCTCCATATCTCTCTATTCCTCATCAGTTATCCAATCCTATTTCCTTAAATCTTATCCACTATATTCAATACTTTCAACCTTATAAAAAACCCTAAATCACGATGCCAGACAACAAAGTATTTTCTAGCTCAGAGTTAGACATAGGAACTCTCTTAAAACTAATTCCTGATTTTGACACCTCACAAAATTCTCAAGTATATCGATTCATTCGGTCGTGTGACTCCGCATTCGAACTTGCGAATATACATCAAAAAACAGTTATTTTAACATACGCGTTAAATAAACTAACTGGACCAGGTTCATCAGATGTCCATGCTAAACAATTTTTTAAATGGTGCGACCTTAAACAATTTCTTATCCAAAAATTCTCGCAAACTAAAACACTTGCTCATTTAAATCTAGAATTACAATCTTACTTCCAAAAGCCTCAAGAAGGCATCACCGAATTCTTCCTTCGAGTCGATTTGTGTAGAAGTAAAATTCTAGAAAAGTTATCGGCGGAAATCACAGATTCCACGTTAGAGGGTCGCAAAGCCACCACCGAAGAGACGGCCCTCAACGTCTTTGTTAATGGGTTAAATTCGGACATAGGGATGATGCTTCGTGTTCGTTCTTTTACGAACCTATCGGATGCGGGAAATTTCGCAATCCAAGAGGAAAAAATAAGAAACATGAATAAAGCTAGACAGACTTTACATAACATCCCTAGTAGTAGTCAGACTAAAACATCAAATCAACCGATGCAACCAAGACCGAGTTCGCAATTTAAAAATTCTCTCAAACAATGCAATTATTGTAAGAAACCGGGTCACCTGATTTCAGAATGCCGAAAAAGGGAGTATAATAATAGTCAAAGAAGTCAACACCCACAAAATCAACGCGCAGTAGTTCCTTCCGCAAAAATTAATAATTTAAACTCAGAAGCGGCCGAGGTGTTGGACAAGTCTTCGGAAACCGCTTCAGTCCACTCTTACAATGTCCAAACAGCGGTACCAAATCTAGAAGCACTACAACTGTAAATTCTACCAACTTCGAAAAACACACTTCCTTCTATCCAGTCCATCGGGGACAATTTCGTGACGCTAGCACTCAAACTCTAGCCACACCCACAGAAGAAGTATCAATTCAAACTCAATCAAATCCTAAATCTCTTTCTAACTCTAAGCCTAAATCTAAGTCTAAATCCAAATCTAAATCGATGTCAAACTCAAATCTTAAATCTATGTCGAACTCATATTCTAAATCTATTACAAACTCAAATGCTAAATCTATGTCAAACTCAAATCCAAAATCTTTGTCAAACTCAAATTCTAAATCTATGTCAAACTCAAAATCTATGTATACTGAATCTATTACTATTTCTACGCTAAACGTACCTCCAGAAAATCTACTACATTGCCAATTTCACATTGAAGGTAAACCGGTAACATTACTCATCGATACAGGAGCCGCTATATCCGTCCTTAACAAGGAACATATTGGTAGTGCCCCTCTAGACCAATCGTGCGTCGTATCAATTGTAGGTATATCGGGTAACCAATCTTCTATTCAAAGCTTCGGAAAAGCTCAAATATCTCTAGATCATTTCCCAAAATTTAATTTTCATATAGCAAACCTCAATATTCAAGCAGACGGTATCTTGGGCAATGACTTCATGAGTAAGTTCAATGTCAATATCTATGTACAATCAAAAATTATGCGTATACGAGATCGCAGTTACAAATTATTTCATATTGAAGAGAAACCAACAGAATCCGTAGATAACAAACAGTACATTGGCCAACGAACCGAAACTGTTATCACATGCTATACTAGTGATATTCAAAGTGGACCCGCCTTAATCGAAAAACAAACCATTTGCGATGATGTTACTATTCCTAACGCCTTAGTCACAGTAAAAGATAACAAATTCTTAATTACCTGTGTAAATTCCGGTAACAATGATAAACTTGTGCTAACACCTAAAGTCCATGCATTTGAACTAGTTACAATTGAATCTTCGAATAAAATCCCAATAAACTCAACAAACAAACAAACGTTAACGGATAATCGAAACAAAGTAGACAAACTCATTCGCAGAGATCACCTCAATGAAGAAGAAAATCAATCTTTGAGTAAAATTATCATGGAATTCTCAGACATCTTCATCACAGAAAACGAACCCTTGACATTCACAAATCACACCAAACACACAATCCCTACTACATCAGACACACCGATTAATACAAAAACTTATCGATTTCCGTATGTGCATCAACAAGAAGTGAAATCTCAAGTCGAAAAGATGCTAGATCAAAATATTATTCAGCCAAGTTCATCTCCTTGGAGTAGCCCTATTTGGGTTGTCCCCAAGAAACTAGACGCGTCAGGGAAACAGAAATGGCGTATAGTCATCGATTATCGCAAACTTAACGATATCACTATAGGAGACAGTTATCCTTTGCCCAACATAACCGATATTCTAGACAAACTGGGCCATTCAATTTATTTCACTACCTTAGATCTTGCCTCGGGATTCCACCAAATTGAACTTGACTCTAAAGATATCCCAAAAACAGCTTTCAACACACCATACGGACATTATGAGTTCCTTAGAATGCCATTTGGTCTGAAAAACGCACCTGCAACGTTTCAACGTGCTATGGACAGTGTTCTCCAAGGCTTACAAGGTGAACGTTGTTTTGTCTACCTAGATGATATAGTAGTATTCGCATCAAGTCTCCAAGAACACGAACAGAAACTTACCGAAGTCTTTAACCGACTTAGAAAGAACGGTCTTAAAGTCCAACCAGATAAGTGTGAATTTATGCGGAAAGAAGTAGCTTATTTGGGACATATTATTTCTAGCGACGGTGTGAAACCAAATCCAGACAAAGTTAGAGCAGTTAGAGAATTTCCAGTTCCTAAATCGTGCAAAGATATAAAATCATTTTTAGGCCTTGCAGGCTATTACCGAAGGTTCATTCCAAATTTCAGTAAAATCACGAAACCACTAACAGGACTCTTGAAAAAGGACGTTCCATTCGTATGGGAAAGTAATCAACAACAAGCGTTTGATACCTGTAAGAACATTCTTACGACGACCCCTCTTTTACAATATCCTGATTTCAGCAAAGAATTTATTCTAACCACCGATGCCTCTATTCATGCAATAGGAGCAATTCTCTCCCAAGGTCCAATCGGCAAAGACTTGCCAATAGCGTATGCTTCACGAACTCTAAATAAAGCAGAATCGAATTATTCTACCATTGAGCGCGAATTATTAGCCATCGTGTGGGCGGTAAAACACTTCCGGCCATACTTATTTGGACGAAAGTTCAAAATTGTCACAGACCATAAGCCTTTGACATGGTTATTTTCTATTAAAGATCCCGGCAGTCGTCTAGTTCGTTGGAGACTAAAATTGGAAGAATACGATTACGACATCGTTTATAAAGCTGGCAAAGCTAACACTAATGCGGACGCTCTTTCTCGTCCACCTATAATGAATTCTAATATTATCGATCTGACACAAGACGACTCTACCTCTATCAAATCCGACGATTACCTTCAACTAAATTTCGAACATTACTTATCCTTAAAATCATCAGACCATTTATGCATCAACAATCCCCGTTTAAAAATCTCTGCTAATCAACTACTAGATCAACGACATAAAAACATTTATATTCCAACATCTTGCAATCATCATGATCACAACAACCTCTATAATGAAGCCATATCATCATGTTCACAAGTAGAATCTTACTTAAGAAAAACAAATTCACTTTATGATGTAGACCTATTAGTTTCGGACAAAAAACAAAACCTATATTTCAGTTATACTAGACCTAATCACTTTGATCCTTGGGACAGTGAAAGTTATTTTAAATCCCTCTTATCTTGCCTTCAGAAACATAAATTGAATATACTCTATGTTCCCGACCTTAAAAATGATCATACTTGTAAATTACTACCTAACGAACAACAGCGTATTACAGCATACCTGGCTGAAGCTTATGATTGTGAAATTCATATCTGTGAAAATAGAGTAAAATACCCTACTGCAGAGGAAATCCCAAATATATTAAAAACCTATCATGACGAACCAATTTCTGGACATCGTGGTATAATTGAAACGCAGAGAAAAATCCGCGACGAGTTTTTCTGGAAAGGGATGACTAATGACATCAAAAATTATATTGACTCCTGTCTTGTATGCCAACGTAATAAAATACAGCGAAAAAACTTCCAAGCTCCTATGATAATTACATCACAATCAACTGAACCATTCGAACGAGTGTCTATGGACCTTGTCTCTTATTCAGACATCAGCGACAACAACAATAAATATGTTTTAACTCTTCAAGATGACCTAACTCGATTCGTACAAGCCTATCCTATTCCCGATAAAGAAGCCGTAACTGTGGCTAAAGAATTAATTTATTTTTGTCAACATTACGGTGTCCCTAAAAGATTTCATTCCGATCAAGGCACCGAATTCATGAATAACGTTTTAAAACAATTAACAAAATTCCTCGGTTCTAATCATACTTTCAATACTGCATACCATCCTCAAACAAATGGCGCCCTTGAAAGGTTCCATGCTACCTTACGCGATCACATTCGAATGTATCACAGTCGTCGTCTTAAAAACTGGGATAAAATAATACCTTTTGCCATCATGTGTCATAATACCTCAGTTAATAGTTCCACTAATTACACACCTCACGAGTTATTATTTGGTTATAAACCACGTCCATTCTATAATATTAAAACTATTCCCGCCTACACAGCCTGTGATTATCTAAAAGATTTAAACGAACGGTTAAGAATTGCTCGAGACTCAGCTCTTAAAAACTTACAAGCTATGAAAGAAAAAGCTAAAGATCGATATGATAGTCAGATTAAAAACTTCACGCAGTATCACGTAGGCAGTAAAGTCATGTTAAGGATTCCTAACCCAAATAATTTGGACCCTAAATGGGAAGGTCCTTACCAAGTTATACGTGTTGGTTTCAATCATAACTACGTAATTCAGAAAGCCAATCGTAACCAACTTGTGCATGCAAACAGGCTCAGACCATACCATTTGCATGAAACCTTAGTTTAGTAATAATATTTTTCTTATATTAGTATAATTAATTTAATCTTAAATTTAGACTCTAGTTTTGATTTTACTCTTACAGGGTCAGCTGTACAACGGCTCAATCCTCTAATCCCTATAACTTTTACAATATTATGCAAAACCCTTACATTAGTTTCGTAATCTGCTCAATTCTAAAATTATTTTTATACATTCTTCTCTACAAGTCCTATATCTATATTAAGAATTACATTATAAGTAAACATAAGGTCAAGTTGCAATTTAACCAAAATCAAATTCTATCGCTTTCAGGGCAACCACGGGAATCGTTGCCAATCTAACTCAACCGCTGCCTACACATGCCGGATTATTTTATAAAGAAGAAGGCTCTATCTCCGTATCTGATGACTCATGGAAACTTATCGTTTACCGTGATCTTAAACCACTATTTATCGCTCATGAATCCTTAAAACGTTTAGCCTCTAGATTCGAACAATTTTATGTAAAGTACCCCGCTTTTCCTAATGTTCTCTCCACTAAATCGTATCTTAAGACTAACCTCGATAAAATAGACAATAGACTTTCTGAACTAAATATTTACTTAGGTAAGAACTCTAGACAGAAAAGAGAACTTTTAGATGGACTCAGTTCCTTGTTGAAATACCTCATTGGTACTCCAGATGCCAAAGATGCGAAACATTACGACGAATGTATTAATATGCTTGAGAAACGTGAACTCGATCTTACTTCTTTAATGCAGAAACAAATTCAAATAACGTCTAGCACTATTAAAAATTTCAACGAAACGATATTTAAAATCTCTTATGATGAACAAGTCATCAACGAAAACATTGATCGTTTAAATCAATATCTTAATAGCACCTCTAAAACTATTTTCGATTTAAAAGTTACGCTAGATCTTTTATGCTAGATTTAGTTATGCTAGATCTAATAAACAACTAGTTAGCCCTGTTACTATAGATAATATTAATAAAATCTTAGATTCATCTCAACTCTCTGCCTATGTTTACTCAAATAGATTAGTTTATATATTAGATTTCCCACTCATTAAACCTGAATCCTTAAAACTATACCATATCTATTCAATCCCTATCCAACATCCCAATTCCTCACTCTATACCACCATCCTACCAGAGCATAAGTATTTGGCCACAAACCCTAGCGGTGAACACTACGTATCCACGAGCTCATTGGACAACTGCAAGACATACGCTGAAAGAAGAAGCGTGTGCCGAGATATCATCGTCTACAACTCTGATACACGACCTGTTTGTGAGCTACAAATCCTACTCAGTGTCTCAAACGACATCCCAAGCATCTGTACAACTACAACCTTCGCTGCACAAATCAACACATTCCAACGCTTGGAAAACAACAGATGGCTCTACATCCTCAGCAACGCAACACAGTGCATCCTTCAATGTAACAATCAAGTCTCGCATCACAATATCTACGGTTCAGGAATTATTACCCTCGAAGAAAACTGCAAACTTCACACTGGATACAGTACTCTATCAGCACACCAAAGCAGAGAAGACAACGTCACATTTCCTATTATAGTTCCTGACATCAGAACTGAAGATTGTTTCGACGAAACTGAAGATCATCATTTTCCAAACCTTCTGCCTATCTCAATCAACGAAACACCATTGGACTCACTCAACAATCTCAAACATCAACTAGATAAACATAACGAGGACATCCAGAAGATAAAAGAGAAACCTTTCATCCAACGACATCAGAATAGATTTTCTTGGTTCTACTTCACATCAGGAACCCTCATGTTATTATTTTTAATGTATAAATTATTCAGAAGATGTCTAAAATTTACAAATACTTTTGGTTGCAATAATGATGACAACCACTGCATCCAGATCTTCAACAACTGCTTCGGAAGAACATCACGACGACACCATCGATCAACACATCTCGTCCAGAACATCCCGATGACCACGTTGAACCAGACCACAACATCATGTATTTCCGAAGATGACAGCGACGACAATTCCTCCACTCCAAAAAGATTCGGCGCTAACGCCCAATCTTTATTCTAGGTGGGGAGGTGTTATATAATATAACATTCTTTCCTATATGCTTGTATACTTGTATTATTTACCTATACTATATTAATATTGTTTACTTCATTTATCTTTTACTCTTTGAACCCTATTTTAGTAATGATCTATGTAATGTATTATTGTTATCTAATGTAAGTAGTTGAAAATTAGGGCATCCAGATCAGATCAGAGATCTGGATGCCCTATTTTCCAACAAATTTTCAAACATTTTAATCTTCTATTCACATATTATTTACCTAGATCCAGCTCCCCCAATTCTCTATTCAAAATGAGGCATCTATTCAAAATAGATCATTTCGAATAGATGTTCAAATGATAATTATTTCTATTCAAAATTATCGACTCAGAACGAGCTGTTTGATAATAATTTACATGATGTTGCTATTGATTGACATTCATTCAATTTTATGTATTCACTTTCAGATTACATCCTTATAACCCACAGTTGTCAGTTGTCTTTAAAAGAAAAAAAATCATAATCATTCTAATTGTTCATTGTAAAATTATGACACCCATTCAACTAGGTATTCAAAGACACGCGTATGAAATTCGAGCAACAGTCGGTATAATCTATACGACACGATAGCCTAACGAAAATGGAATGCGCTCGCACCGCTCCATCGCGCTACCTTTATATTTATATGTCGTGCAGTGGTTATTCACTTTAAATTTTATGACATAGAAATAAAATGCAAAATAAATTTAGAATGATTATATTTAAATATCAATTACATTAAAGTTGAACTTAACTTTTTAACTATTTTAGTAACTAAACATTCAGTTTCACTCATGATTTCATCAGAATCACTTCGTACTAAGTATTGTATATTCACACTTGCATTATCAGGGTCACTGTCTATTTCTTCTGTGTTAAGACTACCATCCACATCATGTACAATTATTTTAATTATTCGTTGAACATGCCCGGGCTCTTTACACATGATAAAGGATTTGTTTTTAAAAGATTTACGTATCTTTATTTTCTTCTTCTTGTTTTTTAATGTTTTCTTTTCTATTTCTTGCTGTCTACTCTCTTCACATGCTTTTGCTGCCACTTCAGCGTACCAGCTTTCTTGGTCTTGAGCATAGTAAAATGGATTTAGAACTGGATCAGAGCTATCTATCAAATTCTGAAATAAAAAATGATATTGATGAATGATTTTGTATCATTAAACAGCACCAAATATTTATTCAGTTGCTGGTCACTTAGATACATACATTACATTGTTGATTAATGTTATCCGAAACAGGACTGTAGGATGGTGAGATTGACATATTTATTTATATGTCCAGACTTTTTTACACACCTGGAAAAAAAGATTCTACATTAATATTTCATTTTATTATTCGTTTTGAAAACAACACTTATCATATCATTGAAACAAAGTGTTGTGTAGAAATATTGACAGTGGTGTACCAGACACCTAATAATAGGTTCACCTATTAACGCTTTTAAATCAAGAAATATATTAGTTACACTTACCAATATTTCATGATATTAACGTTCTATCCAGTCATATGCAGAAATTAAATGATCGATTTTAATTAATTTCTCTCAATTTATATAAAACTTAATTTTAATACATAGAGTTCAATATCGTATATTTTTGTTAGATGTTAATATTGTATACAAAAATGGTATGGTGAAATTGAAACCGCAGACATTACGACGCCTAACATTTTATTGTTTATCGAAAATATATATCGACAAAATAATACTACTGTCTTTTTGTTCACGATAATCGTTTTCATACATTTTATTCGCATGATTTGGCAAGCAAAATCATGGTATGTTAATAGTATATCAGCGTTAGCTAACTTGCAACGTAGCCGAATTCTTTTTAAGGAGACGGGTCATAACAATTTATCAATATCGACATACAACTATTAAGCCTGGTTTTACCTGCTATTATTATAAAGATTATAAATAAATATTTTTTTGTTATTGATTTATTTTTTAAATAGCTTAGATGTAGCTCTATGCTGGAATAAAACGCAAGATTTACTTAATCGATCTGATTATTAGTTGGTACCTACAATTAGTGAGCATCGACACGTTTTACGTTTTCATACAATTGTTCAACTTCTTCTATATTCATAAAAACTAAAATTAGATTGAAATAAGTTATCATAGTAATTGCTAGAAAAAAATAAGATAAATACAAGCTTATTCTTACATACCGAAATATGAGATTCTCACTAGTCATATATTATCTCCATTCCTCCACGTGTCTAGAAGTTGCATGCGAGCGTGCAAACCGCAGCGTTTGTACCGTCCGTCGCCCGGCGTCGACAACATTCAGCATAAACAACAAATCTTCAAACTTTTATTTCTAAATATGAAATTCCCCTATTGTTTATTTAAGTAAGTATCTATATTCATCATTCGTCTACATTATCTATACATATAATAATCTACACTAATTTTATATAGAGGAAAGATTTGTATTTTTGTATGTTTGTAACGAATAAACTCTAAAACTACTTAACCGATTTCGATGAAACTTGGCACACAAACAAATAAACCATAACCATATGGCATAGGACTTTTTATCTCAGTATTAAGTTCCTGTGGGATAATTTAAAACTTTAACGCGAGCGAAGCCATGGGTAAAAGCTATCTTATATAATAATACTGTAAGCTTAAAACCTTAACCGCTACGATTTGTACGCTTGTGTATGCAATTGTCAATTTTTGCAAGTATGCAGTTTTACAAATTTGGATTGAATGATGTGATTTTAGGCCTATAAAAACGCGTTGCAAATTACTCTCCGGTACAATTCCTCTCTGGAACGAATCCTCTCTACAAGGATCAACGCTCCGAGCTCCTAATCAAGCTACCTGTCTGAGCGCCTACAAGCATCAAGAATGTAAGTATCTATTCATAATCATATCTAACTATTAAATGGTCAGAGCAATGTATTAATTGATATATTCAAATATTCGAATGTTGACCGTCAATATTGTGATGCTTTTCTGTGATGCAGGTTCGATTCCTGCACAGATCAAATAAGTTAATTTGTGTTGAAAAAATGTAAACTAAGTACCAGTTACATAATTATTTTAATTTATTTCAACTATATTATTATGAATGCTTTGTAAAGATTGGATAGTAGAGGGTTCCATTCTCGTAACTTTTCAAGTCTAACTGTGACTTATAGTCTGATCGTTGTTTCTTATCTCTGTAGCATAGATAGAGTATTCTAGTTTGATGTTAGGACAATGTGTCTGTATACCAAGCGTTGTATTCGTACTTCATCGATTTGTATAATGCTCAATATTAGATTTATACATATAAATATTTAGAGATACAACGAAATCTAGTCAACATAAACACCTATACATATATAGAAAATAAAATTATCGATTACAGTGCACTAATGATATATTTCAATATTTGTTCACAGGTCGAAGCTACTCGCCAACGATCTCTTCCTCTCCAGCGACGACTCTGAAGCGGAGGTGAAGCCGAAGAGGAAGTCGGAGGACAAGAAAATGAAGAGAGACCGATCCGGCAAGTCGAGTGAAGGATCTAGTTCGAAGAAGTCCAAACCGACTATCTCCCCAATTTCTCCACCAGCACGCGTTACGGCCAATGACTTATTCGCTGACGAAGACAGTGACAAGAATGAATGTGTTAAGAGCTCCACCAAAACGGGTAATGTCCCACCTATACATTCTTATTTTATGAAAAGGCAGTCGAAGGGCTATTCTCGCCAAATTAGTGAGACGAAAGAAGGGAAATATTACGTCGAGGTAAAAATATATGATGCCGAAGAAATAAAAAAAATTATGCCGATAAATAGATGGCGGTATGCTATTACTAGCATAAAAACGAAACTGGATGAAGATAAGGAGTCTTGGCACCATATAAAAGAGTTCATCTTAACGACCCAAAAAGATTTTAAAAATTGTCCGCTGTCGTACTTAGGATCCTACGAAACTTAACGATTTAACCTATTGTTAATCAATTCATTATTCCTGTACACATTTTTTATATTACACGATGCATAGTTATATCTCTATATACATATAATCATATTTATCCCGGCATTAGCTTTAATTCATAGGGTAATTCAATGTATTTTTGGTTACTTCATTATATTTTATAATTATTATCATTGTATTTTTTTCTTTGTTTCACAGCTTCTACACACCCCACTAATAAATCAAGATCTAGAAAAATAAACTGTGACAAATGTGAAATATTAATTCCAGAAAATCAGTATTCCTATCATATGAGAACTAATATACATAAAGCAAACTGTTTATTGAATACCAAGTTCGCAAATATTCATATTATTGCGACAGCATTCAATAACAGAATAATGACATACAGATTGAATGTCACTCAGGAAGACGAGTACCTCGGTCTAGAGGCGTTCCTGAGTGATCACCAAACCAATATAGTAGAATTGATTACTATGTCACTAAATAAACACAATTGCATAAAAGTTAATTTCGAATTGTTTGCCTATTTTATGCTACCAACTTTAGAAGAAAAGCAACTAAAGTCATTTAATACCAAATACAATATTATCTATAAAAACACTGATTTGAATGAATTATTAACTAAAGTAATGAATGCATTGAACGAGAAATTAACAGAGTTCCAACACTGTCAATCTGGTTGGATGTTTGTTTCTATGAGTCATCTCGAAATTAATATAAATAAGTATTCACCTATGAGGGGTGGATCTTATATAGATCTACCACCAGCTATTAAACATTCTAGAAGTTGTATTAATATAAAAAACGAAGATGATTGTTGTTTTCTATGGAGTATAGTTGCTGCATTATACCCAGCGAAAAATAACGTATGCAGAACAAGTTCATATCCTCATTATTCTTCAGTTTTAAATATAGAAGGAATGTCATTCCCACCTACAATGAATGATATTAAACAGTTTGAGAAAAACAATCCAAATATGAGTGTAAATATATATGGTTTGCAAAATAATATTGTAACTGGGCCTCTTTATGTATCGAAACATAAGAGAGAACATCATTTTAATTTACTATATATTGAATACAATACTGTCGGACACTATTGTTTAATTAAAGATCTTATACGTCTAGTACGACGTCAAGTAACTCATTATAAAGGTAAAGTTTATTTATGTGATACATGTTTACAATTTTTCAATAGCGAAACAAGATACAAGTCTCATAACTGTTCTAAGATATTGTCTATTTTGCCTGAAAAAAAATCTATATTGAAATTTAAACATTTTGAAAGGCAGCAGAAAATTAATTTCATAATTTATGCTGACTTCGAATGTATGTTAATTGACTGTAATGAAAGTAACTCTTTAAACACTCGGAAACTAAAGATACATCAACCTTCATGTTTTGCTTATTATATTTGCTGTGCACATAATAATGAATTAAATAAGTATGTCTCATACAGAGGTACAGATTGTGTGGAAATATTTGTTAAATATTTAATAAAAGACGCTAAACGTATACATAGAATTTTAAGTAATAAAAAGTCGATGACTCCATTAACAACTGAGCAAGAGATGAATTATCGGAACTCGAATACATGTCACATATGTAAACAACTATTGCTTAATGACAAAGTCCGAGATCATAATCATATTACAGCTGAGTATCGTGGAGCAGCGCACTCCCATTGTAATTTGATGTATAGAATTTGTTCATTCATTCCTGTTGTCTTTCATAATTTGTCTGGATATGACTCACATTTATTCATTCAAGAGTTAGCAAAGTATGAAGGTACTATTAACATTATACCAAAAACTAAAGAAAAATACCTCTCAATAACGAAAGTAATAAAGACAGAAAAATATGATCATCCTATTCAGATAAAATTTATTGATTCTTTTCAATTTCTTAGTTCTAGTTTAGATGTATTGAGTTATAGTTTATCAGAAAACGATTTTGTAAACTTATCAAGAGAGTTTAGCGATAAAAGAAAATTTGATCTAATGAGAAAAAAGGGTGTTTATCCTTATGATTATATCGATTCTTGGTCCAAATTTGATGAGACGCAACTTCCATCAAAGTATCATTTCTATAACAGTTTATGTAAGAAACATATAACTGATGAAGAATATTTACACGCTCAAACAGTCTGGAATGTTTTCAGAGTTAAATCTCTTGGTGAATATACAGATTTATACATAAAATGTGATGTACTTTTATTATGTGACATATTCGAAAAATTTAGAGAAACAAGCTTACATTACTATAAGTTAGATCCAGCTTATTATGTTACTTCACCGAGCTTAAGCTGGGATGCAATGCTTCTATATACTGGCACTGAACTGGAGTTAATAAGTGACTTGCAAATGTATGAGTTATTAGAAAAAGGAATTCGTGGTGGGCTGGCACAGTGTTCTCGACGTCATGCCGAAGCAAATAATAAATACTTACCACATTTTAACGAGTTAGAACCTAGCAGTTATTTAATATACCTTGATTGTAATAATCTGTATGGCTATGCTATGATGAAGAAGCTTCCTATATCAGAATTCAAATTTTTAACTCTTGAAGAAATTAGCAACTTTAATGTAATTACTATCTCTGATGATAATGATTACGGTTATATTTTGGAAGTAGACCTAACTTATCCGAACTATTTACATAACAAACATAAAGATTTACCTTTCGCAGTTGAAAAATTAGTACCACCTTACGGAAAATCAGCAAAATTGATTGCGAATCTTTATGATAAGCATCATTATGTGATTCATTATGTTCATTTAAAAGAGTGTTTAAAAAATGGTCTGATTTTAAAAAAGATTCATTGCATACTTAGCTTTAGACAAGAATGTTTTCTCAAAAATTACATCGATCTCAATACCAGACTTCGTCAAAATTCCAAAACTGCATTTGAGAAGGACTTTTTTAAATTATTAAATAATGCGATATTCGGAAAAACTATTGAAAATAAGCGCAAGCAAGCTGATGTTAAATTAGTAACGAAATGGAGAGATACCACCAATAAAACAAACAAACATCTTGATGCTGAAAAATTGTTAGCTAAACCAAACTTAAAAAGTGTATCAATATTTTCAGATAATTTTATAGCTGTAGAATTATATCATGAAAAAGTTGTTTTAGATAGACCGATTTATATAGGATTCACAGTTTTGGAATATTCTAAGCAACACTTATACCAGTTTCATTATGATTTTATAAAGAAAAAATATGGAAATAATGCAAAGCTATGCTATACTGATACCGATAGTTTGTTATATTTAATATATACAACTGATTTTTATCAAGATATGCATGATGATCTTACCAAGTTCGATACTAGTAATTTTGCAGTAAATAATCCTTATCACATACCACAAACTAATGCAAAAGTTCCCGGATTATGGAAACATGAGATGGGTGATGATTTAATTATAGAATTTGTCGGTCTACGAGCTAAATTATATTTTATAAACAGTCTCAAAACTCAAATTAAAAAAGCTAAAGGTGTTTCCAAATCTATTACAGACAATCTAAAATTGAATGATTACAGCAATGTTCTGCTGACCGATAAAGCGCTAAGATGTAAAATGAATATGATAAAATCAATTAAACATGTTTTATACTCCCAACAAGTAGATAAACAAGTTTTAGATAGAAACGATGATAAAATTCAAATACTACAAGATCAAATTCACACATTACCCTGGGGTCATTGTGATTCTATGTTTTTAGATTATTCCAGTGATACGTAATCCACTGTTCTAAATTAATTTTATTGTATAGAAATGATGTATGAATAATTATTTTAGAATAAGTTATGTACTATAAATGAATATATTACGCTACTATTATGAGTGAATGTATACGCTATGATGAACATTTATAATAAAATGATATTTCCTAAACAAATGGACTTTTATTCAAACGTATTCAACTTCCTAAACGTTATCATCAAATTGTAAGTTCATGCTTGTTCTATGATGAGGTTCATGTAGTAACGAGTATATAAGTGTACGTTAGGTGGAAATAAGATTAATATACACTATGAAGTTGATCAAACAACCCGTATCTCTCAATGTTAATAATATAAGATTAAGTGACTCTGTTCACCACATCAGACATAGCGCTTTACTGCCAAATACTATTCGCTGTATAATATGTGGCCCATCAAACTGTGGTAAAACGAATGTTATGATTAGTTTACTGCTGCACGCAAATGGACTCAAATTTAAAAATCTTTATCTTTACTCTAAAACTTCTTTTCAACCAAAATACCGTTTCTTGGTCGAAGTATTAAAAAGGGTGCCACAGATTAACTTTTACGAGTTCAATAATGACAAAGATGTAATTTCTCCGAGTGAAGCTTTAACAAATTCTGTATTTATATTTGATGATGTTGCTTGTGAAAATCAAATAAATATTCGCAATTATTTCTGTATGGGTAGGCATAAACAAATAGATTGTTTCTATTTGTCTCAAACCTATTCTAAAATTCCGAAGCAATTGTTACGTGACAATGTTAATTTTCTTATTATATTCAAACAAGATGATGTAAATTTAAAGCATATTTATGAAGAGCATGTTAGTTCTGATTTACAATGGAAAGAGTTCAAAAATATTTGTCAAACTGTTTGGAATAAACCTTATCATTTTCTACTTATTAATAAAGAATCGTCATTGAATAATGGAAGATACGGACAGAATTTTGATATGTTTTTTAAATTTGACTGACTGTTTACATATGCATACATATAAGTAATTAACATTTAAAATCAAATTCAGTATAATTTGTTCCTTAGCTGAATGCAGTTGTTATAATAGGTATAACATGGAGAAACATATTAAAATAGAATTAATGAAGTCTGTAGATTCCATAAAGAATAAAATAAAACAAATGAAGGATCAGGAACACTCAATGAACTTGTCAGTTGATAAAATGCTAAAACCTGTCACAGATCCTCTTAAAACCCTAGTTGATTCGAATAAAGCAATAGAAAAAACACAAAATGTAGAAAATACACACTCTAATTTTGAAGACAAGGAATTGAGTGATATTAATACTAGCTCATCTACAAAGTTTGAAGAATGCTACGATCCAGAACCGAATTCTGTGCAGTTCGTTAAAAAGTCTCCCCAGACGGAATTATTGGAAGATTTAGAAATATCATTAGAGGGTCATGATATTCATGATATTTATGAAGGGGTAAATATACCATTTGGAATAAGAAGTGCAAACAAAACATTACTAATGGGTAATTCAATAGTTTCATTTTCTAAAATAGATAGTGTGAATGATGATAATGTAACTTTAATTAAAGTTGGCGATAAAACCTACAATTTAACCCCTGGTTTAAAAGAACTTTTGCTTCGAAGAAAACCCGATTTAAAACTAATATCGAGCAAAGATAAACTTGTCTACAAGGATATGTTGCATTATACAAATGCACATAAGAGAGATTTCAATCCTAATGGACAAATTAGAGGCGATAAAGGTATAAAATATCGCGAAATAATTAGGCCATTGTTTTCTGAATCGTTAAACAACAATATTGTCACTATATTTGGAGGAAGCTTACCAACGCTAAAGAAATACAAAAATAACACTGACTTAGTATATTGGGATGATCCTAACGAACTGGTTGACAGATTGAAACTATTAATTGCTTCCCGAGATGCTGGTAATACAAACCATGATAATGAAATTTTATCAATAATCGAAGAATTAAAAGAAGCTGATATAATTAAATAATAAATAGTCATAATAATATCCTTTTTATTCAGTATAATAGCTGAGTTCAAGACAAGTATACTGAATTGTGAACATGAGCAAAGCTGACGTGGTAAACGAAATTCATAAAAATGTGAGGGTGAACTATCCACGAAGACATGTTATCATGAAAGATATAGATGACTTATGGCAAGCAGACTTAATTGATATGCAATCAATTTCAAAAGAAAATAAAAATTACACATATATTCTTGCCGTTATTGATACATTTTCGAAATATGCTTGGGCCTTTCCTATGAGAAGTAAAACCAAAGAAGATGTGTGTAACTCTTTCAAAACTTTGTTGGATAAAGGACGTGTTCCTAAAAATCTGCAAACGGATAATGGAGCAGAATTTTATAATAACAAATTTCAAAAGCTTATGAAATCATATAATATCAACCATTATTCAACCTTCTCAACAAAAAAGGCTTCAATAGTTGAACGATTTATCAGGACATTGAAATCTAAAGTTTATAAGGAATTTAGTTTAAAAGGCAATTACAATTGGATAAATAATACCCTAAATGATGTTATTTACAAATACAATCACACTCACCATCGCACTATTAATGAAATCCCTGCTAATGTGGACAATATTAATAAAAAAATGATATTAGAAAGGTATTTAAAGTTGCTAAAAAAATATAATTTAAAAAGCAAGTTCAAACTAGGTGATTATGTGCGTATCAGTAAATACAAAGGAACATTTGAAAAAGGTTACACTCCCAACTGGTCAACAGAAATATTTAAAATTCGTAAAATACAAAAAACAACTCCCATAACTTACTTAATTGAAGATACAATCAGAGGTTACCCTATTTTAGGCGCATTTTATACACAAGAACTTCAAAAAACAAAACATCCTGATGTATATCTAGTTGAGAAAGTTCTTAGAAGAAAAGGTAACAGAGTGTTAGTAAAATGGTTAGGTCTATCTTCAGCTGAAAGCAGTTGGATTGATAAATCGAATGTAATATTATAAATAATATTAACAACAAACTCGAATCGCATAACTATTTATTAAAGTATTTAAACCAGAATCATCAGTCTTATAATGTGTTTTGGAGAGAGTAGTCTTCTCAATTGGCTTATTAATAATTTACCATTTGAATTACACTTACCAGGATATAATTACTGTGGCCCTGGTACTAAATTAATAAAAAGACTTGCACAAGGAGATAACGGTGTAAATAAGTTAGACGAATATTGCAAAGATCACGATATTGCATATCACAAGTCATCAAACTTGAAAGATCGACATAAAGCTGATTTAATTTTGTTAAAAATGGCGAAACAGCGAGCAGTTGCTTCCGATGCCAGTATAGGCGAAAAACTCGCGGCACGCTTAGTAAGCAAGGCTATGACGGCAAAAATTAAAACTGGTTCTGGTTCTCCAAAATTTACATCTAGAAAAGGATTAAAAAGTAAATTAAAAACTGTTATTACAAAAGCAAAAAGACACATAAAAAAATTAAAACCTAAGAGCAAGAAAATGGCTATAGAATTAGCTATTGCAGCTACCAGAGAATTAGCTGATGATTCATCGATTAAGCTCCCGCGTGTTATTCCTATTCCAAAAACTGGGGGAGTACTACCTCTGATTCCTATTTTTGCGGGATTATCAGCGGTAGGAGCTTTAGCAGGCGGTGTCGCTGGTATTGCCAAAACCATAAATGAATTCAAAATGGCTAAAAAGCTGTATGAGGAATCGAGGAGACACAATGAAAAAATGGAAGCTCTATGTATTGGGAAAGGACTACACCTTAAACCACATAAAGGCGGCCTTGGAATTTTCGTATCAAAAGAAAAAAACTAAGATATCGGCTACCCAAACGGGCCTTAACTAACTTTGACATTTTAAAGTATGGAAATAGAATTCCTCATTTTAGAGGTGTCTTTATGAGAGATGAGCTCCCTAAATATCCGTATAAAAAAGAATGTGGAGTTATTAATTTAGATAGTTCAAAAAATCCTGGTTCTCATTGGGTAGCCTATGCAAAATATAATGATTATGTTGAGTATTTCGACAGTTACGGAAATCTTAAGCCTCCAAAGGAATTTATAAAATATGTAGGTTCTAACATTCAATATAATTATGAAAATATACAACGTGATCACCCCTTCAACTGTGGACATCTATGTTTAAATTTCTTAGAGAGATTTTGGTATAATCAAGAAATAAAATAAACAGGATCATTTAAAAGAGTTCAGTATGAAAGCATGTCTACTACAGTTACCATCTCTGGAAATAAATCAGAACTGGTCTCGTATTTTCAACCACCTCTTCATTTATCTGATCAATACGAGTGCGGTTTACTATACTTTTCAGTGTTAAAAACAAGACCGAATGTTCCCGTTAATAACAGCAGTTTAACAGCTGTAATCAGAATCGAATGTGATCTTGTGCACGGTTCATACTACAACGGATTACCGACTCATTTTATTCACGAATTCATATCTGATACTGCTTCAAGTCACGGCTACACAGAAATACCCCAGAACGTTATTTACTTCCCAGTGAACAAAAATATAATTTCAGCCATTTCTGTCAGGATTGTAGATCAGTTTGGATACTGTATTGACTTTGGTGAAGAACATATTCAATTACGTCTTCATTTAAGAAAAGCAAAATGATAGTATATGATAAAAACCCTCCAACGAAAATAAAACGTCCTATTCCATCAACAAACGTTAAGGTGCACAGACGTAAGAAAAACGTGAAGAAATTGACTAAATCAAATAAAGATTTTCTTAAAGCTTTAGGGTTTAAAGTATGAGTATACTACAGATTACTGATTTACCACACTTTGATAGTTCAATCGAAAGCTATGAAGTCCATTCATACAATCCCTACAATAACAGCTTTAGAGAAAACGATGAAATCAGAATCCCCATACACCAGCAAGATATATACGTGCTACCATCAGCCAGTTCAATCTACATCGAAGGTCGGGCAAAGCTGTTCGGTAAAGATGGGAATCCGATCAAGAAGACTGTTACGTTCACTAATAACCCTGTTATGCATTTGTTTCAAGACATCAGATACGAAATGAATGGAATTGAAATAGATCGTATAAAAAATTCCGGAATAACATCAACAATAAAGTCATACATCTCATTAAATGAAGCAGAAAGTAAAGTTGCTGCATTATGGGGTTGGAATTTAAACGGGTTCCAAAGTGATGGGCATTTTAGTGTTGTGGTGCCATTAAATAAGATTTTAGGATTTGCAGAGGATTA
The DNA here is from genome assembly GCA_943136025.2 of Agrotis puta. Taxonomy (NCBI): domain Eukaryota; kingdom Metazoa; phylum Arthropoda; class Insecta; order Lepidoptera; family Noctuidae; genus Agrotis; species Agrotis puta. The sequence goes on along the minus strand of OW964184.2, from coordinate 16,713,449 downwards.
CAATAAAATTGTGATAAATTGTAAACACGAACTTATATTGAATAGGAGTAATTCTAACTTAAATAGTATTATTGTTACTGATGAAGTCGTTCAGCTTCAAATAGATATACAAAGGGTTCAGTGGAGAGTACCACATATAAAAGTTTCAGATAGAGAACGTTTAACACTTTTAAAGCATTTAGAAAGAGATAAATCTATTCAGATGGCTTTTAGAAATTGGGATTTATATGAGTATCCTTTACTACCTAAAACCACAAAGCATTCTTGGTCAGTAAAAACTGCTTCTCAATTAGAAAAGCCCCGGTATGTAATTTTTTGCTTGCAGACTAATAGAAAAAGTAATAAATCAAAAGACAGCTCAGTATTTGATCATTGTGATGTGACAAACGTAACGCTATTTTTGAATTCTCAATATTACCCTTATGAACCTTTAGGCTTAAAATTTTCTGAAAATAAGTACAGTATATTATATGAAATGTATGTGAAATTTCGTCAGTCGTATTATAACAGCCCAATCGATCCGTTGCTTGATTTGAAAGATTTTAAAGAAAAAGCACCGCTTTTTATCATAGATTGTTCAAGGCAAAATGACTGTTTAAAAACAGGCCCGGTAGACGTAAGGTTAGAATTTGAATGTTCAACATTGATACCAGATAACACAACTGCTTATTGTTTAATTATTAACGATCGACTTGTGGAATACAAACCGTTAAGTAACATTGTGCGCAGGATATCATGACTGCAATTGTAGATGTTCAAGGTTTCAAAACAGAAGCTAACGAATTTATAATAAAGGAGATTGCAATATTATGTGATAAAAAAATACAGGTATTTCTAATAAAACCTCCATTCCCATTTTACGATTTGACTAAACAAGAACGGCGACAAGTAAGTTGGATTGAGCGCAATAGAAAGATATACTGGAATGAAGGAGTTGTGCCTTACTCAAATTATCAAAATTTGATTATAAATATTTTAAGAGATAAATGCGTTTATGTCAAAGGTTCAGAAAAAGTGTTGTGGTTAAGAAACATTGTAAATAGTGCTAATATTAATAACTTAGAAGATAAAGGTTGTCCTAGTTTATTAAACTTATATAAACAATATGAAAACTCTCATGATCTGTATAGTTGTATTTATCATGATTCAGTATGTGCATTGAAAAACGTTCTCTGTTTAAATAAATGGCGTATAAACAATGTAGTATAAACACTCTAAGTAACTAATAAATTTTTGATATAAATATTTTCTTGTTTTATTCATTAAAGATCGATAATATAGTAATTCCCACAGTTCATGGTTTAATTTTTAAACAGATGTTCGAATCAAAGTATTGATTGTAAGTGAATACAGTGAAAACCATATATGAAAGTACATCGAATGAATGATGTCATACAACATGTGTATCGTTAAAGTAAACAAAAGAGCATGAAGTGGTCCGCTATTTTGTTACATATTTGACGACACGTTTGGCTCAATGGTTAAGACCTGATCACAACAACACAATCAAATGCCAGATTACACGTTCTTCAACCACAAAGTGTCGTGGGTTCGATTCCCACACGGATAAATTGTTCCGGTCTGGTTTTTGGAGTTTTAGTATAGATGAAGATTTCGCAATAACATTTCATTTAACCGCAAAATATTAAGATCAAGAAACAGATCATATCAGGTTAGAATATTACTCAAAATTAAAATATAATGACTACTCACCCACAGAAAACAGATCAGATCAGGTTAGAACATTATTCCATACATAAAATTATAATAACTACAAGTACCTAGGAAACAGATGATCAGGTCAGATTAAGGTATGGTATTTGAATAAATGAAATAAATGACTGGTAGTCGACATTTCGAATAGAGAATCTTGAATGCATTCATCTATTCGAATAAAGTATTGGAGGTCGGTAAATAATATGTGAATAGAAGATTAAAATGTTTGAAAATTTGTTGGAAAATAGGGCATCCAGATCTCTGATCTGATCTGGATGCCCTAATTTTCAACTACTAATGTACCTCATTTAGCTTAAGACTATTTACTATTCTCACTGTATCAAAGGTTGTCATTAGCTTATTAGTTAATTACTGATAATTTAAGTTCTTATTTACTTTTCCCATCAATTTCTCCATATAAATACGAGTCCTTAATTTTAAGTTAGTTAGTTCTATTTCGACATTCCATTGTAAAACTTATATCCATTATCTAATAAAATAATATTTTATATTTAAAGTCGTTTTTACCGCTATCACATAACAGGGTCCTAAATTGTGAGCTACTAAATTTGATTCCAATAATAGGTATGGCAAAAACGCTTGAACGCACGGAAGTTTGTTCGAGTTTCAACAAGGTCCGAGTAGTAAATGACTCCAGATGTAGTCTGAACAGTGGGCGGGAGGGACTGTCAGACTTGTACTGACTAAAATCCACGGTGTCCTTCAATAGCCCTTTACGTACTAGGGTCACGGTAATCCCTTGGTCCCGCGACCCCAACAGGCTTTGGCCCTCTACAGGCCCCGTCACTATGCTGACACTCTTTGAGGCGCGCGTGGAACACAACGCGCCGTCGACCCGGGCATGGTCCATGGTCGGACAGCGAGTCGCCCATTACTCGCTGCCCGCATGCCCGCGCCTACGGTGGCCGGAGATCGTCCTGCGACGTCCGACGCCGTGGGCGTCTACCACTGCGGCTGGGGTGGAGGGAGGACGCTGTCCTCTCCCTCACGCGGCCCGCCTCCTCCTTCGCGAGCATGACTGCTTCGCAGAAGGAGGCGACTGCTTCCCACTCCGTCTCGCCCCGCAGCATGGCCTCGACCAATGCCGGGCGCGAGAGGTCTCCGCCTAATCAGAGGTCCTAGCATGAATTCTCTGAATGGCCATACTTCATACTTGAAGTATGTAACTTAAATTGTATAGAAAATGAAAAAATGTATCTAGTGTACGAATGAGGAACTTATGCATTAAGTTAATGTCAAAGTTCACGGTTACTTTACGTCTAAAACTTTTGCTAGAGCATCAGGTGTTTTGTCAACTGCACCAAGTTTTGCAGGTTATTTTGAAAATGCAACCGAATGCTAGTGTCGGAGGCGGAATATGGAACAGCATATTTCTTATCTTATCAAAATATATGCTGCAGGCACCCGTTAAACCATTACTTTGTCGAAACAACCAGCGCTAGTTTCTAAATTACCTCATTTCCTCCGAAATAAATAAACTTACAACCCAAAACTGACAGCCGCGTGCCTGTTACAAATAACTACACAACCTATTTAATATTCATAAACACACAAACAATAATTAACAGGTAGGCAACACGTTATCACCGGTACCCGCGACCTTATCGCGCCATCGTGTGCCCCACCCCGCACTTTCACGTCTTTATCTTGCAACTTTATCTTTTTTATATTCTATCTAAAGTCATTTCCCTAGGGCGGGCTCAATTTGCCTTCTAAAACTATCCAAAAACTCACTTACATCGAATTCCGAACTCTACCTTCATAAACTTAAGAGCCAATGTTACCTGTGTCCACTTTCAAAACAGCAAAGTTAGTGGTTACCAGTAAATTACCAATCAGTTGACGTTTCGGAGATCGTAAAAGCAACCAGCGCTTTGAATTTCGGCCGTAAAAAGTTTAGTCGAGTTGAATCGATTTATATCGAGTCGGATATTGTACATCAAACGAGTTTTTTTGACGTTGATTTAGTTTTAAATAAATGTTTGCGGTTTGAATTATTTGTGTTATTTTCAAAAGATTCGATCGATTTGATTTTTTTTTGGTACATACCTAATACATTCATAGTTTACGATAGACCTTTAAATTATTTTAACATTCCCTATCAGATAACAGATGTAAACTTTTAACTAAAGAAATGAATACACTAGCTTTTGCAATTATTTATTTCACCACGAAAAACAATACCTAAAACCTTTAAAACACACATAACCAGATATTCCATAATTAAAAGACTATAAAAACATAAATCACCCTCTATTCCTGGGGAGAGGTCATGAAGGTCCGCAACACCTACATAAAGGCGCGCCCTCACTTGCCACTAAGCCCATGGAAGCACTCATAAATTAACTTTAAAGCCAGGGCTGCACACTCGCACGTCACACACGCATCCCTTACGTCCATAGACAGCATATATTTAGACCATAGACTAAAAATATCCCTTTCAAGGCAAAAATAAACGTTCTGCACTTGAGGGAATGGCTTGACCTTTAGATAAATAGATTAGCCTATATTTGTCGCTGAAAATTTTAATTATTAAAGACACCTATTTATAGAAGACACTGTGACGTCGGGATGGGCCATTTTTAGTTGAAGTTGTCAAAACAAGGTTCCTGAAATTAATCGCCTGAAGCCTGAATGGAAATGTTTATTATGCTCTTTAGAAATCGTTAACTTATTTAGAAATTGGTGGATTAACGATAGTTTGTTTAGTTGTTAATTTTCACTATTCAATAACTGAACGACCTCATCTTCGTGGAACTGTCTAAGCTGGCAACCGTGATTCTGGAACGTAAAGGACTGTTAAAGAAACATGGTAGATTTTAGTCATAACGAGTCTGACAGTCTCTTTCGCTGCACCCAGGGACTCAGGGACTAAAAATAGCCCGAACTTTTTTAATAGATTAGTTGTGTCAGAGTTCTCGCCGTCACGCGAAGTGTGAGCTTACACGATCAATGATAGATATACGATTTTCAGTATGAGTGAGTTGTAATTCTAAAGTCATTGTCAACGAAACAGAAAATTAACCTTATCATATACTTCGAATTTTATCGTTAAACACAAAAAAAAGCTTTCATACAACAAATTGAATTTAAATCCAATCTACATAGAGTCGGTTAAATCAGCAATACTGGACACAACTTCGCTCTTCATCTACTCGTACAAAGTCAACGTCGAGTACAAAAAAAATCGATTAAAAACAACATCACTCGACTAAAAACAACATCGTATTCGATTAAGACAAAGCTGGCCATATTCCGTGCGCGGAGCAGAACACGAACAAAATGAAAACGTTACGGCCATGATTTGTGGCACTAGGCAGCACATAAAAAAACATTGCTCACGACATTCGTATCATACCGCTTGTGTATTTAACTACTGCTGTGAGGTACGAAGGCTTTGTATTTATGTGGACACATGGCCGGAATAAGGTGTGACTTGTTTTTAATTACTCTGTTAGTTATCTTTGTTAGGTCGGAGATTGAAGTATTTCAAAAGGTTGTTGCCTGTTTCAAAATAATCCCACATACATAAACTCACGCCTTCTTCCCATGGGGTTTGCAGAAATTACAGAGCACCACTTACATACTCCTTTCGCATCATCCACATTCATACAAGCATACGAATTGCGAGTACACGCATCCGAATAAAAAATGCGTTTGATTTCTTAGAGCCACCTAAATTCAAACTAAAAAACTTTTGTAACTAATCATTTTCTTTAGGTATGTATCACCCAACATAACAACCGATACAACACAATGCCATAATATCTAATTATAGCACCGGATATTATATGATTGTATAAAAATAATACATAATTAACATTGAAAGTACAACTTGTTACAAAAAGCCTTATCGCGCGACCAGGAATGAGAAGTCGCGCGTTGTCGCAGGTCGCAGGTCGCGCTTATCTGTGACCTGCGCCGGCGCATGTGACCGCTTGGTAAAAATATAAATATTATGGCGATAGTAGAGTAGGCTCTAATTGATATGGTACTTTAATGGTATAATTAATGGCTGGGAGGCTATCATGGATTATGGTAGGGTTGGCTGCAATCAGTAAGGTCTACCACCAAAGAGGAAATGGTGATTCCTCTGTTCTAAGTTCTCTGTTCCTTGTTCCTTTTGTAATGATTCGTCGCATTCCACATTCATGATATTTTACCATGATCAAATGAAAAAAAATATTAAGTAATTATTTTCGCCTACTGATATCTTGACAAAAAAGTATTTTATACCTTTTTTTTTAATAAAATCAAAACAGTGATGAAGTCGAGAATCTATATACAAACGATAGTCGTACGAAAGATCTTTATGGAGTGAATACTACGCCGGGGTCGCGAAACTGTCTTATCAGGTAACCGTAACCCCGGAACGTAAACGGCTCTTGAATAAACACCGTGAATTAAAGTCAGTACGAGTTTGACAGTCCCTTCCAGGACAGGAATGGAAAGACCATAGATATTTTATAAAAGTTAAGGCTTTATAAATTAAGTTAGAGGTGATAATTACTAAATTAATTATTAGATATACTAGGCCTGTTGGTCTAGTGGTTAGTGACCCTGACTGCTATGCCGGAGGTCGTGGGTTCGATTCCCACACAGGACAAATGTTTGTGTGATGAGCACGATCATTTGTTCTGTGTCTGGGTGTAATTTATCTATAATATGTATGTATTTAGAAATATATAAGTATGTTTATCCGTTGTCTAGTACCCATAACACAAGCTCTGCTTAGCTTGGGACTAGATGGCGTTGTGTGATAGTTGTGGATTTTTTTTTTTTTATTACAAACCAAAATGAATCAGCAAGCAGACATACACTCAAGGAGACTATATTTCTTTATCATGGTGTAATCATCAAATGAGTCCTCTTACTCAGGGCGGGGCGGGACTGTCAGAATTGTACTGACTAAAATCCACGGTGATCTTTCAATAGCCCTTTACGTTCCAGGGTCACGGTTACCTGATAAGACAATCCCGCGACCTCATGGAGACTCTTAAAGCAACCCAATTAAATTATTTTCTTTCCAAAATCACCTGCTGTAATTCAGCCTAGCTCAAATACATCAACTTTCAATAACATCCAAACACGAGTTCATAAAATAACGTCGACCAATATTAGTAGCAGCGGTGTAGTGCGGTGCACTGCAGTTACCGGCCTATTACCGGCATAAAAGGGTGATCTTTACGGTTATTGCGCACATTAACCGGTATTGTGGACCATTAACCGGTATTGATATTACTTTGATGGCGTTCGATGGGTAAAAATATAACCGAGTTATTATTGTTATTGTGAATTCGCGTGTTTCAATCGAAATTGTTTAGTACTGTTTTGTTTTAGGATTTATTTTTTTTCGCCCTTTATTTGTCCGCAGGGAAATATTTGGGGTTGTTGTTTTTACGGATTCCAGGTCAAAAGATTTATGCTTAATAAAATATGAAATATTGAAACTGAGTTACAATTTTGGGTCGAATAACAGGGACGATTATTTTTCTAAAGTACCTAATAGATCAGGTGACTAATACCAACCTAAGAAAAAAATAAAGGTTTTATCGTGCCTTGACCACGTATTACATTAGCAAGAGAGAAAACTATACGGAGGAAAGGTTTGTTATAAATCTATACTAATGTTATAAAGCTGGTCGCGAGACTTACGAATTACCGTGACCCCGGAAAGTAAAGGGCTTGAAGGACACCGTGGATTTTAGTCAGTACGAGTCTGATAGTCCCTGCCGCTCTGCCCTGGGTGGTAGGACTCATTTGATGATTTTACCACGATAAAAAAAAAGATGTTATAAAGCTAAAGAGTTTGTTTATTTGGTTGAACGCGCTATTCTCAGGAACTGCAAATTCAAATTGAAAAATTATTTTTTGTTGATAGTCCATTTATCGATGAAGGCTATAGGCTATATAACATGACTTTACGACAAATAGGAACCGAGCAGCAGGGTTGAACCGCATGGAACAGCTACTAATATCTACTATTTATACATGACGAGTATTCAATAAGTAGTAACATTGTATTCGCATACATAAAATTTGTATTGACATGCACAAAACAAACCAGGATTCCTTCTACATCTTCAGAATTAATAAAAGGCTATCAAGTGAACAAAACAACATTGTGAAGCTGCTTTATATTCGCGTCAGGTTGACAGCGCTGTCGAAGTAGCGCTTCAAGCGCTGTGCTCCAAACATTGAGCTGTTTATAAACAACTGGGCCCACAGACCATTGTTTACAACTAACTGAGCTTTAATCTAACTAGTACAATGATCCATCAAGGTGATTAGATAGTTGGATTGTCAATTATTAGAGATAATTTTGATGATGTTATGAACAATGCGAATTAGAATTGTTAATTTGTTTTATTTCATTATAATCTAATGCGTTTTTGATATGGCAGAAACTAGTTTCGAAACCTCTGGGTAGAATTTCTCGTTTTTAAGGAGAACCCGCACAGAGGACCACTCACTCTCAACGAGAGGATGTTTATGTCCCAACTGTTAAACCGGCATGGAACTCCATAGTCACTCTTTTAAAATGCATGAGAAGTTAGGAAACGTAGCCATCCCCGATAAAACAAGCCTGGCATATCTATGTGTTGCCAGAAACGACGAATAACACGAAGATGTGTAAATGAAACGTGAAGCTCCAGTCAACGATGGAGGATTAATTTGAACGCCCTCTATTTCATCTAGAGGACAAAGGATTTCAATCAAGTGTTAGTGTTTTACAATTTACATCACATTGGTTAGAAAACATAGGTACTATGAGACTACAGTGTAGTTTATTCTTCCCATATCTAAATAAATCTTACCAGTAATTACCAACAATATATGGTGGTAATTGTTCGTAACTAACTTAACTTCAACCAAACTCTGATTGAACATAACTACCTCACAAACTCCATCACTAAATCTCACCAACGAACAAGAAAAAACAAATCATCCAACAAAACAATTGGCCATGTTACGGGAAATTAGTTTGTCTTGAAACAGAACAAAGTCCATCAAAAGAGGATATACAAGTGGGAAACTTGTTAACCAAAGTCTATATTAAGAACGAAAGGCCCAACCTTATCTAAATAGTCTTTTAATCTTGGAAACCTACTTTTAACGAAAGATTAAAATCACAGCGCTGCCTAAGTGATGTTTCGAAACAATAATTGCCATAATTTGATTACTCCAGAAAATTGCAACCATTAGGTATAGTCATAATTATACAATCAGCCACAAACACAGGTAGGTACCTATTACCAGCGAACAGGTAGGTACTTAACCCAATTGCAACGACTAACAAAATCCCAAAACGATGAAGGTTGTCTAACAAATGAAGGCCCGTTTGAACGGCCTGCTGGACTGGCACACAATGCCTTGTTTACGTTCGGCTGAGCCTTGAGCGAGTCGAGCCACTTGCCAGTTGCGCAACTATCGACGCTGGCTTGCTGGAACTGCTGTTGCTAGGGGGGCATAGAGTGCGACCGGTGAGAGGGGAGTAGCTGGAAGATAGTATTGTGCCTACGATGCCATAGATGGTTTGGTGTGAGACAAAGGATTGGTTTCTTGGAATTTCATAAACGTAAGAGCATTATTTTCACTGCTATAAGTAATGAGATAAATTCTAATGCTAAAGCAGTCCACAAATATTTATTACGTTAAATAAGATATAGGAAAAGAAAATCTTATTTCAGTATTATTATAGTGCCTGTAACATCTTGTGGAGAAAAATAAGATTTGTGATTATGATGTTATCGTTCATCTGTAAAAGTATCATGTTGAATAAACGTTGTGTTTATTTTGTAAAGATTTCGTCAATGCCTCATCTTACTAAACTATAACATAACTAAGACAATACAAGAATTGTGCCATAATGGCATTCAATCTTTTATTTTTCACTACATTTCCTCAATTTCTCCGTGTTACGTTACCTACGGGCTACGCCCTACGCCCGCTACAGGCATCGCGTAGCATCTGCACCATTACTCTGTGGCCAGTTCGTCGACCCCGCACTCGAGGCCTACCGATACCCAACAAACAACAGCTGAGCTGCACTGACATACACACACATACACACAACACTCCATCACACACACAAACACACGTAGAATCAGTTTGTTTTGATCACACACACATAGGAACAGCATGTTCTATGTTAGACACACACAGCTAAAGATTTGTTTAGATGTACAGTGTTGAAATATTCACGTTTCAATACAACTTTAAGTTTTTCAATTAGAACGTGTAATTGATTTTTCTCGCATTGTTTTATGTACCGCTTTTTCTAAACTGGTTTCCAAGGTTGTCGTCTTTGTCTTAGATTCAAAAACATCGAGAAGTACATAATTTGCATTAGTTTTACATAAGCATATAAAATACGAAAAACACATCAGTTACGCATCCAAAATGTATGTTGCGTAGTGCGTATCCAATTTGATTTTAAGGCGTGCAAAACAGGGGGACGTGGAAATGAATACGTAACGAGTTCGGTAGCCGTAGTCGTTGAGATGATTATCACTGAAATTAAATGAAAATGATATTTATTTTGCAAGTAGTTTATTATAAAACACTTTTACACGTCGTCTTTTTACAAACTAGATGAGGCCGGTGTTTCGTACCTGACTAGTACTCTGAGAGGAAAAAGCCGAAACAAACTCAGAGGTCACTGTCTCTTTTAAAGTCCAGACATTATATTGGTCATGTCATACGAGGACCAGGGTAGTGTCTGATATGGTCACTATAAGGGTGAAATCATTTATGTTTTACTAGTACCCGGCCCCGGATTCGCCCGGGTTTTAAAGTTGCCCATGTTACTAGCTGATAGTGAAGCTTAAAGAATTAAAAAAATCGGCTAAGTAGTTTTTAAGTTAATATTCATTAAAAACCTTTTTTTTGTTTAGCTATGCATATAGGTCGGGCACGCCGCAATCGCGGCGGTAAGACCCCTCTTTGAGGAGTGGCTGGATAGGCGTCACGGCGTCCTGACCTACCGCATGACGCAGGTCCTCACCGGACACGGAAGTTTCGGGAGGTTCCTGTGTCTGATAAGGAGGGAAGAAACGCCTGGGTGCCACCACTGCGAGGATCGTCCGGAGGACACGGTGGAGCATACGGTGCAGGACTGCCCCGCTTGGGCAGAGCACCGCCGTGTCCTCACGACGGCGATAGGCGGAGACCTCTCGCGCCCGGCATTGGTCGAGGCCATGCTGCGGGGCGAGATGGAGTGGGAAGCGGTCGCCTCCTTCTGCGAAGCAGTCATGCTCGCGAAGGAGGAGGCGGGCCGCGTGAGGGAGAGGACAGCGTCCTCCCTCCACCCCAGCCGCAGTGGTAGACGCCCACGGCGACGGACGTCGCTAGACGATCTCCGGCCACCGTAGGCGCGGGCATGCGGGCAGCGAGTAATGGGCGACTCGCTGTCCGACCATGGACCATGCCCGGGTCGACGGCGCGTTGTGTTCCACGCGCGCCTCAAGGAGTGTCAGCATAGTGACGGGGCCTGTAGAGGGCCAAAGCCTGCCGGGGTCGCGGGACTCACAGATTACCGTGACCTCGGTACGTAAAGGGCTACTGAAGGACACCGTGGATTTTAGTCAGTACAAGTCTGACAGTCCCTCCCGCCCTGCCCTGGGTGGGAGGACTCATTTGATGATTTTACCACGATAAAAAAAAAAAAAAAAAAAAAAGCTATGCATATAGGTAACCTATTCATTCTTGATTTTAAAGACTTCAAGGTTGTAGGTATAAAAAGTTAAGAAAAAAAAAGCTTTTTTATTTAAAATAATTCGTTTAGACATACGAATAGAGTTAAAACTCAAGTCACTCATTACAATTATGCAAATCAGTTATCCTATAGAAACTTCAATACCTATTCAATGAAGATACTTATTTATTAGTGGCTTGAAAAGTATGAACATCCTGCGTATCACTAATTGCTTACAAATTAGCAAAACTTAACTAAATGCAAGAAAATTATATGTAGCCATTGATCTTTATTCATTTTTCAACATATTATTTTACACTTTTAAATATTTTTCAAAAAAAAAAACATTTAAAAATATAAATAATAGTGGCCCACCGGTTTCAAGAACAGGGTCCAAGCTATATGTAGCCATTATTATCCTTTATTAATTTTTACACTTATAAATTACATTTTTAAATATTTTTACAAAAAAGCAATAAAAAACATTTAAAAATATAAAAAATAGCAGTCCACCAGCACCGGGAATTGGATCCGGTAGCCATTATTATTATGGATTCTTTCTTCATGGTAGACTGACAGTCTGCTATGAAGCCGCTTCCAACGGGTCCTATTTAAAATCTGAGAGAGATGTATGTCCACCATTGGACCTCCTACTGCTGACATGATGACCATGATATTCTTAAAACTCATAGGTATATTACACGAGTTATAAGAATGGATACAAAGACATTCTTATTTATTTATTCTGAACAAAAATACATTTGTGTCGAATACATGATTAATAATTAATAAAAGTTAATCAATAATATGGATAAATGTCTAAATTAAAATAGTAAGAATGTTGAATTTAGTAAAATAAAATAAAAATCCAGTAATACACAGCTAGTCTAGTCAGAACAAAAAAGAAAGAAAACAAAAACTAAAACAAATAATAAAAAAAACAACAAACAAACATTCAACTTGATCAAAAAATAACATAATATCTGGAATTATACTTAAATAAAAAATAAAAAAATAAAAAATTACACTATGGCATTATTTTTGTCCCTAAAAAACTCCTCTATACTATAGTAGCACTTCGTCAATAGGAATGAGTTTAATTTGAATTTAAATATTCTTGGACTATTAGTAATTTTTAGTTCTAATGGCAATTTATTGAAAATTTGTACAGACTGCACTTTAGAGCTATGTTTGACAATATTTAATTTTGGCTGCAAATAATTAGGCAAATCTTTCCTGCGCGTTTCCACCCTAGATTCCCTTTCTTCTTTTGTCTCGTATTTCTCTAGGTTTTTTTGAAAGCTACTTAGTAGAACCAAAATATAAAGACAAGGTACAGGTAGAATTTTTAATTTTACAAAATGCTCTCTACATGATTGAGTCTGGTCTATGCGAAGAATAGTTCTGAGGGCTCTTTTTTGCATAACAAAGGCTGCATCCATATTGTATTTATAACTGTTGCCCCATAGTTTAATACTATACCTCAGTTTGGACTCAACTAAGGCAAAATAAACATTTCGTAACTGAGTTATGGTTAATTCGTCCCTTAAACTTCTTAAGGCATAGCATGCACTGCTGAGAGTATTTGTGATTGTTTCTAGTTCCTGTTTCCAGTTTAAGAGCGCATCAATTTGTATCCCTAAGAATCTTAAGTTTTGTACAATTTCGACTTGATTTCCTAATGAAGCTATTTTAATACTATCCTTATTCCTCACGGTTGATTTGAATAGCATACATTTAGTTTTCTCCACATTAAGTTTTAAATTGTTAGTGGAAAACCAATGTTCAAAAGCAGACAGTGCATGATTCACTTTATTTTCTAAGTCCCTTAAAGATATGTCGTTCATAACGGCACTTGTGTCATCAGCAAAAATAACCATTTTGATGTCGGGTACTGTCTTATACATATAGTTTGCTAAGTCGTTAAGAAATATTATAAAATATATTGGACCTAAGACTGAGCCCTGTGGAACCCCCTTTTGTACTCTAACAAGTTTAGATTTGTTAATTTTTTCATGTCCGCTTTCAACTGATTTAATTTCGACGTACTGCGATCTGTTCTGTAAATAAGAACTGAAAAGCTTTAAGACATTACCTCTTATCCCATAGTGTTCTAATTTGTCTAAAAGGATTTTATGTTCAACAGTATCAAAGGCAGAGCTAAGATCTAGGAATAGTCCTGCCACTTTTCTTTTATTATTTAGCTTGCTAAGCACATCGTCCACTAGTGAGTCTATTGCATCAATGGTTCCTATGCTTCTTTGATACCCGAACTGTTGACAGCTAATGATATTGTGTTTAATCAAATGTTTGACAAGCCTATCTTTTATTACCTTTTCAAATATTTTAGAGAATACCGGAAGTAGTGAAATGGGTCTATAGTTTTTCCTGTCTGATTTTGAGCCTTTTTTGAATATGGGCAAAACACGAGCAATTTTATATTGCTCAGGGAAAACACATTGCTCAATACACCTATTTAAAAAGTCAGCTATTGGCTCAGCTAATATGTCAATGTTATCCTTGATGATGCTTATGGGTATTTCGTCATGACCATGAAAAGTTTTATTGCACATACTATTAACCATTTTATAGATTTCTACCGGGGTTACTAGATCAAACAACATGTAATCGTCTACTCTAACCTTATTTTCGATTAAGTATTTTTTAGCTAAACTATGACTAGAAGACTTTAATGTGATTTTGTTGTCAAATTGGTCAGATAAGAGGTTAGCTACATCTATAGGGCTGTCATATATCTTATTATCTTGTTTAAGTATTATAATATCAGAGCTTTGTTTTTTATTAGAATTACGTCTACTATTCACTATTTTCCACATGGCTTTACTAGATTGAGGTGCCTGATCAATCTTTTTCCTAGTGGCGAGCTTTTTTGCACATCTTACTACCTTTCTGAATATCCTTAAATAGTTTTCGCGATATTTTAAAATTGATTTATGACACTTTGTTTTATCAATAAGACACAGAATGCGCTTAACTTTGCTGGATACTTTAACTCCTTTGCTAACCCAATAACTTTTTCCAGACTTATTAGGATCAATTTTTATTTGCTTTTTTTTAAATGAATTATCATGAACTTCATTAAATTTTCTTATGAATGTATTTATACCGAGATTCCAATCTATCTCTGCCAACTTTTTCCTAAATTCCGCCCTGTTTTTTTTATTATATATCCTTTTTTTAATATACTCAAAATTACTTCTTTTTACATCTTCTGTTACTTTTTTTACATTTATTGTGCAAAAAAGACCAGCATGTCCATCCGATAATCCGTTGTGGTCAATATGGATATCGTTTATATTAGTATCTATTACATTTGTCAATATGTTGTCAATACATGACTCTGTGCCATTACGTATGAATGTAGTAGTGTCAAACAAACATCTAAAATTGTAGCATGTGAGCAACGATAAAAATGATTTACGGTATTTGTCATCTTTCATCAGATTAATATTGAAGTCGCCACAAATCAAACACTGTTTTTTGAAGAAGTGCTTCAATAGTTGTTCCAACCTTTCAAGAAAACTATCAAAATTATTATTCTGAGGAGTTCTATAGCAACAAACAATATAAGTATTAAATTCTAAATCTTTTAGTCCACATACCTCAAAATAATCCTGTTTATAGAGCTTTTTACAAATTTCTATGTCCTCTATTTGTCTGTCATAGCTTATTAGCACTAATGTACCACCTCTTTTTTTGTTTTTTATTATTCCTTAACGAACATAAATACTACAATATCAGGTTAACTTATCTTCTAGAAGTAATAACTAACGTTCAGAAGTTATAAGAATAGAACACGATTCATTAGTATAACATACTGCACAATAATTATCACAGACGATTCAGGAATAAGTTTAAAATAGACATCGTTGTGCACAATGGACAGTCTTATCGCTATCGACGATTTTGTTGCGACCGAGATTATGGATACAGCATATTTATTTATAGTATCGTATGTTGTTTTCGAATTATCTTTTTTAAAATCAATCATCGAACTCTATCTTTTGCAATTATGGAAAAAAGAAACAAATACTTTGTTCTCTTCTTTCTCATTCTTGACACATCTCTATGATGTTTTTATATTTATATTAAAACCAGTTAAAATTGGTTTAATAAGACAGGTTGTCTTGTCTGCTGCATTTATTTGTAGATCAAGATGCTGAATGCTCTTTGTTAAAAAGTGATATAAAACAAAAGAAAAGGTTTTCACCAGAGAGTCTTTCACATCACACCTATCACTAAAATGCGTACATAATCCCCATATAACACAACAAACTAAAAATTACAAAACGTGTTCACTCAAATGACTTTACTTTTTTTGTTCAAAATTAATGAGCCAACAGTTTTAATTTACTAACTGACCCGTGAAACTAAACAAATGATTTAATTATCATAAACATATAACACTGTAGTGTAGTATATAATGTATAAGTTGTATAAAAACAGAAACCTGTTCCGTTGGCCTTGGCCGGCGATCTGCATGGCGAGTCATACCAGCGGGCACGCGAACAAACCCCTTCATTATGCTATGATGCTAATTTGTGGCAGTCATATTGTTAACTACTACTAGGCTTTTGTAGCGACTTTGGTTGGATAAATAGTTATTATAATTACGAGCATTAGTTTTAGTAGTCAAAAGATTAGCATATTCTGTCCATCTGTAACTTACCTGACAGCAATTCTACTTAGTAACAGTAATAACTGATTTATGTTTAAGAAGATAACAATTGCTATTGATAAAATTCAAAACGTTTTATGTAAGAATCGCTTTAAAATATGAAATACTTATTTTAGATCTTGTCACATCTACAAGAAAAACTATAACAGAAGAATTCGTCTTAATATTTGACCTACGAATGAGTATGAGTCCACGATTAGCCATTTTATCCCGTCATTTATTGCCCGTGATGCTAGTCTTTGTACTACCAGTAGTACCACGGGTAAAAAACTACCCGTGGTCCTACCAGGCGATGTAGTAGCACCACGGGAAATTTTAATTTTAACGAAAAATTTCAGGTTTTCAGGCGATCCTTTTTTCATTGCCAGGGCCGTCATAGACCTATCTGCTCTGGGCAATTTAGGACCATGGGGTCCATATTACATACAAAAGCGGGCCAAGTGAATTAAATTCACAAGCACATCACTTCGGTTTGTTTACCAGCCTATGTCTCCTTAGTGGTCTGCCGTATCCACCTCGGATACGTTAGGGTTTCTTTTGATTTACCAATGAATAAGAGAATCATAGGAATACACGATAAAAAACCGGCCAAGTGCGAGTCGGACTCGCCTTTAAAGGGTTCCGTAGCAGCAAGTAACATTATATAAAAGTTGGTTGTAACTTTGAAAGATAAATTGCGGTTTACGATTTATGACGTATTAAAAAAAAAATGTAAGTTGGTACGCACAATATTGAGTGATTTACCATGTTATTTTAATATCATGGACTTCTTATAGGTTTTCCTATAATCTATAAGGAGAAAACTAATTTCTGTATTTTTTTCAAAATTTTAGGTTCAGTAGTTTCGGAGATAAGGGGGGGGGGGGGGAATGGTCAATTTTCGTCTATTTTCTTGAGTAACTTGGAAACTATTTATTTTAAAATTACAAAAAAATACATTTAAGATCTTCTCAACAAGACCTTTCATTTGATATGCCACACGATGCAGTTTTCAGATTTTTTTTTTTTATTTTCCCCTTCCCCCCCAAAAATGACCCCCCATATACAGATTTCATCTGCTCACGTCACACCTCTGTGTTTGGGTCACAGGAATTGATATGTGTACCAAATTTCAACTTAATCGGTCTAATAGATTCGGAGATAATTGACTGTAAGCGACGGACGGACAGACACACGAGTGATCCTATAAGGGTTCCGTTTTTGTATTCAGACGTACGGAACCCTAAAAATGACCCAACTTTGATAAATCAAGTTTTTGAAATATAAAGGAACGCCTCCAAGGGTTACGCGGCCTAGGGAACATGCTTGGAGTGCCCAATAGATAAGGTCCTGCCCATTACAACTTGCTACCTAACTTACCAAGTTTGTTTGGAACAAACAAACAACTGTAAATTCCTATATTTTGATAGAACATTAATTTTGTTTAGTCTTATTATAATTTAATATAGCCACAGCATTGTTAGAGCTCCAACTGCATCATTGTAATTAAAACTTATTATGTGTTTATTTTCTTGTTAAATGTGATCTTGCCACATAATAAAATCATCTCATAGCTATTATTAAATACTAGTCAATTATGCTATTAGAATAATTAAATATGCAGGTATAATGTATTATTATGATGTATTTTTGTTCAATATTGACAGGGTCTTGTCTACTGCTTAATTCCACTTTATTTTGCATTTAGAGCTTGAGATTAGAGTCTGAGCATAAGCAATCAACATGGGTTTGGGTTACATATTAAATTTGTAACTATTATTATTTCTTACTCTTTCTTCTTCATCTTTGCGTGATTTTGGCATGAGAGTGAGTTCTAGATTTTTTGTAAAATTAATAATACTAATTTCAAAACTCATTCTTATGGTACCTTACCGAACTACCCACAGTTAATCCAACTTTAGAAGAAAAACTCAGTAGAATATTTCAAGAACATTGCCACCCAGGAAAATGAAAAGTTATCACGCAATAACTGTAGACTAAAACATTTGGTACTTCTAACCTATAAAATTAGGTCGTGCCTTCAGTAAATAACGTTTAGCTTTGCCTTTTTATATCAAGGAGAGTGTAAAAAGCGCGGGTTTCAAAGAAAAGGGACGCTCGATAAAACGGTACATACATAAATATAAATAAATCAAGTAATTAATGTCAGCGCTTCTGAAATACTACTGTCTTGTTAGATGGACGCCTCTCACACCGACAGGGTAGATCAGATTAGATTATTTGTAAAAAAAAGGGTATAGTTTAGCGTCCTTTTGTGCATGTTTACTTGTTACAAGGATTTTTTTGCATGGTAAAATCATCGAATGAGTCCTCCCACCCAGGGCAGAGCGGGAGGGACTGTCAGACTCGTACTGACTAAACTCCACGGTGTCCTTCAATAGCCCTTTACGTTCCGGGGTCTCGGTAATTCGTGAGGCCCGCGACCCCGGCAGGCTTTGGCCCTCTACAACTTGTTATTATAAACATTATCTTCTCACAGCTTACTTGAAATACGGATTTCAGTAATAAGTTTTAATTTGGCTTAGGTGATAAACAAACCATCGTCGCTGGACCAGAAACCAGCATCTTATAATTTCTGCACCAGTATCTTATAATTCGATATAGTATAAAAAAGGATATTTTCCTTTCGTAACTTATTTTAGCAAATTGTATTCATCGTTTTTATAATCGCAAGCCTCGTTTGATACAAAACAAAAAATGTTTAATACTCTTATGTACATTAATTTATGTCAAAATACTTCAACCATAGAAATCATAATTGTGATTATCATAATTTAAAAATAATATAGTACAAAAACAACGTGTATGATTGACATTTGCATTTAAAATGTATTTTATTACAAATTCGTTTTAGTTGAAGCATTGTTTTATTCATTTTAATAACTTTATAACGATACTTTTCGCATAAATTAACATAACAAATCTTAATTAATCAGAAATAGCATTTTCGCATAAATTTTCTGCTAAGATCTCAATTAGTTACAATTTCTATGCAAACCACAAAATTTAAATGAGTATAATGAGCGCATTTGAATTTAAAAATTCAAGATTTTTTGTAAAACACGAATATGTTTTTCTACGTCGAGCAGGACATTTATGAAAAATATTTATACATAGAATAGAGGTACTGAGAAAACTTAGCAATGATAAAAAAGTCAAATAGGTATTTCTCTACAGAATTGTACAATAAATACATTTGTTGATATAATACATGACTCGTACGCTACGGTGTAATTGCGTCCTATAATTCGTAACACAAAAATAAACAACACCAAAGCTTGGTTTTTGGAAAGTCGTTCAAACAGTTTGTGACACGCTTCTACAGAGGTGGTCAACATTTTACTTGTTAGGTTCTCCGCTCCATTATTACTTTCGAAAGCACATAGGGAACCCTTTAGGACAAAAAAGATATAATGTAGTTTTTTTCACACCTCTTCCGAGTCCCATATTTATATTTATTTTTCTCTAGTCTCTCACATTTCATCTACAGCCTAAATTGATCTACTTTTGGGTCTCTAAACTTTTCTCTAAACTTTTAGTCTTACTATCTAATCTCAGTAAATAACGTGTTTTTTTGAGAAATATTTGCGAGTCTAAACACACTGTAACACAGGAACAAGAATTTGACAGACGTCCATGTATGTATAAATAAAACCTATTAAAACCTTAAAGACTTTATATCTCACACTCAAAATGATTGAGTTTTTTGCTGCTATAACAAACAGCCTATTCTACCACTGCTTCTTAATCGTAGCGTAATTAAACATCAAATTGTCTCCACTCTCAATAGAACCAGTCCGCTCGTTGAGCACCCCTGCACAGTGATCGCTTTGAACTCAAATTCACAGTAGATGATACTCGGACGATGTTCTTAGAAATCGTTCCTATGATCGCTACGCTGAATCGGGAAGTAATTACCATTTATCTCTGACGATAAACATATCGTCGGGCTTTTGAATTAGTTCATTCATATTACACACGTGAGTTATTATTCAAAATATATGTTGATGTTTGAAACTCGTTTATGAGTAGCGAAGCTGAGTAAAATTGGCACATGGTAAAGGTAGGGAAACCTCTAACTTATCACATGAAAAATATTAAAAGAATCAGTTGAATTTGTAGGTAGATTGCTTCATATTTTGCATAGAAGCGTGCGGTTAGCTGGTTCTTTAGAAAGAAGCACGAGCTTTGAATTTAAAAGTATGTTGCATTCAATCAAAAACTGGTAGGTAGGTACCTCCTCCCGGGTCGACGTCGCATTGTGTTCCACGCGCGCCTCAAGGAGTGTCAGCACATTGACGGGGCCTGTAGATGGCCAGAGCCTGCCGGGGTCGCGGGACTTACCCATCACCGTAACCCCGGTACGTAAAGGGCTCGTGAAGGACACCGTGGATTTTAGTCAGTACAAGTCTGACAGTCCCTCCCGCCCTGCCCTGGGTGGGAGGACTCATTTGATGATTTTACCACGCAAAAAAAAAAAAAGGTAGGTACCTCCTACTTATGATAGTAAATTAGGAAGAACAATCATTACATTATGTTGTCACCCAGAGCACAGACAGACATAGACACATACATTATTGTTGACCCACGTCTAGCTGTTATCAGTCGCCTGATAACAGCAGCCCTTGGTTATAATTAGCAACAATGTACACATTTAATTCAACTACAAATAACACTTTTTTATCTTATTTAATTTAAACCAGTCAAACAAATAGAAACTTAGTAAATATTGTTTTATCCTGATTGTACGGCTGTTTTAGTTTTTTTGTCTGCTATATATTTATTAAGACTTTATTTTTAAATGATATGAAAATGTTAATATGATTAAGATAAGCAAATATCAAGTAATGAACTACTTAAAGTCTAGACTGCTGACATTATACATATTAGCGACAACGATAATATAAGACTCAAATATTTAAGCTATCAAAAAGCTCATGTCTGTTCTGCCTTATTTTTGGGACAAACCTATCACCATTCCCAAACCACTGCATCATCTACAGTGGGGGGACCACCAGAAAAGCAACGAGGTATTGAAGTTTAATGAAGTTCCGTAGAATTAATTTAACTGTTATTAATTAAGTTTAGATTTAGTTGAAGAAATACAAAAAACATCACTTGTAAATTCAATAAAACATCACTTGTACATTCAATAAAACATCACTTGTACATTCAATAAAACATCACTTGTACATTCAATAAAACATCACTTGTACATTCAATAAAACATCACTTGTACATTCAATAAATCTTTTCGAGAATTTGATGCATAGTATTGTTTACGCTGGCACTTACTATGGGTGACAATCTCAGTGATATGCTTGAATCTTACGATGTAAAGCTGACTTGAGATTCTTTTTGGGAATGATGAACGCTACTAAGGGTGCTCCTGGCCCAGTCCTAGGGCTACTCAATCTATGTAGATTGCCATCTACACGCTAAGAAATTTGAACTTGGGGTGGGTGGGACTAGTTTCGTAGCTGTCTAAACCGGACAATGGTACTACAGACTTCACGTAACTTGCGGTGACGGCTGAGCGACTCACTGGCTGTCGTAGGCGCCACCAAGGGTTGGAGTACGACGTCAAACAGTTTACTGTGTTTCTCCAATTCCTGGAGTAGATTGAGGCCAAGAGTAAAGCCATAAAAGAGAAGAAAAATTAAACTTCTTTAATAATCCCACATTCTGAATATTCAATCTTCAAAACATTTAGGACAAGGCAAGGCACATAGCAAACACTATCAACAGAATTCATCTAACTGAACATTAAAACGAGAAACATATTTTTCTCTAAGCCTGTTTCCAAGATCTCAATTCTCAACTAATTAAGATTCTTTTCACGTATTTGAAAACACTTTGGTTAGCGCCGAAATTTGGACTCATAACTATCTTTTATTTATCTTTACAAAGGCCAGAACAGACTAGTGACTTTTTTTTATAAAACGTATTTCGATTTTCCAGTGGAGAATTGTCAAAGATTCCTGAAAGATAATTTGTGATATGTGTGTTTTATTTTTCGAGGAATGCAGATGTTTATAATTTTTTTCTACCATAAAAGGCATATATAGGGGAACAGTGTATAAGACCGGGACGCGAGGTATGATAGGAAATCACACACTCGCAAACTTAACACAATACGAGTACTAACGTAGCGCAAGCACCAACAGGTCTCCATTTGTTAATGGCCGCTTGCAAATGACGTCCTGATGGCGCTTGCACTACGTTAATGTTGCGTTAAGTATGCCTAAAGAGTGTATTTCCTTATTATGCCTAGCGTCCCCGTCTTATCCACTGTTCCCCTATCTAACACAGCAAATCATAACACAGTAAGTGGAGAACTTCTGTCCGAATTTGTCTGGAAAATTACAAAGCTATAAAGCCTTTGTCAAACAGACAGGCATGGCGAATGCGAAGCGTGACGTTTTTATTTGTAATGTATGGAATTGTTTGAATCCAGTCACATAGAAAAGCGAAAGCGATCCGATAGCGTGACCGAACTATCGGACTGACGTCTCGTATCGGTTCGTTATCGCTTCGGACTCGCTTGTCTGTTTGACAAAGGCTTAAAAGTAGCTACTTACTGGCCCCAAAGTATAAAACTGTTCTTTGTTCATGGTAAATGTTGAAGAAGAGAAGCAGTGATGAAAGGAGGAGATCAGTGATAAGTAAGACCTGGGGTCTAAGCCACACAGCCCTGTGGCAAGTTATAATCATAATACGTATAATGGAATACTCAGCTCGATTGCTCAAAGAACAGAGTAGATAAAAGGTAAAGAATAATTTTACGAAAATTCTTATTATGAATCTGCTGAAGTGGCATTTTTAGACTCCTGATTGTACAAATAAAACAATTTTCAAAAAGAGCTCCGTTTATTTTTAAATGTTTATTTTACCCAAAAGTCTCTCACCATACAGGCTCAAAACGAGCCATCACCTCCGCGTAAACCACCAATTTCCGGCCATTTCCCAATGAGGGTCAAGGGATCTAATTAGAATACACTGGTGTTTAATTGTCGAACATGGGAACATTTGTAATTACGTCATTATTCCACAAAGCGGTAGAATTTTGGACCCTCATTAGATATTTAATCATTATACGGTGACGAGAATGGGGTATTATTATCATTAGAGGGTAGTTAAACTATTGATTCGATGGCGATACGATCAAAAAACTTGCTTAATGATTGGCCCGTTTTAACTTACAATTGACAGGATCAAAATAAATACTTCGTTAAGTAAATACTAAAAGAAAGTATATAATAAATTTTAAAACATTAAATTAAGGATTAAAATTTCTTATACCAACTGTGTCCTCCAAGAACATATCCACACGTTAAATAATATTTATTTAAAACCTATACCTAAACGTCACCACTTTTTTTATTTTATTTTATCGTGGTAAAATCATCAAATGAGTCCTCCCACCCAGGGTAGAGCGGGATGGACTGTCAGACTCGTACTGACTAAAATCCACGGTGGTCTTCAATAGCCCTAACGTTCCGGGGTCACGGTAATTCGTAAGTCCCGCGACCAAAACGTTGCCTCTTGAAGACCTAATTGGTCTGATATATTTTTATCTTTTAAAATTTATGTTTTGATTGAATGTATTATATTTTAATGAAAATAAAATATAGAGACGCCTCACAATAGGAATATCATCGGTCTTAGTTACAGTACTACAAAGATCGACGGTGGCCTCATTTGTACCCGGAGTACGTCCTTAGCGTACGCCCACGGGGCTAACACTCCACTCGACACTTAACATTCAAACTGCAATATAATTGTGCATCATAATAATTTATTATGTGAGCGGTGCGATAAAGCGATAGAATGCAAAAAAGCAACAAAAAATGCATTGAAATATTCCTTAATTTCTTTTTTATTGGTAAAATCATCAAATGTATCCTCCCCCCTACTGTCAGTCTCGTACGGACTAAAATCCACGGTATTCCATTAATAACCTTTTAATTATTAATAGCCCGACGCGACGCGACGCTAAGCGACGATACTGGAAATGTGTATCTTTTCGTGTATTAAATAAAGTTATATTTGAGCGCGGCGTCGCGTCTCGATGGGAATTGACCCTTAATCTTTAAAATCAGCTAAGTTAAAGACTCTGTCACTTGTCCAAGTGCTATTGGAAATCGATTCTGACTGGTCAGCTAAGACATTATAAAAAATAAAATGTTAAATCTATTCTTCTTTGTAGCATGAGATTTAGCTACCCAAGCTATGAAAAAAATATTCTTTTTGAATACACAAACAAAAATATAAATAAAAAGGAAAGGATTATTCTTTCAATTGTACTAACTCTACATTATCTTGCATCGCAATTTTCCGCAATCCTTAGGCCAGGCTTTTTTCAGTTCCATACATATCCGTTATCGCTAATAGGCTGTCACTTACTCTAGGCTATCTTCTTTCGTGTTCCCATCGTATCACACCTCACCTGCTCTTCCATAACTCTCATTATCTGTTAGACTTACGGCCAGAGTATC
Source organism: Agrotis puta (assembly GCA_943136025.2). Taxonomy (NCBI): domain Eukaryota; kingdom Metazoa; phylum Arthropoda; class Insecta; order Lepidoptera; family Noctuidae; genus Agrotis; species Agrotis puta. The sequence continues at coordinate 16,688,818 of OW964184.2, read as the reverse complement.
TATGGTGTTATGGTCCAATCTTTAAAGAAATTCACAATTTCGGAAGGACAACCAGGTCCCTTTCAAGATTATCATGCCTTGTGACAACCAGCGTTTTCTTTGTCGATAGTTTAAAAATGGCTGTTACCAGAATTTAATCATTTCAGTCTCTGCCCAACAATTTTGGGGTCGGCCATCAGTCTGAAGATTTAAATAGTCTTAGTTTGAACCATAGCATAGCTCACAGCAGCAGTTCCCCACAGCGGCCAGCGGTACAAAATGTGAAGATACTCGTATTATGATACGAGATAAAGATGGAGTTGGCTGCGTCACGGACACAAACAAGGCAGTTAGCATATATAATGGAACGTTATTATTTTAGTATAAGTGTACAACCGGCCCCGACCGGTTCCACTGGGGATGTATTAAACAAACAACTCAGGAGGTTTTCGATAAAACGGTTTTCTAAAATACCGCTTGTATTTTTTTCTTTGTCTGAACTGGTCTTTCATTGAATGAGGTAGAGTAGACAAATATGCTGCCACCGATCATGAAGTCTTCGATTCGATTACGGTATCTGTTAAATTATTGTTTGAGGTTTTCGGTCAGCAATTTCTCTCGGGAGAATTATGACTCAGTCAACCAAGAGGCTTAATCAAGTATGTCCATTGTCCAATTACCAGCTTAGATAATTCAGGATAGGTAAAGCTTTTTTTTTTATCGTGGTTAAATTCATTAAATGAGTCCTCCCACCCAGGGCAGGGCGGGGGGGACTGTCAGACTTGTGCTGACTAAAATCCACGGTGTCCTTCACTAGCCCTTTACGTACCGGGGTCACGGTAATGTGAAAGTCCCGCGACCCCGGCAGGCTACGGCCCTCTACAGGCCCTGTCACTATGCTGACACTCCTTGAGGCGCGCATGGAACACAACGCGTCGTCGACCCGGGCATGGTCCATGGTCGGGCTGCGAGTCGCCCATTAATGGGTCAGGTGCGGACATAGAAGAAGGTGACAAGAAACGCAAAAATATTTATGCAACTTAAACATATCTGACGACATTTAGGTTGTAGGTGTAAGTTAGTATTTACACCTACAACAGAAAATCTGGACAAAACAGGTTTGGTAGAAACTCTACCAAACCTGTGTGTTATCAAGTAAACTACTCACTAATGGTAGGTGTCTAAAGTTGTCTTTGGGATACACTGCCAAGAAGACTGGTAGCATTTCGAGTCGTGTTTTGTCCAAAAACAACGCACTGTGATCTGTCAAGTCTAATGTTTATGGAAATATTCATCGTTGTGAGTAATTATTTATTTAATAGCCGTCATTGACGATATTACTTGCGAAATTATTAAAATTTTAATCTGCAAAACACGAAATTAATAAAATTAATTGTTAACGTATTCAATATGACGGCACGTTTGGTGCAGTGGCTGAGAAATTGGACTCCTGCGCTATGTGTCGCAGGTTCGATTCCCACACGGAACAAATATTTGTATGATCTACAAGTAGTTGTTCCGAGTCTGGGTGTTTGTGTATGTGAGTTTCTCTGTTTGTAAACGCACCCAAGATGCAGGAGAAATTCCTAGTGTGAACAACGTTTATTTTTAAAAATAAATAAAAAATAAAATATATGCCATACTAAACCATATTGCGGTCAAACTAAGCGGACTGACTATGGTAATATGAATTTGACAGATAATTTATATAAATATGTGAGCAGTGCAGTGTCGGCAGGCAGGTCCGGGCTCCAGACCTTAGCACAATATTTCTGTATTTTACTACGTACTTGAAGTATTTACGGCATTTAGCGTATGGAAAATGTAAAAACGCCTCTAGTGTACAAAAAAATACTAATTTTCCCATAAAATTAACGTCAAAATTCTCGTTTAATTTACGTCACAAAAAAAAGTCATGTAGGGCTTATGTCATTTAATTAAAGGGAGACTAGTAGAATTTAAAAAATTAAAATCTTTCAACGACGGTACTAATAAAACTAATTCACTACATGTAAAACTGTGAGTGATTTCTGTTTATTTATGTTACTGAAACGCCATATCAAAAAATAAATAGATATCTGTACGAACTGTATTGTCCAACTTTCTTTTGAACACCTACGACTAGAGAGAAGTTTGTATTGTCTCGTGAAACGATGCATATCAATAACTTCATAGTCAATTTGACGTGACATCAAAAAGCAGATACAAATATTTGTGAAGTCTCACAATTCATCACGAAATAGCTTTTACCAGAACCATAACCATAACAACCATACAAGCTTTTACTGAGAAATACCACATCAGAAACATAAACATACATACAGACGAACACGGGTATCCGTAATCTATTCTAATATTGTGAATGTGAAAGTAAGTCTGTCCGTCTGTCATGTTACATTTTCACACCGTGACACCTTAACAACGAACAAAATTAAACATAGTTAATGGCTTTGAACATTAAATACTTTTTGTCCTATGACCTCAAGGCAGGCGAAGTCAAGGACAAGATCTAGTATTGCATAAATAAACATACGTAAGTACAATATCCAAATCCGTCATAAACGATAACTATTGAAAGACGACCAGAATGCATTAGTCGGTTTGTTTGTGGTAGTAATGCTTCAATTATCGCCTGTGATGCGCAGGAGACGTTAATGGAGATATGGACGGCGGGGTAATTGGTGCCCCGCTGTGAGCGTTTAGACGAGGTAACGACAGAAGCCGGGCTTTTGAAACTTGTTTAGATAAGTGAAAATGTTTGGATTAATCATACAAATATTTTAAACTAAGGTACAAAGAGAGAAACACCGTTAATGAGCCGCAATAGATGTTGAGCTTATAATTTGATCGCTCTAGTAAAAGATATAATGTTCCTTATTCCTAGCACACAAAAGAAAACATCTCACGAAGGGTATCACAATGGGCTGATCTTTATCGATGTAATCTTTTCAAGATAACCTTTGGATGAATTTGAGGAAGAGGACGAAATAGTACTTTAAGTTACAATACTGTCAGATTTGTAAAAGAACCACAAAACCTCATAAAATGAAGTTACTGATCATGGAGGCTAGACAATTGTCTCTGGTTAAAGCACAGTAGTATCAACTGGTGTGACATGACAAAATCAGACTTTAGCTAGTCTGATTCTTGTTATTTATTAGCAGTATTTGTATTCGTAAACCGTAGCAAAGTGACTTTGTCAATCGAAATAAAGTGAGAATACTATTATACACTAAGTTTATCACTTAAACCATTATTTAAACGAGCTCTTTCTAAATTGTCGTGCACTGAATTATAATGGCACCCGTATAAAAACAGGTGGCTGTCGCTTTAAAATATGTATAAACACTATTTTGTATAGTGCATGTGGGTAGGTATATAAGACCAGATAACCTAGACAAAGAGAGATTGTATCAGCATTAAAGATGACGGAAATGTCATCATGTGTAATGAATTAAGCTGTCGAAGCGCTTGTCATTCCTGTTGAAAAACGATGGCGACAAATGAAACAATACGAATGTGATTGTCACTTGTCTCGGTTGTTAGCAGTGAACTGCATAGCTAATAGATCTTTAAATAATATGATATACGGTGGTTTAGAAACAAATAATACTTCCTTTTCTTGTTTATCAGATGATTATTACTTATCGAGTTACACGCATAATTATTACTTATCGAGCTACACGATAACTGACAAATGCTTGCACTGACTGGACAGGTCCACTCAAATCTGAGTGATTCTTTCTTCAAAAGACCATCTCAGACACTAACCTACATGGTCCTCGTATGACATGACCAATATAATGTCTGGACTTTAAAAGAGACAGTGACCTCTGAGTTTGTTTCGGCTGTTTCTTCTCAGAGTAGTCAGGTACGAAACACCGGCCCCATCTAGTTGGTAAAAAGACGACGTGTAAAAGAGTTTTTAATAACATACTTTTTTTATCGTGGTAAAATCATCAAATGAGTCCTCCCACTCAGGGCAGAGCGGGAGGGACTGTCAGACTCGTACTGACTAAAATCCACGGTGTCCTTCAATAGCCCTTTACGTTCCGCGGTCACGGTAATTCGTACAGTCCCGCGACCATAATAACCTACTTGCAATAATAAATATCATTTCATCATTTTATATCATTTCATTTCAATATTCTAAATAGCTTTTCTTGTCAGTCCATAATATTAGTATCCCACTGCTAGGCAAAAACCTCTCTCCTCTCTTTCCACTTCTCCCGCGACATCGATCCAGTCTTTCACGAAGCAATCCAGCTCATTACACCATCTTGTTGTGGTCAGCCACGAGGTTAAGTTTTCTCTTTGGCACCAATTCTGATGTTAATTTTCCCGATTTTATGACATTTTAAACTGCAGTCATGTCATCATTATGGTCCTGTTCGTGTACCAATGTAACAAGGTTCGGAGCAGCATCTTCCACATCTCTATGGGCAGTTATTTCAATAGTCACCGTCACCTAGTAAATAAATAAATATTCCACAACTATCACACAACGCCATCTAGTCCCAAGCTAAGCAGAGCTTGTGTTATGGGTACTAGACAACTGATAAACATACTTATATATTTCTAAATACATACATATTATAGATAAATTACACCCAGACACAGAACAAATGATCGTGCTCATCACAAAAACATTTGTCCTGGGTAGGAATCGAACCCACGATCTCCGGCATAGCAGTCAGGGTCACTAACCACTAGACCAACATGCCTGTCAACAGTAATAAAAGGAGACTCATAAATCTATAATTATATTTTATTTAAAGACAATTCTAAACTATTCATCTAATGTCAGATCTTAATCGCTTTTATCGCCAAAAGGAACTATAATAAGACATATCTGTCGATAGACCACACAGGATGGACCTCATCTTCAAAAGTCCATGTCCATCGTACTGAACATTCTCCATGATAGTTACAATCAATTGTATACTCGTAAGTAGAATGGCGTCTTGATTAATATAATGTACATACTACAATAACAGTGTTGTTCAAATCGTTGGCTCGTAACAACTGCTTTCACTGACTCGAACCTACGACCTTTCGATTATTTACTGCGCTCGAGCACGATCCGATACACACAAAACAAATTATAGCTGGTAATATGTGTGCGTTCGCAATGTCATAAGGGAATAGTTTCTAGAACTTTAATTGGAACTTGAGTTAAATTTTTAAAAGAAGTTATTTATAAAACAGGACTAGGATCAACTTCTTTCTAACCAAAATACTGTCGTTTTCTTTATCGGATACAAACCATGGCCAGAATAAAGACGATGACGAGATTTGATTGTAGACACTCTTACTTATAAATTCAGGCTGTATAGTCTTTTTTTTTATCGTGTTAAATCATCAAAGTGAGTCCTCCCACCCAGGGCAGGGCGGGAGGGACTGTCAGACTTGACTGACTAAAATCCACGGTGTCCTTCAGTAGCGCCCTTTACGTACCGGGGTCACGGTAATTCCAGAGACCCGCGACCAAGGCTGCATAGTCTTAAAAAATGCAACAAAAAATACCCCTGAGGTAATAAAAATACCTCCTTTACGTGTCGATAGTCTTTTGTCAGGCTGTAAATATTTAACAAAGAGGAATAAACTGTATGGCCCCCTCTGTACGCTGTACGGTTCTATCATCATTGGCATCATCGTATATTAAAAGGTTCTACTAAAAGGTACGTACGGCATCGAATCTCATCATCTATCCCTACAACTAATGGAGCCAAACATCGCATTAAAAGCGTTATGGTAATTAGAAAACCAGTATAGAGGGCGTGCGCGATCTGAGGCGCGGGCGCACAACAACACAACAGAGCAAACGCATGCGCAGAAGGTTCATGGCGAAATATATACTAACATTATAAAGAAGAAGTAATGTTCGCCAGTTGGGATGTACGGGGCTTACCTCGAATCTGCTGATCCAATTCCGAAAAATCAGTTTGTCGGTTCACACCGCTGGTTCTTTTATAAATCTTTATTTACTAGTATTTTGTGGATTTTAGTCATACACACATGACTATATTTTAAGTGCCTATTGCGATATGTAGATATTATGATATTGATAATCATATGACCTGAGGCCTTAGCAAGAATTCTACGTATTTTGAATTGTATGGAAAACAAAAAAAGCGCATCTAATGTACGAACGAGGAATTAATTTTATCCATCAACTTAGCGTAGTAACGTAAGTTCCCGTTTACTTTACGCCACAAAAACTTGAAAATTCATGATAAAGATCGAAAGGAAAACTAACATAAGAATTGCTACACGTTTTTAAATAGAGTTCTTTGGAGTTATACATTTTTCAGGTCCATTAAACTAACACCGATGGCAAAAGCTTTGTTCCAAAATATTGCTCGCCATTAGTACAGTATGTTCATAGATAGGGACTTAGATGGATTTGGGCGGTCAGCCTCTATATCTGTGTATAGCAACATTGCGAATGGGGTCATAGGGTACAAATTATCATGGTATATGACGATTCTGCCTAATCAGCGTTTTTGCTAGCTTCTTTTTTTACATTGTGATCCACTGGTCCTTCTGTCTTCTGCTTTTTGGATTTTAATTGTACAAGCCTTTGTTCGTCCACATTCGGCTGCAGTCGGGGCTCTTCGGCAATGCTCGAGCACACTCGGACCCTGACGTCAGCTGATACGATCGCTCCACGAATCGTGCTTAGAATTCTTCGAAGTTGCCTGTCATCTCGAGATGAGATAATCGCTGTTATTGTTATATAATTCAATTATAATACCTAATTGGTGCGACAGTTTTTTTATGGTAATCAACTATAAAAAAGTGGAATCTTTGTTTGTCGTCAAACTCGCCATTTGCATAGGATTTTGAAAATATTTGCTCGAGATCAAGATTACGTAGCCAGAGAGTGTAACTGATAGTGGTCAGTTTACTGAGTATAACACAGTCTATCAATTAATGATCAATTAAACTACTTTCAAAAGAGAAATATTGATCAGTTAGGTACCTGTTTTTTTTACTTGGTCTTTGATTAACATCCAGATATATCTAACCTCAAAGGTTGCCAGAAGCACAGTATACCTACTAAAATGTTAAACTAACTTATCGACTTTAGAAACACCACATTCCGCTCCCAAACGCAAATTGTCGATATAGCTCAATAATCTGCGACAACTAAATGGGACCGAGCCGGACCTGTAGACAGGAATACAGCAAGAATGGAGCACCAAGACAGCTGGAGAAGGAGGTACCTCCGGAAAAGGCAAAAATAGGCACACGGATTGAGAAACGGAAGAAGTGGAGGAGGGCTTTTGCCCAGATGTAGGATGATGGTAGAATGAATTTAAAAAAAATCTGTTTTTATTTCATCGGGCTAGCCTGAGTTGAAGTACTAATACTTATACGATGCAAAAATATTAAATTCCCCTCAATATTTTGCACCAAATATACAAAAATGATCATGGAGAACAACAGATACAAGATTCGTGATGGGGTCGTCATCATCATCCGCAGCTCAAGCTGTAGATGACCCATTTAATACTTATAAATAAACTAACACATTAGTGACAATGTTATGCTTAAGTCATTTTTAAACAACAGGGAGGTGATCAAAAATTACATTATGTTAAACTCTTCGAAAGATTGCAGTACCACTTGTTTGCCCTCAGATTTTATAACACTAATGGAGAAAAGAGTCCGATAGTTGCAGGAGACATAGAAAGCGTTAATTCTCGTACATAATAAAGCAAAAATCTCATAAAACAAAACCTTTCTCTGTAACTTTCAGCTCCACTTTCAGATTTTATGGCGTCCATGCACGGATAGGACGTTATTAATCTGCGCGCGCGCCGCTCGCCAGAGGATCAGCATACTAATGTGTACGTGAAAGTGTGGCTGGTCTGTAGGGCTGGTACCACAGGCTGGTGAACACCATAAAAACATTAAAAAATATATTTAATATTCATCTTTTCTCCAATTTGAAAAAGAAATTGAATGAACACCATCACTCAGGGGGAAGATTTCACCAGTTATATTTAAGTTACATTGTAATATGGGGCGAGACTATCGCAGTCAACAAGCTATTGCAGGCACAAATCAAGACTCCGTGACTACTACTGTGAAATCCCTAAGGAAAAACCCAAAATCACTTTGCCCCGTATTGGAATCGAAACCAGGATTCACTCATGCCCAGTGTCGCCGTCTTTGACAACAAGACATTAAGGCGTTATAAATATCTGATGACAAAAAAAAACACGTCAATAATGCGCAAAAGTTGGCAACCCTGATGTCTATATACACGTCCACATTATCCGTATTGTATGCTGATAGGGTGGCTATATGCAAGCCGCGCTTATGATTGTCTATAGCTATAGCTCACTCGCTTAATTCTATATTAGGTTTGTTTAGCTCGCATATATTTGTAATACGCGTCGCTTACTAAGAATAACGTGGCGTGAATAAATAATCAAGTGAGTGCAACAAAACAGTGCAAAAATTATAATGCTGTAAGATAGTTTGAGTCTTTTTTACTATCAAACCTTCTTGGATTTGTGTGACTGCTTGTACTTCTTAATAGTAGGTATTTACTGATCTTCCATATAAGGTCTAATGTTTTGTTTCTTTTAACCTGCTTAGGCTAGTGTGCACTACTCTTTACATACGTAACCCGTAGTTCCGGCAACAATTTCGGGCGTTTTCTACTCCATGTCACTTACGGACGGTCGCGGGTCTCACGAATTACCGTGACCCCGGAACGTAAAGGGCTATTGAAGGACACCGTGGATTTTAGTCAGTACGAGTCTGACAGTCCCTCCCGCTCTGCCCTGGGAGAGAGGACTTATTTGATGATTTTACCACGATAAAAAATGACACTTACGGACATAAGATCAGTTAGAGGCAGGAGCTAAAAAATGATTGAACAGTTTTCAAAACTCATGAGTTCTAAAACAATAGAGAGTAGCGATCACTTAAAACTCGTATTAATTTCATACGGGCACATATCTTAGTGTACGGATTTAGAGAAGAGACCGAGATTTTATTATAGTGTCTGTATTGTCTCCACCACCAAATTACACAAGAACTTCACAACTTTATACACAGGCAATTTCTTTTAAGGTGGTCAAAGCACCAATAAATTTTAGAAATAATTATGCTCTTAATTTTAAAGATGGAAGCTAGCCATCATCTTATCATCATATCAGCCCGGGATCACCCACTGCTGGGTATAGAACTCCCCCTTTTTATGCCATATCATCATCTTATGCTCAAGTAATTTTTTTATTTTCATTTGTTACACCAACACAATCCCTTTCTCAAATTATTCGCTAGCCTCAGGAGCCTTGTACAGCTGTACCAAAGTAGACACATGTACCGTAACCAAAACTACAGCCTGACCCTTTCGTGTCGAAACAAACAAGTAGCGTCGCGTCGCGTCGCGTCGTTGGCAACAGCCGGTGTTATTGCATAAACCGATCAGGCAGGCGACGTGCGCGGCGTACTGATGTCCGCCATTGTTTACATGAGCGCGGTGCGCATACGCAGCCCAACGATGAGTGTCAAAGCAGCGGACAAGATAGATCAAGAGCTAGCTTCAAGAAGTTTGCTGATTCATACTGCTGAAGAGTTTGTGTGTTTGTTTATATGGCTGAATTAGCTAATCTCAGGAAGTACTGGTTCGAATTTATGTTGGAAAGTGCATTTATCAAGGAAGGCTCTAGGCTATAAAATACTGTGACATAGGCTCTTCTTTGAGAAAAGGAATGAGCCATAGAACAATCACGTGAAATAAAATGTGTAGTGTATTAGCTACTTACACTGCTATGCAAGGAGAGCGAAAATTCTCTGAATGTACAATATACATACAGTGGACAGATTAATTATTACTATAAATTAATAAATGTTCTGTTCATGTCATTTGGCTACAGAGTCCTGAAAATGGCGAGATACAACAGCCAACCATTAAAATTTTTATTTTCTAATATCTCTGCAGGGCTACCCAACGAATAGGACCACTACTCCCAGCCTAACTCAATATTCCGCACACAAGGCCTGCGTGCACGCATCGCATACGAACGCGGTCGATAATGGCGGCCGCACGAATAACTTACAAGATAATAATTAATATAATATGCAGACCGGCGGTAAGGTCGCCCTAAACAATGGATTACTTATAAATCAGCTGATTACCAAACAATTGTCATCATTATATGCACTCTGTTGTCAGACCAGTTAGGATACAAACAAAAGTTGTTTGATTTGGATGTCTCATTTTGCGAAAGTTTAAGAATTTTAGCTGGTTTTTTAAGGTTGAGACTTAGCATTCAAATGATGTTTCAAAACATTGAAATCATTTATTAATTTATTCTCTTATGTTAATTTCATTTTCTGATTGTTATTACCGCCTCGATTATTATCATTCCCCTTTATATACTTTTGGAATAAAACTGACTAACTTTGGAGTAGTGACAAATTGGAAACACCTGACTACTATCACCAGTCCGGTTTTCTTAGTTTTACGACAGTATTCCCTTCAGCTCCAGTTTTAGATCTCCCCGAAGACGTCCGTATTCAGCATTAGACGTCCACTTCTGTCTCATTTCTACTTCCATTAATAACTTCCTCGTTTAAGTAATAAGTTCGTCGGTTTCCAACATTAAAAAGCTATAAAATTATTAATTTCCATACCTCTGCTAAGTTTTTCATCATAAAAGCAGCATCAGCACTCGATCTAAATGCTCCAGCATCATAAAACATGAAGAGCTGTGGGGAATAACTTTCCGAACTGAGTGAAAACACCATAAAAGATCCCTCAGTTAAAATATTACCAAGATTTATGGGCATTCATTAAATAATGCATTTAGGTTTGAATTTCGCGTGTCCCGGGGGAAATCTGGCGGTTTGGTCACAACCATGCTTTTAATTACACCCTAGCATTAACTGGAACACCTAAATTATTTTTTAAAACGGGATTGAGTTATGATCTGGCGTTATCTTTTTGGTTCATTTGTCGTGCGAAAAACGACGCTATGTAGTGTGGATATAGGGATCATTAAAGCTATAATCTGCTAATTTGATCCGAATCGTGGATAGATCTCTAATCATTTTGTTGTATCAAAAACGTAACATATGCACGATTATCTATCAGAACCGTTTCCCCCGCAGATAGAGCACTGTGTCAAGCAACAGGATAACATTTCCATGTTGAGTTCGTCAAGTTATCAGTTACTTTCCCCAGAGGGTGTAAGCAGAGCTTTACTCCTTCAATCTTACTAACTTACTGATATAACCGTATGTTCGTGATTCGTTCCCCGGGGGCTCGGCATATCAATGTCAGCCATGATACGTGATTGACAGCCAGTGTTATATTCAATTAAATATAGCTTGAAAATGGTCCTGACCTTTTCGAATCATTTGCTTTCAAATAGGTGAATGATTCATGCTTTTCTTGTGGTTATTATTAATAGTTAGAAATTTTGCAATGTAAATGTATTTATTTTTGTTGCCTTTTCATTTATCATAATTAAAAATACAAAAGGACCTACAGTGTTTTCCATCTCAAGTTTTTACTCAAATCAGCTTCATAAAAGTTGTTTTGACAAAAACTTATCTCCGATTATGACTTGCTTGATTTACAAAACAGGTTACTCCACAATCAAAATATCATAAAATTATAATGTAATATTTTTTACCAAACGTTTTATTTTAGCTACCAAAATAGATAACCTACCAATTAATCAAAAATAGAAGCCCAAAAAACTTAAAAGGATAACGTCCATGAGCATAAATTAAAGTAAAATAAAAACGCGTCAAGTAGGCTCGTAAAAGAATGACGTACCAAATATAGTCGGCGCCGGGACGTAACGTTAGTATGTTAATGATATATTGAAACAATCAAGGTTATAATATTAGCAACGTTTAACATAAATTGAAGACACGTGTATAAAGTATATCTATTTTACATATTCGTTGCGTTTTGTAGAACTTGTTTCTGTGGAAGATTTATCAAGGTACCTATTATATAAAGTATATATATATAGGTATATATATCTAGATGTAAGTTTAAAGATATTCGGGAGTGTTTTGGCAGTATGTTGAACAAAACAATCTTCCAAAACAATAATCCCATGTGAATGGAATCGTAGTAGGAGCGCTAAAAGATCGTTATATCCATTGTAGATAAGTTGCTGTTTTCTTTTTCTTTTCTTTCGTCTTTCCAAACAACTGATGGATCACCTGGAATTATTCCGACCAACTTTCATTGAAATACCTCTGTATTATTACTGTGTAGTCTTTTCTCTAAAAAGAGAAGAAAATGTGCATCTAATTACAAGAATAGGCCGCACACAGCCAAACTGTATTTACCTTTATCCAAATAAAGAAAAAGCTTCCTTACGAACATTTTTCCAAATGAAATCCCCGTATTAGTACGAAAATAAACCGATTACAATCAATTACCATATAAATAACACAATCCCGCGAATTAATGTGCCATACTCCCTGCCTACCCCCCGTGCGTACGCGGCGAAATTATACAAATTACTACATAGAATTTTATGACATGCCTAATGCCTTCATATGGGAAATCCGCAATGTTCATGGTTCTATATGATATTGGGTTCCGACCTCCCCCGACAAGCGAAATATGGCTTGTGCGAAAAATGTTATTAGATTGTATTAATTGATAACCATGGTTTAGTGTCAATGAAATAATGTAGGTAAGTAATTATGGAGAATTTAATAGTTTTTTCAAGTAAAATGAGATTCTACCAAGACACTACCAAATCGGAACTGTTTTTTTTTAACGTGGTAAAATCATTAAATGAGTCCTCCCACACAGGGCAGAGAGGGAAGGACTGTCAGATCGTACTGATTAAAACTCACGGTGTCATTTAATTGCCCTTTACTATTACGTCGATTTTATTAAATCGTAGGTAAATGTAAAATGCCGATTTTCACAAGGACATCTGTTTATTTGTGAGTTTAAATGTTTGTAAAGGCACCCATACAAGATAAATTCCTAATATCCTAAGATAAAGTTTTAACTTGATTTTTCTTAACAAAAAACACTACTCAATATATAGAGTAATGGCTCAACATAACAGCTCTAAAAAGAGAACGAAAAAACAGTGTAATAATATTTAAGTATTACTTAAAGTATGCTTAACTCTAGTGAAAACAGGCATTTGTTTAGGAAGTAATAACCAACTATCAACTCCTCTATAGCTAACATTCTTTACAGCTGAAACCATCGTTTAATTAACAGATACCCTGAAAATGCCAAAAATAACTTCTGTCAGTTAATGCTCAAGGCTACTCGTAATTTGGAATGTTTTTTGTTCAGACACAACATGACTCACAATGCTAAAATAACTTCTAAATAATGGGACTACATACTTAATTCAAGCTAAAGAAAAATACAAACGCAGGACATGTGTATGTAACTTAACAATTTAGGTAAGAGACGCTTTTCTAAAAACCTATCTGTATTTATACAGTTGTTGTGAGCAAAACTAATACTGTAATTTTTTTTTAACCGTGTTAAAATCATCAAATGAGTCCTCCCATCCAGGGCAGGGTGGGAGGGACTGTCAGACTTGTACTGACTAAAATCCACGGTGTCCTTAAATAGCCCTTTACATACCGGGGTCACGGTAATTCGTTAGTCCCGCGACCCCGGCAGGTAATACTGTAATATTTCTAAAATTATGTTATTTTAGTCATATTATGTCATGTTCAAATACAGTACAAATACAGTATGAATTTAAGCCAAGGTCAGCAATCCAGCTGGTATATCTTTAATTTGGTGACTCTTTTTGCTTCGAGCAAGTTTTTTTGCTGTGATAAAAAGGTTTGTACATATTTGATTAGGCATGGACCATAGATTCATAAACGTATAGAGTTGTTAAGTTATTATGCTCTATGGGAAATTTAAAACCAATTGTATTAAAGCCTTTGTCAAACAGACTGGCGTGGCGAATGCGAAGCGTGACGTTTTTATTTGTAATGTATGGAATTGTTTGAATCCAGTCACACAGAAAAGCGAAAGTGATCCGATAGCGTGACAGAACTATCGGACTGACGTCTCGCTTCGGTTCGGTATCGCTTCGGAAACGTTTCGCTTTCGCCTGTCTGTTTGACAAAGGCATAAAGGTACCTACTTAATAATTTATTTATTGTTGTCAATAGTTATCATATTTTCTGCTTTATCTGAAATGGACTCAGAAGGCTCTACGTTGACTGTCGTTACCTCTTCAGACAATAACAAATTTAGAGCATTTCAGGCACGGCAAGGATTTTTATAAAAGTCTTGAATAGGGGATGGAAGTTTATCTTTTTGCCGACAAAAATCCTGGTCGTATTTTCGCAATAAATCATGAAATAAATTATATTTTTGAAGTTTGCTTCCCCACCTTCAAAAAATTAAAAGCTCTAAGCAGGTTGGTGGTGCTAGCTAAGTATAAATAATGAATAGCATGAAGCCATTTATCCTAATTCTGTGGCTTCCTCCATCGTAGTCACGAGCCCGACATGTTTGACTTACTTTATTTATTATCCGAGTTGTTCCAACCGAGCGACCTTGGGCTCCGCTAGCTGTTTGATAGAACCTGTTTTGGAAGTACCCTCGCTATCATTTTATCCTTTGTTTGTAAGAACGAAGAACATACAGCCAGCAGCACTATAAACGAAGCAATTAGGAAAGAAAGAAAGAAAGAATGAAAATTCGCTTAAGAGAGCATAACACATAAACATGAAATAAATTTATGAAAAAAACAGAAAAATAGACAAACAAAATGTAAATTTTACTATTTTTCCAGCATTGAAATCCATTAAATACAACTGCGTCGAACTTAGGTAGAGCAAAATTATTTAAGTTTTATATGGCAGAGCTGATAATTTTACATGTATGACCCTTAAGTACGATCACACCTTTTTGCTACTTATAAATATTATCTATTTACAAAAAAAAACTTATTTCTAATTGGTTTTCTTCTACGATATAGCTCATACTTTTTCTTCATGAAATATGTTTAAGCTAAATGTTGCAATTTTTATTTCATCAGAACATAAGTTACTTACTATTTTTTTTATATTTCTGTCAGTTTATTTTTATCGTAAGAGTAATTATGTATTAATCAGATTAGATTGCCGAAAATTTAAGTTACTTACTTAGTTTCCACATATTTTTGTTGGTGACTGTACAGACAGGTTGCTAGTACTACTGACACAAAAAGAAACGATATTTTTTATTGTTAAGATCTTGTTGTTAGATTGTTGGTCGTTATCGAGGTTTTTTTAGAACTGACTCATTGTTGTTTTTATACAAAAATAGCTGTTTGTTGAATTTTAATTTTGGGTCCGTCGAAGTTATAGGACGTTTATTAATTTTCAGAGTTAAAAAGTAGTCTTTACGATTGAATGGTCGTTTAACTGACCTTATTTATATCCTAACTGTGTTTTACCGTATTCTTATATCTTATATCTCCAGGTGAACAAGGTAGGTATTCCAATATAAATATGGAACTATTCCACAGAAATATTACTCATAATTGGCCATAGCAATGTCTATACAACTTCTTAGCAACAGAATTTGCAATCAAATTAACCAACCAAAACTTTATGTGAATAACATAAAATAACTTGACAAGGTAAACCGTCGAAAATAAGACTCTCAAAACCTCGAGCCAATAAAAAAGGTAAAAAAAAAAATTGAGTAAAAACACCACTTAAAAATTCATTTCCCATTGGTCTGTTTTATACAGGGAACTTTTAATTAGGCCCGTAAAGTCACAAGTCGGTTCCCTTTCTTGGAACGGAGACAGGGAAATTTAATTTCCTGTACACTGTTGATGTTTGCACAGGCCGGCAGAGGGCGCCCCGTGCGCAAATTAAATTATTTTTTGGAGGGTAGCTTGAAGGTTTATTCTTTTAGAAGAGGCTTGACGATTGGTAAGGGGGTGCTAGCAAAAAAATATTAATCGGTTGCATTTTTATGCTGAATTTGTTTGCCTAAATATTTAATATCTGTAATACGACAATATCTTTTTATTAAAGCATGTTTTTCAGTATTCTTTTTTTACCTCCTATCAGAAAAAATAGATCATGCGGATCCACTGAGATATTCTGTGGAACACTTGTGTTGCTTAACTAGAAACCTCGGATTTACATTTAGGACACTAACCTTTTAATATAATTGCTCTTTGCCCTTCAAACCCTACTTTATTGTATATTCTTTAATTAAATCCCTTCTATTAAATGCTCCTATGCACAGAAAGTGCATCTTAACGAATATTTCACTCCGCTAAACGCATTAGTCTTCCCGCCATCGACTCTTATTTATAGCAACTGGTTCCTGCACTATAATCATACAGCCCAAGACTTTCGCTGAAATAAAACGTATCCTAATAATAAATACTAATATTATGAACTTTTTTTTTTGTTAAGCTATAAATTTGAACGAAGAAACATATTTGCTCTAAAAGTCCGGTTGCCATACAACAAAAAAAAAATTGCTCTAACATCAGTAATGGTCAAGTGACAGGTAATACTGAGATAATTTAAGCTGAATATGCAGAAACTGGCTGTTAAAGATTTAACCTTTCGGCTGTACCTATGGCATATTGATAGATGCACAGATATTTTCCGACCTTTTAAAGCAGTCAAATTGGTGTTTAATTTTAAGTGTTCAGGGTTCAGAAAAAAATACTAGAACGTTAGAAAGGAACAGATTTGAAATATTTAACGAACTTGCAATTAATAGATAAATAGATTACACTTTATTGTACACCAAAATTGTTACAAAAAACGTTTTTACAATATTTCTAATTCTATGGTTACAACGGCGGTCTTATCGCTAACAGCGATATCCTCCAAGCAACCTATAGCATTTTATAGGTATTGATCTGCTATAAAAATGTGCGGTTGCAAGTCTAAACTCTCAGTTGGTTTTATTCAGGGTTTAAAATGTATTCTCAAATGACACATCGGCAAAACTAGTACACAAGTAAAAACCACACTTCCTATTGCCGCATAAAATTAATTTTTATTATCACTACTGTGAAAGTAAAGATACAGCTAATGTTAAGGAGCACAGCAACCTAAGAAAACACTTGTACATAGTAAATAAGTACTTAGAAAGTAAGGCATTGTATAGACGTAAGATTTATAAAACCTTTTAAGTTACTAAGTATTTGTTACCCCTCCCTTAGTTCTGTAACGTAGAGTTTAGATTTAGACATTGATATTTTGATAGTGTTTTGTGTGTTTGTAATAGTATATAAGAACAGTGTAAAATACCACGGCGAAAAATACCACGGCGACAAATATAACGTGGTGTTTTTCTAAACAAAAGAGCGATGTAACAATAGAACAATAGGCAAAAACACCCCGCGCTACACATGTGCGCAAACGCCGAGCGTAGACGGACGAGAGGAAGGGATAGCGTGGGGGCGATCCACCCCCACACACCCCGTCTACGGTCGAGCGTATAAATATAGCGCGGTGGAATATAACGGGGCAGCCTGGAATCGCAAGCCTCAAGAACAACAACAACAAGTGTACTCGTGAATATAGCACCTTTCAAGCAACCTCAGTGTTTATCTTTCTGATTCAATGAATCCCTGCGCCTGAATATTCTACAAGTTTGGTCCTTCGTTAGCCGGATCAGGAAGATAGCGTGAAAAGCGAAAAACGTGAAAATGAGTGAGAAAAGTGCCGTCACAACGAGAAGCAAGCTGAGGCGTTTAGAAGAGGACGTCCAAAGGAAGAGGGCTCTCGAAGCGGACTCCGGCGTACCCTCGGACAGGGCTCCAGGCTCGCCGTCAATCGCGCCAACTCTACATCCGGAACGAACGCAAGTCATCCCACTGACGAGTCCCGGTCGAGTCATAGACTACCGGGAAATGTCGACGTCAGTGCGGTCGGTGACAGCGCGAGGAGTAAGATCCGGTACCAGCATGACCTCGTCAAGGAGCGGCCACAAGAGCGCCGAGTACCTGCGACGACGGGCCGAGTATGAGGCTGAAAAAGAGTTGGTTCAAATGAAAGAAAAATTAGTGCAAAAGAAGCTAGAAGCAGAATTAGCAGAGATCGACGCGGCCGCCGAGGAAGATTTGTGCTCCGAAGCGGAAGAAACAACCGCGTGCCGCGTAGAAGAGTGGGTCACGCACACGACGCCCGTCGTGACTCGTCAAGAACAAGTTTCGACGTGTCGGGACATGCCGCCACGGACACAGCCCCAGGTACCAGTGTCTGAAATATTAAGTGAAGTATTTCAACGCCCGCCTGCGAACGCGCCGCCGCCACCGGTACAGCCCGAGCGAATACCTGCGCCTCCGATCAGTGCGCCCGCGCCCGTCCCGAACCGCGAGCCCGCGTACCCAGCGACTCCGACAGTTAACGCTGGCACCGCACGCGCATCGAATCGCGACGCACCCGAGTGGGACAGGGGCGCCGTAGAAGACGACAAGGCCGGGTCTACACGCGACATTAAGATTGATCAGCTGGCGGAAGCGATCGCGAGCCTCGCGCGGCCGCGACCGGTACCTAGACAAGCCTACGAACTGCCAACGTTTAAAGGTGACCCGGCGGAGTGGCTGTCCTATAAAAACATGTACCACGACACGACGGATATGTACGAGTTCAAGCCGCACGAGAACCTCGCAAGATTGAAAACATCGCTACAAGGAGAGGCGAGAATAGCGGTGGAAGACTTACTTCGAGCATCGGCCAGCCCGTCAGAGATCATAAAGACTCTGGATGAAGAATACGGGCACCCCAACCTTATTTTAGAGTGCGCGTTGAAAAAAGTACGCGAACTACCGAGAGTGACAGAAAGCGGCCGCGAGTTAAGAAGATTCTCAACAACGGTAAGAAACTGCGTGTCGCTGCTGAAGAGTGTGCGTGCTAACGGGTACCTGAATAACCCGCAGCTGGTGAGCGAGCTACTGAATAAGCTCACGCCGGTGCAGCGCGCACAGTACGGAGACTTCGCGATGGGGATGGCGACGAGTCAAGGCCTGGACATGAGGGTGTCTCCGAGTCTAGAGATGCTCTCAGAATTCCTAAATCACCTGGCACGTGCATCGTCATTCTACGTGCAGCTGGACATGCCCGCAGCCGCGCCGAGCAAACCGCGAGCTAGCGCGCCACCAGCGAAGACAGCCAAGAACATACAGCGGCTGCACGTACACGCCAACGATGAAGAAAACACGCGAGCTCCGACCAGAGAAGATTCGTGTCAGCTGTGTAAAGAAAAACACACGCTCACAGCCTGCAAGCAGTTCAACGATCTGGACGTCAACGAGCGCTGGGCGTTCGTCAAAGAGCAGAAACTCTGCTTCAATTGCTTGGGAGGCAGGCACTCGAAGAGAGTGTGCCGCAAGAAGAAATGCGCCACCTGCAACTTTGCGCATCACAATCTCCTACACGTCGACAAAAAGCCCGAGAGTGTGACGAACGTCAGCGATTATAACGGCAAGGCGCTTCTCAAGATCATGCCGGTGCACGTCATCAGCGAAGGTAAAGAAGAAAGCTGCTACGCTCTGCTGGATGACGGTGCGACGGTATCGCTGATCGACAGCGCCCTGGCCGGGAACGCAAAGGGCAAACGTGTGCCGCTGACAATCAAAAGTGCGCGTGGACAACAAATAACGGACAAATCATCGCGAGTGATAAGTGTGGGAGTGCGCGGACCCAACGGACAAGTGCATCAAGTGAAGTGCCGCACGTTAGTAAACATGGACTTGCCCTCGCAAACAGTGCCCGCCGCCGTCATGTCGGAGCATGCCCACCTACGCGACTTGGGCTGCGAGGAAATGTGTGGAGCCAAGCCGCTGTTGCTACTGGGCCAGGACAATTGGGAGCTGCTCGTCGGCAGGGAGATGCGCCGGGGCAAATCAGGTAAGCCAGTTGCCTCTTTGACCTCGCTAGGATGGGTCGTGCACGGACCCTTAGGTTCGACTAGTTATAACAATCAATTTGTAAATTGTTTAAGTGAAAGCAGTGCGGATTTGCACAATTTAGTGAAAAAACAGTTTGAGTTAGAAGCCATAGGGATATCGGAAGTACCGCGGAAGCACGCAGACATCGAGCGCGCCAACCACATTTTGGACGCCACTAGCCGCCAGTCAAACGGTGGAGCTTGGGAGGTGGGTCTGTTGTGGCGTCAGGACAACCCTCAGTTGCCTGACAACTACGTCAACGCGAAGCAACGTCTGTCGGGAATAGTGCGCCGGTTCAAGAAAGACGCGACCTATGAGAAAGCTTACACAGCTCAAATAGAACGACTGTTAAAGGAAGGGTACGCCAGCAAGGTAGAGAGTAAAATCGACTCAGAACCCGTGTGGTACCTGCCCCACTTTGGGGTCACTAACCCCAACAAGCCGGGCAAGTTACGTTTAGTGTTCGACGCCGCCGCGAAATACGAAGGTACGTCGCTAAACGATCACCTTTTGACTGGACCCGACCTACTGAACCCATTGTTAGGGGTACTATTGAAATTTCGTTTAGGCCCTGTCGCGTTCACAGCGGATATTGCCGACATGTTTCTCCGGGTTCGAGTCCGGGAGCAAGACCGCGGGGCGCAGCTGTTTTTGTGGGCAGAGGACAGCGATAGGGAACCCGAAGTATATAAAATGAACTCGATGATATTCGGTGCGGTATCGTCGCCTACATCCGCGATTTATATATTAAATAAAAACGCGAATAAATACATTGAAAGTCACCCCGATGCAGTGTCAGCGATCAGGAGTAATCACTATATGGACGATTACCTCGATAGTGCGTGGTCTGTCGGGCAAGCCGGTCAGCTGATTGAGGACGTGACCCACATCCACGCCGAGGGCGGATTTGTGATACGGGGGTGGGTCACAAACTCTCAGGAGCTGCGCGACAGGCTCCGCACTGAGATGCCAGACAAGGTATCGCTGGACAAAGGGGAGGACGGAGTGGAACGGACGCTGGGACTCACGTGGTCACCCACCACTGACGAATTGGCTTTTGATCTGTCCTTCAAGAGATTGCCGAAGGAGATCACGGAAGGGCGGGTGGTACCCACGAAACGAGAGTTCCTCCGTTTCATCATGTCGATATTTGACCCACTAGGATTTTTATATCCGTGTGTCATTCAGTCCAGAATCTTAATGAAAAAGATCTGGAGCACGGGCATCGGCTGGGATGAACAGCTGAAAGAAACTGAGGCGCGCTGCTGGTTCGACTGGCTTGACAACTTGCAGCACCTCGCGAGCGTATCGGTGCCTAGGTGGTACGGGTTGTGTACAGACCACCTAGAGCTGCACGCCTTCGGAGACGCGAGCGAATCCGCGTACGCAGCGGTAGTCTACCTAGTCGGGGTAGACGTCTCCGGGGAGAGAAACGTCGCGATTGTGATAGGCAAGGCCAGGGTGGCCCCTCAAAGGGTGGTCTCGATCCCACGGTTGGAGCTGCAGGCAGCCGTTTTGGCCTGCAGACTCGCGGAAACCGTCGAAAGGGAGCTAGGAGCCACCATACGGAGTAAGTACTTATGGACGGATAGTAAAACCGTATTAAAATGGATTAATTCAGAAGCCACAGAGTTTCAACGTTTCGTATCTCATAGGTTAGCTGAAATAGATAACAGGTCAAAGAGGTCGGACTGGCGCTGGGTTCCCTCGGCGCAGAATCCAGCAGACAAGGCAACCAGGTTAGACTGGCCTAATAACAGCAGTGAGTGGCTGAGTGGCCCTCCGTTTCTTCGCTGTCCACAGGAGCAGTGGCCGGCGAGCGACGACGTGAGTGGAGTGGCAGAGGCAGACCTGGAGCGGGTGCAGTGCGTGCACGTTGCGAGCACGCCACCTGAGCCGGTGCTGACGTACGCCCGGCTGCCGACCTGGACGCGCGCGCTATACGTCATGGCGCGCGTACTTATCTTCGTGGCGCTCTGCCGTAAACGACGGCAGACGTGTGCCGTAACAGCTGCGGACCTCGATGAAGCGAGGTTACACCTACTTCGCCTAGCGCAGGCGGAATGCTACGCATCGGACATCGCGGCCCTGAGAGCCGGCCGCGCGCTGCCAGCCGGCAGCAGGCTGCGCGCGCTGGACCCGATGCTGTACGGGGATGGACTCCTACGAGTGCGCGGCAGGCTGAGAGCCTGCAGCGAGCTGAGCTTCGGTGAGAGGCACCCCGTCATCCTGGACGGGAGGCACGAGCTCACACGCCGGCTCATCAGACATCACCACGAGGCGGCGCTGCACGCGAATCAAGAGGCCGTCGTGAACAGCATCCGTGAATTGTACTGGGTCACCAATTTGCGGTCCTCAGTGAAAGCCGTCACGGCGAGCTGCCAGCGCTGCCGCATTGAGAGAGCGAAGCCAAGGGCACCAAAGATGGGTGACCTACCGATCTCCAGGCTGGAGGTCACACGGCGAGCGTTCGTCCACTGCGGGGTCGACTACTTCGGCCCCATGGAGGTGGCCATCGGACGGCGGCGAGAGAAGAGGTGGGGTGTGTTGTTCACGTGCCTCGCCACCCGCGCCGTGCACCTGGAACTGGCATCATCTTTGAGTGCCGACTCGGCAATCCTTGCCCTGCGGCGCCTGATTGCGCGCCGCGGGCGACCATCGGACATGTACTCCGACCGGGGTACCAACTTCGTCGGGGCGCACACCGAGCTACGCGCTGCCCTCCGTGAGATGAATCACTCACGAGTGGCGAGCGAAGCTACAGGCCGCGGCATCGCGTGGCACTTTAATCCTCCGGCGTCCCCACACATGGGCGGATGCTGGGAGAGACTGGTGCGCTCTATAAAAAACGCGCTCAAGGCGACCCTGCGCGAGCGCGCCCCTCGCGAGGAGGTCCTCTACACCCTCCTCCTAGAGGCCGAGCTGGTCGTAAACAGCCGGCCACTCACCTATGTCAGCAGCGACGTCGAGCAACCGGTGGTACTCACGCCGAATCATCTCCTGCTGGGCACTGCCGCGGGGGATGCACCGTGTATGAGGGGCCACGCCCGCGACGAGGATGCGCGGCGGATGTGGCGCCGGGTGAACGCGCTGGCCGACCTGTTTTGGCGGCGCTGGCTACGCGAGTACCTGCCGACGCTCCAACGACGCAACAAGTGGTCGGCTGACGAGCCGAACGTGAAAGTTAACGATGTGGTAGTGTTAGTGGACGAGAATAAGCCACGAAACCAGTGGACTAAAGGGATCGTGCAAAGTGTTTTCCCGGGTGCGGACTCTATTATAAGAGTGGTCGATGTACGAACGAACCATGGGGTCCTACGAAGACCAGTTGTGAAGGTTGTTGTGCTCCCGACCGATGGAAGTATGGTCGGTTGAACCCTCATACGGGGGGTGGAGATGTTAAGGAGCACAGCAACCTAAGAAAACACTTGTACATAGTAAATAAGTACTTAGAAAGTAAGGCATTGTATAGACGTAAGATTTATAAAACCTTTTAAGTTACTAAGTATTTGTTACCCCTCCCTTAGTTCTGTAACGTAGAGTTTAGATTTAGACATTGATATTTTGATAGTGTTTTGTGTGTTTGTAATAGTATATAAGAACAGTGTAAAATACCACGGCGAAAAATACCACGGCGACAAATATAACGTGGTGTTTTTCTAAACAAAAGAGCGATGTAACAATAGAACAATAGGCAAAAACACCCCGCGCTACACATGTGCGCAAACGCCGAGCGTAGACGGACGAGAGGAAGGGATAGCGTGGGGGCGATCCACCCCCACACACCCCGTCTACGGTCGAGCGTATAAATATAGCGCGGTGGAATATAACGGGGCAGCCTGGAATCGCAAGCCTCAAGAACAACAACAACAAGTGTACTCGTGAATATAGCACCTTTCAAGCAACCTCAGTGTTTATCTTTCTGATTCAATGAATCCCTGCGCCTGAATAGCTAAGTTAAATAAGCTCTTACTTAGATATTACGGAAAGGGAAAGGCCTCCATTTTCATACGCACTCCCAATGACTGTGATCTTAGGCCTACAGTCGGGTAATGACAGTTATCAACTCAGACTGGCGAAATGTAGATATCTTGTCGTATTCTTGAGGCAAATAACAGCTGATACAGTGTAAATAAAGATAGGGAGAAAGGGAAATACTTTCAAAATAGAGTCGTTCTATAATTTTCCCTCTCCTGGGAGATCAGGCACAGACACAGGACTCGAACATATCTGATGGATATCATAGCGTTCTTATTGCGTTTATTTTAAGACACGTCGGTTTCCTAAATACTTACTTACAACGCTCCATTTGGCTAGATCCCGTTTCATCACTTTCCTGATTTTATATATTTAATTTTAAGTTTTATACACACAGGGTTGGCATAGTGGTTAAGCGATTAACTGCTGCGCAGTGTGTTGCGGGTTCGGTCCTCGTACGGCATTAATATTTGTATGATCTGCAATGATTGTTCCGGGTCTGGGAGTTCTTGCGTGTAAGTTTCTATGTTTGTAAACGCATCCGCGACATAGGGGTAGCTCCTAGTGTGGGGCAACGTTCAAAAAAAGTTCCAAGAAAAAAAACCCAACGTTCTTAAGTTCTAATTTGGAATCCAACCTCCAATACCCTAAAACGTAGGGTAAATATCTTACCCATTTATCCATACGGTGGCAGGAAGCATATTGAACGCAACCAATAAGGTAATTTAAATTCACATCATCTACTAAACTTAAGGTAATAACATAACCAAATTAAGCTGCTACCTTCACTTATAGTTCGTGCGCCATCTTGAATTCTAAACACATTCGATTCGGCAGGCAAACTTATAGCAATTACCTCCTGCTCTGAAGGTGCTGCCGGGGGTCGCTGGGAGGAACCAGAGGGTTCTCGGCAGGTTGGTGGAAAGTACCTGTGTTTAGAGAAATGTCTCAGCATTTATTACGAATTATGATTCGGGTGAAAGTTATACTGCGAGTAGAGCGTGGTGCAAGTCACGAGAGAGGGCTGATTATTCCTTTGTAGTAAAAGAGAGAGAGAGAACTGTTTGGATTAATCTTAATTCCAAATTAAATTTAAAAGTGATGACGATTGGAGGTAGTGAATATATGGTTTAAGTACATAAACGAGATTAATATTAGCTGTCTTGATGACAAGTAACCATCATCATTATGTTGTAAAATTAATGTGTAAGTCATAGACGATCGTTAATTCTTGTAAAGGCGTGTCATCAAACCGATAAACCACCTTAATAGCCTCACACCTCATCCACATAAGGATACTCAGTCTTCCAAAAAAGGATTTACTACTAAACACAGTATTTTTTTAACGGAAAATGTCATCATCGTTTGCCGACATGAAACCACTTGCCATCACAGAAAAAAGTGGTTTCCGCCGCACCCAGTTACTTCTAATATATACGAAGTACATAAATACGTACATACATGAACACTAAACCAGCCGAATCCAGTTGCAAGTACTTACGTCAACAGCTTTGCTAAATAAACTGAGTTTTTATCGCCACCCGCGACCGGCCGTCCCTCACACCGAAGCGTACCGCGCGGCTCATTTGGCACCGCATGTTACGAACACGGAGTATTAGCCACGTAAATGGGAACACCCTCTCTCTCTCTATTTCTCTCTCTCTTCGTCGGATATTCGGAAGGAGTTAAAAGTTTTGAGCGTTATCTCGTTTAAGTTGCTTAATTACCGGCGTGTTTGTATTCCGTTTTGCGACGAAATATTAATGTGTGGATATGTGGGACTGTTGGAGTTAAAGAGTTGTTGAGCTGTTGTGCGGAATATTAATTAGAACGTTTCTGTTATTGTTCATATTGTTTTTGTGGCACGTATGTTGTTACACCATTTGAATCAAAAACAGCTTTTGACTTACTTCTTGCTGAATCCCGGTGTTAAACAAAAAATGTTTTAAAACAGCTACGCTTTTATAGCCCCGAGACAATTTACGAATGGTACAATATATTTCTTAATTAGTAGTTTATTCAGAAAATGATTAATTTATCACTGTATGTAAATTATGTTATTAATCATTCAAAAAATTATAGTCAATTAAGTGCCAGTCATTAATTTAATTGCTAACACGTGATAGTAATTCAGCTCGGTGTAATAGTCAGCGCATATTTTTTGCGACGATATCGCTTGCATATGGATATTGGCAATGTTATGATAATTACAGCGAGCACATGTGAGGCCGGTCGCGTGCTGGGCCCGGCAAGCCTGTTTTATGTACTGCAAGCATTATTTATATAGATGACTATGTACAATCGGGTGCAGTTTGCGGTTTGTATGGAGAAATGAGATAAATTTAAACTATCTCAATTTTTTTTTTCAATTACCTAATTAAACATTGTTTGATAAAATATATGATTTTCAACGTGTGTTCTTTTTCAGGGCCGTTTTTCTTTTTTAAAACAATGTTATCTTTTAAGATTATTGCTGTGTGATCAGAACTACATGAAAGAAAAGAAAGAAACAACGTTTAGTGACACATGCCATAAGTACACACAACATAAACAAGTAGAGAAAATATTTAAAAGACAACTTACTACAACTAAACATTAAATATTGTGTGACTCAAGGCTGCGCCAAATAGACCCAGTTCAACAAATGCCGGACAACGGGTGCCCGACATGCTATTTAATCCTATATGCACTTTCATTTATCATCCCAAGTAATAAAAGAAAAGCGCTGTTTTTATGTAGACTAATCATCGCTCGGATAAGTAAGACTCATTCTGGGTCGATAAGCTAAGTTAACAGAATAAACACCCAGGGATAAAAAATATTTGAAAAAGCAAACAAAACAACGTGCAAAACGAATTAATATATACACAAACGAAAAATCCCGCTTATTTTTATCAAGTTTTGTATAAATAAACTTTCAACACGCATTTAAATGAAATAAAAACATACTGCCCAAAGCGAACAACTTTAATTCAACCAATAATATAATTAAACAAAATAATATAATTAAAAAATATAATTAACAAAAATATCCGAGAGAGATAAAACGGTGTCTCAGAAATGGTAATAAGTACGTACTGCACTTATTGACTTATTTCAAGTTCGTTCTTGAAGTACAAAACTTGTAGCGAGCAGTGGTGTTAATTAAGAGAAATTTAATTAAATGAGTTAAACAAGTTCCCTACTTAGTTATGAAGTGGGGGGAGGGTCAGTAGAGGGAAATGAAGTCATTTTTCTTACCTCTCGGCTGCGTTGGGGTGAACCAGAAACACTCGAGATGTCACAAGTAGCTGAGATTTTACTGGGTAAGATGGCTATCAATTAAAAGTGAGAGGATTTGAAATGCCTTAACACTCAGGCTAATTACACAACGAGTCGTTTAATGTGTTTAGTATTAAACGTGTTCGAAATATCTTTCTGCTTTAGGTTTTTATTTAAAGGAAAATGTTGGATTAACTTAATGTAAATAAGTTTCAGGGAAATTATATGAAAATATTTGTATTATTATCTGGGTCTGGGTGTTTGTGCATGTATATGAGTTTCTATGTTTGTAAACGCACCCATAATACAAGAGAAACACCTTTTGAAGAGAAAGGTTTTTTTTAAATGTCTATTCCACAACGCACCACAATTATTACACACGTATAACACCTTAAAATAACAGAACACTTCACCCACAAACCTATGCATGTCACCCCCAAATCTATTCCTGCAGGGGATGAACCCGAGGGGCGCAATAAAGACTTCAAGGAAACATTTGACACTTTCAGTTTAACGATCGAGAGCCCTTTACGACTCTAGTAGTCAAGTAAATATCTATGTTTATTGGGAACAAATGCTGCTGTGACGCCCTCTGTGACATGCTGGACTATTTAAAAGAGTATTAATTTGTGAATGACAGTTTGATAGCCATTTGAAATATTATAGAATACAAGGCGTTTACGATGCAGTAGAGTGTATTTTTAGTTTAGTTCCTTGTAATGATGTTGAAGGGAATATTCGAGAAGCTTTTAAGTGTAGAAGTTAAGTTTTATTGGCGACTAATGGTATTGTTGTAGTTTATAAAGTGGTGACAAGACACTCGACTACTGTGTAGTAGTAGCTAGAAACAAATAGTGTTTGTTCAGGAATGATTTTTTATCGAAAATGTATCTGAAATTGATCCATCAAGACCTCTTACATGTGAATAATAATAAAAAACATGACCATTTATATTTATCGTGTATAAGTTGTTTAGTGACATGGTCACTAACACTAAATTATATCCCGTATTTCCTTACTTGTTTAAAATTCCTTTGTTGTCCGCCCGTGATTCCTAGTTTTATTACAGACAGACCACCATAACAGATAATTGCCAATACGATTGTCGAATCAACAATAGATCAAAGTAATAAAACAGCTGCATATATTAGCAAGCCCACTTTCTACACACTAGTGATGGGACATCATAAAGAAATACCGGTATCGATACCGACCACACACATCACGGAAATAGACCACCATGGCACCATCACAGCACGGGTGTCCCATGCTAGTTTAACGACCAATAAATGTTCAGTGCGACAACATTGACTACAAAGATAGTGGAACTAGTTATTTTTGGATTAAAGACGAACCTTTTAATTTATGATGGAAAAATAATCGCGGTGTCTTAATATTTCATTCGTGTTTTTGATGACAAGAATCTGTTTAAAAAAAAAAAAAAACTTCAGTAAAACTGAGATGTTTATAAATTCCTATTTTCACACTTCGCTCGTTCTTATCTTTTAGTAAGCTTTTTCATGTTTTTATCGAGGCCATGCATAAACTCAGACAAGTTGAAATCCTTCACAAAATCAATTGTTCCTCCTCTGCTAAACAAAAAACATGAAAGCAAAATACAAAATATATACCAAGCCTACAACTCAGTTATCAATAAACCCTCCTATAAAGTACTAGCCCTAAATTATATAGCCATACAAAAGTAGGTAGGTATGTCTGTGGTATGTTCCTCGCAACCAAATGTCAATTATATTATGTTTACAAACAAAATTAATGTACTTTATTATCAAAGAAACAATGAATTATTATTATTGCCAAAGCGTACGTTTGACACAAACAGGATAACTCGCGGTTGATAAAACAGTAATACTGCGAAGTGACAGATTGATACGAGAGTCCCGCTATAGTAACCCTATTCTATAATTGATAAGCTTATGTAAACATTGCAAAAACTATTTGATAACTAAACATATTAACTAACCTAAGCGTGCCTTTATTAGACAGGTCTACCTGAAAGTTCATAGGTCTTTCGATTGAAAATACCAACTCAGAAATTAATTACATAATTATTTTTATAGACGTATAAAAGATTATTTTACTCGAAATTTTGGAAACTAGCAGAGACGTGATGTTCATTTAGTCATTCTTCGCTTCTGCTTTGAAGTAGATACCTACCTCTCTTTTACAATCATGAAGTTAGTCATTTTTTTCTGTCAATAATTCTGCAATTCAATCCAATTACCGTCATTAATGAGGATTATAATTATTTACTTATTTAAGATCTCATTATGAACAAACTCTTAAGGTTATTTAAAAATCTTCAATATTCTTTTAAGTTTTGTTTCTAGGCAAGAATAAGCCAAAACAATGCCCTATATTCGTTATCTACCTGCGTAAGGTGTAAACAAGGCAAATCAGCGACAAATACATATTAAACATTAGTTTAAGTCAGCCGCCATATTGCATTGCAGCTCATTTGTTAGCGTCAAATTATTTCGCGCATTATTGTTTATTAATGTTGGAGCCTGCGCACAGCGCAATGCATAACGTGGTTATTAATAATTTATAATTTTAAGTAGATTTGTCAACGTAGTGCAGTAAATGCGGATGTTTTCAGAAATTCGTTCCGAAATTTTAATATTTTCTTTTTAAAATTCAAGAATTATTTTTGAAGCGCATAGTTTGGAACATTTCCAATATGACCTTGATGTCGGAGTTTTTAACTTCCTGCATACAATAATACTTTAGCATGAATCCAATCCAAAATTGGTACTAAATTGTTTTTATACTTTTTTCAACACAATTTACTAAAATTCTGCAACAATGTTTTACCAACTACGACCCCCTTTTCAGTACCATTCTATACCTGAAAGATCCTCACAACACTCCTCTCTTCACACCATTTTCCCTGTAGGCAAGTAAACAAGGGGTGCTAAGACAGGAAACCTCCACGTGCGCCCATGTACTGGAGTTCCCTCTCAGATACGTCCGGGAAGACCAGTTTTTCGGGCCGGTGCACCCTGGGATGCGGGCAAAAACTCTTCCTTAGGCACTGTGTGCCAAAGGGGTCTCTTTGCCCGTATGCAAATAGCCTGTCGGGTGGACGCTCTAACGCGTGTCCCTCTGAATAGCAGAGGGCACAGCGGCGGAGCGGGCTTGCGGACGGTGAGTAATGGGTAAGCTCGCCGTCCGACCAAGGACCAAACCTGGGTCGGTGGCGCGTCGTGTATCACGGGTCACCGACGGGGCCCCTTTTTTTTCTTTTTATCCGAGAGGGAACTCCAGTCCACGGGTGCATGTGGAGGTTTCCTGTCTTAGCACCCCACCGACGGGGAGGCCAAATGCCTGCTGGGGTCGCGGATTTTTTCTTAATCCAGGATACCGCGGCCCCGGAACGTAAAGGGCATCCGAAGAAACACGGGTGGATTTTAGTCAGTAAGAGTCTAACAGTCTCTCCCGCCCCACCCAGGGCGGGAGCACTCATTTGATGATTTTGCCACCCCTAAAAAAAAAAGGGAAGTAAACAAATAATAAATTAAATCAACTCCAACTGTAATATCGATCATAATCATCCAAGAATAACAAGTATTCTTGCCTTCTTGCCAGTTTCAACACCTCATTAGACCTCTGCTTCCTTCAAGAGGAGTGAGTCGTAATAATACAACACTCGGCGACAAATGCGGGACTAATTTAGAATGTATGTAACAATTTGTCACAATGCCTCACTAGAGTTGGCAACAAGATAATACTTTGAAATTCGTCACTATCTAAATATGGGCATGTTGCCATGTTAAAGTAAATTCGTAACATCTCTGAAAAAACACGCCATTAATGTCTGTTTGCTATGTTTGGCTTGATAACACAAGAACGAGGTAATACCTTCAAAGGATTCATACACATAGATCGTTTTTGTAACAATTTATAAAACGTAACGTGCTATTATTATTCGTAGTATGCTGAAGCAACAAAGCGCTATAAGCTCCTTTTTCTTGGATTCACACTAAGCCTCTTTGTTACGTGCTCTGATCAATTATATCAAAACTTAAACACGCTGCGTACTCTTATTTTAGTAGCATGATGCTACAACTCGCTTCATGCTACGACTTTCGTAGCATGTGAAAGCTACAACACGCTACGTGCTATGATTTTTTAAAGCATGCTTAAGCTAGTACACGCCATCCCCTGCCATTTTCGTAGCAAGCTCCAACACGCTGCATGCTACCTCTTTCGTAGTACGGAAATCTACACCATGCTACGTGCTACGATTTTTTCAAAACATATTAAAGCTACAACAAGCTACAAGCTAATAGTTCCCGTAGCTTCTAGAAGCTGTGTCGACGGCGCGTCGTGTTCCACGCGCGCCTCAAGGAGTGTCAGCATAATGACGGGGCCTGTAGAGGGCCATAGCCTGTCGGGGTCGCAGGACTTTTCCATTACCGTAACCCCGGTACGTAAAGGGCTAGTGAAGGACACCGTGGATTTTAGTCAGTACAAGTCTGACAGTCCCTCCCGCCCTGCCCTGGGTGGGAGGACTCATTTGATGATTTTGCCACGATAAAAAAAAAAGCTTCTAGAAGCTACAAATCGCTACATGTTAGTTTTAGTAGTTTTTTCACGTTTTTGTTGGAAGTGGCATATGCATCACTATAACTGTATAGCATCGCACCTTGCATTTTCTTGCCTCGTTGTTTTCAAAAATAAAAACCTTTATATACCAGCCAAAAATAAATTTTAAGATTTATAGCGTGTATCTACAAGGTCAACTTCAAAAACATTCGCGAAACCGGTTCTTATATCTAGTAGGTACTAGTGATGAAATGAATATTCGCATTTGCATCCGCATGAATCGATGCGAATGTTTGCGAATATTTCTAAAAAACTTGTTTTTTATTTACTAATATGCTTTGAATATGAAAACTATAGTAACGGGATAGTCTTGAAGTAGGCAACTAAATTAAAATAATTCTGATAGTCCAATTAAAATAATAACAGAATCGCAACAAAAATGACAAAATACCACAGAAATCTTAATAATTAAGATTTCTGTGCAAAATAAATTTTCAATATGAGAAAAAGAGCTTGAAATATCTATTCACATTAATAAATATAATCAATTGTATCTACGTCGAATAAAACTTTTATTGAACTTAATTCCATTTATTATTCCTTTTTTTTCTATATTTAAAATTTTGAAATATTTTTAATTCGTTACATCACTAGTAGGTACGTAACTTGCTAAATTACTATATTTGTTCACATTTATTAATCAACATAGTGTTCCGAATGTCCTTAGAGCATCCAATTTTAGCTGGGAATTACCCATTGATGGGTATTTTTTTTTATCGTGGTATTTTACCATCAATTGAGTCCTTCCACCCAGGGCAGAGCGAGAAGGACTGTCAGACTCGTACTGACTAAAATCGACGGTGTCCTTCAATAGCCCTTTACGTACCGGAGTCACGGTAATTCATGAGTCCCGCGACTAACTGATGGCTATAGGTCTCTTCTTTAATTTGTCATACTTTTCGGTGCTGTGTGTCCCTTATCCATCAATTTATCCCTATCTACGCTCAACGAAATGTTGTCCTTATTTCCTACGAATGTTGAAGCATGTAGGTAGGGATCTTCCATGAACCAAAACAATAGTGAACACAAGTCACGGATGACTGAATACCCCATAGAACTATCGGGTATCATGTCAAGCGCAATGATGCATTAAATAACCCGTAATGACTACAAAGCATCTACATAACACCGACATGTGGATCACTCCCATATCAGTCGACCTTGAGCCTCACTGAATAACACCATATACCAAAATACCATTTACTATAATAACAACTCTTATAACAATACAGTAAGGCTTAAAATTAAATGGACTGCTATCAAAGGTAATTGGTAGCCGACAACACGTGTTGACCATTGTAAAAATCGACTTTAAAATAAAATTTGAATTCTAATTCTTCAATCCAATTGGATAAAGGCTGTTTTCCTGTGGCCAATCAAGCGTACACCCACTTCAGTCTAATTTGAATTCAAATGTGAATTACATAAGATTGAATTTCAATTTGTAGTTGGTTGGTAAACAGCAAATTCGCAAATATTTGGAGGCCACGCTTCCTGGTTATACATTAAAACAAACTATAAATTATTAGATTCTCCGGCGGTTTTGCCCGCTTAAATTCATTTTTAAACAACGTTTATAAATTATAGCCTATATTTTATTCTCATATAAAAGCCATATTCAGCGCCGGTACAGTCGCCCAGGGCCCCCGAGTTCCTGTGAACAACAAACCATATAGAATGTCTAGGTAACTTTCCCGGTCGGGTGATAAAGATTTCGAGCTCGCTACCCTCATTTTTGCATCCTATATTATTTTAATTTTAACTTTTTTTGCCACATAAACCAATATTTACGTATATTTCTGTATAAACAGTCAAAAATCAACCCTAATGCTGTGCAAGTAGTATGGGGCTCCATTGTCCTAAAGTATCCAGGGCCCCAATAGTTTAAAGACTTCTTTGGTTATATTTTTTTAAAGTTACATAAAAATCCATTCAGTAGTATTTTCGATACAAAACAAACATCCATCCACACAAATCGCGGTTTATAGTTGTTGTAAGATTATTTACTACCGATAATAATACATCAAATTGTCTTTTTTTAATTGAAGTGTGGAAGCCACCGTGGTCACGTAGGCACGTGGTCAAGTGACCAGTTGGTGTGGTCAACTCGTGTGACATTGGATAGTGAGGAACGAGACCTGTTCTCACTCAGAGATAAACCTTTGAAATGATTTGTTGTTTTTATTTTTATACGGAGGAAAAACACTTTCGGTCAAATATAAGCACTAGCTTATTTTTAGACTAAAGTCCCCAAAATATCCCTCGGTTTCCAATAATCCTTTTCCAGAAATGTCACTTTCCATTGGTTTCCATAAAGTTTAAAATGGACTGTAGTCCATCTTATTTTCAGTTAAGTTTTCTTGTGAGTCTGACCAAATAAGTTAAGTATCGGTCTGAACAAAATAAAATCTGTTTCTGAAACTAAAGACGGACATATTATACACAATGCTTACATGTTCTACATTATCTTAAACTGCTAATCTTTCTTATCACCTAACATCCGATACTAACCCGATCACAGTATAATTATAAACTTAGATTAAGTAATCACGGCGCTATCGCCAAAAACCATTATCTCATCCTATGCAAACATTTACACCCCGTTCACCCCCTAGACCCCCACCCAGACCCCCCTTCTGCACGCACTCACGAAGTTTGTTGATCAAACTGCGAGGCTGATGACCACTTGAATTAATTAGATGACCGCGGCGGGGACCCCTTGTGACCCCTCGGGGATCAGTTTGTGGGTTAGCCTTAAGCGGTATCATCACTAGGTTTTAATTTGGGTGTGATTCGTTTTTGGTTTTGGAGTAGTGGAATAAATTATCCGTTTCTAAAATACGAATTGAATTAAATATGGGGTAGGTACTTATACACGACTGTTATAAATAAATCAAGTTGTTAATGTTATTCTAAAATTAACTTATTTGATTTGATAAAGTGCGAAAAAAAAAAATGCTGGGTTCAGATTTTAGGTACACAGTTTTATTTAAGTGAATTAAAATAGAAGTTAACTTTACAGGTCAAAGCGATTTACATATTAACAAAAAACAACTTTGAAAACAGTGATAATGTTATCGAAAACGACGTCTAAAGTCGCAATTTTAATGCTATTTTTAGCTACAAAACACAATTTATAATTCAACAATTTTCCAAGGAAATTCCTATCTTTGAAAAAAAAAAATTTCTTTCTATATTCGGGCGTTCATACCTATATATTTATTTTTCCATTAAAACACCAAAACAGTTTCACTTCAGCGAGCTTATCTTATGAATAAATTAAATATGTAACTCGTGTTGTGGCTTCTAACTCCACCGACCGGTAGCGCCCTCTGTTGAACGAGCTCATTAACAAAGTGCACGCGGCGCGGTGATAAGAAACCGGCAAGTTTCAGACTCGCCGGAAACTGATGAATATTTTACACCGAATTAAAATATTTTAAGCAAGGAAAATGTTTTAAGCTCTAGAAGCAAGTTAAAGAAGGGTGCATCAGGGATTATCTTTGCTTGAGAAGTTTTAACTTCAGTTACTAGCAAAGCCGGTCAATTAACGGCAAATTGGTGAACCCAAAGAGTGGTGACTTAAATGGAAATCTTGCTGTAGCATGTTAAAACGTTTAATTATATCACTGCTAAGATAAAAACATACAATTTGTTTCGTTACTTAATAGAATCATTGTAAATCCTAATACATTCTCCATTTTCATTAGAATTACAAGCTATTTGTCATGGGTGGGACCTCATTGACGATTCCACGTTCAGTAATTAGCAATGTAATTAATTATATAGATGGCTTATTATTACTACACCATCTTGATGCAATCAACGATTTCCAACCAAAAGTTTATTTCTACAAAGGGCAAACTAACTCCTGCTTCCAATAAATCGTTCGCCAGTTATTTACAATGTTATAACTAACAATAACAAGTTATCCTTCGTGTGAAATGTTACATATTTGTTATTTTAATGCGCGGTGCATGTGGGCTGTCTGCATTACTTAGTTTAGTTAAACAGCCGATAAACAATGGAACAAGTTATGTTAATTACTAGATAGGGCATTTAATTGTCTCGCTTTATGTTATTTTTCTAGGAATTGCGTCATTTTGTTTTGTAGGAGCAAGGTCGTTTGTATGTCCATATCTTGGTGACCTGTATTTAACCCCTAAGGTTGTGTGATAATGATAACAGTTTATTTTTACTTTGCTCTATACTTTAAACATGAAAACACACATATACAAAATTCGCACTTGCAACAACTACTGAGTACGTCATACAAATATAAATTCCTTGTGGAGTCGAACATTATTGCTTCTCCTTTCTCTTCAAATCCATCCAAAAGTTGTCTTGAAAAGATCGCTTTTAGCGATAAGACCGCCCATTGTGTTACCCTATTTATAAGATATACTCTGTACCTTTAATTTTTATGGTGTGATTAATAAAGTGTATTCTATCTATCTATCGAACCCGTGACACAAAGCGCTGCAGTCCATCTCTCAGCCACATCGCCAACCGTGCCGTCAAGATTAGAATTTCAGATTCAAAAGAAAAAAAGTCAATTCACTGAATTTAATTCTACTTCTCGAAGATACGTAATTCAGTTTCTTAATCCGGAGTAAAAAAGACTACAAAACTTCAAAAACATACAAACAGTGAGATGAACAACTTGCTGTGTAGAGCAAACAACTTTGATGTAAGTAAAAGCAATCTCGTAACACAGTAGCTGATACACCAATAATCCATTCAAAAGAAGTTCTAAAAAAAGTCGCATACCAGTGTAGGTCACAAACCACAAGTTTCACGACTATCAGTGCTCCTGCGTCCCCAGGTGCCCTGGTACCGGCGCCGGCGCAGGATGCCGTGGTGAGCGCCGACCGACCACTTCCGTACATAAACTGGATTAATTGATTACGATACACATGTGAATTAACTTATTTTCGTTATGACAGGCATTAGTCTATACCGCAGAGTTACATTAGCGAAAATAAACTTTTATGAGTACAATGACTTGTAACACATGTTTTAATTAGACTTTCCTCTGTTCTCTTAATTGCTTTTTTAATAATGTTGATACGGTTGGCTCAATAGCTGTGCGATCGTCTGCTGCGCAGCGTATCGCAGGTTCGATCACCGCATGGAACAAAATATTTGTATGACCTATAAGTAGTAGTTACGGGTCTAGAATAGCGTGGAGAATTTCTAAAGTGGAGCAACTTTTTTAAAAGAAAAAATAATTGACGCGCTACTGTGAGGAAGATGTTCCATCTTCTCCAGAAAAAGTCCAGATCGTTCAGGGTCAGAATCCAACGAAATATCCCTTGGTTTCAAATAGTCCCTTTAACGAAATGTCAGGTGAGGATTAATCGTAACACAGTGGGCACCTGTAGAGAAATATCACCTCCGGTTTACACCTCTAAGCAAACTAAAGACACATTCATAGACAATCCTTTTACCTTCACATAATAACTTCATCAACATATCCATTCACAAGCTACCATTAACTCAACACTTCTGAAAAGCGAGTCAAATGAATCATACGAAAACAAAAGAAGCAATTGACAATACCACTCCATCTTACATAACAATGACATTATATATGTACTAAGTATGTACAGTATGTAACACGTGTTGTGTACATAACAAACAGTTGAGGCGCTCCCTGCGCGCTATCTGTCGGCAAACTGCGTGATTCATGAATCATGATGCCAGACTTATTGACTTCACTGGAGTACAAAACATTTTGATTTAATTTAATTCTATTTATATGTGAAGTAGGAAAACTAAATTATTGTGTGTTATTTTATTAAATGAAACTCACGAGTGGATGGCAAAATACTTTAATTATATTTTAATTATTACAATATTAGAGTTGATTATTTTATTACATTTGTGTAGTTTTATACATTATCATTATCCACAACCCGATTTCATCCACGCTTGGATATGGATATGCCTCTCTTCTATGCGCCGATCTCTGCACTTTTGTACACGACTAATCCAGGGTATACCCGCGATATACATAAACATACATTCTAGATGTAATCATGGCTAAATGGACATGACTACTGATGTGACCACCAATAGAAAATAAGAAGGAAATATAAATGCTACGCCGATCGCTAATAAATTATGACTGGGACAAAAATCTGAGTGTCTGATAAGGAAACCGTGGTCTTGCGGCAACCGAAGAAGCGGGATCGACTTTTAGATAAAGTCCCTTACGTTCCACCCAAGACGGGACTCACGATGACTTTACCACCCCAAAAAAAAAAACACATAAACAAAGTCTTTTTATTTTTCAGCTTTATGAAAGTACTAAAGAATATTAACAAAGATTAGTATCGAAGTGGGTGTCAAATATTCCTCATGTTGTTGTTCACGGGGGTAAACATATTGTCATGATAGGAGCCGGCTCACGTCATTAGTGTAACAAGGCTGTCGGGGGGCCATTAGCGAGCACAATAGTCTTTGTCTACCACTTCTAACATCTACTTTTAGGAAAAAAACTAGGCTTTTTATGCCCTAACCTTACCTGTAACTTGTTATCCGAAATATTTTGTTTACTGTGGCGATCTGATCATGTTCGCGGGGAAAACATAGCCAGAAATTGTCTAGAAATGGAGAGGTTTGGAAGGAGAAACGGGAGGCCTTTGCCCAGTCAAGGGACACACAATAATAAATATAAGCAACTAAAATATATAGTAAAGAGACCGACTCGTTTTCGTAGTTACGAAAAAAATAGACAAAATCTGTCTATCGAACAATTTCGACTTACCCAACATATCATAATATCTAAGTATAGCATAATACTATCTCTTTTATCATCGAATAAATGACAGAAACAAACCGTTATTTTCTACCTAAACCAAATAAACATTACAAGTATAAAGTCCACAGTTCACACTTGAAGTTATCCTGTAAATAAAAAAAGTAAATAGAACACAAACAAGCCCACCGATGTTCCTTACATAACCAACACGTGTGGCCTTGGACGATATAATATCGCTTATATACTACTATACATAGCAAGTACTACATGTCACATACACAGAGATAACTATATATACCTCATAATGGCTTGGATTACGATTAATCCACGTGCGTCTGCGCTTGTCCTTGTGAATGCACGTCCTTTATACGAATATTCTAGAAATTCTATCTTTATATAGAGGTGCAGGTTTAGACTTTATAATAAACAAAGCAACGATGTTTATAAATAAGACAAAATTTATTTTTAGTTAGATTGCTATCAACACTCCAACCGCATTTAATTTTTAGTATTTGACTTATATAAGTTGACCTACGTATCCTTTTAACCATATACAGAGAAGATTTTAAGTCTATTTTAAGAAATTAGAGATAAAAGATGAGGGTTTGTGTCTTACAGAAGACACCACGACTACATAAACATACACACAATTGAAGGCCCAAACTATCTTTTTTTTAGCGTGGTAAAGTCATCAAATGAGTCCTCCCACCCAGGGCAGAGCGGAAGGGACTATCAGACTCGTACTGACTCAAATCTGCGGTGTCCTTCAATAGCCCTTTACGTGTACAATTCGATACCACAAAGAACATTCGAATACTTTACAAATCGATCTAAACCGCTTACGACAACTCATCTCGCGAGGATATCCCTTAAGAGTCTCCACACCTAAACAAACAGAGAGTGCAAACACGCTCCGCTTCACATGGGACCAACCCTGAGCTCGGTCCGTCATACACATTCGCGGTTACCAACACAATGATACATACATACATACATACAACCATGTACAGAATGTTCCAGACAGTACGACAGCGCATCAATTAACTGCCACGTGTTGTACTAACGTCAGTAATTATAGCGTTTTGTTAAACTGTGGCGACTTTATATAGGGAGGGGTATTGAGGTGTAAAAAAGGCGGCCAAGTGCGAGTCTGACTCGCCCACAAATGGTTCCGTACCATTATCTATAAAAACGGCAAAAAAATCATGCCTGTTGTATTGGAGGCCCCTTTTTTATTATTGTAAAATCATCAAATGAGTCCTCTCACCCAGGGCGTGTGGATCTTCAGACTGGCTAACATCCGACCTGATGAAAAACTCCCGCGACCCAAGGGAGCCCCCTTAAATATTAATTATATTGTTTTTTAGTATTTTTTGTCAAAGCGGCAACAATCTGTGAACAATTGTCTAACTATCACGTTTCGAGATAGAGCTTTTTTTTATTTTTTTTATCGTGGTAAAATCATCAAATGAGTCCTCCCACCCAGGGCAGGGCGGGAGGGACTGTCAGACTTGTACTGACTAAAATCCACGGTGTCCTAGCCCTTTACGTACCGGGGTCACGGTAATCCCCTGGTCCCGCGACCCCGGCAGGCAAGGTGACAGACGGACAGACGGACTGCCATCGAAGTATTAGCACTAGGGTTCGTCATACTCTTTGGGTACGGAACACTAAAAACTGGCGTTCTTCTGTCTGCTTATGTCAATAAGGGTTGTGTTGTCAGCGAGTTTCCACTTTTGTGATCAAGTCGAGGGTTTCGAAATCAGTCCAGCAATTTCTAAGAGAACGTTATTTCTAGTACTTTTTGTTCAATTACACATATATTATCAGAAAATGTCCATTGCCGGACATCAGTCACAACATTTTGTTTCTTCACTTCAAATCAACGCAAAAATGTAAACGGTGTATCGTTACGGGGTAATGAACTGAGACCCAAGCTCCAAGATGACCTCTTCAAAACAGACACACACGCACACACACACGATATGTTTGGCGGGGCTCCAGGGGCCCGGCTGATAGCTGGGTGACGCTGATAACCCACCTGCGCAAAACTTGGTGATAGCCTTGGACCAATCTATAGCACTCTAACTGAATAGGTACATAAGACATGCTTTGTTTACGGAAACTATAAATATCAAGCGTTTATTTTTGCGCAGATAAGAAAATTTAACTTTTAGCTGTTTCTTCAGTGTCATAAGAATCATCTGGAGAATTTGGAATACCATAACCAATGACGGTGTTAGGAACAAAGATAATTTGAAAAACAAAGTAATGTTGTCTCATTTTGTTCGTTATATAAAAAAAATGTTTGTCCGTGTATGTCAATGTCGCTCAAGAACACATGGGTATCTCAAGAATAAAAGTACATATATTACTATGAATTGTATATGTGAGTTTCAATTTTTGTAACCGCACCCACGATACAGGAACAAATTCTTAGTGTGGGGCAACGCTTTTTAAAAAAAAACCTATATTAAAGGGTCGCGGCCACATTCATCTGTAAAATAGCCATAGCTAATTATTTAGACCTCTTTACACATCAGTTATAATGTGCACATAAATAAGTAGCTCATCTACATCTAAATCGTTACGTTGAGGTATCGTAATCACGGAATCGAACCGAAGCATCGGTTGAGTTGAGATGAAGAACTACAACATTGTATCAAAACGGTGCGATGGCACGGATAAAATCAATTATGTTCGTAAGTGTCGCTTTCTCTGGCGAATAAATGAATAAAAATATTAATTTGTAAATGAATCCAAGCATGGGCAATAGTTTCAAATTAATCCAGAAAGGTCTCTTTAATGCGGAAATTAACCTGGAATGAAATATCCCTGGTTATTTCTTGGTTATTGATCAGCAAGCTCAGGTGTTAGCAGAGTCTACGTGGTTAGGGCTCCAGAGGCAAGAAATATTTCTGTGGACAAGAACCTCCTCTTGGAGAGGACTTTTCCAGCAATTAACTGTGAGCTGAGTTGATTGATTATTATAATTTTCATAATTAATTCACTGTCACAGTTTAAGAAACAATCCAATTATGTTTTTTAAAAATGAATTACGTTAAAACTCCGGCATTATTTGTTACTTTTCATTATTATATTGAAAATCATTAATTTAGGTGTCCTGATAACAGGTGCATCTCTTTCTACACTGGAAAAACCAATGTAAAATCATCTGACATATTCATAATCTCAGAAAATCACGGTTTTCATAATCTTTTATTACAGAAGGCCTATTTATATTAACAGACCACTCTTACTAGATAGATTAAGTTATCTAACAAGTATAAACGTGTCTACTATTAAAGTCGTAGTAATTACATTATCAATTAAATCGCAGTTCTAGATATTGCGCATGCACACTACATATATTGGTACAATAATGACTGTATTACAATAGTGCTAGATATAACGTAGTTTGTAGTGACATGCTATCGATGCATGAGAAATGCACGTGTATGGAAAGTGTAGTTGGCTTGACATTAACAGTTATCATAATTACCTATTTGACAGTAGCTAAAAATTACAAATATAATTAGTCCGTCATTTAGAGTTTTAAAAAAACACGGACACGTATTTTTTGGCGTGGGAGGGACTGTCAGACTCGTACTGACTAAAATCCACGGTGTCCTTCAATAGCCCTTTACGTTCCGGGGTCACGGTAATTTGTGAATCTCGCGACGTTGTTAAATACTAACAATAGTTTTCTAAGTTTTGTTGTTCATTAACTCTTAGACCCAGTTGTTAATTACAATTAAGGAACGTTGCGGAGATGATGATCTGTAAGATAGGTGACCATCTATGTCTAGTGAGAGTGTGATTAAAAAAGCACATTAAGTAGTCTGTTTTAACATGACAAGCATGTATCTAAGTAACGAGTAACTGAGTTCTCTGGTAAGACTGGGAGTAACCCTAATTCAGTTGAGTAAACTCTAGGCAAATGATAATGGACGCGGGACTGTACGAATTACCGATTTTACCAAGTAAAAAAAAATACCAATTGATGATTTTACCAAGTAAAAAAAAACAGCTTTCAATACCTTTCTGAAACAGGCAACAGGATAAATATGTCGACTAAGTAAAACAATGGAATGGAAAGTTCCTCTCGAAAAAATAAGGCCCGAATTTCCACAACAGGTAAGTAAACAGGTGAAATCTAATTTGTGCCACTGTACACGTTTTGTATCCAAATTTTTATCCAATAGCGGTCTTCCTTAGTAACAAAGATTGTTGCCATACGAATTGTTTCTCCATAGAGAGTTTGTTTTTTTTCTTTACCGGCAACCCCAAAGGAAATCAGATTTCACAGAATCTCTTTATCAACTGGAACGAGAGGAAGCTCCACCACACAGATAACACGATGGGGTGCCATATTTTTAGCTGAAGACAGACAAAAATATATTTTACCTTAATTATCAGTGGCGTAACTAAGCGGGGGCGTAGTGGACCCCAGCCCCCGGCCTCGGACCTGAAAGGGCCTCGCGCTCGGAGAAAAAAAAACTTGACAACGAGGGCGTTCACAAGTTTGCAACCAGTTAGTAAAGCAGTACAACTTAATTTCTACTAAGAAATAGAGGCCTCACGATGCTAGCGCCTCCACAGCTCGCGCGAGGCCCTTTA
Organism: Agrotis puta; assembly: GCA_943136025.2. Lineage (NCBI taxonomy): Eukaryota > Metazoa > Arthropoda > Insecta > Lepidoptera > Noctuidae > Agrotis > Agrotis puta. The sequence goes on along the minus strand of OW964184.2, from coordinate 16,645,672 downwards.
TTGCAACATAAAATGGGTACTTTTTATTTGAAACTGGGAACTGAAAGAGTCAAAAAGGCCTCGCAAAGCTGATATAGATGACTTGGGTGAACCAAGTCTTCTTATAACAAGGGGGCCTCGCGCGCGTAGTGGAGACAGTCTTTTTTCGGCCTGAAAGAAATGGGCCTCACAGATATGCGTCTTGCTACGCCACTGTTAATGATTTCATAATCTACCAAAGCTGTTTTTTAGAAGGAGAATACCCAAAAACAGTTGTTACCTAATTGGTTATATTTACCAAGTCGACCACCCCAGCATGAGTGTGTATATGTGTGTGCTGTATTTGTGTAAACACGCGGATGTGTGGGTGGGCGTGTCAACTGAAAGTTATGACGCGAGGTGCCGGACAGTCAGACACACAAGTGATTGGTTTTATTTTATGAATCGATTTTGTTCCGTAATTCATCATTGGTTGATAGCCTTTTTGTTTGTTATATTATGTTTGATCATGATAGAAATGAAGGGTGGATGGTTAATTGAAGGGAATTGATTGATGTGGTATACTTTTATGGTATTTTTTTTATTTTTAATGGTATATCACATGTCTGATTAACTTGCAAAACAAGCAAACCAATCATAGCTCTCGCAATTCACTATTTTTAGAAAATAATATCTTGCTTGCTTTTTGGAACGCTACAAGTTATATACCCGAAGGGATGCTGAGAATCTGTGTTGTGAAATTGAACATTTCATAGAAATGACTATCAAAATGTATATTTTCTAACAAATGAAATGAACACCTCTGTGGACAAGTGTACCAACACCAAGTTGGTCGCTGCATCTATGGAAATGTTTTTATGGTGTCTGAAAATAAATACACCATCGAGCAGCGTTCCGGTGTACGCGTGTGTGCCCGTGTGGCTACCACATTCTGATAGCTTTATGTCCTCCGGTGTACGGCACTATATCATCGGGAGGGTTTACAGGTTTAGATTTATAGTTATATGATGCTAACTGCCGATTTTAAACATAATCCCAAACATGGTGACTGAAATAAATTGTGTGAGTTTTCGATAGGTAAACGCGTCGTATCGTATCATCAGAACTTGATATTTAAAGTGAGCCAAGGTAATTTTATCTTGTTATTGTATTGGTTAATTTGTACACCACAGTACTTACTACCTACAGTATTCACTCTCTTTCTTCCAAATCCATCCAAGGTTGTCTTGAAAAGATCGCTTTTAGTGATAAGACCGCCCATTGTGTCACACTATGTATAAGATATATCTGTAAATACCCCTAATAAATTGTATGATGTGCATAATAAAGAGTATTCTATCTGTCTATCTATCTATCTTTGCAGGTAGGCATTCACGGCGGAGAAGTTACAATTTAATTGTATGGGACGAGAACAAGATGGTTGACCCTACTATTGAACAGCTGATCTATTTGTTAGAAATTGTTATAGAAATACAAAACACTGTTACTACGAGTATTAACAAGATCAAAATGATACGACATTTCCTTTTTTTCACTGAGAATATTCAGAACACACATAAAGCTCTATCATTAGAATTTAAAACTGTTATTTACCATGTTTATTAGTTGTTTTGAGTTTCCGAGTTCATCCGTGATCAAGGTGCTTTAAACTCAAAACAAATAATAAATAAATGGTAAATATCCCGTTTTAAATTCTAATGATAGTGTTAGTGACACATTAAACTTTATCTGATGCTTCTCTTTTTTCGATTCGTATAACATGATTACCTATCTTCCCTCACATATTGAAATCGCCCTATAAAATGAACTCAAACAAACAAGACATAAGGCGTAATGTACTCACAGGCATAACACAGCACCCCTCTCTGCGCAGTCGGTTATCAGTCAGGTGTAAGCACGGGAGCAAACGATGCCGAACTTAGACGGCCGGAGACTTTCACTACTGCGCCCTTAAGTAATGAACTTCCAGGGCTGACACCAAATAGAAAAATGTTTTTTGTTACTAGTATGCCCAAATTCAAGCGCTGGAAGTAAGCCACTTCCTACTGGTCCTATTGGAAATCTATAGGGGAGGCCTATATCTCTGCAGTGGACGACCTACAGCTGATTCATTATTGCAAGAATTACATTAACAAACCCTACCAATCACTGTCCCAGACAGATTCCGGAATCACGTTGATGGAAGCAAGCAACATCTAATCAAAATTCAAATAGTGAGGGTCACCTAGTGTCGTGTCTTCCTTTTTCTTCAGTTAGCTCGTTACCTTAATTGACTGATGTCTCCAACTCCTAGTGAAATTCAATTAAGATTGCCATCGAAATGCTAAAAAGAAGACATTAGTCTATATATATAAAAGGAGAACTGACTGACTGACATATCAACGTACAGCCGAAACTACTGGGGCTAGGAATGTGAAATTTTGCACACGGCTTCCTTTTGTAATGTAGGGGAGCACTAAGAAGGGGTTTTTGGAAATTTAACCTTTAAGGGGGTGAAAAGGGGGAATTAGGAAAGTACGTAACCCACGCGGACGAAGTCGCGGGCATAGTGCTAGTCTCTGATAAGCATGCTAGGTTCCTCTAAAATGACGAAATTTACATAAAGTTTTTGATTGAACTGAGTAAACTTAATTATACAATCATAAGTAAAGAATCACAGCTTCGTTGCCATGAAACGGGCTTAAAATGGATACTGATACTCAAATACGCTTCTGAACAAAAGTGTTCTGCTTCAATAAATTCTCCCTTCTGGCTGCCTCGAGATTTACATAAGTTCCAAGAACAAGTAAGCTTTCGAACAAACTTTGCTTGTTTCGACTTACATTCTATCTCTAGTTCTAAATATTCTGTTATCTACGCAGCTAAAGAGTTCAATAACGATTATTATTATTATTCTCTTGCAAAATAAGCGGACTTATTGAATTTGTAATTTGAGTTTGTAAACCCGTAGCCCGGGGGAGCTCACGGGGTTTTGAATCTAAAGAGGGTTAGACCCGCTAACATTATTTCAGAGGGGTTGATTCTGGTCAGGCGAAAAAATACGTGCCCCACATATTTGAATGACGTTGTGTTGTGGCTATCTAGTCTTACCAATACATATACATATTTAAAACAGTTCCATCGTTTACTGACAATTCGTTTGAATGAGCTGTGGAGGGCGAAGAGATGAAAGAACCTCCATAAACAAGTAAACAGGTATCTTTTGAAAGTCTCTCCAACAAGGGATCAATCGCGGGAAGATATAAACAAGAGCTGGTAAAAAGAACAAAGAACTATAAAAGGCAAGGCTTCTGCTACCAACACCTGATGGAAAAACCTAAAACACTTTGCCCAAACTGGAACTTAAACTTATGATCACTAGGCCATCCAGTAGAATATTGCATTAAACATACTTCTTATGGTCGCAGGACTCACGAATTACCGTGACCTCAGTACGTAAAGAGCTATTGAAGGACACCGTGGATTTTAGTCAGTACGAGTCTGACAGTCTCTCCCGCTCTGCCCTGGGTGGGAGGACTCATAAGATGATTTTACCACGTAAAAAAAAAACCTTACTTCTTATGAATTAAACTAATATAAATGCGAAGGTTAGCGTGGATCTTTGTAACTCTCTCAAACAAAAACTACTGCACATATTTAGATAAATTTTGATACAAAGATAGTTTATAACCTAGATTAACATTTAAGATGTTGCCGTATGACGTTTCCCTGGAATATTATGAATTTGGGACATTTTAAATAGGCTTTATTCCTCAGTGTCAACCCTACAAGAAAAATAGAAGAAAAGTACACCGCACAAGTTTTTATGTCGTTGTAAGAAACAAACGGTTTTTTGTGCAGCCTCCCTAATTTATACACTTACTTGTTTATTTTTATTATTGTTCGGAATTTTTAGCGGCAGTAGAGGGAGCCACTGTGTTTTCGCTAACTTCACGGATATTTTTCAGGAAGATTGTTTGAACGTTGTTGTTGAAAAGTTTGTACACCTGCAATTTTGAGATACACCCGGGGATTGGCTATTTTGATACTTTGTATTTCCTGGTTTAACAACAAGAGAATTATGTCGTGTTATTTATAAACTGAGACTTATTAGGGAATAGTGTGGTGGGTTTGTCCCAAAAAAAAAAAAAAAAAAAAACACAGGGTAGCCAATGAGTCGTATTACGTAGAAAGAGCAGTATAGATATCCTGTTAAAGAGATTTGTGAAGCTACGAGTATTTATAGCTTTTTAAATCGATCGATTTTGCCCTGGTGTTTGAGTGAACGTCATGCTCACTCAAATGTCCCGCTGATGGTGGCGCGTGTGTCGGATTATTTAGCTCTTTCAAAAAGGTTGGGCTGAATGGTGCTGATACGTGTGTCATGTTCGTGAACGGGCGCTGTCAGTTGAGACTGGTCATCTCTTAGCTTCCAAGGTTTATTTTAATTATTGATAATATTGTTTCTGAATTGTCTTTTTTTTATTTCTCTATGGACACTTTTAACTTGCTACATCGTTCTCACATAATGTTTCATCTCAAAATGAATGATTTAACAAAGGTTTTGTAATAATATTGGCTATCTAAGAATAGTATCCATGGAGTTTCTTGCCCGTTCTTCTCCATAGAGGTCTACTCCTTGGAATGGGCATCTACAGCACTTTCACAGTTATTATGTCTTGTGACTGGGACTGTAGCACCATAATTTTGTAGTATTTAATTATATTTATTTGTCATTGACAATTCAAAAGTGCCTGTAAATGGCCTACTTGGAATAAACGATTTGATTTGAAAGGTACAAAGAACTAATTTCAAGAATGTATTATAGGTGCGCTTACAAACTTACACAAACAGACTCAGATCAACTACCAGTAGGCTTCGATCATTTAGGCCATACAAATATTTTTTTCCTTGCAGGAATCGAATAAGCAATCCGCAGCGTAATAAAAAATCGCTCAGCCACTGTACAAAACTGATAATGAAATATCGAAGTTTTTATACTTATCTATACTTATTCATACATTTAATAAAATATGTATGACTGCCATCTTAAAATGTATAAATTACCAAATATAATCAAGTTAATAAATTATACAAAAATGCTTAATTGAGGATGAAAATGAACACATTATTAATATGTTTCATAAATATAAGCAGTCCGTATAAACATACGTCTTTTTTTTTTATCGTGGTAGAATCATCAAATGAGTCCTCCCACCCAGGGCAAGGCGGGAGGGACTGTCAGACTTGAGCTGACTAAAATCCACGGTGTCCTTCAATAGCCCTTTACGTACCGGGGTCACGGTAATCCGTTAGTCCCGCGACCATAAACATACGTCTAGAAAACGTCTTAAAATAACAACAATATGTATCTCTTATGTACTTCTTGTTATGTAAATAATGTACGTACACATAACATGTAAATATACATAGATGATGGTTTCCATCCGTATCGTGGGACATGAGTAATGTTGTATATAAATGTGAGTAGCTATATGAATGTAAATAATGTAGACAAGTACATAGTTATGTACTTACATGTATAAAATAGTTAGAAGATTAGTTAGAAATTGTATTCATAAAGAGTAGAAGGAGAAAATAAAAGTTAATATCGTATCGTAGAGGGATAATTTGATGTGTAAGTAATGGCTGTTTTTGGTGTCTGTCCTTTAAAAAATAAGTATTAGCTTCGACTGAAGGTTTTAGATCACTCATGAAAAATCGTTGAAAGTTTTAGGAAAAGCTGTATTTTTCATACTTAACTCTACGCTTCTACCTACCAAATTATTTAACAACTAACACAATAAATAAACATTAAAAATGTCTGTTTATAATATCAAAATAATAGCTTTACTAACTAATTATAATTAGTTAAATAATATATAATAACAATATTTACGCCACTCATAACATTTTTATTTTCAAATATTTTATCTATTTGTAAGTATATATATAATATTTTAAATTTATAGTACCTACCTATATAATTTTATAGTATATAATATTTTAAATTTTAATGTCATTTTTTTTATAATATTTTCTCTATTGTTTGAGGTAATGTCGTCATCGTCGAGTTGTTTTAACAATTATTACTGAACTCCACACTTGTGGAGATGTGGGCATGAACTAGTCATCAATAGATAAAATACAAATAACCCATGTTAATAACACAAGCTTTATTTCCGAACGAACGAATGATTCTCTCCCATATGAATACCTAAGAAGCAGCAATACACCATTATTTTCCTCTAACATCAGAAGTACTTATTGCGAAGCTTTTTATTTATTTCTTTTCTTTAACGAATATGACTTAATATCGTACGTAATAACGTATTACGTCTTATTTCGACGCGATATTAATTCTGACAGAAATGTTTGCCTACCCTCCGTTTGTTATGATGGGTTGTTTATGATATAAATAAAGGGCAAAAAGGGTGCGGATATGGATGTATGGTACACTGGAAATGTGTGTTCGTTTGTCTTCTTGTTAGGGCTAACATGTAGAAATATACTTCGTGGACATATGAGTTATTCTCCGTGAAAAAAGAAAACATTTATTTCAGATTCTCCCATAAAATAATAAATAAGTGTACGACACTACGTGCCTTTATTTCTCTGAAGTATTGAACAGAGATTTGTTCTAGTATGTCTATACCATTTAATTAAGGACTAGCCTATTGCCTATTTTAGGTACAAATAATGACCCTACTTCTTTTAGACTTATGTAGTCCGATAGGTATTTGTATGAGTTAGCACGCGACTTCAAGTTCTGTATGAGAGCACAAAAAGTAGATGTCCCACTACAAAGGTCACTAGTGGAACATCCACTGCAGGCATATGTCCCGCTTCACTTATAGTGGGACATTTGCCTGCCGGTTCAAATAAGCTGATGGATTTATTAATTAAAAGGTTATTAAAAAAAAAAACTTTAAGATAACGTATTGCTTACGTAGTTAAATAATAATAACAACACGTCAGTATATCAATAGGTAACATACTTTATTATTATCACGTGATTGTAATATTATTGTAATATGTTGTTAGCTGATGCAATGTTAATACAATTTATCGTCATCATTTCATCAGGGTACAAACATGGTTTAATTTGTGAAACTATATTTGTTAGCCTTACTTTATTAAAGATAAAATAAATAATATATTGGTTAGATTAATATTATCGTAACCTCTGGGCATTCTTAATAAAGTGATGAAAACAATTATTAAGCTTTGGGTCACGCCACGGTAGTACGAAAGTCTGACTGCCAGTTTTACCAAGAGCAAAATCAAAAGTTATTTATTCAAAATAGTCTGATTTATCAGCACTTTTTGCAGGTCAATTTTACATAAGACAGTCCCCAAAAGCGCGCCCCCATCGACCCTGCCTAGTGTTTTGGCTGGGAAGAAGAAGTGGCGGAACAATCTCCCCAGCAACAGATCTGTCTGTATGATTAGAAGAACCAAGACTTTAAATTTAAATAGAACATTCACATTATACATCACTTTGAAATTGCATCCCAGAGCTTATCCAGTAGCTGGGCTAGTAGCTAGGGAAATCAGATAAGCAATGACTGCGTGTAAAGTTCTGGACTTCCAGAGTTTGCCTGGATGGAGCTGAATACCTATAGTTGCATTCAATCAAACTCTGGAAGTCTACACTAATATGGCTGACGCAGATCATATTGGGCCAATTGAGGGCTCAAACCGAAGAAAAGAAGAAATCTAATTATATTATATTTAACTTACTAGGAAGTCTCTTTTACAACGGGCCTATTTAATAAAACAAAGTTTAATCATATTAAAGTTCAGCTGTTCCCCAATACAAATGGTTGAAAGCCGACCTAACATGGTCAGTTTTGAAAACTCGAAGTATTTCACCTCACCTCACAATCAAGTATAGTATTATGTGACTAGAAAAGGGACACGCTTATTATCAAATCAATAAACGTGATTATATCGAAACACAACTATTAACAGAAGACAGAAGTGCCAATGTCAACTATCTTCGGAAACACTTCCATATATTTATTAAAAAGTCTTAGTCCGCATCTTGATAATTGACAGAATTGCCTTCGAAATCCTCTTGAAAACCTGAACGTATCGGAGAATGCCAATGTTGAGCAGTTAATAAGAAAGAGGGACATATCCCTCGTGCTTGTTTTAGGAATCAGCTCCCTAGCAGGGTACCGACTCAGTGCAATGATCCAGGTTGACATCTCACTAGAAAAATCAAGTTATTTAAACTTTGCAGCCTCATGGAGAATTGAAACCATTCGATTTAGAAGGTACACACATATCGACGCAGATTACTCTTAACTTAAGGCTCTTTCTGAACAACCTAAAAACGACAATAAGACGATCTTTTTAGTTTCTTCGACGAGCTTTCCATGAAGTGCACCTTCTGAATCTCTCATTCCATGTCAGAACTCTCGCTGCGCCGGCGCACGCTGCAAGACGCCGGGGGCTATGGCAGGGGGTCAGGAGAGGGGAGCAGCGTTGAGCAATACATCAGTGCTACCTTTCTAATGACTGGCGCCGGCGCCGCGAAGAAAGCCGCCGAGACAGATCGACACGAAAATTATGCGTTCCGATATTATATTGTGGTTTAATTAGGTATGCGATGGGATTTTCACTTGATTTGCTATAAAATTGAAAGGGAGATATGGCTGATATGAAGGGCATTACGATATCAAAGATCCACTCAAGACTACGCCAGGGGTACAATATACTATACTATATATATATCTAAGCACGAAACCCGTCATTTCGGTTGAAGTTACGGTCGTTTTCTACACCTTGTAATTTACGGATACCATCAGATTAGGTAGAGAATACTTGTGCAAGTCTTTACTTGGGTATGTACGTGTCCACATAAGTACGTCCATCAATATTACTATCATCGACTCTAAACGCCTCAAGGGCACATAAAAAATCCAACGTCATTGTACAGCATCGAACTCTCACCATGACCTTTTCAAGCTGCACGTACAGTTAGGAGCCCTGCGGCTTTGCCCTCCAGATCTGAGTGATTGCCAACCGGTACCTCTAGGTAGGTAGCACTGGTTCACTAGATCTTGGAAGGTTTAACGTTACGTTTTGAGAGTGGGTTCAGTAACGGTATTCTGTTGGAATAGACAAGTGTCTGTATCATTGGATTTTGGGATAGTTATGTAGCGTATTTCCAAGATTTGGTTTGCATCAAACTTGCAGTCTTTGAAACCTGACACACACATTGCAAAAATCTAGAAAACCACTAAAATCACAAACGTAAATAAGGATAGTTTCGGCATTATTATTTCTTTTTTTCAATATTTTTATAATTATGTTCCCTTGTCATTTGCTACTTGTGTTGGGGTTGGCAACACGTTTTCTTGTTCCATGTTCCTCTAACAACTGTCAATGTATAATTAATTACTCACTTTTCTTTCAAAGTGAGTTGATTCGTTGTGTAAGTTATATGTCGTATACTGTCCACAGAAGATTATTAATCAGAGATTTTGTAATGTTGACGGCAAATAATTTGTTTTTTTTTTTTTTACAGAAAATGAAATCTAAAATTTATAAACAAACAATTTGCGCGAAATAGGGTCAGCCATGTTTTTTTATACCAGACAAACATTGATATGACGTAAATATTGTATCGATTACAAAAAAACAAGCCAATATCAACAATACTGTAATTATAAGTACATTATATACAAACACAATAACTAATCATGTTTACACGTGGCATCTGTCATAATGTTATATACTTATTATGTACTGTCTATGACTCAATTTTGATGGCTATAACATTCTGTAGTCGCGAGGCCACGAGGCCTGGCCACGCGACATTCGCCATAGCGAATATTCGCGCGGTGCGAACGGCGAGGCGTCTTACTACTGAAACAAACGCATAGAACTGCACTTATCAAGCCACGCAGAGCGGCTAAGCAAAGCGACTCGAGACTCATTCTGGTATACTCGATAAAAAATTCTGGATACATTTCGTATTTCTCGTACTTCTTGTGGAATTCATCCTCCATCTATACCTCGATTACTATTCAAATCATATAGGGTAACTTAGCCGGTTTTCGGCCACTTAGGCGAATGTATGACTTTGTGGCGATTTTTCTCCATTACATTAAAGACGTAGACTAGTTTCTTAAATATTTTTGAGCTCGAAATATAATGTAGTTTTGATATTTGTAGACATTTTACTCGTCAACGTCACATTAAAATTACTAAAAATTAAAATGTGTGAAAATAGCGATTTCGCCTGTTTTCGGCCACCTGTTTCAGTTTCCGGCCATTATTTTGCTAGCTTTCGGCCACTAGTTTGTTATTGGAAAAATGATCTCTATTTGCTAAGTAGTAGATTCTATAATGGATTAAAAGGAAAAAAATACGTATGAATTAAGTATTTTTAATTAAAATATTTAAATCATTAAACATAATTATAGAAACATTTTAAACTTACTACGAAATTTGGTTGGAACTTTGGTCAAAAAGAAAAAAGTATAATATGGCATAACAAAAATAATCTTGATGCTTTTTGACTGGCCGGAAAATAAGATTGTTTTAACTGATTTTCGACCATCCCTCCAAACACGGCCGAAAAACAAATTTAAATTAATTAGTTTTCGGCCGTTGATTAACTTGCTTCATTTTCTAACTAGCTAATAAGAAAAATTTTGGGGAAGTCCCTTTATGTCTGTATTGTTCGTGACTGAAGATTTCGATTCAATTAGTTGATTTATTATCTTTAGCTTTTAATGGCCGAGAATCAGTTAGTAAATTATTCATTTTCGGACACATCGATTAGCTTAGGCCGAAAGGTAAATATTAAAATTCTAATTTTCGGCCGTCAAATATTCAATAACTAAAAAGTGTTATTACCACATAATTAAGCCCAAAACATGCGGCCGAAATCTGACTATACAAATGAGAAGCGGCTCTACTTTGTGTACAAATTATTTCTTTTTTAAGAATTCCTAATTTAGTAATCAAAATAATCAATTAAATATAAACGGTCTTCTTCTAGTTTTCGGCCGGCCGGCCGAGAAATAAATAGGCCCCCAAATCATTATCTAGTTTCCCGGCCATCAAATTTAAATGTAAATAACATAATCTTTCTTCCATTTTAATTAAAATAACACTAATTTAACTTATCTCCCGTGCACAGAACAACAATTATATTTATAAAACCGATAAGCAACTTTGTAACTTACCTTGCAAAAATTTTGGGCGCTCTATTTTTTTCACAAATTTTGACACACGCGTGCTCTGTAAGACTTTTGGAGGGTCACTGACGACACATTTGGATCATTAAAATTCTACAAAATTCAAAAATTGTGGGGTTATACCAATACATTTAGTAGGCCTTGTTTTTTGAAATGAGTAGGATAAAGTGTCCTTATTATATTAATATAACAACGTAATGGCCGAAAACCAGAGGTGGCCGGCAAACCGGCTAAACTACCCTACTCCACGATCTCTTATACGTCGTTCTACTCACTATCAGCGTCGCCCTACTCATTATCGGCGTCGTTCTAGTCACTATCGGCGTCGCCCAACTCACTATTGGCGTCGCCCAACTCACTATTGGCGTCGCCCTACTCATTATGGGCGTCGCCCTACTTATTACAGGCGTCGCCCTACTCATTATCGGCGTCGCCCAACTCACTATCGGCGTCGCCCAACTCACTATCGACGTCGCCCTACTCAAAGTAGGCGTCACCCTACTCATCATCGGCGTCGCCCTACTCATTATTGGCGTCGCCCAACTTATTACAGGCGTCGCCCTACTCATTATCGTCGTCGCCCTACTCATTATTGGCGTCGCCCAACTTATTACAGGCGTCGCCCTACTCATTACCGGCGTCGCCCTTCTCACTATCGGCGTCGCCTAACTCATTACCGGCGTCGCCCTACTTATTATCGGCGTCGCCCTACTCACTATCGGCGTCGCCCTACTCATTATCGGCGTCGTTCTACTCACTATCGGCGTCGCCCAACTCACTATCGGCGTCGCCCTACTCACTATCGGCGTCGCCCTACTCACTATCGGCGTCGCCCTACTTATTATCGGCGTCGCCGTACTCACTATCGGCGTCGCCCTACTCACTATCGGCATCGCCGTACTCACTGTCGGCGTCGCCCAACTTATTACAGGCGTCGCCCTACTCATTATGGGCGTCGCCCTACTCGTTATTGGCGTCGCCCAACTCACTATCGGCGTCGCCCTACTTATTATCGGCGTCGTTCTACTCACTATCGGCGTCGCCCTACTTATTATCGGCGTCGTTCTACTCACTATCGGCGTCGCCCAACTCACTATCGGCGTCGCCCTACTCACTATCGGCGTCGCCCTACTCACTATCGGCGTCGCCCTACTTATTATCGGCGTCGACCTACTTATTATCGGCGTCGCCCTACTCATTATCGGCGTCGTTCTACTCACTATCGGGGTCGCCCAACTCACTATCGGCGTCGCCCTACTTATTATCGGCGTCGACCTACTTATTATCGGCGTCGCCCTACTCATTATCGGCGTCGTTCTACTCACTATCGGCGTCGCCCAACTCACTATCGGCATCGCCGTACTCACTATCGGCGTCGCCCAACTCACTGTCGGCGTCGCCCTACTTATTATCGACGTCGCCCTACTTATTATCGGCGTCGCCCTACTCACTATCGGCGTCGCCCTACTTATTATCGGCGTCGCCCTACTTATTATCGGCGTCGCCCTACTCACTATCGGCGTCGCCCTACTCATTATGGGCGTCGCCCTACTTATTATCGGCGTCGCCCTACTCACAATCGGCGTAGCCCAACTCACTATCGGCGTCGCCCAACTCACTATCGGCGTCGCCCTACTTATTATCGGCGTCGCCGTACTCACTATCGGCGTCGCTCAACTTATTACAGGCGTCACCCTACTTATAATCGGCGTCGCCGTACTCACTATCGGCGTCGCCCAACTTATTACAGGCGTCGCCCTACTCATTATCGGCGTCGCCCTACTCACTATCGGCGTCGCCCTACTCGTTATTGGCGTCGCCCTACTTATTATTGGCGTCGCCCTACTCACTATCGGCGTCGCCCTACTCATTATTGGCGTCGCCCTACTTATTATCGGCGTCGCCCTACTTATTATTGGCGTCGCCCTACTCACTATCGGCGTCGCCCTACTCATTATGGGCGTCGCCCTACTTATTATCGGCGTCGCCCTACTCACAATCGGCGTCGCCCAACTCTCTATCGGCGTCGCCCAACTCACTATCGGCGTCGCCCTACTTATTATCGGCGTCGCCCTACTCACTATCGGCGTCGCCCTACTCATTATCGGCGTCGTTCTACTCTATCGGCGTCGGCCTACTCACTATCGGCGTCGCCCTACTCACTATCGGCGTCGCCCTACTCGTTATTGGCGTCGCCCTACTTATTATTGGCGTCGCCCTACTCACTATCGGCGTCGCCCTACTCATTATTGGCGTCGCCCTACTCACTATCGGCGTCGCCCTACTTATTATCGGCGTCGACCTACTCATTATCGGCGTCGTTCTACTCTATCGGCGTCGGCCTACTCACTATCGGCGTCGCCCTACTCACTATCGGCGTCGCCCTACTCGTTATTGGCGTCGCCCTACTTATTATTGGCGTCGCCCTACTCACTATCGGCGTCGCCCTACTCATTATTGGCGTCGCCCTACTCACTATCGGCGTCGCCCTACTTATTATCGGCGTCGACCTACTTATTATCGGCGTCGCCCTACTCATTATCGGCGTCGTTCTACTCACTATCGGCGTCACCCAACTCACTATCGGGGTCGCCCAACTCACTATCGGCGTCGCCCTACTTATTATCGGCGTCGACCTACTTATTATCGGCGTCGCCCTACTCATTATCGGCGTCGTTCTACTCACTATCGGCGTCGCCCAACTCACTATCGGGGTCGCCCAACTCACTATCGGCGTCGCCCTACTTATTATCGGCGTCGCCGTACTCACTATCGGCGTCGCCCTACTTATTATCGGCGTCGCCGTACTCACTATCGGCGTCGCCCTACTCACTATCGGCATCGCCGTACTCACTATCGGCGTCGCCCTACTCACTATCGGCATCGCCGTACTCACTGTCGGCGTCACCCAACTTATTACAGGCGTCGCCCTACTCATTATGGGCGTCGCTCTACTTATTATTGGCGTCGCCCTACTCACTATCGGCGTCGCCCTACTCATTATGGGCGTCGCCCTACTTATTATCGGCGTCGCCCTACTCACAATCGGCGTCGCCCAACTCACTATCGGCGTCGCCCAACTCACTATCGGCGTCGCCCTACTTATTATCGGCGTCGCCCTACTCACTATCGGCGTCGCCCTACTCATTATCGGCGTCGTTCTACTCTATCGGCGTCGGCCTACTCACTATCGGCGTCGCCCTACTCACTATCGGCGTCGCCCTACTCGTTATTGGCGTCGCCGTACTTATTATTGGCGTCGCCCTACTCACTATCGGCGTCGCCCTACTCATTATTGGCGTCGCCCTACTCACTATCGGCGTCGCCCTACTTATTATCGGCGTCGACCTACTTATTATCGACGTCGCCCTACTCATTATCGGCGTCGTTCTACTCACTATCGGCGTCGCCCAACTCACTATCGGGGTCGCCCAACTCACTATCGGCGTCGCCCTACTTATTATCGGCGTCGACCTACTTATTATCGGCGTCGCCCTACTCACTATCGGCGTCGCCCTACTCATTATTGGCGTCGCCCAACTTATTACAGGCGTCGCCCTACTCATTATCGTCGTCGCCCTACTCATTATCGGCGTCGTTCTACTCACTATCGGCGTCGCCCTACTCGTTATTGGCGTCGCCCTACTCATTATCGGCGTCGTTCTACTCACTATCGGCGTCGCCCAACTCACTATCGGCGTCACCCAACTCACTATCGGCGTCGCCCAACTCACTATCGGCGTCGCCCTACTCACTATCGGCGTCGCCCAACTCACTATCGGCGTCGCCCTACTCTCTATCGGCGTCGCCCTACTCACTATCGGCGTCGCCCAACTCATTATTGGCGTCGCCCTACTCATTATCGGCGTCGCCGTACTCATTATCGGCGTCGCCCAACTTATTACAGGCGTCACCCTACTCACTATCGGCGTCGCCCAACTCACTATCGGCGTCGCCCTACTTATTATCGGCGTCGCCCTAATTATTATCGACGTCGCCCTACTTATTATCGGCGTCGCCCTACTCACTATCGGCGTCGCCCTACTCATTATGAGCGTCGCCCTACTTATTATCGGCGTCGCCCTACTCACAATCGGCGTCGCCCAACTCACTATCGGCGTCGCCCAACTCACTATCGGCGTCACCCTACTTATTATCGGCGTCGCCCTACTCACTATCGGCGTCGCCCTACTCATTATCGGCGTCGTTCTACTCTATCGGCGTCGGCCTACTCACTATCGGCGTCGCCCTACTTATTATCGGCGTCGCCCTACTCACTATCGGCGTCGCCCTTCTCATTATGGGCGTTTCCCTACTTATTATCGGCGTCGCCCTACTCACTATCGGCGTCGCCCTAATCATTATCGGCGTCGTTCTACTCACTATCGGCGTCGCCCAACTCACTATCGGCGTCGCCCAACTCACTATCGGCGTCGCCCTACTCTCTATCGGCGTCGCCCTACTCACTATCGGCGTCGCCCAACTCACTATCGGCGTCGCCCTTCTTATTATCGGCGTCGCCGTACTCACTATTGGCGTCGCCCAACTTATTACAGGCGTCACCCTACTTATTATCGGCGTCGCCGTACTCACTATCGGCGTCGCCCAACTTATTACAGGCGTCGCCCTATTCATTATCGGCGTCGCCCTACTCACTATCGGCGTCGCCCTACTCGTTATTGGCGTCGCCCTACTTATTATCGGCGTCGCCCTACTCACTATCGGCGTCGCCCTACTCATTATTGGCGTCGCCCTACTCATTATCGGCGTCGCCCTACTCATTATCGGCGTTGCCGTACTCACTATAAGCGTCGCCCAACTTATTACAGGCGTCACCCTACTTATTATCGGCGTCGCCCTACTCATTATCGGCGTCGTTCTACTCACTATCGGCGTCGCCCAACTCACTATCGGCGTCGCCCAACTTATTACAGGCGTCGCTCTACTCATTATCGGCGTCGCCCTACTCACTATCGGCGTCGGCCTACTCGTTATTGGCGTCGCCCTACTTATTATCGGCGTCGCCCTACTCACTATCGGCGTCGCCCTACTCATTATTGGCGTCGCCCTACTCATTATCGGCGTCGCCCTACTCATTATCGGCGTCGCCCTACTCACTATCGGCGTCGCCCTACTCACTATCGGCGTCGCCCTACTCATTATTGGCGTCGCCCTACTTATTATCGGCGTCGCCCTACTCACTATCGGCGTCGCCCTACTCATTATGGGCGTCGCCCTACTCATTACGGCGTTGCCCAATTCACTATCGGCGTCGCCCTATTCAGTATCGGCGTCGCCCTACACATTAACGGCGTCGCGCTATCCATTATCGGCGTCGCCCTACTTATTATCGGCGTCGCCCTACTCACTATCGGCGTCGCCCTACACATTAACGGCGTCGCGCTATCCATTATCGGCGTCGCCCTACTTATTATCGGCGTCGCCCTACTCACTATCGGCGTCGCCCCACTCATTATTGGCGTCGTTCTACTCACTATCGGCGTCACCCAACTCACTATCGGCGTCGCCCAACTCACTATCGGCGTCGCCCTACTCTCTATCGGCGTCGCCCTACTCACTATCGGCGTCGCCCAACTCACTATCGGCGTCGCCCTACTCTCTATCGGCGTCGGCCTACTCACTATCGGCGTCGCCCAACTCACTATCGGCGTCGCCCAACTCACTATCGGCGTCGCCCAACTCTCTATCGGCGTCAGCCTACTCTCTATCGGCGTCGCCCAACTCACTATCGGCGTCGCCCAACTCACTATCGGCGTCGCCCAACTCACTATCGGCGTCGCCCTACTCACTATCGGCGTCGCCCAACTCACTATCGGCGTCGCCCAACTCACTATCGGCGTCGCCCTACTCTCTATCGGCGTCGCCCTACTCACTATCGGCGTCGCCCAACTCACTATCGGCGTCGCCCAACTCACTATCGGCGTCGCCCAACTCACTATCGGCGTCGCCCAACTCTCTATCGGCGTCGCCCTACTCTCTATCGGCGTCGGCCTACTCACTATCGGCGTCACCCAACTCACTATCGGCGTCGCCCAACTCACTTACGGCGTCGCCCTACTTATTATCGGCGTCGCCCTACTTATTATCGGCGTCGCCCTACTCACTATCGGCGTCGCCCTACTCATTATGGGCGTCGCCCTACTTATTATCGGCGTCGCCCTACTCACAATCGGCGTCGCCCAACTCACTATCGGCGTCGCCCAACTCACTATCGGCGTCGCCCTACTCATTATCGGCGTCGTTCTACTCACTATCGGCGTCACCCAACTCACTATCGGCGTCGCCCAACTCACTATCGGCGTCGCCCTACTCTCTATCGGCGTCGCCCTACTTATTATCGGCGTCGCCCTACTTATTATCGGCGTCGCCCTACTCACTATCGGCGTCGCCCTACTTATTATCGGCGTCGCCCTACTCACTATCGGCGTCGCCCTACTCGTTATTGGCGTCGCCCTACTTATTATCGGCGTCGCCCTACTCACTATCGGCGTCGCCCTACTCATTATTGGCGTCGCCCTACTCATTATCGGCGTCGCCCTACTCATTATCGGCGTTGCCGTACTCACTATAGGCGTCGCCCAACTTATTACAGGCGTCACCCTACTTATTATCGGCGTCGCCCTACTCATTATCGGCGTCGTTCTACTCACTATCGGCGTCGCCCAACTCACTATCGGCGTCGCCCAACTTATTACAGGCGTCGCTCTACTCATTATCGGCGTCGCCCTACTCACTATCGGCGTCGGCCTACTCGTTATTGGCGTCGCCCTACTTATTATCGGCGTCGCCCTACTCACTATCGGCGTCGCCCTACTCATTATTGGCGTCGCCCTACTCATTATCGGCGTCGCCCTACTCATTATCGGCGTCGCCCTACTCACTATCGGCGTCGCCCTACTCACTATCGGCGTCGCCCTACTCATTATTGGCGTCGCCCTACTTATTATCGGCGTCGCCCTACTCACTATCGGCGTCGCCCTACTCATTATGGGCGTCGCCCTACTCATTACGGCGTTGCCCAATTCACTATCGGCGTCGCCCTATTCAGTATCGGCGTCGCCCTACACATTAACGGCGTCGCGCTATCCATTATCGGCGTCGCCCTACTTATTATCGGCGTCGCCCTACTCACTATCGGCGTCGCCCTACACATTAACGGCGTCGCGCTATCCATTATCGGCGTCGCCCTACTTATTATCGGCGTCGCCCTACTCACTATCGGCGTCGCCCCACTCATTATTGGCGTCGTTCTACTCACTATCGGCGTCACCCAACTCACTATCGGCGTCGCCCAACTCACTATCGGCGTCGCCCTACTCTCTATCGGCGTCGCCCTACTCACTATCGGCGTCGCCCAACTCACTATCGGCGTCGCCCTACTCTCTATCGGCGTCGGCCTACTCACTATCGGCGTCGCCCAACTCACTATCGGCGTCGCCCAACTCACTATCGGCGTCGCCCAACTCTCTATCGGCGTCAGCCTACTCTCTATCGGCGTCGCCCAACTCACTATCGGCGTCGCCCAACTCACTATCGGCGTCGCCCAACTCACTATCGGCGTCGCCCTACTCACTATCGGCGTCGCCCAACTCACTATCGGCGTCGCCCAACTCACTATCGGCGTCGCCCTACTCTCTATCGGCGTCGCCCTACTCACTATCGGCGTCGCCCAACTCACTATCGGCGTCGCCCAACTCACTATCGGCGTCGCCCAACTCACTATCGGCGTCGCCCAACTCTCTATCGGCGTCGCCCTACTCTCTATCGGCGTCGGCCTACTCACTATCGGCGTCACCCAACTCACTATCGGCGTCGCCCAACTCACTTACGGCGTCGCCCTACTTATTATCGGCGTCGCCCTACTTATTATCGGCGTCGCCCTACTCACTATCGGCGTCGCCCTACTCATTATGGGCGTCGCCCTACTTATTATCGGCGTCGCCCTACTCACAATCGGCGTCGCCCAACTCACTATCGGCGTCGCCCAACTCACTATCGGCGTCGCCCTACTCATTATCGGCGTCGTTCTACTCACTATCGGCGTCACCCAACTCACTATCGGCGTCGCCCAACTCACTATCGGCGTCGCCCTACTCTCTATCGGCGTCGCCCTACTTATTATCGGCGTCGCCCTACTTATTATCGGCGTCGCCCTACTCACTATCGGCGTCGCCCTACTCATTATGGGCGTCGCCCTACTTATTATCGGCGTCGCCCTACTCACAATCGGCGTCGCCCAACTCACTATCGGCGTCGCCCAACTCACTATCGGCGTCGCCCTACTCATTATCGGCGTCGTTCTACTCACTATCGGCGTCACCCAACTCACTATCGGCGTCGCCCAACTCACTATCGGCGTCGCCCTACTCTCTATCGGCGTCGCCCTACTTATTATCGGCGTCGCCCTACTTATTATCGGCGTCGCCCTACTCACTATCGGCGTCGCCCTACTTATTATCGGCGTCGCCCTACTCACTATCGGCGTCGCCCTTCTCATTATGGGCGTTTCCCTACTCACTATCGGCGTCGCCCAACTCACTTACGGCGTCGCCCTACTTATTATCGACGTCGCCCTACTTATTATCGGCGTCGCCCTACTTATTATCGACGTCGCCCTACTTATTATCGGCGTCGCCCTACTCACTATCGGCGTCGCCCTACTTATTATCGGCGTCGCCCTACTTATTATCGGCGTCGCCCTTCTCACTATCGGCGTCGCCCTACTCATTATGGGCGTCGCCCTACTTATTATCGGCGTCGCCCTACTCACAATCGGCGTCGCCCAACTCACTATCGGCGTCGCCCAACTCACTATCGGCGTCGCCCCACTCATTATTGGCGTCGTTCTACTCACTATCGGCGTCACCCAACTCACTATCGGCGTCGCCCAACTCACTATCGGCGTCGCCCTACTCTCTATCGGCGTCGCCCTACTCACTATCGGCGTCGCCCAACTCACTATCGGCGTCGCCCTACTCTCTATCGGCGTCGGCCTACTCACTATCGGCGTCGCCCAACTCACTATCGGCGTCGCCCAACTCACTATCGGCGTCGCCCAACTCTCTATCGGCGTCGGCCTACTCTCTATCGGCGTCGCCCAACTCACTATCGGCGTCGCCCAACTCACTATCGGCGTCGCCCTACTCACTATCGGCGTCGCCCAACTCACTATCGGCGTCGCCCAACTCACTATCGGCGTCGCCCTACTCTCTATCGGCGTCGCCCTACTCACTATTGGCGTCGCCCAACTCACTATCGGCGTCGCCCAACTCACTATCGGCGTCGCCCAACTCACTATCGGCGTCGCCCAACTCTCTATCGGCGTCGCCCTACTCTCTATCGGCGTCGGCCTACTCACTATCGGCGTCACCCAACTCACTATCGGCGTCGCCCAACTCACTTACGGCGTCGCCCTACTTATTATCGGCGTCGCCCTACTTATTATCGGCGTCGCCCTACTCACTATCGGCGTCGCCCTACTCATTATGGGCGTCGCCCTACTTATTATCGGCGTCGCCCTACTCACAATCGGCGTCGCCCAACTCACTATCGGCGTCGCCCAACTCACTATCGGCGTCGCCCTACTCATTATCGGCGTCGTTCTACTCACTATCGGCGTCACCCAACTCACTATCGGCGTCGCCCAACTCACTATCGGCGTCGCCCTACTCTCTATCGGCGTCGCCCTACTTATTATCGGCGTCGCCCTACTTATTATCGGCGTCGCCCTACTCACTATCGGCGTCGCCCTACTTATTATCGGCGTCGCCCTACTCACTATCGGCGTCGCCCTTCTCATTATGGGCGTTTCCCTACTTATTATCGGCGTCGCCCTACTCACTATCGGCGTCGCCCAACTCACTTACGGCGTCGCCCTACTTATTATCGACGTCGCCCTACTTATTATCGGCGTCGCCCTACTTATTATCGACGTCGCCCTACTTATTATCGGCGTCGCCCTACTCACTATCGGCGTCGCCCTACTTATTATCGGCGTCGCCCTACTTATTATCGGCGTCGCCCTTCTCACTATCGGCGTCGCCCTACTCATTATGGGCGTCGCCCTACTTATTATCGGCGTCGCCCTACTCACAATCGGCGTCGCCCAACTCACTATCGGCGTCGCCCAACTCACTATCGGCGTCGCCCTACTTATTATCGGCGTCGCCCTACTCACTATCGGCGTCGCCCTACTCATTATCGGCGTCGTTCTACTCTATCGGCGTCGGTCTACTCACTATCGGCGTCGCCCTACTTATTATCGGCGTCGCCCTACTTATTATCGGCGTCGCCCTACTCACAATCGGCGTCGCCCTACTCATTATGGGCGTCGCCCTACTTATTATCGGCGTCGCCCTACTCTCTATCGGCGTCGGCCTACTCACTATCGGCGTCGCCCTACTTATTATCGGCGTCGCCCTACTTATTATCGGCGTCGCCCTACTCACTATCGGCGTCGCCCTACTCATTATGGGCGTCGCCCTACTTATTATCGGCGTCGCCCTACTCACAATCGGCGTCGCCCAACTCACTATCGGCGTCGCCCAACTCACTATCGGCGTCGCCCTACTCATTATCGGCGTCGTTCTACTCACTATCGGCGTCACCCAACTCACTATCGGCGTCGCCCAACTCACTATCGGCGTCGCCCTACTCTCTATCGGCGTCGCCCTACTTATTATCGGCGTCGCCCTACTTATTATCGGCGTCGCCCTACTCACTATCGGCGTCGCCCTACTTATTATCGGCGTCGCCCTACTCACTATCGGCGTCGCCCTTCTCATTATGGGCGTTTCCCTACTTATTATCGGCGTCGCCCTACTCACTATCGGCGTCGCCCTACTCATTATCGGCGTCGTTCTACTCACTATCGGCGTCGCCCAACTCACTATCGGCGTCGCCCAACTCACTATCGGCGTCGCCCTACTCTCTATCGGCGTCGCCCTACTCACTATCAGCGTCGCCCAACTCATTATTGGCGTCGCCCAACTCATTATTGGCGTCGCCGACTTATTACAGGCGTCGCCCTACTGACTACCGGCGTCACCCAACTTACTATCGGCGTCGCCCTACTGACTATCGGCGTCGCCCTACTTATTACAGGCGTCGCCCTACTCATTATCGGCGTCGCCCAACTTATTACAGGAGTCGCCCTACTCATTATCGGTGTCGCCCTACTCACTATCGGCGTCGCCCAACTTATTACAGGCGTCGCCCTACTCATTGTCGGCGTCACCCTACTCACTATCGACCAATCAAGAAAAATCCACCGTGTTCCGTTAATAGCCCTGTACGTTCGAAGGTCATAGTTGCCGCTTGAACCGTTCCGCGACCCCAGCAAAAACACGGCCTGACCCGGGAATCGATACCAGGCTCTCAAGACGAAGACACTCAAGACTCAGCAGTAGCGTTCGTGGTCACTAAACTAACGCGACAGTCAACACAACGTATTAGCAAATATCTCAAATCTCTCTTATCTATTTTATCATTCATCTCGACCCCATTGATATAGGCCTATTCCGGTTTCCCCTAGAGTCAATAGATCTGACCGGAATTAAATGCCCTCGGCTACTGACAAAGAGTTGCTCGAGGGCTTGGCAGGATTGGGTCGAACACATCAACCCATTTCACGACTTGCTCAATGAAGTGATGATCTATTTTGGAACTATCCCATTTTCTCTTAAACTACGAATAATCAGAGTCAAGAATAATTTATTCGCATAATATAAAACTGTAAACCTAAGTGCTGAAATATTAATGTGGGTAGTGTAAGTACTATAGTGTTCTTTGAGGATAAATGCTCAATGGTAAATATACAACAACAACAAAAATATAAAAACAAAAGAATTAATCCCACATACATACATTAGAATCGTTACTTTGAATAATCGATGTGAGACGGTAACACAGCCTACTAATAGATTAATTCGCATATTTTTCGGTACATACGGCCTGAAGCTCTAACTAGCCCGTGTACACAAAAAAAAATGTATCCTCCCGAATGCTCAGCTAATTGTGTTTGTTCCGGTCTGCGCTAAAGCGAGCAACTTCCGAGCAAGCAAGCGTACCGAATAGATGGAATAAATGTTTGAACGCCTGATAAAATTGTTATAGCAAAACGTATTTCTGCGACTTGGTATTAACATGTTTTTCGCTTCAATAAACATATTTTTATGATGAGGAAACGTTTACGGGATATTAAATATTATTAGATTTTATCTTTAGATTTATTACTGATGCTGAAAATAAAATGTAGCTATTAATAGTCACACGTGGACGTAAATTGATCCAAAAAAGAAGGAATTGTCGTCATAAAAACTTCTGCTTTATTAAATAGAAGTAAGAAGTATTTCATAATAAAACTCCACTCTAGCTGGAATCTAAAAGGAACACCTATATTTTATTCTTTACTTTCTCAGTAATTTTATTTCCCTTTGTCGTCTCTACAGGTACTGAATTCCTGGAAACATTCTTACAAAACAGGTAAATATTATGTCGTAAATAAATTGGTTCGAAAAGAAAATACCTTCTTATAAATTATCTTACAAAAAATATTTTCCATCCTTCGTAAGAACAACAAACAAAGATAAATAGCGGAAAGTTTTTCCCAGAGAGAATATAATCGCTTCACTTTTCCTTACAAAACAAATCTGAGTAATTCATACTTTGGCTCCTGAGCGTAAGATGAAACGACTTCCATTATATTAGTAAAGAACGTACTTACTGCTTACTTATACAGGATTTACTGTCAATTTTAATAAAACAGTATTAAAATGAATATTAGATATATAAGTATGTAACCACGGATCGCAGTAGGTGACGAATTGAGAAAAAGCGTGAATTTATAAGTCTGTAAGAACAAACAGCATATGTTTTATTTATTTATTTAAAACTCTTATACTATCATTACAGGTTACACAATAAATTAATACAAAATTACTTATTACTAAAACGACACAACCTTATAATTATAATAATGTAATCTTCACACAAAATTAACTTAAGAATGTTTTACAGGCAAAAATTAAATAGTAAAACAATAAAATAAACAATAAACATCAAATATACAATAAATATAAAATTACAATAAACATAAAATTACATTAATTAATGCTTTCGTAACATCTTCTATCTTCTTCTTCTATCTTCTTCTTCTATATATATAAAAATGTTATGTTGGTTTGTGTACGCTTCAAAAACTCAAAAAGTTCTGCACCGATTGAACTGAAATTTAGCATGATATATAATCCGCATCAAGGATTGTTTTTATCTATTTTTTGCATCAGTCACATATCCGCGACCGCGAAAAACAGTTTTTTTTAGCGATCAGCTGTGTACCAGTGACCGCGCCATCTACCGGAAGCGAGAAAAATTAAACTTAAATGAAATGTATTCTTTGTTTTGTTTCTCATTTCTCAACCATACAATCACAATGTGCCACAGCGAAGCGTGGCAGGGTACAGCTAGTATTATATATAAACTTACTTTTGCAAGTTCACTGAAGTAACACGAAAAAATGTCCAACCTATTCTGAATTTCGTTAACAGTAAGCATTGCTCGCATGATATAATGTGGAACATATATTATTTTGACCTAAGTACTATCGCGGACTTTTCCGCCTGACCACTTAAAAATTTTTTCGCTTAAATCATGCGGAGGCGCCGAGCCACGCCCCCTTACAGTTTGGGCCTATTAGGACAGAGTCAACGTTATTAGTTGCAATCTGCTCTACGCAGGGTACTGACGTGTTCTCTGTACACTTTTTTGCGAATTTTACGCGCGAAGTTTGGCGCGCTCACCGGACCTTTTGAATATTGACCATTGCTCTGTTTACCTGACCTTTGATTGCCTTAACGTTAACCTGTGCAATAATATTGGACTCCTGAGAACCTGTGCTAGAACATTTTGTGCATAATGTCTTCTAGAAATCTCAGAAGAGAAGAACGCAATGAAATTATAATTTTGCATGGACAAGGATTTAACATCAGTCAAATCGCTGAGCAGCTGCATATGAACGTAAGTAGTAGATTATTTTAATAATAATTATTATGATACATTTTGTTATTTTCAATTACATTAATTTTTTTTTAATACAAACGTTGCAAAGTGTTTCATGCAAATAATTATCATCTTCTGTAAATAATTAAAAACTTTTTAGGTCGTTATATAAAGAGTAAAAGTATTTGATAAATATGATTAAACTAGAAATAAATATAATATTACTACGCGAACTCAAATACTTATTTTCTTTTTTCTCGCTAAGACACGCACTAATATCTCATCTGTTTTTATTTCTGTTGTTGATTTTCAAAGAACAATCTTTGACACTGTATCTTATAAGTAATTCATTACTTATTAGGTATTTCATTAGTTAATATCATAATCTTGTTTAAAACTTTTGGTGCCAAGCATGACCTAGCATATGTGTCAAACTATTATTATTTCTACGTGAGCCCACAACCTGCCTCCCGAGTCGTCGTTATACGTAGCTATAGATGATTTGTGATGATACCCAAGGGATAAGATGAGCGTTTTAGCAGAATCAATTGGATACTAATATTAATCACGTTAATAACATTCTTAAAATAGTTACAAACGCAGTTAATATTATGGATTGTCACTTTATGACCATTTTACGAATTGTAATGTAATTCATATTATTATCCTATTTACGTTTCGACTAAAGCGGACATTCTAGGCCCACGGACACAACTTTGCTAGTTGTGTCCAAACAGAAAAAAACTAAATTATAAGTCTTATTTTTTTTAATGCATTTGCACGAAAGAAATCTTTCGTTACAAAAAGATCATTCGTATTTATTTCGAATGAGCTTCAAATTAGTTTGAATGAAAAATGATATTAATATCTCGGACAAATCCGAACTTCCTATTTTTACCTCAGTATAACAAAGCAATTAGAAATAGCAGAAGGCATCAAATAATTTTAATCCTTGCCGACGAAGTTTAAAGAGTGATAACAAAGCTCTTTATCTATTATGTTTGTGGTTTTAAATTTTTTTGCTAAAAAATATAAACAAAAGGCGCCCGCCCGCCCTTTGTTTGCGTAACTATTTTCTTTGTGTCAAATTGCATGCCGAAGTAAGAGCATGCTTTGTTCTATAATATATCTACTATAAACATATACAGGGTGTCCCAAAACTCAACGTCAAGCCGAAACGGGGTGACAGGATTGATCATAACCATCACGAGAAAAATCTGAAAAAAAATCTATCCCATGCAGTTTGAAAATTATGGGCATTTTAAGAAAAACCTAGAAATGTGATCAAACTGTACCATTTTTCGGTTATTGTGGTTATTCTTTTTTATTTTTGTTCATTTGAACTTTGGAAACGTAATCCTTAATAACATTTCTAGAATCCCAATAAAAAATAATGACACAATTGCCTCAAGTTTCCGAGAATTGAGACTATTTGTTAAACTACGAATTTAAAATTTTCTAGATTCGTCGACTTTGACAGGCCCTCCTATAAAAAAAATGTACTAGAATGCCTTGGCAAGTGGCATTAAAAGTTGGCGCATTTAATCAGAATTCTAAAATGGTACAATACTTGTTAGTTCCATACAATAGAAAAGAGTAAAAAAATTAAAACCTCAAGTAACCCGAATTTTGCTATCACATTTTACTCAGTTAAAATGTTTTTAATTCGCACAAGCTGTAGGTAGGTTCTTAATTTTAAGACAAAATGATGAGAGAGATGGATAATGGGTATGTTTGTCATGAGTGAGCGAGACAGATAGTGACGCCACTTTTACCAAAGTGAAAAAAAGTTAGTAAAATAATTAGGTTTGTTGGACTAAAAGTCAGATAGAGAAAAAACATTTTTATTACAATAAATGTTCAAATTGTTTACCATCAGCCTCAATACAAGCCCTACATCTTCTTAAAAAAGATCTACTTATAAGTCGGGCATATCTTCGAGAGTTGATCGCCTCAGCTGCTTGAGAAATGCGTTCACGCAGGTCGGCTACGTGATCAATGGGCTTTGAGTAAACTTTTTCTTTGAGAACTCCCCAATAGAAAAAATCCAGGGGATTTAAATCTGGTGAACGGGCGGGCCACAAGATAGTGCCTGAACGTCCAATCCACCTTCCCGGATATTCCTGGTCAAGGAAATCTCTTACTTGCACTGCGAAATGCGTACCCATACATACCCATTATCCATCTCTCTCATCATTTTGTCTTAAAATTAAGAACCTACCTAGAGCTTGTGCGAATTAAAAACATTTTAACTGAGTAAAACGTGATAGCAAAAATCGGGTTACTTGAGGTTTTAATTTTTTCTCTCTTTTCTATTGTATGGAACTAACAAGTATTGTACCATTTTAGAATTCTGATTAAATACGCCAACTTTTAATGCCACTTGCCAAGGCACTCTAGTACATTTTTTTTATAGGAGGGCCTGTCAAAGTCGACGAATCTTGAAAATTTTAAATTCGTAGTTTAACAAATAGTCTCAATTCTCGGAAACTTGAGGCAATTGTGTCATTATTTTTTATTGGGATTCTAGAAATGTTATTAAGGATTACGTTTCCAAAGTTCAAATGAACAAAAATAAAAAAGAATAACCACAATAACCGAAAAATGGTACAGTTTGATCAAATTTCTAGGTTTTTCTTAAAATGCCCATAATTTTCAAACTGCATGGGATAGATTTTTTTTCAGATTTTTCTCGTGATGGTTATGATCAATCCTGTCACCCCGTTTCGGCTTGACGTTGAGTTTTGGGACACCCTGTATATACTATAGGCATTGAAACAAGTAAAAAATTTAACAAATGCGAAAACCGCCATCATGACATATTATGCTTATGTAGAATCGCTACTGCGTTATGGTCTAGTTATGTGGGGTAACAGCACCAATCAGGATAGAGCATTTGTAGCTCAAAAAAAGTGCATCAGAGCGATGTGTGGACTTCAACCTGATGACTCATGTCGGCCAATGTTCCAAAGGTTTGGTTTGCTACCATTACCATCTCTCTACATATATGAATCATTTGTATTTGTAGTTAAAAATAAAGATTTATTTAAAACAGCAAACGATATAAATCCTCGAAATAGACGAGATCCTCATAAACTAGTATTAAATGATTTGCC
The DNA here is from genome assembly GCA_943136025.2 of Agrotis puta. Lineage (NCBI taxonomy): Eukaryota > Metazoa > Arthropoda > Insecta > Lepidoptera > Noctuidae > Agrotis > Agrotis puta. The sequence goes on along the minus strand of OW964184.2, from coordinate 16,617,360 downwards.
TAGACTTACGAAATATAATAAAAACTGCTTAGCTATGTGTGTTCATATTTACAATAAGATGCCAAGCCACTTCAAAACATTAAACTGTAGACTATTAAAGGTTAAATTGTACAAGTGGTTAAAAGAATGTAATTTTTACAGCTTAAAAGAATTTATGGATAAGAAAAATTGAATTTTTCTCACATTCTGTAAAAACAAAAAAATTTGCATGCTATGTTGTATCTTAGCTAAACATGCTTGAACTCTTACTATATTTTATTTTACACCATTGTATACCATGTTTAAAGCAAATAAATGATTGATTTGATTTGATTTGATATACTCGTATGACAAAAAAATCGGGCCCAAGCCGCAGTTTTATTATCTACACATAAATAACACCAGAGTAGGTGTAAAAAAGGAGAAAATATATGTTTTGTATTGATTAAAAGGTATCCCTTTTCATCTCTTAAAATTGTTTGTCCGAAAATCGTTACACAGAATACGTTTACTAAAAAATTTAATAAATATATTGATCAAAAATTCTAGTCATATGTCCTAAGTATTTAGGACATATTGTATTTAGGAATTTTAATGTTATGGCATGTGATAACATGTGATCTTATGTTGGGGCAAGTTATTATTCGGACAAATGATGACTTTTAACTAAAATAAATTATGGCATTTCAGATTTATGTTTAGATAGAGAACCGATTAAAAGTTTCAGGTTAACACTTTTAAAAACTTGTATCTGTGACTTATGAGGTTGTTTATTGTTTGTAGAGAAACACTGTGCGGCTGTGGATCAGACGCCATGAAGAAGAGGGTGTCTTAGAGGAAAGACCGCGGGCACCACGTCCGTTTCTCATTCCTGAGGCAAACGTCCAACGTATGGTGAACAACTGAACACCTACCAACAAGGGGACGCGTTTACTCCGACGAGAGTGTTCGCCGAGGAGAACGAAGTATCACTACGCATAGTTACTTCGTCGTGCTTTACATAGAGAGGGGCTCCATCATAGGAAAACGGCGAAAAAAAACGTGTTCAGCAAGCGACAAAAAGTGGCAAGAATAAGGTTCGCAAGAGACATCACAGATGTGGATTTCTCAAGCGCCATCTTTGCAGATGAGAAGTGCTTTAGGTCTAGCCAACACAGTCGTCGACACTTATGGCGCGTCACAAATAGGCGTTACGAACCAAGGAACGCGATTCCCAATAATAATTGAGGAAGAGTGTGTATGAGTGAGTGCTGGTGGTCCTAGAGAGCTTGGCCATATCCCGGGGCGAGCAAATGGTGCAGCTTACCTCGAACTGTTAAAAACGGTATTGGTGCCCACTGATGAAAAGTTATTTTACACTGTTTTGTATTTGTTTTAGAAGTCGGTTTAACTTTTTTTCCCTCTTTTTACTGTTAATTTAATTATAGGGAAGATATTGTTTATTTTGTAATTGTTTTGTGTTTAATATTTGATTTGTTGAACCATTTAACTAGAAAGTCTAATTTGAATAATAGCGAAAATTAAAATGAAATAATTCTGTATGTTACGTTATGCACGGATATTATTATATACTTTCTCGCTTACTCACGCATTATCTGTTTCATTTTCTTAGTTTGGTTTTAAAGAAACAATGTTTGCCACTGTAAAGATATTATCAGTATTAACTTAAAATATATTTATAAGTAACTAGCTTTCGCCAGCGGCTGCGCCCGCTCACCCCCTTCCTGCCCTTATTGCCTATGTCACTCAGGACTAATAACTATTGTTTATAAAAAAAACTGATGCTTGTAGTAATAGGTCACAACAGAAAGGGAGGTTTTGTATTTCTTTAAACGGTAAACTCCTTGAAGTTAATTTCATAAGTTTTTCTTTGGGTGTCAATTAAATGGTTAGCATAGTATTGTTATTTCTGTGAGCAGAAAAATATAATCGGTGAGCAGAAATAGCTAATTGGTGAGCAACTCATGGTCAGCAAACATTTCATAATCAATCAGCAATTTATGTCATTCTGGATGGCTGTAATTATTTTTGTACAGCATATTAATTATATAAGCTGCAATCAGCTGCTCATGTTTAATAAAATTTTGGTAAGCACTCAGAGTGTAAGCCCAAGTGCATCCTAGGTCAAATAACTGATTACTACCTGTCATACTGGCTCGACGGAGCCCCGCTTCGCGGGGCTCCTATTTATCCTAACCGTGCAAGGTTTAAAGTAACCTAACACGAAGGGGATGGCGGGGTCTTTCAGACCCCGCCATCCCCTTCTAACCTAACCTGTCCAAGTCGGAGTGCCCCAAGTCTCGAGCTCGCTTCGCTCGCTCTTGGACTAAGTTGCTTAAAGGGCAAAGTCGGAGCCCCGCTTCGCGGGGCTTAATGGTCATAAAAAAATAACCACGAAGGGGATAGCGGGGTCGGTTCGCTCGCTTTGCTCGCTCACTGGACCCCGCCATCCTCTTCTAACCTAACCTGTCCAAGTCGGGGTGCCCCATAACATTTTTTTTCAATCTCAATCATGAAATCTTGCCGCTCAAGTAGTTATTTTGCAGACTGAATGTTTATTATGCAGACTCATGTTATTGTTGGCTGCCTATGTATGATTTAATTTTTGACCATTATCAAAATTAGTTGCGGAACAAGAATTGCTGCCTGATTTTTTTTATTGCAAACAAAATCTTTGTATGCTGACCAAATTATTTAAATGCTGCTTTTGGGTGGCTTGCCAAATTTTATAATTGCTGACCATGTAATTACTTCTCTTTTTCTTTGATTTTGTGTTTAACCTATTTTTACTGATTCAGTTCCTTTATTGAACCTAATAAATATTTTACGAATATCTGTTTGTTTTATTTACATTAAAAGCCTGCCGGGGTCGCGGGACTCACGAATTACCGTGACCCCGGAACGTAAAGGGCTATTGAAGAACAACGTGAATTTTAGTCAGTACGAGTCTGACAGTCCCTCCCGCTCTGCCCTGGGTGGGAGGACTCATTTGATGTTTTTGCCACAATATAAAAAAGGTAAAATTAGGGCGAGACTAATGGGAAGCGGTCGCCTCCTTCTGCGAAGCAGTCATGCTCGCGAAGGAGGAGGCGGGCCGCGTGAGGGAGTGGACAGCGTCCTCCCTTAACCCCAGCCGTAGTGGTAGACGCCCACGGCGACGGACGTCGACAGACGATCTCCGGCCACCGTAAGCGCGGGCATGCGGGCAGCGAGTAATGGGCAACTCGCTGTCCGACCATGGGCCATACCCGGGTCGACGGCGCGTTGTGTTCCACGCGCGCCTCAGAGTGTCAGCAAAATGATGGGGCCCCCCTCTAGGGGCCCAAAGCCTGCCGGGGGGTCGCGGGACTCACGAATTACCGTAACCCCGGAACGTAAAGGGCTATTGAAGTATACCGTGGATTTTAGTCAGTACGAGTCTGACAGTCCCTCCCGCTCTGCCCTGGGAGGGGGGACTCATTTGATGATTTTACAACGCTAAAAATAAAAACTTACCATTTGCCTGTCAATAGTATAGGATTTTATAAGATTACTATAATATTTTTTTTTTTTTAAAAAAAACGTTGCCCCACACTAGGAATTTCTCCTGTGTCGTGGGTGCGTTTACAAACATATAAACTCACATACATAAACACCCAGACCCGAAGCAACTACTTGTAGATCATACAAATATTTGCTCCGTGCGGGAATCGAACCCGCGACACGCAGCGCAGCAGTCCAATCGCTCAGCCACTGCGCTAACCGTGCCGTCAATTAAAAGATAATTACAGAAATCGGTGAATTCCGAATTTCCGACACTCGCAAACACATAACGTAACGTAAGCCAGTTTCAACAAAGTTAAAAAAAAACACACACACACTTATCATCAGTAACGCAGGCCAATTTAAGTTAAAGTATTTTTATAATACAAATAGCAGTTTAAAAAAAAAACTCGTTTGGCGTGCGTCGTCAGTGCGCTCGGCCGATCGGTATTGTATTTCATTCATTATTTCTACACAAAGGAAACGGGGCGGGGCTAGAGAGCGTTTCTATGTTGTAAGTGCAAGCAAAAATGAGCTTAGTGGTGGTCAGGCGGGAGTGTCCGCGATAGTACATATTAAGTTCGATAGAATTTTCCGAAAAACCCATTAACTATTATTTAGGACAAAATATTGTTTTCTTGGAAAAACTTAGGAACATTTAGGTCATGTTAGCTGTACAAGGAATTATGTCACGTAGTTGGATCACATATCGTCAAATTAGTCGGATTGCTAAAGCATAGTTTACGTTCCCTGGACGAACGTCAGCGTTATTTAGTTTTATATCGAACCTTAGGGATCTTAACCAAGGGCTGGAGAAAACTTAGAATGTTGCTCTAAAACTAGATATTATGAAGAAAAGTAATTTAAATAACATTGCTCTAGTGCCGACTAGACTTTTATGTGCCCAGTGCGAACTTCTTTAATTGCGCCCTGGTCTACCAATTGTGGTCCTGGTCTAGCGATTTCTGCGCCCCTCTAGGGTCTGCGCCGTGTGCCTGGGCACCGTGGCACACCCCAATTTTCGGCACTACTTTGCTCTATGATTATTATCCCCCAAACACAGCTAAAGTGACAGTTTACCAAACTTAATAAGCCAAGTATGAGCAACTTATGTAATCTATACATTTACGAGTATGCTCGTAAAAAGTAACCACCTTCATAATTGCGAGGCCTGCTGGCAAGGAACTGCAACTAGTTTCTCTATGGAAAACCATACAATTACGTACTACTTGTAATTAAGTGATTACTAAGAGTTGCTGGAAGTTGTAATACAACTCTCTTTTCCTAGGAAAACTGTTTCGAGCTAGCTTTGAGCCGCGGGTTCCTTAGGTCCCGTTAAAATGATTGATTTTCGCGGAACTAAGTCTTAGCTTTGACGGCTGAGGTTGTAGTAATGAGGTAGACCTTTTTAGTCCTCTTAATCCTGATATCGTGAGCCTCCGTTTGAGTCGAAATGATCTAATAAACTAACGTATAGGACTTTCGTTGAAACTAATTGAGAGAGTGTATTAGTGAAATCTATACTTATATTATAAAGCTTAAGAGTTTGTTTGCTTGAACGCGCTAATCTCAGGAATTACTTGTAAGAATTGAAAAATATTTTTGTGGTGGATAGTCTATTTATCAAAGAAGGCTATGGGCTAACATAACATCACGCTACGGCCAAAAGGAGCCGAGCAGCAGGGGTGAATCAGATATAATTGAATTGATAATGACAATGTGTTCCAGCTTAAAAATATTTGGAAAGATTGAAGATCTACCAAAAGGTGTAGTCACCCATCAGTTTTGTATTCTTAACACAAAAATACTTTTCATTCCACAAACAAACGGACACACAAACCATGTTAACATAGCACAAGACATTTCTAGACCGTAGCCATGTCTCAGTGCGCGATCATTAGCGTTTAGCACGAAATATAAATTATAGATCTGCGCCTGCGCAAGTATCGATCACGTTTTAAGTCGCTGCTCCAAATAAGTACGTGTAATGAAACGTGTATGATATGCTATCAGTATCGCTCTGATTGTCACTGGAGAGAGAAAGAGCTGTTACAGTGTACAGCTGACATTTTTTAGGAAAAAATGCAACGATTGCGAGCGGGACTTGAATCTGCGACCTGCGAGTGAATTCAACCTTGTTGAGCAGAACTGCGATACCTTTTTTAAGTGTTAAAGTCATCAAATGAGTCCTCCCGCCCTGGGTGGAGCGGAAGGGACGGTCCAGACTCGTACTGACTACAATCCACTGGTGCCGTGTGCCTTCACAAACTGCGGTGGCTTAAAGCGTCTAATGTACTGAAACAGAAGGTCGCTGGGTCAACTCCGGGGTCGTTAATACGTAAAATGTTTGTTTTTGGAATTTTGACTATGATAATATCGTTCACTTTTGCATTGCTTAAAATTGTTTTTAGCTTATAACATTGTTCCCTCTTTGATTCTAGGATCAATTTACAATGGGTAGGGAAAAATAATTTCATTCTAAAAGCTCATTAAGTAAATATAGATAGGTGCTACGATCACTCTTTGCTATCAAGAATCCTATAAAATTTTGTGATTATACTTCTCTACGTTTTATTACTATGTCTCTAATAATAGCCCAACCTTTCACTAATACCTTCCTACAATAAAAAGTAACGTCTTCCCTAACATAATATAATATTAAGGGATGATACTATAATCTCTGCAACAACAACTATGTCGGGATATGACAATAATGCGCAGAGGGCGCCACTGAACGATGTACCCACATTACAAGTACCACCGTAATGTCTGACTGTACCGCCTTAGATTCGCGAAGCTTGGAATTGAAGTTGACCAATAATAATCTAACGTCCTTTTCCCATGCGGTTAGGTCAAAACTACAGAGCACTAATCCTTTCATACCTGCTACTTTTGCCTCATCGACGTCACACCTTGTTAAAACGACATTTTTATTTTCCCCATTTAGACAAAGGTAGTGGCAAATAATTAACATCATTCGATGACATCGAGAATCACGGGCAACTGATAGATGCAAGTCGCGGATTGTCATCCGGCGTGACGGTCTAAGGGGGAGGCCATTGTCCAGCAGAAGACGTCTTCCAGCTGATTAGACGTCTTCCAGCTGAAGAGTGTCAGCATAGTGACGGGGCCTGTAGAGGGCCAAAGCCTGCCGGGGTCGCGGGACTAACGAATTACCGTGACCCCGGTACGTAAAGGGCTATTGAAGGACACCGTGGATTTTAGTCAGTACAAGTCTGACAGTCCCTCCCGCCCTGCCCTGGGTGGGAGGACTCATTTGATGATTTTACCACGATAAAAAAAAAAGCTGATTACGATGATGATTTGAAAACAGTTCCTATCCGGAATACTGAAAATTGTAGATAGAAGAAAAACAAAATTATCTGCACTATGTTCAAACCGGTCCAGATTAAGTATTCAAGCTCAATAGTACTTTCGACTAGTTAACTAACGAGTCAGTCGTCCAGATGTTTAGTTTTGTAGGCTAATATTTATGTTGGGACTAGCTTACCCAACGGCCATGACAGATGCGGCCTCAGAATGGCCTGGAAAATAGGTCAGGGTCGTTTTCCTTGAGAGTATATAACACGCTTTTTGCTCTCCTTGATAAAATGTTTACCTACTGTTATTGAATGCAATGGTATTATAAATAATCACGTAGCCTTTTTACATTGTGTTTTTTTTTTCATCTCGGAAAATCCGGGAGAAACTGAGATGAATGAAGACATTATAAAGTTTATTTTAAACTGAAAAATGAAAGATGACAAGAGGCACACCTATTGTTTCTTTCTTAATGAACATGTTTAGCATTAATAAGTTGCTTTACTCTGCAGTAAGTTTTGAAAAATAATGAATACGTATTTATTCTCTTGTCAAAGATATAACACATCAAAATTCGAGAGTATGATGGGCTCGTGTCGTCCGAACTAGTAAAAACTTCACTTGCTTGTGACGTATTGGCAATTTTTAAAGTATCATCATCAATGGGGTATGCAACTTATTGCCATCAATTTTTTTTTTCTTTCGCTAGTAATGAAAGTTGGTCATTAGTAGACCGCAATCTAAAAACTTCGTGAAAATATTTAAAAAAATCTAAACCGTAACCTACCAGAGATATAAAGGATTTTATTTTATTCTAATCGGGAGTAAATCACTCCTGATTAGAACAAAATTAAAACCGCCATATCTCTGGTTGGTTACGGTTTACAAACTTAATTTTTTATCTATGGACTTCTTAGGTAGTAGTCTAATTGTGGTCAAAATTTAATCACTGGCGAAAAGAAAAAAAAATATGCCAAGGTCCATACTAAATGTTGCATGGGCCTTTGGTTTACGTAACGAAAGAAAAAATACGTGTCTAATATTTTTTGATAATATATCTGTCGAACTTATTAGATTTTTTCAGTCAAATACTCTACCCCAATGCACTTTTGGATTTCTTTCTTATCCATATCATCTGCAGGTAATTCCAGGGCCGAAAGCAAGAGACCTCGTAATGATATATTTATTTTGCGCACTCGCCGCGAGGGGGCGGTAATTGCATTCCTCATGTTATACACGACTGGATTCAATAATACGCGTTCAGCAAATAGGTTGAAATGCAATAAATTGGGGAACGCGGGAGATTACATTTTTTGTTTGATCGAGGTTCATTTAGATATTAATTCTTTTTGGAGTACCTACTGTCTTCTCGATCTGTTCCACGCCAGATATAACAGGGAGGGTCAACTTTAAAAGCGGACAGTGAGTAACGGGTGACTTGCCGATCATGGACCATCCCGGGGGTCGACAGGTCGCGTCTAGGTTCCCGTTAACCACGTGGGCGATCACCACAAAGAGCTGTCAACAACCTAATGGGATCCCCATCATGATGGAGCTTTGGCCCTCAAGCCCGCCGGAATCGCGGTACTGTTTAAACAGGCAACCTTGATCCTGGAACGTAAAGGGTTATTGAACGAACTTTAGATCGTTTGATGATTTAACAAAGATAAAAAAGTAGTAAACGTAGTTATCAGAGACGTACGCGAAAAAGAATAAGACCTTGCTTGGACAGGGCTATTTACTCAATGTGTTCCTTGCAAGTCCATAATACCGAATTACACACCACTTTCATAATAATAATATATTTTATCTACTATCATGCTATTAATCCTCTATAAAAGAACCTATAACAATTAGCTTATTGCCAACATTAAAACACTCAATGATATAATGATCATTATATCATCCAAACGCGTGTTATAATGAATTTCAAAAAAAGAACATTCTCATGCAATGACATTTTCACCACCAGATCGCTAAAATTTTGAAAAAAGAACAACTCGTCTTATCGTGTTATATCCCGCCATTTTTTCACTCGAATATGGTATGTTATGAGAATCTTTTATAGAGGATTCACAGCATGATTGTAGATAAAGTCTTGTATGCAACCGTTATAATTAGGTATTAAAACACTCATGTGATACTATTATCACACTCGGCTACGCCTCGTGTGATAAACCCACATTCGTGTTTTAATACCCCTGATTATACAACAGTTGCATAAATAACTATTATAAAAGTGGGCCGCCCTCTATTTACTTTGAAACTATAAATAGTACAGAAATAGTAGCCACTCGCTGATTTTTTATAAAAATACAGACCATGAAACAAAGGCAACATAATATACCACAGACAAGAAAGTTATAGAAGAACCAGAACTTAGATGAACATTAGAGTTCCTTCTAAAGTAATGAAAAAACGGTGCTGAAAACCCAGAAAGACTAGTGTCGGTTGAAGCTTAAATGCGGAGTTATTTATTACCTTGAGAGCGTATGAATTTGTGAAAAACGGAAAATAAAATACTTGTTTTCCTCATTATACCTTTGTTAAACAGACAGGCGAGTCCGAAGCGATACCGAACCGATACGAGACGTCAGTCCGATAGTTCTGTCACGCTATCGGATCGCTTTCGCTTTTCTATGTGACTGGATTTAAACAATTCCATACATTACAATTAAAAAAATCACGCTTCGCATTCGCTACGCCTGTCTGTTTGACAAAGGCTTAAATGAGGACAAAGTATGACTGATTAAATTGACAAATAAGAACAAAGGCTCACAAAAATTGACCATGCGTTCTGTATGCTCGTCTAATTCCGAACCGAATTACTAATTCGAATTTCATAAAAATCTGCGGTTTTCTCAAGAAGCTAAATGATCAAAAAATTTTCAGTTGATTTTTTTAATTACCTTAAACTTGGTACTGCATGGTGACCGTTTGAACATCGGTCTAAGTTAGTCATCAATTTTGTGAATTGATGAGCTAAATAAAATGAATATACAAATGATTTTTCGAGAATGAACCTTCTGTCAGTTTTACGTGAATCTAATAAACTATGTTTAAAACGATAGCAAACACCATTGTTGGCGGTTCAAGGTCGAAAAACATATTAAACGAGCGTCTAAAATATTGAGCCGTATAAAAATTAATGTTTTTGTTCTAATATTATTACATACACGTGGTGATTTTGTTATTGTGGTGAAATTTTATTGGGTAGAAGATTAGTCAGGTAGGAATTTAAAATACCTAGTTAAACTAACCTGGTGGGCATGCGGGCAGCGAGTAATGAGCAACTCGCTGTTCAACCATGGACCATGCACGGGTCGACGGCGCGTTGTGTTCCACGCGCGCCTCAAAGAGTGTCAGCAAAATGACGGGCCTTTACAGGGCCAATGCCTGCCGGGGTCGCGGGACTCATGAATTACCGTGACCCCGTTACGTAAAGGGCTATTGAAGGACACCGTGGATTTTAGTCAGTACGAGTCTGACAGTCCCTCCCGCTCTGCCCTGAGTGGGAGGACTCATTTAATGATTTTAACACGATAAAAAAAAACAACCTTGTAGAAAGGAGGTGAAACTTGAAAGGAATAGTAATAGAGATAAATGGATGAAGACTAACCTGTTCCTAAACCTTAACTAACCACATTATTTGACAATAAGGGAGGTAAGCCCAAGACGGGTAGCCCGCCTAAAACGGGTATGCATGTTAAATAGCGCGTCGGTCTTGCTAGTAAGAATGCATGCGTGCAGGACGCAGCTCCTCATAGGTAGAGGCGACGTGTTCTAAACGCACACTTTATAAATCTTCACATTCTAATTCATAATTTAAAATGCATACTCGTTTTAGGCAGGGTACCCGTCTTAGGCTTACCTCCCCTACCTAAAACGAGGATATTATCCAATATACATATTTTAATACAGTCTTTCAACTTGCTTTTTTAACTTATAATAAAATTCTATGTACCTACTTAAATAGTAGGCAATTGCGAGGCAAGCATTCTGTCTAAATACCAAATGAAAAATTTCGTAATACAGCCATTTCAGTATTCCTTCTCTGCAGTAATTTGATAATCAAACGCTGAATAACACATCAATATTTCATACCTCATAATTACTCACATTCTCTAATTTATACCCAGCTGAACTACACAACGAACCGCTTAATTAAACTAAGGAATCGAGTTCAATTCTGAGCCGAATTGCGAGTGAAAATGGCCAGAAATGGCCACAATATGGGCTACACGTTAAATAATAGCTGCTATTAATTACGAGCCAGACCAGAAACTAGCCAATAACACGAATCTCCTGCTGGGGACATACGGGAGGCTGGTTGGGACGGTCACTCCACTTTTGTAATGCACGAATAAGACTCCTATAATTAAAAATACTATAGGAACGTAATCTATACTAATATTATAAAGCTGAAGAGTTTACTTGGTCGAACGCACTTATCTCAATAACTATAGATTCGAATTTAATCAGAGAGAAAAATATTTTTTTGGTTGGATATCCCATTTGTCGAAGAAGGCTGTATGTATAGGCTGTATAACACCCCGGGTCAACAGGGGTAACTGCGAGGAACACCTAGTACCAAGATAAACGGTATCCTATATGTTATTCCCACCTTTATTCTATCTCTGAGCCTTTCATCAAGATACGTTCAGCCGTTCTGTGATCAAAAATTCAGATCCAAACATTCAAACTTTCAAATTTATAGAAATAGATTGATCGAGAGGACCTGATCCTCTCGATCAATCTATTTCTATAAATTTAGGAAAAAACAGGAATAAAATAAAAAAAAGAAGTTAAAAATAACTAAAACCCGACTATGAAAAAATCGCGCACTGAAAATTATAAAGCAAGAACAATCCGTGTTACACAATTTTTTAAGTAATAGGCGTGGTCGTGTGCCACCTGCGGTTGTTTCACACAATCTTTATTGGTTGCACTATTTTGGGGTTATTTTTTATTTGATACCCATGTCGATACTGTGCAAAAATATACTTTTTTCGGTTACGACTTTACATCCCCTAGAGGGCGCCATATTGGATTTGGTTACACGTCACCTACCCTATAACCAGTGGACAACAGAGACGCTTCTAACGACACCTCATTTGTCATGTAATGATAAGGAGTTTAGTAGTTATAAGGGAACAAACAAACATCCATACCGGTCAAAATCATAACGCTCCCTTTGGCTTTGCCGTAGAAAAAAAGAACGTGTAAAACCAACCTCAAAAAATATGGGACAATGGCAGGAACATGATAATTCTCTGTCTCTGTCTCACCACACTAATCATAAAAAATACCAATAATAGTATATATTATACATTTCATTAGCCATCCAGATCTTTTTGCAGGACCCCATTGCCTAACACTTACTCAATCTGTTACAATAATCCGTAAGAAATTGTATTTCAAATAGTGTTGAAAGTTGAAACCTTAACTAATATAATGCCAATCATGTATTAGTTACAGATGATTGCTTTTCTATGGTAACTAATTTACCTTTAATGTTAGTATCAATACTCTATTCATGAATGTTTAAAAACAAATAAGTACACTTTTCATATGAAAAGATCAATTACTTGGAAGTCAATCACAGTTGAATCAATGGAGCTTATTATCATATCACCTCGAACAATGAAACCGTAGATAAGTAATTAACAAAATATAAAAGCACCAATGTGGTGTAGAAAAGGAGATTTCAAAATACTACTGTCATAATAATAAATGTGCCTGCACACAACGCCCTCCCGTATGTTTCCTATAAAAGCGATCAGGCTTCCCATTTCCATTACCTTCAGCAATTACGGTTATATCGACCAACTTCCTACCAAACGTCCATTTCTGCATTTATATTACTTACAACATAAAATCTACATACAAAGCAAGCAACCAATGTAAACCCAACAAAGGAAAATGCCCAACAAAGAAAACGCACGGGAGCGATGTAAATTATGTTGTAATTTGACAAATGGCGGCCGAATATAACGTAATGGTTAACAATTTATTAAATTTTGAATCCCCTAGCTCGTGGCGAGTAACAGAATGTTTCCCGAGGTGGCCAATAATGGCTTCCTGCTTCCATCAATGCGTCCAACTCGTCCGAGCCGCCGCGATAAGTATTTCGTACAAGTTTCGCGGTTACTTGATTATTCCCTAATTGCTAGACATTTCAGCACAATTTGTGGATAACAATTTGCCAAGTATTTAGTTACTCTGGTTTCGTAATTTGGTGAGGTTCTGTAGGGTTCGGATGAAAGGATGATTTCTTAGAATGTTTCCTCTTTGTGATTAACAAATTGTTGAAGTTGCTAAGGGAGCTAGCTCGAACTTATAACTTATTCCTTAAGTTTATTCCTTTTAATATTCTTGACGTCTATACGAATGGAAAAGGCTTTATATTTTAATAAATAAGCTGAAATGTTACAAACCAGCAACCAAAAAATCTATGTTCACATACCGACTTACCAAGTCGGTACGTGAACATAGATTTTTTTAAGTGCTTAGGTAAAGTTTAAAAATATACCTACGCTAATCAATTACTTCAAAAAATATGTATCTAGGAATGTAACTTACTCATACAAGCTCAACTGATTAGGTCGGTTTTGTTGTTCTTCTTTGTCCTCTCTGGGCGTGGCCCCTCACATTTGACTTGAAAAATTCAACAAAATTAAACTTTTGAAATCTATTCAAGGCAGAGTGCAATTACCGGGGCTTATCACTGTGTGCATACGCCAGAGATACGTGGCTTTGAAGATAATTGCTCTGTGAGAGTTTCTCGAGAACCTCTACACATTCCTTTGTCTACGGAGACAAAGGGGTGGTGTGAAACTATTAATTTAGGCCCACTTGCACCACAACTCATTTTATGCGTAGAACCGTAACACTTTTAATACTTGATTTAATACTTTAAAACCATGTCTTGAATACGTTCAACACTAAACGGATTGTCCAATCTTTTGTCTTTTTTATTATTTTAAACTGTACCAATCGATTTGGTCAGATTCTAACCTTGTTATGAGACAAAAACAACCTTTACTACATACATAATAAAAAAAATATCAGGCGTTATAAGTTACGATGAAAAGCAATTTGAGCAGCTAACTTATTTAGCGGGAGGGACATCATTACTCGGAGGGCCAGAGGGCCAGAGGGCTGGCCTCATATTCCTATTCATGAATGACATTCCCCGCTTAATAACAGCGCCCTTCAAAATGGCCGCCTGCCTTTAATTACAATGGATGTAGTTACAGAATCTGCGTGGGACGAGTTTTTGTTGATTTCGAATGCTTTTGAAAGTACGAGTATCTATTCATTTTATTTTCATTGAAATGGCGCCCACACTGTATCTTGAGAGAAGCATTAGAAAAGCTTCTGTCTATATTAAAGTACTTTTGAAGCCTTTAAACCCAGCCAACAAAAATGTTCCACAATAGTTTGTACGTTTTATTAAAGGAAAAAAAAATGTTTTATAAATAAGATAAAATATGAAGACTTCTCAACCTTTTGTTTGCCTTTTATTAGAAAATACGAGTATGTTTTCTTTCGGTACCTACACATACCATTCAAAGCCAGTATGGGTATGAAAGGTGTGCTCATAATTATTATGGTAAGGGAACAATGTAAAAGACGGGGACGCGAGGTACGATGGGAAATCACACACTTAAGGCATACTTAAGGCGATGTGAGACGCAAAACCGTCATTTTGTATTGTGTATTATTCCTTAATAAAAGGGATTTAAATTTTGAAAAAAACATAGTACATATTTCAGTCTTCGGTCTACAGGTTTCTGCTCTTCGATACACGATTGCTTGCACTTTACTGCATTCAATTAAATCGCAAAAACAGGTCCAACTCATGGTTTGGATACCATTTTATTTGAGTTATACTAGGCTTTGAATAATAAAACTTATACCATCTTAAAGAGCATAAAAAATTAGATAGAATTTAGCAGTATTATTGTGAAAGGATGAGAAACCATACCAGTAAGTCCAGAATTAGGTGATTTCATCTTTTCATACACTCGACCCGTGGCATTTAGTCGGTCTTGGACCGTGTCGGAGGTCGGATGTACGTCAATTTTTTTGCAAACCCACCACCACGCTTAGTTCTATTACTGACAGAGACAAACATTTATTTTAAATAATAATACCTGTATATATATTAATTTTCAAAATACTTGTAATATTGTTCATTTTATAAGGTTATAATTTTGTAAACAAATGGGCAGAAAAAGTAAGAAGTTGTCATCGCTGGCTCTTCGAAGGCTGAATAAACAAAAAAGGTAAGGATGCATTGGAAAAAATATTAAAACCTCCTTTGCATATTTATTTCTCTTTACTAATAGTAGGAGAGCTACTGAACCATCCGACTTACCTGTTTTCCACAAAGTTAGAATTAAAAAATTATAGTCATACTGTGAGAGCAAAAAATTGGTTGCCTGTAAAGTCGGTATACGGGCGAAAGTTTTACGTGACAACGACTTTGAGTGGTAAAATAATTTTAGGCTAACCATGCCCGAGTGAAAGGGACGCGTGCCTCTCACTCGCTCTCATTGAGAGCGCATAACGCGAGCGGAGCGTAACGCAGTTTCTTGAAGTGTCACCCGGCAAACCAATTTATAAGACGTTGTCACGTCAAAAACAAAATAACTTTGTCTCCGTTTTGAGGAATGATAATGCAACCACATAGATGCCTGCTACAACGTTACTTTTCAATAATACAATTTTAAAAAATCTAGCTTTGTGGAGAACGGGTGGGATGTTTCAGTGGCTCCTAGACTATAACCACAGAATATAATATAATGGTTTATTTTTCTAGCGGATTTACCAACCGCATCAAATATTTAAGACAGTTAAATTTAGACCCTATGTCAGAGTTCATAAAGCCACCGTGAACGCACTTATTATAATGGTTTACTGTCTCCAAATGTGAAATAGGTAGTGGTCATAGTGTGGAAGTGTACACAGTATGATCATTTCCTACAAAAATATTAGTTATTAACTGCCGTGACCCCTGATTCACCTCCACGCTTTAAAATTACCTAGATTTTTTATATTTTAGAGCAATGCCGCTGCAGGCCAAGCGCAGTGCGCATATATCGACTAATGATTCAGGGGATAACGAGTGAGTCATTTACTCCACTTTTTTATTTAATTAAAAAAAGTATTTAGTGGTAATTATTACGAACTAATCAAAATCAACATTTGTATTATAGGTGAATAGAGCATACGGAAGGGCGTAAGGTGTCTCCGTTAATTACTTTACAACTTGTTCATTTGAATAACCCTAAAATTGAGGAGTATGTAACTATAATGTACTTAATGAAAACAATTCTACTGATGATATCCGTTGAACTTACAAACAACAACAAAACTTCATTTGTTTTATTGTTACAGAACGACTACTAAAGGTTACACCCATGTGATACTTGACGCTGAAATGCCTTTAGATGAATGCAGTCATGTATCACCTGATAATAATATTAATGAGTAAGGACTTGAAATATACTGCAAGCGGGATTTTCGGGGCCGGGCTTTCCCGGTTCGATACCCTACTTTTTAGAGAAAAAATAATATTAACTTTCATTAGCTTCTATTTTATTAAGGTTCCGGCGCCAAGTAATTTTTCCATTCAAACATAATACCAAAATTATTTGCGATACGAACATATCACCAACTTAATATAATGATAGTGGAATACAAACGGCATTTATCTAATGGTCCAAAGGTCCTGAATTTTTTTTTTACTTTTTAACATTGTAACATTTTAAGGTTGTAAACATCATATTTCCAACTTAATTATTCTGTATGTTCAAAAATAATGCAATATATGCGAAGGTAGTTTTACATTATATTAATCCATATTTCCAAATAAATACGTTAATCGTCATAAGTATTTCATTTTAAACAAAATTGCCAAAATAATACCGCAACAAAAAAAAATATACATACAAACGTGCCTATAGTAATCAATTCAAGTTGATTTACTGCTTTGCTCTACTCTGTAACTACTACCTAGACTTCGCAAGTTTTGGCGCGCGTGTCATCGCGCATCGTAATTCATTACGTATCCGCTAGTCCTTGCGGGCGCTGCGGTAAGCGTTGAATGCCTGCGGTGCTCAGGAAAACCTCGCCTTAACACAACACTAACGTAGCGCAAGCGCCAACAGGACGTCATTTGTTAATTGCCGCTTGCCAATGACGTCCTGATGGCGCCTGCGCTACGTTAGTGTTGTGTTAAGTATGCCTAAAGAAGGTACGTCCCCATTATACCTCGTCCCCGTCTTATACACTGTTCCCCTACATCGTTATTACAAACTAGCTTCCGCCCGCGACTGCGTCCGCGCGGATGTCGGTCTTCGCGTGGATGGTTTATTTCTCCATTTTGAGAAACTCTGACAATGACATCTTATAAATATCTGTAGGACCCAAATACGGCTAAGCCTATAATAATTAAGGAGATTCGCGGTTCTACAGAACAACGTCTATGAATAAAACTGAAAAATAAGTTTTTTTTTCTACGTATTTTTCCAGGATAAAAAGTATCCCATTTTATGCCCAGGATAATAAGGTATAATTATAACAAGTTTCATCGAAATCGAACCGTTAGTTTTCACGTGATGCCTGCACATACAGACAGACAGACAGACAAAAATTTTTTTAATCACGGGTTTGGTATCGATCCAGCAACACCCCCCGCTATTTATTTTTTCAATATTTTCAATGTACAGAATTGACCCTTCTACAGATTTATTATATGTATAGATAATAATCATCCGCATAACCACTAACAAGGTAAAAACTATAAAATGTGAACCAAACACTTTTCCTTTCAATATTGATTCTTGAGCCCCAGTTTCAACCCATAAATCCGTTAATGGATATTGCCTAATATGGCTTCCCCAATAGATTGTTACGACGAAGGATCTTAAAGGGATTGCCCATAATCAAACGAAATTGAAAATAATGATGTAAGATATTAAAGTTTCGAACAAGTCATCCAACTTCCCCGTGCCTTATATATCTCCCCTTATTTTTTGGGTTCCGTAGTAAAACTTTTGTACGAGCACATTTGCGACAGGATGATAATCTTACCGCTGTATTTTATTCAAAGAGATATTTATACACGCCCTTTTTAAAACAAATTTTGATTAAAATAAAATATGTCACGTACTCGTACCAAAAAAGTTATACTAAGGAGAGTTGGGAGCTGGAGTCGCTGAACTAACGAGCTACCGTGACCCCGGAACGTAAAGAGCTATTGAAGGACACAAGTCCCCCTGCCCTGCCCTTGGTGGGAGGACACGTTATGAATGTGGACGAGACGAAAGTATGTAAGGATCGTAGCTGGTGACGTTATGTAGTTTTTGCCTACCCCATGGGAAAAAAGCGGAAGTTTATGTACAAAATTGAAGAACTTTATAATACCTTTTCTTTGTAAGTATTTTATCAATTAACTAATAATTTTCTACCCTACTTACCCGTTCAATAACAATGCATCCCATTTTCTTTCAGCTTTAACGCCTTTGGGAATTAACCTAAATGTTTTAAGAGGGTCACTTCAAAGAACCTTCCTGCCAACACACAGCCATTTCTCAAAAGTTATTAAACTTCGAAGTTTATAATGGTTTTTGTAATAGTATTTTAATAAAACATGTATTTTTATTATACCACAAAAATACATTTCAGAAATAATTCAAACATTATTTTTATTAACTTTAAAAACTCAAGTAATATAAGTTAGAATCAATAACAACGAATGCTCGAAAATCCATCAATTCTCTTTTATGTTACTTTCATTAAGGTGTCGTATAATATTGCTGAAAACGTCCATTATTGCCATTTTGTTAATTACGAGCGAGTTAATCCTTTGAAGAGGAGTTTTGAATAACCTATTGTTTAACACCGACAAAAGCTTTCAAGTGATTGCGAAGTGACGACTGTCATTTAAACAATGTTCTGAAAAAGCTTTAAAGCCTTTGTTCCCAGTTTTTGTTTATTCTTTGTGTGTGTATTTTATTTTTCATTATTGACAGATTTTTTTTCCTATAATTGAAAAAATAAACAAGATTTACTTAATTAGAAATTCCTTGCAATTTAGTATAAAAAGAAAAATGCGAAGGAACATTCTTCCAAGATTAGCATGAAAATGTTCAATAAAAAGGTCAATAAACACCAAAGGTCCATTCCATCAAAAGGTCTAAACAAAGCTTGAAAGGAAACAAAAAAGGAAAAATCCTCCCATAAATAGAATTCCATCTACATAGAGACGGGGCTCCGCCTCGTCGACGTAGCTACGAAACCACCATTTTCTCCGTCTTGCCCTTTATCAATCGGTACGTTTCCTCCCTTTTATTTTAACGAGAAACACTTGAGATGTTTCCCAAAGCGTCGCTCGATGGATATTTATTTATCGATTTACAAATAAACGAGGTTCCTTCGTTGATGTATTATTTTTAGATATCATTGAGTGGTTCTGTGAGTGCTTATTTTGATTGTGTTTGCTTTGACTACTTGAGACAACGGTTTTTCAATTGTACAATACAACGGTTTATGTTTTAGTCTAAGATTATTAATTTATTACTAGTTTATTTACTACGAGAAAAACTTTGAAAAGTGTTTAAGCCTTGGCAAATCTTGGACATGCAATCAAGAACACATATTTCGACACCGCCCTTCAAAATCCAAGATGGCGTCGTAATAACAAACACGGACAGTACAATCTCCTCACAGCGTTGATGAATAAATACATGTTCTTTCATGTCGCTTCCTCGTACCAAGGATAAACGACTATTTATTATGGAATGGCGTCGTCAAAGGTGGGTCAGCTTCAAAACAAATTGATCTATATGGAGAGGGATTAGATTTGAAAAACTAGATAAGAAGTTTCAGAGTCCTGTGAACTTTTATTTCATCAGAATTAAAGGAACAATATTTGAAATTAACAGGCAATCTGTAGCTGGGGAATTTGCTCTGTAATGTTTACCCCTAGTTGAAATAACGAGTATGGACAGTATTAATGTAAACAGGGTTTATTATGGCAGCCTAAGAAAGCCGATTTGTTGCCTAATTCGAAAAAAATTGTGATATTTGTTTTTAACTAGCTGTTACCAGCGCCTTCGTCCGCTACAACTCGAAAATTATCCCACGGGAAGATAAAATGGAGATAAAAACTATCCTATATGTTAATCCAGGTTATAAACTATTTGTGTACCAAATTTCATTCAAATCCGTTCAGTAGTTTTTACGTGAAAGACTAACAAACATCCATCCATCCAAACAAACTTTCACGTTTATAATATTAGTAGGATTTTCAAGCTAGATAAAGCATGTGGCAGTCACAGTTTTTTACGAAAGATCTACCCAAAAGTGTCTCATTTCTAAAAAAAACTATTCAATCCATAGTTCACTTCCATCATCATTTATATCTTTGGTACATACTTGAAAGTAAACGCCAAATTAATTAATCTCGCGCGAATTTTCCACTCATTTACAAAGAGCACTTCAAAACACTGATCTTATAAACACTCTTCAATTCGCGCCCTCCGAACAAGGCGTAGGTAGGTAGGTATACCTACCTACGCCTCGCTTTCCCATCCACCTTTGTTCAATCCAAGCGTAGTTTTATCCAGTTATTTGTAATTTTATTTATTTCTGTCCGTTATTTGTATCCTTCGCTTCATATATCCGACGTGAGATATAAGCTTCTCGTCCCTCGTTGTGATGTTATGTTTTTCTTTAAAGTAATACAGAGATTAAAGGCGTTTTCACCTGCCTGTTTAATATAGTGTGTCTTGCGTCTTAGAACACATTACATAAAGTATTGGTAGATGGTAAGTACTAAGGGCGCGTCACCAGAAAGTTGGCAACGTCGCAAATAGCTGTCAAATATTTACAAGTTTTAATTAATTTGGTAATTTTACTGTACGAAAATAAGAAATATGGCTCTGTAGTGCACTAAAAAATTGATAGGAATGCAATTAAAAAACTGAATTTGATGTTGTAACCGTTTCAGGTGTAAAAAAAGCATTTGGAAAGTTTCCAAATACTTTTTTTACATCTTAAATATTTATTTCGTGTTACGATATTAATTATTGCATTCCCTAATAAATTTTTTAGTGCACTACAGAGCCATATTTCTTATTTCCATACATTACCATTGCCAAATTAATTAAAACTTTTTAATATTTGACAACTCTTTGCGACGTTGTCAACTTTCAGAATACGAGCTCTTAACGTGGCAGCTGGGTAGAAGATACAGAGATACGAACATCCTCCTCTTTTGAAGTTAGTTAAATACGGTGTTAAATGAGATCAGAGGGGAAAGGAGTGTGTAAGGATCGTAGCTGATGGTACTCTATAATTTCTGCCTACGCCATTGGGACAAAGGAATCGGTTTATTATCTGTGTATGTATGACTTAAGGGTTTCATCATTGATAAACTTTAAAACGGGATTTTTGGCATTACTTAACAATTTTTTATTTTGCGTTTTCGCAGTGCTGAAATATTTTAAGTCCTATAATGATCTGTTTAAAAACTTGTACTGCTCAAACCAGAGAGAAGGCTGCTTGAAAAGATTATTACTTACAATACTGTCCCTGTTAAAGACATTTAATTTGAACAGAACCCTAATCACAAACTTGTCAAAGTTTATTGGTCAGTCATTAGCAGATCTTTCAATCAAGTGAGTTTGAAGTGCCCGAGGTGGTCAGTCGTTCTCAAATAAGATTTCAGTTAATTTGCCAATAACTGATAATCTTCCACAAATCTTTGTACAGGGTTATTTGCAAAACATTAGAAATAATTCATAAACTGAAAATACTTACGGTTATAATATAAACAACACAACTTTCAAATGAGTCCTCGCACCCAGGGCGGGACGGATGAAGAGACTGCGTATCTATTTAGGAGAGACCTACGCTGAGCATTGGGTGGAAGAAAGGAGACAAAGAAAATAGACTGTCTATCTGACTTACAGCCTATTAGTACCGGATAATACGATACCCCTCAAAACTGTGAAGGAAAACATAGCGAGGAAACTAACATATCTTAGAACCAAAAATTCGAAGACGTGTGGTATCTACCACCACCCGCTGGGTGGGCCCACTCTCTCTCACAGAGAGGAGGCCTGTGTCCCAGCCGTGGGACCATTTATAGGCTGGTAATGATGAAAACCCTTTGATAAGAATGGTCATCAGATTTTGAGGCCATCGACTATGTGTAACGACTGTATATTAGAAGTAAACAAACATATTAAAGCAGTCTGTTATTATGTGAGATTAGAATATAAGCCATGTGTTTCCTACATTAGTCGCTAAAACCAACGACTAGTGGACTGTGGGAGACATCTCGTAATTACCTCGCTTTGTATGCGGATTAGAGACCAGTGCTGCATGAGATCAGAATGCAGATGGCCGAGTTGGTTATAGGCTTAGGCAGGATCTTATTAACAAATATAAACTAAGTTGGATTTTCAAAGGTGTTGCTAGTTGTAGAAAATAATTTAAGGCCAAATACTCGTATCAAAACCCTAGCTACATTCGTTTTGGAAATACGGTGAGGCCACTTCATCAAGCCTGTGTGTACAGTGCAATTTAAATTATCAGAAACTATACCATCCTTCAGTCTCATTTTTCACAAATCTTTTCCTAATACTTTCAGACTTTCGATGACTTTCAATTTTAAAAAATGGTAAAAGATAAAAAAATATTTGTATTCAATACAGGAAAAGGATATAAGTCACTTCTCACCAAAATCCACATGAAAATAGACGGAGCATCTGATTCAGAGAATCTACATAGAAATAACCTATCAACAAGCCTCGATCGAAGCCATGAACCCCTGAATCATATTGATTCACATTCGAGCGCCATACGCCTTGCCATGCATACTCCGACATATTGAAAAGCGGCTTCTATCAGATTTCCTACTCCTAGTAATGCGCCTCCATTCCAACGACGCACATTTCATAAATATCTTGAAGAGCGAACGTTTTCACCCGACAATGACAAATGTTTGGGGTAACCACACGTGGAGCTTACGGAACCGGGAGAGAGATCTCACGGAATCTAAAATGTTAAGATTTTACGACGTGCACCACAGACTCTACGTGAGTGAGGTGGGTTTGAGGTGTAAGGATTACTAAAAGGTCTCCTTTTCACATAGTTTACTCTTAGAAATATGGCAGAAGGAGATGCACAAACCCAACTCATGACAGTATAAGTTCTGAATAGAGGTTATTGGAAGCCATGACAGAGTGGATGAGCCCAGCAATGATATGATACAAGTCAAAAGTATTATTACACAGTATTGGTATTAACCTGGCACAAAACTTTTTAACGTAGAAAAGAAATCCATTTTCACCCACCCAAGTTACCACTCCATCAACCAACCCGAAGTATTTCAAAGCTCACATCAGCTCAGGGGTCTCCTCTATAATCCTTGTTGTGTTGGTCCCCTAGTCAGGTGTGTATGATGACGTCACGCGCGGTCCACCATCAAGCGCGGACGTGACGTCATAGGCCGCGCCGGCTTATCGTTTGGAGGGTAAGTTGATGTACTGCACGTCAACTTGAGATGCTTGGGGATTTGGGAGTTCATGGGATGTGTATTATGTTTTTAAGTGGCTTGTTGAATAGGTAGGTTATGGTCGTAGTTTGTTTTTTTTTAATTGATGATTGGTTCGCGTTTGACCACTATCACTTTCTTATTCATGTTGTACATTGTGTAAATAGATTACCCTGATACTGTTACAATTATGTGTGTAAACAGCATTTCGGGAGAACTTTGCCCAACCATGGGACACATCAAAGTGCTGGAAAAAAAACAGCATTTGTACGAAGAGGAGCTAAACCCATAATTTGGTTCTCTGACAGCAGAACTCACGGTGATAGTGTTCTGTTTTTGCGAACAAGGATAAATAAATGCATAGACAGTTAAATGCATATGTATATGCATAGAATGGATATGCGGGACTTCTACTGCATTGGATTGTCAAGTTTTAAAAACTTTCATAGTTCATACTTTAGACGTTTAAAATACCTTCATAATTAGCCCGGTACATGTGAAAGCCACTCAGTTTTTCTCATTTTATCAATTTAATTCTAAACTAAGGCAAAGAAGACATCAAAACCCATTTACTTTTTCTACATCTTGCAAATGTGTATGTCGCCATCTAAAGATCAATCTTATAAATAACTAACAAGTTACTCGGAACTTTTTCCTTCCCAGACATAACTCGCAGCGGGCGCCGCTACCTGTATTAATAGAACTAGGCTGTTCAGGGCGTCTGGCAGCCATTTTTTTCACAAACCCCCGTTAGTCTATGGTAGCCGTTATGTATGGAACTCATAAGTTGTTCCAGGAGTAGACTGGAGTAATAGTCTGGGAGCTGAAGTAAAAATTGCTATCTTGAGGGTGTTGGCGGAACTTACAATATCAGACACACATTTTTTTTTAATATTTGGTATAAAGACCTAATTTCATACAGGGGTCAGCACAAGTCTAGCTGACTGCCAGACTTGTGCTGAGACGATGAGGATGAGACGTGTGCAGGTGGGAGAACTCATTGGATGATTTTATAAAGTAAAGAATTCATTGATTCATGAAGTCATTTTAGAACCTTGACGTTCAGTTTTCCGTCATCATTACAGAGATTTGACGACAAAAAACTGATCGACAAAGATTGGTCTCGAATCATAATTATACTGAACCATGATAAATGGTATATGTGTCTATCTCTTACATCATAATATAATATCTATCACTCGTGGGTATCGTATAGTATATATCTTGGGGTATTAGAGAAGTATATATCTTAAACATCAAGAAAAAAATCTGTGTTAACTTTTTTAAAGTAAAAAAAGCAATGCCATCAATCCACATAATTCCTCTGCTTTTTCGCATCATCCCATAGGCCAATTTCACCAATATAGATTATACACCATCAAATCAACACTAGACAAGCACTCACGTTCCTAATTCACCCAACATCACTAAACCATTGCCTCCCCTTTGACTCAGAGCATGTTCCACCTGCACCCGGTACTTCGGTAGCGAGCTCCCCGCCTATAATCCATAATTGAGCCGGTAAGGCGATCAGTATCGCGGCCGGGTTACTGTTGCCTATCACGATGATAGCGCGTTCGCATAATCACACGGTATTCTTGTTTTAAAGGCTTTTTTTAACGTAGTAAAATCATCAAATCAGTCCTCGGTCCTCGGGTGGGAGGACACTCTGTGAGGCGCGCGTGGAACACAACACGCCGTCTGTCGACCCGGGCATGGTCCATGGTCGGACAGCGAGTTGCCCATTACTCGCTGCCCGCATGCCCGCGCCTACGGTGGCCGGAGATCGTCTGCCGACGTCCGAAGCCGTGGGCGTCGCAGTCTACCACTGGTGTTTTAAAGGGTTAACTAACAATCATTGTAGAATGTAAACGAATTTCCTCCAAAAGAAAATTAATAAACACGTTTTTTTATGTTGGAATTGCATTCAATTATTAAGAAACAGATTTTTATGGACACGTGCTGGTGACACGTGACACTTGTTACACCGAATGCTACTGAAACGTTCTCGATTTGAAGAGCTAAAAAAAATCTGCAAGCTCAGGTGTCGTTCGACTGATTAATCTATCAAACTGAGGCCCTAAAGATTGACTTAAAAATGAAAGGAATATTTAACTGTATCGATGACTGTGATTTTAATTTTCAGGCAGCTTGGAAGTTTTAATTATTTTGTCGCTAACGAGATCTTGAAACTTAATCGCTTTTCAAAGATAGAAATTGCCATGTACACATTAGTAGCGTTATATTTTTTTGACCACAATATGTCCCACTGCTGGACAAAGGTCATATTTAAATATGCTACAAAAGAAATTACATCGGACAATGGACACCAACTCAAACTCGTACCCGCGAGCGTTTTCCTAAAACTCGGTGCAATTACTACACAACCAATTATCTATGAACGTGCTACCGATTTATATACCTGTGCCTCTGCCGAGCCCGCGGCCCGAGCGAGCGATATGCCAGATAGCGAGCCAATGATAATTACTTTTGTAAACGACGCGTTTCAAATTAAGACTATTGATTGGTTGAAATTGACTCGATTTATAAATAAATTAGGTTAGATGGTGTGTTTTTGGACAAGCAAATTAGGTGGTATTTAAAACCTATTATTTTAATGAAAATTATATGATGAAAATTCAGGAAAAGCGAGCGTAAATGGGTGGGATATAACAGCCATGTTACACCCGTTCCCAATAACCTAAACTTTCATTAAAATATAAGAAATATTTTCCAGTTTACTCCAGCCCATTTCCAAAATGTTTCAATTACATCTCTTTGTCTTTGATTTTAAGATTCATGTTTAAAAAAACAGTTAACAGTGTGCTATTTTTGATGCGTAGTTTATCTTATTATGGCGTGTAACGAGCAAATATTACATCTTACCTAAAATGTATAGTTAAGGGTCGAATTATTACAACACGTCGGTTTCACCACCTCCAGCGCGTCCGGTAAGTGCCCCTGACAAGTGCAGCCGGGTGTGTGCGCTTGTATTAGTTACAGTCTGGTACCCCGTGGCCGCTGGCTATGAGCACATCTAACACGGCTTACACACGCCTATATTGACACACTATCTTTTTGGGGTAGGCATACTTACAGGACTTCGTTTACCTCGTTCGGCATGAACTATTCGATATGCCTATTCTGCCAAAAATAGACAAAATTGTATACAATTCGACACTTTTGCCCGCATATGGCTCGACCCGTAGACGTCTGAAGGACACACTGCACAGTAGACTACAAATGGGCGGATGTTATAGTAGTGAAGTAATTCCCCACAGAATAACACTGACAAACATGCACATTACACTTTATACAGATTACAATCAAACGGTCCATGGCTCCACGGCGACGTCCAAACGGCACCGGCAGATAAGATGCTATCTACACAACAACCAGCATCACGACAGGGACATGCGGCAGAAATGGCCCCATTCGTTTGATAAAACTACGAGGAACATAAAAACAAATTATTATAAGTACAGCAGTGATAGCTCGGGCAGGGAATCAGATGGCTATGAGATGTCAGGTTGAACTTATATTGCGATAGATAGGGGTAAATGTAGAGACAGAATTAACTAGGTTTGTGTAGTATTTCAGTTAAGTTCCTCTTAAGTTCTCATTGGTCTCGTGGTTGCAAACTCGACTGCTGAACAAGAGGGTTCGATTCCTAGATCAAAGTGATATTTCGTTTTTTTTATTGGAATCACTGAAATTTTTTCCAGTTAATGGCAGTAAAGGTGTCGCTCTCTTCACATGGGATTTAAACATTACAAATAAAATAAGGGTACAGTGATAAATGCTGGTACCCCTTCTCAAGGCTCCATCCACTCCACGACACCCTTGGGAGCCAGCACTCAACTCCGCAGCAATATAAACGATCCACCATCTAACTGGTACACCCCTGCGCAGTCCCTTCAAATCAGCAAGCGTGAATTACCCTAAAATACCGTCCGTCGTTCACGAAGACGGATGGCCGACTTGTTCGGACGGTTTCGGACTCAGATACCGGACAGTGATCAATAACGGACAGCGGACACTGCCGACCCCTTTGATGACAGTGTCCAAGTAATCATGTCTTTGTATTATAAAGGGGTGCTGTCATTAAGAGCTTCTGAAAGGAATTTAATCAAAGATTGTGTTGAAATTAAGACATTAATCAGTTTCTGCCAGTCGTTGGCGGCTTAGGGATTGACTGAAGTGACTGACACTATTCATCTACTCAAATTACGAAAGGTATTCGCTATTTTCAAACATAATCTCACGCATTTTCTCGGATAGGCTTAGGCCACGTAATTCCACCTCATACTCCTTTTTACTTCATCCCCGTTCATATATCTGGTAATTTTCCTTTCTCTTGTTTTCTCTGTTGGTTAGTTGATAAAAAAGGAGTATTTAAATTATTGTAAGAGTAACCATGGATCGAGTTTCTTGCCAGTTCATGTCCATGGAAATGACCAACCCGAACCGTGAAAATGTTTGTCGTTGTTTTATTAATCGTGGACCTAGATGAAATAAAAGTAATTGATTTTGATTTTTTTTTCATTAATAGCTACGTAAAGACAATAATAATTCATTTATTACGTTTAATTTACAATTTGATATTAAAAACATTATCATTTTTTTATCTACATGAAATATAGTATTGCTGTAGAATTCAACTCGCGCTTACGGGTCAGAGCCCATTCGTACCCTAAAATTCGTCCCCCAGCATAAAAGTTGTGGATTCGGCCCCTATTTAGGTGCCCATTGGTCTCCTGGTAGGGGACCAGTTAATATTTTAATAAAAAATATTATTTTTAAGGTACCCATTCGTACCCTCTAATGTATATACAATATAAGTTAAAGATTCGGCACCTATTCAGGTGCCTATCGGTCCCCTGAGATAAAATTAGCTATATTTTACATAAGAAACGGTTAACATAGTACACTTGTGAACAGTTTATTAACGGAATTAATTTAATAAATCATAACAGATCATTGAAAAAAGAGCTTTGATCAATGATAATCCGTCATGATAATAATATAACCTGTCGATAGGCTTACGATGTAATATTGTCTCTCTACGAATGGCCTGTTAAAAAAAAACGGGTTATAAAATAGATAAGGTGTTTTGTTTGTACGTTGTGGCTGCCTCGGTGACATATTAGTTCTTGAAAGTGACTGCGAGACTGTTCAATGTGTTTTTGGTCTTTTATTAAATGAAGTTCGTCTAACGAAATAAACAGTACTGTTAATATTAGGGTTATGTTTAACTTACGACCAGATATAATAACAATTAACAGACAAAAATAGTAAATGATCATCAAAATTAAACCCGCATTTTAAATGTAAATTTACAGCCAAAGTTTTAACATCTCGCTATCCTATCTAAGCAAAATTACTCCAAATAAATCATTGTTAACCCAAAAGTAGTAAATGATCACCAAAACTAAAACATCATTTTAACGTAAAATTATAACCTAAATGTTTACATCTTGCTATCCTATTTAAGTAAACTGACTCCAAATAAATCATTGTTAACCCAAAAATAGTTAATGAACACCAAATTATTGGGTACGTATCAAAATCCCGAATTTTAAAATACCGATGGACAAAATCCCGAAAATTGCACTAATGAGCAGAGTATAAGGAGCTCACATTGGCAGTAGCATGTCGACGGAGCCCCGCTTCGCGGGGCTCCTACTTCTGGGTGGTTTAAAAAAAATAACCACGAAGAGGATGGCGGGGTCTGAAAGACCCTCTTCTAACCTAAGTTGGCCGAGTCGGGGTGCCAACAAGTCCCGAACTATATTTCCATTCGCTCAACAACGCAATTAATTTGCTCGTTTAGATTTGGTGATCATTTACTACATTTGGTGTTCGATTACAATTTGAAGTGCAGTTGTGACTAAAATAGCTAGTGCTATTGTAATTATGGACTTTATTTTTCTTGTGTTAAGTATATATATTTGGTAAAAGAATTAAGGGTATCAAAGTATTTTATGGTGGTCATTATATTTAATCCCTTAATATAATAATAATAATATTTTTAACATTATTGAATCGAAGATGTGCGCGCATTAAACAGTTACACAGTTTTATTTTACTGCATAAACATATTATAGTTATCATATATTTTGCTAAATATTTACAAATGTACAAGAAACCAAAAGTTCATTAATTATTTTGAAGATTGGCTTAATTGAGAAAGCCTAGAGGCATTTTATTAAATTTAATCTTATTTGAAATAAACATGATATCTACCGAATTACTATATTTTTTTATTTTACCCTTTTCTGCGCGACTGTACCAGGACTACCAAGCTGCAGTATACACATATACATGTACTTATATTAGAAGAATGAATAAAAATAAATATTCTTCAGGGGACGAATGGGCCCCTCAAAAGTTCCAGGGTACGAGTAGGCACAGGGTGCGAATCTTAGGGTACGAATGGGCTCTGACCCGCGCTTACGAGCAAAGATCTTGACCCGATAGTTGAACGAAAAGCGACCGAGTTTCGGTGAAACCGAAACCGAAACTGTGGCCGAAACTACTTTTAAACCGAAACCAAATCGTAAGTAAACCAATCGTAAGTAAGTCGTAACAATAACATACAAATTTCATAATCTACGTATTTAGAATAACAAATATAAGAATAATAATTCACTTCCTTTTGGTGGTCTGTCCTGTCGGCGTGTCCAACTTTTCCGATGTTATTTCGAATTGGGTTTCCAACCTGTGAAGAAGAAATGTGGCATTTATTAAATGGCATAACAATCAAAGAGCCGTATTATAAAATCATCGGGCATTTTCACTTGCTGTTACAGAGTTTATATTGAATGTATTGAAATTACTTTGTATAAGATCTCTATTACTATCTTTCATACTTCTCTATTTGTGGTATATACTTTTAACAATGAATCGAAACAAATTGAAACAAGAAAGATTAAATTACGAGTAACGAAAATTATGACTTTGTTAAAGCAATGAATATTTAAAACTATTGAAAGTCATACCTTGAAGTTACGTATCTTCCTCAAAATACAGTTAAAATATTTTATGATAATCCGACTTATTAGATTTTTTTGTCACCTTCCCTATTCGTGTTAGGGCCTCTGATCTGATTTTCAAATACTTCAGTACCTTGCTCTATTAATAAATTCTTTTCAGTTTCACAAATCTAAATCAGCATGCCAATATATCTAGCAGATGATGAACCGAAGGCGAAAAACCTTGAGCTTGTTTTGAATTGCAAAGCGACAGATAGATTTTCATAGTATTTGTAGAATAAGTTGCCATGCTTGAGTACATGAGACAGGTCTAGATTTTTCATGATAAATTCGATAACGATGTACCCAGGTTTTATTCTGAATAAACTGCTTCAGTATTCAGTTTTTATAAAATCCTGCATCTGCCTGTGACAACATCCCACTTCAAAACGTGATCGTTTTATTCCAACAAATAAATTATGTTAGGAGATTTTCAGTAATTTCAAGACGATGTTGATGATGTTGGGAATTTTTGTTTTTTCACATTCGCGAATGCGAATGCGGATGCGAATATTCAATTTCAATATTCGCGAATGCGAATGCGATGAGCGAATGAATTTCAAATAAAACGCACGCAAAATGATAGATAGGTTTGACATTTCATGTCAGACATATTTAAACCGAACATTGCCAAGTCGATATAATTTAATGAGTGTAACTTCAATCATTCAACACATAAAAATTCAACAAGTTTAGACTGGAGCTGGATTTCTTTATACACTTCTCCGGAACAGGCATGGAAAAAGAACTTATAATAATTATATTTAACTATTAAGTATAAGTTCTTTTCATTTTTCTGTTTTCTTAAAAAAGAAATTGATGCAACGTCGCGCCTGTTATTCCTGAAGGGTTGGGCAGACGTGTCCCAACTGTACACCTCTGCCCAACAAAGTTTCTACATACCATGTGATATGGGGGGGAGCCTATCGCCATCAACTGAGCAAATAGGTACCTAGCGCCGTTACCGTTATTAAAAAAAAACTGAAGGAAACCCAATAACACTGCTCGACCTCGACAGACGGACCAACAAGGCAAGCAAAATATTTACATCTTGTTTTTTTATTTATTCATTTTATTAAACCTAAATAATTCTCAGAAAAAGAAATAGAAAAGAAAAGAATAAAAAGAACCAAACATTACTTTTACTTACAATTACAATTTGCCAAGAAAATAAAAATGCGTTTTGTGTAATAAAACTTATTTGACTTAGATATGGTTGATTATATTTATTAATTTAAATAGACATTTCAAGCTCTTTTCTCTCATATATGCATAATTATGTAGTAGATTTTTCAATATAACCGCCCGGTGGGACTCATTTGATGATTTAATCACGATAAATAGGAATTTTGTCATTTTTGTTGCGATTCTGTTAATATTTTAATTGGACTAACGGAACTATTTCAATTTAGTTGTCTACTTCAAGACTATTCCGTAACATTTAGTTTCCATATTCAAATCATATTAGTAATTTAAAAAATAGTTTTTCAAAACTATACTTTAGTGCTCACCAAAACTAATAGTACACACCTGTTTTTACAATATTATTAATTCCATGGGTACAACGGCGCGGGCGGTCTTACAGCTGATAGCGATATCTTTCTGACAATTTTCTAGATCTCCAGATTTTTTTTTTTTTTATCGTGGTAAAATCATCAAATGAGTCCTCCCACCCAGGGCAGGGCGGGAGGGACTGTCAGACTTGTACTGACTAAAATCCACGGTGTCCTTCACTAGCCCTTTACGTACCGGGGATACGGTAATGGGAAAGTCCCGCGACCCCGGCAGGCTATGGCCCTCTACAGGCCCCGTCATTATGCTGACACTCTTTGAGGCGCGCGTGGAACACAACGCGCCGTCGACCCGGGCATGGTCCATGGTCGGACAGCGAGTCGCCCATTACTCGCCGCCCGCATGCCCGCGCCTACGGCGGCCGGAGATCGTCTTGCGACGTCCGACGCCGTGGGCGTCCACCACTGCGGCTGGGGTGGAAGGAGGACGCTGTCCTCCCCCTCACGTTTAGAGATAATTTCTCCAAAAAATCAGAAATAAATATACCACTACCACCCCATCCAACTATGCTTCTGACTCCATTTCAATATATGGTAAGCAGGTATATCTTAGATTAAAAAATGTCCACATTGATCACTGAGAATTGAAGCCAAAAACGCGAGGTAAAAATTTCCCCCGTCGTTCGATTCCTACGTAAAACAAGTGAACATCTCCAAGGAAAACATTTAAATGTGTGCGTGGCGCTCACTCACACCTTTATAAATAAAAAAAATATTAAAAAAACAAAAAACCCGACTGCCTGAAAAATGTGAAATAACTGGAAAGATAAAAACAAGCTAAGAAATATTTTTTTTGGTTTTTAAGCGATCGTAGTGGACAATTGTCACAAAAGCAGTCGGAGGCATCAGACACAGTGTACACGATGACTCAGCAGTAGTTAACTCAACATCATTGTCGTCATGTGAACATTTGATGCCTCCGACTGCGTTTGTGACAACTGTCCACTACGATCGCTTAAAAACTAAAAAAAAATATTTCTTACCTTGTTTTTATCTTTCCGGTTATTTCACATTTTTTCAGGCAGTCGGGTTTTTTGTTTTTTTAATAATTTTTTATCTTAGGTTTTTGTTTTAAAATATTTTGTTGTTTTTAGCATTTATCACTCCAAATTAAATTTAAACATATACGTTATATATATTTTGGTAAACCATTTTTATAATCCTTTATTTTGATACCCCACTTGATAGAATGCGAGAGATTTATAAAAATATTTTTAGTTCGGAACCCTTCGCACGCGAGTTCGACTCGCACTTGGCCAGTTTTATGTACCCAGTGACACTCTCACGTTTAAGACGAATCTAACGACACCTCCCAAGTTAAAATCCATCAAGCCGTTTAGGCTGCAGAGCGTGCCAAAGAAATATACCCACATACATACATACACTCGAAAAACATAACCCTCCTTCTGGCGCAGTCGGGTAAAAAGTGGCTTCAATTAAAACGTTTCATTTTGTTTCGAACACGGAATCTGGTCATTTTTTAATCTAAGAGGTATATCCATTCGTCTCCTACAAAAGTTAACGACCGCTAAATTCGAAGGTGATTCGTAGATGCCGCTGGTAGGAATCCGCATGCATAATCCTCACATCTGCATATCTATGCGGCCATAAGGAAAATGTACAAAGTACCCACATCGCCATCGCTTATTCATGAAACTTGTATGTATAAATAAATAGCTGAATGTTTCAGACATTTTGTTAGGCTACTTATTTGTCCATGTGCTTTGAAAGGACCCCGTGTCGTAAATTTGCCACAAAATTAATTCCCCACGAAAACAAGTATGTATAAATTAGCCAAAGCTTTTTGTTTTTTAAATTTTGATTATTGTAAATTCGCCCCATTCATTTTTTCGACACGGATAACAGAACAATTAAATAATTAAATTCAGCACAGAACTACCGAAAACGAGGACACAATGTGGAATCGGAACAGAAAGTACTAGGAGAACAGAATCAATACTTTTTTTAGTGGAGAATTAATTTTATGGCAAATATCCAACAGCCCTTTTAAAAAGTGACAAAGAAATATTCTTAAAGAAATACCTTCAAAAATATTGAAGCTTACAGACGTTTTCGACTTAAATTTTAATTTACTATTCATAAGATGTCATGAAGAACCAAATCTGGCATTCAACATTCCATTCAACAAATTGAATGATTCTCAAGTTGACAAAAAGTATCCTACCCAGCGGGAAACAGAATCTCACCACAATACTGCCGAAGATGATAGCCATTAGCTAAAAATCCACCTCATTATCTACGATAAATTAATACCTTTGACTCATGTGTCATGGGGGTATTTGTAACCATTGGTAACCAATAGGAGCACCCCTCCTATGTTTCGTGAGGGGTGATTGGTAAGTCATTTAAAGATGACAACGATCTTCGACAAAGAACATTTAAAATGGAAAATAAATATCTATCAATCTGTATATTTTTATGGACTAAAGAGCCCACAAAAACTTCTCATGTAACATGTACAGAAAAGAAAACATGTGGAAAATACCGAAGTCATATAAATGCGGGAATCTGCCACGATATTTTCATCATGTAAAAGCTACATTACAAAACAAGCAAGAAACCCCAGAACTGGTGAAATACTATAATAACTTATTAATAAATTCCAATTGCTTTTGATAACTTTTCCGCCCACACAAATACAACGCTGTCACGTATTTTTCCGATGAAAAACAAGCTTTATTTACACAAATTGAACTTGAAATGATTGGTTGGCAAACAACAATAGGAGTGTCTTATCAGTGTCGAGTGTCTGACACAACAAGACACGGACACTCCACAGATAGACGAAAAAGATCCACTTTGTACATTGCATGAAAACTAACGTACCTATACAGGGTGTCCCAAAACTCAACGTCAAGCCGAAACGGGGTGACAGGATTGATCATAACCATCACGAGAAAAATCTGAAAAAAAATCTATCCCATGCAGTTTGAAAATTATGGGCATTTTAAGAAAAACCTAGAAATTTGATCAAACTGTACCATTTTTCGGTTATTGTGGTTATTCTTTTTTATTTTTGTTCATTTGAACTTTGGAAACGTAATCCTTAATAACATTTCTAGAATCCCAATAAAAAATAATGACACAATTGCCTCAAGTTTCCGAGAATTGAGACTATTTGTTAAACTACGAATTTAAAATTTTCTAGATTCGTCGACTTTGACAGGCCCTCCTATAAAAAAAATGTACTAGAGTGCCTTGGCAAGTGGCATTAAAAGTTGGCGCATTTAATCAGAATTCTAAAATGGTACAATACTTGTTAGTTCCATACAATAGAAAAGAGTAAAAAAATTAAAACCTCAAGTAACCCGAATTTTGCTATCACATTTTACTCAGTTAAAATGTTTTTTAATTCGCACAAGCTGTAGGTAGGTTCTTAATTTTAAGACAAAATGATGAGAGAGATGGATAATGGGTATGTTTGTCATGAGTGAGCGAGACAGATAGTGACGCCACTTTTACCAAAGTGAAAAAAAGTTAGTAAAATAATTAGGTTTGTTGGACTAAAAGTCAGATAGAGAAAAAACATTTTTATTACAATAAATGTTCAAATTGTTTACCATCAGCCTCAATACAAGCCCTACATCTTCTTAAAAAAGATCTACTTATAAGTCGGGCATATCTTCGAGAGTTGATCGCCTCAGCTGCTTGAGAAATGCGTTCACGCAGGTCGGCTACGTGATCAATGGGCTTTGAGTAAACTTTTTCTTTGAGAACTCCCCAATAGAAAAAATCCAGGGGATTTAAATCTGGTGAACGGGCGGGCCACAAGATAGTGCCTGAACGTCCAATCCACCTTCCCGGATATTCCTGGTCAAGGAAATCTCTTACTTGCACTGCGAAATGCGTACCCATACATACCCATTATCCATCTCTCTCATCATTTTGTCTTAAAATTAAGAACCTACCTAGAGCTTGTGCGAATTAAAAACATTTTAACTGAGTAAAACGTGATAGCAAAAATCGGGTTACTTGAGGTTTTAATTTTTTCTCTCTTTTCTATTGTATGGAACTAACAAGTATTGTACCATTTTAGAATTCTGATTAAATACGCCAACTTTTAATGCCACTTGCCAAGGCACTCTAGTACATTTTTTTTATAGGAGGGCCTGTCAAAGTCGACGAATCTTGAAAATTTTAAATTCGTAGTTTAACAAATAGTCTCAATTCTCGGAAACTTGAGGCAATTGTGTCATTATTTTTTATTGGGATTCTAGAAATGTTATTAAGGATTACGTTTCCAAAGTTCAAATGAACAAAAATAAAAAAGAATAACCACAATAACCGAAAAATGGTACAGTTTGATCAAATTTCTAGGTTTTTCTTAAAATGCCCATAATTTTCAAACTGCATGGGATAGATTTTTTTTCAGATTTTTCTCGTGATGGTTATGATCAATCCTGTCACCCCGTTTCGGCTTGACGTTGAGTTTTGGGACACCCTGTATAAATTGTTAAAATCGTACCCTTCGGGCACGCCGCAATCGCGGCGGTAAGACCCCTCTTTGAGGAGTGGCTGGATAGGCGTCACGGCGTCCTGACCTACCGCATGACGCAGGTCCTCACCGGACACGAAAGTTTCGGGAGGTTCCTGTGTCTGATAGGGAGGGAAGAAACGCCTGGGTGTCACCACTGCGAGGATCGTCCGGAGGACACGGTGGAGCATACGGTGCAGGACTGCCCCGCTTGGGCAGAGCACCGCCGTGTCCTCACGACGGCGATAGGCGGAGACCTCTCGCGCCCGGCATTGGTTGAGGCCATGCTGCGGGGCGAGACGGAGTGGGAAGCGGTCGCCTCCTTCTGCGAAGCAGTCATGCTCGTGAAGGAGGAGGCGGGCCGCCTGAGGGAGAGGACAGCGTCCTCCCTCCACCCCAGCCGCAGTGGTAGACGCCCACGGCGTCGGACGTCGCAAGACGATCTCCGGCCACCGTAGGCGCGGGCATGCGGGCATCGAGTAATGGGCGACTCGCTGTCCGACCATGGACCATGCCCGGGTCGACGGCGCGTTGTGTTCCACGCGCGCCTCAAAGAGTGTCAGCATAGTGACGGGGCCTGTAGAGGGCCAAAGCCTGCCGGGATCGCGGGACCTAGGGATTACCGTGACCCCGGTACGTAAAGGGCTAGTGAAGGACACCGTGGATTTTAGTCAGTACAAGTCTGACAGTCCCTCCCGCTCTGCCCTGGGTGGGAGGACTCATTTGATGATTTTACCACGATAAAAAAAAAAAAAAAATCGTACCCTTAGCTCGTACCTAACCAGAATGCATGTATAGCTTCTTAAAGTTTAGTCCAAAAGTGCTATGACTTGGGAAGGCCTCATGACAATGATGATTAATGGATAATGGAGAAGAAGAAATGCCTCCTCCCCAGGTTCAACAAATTTGAGATAAGGGTAGACGAATTACGAAATCTAGTCCATACTAGGTAAAAATAAGGCAAAACTCGGCATTAGATTAAGCCAAAAAGTCTCATCTATAACAGGGTCATATTATATATATATATATATATATATATATATATATATATATATGTTTATGAAACCAAAATGAAGACTGACAACACACTAAACAGTTGTGTTTGAGAGTAGGTCTACTGTCTTCCCTTCCCTGCCCTGCTCTAATGATCTAATATAATCTAATAATACGGACATTTAGGACGCGGTGCTACAACGACGGGTGTGTCCAGACGCAGCCTGTAATTGTTCTCTGGAAACAAACATCAAGTAGGCTAATGGATAGTTAATCCAATAAAAAGCACATTTAGGAAAAGAGCTGACAGCGAGATGCTGTTTATAGGCCACGACACGACGACGACACGATATTTGCACGCCTGGCACCTTTATAATTATAAAATTCGTTATCAGGCCCCGTCATTATGCTGACACTCCTTCAGGCGCGCGTGGGACTAGACGAGAACAGAGAATGGAGAACGGACAGCGAGTCACCAATTACTGGCCGCCTGCATGTCCGCGCCTACGGTGGCCGGAGATCGTCTAGCGACGTCTGTCGCCGTGGGCGTCTACCATTGCGGCTGGGATGTAGGGTGGACGCTGTCCTGTGCCTCTCGCGTCCCGCCTTCTCCTTTCCTAGCATGACTGCTTCGCAGAAGCAGGCGACCGCTTCCCACGGTCTCGTCCCGCAGCATGGCCTCGAACAACGCCGGGCGCGAGAGATCTTCGCCTATCGTTGTCGTGAGGACACGGCGGTGCTCTGCCCAAGCGGGGCAGTCCTGCACCGTATGCTCCATCGTGTCCTCCGGCCGATCCTCGCAGTGGTGACACCCAGGCGTTCCTTCCCTCCTTATCCAACACAGGTACCTCCCGAAACTTGCGTGTCCGGTGAGGACCTGCGTCAGGCGGTAGGTCAGGACGCTGAGACGCCTATCCAGCCACTCTTCAAAGAGGGGTCTTACCGCCGCGATTGCGGCGTGCCCGACCATCTTTAAAAATAATAACAAAAGTACGCAAAGCTGCACATCAATTCATACAAAACCAGTTTATCCTGGTCTCGCTTTTTATGATTTTCCGCACACTCAGCTTATACTGGTTTTGTATAGCTTGATGTGTAGCCCTGTGTACATCGCATAACGTGTATATCGAAATAATTACCTTCGCAACAAGAAATTTACTAATGAATGTGAAATATACCTTATGTTAATACATTATTCTTCCTACAACCATATACTTTTCTTTAGTTGGAAACACAAAAACTCCTCTAAATATTTGCTGAAAACCTGAGATTCCAACCAAATTATTTGTTTATGAAAATTGTAACACGGCACCCT
This sequence comes from Agrotis puta, assembly GCA_943136025.2. Classification (NCBI taxonomy): domain Eukaryota; kingdom Metazoa; phylum Arthropoda; class Insecta; order Lepidoptera; family Noctuidae; genus Agrotis; species Agrotis puta. The sequence continues at coordinate 16,578,554 of OW964184.2, read as the reverse complement.
AATTAACAAGTAATGAATTCTTATGAGTATGTTCCTATACCACACGTGTATGTTTAAAACCACTGTGATTGCGGTCTTTCCTTCAAAAAAAGTCCTTTCAGCAGACTGACTGAAGATTGAAACAGGCCGTTAATTTATCTACCTACTAGTAATATTTCTCAAATTTCAAATGCTTAAATCAATTCTCTAACAATCCGTCACCTTTGCTACCATCGACATCCCCGTATCGCCACTTCTAAAAACCCTGTAAACCTAAAAACGTGCTATATTCATCTTAATTCCCTATTCCTTCCCGAGCCTACCTCCACTCATGTACAACTCGAGAAGATACCTTATCACAACGAAATAAAACCTATATTTGAGCTGTAGAGTAGGGTGTGTAAGTGTATATTAGAATTACTTGTAACAGGGGCGCCGACAAACTGCGAGTGACTTGTGTTTTGTCATGATCTTATTGAGTTTAATGGCTAATTGTTTTGTTGGATAAGTGTGATTAAATATTAATGTAATATTCTACTTTTATGAGGCACACAGAACAAATGACCCTTCAGATGAAGGTGCAAAACAGACTGACATAAGATACCTAAAAGTTTATGATAATCATGCTTAAAAGCGTTGTAAAAATACCAAACACTTTGAAATCGACTGCATCTCTCTAGCTACTCAGACAACACAAAAATACATTACCAAACAAAGAACAATGAATTCCATACAATTATAATACACCGATGTCCCAGAGTTCATGAGTTCAGTCCCCTACCATGACTACAAGACGTACAGACAGACAGAGGACCCATCAACCTCTCATGATACAATGACCACCAATAATACTTATCAAAATTCATCGAATCAAGTTACTAACATGAAAAACATTCAAACATACATATTTTTGCTGTATAATTCCTGTCGTTTTATACGGGAGTCGAACCTGGGACCGCGAGTTGAGAGGCCGATCACCTATGGCATTGACTCCGAATGGAAATTCTCCTCAACAGTTTAAAATGGATGGGAAGGAAATTTGAGTGACGTCACGGATATGAATATTCGGTGTTGTTGGGGCCACCTACTCGAGAAGCTGTACATTTAGAGATCAGTGTGTATGTGTGTAAGACACTCTACTACTGCATCTATTCGAGTTGCGGACTCAGCTCAAATTAATCGACACGCCCCAAATCTGTCCCCATCATGGGGCCATTTACAAGGGTCAAGTTTTCATTTGTCAGTCGATTTCGCAGCAAGGGTAGATGCGCCCGCACTACTAAATCGACCGTATAAATGGTCGACGCCGCGTAGACGATTGAAACGTTGTCATGACAACTGAGTCTAACTGAGACGAGCAATTTAAACAAAATAGATCTGTTTATAGTGTGTAACAGACATAATTCAGTCGTCAAAGCAAAAATAACACTAGCGACATCTATGCAGCGACGGTAGAACTAAGGTGTGTACATCGCGTAAACAAAATTATCCGCGAGTTTAGAAAAGAAAATTCTAACAATTATTGTCGAGCAGAAAGCCAGAAAGAGCAGTCTGGTGGAAGGTACCTTTTTTTACATCGTGGAAGAGGATCTTTACACCCTGTTCCTCATCATACCCAACTACGCATTCGTACCCATTTTTTTTGACGTGGTATAATCATCAAATGAGTCCTCCAACCTAGGGCTGAGCGGGAGGAACTGTCAGACTCGTACTGACTAAAATCCACGGTGTCCTTCAATAGCCCTTTACGTTCCGGGGTCACGGTAATTCGTGAGTCCCGCGACCATTCGTACCCACTACATAAAAAAAAAAAAAATAAGAATATCTATTTGTAAGGGTTACTAAATTAACTTAAAACGAAGGTCTATTATTTCCTCACTCTTACTGACACTAAAGATCGCCTTTTGTGTATAAGGTGACTATCCCCTAGTTCTATGGCATTACATAAACCCTGTGACCCTGGAACATAAACGGTTGCTGAAGGAAAACCGTGGACTTTAGTCAGTGCGAGTCTGACCAGTCTCTTCCACTTCAACCCCTTCCCTTCCCGTCCCTTGCACCCTGGGCCGGAGGACTCGATTAATGATTTTACCCCGCCAAAAAAGAACAACTTTTATGTGTACTAATGCGAGTTCTGACTCGTATATACTCATATTGCCACATTATAAAAAATACAAAATGGGATAACTTTGTTTTTCTTCTTCATCTCGACTAAAATACAAATTGATCGCGGAGTTTTTTCGATAAACAGCACGGTATAATGTGCACATATTTAATACCATGGCAACATAAGGTTCCCTTGGGGCTGGAAAAAATTAGAACTCAAGGAGGCGGAAAAACAAATTCATGTACAACATATTATTACGTATATGTAAAGCTTACGCTTTTCTCATAACGGGGGGAGCACAGTTATACCAAAGATTTAAATCGGAAGATTAGCTCTGACAAAAATGACAAAATGATCACGTTCTTGTTTCGAAAACGACACTTCAAAAACAGCGTTGTCGCGCTTTTTCATCGAAAATCGTATTTATCGTTCCATACGGGATGTGTGACCTCATGTTTTATAATAAGCCCAGGCTCATAAATCACAGGGCCCTACTCTTAGCGTGTAGCCGCTTGGTTATTAGTCTGGAGGCCTTAACTTCAAGGCACAGAATAACCCGTTGAAGTGGCCAGATGATAGAAATACCATTCTTAAAAAATGTGCGAGACCACTCTTCAGAGTAAATTCAAATACTTTTCCTCATGTTTGGTAACAGCATATCCATAGATTTAAATCTTCGGGATCCACAAAATACTTATTACTTGCTTCGTAATCATATGCTGAGCGATTTACAAAGAATATGTATACAACCCTTCCCGGGGTGCTACACGCCGATTAAGGGGTTATTTCACGTGGATAGGCAGTATCAAGCGCTTGCTAACGGTTACATAATTGTATTGAGATAAAATGATTGCTTTCATGGACAAGAATACGCTTTAAACCCTTACAAAATGTTTAGCAAGAGATGACATTATGCAGCTTTTATAAAAACCCTTACTGGAAAAAATATATCGACACAATCATACAACAAAGCCAAAATAACAACCCTAGTACTCCAAATAATGAAGTGTGCAAAGAATAGTCTTTATAAATCGACAATCAAAATCCTATACAGGCTTTACCATCACTACGCTAGTATTATTTATTATCTGTGACCACCACTAAACTCACGAGTATATTTTATCAATTACATCAATGGTGCACGTGTCCTCAACAAACTTAGGCATACAACAGACACACACGATTTATGACCTTATAGTCAATGGTATATAAAGCGAAATGGAGTTACAGAAATAAAAATAACCAAGATGGTAGCTACTCGGAAATTAGGGCAGGGAGTGAATAGCCTTCATTGTCACGTCTTCCCCTTTTGATTAAAACGCGTTTGCAATCGTGGACGAGTGGTTCTCAAGGCACTGTGGGCTCTTCGGATTGTCAGCGATAATTTAATAGAGCCCATCGTCACAATGTGTTACAAAACATCCCTTTGTGGCGTTCCGGTGGAACAGGCTTTGTCTCTCTAAGTCTATTCTCAAGTAATTGCTAAATTAAATAAATGAGCTCAATGTGGTCGGTTAAGGATTTGATTAAACTGTATTAAGGTTCAGAACACGATTTTATCATACACTAGCAACCCGCCCCGGCTCCGCACGGATGCTATCTCTACTATATTATGCATGTTATATACTTATAAACCTTCCTCTAGAATCACTCTATCTATTAAAATAAAAATCGCATCAAAATCCGTTGCGTAGTTTTAAAGATCTAAGCATACATAGGGACAGACAGACAGAGGGAAGCGACTTTGTTTTATTATATGTAGTGATATACTTTACGCGACAGTAAAGACTGCAAATCTTCACAATAATACTCAAATAATTTAAACAATCATAAATTAAAAAGATTGCACATTTATTGCAATATTTTTTTTTTATATTAAGATACCGATTGCACATACAAATCCTATAAAGAAAAGAACAAAGGTTACTTTTATCCAGGGGCGTAGCTACCGCCGTATCAGCCGTATCAATTATACGGGGCCCCCATGTGTCAAGGGCCCCGGACGCCGACGATTGGTTTAAATTTAAATAAAAACATAAAATGTTGCTCTACTATAATGAAAACTTATCGCGGCCATATAGCTTCAACATAGAACTCCTAACATAGCTCGATTTAAAAAAAGTCATTTTTCAAAAAGCCTTTATATAGTTGTCATAAATGAGCTACGATCAGTCGATCAGCATTGTCAATTTTCTAGCTCCCTTCAAAATTCTTTTAATATCATAAGTTAGGTCGCGGGACTTACGTATTACCGTGACCTCGGAACGTAAAGGGCTATTGAAGGACACAGTGGATTTTAGTCAATACGAGTCTGACAGTCCCTCCCGCTCTGCCCTGGGTGGGAGGACTCATTTGATGGTTTTACCACGCTAACGTAATAGCATTAGTTACACGAGTCAGGATGCTATTGTCGTTATTCTGCAAAACTATACACTTAAACTAGAAGGGCCCCAAACAAGTTTTGATACGGGGCCCCTTCTGGCCTAGCTACGCCACTGCTTTTATCACATCAAAAAACTCAAATGACGCTAGTCTGGTCATATAGCCAGACTAAGAGACAGTCGATGGACTCACAAAATAACATCTTGGCGTCAGATGAGAGGTAGACCAGCTGCTCGGTGGGCTGACCATATTTTTAAAGTGGCTGGCGAGAACTGGGTGGAGACAGCGAAAGATAGGGACAAATGGAAATCTCTAGAGGAGGCCTTCACCTTCGAGAATGAGGAGTTCTTACTAGCGCCGTAGTTATATATATATTTTTTAACATATTAAATAAGTTCCGTGCAGGACTGCCCCGCTCAGTGCAGGACTGCCCCGCTTGGGCAGAGCACCGCCTTGTCCTCATGACGGCAATAGACGGAAACCTCTCGCGCCCGGAATTGGCCGAGGCCATGCTGCGGAGCGAAACGGAGTGGGAAGCGGTCGCCTCCTTCTGCGAAGCAGTCATAATCGCGCCTCTCTCCACCCCAGCCGCAGTGGTAGACCGGCCACCTTAGGCGCGGGCATGCGGGCAGCGAGTAATGGGCAACTCGCTGTCCGCCCATGGACAATGGATCGACGGCGCGTTGTGTTCCACGCGCGCCTCAAAGAGTGTCAGCAAAATGACGGGGCCCCCCTCTAGAGGGCAAATGCCTACCGGGGTCGCGGGACTTACAATTTTCCGTGACCCGGGAACGTAAAGGGCTTTTGAAGGACACCGTGGATTTTAGTCAGTACGAGTCTGACAGTTCCTCCTGCTCTGCCCTGAGTGGGAGGACTCATTTGATGATTTTACAACCCTAAAAAAATTAAATGATAGTAAATAAGTTTATTTTTTTTTTCATAAAAAATATTTTTTTTTGCATTTATGCTATTTAGTTTTAGTAAGAAATATAAGGGCTCCTGTACACGATACCGCCGACGCGCCGCCATCGCGCCACCACCGCCATCGTATACAGGATCCGTAAGTAAAGCTTTTTTATTTGAATTTTATTTAATTATTTACATCATTAAATATTTTGCTCCATTTTTAGTTCATCTGGCAGCAATTTTACACAATAATCCAGAAACCTTTTCTTTCTTTCCTCAATTGCAACATTCGCTGAAATCACAAAGATTGAGAAAAGCGGTTACCAAATTCAATATGAACAAAGTTGAATGTTCAGTTTCGCAAAAAGAATCCTAACAATAGCAATAGCGACCAAAAAACACGTGGTTAGATTAGCACAATAGAATTTTCCTTCAAAGAATTACAACATCAATGTGAAGGCGACACAATATGATGGCGAAATCCTCGCAAATTCACTCGAAACACATTTGGTATTGTCGCCAACGAAAAAAGCAACAAAAAGAAATAATTTCGCGATACATGTTAGCAAATGAACAAAGTCTCTCGCCGGCCATCCATCATGGCGGTAACGAACAAAAGCTTTTAGTTGTACAAAGCGGGCGAGTCGCGTGTCGCACCGCGCCCGTGCCGGGTCGCTGTTGCATGTCGCTGCGGTCCCGCGCGACATGTGTGCAATCAGCCTTATTGCATGGTTCACATTTTGTCACGGGATTATTACGAAACAGGAATTTTAAACAGGAGTATGTTGTGTAACCTGATTTGGTGAAGTATTAGCTGCATGGGAGTGCTGTGGTGGCAACCATGGGGACTCATCCCATCAAGATTATATTTTAGGTACACAAAGGGACATGATGCTGTATAATACATGATTTGAATGTGAACCTGCTCCATAGTTCCAGTTTATTTACGCTGGTGTTAACATGTTATCCGTTTTCGGGTAGTGGGTAAATTAAATCAAGTAGGACACGTGACAAGGTTTTTCAGTTGGGTCTTATCCAATCTTCGATGCGATTTTATAAATATATCATAATAATAAAGACAGGATTTTTTTTTAAAGAATATTTTCCAGTTTACAAAAAAATATATCAAATCATTTTACATTTAACATGTCTCAATATCTTCTATCTATCTATACTATAATAAATCTGTAGAAGGGTCAATTCTGTACATTGAAAATATTGAAAAAATAAATAGCGGGGGGTGTTGCTGGATCGATACCAAACCCAAATATATGATTAAAAAATTTTTTGTCTGTCTGTCTGTCTGTCTGTTTGTGCAGGCATCACGTGAAAACTAACGGTTCGATTTCGATGAAACTTGGTATAATTATTCCTTATTATCCTGGGCATAACATAGGATACTTTTTATCCTGGAAAAATACGTAGAAAAAATCTTATTTTTCAGTTTTATTCATAGACGTTGTTCTGTAGAACCGCGAACACACGTTGCATTACCCGCAGTGGATTCAGCGCCGTAATATTTATAAGATGTCATTGTCAGAGTTACTCAAAATGGGGAAATAAACCATCCACGCGAAGACCGACATCCGCGCGGACGGAGTCGCGGGCGGAAGCTAGTGTCTCATAATTTCAATGATTCCTCATAAAAATTACTAATATAAATATATTTTGGTATCTATACCAAACACTAATTTATCTCACATAATTTCCAAGACTCATACTCTTCTTGAAGTGTAATAAATGAATACCAACATTGAATAACTGAGTTTAAATAACGAAGAAGTTTCTGTCAAACATTTATGAATATGGTAAGGACTAAGTTTGTACGGTATGAAGTAGACCTTTAGACCTAGTACCTAATATTGCGATATTACTAAAAGAGATATTACAAAACAGAAGTTTTCTATAGCTTTGATATACGAGTACATATACGACATTTCTAACAAAGCTAAATGTGGAAGTGTGAACAATCCTCTTTTAAATATCAACTGATGACATTCATTCATCTCCCACCAATCTTGTTCAAACCCGTGTACCAATAACAGCAAATTAATTAATTAATTAATAGTAAAGCATTCCTCCCAGCCAGCAGCTGGAGCGCTGACTTCAAAGAGCTGACAGCGCTGTATTGTGTGCGGTAATCGAGTTACTATTACAAAGCGCTCATCAAGGCACACTCATTAATTACGTCACAATTCTAATAACTCTACGGGTTACGGATAATTAAATGTGGTTGCTTAATAGCTAGGAAGGGGTTAGCTGGGAAGATTGTCTACGATAGATTTGTCAGATTGAAAGCAACTCTAATTGCCAAAATTTCTCAACAAATCTATATCTCTATTTCAAGTTGTGCTAAAGATTAAGGCCCACTTGCACCACAAACCACTAAACAGGTTTAGTGCTAAACTGATTTAAAACATCGTTCTGTCTCTGTCAACTTCAAACAATTTGACAGGGAAACATTGATATTCTAAGGCAGTTTAGCACTAAACCCGTTTAGTGACGTGTGGTGCAAGTGGGCATTAAATTAGCCTTCTAGATAAGTTATACTTAAGACCTTTTATACAGTGTTTAGAAAACCTGGTCTCTTTATTTCATACCCTTTATAGGAGAGATAAGTACCCCATTGTCCACCCCTGGTACGGCTAATAAATTGGCCGCTAATCCTGTACCCTGTAACTACATAAATAAGCTATAACGACAATAAGCTAGAAAGTGCACCGAGCACATTACGTAGATGTAAAGCTATATACAGAGCTGCAACAAAACGCGGTGAGGAGCGAACGTTGACCCGCGCGCACCTGGGACACTCGCCCTTTTGCAGGGCTGACACAATTAAAAAAAAACCCTCTTTGAAAAAAAAATCTTTGCTAACAATTTCAGGTTATTTACCTAGACAGCTAAAATAATTTAACCTTTAATTTAACGAAATTCTATTCAAGAATGAAAATAATTTTCAGAAATTTCAAAGTTATGCGGTCAGTCTCAACAATTTAAAGAGGTCGTCCAACCTTGTTTGACAATGAAAATAGAAGTCTGTTGGTAAAGGACGACCTGGTTACTTTACCCCTATCAAGGCACCTACTGAATTATAAATAAAAAAGACACACAGGAAATATTATATTAAGTCTTTTTTTTTTTTCGTTGTAAAATCATCCAATGAGTCCTTCCACCCTGGGTGAAGCGAAAAGGCCTTCAGACTTGTACTGACTAAAATCCACGGCGTTTCTTCAATAGCCCTTTCCATTCCAGGGTCACGGTAACCTGATAAGACAGCTCCGTGACACCGGCAGGCATTATTTTAAGCCCTAGGGGCTTTACAGCCATCTCAGAGTTTAATATTCGGATTGGTAATGGAAATGTCAGCTTTTGAAATGTCAAACTCGTGAGTGATTTGGCGAGAATGAGCACATCGTATTCGCGATTATAGGAAGCCATTTACAAACACGGGTGAATTGGGGCACACATTCAATACACGTAATCATCGACTGCCGAATATGACTTAGTAACTCGTATTTTTAAATAAACATTTGATTTTACGAATAAATAAGAGAATATAGATCGTCTTACTACAAAAAAAAATATCGGTTCATCGGTTGAACACTCGACTAGAAGAAATGCCAACTGCAAAACGCCTCTTGATGCTGATATAAAGGATAAAAGGTTATAGCACCATCTTGTTTTTAACCAGTGTCCACAAGAATATTAGGGTGGCTCATATCTTCCAAAAAACCCTTAAACATAGTTTCGGATCTGGGCGTGTGAGTGAGTTTAAATGTTTGTAAACGCACCCACGGAGAAGTTCCCAGTGCGGGACAAAAAAATAAAAAATAAGTTTGCTTTTACGCTGTCGGGATAATAGTTCGATACTGAAGTAACGCAAAAACATTACTCGTCTCAGTTGGGTAACAAGGCTAGGCTAGGTACTAATTTTGTATATTCTTTACTCGGGGTCAAATCGATTTATTTTCTTTTGACCTAAGACCAAAAACACCCGCCAACCCTACGTAAAGTTCACAAGTGTCCAAGTTATCAACAAACCGTGTTCATAATATAACGCATTGATTATCAACTAGTTTTCCCCTCGAGGATTAATTCAAAGCGTTTCATGTCATTCAAATTGAACCGCTTTGTGCGAACAAAGGCGCTTGACTTTCCGTAGTTCAACGACTCGGCTGTACTTCGTTATACAGTGTGTTACTTCAACGAAATATACGTTTCGCTTTTGTAGAATACGGGTCAAGTGGCAAAAGTGTTTCATGTATGGTTAATAAAATGTTGTTGGATGAATAATTGTAATTTACAAGCTTCAGTTTTGTACGAATAATCTATTTTATTTGTACTAACACTGCGCCCGCGACTTCGTCTGCAAGGATTTCATATTTTCCCCTTTGTCTTGGAATTTCCTAAACTCCGTTCTTAATGCACACCTTCGAGTAGATCATTTAAAAAACTTCTGTACAGAATTTCACAATTCTAGAACCAGCGGTTTCAGCTGTGCGTTAATGAATCAGTCACTGAGTCAGTTTCTTCTTTTATATTTAAAATGTGTACCTAGATAATTAACGGGAGTTCGGTCGTTATGAGGAAAGATTTGATTGTTTGTTTGTTTGGATTGAATAGGCTCCTAAACTACTTTACCGATTTGAAAAAATCTTTCACTGTTGGGAAGCTACACTAACCCCGGTGAACTAAAAATGTATAACTTTTAAAATGTTTGTTTAATACCCGTGCGCAGCCGGGGCGGGCTGCTAGTGTTTACATTATATATTGCTCAATCATACAAACACAGAAGAAAAACGTCTCCTTAAAATAACATCGATGACAAAACAAATCTCATCCCTATTTATTCACATTCGAATCCTCTACAAAAAACATAAAGCATTAATCCGGTCAATATAAAATAAAGGCATAAAAGCACGGTAGCTCACACTTGTTTACAGCCTATACAACTCATCCCCCTTTTCGTATAATATCACACTGTAAAACGTGAACCTATTGACAGCGAGACCATTGTTATTTTGCACGTGGCAACCCAACTACTTTTTCCCATGGCAACCCTTTATTACTACTAAGTATTTTGCTTTCACTACTAGCCTCACGACATATAAAGACTATTAAAAATATTTCAGATGTAATAATTGCATGCTTGCATACTCAAAAATACAATAGCTATTGTAATAGTTGTTTTGTACCTTTTATTTAATATTATCAAAAGAAAAACTCTAATTGACATCAAGTTGTATGGACACAATTATTTGCTCAAGAGTGGATTCCGCGTAAATCAAGCCAACAAATGTCAGCTTTTACTACCAACTAGAGTAGTTACAGTCATGACATTCACCGAAAATACCACATGAGCACAAAGTATACAGGGTTAATTAAGGGGGCTAAATTGCACGTAATTAACCACCATAGATAAATAACTACATACTTCAATAATAACCCTTAATAAAGTCTAAACTAGCCGACTATCTCTTTATATAGGGTAGTTTACTGCATAAATAAATTGAAAATCTGTTTAGTCCGTCCGTCAGATAGAGTATAGCAAAAAATAAACACGTGTTTTTTGTTTTATTTTTTTAATCAGTTAATATTAGCAAAGATAAAACGCTTCGAAATTCGGGAGTGGGGCTCGTCACGTCATAACGCCTGTAAAATTATACCGACCAAGTGACGTTTTGTGATTTTTAGAAGCATTGTATCTTCGTCAATTTTGGTTAACGTAACAAAAGTAAAAAGCGGGTATTTTTTTTTATATTTTAGTCTATCTTTCGGACTAGGTAGCTAATACTTTTTTTGACTGAAATAGCCTTTTTGTGGTAAGTATAGTAAATACTAGCTGTGCCCCGTGGTTTCACCCGCGTTTTTCTCGTTTCCGTGGAAATACCGAGATAAAATATTGCCTATATTATAGCCTCCCTCAATAAATGGACTATTGAATATTTAAACAGTTTTCATATCAGATCAGTATTTCCCGAGATTACCGCGTTCATAACAAACAATCAAACTTTTCGGCTTTATAATATTAAGAAAAATATAGATTAAGTTAAATTGTATAAGTCGCAGGCAATAGCTGTCTATCTGTTCGACATTCAGCCAGACACATAAGACTACAGGCGGGAGTGTCCGTCCATTTTAAACCGGGTTAAAATATTATTTTAAAGTACTTCTGAGTAAATTATATTTTTCGTTTTATTTTCTTGTGTTAGAAGAATATATTGATTGTTTCCGCAACCTGATCTTGACAACGCGACATATAGCTGGCCGTGCGAAAAACAGTCTTGCCGTAAATCTAATCCTACATATTTCAATGTTTGCCCCTGTGATTTATTTATCGTTACGGCAGAAGATAATTTAATCGGGAATTGGACTCTTTTAAAATGAAAAGGCAAATCATTTGGAATCATTGGGATCCGAGGTATAAGTACTGTTTGACCAACCGCTAGACCAGTCAAAACTGTTGCAACGATCACGTTATTGCGAAGAAATTTAACCTGAAGTCGAGTCCCGTTACATAAATTTGGTGGCTTTTTTTTTATCGTGGTAAAATCATCAACTGAGTCCTCCCACCCAGGGCAGGGCGGGAGGGGCTGTCAGACTTATACTGACTACAATCCACGGTGTCCTTCAGTAGCCCTTTACGTACCGGGGTTACGGTAATTTGTGAGTCCCGCGACCCCGGCAGGCTTTGGCCCTATACAGGCCCCGTCACTATGCTGACACTCAACGCGCCGTCGACCCGGGCATGGTCCATGGTCGGACAGCGAGTCACCCATTACTCGCCGCCCGCATGCCCGCGCTTACGGTGGCCGGAGATCGTCTTGCGACGTCCGTCGCCGTGGGCGTCTACCACTGCGGTTTTGGTGGAGGGAGGACGCTGTCCTCTCCCTCACGCGGCCCGCCTCCTCCTTCGCGAGCATGACTGCTTCGCAGAAGGAGGCGACCGCTTCCCACTCTGTCTCGCCCCGCAGCATGGCCTCGACCAATGCCGGGCGCGAGAGGTCTCCGCCTATCGCCGTCGTGAGGACACGGCGGTGCTCTACCCAAGCGGGGCAGTCCTGCACCGTATGCTCCACCGTGTCCTCCGGACGATCCTTTCTGCCCTCCTTATCAGACACAGGTAACTCCCGAAACTAAATTTGGTGGCTTAAGATTCCTAAGTAAAATAACTGGGGCACCAATTTTTAACTTGAGAGAATGTGGCGGGAGGCCACTCGGGTTTAGAGAATTAAGAAATTCCTGTGGAAAATGAACTGCATCTTCTTGATCCATTACATTATCAATAGTGTAGGTGACTATATCCCCTGGAAGTTTAGTTAAAATTAAATCGTTAATTTCGCCAAAACTACTGTTTCTCGCCGCCAATATTGCTCGTTGACACATCCATTGATAATCTTTATTTTCTATTTCGACGATATCTGGGTAAACTTTAAGATCTTATACTTACAATCATCAACAAATATATTTCGAAAAAGATTATTACAGGATTTTATGTTGATAAAAAACTCTATGGCCCATAACTCACTAATAGGTACCAACTCTTAACATCTTACAAACGTGATAACTTTTAAACGAAATATACGATTGAGATGAAACAAAAAGTATTTTACTTCTACATAAATACCCTTGATAACATAATGCTTAATTTCGATAAAGATCAATATTACGATACATATTTAACATAGTTTTTTTTTCTTCAGACGATTTAATAATTTGAACACAAAATTGGTTATTGTGATTAAACCATGATAGCTAGATATATGTTCTCGCGGACTTTTTTGTAGGTCTTAATGGGATCTACAAACCCGTAGTACATCATTTTGTTCTATTGTCAATAGTTTTTGCAGCGCACGCAAAAATAGGTTTTCGATTTTACACCTTGTGTTACAAAAAGCAATTTTATTACGGATCCCTAATTTTGAAACAAAAAAAATAGCCTTCCTCGATAAATGGACTACCCAACACTGAAAGAATCTTCCAAATCGGACCAGTAGTTCCAGAGATTAGCGCGTTCAAACAAACAAACAAACAAACAAACAAACAAACAAACTCTGCAGCTTTATAATATTAGTATAGATTACAAACCTCAGGTTTCTCAAGCGACAGTCCGATATGATGCTGATTCTTGAGCGCGAGTCGCCCGTGCTGAGCACCGGCATCGACCCGCGGGACTTGCCTAAGTATGTACCAATCTTGGGCAGGTATCTAAACAAACAGATGGAATGGACAGAACTCGAATTAAATACCATCTTCGGGCTATTGGGTTGGTACCAAGTGTTCTTCCTAATATCTGCAATAGTAGTTGTAATCTCAGAAATGTTAGACAGAGGTGTACCTAATTCATGAGACTGTTCCGGATACCGGGCCCTGGAATGCATAGGGTATAAAATAATAGAATGGTTTTAGTAAGTAAGAGTCTGACTCTGATGCGTTCCTATAGACAAACCCAATACCACTTAGCCAGACCTTAGAATGGTACTTTGTATTACTGGCGAAATGTGTTTATACTATTAGGATATAGATAAACCACTGCCTAACCCTTCAAAGATTAAGAAACGATAGCTCAGCGAAGACTCAATCTCAAATAAAAGTATATCCAGAAACTTGTGATCTCGTTACCCCGACTTGAGTAGGCTGCTCTTGCTCTTATCCGTGAAGCGCTTTCTCGGTCTGACAGCCACCGCGGAGTCGCCGCCGCCGATCAGCGGCCCTACCATGTCTTCCCCGTCCACCGGGGTCGTAGTCTTTAGCTCGCCGTACGTAGACGAAGACTCCTTATGGGAATCAGTACGATAGAGGGGTTAGAATTATTATTGAAATCGATTGCAGGCCATCCTAGGCGAGCTTAGATACGCTTGAGACTAAACTATTCGTCCATTCACATGTTGGAAAGAAATAAGTAACAAACGCTATACCTTGTCTGACATTCCCTCAGTGCTGTAGTCGGTGACCTTCTGCAGCACTTCGCTCTCAGTGTTGAACTCCTCAGACGTCATTCTGCTGCGACTACCGCTGACCGACTCCTGCACATAATCCTAAAGTTAAGGAGAATGGTGGCTCTTCACCATAAAATGAACACTTATCGACATAGACTGAGTCAAAGAGCTCTTTCGGCTCTTTTCAGTTCTGGTGGCAGGTCTTCACACCGACGCCCATTTAATTTTATAAAATATATGCATAACATCTTATAGAATTGAGTATTTGAATAAAGAAACAATTTTTTTTTTTATGTATTCACTCCCGTAACTGGTTCCAGCAGCTCGTTCCAGCAAATGGTTCAGTAACTGACGCCAGCTAGTCGGTCCAGCAACTCACTCTAACGACTCACTACAGCAAATGTCGAAAATGTAAAAAAGACCCAATTTTACTGTGCTGATGGCAAAACCCATTATTTTTTAACAAAATTGAGCTGATGGAACCACTTAAAGTCTATGTCGCAAGGAATCTCTCGGATGCAGCATTCAGCCGATAGTTCTGTTCTCTTCTCTTGGAGAAAATCTAAACATCAACATTATAGTACTCACATCGTAACTTTTCTTAACCCGTTGCATGAAGGATGGCACGTTGATCTTGCCAGGAAACCTTGACGACAAAGACCACAATTAACAACCAAGCTTTTAGTACATACATATATGTATAAACATAATCTATACATATAATAAATCTGTAGAAGGGTCAATTCTGTACATTGAAAATATTGAAAAAATAAATGGCGGGCGTTGTTGCTGGATCGATACCAAACCCAAATTTGTTATTAAAAAAATTTTTGTCTGTCTCTCTGTCTGTCTGTATATTATAGCGGGATTCTTGAAGAAAACAAATTTCCCCTATTTAAAACGTATAATTTGGATATAGGTAAAATTGTAAAAGTAAATAAAAAATACAGTTAGGATGCGATTGTGCCCGGTTATCAAAGTAACAAGTTTTGAATTAAATAAAATTAGGTCGCACACACAAAAAAAAATTCGGTTACGATACAATTATGTCAGATTATCCAGAGAATGTACGAATCAATAGTTATTTAATTTACTGAGGAAAAACCAAAATCCTGAATATCAGAAGAAAAAATATTTGAGCGATCCTAGCGGTAACTAACTAATTGGCCAATGTCAATTAACACGCCACGGAAGGAAAAAAAAGGTGATGCTGTTTGCCTAAATACTCGTACATACCCTGTGTAGGGGTTGTATTACTGTGCCTTACATAAAAATAACAATTTAAACATTAAAAGCAAAAAATAAGACAGTTAATTTAAATAAATAAAGAATCCTCAGCTTGATCCTGTCGGGATGGAGAGACGCGCTGCAGGACTGCCGCGGAGAACCGTGCTGGTAGCCACGGTCAAAACAGGACCAGGCCTCCGATGATCTGACGCTTGGACTTATTTGTCGGCTCAAGAGCCTGACAAATTCAGTATCCGGAAAGACTGCACGCGACCACACCGGGGTCGCGGTGGAGCGTTGCTCCCGACTGCTAGCTTATAAAGTTGTGGGTAATACCGTACTCAGCGCCTCCGATACATAGGAAAATTTTCAGACCACGCCATTCCGGCAAAAAAAAAAAGCAAAAAAAACAGAAGATTTCACATATGATTTTTTTAACCAACGTTGTCGACTTTAAATTCAAAATGTTTCACATTTTTTTAACAAAAAGTGATTTCCACCCAAGAAAATCAGCGATACCCCGTCACGGGCAACAAACCACATCCAACTGACATAAAAAAAATCTTCATTTTTTCTCGAACAAAAACCAATTCCTAACTTAAAAAGATTCAGTTCTTAAAGAAAAATTTCGACTAAAGGCTTCCGAAAACAGGTTGCATGACAATCACCATAAAAAAAGGTGATATTTAAAAATGTAGCGTTTTTTATAACGCTGCAGTACCCCCTTTCCAAGAAAAAAAAGACACAAGTCCGGCAGAAGGGAAAAAAGCAGAGGAAATTAACTTAGACTAGCCAAAAACACTATACCTAATAATTGACCTAAACTAAACCTAACATAGACGACATCGGAGTACAACAGATACAGAATAAATGAGTAAGCGGTTTCTCATCTACCCGTTATCAGTGCAAGCTCACGAAGTGTCCAATAAACCTAAGTTTGACCGGTCAAGAAAATAACAAGGAAAAATTAAATCTAAGTAAAACTAAGTTAACTTAACAGTTGTGCAGTAGCAGCTATCTAATTATACAACTAACTTCAAACTAGAACGACAAAGTCAACAAAGTGACCTGAAAGAGACAAAAGAAAAAGATAAAACCTAGGATAAATAATAACACCTAGTTGACAAACGTGATCGGTTGAAAAATATTTAACAGTTTCGGACAAAGAAACACCTTGGCCTTAAAATCAACAGCAGACAAATCCATCATGAGTCTATAAAAGAAACTTAGGACAAGCAAGGACAAAAAAAATAATATCTCAAGTCTAAATAAGGCTTGGACATAAGACAAATGAACAACAGTTCGAACAAAGGAACGTGAGTCTTAGAGAATACAAAAACAGAAACAGCGTTCAAGTTCAAAGATACAACTTGAACGACTAAGTAGTACTCCGGTTCAAACAAGGAACGGGAGACAAAGGGAGGTTTAGAAAAAAACCAGGCTTAAAGAAATAACTTGAGCCTAAAGTCAAATCAAGTAACATTCGAACTTAAGGAAAAGTTTCAAATCGAAGATAAAAAAAAATTTCGATAATAGATTTTATCGATACGTGCACATCACTAAAGGATACACCAGTATGGCTGAGTTCTAAAAATTATGAAAGCCACAAGTTCACTTGTATAACTTGGGTCTATACACAAATCAAGTACTACACGAACTCAGAGATAAGTCTCAGTTGTAGATAAGACAGACAAGAGACAAAAGGACTCCGGTTCACAAAAACTAGAGTCAGAGGAGGACTAAGGCTAACAGGATTTCAAGTCCAAGAGAAACAAGAAAAATAAGTCCAAGACTATCATTTCGGATAGATTAAGTGCAGTAATTAATTAACACAACGCCCTACCAAAATGTGCAACACGCCATTTATAATAGAACTAGCTATGACGCGACTTGAAAATGTACTAGCATAAAATTTAGAAAAACGCCATCTATGTACGATTATAGGAACTAATCGCTAGCGACAACTCGACTAAAGATGTCCTAACACAAAAGTTTAACAACTGCCATCTGTAATTAATTGTTAGTACTGAACCAATGGTAATCATAGGCAATTTTTAAGGATCAAACTGAGCGCGATAGAATCGCTTGAGTCCCGTACAAAATATTTGAAATAAAAGATAGAGGAAAAAAGTTACTTTAGGATATCTTTAATATGATATCTACCAGAATGTAGGGAACCACAGTCCTGTAGTAAATAAGTAGTCCTAGAAATAATTTGCAAAACACGACACTTAACAAAACGTGGAGCAAGCTTTCCAGAGAAAAAGTCTTCTCCAGATGACCTAGAGAAATTACGTCTCCATACAGTGTCACCAACACTTAGAGTGATAGCCGACCGATTGGAGTTATAAGCTCGGGAGTTACGGAGGAAAGCCAAAGAAAGATTATCAGCCACCTTCGCATAAACCTCACGAAGTGAAGACAAATTCGAGGCGTGACGAGTCCGACTGTCCGCTAAATTAGAGCTTTGAGTCTGACTACTAGCACGGCTAGAATCCATTAGCACTTCTCTACCAAACATGAGAAAGTTAGGCGTGAAGCCTGTGGCTAGATTGACGCATGAGTTAAGATAGAGCTTTACTTTAGGCAACATCTTAGCCCAACATCTTTGGTTTTCACCAACTAAAATCCCTAAGCATGTCACTACACTTTGGTTATAGCGCTCAACAGTATTCGCTTGGGGTGTATAATAAGGTGTAAATGTAGGAGATTCAATATGGAACGATCTGAGGAAATTTAGAAACTGACTACTGCGAAAAACAGTAGCGTTATCGCATAAAATAGAACGAGGAACGCCGAAGTTAAAGAAAATTTCGGACTCCAAAGCTTTAATAATAGAAAAAGCGTCTACTCTCTTAAGAGGAACAAGCCACACATACTTCGAAAAAACATCAACTATAGAGATGTACCTATAACCGTAATAAGCGATGGGTAACGGTCCAATCACATCAATCGAAATCATCTGCAAGGGCATGGACACTTGCTTAGGGTAGCAAATCTGTCCGCGTGGTTGCGTGTTCGCGATCTTATATGCTTTACAAACCTCACATTGTCTTAAGGTGCTAACGACGTCACGGTACATGTTAGGCCAATAAAAAGTTTCCTTAAGTTTTAGGTACGACTTGGATACACCTGGATGTATTGAAGGAAAACTATTATGTACTTCCCAAATCGCAGAAGTAACCTTTTCAGCTGGCAAAACAACACGCCATGGGTCGGAAGACAAGGGACTAGTAACAGGCATACGTCTTAGTAAGACACCGTTATGAATTGCGTAAGCTGGAAACATTTGTGGTGTATCACGGGCACCTAAAAATACCTTCTTGTACCATCGGTCGTTAGTATGTTCAGGACCCTGATCAAACGACACAGGACTTGCATATAATCTGGAAAGGGCATCTGGTACTATATGTTGTGAACCCTTGCGGTGTATGATATCGAACGTATATTGGGAGATCATAGTAGCCCAACGAGCTAAACGACCTGAGGGGTTGTTCAAAGTGAGAAGCCATTTAAGGGCCATATGGTCTGTTATGACAGAGAACTTGAACCCATCCAAATAGCACCGAAAATGTTTAATAGAATCTAGAACTGACAAAAGTTCGCGCTCTGTAGTGCTATAATTACGTTCAGCTTTGGAAAATAGGCGCGAATAATAAGCGATTGGATGCTCTACATCATCAATCTTTTGTGTTAAAACTGAACCAAGACCAACAGCAGACGCATCACACTGCAATATGAATGGTTTCGAGAAATCAGGACAAGCCATAACAGGGGTATCGATCAGAGCTTCTTTTAATTTTACAAAAGCTCGTTCAGCCGCGTCGTCCCAACTTATTGGATCACGACCTTTTCTCTTACCAATTAACGCAGTAAGCGGAGCTATTATGGTAGAAAAACCATTCACAAAACGCCTGTAATAGGAACACATTCCAATGAAACCACGTAAAGACTTAGCAGTAGTAGGAGTAGGATAATCCCTAATAGCTTCGAGTTTACCGGGATCGGTTTGAAGACCCTTCTCATTTACAATATACCCTAAGTATTTTAATTCGCTCTTACAGAACACGCACTTTTTTAGATTGATGGATAAACCAGCCTTCTTAAGACGAGCTAGAACTTTCCTGAGAAGCGCCAGGTGACTATTAAAGTCCTTGGAAACTAGAATCAAATCGTCGACATACCCGAAAACGTAGTCGTCGCTGGTAGAAGTAAATTCAAAATTGACAATCATATCAGTAAGACGCTGCATCTCAGAAGCAGCATTTGTAAGACCAAATGGCATCCTAACAAACTCGAAGAGACCTCGTTGAGGAACAATAAAAGCGGTTTTCTCACAACTCTCTCTATCAGCGAGCGGGATCTGCCAAAATGCACTCCTAAAATCAAGAGAGCTTATGTATCTAGCGCCTCGAAGGTTATCAAGAATATCATGAATGCGCGGGAGCGGGTACGAATCTCTAATGGACACACTATTAAGCTTCCTACTGTCAACACAAAAACGCACCGAACCATCACTTTTTGTAACCATAACCACTGGACTAGCCCATGGGGAACGAGAGGGACGAATAACACCCAAGTCTAGCATTTTATCAATCTCCTCGTTGAGAATTTTTAATTTAACAGGAGATAAAGGATAATAACTTTGGCGGATAGGAGGTCCCGTTGTATTGATTTTATGGGACAGCCAAGATGTTTTTCCCAGACCTATTTTTTCAGAAGAGATGTCTTCAAACTCATTAATAACTTGCTGAAGGTTCATCTCTTGATCCAGTGATAATACGTTGCGTGGATGAACGTATCGAACGTCGCTAACAGAGGAAATTTGTGGAGGTGAGTACTGAACAGACGGGAGGTACATATTACCACTAATATTTTTATCAAAAGCTTGACTAAAGACGGACGTTAAACCAAACTTATTCCAAAATTCAATACCTAATATCACGGAGGACGACATAGAACTTGCCACTAAAAACTCATGGATAAAAGTTGTACCGTTAAACTTAACTGGGAGATAAACAGTACCCAGAATATCGATAGGCGAATTATTAGCCGAAATTACACGAGGACAAGCATCACTCGCGTTCAAAGAAAGACCAAATTTCTGTATTAAACTATCACTAATAAGCGACATCTGTGCTCCAGAGTCAAGTAAAGCCTTAACAACCTGGTTACACAATAAAATTTCAATAAACGGTCGATTATCAGACAAATCAGTAGATATCACCGGTGACACTGTACGGTAAAAAGCGTGCCGCCGGTGGCTTATGCATTTTTTGGATTGCACTTAGGACAATCACGTGTGATAAAACCTGGAGTGCGACACTTAAAACATAACATGCCAGTGACCTCCGGGCAAGAACGGTAAGAGTGTCCGAGGTTGTTACACTTAAGACAGTGTGGTTGAGACAGACTGCAGGTTGGACAACTCTGAACCTTACTTTCACATTGGTGGGGTTTGTTCAGGCGGGGTTTTGGAGACTGGGAAGCGTGTCCAGAAATAGATGTCGGGTAAACAGTACTATCCAGACTAGCGACTGCTTTTGGAGTTTTAATAAAAGATTCAAAATGCGAAGCGGCCTCAATCAGACTATTTAAATCAGGAAACTTCTGTATAGACAAACAGGGGGTGTATTTAGGTAACATATTGTGTGTAATAATATCAACCAACTCTGATTCCTCAATGGGTTTGACGAGTTTGGCATTAAGGTACGTCACTCGAATAACAAATTCCTTCACAGACTGCTCAGGTCTCTGCCTAAGATTACGGACCTCTTGTCCAGTCCTGAATTCAAAATCGGCTGAACCGAATGTTTTAAGGAAAGCCTGTCTGATCTCTACAAACGTCAGACCGGGTCGACGGATGGACCTATAGTATTGTAAAGCGATACCAGACAAAACCTCGTGAAAACGCCTAACGAGATAACTATCCGTTAGATTGTCAGCCTCCCTGCATTCTTCCAAACTGGAAAAAAAATCGCGTACACAAGTGTTGCCATCAAAAGAAATTTTCCATTTTGACAGAGAGAACTGCTTGACGAACGGTGGACCATCATCGGATCTGATAGGTGAAGGCAGAATAGACTGGCTGGAACCACAAGAGACTCTAGGTGGAATAGGAGGTGGCGGTCGAGAGATGGTAGGACTACCACGATGCGGAGTCTCACCAATGGAATTTCCTTCTTCCGACATGATGTAAATAAAACTAATACAACCCTAGGCAATCACGTGCATAAAACTAGAATAAGTACGACGGCTGTGAATTAAAAGTCGATTTGATCCTAAGCAAAAAAAATAGGCACCCCAAGTACAGCTGGACTTAAACACAAAAAAGAAACTAAACACGCAGCGACCTGCCGTGACCGGAATTGCCAAGCTAGGAAACAAAAGACACCACTAAGAACAGACAACAACCGTGCATACGGAGCTTACCTTTGCAACACGACGCCTATAAGTTCATACAACACACTCATGCACTACGGGTTCTAACAACCGCTAGCTAAAGGAAAACAAATTAAACACAAGGGATAACAATCAGGTAAATTATGTATTTGTTGGGTGAGAAATAAAAGAGGGTTGTGTGTTTTATAGTTCACAAAATTATTTTATATAAGTGATGAAAAATTACAACTCACACAAGCAAACAAAGAATACGATAACGAACACGATAACGAAGAACTGGCAGTATCCTGCCAGTTCTTCGTTATCGTATCTGTAGTTCAGGGCTCGTGATGTATCACCATGGGAACAGTCCAGGCTCTAGGAAACTCTTAAACTGGTCACTTGGGTAATCACGTTAAAGTCCTGAAACCAACAATAGGAATAAACAGAGAAAGAATTAGCTCACACAGTGGAAGAAATTATTAGCTCACTTGAAGCGAGCTACCACCCTCGAAATTGCAAAAAAAAAAAAATATGTGATGTAGATTTAAATAAGAAGAAGTATGGACAAGAAAAATACTTACTTTATTAGTTCGGGCGCCATATATAGCGGGATTCTTGAAGAAAACAAATTTCCCCTATTTAAAACGTATAATTTGGATATAGGTAAAATTGTAAAAGTAAATAAAAAATACAGTTAGGATGCGATTGTGCCCGGTTATCAAAGTAACAAGTTTTGAATTAAATAAAATTAGGTCGCACACACAAAAAAAAATTCGGTTACGATACAATTATGTCAGATTATCCAGAGAATGTACGAATCAATAGTTATTTAATTTACTGAGGAAAAACCAAAATCCTGAATATCAGAAGAAAAAATATTTGAGCGATCCTAGCGGTAACTAACTAATTGGCCAATGTCAATTAACACGCCACGGAAGGAAAAAAAAGGTGATGCTGTTTGCCTAAATACTCGTACATACCCTGTGTAGGGGTTGTATTACTGTGCCTTACATAAAAATAACAATTTAAACATTAAAAGCAAAAAATAAGACAGTTAATTTAAATAAATAAAGAATCCTCAGCTTGATCCTGTCGGGATGGAGAGACGCGCTGCAGGACTGCCGCGGAGAACCGTGCTGGTAGCCACGGTCAAAACAGGACCAGGCCTCCGATGATCTGACGCTTGGACTTATTTGTCGGCTCAAGAGCCTGACAAATTCAGGATCCGGAAAGACTGCACGCGACCACACCGGGGTCGCGGTGGAGCGTTGCTCCCGACTGCTAGCTTATAAAGTTGTGGGTAATACCGTACTCAGCGCCTCCGATACATAGGAAAATTTTCAGACCACGCCATTCCGGCAAAAAAAAAAGCAAAAAAAACAGAAGATTTCACATATGATTTTTTTAACCAACGTTGTCGACTTTAAATTCAAAATGTTTCACATTTTTTTAACAAAAAGTGATTTCCACCCAAGAAAATCAGCGATACCCCGTCACGGGCAACAAACCACATCCAACTGACATAAAAAAAATCTTCATTTTTTCTCGAACAAAAACCAATTCCTAACTTAAAAAGATTCAGTTCTTAAAGAAAAATTTCGACTAAAGGCTTCCGAAAACAGGTTGCATGACAATCACCATAAAAAAAGGTGATATTTAAAAATGTAGCGTTTTTTATAACGCTGCAATATGCAGGCATCACGTGAAAACGAATGGTTCGATTTCGATGAAACTTGGTATAATTATACCTTATTATCCTGGGCATAAAATGGGAAACTTTTTATCCTGGAAAAAAAAGTAGAAAAAAAAATTTGCTGACACTCTTTGAGGCGCACGTGGAACACAACGCGCCGTCGACCCGGGCACGTTCCATGGATGTCGAACAGCGAGTTGCCCATTACCCGCATGCCCGCGCCTACAGTGGCCGGAGATCGTCTGGCGATGTCCGTCGCCGTGGGCGTCTAACACTGCGGCTGGGGTGAAGGGAG
This sequence comes from Agrotis puta, assembly GCA_943136025.2. NCBI lineage: Eukaryota > Metazoa > Arthropoda > Insecta > Lepidoptera > Noctuidae > Agrotis > Agrotis puta. Next base: position 16,554,642 of record OW964184.2, on the reverse strand, counting down.
GACGCTGTCCTCTCCCTCACGCTACCCGCCTCCTCCTTCGCGAGCATGACTGCTTCGCAGAAGGAGGCAACCGCTTCCCACGCCTTCTCGCCCCGCGATAGGTCTCCGCCACAGAAATCTTAATAATAAGGCAATAGAAGTCGCATAGACGCGTGACCTTGTCGCCGCGCATGTGTATCGTAGGGCACAAGTTTACGAGGAGCGTTTGTTGCGGTTACTTGTGTTATTTGAGACGCGAAGAGGTAAACATGGTGTTTTGCAGCGTATCCAACTGCGGAAACTCGTCCAAAACTTGTAACTGAACATATATAGGAATAACATTTCATATGTAAGTACTTAATTTTTGAAATATTGTCGTTTTTAGTAAATATAAACAAATCAAATATTTTTACCACCGCTACAACGATTTATCACGAAAAACGTTTTTTTTGTCAATTCAATAACCATCAATGCTTAAGCTTGTCCATGTCTACTATTACAACTGCTAAAAGCAGCAATGGAATTATAGTCATGCGGACTCGCATTCTCGCGGCGCAATAAACAATTCTTGGTACAAGCCGCATGAGTTGGCCGCAATTTAGTGACGTGCCACTACTATTCTGTATCGATAAATTAATTACGTTCAGTTTGATTCTTAGTTTTACCAAATTGGAAAACATTATGGTTTTATGTTAAATGTTTAAATATGAGATGTATTTTCAGTTTTCAAAATCAAAATAATGTAGAAGTCCCATACTTTTTCATTTTTACAAATTATTTGCTTAATAATTGTTCAATTTGACCCATATTAGGTATGTATTTATATTTATTTATAGTATATAATTAATATTCTTACATATTTATCTATTGTTATTTATATAAAACTGAAACAATTTCAATTATGTTATTTTAGTTTATATTTTAATTTCAATTATGTAAAATTAGTTTAGTTTATTAAGTATTTGTAGTCCACCACTACACTAGCTACCTCCCCACTTTTATCTAAGTTCGTACATAGTGCGTCCTATTTGGTCATTGCTTTTTTTTCCATAAGGTGAAGTATTGGAGAGCCTTTGAGATTTAACTATATTATAAACTAAATGTATCTACTTACACTTATTGTTTTATTGAATCCCTTTCAATAAAATTAGTTATCTATTGTTGCTAGATTCCTTGGCGATTAACACTCAACGGAAAATTATAATTTATCGACATGAGCTCGTAGTAGTTTGCACTTGCACTGCACTATTCCTACGTGAGAGTGAGCGCGCGATATCATTTTCTGCTTTTCGCACACGTTTTTTATTGGCTGCAGGAGTCACGTGACCTGAGATTATACGTTTTTAGAAAATGTTGCGTAATGTCATCGCAAAAAGGTTTGGTTTTGTTGCAGCAATGCAAAGTGCATATGTAGGCGTTATTGTGTATCTATTGTTTGTTTATGTGGTGGTAGCTGTGACCCGGCGACACTCGTCCCGCTGTAAAATGTAGTACTATAGCATTTCTATTACCTTATTATTAAGATTTCTGTGGTCTCCGCCTATTGCCGTCTTGAGGACACGGCGGTGCTCTGCCCAAGCGGGGCAGTTCGGCACCGTATGCTCCACCGGGTCCTCCAGACGATCCTCGCAGTGGTTGTCACCACTGCGAGGATCTTGCTAGATCACTTTGCTAGATTGCTCACTTGCGGAGGACTTTGCTAGGCGTTTCTTCCCTCCTTATCAGACACAGGTACCTCCCGAAACTTCCGTGTCCGGTGAGAACCTGCGTCGTGCGGTAGGTCAGGACGCCGTGACACCTATCCAACCACTCCTCATAGAGGGGTCTTACCGCCGCGATTGCGGCCTAATGCCTAATGGACTAAATTGTTTTCGCCTACAAACTTAATAGTTACTATGAGTAATATGTGCAAGTTGTATTGCTATTCTAAACTACTAGGCGCAATACTGAAACTAATAAAACTTTTCCTCCCAAAACTTTTGTGGTCGCGAACTTGTACGCAATATTTAATTTAATTAATTATCTCTTTATTTCAAGTATCATTGACTCATTATGTTACTATAATATTATTATAATAATAATATTCCGACACCATGTTAATTAGTTTTTACGAGATTTAACTTCCTGTCGTCTATATGGTACATCCTTTATAGGCCCTGCAGAAATGAAAATTGTGAACAAAGAAAAATCAATTAGTTTATGGCCCTATTTTTGCCTCCACACAAAATATCAACATTGAAGTTTATGCAGTGACCCCGAGTACGTCAAATTAACTGACTAAGATTGTAAACTCGTTACCAATACTCTGACGGTATTTCTTCAACGACAGGCATGTCCAAGGAGGACGAACTGGGCCATTTCTGCAGTGTTACATCAGACGAGTCTTCGACCACGTGCAAGCTGTGCTTCCCCCACGTGTCTTTAGGAGAAGGGTCGGGCCTTTCGTCTGGGATCCAGGACTCTTCACGTTTCGGGATCCAGCAGGGAGGGTAGGCACTGGTTTCCTCTCCAGGATCATGGCGGTAGTAGTGCCTGAGAGAGTTTTATTTTATCGAATCTTTAAAAAATCTCAGAAATTATTAGGTACATCAGTCTCGTGGTCATTTAGTATTTATAGTAGTTATTCAATCACATCACAATTGCTGAACTGATTCCGATAAGGCACACCAACTGACTTAGGTCTAGCTTCTAGACTATAAAATAACCCCACGGGACAATCCCGTAATAATTTTTGACCACCAAAAACGCGAAGTCGCTGACAGAAGCCTACTAGCTGTTTTAATCAAAGATTTAGGTATCTAAGGATCTAAAATTGTTAAGTTTACGTTACCAATCGATCAGCTTCAACCAGGCCTCGGCAGCACAGTGTACAGTGAACAGCGTGGTCTGCCTCTCCATGTAACCAGTATAGACGATCTCAAGCGCGTCCTCCAGGATTTCCTCTCTGATGTCAAACACAAATAGGTCGCTCTCCTCTTTCTTCAGGATTTCCGCCCTGGTTCATGGGATACACATAAAAACGTGGACTTATGAAACTAGAAGAGCAAAGAAATTCATGTAGAAGTGGATTTTAAGAATGACCTACCATATTCGTTCAGGAACATCCTTCGGCAAAGCTACCAAGGTTCTTGGGTCATCTGACACTAAAAGCTTTCGACCCCTGCGCGATATTTTGTATTTACTAAGTGGTGGTGTCGACATTGACATCCTTAAAATATTCAGACGCTATGTTGTAGTATAATAATGCTTTATTACGCTAAAATGAAAAATATCAAAAATGTAAACAAAGCTTTCGAAATCATATGATTTGAAGTATAATAATTTGCAGTAGACAAAACAATTATTAAAAATGTTTTATGTCTATTGTGTCTATTAATTCTGTTACGTCAAAAATAAAAACTTTTTGTACATGTGAGTCCTGAAAAGAAGGTCATTTATATAATTCTCTGGTAATTGTATAATTCCAATAATGACCACGCGCAGTGGCGGATTTGCTCTAAGGCCCAGTAGGCCCGGGCCTAGGGCAGCCAGATATAGGGTGGCAAATTGTGTCAAAAAATCACGATAAGACTGACTGTAACAATATTATCAAAAGAAATAACTCTAATATTAAGATACCTTTCATTTGCAAGGTATCTAACAATTTCTTATGAAATAGTTAGTACGTGTGGTTTAACATAAGTTAAACAAAACCGTTTTAAATGTTTTCTTTAAATGTCCAATAATCTCAGAAACCTCAGAAAATATCATAAACTAGCAGCTTTCAGTCAACAATTTTTTGAATCAATTTAAAGTGGGCAATAAAGTAAATTCATTAATAATTGAGTCTATATGATGGTTGCTGAGAAAAGGGTGGCACATGGTGTGGGACCTAGAGCGGCTAGGACTGCAAATGCATGCACAACTGTACTCAACTGGCCTGGCTTTTTGCTAAACTGAGCCTATTTGGCACAGCCGTGAGGCACACGATACCTACTTTTGTGTTCTTCCTTTTCCATTGTCTCATAATTTTTTATTGTAATTGTGTGTCTAAGCCTTGGCAAATAAACTCATTTTCTTTCTTTCTTTCTCAAACACTAAAATGGCGCCTATTTGTAATGCACTTTTGTTCCGGTATCATCAACAGCAAACACCCAAACTCCCCAAAATGGCACAATATTTATCAGATCTTTTCGTTGTTACATAATCACTTGGTAAACCAAACATTTTATAAGCATGTTATCATACTTTATCTGATGTATGGGTGGATAAGCTAATAGCTAAAGGATTATTCTCCTAGGTAAATATCAGAATTTTTAATCATTGGTATTTGCGATACTAGGTTATCGAATGATATTCAGTATGTTGTTATTTAAGCCTACATAAATTCACACCTTATTCCCATAAGGTAAAAATTGGGAGATGAAGTTTACACACTTAATTAGCGAGATAGGTATGTGAACTGTGGAGGAAAGTAACTACCCCTCCTCACTTCCTCGTTCCAGCAGAGCATCTTCCTCCTGGGTATAAACTACTGTCACTACTACTACTACTACCAATCTGAAAACCTCTTAATCGATTGCGTGCCCAAGATGGCCGCTGTAAAAATAAGCTGGCCACATTGGCGTAGCTAGGCGGGGGCGAAGGGGACCCTAGGCCCCGACCTCGCACCTGAAGGGGCCTCGCGCTCAGAGAAAAAAAAAAAAAAATTGACAACGGCAATCACCAGTCAGTGCAACTTAACTTCTACTAAGAAATTAACATGACCATTACACATTACAAGTACTTACATACTTGTGGTGACTTGGGGGAACCAAATCATCTTAAAATAAGGGGGAATCGCGCGAGTAGCAATTCCGAAACATATTTTCATCCGCAAAAAAAGGGCCTCGCACAAGCGTCTTGCCCCCTCCTAGATTCGGTCTCGCTATGCCACTGGCTGGCCAAACGGGTTAACTAGACCCATCCCAACTATAATACCAGTGTGAAGCCCCTCTGCAGGATATGTCCCACCTCCTTTCGTGCCCAAGCTGCCCAACCTCCTGCATGCGAAGAAATCAAAATCCATACATTTTTTAAAATATACCGTCCAAACTCACAACGGGCCTTTTCTATAAGTCGGAAAAAAACGATATTGGCTAAAATACCTGCCACGCGTCGCACCTTACTGGTCTTTCATGATGTAAAACAATCTATACTAATATTTTAGAGCAAAAGAGTTTGTTTGTTTGTTTGGTTGAATGCGCTAATCTCAGGAACTACTGGTTTGAATTGAAAAAATATTTTTGTGTCAATAGTCCAGAGTGTAAACAGATATAACTTAAACAATTCAATTTTATTATCACGGTAAAAGAAAATGCGATAAAGGAATCAAATCGCCTACAAACCCAATGAACGGGAATTTAGTAGATTGGCTACAGTAAAAAAATATGTAAACCTTTGTAATAGATAATTAAAATTAAAATAATCTTAATCTGTCAAATCCAAACAGAACGTGAACATTTTTGTTTTTAAAACGTACTGAAAAAAAATGACAGATTGGAGTAGGTCGATGTGCTGGTGTCTGTACATAGTATCGACACTATTTAAAATCATAATTAGTATGAAATCCACATCGATTCACTTTACAAAAATATCAATACTTTTTACATTTCCTCCAATCATTATTTGTCTATTGTTATTAAATTTCAAAGAAATCAATTTGTAAATGAAAACAAAAAGTGGCCAGAAACAAAGTCAACCAAAGACAACATAATATTGATGACAGTTGTTTGAAAAAGTGACAAAAACCGAGCGCAAATTACAAAAATCATTGTATTAATTTTATCTTGAAAATATATAAAGTGCAGAAGTACCTATGTACATCCATTAGAAAAGTGTGTTTTTTAACGAACGCTAAATAATGAGTGTATATTTTCTTTGTTTAGATTTTGTTAACGTTTGATAATAACAATGTATACTTTGAAGGGTATCTTCCCCGAACCAAGTGAGTAATTCCGTTACATTTGATTTTTTAATACAAAAGTAGAGTGCAGTTGTCACCATCAGTTTTATTTGTTGTGACACCGTCAATGATTAATAAAGCATGAACAGAGATATCTTTTACACCAACTGTCATGGCTATCAATGAACTGTAAAAGAGTTATTTTGCTATTTGTGTAGCCTTCAATAATTTTTTTTAGCTACAATATTGCGAATTATTAACTTCAATCTGTCTTGTGAAACTAATACAAGTTGCATGATTATTAACTTCAATCTGTGTTGTGCATCAAATTGACTGTTTCTAATGTCGAATTATTTTTTAGAGAAGGACCAAAAAAGGAACTTTATCAGAGAAAATATGAAACAATTAAAATATATCCAGAGCCAGAAGTCCCCTAAAGAACCAAAATACATAACGCGAAATGTCCATCCGCCGCGTTTGACCAACGCTGTCGCAACTGGCAGTACCATCAGCCAAGTGAAATCTTCGCCTTCAAACAAGAGTGGCAAGGTTTCCATCAACATTGGTAAGACTAGTTCTACTAACAGTCGCAAAAATAATACAGAAATCAAGATAAAAAAAGGCGATATGGCTGAGTTTCTTAAAAGAAAAGAGTTGAGACAGTTAAAAGCTGTGGAAGACTGCACTGATGAGGAAGTGAAGTCAACAGAGTCATCAGGTCGTCTCCGCGATGTTGGCTGTCAAACCGTGGAGTCTAATCTTGCACAAAAACTGACTGACAACACAAAGTTAACAATGCTGTATCCTAAGAAAGAGAATGATGATTCTGAAGCAAATTTAAAGGCCAGTGGAGACACTGGACTTGGGCACAGAAGTCCTCCTCCATCACAGGCACCTCGCCGAGCTGGTGATGATCTAATAGACATGGAGAGGAACCGCAGTCGGTTGAATGCCATTTTAGAGAGAAAGGACAAGGACCCCTACTTACCATCTGGTAAATATAATTTGTATACTTAACTAATACCTAGAATTTATGTAGTTGTATTTGGCTTGATTGGACGCTGCTACAACAGAGGTGGTAAAAGCAGATGATGATTAGTTGTAATGCTTCTGAATTCAGACAATTCTTCCACATTATAATTAGTCATACAAATCCAGCACTATTAAAAATTAGGCAGTCCAGATTATTGTATGTTGCATAAATAAAATAGATAACTGGCCAAGTGTGACTTGGACTTGCTCACAAAGGGTTCATTATCTATAAAAACTATTATTTATTAAAGTGAATAGATAACTAAATATTCTGTGAATATTTCAAGAGTCTACATGTTGCTGTTATCAATATCCAGCAAAAATGAGCAAAAGAATCAGGTTTGCTGTATGGGAGCCCCCTTAAGTATATATTTTATAATATTTGTTGTTATAGTGGCAACTGAAATACATTATCTGTGAAAATTTCAACTGTCTATCACGGTTCATGAGATACAGCCTGGTGACTGACGGATGGACAGACAGACAGCAATGTCTTAGTAATAGGGTCTGTTTTTACATTTTGGGTACAGAACCCTAAAAAAATAAGTATTCATTCATGAACTACATTTTTTTATGACGGTGACATATACTTCTTATCGTCGGTTCACTTTTGACAGAGTGGTTGTGGTCAGCATGTTGGAGTGAGACATTGTGCTGCCATAATTCGCCTCACTACTGTAGTCATGGGAAGAGGCCTCATGACAGCAGCTATCTCTGGCTAATTTTATTTGCATTGTATACTGGTTTCCAACAATTAGTGTCACTCCTTTGTTCTACTATTCTTCTTCTTCGTGTCGCTGGCACGACGGTATTTATATTTTATTGGCCCAAAACTCCGCACATTCCACCGCGTTGTCGGTAGCAGCGAAGAGATCTATGTATCTATCTATCTATCTTCTACTATGGAAGTTGGATGATGTGGAAGATGTTTTACCCAGCTGTCAGATAATGAGACTGTATTTGCTTTCGTTTAATTTGATATTTGTTTTGCTGAATCGAACTGTTCTGTGGCATAGAGTAATAATATATATTTGTCCAAATGCTATTCAATAGACCTCCCATGTATACATTCCAGGATACCAAAAGGGCGTGGTACCTAAATACATACGCGAGCGCAAGGAGCAAGGGCCGAAGGAGGCAGAAGGTGTGAGGGCCGACGACAACCAGTCCATGTGTCCGAATGGACACGTGACACTGCCGGACACCGAGCGCAAGGAGACCCTACGAATGCTTAGGAATAGTGAGTCAGTTGTCTTCTTAAGTGCCACCGTATTTACATGGGGCCTCGGTAGAATTTATGAAATCATGGCATTCTCTATTTCCATTTTACGAGATAAAAATGCTTATCATCCATAGCCCCAGCAGAAAAAGTACAGACTTTTCAGATTTTTTTATAGCCTAGCTTAAGCTTAACTCAATCATGTGGCACTGATATTGCTATCAAATCAAATTTCACATTTATATACCTATTGATTATACAAATTGATTTCTTTCATCAGGTTTTGCAGAGTTAGTAAGTGAACTGAATAAATTGCCTGTGAAAACAGACACACTGAAAATGCGTAACAGAAAAATGGAGCTAGAAAAACAATTAGCGAAGCTTGAAGAAGGTATCAAAGTATTCTCAAGACCTAAGGTGTTTGTAAAAATAGGAGAATGAGTAGCCAGGGCTTTTTCAGAGTCACAACTTGTAAATTTATGGTGATCAATGGGACACTGCTACCTGCAACTAATAACTGCAGTCAGATTTAAAATACTACATAAAAACAGACTTTGTGTTTAACAATGTGTAACATTAAGCAGTTATTGTGTTTTATATGTTTTTTTAATTAAGAAAAATTATAGCAATAGAAATTATGTCTTAGTTGTTAATTGTTGTATGTTCACTATAGCAATTCAAGCCAAAATTGTTAGAAACAACAGAATCAAACATAATGTATAGTTTATGATTCCTGCTTGTTCTGATATCTGACTGCATGAGCCCAGTGTTAGATTCCGTCCGAGCCATATTCAAATTAATTGTTATGTCATATTTGATATATGATCTCAAAATTATAGTAATGTCGCTCAGTTAAGTTAATCCGACGTTATTGTTAATTATATTATTGTATGTTATCCGTTATTGTAACTAAAATACTATAATTAGATGGGGTTGTATGATTTACAGTGTTTCTATAACTATTTTTGGTGATTTGAATACACAAAATGCTAATATGATTTCGTTCATTTTTTTTTAATTAGGTAGGTTTTATTAGATATAATTTATATTTACAAAGTTTACAAGATGACATGGTGCCATCGTTATTTTTAAATAAATTAATCTCTTCTTAAACTAATTTATGATTTTAAATCAAACAACAGTATCATGAACTTGTAATTTATTTTTCACAGTAGGGTCTTGACATATGTAGTTCAAATACTAGCTTTTACCCGCGGCTTCGCTTGCGTTCATTTAGAATTAAAGAAACAAATCGGATCGTGTAAGTGGCGCCATCTGGAATATGAACGTTACTGTTGTTTTTCTCGGCAACAATACTCTTCTGTGTTTCGGGATTATAGATACCCTATGTCCTGTTTGATAACTGAATTCATTGGCCATTAATAGTTTGCCATTTTGTCAAACTTACGTGCAATTTCTTGCACCGTCTAAATGAGGCTTTAAGCAAATACCACTCCTTTCACCACTTCCGCGTAGATAAATCTGATCATACAAATACGCTGGTTGCAAGAACTGCGCACCTGAATTTTTAAAACAAACTTGTATTACCGCTTTTAGCAGGCGTCTATCGTTTTCCATCAATCATATTGTGGTTAGTTTAATATCACAGAACATTCTAAATTATCTACAATAAGTTTATTACCTAAACAATTAGGTATAACAACTGGAGCAGTACCTACATCTATAGGTACCTTCTACAACAAATTAGGTACCTATATTTGATCTGCATAATTGCAAGATTCAGTAAAAAAAACAAGTATCTTTATAATCAAAATCTACCACATAACGGGGACTTGTTGGTAAAAACTAGTCATGGTCTTTTGTGACATGTATAATATGCGAAATAGCTACAAAAATGTATACTCGGTACTTGATTATAAAGGACACGTATTTTTATAAAGCTTGCAAAAAACAAGTTTAGGAAACGAGTTAAGGGTTAGGAAACGGGACAGAATTTGATTGAATTTATCTGTTAGATAATTCGTAATTTCCTGAATGAAAAATCCAGTAAATGTCCTGTTAGCCACAACTCTTTGGTTCACCATAAATAAATCCGTCATTTTTAACTTAGCTATCATGGTGAGAAGTGATAACATCAACTGTTTCTGACAATTTTTTTTTTATACGTGTAGAAATCCCCTTGGTCTTCCTCCGCCTGGGAAAGACGGAGGGGCATGTCAGACTCAACTGACTAAAACCACACGGTGTCCTCTACTGCCTTAAGCCGGGGGTGGCCTTAAGCCATGACCCGACTAAATCGCCGGGTCCCTCTTTTCGAGTGGCGACGCAGGACACGTCGCCGCCATCTCGGGCCTATAACTGGTCGGGCGGTTGACTGTCACAAGTCAACCACCCGCAGACCCCTCTCATGGAAAACGCAGATTGGATTGCACCCGTTGGCGCCCGGTGCGTCTGCTGCGGGAGGTGAGAGTGATAGATAAGCTCTCCATCACCGCCGTCTCCTTCGCGAACATAACTTCCTCGCAGAAGGCGACGGCCCCCTTCCCACGCACTCTCGCTTCCGACAATGGGCGCAACGATGGTCGGAAGCGAGAGATAGCTCCCGCCGATCGCCGCGATCAGATCACGGCGCTGCGATGCCCACACTGAGCATTCCTCGAGCGTGTGCTGCGCCGTGTCTTCCGGGCAATTGTCGCAGTGGTGGTACACGGGCGTTTGCTTTCGACCTATGCGACACAGATACTTTCCGAAGCAACCGTGGCCGGAAAATATGTGAGTCAATCGGAAGGTGAGAGCGCCGTGCCTCCTGCCGATCCACGCCTCCATGACAGGCCTTACCGCCGCAATAGCGACGTGCCCCGCTGACCAGGTGCCAAGATTTTCCTAACCAGCCTATTGCCAAATAAGTTATTTTTTACAATACCTACTAAGTCAGCAATTAATTTTATAAATTAATGCTTTATTTGGTTTAGTTTATCCATCAATAAAATGATGCTGCATGCTTTCAATACAATATCACGTCACAACTATCTACTTTTATCTAAGTTTATCCATTAATTTATTATACAGACGTCAACACATAAACCTTCCCCAATACGTCAAATTTAATCATTTTCAAGTTAAAATAGATATAGTTAAAAGAGAAACCGAACATTTTATGTTGTGATAACTACATAAAATGTTCAGTTTCTATTTTCAAAATGTCAGCTTGGAATAGGTTGAAATGCTGACGTCTGTACATCAATAAATAATGTAGGGCTAGTTGTTCAACCAGTCGTTTAGAAAAATATAAGTTAAAATGCTATAACTTTTTTAGACATTCATTAAAAAAAAACTATTGCATTTTCGCGCAGGGCGCTCCCTCACCACGAGCATTTACCTGTAATGTAGCGTTAAAGATTCGAGCATATCACCAGTGAGGGAGGATAGTCGAGCATCACAATGCGCACCTTGTAATGATACAAAACGAGTTTACATCAGTGAAGGACGAGAACCAAGTATTACAATGCGCATGTATCAATTCTATACTAAATGTATGCGAATGCTCAAAGTCGAATCTATACTGTTACATTACACGCGAATGCTCGTCAGTCAGGGAGGTAGTATTGTAATGTAATGCTCAAAGTCGAATCTATAACGTTACATTATACGCGAATGCTCCTGAGGGAGCGCCTTTAAAACTTAACCCTCCTGGCGCAGTTTTAACTGGCAACTAATTAAATAACTGGCCCTTAGACCCCATTCGCACGAGCGCTTTTTTTGCCTGCGTTAAAAAAGCGCTGAAATAAAACATGCATTCTCATGTATCTGTTCACACGTCAGCGCTTTTAAAGCGCGGCGCTTTTTTTCGAATTTTATTTGATTTTTAGTTCTGGGCAGTGACATTTAAATCGAGTTCACCTTTTTGTTTCAACTCAGCGCTTTTTTAACGCCCAAAAAAAGCGCTCGTGCGAATGAAGTCTCATAATGCAGTCCTACTGGCGAAACTAAAAAATAATTTGACTGATTTAGAACTAAGAAAAAGAGATTTCAACATGTTTGAATGTTTTGCCAGTGTGAATGCACAGTAAGTTATGCTAGTTTCTTAACATGTTGAAAGAAATGGTCATTAAACATAATTGGGCCCTTTCGGAACCATTCCTCATCATCTAGACGCCAGCGGTAGAAGGAGAATTCAGGGAAAAAGAACTTGATCTCCCTTTCAGCTGAATCTTGAGAATCTGAAATGACAATGTATTTTGTTTTATAAAATTGCCATATTTAAAAGCTCCATACGGCAAATTAAGATTTAATAAATGCATACAATATCTAGGGCAATGTTTGCCCTATCTACAGTTTTTCACAATAATTCTACACCTTGCATCACTGTTGAATTAGACTCTAATCTGGTTCCCTATGGTAGTTTACTGCCATTGATAAGTCTTTCAAAGTTTCAATAATTTCGTAACTGTGTGTAACTTTACCTGATCCATGTGCTACATTTCTAGTGTCTGATATGCCAAACATGCCTCTCAAACAGTATGGGTTCTGGAACTGCCCCTTGTACACACTAGTAGGTCCCAGGAGCCGTCTCCACAGCTGAATGGCATTAACATGGCCCAGCACATGCAGGTCTATGCAGCCACTGAAATGTTTAATGTCAACATATTTTAAAAGTTATAATTTTGCTGGTGTTGTTACCAAACAACACTTACTTAGAGGACTTAGAGGGCTCTCCACACCAAACATACCATGTTTGGTGTGGAGAGCCCTCTAAGTATTTATATAAGTGTAAGAGTATTTGTATAAGTGACCCCGGAACGTAAAGGGCTTTTGAAGGACACCATGGATTTTAGTCAGTACGAGTCTGACAGTCCCTCCTGCTCTGCCTTGGGTGGGAGGACTCATTTGATGATTTTACCAAGATAAAAAGAGTACATTATTTGTGTACTCTCTGCTGAGACACAGGTAAGCTGTAATCTATTGTAGCCTAGAGGCCCAGTGCAGGTAGATGTTTTTTCTGATTATACAATCAATAACATAAAAATACTCACCTAGACATAAAGGTAGTAAGGCGGTTATAAAAGAATTTGCCTACATGCTCCTCATAAAATCGACAAGCTGTGTCTGTGTCTAAAGTGAGCCTTTTCGTTTTCACAACAATGAAGTTATTTTTCAAAATATTTCTAATGAAAGAACGCACTACAGGATTCGATACCGCATGCGGTTTAATTATAGCTAGCGTTAGTTCCAGCTTCTGCATTTCGTGATTTTACTATATTTTCAGTTTATGTCATAACTTTTGTAATTAAAAATTATGTAAAAAAAACCGAACGGTTTTCCTGCTGTTTTTAGAGTTCTCAAAATGATCAATCAAAAAACTGTCAATGTCAAAACCATATGTGAACGATGTTGCCAGAATCGGTTGCGAGTGGGCATGGAAATAATAGGTAGACAATAGTTTGAGTTTGATTGGACCCATATAAGTCCCTTGTTGTGTCTGATTACTCCTAGATGATTTCACCTATAATATTTAGTTGTGCAGGGATGTCTGACGAGACAACAATTCAATGAAGAACACGGTTATCACATCAAACTATTTATTATTTCCATTGGAATCTAGACACACAATAACTATTAATTAACCATTTTCCAGTGCAGACCACAGAAAGCAGACGCCATAACCCATTATGCCACAGACAATAGTCATACAGCCAAGTGGCTGTGTTGCCACACAACATCCCTCATGGTCCCTCACCAGACACAATCGGTTATTCCGGTTTCCTGTATAGTTCAGAAGTCAGGTATTGGGATTACGTTATCGCGAAAATACGGCGATTGCATTTAAAAGCATTTAGGAATGGGGTCTGAGAGGTAATTCAGGTAATTTTTTTACCTGATTTACAATAGCCCCTATTCGAACAGACGCTTTGTTTTGGGCGTTTGGATAGCTTTAAGTTTGAATAAAAAGGTAAATTGAACTTAAATATCACCACCCAGCGCTTACAAATATAGTTCGAAAAAACAGCCGCATTTTTAAAGCGCTGACATGTAAATACAAATGGGAATGCATTTGTTCTATTTCGGTGCTTTTATACCACCCGAATAAAAAGCGCTCGTGCGTATAGCGTCTTAACACCTCAGACCCCATTCGCACGGGTGTTAAAAAATCGCTGAATTGGAACAAAAAGGTAAATTGAACTTTAAAATCACCGCCCAGCACTTAAAGTCAAAAATAGTCGAACACGCTGACGCGTGAACATATTCATGTGAATGAATTAGTTCTACTTCGGCGCTTTTGACGTGACAACGTCTTATAAATTGGTTTGCCGGGTGACACTTCAAGAAACTGCGTTACGCTCCGCTCGCGTTATGCGCTCACAATGAGAGCGAGTGAGAGGCACGCGTCCCTTCCACTCGGGCATGGTTAGCCCGCCTAAGAGCGAGAGAGACAGACATAAAAAGTGAAGTACGTTGTCACGTAAAACTTTCGCCCGTATACCGACTTTACAGGCAACCAATTTTTTTATTGCCTATTGTAAAATATCCGACGGAGTTTGAATGAGCGAAAATGACCCGTCATTATCACAGTGCATAGCAGTCCACGGTTATGCCAGAAAGCATCTTTATAACCATAGCCATAGATTACCTGTGCTGTGCTGTAAAAACAAACTATATCATAGACTAGCGTCACAACAATAACATTGTAGGTTAGAAATTAAATGAGTTTTTCTAATTTTATAAAAATTTAGAAAGATGCCTGAAATAGAAGCAAAGCGGAAGGCGGACGATATGTCCGTAGTTCCATCTAAACGTACACGTACCGAGATATCTGTTGTCGGCACTCGAGAGAAAGCAGTAGTCACTTCATCTGTAAGTAGTTATTTCCAGTACCTATTCTTGTATTTTCCTGATCGGGATTCGGGGATTTAACAAGTTTATTCTTCCAGGTGCCTCGTACTTCAAATCTATATGCGCCCATAATGTTATTGGAAGGCCATCAGGGAGAGGTTTTCACTGCCAAGTTCCACCCAGAAGGTAAACACTTGGCTTCTGGAGGCTTTGACCGACAAATATGTAAGTTTACCAGATTTTTCATTAGTTTCTAGAAAACTATCAAAACGCTGCTCGCTCAACGTCATTTTATTTCTATCAATTTTATTGTTTGTTTGAAGATCACTTAACATACTGTCTATTGTCTTATAACTGTGATGCAAGTAGACAAATTATTACCTTTATTCAACACTATAATATCATTACAATCGTATTATCATTCATCATGTTCATATTTTCAGTTTTGTGGAATGTTTATGGCCAATGTGAGAATGTGATGGTGATGAAGGGCCACACTGGTGCTGTGATGGAGCTGTGCTTCTCTCCGGACGGTGCCCATCTGTACTCCTGTGCAACAGATAACACAGTGGCTGTGTGGGATGTGCCAACTGGCACCAGAATAAAAAAACTGAAAGGGCATGCTAGCTTTGTTAATTCTGTCTCAGGTATGAGCGTCTATCAACTTCATTAATTCCCCGTTGCATAGATTTATTTATTTAAAGTTTTTTTATACCAATCATATTTATAGAATTCTTCTACACACAACACAATCACTTAAACTACAATTGAACAAGCACTGACTTCTGAGGAAAATAATTGAACTTTCATGCAATCAATTATAAAAACTGGCACTGGGCCTTCATACCTAATTTAATTAAAACCATAATGAGAAAGACATCTAAACTAATATAATAATGATTACCATGTTACAGGTGCCAGAAGAGGTCCAGAACTACTAGTGTCAGCTTCAGATGACAACACTATCAAACTATGGGATGCCAGGAAGCGCAACCCTATAGCATCCTTCGACAGCGGCTACCCTGTCACATCAGTCCTGTTCAATGACACAGCTGAGAAGATCATCTCAGGAGGAATAGACAATGTTGTCAAAGTGTGGGACATCAGGAACAATCAAATTTCATACAAGATTAAGGGGCATACAGATACAATTACAGGTAAGGGATGAAGATAATATATTTACACATTTCTACTTGTTTAATAGAACACCATCATGATCTGATCAAATCACTCAAATATTAGCATTCAATATAGTATTTAATGTATTCACAAGGGTGAACTTAAATAACAATAAAAAAAGATATAGAATTAATGATCATGATCATTATGCAGTTGTATCACATTGGAATAAAAAATACTGTTTCATGTACACAACCACATAATGTTTAACTATGTTATTATGTCAAGATCTGGCGAATGCGTTCCTCGCACGCGAAAAGGTACTGCTATTGTTTGGTGAGCCTCTTTAGTACAAACTATACCGCGCGCACACTGCGCACCTACATTTCGCTTACATACTGTAAGCCTCAGTAGTAAGTGCAGGCACTTACGCTCTGAGCAAGCTGGCAATCGATAACAAACTATAAACGTAATAGATATTAGCAGTCGTTAATAGATTTTGAACTTCAAACCCTAGGGAATAAAGTTCAAAATCTATGAAATACTGCTTAGCGTTTAAAGATCGGTACGCACGAAAACGCTTTGTAATCTTTAATAGAATTTCGACTTTACATTTACACGCCCTCAGCACGTGAAGTCCAAATCTCAATACTCTACAAAAATTTGTTTTATCCTAGTGTGTTTACCTATTTACCTTTTGTGCACTTTCCTTCAGGCATGGCCTTATCCTATGACGGCTCGTACCTCCTCTCAAACTCGATGGACAACACTCTGCGGATATGGGACGTGCGGCCTTTCGCGCCTTCTGAGCGCTGTGTCAAGCTTATGTCTGGGCATCAACATAACTTTGAGAAGAACCTGCTGCGGTGCGCGTGGTCACATGATGGATCAAAGGTTTGTTTTATTATAACACTAGCCGTCCATCTGCTGCTGGGCTCCTATTGGTCGTTGCGTGATGTTCCATAGCCTAACCATAACCCCGATAAATAGACTATCTGACACAAAAATATTTTATAATTTAAACCAGTACTTTCTGAGATTAGCGCGTTCAACTAAAGTAAATTTTCAGCTTTATAATATTAGTATAGATAACAGTACAAGAAACTCTGTTGCAGAACATTAGTCAAACTGTATTGACTATTTCAGGGTAGGTAATCTAGAGTCGTTTGACTATTAAATGGCGACAGTGTGTATACAAAAAACCACTTTGCCCCACCAGTGGAAAAAAACGACAGGAGCAAAGAATTTCGTAAACCCGCTTGTATCACTTTTAAGAAAATCCTTAATAACGAGCTTTAATTTAAAATATCCTAGTCACAATGTAGATCGCCCATTGAATATCCCAAATTGTCGCTCACAATCCGTCCCTAACTTTAACAGCATGATTGACATAGTAGTGGAACGGATATTTGTTGTATCATGATACATTACATGGAGGAATTACTACAGTTGTCTCTACACACTTGTTGCTGTTACCTCAGGTGGCGGCGGGCTCGGCAGACCGGTTCCTGTACGTGTGGGACACGACGTCCCGCCGCGTGCTGTACAAACTACCCGGACACAACGGCTCCGTCAACGACGTGGACTTCCACCGGACAGAACCCATCGTGCTATCCGCCTCTAGCGACAAACAACTCTACCTCGGCGAAATCGACAATTAAGAGCAAACCGACAACACATATAAAAAGCGTTTAAAATCTGTCGGGGGTTTTGGCCTAAATCTTTAGAGCGAAGTTAGTTTTCGCTTAACCTTAGCTCAATTGCTCTGCATCCGAAAAAAAGCTTTACTTTTCTATGACCAATGTTCTTTTTTGTATGATACGCTTGATTAATGATTACAGTTGCCAGTAGGAATATATATAACTCAACTTTTTATTAAGTTAATTTTCAAATGTAGCTGAATTCAGCTAAGCTTGAGCTAAGACTATGTTTGCTCTATAGAAATAGATTGGAGCCTTAATTACCATGGTATACTGATGTTGATAGCTTTTAAAAGTCGTTTACATGAACTCATCACGGATTGTGTGACTGTGGATTGTTAATAGGACTTTGTTGATGATGTGATTGAATATTATTTAATTAAGTACTTATATAAGATTGGTTTGAGATAACTATGGAATTATCTGCATTTATATACTAATCTGCTCAACATAATACGCAGAGTTATAGCGCAAGCTACTTAATAGTGCGTCATATCCAAGAAAAGGTACAAAGTTACCTTACTCCTTCAATGTTTAAACAAAATGTGAGATAAGAATAGGAAAGTCACTTGATAATAATTGTAAGATAATAAAAGATCCATTTATTAAATACAGAATTTTGTTTTATTTCAGATATCACATAGAGAAATAGAATAGAAAAATACTAAGTTAGTCCACTTTAAAAAAATATAATAACAAGTTCCTCCTGTCAACACAAATATTCAAGTTTATTCTTTTAGTCAAATAATTTATGATTTTTCCTAATCATCCCATGATGTTGATGAAATGAAGCCAATTCTCAAAGGAGATACCTATTTATTACTTGTTCCTAAATATTATAATAAAAAACATGGGGTGGGTGGGTATATTTTTAAAAGAATTAAAACATAACATGAAATTTAAAAAATATTTTCTAGTTTTATTAGCTTAAACAAACAACTGTGTTCTTAATGTCCCTGAACACAACTCACGAGGGGGTGGTAGCTCAGGAATGTAACCTAACTGAAAACTATCACTTTTGTAAGCTTCCAAGTCTATTTCACTTAACTCCTCCATATTGCTGTACACAGTCAGGTCATCTTCTGCCTGTGGTTTGGTCACTTGCCCAAAGATAGATGCAGGATTCTGAGCGGGCTGGAAAATGTTCCCTTGTCCAAATGGTGAAGGATTTTGACTCTGATTTGGCTCTCTAGCAAAAATATTTTGGTTTGCAGCAGCAAATATGTCTGATGGGTTGGTTTGGTTAAAAGTATTCTGGGCTGCTGATGCAAAAATTGATTTAGCATCAGTACTTTGGTTCTGTATACTTTGTGCAAATATGTTTTGAGCTTGACTTTGCCCAAATGGGTCATTAGCCTGAGCAAACAATTGTTTAGCAGGGTCATTCGCTTGAGCAAACAATTCTTTAGCTGGATCTGCTGCTTGAGGACCAAAAATGCTATTTTGGGCTTGGCTAAATATTGACTGAGCATTATTCGCATTCTGATTAAATACTGGAGCATTTTGGACTGCTCTGTGGAATATAGAAGCAGCTGCTGTGTGTAAATTGTTCTGTGGCTCGTTGGAGAATGGAGAAGGTACCGGTTCTCCTTTATAGAGATTTCTCAACACTTTGATTATATTTACATTGGGTTGTAGAAGTTGTTCATATTTCAGTCTAGTTTCTTTAAAGAGATTATTAATGTATACTACCTGGAAAAGATATTAATTTTGCTTAAAACATGTGCTAATTTTTGTCATTCTCTGATAACACCATAGTACTACTACTAAGATACCAGTACTTACAGCTTGTTCAAGATTGTTAGTGTTTTTAGCCTCATATATGAACAGTCTGGCTTCTTCTGGTGATAAGTCTGATATTCCTGGGAATATTGGTTTTTCTTTAAAGGGTGAGTAACAAGAGAGGATCCACTGGCCTCCGCGGAGGGCTGCTTGCACGTCTGACTGCACTTGCTTCACTAGCTGCTCGTCTGTCACAGTGCCTGGCTGTGTAGGCACTGGTGCCGGCTGTGCTGGTGGAATTTGTGGATTTGCGGCTGAAATATAAAGGCACTTATTTTTACGTTATTACTACATGAGAATTCACAAATGAATGTACTTTTTCCATTTTTTACGAAGAAGAAGAAGCCACTTGGAAGTGTAAATGTAATGCAAATTGTAAAACTTACCGTGATATGTATACTTGGAACCGTAGACATGTTCAAACCTACAGTTCTTTCCGTAACGACAGTATCCTGCCTGGAAAAATTTGCAAACAACCATTCTGCAACTCAAATGTTTCGTAGAATCCTCAGATAAAATCTAAAATGTTGACGGTTTCTGTTGTTGTGGCCACTGAGCGCAAAGCGTGAACCGTATTTAGCAGACTGAATGACGTAATGGTGACACTTGACAAATGACACTGACACAGCAGCAGGCTATCTGGGGGCACGGCGGCAGTGCCCCAGCCAAGTCTCGAGCAAAACGGGCACGGCCGTACCATCTTTTCTCGATGCGATTCGCGGCTGTTTCGCCCCCCCTATATCTTCGACGTGGACAAAGCTAGGAGTTTCGGTTTTCGGTGAATAATAGTAGGCATTAGAACAAGCTTAAGTTCGAAATTACATGCCAATTGAATTAATAGTTTAGGAGTTACGGTCGATCAAAGTTACACCATTTTGTCACTCACTCACTGACTCACTGACTCACTGACCGATCATCAAAAATCTAAGGTACTTCTAGCAGACTTAGAAACTTCAAATTTTGCACCAAGATAGGTCATTAGCCACATATAAAGGAAAAATTATAAAAACATTAAAAAATAATATAACATAGAAAACAATTTTATATTTGCGGTTTGGCAAGAACATTATGTATCGATTTTGACTGCATTGTTAACTTTGTTCGTTGTTTAAGTATTCAATTGGATGAATAAATACATAGAATAGGAAAGAATAATATAAATGTAATACATAGACTATAATTAATACATAAAGTTCATAATTCATTAAATTAATAAAGCTAAAACTCCATTGTATTGCGATAAATTTCGATTGCATGCGCGCTCGATAGATGGCGTTGTACCTGTCTGAATCGCGCTATGGTTTCGTTACCGAGCGCAGTTTAAGTAGTACTTTAAAATAATTCGATAATTTTCATTTGATAGCGCCATCTACCTATGAAAAACCATTTCGAAACTAAAAAAATATTGTAGCTATATTCGGAGAACTTAAGTTAGCCGGATTAGATAGTAGATTTATTATTGTTACTGAAACAGTTATTTAGGCAAATAGTTTATTAATATAACATAGACATAGTTACAATATCTAGTTGTTTACGTGTTATTTAGTTTAGTTATATTTAGTTTGTAAGTTAGTAGATTTATGTTTATTTAGCTCGTTGAAAAGAAACGATAGAGATAGAGAGTGGGTTCTAAGCAAAGCAGTAGCTGAAGTCCAAGAAATTATGAGGTCACCTAAAAAAAAAGAAAGAAATACACTTACAAAAAATAAATGAGATCCCACCAAAAACATTAAATGTAAAAAAATGCCAAGTCTCTCGATGCAGTCTTTCCATCGTAAAAAGTTTTGAGATCTCATAGAAGCCAAGTCCTATTCAAATTATTTTGTAGTTATAAATCAACATTTAGTAATTGTATCAATAGTTTTCTTTATATTATAATTATAGTGACTTGGCAATGAGCACAAGAAGAAACAAAACGGCATATTTGGAGTTGAAAGTCACACACCGCATGCGTAAACATTAATATCACAAAATTAATTTTCTTTTGGTTTATCCGTGTCGTCCCAACCGAATTTCGGCAACGGCAGTCAGTCTCATCCAAGACTAGTAAACTGCGCAGGACATAAATTGGTGCTCATTGCCAAGTCACTATAATTATAATATAAAGAAAACTATTGATACAATTACTAAATGTTGATTTATAACTACAAAATAATTTGAATAGGACTTGGCTTCTATGAGATCTCAAAACTTTTTACGATGGAAAGACTGCATCGAGAGACTTGGCATTTTTTTACATTTAATGTTTTTGGTGGGATATGGTTACCAGCACAAATATATAAAAAATGTAAAAATTACGGACATCGGACCAAGCAATATTATTGGTTACTAAATCGAACAGTCGATTAGAGATGCGCCAAATATGTCAGTAAAAGGAAATAAATGAAGTATATCTTTTCACTTAACGAAGTAGTAGTAGAAGAAGTAGTTGTATCAATAAAATTGATAATGAGACTGAGATGGTTGACAAAATGATGCATTTGACTAGTTCAGTTCTAAATGTATGTCGATTTTCCTTCATACTTTAACAGGCTTAGGACTGCTCACCTAGAAATATTTACTTTACCAAGATGACAAAAAAATATTTTTATGGAATTATTATTCGGTTATGTGTACAGCAAAAAGCTCTGATCTAATTGCAACTGCAATCAATAATAAATTATATTTCATTAACGTACTTCTATTTTGTAAGTCAAATAAGACTGTATACCTTTAAAAAAAAGTTCATGTCAGGGTGATTAGACTAAACCGTGTTGTCACTCGTTTCTATTATCAGCCAAACTTCATCCTACGGCGAAGTTCACGAACATGGTACCTACGTCGTACATTCAAATATGTCTCTACTTTACATAGTTCAATCGGCTCACTCGGACAGCGAGGGAGCCAAAGAAAAATTAGGCCGTGTTTTCACCTGCAAGTAAACTCGCGCAAGTCTTGCACGAGTTTCTTGCAATAACGTTTACATATAATATCAATTCCTGCAATTTATACATGCAATTACTGTCTCGCGAGAAACTCGCAGATCATACTGTCGCTACTTATCGCAGGGATGTTTACACATGAGAACTAATGGATGTCGCGAAAACTTTGACAATCAATGTAGTATCATGCCGAGAAGACGCGTCCGTCTAGCAGCTGCAATAACAATTTTGTTATTGCAGCTGATTTTGAGACGACATGAAGCTGGTGCTTACCATAATTTATTGAATATGCTCAACAATATTTCAATTTTGTTTGTATGACCGCAGTCGATTTAGAAGTGTTATTACTAAAAATTGGGCATGTTATAAAAAAACGAGAAACTCATTTCCGAGATTCGATATCACCGAAGGAAAGGCTTCTTTTGACGCTGCGATTTTTAGCCTCCGGTATGTAAATATTCCGACTCGAAAAAAAATATAGCCAAATTTAGGACCTCCTGTTCTCAATTAGCCTGTATTTTTTTAATGAATTTTATTTTATTTGAAAACTTTCACAGGATAATATTTATTTTGAAGCGCACTGACATCTTTTTGTAACTATATTTGGTGAACATTTGTCTTTTTTTTCAGGGGATTCCTACCATTCATTGATGTATTTATTTAGAATTCCCGTATGCACTATATCAAACATTGTTCCTGAAGTATGCAAGGCTTTGTACAATACTCTCCACGAGGAATGTTTAAAAGTAAGTAAAAACAAGTGTTTTAACTTACTTTTAAACATTTTTCAACAATAAGCTGTCGCGAGTGCAAGAAATATACGGAACTAAACGGATAAGCTACGAGAACTGTCACGAGATGACGCAAACACGTTTAGGCCGTGTTTACACCTGCAAGTAAACTTCCGCGAGAAATGTCCGACAGTCTGTCCGACAGCAACTTGCAAATGTAAATTACATAGCAAGTACGCTCGCGACAGTTTGCCAGTCATTTCCTGCGAGTTGTCGCACAAGCAATTAATAACATGTCTAAACGTGTTTGCGTCATCTCGTGACAGTTCTCGTAGCTTATCCGTTTAGTTCCGTATATTTCTTGCACTCGCGACAGTTTATTGTTGAAAAATGTTTAAAAGTAAGTTAAAACACTTGTTTTTACTTACTTTTAAACATTCCTCGTGGAGAGTATTGTAAAAAGCCTTGCATACTTCAGGAACAATGTTTGATATAGTGCATACGGGAATTCTAAATAAATACATCAATGAATGGTAGGAATCCCCTGAAAAAAAAGACAAATGTTCACCAAATATATTTACAAAAAGATGTCAGTGCGCTTCAAAATAAATATTATCCTGCGAAAGTTTTCAAATAAAATAAAATTCGTTAAAAAAATACAGCCTAATTGAGAACAGGAGATCCTAAATTTGGCTATTTTTTTTTTCGAGTCGGAATATATACATACCGGAGGCTAAAAATCGCAGCGTCAAAAGAAGCCTTTCCTTCGGTGATATCGAATCTCGGAAATGAGTTTCTCGTTTTTTTATAACATGCCCAATTTTTAGTAATAACACTTCTAAATCGACTGCGGTCATAAAAACAAAATTGAAATATTGTTGAGCATCTTCTATCCGTAGTTACGACATGAAGCTGGTGCTTACCATAATTTATTGAAGAATTATGGTAAGCACTAGCTTCATGTCGTCTCAAAATCCACTGTCGAACCCGAGTAGATCTTTTTTTATTCCTTCATAACAAAATTGTTATTGCAGCTGCTAGACGGACGCGTCTTCTCGGCATGATACTACATTGATTGTCATAGTTTTCGCGACATCCATTAGTTCTCATGTGTAAACATCCCTGCGATAAGTAGCGACAGTATGATCTGCGAGTTTCTCGCGAGACAGTAATTGCATGTATAAATTGCAGGAATTGATATTATATGTAAACGTTATTGCAAGAAACTCGTGCAAGACTTGCGCGAGTTTACTTGCAGGTGAAAACACGGCCTTAGACATGTTATTAATTGCTTGTGCGACAACTCGCAGGAAATGACTGGCAAACTGTCGCGAGCGTACTTGCTATGTAGTTTACATTTGCAAGTTGCTGTCGGACAGACTGTCGGACATTTCTCGCGGAAGTTTACTTGCAGGTGAAAACACGGCCTTAAACTAAGTGAACTACTGATTGAGTGAAAAGTTTATTTAGGGAAGTAGTTCATTTCTTCCAATCGTTCGCAAACAGCCCATGTCTAGAGTCGATTGGTGTAGTGACTGAACGATGGACTACTGTGATGGGTGTTGTGGATTATGTCTAAGGCCGTGTTTTCACCTGCAAGTAAACTCGCGCAAGTCTTGCACGAGTTTCTTGCAATAACGTTTACATATAATATCAATTCCTGCAATTTATACCTGCAATTACTGTCTCGCGAGAAACTCGCAGATCATACTGTCGCTACTTATCGCAGGGATGTTTACACATGAGAACTAATGGATGTCGCGAAAACTATGACAATCAATGTAGTATCATGCCGAGAAGACGCGTCCGTCTAGCAGCTGCATTAACAATTTTGTTATCAAGGAATAAAAAAAGATCTACTTGGGTTCGACAGTGGATTTTGAGACGACATGAAGCTGGTGCTTACCATAACTTATTGAAGGAACTACAGATAGAACATGCTCAACAATATTTCAATTTTGTTCGTATGGCCGCAGTCGATTGAGAAGTGTTATTACTAAAAGTTGGGCATGTTATAAAAAAACGAGAAACTAATTTCCGAGATTCGATATCACCGAAGGAAAGGCTTCTTTTGACGCTGCGATTTTTAGCCTACGGTATGTATATATTCCGACGCAAAAAAAAATAAAGCCAAAAGTACCTCCTGTTCTCAATTAGGCTGTATTTTTTTAATGAATTTTATTTTATTTGAAAACTTTCACAGGATAATATTTATTTTGAAGCGCACTGACATCTTTTTGTAACTATATTTGGTGAACATTTGTCTTTTTTTTTTCAGGGGATTCCTACCATTCATTGATGTATTTATTTAGAATTCCCGTATGCACTATATCAAACATTATTCCTGAAGTATGCAAGGCTTTGTACAATACTCTCCACGAGGAATGTTTAAAAGTAAATAAAAACAGGTGTTTTAACTTACTTTTAAACATTTTTCAACAATAAACTGTCGCGAGTGCAAGAAATATACGGAACTAAACGGATAAGCTACGAGAACTGTCACGAGATGACGCAAACACGTTTAGACATGTTATTAATTGCTTGTGCGACAACTCGCAGGAAATGACTGGCAAACTGTCGCGAGCGTACTTGCTATGTAATTTACATTTGCAAGTCGCTGTCGGACAGACTGTCGGAAATTTCGCGCGGAAGTTTACTTGCAGGTGAAAACACGGCCTAAGTAGTCTGTGTTGCGTATTCGATTCCCGCATGGAATATTTGTATGAACTATAGCGAACTTTCCTGTACTGACTTATTGACTCAACTATGGCGCTGTCTCTGTCGTTCCAGATTGCATCTATGTACGCGTTTCATTCGCCAGTTAATTTGTTTACTTTATTTCTCAAGTTACGCGCGCCTGTCGCTCGCTCTACAAGTGACACATCGACAGATCGCAGCGATTTCAATACTATAGTTTTGGTTTCGATTCGACTAGATTTTTACAACTAATTTTTGCACGGCTAGTTGCTAGACATTTTATCTATTACATGTCTATGGTGTAAATGCCCCCTAACTTACGGAGATAAGGTCCTTAGCTGTTATGCACTGTTTTAACCGTATAGTTCGGTACCGGGTCCTAAAGGACCCGAACACATAGACCTACGCCGGCTCAGTAGCGGGTCCTAAAGGGGCAGACGTTGAAGTCATACGACATCCTCATTTTAAATTAAAAAATAATAATATTCTGAACGTTAAATCCTATGAGTGCGCATTAATTAGGAATGTTAAATAAAAATCTGATTTGTTCACGCCATTAAAACTTTTACATTTAGCGCGCATTTTCTTAATTTACCATAACAAAATCCAGAAGACTAAATACGATCGTCGCCATTTTGATGGCAGTGCTGGGTTGGGCTAAAAATCATAAAAAATGTGGTTTCGGGACATCTAAGGGATCATTATAGGAGGGATGAATAACTCGTCATTTAGTATTGTAACGAATTCATACATTATTCAACATAAATTAGCAGTGGTAATGAAGAATTTGATATCTGAAGTCGAAGTTTCGCGCCACTCGTGTTTGTTTACATTTTTATTTTTCACTTGGATCACACACATGCGTTTATACTCAATAACAATTACGATAAAAATCATGTCAAATATTATAAATAACGTAAAAAAGCCCAGATCTTAGCGTAATTCTCTAATACAGAGCCAATAACACGTATTTTTCATTACCACTACTCAATTTGTATTCATAATTGACAACCATGCTTATTTTTTTTAATCGTAATGATGTGTGAAAGCGAGTATTCTAATCGATTCCATAATTGAATTTTTCGTCAACTCGAATGAAAAAAAATAAGGAATTGAAGAAAACGATTAATAAAAATTAAAATAAATTGGTTTTAAGCTTAGAATACAATTATTAATTGTTATAATATTATTTAAAGCTTTTATAATAATTTTACGTACATTGTAATTCCCAAAAAACAATAATAGACAAAAGAACAATGTCAGTAATAAATGTTTGAATGCGCGCCAATTATTAATTCCAAAAACTGGATTTGGAATGCGCTCGCTGTGGTACTCGCTATTCAAAATAATAAATTTTAATTTATTAGCTAATTTTTAATGTACATTTTGTTTTGTACAATAATATAATTAAGGTTGAATGAATATGGAATGCCTTGGATCTTGATAGGCTTATTAGAAATGAGTTTGTTTCCCACCAAATAAAAGATAGATAAGTAAATTATTATATTTTAAAAATTGTTTCGTAACATTGGTTTGGCCATGTTAAGTATAGACGCCAGCACATCAACCTACCTCAATCTGTAAAATTTCTTCAATCGATTTTCAACCTTATCACAATAGTGGAAGGTTAATATTAGATTGGTAAATTTTGACAGATTTGGGTAGGTTGATCTGCCGCCGTGCGTACAGATATTTAATCGTCATTATTGACACCAGTATAATAATATTTTTATATAGTTATTTGTTAAGGATACTTTAGCCGTGATGCAGTTCGCGACTGAACTCCAGTAAAACACACTGTTATAAGTTAAAAAAAACCTTTGAATGATTCTCTCCCTGGGTGGAGCGGAAGGAGATGTCAGACTATTACTTACTTAAAACCACCCTGCTCCTTCATATGCCTTTTACGTTCTAGGACCGCAGTACCCTTTTAATGATTTTAATACAATTCCGTTAGCCACTATTTTGTCCTCGTCAGTTCGCTGATAGTTCCTTAAAGCCCGCTTGGAACACGACGCGCATTCGTCTCGGGCCTAGTCCTTGATCGGACGGTGAGTTACCCTATACTCGCCGTTCGCAAGCCCGCACCTACAATCGCAAAAATTAAGTCTGCGTCTTTAGATTTTTGCTGGTCAGGAATAGAGCTTGTAAATGAAAAAAAAGAACGTGCTATATTTTTATATTATTTGATAGTGTCGCTGTTAAGGATCAAATTCGTAATGATATACGACAAAAAACAGTAAAGTGATATAAATTTGGTAAAATATGAACTAATATTATACAAACAATAATTTAGGCATCGTACGCAGATCAAAATCAAAATTCGCGCCAATTCATTCAAAGTTCGAATTTCAAAAATTTCGTTATTGTATTTGTACCGCGAACTAAAAAAAATTGAAATGAGAACACGATGTTGTGAACATGTAGTAAGTTACGGCCATCGACTAAAGTTTGAATCGATTTATTAGAGAAACCCTTTTACTTTATGTTTGTCGCATGTAATTACTTCACAGAACATTAATGGTTTGATTACTGGAAATTGATATTTCAAAAATTTAATTTTATGCAATTTAATTTACATTTTTTATCAAAATCGGCCACGAGACTTCTTTCAGTATTTTTCGCAATTCCTCATAGTTTCGAATTTAGCCATCCACGGCGCGTTGGAAATTTAAACTGTTTATTTGCTGCAACTGCAAGGAATCATTCGGAAGTACTCCCATATCTCTCTCTCCAGCATTTGATCCGAACCCGGTGTTTGTCTTTTCACATTGTTAAGATTCGTTTTATAAAGTGAAATAATCAGATAAAATGAAATTAAATAAAGAAGACACAAAATGGGTAAAACTATATGGTTGAATTTAAATTTAAAAGACAAACACGTTTGGCCTCCAATGAAACATCAATATTTATTTCTATCCCAATTATTAAATTAAAAAATTAAATTATTTATTGCGTACCTAGTAAAAAAATCATGTCGACGCCTACCCAACGAAACAATATTTTCAAAACGAAATAATACTTGAAATATTATACCAAAGAGTCTACAGATTCCGTTCCATAGATTTATTGCATGGAGTAAACCTTCTCTAGTCAAATAAGCAGATAAATCGGTCCATGACTTTGTAATACTTTTTTTCCATGTTCGATTATATTGCGAGTATCGATTAGGCTGAATGAACCTTTTCAATCGTTATATGAACATTGGGATTGCGGTCAGCACTAAGAAGTGTCATGTTGCAACATAGTTTTTGGTAATTTTTATCAAGTCTTTGATCGTTATTATTTATGAAATTATGTATGAACATTGGCAATCTAATAATGCATGTAGTAAGTTACTTCATTTATTTCACTGTTTAACCATTTTTTATCACGTGAGAAGCTTGTTTATGTACATATTTTCAGCACATCTAAATTACATAGTTTTTGGAACGACATAGCATTTTGTATGTTACACACATTTTACAGTGGAATGACGCAGTTTTAGTGATCTCAACACGTTCTTGAAGATATTGCTCATAAACTTATCGTATGAAATAACTGTAGTAACATATTTTTGATAAAAAAATCGAATGCTGAAAATTGACAAAAATCTTCAATATTATCTCAAATTTCGAATCACCCGGTCGACTCAGCTGATGTGTCATGTGTCAAAATGTTGTCGTGCAGAGTGGTTAATGTCAGCAGTGATGCAATGACAAACTATTTTTTAACTTCCTCTCGAACTTGCTTTACACTTGTTTTTATTTACAGTTCAAATTAATTTATTAACATTATTTATTAGTGGTTAGCTACATTACTCTAGTGTTATCATGACGTTATTGATTCCAACATAAATAATACTGCAGCTTTTACTTAATGTAATTTAAACTTTATCTAAGCAACAACAAGTTCTAAACTACTATAGTGAACAAGCAATGTTTACCTATAATATCATTGTTATCAAGTCTGTGATTAAAGATAGGTTAGTAAAATAATTCAAATATTCATCAAATTTTTCAATCGGGTAATAATAATAAGTATAACCTTGGCACATAGCAGAATAATTGAGACATAACTTTCCTTAAAATAACCCTCTGAACCTGCTCTTTTTATTTTTTCCAGATAAAAGAAAAATGGAACAAATTCACGTTTATAGTATGTATATGTTACTTGCTGTTATAGTTACAATTGGTAAGTATTTTATTTAAAACAAAAGA
Organism: Agrotis puta; assembly: GCA_943136025.2. Lineage (NCBI taxonomy): Eukaryota > Metazoa > Arthropoda > Insecta > Lepidoptera > Noctuidae > Agrotis > Agrotis puta. The sequence continues at coordinate 16,524,548 of OW964184.2, read as the reverse complement.
TTTTCTTATTCTTTGTTTTTGTAACTATAAAATAATACTTACCAATATTATAAATGCCATAATATTGGTAGATGGATTCATAAATAAACAACACAATAATTGTCCCGTCTAATAATTATGACAAACTGAACGAAAACTAACTATCACATTCAAACTAGACAGAAAAATGTTTTATTTACGTGTTTAAAAATAATTTTAATTTGAATCTCACATTTACTGTAATAAAAGTAAGAAGGCATTCTGTCCATCATTGTCATTCTACTTTTGCATATCTCAATTATTTATTTTGGTTCTCGGTCACTTTCTTGATAGGCACACAAAGTACATTCATTGTTTCTTTGTCCTTCCAGTTTCTAGCTATACTTTATAAATATGATTGTCTGAGGATATATAAATGTAACATGACTAACATTGATACACAGTTATACTGACAAAAATCAAAGAATCAAAAAAAAGGACACAAGTTATGAGTGACTAAACACAAATTGGAACTTACACAGACTACATAAAGTAGTTTTTTAAACGCCAGCAACACAGGTTATGTAATGTTTCTAATACGGAGACGCAATACCAATTTCAGTCTATGCACATTTTCAAAAATGTGCATTAGGTTATTTAGGCGGATGTTTTTGAGATGCTTAGTATGTGCTTTTGTTTTGTTATCAATGCATGACTAATACCATTTCATGAGTATGCAGTACATAAATGGTGTCATCATACCTATTCCTATTAAATAATACATAGTAACAGTAACTTAAGTTCACTATTAAATAAATCTGGTATTACGAAGTTGAAATCAAGAATATTAATAAAAATTATAAATTGCCTCTAAGAAAGGCCATTTAAGCACAAGCAAAAAGAATCATTTTCAAGACTCCTTTGAGTATTTCATCTTTTTAGGGTTCTGTAGCCAAATTGCAAAAAACAGAATCCTTATAGATTCGTCATGTCTGTCTGTCCGTATGTCACAGCCACTTGTCATCGAAAGTATAAGAGTGTTCCTGTTGAAACTTGAAAAAAAAATTTTGGTTTTCCCCATACTTAGAAATGATATTCAAAAAAAAATTTGACACCAAACCCGTACGTGTGGGGTATCTATGGATAGGTCTTTAGAAATGATATTGATTTGGCTATCACCAGGCTGTATCTCATAAACCGTGATAGTTAGACAGTTGTTTGATGTATTTCTGTTGCTGCTGTAATAATAAATATTTAAGGGGGCGCCCATACAACAGGCGTGATTCTTTTGCAATTTTTATAGATAATAAAGATAACGGAACCTTTCGTGCGCTAGTCAACTTGCACTTTACATTTTAATTTCCTACTTGGAAAATATTATAAAACTATTGTATTGTATTGTATAACGGGCTGGTACCCGCAACTAAACGTCAAATGCGCGTATTTTGCGTATTATAAAACTAAATAAACTAATCTTGAAAATGAAAAAAGCTCACTAATTGTATTTGAATTAATTTTTATTGATTCTTTCGATTTTCGGAGGCTCCTAACAATAGTGGGTTGATTGTTGAGATATTTGTTCAAGCACCTTAAGTTACTGGCTATAACTAGCTGTATAGGTGCAAGCAATTATTTATATGAACTAAAAGGCCGTTAAGCCACAGTTGCTCGTTTTTCACTTTTTAATGTAGTCTTATACAACTTTCGATGCTCTATCTTTTGGTCTAAGAATCTTTTTTCTATGATTAATAGTTTAGGAGATACAGGAAGATTGCTGTGCAGTTATATTACATAAAATGCATAATTAAAATTAGAAAATGAATTTAAATAAATTTAAATAAATATAAATGAATTAAACATATAACATATTGTGCAATAACACTATGCCTACATATGTAATTTGCAGCCTTGTTCCTAGATAGCATACTTTTCAAGAGACATCAATTCACAATTTTAGCGTTTTCTCGAAAACTACTTTTTGCACTTAACGGCCTTTTAGTTAGAGGACGGCAGAATTACAATTAAGCTCATTGTGACTATTCCTTGTTTTAGGGTCACAAGTGTTCTACCCAGATGATAAGATTGATAAGTACCAATGGTTGTTTAATATTAGTAAGTATAAATTAAATATTATGTAAAACTCATAAGTAGGTATCGAGATTTAGGAATTTAGTTTAGAATTAGTAGTATAATGTAACGGGCACAGTGGCTGAGTGATGTATTTATTCTTGTAGGTATAATCTACTAGTAGTTGTTCCAGATCTGAGTCACAGTAAACATATGATGTGTCTGAGTGGTTGTGCATGTGAGTTTAAGGTTTGACATCTTATATTTCTCTCACTCGCATTGTGGGACAATATTAAAAAAAAAACACTAGACGTCAATCTGCGTTTGTAATTAAAACTACCTACCTATTTCAATACAATACATTACTGCCATACATTTCAATAAACTGTGTTTATTTCCAGTGCGATACATCGTTTATATCCTAACAATACAAGGAGTAAAAGTCTTATTCACAATGTTTTACGATATTATACACAAAAGAATGAAAACTGACCGGCTGAAGATAACCAACTGGCTTCCAGTAATGTACGTCGCGTGTATTGCCATTTTAATTAACAACAACCAGAGGTTCATTACTGAAGATTTTCCTCTGATTTTTATTGCTTACTTGATTGTGGAGTATCCAGAAACTGTGAGTTTATTTACCTACTTATTTTTGTCTGTGTGAAACTGTCAATCACAAATTCCATATTCAATAATTTATTTTATTTATGAATTTTTTGTAAGTACCTACATATTTTGTTACATTTTAAAAATAAATCTTATAAAAAAGTTAATAGTTAATAAGTGTCCAAGAGTACTGCCGCGCAATAAGAGCCTCACATGGAGGCTCGTCACATTAAATCTTATTTTGTCATAATTATTAGACAAGTCAAGCTTTATTACTTCTCGACATTTCAGATGGAGAAAACTGAATCTTCCATAAACTACGGAGTGGGGATGGCTTGCAACTTTTACGAGGGTTACCTGATGCATGTGATTCCGTCAGACGGAAGCAAGTTTGGCGGCTTGGTGCAGAATATCCACGCCTTCGAATCCCGCGAGGGGGTCGTGGTACCTGTAAAGAAGCTCTTCATCGTCATCACCAAGTCAATGTACAGTCCTCCCGATCTAGAACAGTTCAATAAGACTAACAGAGATGACCTTCCGAAGCTGGAAGCTTGTTCGGTGAGAATCGGTGATTTTACTCAGGTTCGTCGCGTATATATTGATATTGTAATATGTGTCTACTTCATTGTCAATGGCACACAGTTATTATGGGGTTAGTTCGTGATTGTCCTCCTATCCATAATTCAAACATATTTATAGTGTCGTGCGACATCAGCAGCTTGCGATTTTCGTTCTTGCTTCGTATTGTCCGTCATGTCGTTTGTATACTGTCTAGTCATAATTATCTTGTTTCGCAAAATTCATCTGTCGTTCCTTGCTCTTCCACACTCTCATAACTTTTCCATAATCCAAATCACATTTCATCACATACAAGTTTCTTATTTCGTTTTACTTCTCATCATGACAATCTATTTCACGCCACTCCTATTTTGGGTTCAGGTAAGGTCTAATTGCAACAGACTCTCCCAAAAGTGGGATGTCACTCATAGTCACATGCATTGAATTACGGTCTCCCAAACCATTCAGTTCCTGGAAATAAAAACAGTAGGCAGGCAGTAAAAAGGTTAAGTTCTTGTAATGTTGACTCCCCAGGAGCCTACTCCGTGGGAGGTGGCTGCTGACGATGATCTGTTCCAGTCGCTGGACGACGTGGAGAAGGACATCGCGGGTGTGAAGTCCCGCAGCTACAAGAACAGCGCCTACCGCATCTACCGGCCGCACGGCCCGCCCGTGTCGCTGGTGGCCGAGTGCGCCACGCCGCTGCACACGCTCTACAAGGTCATCGAGAATAGAGAGCTGTATGAAGGTCAGCTAACTCCCGTCCATTTATTTATCCCGGACAACAGCAACTTAATGTTACGATTCAACCAAAATAGTGCGCGGTTCGTTTGTACCCGCATTTCAGCAGAGCGCGTACTAAACTGGTTACGCATTTAGCCTCTGTGTCCACCGGCAAGGCTGTGCGTAACTTTTGTTCGCGCGCAGTGCAGTACATTTATACGCGAACATTTTCACTGAACTAATTTTAGCTATATGCGCGCACAATCAACGAATCCACTGGTCACTTGTGCGCGCACAAAACTATCCAGGTGTGCGCGCACAAAACTATCCAGGTGTGCGCGGACATTTTTAGAATGTTCGCGGACAATTTGTTCGTGTTTGCTTGAGAAGGAGTTGACTAAAGCGAACATACAGGGTGTCCCAAAACTCAACGTCAAGCCGAAACGGGGTGACAGGATTGATCATAACCATCACGAGAAAAATCTGAAAAAAAATCTAACCCGTGCAGTTTGAAAATTATGGGCATTTTAAGAAAAACCTAGAAATGTGATCAAACTGTACCATTTTTCGGTTATTGTGGTTATTCTTTTTTATTTTTGTTCATTTGAACTTTGGAAACGTAATCCTAAATAACATTTCTAGAATCCCAATAAAAAATAATGACACAATTGCCTCAAGTTTCCGAGAATTGAGACTATTTGTTAAACTACGAATTTAAAATTTTCTAGATTCGTCGACTTTGACAGGCCCTCCTATAAAAAAAATGTACTAGAGTGCCTTGGCAAGTGGCATTAAAAGTTGGCGCATTTAATCAGAATTCTAAAATGGTACAATACTTGTTAGTTCCATACAATAGAAAAGAGTAAAAAAATTAAAACCTCAAGTAACCCGATTTTTGCTATCACATTTTACTCAGTTAAAATGTTTTTAATTCGCACAAGCTGTAGGTAGGTTCTTAATTTTAAGACAGAATGATGAGAGAGATGGATAATGGGTATGTTTGTCATGAGTGAGCGAGACAGATAGTGACGCCACTTTTACCAAAGTGAAAAAAAGTTAGTAAAATAATTAGGTTTGTTGGACTAAAAGTCAGATAGAGAAAAAACATTTTTATTACAATAAATGTTCAAATTGTTTACCATCAGCCTCAATACAAGCCCTACATCTTCTTAAAAAAGATCTACTTATAAGTCGGGCATATCTTCGAGAGTTGATCGCCTCAGCTGCTTGAGAAATGCGTTCACGCAGGTCGGCTACGTGATCAATGGGCTTTGAGTAAACTTTTTCTTTGAGAACTCCCCAATAGAAAAAATCCAGGGGATTTAAATCTGGTGAACGGGCGGGCCACAAGATAGTGCCTGAACGTCCAATCCACCTTCCCGGATATTCCTGGTCAAGGAAATCTCTTACTTGCACTGCGAAATGCGTACCCATACCCATTATCCATCTCTCTCATCATTTTGTCTTAAAATTAAGAACCTACCTACAGCTTGTGCGAATTAAAAACATTTTAACTGAGTAAAATGTGATAGCAAAAATCGGGTTACTTGAGGTTTTAATTTTTTTACTCTTTTCTATTGTATGGAACTAACAAGTATTGTACCACCAGTCTCGATACGGCGTTCGTGCGAGGAGGTCATTAGCTAATTACCCAAGCCGCGCGCGCAGTTCCACGTTGTTGTTATTATCGGTGCGTAACCGCGTTAGCTAGTGCCTACGTGTATATAGGTATATACCGATGGGTGAACTCGCTGCGTACAATAACTAAGTTATGTGGTCTTTAGTTTTTCGCGATGAATGAAACTAAGAAAGACCATGTGTATGCAACGTGTGAAGCGAATACTATACCGAGCAGCAGTCCGTGGAGTGATCTAGTAGTACGAGATTTGGATGTGACACAATACCAGGAAGAAGATAATATACAAATGGAGGGCGAGACCAGATTGGAGAAGAGGAAAGGAGATGACGATGGGACCGAATGGACTGAGGTGAAACCTAAGGAAAGAAAGAAATACAAACCGGAAATAGATAAAATAGAGATATACATATCACACAGTGAACAATTGCCTAAACAATTTGCTCTGGCTAGATTATTTAAAGATAACGGTATTACCGATATATTAAGGGTGAAATTTATAAATCCATACAAAGTTCGTCTCGACATACAGAACGAAGTCAGTGCAGAGAGATTAGAGAACTGTAAACAACTACTTGAGAAGGGTTGGCGTATACAGCGGGCTATGGAAAAAAGTCTATCTTATGGTGTTATAAGAGATGTAGATTTAGATTTAACAGACGAAGAGATTCAAAATACAATAGCGTGTTCTAAACCAGCCGAATTATTGTCAATATTTCGACTTAACCGTCGTAATTCGAAAGAAGGCTGGACACGAAGTGAAGCCGTCCGTTTATGTTTTAAAGGCTCCTTTATACCTCCGTATATATCTGTAGATGGATTAAGAATTAAAGTGGAACCATACATCTTTCCTGTTTCACAGTGCACACAGTGCTGGAAGCTGGGTCACCCAGCCAAAAAATGCCCATCAAACAAAATTACATGCCCAAAATGCGGAGATAACCATGCTAACTGTGAGACTACTTCATTTAGATGTGTCAATTGTGACGGTGCACACATGGCTTTGTACAAAGGTTGCCCTGCATTTCTCAAAGAAAAAAGATTAAGAGACATTATGGCGGAGTTTAATTGCACGTATAGAAAGGCCCTCACGATATATGTAACACCAAATTCACCAACAGATGTCGCTCCTAAGATATCATACAACAAACCGTTCTCTGCGTTAGGGTCAAAACCCCCGTTAGTGAAAGATACAACATCGTCGCAACGTGAATCTACTCCGTACGCGGAAATTATAACAACAAAAGCACAGATACACAAAGGAGACCAGTCCAAACAAACATCACAAACACCATCTAAAAAACAAAGGAAACGTAGGGGTGCTACTTCAAACCGATCTGAATATGATTGTTTTATAAATCCAGAGTCAAAGGATATCAATAAATCAGAGGTGTATTTGGAAGAAGGTGAAGAAAAGACAGAAAGAGAAGTGAAATTTAGTGAATTAATTAAAAGACTGAAGGAAATAATATTTTTGAAAAATACACCTATTCTAACTAAGATTACAAGTATTATGAAGCGTTGCATTGAATGGATAATACTAGTTGTGGTAGATAATATTTCCGATTGGCCTATAATTAAACACACATTAGATTTTATTTTCCATAAATCATGATTAATAACAAGAAAAACATAAAAATGAATATACTTCAATGGAACGCGCAGAGTTTAAGGCCAAAGCTAGTTACATTTGAAAATATGCTATTACAGGAGAAGGTCCACATTGCTGCCGTTAGTGAAACCTGGTTAGAGCGTGATAGCCATTTTAATGTGACAAATTATAATATTTACCGCAAGGATAGGGATGATGGTTATGGTGGAGTTGCTTTATTTGTCCATCGGTCAATTCATTCATGTATTTGTGATGTTCAATCCGCAAACCAGGGTATTGAACTTTTGTGTGTTAAAGTAGTCAATTGCAGTGAAATCGAACATATTATTGCCGTATATTGCGCACCATCTGTGCGTACCAACCAACAAGATTGGGATTCAGTTTTTTCCTTATTTAACAAAAAAAGTTTAATCTTGGGAGATTTTAACGGACAACACACCAACTGGTCTTACAAAACGGATTTGAGAGGCTCTCAAATCTGCGATGCTATTTTAGACAATGGATATGTAACCCTGAATGATGGCAAATCCACCCGTATTAGATTAGTTAATAACCAACTTCAACAATCTACGCCCGACATAACATTAGTTTCCTCTGATTTAGCTCTGTCATTTAACTGGAGCGTTATGAATGAAACCCTTGGAAGCGACCACTTAATGATAAGAGTTACCACCAATTTCAATGAGACACCTAATAATAATAATTATCGACGTAACTTTAAAAACGCAGACTGGGATAGTTACAAAAGCCTACTCGACAAATTATTTACTAATTTTGTACTGTCAGGTAATCTTCAAACTGACTACGACCTCTTTATCGATAACATAAACATAGCAGCAGATGTTCACATTCCTTACATAAAATTTAATATGGACCCTAATAAAGTTTTTATCCCCAAACCTTATTGGAATGCAGACTTATCCAAATCAGTGGCAAAACGTAGATTAGCTCTTTCAATCTTTAGACGTAATCCTACCCCAAATAACTTATCACTTCTCAATAAAAACATACGTGAGTCAAAGAAGTTAATACGCAAAGCAAGGGATAAAGGTTGGAAAGATTTTTGTTCAACATTAGATGGAACAACCTCACAAAGTCACATGTGGCATAAAATGAAATGGTTTAAAGGTCGTAGAAGTGCTAGACAACACGTTGATGGTGAGCGAACCAGTAATCTACTTCGCAGCTTAACTCCCGACTACGTATCTCCTTGCGACCTGACTTTTGTCTCTCACAACTCAAAATTAGAAATGACAATTACCAGTCAAGAACTTAATTGCTGCGTTCGTCCCAAGGACACGTCACCCGGTTGTGACAATATTTCGTACTCGATGATTAAATATCTCCCCGAGAACGGCAAATCTATTTTGTTATTGCTGTATAATGGCTGTCTGTCAACTGGCTTTGTACCCTATCAGTGGCGTGACATTGCAATTATTCCAATACCGAAGCCTGGGCGCGATCCGCAGACTTATTCCGCTCTCAGACCGATTTCAATGTTATCGTGTTTGTGCAAAATATTCCATAGCATTTTAAATAATCGATTGGAATGGTTCATTGAAAAAAATAACATCTTATCGCCATATACTACAGGGTTTAGAAAGAGTCGTTCAACAATGGACAATCTGGTTGATTTAGTCTCTCATATTCAAACTGGTTTCACAGAAAATAAGATAACAGTAGCATGCTTTATTGACATAGAAAACGCATATAACAACGTTAATATCATTTCATTATTGCAAAAAATGGACTCAATTGGGGTGGGAGCTAAAATTTGTAATTATTTGTGGTATTTTTTGAAAGAAAGAAAGTTGAAGGTTTTAATAGATAATGTTAACACGTGTCGAAGTACTGACCGGGGATTAGCCCAAGGTGACCCTTTGTCGCCATTGCTTTTTAACATAGTAACTTCAAATATGTGTGAAACTATTATGAGCAGTGGAGTTAAGATATCCCAGTACGCGGACGATTTGGTTCTTTATTCAGTAATAAATAAAAACATTCAAGAAGGCATTAATCTCATACAAAATTCATTAAATAACTTAGTTAAATTCCTTTCCAACATAGGATTAGAAATATCATCGTCAAAAAGTAAAGTATGCGTTTTTAAAAGAGGTTATAAAAGAGAATGTATTAATCTGTTAGTAAATGATATGGCGCTTCAAGTGGTAGATAATATAAAATACTTAGGATTGTGGCTAGACCGCTCGCTCAGTTGGAGAAAACATATTGGGGAACTATCCGGAAAATGTATGAAATCTTTGAGAATTTTTCAAGTTCTTGCTGGGGCCGGGTGGGGCGTACATCCATATTACTTGAGGCTGTTATATATTTCTATCATTCGTTCGAGACTGGACTATGGCAACTTCTTGTATGATACCGGGAATAAGTGTAGCTTAGTTAAACTAGACAGAATTCAAAATCAGTGTATGCGCGTCATTGGTGGCTTTGTAAGGACTACTGCAATACATGTGATGGAAGGTGAACTTCATCTTCAACCTTTAAGTGTACGTAGGTACTTCCTAGCCGGCAAATATTGGTTGAAGATGAATTCGTTCCGGGGTAGTGAAATATTCCCGTTGATAAGCGAGCTTGCCGAGTCATGCGAGAGTTTATATTGGGGGCGTAAGAAAAAACCACTATTAGTGACGGTACACCAGCTATTAATCGAGTATCCTATGCTTTCATCGCAGATTTTGGAAAGATTTTCTTTGCACACATGGGTTAGCAATGTGGACTTAACCAGTGTAGTAAAAACTTCTATAAAAGTCATAGACAAACCGAAACATCAGTATAGATGTAGCAACTTACTTGAAATTTGTAATCGATACCTAAATGATAATTATTTACATTTTTACGCAATCTATACCGATGGGTCACAGGAAGGTAACGAGTCGGGATGGGCTGTTTTTGATCCGCAAACGAAGTCGTCTCTAAAGTTCAGATCACGTACTAAAATGTCAATAATGAACGTTGAACTACAAGCGATCTCAGAAGCTATTTCATACATCAAGTCATTCGATTCAGGAAACTATGTAATACTGACTGACTCTAGAAGTGCTCTGCAACACCTGGCTCGATGCACCTCGAATTGTCGAGGCGCACCGATAGCCTACAAAATTTTGGAATCCATCAGTAACGTTCAAGACAAAAGAATTGTCCTTCAATGGGTGCCATCCCATATTGGTTTGTATGGCAATGAGGAAGTAGATCGTTTGGCAAAAGAGTCTATTACAGATGGAATGCTGGTTGAATGCCTACCATTATTCAGTGACCTCTTGTACCTAGTTCGCGGTCAGTGTTTAAAACTATGGAAAGAATACTTTGATGAGAGGTCACTGCATAAGGGAATTTGGTATAAAACTATACAACACAGTCTTTCCCGACTTCCTTGGTTTGTAGGCACAGATATACATCGGAAAGAGGTTGTTACTGCTTTTAGACTACGCTCGGGACACGTTCCGTTAAACAAATTCGCCTTCTTAATGAGAAAAAGTGACTCGCCCAATTGTTCTGAGTGTGAGACGACAGAGGATACCACTCACATTTTGGCGGAATGTGTCCGGAACGAGGTTGAGAGGAGGATGTATCTCTTAGAAAATAATTTTAACCACATAAATGTTGGCTTATATAACAGTATCTTAGCTGATCCCTTGTCCAGGGCAGCTAAAAAATTATACAAAATTGTGAATGTATGTATTGAACGTAGATAAAAATAGTATGTAACTATGAGGGTGGCATGGTCATCTTATTGATCAAACCCTCTATAAAAAATAAAGAGAAAAAAAAAAAAAAAAAAAAGTATTGTACCATTTTAGAATTCTGATTAAATGCGCCAACTTTTAATGCCACTTGCCAAGGCACTCTAGTACATTTTTTTTATAGGAGGGCCTGTCAAAGTCGACGAATCTTGAAAATTTTAAATTCGTAGTTTAACAAATAGTCTCAATTCTCGGAAACTTGAGGCAATTGTGTCATTATTTTTTATTGGGATTCTAGAAATGTTATTTAGGATTACGTTTCCAAAGTTCAAATGAACAAAAATAAAAAAGAATAACCACAATAACCGAAAAATGGTACAGTTTGATCAAATTTCTAGGTTTTTCTTAAAATGCCCATAATTTACAAACTGCATGGGATAGATTTTTTTTCAGATTTTTCTCGTGATGGTTATGATCAATCCTGTCACCCCGTTTCGGCTTGACGTTGAGTTTTGGGACACCCTGTATGTGCCGCACACCGATGGAATCACATTTAGGTGCAACCAGATCTAGCGACATATGACATGCTGAGCTTGAACTATGTCGTAGCCACGGGAGGAAGTAGTTGCGCAACTATATCCTCCCGTCCGAGCCTCAAGCCAAATTTAACTGCTCACAGTATAAAAGCGAACGGAAATGCAAGCTCGTGTTTACAGTAACGCAGTACGTTCACAGTGGTACACATTGTTTCAGCATGGTCACAGTGGCACACATTGTTTCAGACCTAGCCGAAGTGAACGTAGAGGAGGTGTGCCGCGACTTCTACACGACGCTGAGTAACATCCTCGCCAGGAGCTCGGAATGCAGGGACAGGGTCGAAATAGTTTTCTATGACGGTAAGTTTACATATTGCGAGGAAAAATGCACATTTGAAGACACATGTGACAATGATTAACCAACCTACCAACCTGCACTGGGCCCGCGTACACCTCTCCTTATGAAAGAGTGTAGGTCTAGCTGATGGATGGTTTGTCCCAGCAGTGGGAACACTGAATGTTGATTATGTATACTTAAGTGTGTTGTGGAAGTTTATGTTTATTTAACTGCAGTCTGTTACCTACCCTAATTTGTCAAATATTCCCAATCGAAATACAACTTTTTTTTAATTTTGAAAGAAAAAAAGAATTAAAAAACGTTGCCCCACATATATGGTTTTGCTCTTGCCTCTAATCTAGGTCAGAGGTGATAGAAACAAAGTCTACGATGGAGCTAGCTTACCTACAAGAAGAGAATCGGATTGGATGAGTTCGGAAACCGTGAGCTCCACTCCTTCTGATTTTGTGATAAAGTTAAAAATCTATCAAAGAGATTAGGTAGTCAGATTGGGCTAGGTTGCGTGTCTTTACCTAACTAAATGTGAAGAAAATGTTATTTAAAATCTTTTTTTTTTCGTTACAGATAAGGACCCACAATCAAACTTGGCCGATGTGTTGCTAAACAGAATACGTGAACTAGAACCAAAGTTTGAAGAGCTAATTAGTGTGAGGAGATAAAATTATAAACAACCCTAGTCGTTTTAAGTTTTTATAAATGTTAACATAATCATTTATTTGTTAATGCTTTATAAATCATTTCGTACAAAATATTGTGCCGGCTGAGGCTGCTAAATAGCTTGAATCAGTCAGTCAATCTTAGGTGTAATGAGCTAATTAGAAATAAAGACTGATTTGATATTAGGACCTTCTGCCCCCTAGCCAAACCTCACACGATAAACGCAAACGCTCAGTAGTCTTTAATAGATTTTCAACTTTATGTTCTTTGGTATAAAGTTGAAAACCTATTGGTGCGGGGTGGGGGGGGCTAGGACGTTATTTCGTTGAATCAATCGAGCTACTTATTTTAGTGTCCGACTGTTACGGTTCAGGTTCTTAAATAAAGTAGTCGTTTATTCAGTAAGAAGCCAACATTAAGTATTTCACAAAACTCACTCTCGTTTTGTCTCACTCTTTCTGGATAGAGGTTTCCTTCCATTTCTTCAGCGCATCTAGTGCCACAACTAGTATTTTATGCGCCCAGTGAGAGCTTCTATAACTGCGCCCTGGTTTGGGCAATCGTGGTCATGGTTTGGCCATTTCTGCGCCACGCCCTCCAGTTCTGATAGACCTATTCAGTTCCCCCCACCATGATTTCCATGGCATGCTGTGATAACTGATTTGCCTAATTTTTATGTCAGCTTTAATATAAATAGTAAAAATTAAGTTATGATTCCCGCCCAATAGCGGAAGTGTCGAATATTCTGATTTACGATTTCAGTCGGACACTAAATAAATAAACATAAAAATATTAATTATTGAATGTAACTTTGGCATCCAAAATCATAATAAACACTTGTACTATCTTTATTTTTGTAATGACTTCGTACCTTATTATTGTTTAGTAGGTACGCAAAATGTTTAAAAAGTTATGCGATCGTGATGACTATATTCTAGAAATATTAAAAAAATAAAAACTTAACAAAATCATATGTATTTGTTAATCATAAGTTTAATCATATGTAGGGCAGTAAGGGCAAATAATGTAAGCTTTAACTGTGCTTTTTAGCCCTTTACACCCGGGATGAAACGAGCGTGCGTTTAACTTTTAAAAAATTCTGGCGCCTTTATCACAAACACAGAAGGTTCATATTTGAAAAGAAACAGATAGGGGTAGGATGCTAATGGTGGCCTCTGTACAATAATATACAATTCTTTCGCCTGGCAGAATGATCGTCTTGTCTTTGGTCAACCACGTCATCAGAATGTATGATGAAGACGAAGACGTCAGCTTCGTCTTTATCATACATTCGCGAGGTTAGGTACTTCTAACAGAGTTCGTTTTTGTTAACGAAGTACTTTCATTTTAAATCTATACATTTATAAGTGAATTAATTACATTAAAAAAGAACCCCAACGCATAACAAAAAAGTAGATAACTTTGAAAAGGCTGAACTGATTTAGATAAAAACATGTTTAAAAACTATATCGTGCATACTAGAAAACCGCAATCAAATCGGTGCTCCCGTTATAGAGTTAAAGAAACAGCAGTATTTAATTAAATAAATAAATGGTTTATTGTTTCAAAGAAACATAGTCATGCAACACAAAAATTGAGGAAACCCCGTTAAGTTTTTTTACTCGTGATAGTGTTGCCTCGCCCTTCCCTTAGGCCATGCTATCCCCGAGTGGTGCCTCGGCGACAGCGGCGTACCGAAGGATGCCGAAGCATTCTTAAGGCTGCCGATACAGCAGCCTCAAGCATACCGAAGCGGTATTTTTGTTATTACGACCATATAAATATAATGGAAAGTCAGTCCTCAGTCGTGCCGATGCCGATAATGGGCGCCGGGCCTTAGCTTCTAAGATACCTAACAATGTTGTGACAAATATTAAACATTAGTAATTAGCACTCCTGTGTGTGTGACTGTGCTGGTGACAGATATTTACAAAAAAAAAACCATTCTACATAGGCCCGTAGATATAAAGCATGGACCGAACATTATGTGCATATTTGAATACTTTAGGAGAAAAACAAACTATCTGTCTCTTTTTCGTATGAAATACATAACGTGAAATATAAAGGAAATAGATAGATGGTTCTTTGATTGTTTTTCTTGTTGAAAAATTATTTGGATATATAAAGTTAGGCTCGGCTCGGCTAATGCTATTGGTTCGTTGATGCTCTCAACTGACCAGTGTCCTTGAGTCTTGAGTCAGTGACGTCAGTGTGACATTTTGACAGATGTCAAATCAAAAATGTTTTTTTTTCTCGATAAACAAATGTTTTGGAGAGCTACTTTTTGCAAAATTCTTAAATTATGACGACATTTTCAATGACAGTGATAAAATTATGTGCATACTGCAAACGGGAAGTAAATGTTCCACTTTTGTTTAACATGTAATTACTTATATAGGGATAATCATTGCTAGTAATTAACTTTAGTCCAAGTCAAAAAGTTTATTGATAGCAAAACTAAGGCTGTGTTCTAAGTGCGTCCTGTGCTGAAGTGTCTGGTGGAAATCTGGTGTATTAATGAAACTTAGTTAACAGGTATTAAATTTATTTCATTATAGTTAAATTACAGTAATTATTATTTTATTGAAACTTTTAAAGTTTGAAGTTAGGTACTTGGGAATTGTATTAAAATCACAGAGCATTAAAAAGAGGAATTAAGCATTTATATTATTATCTGGATCTGTCTGAATAACAGTTTTTATAGCCTTGACATTCGACCTCAATAACTACCATAAAGATGAGCCTTTCAAAGATCTGTTATACCTTCATGTTATAATACAGGATGCTTACATTTACAGGAAGCAAAAATGGATCAAAACAAACATGTTTACATTTTTAAAGTATTATTTGTTGGTGGCATTGCTTATGGTAAGTTATTATCTCTTATCCATCAATCAAATAAATAGGAAATAATTCCTAATTTGAATTCATTATCATTCATCAGAATAATTTATTGATATTATTCAGATTTTATTTTTAATCAGTAACAACAAACTGTTGCATAAATACAAACCGTTGTATGTACTACAAAACATACTGTTTAACAATTGTCTAAAAAAACTGTCAAGTGCAATACGGCATTTGATGTTGATATAAGGGTAGTTTGAAGTAAGACAGAAATAGTCACTATCGAAATTACTGAAAATAATCAAGCCAAACCTTCAAGGTATCTGGGGTTTGTTGACTGACAATGGCCCCCTCTAAACATTTCCATTCAGTCCTCACTTGACCTGCCTCTGTTCTAATGTCATCCTCCCATGACATAATGACTGTCAATCTCTGTTTTATTCGCCATCTGGTGGTAAACAATGGTACTGCGCTCCCTCCATTGGTTTTTGCTTCTAATGTGTGTGTTTTGGTGATAAGAAATGAAACCAAAGGTTTGTTCCAAACTAAAAGAATAATATTTACTATATTTTGAATGAGGTCAGTGGGTTATCATTTTAATTAAGTATCTTTTTGTTTATGGACTCAAGATAAAGTTGTAATTTTAAAGTTAAAAAAAATATCTTTTAAGTTATCATAATGCTGCAACAAAAGCCAATCCATCTTTAGCTAGAATTTGATCTTTGGTCAAGTTTTGACGACTTGACGGCACAGTTAGCGCAGTGGCTAAGCAATTGGACTGTGGGGCTACGTGTCGCGGGTTCGATTCCCGCACGCAACAAATATTTGTATGTCCTACAAGTAGTTGTTCCAGTTCCAGGTCCGTGGGTGTTTGTGTATATGAGTTTCTATGTTTGTAAACGCACCTACAACACAGGAGAAAATCCTACTGTGGGGCAATGTTTTATCTTTTAAAAAAAGTTTTTTTTTTTACTTTTCTTGATATTGGGAGAACCCTTTATTTGATAGCTTTCTCTATTCTAAACTTTTTCTAAACAGGCGCATGTACTACCAACTTTAATCTTAAGAACCTATTGACTACCTTTCCTTACTTGAACAATTGAAAAACAATAGTCTACTATTCAAACTGAAAAAAGAAATTGAAAAAGTGGGGTACAAAATTTTAATAATAATGTATTTAAGTGGGTCAGTTTTCTTAATAACAATGCCACATTGTTCTCCTTTGGTTCTTAGTAAAGAGGAACAAAAGTTGTAAATGATTACACAAAGTAAATGGTTTCAGATGAAAACTTGAAAACTCAACTGTTCCTGCTAATCTTCATTTGTTTTGACTAGTAAATATTGTGTGCATGCACATGGCTCATGTTACAATGCAATACGGTCAACAGAACAACCAACAAATCTAAAAATAACTAACTAAAGTTAATTATACAGGGTGTCCCAAAACTCAACGTCAAGCCGAAACGGGGTGACAGGATTGATCATAACCATCACGAGAAAAATCTGAAAAAAAATCTATCCCATGCAGTTTGAAAATTATGGGCATTTTAAGAAAAACCTAGAAATTTGATCAAACTGTACCATTTTTCGGTTATTGTGGTTATTCTTTTTTATTTTTGTTCATTTGAACTTTGGAAACGTAATCCTAAATAACATTTCTAGAATCTCAATAAAAAATAATGACACAATTGCCTCAAGTTTCCGAGAATTGAGACTATTTGTAAAACTACGAATTTAAAATTTTCAAGATTCGTCGACTTTGACAGGCCCTCCTATAAAAAAAATGTACTAGAGTGCCTTGGCAAGTGGCATTAAAAGTTGGCGCATTTAATCTGAATTCTAAAATGGTACAATACTTGTTAGTTCCATACAATAGGAAAGAGTAAAAAAATTAAAACCTCAAGTAACCCGATTTTTGCTATCACATTTTACTCAGTTAAAATGTTTTTAATTCGCACAAGCTCTAGGTAGGTTCTTAATTTTAAGACAAAATTATGAGAGAGATGGATAATGGGTATGTTTGCCATGAGTGAGCGAGACAGATAGTGACGCCACGCATTGAGACGGAGATGCGTCGTTTAAACGAGTGCGAATGAAACAGATAGATGCTATGGCATCTATCTGTTTCATTCGCACTAGTTTCAGCCAAGCAAATGGCTACGCTACCAGTCCGACACCAACCAGTTAGTACGTTTCGCTCATTCGTCTACTGCGCACGTTCGTATTCGCTTGTGTTGATTTAGTACTGACAACTTTGGCTTCTCTTTTTGGACTTGAATCTTTGTAAATTGGACTTGTTGATAACATACCGGCAACTTTGGCTTCTCTCTGGACTTTTGTGTTGGCATCCTTTTTATCTACCATGCCTACGCGCTACACTTCACAAGAATATGCGAACATGCACCTCATTTATGGGGAATGCAGATGCAACGCAAGTGCCGCCGCTAGACTTTATCGTGAAAGATATCCAAATTTAGAGCGCTACCCGGATCACCGAGTGTTTGTTAATGTGCACCGTTCACTCACAGAGGGCGGCCATTTCCCGAATCAAATACAGGCTGGAGGTAGACCTGTGTTTCCTTTCCAGGAAGAAGTATTGCAAGAGGTCGCAGGTGACCGAAGTATTTCCGTACGTGGAATTGAAGAAAGAACGGGAATACCCAAAAGCACTGCTCATCGTATTTTACAAAGAAACGAAATGCATCCGTTTCACGTACAACGAGTTCAAAGTCTTCTACCTCGAGATTATCAGGAAAGGATTTCTTTTTGTAGAACAATGCTACAGAGGCATAATGAGAATCCCCAATTCATCCAAAAAATTCTCTGGTCCGATGAATCGACATTTAAAAAAGATGGTTACATGAACTTGCACAATTATCACGAGTGGCATGTGGAGAATCCACATTTAATGCGAGAAGATAGATCCCAGTATCGTTTTAAAGTAAACCTGTGGACCGGAATTTTAAACGGTAAAATTATTGGGCCTATTGAACTGCCTGAGAACTTGAATGGAACTAATTACCTACATTTTTTAAGAGAAGATTTACCAACCCTGTTAGAGGACGTACCACTAGCAGATCTTCGCGACATGTGGTTTCAACAAGATGGCTGCCCAGCGCATTTCGCAGTGCAAGTAAGAGATTTCCTTGACCAGGAATATCCGGGAAGGTGGATTGGACGTTCAGGCACTATCTCGTGGCCCGCCCGTTCACCAGATTTAAATCCCCTGGATTTTTTCTATTGGGGAGTTCTCAAAGAAAAAGTTTACTCAAAGCCCATTGAGAACGTAGCCGACCTGCGTGAACGCATTTCTCAAGCAGCTGAGGCGATCAACTCTCGAAGATATGCCCGACTTATAAGTAGATCTTTTTTAAGAAGATGTAGGGCTTGTATTGAGGCTGATGGTAAACAATTTGAACATTTATTGTAATAAAAAATGTTATTTCTCCATCTGACTTTTATTCCAACAAACCTAATTATTTTACAAATTTTACTAACTTTTTTTCACTTTGATAAAAGTGGCGTCACTATCTGTCTCGCTCACTCATGGCAAACATACCCATTATCCATCTCTCTCATAATTTTGTCTTAAAATTAAGAACCTACCTAGAGCTTGTGCGAATTAAAAACATTTTAACTGAGTAAAATGTGATAGCAAAAATCGGGATACTTGAGGTTTTAATTTTTTTACTCTTTTCTATTGTATGGAACTAACAAGTATTGTACCATTTTAGAATTCTGATTAAATGCGCCAACTTTTAATGCCACTTGCCAAGGCACTCTAGTACATTTTTTTTATAGGAGGGCCTGTCAAAGTCGACGAATCTTGAAAATTTTAAATTCGTAGTTTTACAAATAGTCTCAATTCTCGGAAACTTGAGGCAATTGTGTCATTATTTTTTATTGAGATTCTAGAAATGTTATTTAGGATTACGTTTCCAAAGTTCAAATGAACAAAAATAAAAAAGAATAACCACAATAACCGAAAAATGGTACAGTTTGATCAAATTTCTAGGTTTTTCTTAAAATGCCCATAATTTTCAAACTGCATGGGATAGATTTTTTTTCAGATTTTTCTCGTGATGGTTATGATCAATCCTGTCACCCCGTTTCGGCTTGACGTTGAGTTTTGGGACACCCTGTATATTATGACTCAAGAATCATCATCTTCCTGCCTTTATCCCATTTTACTTGGGGTCGGCGCAACACGTTTTTTTCTTCCGTTCTCCTCTATCAAACGTCACAGTATCATTTACTCCTTTTTCTCCCATATCATTCCTTAGACAATCCATCCATCTTTTCTTTGGCCTTCCTCTTCCTCTCCTTCCATCAACATTCATACTTATCACTCTCTTAGGCACATGAGTGTCATTATGACTCAAGAATTCGGGAGATATATATTTAAGTTATCCTTTATTCATTTTTCAACAAATTATTTTACATATATAAATATTTTTACAAAATCAGAAATTAAAAACATTTAAAGACAGAAAAATAGTGGCCCACTAGCATCAGGAACATGGTCCAAGCCGGCGGTGGTTAGGGCTCCAGAAAAAGGAACCTCCTCACTATGCGCGCCGTGTCCAAGAGAACTGCTTTCTGCATCAAGCCTTTGAGCCAGCTGCACAATGAGAGCCTGTTAATAAGGTGTTGGTCGAGGCTCTTCGCAATTAGTCCATTGACCGAAACGACTATCGGTACAATGACTGCTGAGTCCACGTCCCACATGTCGACTATCTCGTGAGCTAAATGAAGCTACTTGATCATGTATCATGTGTTTAGATCGCAGAGATCAATTTTATTTGATTGTTGTTGTCCTAATTTACCTACTCGTACTTAAATGTTTGTTAGGAGAGCAAAAAGCAAACAACTGATTGAAACTAACTAACTTTTGTTTTGGTGACTGTACCTCGTACTTGTGGTATAGTAAAGGAGTAAGGGACGGCCATCATTTTGTATGCAGTCAAGTTTCTGAGTGGGCCTGAACAAACATGTCGATTGTAGTAGTAATCCTTTGCGTTCTTGCAGGATCTCGCAGTTTGGACCTGAACAATAAGCACGTATGGATGTACAGTATAGGTGAGTTGTTTTTTTTTTAAAGAATTTACTATTATTTTCTTGTGTCAAGATTTTCTATGGAAAGAAGAATTCGAACCGCGAGCAGGATTTGAAACTGCTACCTCTGGATTCAGTTCCTCCCTGCAAGCGTCAAATTCTTCAATCCATTTGTACCGTCTTACGGTGACGTTTTCTTTCTTGTTTTTTTGTTTTTACCCACAAGCTAGCGGTTCGCATACTGTCCAGTTCCCAGCGGCTTAGCCCGCGTGGGTGTCGAAAATTATCGCACGGGAAAGTTATACCGCATATCCTATGTGTTATTCCATAATATTTTATCAAGATCCGTTTAGCTGTTGTGGCGTAATTGGGTAAAAAAATCCATTCATCTAAACATCCTAATCGCATTTTAATTGTGGTTATAAGTCTTTGTTAATAATTTGACCACAAAACTACCAGAAAATGGGGAACTAGTTAGGGCATGTAATTTTTTTGCAAAGTTTTTTAAATCTTGATATTTTCTTTTTTTTTAATTTTAGGCAGTACGAGTCTGACAGTTCCTCCCGTACGGGATGACACATACGATGATTTTACCACGATAAAAAACTAAGACATTTAACAAAACAATATTAATTTTCAGCGCGATATGTCCTCTATGTGCTGACAGTGCGAGCGATGCACGGCGCCTGCGTCTTAGCTTACGACGTGGTCCGCAACAAGCGAGCCACCGACGCTCAGCTCCTGCAGAAGATCCATAGACAACACGCCATGATGTTCGTCGCGGCCGTCGCGTTCCTTCTGTTCAACGACCAGGCTCTAATCGATAATAGCTTCTTCATGATTTTGATCGCAACTGTGATAACGATGTATCCGGAAGTTGTAAGTATTGCACCGATTATAAAGTTGGAAATCTATTAAAGATAACGAAACGATATTTTCCTTTTTCAGTGTTTCGTACCCAAAGGGTAAAACGGCCCCCTGTTACTAAGACTTCGCTATGTGTCTGTCTGCTACCATGCTTTATCTTATAACCCGTAATAGTTTAATTTTCATAGATGATGAGTTTTTGTTTCCGCTTTAACTAAAAGTTTTTTTCACATTTAAGTTGCCTTAGCTCTTGATTCTAGTCTGATAGGGGTGACAGAGACAAAGCCGCGAGCGAGCTAGAAGAAGCTTAGTTCATGTCTTAATTTTGAATGATTTTGAACTCTATGTTGTAAATAATTAAGTTGAAAATCTATTAAAGACTAAAGAGTCTTTTCGTTTGCCTTTCTGTTAAGATAATTATATCCGTCTCACTCATTCCCTCCACTTCCATTACAGGAGAACAAAAAGAAACTATCAATAAACTACGCAGTGGGTATGGCTTGCAGCTACTTCGAAGGTTACCTGGTCCACATCCTGCCGTCAGATGGCTCTAACTTCTTCGGCTTCCTGAACAACATGCGCGTGTACGAGGACCGCCAGGGGGTGGTGTTCCCGGTCAAGAAGCTGTTCATCGTGGCCACCAAGTCGCTGTACAGTCCCCCCGCGCTCGAGGATCTGAATAGACCTGATAGAGATGATTGTGCTTATTTGGAGGCTTGTAGTGTGAGTACTTAATTGTTTATGAACTTAACAAGAAATCTTGGGTTTGATTGTCGGCTCGGAAAAAACAAATCATTTATTCAAGTAGGCCAGTTACGGGTACTTTGGAATTGTAGGACGAAAAATAGTAATGGTATAAAATATGAGTTGTGAAACTGTTGACCACGCCCGGGTCGACGGCGCGTCGTGTTCCACGCGCGCCTCAAAGAGTGTCAGCATAAAGACGGGGCCCCTTAGAGGGCCAAAGCCTGCTGATGATGATAGTCATGATGATGATGATATTTCCAGTCCCTGACAGAGATAGAGAAGGATGTAGCTGGCGTGAAGAACCGCATCTACCGTCACTTCGCGTACAAGATCTACCGTCCTCGCGCGCCGCCCGTGTGTCTGTCGGCCATCGGCGGCACTCCCATGCACACGTTGTACCGCGTGCTCAAGAACAGGGACCTCAGCGGAGGTGAGCAGAACTATATATTTAACGGACTTCTAAATAAGAACTAGGTTTTCAATTTGACTGTATTATTTTAAATGTTTGTTAGCTCATAACTTACGACTGGGTGAACCGATTTTGATGATTCTTTTTTTGTTCGATGCAGTATACCTGTCATTAAAAAAAAGTTTGGTTTGTTTTATGAGCATTTTTCGAAAAGAAAAACTTACTGCCTTCAAAAATGTTAAGAAAAAAAAAGTGAAATAAATTATCGTTAAAATAACCGATAAGTTATTTTATATTTTTCTGTGGTGGTTTTTAAAAGCGGTTAGTTTTTGATGTATAATGGTAGTGGACCAAGGGATATAAAATAGCCACTTTAGCAGCGTTCCTAATATCAATGTTGTTAGAATTTATGTTTATCAATTAGTTATTACTTTATTGAGCAATAGAATACAATATTCCATATTAGAATTTTATCGCAATAAATTTTAGACAAAATTCGTAACATGGGATATTATATTCTTGTAGATAATTGATAAAGAATAATTTCAGCAACATTTATATTAGCAATGTTGATAAAATTGCCAGTTTAGACCCGCAGAGAAGAATTTCTACGATAATAATCTAATTCCATTTTTTTATAACACTAATTTATTGTCTCTATAATGATAAGCGTATACCAATAATATGCGTACGTACCAGCATAATATATGTTTTATATTTTTATTGCTTTGTGTGTACTGCTGTTGATGTACCTAATAAATATCAATTTTCAGAGTTGCTTGGTATAAACCGAGAGGAAATAGTGGCAGAGTTCTTCAACGCGTTGCGCAAGATCATAGATAAGAGCCCGGAGTGCAGGGACAAGTGTGAACTCGTTTATTTTGATGGTAAGTTTACATCTTTAGAACTTAAAAAAATTCCAGGACCGGTCTCAGTCATAGGCCCTTATCCTATACATAAACAGCCTATTTTCTTTTCTAACTGCCCTATTCAGAATTCCTCTCTGGGATCACGATCACAATTCAGAACTCATTTTATTTGTGCTAAATACATAAATGAAACACACGTTTTTCTTTAATTTTAATGTATATAGTATAATAGATGGCCAAACATTGACAGGCCTGTTGGTCTAGTGGTTAGTGAACCTGACTGCTATGCCGGAGGTCGTGGGTTCGATTCCCACACAGGACAAATGTTTGTGTGATGAGCACGATCATTTGTTCTGTGTCTGGGTGTAATTTATCTATAATATGTATGTATTTAGAAATATATAAGTATGTTTATCAGTTGTCTAGTACCCATAACACAAGCTCTGCTTAGCTTGGGACTAGATGGCGTTGTGTGATAGTTGTAAAAAAAAAAAAAAAAAAAAAAAAAAACGTATCTACTCGTATTTAGAACTTTTTATTGTTTTTTTTTTTTTGCTACTTCTCAGAATGACAAAATAAGTGGTTTTTTTAATAAATAAAAACAAAGGCACCGACTTCCTAAAGAATAGTTATTTTACACTTTCTGTTTTTGTATTTGAAGTCGGGTACATTTTTTGAAGTTTTTTTTTTTCTATGAGATGTTTTTGCTAAATATAAATCGTTGTGTAATGCTGTTCGTTGGGTACAGTCGTACCGATAATCGTAGATAATGTATAATACTTTTATATTAAAAAACGTTGCCCCACACTAGTAATTTCTCCTATAACTTATAATACTGTATACTATTTTACAGATACGAACCGAGACCTGAACCTAGCTGATGTGTTGTTGGATAGAATTCGTGAACTAGAA
The DNA here is from genome assembly GCA_943136025.2 of Agrotis puta. Taxonomy (NCBI): domain Eukaryota; kingdom Metazoa; phylum Arthropoda; class Insecta; order Lepidoptera; family Noctuidae; genus Agrotis; species Agrotis puta. Next base: position 16,500,427 of record OW964184.2, on the reverse strand, counting down.
CCTAAGTTCGAAGAAATAATAGCACAGAGGAAATAGAGGTAATCTATTATTATTAGAGCTCTAATAGTCACTTTGGATGACTCGTAAGTGCCATAATAACGACAGGGTAATGTGCAAAGTTGCAATAAAAATATTAGATATCGCCAGAGCTCATACGTATTTGTAGTAATTTTAGTATAAAGGCCCATGCAACTTTTAGTATGGACCTTGGCATCAATTTTTTTTTTCTTAACGCCAGTGTTTAAGTTTTCGCCACAATTAGACTAACTAAGAAGTCCATAGAAAAAATAAGTTTCTAAACCGTAACCAACCAGAGATATGGCGGTTTTAATTTTGTTCTAATCAGGAGTGATTTACTCCCGATTAGAACAAAATAAAATCCGTTATATCTCTGGTTGGTTACGATTTAGAATCATTTAAATATTTTTTACGAAGTTCTTAGGTTGCGGTCTACTAATGACCAACATTTCATTACTGGCGAAAGAAAAAAAAGTGTTGATGCCAATAAGTTGCATACCCCTTTGGGAATGAAAGAAAAACACCATGTATTTTTATATGTTATCGGTCAAACTCGATCTCAGGCTAAATGTTCATTCAGACTGAATAAGTTAGAACCTGGACCAACAACCTGGTCGTAGATATTCGTACGACATAAGTACGGTGATCAAACTATTAAAATCTCGGTTTGAATCACTTTTTATGAATATTGTTAGGTTGTTTTAAGAAACCTAGTCAGTGCTACAGAGACGTAATTTGTTAAGATAATTTTAAGTAAAAATATGAAACTACTAACTGAAAAATTTTCAATTTTATAAACATGTCATTTTCAATTGGAAATGGCAGTAAAATATTTTTATAAAAATTGTATGTGATTGTTGATCTAAAACAATGGTTCTATGTAAGTACAATATACGGATTAAATCCAGTTTTTGTTTCCATTTGTTAACTGTAATGTTAAGAATTTTTAGAGCCCATTCGCACGAGCGCTTTTTTATGGGGTTTAAAAAAAGGCCCGAAATAGAACAAATGCATTCCCATGTATCTGTTCACGCATCAGCGCTTTTAAAGCGCGGCACTTTTTTCGAACTGTATTTGATTTTAAGTGCTGAGCAGTGACATTTAAGTTCAATTTACCTTTTTGTTAAAACTCAGCGCTTTTTCAACGTCTGAAATAATAAAAGCGTGTTAAAAAGCTTTCGTGCGAATGGGCACTTAATGCTTGTGCTTAGCGCATACAGAGATGACGTTAGATTTTGATATCCTAAATATTAAGTAGAACCAAAGTTGTAGTATGTAAGGGCATTATGATAAGTTTAAAATGGTTTCAACGCCGCGCGCAGAGCTATGTCCTTAGAGAATAGAATTATTGTTTCCTCATACAGGTGCCTTATTTTGTAAAATACGTACATTATTTAGTAATCGGCTCAAAATTCGACAGCTCTTAGGTTTATGAACCAATTAAAAGCTTTTCTATTATGTTTATATTTTTTCTTTGAAATGTTACTTCGCGATTGACATTTGTAAGTTGTAATTTTGACAATATGCATTTAGTAGAATATTATAATAATAGTTATCCAAACTAATATTATAAATGCGAAAGTAACTCTGTCTGTCTGTCTGTCTGTCTGTCTGTCTGTCTTTTCTTCACGCCTAAACTACTGAACCAATTTGTGTGAAATTTGGTACAGACATAGTTTGGAACTTGAGAAAGGACATAGGATAGTTTTTAACCGACTTCAAAAAAAGGAGGAGGTTATCAATTTTATGTTCGTTACCGCATTACGACCGACTGGGTGAACCGATTTTCATGATTCTTTTTTTGTTTGAAAGCTGGTGCTTCCCGTGGGACCACCATTGTCACCAAATCAGGATCTGATGACTGGATCTTGGAGAAATCGAGGGAAACCCTCAAATTTTATAGGCTCACCCATCGTTTTTCGTAAATCTTATGAAGTAATTTAAGTACTTGCGTATGGTAATCATCATCTTATGTAGCTGAGCTGATGATGGAAGGTACAACTCCTTAACAGTAGTTTGTTACCGAATAACGACCGACTGGGTGAACCGATATTCATGATTATTTTTTTTTGAAAGCTGGTGCTTCCCGTGTGGTCCCATTGTCACCAAATCAGGATCTGATGATTGGATCTTGGAGAAATCGAGGGCAACCCTCAAATTTTATAGGCCCACGCATCGTTTTTCGTAAATTTTATCAAGTAATTTAAGTACTTGCGTATGGTAATCATCATCTTATGTAGCTGAGCTGATGATGGAAGGTACAACTCCTTAACAGGAGTTTGTTACCGAATAACGACCGACTGGGTGAACCGATTTTCATGATTCTTTTTTTTTTGAAAGCTGGTGCTTCCCGTGTGGTCCCATTGTCACCAAATCAGGATCTGATGATTGGATCTTGGAGAAATCGAGGGCAACCCTCAAATTTTATAGGCCCCCGCATCGTTTTTCGTAAATTTTATGAAGTAATTTAAGCACTTGCGTATGGTAATCATCATCTTATGTAGCTGAGCTGATGATGGAAGGTACAACTCCTTAACAGTAAGGAGCAGGCATCGACTGATTCATTGTTCGCATATCTCAGGAACTTCACGTCCGATTTTTTTTTTTTTGTGCTAGGTGTCGTTCAACTTAGGGAAGACTGCAAGTTTCATCAAAATCGGTTCAGTAGTTTTTGAGATAGGGAATTTTATTAGCTTATTGTGTACATGAGGGATGTTATTACCAGTGCTACGGTTTACGTACCGAGGTCACGGTAATTCGTAAGTCCCGCGACCCCGGCAGGCTTTGGCCCTCTAAAATAATGAGCACTTAGAAAGGAATTCAAATAATTCCAACCTCAAGAGATTCCCTCTAAATATTAGGTATAGGTGTTCAAAGATTGTATGGAAACTAATTTTGAAGTTAGAAATCTGGGATGTACGATGTGAAGTTACGTAAAAAAAATATTTAAAAAAAATGTCACGTAACTTAATGAGGCAGACCAAATTCTACGCGAGCGAAGCCGCGGCCAAAAGCTAGTATTTTATAAATCATGGTATTTTATTTGAATGCATATCTCTTGGCAATCCAATTACCCTTGTCCTGCCTGTCCCTATTCCGTTTACTCGTGAGTGCTGTCGAAAGTAAAGTAGGTAGGTACCTTTTTAGTTTCAAGAATGTGGGTACAGGCTTTGTGATCCATATAGAGCTGGTTAAATGTTTATACTAGTTGGACTAGATGAATATTTAACAAAAACCTACTGAAATTGGCCACTGTCGGAATGTATGCACTCGTCAAGAATTAATAAACTATATTATGCTTTTTTTCCACTATTATTAAATTATGCTCTAATCTAGAACGGGACTATGCAGAGAAATAGGTAAAAATCGTAAACTAACACTGTAAAAAGATGGTATGAAGAAATGCGTTCCAAGAACAAGAAGTTGCTATTAGTATTATTTTCTCCTGGATGTGCCTCAGGTTGGCTGGACAAATCTTCAAAATAGCTTGCATTGAACTAGGTCAATAGGTCACTTTATGTGACGGCTAAACACCCTTATTTCAGAATTTGTGACGCTACAGAATCTTAGATAATCGATCGAAAACGTGTCCAGCCATCTTGAAAAACCACTTTTCGCTGGTCTCTCAATCTCGGTAACGGAAGTGATTTTGACGACTTTTTGCATATCAACGGGCGTCACATAAATTTGTGACGGGCACCGAGCTAAAAGTTTTGTGATAAGTACAGTGGTTTAGTAGAAAAATGCAAAAATCTGAGGCCAGCCATCTTGAATTTACGTATAAAACTTATGGCTGGCACTTCCGAATCTCAATAACGGGGGCGTTTTCGAACATGGTTCCTTTACTAATACAAGGTGACGCAATGTGTGACAGTAATAATATTTGATTTATGGCGTCACATGTAAGGGTTTACGAGAAATCAATAAAAACTTAATGTCCAGCCAACCTGAGTTCAAGATGGCTGGACACATGTATCTCCACTGCCTGATGATCTACGACCTTCGAAATGTGTTCAAAATTTTGTGACGGGGACGATAACGATAACCTGAAATTGTGACGGAGTAACTTTGCGTAGTTTCAAAGATATTGACCATTTAAATTTCCCCATACAAACATCCATTAATATTATGAGGTGACCATAATTTTACATACATAAAGGACTAGCACTTTTCCCGCGACTTCGTCCGCGTGGTTTTCGTACTTTCCTAAATCCTCCTTTTCACCCCCTTAAAGGTAAAATTTCCAAAAACCCCCCTACATTATAATAGGAAGCCGTGTGCAAAATTTCACATTCCTAGCCCTAGTAGTTTCGGCAGTACGTTGATATGTCAGTCAATCAGTTCTCCTTTTATATATATAGATTTCTTTTTAATCGATTAATTGGCCGGTAGCATCCACGCCTGCTTTGTATTTGATTTCCCCGTGGGAATAAAAGGTTTTCCTGCAGTGAAAAGAGTAAGTATGTGTTCAGAGCATTAGTTTAGTTCTCCTGACATAATATATACCTACTAAAAAGAATAGATATCTGCACGTAAATAATCAGTAACATTTAAAAATTACACCCCCCTCTTCCTCACTTCTACATTTTTGTCTTCTATTGATTTAAATATCTACAGTTGTTCGTATTAGTATCACCAATACACGGATTTTCGACCATTAATGAAAACACCTTAAAATATACTTGTCCTACATAAAACCTACAATATTGGTTACCCTACTGCAGTGTTTGTATGGGGAAATTTAAATGGTCAATATCTTTGAAACTACGCAAAGTTTCTCCGTCACAATTTCAGGTTATCGTTATCGTCCCCGTCACAAAATTTTGAACACATTTCGAAGGTCGTAGATCATCAGGCAGTGGAGATACATGTGTCCAGCCATCTTGAACTCAGGTTGGCTGGACATTAAGTTTTTATTGATTTCTCATAAACCCTTACATGTGACGCCATAAATCAAATATTATTACTGTCACACATTGCGTCACCAAGTATTAGTAAAGGAACCATGTTCGAAAACGCCCCCGTTATTGAGATTCGGAAGTGCCAGCCATAAGTTTCATACGTAAATTCAAGATGGCTGGCCTCAGATTTTTGCATTTTTCTACTAAACCACTGTACTTATCACAAAACTTTTAGCTCGGTGCCCGTCACAAATTTATGTGACGCCCGTTGATATGCAAAAAGTCGTCAAAATCACTTCCGTTACCGAGATTGAGAGACCAGCGAAAAGTGGTTTTTCAAGATGGCTGGACACGTTTTCGATCGATTATCTAAGATTCTGTAGCGTCACAAATTCTGAAATAAGGGTGTTTAGCCGTCACATAAAGTGACCTATTGACCTAGTTCAATGCAAGCTATTTTGAAGATTTGTCCAGCCAACCTGAGGCACATTCTCCTGGTACTTCTCAGCTAAGTCTGCTTTTCTCTGTTTAGGGATAAGTAAAGTATTGGACAAGATTTCAGCGTGCCTCTCACGCCCTTACCTTGCGGGTGAGAGCGGTGACTGCACGCGGGGCGACGAACGGTAACATCAATATGTATAGAAATGTTTGAAAGACGTCACTAGGCGCCTCTGTGGCGAATTCGTGTACTTAATGTCTTATGGTGCATTTACACGTTGTAAGAAATTGCATATGAGTTGCTTATAAGTTGGACTATATTGTAGACTGTCAATGGGCAATAAATTCAGTTGATCAGAAGAATACCACAATGTAGTCAAACTTGTACGCATTTTCTTGCATTGTCTCAATGGGGCATAATAATCAATAATTAAACTATCAGTAACATTATAACTAATCAGTCTTTATTTAATATTTTAAAATATTTTCATTGAATAACAAATCATAAGTATGGAATCGCCATCCTCTGAATCCCACGGGAACTACTCCGTCAGTCTGAAATAGAAATTTGGGGTTTTTAGGTGACCCAAATGAAGGACATTAACTAATTTGTATGAAATTTATACACTTCACGATCCATAGATCCGGTAGGGGGACTAACGAGCTACCGTGACCCCGGAACGTAAAGGGCTATTGAAGGACACCGTGGATTTTAGTTAGTACAAGTCCGACAGTCCCTCCTGTCATGCCCTGGGTGGGAGGACTCATTTTTTTTTCAGGCTAAAAAAGGATCCATAGAAAAGTTTATCAAATATGATAAACCTAAATTTTCCTGTTCCCGTTTCTTTATAACAGCACCCTTTTTTAAACCTTTCCTTTTCTAATACTCATGGTATAAAGTATAGTATTCAATTCTTGAATAAAACGGATTTATATAGAAGGCCATGAATCTTTCACGTCGCTCTGGAATCATTTGCTACGCTCGTGAACAATTATCATCAATTTATTACTCCTTACAGTTGTGATTCAGTTGTTAGAATCCAATTCTTGGCTTGTGATTCATCTAAGACCCCTGCTTGCTTTAAATCTGTTTTTTATTCACTAACTGCACAACATACATTTCTATAGACACCAAAATCAATGTTAGAATTATTTGATCTTTTATTGAAAAAAAAAGGTTACTTTACCTCTATGGGACACCAATATGAGATAAATATCTTTCTACTGCACTTGCAAGCCTTCCAAGATTTTGTGCTATTAAATTATTAGCCTGAGCATTAGCCATATCGGCTGCAGTCCGTCGCATCTCCATCCGGGATAATATTCTCAGCGCTTGAGTTATAGGGCGATCTAAAAATGTAACTTTAATAAGTTTAGGTTTTTAATATCCAACCCAGGCCAACTTAACATAAATAGCTGTAGATTTAGATAATTACACTGACCACTGCTGCGGTATTTTGATGGCCGAGTTCTACGAGGTAGTGAGGAGGTAGAGCTTGGTGCTGGTTCATTGGTTTGGTCAGAATTTGGAGCGGGAGTGATAATGATATGGGGCTCAACACTGTTAAAGGTCTCACTGTTACTGTTGTCACTGTCCAGCATTTCCTCCATGTCATCTCTAAAATACACACGGAGCTAATTAATATTATCATTTTAAAATACACATAGTTACACACTAAATGATAATTACAGTGGCATAGCGAGATTAAGCTAGGAGCGGCCAAGACATCTTCAGGACGAAAAATACTGCAGTTTTATTTTTTATACCCTGGGGGGCCCTATTTTTATTTTTATCGTGGTAAAATCATCAACTGAGTCCTCCCACCCAAGGCAGGGCGGGAGGGACTGTCAGACTTGTACTGACAAAAATCCACGGTGTCCTTCAATAGCCCTTTACGAACCGGGGTCACGGTAATTCGTTAGTCCCGCGACCCCGGCAGGCTTTGGCCCTCTACAGGCCCCGTCACTATGCTGACACTCTTTGAGGCGCGCGTGGAACACAACGCACCGTCGCACGGTGGGCTGGAATCGTCAAGTGGGGACTTAAGGATTAAAATGAGTATTTTTGAATTTTATGTACTAATACAAATATTTTTTGTTATATGTAATTTTTTTATACTTAGTATTTTTCGAGTTATAGACCCCTAAACTTTGTATGAAATATTAATCGGTTTTTGGTTTAATCTGACATGTTTTAATATTGTATTACAGAAATATAGCAAAAAACAAATTATTGGTAAACATTCTACATCACCCTTATTACGTCATTTGTTTTTAACAATACTCAATAGTGCCGTGACCCTCATTAACGCATCGTCCATTGAGCGCAGCAAAATGATGACGTGTCATTATGTGATAGGATGATGAATAGCAGGTAAAAAATGATACGATTACATTTGAAAAACAACCATCCTCAGTACGTTGTTACACATCGTAATAAACGCACTATCCTATCTCACATTTTCGGAATACTAATACTATTTATTACGTAAAAATGTTCGATTTGTTGTCAAATATTGATATTGTTGTGCTATTAAAGGAAAGTGGAAGTTTTAAAAATAATAGTGTTTTATATAGTGCTATTAAATCTAGATTAGTCCCCACTGTGTTAAGTGCTGAAAACGATAAAGCGGTAAAAGCGTTTTGTGCAAAATATTGCTATAATCTGCAAAGGAGACGGCAAAATGCTCATAGCAAAGAGGAATTGTTCAGCAACAATAATAGTGAATGGTTATCATCGGAAATAAAGTGGCCTGATTTCATTGTAAGTGCATTTGAAAGAAACCAAGACTCTGTTCCTAGTACATCAAGTGAACATGAATCTCCAGCAAAAGTGTCTACTGCCACGTCAACGAATGTAAGTCCAAGAAAACCATTTTGTGAATTAGGACCTAAGCAAAAAAAGAGACGTACAGAACATATTCATACAAATATGACTACAGAGGAAATATCTCATGCATACATTATGAAATTACGAGAGGATGGTAATCAAGGAATATCTGAAATCCTCGAACACCTACTTAAAAATCCACAGGATGTGCAAAAAGCGAAAGATAGTCTTTTAGGTAAAAATGAAAAACCTAAATTTACTCCAGATGAAGCTTTGGGACTTGTTTTGTCCCTTAAGTTAACAAAGTGACAATATAATACTTTAAGAAAAAGTATCAAAGAGAAAAATGTCGACATGTTCCCTTCCTACTACAAGGTGCAAAATGCAAAACAAGAATGCTACCTGCCAAAAGATGATATCACCTTAACAGATACAACTGCTGGAATAAAATTGCAGCGTCTATTAGATATAACCACCAAAAGGATATTATTCAAAGCAATCAATATTGATAGCACAGACTTTAAGGAGATGACAATGATAAGCAAATGGGGAATGGATGGTGCCTCGAATCAAGCAAACTATAAGCAAAAAATGACAACGGAGGACAAATTGGACAGTGCTTCGACATATGATTCAAGTATTTTTATGGGTAGTTCAGTACCAATAAAAATTATTTCTGAGGAACAAATTATCTGGGAAAACGACTCACCAAATTCTGCATATTGGTGTCGTCCAATATTTTTCAAGTTTGAAAAAGAGAATAAATCAACGATTTTAAGAGAGAAAACCGAAATTGAAACGGAGATAAATGAATTGAAGGAAACAGAAATTAGCGATTAATGAAGAAGCGGCTGAATCTAGAAATAAAGACTTTAGGCGATATCGCCAACACCATTCAAGGAAAGTCTGCAGAAGAGCTAATAATGAGGATATTTTAAATAATTTAATAATTAGTTCAGACCCAGTTAGTATATATCATCAAAACGTCATAAAATGATACGGAAACACAAACCATTTTCAGAAGAAGCGAAAGCCATGCTTCTTTTATCTACAACATTTGAAGATGATGAGCGGGAAAATTTGTTAATGTGGAACATTTAGAGAACGAATCTGAATCTGATGAAATTGTCTAAGTGATAATTTTGTGAGTGCGTGTGTTTGTGAGTGAGTTTGTGAGTGTGCGTATGAGTGGATTAGGCCTCCTGGAGACACCACTGATAAAAAAAAACGCGCTTAGTTCTCTACCTCAAAGGTGGTGTGGAAAAGGGAATGAAAAACAATTTTCTCCAAAATCGAAGAAAATCGAAGCAAGTGCTATATCGGATAATTTGCCTAAAAAATAGCGCAATCGAATACCGAAAGCGGTTATTTGAGAACTCTTGAGAATTAAAAGTTATTCATATAAAATCAAATTTCTCCATACAAAAATAAATTCAAATCGTTATAACTTTTAAAATATTAAGTATATACAAAAATCGCAGAAGAAAAATTTCTTGTATTTAGTGGTAGATCACCAAGCCGTCTTTATTTTTTTTTTAATTGCTTATCAATTTTCGTGAATCCCTAAGTCCATTAGAGCTTGATTTCAGCCCACCGTGCGTCGACCCGGGCATGGTCCATGGTCGGACAGCGAGTCACCCATTACTCGCTGCCCGCATGCCCGCGCCTACGGTTTCCGGAGATCGTCTGGCGACGCCCGACGCCGTGGGCGTCTACCACTGTGGCTGGGGTGGAGGGAGGACGCTGTCCTCTCCCTCACGGCCCGCCTCCTTCACGAGCATAACTGCTTCGCAGAAGGAGGGCCCTGGGGGGACTAGGGTCTGCATCGCCCTTGTCTGGCTATGCCATTGTATAATAATGAAATATACTCACTGCATTTCTTCTTTAACTGAATTCTGTGTTTGATTTTTCACAGTAGAATATTTACGTTTCTAAAAAAATAAAAAATTAAATAAGTTTGTACTATGGTTAGCAATAGTCAAGTCCGGCTGACAAATAAATGTTTAACACTGGGATTATAAAATGTCCAGATTTCTAGTAGACCATTGAGAATTGAAGCCAAAAAAGGAAAACAAAAATGACACCCTTCTTTCGATTCCTGTCGCAGGAATGTGGGTGTGGTCCTTACTCAGACGTTCTTTAAGAAAGTAGCTGTACAAAAACATCATGGCTTGTTATGAACACGGGAGCTGGACATTTTATAATCTAAGGTTATACAGATAAATGCATAATTTTAATGTAATTTAAAATTTTACCATTTCTGATAGTGGATCCATGACTCCAACAGGATCATTTCGGCTAGAACCCTGGCCCATTATGGTCAGGAACCTCAATTCTGTAATTGATAAGTTGCTTTCAGTAGGAGGACATTCGCCTGTTCCTGAAGAATCTGTGTTAAGGCCAGCAACAGTCCTTCTCAATTTGCTTTTGAAATTACTGACATACTGCAAAACAAAAAAGTGTTCTTTTTAAACCGGTTGACTGCAAGGGTCTATAAGAGGTAAGGAAATAGGAAATTGTGATGATATCAAACATAAAACTACACAAAAAATACCACTATATATAACACTAGCACTTTTCCCGCGACTTCGTCCGCGTGGGTTACGTACTTTCTTAATTCCTCCTTTTCACCCCCTTAAAGGTTAAATTTCCAAAAACCCCTTCTTAGTGCTCCCCTACATTATAATAGGAAGCCGTGTGCAAAATTTCACATTCCTAGCCCCAGTAGTTTCGGCTGTACGTTGATATGTCAGTCAGTCAGTTCTCCTTTTATATATATAGATAAGAAGTAAAAACAAATTCCAACTAATGACCACACAAGCACAGACAAATTTTTATAAAAAATCAATATTAGTGGAGGGATCACAACTGTTCAATGATTTACCAGAAGATTTAAAGAAGTGTGATAGTATTAACTTTTTTTTTTCATAGTAAAATCATGTAATGAGCCCTCCCACCCAGGGCAGGGCGGGAGGGACTGTCAGACTTCTACGGACTAAAATCCACAGTGTCCTTCAATAGCCCTTTACATACCGGCGTGGCGTTACGGTAATTTGTGAGTCCCGCGACCCCGGAGTATTAAAATATTTAAGAGTAAATTGAAAAACCAAGAGGCAAATATTATGTTACTACTAAGAAATAACTTTGTATCTCATTATGGGTGAACTTTGTTTTTATAAGAAATGAATGTTTTTAAACTATCTCTTATAAAACAAAACTATGTGATTATTCACACACTTACAACAGACCAATCCTTTGGAGACTTTGTAGTGCCACTTTTCTCGGCATTGAGCAATTTAGCTACTTGAGACCACAGGCGAGAAGATTCTGCTCGTCCTCGGGGAGTATTATTATAACATCGAGCTCTTGCCAGGTTGGGGTGACGCTCCAAAAAGTCGAGCAGAATGTTCCATTGCGTCTCAGACACTCTGGCTACACGCCTTTCCATTTCTACAAAATAACGTACATTGTTACATTTGAATACTTTTGCACAGAGAGAGAATCAAGTACTGACTTAAGTTCATACGTACTCTTTATTAAAAACACTTCAACGTGCAACTATCGAAATAGTTCTTTCAAATTACACACGTCTATTTTGTTGTTGACATTAACAACGCCGATCTTAAACGGCCACTATAAGCAATATTCCTATAATATTAACCTGTAGTGTGATTCATTCGTAAATTTCCAGCAACGTCATTAGAAATTCGTATCGCAAAATGGTTGCACGAACAAGCAAAATTGCTTGTCAAAATCGGAACATAGACTTTTAGCATGGACTTGCATGGACTGAGCATTAGCTGGTTAAGAGCGACCGCATTCTACACCAGCATTTTTCTGTAGGTGGTTGCGTAAAATTGCCATTCTCTCTAGAAAGAGTAAAAAACAATTGTAAAATAATGTCTTTGGTACTGTTAAGGATAATAAGAGCCCTATGTATAGTTTGTAGTGATAAGACACTTGGTTGGAAGGTTCAGTCCATGCTATAAACCTGTTCCGATGTGACATGCAATTCTGCTTGTTCAATTTTATGAATATATTAGCCATGTGGTATTCTTATACATAACGATTTACTTATGCAGTTTGAATTAGAATTAGATTAGAAGAATTGCTAATGATGTTATAAGAAATTTATGAAGTGAATCATTAAGCATATCGTTGTATGGCTGTTTTGGACCCACTGATCTGACAGATATAGGCTATAAACAAAGCGGTAGGTTACTCAAAAGCCAAGATACCAAAGAATGTATTTAGATCATCTGTCAAAATTTTAAAAAAGCAAATGTCAAAACATACAAACATCTTCACGTGTGCCGAAAGTGCGACGAACCTGCATAAAAATACTCATTAAGGACTAAATGAGTAAACATGGGTAAACGTAAATACGAAAATGAAAAAGACAGTTCACCTAAAAAGGCCAAACAAAGTGAATCTGAAGATGTAGAAAATGCGGACGAAGTACAACCTCAAAATGAAGTTGCAGAGTCCGACAGTAAACAAGAATTTGTATCGAAAAGGGACAGTTTTGATGTTAAATATTTCCGCAAAGAGCTAGCAGCTAAGCAGGGCCAGACAATGGGTATGTTTAAGCTCTACATTCCTGAGATTTTGTTTGAATTATCGTTTGAAGTGGTATAATGTACCGACTTATATTTTAACTTCACAGCTCTCACACAGTTCCTTCAAGTCTGCCTGAACCCTGACAGCCCCGCTGATTATTTGCTGGAGTACCTGAAATGCGGTGGCAATTCCCATGAAATACTGCGACAGATAACAACGGAGAGTAAGAAAAACCTCACTCTAGCCACACCGGTCTTTCACATATTTCACCTTATCATTGTCAAAGTGCAGTCTTCCCTGCCTCACATGATAACAATTACAGAGGAAGCATGTCGGTACTTCCTCAATACATTCATGTCAACTATTGAGATCATGATCAGTGAGAACTCTGGTCCTCGTCATAGAAAAGTAGTCCTTAAACTGTTAACATCAATGGTTACATTAAATTCTGATTTAGGCATTGAAGTATTAAACCAAGCACCACTAACTCCCAAACATCTGCAGCATGTTGTAGAGAAGCCTAACTTCAAGGAAAAAGATAATGTTAGGACTTCATTTGTTCACTTCATGACTTCATTCTTGATAGAAGGTCACCTGCCTTTGATCAAAGCTCTGTTGGAGAAACAAGGCCTGCTTGCCCTGGTTATACCAGGATTAGTCAATGATGAACCAGAGGCAGTATTGATATTCTTAAACATTTTGAAAAAGAATGTTGTTGATAATGCATTGATTTCAAAGAGCCTTAAGTTGAAGACTTTTAGTCATCAGGTCCTGCATAATTTGTTTAAAGTATTCTCCTGGAAAGGACCCCCAGAGATGAACCAGGATGTGAGAAATGAGCTGCGTCCTGAGGTCATGAATTTACTGAGTGAAATAATTCTGACATTATTCACATCACACAAAACAGGTCTCTACTTCATAGATAATTCTTTAGGAACTGTTGATGCAAACAAGAATCAAAATCTATACAAAGCTCTGCTTACATTAAAGAGACCCTGGGAGAATGACCATGAGAGAGAAGTTATCTTAAACATTATCTACAAGTGTCCTGATCTCCACAGAGCTATATTTAGTGTAATGGAACACAGCTTTGAACCCCAACATTCTCCAATATGGGAGAGGACTACAGATTTCACCATCAAGCTGCTGAATAAACTAAAACCAGAAGACATGGTAGCTAGAATGGCTCATCTTAATCCTGTACAAATTGCAAATTTTGTCAGATTCATTACATTACCAGTACCATTACTTAAGTTCATCAATATGAATCTTGGCAAAGACCAAACAGTGTCTTTATATTGCGTTAAAGTTCTAGTAAAAATGTTGCAATCGCTAAAGAGGTATTTACAGATTTTGGAGACTAAAGAATCAGTACAGATTGCTGATTTACAAACTAAGTTGGAGTATTTCATTCCCAAGCATTTGCCAACTCCTGCTGCAATAGTTTCACTGATACAAAATGTGACCTCAGGCAAAACTGATGGTGAGACTACTAAGGAGTATAGACTTCCTAACATAAGTGATACAGATGCTTTGATATCTCTTGTTGATTTACTACTGCTCTACAATGACATCCATCCAGCATATTTTGAAACTTTAGAAGGGAGTATAGATATGAAAAAGATACTTGATTTCTCTAAAACACTAAACACTGGTCACATAGCTCTGTTGAAGTTTAAAGTTGTATCTCTCTGGCTGACACTAGATGGCTCTGCAATATCGCTTAAAAATCCTATGTTCAAAGAGCTCTTCCTAATCATGTTAGATGTGTATATGAGCGATGACGACAATACTTGGTTGGAAGCTAAAGATACTTTGCGTATTTTCTTTAAAAACACATCAATATTTGAAGGGGATGAAGATGAAATACATTTGATATTGTACACTTTGAGAAATGCTAAAGTGAACCCATCTTCATTAATCAGTGACATTGTGGAATATGTACTTGAAAATATTACGGACCTGACAGAATATGTAAGGAATCAATTGGTACATTTCGAAATTTCTTCAGAAAACACAGAAGATAGTTTGAAAAGGTTGTTCAATGACTTAATGGAAAATAAAAATACAGAAGATAATGTGTTTCTGGAAAGTAAAATGCCCTCACCTTTTATCGTAGGATGTATGCAGTACTTGCAGGCACACAAGGATGCCAAGAAGAGTCTGAAACATTTCCTGTCTCTATATATTGCTAATTTACTACACAGCAACTATACCCCTGAGTTGACTGAAGTGTTAATAGGAGATTGTAAACTAGATGCCAGGAATTACGTCGGCAGTTGGATTGTACAGCCAGTGCCAATCTCAGACACCATTGTAGGCCAAGATAGTGTCCAAAAAGCGATATCAAATTCCATCATTGACAATGAAGATGTTGCTTTAAAAGATGTGTTCACCTTTTTAGAAGAAGTGACAGAAAACGGTGACTTTTCAATCAATAATGTCCAATACAAAATGGATACAACAAAAATAGTAGACAGTTCAGAAATATTAATATGGGCGAAATATCTGATATTTTGCACAATAAGACTGACGAATATGGGACAGCTAAAAGCAGAACAACAAAAGAGAATAACGGAATACTTCCAATGCATTATCGAAATCGGCAAAAAGCATCTCTGGGTAGATGTGTGTCGGACAATAATATTGACGCTGTTTAAAAATCCACAGTTCTTAAAGATTTATAAGCCCCTAAATCTGGGCAAGGATTTGTCAAGTTTATATGCAACGGAATTTCTCTTACAAGTAATAACACAGTACAAAGACATTATAAAGTATTTAAGTAACAAACACAAACTATTAAAATCTTATCAACAAAAGAATTATAACGAAATTGTTAAAGCTTTCATTAAAATTAATAAGAGGAAGAATGTCGACAGTCAATACACAATCCACGTTTTAGAAGTAGTGGGACTGTCTAGCGAAGATGACATCAGGTTGTTTAATCTTATTTTTAGTGCAGATAATGATGCTTGCTTGCGAGACGATAAAGAGCCAAGTTTAGTACTAGAGTTACTCAGATATTTGACAGATAAATATTCAGAAACGATCAGCTTGGAGTTACAACCCAATGTACTGAAGAAGAGTATCGCTTTATACACGAGTTTGCTTTCAAACAAGGAGTTGAACCCTAATCTTACAAACTTGGAGATAGCACTAACGAAATATTTTGAAAATAAACCTCATCAAGCATTACGCATATCAGACGAAGATTTCAGAAAGTTCTTTGATGTCAACAATATAAGGAAGTCTACTGCTAATCTCGCTGCTGTTTTATTGAAATTTAATGTCAAATTCTGCAATATTTTCAAAGAAGAAATCGCCAAAACCGAAATATTAACCCAGAGAGAAATAACGTTGCCTTTGGGCAATGCACTTGTAAACCACAATCAATTCTTACTGGATAATAAAGAATTCTTAGCAACTGTGTATAATGAATATAAATCTAATATTATAAAAATGCTGGAAAAGCCTCATAAGGCTGGACAGATTTATGTATCATGTTGGCAGTTTATCAGGAAGTTGGTTATAGAGTGCATGGATGAGCAAGACTGCCTGAAATTGTTCAATAAAATCCACAAATTCGAAGCTGTAGAATGCAGTCACATACAAATTTTTCAAAGCATATTTCTTAAAATATGTGAAAATACCGCTAAAAAAGAGCATCTCATCAACTATTTATTGTCCATGTTGAACTTAACAATGATAGCACTAAAAGAAACAAAGATAGATGCGTTGAATGAAATAATTACCAGTGTGAATACCATTGTTCAAGTTTGTAAAGTGGTGGAAGGATTAGAGACAGAACTGAAAGATGACTTCAAGAAAATGATCGAGAGCGCAATATGGCAGAATTTCTGTAAGGCAACATTAAAAGATTCTTTAAAAGTGAAGACGGCAGATCAGGGCTACACAATAGGTCCCAAACTTCTCGCGCTACTGACGGAGTTGGTCAAACTCTTGTATCCTGATGGTCACGAGGATATAACTACATTATTTGACATGGTAACATCTCATTCAGAATTCTTAAATGTCATGCTCAGTCTTTATAGCTCCGATATTAAATCCAGACTACTAGAATTTCTATACACGCTAATATTGAAGAACAAATCCGTTATGAAAACGCAACATATACCTGTGTATTTAAGTGCGTATCACGCTACGAGGAGTCCTTGCGACAGGCTTATTGTGGCCATTTTGCATTTCTATGAAACAAATGGTCAGCCAGTCAATGAATACAAACCTTACGTATGGGGTGATTCAGCTGCTAACTATTATGCTGTCCGCAAAAATAGGTCATCATCTTTGTGGTCGCATCCAACGCCTAATCAAGTTCTGAACCTATTCGACAAAGAATTAATTGAGCGGACTGTGAGAAACTTCCCTGTTAACCAGAGATTCGAATACCATTATGAGTTAAACCCGAACATTGGTGTAGCGAGTGAAGTATCAGATTCAGTAAGGTCTGTGTTAAACGAGATGTTTGAAGATGGCGTGTTGAAGCCTTTTGTGACGAAAGATGGTGAGGGAGCAGTTAGGAATTTGACAGTGAAAGGCAAATATGAGGGTATGATAACGCAGTATATTGGGGCAGATTTGCTGCATACGTCAAATGTAGATCAAGACGAAGGTATATACGACCCTGTGTTCGTGTTTCCACTGTTGAGTCACTTGTTGGCACCGGGGTCAGTGGCCTCGTGCTTCAAGATGTTGCGCAGCGGGCTGCTGTCGGTGCCGGTGATGGCGCTCAGCTCGCACTGCCCTACCATGCGGGCGGCGGCCTACCACGTGCTACATCGGTTCTGTATGCTGTTGGAAACTGAAACGTAAGTTAATTAAATATTACAACCTACTAGCTGTTGCTCGCAGTTTGACTCGCCCGGGTTCCAACTATTTCTGTACCAATATTCATCTAAAACAGTTTAGCTGTTAAGACGTGAAAAAAAAATTATGCGTTACATATTAGGAGGATTACGTATTATGTACAGATAAAATGAACGAAAGTTAGAATTTGTGTCCGGTTGTACTTACCTAACATAAGGATAATCAGCGTATAAAGTTCTGAATGTTGGGCTGTAGCCCTCCTCCCGGTGTGGTCGATAGACGAATGGTTACATGTCTTCGAATATTAAACTTACCACTTTACATTTGCTCGTTTTCATTCTATCGTTAATTTTACTGATAACAATGTCGTAAAGAATTGTTTTGTTCATAATATGACACCGTTTTTTTCCATTACAGACGACACAAAAACGATAAGTTGTTCTTGTCAGACTTCATTAATACGCTGCGACGCAGTCTCAAGTCTGCCATCACCAGCTCCGAACACTTCGATGGCACAGACTTGAAAAACCCGAAGCTACCGGCCATTGATGCCCTGTACCTCGCCAGAGCTCTCATGGTGTCCACGGCACCTCACGATCCTTTGTATAAACCAGTCAATAATTTCCTCATTGCCAAAGATTTTGTGGACTGCTCCTTGGTCCCTGATTTCCTCAGCCTCTTCCACGACAGTGACGTCGAATCTATTGATAGAAGACTCTGGATCCTCGATATCATCAAGGATGGATCAAAAACTATGACTGACATAGAAGTCGTGTTCAAGACTATGTGCTTGAAAATGATAATGGATTTCTATTCGTCAGTTCTGAGTGATAGAAAAGTTAAAGAAAGAATCTTAGGCGTGATGAGTTCTATAGTAGCTGTGCCGAGAGCTTTTGAGATATTGGTTGAAGGATACGGACTACTGTCATGGCTACATTCAATAGTCAGACAGACAAGTGATAAGCTGTTAATCAAAGGAGTTTTTGGACTTATCCAAAATATGATATACAGTATGAATATCGCTGCTTTTTCTAGAAACATCGCAGCGAAGAATGGTAAAGTTAGTGAGTTCATAGAATTGAGAACTAACAAAGATGTGGAACAAGAAATTTTAGTGATACACTATGATTTACTCAAACATTTAGATGATTTAGAAGTTGAAGATGCAGCTGATTATGTGAAGATATGCAGGCTTATGTCAAAGAGAACTATAAAGAGTTTATCTAAAAAGCAGATGCTGAGTTTAGTGAATAAAGTAGGTATTTGGTTGAAAGATTGTGAAGTGATCAGGTTGCTATCAAAAGCGTTACTTGCTAACGATTCTCTTGTGTTAAAAAGTCAGAAAATGGGCATTCGTTTCGATTGTGAACATAAAACGAGTTTAGTGAATACATTGACAGAAGTTGTACAAACATATGTTTTATAAGAGATAATGTCTTTATTACAGGTTATGATGTTATTAATAAATGTAGATAGAATAACCAAAAAATGGTTTTATATTTTTATTCAAAATTAAGAACAGACACACCGTGAGAAATCAGCATATTTTAGAACCATATACAAACTGGAAGACGAAATGTTTAACATATGCGCCCGTGTGCTGTTAATGGTTCACATCCCTCAAATTGAAGTCTATCCCAGATTCCCAGCTGTGGTAATTGGCATGATATTGCTATTTCTCCGCAAGATTGTACCTTTAGAGCTTCTTTAAAATTGGCGTCCTTAGAAAACCGGTGTCATGACCGCCTGCTACTTACGCTTAGAGCCGTTTCAACGGACGCCCTTAAAATCGGTTAAAATAGGAGACATCTGAATATATAGCATCTGAATATATATATAGCTAGACATCTGAATATATATATAGCTACACTACACACAACTCGATGTTGGTCCATATGTCGTCATTGCGTGCCACTATGTTTACTGCCGCCGTTTGACACGACACGCGTCGCGTGTGAAAGCTCTCTTACACCTCTCCCTCTTATCAGATCAGTGATGCTGATTCACTACAACATCTCTTGAGTTAATATCGACGACATTGGACTTGATTTACGCGAACAATTTTATTAGAAATCGTCAGGTATTTAGTTTGTTGACTAAATGTGGCGGTCTTAGATGTGAAATCTGAATTCTCAGCACTGGACTCTACGATGTGCTCTTCGATGAGGCGCGAGCGATGAGCGCTAGTGTCCCTGTCAGTAGCTTAGTGAATAGCAAACTTAAGTCACAGCGTGGCCGCAGCGCTCATGTTACGCTGTTACAAGGCTGTTTATAGAGAACTAGCGACCCACCCCGGCTCCGTCCGGGTGCAATCTCTACTATATTAGCATGTTATATGCATATAAACCTTCCTCTTAATTCACTCTATTAAAAAACGGCATCAAAATCCGTTGCGTAGTTTTAAACATCTAAGCATACATAAGGGCAGATAGACAGCGGTAAGCGACTTCGTTTTATACTTTGTAGTGATAGCACTCCAGGACACCAATATAATGCAATCATTGTGTTTTATAATTGTAGTTTTATTATTTGACTAGCTTCCGCCCGCGACTCCGTCCGCGCGGATGTCGGCCTTCGCGTGGATGGTTTATTTCCCCATTTTGAGTAACTCTGACAATGACATCTTATAAATATTACGGCGCTGAATCCAGTGCGGGTAATGCAACGTGTGTTCGCGGTTCTACAGAACAACGTCTATGAATAAAACTGAAAAAAAAGATTTTTGAAGTGAAACTTCTTTACGCACGCTTGACTTGGGGAGTAAGCTGGCGAACGCGTGACGTAAGCGTTACGAAAAGTGTGATCGGGCAAGGCGAACGGAAGTTAAGTGGGGGATATAATTATGTATAGATATGGGTTTGATATTGAGTCTAGGTCAGCGGAGGCAGAGGTGGTAAAGACAAAGTCGTAGTGAGCCAGAAGAAGCCTTTTTTTATCGTGGTAAGTTCACCAACAGACATTCAAATCTATACCTATATTTTTATGCAGATACGGATAAGTTTTATTAAACTGCTACATCAATTAAGCTGTGGCGAAAAGGGCAATGATAGATAGACAGCACTTTGTTAATTACTGACGCCATTTAGGGTAGATAGTTTGTTCAGATATAGATGCCATAGTTACACCACACCTGTCGACAAGTCTTCCTTTTTTTTTATGTCCAAGAGAGATAGATTAGCTGTCTTCAAGAAAACGAGGCCCGTAGGTAATCAATATGAGAGCCGTCACGTAATAACTTTTCCAATTAACGGCTAGGGTAGATAAACGGACGTGTAATGTATCTTGCGATATCGGCCGCGACTCGACGCGGTGATTTTCTTGTCCGATGCTCGCTGGACACTTGTATGAGAGCGCTCGGGAACAGGACAAGTTGATTCCATGCGCCGGACAACACCATCTAATTATAATTGTACTAGCTTTTGCCCGCGGCTTCGCTCGCGTAGAATTTGGTCTGCCTCATTAAGTTACGTGACATTTTTTTTAATACTTATATTTTTTTATGTAACTTCGCATCGTACATCCCAGATTTCTAACTTCAAAATTAGTTTCCATACAGTCTTTGAACACACACACCTAATATTTAGAGGGAATCTCTTGAGGGTGGAATTATCTGAATTCCTTTCTAAGTGCTCATTATTTTATTTTCCTGCCGGGGTCGCGGGACTTACGAATTACCGTGACCCGGTACGTAAAGGGCTATTGAAGGACACCGTAGATTTTAGTCAGTCAAGTCTGACCAGTCCAGTCTTACCCCATGGTAAGACTGGCTGTCAGACTTTAGAGCTTCTAAAGATCTTCAAATGACAGCCGGGACCAACGGCTTTACGTGCTTTCCGAGTGCTTTTTACCCATCCACAGACCAACCTCGGCAAGCGCAGCTTAACCCGTAAAAATATATATAATAAAAAACTTTTTCAAAAAAAAATGTAACCGCCTTCAAACAGAACCACAAAAAAGGGTAAAATAATCTACAAAATAACTTTTATTTCGGAAGTCGATTTCGGCTTTGTTATTTTTTATTTCATTGTTTTTTTTTGCCACCGACTTCCGAAATAAAAGTTATTTTGTAGATTATTTTACCCTTTTTTGTGGTTCTTTTTGAAGGCGGTTACATTTTTTTTTTAAGTTTTTTGTTTTTCATTTTTTAGTTAAAATATTCAACCCAAATTCTTGCCAAATACATATAATATAATCCGTAGCACTGGTAATAACATCCCTCATGTACACAATAAGCTAATAAAATTCCCTATCTCAAAAACTACTGAACCGATTTTGATGAAACTTGCAGTATTCCCTAAGTTGAACGATACCTAGCACAAAAAAAAGAATTATTTAAATCGGACGTGAAGTTCCGGAGATATGCGAACAATGAATCAGTCGATGCCTACTCCTTACTGTTAAGGAGTTGTACCTTCCATCATCAGCTCAGCTACATAAGATAATGATTACCATACGGAAGTACTTAAATTACTTCATAAGATTTACGAAAAACGATGCGTGGGCCTATAAAATTTGAGGGTTGCCCTCGATTTCTCCAAGATCCAATCATCAGATCCTGATTTGGTGACAATGGGACCACACAGAAGCACCAGCTTTCAAACAAAAAAAGAATCATGAAAATCGGTTCACTCAGTCGGTCGTTATGCGGTAACAAACTACTGTTAAGGAGTTGTACCTTCCATCATCAGCTCAGCTACATAAGATGATGATTACCATACGCAAGTACTTAAATTACTTCATAAGATTTACGAAAAACGATGGGTGAGCCTATAAAATTTGAGGGTTGCCCTCAATTTCTCCAAGATCCAATCATCAGATCCTGATTTGGTGACAATGGGACCACACGGGAAGCACCAGCTTTCAAACAAAAAAAGAATCATGAAAATCGGTTCACTCAGTCGGTCGTAATGCGGTATTAACATTTAAAAAAAAAATACAGTCCTCCTTTTTTTGAAGTCGGTTAAAAACTATCCTATGTCCTTTCTCAAGTTCCAAACTATGTCTGTACCAAATTTAACACTAATCGGTTCAGTAGTTTAGGCGTGAAGAAAAGACAGACAGACAGACAGACAGACAGACAGAGTTACTTTCGCATTTATAATATTAGTTAGGAAATTAGGAATAGTTAGGAATTAGGAAGTTAGGATTAGGATTTAAATATGTTGCCGTGTTATTTATGATTTGAGTTGGTTTGTTTATTTTCTGTTAAATGTGCGGTTATTTGCAAGATATGCTGCTTTGGGGTGAACGAACTGGCAAACAGCCACAATGAAGAATGTAAGTTCGACATTGCGAATTGTTTTAGTTAGTAATTGTTTGCTGTCTTCTTACATCTTTTCCGTGTGAGGAATTGAGCCCCTTCCTGCGAAATTAGCCGCCTTAATGTGATATGACTGCTGCGTCACAAGATGATTTTAGATGAAAGAAAAATTCAGCTGCCTGGGATATGAAACCGCGTCTTCACGAGACGTTAAAAAAAAGAAAACGTTCAAACGAGGAAATACAAGATTTTCCTATAAAATCATCTGCGATGCGCGTCGCATGTGTTTAAAAATAATTAAGATTTATTAAGTTTGTAATTGGTATATGTACTTGGGACTGTAACTATGTAATTACCTCTTCTGATCGTGGTATCTCTTCTCTTAAGTGTTTCACATCGCAACCCAATAATTTCACATAAACGAGGTCGATTCCCTTACCTAACGACCTTGTCGGAATGGCACAATGCTTTCAATCACCAACCAAAAACGAATTTGCATATCACGTCATCTAATTAGGATCACAATGTACAATTCAGTTCGCGTGCAAGTATACAGCATGTTGTTTTTTTTTATTAAAGTGTTTTTATGTTAAGTCAACTTTTTTTTTTAAGTAGACTGCTTTAATGTCTCTCTGGTAACATAGATCACTCATGTTATTTACCTATCTCGATTCCATTATCTGTCAAGTAATTTGTTTGACAGTTTTCTCAACGATAGATCATAAACAGAACCGCGCGAATTAACGACGCATGTTGCAGATTCGTGCTCGCCCTAGATTCTGTAGCTCTACTCACACTCAAAATTATTTGATCACTCTCACTCTTCTCTGGGTGTCGCTCCTCATAGACACCTATTAGCTTTGTGATTGTAAGAACCCCCTGTATACTTCGCGACATGACCGATCTTTGTGCCTCATTTAGTAGTTCCCACGGCGCCGCCTCCAGTTTATGCATTGTTACATTTGCTGGAGTTACTGCTATGCGTCGGTATGCGGGTTTTTTATCAACTTTAGGTGCGGTGTTCATCTTAAATGTACCATAACCTATCGGATTTTGCACCTCTGGGTGTGTGTGAGATGGGAACAGGATGAGTCTTTTTTTTTTTTTTTTTTTTTATCGTGGTAAAATCATCAAATGAGTCCTCCCACCCAGGGCAGGGCGGCAGGGACTGTCAGACTTGTACTGACTAAAATCCACGGTGTCCTTCACGAGCCCTTTACGTACCGGGGTTACGGTGATGGGTAAGTCCCGCGACCCCGGCAGGCTCTGGCCCTCTACAGGCCCCGTCAATTTGCTGACACTCTTTGAGGCGCGCGTGGAACACAACGCGCCGTCGACCCGGGCATGGTCCATGGTCGGACAGCAAGTCGCCCATTACTCGCTGCCCGCATGCCCGCGCCTACGGTGGCCGGAGATCGTCCTGTGACGTCCGACGCCGTGGGCGTCTACCACTGCGGCTGGGATGGAGGGAGGACGCTGTCCTCTCCCTCAGGCGGCCCGCCTCCTCCTTCACGAGCATGACTGCTTCGCAGAAGGAGGCGACCGCTTCCCACTCCGTCTCGCCCCGCAGCATGGCCTCGACCAATGCCGGGCGCGAGAGGTCTCCGCCTATCGCCGTCGTGAGGACACGGCGGTGCTCTGCCCAAGCGGGGCAGTCCTGCACCGTGTGCTCCACCGTGTCCTCCGGACGATCCTCGCAGTGGTGACACCCAGGCGTTTCTTCACTCCCTATCAGACACAGGAACCTCCCGAAACTTCCGTGTCCGGTGAGGACCTGCGTCATGCGGAAGGTAAGGACGCCGTGACGCCTATCCAGCCACTCCTCAAAGAGGGGTCTTACCGCCGCGATTGCGGCGTGCCCGAACAGGATGAGTCTGAATTAAATTTAAAAAAAGTATGCATGTTGCTTGGCTTTGTTGATTGAACGAGAAAAGGTCGGAGTGTTGAAAATTAGTCTCTCTACTAGAGGACGTATGTATGTAACAGTCTTCCTAATTTATGGTAGGTAACTACAGCGCCGGAAATAGTGTTTCAGCTGAGGACATAAAGTGACGGACTAAATTACCGAACACTATTGTGCTGGTTCAGAAAACTTAACATATCATCATAGTTCTTAAAATATCGTACCAAGTTGATTTAATCAGGCAAAGATTGATGAACTCTATATTGACGTACCAGCTCTAATCCGACCATTAGAATGTATTTAGACCCATCAAACCTGATCAATGGGTCTGTTTGAGCTGCTGTCGGATTAGCATCACTTGTTATGGCGTCAGTTTGAAAGGATCTAAGAAATGAATGTGGAAACTGGCCACGTCTGACACCTCCCAGTGTACCACTTACAAATTATTCGTTGCATTAATATTTGAAGAAATAAATAGGTGCATAAAACATGTGCGGATTGTAATAGCAAAGTAGAACACTTTTAAATTGTTTTGTTTGAAATCTAGGTAGTTTTCAGAAAACACACAGAGCCCAAGAAAGAAACATAAAAGCCGACCATAATAATTATATTTAATAGAAACCTAGATAATTATTATCGAGGTTTCTATTAAATATCAGTCATTAAAACGAACAGTGTTATCATCGTGAATCTATGAACACGTTGTGTTTGAATGAGACATGGTGCGGCTCAAAGTGAGCAGATAATATAGCCATGCTCTGGTGCTTGTATGAATACATTTGCGCATATGCAAATCAAAGGTTTCATTGGAACACCTTGTAGGGTGTCCACAATGCGGGATTATTTGAAAGAATTACTGTTTTCCTGGAACACAAAGGTTTATTTACGGAATAGAGTGGGTTTTATTCAGTAACAGCCTCTGTTCCGCTCCGGGAGAAGTCATTTTATGATTTGCAGTGCGGATTTTATCCCCGCACGGAACAAATATTTGTACGATCTGCAAGTATTTGTTCCGGGTCTGGGTGTTTGTGTATGTGAGTTTCTTTGTTTGTAAACGCACCCACGATACAGGAGAAATTCCTAGTGTGGGGCAACGTTTAAAAAAAAGAACTCATGGACCCTCTACATTTTCATCCCCGATTCGCTTCTCATTAGTTCCTTTGTGAATCAGATGGACGGCGGCCATTTTCCAAGATGGCAGCCCTCTTATTTTGCCGCCAATACCCATGTTAACGTCGAACGCACAATATCGTGCTGATCTTGCGTTTCTTTTATGCGGTAAAAAGAACAAAGCTTTAATTGACGGTATCTTTAACTGTGGATTGTGTGTACCTACTTATTTTTGCTTAGTTGTTATTACATTAGGTCATCACCTAACAAATAATGGTACAATTTGATAATACATTTACTTTCTACTCATCTTTAGATTTAAGTATTTTAGTAGCCTCAAGAAAGCAAGAAACTTCATTATACCACTAATATTATAAAGAGGAAATATTTTATTGTTTGTTTGTATTGAATAGGCTCCGAAACTGGACTGATTTCAAAAATTCTTTCACCATTTGAAAGCTGCTGTAGTCCTGAGTTACATAGGCATTAAGGGGGAGAGGGTGAACTGGCCAAGTCGCTGGCTAGTTAATTAATAATTATACACTAAATTGAAACGGCCCAAAACTTGACCTCGTGTTTGACGCCTATAGGATTTGTGTTATTTGTTTTAAATAAATACGTGACAAGAATGCGTTATAAATACGCGTTTCTTAGTTTTTGTTTCAATTACATTAAAAAAAAAACACAAATATTTTAATTGGGTACAGCATTTTTTATGACACGGTTAACCAGGCGGAAGGCAAAGTTTTTTTAACAGTCTGTCTTCTATATTATTTTTCCAATATGAAAGCTCTTATAGCTAGAGGCTTCACATGAATTATCGCAACCTCACGAGTGATGAGTGATCTGATTGACTGTTACGAAGCGAGGTCCTAAAATAAAGAACCTGTCGGTCAACGTTGAAGGCAACGTAATGGCGTCAAACACTAGCTTGCATTTTATTTATGATCCTTTTCAATATGAAGTAACTTGTCAGAGCAGTTGTAAAGGTTCCTAGCTTTGAAGTGCATACGAACAGGGTCCGGTAATCGATGGAGGGTAGTCTGTAAGACGATTTGTGGCTGTTCATCGTGCACAAGTAGTTAAATCGTATTATGTATTGAAAAGTGACTGTGTATAAAAATGTACAGACACCAGCTCATCAACCTACCCGAATCTGTCAAATTTTGTCAATCAAACGCGAACTTCAACTTCTTGTTTGGTGATAAAGTTGAAAATCTATTACAGAAATTTGGCAGTTTGTGGTAGCTTGTGTGTGCTGGCGTCTGTACAATTTTGGCGGCAGGGTTGGTGCAGTTGCTGAGTGACCGACCGCTAAACTGCTTGTGGCGATTTCGATTTCCGCACGGAAATTATTGGAATATCCATTGTCTATTCCTCTTTTCCTGTTCAAATCAAATTCTGTAGCTTAATTTTAGACTTCCTTTTTTAAAGTTAGCTTCCCACTGTTGGAATATAGTTACTCTGAGATATTTAACTCTCATTTCCGCATCTATCTGGTCTTAATTCCAGTCATTCCAGCCACCGCCTACATGTTACGTGGCTGCACTAAACTGCATTCGAAATACTTCATTAAAAAGACTACAAACTTTCTACAGATCTCGTTTGACGTGTACAACTTTATACTAACGACCAATTTGTTAGTTGATCTGTCACGTCAACGTCTAGACAACTTTGTAAAGTGTCGTACTAACCACCTCCCACATTTGTGAACCGGCCTTTAAATATTCAGCTGATCTGGTCTGCTAAAATATGATAAAGAGATGATACCAGCCTATGTTATTTGTGATACCAAACTAGGTTTTGGACTTACTGGTAAGTAAGTCTAAAACATGGTTTTGTCGATTTTCGCCTCCTTGTCTACCATCTTCAAAGTAGAACCCAATGTTCAGAAATAAATCAGTAGAAAAAAAATCCTGCGTTCAGTTTTCATTCTGAATGGCTTATTTTTCTCATGCAAACATAATAAACATGATTAGTTTTTAATGATTAGCCAAAATTTGAAATTAGGATCTAGAACGACGAACCGACGCTCTAGATCCTAATCGATCTAGTTCGAATCGATCCTAGATCCGAACCAAATTGAATCAAATAAAATTATAACATTCATTTCAAAGTCTTACTTATTTAAGCTTGTGCCTGTATCTGCATCCTAGGAATTAACTACATCATTTAGATATAACTATCAAATATAATGTGATCTAATTACGTAACTCGGTGACTTAATATCTGCTTGCGACATATTGCTATGTATTTTATTCACAGCTCTAAATGCGTGTGGTCTCTGGCTAATTTGACTAAATGCAGGTCAATTATTCCTTAGGTTTTCTCTTTATTAAGTTCTACACTATCTTGTAGGTCCTTTACGTGACAAAAAGAAGCTTACAATACCGACGAGCGTTTAAAATAACAAAAATATTCACCTATTGAGTAATTGTTAAGTTTTTGTTATGTGTTTCCACTATCGCGTAACCAAGGCAACTCAAAGGAATGCGCCCACTAACAGTCATTGATCTCCCCATTAAAATCTTAATATACAATGAACAACAATAAAAACATCACGGAAAAGCGCCTGAGAAACACGAAAAGCTGCACTTTTTGCAATACAAGTTTTGAAGAATACATAACTTGTCCCCTTTCTACATAACTTTAATTTCCACATGTGGGAAAAGGACAGCAATTTTAGCCGATGCGAAGCCTCTCGGTTGTATTGCCGCGGTGTTCGCCGGAGACGCACGAACGCCTCCGAAGAAAAAATCGTTATATTTTTTATTCGTTTTTTAAAAATGTCACGTTGAGTTTTTCGGTTTGGTTAAAAATAAAGAGTGCGTGTTTATGGTGACAGTGTGACGTGATGGAGTGAAATTATTTTGTATCGGAGATAGTGGCTCAACAGAAAGTTCAAGTAAGTTTTGAATATTTTTAATCATATCTCTTATGCTAGTAAACGTGAAATTAAGTTACTACCTATTTGCAGTCTTCACTAAGAAAACCATAACGCATTTAAGATTACAAACTTTAAGGTTCACTTTTCTTTATTTCACGTCAAAATACCCTCTTTTATTTAGAACAGACTGCATGAAAATCTTTAGGAGAGCTTGATTTCTTCGATCACTAAAATAGGTAATTTTCTGAATGAAAACATGATCCTGAAGAATTTTTTCAGGTTTAATGTTACTTTTAATGCAGTATGAGAAATTTAGTAACCATACTGCGTATTTTTTAACACGTCCAGAAAAGATATAGACGACACCATTGTACAGTCTTTTAATTTTTTCTTATATTTTACCTTCATGCTCCTGAAGTAAGTAGATATATGTATAGAACCATAAAGTACTTAAGAATATAAGTATGTAAAGTTTGTATGTAGCGAGTAATCTCGGAGCTTCTGACACGATTCTGAAATCTTTCACAATGTGGAGCTATCTTCTCCAGTAGTATCGTAGACTGTTAAAAACATTATTTTGGGATAATTTACAAACATTATGCAAGTTAAGTTGCGAGAAAAGTTTGAGAACCTATAGATACAATTTCAAAAACTATGACATACTCTATGAAAGGGATGCGGAGCTAGTTCGGGTTGCTCTACATCTCCAAAATTTTGGTTTAAGGACATCCATTTTTCTTCACTAAGTTTTCCTTTACCATTTTGTGAACTGTGGTAAAAAAACTACCGACTTAACTTTCAAAAACTAAAGAAGTCACGTAAAATCGTAAATCGTTATTTCATTTTGGTACTATGAATTACAACTTACCCTCAGACATAATTTTGAGAAAACCCATAAAGCCTAGAGCACACGATCGATACAACACCGGTAATGTCACGAAGGTCTATGTAGGGCAAGAGTAGATCACGACGGTCTGTTTATAGCTTTATTTGCGCACAAAATATGAGATTGCACCTTAAATGGCGACTCTAAGGTTGCGGTCGTGATGTGTCAACGGGTTTTTATTTGTTTCAATCGAGTTTTGAGCCGATCAGAAGTAAAAACGGAAGATGTTCCCAGCTTGTCTGTTTTCGTCGGTGTTCCTTAAGGTTTAGTATAAGATTGTCTCAAAATAAGAAGAACCAAGAGGTTCCTATCTATTTTTTTTTTGTATTTGCACTTGATGAGCTTAGAGTTTTCAGATATTAGAAAACTTTTAAAGCCTTGGGGATAGCTCCCACCATTACGTAGTAAAGATGCCACAAAAAAACACGATTAGCGCAGTGGCTGAGCAATTGGACTGCTGCGCTGCGTGTCGCGGGTCGATTTCCACACGGAGCAAATATTTGTATGATCTACAAGTAGTTGTTCCGGATCTGGGCATGTGTGTATGTAAGTTTATATATTTGTAAACGCGCCCACGATGCATCCTAGTGTGGAGCAACGTTTTACAAAAATAAAATAATGATAACAAGTATTATTTTTCCACATAACTTCGCTTAGCGTCAACACAAACCTTATCGGTGATTTTCGAACTAGATCTTTCCGCACTGCTGCAGAAATATCCTTAGGCTGGCTAAAAAACTGGATCAATATCTGTTATACTTTCACCTGATGTTCCTGATTTCTACTCATGCCAAACTCATCATAGTACTCGTGAATCTAGCCTGTTCACAAATGACAGTTCTGCCTAATGACTACCGCATGCAGCAGCCATTTTCACAATAACAGCCGATGACGTGGTAACTACCACCTATTTGAAGGCCATTGGTCCTAACCACCGCCTGCAGGGCTTGTCGTGAATATACAGACACTGTTACAAAGATATGACATGAAACTGGGATTTTCACAAGCTTTTGACCTTTCAGATGTAGCTCTATAGATAAGCACAGTTATTATTTTCACAGTCATCTTCCAAGGTCAAGGTGAGCATTTACGGATAATATAAACCATAGACAAGGTAGTCTATTTTATAGCAATTAATAGTTAATTTCTAAAATATGGTTAATTCTCTCTTATTAGTGGAGTTTTCCGCCCACCACGTCTCTCGTCTCAACTAGCCTACAAACGGCAAGCGTTCATTTAAACTCCACTTAAGTATTTCTATAAATCTGCCGACATATTTCTTAATAATCCACGTTCTTTCCAGAGAAATCATATAAATTTTAACGGCATCTAGCTTTGCCAACAGGACTGATCGGCCATCTTATGGTTATAAGTTCTTAATGCTCTATGGTTGGATAAACGCGGGAAATACTATAGATGGCCTGTCATGGACGCCGTATATCAGTATTATTAAGACATCCATAGAGGTGGGCTTTACGTCGATTTGTAAAGATTAGCGCCTAGCTTGAGTTGTTTTTATTTTCTATCTATGGCTAGGTTTGATTTATTATAAGATTAACTTTAACTGCAGCCTTGAATGTAGGTAAGTTCAGTGTTAGTAGATAGATCATCATTTAATGCTTTCATTCTCTTGTCCTTATCCCACTTTGTTAGGACACAGCATTTCTTCTTCTTCTTTTAGGGTTCCGTACGTCTGAATACAAAAACGGAACCCTTATAGGATCACTCGTGTGTCTGTCCGTCCGTCGCTTACAGTCAATTATCTCCGAATCTACTGAACCTAAAATTTTGAAAAAAATACAGAAATTAGTTTTCTCCTTATAGATTATAGGAAAACCTATAAGAAGTCCATGATATTAAAATAACATGGTAAATCACTCAATATTGTGCGTACCAACTTACATTTTTTTTTTAATACGTCATAAATCGTAAACCGCAATTTATCTTTCAAAGTTACAACCAACTTTTATATAATGTTACTTGCTGCTACGGAACCCTTTAAAGGCGAGTCCGACTCGCACTTGGCCGGTTTTTTTCTAATAGTTATCTCGATAGTCACCACCTTTCTAGCCTTATCATTACATGTATCACTTCAAGACCAATAGGGATACTTTAAAAAGTTCCTCATGGAATATTCCTCTTTCCTCTTCGTATACAGGTTACAATTAAGTACTTCCTAAGACTTTCCCCTTTTGATTTTGGTAGAACGTCTTTCCAAAAATTAGACGTTTGTTGCCTGTTTAGAACTAAGCCATTTCGGATACACGTCGATTAATTTTTCACCTTGTTTTAATAAATTACTTTTAGCATGTATTATCAATCTATGCATAAACACTATCCGTCAATCAGCGGTCGCAATTTCAGCTAAACAAATGACTATGCGTGATGCAGAGCCGTGTTCTGCCTCGTACAAAGTGGTACTGAGTGAGCCCGCGGCGCGGATTAGACGGATGCTGTGCTCCATCTCTTGAGTACCACCGTATCTCAGCTCTAGGGCTGTGTGCTAAGATAACATTAGAAAGCGTATTGCTACACAATCAGTTTATACAGTCTGTGCGTTACAGATCAATAAATCTGAACTACTTTTTGTTCGGGAACAAAATCGTGATCTAAATTTTTATTAGCTTTTTTAAGTATATTCTTCTACAAGTTATAACTCAATGATAACACCGTAGTAGCCTAGGAATATCATAACTACGATCAATATGTCACGGGTTCAAGTCTTACCTCGTTGAACTATTGTGACCCCTTTACTAACAATACTGAATAACATGAAGACTTTCTTGAAATTCTCCCTTAGTATCCCCCTGCTTCTTAAACAAACGTGATCTATAGCAACACCATAAGAATAAGCGTCTTTATTGTTTTTAACCAACTTCAAAAAAAGGAGGAGGTTTTCAATTCTTCTTATCTTACGACTGGGTGAACTGATTTTGATGATTATTTTTTTGTTCGATGCAGTATGTTTCTCATTAGGTTGAGTAAAATATCTTCTTTCGGAAGTCGGTAGCAAAAAAAAAATAAAGCCACAGACTACCGAAAGACTAGTTATCTTTAAATTTTTTAGGGTGGTTTTTGAGGGCGTTTACTTTTTTTTGGATGTTAAATCATCAAATGTGTCGTCTCGCACTGGGTGGAGAGAAATTAATTGTTCCTGTTCATTCGGATGCTCTTGGCCCTGTACCTGAGTCACGGCACCTTCTTTAGTTAGTCCCGCGACCACAACAGTTCCTTTTTGCAATTAGCATGATCCTGACAGCCCTGAGATAACTATTACAACTGCAATGAAGACATGCCAATGATCTCCGCGACGCCTTTAATTGAAGCACATTTGTTTTATACGCAGAGATCATGCAGATCCTCTTAAATTAGCTCAAGTGCCGCAGCATTAAGTGGAGTACTTGATTAGATGTCAAGATGACTGTGTATTTATGTTTGTAAGTGTTATGAAGCCGCATCAAGTATAATTCCATGATGGCGCTATAAAAGAAAATTCCTAATACCTACTCATATCTATTAATTTCGTTTATTTTTAAGTACCTAGTAAACGAACGTAACTATAAGTATTATAGATAATATAAGCAGCCTATGACTATCCCACAGTTGGGACACTTGCCTCCTTTCTGAGTGAATTTTAATCGACCACTTGGGATACTAGTCAAGCTTACCAACCCACCAGTGTTGCTTTTGGTTAACTCTACTAAGCTTATTTTAGCATAGCAAGCACACAAAAGTTTACAGCAATACTGCTAATGACATAAGCATGCTGTTCACACCTGCTTTATACTTGCGGATGAGCACATAAGCTGGTGTGACGTTACAGAATGCGGCGGTCGAGGGAAGCCCGCGCATCGCCACCGCGAAAACGATGCCGGAGCGTAAGTTATCGATACCGTCGTATTAGAGTTACCGATACCAACTCGCTACCCGTTCATGCATAACTTTCTTGCTACCTACGTTACTATAATGCGAGGTAGTTTAAATACGTAAAACTTCCTAAAATTTTAAGTAATCAACATATAAATTGATTTGTGGTTATTATTCTTTGGGAAGACTTCTTACCATGTAGGCTTGTCAACAGTTTTTTGTGTGTCATGGAACAGTTTTGTTTTTATCTTTATTTAAAAAGATTTTGAGAGAAAAAGTTTTTCGCCAATGCGAATATGACACTCTTTTAATAGGTACAAAATATTCCGTAAAATTTCTATTATCTCTGAAGGCACATGAGGATTTTGCCTGTATTTACAGTTCGTTTTCAAATATTTAAACTTACACCAATAGCCAGATCCGGAAGAACAATATGTAGGCCATAGAAATATTTGATCCGTGCGCCCTAGAAATGTTTAGCTATAGGCTCAACTAATGTATTCAATCGCTCAGCTATTGAGTCATCCATGACGTCTAGAAAAATCATGTTCAAATCATTCGAATACTAAAATATATATTAATATTATTCAAAATCAGAACCGTACACCACAAATATTTTCCCAACCACGCATCTCTCTGCACGGTACCCAAAGCGCCTGACTAGTGCATGCTTTACATACCTTATTTCATAAAAATCCCACGATATTGAACCAAAAGCATCCATGAATAGTGGAGTAATCCCAAAAGCTTCATTAGTGAATACCTCGCGTACTTTCAAGAGATATTTCACTTCCAGAGTTTTATGGTGGTCTTGAACCCATTAAGCGTATTATCGACTGGTATTGAGCTCCGGCCTGTATTATGAAATCATCGCGGATTATGATCTTAAAGCGAGTATATTTTATAGACCGTTTATGGCTTCTTAAACGAGTTCGAAATTAGATGTCGGGGATGAGTGGACGTTATTATGTTCATGTTTGTTTAAAGACAATTAAGTGAGTTGTCTGCCATGTTATTTTATGACGAGTTTTTAAGTTTTGTACGCTTTTTTTGTGACCCGTTCCATAAAGCTGTTTATTAAATGGATCGTTATAAAAAAACATCCACCTGCCTCTTAATCCACTTCTGTGCATTTTCTCAACAATTTGAATATAAACTGCAGTATTACCACCTTCTGTGGGTACCGTTCTGTCAGTAATTTTCCGGAACAATGGTGACTATAATGGCGGGTGTCATCCATCGATTACGGAGAAAGCCATCAATTGCCGTCAACCGCTCAGGTCAGAGCCAGCGTCCTACGTGAGTCGAAGCTATGCTAACTTATGCTGTGCCTAGATTTAGCATGGTTCGGTTTGAAACAAACAGTAATAGAGACGATTTGATTTGAGCTAGCATTTCAAAAGAATGACGTACAATGTATGGTCCACTACTTGGCCCAGGACTCCTTGGTATACTCGAATAAAAAGTTATTAGAGAGAGACCCGCAGGCACAAACCGCGTTCCGTCGCTCTATTTCTCGCGCAGGTACCATTGAACGTTGAGAAATCGTTACAACTATTCGATGTCAATAGACAGTTGCACTAAGGTAAATGGAGTCGGCTCGTTAAATATTAATAATTATAAGAACGTAAATAGCTGAAGTGGCAATGGGCAGGCCATATTGCTCGCAGAGCAGATGGCCGATGGGGTCGAAAAGTACTAGAGTGGAGACCACGGACTAGCAAGCGCAGCGTAGGACGTCCACCAATAAGGTGGACAGACGACCTTATAAAGTTCGCCGGAAGACGCTGGATGCAGGTCGCTTCCAACCGGTATATGTGGAGATCTAAAGGGGAGGCCTATGTTCAGCAGTGGACGTCCTATGGCTGAGATGATGATGATGATGATGAAATAGTGGTCATTTATGTACAAAACTAGTGGCCATCGGGAAACTAGCTCGCCAGCTAGCTCCGAGCAATGAGAGTTTTCTTATAAAGCTGGTTATGAAGGTTTTATGCGACAGTAAAACTTAACGTTATTATCGTACAAGGCACAAGACATACATGCCTAAGGCAATTTGAAATAATCTACATAGCTTATCGCCTATATTATTAATGGAGAAGGCAGCTGTTATTGAGTTAAATCTGAACCTCAACACATACATGAGGAGGAAAGTTTATTTTGGTACACTGAATGTTAGATTTTCGGGTTTTTAACTACTTGTACCTTGGTAGCATATTGTCAGTGTGGGCTTTTGACTAAGGATCGATAAATGACAACGAGAAAATTGGCAGAACACATATCTTAAAACAAAACAAAATCACGTGAAGATCTTAAACAGATATTTGAAACAGATCAATTTTCTTCTGCGTGATTCCAACTTCATGATTGAGTTGATGAGTCAGGTTGGAAGGTTACGGCATGCGTCGCGAATTTATTACCAGCATGACATCGGTACCGAGGCGTACCGCTCGTGCTAATACGAGTACCGGCAAAAACCGGGAACTGTGACACGCAGCGTTAACGGTGACATTTTGCAATGCATGCGGAAATGTTTAGGGGGTGGAAAATGTTGAGGTAGTAAAGAGCGGGCAGCAAGTTGTTAAATGTGCTCTGCTCGGTGCCCTGTTGGTTCTGAAACAATTAAAGAAAAAGCTCCTGTAAAGATATATGTTTAAACTGTTATTCTGTAATTCACAGTAACGGGAAATGCAAATAAGTAATTATTGGGATGATGAGCATTTAAAGTCTATTATCACGAAAAGTAACTGCATTTCCCGTTAGTGTGGCCCTCGCATAATAGTATTATCACGTCTTTGAATCAGTGACTTTTCGTTTAGTATTAAGTAGGTTAGAAAAGTACTAACTTAAATTCGAAATTATGTCGGGTATTCTCTTCTGCACTGGAGTGCTGTTACATAATCCTGTATTCCAAGATTATACCTTAGCAACCGGCGCTTTCTCGCCAGTTCTGCATAAGTACATATAAATGAAGGCTATAATAAGTAATATAATTAAATTTATCGTAGATATCATTATAGTTTTCAGTTATATTGGTTATGAAGCTACCCTGAGGGTAGAGAAAACTCGCTCCCCATTCCCCATCCACTTAATATAATGACTCCTTTTATCACCTCCTTTAACATTTAAAGTTTGACGGCACAATAAAATCAGCGCAGTCGGCACGATGCAATTCTTTTGACTGATTCCGTCATAAAAGTCAGAAGTGTTCGTGTTCTCGTACAAAAGGGCTGGCGATGGCGGCCCGGCCTCCCCGCGGTGAGTATGGCGAATTTATCGTGAATTTATTTTTATTGTCGGTTTCATACAGTACCGTGCCGTACCGCCCGCGTTCTTTAAATTAGGACTGTGTTATACAACCGAGGTATTATGTAAGACGTAAAATTTAATTAAGTAGTTGATCGTTTTACTTTTTGTAGAAAAATGCTAGGGCGATAATAAATAGTTTTACTTTTTACGTAACTGGAAACTTTCCTTTTTGTTTGATTTTTATTCTGTTTCCTTTTCATCCAACTTGGAAATAAGACCACTATAATATATTACAAAGCTACAAAGTATCTTTGGCGACTTGAACGACATATAAATGGACAGAAGCATTGGTGAAAACAAGAGTAAAAAAATTGGTTTGAAAAACAAGATGGCGTAGCGAATTATTTTGACATTGACAGCGCGCCAAAAATCCATGTGCTGTGAAGTAACCGGTTGGTTTCCTGCCAGTATTATTGTTAGGTCATAGGTCGCATAGGTCGCACCTTTAGCCGAAAGGTTATGGTAAGGTCATGGAAATGTGTTGCCATTTTGCTATAAAATTGATTGAGATCCAGTGATGTAAATCATGCCCGCTTGCCTGTTTTTTAAAACTCGTATGATAACAGAACAAAAAAAACTCACAAAATTTATGAACTAGGTACACCGAAATGTCTTAGTAGCAGTAGCAGTTCCAACTTTGTGGTTGATGGCTATAGGTTCGCCCTTTAGTTATTTTAAACCTAAAGGCTACGGGCACATCGCAATCGCAGTGGTAAGCATACGGTGCAGAGGATTCATGAGTGAAAAGAGGTGAAAAGGTGTGAAGTCTGTGATTATTCATGAATTAAAAAACAATTGAAAAAAAAAACAATTCAATTAAAGAAACTTGAGTAGTTCTGTACATAATCGATTTAAAAAAATTATAAAAAACTCCATTTTGTTTTCTATCCTAATAAATTTTAAGAAAACGATGATGAATATCATTGAAAATTAAGTTACATCAAATGAAATCGATTTATTAGAAAAGAAAAATAAAGTGGATTAAAATATTGAATTAAATCACGTTCCGAAAGCAGGTGTTACCCAACCAAAACATAACGAAGAAAAAAAGAACAATCGATGTTTGTCGCGTGACCGATGTTTCGATCGTGATAGCCTTGTCGGATACAACTAAGGTTTGCTAAAAATAAACAAATTAACCGATAATCGTAAATAATAGACAGTTGGGGCCTTGGGGGAACGTTAACTGGGTTACTGGGAAATATTGTCTTTGGTTTAAAGAACACACAACCCATAATATTCTTTGTTTGAAGTAAGGCGTGCTTATAAAGAATGTTGTGTCGTTAATCGACTTTATTTTATCGACGAGATTTTTACAATTAATGTTTTTTTTTAATATATTATCATAGGCATCATAGCACATGGCAAAAGTTGTGGAAGACAAGCTCAGTCTCCATAAAAATCAGCTTTATACATCCAGTAAAAAGGAGATATTAAATATTCTCTATAGAAATAGCCCCTAAAGATCAGATGGATAGCTTTAACCTTCCCCCATCTGAAATAATATACGACGACTACTCCTTCGTAAAAGGGAAACACAAGTGTGTGGAAAACGTGTCCTATAAATAAATATAGCTACCCTTAAAGAGTAATAGAAAATAAAAGTAAAAGGCACCCAGTGCCCAGTGCCCAGTGTCCAGTGCCGACAGTCGCGCAATCGTTACGTGTGTAATTGGCCTAATAGTCGCAAGTACGCGCCGCCCTTAAATTACTGCCAGTGCGCCAGGATTCCTGTCAGCTATTATTTATTTATAAATGGCGAATGTTGTTTTATATATTTACTAATAATACTTTGCACTTTGTTGGTATAGCTCTCGAGTTGAAGTTTGAAAGACTTTACTTCGTTCTGAAAGATTTTTTACATGCAGGTTTTTTTTAATAGCCTGTGATTCTGCTCTTTGACCTCTTTACGGAAATCATTACATATGTTGTGTTACATTTCAAACCTACTTCTTTTGGGAGACCATCTTAGATCAATAATAGTTATTGATCGAAGGAGACCATAGTAGTAGAGTTGAACTTATGCATTAGGTACTATACCTGAGTACTGGCTATTAAAAAACCTAACATAACCTATTTGTACATATTCTCTTCTCTCTATAAAAAAACAGTCGCCTACGCAGGTTAACTTGAATTACCTAAACTCCTTACGTAACAAGCGACAGTCTATCCAAGTAACCAATAAATCTATTCCAACATAAATCGGTTGCCGATCGGTATCGAGAAATAAATACCTTTTTACGGTAAACCGGCTTACCGGGCGTGGCAGGCCTTAGATGGAGCTCAGCCGGGGTTCGAACTCACGGACCGCGGGTGGCGTTGGGTTCTGCTAATTGAAGCGATGGCGTATATAAATTAGAAGAATGAGTTGAAGGTTTATGTGATCCTGGGGCTTAAAACAGTTGAAAACATACGGTAATTAACGCTTTTATGTTTTCTTTCCAAAATGCATTAGCACGAGGTGTGGTTTGTCCGGATACTACACGATCAGAAAATGAATTGACTATCCTTTCGTTCGAATTCAAAGCGATTTTTTGGTGGCAAAATCAACAAATGAGTCCTCCCGATTGCAGTGAAAGAGACTGTCAGACTGACGAAAAATCTACCGTGTTCCTTCAATTGCACTTTACGATACTTTATGGTCCCAACCTAATTAGACAGTCCCATGACGAAATTCCAACCCTAAATTTAGTTTGCCAGTTAAATGGTCTAAATAAACCGTCCAGTTTTATGACGCGTGCTGTCTGTGTATTTCAGAGGCTTAGCATTGCAAATAGTTCCAAATTCACTTTGTAATAGAAGTTCTCTCATAGAGTCGATCTGAGCTCGACACTTAATCAGACTCTTGAGTCGTATTTGAATCGAACACCATTCAAATTGATGAAGTGTTCTAAAACCCACTAATTTAATAAATCAGCTTAGAAAGTCTTTCTTCAATAAATCAGCTTAGAAAGTCTTAAAAAGTAAGGCTTCTTTCTTACGGTCACTTGAAAA
Source organism: Agrotis puta (assembly GCA_943136025.2). Lineage (NCBI taxonomy): Eukaryota > Metazoa > Arthropoda > Insecta > Lepidoptera > Noctuidae > Agrotis > Agrotis puta. Next base: position 16,460,640 of record OW964184.2, on the reverse strand, counting down.
TGTCTGCCCAAGTCCGAACTTCATTGATTTTATTGAAAAGACACTTGATCTGAGAAGCCTTAGCTATGCAAACCATCGAATGTATGTTTAAACGTAGAGTTGTGCGTGATACACACAGGTGTGGTAAGTGGATGATATTACATACGGGTAGCATCGTATGGGTTAAATATAAGCATACATTCATTAAGCTGGTGATTTAAAATGGAGAACGAAGAGTTTATGGTTGAAATGTGTGACTGTTTAATTCCAGATGAAGTCTGAAATAATTTATTGCTTGTTGAAACTGGAAAAGTTGATACTGTTATTTATTACTTTAGAGAATAGTTGCTCAATCTTGGTAGCGGTAGCAAAGATGAAGAAGTCTAAACATAGTCACTAGAATTATTTATATTAGCGTTTCGATATATGGTAATGTTAATTAAGTGGACCTAGAATTTAGCCAGGAGTCACTTTCAATATCGTCCATCAATTCTTGTAATATGCAAATATACGACACATTAATGTCCCATCGATGTTGAGTAGCACTACATAATTTGTACTTGAGATAACAAGCTTTTCGATCATAATTTTCTATAGATTATGTTTATCCAATATATTTTTGAGCTTTCCATCATATCCTCATAGCTAATAGAATGTTAGTTTATCTAGACACTGCGAATCACAACCATTAACCTTCCAGGAATCTCTAAAGAATGTTATAGAGTAGAATATATCTTAATTTTCTATGACGCAAGGGAACAAACCTTTCAGACGATTACATGATCATTAGCTCGCCTATTCTCAAATACATTACAATGGGCTTCAGTCTAACCGGACGCAGCTGAATATCAAATAAACTATAAACGTTTCAGTCGTTGACACCAAAGCAAATTCCTATTCGTCTTAAACATTAATCCCAACACTTGTAAAACCACCTCATCTCCATGAACCGTAAAGCAATAAATCGGCAATCAATCCAATACTTGTATTACTATAACGGCGGTTTATTAAACTGCAGTTCAATTGACTACAGTTAAATTATGAATCGACGGAATAAACGATGGCCGGCAATAAAACCATGATTAGGTTCAGACATATGAATAGAAGGACGGATATGACAAAATTGAAATTATTGGCAGCGGATTAGTTATGGTCCTAGAATGTGTAGTGGGCAATTCCAATTTCCAATCTGATGAAGTTATTTATTGGACTATTTTGCAACAAGCATTGCTCATAAGTTTAGTAAGGTTTGATCTGGTGTGTTTGGCTCGGTGCCAAAAGTTACCAAATATTATTAAACATGCCAAAGAATTCTACCTTTACCTTCTACTATTCTAATACCAGGTATTTGATCAATAGCTAAGCTAACTACTAGTTAAAATCCTTTTAAATACATTTTTTACAAACGGTTAGATAAAATGCAGGATTTAAATAAATAGTTTACTAAACTAATAAACTAACTTCTGGCTCCTTAATTTACGGACACATTGAAAGTCAAAACCACAAAACAATCATCTCATCACCTTCACATCTTTATCCATACAAATGCTGTGCACACATATAAATGACAAATTCACCACAAAATCTTTACCATCTGTACGAAATTTCTAATGTTAAATTAGCGAATAAGTCGTCGGTGTGTCGATAAATAAATAAATAAATTATCGATACAAAGCCCAATCATACAAATCATACTTAGTACAGACTCTATAGCCAACTCATCTACCAACTTCGTTTTCGTCTTAGCAGTCCTTAAACCACTTTATTTGGCAACCCCACAAGGTAAAAAGCTAGAGGGTTATCGCAGCGAGTGTACCAAGATGGTCGGAGAGACCGCCCACTCATAAATAACCAGACAAAAAAAATCTCTCAACTAATGCAGGCAAACCACTCGTCTAGACTAGTAACCTAATCCAGACATCCATTAAGGTATCCGTTACTCAGACTAATGTTTGTAATAAATTATTGATTGACAATTTTGTCTCCCTTACCTTTGAACAGAACGTTAAGGTAAGTAAGAAACTGGCTTAGTCGTGACCAGAGGCAAAAGCTGGACAATACAGGACAGCAAATAATTTTTTTAACCTCTAAGGAATCACTAAGATTTTCTAAAGTTTTTTGTAGCTTAGCTATGCAAAATGTATGTGGTAATTTTTCATCCATATTTAAGCACTTTGATCTAATAACAACTTTTTTTATTTGTGAAATTATCCAAACTAATCTGACTTCCCTTTTCTGCAACGGGTTTACCAGGTAATCGTTTTAGTTTTTCAGAAGGTTGTCTTTTTTTCTATCAACATTTTTAGCCGCTCAAAAAGGGGAAGCTCTACCAACACGATTGCTATAGCAATATTTATCCATATTTTTCTTAATAAGTAGCCATGCAGAGTAAACCCCAATCATTATTTCTTGTCCACCCCTAATCCTAGAAGTAATTAACCTAAAAGAGAATGTAGATGATAGCTGCGACCACAGTTTCCACCAATGCGATCTCGGAATCAAGGAAAGTGTGCCAGACAGTCTGTTTACCGAGCACTGCGTGGCACTCTCAGTCTAGTCTAGATCAAACTACTACATTCCAATTAAAGCACTTTATCTACTATATCCTTAATTAATTGCCATCTTCTCGCAAACTGGTAGCATGAATGTGTGTTGTTGATTACTTTCTTAATTTACTTGCAAGCAGTACTCTCGTTGTGTCTAAAATCGATCTCGTTGATTACCAATCTATTTTTTGTGGACCACGTTAATCAAATTATCTTGATAGTATCTTAATATCTTTATTGTAGGTATGTGGAGGATTGAGGCAGGTGTGAGGCAGAACACAGGCTGTTATAGAAGTAAAAAACATTAGAAATAATTAACGACATGTAATAAACATTTCAAACTTTAGAGGTTCAACGAAGAGTCGTGATATAGCACTAATCAAGCAATACTCGAGCAGAATGAACGTTGCAAAAAGCATAATATAAGTGTGCAAAACGTATTTCACCTAAAACATATTCACATAAGTGAAATTCCCCACGAATCTACAGTCTGGTTTGGTCTGAATGGACCGCTGCAGACGTGCGCAGACGCAGACTCGGGTGCGGGTCGACGACCGCGTGCAATTCGTCAACGAGTGTCACTGCACTCCGCCTTCGCGAAAATACGCGGCTTATTCAATAACAGACTGGGACCACTTAAACTTTCGTAAGAAAATGTGGCGTAATAGAATTAGCTTGGTTAGATACAAATTAAAGGCCTGACTATCGAAGTATTGACCTGTTCTTTGTTCAAGTTTCTGCACCATGAGGAAGGTCTTTGATTATGGTCTATAGATCTATCGTTCTAGAGTCACAACTTTATCTCGAGCTAAGTAGCGTTAAAAATAAAGTCCCGATACTTTTAAAACCTTTTTAGAAATGTGATTATTTTTGAAATTGTTTTAATTTTTAGTACAAATGAAATGCGTTGCACCATTATTATGTTTTATTTGAAGCTCTTCCTGGGTGATTGAAATAGACAATACGTGTGTGACAATAAATGTCTCCTAAGATATTGAATTTTCATTAATGTTTTTTGTAATAAATAATTCATCGAATACTTTAATGTTCAACGTAGCGTAATAAATAATGAAAATCTATATGATTGATTGTCTAAAGATTTCATACATTTTACTTAGAGGATGACCATTTTGAGATCATAATATAAACTGTTTTTATTTTATTGGCAAGATTTTCCTATAGTTTTTATATTTTACCGTAGAAAATTTTCGCTTTCGTCTTTAATCTCTACTTTTTTAATTGTTACGAATGCTGAAATGAATTATTATTTTTTGATACTATTGATGTTCTCTGTCTGAATTCACAAATAATGCGTTATTTACAAATAATTAGAAAATTGTGATAAGATTGTCATTGCATAGTTTTTTTTTTTTCGTGGTAAAATCATCAAATGAGTCCTCCTACCCAGGGCAGGGCGGGAGGGACTGTCAGACTTGTACTGACTAAAATCCACGGTGTCCTTCAGTAGCCCTTTACGTACCGGGGTCACGGTCAATCTGTGAGTCCCGCGACCCCGGCAGGCTTTGGCCCTCTACAGGCCCCGTCACTATGTTGACACTCCTTGAGGCGCGCGTGGCACACAACGCGCCGTCGACCCGGGCATGGTCCATGGTCGGACAGCGAGTCGCCCATTACTCGCTGCCCGCATGCCACTCGCTGCCCGCATGCCGTGTTCATTGCATAGTAGTGATGAAACAGAAAGTGAAAACTGAGAAAGATAAGCAACTCAAGTATCTTGATTTGGCTCACGAGGTTCTCGATATGTTGGATGTGGATTCAGCGATCATTGTGCCGATAGTCGTGTCGGCCCATGGCTTAATAGCCAAGAGCCTCGACCAACATCTAAGGAGGCTCTCGTTAGGCAGCTGGATCAAGGGCCTGATTCAGAAAGCAGTTCTTCTGGACACGGCGCGCATTGTTAGGAGGTTCCTTTCTCTGGAGCCCTGACCGCCGGTAGCTTGGACCTTGTCCCCGATACCGGTGGGCCACTATTATTTATATTTTTAAATGTTTTTTTTTTGTTTTGTTATTGTAAAAATATTTAAAAATGTATATAATAAGTAAAGAAAATGCATAAGGATGATGAAACATATATTAAGAACATTACTATTGCAATGGCTCGGTACGTGTTGACTCGGGTTCGGAAAATCTGGAAGTCAGGAAAAAAATAATTGTCGTCTGTCTGGTCATAGATCCAAAATAATGTAAGGGGCACATTTCTCCAACGGTTGTCCCAAAACAATAATTGTGCCAGCGATGCAGTTTCTCCAAATATGACGATGAAAAATATCTTCCGATCGTTCTGAGAAGTCTGTATTGAGAGGACGTCGCATACCATAGTGTATACCTATTTAAAACTTAATTAAGTAATAATGTACCGCAATTAATGCCTCAGTACACGGTATGCGATCGATTTCTTTTCTTTTTCTGTCGTTGATACTTGGTCTTGCATTCAATCACCACTTTGTAGAGTGGAAAATAGGTGAGGTATAATAATGTTAAGGCAGAAGTGACTGTAGAGTTGTACTTCGATATCTTTGATATCAAATTTTATTTTACTTTGGGTTGCCTTCGAGCTATGGGGATTATAAAGGTAGCGATACACTACACAGCATCAAACATGAACTAACAAGTACATAATATTCAAAACTTAAGTAATAGACATTTACTTCAAAATCATGTATCTTTAGTTTCACTCCGAAGGTTAGAGTTATACCTACATTCCGTTAGTTCATTACATTACGATACGCCAACTTTTCATAGTACTTAGTTACATTTAGAAATATCCCTAATACGTGAGAGAAGCAAAAACTAACCATTCTTTAAAGTTAATATTTGTATTCAGTTCACTGCTGTGAAGACGCGGCTTTACAAAAGGCTGACATCAGATACAATCTACATCGATACACTTCTTTTATTCCCATATCAACACTCGACAAAAATAAAATGCTGCAAACGATAATGCCTTATCTTAATGCAATGTATCTCTTTAACATCGACTTTCTGCGACGACCGACTTCGACTTTAACATGGCCGTGTATCGGGGCACTTATACTTATTGCAAGGATACCTTTATATTTAAACATTTTGTATGAAAAACCTGTTGTGTAGCCTCCTATTGTTTTACCTTCCTTCCTTGAAATATAACTGGTACTAAACGAGTTTATATGTTAATGTTATTCGGCTATACTTATCTTAGTTGCGTTCATTGCTGGTTGTCTTATTGGCTTCGAGTGTGTAGTTGAGAGGTAATGAGCAATGTATGGAAAATGGATCGATACATAGTTGCTTTGGAGTGTTGTGGTGCAAGTTATACCCGGAGGCTACGTTCTCTGGTCCATAGTACCTGAGACAAGTGTTGGGTGTGGTCTAAGTCATAGTATTTTAGAGGTGCCTATTTTGTGAACGTTAATAACAATGTAGGTATTACTAACACTCTTTGTGAGATACAATAATGTTCTAATTGCTTTCTGAAAGGAGACTTCCTGTATTTTAAAGATCTATGTTCAGCGGTATTTCAAGCGTTAAATTCACCCTTGAACGTTAACTTTGTTTTTCTGGAAAAGCAGTAGTTTTAAAACTAATTTTCATAATTTGGACCGTATATTGTGGTTCTGCTTTCCTAAATTCACAAGCATCCAACAAGAAGTAAATCTTAGTTAATTTCTTTCGCTTGTGCACAATGAGATCTCAAAGTTCTCCATTTTCCAATAACGCCATCTTTTGCACCTTATACCATTCACGTAATAGCTTATTAAGAACGTTCCTGAGATGTTTCCCGATGGTTAGTCGCGGCCTGCTCCGGCGCAGGAATGTATTAATTCTCTATAGCGGTCGGTGTAGCGTCCAACTCGTCATGTCATGCTATGCTACGCCGATTGTGTTTCGAAACTTTTTAATGGCTTGGGTGCTTGTTTTTTCGCATTTAGGGTTCTGTAGATGATGGAGGTTTATTCTATCGAACTTGATATGCACAAAAAAGTCCGGGAAGTCTTTTTGTCCGTTTTTTTCTTTATTTAACTTCGTAATTATGAATAGTTGCACATCCGCTTTATCGTTTAACATGCAACATTTTAGTTTCTCGTGTGTGTAATTTCTTGGATAAAGTTTTTAGATAAATATTTATTTTTCGATTGCATCAGATTAATAACTAGAAATAAGGAACAGAAAGTGTTGACGATAGATCGTATCATTCAATTGCTGAATTGAAAATCTCGTTGCAGGCAGTCCCATTAACTTGGCCACTACCGACAGTACATCAGCCTCTTATGTCTCTTGCTGGTCAGGTTCGCGCGACAAATAAACATCGTGTTTCAGTGTAATTGGCGGCGCTTTCTATCAATACAACACGTGCGCAAGCGCTTTTCTGGCGACGGCGACGCCTACGCACCTATATGTAGGGCTTGGGGGTAAATCCAGGGGAAGAGTCCCGCTGAGACTTTTTTGTGCATGGATGTGGCCACCTCTTGTGTCAAGAGTTAATAAAGCCGCTTTTGAGAACCTTAACCCATACACATTAGTCCTTATGTGAGTTTGAATTCACAACCTTTTGCATGAGATGATTCCTTATTTCTTAAGTTTCGAGGAGCTATCAAGAAGGTTTTCGAAGGTATTTACCGGGATGAGGGGAGGTTTGATATAATAGGTTTTTGTACCTTATAATTTGGAGGAAAATCACCCTATATTGTTGGCCCTCATTACTGTCCATATTCTGTATAATGTTGTGTTGCCCCTGAGGCTTAGGTAATAATTTTGAGAAACTACAGAAAATTAGTAAAGAATTGAAGAAACATTCGATAAAGGGCATTCTCGGAGAAAAATACATGTTATTGTAGAAAGTTATAATTTAAAAAAAAAGTTTTGAGTATTTAGTTGTTTGTTTTTGTATTTGTATTTAGTAGTTTTGAGTAGTTAGTTTTGATAGACGAGTTACGTTTTGTTTATGATGTCCCATAGTTCCCTTCCAACATTTGCTATCAACAAGTGGTATCTCGTTTTAAGTACCTACTATAGTGATAATGACCATGGCAATTATAAAACTTTATCGTTTTAAAAACTGAGGAAACTGCACAAAGGAAAGAGTGGAAGGCTATGGGGGAAACCTTTGCCCAGCAGTGGGACAATATCTGTCGTTTCTAGACACGTGTTCAACAGATGTTTAACTTTTTTTGGTATGATGACGTTATAGGTTAAAAAAAAAACGACGGGTTGCACTCTGGGAGTGCCGGCAGAAGTGACTTGAACTTCAATGAACTTCAATAGTAATAAACACACACGAACATTCGCGCAAGCGCCCTGCGCCGTCTTACGAATTTTCGATCAGGTTACGTGTCCTGACGCGAGTTTATCATTTTTTACCCATTCCAAAAAAAGTGCACAACGCCGCTAAAGTCCTTCAGAAATTATAATCAGCCGTTCGAAAAATACGACTTTCTTTTGTTTCGCATAAAAGAGTAACCAGTTTCTAAATGTGTCTGCCAGCCCTTGGTCAAGTTCCAGTTCATCTCTCATAGTTGGGCACACGTCACACGTCACTCCCAACTAGTTCAACATCGCGCCTCGTTATGTCCTTATTATCACGCTGTTTTACGATCAATGGTGGGCAGAGCTTTATATGGGCTGCATGGAGTAATGTCATACGTGTCCGTGATATTAGTAGACATCTATAGAAATTGATGGGATTTGTAGTCTTTGGAGTAATTACATTTAACAGCCGATCAAGGAAATTAAAGTACCGTTTACACGTGGTAGAACACTCATTGAACTTAACAGTCGATTAACCCGGTTAGCGCAGTGGCTGAGCGACTGGACTGCTGCGCTGCGTGTCGCGGGTTCGATTTCCGCACGGAGCAATTTGAATGATCTACAAGTAGTTGTTCCGGGTCTGGGCGTTTGTGTATGTGAGTTTATATGTTTGTAAACGCACCCACGACACAGGAGAAAATTCTAGTGTGGAGCAAAGTTAAAAAAAAACATTTAACAGGGCATTTAACTAATTCACCGATTTTGGTGAAATTAGCCCAGCTGTATGTCTTGGTCGCGGGTCTCACGAATTACCGTGACCCCGGAATGTAAAGGGCTATTGAAGGACACCGTGGATTTTAGTCAGTACGAGTCTGACAGTCCCTCCCGCTCTGCCCTGGGTGGGAGGACTCATTTGATGATTGTACCACGTTAAAAAAAAAGAAAATTGCTATTGTTTCGTTGAAAATAATGTTCCGTTGACGTTAGACCCTCGTTTTCTGGCTGTCCGTTTATTAGTATTTGAATATAAGGTATTATGCACAACCGGAGATAGTTTCTTTTTTTCTAGCGACACCATACTTATCTATCCTAATATTATAAAGCTGAAGAGTTAGTTTGGTTGAACGCGCTAATCTCAAGAACTACTGGTTTGAATTGAAAAAATGATATTGTATTGGATAATCCATTTATTGAGGAAGGCTATATCAGGGTTTCTCAAACTTTCGGCTCCACGAACCCTGTTAAAATTTCCAGGTGACAGCTAACCGCTGACTAACTAATTAAATCCCCCCCCCCCAAAGAAAATAATAAAATTGACTGTTGAAAAAATAAGGTCTTTATTTGAATAAAAGGTAACAAATAAAATATCATTTTAATATTAATGTGATGGGTGTGCTTGTTTCTTGTCGCAAATGGATTCAATTTTAGGAGTAATTTTAGACAATTTTAATTTAATTCTGACTCTGTTTCAAGTCGATTTATGTATTTAGTTTTTATCATGACCAGGTGTAAAATCCACTCTAACATAAGTGTGCTGTAGCCAGTTTAATCAAACCACCAACACGTAAATCTTGTCGCGAACCCCCTGCCGCCGAATGGCGAACCCCTAGGGGTTCGCGTACCCCACTTTGAGAAACCCTGAGCTATACCATCAAGCTGAGTAGCGGGTGAAACCGCGGGCAAAAGCTAGTAAATTGTTAATAAAGAATTTTCAGTAATTTCCAATACGAATAAGTACCATTTTTTTTTGACAGGCCTGTTGGTGTAGTGGTTAGTGATCCTGACTGCTATGCTGGAGGTCGTGGGTTCGATTCCCACCCAGGACAAATGTTTGTGTGATGAACACGATCATTTGTTCTGTGTCTGGGTGTAATTTATCTATATTATGTATGTATTTAGAAATATGTAAGTATGTTTATCAGTTGTCTAGTACCCATAACACAAGCTCTGCTTAGCTTGGGGCTAGATGGCATTGTGTGAAAGTTGTGGAATATTTATTTATTTTTTTTATTTTACCATAGTACATCTATTATTAACAATAGATCCCGCATACCTCAGTAATAAGTGTTAATACCATTACATAGTTAATAGCCCGGGAACCGAACCCGTCATTTGTGTCCAATTACATAATAATACCCTCTTTGGATAGAAGAATGGACGCCATATTGGACAGTCATCGACACTAATATGAGAAATTTAGAATGCACCGGAAGTAACTTTAGTTAATAATTCAATTAAATGTGGTTTTTCAATGAGATTGGACGCATTTCAATTTTTTGTTGGAACACTACACAGGTATTATTTATGAGCACTTAAGAATAAAATATTTTGTGCGAAATATTTAGATTATTTAGCTTTGGCTAACAGTCTTTTTTTATTGAAGTCAGTAAGATGTGTCTACTTCCTTTGTAAATCAAAACTATTTAATACTGATATTGCGATTTTAGATGTGTAGCTTAAAACTCAATTAGGTGCGCCCATAAATAAAGACATAAGCAATTAAGTACTCAAATACTTACATAAATCAAAAAAATGTTTGCGATCACATTGAAAAATCTAAATCTTTTTAGTTGCGGTATTATGATTGATGCTACTATTTTGATTATTATTTAAGGGTATTTCTATCTAAAGAATTTTTCTTGAACAATTCAATTTAAAAAGAAAACAGCTTATTCTAGTCATCACAAACTTTTTTAATGTGTGTATATGTCTATTTTATGTTGTAGATAATTCTGAGTAGAGAATAAAGTACATAAGTAATGTTATAAGCGCTATCTTAGATCGTATGAGTCAGTTACTGTGTTGTGGAGGTCAGATAGGAATTCTCTCCATGTATAACTTATATTCAGCTGCATCTGGTTTGACTGGAAGCCGATCCCAATATAGTTGGGAAAACGCATGCAGATGATGATTATGATTTTTTATAACCACTCTAAGTGGCTAAAATTTGGTCGCGGGACCGTGTACCTGGAACGTAAAGGGCTATTGAAGGAATACCGTGGATTTTAGTCAGTACGAGTCTGACTTTCCCTTCTCCACCCTGGGCGGGCGGTCTTATTTGATAATATTACCACGTAAAAAAGCAAGGTATAGGCAAGATTTCTCAGTTCAGAACTCTTTAGTGTCAGTCCTCATTTGCTCTCACGTCAGGTACATGTAAAAATAAATACATTTACTTGTAAATTCGTCCGTTACAGTGAACAGCATCGTAAATACTGTTCATGTTTCACAGGCGGCGGGGCGTGACCGCCATTAATAAAATTATGCTATATCACTGCTTTCATAATCGGCTAACGATTACCATATTAATTGATAGCTTGTAGTTGGTGGTGGCGCCACCTGGTTGCTGGTTATTAAGTAATTACTTATTTGTAAACCTTCAAGTTGGTGAATAATTATTTATAAGAAAGTGTCCAGTGGTGTACAGTCGATGGAGTAATGGAAAGTAGTTACCGTTGTAAATCGAACACACAGAAACACCAACTGGTAAACTAAATTCAATTAAAATATTAACTTGAACTCAATTTCATCATATCTAAAATTCTAAGGTTTAGAGTTTAGGTTTTAACCAGAGCATAACATTTTTTTTTAACGTGGTAAAATCATCCTATGTGTCCTCCCACCCAGGGCAGAGCGGGAGGGACTGTCAGACTCGTACTGACTAAAATCCACTGTGTCCTTCAATTGCCCTTTGCGTTACGGGGTCACGGTAATTCGTGAGTCCCGCGACACCGGCAGGTTTTGGCCCTCTACAGGGGGGAACCAGAGCATAACATAGGAAAACTTTCTGAATTTAATGAATAAGTAGATACTTCCATAAAGTAACAGGCAAATTATTTTTTTACAAAATGCAAATTTTGTTGGCATTCACAACCCATATTCTGTCAACTAAAACATTTAGCTATCATCATCATCAAATCAGTAAGATGTTCACTACTGAACCTTCTCTATAGATAACTTAACTATGTTTTAATTAAACCAAAATACCGTTTTAATCCGTCAGGTATAATACCGTATTTAGATCTAACAACCATTAACCTGCAGCTCCACTTACAACAAGAAAACATCTCGACAAATGCGCCATTAGGCGTAATTTGTGGAAATGTGCAGAAATTCGCGTGCGCCAATGTTCTTTGCCTACCCTCGGGGGAGCGAAGCGCGAGCGCAGTCTAATTGTCGCTCCGAGCCTCCGAGCTCACATGCGCATGCGACTTAGATTCATTTGAGATACGCATCGCAGGAAAAATGCTACGCTTTTTATTGATGCTGTGGAGATGTGTCTAGGGTTTAAATGAAGTTAGATCTTTATTGATTAGTATTGATAACGATTTAGAATGATGTAGACGTGTAATTGGTTTGGTAAATTATGTGGAATAAAAGTAATTCAACGAAATCACGCCAAAAACAAATTACATATCAAATAACAAAATTACTTTTTTTTTAAGTTTTAACTTTATGGTCGCGGGTCTGTCTCATCAGGTAACCGTGACCCTGGAACGTTAAGGGCTATTGCAGGATCACGGTGGATTTTTGTCAGCACAAGTCTAAAAAAACCCCATCCCGCCCTGGGTGGGACTTTACCACGATAAAAAAATAGTGTTTATTTGATCGGAATTAGACCGAAAGTCAATTCGTAAAAAATTTAAATACAAAAGTTATCTGTGTGGTCCACCCAAAGTCAGATAGACAGATATTCATGAGATTGCCCCTCAGATCAAAAAAAATAGGCAGATAGAGCGCTCAGAACACGCGAGTGTGTCAACCAAAGATAATACAAAATCAAAGGATAATACAAACTCGCGACAGTACCAAGCTACGCATCGTCTCGCTCACACGTCACTAGTGATTTGCCATTTTAAGCCAAAACATGCCGTCTTGTGTATTTAAACACTGCAAAAGTTGTTCACAAAAAGAAAGAAAACAAGATGGAATATCTTTCCACAGGTAACTCTTGTTATTTTTATTGTTTTGGTATTTATTTTCCATAAAATATTTTCGGCTCACTTGAAACACAAAACCTCAACAGTAAATCGTCTGTGTTGCTAGTTTATGACGGGTAAATTACCCTGAATTAGGGGAATGTGTATTGTGCATAAAAAATATCGATCAAATTCGTCAATACAACTGCACGGTCGTAATCTATAGTACCTGTATTTATTATTATTTTATTATTTGATGTACGTTTAGTCGTTTACTTTTAGTTCCGCGTGCGGTGTACTGCGCTTTAAAATTTTTATATTTCAAGACTTATTGGGGTTTATGAAATATTTTATTATTACTTTTAGTATCTAATTGCAACAATTAGGCTTTGCCATGTGACATTTAGAGGTTTCCATACTTTCATTAGTGATATTTTTCATTTTCGAATTATTAGTTGCAATGCAAGCAGTATCGTGAGTAGAGCTGGTAGGGCATTTTCTATTGGCCGATAAATCGTTTTAATTTTATACATAGTGTAACATGCCAGCCCCCCCCCCCACACCCTTTTAAATTAGGTCTTCGCCACTGGTTATACTACAATTAATCGAATAATGTTTTTGCAGATTGCCCACGGATCCGGTTTTACGCGATAAATGGGTCACTATTATTCGCCAAAGCAGGCAGGATAATGAATGGCTTCCGTCAAAATTTTGCGTTATAAACAAATAATCAAAAAGCGTTATAAAAAGTGTTATATTCTCTGATATGATATGATGGTCTGATATAAATTAATTAAAAAGGTAGTAAGTAATTACGCATATTAACTTTTATTCCTTATTATTATTCTGTTAAATAATAAATACTACACGCTTTTGCTCTCTGGGTATAACCATAAAACAAAATCGCGTTTCTAATTTAAAAAATAGTAGTACAATATTTGAGAACAATTTAACTGAACAAAATGTGGGAGTATTTCTCAATATCTGGCAACTGTAAACGCACACAGATGCACGTGTTCGTACACGGCGCGCCATATTTGCCGCGCACACTAAAATAAAATCTGGCTTCACTTTGTTATTCGCGCACGTTCTATCTGCCTATTTTTTTTGATCTGAGGATTGCCCCATATATTTCGAAGCTCAGTGATGTACCGCGTGGCTAGCACTAACGTGCGAACACTTCACAGTACGGCTTCACTGATTAAATTGCAAACAAGCGGAGCATAGAACAGTTGCATGCGTAGTGAACAGAGCACAAAACAGTTGCTGTAATGAAAGGGGCACAGTAGATGATGTGAATAAAATTATGACCCATTCAGAGTTGCATTAATTCGAATAGTGCGTGTCGATGGGGCGCAGTGAGGCGAATCAGTGCGATAGTGTTGATTGCAAGTAATGATGTGTAAATTAACTATCTTCGCTATTTATATCTGTTTTTTTCGTGTTGAGGAGTAATTTTCCAGTTTTTTGGTATAAAAATATAAGTCCATGCTTTCAGTATACCAAATCCGTCCATTTTAAAACTCTAAGTACTTAGAAAAGTCAGAATTTAGAAATAGGAAAATAAAATTAGACAAAAGAACTTTAGAAAGTATTCCCGTGTGAGCATTGATTTTAAAGCACCGTTTAGAGCACTGATTGTATTCCCATTGGAGCATCGAAGTTTAATTACTTACTTCCTGTTCATTTGTTTAAATCGATTATTGAATCATTTTCAATCGTTTTCCTGCTTTGTTTTATTTTCATTCCATTCAACTCTAACAATTAACAAACAAAAAATTACCCTAAAAACAAATAACTATGCTATTTCACAGTTCCAATCGCGAACAAACGCGCCGCCGAATACAGTTTGATGGCGCGGCCATTACATTGAGCAGCCAATTAGCGATAAATGTTATAATAAAACTAATCTGTTGGTTTTGTTCGTTTCCGTGTCGGTCACGGCTTCATTACGAGATTATGGGCAACGTTGAAAGTGTTAAATCATTAAACCTGCTGAATAATGTGTTGTATGTCAATGCCATAAAAACTAAAAAGACGTTTTTCGTTCAGTGTCGGTTCCAAAAAGGAGATTTGACACCTCACTGCAATAAAAACGACTAAGGTGGTATGTGCTTAAACCCTGATCGATTAGTGTGGCCATACCTTAATTGCTAATGCTAGAAATAGTTTTTATAAAATCTTTAGACGACTTTTTAGACGCCATCGGGACGTCATTTGCAAGCGGCCATTAACAAATGGCGTCCTGTTGGCGCTTGCGCTACGTTAGTATTGTGTTAAGTTTGCCTGAAGTGTGTGATTTCCCATCATATCTCACGTACCCGTCTTATACAGTGTTCCTCTACTTACACAATGGAATTTGGCGTTTCAAAATCAAATAAGCAATTTTCCTTACGGACGTCAAAACCATTGTAGTATGTAATGTGCTGGTGATCTGAACTTTAAGAGCACCATAAAAGAAAACAAATTAGGTTTAGAATTTAACAAAAGTAGTGCCCAAAACTGCCTGTCACGAGTTCCTAGTATCTTAGTTGGTGAGAAAAAGCAGTCCTTGGCCAAATCTATATATATAAAAATGTTATGTTGGTTTGTGTATGCTTTAAAAACTCAAAAAGTACTGCACTGATTGAGCTGAAACTTTAGCATGATGTGTAATCCGCATCAAGGATTGTTTTTATCTATTTTTTGCATCAGTCACATATCCGCAACCGCGAAAAAACAGTTTTTTTAACGATCAGCTCTGTGCCACTGACCGCGCCATCTACCGGAAGCGAGGATAACACTCGCTGACAACCGCAGTCGTAATGACGCAGTCACATGAGAAGAAATTTTAGCATGATATATAATCCGCTTCAAGGATTGTTTTTATCTATTTTTTTTTTGTTGAAAAAACAGTTTTTTGTGCCGCAGCGAAGCGGGGCAGGGAACAGCTAGTAGCTAATAAATATAATAATAAATAAATTTTATTTCTTTTTTTTTAAGATTTTGTTGTTACAGCGGCAACAGGAAGTTGAAATTTTCAAAATAACAACTGTCACTATGTCTAATTACGGTTCATGAAATAAAGCCTGGTGACAGACGGGCAGACAGGCGGACAGCGTAGTCTTAGTATTAGGGTCTCGTTTTACCCTTTGTGTGCGGAACACTAAAAAACAAATTCGGCTTCCAGGTTCTCAAATCTCTCCACGTATCCTCAAAATAAACTCAAACTAAAAAAAAAAACTCAGAAATCAAAACCCGGAACTCCCAATCAGTCGACAACCGATGGTAATCCAAGCATTGGTTGTCTTTAATCCTCTACTTCCTTAGTAAAACCAAGTTTAAACATTTCCGTAGTTTAATTCCATTCGTGCCGGCAAATGGTTGCAGTGCAATAAATACTCAAAGCAGGTACATTTCAGTGCAGCAGTTACGGAGATAAGAGCCCGACATATATCTGTTACACGATCGACGTGCGCCGCTCTAAGATATATCTTACCGTTTTAGAAGGTAAGAAAATGTAGAAGGCTTACTGCTTGGTACTCAGAAGTGTTGAAACAGTAACTGAAGATATAAACTTGGAGCATGCCACGAGCTTCTTCTTTGACTCAAATTGTATCCTCCTGCACAGGTCTGTCGTTTGCCTGTCATGGAAGGAGCAGGAAATTGGGC
Organism: Agrotis puta; assembly: GCA_943136025.2. Classification (NCBI taxonomy): domain Eukaryota; kingdom Metazoa; phylum Arthropoda; class Insecta; order Lepidoptera; family Noctuidae; genus Agrotis; species Agrotis puta. The sequence goes on along the minus strand of OW964184.2, from coordinate 16,444,301 downwards.
TGGTTGGACATATCCTGGAGAGGGGCGCCACACTGGCAATATATTTTGGATGATCCCATCCCAAATGCCACGAGTTACCATGGTGCGACAACAAGTGAAACTTGCGCGTGCCTTTTATCTCAAGTTGCATAGTCCGAGTTCTTTGACAGGGTAGGACTCGTATTACATTTAGGATGGTAATAACTCTCGCAGACTCCTTGGCTGTCCATTCATCAAACACTTTTTGAAAAATTTGAAATAACAACAGCTTGCGACTTTTCTAAGAGAAAGATGTACTGTTTCGTGGTCATGATGAGTTATTGAAGTATTCAGTTCCCTACTGGTCCCACTGCACTTCAATTTCCAAACGCCTTCTGCACGATATCGACCGAGTCCGCTACCGATATCAACACATCTACGACTGCGCCGGCGCAGGATTTAAAACGAAGTTGATATAGTCGTTTGCTTAAGCTAAATTCACAATTTAGCAATGACTTGTCTCTTGGCAAGACAGAATGAGTTTTGGAGTGCTTTTTCATTACTTTTCAGTATTTTTAATATATTCGTTTTGAAACCATTCGGTCAAGACTTTTATTCACTACGCTGCAGTTAGTTGACGTCACGCTATTGTGTGCATCTAGGTATCGCTCTATGACTTCCAGTTCTTTCAATAGAGGTCTAATGTGGATCAACTATCGTTGGTTTTGTTCACCATTTTGTGTTAATCCGATTTATTTCAATTTGTTTGCAAAACACAACTGCTGTAGTTACAAGTAGCCGTCAGTAGCCGCACGCTTTTATAATGATGTTTAGCAGAGATAGCCTTCAACTTTTATGAGCTCTGACCCCACTACTACTGGGCTTAAATTATACAAATGTTACCTACCTACCATTGTAGAGTAGAGCATTTAAATTTTATGGCGCTTGTGCTCGTGGGTTGTGGGAAATGTGGCTTACTGTCAGTAAGTTATAAACGCAAATGATTATAACGTTGACAAACTGGTCAGTTAAGGAATTTGCTATGTACGTTGTTCATCTTAAGATGTAATATCTGATATCTCCAGGAAAATCTATCTCCTAGCTAGATGAATAAAAAACGAGCATCCCAATGGTCACCCCTTCTTTCACAATCTGAAGAATTGGCTCATTTGTTTGAAAAGTTCGTATGAATTTGATTTGATACAACAGCGTAAATTACGCAATGGATGTTGAAAATAGGTCTGGAGAAATGACATTGCATTGTTATAAGTATTTCACGCAACTACCACACCGCTCTGCCATGCACTATAGGACTTATAAGCAAGAGAAACTTTTATTCCCAATACTACGGCCAATAACGTTAAATCCACACTCAAATATTGACACACATTTTAATCAATTCTTTGTTTTACTCTAAATCAACATGGCGACCAAACCACAGGTTGTCTGTCATTTTCACGCCTCACGCCGCGCCAACACAGTTATGTATGTTCAAAAACACGCACTTGCGCCTGTCCCATCGTTGGCGATTAGCGAGAAGCGATTAGAGCTAAAAACAGACAGTGAACAGCAATTCGAATAAAGAGTGGCGTCGTGTGATGAAATTGGTGCCATTGAGGGACAAACCTTAATGAGACTGTTTTGAAAACCAGATAAAATAAGAGCAGTTGATGAGGATAATGATGATGAGAAGGCAGTACATACATGAGGGTCGCTAACTGACTACTGATCTTTGATAGCTTTTGTCACGTACAATGGTATACAATGCACCATTTATCGTTTAAGAATATCGTCAATAGCTAGTCGATAGTTCCTCGTCGCAAGTGAGACTGGTGCCTTCGATTCAATTGTAAACAAAAACGGCGCGCGCGCATCAGCGACCGTTATTGAGCCGAATTCGAAAGTTAACCTGTGGAGAAACATACGGGACGAGCCACGGTTGGGAATCGTGAGGTGTAGTTCTGTTAACTATCCATAAATATGAAATGATTGTAAAATTGTGTTATTTTTGTGAAGTTATCACTTATTTTTGTGAAGGCTGGTTATCCTATAATTAGCGACTGTATAAGTCCTAGTCATATTATAATTATGTACCTTTAACCTTAACTTTACTGTACACAGAAGCCTATGGAAAACCTTTTTAATAAATAAACAAAATGAAATATGGTGAAAACATTCGATACTGGTAAAAAGTATTGAATACTGAATATTATGATGATAAATGTATTCCATATCAGACTAAAACAAAAATAAGATTATATCTAAAAATTTCACTGATTGGATTACTCAAGTGATTTTTCAACCACTACTTTTGCATATCATTTTAATACCTTTATACGGTATTCACTATTAGTACTGTTAGCCATATACTCGTATGTGTAATATCAGAGATACGGGCTTGTCTGGTAATACTACTTGGTGTCCCCATCAAGGGGTACAGAGAAACTCGACTATGTTCCCACTGTCCCCATTGATCAACCCCATTAATGGGGATATGTGTAACTTGTTCCCGTTGTCTCCATGTTCGAGTTGCTCTGTCCACAAAGATGGATACAAATGTATTGAGGACAGCGGGAATACACCAGTGTGATTAATGTCAAAGTAATTAATCGGATATGCAGCTGCATTGAGAAAGCAATTTTACCAGTCTTAATATTTTGTCGTACGTTCCCCGCTGAGCGCGATAACCATTTAATTCGGAACTAATGGAACGTGATCCGGTGTTAGCTGCGCGTGCGCCGTCTAACGTCACAATGCACTCTTTTGATGTCAGTTGACTTAGTAGGTAGTGTTGAAGTGATTTATAGTCATATCGAGACAGAGATATCATATAATGATGCCATTATTGCAATCGATATTCATAAAATCGCGGGTATAACTTGGATTAGACATGCGTAGCTCAGAGAAGCATGGCACATAAGGAAGCAGGCTTATACTCAGCAGTGGGTAGAACAGGGCTGCCAATGATGGTGATGATGTTGATGATGATTCCAATCGAGCACACGTACAACACTACCCCGCAGGCAGATGTGTTACTGAAAAGTTTGATTCGCGACTTATTTTCCCAGACTAAAACATGAATTAGTTCAATGATACTATTTTACCGGGGTTACGGAACTATCCATAGGGGAAACCGTGACCCTAGAACGTAAAGAGCTATTGAAGGGATACCGTGGATTTTAGTCAGTGCGAGTCTGAAAGTCCCTTCCACAGGACACAGAGCGCGAGGACTCATTTGATGATATCACCACGATAAAAAAGAGACTGTTTTATGTAATTTTAACGATTTTAAAGTGATTATTATCTGAGGGGTCTCAAGTTTACTAAAATCTTTAAAAATATCGACGAATCGCTTTGATTCGACTACATTATAAAGAAAGATTTCAAAAAAAAGTTTTTTGTTTAAGAAAATTAAAGTTTTCTCTTTACAGCTTTCCTTGCTAGAATAATGACTAGAAAATCAACGTAGAGAATTTCTTTATACCAGAAATATGCAATGATTGTTGATGACGTTGCCATCATAAAATAAATGGTCTCGTAAGACAAATTGCGATGGCGGCAGTCAATGACATGCATGACTGAAGTAAATCTTCAATGGTTTTTTCATTTTGCTATGTCAATATTTCTATGGACGTAGTTTTCTCCGAATGTAAACCTCCCCTGTTATGAAAATGGGTGGGCTTCATCTGATCAGGACAACGTCCACGCAATATATGGCCCTCAGCATGAAATAACTAAATTCCTTTAACCCATGTGTATCCAAGATAGTTTAAAAGTACATATTATGCAAAACTTTGTGCACATGCTTATGCTGACACATGAATTTTAACTTTCTCGACTAAATCTTAAAGTAGAAAATAGAATACGCTTAAAAATCCTTGTTATAAGTCCATGAACAGGCCATTGTATGAGCACAGACATAATAATGCCATCATTAAGGACCTTATACATCCAACAATAAGGTAGTTTATCAAATGGGGTGATGTTGGAGTTATGTTGGTGTGTTGTTATTCAAATTCGGCCGGCTGACAACTCTATAGTTTTGCATGGCGGACATGGCGGAACAAGTTTTGTTTTATTTAGTTCGTGATAAATGCGCGTGCTTTGTGCTCGTATGCTATGGGAAATGGGGATGCTTTAGTAAAGTACAGCGCAGTTTATTTCACGAGAAATACCAACGAGAATGGTTGTTCTGTGTTTATTTGTAAGTGAAAGGAAAAGAGAATTTATCAGCTGCCTGGATCAAAGATGTAGCATGTCCAGGTAATTTTGATCTCAACGTATGGTGATTTCAAGGACCTATCATGTAACTAGTATACAAACAGTATAAAGGGTAGTCAAGTAGATGAAAAGTTTAATATACATTTTTTAAATAGAATATGTCACTGGAAACCTCCTTTGTCTTTAGCCTCACTTTTGCGCCTTCCTCAAGAATATAAAATGCCGTGTAATATGAAGTTAGCTTACAAAGAAATAAATATAAAGTAACAAGTTAATTATCCATTTTCCCATAACATTTAGCGAGTAATTATGGAAAGTTGGCGCCACTTCTACGAACAATAGTAATTGATTTTACAGTAAGACGGACAAACAACAGTTCACACAATTATTACTATATACTCGTACGACTACAAATATCTATCAACTTTACTGTTTGAAAGCGTGACCAAACATAAGGTTATGCGAACTGGGAGATTTATCACAGCGGTCGGTAAATTCCATAAATTTTAGAAAACTTGTTTTGTTTTATGTTATTTATTATTTAAACAGTTCGGTCAGAATGTCTAGACATGAAACTATTTTTCTATCTTATCTTTAAACATATTTAGAATCAGTTTTTAATTTGCATAAATAGTGCTAGAGACGGTCGGATTATCTGGTGTTGTCGTGTCTTTTTCAAGTCCCAATTTTTTGCATATCTTTACTTCATTGACAAAATGTGGGTACCCATACAGCTGCTACGTGGCTTTTGGAGATTATATATAGGTGTTATATTCAGTGACTTTATTAAAGTTTTGTAGCTCACATGACAATGGCTAAAATTAAGTTTTAAATACTTAAGAGATATAAGAAGCAGTATTTTTTAATATATCATCCTTCATCGACTCTATCAATTTTTATTTGTTAAAATCTTAAATTTTGCATTATTGAGACCGAATAACAACTATAAATAGAGATTCGAATGCATATTAATTTAATCAGACGATCACAAATATATTCACATTAATATAAACCAAATGTACAGTCGCGGGACTGTCTTAAAATAGCATCGCTTTCTTGCAACGTAAATGAAGAATGAGTGAACGAGGGTAGTTTTTTTTTTAGTCAGTGCTAGTCTGACATTCCCTTCAAGTACGCTTCATTTGAAATGATTTTTAAACTCATAAAGAAAAAAATATACAACTAGACACATTTTTATAATCTTACTAGCACTTTGCCCGCGACTTCGTCCGCGTGGGTTACGTACTTTCCTAATTCCCCCTTTTCACCCCCTTAAAGGTTAAATTTCCAAAAACCCCTTCTTAGTGCTCCCCTACATTATAATAGGAAGCCGTGTGCAAAATTTCACATTCCTAGCCCCAGTAGTTTCGGCTGTACGTTGATATGTCAGTCAGTCAGTTCTCCTTTTATATATACAGAATAACCAGTTTTCAAATGCCCGTTTATTTTTTATTTGGATTTACACATCAATTATCTTAATATTTCTTCAAATTACGGACGTGAAACATCGTGATATATGACGGTTATTTATTTAATGATCGCTGATCTATTGCAATACATAAACATACTAGTTTATTTATTGTTTAAAACTTTAAAAAGGACTTTCATAATGTGGTTGTAAGTTTTTAGTGCTTGGCAAATCGGTATGTACAGACACCAGCATATAAACCTACCGCAAACTGTCAAATTTCTTTAATAGGTTTTCAAACTTATAACAAATAGTGGAAGTTTGATTTTCTATTGGTAAAATTTGACAGATTGGGGTAGGTTGACCTGCAGGTGTCTGTACTAAGAAAAACATAAAATTCGTAGAAGTAGCTATAAAAACGAATGTTATATGCAACTGGTAACTTTTGACGCCAATATCATATGAGTTTAATCAAGTACTTGTAAGATATTTAATAGATAATAATGTTTCTTTCTTTTTTTAATATAAATAGGTAACAACCCCTGGTTCTTGAAAGTCTACTTATTTCTTCGAGATCATTTAGTTAGTTACGTCGTTTTTTATATACTTAGTAATGTCCTTATACTAGGTACTTTGAAAAGCATATCATTCATGTAAATAGACTGATCTAAATACAAAAACCACACAATGAACATGGCTGGCACAAATAATTAGGGAACCGATCCGGTCCTTTTTCCATTCGTTTTTGTCTAATGGAAAAAGGCGTGAACTTTAAATATTAACATTTAATGAATTCCCAAAACATACTTTTAATCGTCTTATAAATAAAACGAAAACAACCAAAACCCGAAAAAATCGCGTGATGTCGCAATTAATTGTAAGAGCCATTGAAGTTCGGCGACCATCAATAAGATCGGCTCTGGCGGCGCCGGCGCAGGTGCGAAGCCTCTCACCCGTACATCTCGCAGATTACCACACTTGAGATAAAAAGTTTGTGTTGACATTTATGTATGAAAGAGAGGGGGTTAGTATGACATGGGTGTTTAGTGATGTTGTTTTTGAAGTGAAAACTTCTTTAGCGACGTTGTGCACTTTTTTTGGTAGAGTAAAAAATGTTAAACTCGCGTCAGGACACGTGACCTGATCGAAAATTCGTAAGACGGCGCAGGGCGCTTGCGCGAATGTTCGTGTGTGTTTATTACTATTCAAGTTTTCACTTCTGCCGGCCGGCACTCTCAGAGTGCAACCCGTCGTTTTTTTTTAATAAGTGTGACCGTGACCTCTCAGTTAAAAGTTTGAGGACTGTGATATGACATTAGACTTTTTTTTATGTGGTAAAATCATCAAATGAGTCCTCCCACCCAGGGCAGAGCGGGAGGGACTGTCAGACTCGTACTGACTAAAATCCACGGTATCCTTCAATAGCCATTTACGTTATGGGGTCACGGTAATTCGTACAGTCCCACGACCATGACATTATACTAGACAAAGTATGATAGAATAGTCGGAAGTATTGGATTGACAAGAAAGCTTGGCAATCCAGTTGTAAATTTACAGAAAAGCTATGTTTAATATTTATATGTATAAAATACATTAATTATTAAACCTGTATTTCATTAGGAAACCCCGATTTATTGTTAAGTTATTAAAACCGCGCGAAACAGTCTAATTTATATTTCCTTTTATTGGCTATAAAAATATCATATTTCAATCCATAATCGAAGCCTATTCTTATGCTAAATACAATATAACATTAGCATAATGAAACTTTCTCATTCATAAATAAAATATTTTTTATACGCACCGTGGTGGGCGTCAAATAGCAATAAATCTTTAGTACTTTGATAGCGATAAAAGAAAATATTAAATTACCATGTAATTTAAATGTTCTGAAACATATCAATAAAAGTGTATTTTATTTGTTCAAGTAAAAAGTCACACGGTCTTTATTAAAAGTGTCGAAACCAAAAATTCCGATGTTTATAGTTGTACACCTTGACCTTCGCAAGTTGCTGGGTCATTGTTTAATATACAACACCATCAGATATGATCGACCTTACTTTAATATACCTAAGTTAATATTAGTAAATACCATCAAACATTCTCAGTCTAAACCGCTGGTTCTAAAATTATAAGGAATATATTTTTGGAAAGTCATCCTTAAGGTTTTAATAAAAAACTTTGCTTCCACTCCTGTTTCGTGGGTGCGTTTATAAACATAAACTAGTTATTACATATACGAATAACTAAACCCAGAATTACTACCTGCAGGCAAGAATGAAGGTAAATATTAATTATGTTCCGTGCGGATATCAAACCCTCAACCTCCAACGCAAGCGCAGCAGCCAATCGCTTTCGTCATTAAATAGGGGATAAAAGTTTATATGGAAGATTTTGTCATCCAGCAAGCGGCCTATATCATGATAAAATACAGCTTCCCACCATTAATTAATACTAGTATCGTTTTAATGTGACTTTCCTTGTAATTTACACCAGCAGGTTCAATTCCAACCAGAGCGGCTTTACGAACATCAAAGGTTAATCAACGATCAATTAAAAAATATTAATGAACTCAAACATACCATAAAGATCAGAGTCATAGACAACACAGCGCCATAAAAAGAAATGTTAAAGAAGAACATAAAACACTTTCCTTTAGAAAGTTACGTCACTTTACAAGACAACCGTCAAATTAACTTAGTGATCAAGAGCAAGCCGGAGTCGGCCACCGAGGATTCTGTCTTTAAAATAGACCACTACAAAAGATAAATGTTATTATGTGGTCTTTTAAAGAAACCACCGCGAAGATTAAATATTTCAAATCATTCCAAAGCGGTTCTATTAAGTTTACGAAAACAAATCTACTTGCACAGTATTCACTTTGAAAAGTACGTTATAATTAAGTGAAAAAAGTACTGTTGTGATTATTATTTGTAATAATAATTCAAAGAACTGTGTTTTACTAGACCTCAAAGAGAGGTTTATTGTTTCACTCTGTGTCAATTGTGATTCCAAACAGAAGTCCCTTTGGCGCGGCGCTAGTGTCTTGTCATTACATCGAATTCCAAAAAAAATTCTAAAAGACTTCAAACGGACTCGCAGACTCTAGATAAATAGAAACATATTTTGAAGCATTCTAACGATAAACTATGAAATAAAAATCATTCAAAACCCGTATCATCTTAATGAAATATTTTAACGTACCCTAAAATCTGTAACACCTAATAACCGAAAACATTTCATATAGAACCCATTTACTCTATTATCAGGTAAGTAATCTGGCCCCCCGGGTGGTCTGCGCGTCACCTCTGCCACCTCTCCGGTTACATCACTACATTCTGCTGGCTGCCGTGCCACTGTTGACAGTAGCTGTCAAATTAATTACCAACAGCCATAGATAACGGGTAACCATAGAGATTACGGGCTTAGGGAATTGTGATGACAGGCGAATAAGTTGGGCAGGTAAATAAAAAGGAGATAGCCCACTGACGTCGGACGCATGATCGGATCAGGTGGCTTTGATTCTTGTTGGATGCAAATCGCATACTATCAGAAACTATGACCTTTAATTTTTTAATACAATATGTACCTTGCGGCGAGCATCAGAAGCGGACGTTTCGTTAGATTTTTTTTTACAGTGTGTGGTATTTACTACAAAATGTGTGCAGCTTTGTGCTTTTAAAACACCATACTGCGACGGTAACTAAGTTGCTATTTTTCACTAAAATACGCCACTGATCGTCCGCGACTAACATATCAGCGTAACATGATTTCCGGCCTTGTAGTTCTCAATCATTCCTGCATTAAAATTATATCCTGCTCTCTATTTGCCTTATTATCTCCTCTCGTGTCAGCATTAATTGTATGAGAATAACAGATGTCTTGTCCAAAATATACAACCAGAGAATCATATCAAGAATTTCCAGTTTTTGTGACGTAAACTGGAACTTCGACATTAATTTCAAGTCATTAATGTCAATTAGTTCCTTCTTAGAACACTAGAGACGCTTTTCCATTTTTCCATACAATAAACGCAGTAAATATTTCAAGTACGCTGTAAATAAAATACTGAAATCTTGTGGTCGAGGTACAGTAATATGGTAGGTCGGACTCTCCAGGGTATGTGAGTCTGCCGTATATTTATTTGAGTATCACCACTACTCGATAATCCCTGCCTTTAATCCTGCACAGTATACACTTCAGGCCCGTGTTAACGTACCAATGTATGTTCTCTCTAGAGGGCGTGACCAGCTAGCCCTTAATCTGTTCCCCTACAATTTGCATGCACCACAGTGTAATGTATGCGCTGCTCGGACTTGTAATTGTTAAGTAATAACAGATCGGCAGATATCGCGCATCTGCCTGTAATCTGACTACCTGATATTGTTTGTATAGGGTCATAAATTGTTAACTCAAGTGTATGTAGGCGTAGGAAGTGTTACTTCCTATAATTTCCAAGCTTCGTTCAACAATTTTAGATACATTTTATGATCAACAACTCGTCATCGTCTTTTTGGGCTATTCCAAACGATAAAGTCTGGACTTTATCTCTAACTGCATGCTGGCATGCAGTTGTATACTTGCAGTGTTTAACATTTAGCGAATGACTAATAAATAAAACATTACCTACTGTGCCATCGCATAAATACTGTTCTTAGTTTAAGAATTTCGGAAATCAATTGTTTCATTTCATATTGTGATCACCATGGAATTCCGCTTAGCAATGTTGTTTAAAAAATGACAGTAAAAGTAAAGCTAAGTTCTGATGGGGAACAAATGGGTCACAACCCATAAACACACAAAAAATTTAACAACTGGTCTGTCTGTCTGTAACTTCAGAAAGTAAGGTAGACGTGCACCCAAATCGACCCACATATCGTGAGGTGTGTTTCAATCTCCGTACTTCGGACTGCTGCTGAGAAAATTCGATGTGGAAAAAAAAGCTCAACAACATTACTAGAGAATCTAACCTAAAATCTAACATACATACTATAATACCTTCCTATTTGTGCAACAACTCTTAAAACTTAAAGTGCTCATATAAACATCTAAGTCAGCCTATCATTATCTCGGACCTATGTTTTACAATTATTACGACATATATTTCCTTTCTCTTAGTCGACATTAGGAATTGCGAAAATGCGTAGGAGTTCTCGTGTCTCTCACTGACAATAGCATATTAACCTAAAAGTAGTATGGCACATAAATTGTAAGTATTGAGCCATAATTATTGCTTTTGCAGACATTTGCGTTTGTCGGATATAATTATGATTATTAGTGATCATAGAACTTGATTTTGTTGAAGGTTCAGCTTGGCAAGCATACTCTTTCTATGAAGCCTATAATCATTTTAATTGATACAAGACATATTTTCATTCATAACAAGTTATGGTATCAGTTGTTTCTTGACGGAAATCCATGATTAATGCGAGAATATTACATTTTAATCATGGTTCATTCAAAATGATTTGCCAATAAACTCGCCCCGTCTGAACCCAGCATTACTTCAAAGCCACCGCAAGTTCCCTCACTAATTGAGCTAACACGGATTATGTCTGAATTAATTAAACGTTTTTATTAATAAGGTAATTAGAAGGCTTATGAGCCGCCGTGGCTGCGCAGCGGGGGAGCACAGTAACACGGCTTCATTCCCGGCGCGCGATCTTTTTCATAATGTTATTGGAATACGATGTGATTTGAAGAATGTTGAGGAAATTGATGTGGAAGTCGACGAGAATTTTAATAATTTGATGTTTAAGTAATTTGTTACAGTTGTTGCGAGTTGTGTGGAACATGGGATTTTCTTTACAGATGTAAAAGAGATAATCTATATCCCATTGTTTTAGGACACACCCAACAAAGATGACACCAACATGCCAGATCTTTTGGCCCGCTAATAACAAAATCGATCGTCGTTTTGACGATAATGTTAACTTCCCCTTTGCAAATTTCCTTGTAGCTCTATCGGACAATATGTCAGTTTCTTCTATGTCTCTGGCATGGCAATATTACTAAAACCCAAAACTTCCCTACTTCCTCTGTATAGACGTCCAAAACCCCGAATCCACAAGATTCCCATGTTGGTAGCTGTCGAGTATAAAATTTACCTAAACAAGCATCAAGCATCTACGTGTACACACTCAATATTTCTATCACGCATATCGGCTCTTCAGATAGTTCAATATCGTGCTGACACATTTTTTGTCACGTCCCCCTCAGCTGGGCTACTTGGTCACGTAAGACGACACGTGACGGTGCCGGTGATATATTATCAGTTTAAGAGCCTGCATCCTGCACTTGATTAGGTAATACGATATTTTTTTAAGAAGCTGACAGAACCCCTATCGTTGGGTTTGAGTTTCTGGTTCAATGATCGCAGGCACATTTTGAAAGCATCAGGTTAGGGAACTTTAGTCTTTTATCGAAATCTGCTAACCGTAACCTAAGCATTGTTGTGATATAAGAAAGTTTATACCACGGGTGTGTTTTCATAAAGAAATGTAAAAATAAAATATGTGATGTTTTTGAAGTGAAAACTTCTTTTAATATATAATATATATAATATAAATTTATTTCTCCTCACACAATAGACTATTTCCATACATTACAGAATAACATCTAAACTAATTGTACATATTTTACAGTCCTGTATATGTGAGGAGCTGGTGTCCGAAGTAGGTTAAAAACCTGTAGTGCAGATCACCAGGTCCCCACCCCAAAGAATTATAGCTTGCAAATTAATTTGTTTACGTACAATACTGTATAAGACATTGTTATAATTTTAAACAAATAACTTTTCCTTAATTTAATCTTGCGTGCTATGATTATATTGATATGCTTGTGTGTATGGTGTGGTGTGGGTGTATTATGGTGTGTGTGGTGTGGGTGTGTTATGATGTGTGTGGTGAGGTGCGTTGTGCGTAATGTGTGTGTCATGTCCTTGTTCCTATTAGCTTAACAAGATTTCTGTCTCTTTATAGTCAAGCTCTAGTAGCCATTTTTTGACACAAGATTTACATCCATCCTTTGTAAGTGAGTAAATTGACAAAATTCTATTTAATTTGTTATAAAGGTTATTACTTTGATAGCAATAAAAGCGGTGCGAGAAACTCGTATGCAACAGTTGAGTTTCACAAATCCTGTCTTTTCTACGTAAATTTTTAGTTTTTTCCGGTTCGTAGTTTAATTGCGAATGTTTTTTAACTACAGTATGGAGGATAAACAGCTGACGAACCGTTAAAACTTTCGTTAGTTTGTAAAGATCAGTCGTGGGATGAAAGAAAGGTAGAAAATTACTCACTTTTAAAATCGCTCTTTGAGCTCTTTCAATTTTGAGGAAATGTGTTTTAGTGGCTCCTCCCCACGACGTGATACAATATGTTAAAAGCGATTGGGATAAAGCGAGATAAACGGATCTGATCAGTTTTTTATCCGCTACTTGTCGTAAGTTCTTAAAAATGACTAGAAGTTTACGTGTTCTGGCTGCAAGCATATCTATATGGGCGTGAAAATTTAACTTATCATCAATCATTATGCCTAAGTATTTGATTAAGGAAGTTTTTTGGAGCCTAGGACAAGTGCAGCTATCATTATTAGAATCATCGCATGAGTGTGATATTATACTTTTTGAAATAATGTTGTCCTTCGGTTTTTTTAAGGAGAACGCAATGTATTTTGTTTTCTCTACATTAAGTGTCAGGTAGTTGTTATTGAGCCACTTATTTACTAAATTAAAACCTTGCTGGGCATTAGAGAATGCTTCGTCCCAATCATCTCCGCTGAACAGCAATGCGGTATCATCAGCAAAAGTCACAATTTTAGCCTCAGGGAGTATTAGCTGGCAAAGGTCATTTATATATGTGAGAAATAGTGTGGGACCAAGTATACTACCCTGCGGCACGCCAAAATCTACTGGAATCTCATCACTAGTAAAGTTTTTAATTTGTACACATTGTGTTCTGTTGGTCAAATAACTTTCAAAAAGTTTAAGCTGGAGGCCTCTTACTCCAAAGTGTTCCAGTTTTCTGATTAGGATGGGGACAGAGACTGTGTCAAATGCCTTTGCTAAATCTAAAAATATGGCAATGATTTTCTTTTTACTATCAATGTTTTTGGCAATAAAGTTTGTCAACTCATGAACAGCATCTGCGGTAGATTTTTTTGACCTGAATCCGTATTGTGATGGAGATATAAGACAGTTATCTTCTAGAAATTTAACAAGCCTCTTGTTCATAAGGCGTTCCAGGATTTTTGATAGTGACGAGAGAATTGAAATGGGCCTATAGTTATTGACACAGCCTCTGTCACCAGTCTTATGAATCGGATGAATTCTGGACTTTTTAAAAGCTGTTGGAAACACTCCGGCCGTTAAAGATAAATTGCAAATATAGGTTATAGGCGCAGCTAATAAATCGACATTTGCTTTTAGGATGACAGCCGGAATCATGTCTAGGCCTACAGCACAGTCACTTTTCAGATTTGATATAACTGATTTAACTTCTTGTTCATCCGTAGGCAGGATAACGAATGATTTGGTATTTGATTTTAATTTAATGCATTCTGAATGAATATTTTTTGCTGTGATATTCTCTGCTAATGTTTTCCCTACGTTAGCAAAGTAATTATTAACTCTGTTTATGTCTTGCAGTGGGTTATTTGCATTTATTAGTTCGGTAGCACTTTCCTTTGGTTTAACCGTGTACGTTATTTCTTTTATTGCTTTCCAAAGTTTTTTATTATCCTTACTTGCATTTTGTAACTGTTCCTTTTCATAATTTCTTTTTAATTTTTTTAACATTGTGCCACAAAAGTTCCTATACCTTTTATATGTTACTAGTAAAACGTTATTGTTCGGATCCTTCTTAATTTTTTTATACAAGTTATCTCTGTTTTTAAGACATCTCAAAATCCCTGTTGTTATCCAAGGTTTTAATATTCTTTTTCGACTCGACGTTTTAATTTCCTTGGAATTGGATAATACTAATGTGCGGAGAGAGCTTAAGAGATATTCCGTGGCATCGTTAGCATCAGTTATAGTGTATAATGGGCTAAAATCCGTGGTTTTCAGATCGTTACTAAAGTTAACGTAATTAGTACGGGTTATGATTTTAGCTGGTTTGAGTTTTTGGTTTGCTGTTACATAAAGAACCACGCTATTGTGATCAGTAAGTGTTGTCTGTAGGATAAGACAATGAGCAGCTAGCTTCGTCTTCAATAAAATATGATCAAGGCAGGTTTTGTTGTGAGTTGGGAGTGAATGTCCAGGTATAACACCATGAAATGCTAGCATGTCTAGATAGAGATTTAAGTTTCTGTCCGTACTTTTTTCACTAATATCTATGTTAATGTCGCCAACTATCACAATATTTTGTATTGATGAATATTTTAACAAGACATTGTTTAGTGATTCTATAAAGTTGATGGTATTTTTGTACCCTGGGGGTCGATAAATTGCCAGCACTACCATGTTGTTGTTCGGTTTAATGGCCAAACAATTTGCTTCCGATATTTTTGGTTCTTCTACATGGATTGATAACTCTTGCTTATAATAGACAACTACACCTTCATTTTGGGTGAGATTATTAGTAGTGGATGAAAAATAGTAGCCGTTTATGCTGGGTATATTGTGAGTGGATGGTAACCAACATTCAGTCAACACTATGTAGTCCCAGCTCACGTTGGTGCTAATGATTATGGGTAGTAGCCCATCAATATTACGGTTAATACTTCTTATATTCTGTAGCAATAGTTTTAGATTTCCATTTGGATCAGAGAGTAAAGAACTACATTCCTCTGTGTTACAGATATTGGATTTAGCTACCTTGAAGGCATCAATTTCTTTCTGTATATTATTTAACTCATTGAATGTTTAAATTTAGTTTTGCAATAGGTTATGGAACAGTTGTGCTGGTTTTGATTATATTTAAGTATGGCGTAAACCTGATAAGGGATATTAATATTTACGTTAGCAATAAGTACAGTTCTTTTAGGAAGTTCTATAAGCTTTAAGTTACCGTAGAAAGAGACATTTATATAATATGTATGTTTGAGTGTATGTGTTGAATGGTGTTCGCTGAATAGCATTAAGTATGAGCATAAATTGAGTATTATAGAAGTTATAGATGTTTTGCTAGTGTTCTCGAATACGTAAGATTTAGTTAGTGTAACTTGTTTTATATTCATTAGTAAGTAGGACAATGTGTACAGTGTTATTGTGTTCATGCTAGTGTGACACAAGAGATAAAACAAAGCAAAGCAAAGGTTAAAGTAATTAGCTAAACATGCAATTAATTGAAAGAGTAATATTATTAAACAATAAGAGTTAACTAGTCACGTGGTTTGTCGCAGTTTTTCCAAGGCGCATTCACTGTCAATCCGTATGCGGGATTCATCTGCGGTGCGTCGTAGAAACACTCTTCCATACGATGTCCAGCAGCTGTCATAGTTGTGGTTTTTCTTAAAAACTCTTGCTAAATAATGTAAGTGTTTTGCCTTTTTTGTCAAGGCTTCCGCTAAAAATATAGGTTTTACTTGTCCATCAATTTTCAAACTTGCAGTGGTTAACCGATGTTCAGGGCCCTTGTCCTTATTGTAATTCCTTGTTGCCTTGAGAAGACTGTCCTTCTTCATTGTCGAATTCAGTTCTACTATGATTGGACCATCAGGTTTGTCTTTCAGTTTCAGCCGGAAAATGTCGCGAATATCCGCGTCCTGTATGGGTACACTGATGATCGAACCGATTTGTTTTGTTAGATCGACGAGACCTTGCTTATTTTCTGAATCCATTTTAGGTATGTTTCTTAGTTCGATTGACGTAGAAAGAGAAGACTTTTCGAGGTGTTCTATTTTAGTTTCTAATGTTTGTATGTAATTTTTTTGTTGTTTATTTTCTTGTTCAAGTTTGTTCAATTTACTCAAAATATCATCATAATTATCGGATAGATTTTGCATTGAATGTTTTATCTCCTTGTTTTGGTTAATTACGAGATCCAATGTAGATTTTAATGTTTCAAATTTTTCATTCTGTTGATCTTTTATCTGTTCAATCATGGTCCTCATTTCTGTCATCGTTGAATTATGACTATCCGGTTGATCATCCAGTCTGCGTTTAGTTCTTCTAGTGATGTTAGTTTCCGTTTTATCCATAGTACTTTGAACATAGAGCGCTGAATCCGAACCGTGGTGTTTAGGGGTCACATTGTTAGCCTCACTTTTTGACGGAGTACGTTGAGTGGCCATTATCGATTTTATAAATAATAAATATATTATTATATTATCTCCAAAATTATTGGACCACACGCTTCTTTCCGCTAGTCGCTATCGCTTTATGAATTGTGGCAAGCAACGTGTCTGATGAACGATATCGATAACGACGCACACACGGTGACGCATACGCAGCGTAGCTAGTTCCGTCTCGGTTGTTGCCGTCTTCTTCACACCACTACTCCGCGTTGCCCCAACGTTTTATGCGCGCCTGGTACTTCACAGTATTTAAATGCTTTATTTTTGCGAAAAAATAACTTATTTTTAATAAAACCAATAATTTAAACTTGTACGGTGAACACGTCTTAACACTTTCGTGGTCCGGGGGGAGAGGAACCGAGTATAATCAGCAACCACGGGTGATGGTGAGTCACCTGGCTGAGTTGATGTCAGACCCACCAGATCCCTATTGGATCTATTTTCTTCAGGAGCTGGTGTGTCAATAATAGATGGTTCACAAGGCCATTCATTTGATGATTGGCGTAAAAATGATGGCCCGGTAAACCACCGTGAGTTGATCGTAAACTCATCTTTGAATCTGGTGGCATCATCCGCGACATTCAAGGATGAAGGTACGTACTTCCAATCAGAAATATTGGTAATCTCGCAAATTTCACAAACTCTATGTGCGACAAAGGACTTAAAGCTGCTTGGATCAGAACGTAACCATTTGAGAACCGTTTGAGAGTCTGACCAGAGAAAAACCCTTTCTGGCTTTCGCTTGTGAGATTCTAAAATAAAAACAGCTAAGCGAGCAGCGATTAAAGCTGCTTGAAGCTCAAGTCTTGGTATTGTCGTAGGTTTTAAAGGAGCAACACGAGCTTTATCACTTATTAAAGAGAGTTCAATGTTTCCATTTGGACACAAGAGACGCCAATAAGCAACACAAGCGTATGCTTGTTCACTTGCGTCGGCAAAGACATGTAATTGAATTGAACCTAAATGATCCATTGAATTGAAATAGCAGCGGGGAACAGAGTTGTCCAAAACCTTTACCAAATTTTTGAACCAATGTGACCACTTATATATAAATTGTTTTGGTAATAATTCATCCCAAGATGTGGCAAGTTTCCAAGTCTTTTGGAATAAAACACGACCTTTTATAATAACGGGAGTAAGAAAACCAAGAGGATCGTAAATTTTCATCAAGTTTGATAGGACAATGCGTTTAGTTAATTCGTGTGGTGTCGTATCAAAATTCATACACGGAAACGACAAAGTATCATTAGAAGTATTCCAAGAGACACCTAAAACGCGTGTTGGTGATCGTGAATCTGAAACTACATTTATCTCTGTTGTTCCACTAGCACATAGGTCAGGAGACAACATGGACAGGGCCTTTGCAGAATTTGATACCCAAGATCTAGACTACCAAGACAATATCTGCTGCCAAAAGAGCGGCCTTTTGTTCATCATCACAACTACCTAAGTAATCATCCATGTATGTGTCACTAATAATAGCAGCTGCTGCTTCTGGGTGTGATCGTTGATGTTCGATGGCATTTTTGTTTTTAAGATACAAGGCTGTAAATGGACTACATACGGCACCAAACATCATCGATGACATACGATACTCCTGAATTGGTTGTGTGGAGTCGTCTCGCCACAAGAAGCGTTGAGCATCACGATCGCTTGATCTAATTTTGACTTGTGGGAACATTTCTCGAATATCGGCAGAAAGGGCAACACGTCCTTCTCTAAATCGCATTAATATGGCTAATAACGATTGAAGTAGATCTGGACCTGGCAGTAGTAACGAATTTAAGCTAACACCTTCACACATGGCTGCAGCATCACATACAATTCTAAGCTTTTTCTTTTGTGGTTGTATAACTCCAAAATGAGGTAAATACCACAATAGTCCAGAAGGGACAGTATTACAGATCTCTGCGTAACCTTTATCAAGCATGGCGTGAATATTTTGTCTGTATTTGATGGCATAATCTGAATCTGTAGCCATTTTACGCTCAAGAGTTCTAAAACGACGTAAAGCGAGGGGGCGACTATTTGGAACGCTTTCAATATTATCGCGCCACAGTAAACCTGTCTCAAATCGCCCAGATGGTAAACGCCTAGTAGTTTCTTCTAATAATTTTAATGCTCTTTGGTCATCGGCGGAACGACAATCCCTATTTAGAATACCTATCGAATCTAACTTATAATACTCTTTGATGAGAGTGTCTAAGTTACGGCTATCTCCTTGACTATCTTCCTCGAAATTTGCGATCGCATGATTAACAAAATCCACAGGCTTAGACATAGTTGAAGGAGAGCCATATAAAACCCAACCCAAAGGAGTCAGAGAGGCAGCGGGTTGCGATGCAGTTCCGCGGCGAATGATTTTCGAGTATGTGAGATGCCAATTATCAATCCCGAGTAAAAGTGTTGGTTTAGCGTTCTCATAACATAAGACGTTAGCTAAATCATTTATGTAATCGTACTTTTTAATTTGTTCTATAAGTATTGACTGTTTCGCAATAGTCAAGTTGGGAATAGA
Organism: Agrotis puta; assembly: GCA_943136025.2. NCBI lineage: Eukaryota > Metazoa > Arthropoda > Insecta > Lepidoptera > Noctuidae > Agrotis > Agrotis puta. Next base: position 16,424,955 of record OW964184.2, on the reverse strand, counting down.
CCTTACTACTATATCATGCACGTCTATAACATGAAAGCCTTTTACTTTAACATTAACAAATCTGACCTCAATATCTTTGCTAAGTCCACCAATGCAATCAACTCGAATAGACTTTTTAGGTCCAGTTGCACCTATAAGGTCAGAGACGAATTGATCAATAAATGAAGCAGTTGACCCGTCGTCAAGCATCGCATAAGTATCAAAACTAGCTCGAGGGCCGGTAACAGTAACGGGAATTACTTTTAATAAAGACCTCTGAACTGGCGCTGAATTGGGTGAGGCACTGTGAGAAACAATAGTTGGTTCCTCTTCGTTCGATTGATGTGCTTGGACCTCTAGGCCTTCGTTCGTGTATATATCTGCATGTGCCGTATTTTCTACGATAGTCCTGTGAAGTAAAGTGTTATGTCTCCGACTGTACTTGCACCCGACTATTTCACAATGTTTTTTGCATGCAACATATTTGTGTGAACCTTTACTTAAGCATCTGTAACAAACCTTATTTTCAGTTACCCAATTCCAACGGTCGTCAATAGACAAGGCAGAAAACTTTTCGCATTCACTGACATCATGTAAACCAACCTTACAAAACCTACATGTTGTGGAACTCTTTGACGTTGTCGAAGAAGTTGAGTGAAAAACCTTTGTAGGTTGCTTGGCAACGGTGCTGGGTTTGGCATGTTGTGAAAAATTACTCTGCGGTTTGACATTTTGAGACAAATAATAATTATCGGAATAAAACATACAATGTTTTATTTGGCGATTGGATTCAGTATCTAAAAAATTGGCCAAAAGTTCTAATTTAAATTTATCAGAATCCTGATGTGATGACGCAAAGTCAGCCCACCTGTATCGTAAAAGTGGAGTCAACTTCCCTATAATAGTATTGGCGAGTTCAGGAGAGGCCAGATACTCCGGTTGTCGTAGCTCTCGTATCACTTCCACGCAATTTCTGAGCCGACAAGCAAAAATGTTGAGATCCTTTGCGGATTCATTTAGCGGTAACCTGGCTAAAGATCTAATCGATGACAACTGGTGAAGAATAATGAATTCTGGTTGTCCAAACCGACTCTCTAAGGAGCGCATTACTTGTGCAGGATCCACGGCGGTCATCAACAGTGCCGAGACAGACTCTCGGGCGACCCCAAGCAACGCAGTACTAAGCCTGGCTAGGTTTTCTTCCGGCGTAAAACTAAGCTCTGACCGCTTGAAAGCCTTCTTAAAAGAAAGCCAGTCAGAAGCGCTACCGTCGTAAGAAGGAAGATTGACACCAACCTGTTTACGTTTATTTCCCAAGTCCGTGATCGCTTTGGCAAGTTTAATAAAAGAGTCGTGTGTCTCATTTTTGTTATGGTCATAACAATCTGAAATAAATTTAGTGTTATGTGTACCTAATCGTAATGTATGTGTTGTGTTTCCTTTTCCTTTGTCTTGCTGGTAATAATCACGGTGTGGTGCAGACCGTGCGCTTGTAATGGCAGCAGCGGTGGCGGTGGCATGCTGAGTGGCTGGTTCTGTAGTAAAAGCATCGCCAGGTTCTAAGTCAAGGCTCTGCTCAGGATTATTAATGCTGTAAGGGAAGGGCTCATTAATATCATATTCTCTATCAGCACTCTCTACCAACCACTTTTGAGTTGAGTTACTTCTTTCGGAAGCCGCTGAATCGATTGCGGCAAGCTCTGCTTGCAACTCTAATGCAGCAGTCTTGCGCTCTTGTTCGGCAAGTTTTCTTTCTCGTTCAACATTCATGCGAGCGTGCCTTGCAAGGGCAGCCAATTTTTGCGTTTTAGTTGAAGCTTGCGATGATGGTAAAGAAATTGTTTTGCAATGTATAGGTTCGGGCAACGTATCACATAATAAAGGTTTGGAAATCTCCTTTAAGAGAGCTTCATCGTTGTGAGGTTGAGCAGGCGTAGTGCCTGACGATGAGGCTGGAGGATTACCACTTACCTGAGTCCTTTTCTTTTGTGTAATTGATCTAGTTATGGGCATTCTTCTTACAATTACTTCTGACACCAAAAATGTGGAGGATGGAAGCCACTAGATGTAAAATTACTAAATAAAAGAGACTTTTGAGAAAATACTTTATCATTTGCTTTTACACGTTTTTCATAGGTTTTCTATTCAAACAATCTGCCAAAACCAATCTAATAAAAAAAGTATTTAAAATAGAAAATACATGCTGCCAATAGTAAAATATTATAAGAAGGTTGGTCGGTCCACAACAACATACTTCAAAAGTCTCCTTTCTTGATTAAATCTACTATCACCCAATATTCCTTTGAAATCGATCGTACAGCACATTACCTGAATATCTTGCAACCTTTTTCCATAAAAGGTGTTGGAAAGCATTGCCGTGCAGTGTAGAATCGCTCGCAATGAGACAGTAAGTCGCGGGTTCGCAGAACGGCCGCGATCGGGGCGACCCTTGGAGGCAGCTGACCATTAGCCATTAACCCACAGATGCCACGGATATCTGCAGTGCTAGTAAACTGGAGTGCTACCTGATTGAGTATCAACTAGCAAGGTTTAATTATAGAGCTAAAGAGATTTAAGCTGGTGTAAAAAAATGCTGGAATTTCAAATTTTGCAGAGAATTCAGTAACGAAAACAAAGTATTTTTTGAAAATTTCAAACATTTCCTCTCAAAAAGGTAAAGTATGTAATACCTTATTGACTGGATGTATTTTTACTAATAAGAAAATACGTCGAACGAACGACTTGTTTAAAAATCAGGAATATTCGACAGGCCTGTTGGTCTAGTGGTTAGTGACCCTGACTGCTATGCCGGAGGTTGTGGGTTCGATTCCCACCCAGGACAAATGTTTGTGTGATGAGCACGATCATTTGTTCTGTGTCTGGGTGTAATTTATCTATAATATGTATGTATTTATAAATATATAAGTATGTTTATCAGTTGTCTAGTACCCATAACACAAGCTCTGCTTAGCTTGGGACTAGATGGCGTTGTGTGATAGTTGTGAAATATTTATTATTATTATTTATTTATTTATTATTCATAATCAAATTCATCAATCACAACATCTCACTTCATCATCATCTTCTTGCCCTTATCCCATTTTTACCTTATTTTCTTCCCTTCACCACATCTCACTTCATCTTAAAGGACAATTACCCCTTGATAACTCTCAGAAAATAGATACAAGCATGGGCAGAAACCGCAGAATGCAACGTGTGACAAACTCCACATCTTTTTGCATCATCTACGTCAATCGTAATCTGCAATTAACTTTATACCACGGGTGTATTTTTCATAATAACTTTAGAAATCTGCAATTATGTTTTTCATTCGCGCGTGCAATGCTTAGGCCACTGCATTTCGTGAAGCCCTGAGTGTTATTTTGGAGTTTCAAGAGATCTGACAATCTGAAAAAGCTGATTTAATGGCGCTCGATTAGTCCCGAAAAAATAGTTCAGTCACTAGTTAACCTTACAGGCGATTTGAATATCAAAGCCTTCTCGCCTACATCTGAAATACGGAGAATTATTAAAACTAACAAACTATTGTTCTGAACGTCAAACAATAACGTTTAAACATTTCCTTAGAAGACTTGAAAGTACGCCGCTCGCCGGTTGACTCCTGCGCATACAGAGAGCTTTTAATAAGTTTACTTGGAACCACATCGCTTTGCCTGCGGTTTTGCCTGTATCATGCTTTAATCTGAACTAACAGAACATTTACGAGTATATCTGTGTATGTGAGGTAAAATGATTGTAAATGCACAATCGACACTGATGAAATTCTCGGTGATCAAAAAAATGAAGGTTCTAAATATTATACGGTAGGTTCTATAAGAAAAATAGTACTGGAATTACAAAGTGTAATTTCAAGGATTCGTTGACTGCCTGAGAAAGCAGTGTTATTGTAAATAATAAGTATTTTTGGACCTATGATTACTGAAATTTTGAAATTAAATTTTTCAGATTTAAAATTTGTTAAGTACAATATGTATAAATTATCCTCGCACTTGAGACACCCTCCGTCAGTCTGGAATTATTTAAAAGATTCAATTTGTAAATGTTAAACACTCCGCAATAGTATTACAAGTACATTAGCTATGCATGTATTTATTCTAAAAAAAAACTAGATTGAAACATGCCTCAAGAACAAGTACAACATGGCTTGCCCTGTGGTTTCGCCCGCATCAGGTTATAATGTCTGCGTTTCCCATCGTGTTTATGGTGTCGAGTCGGTGAGTGGGTCTGGGCATGTGGTCACAGACCTTACATAAAATGTGAAGCGGGGCGGGAATAGCTCAGCTTTTTGTGAAGAAATACTTCTTAGAGGTTCATCGATAGTAGAACTGTAATGTTTTTCGTTGTAAAAACGTGCTGTGTGGTGTCGGAAAAATCTAGGATGATGGGCTTACTTTGGGCTGGGATTTTCTATACGAAAAGTACTTAATAACTGAAAATTAAAATTGGGAAAATATAAATCTTATCAGTTTATATTTATACATCATTTTTAGAGCTGGTTCCAGCTAAGAGGTAAGAGCTCTTGACAAACATAGGGATGTGGGCGCTTGCCCACTAGTGGGACAACGTGGGCTAGAAAAAAAAAAACGTTGATGTAAAGTAACATTGCCTACGTTTCGGGTTACAAATCAAGCATCTTATATGTCTTTGATAATCTCTTAGAAATTACACAATCCTATTTGGTAAGAGTTAAATTAGTATGCTTTCAACACTTAGTAGAGTCAGGCATGTTATGTAGAGTCGTTATCTGATATTATTTACGAAGCGCGGGCGCACGTGCGACTCTATCGCGCCGCTTTTTACTCTACCAGCGATAGAGGCGTGGAAAGTGCTACTTGTTGAAGATACGTTTATTTTCACATAAATTACTTATACATAAGTGCAGCGATAGGGTGCTATAATGTCTATAATTTGCCACTAGTCGCGAATTGTATAATGTTACAAAAATAAACATTTTTTAAATCGTGAAATATAAGTGAATATACGATAAAGTGAGTTGTACGTTATATTATTGTGCACTCATTTTGCTAGCTATAAAATACTAGCCATTTTCTGTGGTTGCACCCGCTGCTCGGCTCCTATTAGGCATAGCGTGATGTTATATAGCCTATAGCCTTTCTTGATAAATTGACTATCCAACACATCGATAATTTTTATTTTAATCGAACAATTCAATCAAACTCTTTTGATTTATAATGTTAGTCTATACTAACATTATAAAAAGAAGGGCGGCTTTTGGCAATAGGCTCGCGCGCGCCCTATAACATAAGAACTAAAATTTTGTACACTTGTTTAGTTATATAGATAACTAAACAAGTGTACAAAATTTTAGTTCTTATGTTATAGGGCGCGCGCGAGCCTATTGCCAAAAGCCGCCCTTCTTTTATCGTTGTAAAATCATCAAATGAGTCCTCCCACCCAGGGCAGAACGGGAGCGACTGTCAGACTCGTACTGACTTAAATCCACGGTGTCCTTCAATAGCCCTTTACGTTCCGGGGTCACGGTAATTCGTAAGTCCCGCGACCGCCAATAGCCGCCCTGGATTGCATTACTTACCAATTACAAAAGCGCGTAACCTAGAATTAGAACTCAGAATCTCAAGTTCCGCAGTGACGTTCGCAATCAAATAAACGTAAATTGAAATCCTAAATCCTTCAGTGTGTTGCAACAAAGATTAAACGATAAGTTACGCCAAAGCTTACGGACACGTGAGATACCTTATTACGATTCATAACATGTACGGTATCGATACTCGAAGCAATGCGAGGCACTAAAATATCAGAACAGCCTTCTTTGATATTACTTGATATGGCACTTGAGTACCCACCCACTGCAGGTTATTGTTATATATGTTACTGTAAAAGCCCGAAGTACGGTAAATCTTAAGATTTCCCAGTAAATCCTAAAATTTGATGACTTGGGAAATGTCCGTATTTTATAAAAAGAAACATTATTTCGGGCTTTTACCAGCAGAGTTTGGGAAATGATTTACCAATGATCGTTGGTAAATGTTGGTTTTAGGAATAAAACAATGAGTAATTCTTAATCATTTATTTAACTTAAATAAACTGGACGTGGTTCAGGTAGACGGAGCCCGTCTACTTTCAGGGGCACCAAGAGCGGGGCTCCGTCTACTTGAACCACGTCATGTTTTTTTTCATCATACTCGTATACCGTGCCTTTAATGTTAATCCTAAGATTTATAAAGTGAATGGTGGTAAAAGTTCGAATCGTAAACTTTTTTGGACATTTACCAACTCATACCGGTAAACCTTAGGATTTACCATACTTCGGGATTTTACAGTAACATATACATCCAGTTTATTCCTTTACAATAAGCTGTGTCTTAAGTTTTTCATTGCGATATAACTTCAATAGTAAAACATTTATTCGTTTCGAAGTAGTTACTGGATTGTAGAGGTCAGATGGGCAGTCGCTCCATGTAAAATAATGATATTCAGCTGCATCCACTTTGACTGGAAGTCCACCCCGCAACATAGTTGGAAAAATACCGAATTACGAAACCAAACCAACTCCTTTTTGAAGACGGTTAAAAGGCAGGCATATGTATTACAGTGTTCAGTATAAACTCAGAGATCACGTTGACCCAGACCTAGAAAGAGATATTTGTATTTGGGATAGGAACTTTTAAATAACTGGATATAAAACCCCTCCGGAAAGTATAGCTTAGCATAATCAGCCTTTAAAGGTCCCACTGATAAGCCACAGGTCTACTCTCTGTAAGAGAAAATGGGTTGTAAGGCAACAAGCGGACCCAGCGCATGTTGGTAGATGTCACATGTCTTCGAGTTTTAATTTCAGGCCGCTATCCTCACTATATTTACCTTTATCGTTTTGATGATGATGAAATAAATAAAACGAAGTATACATTGGCTGGGTTCGAGCCCACGATCTACATACAACTTCTAATTCAGGCATAGTACCACTGGGCCGACACGGCTCTCAGGAAGGTATTTATTTTATAATAGTAATTGTAGAAAAACTATGGCTCTCCTCATGGATACGAAATGCGTATCCTGATATTATCTCTCCGCTAGTCTTTACATCTACACTATCAAGTAGATTTTTAACTGTACTTAGAAAAAGCAAGAGAACAATAAATTATGTACTCGTAATCTTCATGCCTTTGAAGATCCAGCAGTTTCAACGATAATCCTGACTTTCCCACATAAATCCATCTACACCTAAATAGATCCAGCCTATTCGCAAATTACCTCCACATCGATTTATTCAAAGATGGAGTCAAAAAACTATCGAACAGTGCATACCGTCACAGCTGCTTAACATTGAGTGATTTAGCAGCGAGTGCAGTGACAGAGGCGGCCATTATCATAACAGTTTGCGGTGGCTTTTTACCGCCTTCAATCTCATGCTCGCCTGGTACCTGGTAGTTAGGAGGTGATGGCTGCGATTACCGTTCTTACAACAATTCGTGTCTCAAAACGTCTATTAATCTTTTGATGGTTATCTGTTGGTGACAGGGTTTAATTAGCTAAAAAAAATCCAAGAAAAGGTTTTGGATTTTAATGCTGACCGCTCATGACTTAGATGATCCTTCTGGTTGAGTGATTTGGCACTACCATTTAACAGAAGCGACCAAATTACCTTTTGAGTTTGTGCAGTTGTTTCTTATTGCCTTGGAAGTCATGCTAGCCTGGTAGGTAGGAGCTGCTGGCAGCTAAATAATCGTTCTGGTTGCTACTGCTGTCGTTCCAGATGGTCTATTAATTTAATGCTCGAGTGTAATTAGATGGAAACCTCAACAAACAAAAAACAAAATGTCAGTTGGGTTTTCGTGTTTGGTTTCCAGGGAATGATTTGGCTATAGAAGTGACAGAGCGGGCTCTTACCATAACCGTATGCGGTTGACTTTTTACCGCATTCAAAATAATGATACCCTAGTAGGAAGGTGATGGTAACTATTACCATTTTTGCTAACAACTGATGTCTCAAATGGTATTTATTTAATCTTGTGTAATTAGATGGTTTTTATCATGGACTTTGGAGCTTGGTTCTCATGACTTGGATGTTTCGTGACATTAATTCTAAAGCTTTAAATCAAGGTGAATCTGGAAGTCATCTTTTAAACCACCAAGCTATGACTTTTTAGAAGAGTTTATCAGAAAGTTTTCTCTTTTAAGAAAGAACATATTTGCTTGTGTTAAACTGTTATATTCGAATCATGATGCTATTTCTGTAATTTCAACCTCCAATAAAAATTGATTAGCACACGTAATTATAGTTTCTTGACCAAAAAACAAGTGCGTATGGCTCCCATACTCTCATGTGACATACAGTCGCGACTGGAACTAGCAAGACCCGATTGTCTCCATCGCGAACCTTCATAAAATTACAAATCAACTTTTTTACCAAAAGCTTTCGCTCGTCATCAAAGTTGTATACATTAATCATACCTGTCTGTCTGTTGCAGCCACTTGTGGGGGAACGTGAAGGAGGGAAAGAGAAGAAGCGATACGAGAGATGCGCGTACGCCGCGTCTGCAGCGCCGCACAGCGTCAGTCGACGGAAACCCCCGCACGGGACAGTCGCGTCGAGTGATTTTATACATTTTCTATAAAACTATAAATTTTCTTCCACAAAGTGGTGATAAAATACAAAAGTGTGAAGTGTGTGTCGTCAGGTGGTGTCGTGCGTGTTTGGATGTGTACTGGTGTGCTAACAGTGTAGTGTAGTGTTTGATTGTGTTTCGTCTATCGTGTTGCTTCACGGTGGTGGTTATTGGATTTGCTCGAGGTATAGTATTTTTGTTTTTATTGTTTACATTGTATTATGAACTGCCTGTTTTTTAGATCAGCTCATAGTTAATTATGTAGTTTTTTAGGCACCACATTGACAGGAACATCTCTAGATTTTCCGTTGTATCAGAAAACTAAATGGAAATCATGTCAATTAACCGTGATAAATCAAAAATAAAACACTATTAAAAAACTCCATACAGAAAAACGGTCATTAGTTAATAGAAGTAGATCTACGTCGTACATAACCGAAATAGTTGAAGCGAAAAAAATCTCTCACATCAGCGTTGTATTTATAAAACGAATCATTAATCATAACTACGATAAAATCGTTAACGACAATAGATCGTTAAGGCGAACGAAACGAAACACAAATGAAATATGAACTTGAACGGAACTTTTTATTTGAAACTACGCCATTTGGGTTTCTGCTAAGACAGTGGCGTATCTTAGATGTTATCTAAGAAAAGACATCAACGCGCTCTCTCGTAAAGGTGCTATATTTTCACACGAGATGCTTACTATAGTTTTTTTAACTGATTGTTGCTCCAGATTTTGTGTTTTAGCCCAGTTAAAGGTTTACCGTTTATCAGTAAGTATTAATATTAAATTATACCTGAAAGTTGTTGATTGCCCGTTATTGAGAAAGCTTCGAATCCAATCAGGACGAAAATTACATAAAGTTATACTTATTACAAAATCTCCGGACCCTAAATACGATTGAAATGTCAAATGTTTTTAAACCGAATCTTCAACAGATTTTAAAGGTCTTAAAAATTTTATTGTCTCATAAATTAAAAGTAAATCACCCAAAATGATGTTTTCCTGCCATAATTTAAGCAAAACTGAAATATTCTCTTTAATATCTTATTTTAAAGTCAAGAATACTTATAAGTGGTTATTTGCATACCTCCGGCGTTTCATGAAGCCATGAAAACGTCAATGTCGCCAATAAATGCGATAACGATACGAATACAGCCTTATTATCGACAGAAACTAAATTCATTCGTATTTCCTACAGAATAAGGTTAAAAATCTTTTAAACTTGATCTAGTTGAATTTGTATGCAAGTCTGGTTCAGCGAAATTGATATCAAAATTTAAAATTATAGTATTTTGGACTTTGTTACTATGTTGAGAAAGCTCAAGTACTTTCATTAGCACTTAGGGGATATTGTGTTTAGTTTTTTTATATTTTTATTCGTTTCAACTAATCCTGCGATGTTTCTGATGCGATCTATCTTGCCTCGTCTCTTTAGTTTATGCAAGTAATTATTGTGCATAGATAAAACTGATACTAGACGATATGTAGATTTCTAAGGATTATTTTGTTAAGAAATGAGTAAATAATAATTAAGTGGGAGAAAGAGAGATTTACTACTCATCTGAAATTAGTTGCACACTCAATTTTGAATCAGGAAAAGTTACCCTTATGAACAACATCATTTTGACGTTTATATACCTTAAAACCCTTAAACCTGCATATTAAAACAATTCCGCCACGGTAATTAGTTAAAATATTATTAAAGAAAATATTTAATCGAATCCGTCGTCACCTACTTAATAACAAAAAAAAAGTCGTTTCAAATTATTTCTAGATATTAAATATCCATATCTAATGATAACCAAATCTATTCAAAACTTTATTAAATTAAACAATAAACATAAAATTTTCACTAACAATACTACGAGTCATAAGCATACCAATTCTTTACAAATATCTCTCCCATTACAAAATACTTAAACTTAACTTCCGTAACTTACAGAAGTCATTCCTAATCTTAAGTTAATCATTAAGTTAACTGTGGCTAGCCAATCAGGTGCCGGCTAACTCAGAGACCGCCCACGTCGTCCGCCTTCCTATCATTTACATAACATATCGAATACATAATCGTGTGTACATACGATAATATCAATATTTATGTATATAAGGTACAATATTACACAACACCTTGTTTTGATGGCAAAGACATCCGTTTGGAAATCTGCTGTGAGCTTTGTCATGGGAAAGTGAATACGGTAGGTAGGGTTTATTATGATATGAAGCTTGTTTAGTTGACTAAATAAACAAGGTTTTAAGAGCGTAATAGTATAATTCACTAACCAATAAAACGCACTGCGAACCAGCTCGTTGGTCTTCCGTGGCCTTTTTTTTTATTGTGGTTAAACCATCAAATGAGTCCTCCCACCCAGGGCAGAGCGGGAGGGACTGTCAGACTGGTACTGACTAAAATCCACGGAGTCCTTCAATAGCCCTTTACGTTCCGGGGTCACGGTAATTCGTACAGTCCCGCGAGTCCGGCGACCTAAGTCTAAAAATAGCATTTTTACAATTTCGACATTCCAACACGATTATTGTCATTTTGCTAAAAGTTCGTTATCTGCTAAATTCATGAATTGATAATAGTAGATTCCCTATAAAATTGCGCTATGACATTTGAACATTTATTCAAACCAGATTTCATTTATAAATATATTTACACATTATTTATTAGTTTTATAAGCAGTCTGAAGTAGGAAGATGTTCGTAAAATAGCATAAATTTTTTTTCAGTGGAGTGTCAGTGGTTGACGATTGAAAAGTTATAATGACGCCATTCCATTATACTCGTAGTAGATAAACTTGTGAAAATTAACAATTACGGAATCAATGATAGACCATTCTGTCTGACATTACAGTAATAGCAGACTTGAAGCCCTGGCGGCTGACTCGACTGCTGATCATGAGATTCCTTGTCGGCCAAGTATTACTGGGCTTTTCCATTAGGAATTTCTCAGTAGCAACCTCGATCCGTAATACCAGATACCGAAAATTCAGTTTAATTAACTAACATGGTCGCTAACAGTTTCTTAAAGTCACAACAAATAAAATCATGTTATAACACACACACGTGTTCCCGGTTCCGGTGTGCAATCCGGCTTCAGACGATTAAGCTCCGGACATGGAGTTCCGGTGCTTTGTAAAGATATTTAGAAAAAATCACTTCTGTTAGTAGGTACCACAAGAGTTGAAATGTAATCTGCTAGTTATGCCAGCAATTATTTTATTACCAGAATGTATTAACGTTAGGTTATTTATATAGAACCTTTCAAAATGTTAAATTAGCTTTTTTCACATATCTAAGTATTCAGAAATTGTAACAATCCGTTTGTAAAACCATATCTTGAAAGAGTAACCATTTATTTTCAGTACCGAGCACCTGTTGGCGACGTTAAGTGTCCTCATAGGCTTATGTGAAATGAAAACTTTTTATTTTGATTTTGAAAGCCAGGCCTCTAATATGGCTTATGGCTTATATTTATGTAAAGTCCCGGTTTCCTTACAAAATTCGCGTGGCGAAGAATAAGACTTTTTCTCACAATAATCTCAGAAAAACTATTCACAAAACCATTGTTCTGATAGCTCACTCCACCACGTACCACCAATATTCGTGAAGTTTACCGTGTCCGGAACAGCTTCCGCAATTTGACCAAATCTTTAATTATTCTTAATTTATTAGCACCACTGCAACAACAAGTCCAACAGGTAAATACCACTTTCTCTCAACTACAAGTACCAGCCACAGCTATGCTCTTGCTACGTGGTGGTACTCTGGTACTTTTTCTGCCGGCGATCGGAATGTGTTCGTTACGTAAGTGCCCGAGGGGAAGTAAAGGGCAGGCCGGCTGTGAGTGCACCTGCGTCCTCTGGGAGTAGGGAGGACGCTGCGTAGTATGTGCACGCTTGTTTTGACTGGGGAGATCAGTCATGTTTAACATGTAGTTAACGTTTAACAGTAGCAAATAGGATTAGGTTGCATATGAATTAAATCAAACAACTATTACATCAGAAATCATCGAATAACTCTTCAAGTTCTAAATGTGTAAACAATATCTATCTGTTTTAAATCCAAATATCTTTTGATCTTTGATCCCTCAAGATTTTTCATATAACTTGATATTTTTCACTCACTTCGTTTTCTCCAAATAAAAGGTTTTCTATAACAACAACTTCAAATTGTCAGGAACAATTTCATTTTGATAACACTCTACCCTTAGAAAAGTACTTAACTCAACTCAATTAAAAGATAAACCTTTACAAGCACACAGTACCATCAAAGGAAGGCACATACAATATAACTCAATTTACAGATCCATCAGATAGCAGCCAACAATAGACCACCATTGTTTAGTCAGACGTTTCTACAAACAGCCTGCCATGCGTAAGCGCATTTGGTTTCACTCACGGAATAAATAACAGATGGATAGCTAATAAGCATATTATTTGTCGGGTCAGATGCCTCACCTTTGCCTTTCTGAATGTCTAAGGGGCGTTAACGATATTTTATGATACCACAGAATATCATTAAATATCTATTTTATCGCTCTGGTAGTTGACAGAATATTAAAATTTAAATTATTGCATAGACATGTCATGTTCCGTCTCTCGTCACTTGTCTCGTAAGCCTGTGTTCACCAGCGCTACTGTTGACTCCTGGATTCAATTTATCGGTCAGCGTGTTATTGAGTTCTTTCCATCAAAAAGTTTTCAGTAGCCTGGGATTAAGATTGCGCGGTTGATAACAATAAGTACCCGACCGCTTTTTTTATATTGGACTTGACCATAGCTGGGTAAACGCGGGCGTGTCAAGGATTACGGGTGTCAAGTTAGCACTTACAGCTATATCTAATCAACATATTTGTTGGAAAACTGCTCTCACCTTTGGCCCTACCGAATTCCTAAAGGGCGTTAACGACATTTTTATGGCTCCAAAGATTAGCATATCTATTTAATGACTTGTTTCGCTCACGAAAGACGAAAGAGTTGTAAAGTTAAGCATGACACCACAGCAGTTAACTTTGTAACAAATGAATAGATTACAATATATTTGAATCGATTAATATGTTATCAGTGCTCAATGAAAAAGAGTAAAAGTCACCCATGGAAGTCAGAAAATATTGTATACTTTTGGGGTAAAGTCATCTACAACCTATCATTCCTACCCCAGGTCAAAAATGTAATAAAAAATCTATCAAAATATAATATCCATTAGAATAGATACTTATATTATATTATATATTACTTAATAGAGTAAAGGCCACTGATAAACTACTTTCGTATTTATAATATTAGTACAGATGGACGATACAGATCTCATATATCTCTTCAAATTCTATCCATTTCGACATTGTCACTCCATTTCTTCATCATCCGTGTTTCCCTATTAATTTCTCTTCAAACTTAGATTTTGAGATCAAACAATCTTTTCAAGCAAACTGTATCTTACAATGCCTCATTAAAGTCTAAAGTCGTTTAAATAAAGGCTGTATTAGCTCAATCATCTGAAAGAGCCATTGTGTGGAGTTTGTTCGTTAAATAGTGAGCGCTCTCTGTTTGTGTTGGAGAGAGTTGCTATGTATCATATATTTGCATATACGAGTATTATTATATATATATATGTAACGGGTGCGCTTGTACGACGAGATGTATGAATGTGGACGAGGCGAAGAGGAGTATGTAAGGATCGTAACAGATGTCGTGGTGTGTTTCTGTCTACACCATAGTCAAAAGGCGTGAGTTTATGTGTACATGACATATTATTTATGTAAGTTGCCACTTCAACAAAATAAGTCTGTTTTCACTAGAATTAGACGATATTCAATCAGTGTCTAAATAAAAGCCAGTTGTTAGATTTTCAAACCTAAACTCATTGTTGAAAACAGAAAACACTACAGCACGCTTTAGTTAGACATTCTTTAACACTACACAAAAAGAAAAACTTGCATAAAACAATATGAGTCTTTCATATATCTTTTTCGAGGAGATGTATGTATCTGCGCTATCAACTTAAAAAAAGAAGGCAGTAAATCTACGATATAAAAAAATAACAGTCATTTGTAGTAGAAAGATGAATATTCAAACCTGCATACCAAATAGCTTGTTCGCCTATACATAAGTAGTATAGTTATTAGAAATCGAGAGCATCAAATGTTATCGAAAATAACTTAGAGATGCAGCGATGTCATCGTGGAGAGTGTCCCGCGGTCATCGACCTGGGAAGCTTGTACCTATGGAGATCAGCGTTTGTTTCCAGTTTTAACTAGATTTCCAGTTTTTTCTACTCTAGTCTAGCCAGTTTTTTTACTAGTTTCCTACCTGAGATTATTGAAGTTGGTCTTCAATGGCTGCTGCAAAGTGGCAAGGCAAAAACTATTATTATTAAGCTTATGGGTCCCTCGGCGGTGGTTCGGTTGATAAGAGCGTCAGATGTTTCCTGAATCTGGAGGTCGCAGGTTCAAATTCTGCTCGCGGAAGACATTTTCTTTCTTTTTTCGATAATGCGCATAATATTTAAAAAAAACTATAAATAACGCTCCTGGTCTTAGAAAACTAATTACAGGCATATTTTATCCTTCTTGTTTACATTAATATAAGGAATTGCACAAACAGAATAAAGCATTGACCACGACCAGCCCTCAACCGTGCAACTCAAATTATGCGTTCATTGTGAGCTCGTCTACTTCCTTCCCCAATCAAGGTTTAGATTTCACTTCCTCTCCTTTCTCTGTATTCACAAGCCCCCAATTACTGACGAAACTCCGCCATTGAATTAATCATTCATTTATTTTCTCTAATCAATTGTTACCCGCTGCGATCAAGCTGTGTACCTCCAATTAATTCAAAACTCTAAAACAAAGCCCTTTTATTTCGAAGTCGATTGTCGCCGGCTTTTGTTTTGAAGTCGTTTGTATGACTTTCACTTTTGTACAACTTGTTTTGTTTTGGCGTGTAAGTTAAACGTAGGTACAGGTGAGTATAATTAATAGTTATAGGCTTTATAATTTATTGGTCTGTAGTCATTTTATTACTGAAATAGACACCTCGGTCTTGCAATGTGCTGGTACTAAAAAGAAAGGCGTGTTAGAATCCATTTTATGTGGGCGTTCCGCAGATAACATTTGCACATGATTATAAATTACTCGAAGTGTCTGGTTCTTTGTATCTTTATTTCTTCGTACATTTTATTTGTGTGGTCTTCGGCTAGCCAGCCGTGCCCCATTGCTGTAAATCTTTATCAAAATGTTTCTTGTAGTTTTTGGTCAAATATCTTAACATCCCATAGGATAATCCTATAGCATCTCATTTAATCTGCGACTTATTCTGCAATACGTACCTTTCAGCAACATAATGGCGTAATTTTGCAAATGGATACTGGTATAAAACAACCTGGTGCAAACTAAAGTCGTAGCCTAAATTTTGGCTAGCAAAACATTTACTATCAACAGTCTAAGGGCCACTTGTTTGATCAATAGTTAAACTACTATTTTTTTAAATAAAATACAGGATTTTAACAAATGGTAATAAAATGATTGAAGGATTTATCAAATAATTAGTCTACTTGCCCACATATTACATTTTGTCGATTGAACAATAAAACCTTGTCTCTTAAATTGCTCTCTAACACACTTAAACCATAAAATCACACACAATCCACATTCTCCACAACAATTGTTCATAACCCCATGTTCCCATAGCGCGAGATCAGATCAGAGCAATAGCCGTGCGGGCAATTAACCCGTGACCCCCCTGACCCCGCTGACCCGCTGATCTCCCAGCCGCTATCGAGCTATCAGACAATGGCGATCAGCTTTATGAAACACTGCCTAGGCTTTACTTGATTCTAAGCGAATTGTTTCATTGTAATTTGTGGTATTACTTATGGATTAAAATGTTGTTGTTATTCATCTGCATAGTCTAGCATAATAATCAGTCAATGAGTTAACCACAGTTGGGATTCATACAGACTGTCTGTGAAAGACATGTACATTAAATAGGTAATATAAAGTATACCATCCGTGTAATACCCCGAAGGTTTGGGCAGAATTGTCAACTACATTTCGTAAACTTAAGCCAACATTTTTAAGACTTATGTGATAGGATTCCCATATAAACCCGAAACCAAAATTCAGGCTTCTACTGAGAATTTCTTGATGGAAAATCTCAAAAATATTTTTGATCCGGAAAACGAAGACTTCCTCATTTTCAGAACCACTAGATAGATAGATAGAATACACTTTATTGTGCACCAAAATTGAACGGAAAAAAAAATAAACGGTTTTACAATATTTCTTCTAATCCTATGGTTACAACGGCGGTCTTATCGGTAACAGCGTTATCTTCCAGACAACCTTTACATGAAATATAAACTAACTATCTATAACTAGATGAATTGCAAAAGCAATCAAAATAAATAAAATAATTCGATTTTTAATAAATCAGTTTACAGTGTATTATATTAAAATTTAACGTTACTAACCTCTATCCAAATAGCTTACTTATTGTTACAGTAGCCAGCCAAGTATTGTATCATCACTTACAAAAACCCCCGCCGACCTCGCCTCGCGTGACCTCGCGCACCATTCATACCATATTACTCCACAATATTTACTTAACCACTAATACCTACTATTTACTCGATAAATATAACTACGAACTTCAATTATATTCAGTGAAAAAGCAAACAAAATACGTTCCTTCGTAAATACAGCATGACCAGGTTAAGTTTGCGGTTTAAAGTGGCGCTGCTTGTCAAGGAAAACTACAATGGTAACGTCAAATTCAGTATGTTTATTGTTAGTTCTTTGTTTTGCCGTCTGTAACACGTCTGTACGTTGCACGTCTGTTGACAGGCCTGTTGGTCTAGTGGTTAGTGACCCTGACTGCTATGCCGGAGGTCGTGGGTTCGATTCCCATCCAGGACAAATGTTTGTGTGATGAGCACGATCATTTGTTCTGTGTCTGGGTGTCTTTTATCTATAATATGTATGTATTTAGAAATAAATAAGTATGTCTATCAGTTGTCTAGTACCCATAACACAAGCTCTGCTTAGCTTGGGACTAGATGGCGTTGTGTGATAGTTGTGGAATATTTATTTATTTATTTTTTTTTTTTTTTTTTTATTTTTTTTTTTTTTTTTATTTTTTTTTTTTGTAAGGACAAGTTGGTCGAAATGTTTAATTGAACATAGCATGCATCGCGGCATGTCCGGTGACCATGTAATTGAATGGGTATTAACATTATAATAAATTATAACTTTTTTGGTGCTGTGTGTTTTTTATATGAAGCAATGCATGCTCTTTCTCATTAACTGGTCTGACTAAGATTTATTATTGTGTTAGGCAAGTTATTTTAATGCGTATTAGGGTGTGCACACAATAACGCAAGTCTAGCGTACGCATGGAGCATTTTAATGCGCCTTGATGCAATGTTTGCTCAACGCTCGCCTGGTAAGGAAAACGTGCGCGTTTACTATAATTTACAGATTGCCTTTTAAATGTCATACAGTCTAAAAGAAGGATATAAGATTTAAGACCACGCCTTATTGCAATTCATAAAAACATGTTGAAGGTTACTGTACAAGACCTACGATACCGTATAGGTCTCAAATTGCGATCAGATATAATTTTCTGATCAACACACTGTTTTTTACATGTTCTTCTTAAAAACTGCCGATGATGGAAAGACGTACCAATATATGGTGGACGTCCCTCCGGTGTGTGTACAAAGCGATTTGCCAATACCTTTATTTTGCGCACAGCTAAGGAATGGAATTCCCTGCCGGAGTCTGTGTTTCCTGACAGCTATGACCTCGGGGTCTTCAAGTCAAAAGTGAATAAGTTACTTCTAGACAAGCGTGCTTCACCGTCGACCACATCTTCGCTTACCATCAGGAGAGATAGCGTATTTCGTTCAATAAGTAAACAAAAGTAACTGCGTCAGATTTAGCAGAAAAATCAAAATCACGACGGAGTAACTATGCTATCGTCCATAGAAAACAATTGCATTCCGTTTGTTTTACAAATGTGCTCTGATAAGAAGCTTCCATGAAAGCTCTCAATGAGAACGCACCTTTAGAGAGCATAGCTAATGGAAAGTCAATACTGGCCAGTAGCGGTCAGAAACTTGCCGGTCAAACAGTCAGACGTAATATCCGTTCAGTATTATGTATGTAAAGACAATGGGTTCATTTACTGGGAGGTTTTGAGTGAAGGCTTTGTGGTGTAGCGAGTAGCCTTCTGGTTTGAGGTGGTCCGAGCTTTTTGTAACAATAAACGTAGTGGTCATAAATGTTTGAGGTGGTCCGGAATTATGGTGGGGCTCTGTTTGAACGCGCTGGTTAATGTAACGTAAATCTATATTTGTATACTAATATGCTATGCTACTGAACCGAATTGAAATAATATGTTTTGTTGTACAGTCCATTTATCGAGGAGAGCTATTTTTATTTTTATTTTTAGCTATAATCTGTAATACGTCACGCTATGACCAAAAGGAGCCGTGCAGCAGGGTTGAAAACAAGTTCGTTTTTGTCAAAAGTAACTGTAACATTAGGAAAACAAAAGTTAACTAAGTTGATGCCAGGTCTAAAAATACCATTTTAGAAGAAGAATAGAAATTAAGAGTCTTAAATGTAAAAAATTACCTTTTTGGACTTCCTGACAACATTTGCAGTAAAAAAACTGCTGTTTTAGGTTCGTGATGAGTCACCATTAGCTTTTCGCCGTGTTTGTCTATGGCACGAGAATGGTTAGATATTAGTGGTTATTGTGTAATAGAGAGCAACCTAAAATTAGTCTGAAGACTTTCACTTTCTTACCCAAAAATGTATCTAAAATGAATAAAATCGATATAATATGTCCATAAATTCACATATAAATAACACTAAAACAGTCTTGCGATAAATCTTTGAAACAATGCCGTTCGCCCACGGTTTGACCGACACATGGCGCTTACCGCTTGCCGGTGCATGGCCATAGTCCCAGAGGTTACCGAATGGTTACTGGTTAGGCACCGTTACCGACCTTATGTTGGTGCTATACGAGTATATACTTATGTCATGTGTGTGTGGTCGAAAAACGTGTGGTTTTGGACATTCAGGTGAAGTTCGTCGAGACAAGAATGAGAGTTGTTCATCCTTCTATGGGCTTTACAAATCATGAGGTTGTATTGAAGTTAATACTTTGAGTTTGGACTTTAATAACTGTATAGTTGACTTACTTTTGTTTGTCCAAGTTTGGCGGCACGATTGACGTATAGGTTCGGTTCCCGCACAGAACAAAAATATTTGTTTACATGTACCTAGTTATTCCGGGTATGACTGTATTATGTTAGTGTGTTGAAATGTTTGTAAACGACAGCGAAAAAATCTTAGTGTTGAACTACTTTTCAAAATAATAAAACCCTATTAATGAAATAAACTCTGGCCATGATCTACGTGTCACCTGTCCAGGCTAGATTTGCAGCCGTTATGGCATGAAAAAGTATACAACAACAGAAGACATTACAATCTTTGAATGGCTATAGTTGATTCGATCATTAGCCATTAATTCTAAGAATGCAAGACAGAACATCTATTACATTATTTTATTTCTTGTCTGCTATCACTCCTTTATGAAGTTTCCCATAAAAAGGTTCTAATTTCCGGCCAGTGTGTGATGCAGTCGAATACATATCGTTATAGAATCACACAAAACTGGTCTTATATACTTTTATCTAGATACTACCAATAGCTAATAACTTTAAAAGAGAGCAACTCTTGTTTTAATATAATTACATGCTTTTTGTTTAGGTATAAATGCATAAAGGAGATGGCACAAAAACATTACAGGCCCGGTACAAAAGTTTTATAGGTATCAGATTTTTAGAAGATAAAAGTAATATGTATTTAAAACTATCGCTATCTTTATGTTGAGTTTGGGTCATCTTCATATCGCGTTTCTTGTAAAAGGGCTCTAAAACTAAGGATGAAATTTTATTGATCGCTCACATAGGTAAGTACTGAAATATACTTCATTACAGATCACTGATCTTTCTACTGGAATTGTTCTAATGCGTCTAAACCTCTATCTAAACTTACATTACGATCCTCATAATTTAGTAAGTTATTATTAATGGCTGCCAGAGCCATAAATCTCCAAAATATCATGAAAACAGCCATGAGAATAAAATCTAATGTTCCTACCTCTATATAAAAAGTGATCATAGCAGACATTAAGCTCGGTGGTAATTATAAAATATTTGAGTCATTAATATCTGGACCACATTCCGAAACACAAAAACGGTTGAATGTTATCCCATGGATTAGGGCTGACCCATACGTTGTTTTTTTTTACAACATTTTTGAATTACAATTCTTTAAAAGATACTGGCATACCTAAGATAATACCCTTTCATGGATGAAAGGGTATCTTAGGTGTGACAGCTTTTTAATAGGCATTTTTATTTATGCAAAATTAAAAAAATGCCACTGTTAAATATGTATTCTCTATTAAGTTTAATCTTGAGGTTTCACGAAATTTCCCTTGATAACATCAATTAATTATTTTACACAAAGTCTAACTAAACATAGATCCTCTCACTCCGTATAAAATAGGTTTGGTAGAGCATTTAAAAACTAAGTGTCAATATTTTATTTTATAGTCAACGTTGTTACTCTGCCAGCCCTGGTAGTTACTCGGCTAGTAATTAACGAGTCAGTGCATTGAGCTCAGGAGTGATGCTTACCATTAATGGGAGGCTCTCATATTCGACGCGGTGAGAGCGACTCTTCAGAATGTGCGCCACCAGCATCACGGTTTAACAATCTCATCTAATTGAGAGGCTGAAAAGAGTTGGGGTTTTTGAAAAGCTGTGAAATTATGAGGAGTTAGTGCTTTAACAATAAGTGACTGCATATTATAGCAACGTTGAATTTAAAACTGTTAGCGCTTTAGCGCTTGCTATTCTCTATAAAACTCTATAAAACTCAGCGCCACAGCAGCATTTCCGCTAAGGTTTGTCTTTAGTGCATTTTGAACTTCATTTTCTAAAGCATAAAGTGGAAAATTTATTGAAGATTAGCTATAGCGCTGCTGCGATGCTGAGTCTGATACATAGAGAAAAGAGAGAGTTTCGACTAGTGGTAAAACAAGGACCTTTTTTCTCTGTCATTAAATTGTGATCTCTTTTTTCCCAGATTCTGTTGTTCTACTAATATAATTGCTGACATTAGTGCAAAGATTAATTATAGACATATATTACTAATTTTCATGTAAGTTATCTTGAAGATTAGTCCTATTCAATGAAAATAGATTTTTATTCGGATAACTGGAAAATTGAAAAGCTTATCGTAATTAAATGTTTAGCTGTAAAGCAATAATCATCATTTACTATGCTAACAAAACAATTATTATTAAGTAAAATCAACAAACAATTTGTTAAGGGTTATTAACATCAGTGAGATATGGCTATATTTTATTACCCAAACTGTAAAACGTCAAAATTAAACTATAACTTTAATGTAATTTAAATACAAACCTTGTAATTGATACTGTATCGTAAAACCAATTAAGTTGTAAACTAACATTTGGAACATTTTATTTGTTACGTCTCGAATCACGAGCGGCCGCCATTTTTATTGTTTTGTCTGAAATGTTGCGTGACTAATGGAGATATTAAACTAATATATTAATTTATCTTATTTTAGAGTTTTTAATGTGTCTGTATTTCATTAGATTAAGGTGGCAATAAAATACAAACTAATAATTATGGGGTTAACCGTGATAATACCGAGAGCTCAAAATAATGAATAATCTCGGACGATGTCCCGTAAGTGACAGTTTAAAGTTAGTAATCAACCGTGTGAGCTTTAGGCCTCGGCCTCGAATTTTGCGGGCAGCGGGGCGGCGGCGGCGGCGGCGGCGGCGCTCGCAGTTCGCGCCCGCCCCGCTGCCGCGCCGCTGTTTCCGAGGGCCGGTCCAATTGAATGTATGTCTAAGATCCTGCCGCACCAGCGCCGCCGCCGCCGCCGCCCCGCTGCCCGCAAGATTCGAGGCAGAGGCCTAAGGGCTGGCGGCGGCGCGGTCGCGAAGGTATATACATAAAAGCGGCGCGATGGCGGAGCGGTGTCGGTGCGGCGCGGCGGCGGCGGCATCGCGTACAGGAGCCGTAAAACAGTGTTTTACGCTTAAAATGATTGATCTTTTACTATCTTCTATAATCATTGAAAGCTGACTTTGTCCCTCTGGAATTCTGCATATTTTATTATTAATTAATTCTTTCAACGCCTGCTATAAATGCCCTTTAAAAATCGTGAGATTATGGCTCATTATTAACTAATATGCATATAAGAGCAGGTGGTCACTGTTGCACTGAAACCTGCTACTTCAAACCGATAATATAAACTAGGTACTGTTATATTTACAAATAAAATACCCGCGGTATCACCTCCGCTGCTCAGCTCCTTTTGGCCGTAGCGTAAACTTATATAGTCACCCTTGATAAACGAACTATTCAAAAATAGTTTTTGAATTTGAACCAGTAATTCCTGAGATAAGCGCGTTCAACCAAACATACAAAAAAACTCTTCAGCTTTATAATATTATTATACAGATACAATATCAATATGGTACTTGACGCACCCGTTATAAATTCACATACACGTACACATTCCAGTCGTGGCTTGTATAACAAAAAGTATTTTAGCATAACTATTTCAAAACGTAAACTCTTAAAACTTGGCTGTATAGAAAATTCATCGTTGCCTATAATATAGTCAAAATACATATTTATAGGCCTATTATATGGTCAAAGTATGTAGTTTGGACATGTATATGGCGTCAAAAATGTAGTAAATATGGTAATAAATAAGATGGAAACGTTTGATTTGGAATATTTGGAGGTAACATTATTTAGAAATAAGTAATAGGATGTCACACACTGTAACCAAATACTTAATTTAAGTAGATTCTTTAAGATTAAATTAATATCCTACCTTTTTTATTTTTCAGAAATTGTCTCTGTTTACTTTATCAGTTTGGATTTATAAAGATCTTTGTTAGTTTTTTAAGAGGAGAAGATCAGTTAAGGAACTACTTCGTACGTTATTTTGTTGTTGAAAAACTACACGTGCCTACTTACGGATTTGTTTTTATCAATTCGCATACACATGCTAAATTAATTAAAATAAATGAATAACTAAATAAAAACGAAGTAACGTTTCATTAGCTCGTACAGTCACGAGCAATAATATGTTTACACTTAACAAAATTCAAACGCAATTTACTCGTGAAATACTGGTTTCCGCTTTGAAATAAGACCTATTTCGTAATAGTATGACTTCCAAAATACAAGTCTAATGAAAAGGCAAAAGTTTAACAGAACATCGCTTTTGGATACCGCTTAGTTGACAGGCCTGTTGGTCTAGTGGTTAGTGACCCTGACTGCTATGCCGGAGGTCGTGGGTTCGATTCCCACCCAGGACAAATGTTTGTGTGATGAGCACGATCATTTGTTCTGTGTCTGGGTGTAATTTATCTATAATATGTATGTATTTCGAAATATATAAGTATGTTTATCAGTTGTCTAGTAGCCATAACACAAGCTCTGCTTAGCTTGGGACTAGATGGCGTTGTATGATAGTTGTGGAATATTTATTTATTTAATTTTATTTAGTGTATACATACTATTGCTCGTGACTGTACTACCGACATTTTTACTAACTTACTTCAAATGCTAGTCTCAAACTCCCAAGTTATCTATTCAGTTGTTAACTCAGTATTCATTCACGGCCCCATATTTGTCGCCCTTTCGCTTTCTGCCCATTACAGTGACACGACTTCCGTCGTACAACCAGTCTGGTTAAAGTTTAAGTTAAAGCTTATGTTTACATACTGATCATCGTTAAGTTAGTAGTTTTTCAAACTTGGAACAACAAAATAGATAAGTAAGGAGGTAGCTTGTTTAACTTATGTTATACATATGCTTAGCATGTTGGAAGTCAATCTTCAGAGATGACGGCGGTGCAATGGTCATGAGTACGCAGTTACGTACTTGCACAGTGAGGCTGAAGGGATTATCCGACAGTCCTCAGGGATGGGAGGGAAACGCAGGGAGTTCTGGACAGGTTTCTAAAGAGGAAACTCCTACAATGAGTGATGTATGACCACCAGCCTGGTTTTATTGTGGTAAAAATCCCACATTCCCCAATCTTATCACTAAAGACCGCCGATAGACTTTTGATGGTTCAACTCCGAAAACTAAAAAAAAGAGGTTGGTAATCAAGTTCAAGATGATTTGACGGTTCCATAATGATGTATTGTTCTACAATAGAATATTGTATAGATTTCTCGGCACCAGTTTTACAGGGTATATTTTTTCTCTATAAATCATAATATTACTGTAGTCACCCTCTTTCTAACTAAACTACCTAGCACACGGGCAAAAACTTTTGCTGAATCATTATATGCATTTTGAGAACATTCACAAAATGGCAGGTCTTTGACAAAACTTTATCGCAGTTCATATTGTGATCTTATGATTCTGCTAAAGTAGCTTTTAGGCCCCCTAATCTGTGTTATTTTTATTGTGAAACATTTCAACAAATAATAACTGTTCTAGGAATCGATTTGCTTGTACCTTTCATGGGGTTCAAACTCACGACCTCTCACGCACAAGTCGACACTTAAACCGTTACAATTTACCAGCTTATTTTCATTCTAACTCCCAAAGTAATGTCAAACATAAAATATAAAGGGGAAAGCCAAACATGGTCATGACACTGTTCCCTAACCAAACTAGCATTAAATAAGATAAAGTGTGCGGTAACCAGCAGTAACCCGAGGAACTGACTCTAAGCCTGTACCTTGTAGGTTCCCAACCTTTTATGGACAACTGCCCCTTTTAATCCGCCGCCCCATTTTACTAATATTATAAATATGAAAGTTTGTGAGTGTGTTTGTTTCTGGTTCACGCAAAAACTACTGAGTTAGTTTATAACCTGTATTAGCACTTATATATTATAGTTTTTACCCCGATTTTATGAATTGTAGCGGGAGAAACAGCTCGCAGTACCTAGTTTTACATAAAAGTGTACTAATACCAATTTTATATGATGTCTACAATCTTAAATTTTAAAAAAAATCTATACATATTAAACTTTAGGTATTGGCCAGCCTTTGCACCCGCTACTGTCCAGTCCCAACAAAAAGCCCCACCCACCCACTAGGGGGCAGTAGTGGAATAGTGCATAAGACGGGGACGCGAAGTATAATGGGAAATCACACACTTAAGGCAAACTTAACACAATACTAACGTGCAAGCGCTAACAGGACGCCATTTGTTAATGGCCGCTTGCAAATGACGTCCTGATGGCGCTTGCGTTACGTTAGTGTTGAGGCGATGTGAGACGCAAAACCGTCATTTTGTATTGTGTATTATTCCTTAATAAAAGGGATTTAAATTTTGAAAAAAACATAGTACATATTTCAGTCTTCGGTCTACAGGTTTCTGCTCTTCGATACACGATTGCTTGCACTTTACTGCATTCAATTAAATCGCAAAAACAGGTCCAACTCATGGTTTGGATACCATTTTATTTGAGTTATACTAGGCTTTGAATAATAAAACTTATACCATCTTAAAGAGCATAAAAAATTAGATAGAATTTAGCAGTATTATTGTAAAAGGATGAGAAACCATACCAGTAAGTCCAGAATTAGGTGATTTCATCTTTTCATACACTCGACCCGTGGCATTTAGTCGGTCTTGGACCGTGTCGGAGGTCGGATGTACGTCAATTTTTTTGCAAACCCACCACCACGCTTAGTTCTATTACTGACAGAGACAAACATTTATTTTAAATAATAATACCTGTATATATAATAATTTTCAAAATACTTGTAATATTCTTCATTTTATAAGGTTATAATTTTGTAAACAAATGGGCAGAAAAAGTAAGAAGTTGTCATCGCCGGCTCTTCGAAGGCTGAATAAACAAAAAAGGTAAGGATGCATTGGAAAAATTATTAAAACCTTCTTTGTATATTTATTTCTCTTTACTAATAGTAGGAGAGCTACTGAACCATCCGACTTACCTGTTTTTCACAAAGTTAGAACTTAAAATTATAGTCATACTGTGAGAGCAAAAACAAAATAACTTTGTCTCCGTTTTGAGGAATGATAATGCAACCACATAGATGCCTGCTACAACGTTACTTTTCAATAATACAATTTTAAAAAATCTAGCTTTGTGTAGAACGGGTGGGATGTTTCAGTGGCTCCTAGACTATAACCACAGAATATAATATAATGGTTTATTTTTCTAGCGGATTTACCAACCGCATCAAATATTTAAGACAGTTAAATTTAGACCCTATGTCAGAGTTCATAAAGCCACCGTGAACGCACTTATTATAATGGTTTACTGTCTCCAATTGTGAAATAGGTAGTGGTCATAGTGTGGAAGTGTACACAGTATGATCATTTCCTACAAAAATATTTGTAATTAACTGCCGTGACCCCTGATTCACCTCCACGCTTTAAAATTACCTAGATTTTTATATTTTAGAGCAATGCAGCTGCAGGCCAAGCGCAGTGCGCATATATCGACTAATGATTCAGGGGATAACGAGTGAGTCATTTACTCCACTTTTTTATGTAAAAAAAAAAAGTATTTAGTGGTAATTATTACAAACTAATCAAAATCAACATTTGTATTATAGGTGAATAGAGCATACGGAAGGGCGTAAGGTGTCTCCGTTAATTACTTTACAGCTTGTTCATTTGAATAACCCTAAAATTGAGGAGTATGTAACTATAATGTACTTAATGAAAACAATTCTACTGATGATATCCGTTACTTTTTAGAGAAAAATAATATTAGCTTTCATTAGCTTCTATTTGATTGGTTCCGGCGCCAAGTAATTTCTCCATTCAAACGTAATACCAAAATTATTTGCGATACGAACATATCACCAACTTAATATAACTAAATTATTCTGTATGTTCAAAAATAATGCAATATATATGCGAAGGTAGTTTTACATTATATTAATCCATATTTCCAAATAAATACGTTAATCGTCATAAGTATTTCATTTTGAACAAAATTGTCCTTGACATCATTTGATTTCAAAATAATACCGCAACAAAAAAAAATTATACATACAAACGTGCCTATAGTAATCAATTCAAGTTGACTTACTGCTTTGCTCTACTCTGTAACTACTACCTAGACTTCGCAAGTTTTGGCGCGCGTGTCATCGCGCATCGTAATTCATTACGTATCCGCTAGTCCTTGCAGGCGCTGCGGTAAGCGTTGAATGCCTGCGGTGCTCAGGAAAACCTCGCCTTAAATACCTATGCCTAAAGAGTGTATCCATTATACCTCGCGTCCCCGCCTTATACACTGTTCCTCTGCAACCTCCTTTGAGAACCTATGTTGTACCTATATACCTATGCACTATATGGCTATACAATGTTGTAACGGTCCCTGTATCTTGCAGATAGAACATTGTTCTCTTGTGCGCACACTTTCTGCGAACACAATGGATGGAAATAAGATCCGTTTGACAAATTAGTAAGATAGCTGTCTGTATACTCGTATCTTGATGTTTAACTGAATTCTGTAGTAAAATGGTTTTCTTTATCAAACTGGAAAGTTAAAAAACTCGTTTACTGAAGAATTCATTCATGGACAGTAAATCTAAACATAATAATGAGGCTGATGATAATAATTCGTTTGCTATATCTTAATATTTTATAATCACATAACCTTATTGGTTACTGTCAATGCAGTTTTGTTGTGAACTTTTGTCATCATTGCTATCGCTAAAATTGTCGGCATGGCTGGCGTAATGACCGAACGATCGACTGCTGCGATGTGTGTCGCTGGTTCGATTCCCGCACTTAACAAATATTTGTATGATCTACAAGTAGTTGTTCCAGATCTGACTGTTTATGTAGGTGAATTCAAATGTTTGTAAACGCACCCATGATAATATATAAAAATATTTTAAAAAATGAATAAAACTTGAATTTTAAAATAAACATCCTGCACCAGCTGTTGCCTTGTTCTGCCATCCGTTAAACTAATTTCACCATCAACACCAAGTTTCACTTTTAAGGCAACAACAGTAAATACCTTACATTTCTTATATACTTTTAATTACATACTGTTTATATGTGTATATGTGTTACTATTATTTACTAGAGCATAACGTTGCGGCGAGAAACATGCCAAGAATTACAATGAACTGGTTTTGGGTCAGACAACGTAGGTATTAGACATAACATCACGCGTTTTATTGCTACAAGAATTTAGCCTGTTCCCATGATTTTGATCGAATTAAAAGCACCAATTTTCCTTAAAGACTTAGATAAAGTTGCATCATTGTGTCTACATTTTTACCACTGACTAAAAACCATCCTGCTTCTTCTCATGCCCTTTGCGTTCCAGGTCCTGTCCTGCTTAGACAGCCTCACTACCCCAGAGAGTCCAGTAACCCCAAACTGTTCCGCGCCTCCTTACGATAACTTCTAAGAAATTCATTTAAATTGGTAAATTTAAACGTTCTAAAGTAGGTATTTCAAAAAATAACAGATTCACACCATAAATCTGAAAAAAAAAAACTTTCTAAAGATAATAATGTGTCTGGCAAATCCATTGGTATGTGGAAAGTTTGGAATTTCGATTCTGGATTGACAAGAGACTAATCCTAACTAATATTATAAATGCGAAAGTAACTCTGTCTGTCTGTCTGTCTGTCTGTCTGTCTGTCTGTCTTTTCTTCACGCCTAAACTACTGAACCGATTAGTGTTAAATTTGGTACAGACATAGTTTGGAACTTGAGAAAGGACATAGGATAGTTTTTAACCGACTTCAAAAAAAGGAGGACTGTATTTTTTTAATATGTTTGTTACCGCATTACGACCGACTGGGTGAACCGATTTTCATGATTCTTTTTTTGTTTGAAAGCTGGTGCTTCCCGTGTGGTCCCATTGTAACCAAATCAGGATCTGATGATTGGATCTTGGAGAAATCGAGGGCAACCCTCAAATTTCACAGGCCCGTTTTTCGTTTTTCGTAAATCTTATGAAGTAATTTAAGTACTTGCGTATGGTGATCATTATCTTATGTAGCTGAGCTGATGATGGAAGGTACAACTCCTTAACAGTAAGGAGTAGGCATCGACTGATTCATTGTTCGCATATCTCCGGAACTTCACGTCCGATTTAAATAATTCTTTTTTTTTGTGCTAGGTATCGTTCAACTTAGGGAATACTGCAAGTTTCATCAAAATCGGTTCAGTAGTTTTTGAGATAGGGAATTTTATTAGCTTATTGTGTACATGAGGGATGTTATTACCAGTGCTACGGATTATATTGTAAGTATTTGGCAAGAATTTGGGTTGAATATTTTAACTAAAAAACGAAAAATAAAAAACTTTTTGAAAAAAAAAATGTAACCGCCTTCAAAAAGAACCACAAAAAAGGGTAAAATAATCTACATTTTTTTTTATTTCATTTCTTTTTGCCACCGACTTCCGAAATAAAAGTTATTTTGTAGATTATGTTACCCTTTTTTGTGGTTCTTTTTGAAGGCTGTTACATTTTTTTTTTCAAAAAGTTTTTTATTATATATATTTTTACGGGTTAAGCCGCGCTTGAAGAGGTTGGTCTGTAGATGGGTAAAAAGCACTCGGAAAGCACGTAAAGCCGTTGGTCTCGGCTGTAATTTGAAGATCTTTGACAGTCGTTACTGTCAGAAGCTCTAAAGTATGACAGCCAATCTTACCATGGGGTATCGTATTACCCAGTTACTGGGTTGTGGAGGTCCGACAGGCAGTCGCTGCATGTAAAATACTGATATCCAGCTGCATCTGGTTTGACTGGAAGCCGACCTCAATATAGTTGGGAAAAACGCTAGGCAGATGATGAACGGAGTATAGATAATTCTATTAGTACTATATGTCGAGTGGTCCTTATGCTCAATAGATGGCGGTGATCGCGCAATGATGTCGATCGTTACACGAGTTCGATCGTTACACGGGACAAAGAAAGCTACTTTGTTTTATACTATGTAGTGATTATATGCAAATAACATTGGTCCGACCTGTTTATTAGTGAGTGTTTAGTAATCCGTTTGTGCTGGATAGGATAATCTCAAGCCCGGGGAAGGACATAGGGCTACTTTTTATAAACACACCATACAGGTAAAGATTGATGAAGAAACAACTGGTAGAATTTTGAAATTTGCAGAGTTCTATTATTATTATTTTTTTATCGTGGTAAAATCATCAAATGAGTCCTCCCACCCAGGGCAGGGCGGGAGGGACTGTCAGACTTGACTGACTAAAATCTACGGTGTCCTTCAATAGCCCTTTACGTACCGGGGTCACGGTAATTCGTAAGTCCCGCGACCCCGGCAGGCTTTGGCCCTCTAAAATAATGAGCACTTAGAAAGGAATTCAGATAATCCCACCCTCAAGAGATTCCCTCTAAATATTAGGTATAGGTGTTCAAAGATTGTATGGAAACTAATTTTGAAGTTAGAAATCTGGGATGTACGATGTGAAGTTACATAAAAAAATATAAGTAAGTATTAAAAAAAACTGTCACGTATCTTAATGAGGCAGACCAAATTCTACGCGAGCGAAGCCGCGGGCAAAAGCTAGTATTATATAAACGAAAAGGATAATTGTCAAAAAATATATCGAACTAGCACTTTTCCCGCGACTTCGTCCGCGTGGGTTACGTACTTTCCTAATTCCCCCTTTTCACCCCCTTAAAGGTTAAATTTCCAAAAACCCCTTCTTAGTTGTCCCCTACATTATAATAGGAAGCCGTGTGCAAAATTTCACATTCCTAGCCCCAGTAGTTTCGGCTGTACGTTGATATGTCAGTCAGTCAGTTCTCCTTTTTAGGGTTCCGTAGTTAACTAGGAACCCTTATAGTTTCGCCATGTCTGTCTGTCTGTCTGTCTGTCCGTCCTCGCTTAATCTCTGTGACCGTTAGCACTAGAAAGCTGAAATTTGGTACCAATATGTATATCAATCACGCCGACAAAGTGCAAAAATAAAAATTGGAAAAAAATGTTTTTTTAGGGTAGCCCCCCTATATGTAAAATAGAAAGTGATTTTTTTTTTAATTTCAACCCTAATGTGTGATATATCGTTGGATAGGTATTTAAAAATGAATAGGGGTTTACTAAGATCATTTTTTGATGATGTCAATAGTTTCGGAAATAATCGCTCCTAAAGTCAAAAACAATGTGTCCCCCCCCCTCTAACTTTTGAACCATAAGTTTAGAAAATATGAAAAAAATCTGGAAAGTAGAACTTTATAAGGACTTTCTAGGAAAATTATTTTGAACTTGATGGAAAGAACAGTTTTTGTGCAAAAAAAAACAAGAAGGTGGTACAAAATTCCTGGACTAAGTTTGTAGTATAATCAATTATTTAAGTTTAAAAAAAGGCTATTTGTTAACACTTATTGTAACGGACGGGAAACTACGGAACCCTACACTGAGCGTGGCCTGACACGCTCTTGGCCGGTTTTATATATATAGATTTACACTAGGCATGTATCTAGTGGTCGCGGGACTGTACGAATTACCGTGACCCCGGAACTTAAAGGGCTATTGAAGGACACCGTGGATTTTAGTCAGTACGAGTCTGACAGTCCCTCCCGGTCTGCCCTGGGCGGGAGGACTCATTTGATGAAAAAAGGCATGTATCTAGTAGTGAAAAACTGCAGAACGCTTAAAAGCCTCTTTCTTTCTATTAATAGGTATTGAAACTGGTGAATTTCTAGTAGCTACACGAGTATAGTGCATCTTTGAATTTTCCTCTAGGGAAAACAGGCATTAAAAGCAGGCTGTAAAATTAACACATTGTTGCTTTCCTTAAACAAGTAGTACCATAATTATTGTACTAAGTTATATTGGAAACCGTAAAGTACCTTATATTTATAGCTCACTCAGAATATAAACTGTACCTCAAACATTAAGTAAAGTACTACAACAAAGTACGTATCTTTCGCACTTTGGTTAATAACAGCTCATAATGATAACTACAGAGTATATAAATAAGTGCATTATAAACTTAATAGCATTTGATAAGCACTTTAGGCATATGAGCTCTTTAAATAATATTATGGATCATCTAAATTTCATTACCAATTTAATGAGTTTTAGAAGCTTTCTTTTTTTTTAAAAAAAAACGTTGTCCCACTCTACGAATTTCTTCCTGTATCATGGTTGCGTTTACAGACATAGAAACTCACATACACAGTCATTTATTGTAAAAATGGACCTGATGTTATATCAGAATTCGAAATAATAGATTATTCTGCATAAGTCAGAGGGCAATAGTGCAATATGCAGAATTAAACTTACGACCTCTTTTGCTCTACAGTTCACAAACCCCTCAGGGTTTACAGTTACTGAACAATGCACAGAAAAAACTTGATTTACCACTGGTATTAGTCATCATCAGCCAATAGCAGTCCATAACTGGAACTAGGCCTAATTGTACAAAACTCAGCTCGTTTCTTAGCCACCCTTAGGTACTCACATTGTTAAAACACCTGACCTGAAGGCTCTCAACCAAATGGGGTAGATAGGCAGCCAATACCTGACGCGTCCGGCACTGGTCCAGTTTATGGTACGGAGAGAGGGGGCATGAGAAGCAGTCACCTTCTTTTGGGAAGCAGTAGAAATTCTAGTAAA
Source organism: Agrotis puta (assembly GCA_943136025.2). NCBI lineage: Eukaryota > Metazoa > Arthropoda > Insecta > Lepidoptera > Noctuidae > Agrotis > Agrotis puta. The sequence continues at coordinate 16,391,653 of OW964184.2, read as the reverse complement.
AGAGGAGAGGGAACACACACAGGGACGGGCAATACTCCTCCTCACGCCCCAGCTGCCGCGGGAGATGCCTTAGGCGTCGGGGTTCACGAGGCAATTTCCAGCCACCGTAGGCCGCTCACAGACGTCAGGTACACGTCCACTTATACAGTAAATAAGATAATTATATGCAGTGACACGTTTCCTTACCCAAGATACAGAATAGAACGTCAAATAACATCTGTTCAACAAAGTCGTACACTTAACAGCTCGAGTGCTCGTAAGTTATAGCTCTTTGTTCAAGCTGCAAGCGTCTCAAGCTGTACTTTGTTTATGTTAACTAACTGCTGCACTAAGCTGTGTTGTTATTATAACTATAAGTTAGTTTATTTTACTAGTTTCTTCAGTTCAGACAATGCTGAACTGCGTTAAGGTTACTTCTACACAAACTATTACTTCGATATATTACAGTACTAGCTTTTGCCCGCGACTTCGTTCGCGTGGAATAGTGAAAACTATCCTATGTCCTTTCTCAACGGGCACGCCGCAATCGCGGCGGTAAGACCCCTCTTTGAGGAGTGGCTGGATAGGCGTCACGGCGTCCTGACCTACCGCATGACGCAGGTCCTCACCGGACACGGAAGTTTCGGGAGGTTCCTGTGTCTGATAGGGAGGGAAGAAACGCCTGGGTGTCACCACTGCGAGGATCGTCCGGAGGACACGGTGGAGCATACGGTACAGGACTGCCCCGCTTGGGCAGAGCACCGCCGTGTCCTTACGACGGCGATAGGCGGAGACCTCTCGCGCCCGGCATTGGTCGAGGCCATGCTGCGGGGCGAGACGGAGTGGGAGGCGGTCGCCTCCTTCTGCGAAGCAGTCATGCTCGTGAAGGAGGAGGCGGGCCGCCTGAGGGAGAGGACAGCGTCCTCCCTCCACCCCAGCCGCAGCGGTAGAGGCCCACGGCGTCGGACGTCGCAAGACGATCTCCGGCCACCGTAGGCGCGGGCATGCGGGCAACGAGTAATGGGCGACTCGCTGTCCGACCATGGACCATGCCCGGGTCGACGGCGCGTTGTGTTCCACGCGCGCCTCAAAGAGTGTCAGCATAGTGACGGGGCCTGTAGAGGGCCAAAGCCTGCCGGGGTCGCGGGACCAAGGGATTACCGTGACCCCGGTACGTAAAGGGCTATTGAAGGACACCGTGGATTTTAGTCAGTACAAGTCTGACAGTCCCTCCCGCCCTGCCCTGGGTGGGAGGACTCATTTGATGATTTTACCACGATAAAAAAAAAAAAAAAAAAAAAATGTCCTTTCTCAAGTTCCAAACTATGTATGTACCAAATTTCACACACATGGCTTCAGTAGTTTAAGCGTGAAGAAAAGACAGACAGACAGAGTTACTTTCGCATTTATAATATTAGTTAGGATTAGGATTAGGATTAGGATATTAGGATAGTTAGGAAGTTAGGATTAGGATTTGCAACGCGGTGCAACTAATTGGAAAATGATGAAACAACAGGGATCTTATTGCAGTGTGCTGGGTAATATTATATTTAAAAGTTTTGGAACTCACATTGCTATTAGGAACTCCTAAGTTGTAACACCACCATCAACATATTTAAGCTCGTGCCATTGCTCATTCCTCTTCGAAAGTATATGCCCTTGTGGTAAGAACATACCTCGGCCCTGGAAATTAAAGGGCTATGAAAGGAACAGGGTTGTTTTAGCAATATGAGTGTGGCAGATCCTTTCGCGGCATAAAGGACGAGAGCACTCATTTCATGATTTCCAACACCAAGAAAAGAATAGATACCCGCTATACTACCACTAGAACGAGCTTTAAATATTTTCATCTATACAAAACAAAGTGATACAGTTCTGAATCATAACAGCATCAACATACATATGCCCATTCTCAACAAAACAATGACAACAGATCATCAATCTACGCATAACACGTCAACAAACTATCCGATACAATGTGCGTTAAAAAACTCATTAAAATGCCGGCGCGCGCGCAGCCACGCGGAAGTTCTATGATTGTCTGTGAGACGTAAAAACAATGATGTGCTATTTAAATTGACACCTTTGATGCGAGAGCAGAGATGGAATTCTTGATGCTGATATATGTGTTTATACGGATTAACAGCTTACAGTTATTTTAGCATTAGCGTAGTCTAGATTCGTGCCCGGTTGATGGCATTTGAGTTCTACGTCTTCTGTTACTTCTTGGATTTAAACATTTGGGTAGGCTTCCAATTAATGAATGAATATTTGAGATGAAACTGAAATACCAGTATTTTTTTTTCTAAATGAGAAGACACCATTGACTCATTTAATGGCTCTCTACCCAAATGACAACAATGAAAAGCTTGAATGATAGCAATGAAAAGCTTTTAGATATAAAATAGAATATTAACAACAGGAAATATAAAGATACATGAACTTCTAAATGTCAGTTATAAGCTTGCCATTATCAATTATTACTATCGCAGTTGAATTTAAGCAATCAACTTTTACATCATAATCATTTCTAATTATGCAATCCAACAGTCAAGATTCCGAGGAAGGACCAATCAGTATTTTATAACAACTGTCTTTACCAACCATTCACCTTAATACAGGAAAAAGGAAATCTAGACCGGACGCGCAGTTATCCTAGGCATTTTAAAAAGCTAGAAGTCAGAGCTATGGTTTTCCGGACGCCATAGTGTCATGGCGGCCATATGCGCCATGATGAATAATGTATCTTTGACAATTAGCGGGAGGAATGCTGGATTGTTCCCTGCTGAGCCAGAAATAAGAAGAATTGATTTTAAGATGTCAGTCGCCTGCCGGGGTCGCGGGGCTAACAAATTATCGTGACCCCGGAACGTAAAGGGCTATTGAAGGACACCGTGGATTTTAGTAAGTACAAGTTTGACAGTCCCTCCCTGCCCTGCCCTGGGTGGGAGGACTCATTTGATGATTATTTTTTTTTTACCGCCTTTGATTATATCATGTTATGTTATGTTATCTAATAACCGTACTAGTTATAAGTTAAGTTATCTTAAAGGCGATAAGTAAGGGTGAATTGAAATAAACTGTGTCGTTTTACACACTTCTTGAAACCATGAGAGACGTAACATCTTCTACGCCATGCCACCCATTTGTGTTCAATGACAAATAGTGCACGAAAATAACGTTATCTAAAACACCTAATTCTTAATTTAAAATGTAACACCATGCCAGGTGTGTGTATGTCGCCACACTGCGCACGAGTTGTCAAACTAATTAACATTTGTAGCACCAAGCTTATTTGCTGTTAAAATAAAGCAATATTTACTTTAACACCCACGTAATAAGGTACGGAGAGGTTTTTGTTTTTGTGGTGACTGGTTCAAGTGATGACAAGCAGCGAATAAACGAAAAAATGCTCTATAGAAGAATCCATATAGACATTATTGTTTCACAATCCTTAACTAAACCAATTAAATGGGACATGTTTTGTATGCACAACATTGTAGGAAATTAAGGAAGAAAAGGCAGTTGGAAGAGGCAAGTTTTTGTTTTATAACACCCAAGCCATTACGGTTCTCATAAATTTTCTCCTAAAGGTACTGATAGACTTTAGTATTCATTTGTGAGCGAACATCGAGCAGACGTCGTTTTTAATTTTTTCGAACAGAACAACGAACAGAGCCAAACATAGCTACGAACATTTTCAATATCGTTCGAGGGAACGCTGTAGTCGATGGTCGTCAAGAAACGCTAGAATAGTCGCCAAAACGCTGTTTGTTTTTCTGTAATGTAACATTCGCCAGAATGCTCATTACAAGTGACTGTTCAAGTTTATCAGCAGCTTAAAGAAAATAAGAAAAGCTCCCTGAAAATTCTGTCTGCTACGCTCATATAATCGCTTTCGCTGACGCTTATGCCTCGCACCACCCATAACGCTGCAATAAGGTTGTAAATCAGCGACAGATGCGAATGTAGGTAAGCAGAGTAGGTACTCGGTGTGCAGTGGGCGTGACACCCGGAAGTGACGCGCACGACAACATCCGTGCTTGCTAATGTGAGGGAGGTAGGCAGGAATACAAGTGGATTGTTTAGCTACCACATTACGGAGTAGATTTTGGTTGAATTTGGTATTATTTTTAAGGGTAGATTTGAGTAGTGACACTACGTTTTGTGTTCTATATGTTCTCTTGCACTGAAACCCTTTATCTTGGGATTCATTGGCAACAACGACTTTCTGTGGAAAGTAATAATCGACCGCGAGCAGTACTCGAACCCGCGATCTCCGGACGCAGCACATCCGCTCCCACCAGTCGAGCAAACAAACCACAGAAAATTCATAAAATAGCGATTCATATAATATTATTGGGCGGATAAAATATTTAAGAAAGTAGTCATTGAAATCATTAAATCGTAACACGTGATATATCCTTTTAGATCTTTTATCTCTATACTTCTGTATCTCATGTTTTACAGAACGCACTCGACTTTCCCTAAACAAAATATGCCTGCTAAGTAATATTAGCTATTCCTTACACTTTATTAAAACTTAGTACATTTGCATAAATAATCCCAGTCCCTTCGCTTTCCCCGCCACCCACGACACACGCTCTCCGACCATAGACTACAAACCACACGGCACTCGCGGATATGCCAATAGTCATGTAGTCACACAATATACTCCTGTTTATTACTACTTCGGAGCTAGGGAGTTTGTAATATGTTTAATAACGTTAATATCTGTCTGTTATGTCATGTACGGTGGACATTATGTTAGGGTTGGTCATGGAGTTTGATGACTACTTAATCGAAAATATGAGATTAGCCATTTGTATTCAAAATTATAAAAACTCTTGGCGAAAAACTCCAGGTACTACTGAGAAGCGTGAATGTGAGAGGTTTCTCTTGGTCTCTTTTACTTTAATTAAAGTCTCAGGGACAAATCTCGCCGTGACTTCTCACCGTGGGTCTATAGGGCCATAAGAATTAGCACATTTGGCGACGAGGAATCGGCTTGACTCATCTCCGTCACTCGCAGAAGTCTTCTTCGGTTAATAAAACTACATTAAATTTGTAGCTAACCTTAAGTGATAAAGCTACATTATCTTTCTAGCCGGCTAAGATCCACGATCACGCCCGGGGTCACATCATTCTGTTGATAGTTAAGCATGGAAAGGTAGCTTCATTATTCAGTTCAGCAACTCAGTGCTAAAAAAGCTTCTTGTAAAGGTGGCGGTTCGCGCCGTGACAGAGACAGGAGACCACGACCGGAGACCGCGACCGGAGACCGCAACAGAACAGGCGTCTACTGGGTAAGCTCGCTCCATTATATGCTTTGTCTCTGTTACTTTTGACCTAGACTAGAGTCAAGAGCAAACCTAACACAAATAAAAAAAAAACCTAGTTAAGGAAATAATTCACAACCCTAGGTTTAACTTGTAACATTATAACACGCCAGTATCAGGTTGCGGACAGCGGGCACTGGCCGCGGTTACAACACTGTTGTCACCTGTCGTGTTGCAATTAACTATCCATGCTTGCGATAAACAAGAGGATATATTCACGTACTGACAGAAATATACCTGGTTAGGTTTTTTATGTCTCCTTTAGTTCATTTAAGACGCTATTCTGACCGGTCCACGCTGAATCGCTGAAAGTAAAAATCAGAATAAAGAATCCAGAGCGAATTTCACCAATACAACCTAACATTGGCAGTAAACCTGAAAAACGCTCATAACTATTAAGACACTTCTTCTTCGTCGTGTTAGTGACTCCTTATAACTGAATTGATTTCGAGCAGATCACATTAGCAGGGTGCGACTGCAAAGCCTCATCACAAACCTTGACCTACCTCCTGTTTTGTACCCCACCACCTGCATTTCAAGGGACATGTCTGAAACCACTACCAACGACGTCAATGTAGCAGAGTTCTGCAGAGCTATTCTCTGCAAACACAGCTTTGTGACAGCGCTGATGAGATTTCTGATAGCATAGCTAATTGTTAGTAATTTAGTTATAACAACACTAAAAGCTTTCCTCAGGGTATTAAAGTCCTGATCGCGTTCAGCTCCACCGGAGAAGCTGCACCCTTACTTTTTACAATTCTACAGCTGGGCCAAGACACCCTCTTATTGCTCCCTTGCTTGAACACATGATACCAATTTAAAACATCTGTCAGCCGTTTCGCAACAAAGCTGTCTTATTCTGCCTACATTACCATCTCCAATTTGCGTATAAATGTCCTAATTGATTAAAAATATGCTAATCGGAAATTGTTCTTAACAAACAATACGTTCGGAATCTTGGGAGTAACATTAAACACTTTCACGGTACACTTAACATGTAAACAAGAATTACAATCAATTACGTCACTGGTTACACTTGGTATGCAAAATAGTCCTTATTGCTACGAAATAACGTCACATTCTATGTCAAATAATTTCCATAGATAACTGAACAAGATGGTACAACTATTTAATCAGAACAAAGAATATAAAACCTGCATACTAAGTAGGATCAAGTACATGTGTATAGTCAACAAAAGAGTTATGTGTGCAGACAGCAACGTTTTAAAGGGTTTTCTAATGCTGTATCATTCTGATGTGTCTCTTTAATGTGCATACCAAACTCTTCTAGGTGCGTGTAACATAAAGCTAAAGAGTGCATACATACAGCTTATAGCATGGATCTAGTAGATTGTACAGGAAAACGGTTTAAAACTTCATCGTCAGCGTATAGTAGTCTCCTGCTTGACATAGGCGTCTCGTAAATGAAATGGCTCGCCATTTCACTTGATCACCGGTTACTGTTATCCAGCTGTTACCACCTTGCGAAGATCGTCGCCCTTCTACTCTAGAACTCGTCTTCCTACGGCTAATATGACTGGCCCGTTGCTAGTTCAGCTTGCTTACTGCTGCCTGCATACCTAACTTATTTGCTGACTGTACCTGCTTACAAACAAGCTAACTATAAAGTGCTTGAGTTATTGGTCCATCCTCAAGACGTTTAGCAGCGGAAGGGCTGGGCAGAACCACTGGAGCGGTCGTAATTGCTTATTGTTTACTATTGAACCGTAAGTGGTGGACATAGTGGGAGCGATCAGCGAATTTAAATTGTTTTTGCGGTGAATTTTAATTCGGAATGATTGAATTTATCTTCTTTATTTTTTCATGTACATATAATAATAGTTTTATAAGTAATCAAGTAAATAGTACGTTTGTGCATAATTGAAGTCAAAACCATCAATTAAAAGCGAAAACTGTCGCATTGAAAACAGTTTGTCTTTCATGAGATTTGAATATCACTTTCGGTCACGTTTCTTCTCTATATTCTAAATCTAAAGCACCTGGATCTGAAATAGTCCCCTTCAATATGCTGTTTACCCTTTATTTTTGGCTGTAGTAAATATCAATTGGATTCTCCCTCTCTGAGTGGAACTGAAGTGAGTGCCATCTGCCTCTTTACAAAACACTTCTTTTCATCAGTAGGAAATGAGCTGTTAAAACGCATATTCTTCTGTCATACTTAGGGTACCGTATTCTAATCGTGGCTTTAATCAGAGCTTTATCACTAATTGTTAAAGCCTCAAAAGAGATTATAAACTTGATAAGTTCCTAAATGCATTCTGTATGTTTTGCCGAGGAACAATAGAGTTTCAAATTAACACACAATCAAACCTTAAATCAACTACACAACTCAAATAAATGCTCAAGTTGATATGATCTTTCAATAAAATATATAATAACGGTAGCCAGGAGGTCTAAAAAGGGTGCTTCAGCTGAATATGAATTGCGATCAAATTCTACTTAAAGTTGCGATTAATCGTTTTAGACAAAGAAAACCTGCCAAATGTGAGTTAGGCTTTCGAACACAACAAATACAAAACAATTTTTTTTTAGTATTTGATGTTATAAAGGCAACAGAAAAACATCATCTGGGAAAATTCAACAGTCAGACAGACAGACAGACGGACGGACGGACAGCGGAATCTTAGAATAGGGTACCGTTTTACCCTTTAGGTACGAAACCTTACACAATTTGATCGCAATTCGTATTATGATGCAGCTAAACTGGCCGTTTTAGAGCCCCTGATCGTATTGGTGACATTATCTTGGATTAAACAAATGACTAACAGGTTCTATGTTGGGTACTACTCATAATTATTTGCTGTTATCTTTTCTATTGAGCATTAAATTACATTAATATTTATTAGCAGAGCAATTAATGTTATTAGATTTTGATTTGATTGTATACTTACCGCTATGTTACGGTCGTGAAGCAATTATCATTTTTCATAAACGTCGTTATAGCTAGGGATTGGTGAGCTAGATTGGTGTCAATATTTAATTTGCAATTATAGTGTGTACCTTTTTGTTTTTTTTTTTTTTTTTTTTGCGTGGTAAAATCATCAAATGAGTCCTCCCACCCAGGGCAGGGCGGGAGGGACTGTCAGACTTGTACTGACTAAAATCCACGGTGTCCTTCACGAGCCCTTTACGTACCGGGGTCACGGTAATCTGTGAGTCCCGCGACCCCGGCAGGCTTTGGCCCTCTACAGGCCCCGTCAATTTGCTGACACTCTTTGAGGCGCGCGTGGAACACAACGCGCCGTCGACCCGGGCATGGTCCATGGTCGGACAGCAAGTCGCCCATTACTCGCTGCCCGCATGCCCGCGCCTACGGTGGCCGGAGATCGTCCTGTGACGTCCGACGCCGTGGGCGTCTACCACTGCGGCTGGGATGGAGGGAGGACGCTGTCCTCTCCCTCAGGCGGCCCGCCTCCTCCTTCACGAGCATGACTGCTTCGCAGAAGGAGGCGACCGCTTCCCACTCCGTCTCGCCCCGCAGCATGGCCTCGACCAATGCCGGGCGCGAGAGGTCTCCGCCTATCGCCGTCGTGAGGACACGGCGGTGCTCTGCCCAAGCGGGGCAGTCCTGCACCGTATGCTCCACCGTGTCCCCCGGACGATCCTCGCAGTGGTGACACCCAGGCGTTTCTTCCCTCCCTATCAGACACAGGAACCTCCCGAAACTTCCGTGTCCGGTGAGGACCTGCGTCATGCGGAAGGTAAGGACGCCGTGACGCCTATCCAGCCACTCCTCAAAGAGGGGTCTTACCGCCGCGATTGCGGCGTGCCCGGACCTCGGTTGCGACAGTCGCTCCCTCCATACTGCCCTGAGATCGCGCCGGAGCTCTTCCCGCCGCGCCTCGACCTGTCGAGGCAGCGGGGATTCGCCCCGGCGCTGCGCCTCCACGCGCCATTCGTAGACGCGCTGGAGGGCAGTCGCCTCCAGATCCCAGGGCAGCAATCCCGCTAGGAGGTTGGCTGATTCGCCGGCGATCGTGCGGTATCCCCGGATCATCCGGATAGCCATGACCCTCTGGCATGCGACCAGCTTGAGTGGTCGCGTCCGGATGCTTAGGGCCCACACAGGGGCCCCGTAGAGGGCCATGGACCGCACGACACCGGCGTACAGCCTCCGGCAGGAGGCGTTTGGCCCGCCGAGATTGGGCAGGAGTCGCCTGAGGGCGCCTGCTGCCTGGTTCAGCTTTGGGGCCAAACGTAGGAAGTGCACCTTTTTGTGATACCTTATTTGTTTACGATGGCTTGCTTTTGGTGTCAATCTAGCTCAGAAGGAATATTGAGGATGAGGTCACCCAAAAGGAACAGTTGGACTGAAACTCCTGCGTATCGACTCAACAGCCATCAACCATCGACAGGGTGGTTTGCGAGCCAGGCAGCCCTGGTGAGGGTTATCACCACCAGTGGCATCGATGAGCCGTCACCGCAGGGTGCCCAGAGTAGACGGCTAGGAAATGGATCTCACCAACCTGTAGAAAAAACCTGTAGATGCAAAGACAAAGAGAAACCCATCTAGATATTCTTACCGCGATGAAGTTGATGAACTAAGTTGTATGTATCCTAGAAAGCCTAAATTAGAAATGCCTAAATTAGAAACACTGAACACCTTCACACAAGTAGGTAGGGGAACAGTGTATAAGACGGGAACGCGAGGTATAATGGGAAATCACATACTAACGTAGCGCAAGCGCCAACAGGACGCCATTTGTTAATGGCCGCTTGCACATTGACTCCTCAATATTCAGAGTTTCAGCTACCAATGTTTGACCTAGTAGGCCACTGGGAATTGAAGTCAAAAACACCGTCAGTCATTCGATTCCTACGTAAAACAAGTGAACATCTCCAAGGAAAATTTTTAAATGTGTGCGTGGCGCTCACTCATATATATATAAAAAAAAGTGGCTTCACTAAAAAGGTTTCGTTTTGTTTCGAACACGGAATCTGGAACATTTTATAATCTAAGGCTTAAGTTTGAGTGGCCATAAAAACCTCTCTAGAAAGAAACAAATGGAGCGAGCGAAACCGCTTATAAATACAGACACTTTTAAATAGCTGTCTTATCGCTGAAATCAGGCCATTTCCTTTAACCACACCATGGGAACCACCCAGTTTTCAACAATTATTTATTTTAATCCAGCTCATGGAGATTCCGCTATCCGCCCGCACCGTGTGACAGCCGATGTAATCCGTAACTATCGACATGTATCTATGTAAGACAAGTATGTTGATAGTCAAGTATTAGTGTTTAGTCGATCTAAACGCACGCGATGGCTCGTGTGCCAGTGAAGTGGTGCAAGTGATTATTATATTCGTTTAGGTGCCTATTTGAACTTGATTTTATTCCGCTGGTAAGCAAGTAAGTCGGAAAAGGTTCGAGTAAATAGTTCTTAATGTGAGTGTTGACAGCTATTTGAAAAATGCTGGCCAGTTCCACTATGTAAATAAAAAAATAAAAGGAAAGAAAAATAAATGGCTTTTCACGTTTTTTTGGAGTAAAACTGCCAGTTTTCTTTTTTCGTTTTTTTTTAATGAGTTTTCATGAAATTAGAATGCATACCTCCTTGTTGGTCTTTAGAAGAATAGTTTCTTTTTATGAAACTATTTTCAAGAATGTTGTATTTCTTTTAGTATGTCACGTCATAAATCTATCTATATACGTTAGACATGATGTTTATTATAATAATTTCTCACTATAAAATGTAAGAAGTGAAGTGTCGATTTTCTTAATTTACGACTAATTTCACAATTATATATGCGAAGAATCATGAGAAAAGGAAAATAAAACTACGGAACTCACAGACTGTTATAGTAATTAAAACACACGGTCCAATAATTTAAAAATAATTTTCTTCAGTTTAATTAAACAAGAAAAACGTGTAGTATCCATCTATTTTATAAATATTCATCATAACTTCAATAACCCGTTGAGCAATTAATATTTATCTATGTATATCATAGAATTAATGTTTACTGGAAAATTACCTGTCCAAATAAATATTATGGGTAATTAAGTAATACAGATTAAGTTTAATTGATTATGTTGTAAAATTATGAAAATATTTTAATTAATAATATTACACCGTCATGACATGTTAAGAGCAATACATATTTATGTAGGTAGCACATCTTCAAAGCGGGTAACATACAGAATTCATTAATTATAGATATTAAAATTAGTAGAAATACAAAAAATAACAAGCTCAAAAAACAAAAAGAGTTACGGTTATTAACTATTTATCCACACAAATACTTTATTTTCAAGGAACAAGAAACATTGGAAATGAGAAAATTAGCTAGCTAGCTACAGGTATCATCAATTCTATAAAAACTTTTTCCTGACAGACCATAGACAATCTATTGCATTTAAAGCAGCAAGGGCGCCTAAAGAGGCACGTATCCATTAACAATTCTTCACACTTTTTTATTTTCATTTCTTCGCTAACTACGCATGATGCTCATCGTTAGCAAAACTGAATTGAATAGCCTGCATGCATAATGAAAGACATAATGATATAAAGCATGCAAAACGCAGTTAATTGAATCGATTGAGATAGCCTCCAATGGCTTCATATTTATTAAAATGGAAACCGTTATATGCAAAGGCACATGGCATTCTTGTCGCGCTAATGTGATCATTAACCATAATTCTATATTATCTGATAACAAGATGGAGGTAGAAACCTGTGCAATAAAATTTAATGAGTGTCTTTATGACCCGTAAAATTGTTATAATTATAGAAATTGAAATCATAAAATTATAAGCAATACAATTATTAGAAATATTAACTATCTCAGATCTGAATGACTATATAGCATTTCTGTATTTTAATTAAATAAGTTAACTATGATGGTGGATAACTTATCCTTTTATTGGCGGCAGATATATTTCTCTTCTTTGCTTATTAATGCCGCATACATAAAGAAGCAGCGTACACTACTACATATAAAAGCAACTCCATTTCAAAACACCACGAAAGAAAAATCAATAAAACGTAACTCCACACTCATTTCTATTGACGTTATAAAATTGCCGACTATGATTTAACCCTAACGACGTCGACGCGGGCACTTACACAAAATAGGCTGGCCTCGCCACTGCAATAGGCACACAGCCTCGAATTATGGCAACACTGTTGGTTAGATGCCGTCTTTTATAAAAACACTACTTTTAAATCTAACTGCAGGACATTTCGAACCTCACAGCCTTCTTTGCACGGTCTAAAGTCCGTTTTTCAAAGCATAAATACATATTATTTGTTTTGTGGTTTCTGAATGGAAGTTGCCTGTAAACGGGATATCTTATTGCAGTGCTATTTGAGTTGAGTCGGCCTAATGATACTCTTTTATGAAAACACTGCGCTTTGATCCAAATGAGGATGCCTGTGTAATCATTTTGAGACAGGGACTTCTGGCTTCCTTTAGATAAAGAGACATTTTCTGAGTTACTTAAGTAATTTTTTTTTTAATGTTGCAACAAATAACGTGGGTGATGCAGAAAATTGTGGAGAAAGTTTTTGCAAAAGCTTGGATTGCAGAAAGATCTTTCTCCAAATGATTCTGACATAATAATAGTTTCTTTTTTTTAAATATTTTTTTAATATCCATTCTATGTTTCATTTGCACTTATCTCAGTTACTATGCATCGGCCCTCGGCTCCTGCGTTTCCCAGACGTTTACATAGTCAAGTTACGTTAATTACCTGAGATTGTCATCACCATGACGCAATTAACACCTTTTACGTCGCCACAGGAGATGGAGCCTGTTCCTACCGATATAAACATGAGATTGCTGGCCATTATTGATTAAAACTACCTGCAATCACGAGAACCAATATGTAAAAGCTCAGCTTTTTAAACCGGTGGTCTCTTAGTGTAAATGATTGCATTTTTTGAACATAATTATTATTTTGGAACATCTTTTTGTGAAATAGATTCTATCTAAAAGTTACACAAACTTTAGAATATAAATAACGGAATAATAGGTTAGGTAGGTAATCTATGTGTTCTGAAGCCCTAAAAACCATCTATATCAGTAGAGTTGTTTCTTTTTTAGGGTTCCGTACGTCTGAATACAAAAACGGAACCCTTATAGGATCACTCGTGTGTCTGTCCGTCCGTCGCTTACAGTCAATTATCTCCGAATCTATTAGACCGATTAAGTTGAAATTTGGTACACATATCAATTCCTGTGACCCAAACACAGAGGTGTGACGTGAGCAGATGAAATCTGTATATGGGGGGTCATTTTTGGGGGGGAAGGGGAAAATTAAAAAAAAAAAATCTGAAAACTGCATCGTGTGGCATATCAAATGAAAGGTCTTGTTGAGAAGATCTTAAATGTATTTTTTTGTAATTTTAAAATAAATAGTTTCCAAGTTATTCAAGAAAATAGACGAAAATTGACCATTCCCCCCCCCTTATCTCCGAAACTACTGAACCTAAAATTTTGAAAAAAATACAGAAATTAGTTTTCTCCTTATAGATTATAGGAAAACCTATAAGAAGTCCATGATATTAAAATAACATGGTAAATCACTCAATATTGTGCGTACCAACTTTCATTTTTTTTTAATACGTCATAAATCGTAAACCGCAATTTATCTTTCAAAGTTACAACCAACTTTTATATAATGTTACTTGCTGCTACGGAACCCTTTAAAGGCGAGTCCGACTCGCACTTGGCCGGTTTTTGTAAAAGAGTAACAAAAATCCATCCATCCATCCTCACAAAATTTCGTATGATAGTAGTAAGAGTAATATTGTTGCTCATGACTCTACATTACGTTTTCTTAGTGTTGTACTTTTTCCTATTTTTAAAAGTAATCATAACCGAGGCAGTGAAAGGTGGGCGTTACTCCAACGTCCAAAAATTTTAAAATGAGTGTTCTGAGTACCTACCCAATGATTTTTCGACCGTTAACCACAGATTACTTTAACTGTTACATCTCCATAGATGATATTATGATGTTATCTGTTCGATTGGCTTCAGAAAAAATTGAGAGTACCTCTGAATTTTCTGATGTTAACAACTAAATACATGTTTATAAACGCTATTTAAGGCTTGTATTTCTTTAACACTAGGGCCACACTGACGGGAAATGTCGTTAATTATCTCGTTAATAGACGTTTACACGAACATTTAAAAACAAAAATGCCGTTATTGTGACCCGGCTGTAACACGTTCTTCAGAACTAGTGGCGATTTCTTTCATAGCATGCTTTAAATAAAATTTTCTGATAGCTGAGAATCCAATACATTTTTGACATTTCTTTCTCCATGTTTTGTTCATAAAAGATCACTTTATACTTGTCATTATTTTGTCCGACCTGAGAACTCGTGCTCAGCGATCTGCCTTGTGAACATTAGACGAAGAAGGCAAGATGTTAAAACTAACTCCATCTTTGTTTTGTTACAGTGATGGTGTGAGACCGTATGGGTCTGGCCGCGGCGCTGCTGGAGGCGGCTGCGCGCGGCGATGCGGCCCGGCTTGCGAGCCTGCTGACAGCAGACGCGAGGGACATCAATGTCACTGACGAGGTAAGTGCAATGAGTCGAGCGTCAAATTATAGCTGCCACTAATGTAACAGATCTTGTCGATGGTATCGGCGTGTGTTGGACCCAGCCGTTGATTTATACTTATCAATTGCTATAGTTAAGTACTAGCAAACAGTGGCAGCGGCAGCGGTAGGGTGAGCTCCTTAATTTTTTCTAAGATTCAAAACATTCGAATTTTAATATCGCAAACCGATGTTAACCTTAGTAGAGATTCTTGCAATTCCAAACTGAATTCGATTTAATTCTTTAGCGCCATTCGATAAGACTAATGACTTCCATTTCCACTTTAATTTATCACTTCTTTAAAAAGTGTGAATTCTACAGGCTTTTTAATTGGGCTTTCATCACAAAATGTTGCTTTACTTATCCTCACTTTAATGTGGAGCACGACTTGGATAGATCGCTTTACTCAACTGTAACAGGAAACGTGATAATAAAAAGATTTCTGACTGAGATTTATCTTCTTTGTGTCAGAATAAATAAATGGATTAGCTGTCTCGAAAAACATAAAACATGTTTCTTTGTATTTTTTTCCAGTCGTATCGGATGCGCACCGCCCACGCGCTAATAGGAATAAAGAGCTTCACTTTTTTTATATTATTTATCAAGCAACGAAAGTGTTACCAGAACAAAAATAACAACAAACATACTTCACAATAAAGCCGACGTACAAAAGGATTTATATTTTATACAATAGGCAATAAATTGTATTTATGATAAATGACAGGAGGATAATAAACGTTAGCGCGCCATTTCTCCCAACAATGTCAGATGCGTTCCATTCCACGCAGTAGCATCGTTCAACATCGACTCGGCACCCAACCGCGAACAAATTAATACCTCGCGAAATTAATGTACCCATCAAGCGAGCCAATTTAAGTCCTAAATCATCATAATAAAGTTTGTAATTCAACAGCATCTTAAGTGATTCTATATAGCGGTTTATTAATGGCCAGTGTGTTCCCATCGTCCACATAGTTGTCCCTTTCGGAATCGATTAATAAATAATTAAAATGCATCGATATATCGTGCGTCGGTGCCGATTTATCTACTCGTGTCGCTACAGGCTGGTTGGATATTGTAATTTGTATGCTCAGTTTATAAGGAAGAAATAAAAAGCTAAAGGCAGCTGTGCAGATTGTGTAGGACAGAAAATATTTTCAGCATCCATCGGTCCATTCGTCATACGAGAGGACCGCCTCATAGTTAATAAGTAATTAATTTAATTAATGAACACGGGGGGAGGCTCACCAACTACGGAGCGTAAGATGCACTTGCAGGCAAAGCTGATTAGTAGTTGTGTTCTTGATTTATTGGAAATTAATGTGTGAACCTGTTTAAATATCTTGTAATAACTTCTGACGCAGTCGGGTAAAACGAAGACCTTCGTGACTTTATGAAAAGTATAAATAGATTTTGTAGAAAATCAATTAAATGATCACAAACCCATACAATAGCTAATTAAGATATGTAACAAAAATGATGTTTCTTGCGTTTAAAATCGCAATCGCCAAGATTTTGTTTGCAACTCACTATTGTATCAAAATGGCAGCTTTCAACAACTATATGAACGAGTAAAAAAGTAAACAATCGTAATTGTCCATCAATCCATAGATATTACAAGCGAGCTAATTGGATCCCACGGGCAGCATCATCAATCAAAGTACCTAGCTAGGCTCAGTTTTTTCTAACACTTCTATGATCAGTTCTTTTTCCCTTATTGTTTTACAAAATGACCGTTGAGAACAGCGTACAGGCAATTAAAAATAAAACACAGTATTTTACGTCATATTTTTATTTCAAAATAAAAATTTACCGTTAATTACAATAGTAATAAACAATACCTACGGCAATTAATGTTGTTGCTCTCTTATCACACGTTAAATTAAATAATTAACCTGTTAAAATTTTATTTGTTAGATTATTTTTTATGCTTGTACTGTTAACTGGCGGCATTTAAGACTATTCATTAAAAAGTCTCCATTAGGTCAGTATGAAGTTGACAAACAATTTGCTACTTTTTGCAATGTTACCAACCAATGGTTTTTTCAGCCACTCGTCGTCGGCCCGCGATAAAGTATTTTTTTTATCGTGGTAAAATCATCAAATGAGTCCGCCCACCCAGGAAAGAAATACGATGAGATAGAATAAAATGTCAAAATTTATAGTTTACTCAATCATAATCCTGATTTGTTTCTTATAGCAAAACACTTGTACTGACTAAAATCCACGGTGTCCTTCAATAGCCCTTTACGTACCGGGGTCACGGTAATCCGTTAGTCCCGCGACCCCGGCAGGCTTTGGCCCTCTACAGGCCCCGTCACTATGCTGACACTCTTTGAGGCGCGCGTGGAACATAACGATAAAGTATAGACCAAAGATATAAGAAGGAAGGTATCATACTATTGATATTTACTGTACCTATTGTACAAGTATAGTAGGTAATAATAGGCACAGAATTTCAATTGTTCTTATACAAGTAAGCAAAGCCAAAGGTCAGCTACTGCACCGTGTTAGCATCGCGATTCCCGACCTCTTTGCCACCATATCGCGACCAGAGTGCCGCAAACATTCGAAGCAAGCCTTAATTCACAGGAAGTATTACAAAGCCTAACATAACAGGACGTAATACATTATTTATTAGGATGTATCATAAATAACGTGTTTCTTCGAAACAGGTGACACCAGTCCCTCGTTAAAATACAAATCCAGTAGTCGCCTGCCATTTTAAATTGTTTGACATAACACGATTCGTGCGGAAACTAATCATTTCGTGTTCTCTTACACAAATGATTGATCACGGCATGTGTTTATTCAGCCTAGTATGGTAAGTGTGTTCGACTTGAGTAAGCGTTTGACATAATCAGGGATCTTGACAGTATTTTAATGCTTTGACTACAGTGTTGCAAGGTATATTACTTGGTTCAAGTTTCTTGGTTGTTTATTTGACGCTTGAAAGAAAGTTGGCTGACCGTAAATAAAGTAATTGTGAGTTAAAATTAGTTAGTGCTAGGTATTTCATAGCTTTAATCGAGAAACTTCCAATTGACACAACATTCTGTGTATTGATCGACACGGTTGGCGTAGTGGCTGAGCGATCGACTGATGCGCAGCGTGTCGCGGGTTCGATCCCCGCACGGAACAAACATGTGTTTGATCTGCAAGTAGTTGTTCCGGGTCTGGGTGTTTGTGTATGTGCGTTTCTATGTTGTAAACGCACTCACGATACAGGAAGAAGTTTGAAGTGTGGGGCAACGTTATTAAAAAAAAAAGTCATGAAAAGTTACTATAGTAGGTTTGTATTACAATAACGTAACTCTATAATATCTGTATATTTGTAGGGCAGAAAAATAAATCTTATGACCTAACTAATAAAGCTGTATTTTATCGTTATCTTCGAAACCAAACGAGCTTACTTTACGCTTTCTATTCGATTTTCCATTTCGAAAATTTTATGGACTGAAATTTAATAACCAACTTCTGACTTACATAATTGCGGCATAAAGAAAACCTCACCATTATTAAGTCGGACAGCTTCGGTTCTTATGAATTATCATAAGAAACGAAACTGTATTCCGAGGTAATGAGGAGCATTTTGAACTTTCAACTTTTGGTAAAAAGGAGCAATTAATAAGCCAGGCATACAGTATTAAAAAACAACTTATCGGTACGAGAAAATCTCAGGTAGAAATCAAGCCGTAAATATCAAATCCACAGACAACCAGACGCTGTCACATTCAAGAAAAAAAGAAAAAGTGACGCGCGAAGATAAATAATTTGTAAAACCAGCCAGGGACTTACTAAACCAGTTCCAACTAGAGCGGTGTTCTTACTTCTAAAGTTTCTTTTAAAGAGGTGGCCGTTCAAAGTTTCCAAACAATTAATGTATTCACAATCAGCATCGTTATCTCCTGTCATCTTTGAGCAACCGAGCCTCCCTCACCGGGTGCTCGAGATCATTAAAAAACTAGTTCGCTCAGACCGGTCCCCTCTTGTTACGCGCACTATTTTATTTTGTTGGACCCCACTTTATCTATTCTGCATCTGTGGTGTCAAAATAACTTTGTTCCTGAACGATTCGACGAAGTGGTGTAGAAAATTGGCCTTTTGATTGTGTAAATAGTGGTTGAGATTGGACAAACTGACAAGAAAATTTAGTTTGATGGTATTCTGTATGAATGCTGTTTTAATCATGATGAATTTCGACACCTAGCAGGGTAATTCGCATATTGGTATGCAAAGAACATCCCTGTAATAGAAATAATATTTTTGTCATTGTTTACGGTTTGGACCTGAAGCTCACTATTGTAGCAGAGATATTACATAGCCTGCTACTTATCTCACAACAACCCAATTAACATAAATTACAATTGACATTTAGGGTTAGTTTTACAATGAAAGCCAGGAACATGAATTACGATAGGGAATGATTAGCATTCATTGTGTATAAGATATTTAGGTACTAAGTAACCTTAAACAGCGAGTACTTTGAAATAAGACCCTGTATTTATCTCATAATAACGTAAAAACAATTTAACAATACCGGCAATATTGGTATGCGAAATACTCGAAAACTATCGCACGGATTGGATACATATTACTACTTTTTGGAATCGTCATTGCACGATCTTTTCAAATATAATAATAGTTTTTAGATTTATTACAACTTTAGTTTTTTTTCATAACCTTAATTATAAAATACAATTTGCGTTTCGTTTCATGCGGCTGTCAATTCGTACACGTCACACTTAGTGATTATTTGGTGACACTTGAATATACGTTCTTTTTGCAAAAACTACATAAACGCGAACGAATAAATTATGTTCTTGTGTGGGATGTGGTAATCTATTGATTAATCAATACTGTTTTAAATCTACAGATATTAAAAATAGTTAATATATTCTCCATGTCAACATTCTGCATAGAACGAATTATTGATGTATCGAAGCGGTCGATTCTGAATGGCATGACAGTCTGTTTTCGGCAGCGCGGCGTACGCCCGCGTTCGGTCAGGCTCACAATTTTGACATTTAAGCAAAGACACATCGCTTCCCGGCAAAAAAAGTGTCAGAATACAAAAATGACTGTTTCGAGAAAATGCAACTTTAATAGTTTTTTGTTTATCTAGACGTCAATAATTTAAAAACTATAATAGGCAGATTGCTGAAATTTGGAGTGTGTATAGATTATTTATATGTTTATTAAAGGGCTTTAAATTTAATAGCAAAATTGTTTTTATTTTTAACAAACTTTTAAGAAACTTTTAATTTGATGTATATTATGACTCTTTTTTCGGTTAAAATTTCTATAGTTTAAAAAATAATACACATTATAATGTATGTAATCACCATTACTTTTATTGTTAAAAGTCTTGAATATTAATTAAAAATAAAGAAAAAGTAACTAAATTATAAACTTCTCATGAACATAAAATAAAAACATCAAAAAATAACTTCTTAATTATACATTACTAGTTTTGGCCTAATTAACAATCAGTCTTAATGCACTCGTTGGCAGATAAAAATATAAAAAATAATCTTAGAACTGAAACGAAAAAAACATACGTCTGAATGCAATAATAATTATTACTTTTATTGGGTAACTGTCTTTAATTACAAATTTTAAGCACTTACAACAAGAAAAAATAACTAATTAAAACCTTCTCTTTAAGATGTTTTTAAAATGTGATTTATCAAACCTTAAAGTACAAGAGTACAATTTAAATATCTGTTCAATATTAACAAACCTGTACAAAAAGGTTCTCTTATATCCTCAATAATACCTGGACTTGTGCACTGCGTATTCATTATGTTTTGATCTTCAGTTTCGTACTGCTTATTTTCACATTTTTTCGCAGTAGATATAATGTCAAGATCTGAAAAATAAAATAAATAAGTATCCTTGGACAACTGACATACAGCCGTCTAATTCCGTACTGTATTATGGTAATCAAGCTGATAAAAATACATAAAAGCGAAGTAATCCGGGAATCGAACCCAAGACCTCAAGGTCATGGTCCGGTACATAAACCACTAGAACATCGGGGCGTTACATTACATTTATTTATATTAGACTATATTATAAAACACTAACCTTGCATTAAAACATCATCGTCTTTCAAACCATTTTGATTACCTACAAATATTTTGTTTGTTAAATTTCTCGCTAGCCAGTTGTATTATCAATGCTGCCCGACTATTATTATTCATATTGATCCTTAAAAAAAAAACAATTAGTAAGACTAGTACTATTAAGTTGTAGTCGCAGAGTTACCAGTTACCAACAACATAGTTTATTACCAGTTACCACCTTATTACCGTACCACCATACCAGTTACCAGTTACCATTACCAAGAACCAACTACCACGTTTGACGTTATCTGATAAAGGAAACAATGAAGCAAGACGTTTACTGTATAGAGGAAATAGTGAAGCTAGACGTTTTCTGTTGGAAATAAATATGTTTCACTTTGGAAGCGCATGCAGAAGCTCCAGCACACTTCGTGATCTTCGCTTCAGTCGACAGAACATCACAGACGGAACACGTGGACACAGGCAGTACGGATATTCACTCGGCGACGGCGTTCGACGGAAAGGAACGCACCCGAGCGCCACTCATATTTATATACTCGCGAATGCGCGGGATAGATTAGTGTCGTGTGCAAAATAGCGCCCCGCGTCCCGCACGCGTCTCACCCTAGACGCATCGCTATTGGTGGAAATTGTAAAGGCTGGCTATGGTACTAGTACGAAGAGCACCATTGTTTTTGTACATATAAGTAGCGTATTTTTAGACAATAAAAAAATTGGAAATTGGACTTCAATCCTGAGTTTTATTTTTACTAAAACATCCCGGTTAAGTTAGCAACCCAACGCTAAAGTGGTGACCCCGAACAAGAACAACACACACCGAAGAACAACACATCATGAACAAGAACGATACCGAAGATTTCAGCGATGCTCAGGGCAGCACAGCGATGAAGAACGACGTGGCATCGATCTCGCTACCTGCAAGACTACCACCATTCTGGCGCCAAAATCCACGACTATGGTTCGCGCAATTTGAAGCCGCCGTCGCTGCCAGCAAGATAGGTGAAGAGCAGAAATTCAACCTCGTCGTCCCGCTACTCGGCAACAGTGACCTAGAACAGATCACCGACATCATCCTGCATCCACCGAGCACCGGCAAATACAGTGCGCTCAAAGAGAGACTGATCTCAACGTACCAGGAGTCAGATCACCGGCAGTTACAGAAGCTACTCAGCGGACTCGAGCTCGGCGATTACAAACCAAGCCAGCTGCTGCGTAAAATGCGAGACCTCAGTGGGAAGCTACTGTCAGATGAAGCGTTGAAGGTTATGTGGCTCAACCAACTGCCCACACAAGTGCGCGCCGTACTCTCCGTAAACACAGAGTCATCGCTCGATGTGCTAGCTGCGATGGCAGACAAAATGATGGAACATTTCGAACCAGCTACAGTCGCCGCAGTCTCCACGTCAAACCCTCCACCGTCAAGTGCAGCAGTCAACGAGGGGCAGATAAACGCGATAACAGCTCTGCAGATCAACGTGCTTACGAAACAAATAGAAAAATTGTCACTCGAAGTCGCCGAACTCCGCAACAATCAATATTCGTCGCATCGCCGTTTCCGTCAAAACTCCGCGCATCGTGGCCGCTCACGCTCGCATTCAAGACAGCGTACGGATAACGCCCGCAAGCCCGGCGATCCCGACTGGTTGTGTCGTTATCACTACCGATTTGGCAGCGGAGCACGAAAATGTGAATCGCCGTGTTCCTTCACAAAGCGGGAAAACTAGAACGTACATCGATAGTGGCGGGTGTCGATGTAAACCAAACTAACCGCCGCTTATGTGTAATCGACACCAAAACCAGAGAAAAATTTCTAGTCGACACGGGAGCCGACATATCAGTGCTAGCCGCACGAAACCCGAAATATTCAAGACCGGCGGAGAATGCAAGTTACAAACTGTACGCGGCAAACGGAACCGAGATTCGTACCTACGGAGAGCGCACACTCGAGCTCAACCTAGGCTTACGAAGAAGTTTTAAGTGGACTTTCGTCGTCGCCAACGTACAGACTTCATTACTGGGTGCCGACTTTCTAGTACATCATAAACTGTTAGTCGACTTGCACCAAAGAAAACTTATCGACCGTGTAACGGAGCTCAGCGTGAACGCCATCAAAATAAACAGCAAAGAAGAATCGATCCACGTTATCAATCGCGACCACAGTCATCACGACCTGCTGAAGAAATATCCAGATGTACTGCGACCGATGACACTCAAAACTCCAGTCAAGCATGACGTCACACATCATATAGAGACAACTGGGCCGCCGATCTACTCTCGGCCGCGCCCTCTACCGCCCGACAAGTATAAAGCGGCTAAACTTGAGTTCGAGCGCATGATCGAGAGTGGAATATGCAAGCCGTCAAACAGTCCGTGGGCAAGTCCGCTACACATCGTAAAGAAAAAAGACGGATCACTGCGAGTATGTGGCGATTACAGAAGACTCAACGCCGTCACAGTTCCAGACCGATATCCGATTCCACGAATTCAAGATTTCACATACCAACTTCACGGCAAGAAAATATATTCAAAACTTGATCTGAAAATGGCATATTTTTGGATACCTATTTCAAAAGAAGACGCTCAGAAAACAGCGATTATAACACCGTTCGGACTCTTCGAATTTACCTGCATGACGTTTGGCCTAAGAAACTCCGGTCAAACTTTTCAACGTTTCATGCACGAGGTACTACGTGGACTAGATGACAACGTATTCTGCTTCGTCGACGATCTGCTTGTCCACTCAAAAAACAAAGAAGAACACCGACTGCACTTAGAACAAGTACTCGAACGCCTAAATACCTACGGCGTCAGTCTTAACATCGACAAGTGCGAATTTGAAAAAGAAAATATCGAGTTCCTCGGATACGAGGTATCATCAGCAGGCATCAAACCCACTCAAGAACGAATACAAGCCATAGTCAACTATCCGAAACCACAGACAGTTCAAGAACTAAGAAGATTTCTGGGAATGATAAACTTTTACCGTAGTTGTTTACCACATCAAGCCGAGCAGCAACATGAATTAAACAAATACCTACACAACAGCAAGAAGAATGACAAGACTCCCATTCAATGGTCACAAGTAGCAGAAGAAGCCTTTGAGAAATGCCGACAAAGCATCCTCGAGGCAACAACATTGACGCATCCGATACCTAACGCGCCGTTATGTTTATTCACCGACGCATCAAATACTAGCATCGGCGCCGTGCTACAACAAAAGGTCAACGACATCTGGAAACCACTGGCATTCTTCTCTAAAACTATGAGCGAGACGCAACGACGATACAGCGTGTACGATCGCGAACTATTAGCAATGTACACCGCTGTTCAACATCTACGACGACTGATAGAGGGCAGTGACCTCACAATTTGTACGGATCACAAACCGCTCACTTACGCGCTGACAAGAACGCCAAGTACCAGCTACACTCCACGACGAGAGCGACAGTTACATTACATCAGTCAGTTTTGCTCGAAGATCGAATACGTGCACGGTGATAACAACGAAGCAGCCGACGCCTTATCACGTATCGAAGAAATCAACTTGTCCCACTCTACAATCGACTACAACCTACTCGCCCAAGACCAAGAAAATGACAATGAACTGAAAATCTGCATGTCCAACCCGAGTCTACAGTTTGCCCGCATCACATTGCCCGGAGGTCAACGACCCATCATATGCGAAACATCAACTGGCAACATTCGTCCATACCTACCAGCGACTTATCGTATAGTAGCATTCAAAGCGCAACACGAATTAAGTCATCCTGGTGTGCGAACAACAAGGAAGATAATGTCAACAAAGTTTTTTTGGCCAAGTATAAACAAAGATGTTGGTGTGTGGGCCAAATCATGCATCGGTTGTCAGCGTGGGAAAGTTCAACGACACGTTATCAGTCCACTCGGCGAGTTTCAAAAATCATCGCGCTTCGAACACATTCACATCGACATCGTTGGACCATTACCACCCTCTAACGACTACAGATACTTGGTCACGATGATCGACCGCTGCACTAAATGGCCGGAAGCGATACCTATTCGTGACGTCACCGCCGACACTGTGGCTAAGGCATTACACGAGGGATGGATATCGCGATTTGGTTGTCCACTACGTGTAACGACGGATCAAGGGAGGCAATTCGAATCGTCGTTATTCAACGCACTAATGAAGAAGTTTGGCATCTCAAGAATACGAACTACTGCATACCACCCGCAAGCTAACGGGCAAGTCGAGCGCTGGCATCGTACATTGAAGGCCGCGCTCATGGCGAGAGGCGCCGGCACACACTGGAGCGAGGAGTTACCGACCGTGCTGCTTGGACTACGTACGGCACTCCGTGAAGACACACAAGTCAGCCCGGCCCTCATGACCTATGGATCGACACTTCGAATACCGTCAGATTTCTTCGCGCCTACACAGCCGAATAATGAAGACGCAGAATTCGTCCGACAGCTGACCGAAACAATGTCGTCACTCGCACCTAACAGCAAGTCACATACGAACAACAGGAGCACATTTGTGCACAAGGACCTAGCAACGTGTACTCATGTTTTCGTGCGAAATGATACCGTGCGAAGTCCATTGACCCCACCTTACGACGGCCCGTTCAAGGTGATTCAACGTGACAGCAAACATTTCACCGTACAGATGCCACTTCGAACTACAGTTGTCTCAATAGACAGACTCAAGCCAGCACACCTACTCACCTACACAGTAACTCCATCATTTTGATTAATATGGCGTGTAGTTATATAGGACTGATAATTAGCAAGCTGTGGAACGGGTTTGTTGTTAGTCAATCTACATTCGGTTAAGACAATTACATCAGTGTCAAATTTAAAGGTAGAAAGCATTACCATAAAATCGTCAAAGTTGCGGTATATGCTCCGAATATTCTGGGAAACAATGGTCAAGTCGTTTTTTTTCACATGTATATGTTCAGAAATGTTTGAAACATCACATTGTATCGAGCTTGCAATTTCAATTTCGTCTATTTCATTGATTGTTTGTAGTGTATCACCCATAATGTTTTATTTTTAGGAGAAAGATAGTCTTATCTAAGTAATCGAAAGTGTTAGTCGTAGGTATCTTTACACAGTTGAACTTAGAGGAACAGGGTGTAAATTTTATATTTGTAGAAACTGCGTATGATGTATGATGCCTTAGTATTTTTATTATGTATGTAATCGTATATGTTTGAATTATGTGTAGTATACATGTGCGAGTACAATAATATGTTATCTTATATTTAGTGTAAGTTCTCTTAGATATCTTAATTATTTTAGTGACTTGACGATATATTAATACAGTATAATTGCAGGATGAATAAAAATAATAGGCGTAATCGTGATGCAACGGTAAATGTTTACATAGCCATTTTTTTGACCTGAGAAATAAGTCGATATTTAATAAAAGTTGTTTTTTAGTGTATAGTTTAGTAGGTATATGTTTATGTTTAGGAAAGTTGGTGTGGGTTTTGTGTGTATGTGTATGTGTCTGTGTGTCTGATAGAGCACTGTGACGTATAGTGCATAAATATGTGATATGAACTATTATTACTAATTTTGTTTTACACAATTGACGTCTTTGGAGAGCACGTATAGTCGTATTAGACAGGAGGTTAATTATCGGAAACACTGATACATAACCTGATAATGATAAGTTTACAAAGATAAACACTAATATTATGAACAAAAATGTGTAAACATTAAAAAGTCATGATTTCTGCAAAAGTTGGTGAACCTGTTCTTCATTTCGTATATTAATGATTGGAGATTGATCCTCCTTTCTTATATAAACTTTGCCGTAAGCAATCCAGCAATATTTATACTCTCTCGATTTTGCTAAGTCACGAGCCAGAGAATACAGACGAGATCCTTTAGTGGTCAGATGCTCAGCCAAATAAATAGGTTTTTCTTGTTGTGACTTGCTACCGAGGTGCCTGCAACACAGCTTCGACTTGTGCTTTATATTAAAAGTCTTCCCCATTTTTATTATTTGGTTTTTTAATAACGTGGAACCAGTTTCTACTATTATTGGTGTGTCTTGGTTTTCGTTGTTTTTCCCTCGAACTCTGTAGATGTCTTTAATGTCTTGTTTAAGAATAGGACAGTCTATATTTTGGGACAGGCACGTAACCATTGCAATTAAATCCTCTTTAGACTCACCGGCAATTTTAGGCACATTTTTTATTACAAAATTAGCCTTACGACTACCCGTGTCCAAGTCCTCAATTTTATTCTCTAATAAAGTGATGTACTTTCTATCTTCCCTCGCTTGTATTTCTAGTTGAGATATTTTCTTCTCGAGATCTTGGTTCTGTGCCGTAAGAAATGCAATCGAATTTTCAATGTTAAGATTTGTTTTCTGTATTTCTTTTAGAGTCGTAGACACTTGGTGAAGTTCGTTTCCTTGATTTTTAAAAAGCCTGTCCATCATTTCCTTAACTTCCGTTTTAAATTCATCTAATTGCTGACATATAGATATGTCTTCCCGGCTTCTCTTTGTCCTTTGAAACACAAAGTTCGGCGGCGTCTTGTTCTCTTCATTACCTACTGAACTAATGTTCGTATCTGAGATCGATTTATTCATATTTGAATCCTTACTGCTTGACATGAGCGCAAAAACAATAATTACAAATATGTACGCTATTACTCGTCAAGCACTAATGAGGTGGGAGTGGCCTAGTTGATTAAATCGCGGTGATTTGCAATAAGTGTCACCTGAAGGTGTAGCTCCTTGTGTCTATTGTCCAATTAATAGAAAGGGAGGCGCGGTCAAGGTCACGGCGCTCGCGCACTGCTTGTGTTTTTTATTATTGAGGGAACTCTTACGTATCCAAGGGGGCGGGGTCTTCGTAGCTGGTCGCTGGGTGAAGTACCAGGCGCACACGCAGATAGAAGGCACGCGCACGAGTACGGCGAGTGTTGCTGATGTGTTCGAGTCACCTCCTTTAACTTTATGCACTCCTATTTTTGCTTACGATTTATTTTATTAAAAATTGTATTAAACTTCGAAATAAATGCGAAATACTGATCCACAGACACGTTCACACCTTACGGCGGTCCGGAGGGAAGGGGAGGGCATTGATTCGGACGTCGCGACGGTCGTCCTCGGCGGCGAGGACGGAATGACGGGATCGATCTGTGTTTGTGTTCGCGAAGTGTACTGGTTTCCCTACTGCTCTCCTGGAGGAGAGTGATGGGGTCGTCGGGGGTGACAAGAGTATGCCTTGGTCGGCGAATTTTGCTGATACGAGACGGTTCGTATCGAGCGGCCGCTGCGACTAGGGGATTGGGGTGCCTGATGGCAGAGTCAAAGAAACGCTTGGAAAGGCGTTTCATGAATTGGAGAATGGTGGGGATTTTAAGGTCGAGGTGGAGGCTATCGTTGCGGACATAGAACGGGGCTCCCGTGACTTTCCTAAGATAACGGTTTTGAAGGACCTGCATTTTATAAAGGTGGCGGGGATTGGAGTGCGCGAATATGACACCGGCATATGTCATGATGGGGCGGATTACAGCGGTATAGAGGCGAATTTTGCATTTAAGCGATAATTTGCTTCTCGCTGTAATCATGAAGTGGAGCCTGCTTACGGCAAAGGCAGCCCGATTACGGGCTGCTTTTATGTGGGCGCGGAAGGACAGATTACTGTCGAGGATAACGCCTAAGTACTTGGCTTGCTTCTCCCAAGGGATAGGCTTACCGTACATGGTTATCGGACTGAGGGGGCGGAGGGGAAGTCTTTTGAGCGGCGACCTAAAGAGGACCGCCTGACTTTTATCAGGGTTAACCTCAATTCTCCATTTCCTAAACCAGTCGCCGAGGGCGTTGGCTGCGGATTGGAGGGTTTGGGCTATAGCGGTTGGACTTTGACCAGTGTAATATATGGCCGTGTCGTCCGCGAAGAGAGCTAACTGAGCCTTTTTGCTCTTGGGAATATCGCTAGTGAACAGCGTGAATAGGAGGGGCGAGAGGACTGAGCCTTGAGGGACACCGGCTCGGATAGGGTGAGGGGAGGAGAGGGCATTCCCGATGCGATAGCGGAATGTGCGTTCAGACAAAAAGTCTCGTAAGATGAGCACGAGACGGTCTGGCACACCCATTTGGTAGAGCTTATATAATAAGCCATTGTGCCAGACCTTGTCGAAGGCCTTCGCTATGTCGAAGAATAGACCGCCAGTCATTGCACCGCGTTGGAACCCAGCGCTAATGTGCTCGACTATACGGTGGACTTGATGGATGCACGAGTGACCGGTCCTGAAGCCGTATTGCTCGTGAGGAATGAGGCACTTGGCATCGGCAAAATCTCTGAGTCGCTTATAAATAAGTCTCTCGTAGATTTTGCCGAGAACGTTCAGGAGACTGATGGGACGGTAACTCGTGGGCTCAGACTTGGGCTTGCCTGGCTTAGGGATACCGATAACAGTGGCCTCTTTCCATGCCTGGGGAAAGATGTTGTTGGTCAGAGCGCCATTGAAGATGGCGGTCATTAACATAACGAGCTGGGCGGGGAGGATTTTAAATACCTTATTATTGATACCGTCCGACCCGGGAGCTTTCCGGGGTCGGAGACGTTTTATGATGTCCTGCACTTCGTCTGGAGTGACTGGAGGCAGAGGATCATCAGGGTCTTCTACGGGAGGGAGGGAGGTCCTACGTTGGACTTCAGAGTCGACCTTGAGGAGGTGACTTTTATCTACCGGTTGGGTGCTGGGAGAGCACTGGGATTCCAGACTGTCGGCCAGGCATTCGGCTTTCTCAGAGTCGTCAAAGGCGACGCTCTTATCGGGACGGTTGAGGGGAGGCATAGTGGCCTCTTCGGTGGCACGCAACTTTCGTTGCAGCTGCCAGAAGGCTAAGTGGGTGGGCTCGAGATCGCTCAGCATCTCATTCCAGCGGTTCGAGCGAAGCTCAGCGATGCGTTTCTTTACAGCACGCTGTAAATTGCGCATGTGAGCCTTGTTCGAGTCGCATGGAAAGTTGCTGTAGGCACGGATGGCAGCGTTCTTCTCGGTTATCAGTTCACGTACGTCATCGGGAAGTTTCCAGCGATGATCGTTCATCTCTGGGACTTCACGTGAGCAATCCGTCAGTACGGATTGCACGTGTTCTGTAAACGAGTTGATCGCGGCCGTCGTGTCCGCGACGGAGACTATGTGGTCGGGGATAGAGTCCAAGTGAGGTGACGAGGTTGATTTCAGCTTATCGCTTACTTTCTTCCAGTCAGTTATCACTTTGGTTGGAGGAGGCTGGCTGGGGTCGGAGGGACCCGAGCGAGGGACTAAGTGCAGGAGCACTGGACGGTGGTCAGAGTCTAGCTCGTGTAGCGTCTCAATAGAATGCAACTTGAGGTTGACATTCTTGAGAAGCGCTATGTCAAGCACGTCGGGACGGTGGTTGGGATCACCGGGATAGTGGGTGTGCTCAAGAGGAGCGATGGGGTCAAAGTTTAGTGAGGCGCTTAGATTGAACACTACCTTCCCTCTAGGGGTGGTAGTAGTGCTATTCCAAGCGGGATGTTTGGCGTTGAGGTCGCCCGCCATGATGACGGAGTCGCTCAGGCCGAAGAGGGCTGTAAGGTCTTTGGTGAGTAAATTGTGATCCTCTGCGCCGAGGGCAGGGGGAAGATAGGCGGATATGATGGTGATCGGTTGGTGGCCGGTCATGCCTAACCGACAGACTGAAACCTCGAGAAGAGACTCGAGGGGAGGAGGGATTAGAGGGATGCAATGCAGGGTCCTTTTGAAGTAGATGAGCGTACCGCCCTTGTGACAGCGTGACCTGTCGTTGCGAACTAATTGATAGTTGGCAATTTTAGGGTCACGGTGGTGCGGTTTTAGGAAAGTCTCCTGAACGAGAAGGATGTCTATCTGGTTGTCGCGGAGGAAGGTAGCGATTTCATCACGCTGACCTCTAATGCCATTGGCATTGAAAAAGCCTAATTTAAGGGATCGTGGTTTAAGGACATTCTTATTTTTAGTAGCCATTGGACTAACTAAACGAGGTGGAGGGCTAAGAGGGCGTCACCCACTCCGGGGTGGGCTTTAAAGATTTTTGAGTATTCCTCAGGACTGCCATTGGAAGCCCTGAGTTGGGCTGCCAATTGACTAGCCTTAGATCTCAAAAACTCTTGGTGGTTGCGGACCGTTTTAAAGGCATTGATTATGACATACATGTCATCGGGATCTACGTCGGCCACGGAGCCGGAGGGTACTGGGGGAGGGATAGTTGGCGGGGCTACCGGAGCGACCTTACGCGAAGGTGCAGGGGCAGTCACGGGAGCCGCGGGTTTGGGAGCGGGGGCTTCGAGTAGCCCCGGGGTGGATTTCGGGGACGCTGAGCCTAAGGCTGGGAAGGCCTTTTGATGGTTCAGTGAGTTCCAAGGAGAGGGTCGCTGAGGGCTAAGCCTCTCGGGAATCTGTGAGGAAGGAATCTTCACAGATGGGGATTCCCTCTGTTGGCGGGCGGCAGCGCGCTTTGCCAGTTTGGGAGAAGCGGATTTGGGGGCTTTGGGGCAACCGCGGTAGTTAGCCGGGTGTCCTACTTGGCCGCATAAAACGCAGCTAGGAGGTTCGGTACACTGGGACTTATCTTTAGGACGGGGACAATCAGCCGTGCTGTGGCCGCCTAGACATTTGACGCACCTGGGTGGTGCATAGCAATGGGCCTGACTGTGGCCGTATAGTTGACAGCGGTGACACTGTCCTACTGTGTGCGCTTTGTAGGGCTTTTCAATTGAAATGCCCGTCAGGGAGCACACGGACTTAATTTTGAAAATGGGATGGGGACCGGACTCGACAGGGTCGCAAATTACCAACACCATGTCGTAGAGATCGCCACCCCTCGCCTTGTGAAGGCGGTGGACGGCAGAGGTGGGGACGTTTTGGGCAAGGAGGTCGTCTAGGACGTCCTGGGTAGAAATCTCTTTGGGGATCCGCCTTATCACCACACGGGTGGGCTTCTCCTCAGGGAGGGAGTACGTGTGGAAGGCTACGTTCCTTCCACGAAGAAGACGGGAGAGTTCCCTGTAGTCCGAAGACGTAGGGAGTATGACTTTGATACCCTGCTGGGTATTTGTAGCCTTGGTGTACTGGATCTTTCGATCCGCACACAGTTTTGAAATCTCAGTCCATTTGGACTTTTCTTGGATGAAAATCGGGGGTGGGGGCCTAGGCTTCTTAGTAGAAGCCGCGGGAGGGATTGCCATAGGGCTGGAGGGGCGGCTGGCGGGGGCCGCTGAAGGGGTGGGGGAATTTGGACGAGAGGTCGGAGGAGAGGGGGTAGGTGGGGCCGCGAGGGGTTTCTTAGCCTTACTGGCTTGAGAATGTTTCCCCTGTTTGCGTTTACCTATCACGACTTGGAAATCCTCATCTGAGGAGGATGCTGAGTCACTAGAGTGCTCGGG
The DNA here is from genome assembly GCA_943136025.2 of Agrotis puta. NCBI lineage: Eukaryota > Metazoa > Arthropoda > Insecta > Lepidoptera > Noctuidae > Agrotis > Agrotis puta. The sequence continues at coordinate 16,359,263 of OW964184.2, read as the reverse complement.
ATCTGAAATGGGCACAGATGTGTCCATTTCTTCGGGTGCAGGTGCAGAGTGCACTTTCGTAGAGCCCATTGTTTGAGGAACAATGGGCTTGGGCTTGGGGACGGGAACCGATTTCTGGGAACCCATTGTTTGAGGAACAATGGGTGGATTAGGGACGGCGGGGTTGAGGGCGGGAGCCGCTTTGATGGCGGCTTTTTCTGGGACGCGGTCGGCGGCTTCCTTTGTCTTTACAGACAAAGGGGCCGATTTTGATGGAATGCCATTAGAGGCGAGCGGGGGAGAGAGGGGACTGCTACGTAAGTTATTACGTTTTTGCTGTAAAACAGCAAAACCGTCTTTGTATTTACCGTCTAACGCCGGGTCGTTGACGATGAGGGACAGGAAATTGAAGAGGAGGTCTTGTAGTTCCTCCATTATCAAGGTCAGCTTAAAGCGGCCGACATGAGAGTGAAGCTCTCGGGACGCAAAACCTAACCCTAACAACCTAACTCCCCGGGTGGGTGGGCCCGGGGGTGAGTAGCCTTCCTGCCGAGGGTTTGTGTATGGCAGGGAGGTGAGTACCTAAGGTGTGCCCTAAGCTTGTAAACCTGTTGCCAATCTTAATGTGCAACAGGGCCCTATTTGGGTCTGGTGCGAAGGGGTAGACACACCCAACCGACACCAGGTGTGTAGCTGTGAACGAAACCAGAGACTAGGCTTGACTAGGAGTCCCCCCAAGGCCAAGGTCCTAGCTCCCGACTCCAATAAATTAACCTCGCCCTGAAGGGGTTCGGCGGGATGGATTGGGGCACCACCCTCTTGGCTTCGTTGACACCGTAAGGTTTCCACCAAGAACCACGAAACTGTGGATTTTCCCTGAAGGGGCAAAAACACACGCGGGACGTAAGGGAAATAAGATGAGTAAGAATTGTCCTGAAAAGGACAATTTTTACTCGAGTAGTCTTGACTACTCTCTTGACACGTCGCAGCAGGACACGACGAAATCGCAGCGGAGAACACAGCACTGGCACGGAGCACACACGAGGAGACGTCCGTACGCGGCGGCGGTCGGGCGGCGAATGCTCTAGGAAAGGAACGCACCCGAGCGCCACTCATATTTATATACTCGCGAATGCGCGGGATAGATTAGTGTCGTGTGCAAAATAGCGCCCCGCGTCCCGCACGCGTCTCACCCTAGACGCATCGCTATTGGTGGAAATTGTAAAGGCTGGCTATGGTACTAGTACGAAGAGCACCATTGTTTTTGTACATATAGGTAGCGTATTTTTAGACAATAAAAAAATTGGAAATTGGACTTCAATCCTGAGTTTTATTTTTACTAAAACATCCCGGTTAAGTTAGCAACCCAACGCTAAAAAGTAAATAAAACAGACAACGTGGCGTTAGATTTAGTTTAATTTTATACAGAAAAAAAGACCGAACACAACATATAACTCGTTACTATTATAAAAGTTTACAACAAAAACGACATTACATGTGTTGCATTTTTTTAAATACCCTTAAATCGCGTTTATAAATCAGAAACAGTAAAAAAAAGAGACACTTTACGAGTTATGTCCGTTTTTTGTATGATCTGGCAATATTTACAATGCTTTTTCGTCAACAATACAGTCATAACACAGATTGTGCCGCCTTTTTAGTAACAATTCTAATATTTAAACGTAAAACTTACCGATAAAAAGTCATATCACACGTTAAAACACTTTTCTGGCGACACAGTACACGTCTAGTCTGTATTAACACAAATGTGACACTGTTCACGCCGGTGTTCGGAGCGAAATGGCTCCGTGAAAAAGAGAACTTCGTGCCATCTTGCGGTAACCGTGCGCAACATAATAACGACATTTTTTCAGCCGGACAAATGAAATAATAATATACCCTTTTTAATGCTGTGATAATGTCATTTTGTACCTAATATGTGTTGTGACACTTTTCTTGCCGGGAGGCGACATGTGAACTCTAACGTGGTCAGCGCCACGTGCGCGCGTGTTTTGTTTTTCTTTGCGTCGGACTTCGGTCCACGGTTTTTTATTTAACTTAGAAGCAATGTATTAACATTAAAGTTATGCGTGAGTGTGAATCCGTAAAGCTATCTGCGTAATAGTGACTTTCTCGTAGGACAGCCTTAACGGCGAGGCTGTGTCCGTTGTCATTTCTAAGCAACGGGCGACTCCAAGAGGACATTAACGCCGCCATCACTTCAAGGGCAACCTGAAGAGCCTTTGACCATCATCGGTTCATCGTTTCATCTGACCGGCTTCATGGGGAAGTGCCACATCCGTGGGACTTTGTACCAGCGCTAGTGCCTGCCACCAGCCATGCGTGGTAGACGATTTCAAGGACTGCTCACCGTGTTCGCCATCCGTCTCCGCCGCCAGCAACCCGTGCCAGCTTCCGCACACCTTTGCTAGGTGTGTTGGAGGGGTCTTCCAGTATCCTCAGCGAGTCCAGGCTTCGACGGACACTGTCAAGCAGTGCCCAGGTGAATGCCTGGTTTACCATCTTCGTGGGGAACCAATTATTGCTTCGGTAGCAATATGTGACGGAGTGTGTGTGTGACCACGGTACCGTAAGTCAATTTTTCCTATGTTATCTGGCCAGAAGTTAGAGTCAGTGCGCGACGTATTCCATAGGCCCGTTGCCTCGTTCCTACTTGGACAGTCTAGTTTTAAGATGCTGGATTCCACTCAATCTTTGTTTTTAAACTTTGTTGTAACATTAATAATATAATGTTTGTATTCGCATGTTAAACTTTTTGGTTTTATTTCAAATAAACCTCCCATAGGTTTTTAAAACAAGAGGTCCTTGAACCAATAGTTCAATGCTGAAAGCCGAGAGCTTGAAGACACATTTTCACTTACTTTATATTTACATTCCCACATACAACAAATCTTTTTTTTTCTATTCTTTTTTTTTCACACCGTTACAATGGCGCCCGAACATTTTATTATACTTATAAACTATGGGATTTATTTGAAATAATTCTTTCAATAGTTATTTCAGTTATACATTTAATTTTTGACATTCTCCAATGTATTTTACATGTAACAGTCTTTGAGGTTATGTCTTAGACATACCATTAAGAGAGGTATATAAACAGTGAATTCATGTTTGCATTTTTGTCAGTATAATTATTGGTAAAGCAACATCCCTTGCTAGTGTTAAGTTAATCGCAATTGCAAACATAAAATTATAAGAATATTTGTGTACTTGCAAGAATAACTTCAATAAATAGACACTGTAGTCGATTGTTAAGCACTATTTATTTACTAATCATTGTTTTTGAGTTTTGTTATCACAATGGCAGATCCATTAGAAAAGTTCCAAGATACAGAAGATGCGGAACACATGCATGACGCATCGGATGATGAGGATGTCTCGCATAATGTAACGCATAGACGTAAAGTAGCATTACAGCCACCAATGTCAGTCACATCCCATGACACGAAACATAATTTTCGACCATCACTTAGTCAATCGGTACCACCACACCACTCGAATGTCGTAACTTATATAGTACGTGACGACAATTTCAAGTCGTGGAATTTAAAGTTTACCGGAGACTCAAGCATAGTGGATTTTTTCTTGCGGATTAGTGACTGCATTGCGTTAACGTTACAATCAAACTGTTCAAACTTGCTTAGCAATGTTAGTAGAGGAGGATCAGAGAAATTGGTCTAGGTTCCTTCCTCAAATTCAGCTATTTGTGAACACTACTATAAGTCTAGCAACTGGATACACACCATATTTTCTCGCCAGAGGCCGTGAAATCATCTCTGACGGTGCACTGCATACCTTGAGGGGCAATGCACCAGATTCACTTGATGACATTCAACTCGCAAATAGGAACGAAAAAGCAGATTCCTTAAATGAACTAGCAGATATTTTCCATCGTGTAAGCAATGCATTGACCAAAGCGTACAAACAGAACGCAAACAGATATAACCTGCGTCGCCGTGAGCTCAGGCTGACTGTTGGTGATATCGTGTGGAGGCGTAATTTTGTACAGTCAAACGCAGCAAAGTTTTTCTCAGCTAAATTAGCACCAAGGTTTGTCAAGTGTAAAGTAGTTGATAAACTATCTGATGTTGTTTACCAATTAGAGGAAATAGACACGGGAAATATAGGAAAGTATCATGTCAAGGACATAATAAAAGCGCCAATGTGAGTGAATGGTGTTGTTTTTTATGCTTGGATTTCAGTAGGTTAGAAAATGTTGCACTTGCACATTATTTTTCCCTTTTGGTAAAAACAATTTTATTTACTGAACTGAATTGCTTCAGTATCAGTGGCCCTTGTTGGCTCTGACCCTGTTTATTTTTTCGAAATCAGTCCAGTACTTTTTTCAAAACAATTGAAAAAAAGTTTTTTCCATTTCGGAGGAAACTATTTTTTTTCACTGGACTGAATTGTTCTTGTATCAGTGGCTCTAGATAGCCCTGATCAACATTATTTTTTCAAAATCAGTTCAGTACTTTTTTCAAAACAATTGAAGAAAAGTTTTTTTCCATTTCGGAAGAAACTATTTTTTTTCACTGGACTGAATTGTTCTTGTATCAGTGGCTCTAGATAGCCCTGATCAACATTATTTTTTCAAAATCAGTTCAGTACTTTTTTCAAAACAATTGAAAAAAAGTTTTTTTCCATTTCGGAAGAAACTATTTTTTTTCACTGGACTGAATTGTTCTTGTATCAGTGGCTCTAGATAGCCCTGATCAACACTATTTTTTCAAAATCCGTTCAGTACTTTTTTCAAAACAATTGAAAAAAAGTTTTTTTTCATTTCAGAAAAAACTATTTTTTTCTTTGAACTGAATTGTTCCTGTATCAGTGGCCTTTGATAGCCCTGATCCGGTTTATTTTTTCAAAATCAGTTCATTACTTTTTTCAAAACAATTGAAAACAAGTTTTTTTTGGAGTATTGAGTTAGAACATTGACTCACAAACTCATTTTCACATTGCTCGCTTTGAATTGGGTGACGACTCATATTCATTAGCAGCATTGCCTGTCATTTCAGTGACATATTTAATATGTTTCCCAGTACTGTTCCTAGGTCAGCACTGTGGTTACTATGTTTTGAAAACAATAATTTACTGTTTAGATAATAGGATTTTTAGATAGTAGGAGATACTAACAAAATTATATTGTAAGTAGCCCAGTTACTCTATTAGGTATTAATATTTCATATAAGATAGTTCTTAAGGCAATACATTATAAGTCAATAGTTTAGTTACCCAATCTTATATTTTCATAAAAATGTAGCCTAATATTTACATAGTCTACAGCGTTAAACAGTAGTTTTAAAAAAAAATTAACATGTATTGCAATGCTTTTCTCTGGTTAGACCGGCTATGTCGGCTAACAGGGTTAGCCTTTTTCCGCGAAGGGGGGTATTGTAGCAGAGATATTACATAGCCTGCTACTTATCTCACAACAACCCAATTAACATAAATTACAATTGACATTTAGGGTTAGTTTTACAATGAAAGCCAGGAACATGAATTACGATAGGGAATGATTAGCATTCATTGTGTATAAGATATTTAGGTACTAAGTAACCTTAAACAGCGAGTACTTTGAAATAAGACCCTGTATTTATCTCATAATAACGTAAAAACAATTTAACAATACCGGCAATATTGGTATGCGAAATACTCGAAAACTATCGCACGGATTGGATACATATTACTACTTTTTGGAATCGTCATTGCACGATCTTTTCAAATATAATAATAGTTTTTAGATTTATTACAACTTTAGTTTTTTTTCATAACCTTAATTATAAAATACAATTTGCGTTTCGTTTCATGCGGCTGTCAATTCGTACACGTCACACTTAGTGATTATTTGGTGACACTTGAATATACGTTCTTTTTGCAAAAACTACATAAACGCGAACGAATAAATTATGTTCTTGTGTGGGATGTGGTAATCTATTGATTAATCAATACTGTTTTAAATCTACAGATATTAAAAATAGTTAATATATTCTCCATGTCAACATTCTGCATAGAACGAATTATTGATGTATCGAAGCGGTCGATTCTGAATGGCATGACAGTCTGTTTTCGGCAGCGCGGCGTACGCCCGCGTTCGGTCAGGCTCACAATTTTGACATTTAAGCAAAGACACATGTGAACTCTAACGTGGTCAGCGCCACGTGCGCGCGTGTTTTGTTTTTCTTTGCGTCGGACTTCGGTCCACGGTTTTTTATTTAACTTAGAAGCAATGTATTAACATTAAAGTTATGCGTGAGTGTGAATCCGTAAAGCTATCTGCGTAATAGTGACTTTCTCGTAGGACAGCCTTAACGGCGAGGCTGTGTCCGTTGTCATTTCTAAGCAACGGGCGACTCCAAGAGGACATTAACGCCGCCATCACTTCAAGGGCAACCTGAAGAGCCTTTGACCATCATCGGTTCATCGTTTCATCTGACCGGCTTCATGGGGAAGTGCCACATCCGTGGGACTTTGTACCAGCGCTAGTGCCTGCCACCAGCCATGCGTGGTAGACGATTTCAAGGACTGCTCACCGTGTTCGCCATCCGTCTCCGCCGCCAGCAACCCGTGCCAGCTTCCGCACACCTTTGCTAGGTGTGTTGGAGGGGTCTTCCAGTATCCTCAGCGAGTCCAGACTTCGACGGACACTGTCAAGCAGTGCCCAGGTGAATGCCTGGTTTACCATCTTCGTGGGGAACCAATTATTGCTTCGGTAGCAATATGTGACGGAGTGTGTGTGTGACCACGGTACCGTAAGTCAATTTTTCCTATGTTATCTGGCCAGAAGTTAGAGTCAGTGCGCGACGTATTCCATAGGCCCGTTGCCTCGTTCCTACTTGGACAGTCTAGTTTTAAGATGCTGGATTCCACTCAATCTTTGTTTTTAAACTTTGTTGTAACATTAATAATATAATGTTTGTATTCGCATGTTAAACTTTTTGGTTTTATTTCAAATAAACCTCCCATAGGTTTTTAAAACAAGAGGTCCTTGAACCAATAGTTCAATGCTGAAAGCCGAGAGCTTGAAGACACATTTTCACTTACTTTATATTTACATTCCCACATACAACAAATCTTTTTTTTTCTATTCTTTTTTTTTCACACCGTTACACTATGCGAGCTCTACTCGAAATTAACCGTTTCGCTGCTGTAAAATAATAATTAACTAAGTGATATTTCCTGAAGTTCTTTTATGACTGGGGGCTGAGATATTTTATGACATCGAATCAATATTCATAACAAATTGACAAAAGGTTTTCCTTCATCACTATTACTGATGTGATAGAATTTCACAATATCTAAGCCTGGTCATAAATATGTAGTACAATATTATCTCCCCGACTCCGCTCGGGTTCATGCCGCATTTCAAAGCTAATAAGTCATTGGCCATATGTTTGAGATGCGCGGTCACGTCGCAGACTCTACACGACTCATTTAAATCCACGGTGTCCTTCACTAGCCCTTTACGTACCGGGGTCACGGTAATCCCTTGGTCCCGCGACCGACGTGTGATGCTAAGGAAGATTTATACACTCTGGCTGTAACGGTAGGTGGCCATACATAAAAAGTTGGTTAAAAATAAAATAAAAGCTCAAAGCAAAAGGAAAGTACGCTCACTATCACATTATTTACATTTAGGTATAATGCGGGTCTGCTGGCTGACATTTCTTAAAAAATAAACACTTTTTAATCAAGTAGGTACTTTTTATAAATTATGTTATTTTACTGTCTTTTTTATTTTCTCTAATAGAACATAGGTAACAAACTCTTAGCGCGTGGCCAACATATGAACTATCGGCGCCATTTTGTTTATCAATTCAAATTTGTCAAATGTATACCACCAAAACCCCAATATCATTAATCAGTTTAATTCAAGCGCCGAAATATGTAGCAATTAAGATAAAATTAATAGAATTTGTGTCAGATATAAATAAATTAGCGACATTAGCATCATTGGCATCGGGTAACAAAAATTGTAAATTGCTAAAATGTGTGAGAATTAACACTATTTTTTATCAATCTTTATTGCCACCCACTAAAGATTTATGGACTATACATAAGGTTGCATATTATCTACAAAATTATAATTTGTTAGAACTTTAACACAGAGTCTATTAACGGTTGCATTCTTTTACTTGAAAGAAAGTAAACTTTTTTTTAAATTAAGTACAATAAATACTTCAAATAAAAATGATACAAAGAATCCATATGGTTTTGGTCAATTAGTCACAAAGAAAATTATCAAACATAGTCTGATAAACACATTACCCTCCCTTACGTCGCGCAGTCTGGTAAAAACTGGTAAACTTATTGAGGTCTAAATGAGGCTACTTATAACCGCGAAAGTGTAAAAATACGCTGGCTAATTATAGAACCGTTACCTACTTATTAACATGCAAAGTTCCATTTTATGTTTCAATAATTTAAAACATTATTTTATTATTACGGATCTAGATTCCAAACGAGAAATCGGCAAGCTCAATATTAATATATTATTCTACATGATATTTAGGTAAATAGCTAAAATTAAGCAATAAATTCTTCTTTAATAAAGTTATTAACGTGAAATTTATTCGTTACGAGAGATAAGCTGTATTAGTTTATAGCATTTTTATAAACATTTTATGGAATTAATTGGTTACTGACTTTTTAATATTGTATCTATAGAGAATTCAATATTAAAAATTAATGAACATCACAAGGGCAAAAATCGGATAAAAACTTATTTTTATAGGTCATCACAACTTTCATTTCACAATAGTAATTGCATTCCAGACTGACTCTAAACGAGATCTGTATTCCACTTACCTATTTTTCTCTTTGCGCGAAAAAAAAACTAAATTAATATAATAATACTATCTTTATGTCCACTTTTGTAGCAACCTGTAGAATGTAGCTGCGTTACCTGGCTTGGTAAGTCATTTGAAACTTGTTTTAAAGCTTTTCTAAGTAGTGTAAGCAACTTTTAAGCACAACTTGATTACTTTGAAAAATCTCGAAGTTGGCATATATGTCTAATTGCTGCTACCTAATTCTTATACTTTATTGAGTTGATAGGTATTGCCTTTTGTAACTAGAAAAGGATTTCGTCTCCAGAAATACATTGGATCACAGGTGCATTCATAAAATTCAACCATCCAACTGCCCTTAGTAGCGTCCTTTAGTTTTATGTAGACTATATAAGTATCAAGCATCTTTTCAAAAAGCGAATCCAATTCTAAATCGACCGACCCAATCCGTTCCATGATTCCGTCATTGTCGATGCTAATCGCCACTAAATCCTCACAGATTATATTGTTAGTTTATTTTACAAGTACAATGATTATCCGAACGCAATTCTGGTTCACATCGAAATTGATTAATTTTACAACTATTTTATAAGCTTCAACCTCGTTAAAAATGGGAAGCTATAATTTGGTGTAGTCGTTTCGGACTTGCTAGCTTTAATTTCAGTTATTTGAGAGATTTATGAGGCTACACCGTTTGTCAGAGAACCGTTGTGGCGTAGAATAGAGGTCACATACCTTCGGTATGTGAAACGCAATTCAGACAGATGGTGTGACGGAACCAAGTATCTACCTATCAGTATGTTTCAAACGTTAATCAATAGAAAAATAAGCGAAAGTGAAGAATTTATTATGATATCTGATTGGAATTTTAAGCAAAACAGAGTAAGGAAGCAGAATATTTTAAACTGGTATGGTACGAGAAATGCAATTTTGAAGATAATTACTTATTGTAGGTAGTTCCCTAGTACGTTTCAACAAGTGGGAATCTAATAAACGGAAGTTTACGCCACAATTCACACTTCCTTCGTAATTCCTAAAACACCAGAAGCCTGTTTCCATAGTCTTTGTTAGTACCTGATGTGGGTGTGACATCTATGGTGGTACTCGACTGTCAAGAATCAAGTTAGGCCCTTTCAAGTCTTTACAGCGTGTTGTCATTCGTAATAGCTTGTTTATTGCCAGTTTATGTCTGTGCTTCCGTTATCAAACCATTTGTAAGTATCCGGCACGCTTTACAGCCACATTAAACACGTAAACAGGTAGCTATCGCCGCTGTTCTATGAACATTAGTAAACGTCTCAAGTTATAAATTCATTATTAATTTAACAACGTCTAAACTGGATCAATTAATAACTGTAAGTGGTAGGTGATAAAACCATTTTATCGTCCAATTACACAACAAATCTCTTTGCGATAAAACGTCATGAGCTATCATAAATTAAGCCAGCTTCACTCAAAGATTTTTGTTATTTCCTAATTGTGTTTGTAAACATTTTAAATTAGCTTGAAATTCTTACACGTAATTAAACAAACTTCGTCTGTCCGTGGGACATTCTCACTTTTTGTGAAGCTACTTAATTAACACGGACAGTGTCACTTACGGGGCGATTTACCGCGAAAAAAAGAGCGCGCAAAAGCCGCCATTTTGTTAGTGATGCGAGGCAAAGGCGATACGCAGTATGAAATGCCAATAAGGTTCTCATACGAGTCATACGTGATAAAAATGATATACGATAGAGGTGTTGACATGTTCGTGCGATGTGGAGGTATTTTTTATGATTTATCGCAGAGAACGAGTCAATCATTAGTTTATGAAAAATTCATCCGTGAATAAACGGAATTCAAAAAACTTCTGTTGATCGCAAGATGTTTAGACACCACATGTCAAGTAAGTACTTACATAATACACGAAAGGATTTAAAGAGTAGGCACTCGTAATTTAACCAATAAAATACTGAAATATTTAAACGACACTTTATTTTAAGGAAAATTAATAGGTGGAACTCATAAGCGCATTGTTACGAAATAAAGAGTTTTAGCAATAGATAATGTGAGGAAGGTAGATGATACTCGACCAGTCTCCTAGTAACTTAAAACTTTAAACAAAAAAACTTGGTACAAAATTGCCTAAATAATACAATATGACGCGCAGGATGTAGGGCACGTTTCATTCGTTGCAGATTTCTTCTTACTTAAACAGAGCCAAATGTCCGCAGTGAAATACAACCACAGCAGCCGCAGCAACAATACCTATAAATCGAAAGTCAAGACATCGACTATTTATCGACATTTTCACATCACCAGCTAGAGTTGTATCGCTGGCACGACGCCTCGGGCCGAGAATCGTTTGCGTAACAATCGTCCCTTGTCGGGGCATTCCACCGCGCACGACTCCCAGCCATTCTGTCGTGTCCATTCGGCGCCCTACAACCACGTTCCAAGACAATTGCTTCCAGGAAACTGCAATGCATTATAACCACTGAGGCAAAGGTCACCAAGGTACAAAATCCCCTGTGCAACCTTCATTATTCCTCGGTCTGGAGTTGTAGTCTGCAGTCACAGTTCAAAAGCGGCGATCGTAAGAATAGACGGTATTGCAAAAACAAAATACGTTTTCTGAAATGTAAAAGTCTTAAAAGATGGAGGCAAGGAAATAACCACGGAATAATACCTTAAAATACACATTTACACAGAACTAAAACATTACTGTAAAAGTCTTAAAAGCTGGAGGAAAGGAAATAATCACTGAATAATACCTACGTACAAGTATATCCTTAGGCCGACTCGATCCATGAGGTGTTCCAACATTAAAATAAATTAAGACAATACATTATACGAGTTACTATGCTTGTGAGTTTATTTTCGAAATAGAAGCAAATACACTCATACGAGCATGATTTTCCAAAATGTCTGTTCATACTGCAAATCAAGATGTCCACTTTGATTCTGTTTTTTTATATTCCTTTTCAATATTTTTTCCTTCTAAGTTGTCATGTTGATCATCAGTTTCCTCTTTCGTTGTACTTTTTATCTTTGTTCTGTCTTCATGGGACCAACATCGATATCGCGAATAAAAGTCAGCTACCTATCGCATACCTATAAAACTTCATCACCTTCTTGACTGTAATGTATAAGACAGCAAACACTTCTGATTCACGCTATAATATTTCCATCGTTTCATGTTTACGACAGCATTTTCCACAGCAATATTCTTTTTCCACCACCGCACATTTCTTAGCAAATGTGTTGTATGATTGTCCCCATCTAACGGTGTTTGATGACTGCGCGCATCTCCGACACTTCATGATTGCCTGGTCATTACCATGCGGGCGACGATGAGTTGCGGGAAAAACGTGGTTGGTATGTAAATATCTATGTGAAGTTTTTGATGGGAAACTGTTAATTGATTCAGTTACGTGGTTGTTACGGATTCGTTAAGTGGGAACATGTTAGAGCCATCGAGTAATAGTTTTAATTGGGTACCTTGCAACAGCAACATCACCTGCCTGCAAGGTTCATCGAACGTAATGATGATGATGTCAGATAATTGTGATACAAAGATATGCTACATTCATCCTTTCGCCCGTAAGAAGTCCTCTCTGTAGTTCCGCAAGCATGCGACGTCAACCAATTCCTTTTCTATCAAGATAAAGGTTATAAATGCGTTAATGTCTAGTCTATTTTAATCTCGTTTATTCTATTCTTATATTATTCCTTTTTCTGTTGAGATCCCTAGCCAGTAGCCTCTTCCTGTATGCTTTTAATTGCCCAAAGGTATGCAGCCTTCGATAGTAAAAACATTATTACTCATTACTCTCGATTGGTTTCAGACAACACAGCTACCGCACTAGTTATTATTTTGTAGCTTTGAATAAGGGACAAATCCATAAAGCAGGTACTCTATTACTATCAACTGAAACAACACTCAAATTTAGACTGGGCTATTGCTTATCATCTAATTTCTAAACATCTTTTCCTCAAGCAGTTCATCCTCTTTTACTTATATTTACGATTATTATCACTTTATCTTTTGACACAAGAAACATGTCACTATCCAGATTAACTCAGCTATGTATTATTGCTAACATACCTATAATATTATCTAAAGGAAAATTGCGGGCCCACGGACATGGACAATAACTAAAGCAATCAAAACCGCCGTAAAATCACGACATTACTAAGAAAGGAGCGCACGGCACTAAATCGAGTGTCAGATATGGGCGACAACGGCGTGGGCAGCTATAGTATTTCAATTTCGAATCGGTATTGTTCCTTACTGAAACCTTGCATCGTCCTTTCTCTGTCCACTTTTACAATGCGAACGGTCAAAGCATGGAACTTTCTGCGTCTGTGTTCTCTGCCACCTATGACCCGTCAGTTTTCATAGCAATAGTGAATATGCATCTTCTGGCTACGCTTTTACCATGGTAGACGTCGACATCCATTGCTTTAAAGAGAATCACTTCTAGAACGTCAAAGGATCGTAATTATAGCCTATAATCTTCCTAGCTTATAGCATGCGGGCACGCCGCAATCGCGGCGGTAAGACCCCTCTTTGAGGAGTGGCTGGATAGGCGTCATGGCGTCCTGACCTACCGCATGACGCAGGTCCTCACCGGACACGGAAGTTTCGGGAGGTTCCTGTGTCTGATAAGGAGGGAAGAAACGCCTGGGTGTCACCACTGCGAGGATCGTCCGGAGGACACGGTGGAGCATACGGTGCAGGACTGCCCCGCTTGGGCAGAGCACCGCCGTGTCCTCACGACGGCGATAGGCGGAGACCTCTCGCGCCCGGCATTGGTCGAGGCCATGCTGCGGGGCGAGATGGAGTGGGAAGCGGTCGCCTCCTTCTGCGAAGCAGTCATGCTCGCGAAGGAGGAGGCGGGCCGCGTGAGGGAGAGGACAGCGTCCTCCCTCCACCCCAGCCGCAGTGGTAGACGCCCACGGCGACGGACGTCGCAAGACGATCTCCGGCCACCGTAGGCGCGGGCATGCGGGCAGCGAGTAATGGGCGACTCGCTGTCCGACCATGGACCATGCCCGGGTCGACGGCGCGTTGTGTTCCACGCGCGCCTCAAGGAGTGTCAGCATAGTGACGGGGCCTGTAGAGGGCCAAAGCCTGCCGGGGTCGCGGGACTCACAGATTACCGTGACCCCGGTACGTAAAGGGCTACTGAAGGACACCGTGGATTTTAGTCAGTACAAGTCTGACAGTCCCTCCCGCCCTGCCCTGGGTGGGAGGACTCATTTGATGATTTTACCACGATAAAAAAAAAAAAAAAAAAAAAGCTTATAGCATGAATTACAAAATTCCTGTTGTTAATTAACTCTTTATGCAGCCCACCAGAATTCCGAGCTTAGTCATGATTTCTTGTCGAAAACCTTACGTTTCCGAAATACACACTACATTGAGATTATCTTCTTACCTATACTTAGCTTATTTGTAAATCTTGGAATTCTGGAAAGCCAAGTCCTGATAAGTCTTTACATAGTTTTTCCTTACGGACGTTTGATACTTTCTGATGAACACCAAGACCGCCAACTGCACTACCGAACCGCAAACGCATAAAAAAAACCGGTCTTTAATAACTCCTTGAATTAATAATCCATTAAAAACTTTACGTTACGCAATTTATTCAAACCCGTTATTAGCGCTGACAACGTAATCCTTCTCCCACAACTTGTTCAGTTTCAATAATTACTAATGAAAATGGCCGCGCTGACATTTTTATACACAAGGAGTTGATTAAAATCGCGGATGGTACACGTCCTGCCCATCTTATAAGTAAAGCATCATAAAAAGGCATTCTCGTAGTGGGTAGTTACATGGTTGATACTACACTCATTAAGAGCCCCTATTCATAGATTTCTTTGCCTTTCTAGATAGTTCGCACGCGGAAGCTTGACAGTAAGAATTTTATCTTATTAGGTCCGTGCTCCCAGCAGGTGTAATAAACTACTGCCAAAGAAAGATGATCGGGCGCCAACGCAGCAAACTATGTTCCTTAAATCTTATGTTAATGTAAATACCGTGTGCATTAGCACGTACCTATACTGATCACTTTTATATGTAGGGGAACAATGTATAAGACGGGGACGCGAGGTTTTATGGGAAATCATACATTTAAAGCAAACTTAACACAATACTAACGTAGCGCCAACAGGACGCCATTTGTTCATGGTTGCTTGCAAATGACGTCCTGATGCCACTTGCGCTACGTTAGTGTTGTGTTAAGTATACCTAAAGAGTGTTTGTCGCCATTATACCTGGCGTCCCCGTCTTATACACTGTTCCCATATTCTAAGATGGTTCATGGTTTTAATAGAATTTAGAGACCACTACCGATCGATGAACGCCGAGACATCGATAACTATAAAACTGGCCGACTCGTCGGTTGCAAAACGGTTGACTTGTCGGCTTTACCGACAAGCTGGAATATTTGTATTAGATACTTCATACATAGAATGATGATAACTTAACTATGCTACAGACACCCATGTTTACGCACATTAAAAATAAAAACTTGTTGCATCTAATCAAGGAGTACCTCCGTCTTAAACGACAACATTCATACTTCGATCCAGGAGTCCATGTAGACTGCGTCTTAAAAAACATGGCGTCAACCGGTCCACAAGCACGTTGAATTGCGCCAGATGAAGCCGCTTCACAGAATTCATTATCAATACTTGCAGTTACTGGAACACTAGGCGGGAAAGTGTCTGACTATGTTTTGATAATGAAGCTTCGTTGTTATTATTACATTTTGAAAGAGTTACTTAATTACATGCCTGTCTGCATCGGATCTGCGAGATAGATTGCTAGATGGCAGACGAACACAATAGGACGATATTATATCGTCTATCACTGTAATCATTACACCCCGGAATCACCCATTACACACCTACCTTTTCTTCTGCCACACTTTCCAATTCATTTTCCTCCAGTGTTCGGTTTTTCCCCACTGCTCAACTGAACTTACGTTGGTACTTACTTACATTTTGTACGGTGGGCTAGATATCAATTGGTTACCCCAGTAATGAACGTAGATGCTTCCAAGAGGGGTGACCACATCGTGACGCGGACTCTACCAATTTGACTATTGAACGAACACTACGCAAAATCAGCAGTGCTATTATCTATAAACACAGCCTGGTAAAGTGCGAGGCAGTACTTATGCTACGCTGGAACTAAAGTTTGCTATTCACTATGCGACTGACAGCGACAGTAGCCCTCACCACTCGCTCTGCACGATCCTCAGACGACATCAAAGCCGTCTCGTCGTAGAGCACATCGCTTAAGCCTTTGTCAAACAGACTGGCGTGGCGAATGCGAAGCGTGACGTTTTTATTTGTAATGTATGGAATTGTTTGAATCCAGTCACATAGAAAGCGAAAGCGATCCGATAGCGTGACAGAACTATCGGACTGACATCTCGCTTCGGTTCGGTATCGCTTCGGAAACGCTTCGCTTTCGCCTGTCTGTTTGACAAAGGCATTAGAGTCCAGCGATGAGATTTCTTATAGAGAATAGCTATCCATTCTAGGACAGATCGTGCCAATATCTTGGACTATCACAAAAGCTCTGACAGCAGTAACCTCATTTAATCAAACAGGTGCTGAGCTCGTTTTTGTTCAATTCTAAACCTTAAATACCAGTATATAAAGCTAATTGTCATGAAATTGTACAATTTATTTTTGTAATTCAGTCCTTAGAAACACAAGGCGAATAGTAAGTTTAGAACGATTTAGTACCCAATTACGTCGGTCGCAAATCTTGTGAGTGGACAGCATAAATATTAAATTAAATGGACTAAAGAGGTTTCAATCGTATTTTGTTTGTAACACGGATCATTAAAAAGATATTCGTAATTATTTAAAATGGGGCAATAAAAAATCTCTGATGGAGTCTACCCCCTACGACGCCAACGGTTGTCTATGAAGCTACATCAAAATGGTGAATAATTGTGATTGTGTTTAAATTAATACTCATGAGAAGTTGTTTTAAATGTTATTTATTGCCCGTTCGGACTTTATGTAATAAGTCTATGTCCGTCCCCCCGGATCCCTTCGTTCTCTGTACCAAAATGCATCAAAATCGGTACAGGGACAGGCTTTAAACCTTTTTTTTTAACGTGGCCTCTCGAAACGCAACAACTCTAGAAGGTTGATGCTACTTAATCGGACAATCCTGTGGTGGCCAAAAATTACTTTAAGGCCCCCGGCCAGGGCTTACAAACTAAGGTTCAATTAAATGAACGTCACTAAGGGCACCCATTTTGGGTTTCGGGCCTAGGCTTAGTGCGTCATTTAGAGGGGGGTAGCAAGGGTCAGGCTGGGTCGAATTATTATTAAGGGATTTTAAAGCCTCTTGCTTAGCCTCGCGGACTGGCTCATCGAGCAACGGTCGGGCTTTTAAGCAAAGTCATTATCGTATTTATACTAGCTGCTCCCCCTGGTTTTACCCCCGCTGCTCTGCTCCTATTAGTCGTAGTGTTTTATTTTTGTTGTTTTCAATTCAAACCAGTAGTTCCTGAGATGAGCGCGTTCAATCAAACACAGAACCAAACTTCAGGTTTATAATATTACTAACAGATGTAAATTAGTTCGCATTAGAATACTTTTAGGACAAAAATCCTAGTATTTTTTAGTTGAAAAAGCAAATCTTATTTAATTTAAGTACCAGTATCCATTAAATGCGTTGGCGCCACTGATATAGCGATTACTTAGTTAATTGCTTGATTTCATAAGTTGATTTGACGCAGACGGTGGTTTAGTTGTGTCAAAGTTGTGAAACTTTATGTAATAGGTAACTTATTACGAATAACTAATCTTAGTTTTTATTAAATTTTAGTTTTTATGTAGTCACTAGCTTTTGCCCGCGGCTTCGCTCGCGTAGAATTTGGTCTGCCTCGTTAAGTTACGTGACATTTTTTTAAATACTTATATTTTTTTAATGTAACTTCACATCGTACATCCTCGATTTCTAACTTCAAAATTAGTTTCCATACAATCTTTGAACACCTTTACCTAATATTTAGAGGGAATCTCTTAAGGGTGGAATTATCTGAATTCCTTTCTAAGGGGTCGCGGGACTTACGAATTACCGTGACCCCGGTACGTAAAGGGCTATTGAAGGACACCGTAGATTTTAGTCAGTCAAGTCTGACAGTCCTTCCCGCCCTACCCTGGGTGGGAGGACTCATTTGATGATTTTACCACCATAAAAAAATAATAATAATAGAACTCTGCAAATTTCAAAATTCTACCAGTGGTTTCTTCATCAATCTTTACCTGTATGATGTGTTTATAAAAAGTAGCCCTATGTCCTTCCCCGGGCTTGAGATTATCCTATCCAGCACAAACGGATTACTAAACACTGACTAATAAACAGGTCGGACCAATGTTACTTGCATTTAATCACTACATAGTATAAAACAAAGTAGCTTTCTTTGTCCCTATGTATGCTTAAATTTTTAAAACTACGCTCGGCGATGAGGCGATTGCGAGCAATAGCGAATTGCTTGGATTGCATTGTTCGCCGCGACGCCGTTTCGCGCTCCGCCCGTGCTGCCGCCGCCGTTAGGCGCTCCGTTCAAGTCAATCATATTATCGTGATAACTTTTTAACTGTTCGGCCAAATTACTTAGTGTGAAAGACAAAGTTTATCTAAATTAAATACTTCATGCGAGAAATGTATTCATTTTGATAAGAGTTTGATAATTATAAACTAACAACGCCATCTTTCAAGCATAGTGACAACTCGGATTATATATCTATACTGCGTTCGGGCATTTTCTTTGTACTAAAAGTTTTGTTATATTGATATTATTTTTTTCATACCTTTTTACTATTTGTTTACATTTTTTCCGATGAATAAAAACAATAACATGAACCGAACTCGTGTAACGATCGACATCGGATTGCGATCACCGCCATCTATCGAGCATAAGGACCACTCGACATATAGTACTAATAGAATTATCTATACTCCGTTCATCATGTGCCTAGCCTTTTTCCCAACTATATTGGGGTCGGCTTCCAGTCAAACCAGATGCAGCTGGATATCAGTATTTTACATGGAGCGACTTCCTGTCGGACCTCCACAACCCAGTAACTGGGTAATACGATACCCCGTTGTAAGACAGTCAGACTTTAGAGCTTCTGACAGTAACGACTGTCAAAGATCTTCAAATGACAGCCGGGACCTTTACGTGCTTTACGTGCTTTTTACCCATCCACAGACCAACCTCGGCAAGCGCGGCTTAACCCGTAAAAATATATATAATAAAAAACTTTTTCAAAAAAAAAATGTAACCGCCTTTAAAAAGAACCACAAAAAAGGGTAAAATAATCTACAAAATAACTTTTATTTCGGAAGTCGATGGCTTTGTTGTTCTCAAAAACTACTGAACCGATTTTGATGAAACTTGCAGTATTCCCTAACAGATAGATACCTGGCACAAAAAAAAAAAGAATTATTTAAATCGGACGTGAAGTTTCGGAGATATGCGACAATGAATCAGTCGATGCCTACTCCTTACTGTTAAGGAGTTGTACCTTCCATCATCAGCTCAGCTACATAAGATGATGATTACCAAACGCAAGTACTTAAATTACTTCATAAGATTTACGAAAAACGACGCGTGGGCCTATAAAATTTGAGGGTTGCCCTCGATTTCTCCAAGATCCAATCATCAGATCCTGATTTGGTGACAATGGGACCACACGGGAAGCACCAGCTTTCAAACAAAAAAAGAATCATGAAAATCGGTTCACCCAGTCGGTCGTAATGCGGTAACAAACATACCACCTTTTACCACATAACACCTTTTTTTAAAGTCGGTTAAAAACTATCCTATGTCCTTTCTCAAGTTCCAAACTATGTCTGTACCAATTTTCACACAAATCGGTTCAGTAGTTTAGGCGTGAAGAAAAGACAGACAGACAGACAGAGTTACTTTCGCATTTATAATATTAGTTAGGATTTTTGTATGTAAATTTTATTAAAAAGCAAGATTATTTTCTAATAAACATGAACAGAATTGCATTCGATAACTTTCACGAAAATCCACCGTCCCGAAGATGCGATGCTAAATAAACAATCTCAGTAGAAAAATTCACAAGTTGTGGTATTCTCTTGCATGACCA
The DNA here is from genome assembly GCA_943136025.2 of Agrotis puta. Taxonomy (NCBI): domain Eukaryota; kingdom Metazoa; phylum Arthropoda; class Insecta; order Lepidoptera; family Noctuidae; genus Agrotis; species Agrotis puta. The sequence continues at coordinate 16,339,326 of OW964184.2, read as the reverse complement.
CCACATTACATAGTATTTAAGGTGAATCTCTAATTGATCTCATACCCACTTTTAGGCTAGATGGCGACATAACTACTAACCTTCGAACATATTAAATTTTTACGCCTAAATTAAAATCTTTAATTGACGACTTTATTCTTCACGACAACCGGCTTGTTAACTGGTGATATGTAGTCTTACTATAGATGCCTGCCGGGGTCGCGGAACTGTCCAAATGGGAAACCATGAACCTGGAACGTCAAGAGCTATTGAAGGAACTCGGTGTATTTTAGTCAGTAAAAGGCTGATACTCCCTTCCGCTCCGGGAGGACTCGTTTGATGATTTTACCACCTAAAAAAAGACTAAGGTACTATTAGATAGGCACACCTCTGCCCCCTGGTCGCGGGACTGTACGAATTACCGTGACCCCGGAACGTAAAGGGCTATTGAAGGACACAGTGGATTTTAGTCAGTACGAGTCTGACAGTCCCTCCCGCTCTGCCCTGGGTGACACATTTGATAATGTTACCACAAAAAAAAAACACCTCTGCCCCATTAGGCTTCGTATAATGATGTGATGTTATGTTATTATTTCCGCATCAATGGCAATTTGATTCCGCGAACACATCGCATTACTTCCTGCAATGTTGCCAGTTTAACATATAAAAATAACGCACCTTGTCTATTGGAGCAGAAAATTATCGGGTTCCCATTATGGCGGCCAACCGTTGGCTCACTTCTTACTTATTAAAAATGTCGCAACTCGAGTTATGCGTTAATTAAAATTGCCCGGGCCAAGCTTCACTGGTATAATGGTCCTGGCTATATAAAAGTGATAATTTATAAGTCTGGTTTAGCTAATGCTTATGAATTATTAATTTTTGGTGCAAGTTTTCTGTGAAAATACTGTACTTAGGAAGATAGCAAAAATAAAGAAAAAAATATATATTCTGTTTTGTGTGACTGCATTTTATATTTGTTTGTAAAAATTATAGGTAAATGAGGACTGAGTTAGTAAAAACCTACTTACAACTAGTACGAATCTGCGAAAAAGCTTCGAAAAGCTCTTCGCACGTTCATAAATTGATGCGATCATTAAGTTTTATGTTGCATACATAAACGTAGTTCGATATCAACATGTACAGACAGCAAGACAGTTAAGTATGCAGACAGCAAGGTTTAAATGTTATTTTATGTGTCTGCATAGCAAACTCTTTAGCTGCGTGTAGTACAGCTAAAAAGTGCATACATACAACATATAGTATACAGTTTAAAACCTGATGCCTGCATATCTAACTCTTTTGCTGGCTGTACATACTTGTAAAAAAATATACTTTATTATGTAAGAGGTACTTTAGTATTTTAAACGAAAATTTCTCAAACATTCTTCTAAATTCTGAATGATCATAAAATGTTGCACCCCTTGTTACAGAATGGATGCACAGCGTTACAGCGTGCGGCTGCGGACGGCCACGTCGAGGTCGTACAACTGTTGCTGCAACACGGCGCCGATCCCAACAAGCAGGATAATGTGGTAAGCGGCTTTTCTTGCCCTTGAGAAATTTAGGAAAAATAAACTTATCACATTTAACTTATCAAATAATGAAGCGCAATTAATTAATTATCTGTTGTTTGTAGTCTCCTTTTCAATAAAAATCAATGATATATTTTTAACAAAAACACTATTATTGATTTCTAGAGCCATCCAGAAATAAATATCATTCTCGTATCTTAGAAAATTTCATATAAATTCTTAAAACAAGAGGGAAAAGAGACAACATTTTGTTTTTTTTTAACATTTTATTTACCGAGAATAATTATCGATTTGCAAACCCTACCAAAAGCCAACCATTTACTATTCCAGCACGGCAACACAGCGGCTCACGAGGCGGCGTGGAAGGGCTATTCGCGCTGCGTGGCGCTGCTTGCGCACGCTGGCGCCGAGCTGCGCGCGCGCAACGCTGCAGGGTTCGCAGCGCTGCACCTCGCGTGCCAGAATGGACACAACCAATCCTGCAGGGAGATACTGTTGGCGGGAGCGCCGCCAGATTTGCAGAACAATGTTAGTAGAATATTATATTGATATCCTTAAATGGAATTTTAAAAGGTATCTTATCACAAATTTATGGGGGTCAGGTAGTATACTCGACGTAGACTGGAAAACAGCACTAACATTGTTGAGATAAAAAAGATAGATGATAACGAATCAAAATCGAATTAAAATTGTATATCCTGATTTCCAGACAACGTTAGAATTCTAGGTAACTCAATAAAACTTTCATAATTTCTTTGTCAATTTTCAGTATGGTGACACGTCTCTCCACACGGCAGCGCGGTACGGGCATGCCGGCGTCACTCGCATCCTCATCTCCGCTCAGTGCAGGGTCTCCGAACAGAACAAGAACGGGGACACAGCACTTCACATCGCCGCAGCCATGGGCCGACGGAAACTAACGAGGATACTACTAGAGGCTGGCTGCGACAAGTCCATACGTAACCACCAAGGAGAGACAGCAAGGGACATAGCCACGAGGAAAGGGCTGGAAGAAATCATCAGCATACTCAACACCCCAGTAGCCAAACAAGCCAAGAAGAAACACAGAGATAAGAGCAAAGAAAGAACGCTAGACGAACCGGACGCAGGCAAAAAGAAAGAAAAGGAAAAAGATAAGGAAAAGAACAAGGACAAAAAGAAGAAGAACGTGCATTTCGAGAATCCTCCACAAGTGCAGTGGTCCCCCTACGGCTGTCATTATTACCCCGACCCAAAATTCTTTCCCAAACCAAAACTAAGCTCGTTACCCACCGAACCGTTAAGAAAAGGCGAGCAGTACTATTTAGATTTGGCTGGGAACATTAAAAAAGGCCCGATAGGAGCCGGGTACACATGCTATTGTGCACCATTCTTCAAACACATGGAAGATAAACTGAATGAAGACAAAAAGGACCTGAAAAAGCATATAGACAGGGCTCACGACAGGCTGGATCAAAAGGTAACAGATTTAGAAATGAAAACACAAGGCCAAATAACAGAATTGACGAGATTCGTAGCAGCTGAAAGAGCGATGTGCAAAGAGAGGCACAAACACTTGGAGCATTGGTTGACGAGAGGTATGATGTTCAGAGCATCAGAAAGAGTGAAGAAATTAGACTTCAGTCCTAAGGGCTCTTTAGATATACCTCCACTTAAGCGTACCAGGAGCTTAGAGTTACTCGATGCAGATACAGAAGAGTGGAACAAAGTGCACAGGATAATAAAGAGCTTCAATAAAAATGCTGAACACTATGAGAGTAATGCCAAAGACTTAAACGATAGCAAGGCCACGTCTAAGAGCACAGAGATCTTGGACAGTAGAGAGCCACCCAGTCCTAGACGCAGGTATCTATTGAAGAATTCCAAGAGCAGTGATCACTTAGACGCTGGACCTAGCAGGCTTTCAATACCTCCCTATTCTAAGAATAACCAGGAAAGCCATCATCAGAATGTGACAGCAGAAATCCATGTAAAAGCGAATAAAATGTCAGTATCACAATCACCAATGTCCATGGAAGTAGAAAGTTATCACAATCAAAGGTATCGCTCTCCTAGTCGACATTCTGATGCCAAGTCACCGAGCAGTAGTCACAAACAACCCAGTGACTTAGAAGAAGAAGTTAGGAGCCCGAAAGACCAGAATGTGCCTTTATGGAAAAGTCAGGTGCTACAAAGAACAGCAGATGATATGAGAAAACGAGTAGCATTCGAGAAAGAAATGGCAGATGTTATGTCCAGAACCAATAAATCTTTAGACATATCACAAGATGGCTACGTGAAACTAAGAAAGCAAGGGAACTATCAGAACACAAATGAAGTTGAAAGAGAGCAAAGAAAATCTGTGCAAGAGTTAGTGGCACAAGTGGAACAACAAAGATGCGTATCACCAGGTCCAGAGCCCATAACTAGAAAAGTACAGCCCACCGAAAATATAGAAACTGTACCGTCAACAAGCCAACAGAACCCCGGTATTCTGAAAATGCCACAACAACCCCAAAGACCAGCTCCCGTCTTGAAGGAGAAACCACCGAAGAGCAAACGGTTCAGCTTACACAATCTTATACCGTTTCCTACAAGAAAAACCTTTCAGAACCCACCGAAAGAAAATGGCAACAACTCGGAAAGTAGTGATGAAGAAGACAATCCAATTAGAAGTTCCATGCAGCCAGGACCGATGAGAAACACCAACCTGTTGCAAACTCTACCGATGCCGAATTTTGAGACTGTGTCAAAATCTCCATCACCAGCTCCAATATCGACACAGAATCCGTATCCTCACGACTTGCGAGCCATGATACCCAAAGACGCTTACTTCCACGACATCTCCAACAGACAGATGCCATACATGGACAGCGGTCTACCAGCGCCTCAGTTTCCTTGTCCGCAGTACGACTACAACCAGTCAGGGTTGCCGAACCAAATACAACCGAGGAACAGGAACCCTTTGTACCACCATCAGACTGGAGTGTTCGACGCGATGATGCAGGATCATATAATGAGAGAGATGGAGCGTATTCCGCATTGTTACAGCGACCACTTGGATCAGAACACGGAGGTGGAAATCGCGAACCAGAATGACTTTCGGATGTGTTACGACCCGATGTACCCGAATTTTAGGGGGAACCCGCATGGAATGACCAGGAAGCCCAATCCTGACCACAGTCTGCTTCACAGTCGGCTGCAGTCTTTAGCGATAAACACCCATCTGACTGAAACTCAGAGTCAGACAGATAGGGAGTCGCATAATGATTCAGGTTACAGTACAAAGGTGTATGGAAGCTCTCAGGGACCGTCACCAAGCTTGTCAGGCCATGCGGAGGGCTCGGATAACTTGTCTGGGCAAAGAGTTAATATTGTGCCCAACGGGAAGATTATGGGGGGGCAGATTGGAACGTCCAGCTTAGTTTGAGCTGGAGAAGTTAATGAAGATGAAGAATTGGAAAGTTGAAACTTGCCTTTTACAATATTTATAATCAAACACCAGGAAATTATATCATTAGAAACGACAGCATCAAAAATAAAAGTTGAGATAACAATTTAAAAGCAATTTTTATAGAGTAAATGGCGTAAACAATTGTCAGCTGAAATGTATCAAAATACCTCTTACTTAATTGTAGTTTTTTGTAACAATCATAGTAGTTATACAGGAAAAAATTGTTGCTTCTATTGTTAGTTTAATGTGTTCAAAATTGTGTACCAAAATACCTGTTAAATAAATAAAAATTGCATCTTGTAGCCACAATTGTAATAACAAAATCACATAGTACGTTAACCGTGTTAATCTAAGTCACTTTTTTCACAAAAACACAAGCTGACGAATGTGCAAAGATTTAAATCTTTAGTTGGCCCTCACCATAGTCCGAGGGAAAAAGTAAGAAAAGTGAATTTAAGCTCATAAATATACAAATACAATAATTGTTATCATTTTCAATATTAATGAGCGAGACAATACTATTCAAATGATTATTATCTACGAGAAAGAAACGTGCTCTTCACATCTGTCCTCCACAGAAGTCGTTACTTGATGACGACGATCACTTTTCTCAGAGTGTCAAAAAGAAGATAAGGGGGTATCTAAGGGTTTAAATATTTGCAAAAATCTAACTGAAAAATAAAATTTGCAAAAAGTACAAATTTAATGTAGGGTTTAACGATGCCATGTATCACAGTAATTGTAATTAATATTAATTATAAATGTAAGTCTTGTTGTTTTTCTTTTAATTATAATTTGTAAAAATACTCATCTCACTATTGTTTGTGTTTCAGTCAGGTTTTTGTGGTAGATTTTTTATTGTTTATCAAGGGTGGAACATACTCGTAGTTATAATTTTTACTTTGACAGTTTGAAATAATAACTCTAATAATTATGATGCATATAAGACATGTTTAATTAAAAGTTAAGGAATTCGAAATGCAAAAGGGGTTCACACAATAAAGAATCTATTAATTGATTCTTTTAAATATTTAAATCTCAACTAGAAAGTATTAAATAAAATATTGACATATCCGACAATTACGTGTTGCACCGTGTTTGGTGTGCTGAATATGAAAATATGAAGAAAATGTACTTTTATACATACAATGTAAATGTAAATTAAGCATAATATTAAATTGAGCCTTATTTTATATAGAGATAAAGTCACAAATTGTTTAGTCTGTGTAATATAATCTATATTTATTGTGTTGCATATTGTACTTGATTGATGATTGATAACTTTGTACTGATTGATTGAATCTAATAAAATGCACTTTTGAAGTGACACTGAACTAAAATCTTGTGTTATTTGTAGGACGGGAAGTCGTGAAAAAGTCCCTGAGCACCAACCCACATTGGGTGAAATTTTAGAGACTGTCAGTCTCATTCCGAATAAAATCCACCCTGAACCTTCAATTGTCCTTAACGTACCAGAGCCGTAACTTTACAGGACCACTTTCGCGATCATATTAGTGTAATATTATGAATCATGGTTACAAATCGCAAAATGGTAACAAATTCACATATTAACTGCTTACAATTCATAACACGCAATTCGCAATTGACTAAATCAATCAAGACTGGCTTGTTATAAAATGCCTTATGTTATGATATTCACTTAGTATGTAGTGTCTGCATTTTTGTGGGTATAATTTGAACAGAAACAACCAAAAACGATCAATATCTAACTTTAATACTTATTAACAATTCGAATAAAAAATTTGATGAGTTCAAGCTGTTCACATCTAAATCAAACAGCCGCATGGTCGATCTTCAATGTTAAATCGCGTCCATCTATTACATTCCGAGTTTCCTCCATGTCTCGCGATACACGTTAAGCCATTGGCTCCAGCTGTCATTTGCAGTTCTTTGGAAGTCGTAATAGTTCATCAGTGGATGGAAAGTCTGACAACCAGTCTCGCTCCATGTTAATAACGGTATTCAGGTACACCATTTCGACTAGAAGTCGACCCCAACACAGTTGGGAAGTGGCTTAGCCTTTTCCATGGCTAACCAGCCTGTAATGTTGGCTCTGCTGGCGCACAGACCTATTTTCTGTGAGTAGGATTGGCCTGTAGTTCACGTGGATGGTAATGTCCCTTGCCTTCGACTTTTTGGTTATGGGCCATACTGGATTTCTTCCGATGTATCCCTTCATAATTTTGAAAGCAGTGGCGATGAATTTACAAAAAGTTATGGGCCTGGCTGTGTTCGAACCCACGACCTACAACACGTAAATCGAGGCCATTACCACAGGGCCATCACATCTTCATCACCTGATGAACACTAATTAACAGCTAACCTCACTCCCCACTGATTATCTCTGTAAAATTCAGACAAACTCGTGTGATAAAGTGGTACTCCCTTTAACGTCGCTGACCGAGCTCCCACAATTTTCACAGCTACATAATCACCCGGCTTTGCTTGCCTTCTCCCTCCATCTTCCGTCAAAATCTCCGTTTGTTCGAACACTACTCGCATATACAATTCGTTCCGTCCTAGAATGTTGCCAGACTTTTTAGCTGTCCCTTCAACTAGGACTAAGTGAGTGTTGCCAATTTCTGCATCGTTGAGTATTTGGCATTTTCGTCTGTACAGCTCCAGCATACGGTTGTGTCGTTCTTTCTTTATGTGGTCCGGTACATCGTCCTTGTAACGGCGGTAAGCTGTGGTTTTCTGAGGGAAATATTGGTGGGATAAATCATTTTAAATTATGCAAGTCTTCAAACTCGTTGGTTACTTAAAATATAGAAGATTAGAATTTGTTCGGTAAATGGTCTAACAAGAAAAGCAACTCGGTTATTAGGTACTCTAAACCCCGTTGGAAAACAACAAGTAGTTTATGTTAACCTCGAGTAAAATCTTTTTCACTAAACATAACGGGACCTCTCCTCTGATTTGTCCAAATAATAACCAAACATAGTGAAATGCTATCGATAAGTTATAATGATTATTTATATATGACGGCACGGTTGACGCAGCGGCTGAACCGGCGCTGCCGAACTACGTGGCGCAGGTACTATTTATTTATTTATTTATTTAAGGTACACCAACAGCAAAACATACAATAACAGTAATTGAAAACAAAAATATAAAACATGTGTGCTAGTATGTGAGCCTATGACAGGTATACGCAACATTTACTATAAAAGAGACAGCAAAATAATAATTTTACTATTCGCTAATATACTATTCGCGCACGGAACAAATAAATATTTGTATGACCTACAGATGGTTGTCCCGGGTCTACTACTACTTCTACTATGAATGTTTGTAAAGGCACCCATCAGGAAAAAAATCTAAGAGTGGGGAATTGTTTAAAAAACATTTTTCATGGACTACGAGATTTGGAGGTGGTGAGGATATATTCATTATTTCATTTCTGCCCCGCTAAACTCTATTTACTCAGCATGGGGTCGACAATAGCATTATGAACTATTTTGATCAAAACTTTGGTTACCTCTCTCATACTGTATGGGAACAAGAAGGCGATGTTATAGTCAACAATTTCCATGAGAGAGAGCGTCTCCTGAAACTCCTCCTCCGTCTCGCCGCAGAAGCCGCAGATCATGTCCGTTGATAAACCCACTGGAAAACAAATAATAATGATGATTAAATGTAACTCAAAAATTAGCAAGTTTAAGTTAATTTTTAAGCTTAAGTTTTAACAATTAAAGTTAAGTTTTTATAATCCACGGCCACAACGATTGTATTTTAATTTTGATACACCAATTTCAATTTAATAGTTGCTAAAGTTAACTCTCATTTATTAACTTCATAACCCTCAAATACATCTCTCTAATGTTGTTGGCAGTAGTAATGGCTTCAACAGCTGCTTAAAACACTCTGAACCTTATATTTATGTTAGTTATTAAAGTTGAATTTGTTCTGTTAGAGAGACAGTACCTTACCTCCAGGTATAGTCCTCTTGACTTCTTCAACGAGCTGTAAATAGGCCTCCCGGGTGTACCCACGACGCATGCGCTCTAGCACGGCACTGGAACCTGACTGTGCCGGCAGGTGCAGTAGCTTGCAGATGTTGGGACGCTCCGAGATTATTTGTAGTACCTGGACAGTAGAGGAAAAATCATGGCTTAATTTCGACAAGATTAAAGCCGCATTTTCACTATCCCGGAATATTTTTACCGTGATTCTTTTGCTCGACACGAGAATGTACGTGTCCCGTGGGATATCGCCCGATATCCACGGTATGCGATATCTACGGGGTCTTGACGCAATTCGACACGCACGGTGTTTTATAATCAAAGTGGTTATGAAAATTGATCTCCCTAGAGTTTCAAGAGTTTTCCAAAACATACAATCATGGTGGCTTATCTCCTTTTTTTTTATTTACGTGGTAAAGCCATCACATGTGTCCTCCCACCCAGGGCAGAGCGGGAGGGACTGTCAGACTCGTACTGACTAAAACCCACGGTGTCCTTCAATAGCCCTTTACGTACCGGGGTCACGGTAATTAGTGAGTCCCGCGACCGTGGCTTACCTCCTCAGGGAAATCTTTGGGATGAGCTGCAGTGAACCGTATTCTCATCTCTGGGTCAACAGCCGACACTTTCTCTAGAAGATCAGCAAATCTCATCCCTCCCTTTTTTGTTTTGTAGACTGTTTTGAATCCTGTGAAGAGAAAAGGAATGGGGTCATAGAGATTACTTTTAAGGTCTGTAAACAAGCATAGAAGTAAATGCAAGTAAGCAATGAAACAGAATCCACTACAAGGCAAATGTGCTGCTGGACGTTTATAAATATATTTTAATTTTGTTGTTACTGGTGACTTTTCTCATTTAATGATGATGGCCCAAATGGACCAGAGGTTAACACTTCACCTTTCATGTATGATGTTGTGAGTTTTAACCCAGGCAAGTACAATGTGTATTTTTAATGCATCTGTGTCCATTCTAAGTTTAGTATCTTGAAACCCTCACCTTTCGCCATATGAGTATCAACCTTCTCAGTGGCCTGCGAGACATCCCTATAACTGTTGACGTTCTGCCCCAACAGCGTGACCTCCTTCACACCCTGGTCGGCGAGCGCGCGGACCTCGTCCACGATGGAGGCCACCGGCCGCGAGCGCTCGCGACCTCGCGTGAACGGCACGATGCAATAAGTGCACATGTTGTCACAGCCACGCATAATTGAACTGGAGATTTGTAACAGAAATTAATAAAATGAAAATAAAGGACTTAAAAAAATAAAACTTTACATTTATTACTTAACTTTACATGTATTTCAAGTAAGCTATTTACAAGTAAATTAATGAATACCTTTGAATTTTCAAAGACAAAAAAATAATGAACACATCGTAACTGTGGAAGAACTGTAGACATTTACTTGCAGATCATACAAATATTTGTTCAATGCGGGTAACTAACATCCGGTGCAGCAGTCAGTCAAGGACTGCATCAACCACATGTCCATATGCAATTTAGATTACACTGTTGCTTATAAGGGATGCACTGTCACATTATACTAGTGGTCGCAATTTGAACAAACAAAAATGACTGATCACACTTACATGAAAGCTGACACACTGCCTTCATTCAGTCTCACGGGCACCACGTCAGCGTACGTCTCATCTAAGGACAGCAGCACGTTGACAGCTGGCTGGCCGTTCTCTGTGAGCGCTAGAAGACGCGGAAGATCCCTGTAACTGTCAGGACCTGCCACTGAAATTCAGAAGCTATTTACTACTTTAATCAAAGCTGATTCTGTATAGGGACAAATAGGAACAAAATCCTTCTAAATTATATAAGTGTGTTTTGCTTTCTCCCCAACAGAATTGCTGAACTGACTTTTGTGAATCAAAATCAAAGCATTTTTAAATTGTCAAAAGACTTAAATTAAAAGTGTAATTTAAAATAATAGTGGGGCAACAGTCCCAGTCACAAGACATAATAACTGTGAAAGTACTGTAGAATTTTAATTAGATATGGAGATTTGGACTAAACTAGACGCAATTTCTTTAAAATATGAAAGGTGGAAGAGTGAAGTAACCGCCAAAAGCTAGTACTCATATAACAAACAATTATTCGAGACAAACGATCATATAACTTCATGTTAAAACAAATAACTTCAAACATTGGAGAAATGTTTTTCAAGCAGTTTTGATAAAATTACTCACCAACATCTACAGCTTTCTCTTTTTCTATTAGTTTCTCCTTCAATCTCTCTGCCATACAACCCAGAATGCCGATCTTCACAGAGCGATCCTTGGCACGCCTTTTGTAGCCTCTAAGATGGTCCAACCGATGCCAGATCTTAGTTTCTGCACCTTCCCGAATTGCACAAGTCATGACCAGGAATATATCGGCTTCCTCTTCAACCGACGTCTTCTCAAAACCCTCTTTTTTCAAAATAGACCAAACAATGTCGGTGTCATTTAAATTCATTTGGCAACCATAAACATCAAAGAAAACTTTCCTTTTAGTCTTGATTTTATCATTTACCAGCAAATAAGGTATGTAAGGACGATCTGTGAGAACAGGTTCAGAACTTTCAGTTATAAAATCCTTTAAACTCGGTCCCCGTTTTATTTTATCTTTGATTGAAGTTACTCGACGTGTATCCGAATAACATCGGCAAGAACTTGCTGAAGTATTATTTACAAGCTTTGATAAACGTTTTATGCGTCTAATGAACATCATTATGATGTTTTTATTATATGAAACTAATAACAAATGGTTGTATTGATAGAAATAAACATTACAAAATCACATAACCTTAAAACTGCAACCCTCGAGCTGTCAGCGTCACTGTCAGGCTGTCAGCTGATACGATTTGACTAAATTAGGAAGCTTATTTTAAAACTGGAACAGAAAGAAAATTGTACAGAAAACTATTCAAAGAAACACCTTTCATATTTGGTCGTATCATCTTTGTTAACACTTACAGAATTGATAGCAACAACAAAACGTGAACTGTTCTAAGCACGCGACTTATAAATAAAACTACACAAAATACGACAAATTCTATCTAATTTTCAAGTAAATTGTTAGTATTAGTTCTTTATATAATATTCTGCTAACTAGTAGATCTTTTATTTATTGTTTTGTCAGGTTAATAACAAAACGTTTTATTCAATACCAAGAAAAAAGCATTTTTGGGAAAATGGCCGTCAATGGCCGTCTATCTGTCGTGGTAATTTCTCTGATGAAAAAATAACAATTTTGTGTTATTCTTGAAAGATTTTAATGTAAAAAAAGCATTAAAACACAATTACAATGAGTGGGCGTTATCGGGATTACGACAAAGGTATTAGAATGTCATGGAATGAATTTATATTCTATAGAATCTAGGTGATTGATTGCCCCTTTGAGCAAAACTCTCACTTCAGTCTTATGTAGTTTACTCAGATAAGTATTTTTATTTATCTTTGCCAGTGTTTTCGCATTGGCAGGGTCGTCTCGATCCACGCGCGATGATTCTAGGCCGTACAAGGAAAGGCGCGAAGGCCGGGAAAGGGTTGAGAGGAGGCGCTCGAGGTCCCGCTCTCCTCGACGGTGGTCACCACCAGCTCGCAGCAGCTCGGAGCGTGACTACTCCTCCTCCAGTAGATCCTCGAAGAGCAGAGAACGAGACAGGAGGGAATATGAAGGTAGGAATATTACGAATTAATGTAAACAGCATTCACCAGCATTAGTAAATAATGATGACCTCAGTAATTGCGCAACAGTAAAACAACATGTTGTTTACAAATTTTCCATGATGAATTAACTTCTCATAAATGTGTATGTATTTGGTTATACTTATAGCGACAAATACATGAAAACCTAATAGGCTAAATGATCTGGGGGCACGGCAGTGCCCCAGCCAAGTCTCGAGCAAAACGGGCACGGCCGTACCATCTTTTCTCGATGCGATTCGCGGCTGTTTCGCCCCCCCTATATCTTCGACGTGGACAAAGCTAGGAGTTTAGGTTTTCGGTGAATAATAGTAGGCATTAGAACAAGCTTAAGTTCGAAATTACATGCCAATTGAATTAATAGTTTAGGAGTTACGGTCGATCAAAGTTACACCATTTTGTCACTCACTCACTGACTCACTGACTCACTGACCGATCATCAAAAATCTAAGGTACTTCTAGCAGACTTAGAAACTTCAAATTTTGCACCAAGATAGGTCATTAGCCACATATAAAGGAAAAATTATAAAAACATTAAAAAATAATATACCATAGAAAACAATTTTATATTTGCGGTTTGGCAAGAACATTATGTATGGATTTTGACTGCATTGTTAACTTTGTTCGTTGTTTAAGTATTCAATTGGATGAATAAATACATGGAATAGAAAAGAATAATAAAAATGTAATACATAGACTATAATTAATTGATACATAAAGTTCATAATTCATTAAATTAATAAAGCTAAAACTCCATTGTATTGCGATAAATTTCGATTGTATGCGCGCTCGATAGATGGCGTTGTACCTGTCTGAATCGCGCTATGGTTTCGTTACCGAGCGCAGTATAAGTAGTACTTTAAAATAATTCGATAATTTTCATTTGATAACGCCACCTACCTATGAAAAACCATTTCGAAACTAAAAAAATATTGTAGCTATATTCGGAGAACTTAAGTTAGCCGGATTAGATAGTAGATTTATTATTGTTACTGAAACAGTTATTTAGGCGAATAGTTTATTAATATAACATAGACATAGGTAGTTACAATATCTAGTTGTTTACGTGTTATTTAGTTTAGTTATATTTATTTTGTAAGTTAGTAGATTTATGTTTATTTAGCTCGTTGAAAAGAAACAAAAGAGATAGAGAATGGGTTCTAAGCAAAGCAGTAGCTGAAGTCCAAGAAATTATGAGGTCACCTAAAAAAAAAGAAAGAAATACACTTACAAAAAATAAATGAGATCCCACCAAAAACATTAAAATAATGTAAAAAAATGCCAAGTCTCTCGATGCAGTCTTTCCATCGTAAAAAGTTTTGAGATCTCATAGAAGCCAAGTCCTATTCAAATTATTTTGTAGTTATAAATCAACATTTAGTAATTGTATCAATAGTTTTCTTTATATTATAATTATAGTGACTTGGCAATGAGCACAAGAAGAAACAAAACGGCATATTTGGAGTTGAAAGTCACACACCGCATGCGTAAACATTAATATCACAAAATTAATTTTCTTTTGGTTTATCCGTGTCGTCCCAACCGAATTTCGGCAACGGCAGTCAGTCTCATCCAAGACTAGTAAACTGCGCAGGATATAAATTATAATGCACAATTGCACAAGTGTGTACGCAAACACTAGTGTTAGTGTACTCTCGGTTCATTTACTTTCATAAAGCGATGGCCCGTAAGGTACTTATTTTTTATTATTGCATTGGAGCATGTAGTCGGTAGTGATCTGATCACAGGTCTCGTCAGTAACATTTGCACATAATTCCAGGCAGCAAGCAGCTTTTAATTGGTGCTCATTGCCAAGTCACTATAATTATAATATAAAGAAAACTATTGATACAATTACTAAATGTTGATTTATAACTACAAAATAATTTGAATAGGACTTGGCTTCTATGAGATCTCAAAACTTTTTACGATGGAAAGACTGCATCGAGAGACTTGGCATTTTTTTACATTATTTTAATGTTTTTGGTGGTTAAAATTTCAGATAGGAGTAATAAAAACGCATCAGAATGGGATGAACCTGAAGATGTACCAGCACCGCCTCCACCTCCTCGCATCACAAAGATATCTATTGGGTTCAACAAACCAAAGGCTCCCATCAAGATGAACATTGGTGGTCCAGCCAAGCCTATTGCCAAACCTGCCATAGCAGCAGTATTCAATGCTGATGATGATGATGAACCTGAGGAGATGCCTGCAGAAGCAAGGATGAGGATGAGGAATATCGGAAGGTGAGGATATAAAATAAAACTCATCCTGGTTCTCATGGGGCTAACAAATACTCTCATTGTGATGTCCACATTCATCTGGATATACAGTTTGGTTAGCAGTTGGTCATGGGTCAACATCTATGCAGTCAACCTTTCTGAATAACTTCACCAATATGGACATTTAATAATTCATTTCAAAGTAGACAATAAATCTCTTTTTTTTCTTTTGGCCATATTACATATGGCTGTTATTGATGAATAAATAAGTTGTGGAATATTTATTTATTTATTATTATTTATTTTATTATTGTAATATCCATATTAACCTTAATGAGACATGCTTCAGTAGTTTTGTATTACTTCCCTTGCTCTAGTCACATTAATGCTTTTTTGCATCAATAATTATTTTATCCAATAACATTTTTTTATTATTTTCCAGGGAAACCCCAACCTCAGCCGGACCAAACTCCTTTGGGAAAACAAAGCAAGGTTTCTGTGATGCTAAAAAAGTATTTGAGAAGAATCTAAAGCACGCACTTGAGATGGCAGACAAACCAGTCATGCCAAAATTACCACAAACAATTTATAAGTTAGCAGGACCTTGATGTTCAATCTTTATGGGAAATTAACTGCAAACAAGCTAAAGTAGACAGTGAACATAGTGCGCCATTGATAATAAGTCCATAATTATGAAGTAAAGGAAGTCATACAGATAAATGTATTTTGTGAATTGCTTGGATCTTAGTAGTAAAGTTGCTTCTGAATGTAACATTGTCATGAATATTGCATGCCTTGAGTGTTTTTGCATTGTCATTGTAAGGTTTTCATTAGAAAGAACTTAAAGGACTTATTCATAGACTGTTCATAAACTTAAGTGGATGTCTACAATAGCCTGTTTGCAGGTATCCTAAAATTAACTTTAAAAACGCAAATAATGCCTAGTTTTAGTTAATTTAGGGGCTATTTTTTAATTGTTAGATAACTGGCACAGATGACAGTAACTTAAAACAAAAAGAAATGGTTATTATTCAATGAAAAAATAGGCCCTAAATAAATAATAATGTAGCTTGTTTTAAAATGACTGCCTTTCAAATTGGATTCATAGTTCAAATATTTGGAATTGATTCATAATATTTTATAAGCCTGTCACAGAGCCAACATTAGCTAGCCACTAGGCTGTTGTGGGTGCCTTTACTCTCGCAGAACATAGTATATAGTATAGTATAGACGTGTACGTTACTCCAGCAAGAAAGTATCTCCTAGAGTTATATGAGTAGAACGTATAGTTTGTGCCTTATCTGCTGTAAATGTGCCCCCACATAAAAAAGGTGTGCCCCCTGACGTTTCGAAAAAAAATGGAAAAAAACGATTCTTGCTGGGGTAACGTTTTTCTAGCAGGAAAATTCTAAACGAATGATCGGAGAGAGAAAAACTGTGCATGGTCAGATAGCTTATATGTGTGCCAAAATGTGCCCCCAAAAATAAAATCTGTGCCCCTTCAGATTTTCGAGATATTGCATTTCCTGCTGGAGTAACGTTTTGATGAATAGTATATCTCTAAAACCATTGCATGTGCCCCTGTAGAATAAACATACGCGAGTAGCTCTTAATGTGTGCCCCTTTGTGCCCCAATTAGATTTTAGAAAATATTTATAGTTTTCAAGTTATCGCGGTTTTATGAAAACCCGAAAAACCATCGCAGCGCCTAAATGAGACAAGGCATAACTTCGCTGAAAACTGTATTCGGTCCTTCTTGACGCTAATAATAACCATACAAAGTTTCAAAAATGTTCATGCATGCGTTTTTGAATAATCTTGCTAAAAGTAAAAACGATGGTGTCATAACTTTGACGGCAAAATACAAGGAACTGGCACAATCCCAGATGTGTAGGTGTAAACCAAAATCTTGTGCCTTTAGTAAAAAATATATGGTGAAAATATTAAGCTTCAAATGTTACGCATTAAGTAAATATAAACAAAAAACCAAAATATGTAAACAACGGCTGGTTATCCGACCAAATCTGAATGACTACTAAAAAGCGACGGATTCATACATATCGATGACCTTCTTTATTGGACGTATTATACCTAAGCTGTTGTCCGCACAGTCGCGTTCAAAAGTTTTGAGGGCTAATTAAAAAATATATTAAATGCACCTTGTGACTATATAAATGAAACAGCTTGTTGATGTGGAAATTATTATTTTTATTCCCTTAATTTTAATTCTTAAAGTAATTATTGCATCAAATCACAGATCAAATTTCCTACCTATAATGTAGTCTAGTTCTTTAAATCACAGATCAGTTTTTCATAGCCTAACATAATTATAATTAGTAAATTTGCATCACAAAAAATCACAGATCAATATTAAGTTTATGAATAATATTGTGTAAAAAAAAATATAAAATTTGAAATTATATTATTAATATATTATATTAATAATATAATTTATAAATATATAATATATTATTATAAATATATTAATTATAAATGCTGAATTTGATCATTAAACCTGCATTTTAGCTCCCTGCCGGACCCTGCTCAATTTGAGCAGTAGGACATAGTTACATGTAAACTCTGCTTTACAATAAATGTGACTTACATTAGTATAAAAATACAGGTATGTCACAAAACAGTTTGGTCACGATTTCGAGCATGTTAGTCACATGTACATTTTATTTGAAAATGGCTCTTATAAATGTACTTAATCATGTGTAATAACTTTATTTTATTAGTTATTACTTTTCTACTTCAGTGTACTCAGGCACAACAAGTGTGAACCGGTTAGTGAGTAAAGTAAAGAAGGTCATCGATATGTATGAATCCGTCGCTTTTTAGTAGTCATTCAGATTTGGTCGGATAACCAGCCGTTGTTTACATATTTTGGTTTTTTGTTTATATTTACTTAATGCGTATCATTTGAAGCTCAATATTTTCACCATATATTTTTTACTAAAGGCACATGATTTTGGTTTACACCTACACATCTGGGATTGTGCCAGTTCCTTGTATTTTGCCGTCAAAGTTATGACACCATCGTTTTTACTTTTAGCAAGATTATTCAAAAACGCATGCATGAACATTTTTGAAACTTTGTATGGTTATTATTAGCGTCAAGAAGGACCGAATACAGTTTTCAGCGAAGTTATGCCATGTCTCATTTAGGCGCTGCGATGTTTTTTCGGGTTTTCATAAAACCGCGATAACTTGAAAACTATAAATATTTTCTAAAATCTAATTGGGGCACAAAGGGGCACACATTAAGAGCTACTCGCGTATGTTTATTCTACAGGGGCACATGCAATGGTTTTAGAGATATACTATTCATCAAAACGTTACTCCAGCAGGAAATGCAATATCTCGAAAATCTGAAGGGGCACAGATTTTATTTTTGGGGGCACATTTTGGCACACATATAAGCTATCTGGCCATGCACAGTTTTTCTCTCTCCGATCATTCGTTTAGAATTTTCCTGCTAGAAAAACGTTACCCCAGCAAGAATCGTTTTTTCCATTTTTTTTCGAAACGTTAGGGGGCACACCTTTGTTATGTGGGGGCACATTTACAGCAGATAAGGCACAAACTATACGTTCTACTCATATAACTCTAGGAGATACTTTCTTGCTGGAGTAACGTACACAGTATAGACAGTGAACAAATGGACGGGCCATATAACTATTTCCTTTAGGAATTAATCCTGTGACTGTGAAGCAGTCAGGTCAGACACGCCGCGCCTTTGTTTTATTTAATGTTGATTCCATGTAGTTGACATATATACACATTATTGTATTGTCTTTTTACGTCGTTGCAATTTTTTTCTGTAATACAAGTAATGTGCACGCTAAACACAGGCGCACATCATGTGACTTACGTCATTCAAATAAGGTATTTGTGAACAGCAAAAAAGAAATTGCTAATTTGTAGTCAAGGTTTTCACCGTGCAATTTTGTTTGCGAGTTTTATCTTGTATGACAAACTTGCTCTACTATATTGCAGTATTTGTCATCGAAATCGTAATAACAAGTTACTTGTATAATAGAAATGCTTATTTACAAATACTCTGTATTCCAGACTAGTATATTTATTATAATGGAATGTTTCAAGTTTTCCGCTAGCAAATTTTGTCATGTAATAGTGTTTGTCTTTTTACATAGTTAATGACTGTTAATATTATAGCAATAATGTAGTTACTGTTTAACCTTCTAAGCGCTTTGCTAAATATCAATTGCCGTGCCCCTAGCGCGCGGCTACGAATCGGTGAAATAAAAGCTCCTCTCTTTCTGCTCTTGAGCTCCGGTTTGTAAAATATCATGGTGTACAATAAAAAGTATTCTGTCTATCTACATAAATAGAGAGATATAGAATAGATGCATTAAAATCGAACAAAACAACAAAAATCGTGAAAATTCTCTGTCGCACAAATGCGACACGGGCGGTAGGGGCACGGAAATATTTGTTGCAATACAACTCGGGCTAATAAAGGGTTAACCAGACTTAATTTGTTAATCATTATCTTAGCAAAATACTTCCAAGTTTGTATCATCTTACTATATTATATTTCCAAATAGTTTTTCTATTCAAATTGTAATCAGTTAATTAAGATTCTTAGGCATTGGTAATGATTAATTTCTTTGCTTTTATTCTCTGATTATTTTATAATATTTAGTACCTATGTATGAGTTTGATATTGTCACATTGAAAATAAGATTTTCATCAAAAACTTTTACAAAATAAAACTGATATAATTTACTGAAACTATGTTCTTATTTTCTTAGGATTCAAGTTTTATAGCAAATTAGTAAAAAAAGGTTGAAAATATTTTTTAACATATCCTTTGTCATGCCTGTGTTGTACTATGTGAGCAGCCAGGTTGCCACACGTTCTAAATCTAATCGAGCAACCTTCGGACTGTCGGTGGATTAACAATAAAACGATGAGTTTAAAAATAATACATTATTTATTTAAATAAAATATTCATAACATGGATATAAACTTCATTCAACATGATTTTCAACAGTAAACATACACTTATTTCTTATCGTACTTGTAGAAGCCCTCTCCAGCCTTCACTCCGAGCTTGCCTTCAGCCACCAGTTTGTCGAGCAGTGGGATTGGGTTGAACAGCGGCTGGTCTGGGTACTTCTTGTGCCAGCCGTCCAGGATGAACTTGTTAGTGTCCAAGCCTACGTAGTCGGCCAACTCGAGGGGTCCCATGGGGTACCCGGCGCCCAGCTTCATGGCAGTGTCGATGTCACGAGCTGAAGCATCTCCTGCGGGAACGGAATTTAAATTGGAAGCAGTGATAGCCGAGTGGTACGACCGTTGGACTGCCAAGTCAGAGGTTGCAGGTTCGAACCCCGGCACGCACCAATGTCTTTTAGAATTCATGTGCGTATTATAAATTAATTATCACTTGCTAAAAACGGTGAAGGAAAACATCGTGAGGAAACCAGCACACCTGAGATTTTTCAACGGTGTGTGAAGCCATGTCAGAGGCCTACGGGCGGCTTAAACTCTGACACCAGGTTGTTCATCAACCATACGATATAAGAAGAAGACGGAATTTAAATTACTAATAATGGACTAACACAGATGTCGAGTCTATTAAATATTGACTCTGATAGTCATTATCATCCAGCAGTCAAGCTAATCGCACGCAATTCGATTCTTGGCAACTTTGAAGGCACAGTTAACAGTGGCTGAGCAATTGGCTGCTTTGCTGGGTGTCCTGAGTTCGATACATGAACTGAACTTTTTATGGCCTACATATTTCTACAGAATTCTCAGAATGAGGCAACATTAAAAAATAATACTTCCAGCTACCACCATTTTTTTTTAGCGTGGTAAAATCATCAAATGAGTCCTCCCACCCAGGGCAGGCCGGGAAGGACTGTCAGTCTTGTACTGACTAAAATCGACGGTGTCCTTCAATAGCCCTTACGGTCACGGTAATTCGTTAGTCCCGCGACCTCCAGCTACCACCTTAGTTCTATTTGTGCAAGAAGTGGACTCGAAACCACGTACTAGTCCCATGATGCTCCAGCTGCAATATGATCATGAACATACTGACCTCTCTCATAAAGCCTGATTGCCTCGCAGATGTAAGGCACGAGCAGCCTGTTGACCACGAACCCGGGCGTGTCCTTACAGGTGATGCAGGTCTTGCCGACGGCCTTGCCCCACTCCATCATAGACTTGTAGGTCGCATCTGAGGTTTCAGCTCCTCGCACCACCTCCAGCAGACGCATCACTGGCACTGGGTTGAAGAAATGGAGACCGCCGAATCTGGTGAGGTCGTTGCGACACCATAAGAAAATTGCATCTATGATAGTTATAGTTCAATGTATTTGATTTATTAACTTGTTGAGCATTTCGAAAATTAAAGTTCAGTCATCATCAGCCCATAGCAGTCTACTTCTGGACATATGCCTCTAACTGCTCGCTATTTCGCTGGACTTTCGTCTAACTACTACTGGGCCTACAGCCAAACGGCAAGCGATAATCGTTAACGCTCAGCAGTCGCTAATACGTTTTTAACTGTCTACCGAAAATATATTAAAGAAGGCAGATCATTTTCGTTTCTTTCGCTCGCTACCGCTCATCAGTCTTTAATACTCGTATATTTTCAACTTTATGTGGTACACAGCTGAAAATGTATTAGCAACTGCTGAGCGTTAACGTTTTTATCGCTTGCCCCTGGGCGTGTAGCCATGTAACAAACGATAAACATAAACGCTGAGTAGGCTTTAATAGATTTTCAACTTTATGTAGAGACAGCACATTAACCTACCTCAATCTGTCAAGTTTCTTTAATAGATTTTCAACCTTATCACAATAGTGGAAGCTTAATGTACGATTGCTAAATTTGACAGATTCGGGTAGGTTGACCTGAAGATTTCGTAGCGCTTTCGTTCGTTCCAGTCGCTAACGCTCAGAAATCTTTAACAGATTTTCCACATTTTGACGGCACGGTTTGCGCAGTGTCTAAGCGATTGGATTGCAGTGCTGCGTGTCGCGGGTTCGATTCCCGCACGGAATATTTGTATGATGGGGTATAAAGTTGAAAATCTATTGGGGAGAACCGAGTGTTTACGATTACCGTTTGCGACTTGGCTAGGGCGTCTGATCCTGCGAAGATAGTTGCTCTCAGTAGCCTACGCCACGCTTTTTCTGTGGGCTATGTCAATCAATCTTTGTCGGATCACTTCATTACTACTGCTGCTGGCCAAGCAAAGCCTTTAAAATGTTAACTCGATGTTGTTGTTAAGTATGTGACTGTTATTTTGTAAATAAAAATAAGTTTAAAAATATGATCATCAATCGCAATTGCTATTTAGTCAGAAGTTTTTCGGTAAATTGCTGAACAATTATAGGAAGAAAAAAAATTGTATGTTACAGGACCAGCATAATTTTATATATATATTTTATTTTTTTAACTGTTTCATTTGAATTGAACTGTTATGAATTGCAATATGTTATCTATGGATATTATATAACAACCAAGCCTGGCTACCATCAAAGGTTAGATAAATAGCTGATAATGATAAAACTTGCTATAATACTCTGATAACAATTACCTGTCTTTCCTCTTCACTACGGAGCAGATTTCATTGATGGATAGCGATGAGGTGTTGGAAGCGAAGATTGTGTGGTTTGGTGCTACCTGCAACAGAGATTACAAATATTTATACTTTTGTTTGATAGGAGTAAACTCAAAAAGTACTACTGGACCAATTAAACAATTTGTTTTACTGATTAAGAACTACAATATCAGCAAATAACATAGGGTACATTTTATATTCAAATTGCATCCTTCAAAGCCTTCTACTCCACCCAAAGCAGAAGAACTAGTTTGATGATTCTCTAAAACAAAAAAAAAGTGTGGGTTGACAGTGTTTTCTATTAAAATAGAAGTTTTACTCATTCATAGGAGTAATAAAAATTTAAATTGTTGAGATAAAGGTACCATATACATGAGAAAATAGGTACTTGTACCATAAAAGTATTTATTGCAACTTCTTCCAAGTAACTTAAAACAAAGTGTAAACAGAAGTGAAATACATATACCAAAAACACATAACATAAAGTAATAAAGTATTTAGGCCTTACCCCATCAAGTTGTGAGAACAGCTTATGCTTGACACTCATATTCTCAACAATAGCCTCAACAACCAGGTCCGCAGACTTGGCGGCCTCTGCAGGGTCTGTGCTGGTCTTGATCCTGGCCATCGCCTCGGAAACAAACTTTTCTCCCTCCTGCGGCTTGTCTTTGTACATTTTCTTGGCGACTCTGCCAAGGTTAGCTCCAATGGACTTTTGAGACTTAGCCAAGACATCAGAGCTCAAGTCTACAAGGATCACATTTTGCCCAGCTTGGGCTGACACCTGCAAAAAAGATTTATAATTTTTATTTTTATGGTTTTTTTTAATTAATTTTTTAAGGTTGCTTTTCAACATCTAAGGTCATTAGCGACCACAGTTAACAATATATCAATTATGGTTCATCAGATGACAAAAAGTGAAAAAAAAAGGTAAAATATTAAAAAAAAATTAGCAATTTGGGCAAGTTATCCAAAACAAAGCTCCAAAGTTTGGTGAGGATACCCTCACCTCACCAAACTTATAGATATGAGGTACTACCAATTGTATTTGTAGAATTAATTGACCTTTGAATTGAGTTGATACCCTCATCAATAACATAAGCTCATAATTAATTTATTGATTCTGTGGTCTGAAAGTGAGATAAACAACATTTTGATAAGAAATTTTCTATATGTGGGAATTGTTTAATTCTAATTGAAACTTTTTAATTGAGCCATGAGTCCCGGTGCATCAGTGGTGGTGGGTTTTTCATTAATTTATTTAACCCTACCTACCTACACCGCTGTAGTTGATTCTGATCAAATATTTTAATGGAATAATCTTTTATTATTTCTTTTACTAATAAAAATACATACATATCAATGAAAATCACAACAAACCTGAGCGATGCCGGAGCCCATTAGACCTCCACCGATAACTGTAACATTCTTGATAGCAGCTTGCATTGCAGAAGAACTGGAGAAGTTCCTGGCAATAACGCCAAATTGTACTAGTTTCGTCATGTTTCGATCAGATTTTTACAATTTTACAAGAATTATAACACAGTTTGTGTCCTGTAAACTTTTTCGAAAGTTATAAAATTATAACTCCAAAGTTCAACCCGGCTGTCAGATAAAAAATACTTGCCAGTCGCTACCATTGTTCTCGGGATAATCTCACTACTTTCTCTAAGCAATTCCAGTCTTCAACATAAATCAACATTATTCTACAAGAAAAACTAGTCTAATAAACTGTAAGTATTTCAAATAAATAATAAAAACGAACAGATATTTACATTTAGTTTGATAGAGGTTTATAGACATATATAAACACTTTACTTTCACTTATATAAGTGTTTACTTAAGGTAAACACTTATATAAGTGAAAGTAAAGTGTTTTTTACGATATCAACGAAAAACAAGCGAGGCGAGGATGAGAAAAATAAAAATAGTAGCAGGTCGAAATTAATCGTTTAGAAACTCGAGCAGTTTCATTTATACGTTTGAATAAAAATATCAGTTTTGATCGTACAAAAAATATATAAAGGGCTTTTAGTTTAATTCAAATTCATAAAATTAGCGATAGTCGTTGTTAAAGGCAGTATCTGAATCAGAATAGCAGGATGAACAATTTTGGGAAACTATTTGTTTTCTGAACTGACCAGTTGTTGTCAATGTCAATCCAACATGTGGTTACCATGCGTTTCATTACACGTAATTATAATAGACGCTTTCTAACTTTAATTGTTTTGTTTCCAGGTTTATGTAAAATCAGTATCCTATTTTGCATATTTTCGTCATTATTTTTGCTCATAAAAGGTTAATATTTGCTTTAAATACAAACAGGCCTTCGTTTTGTAAAGTTAAACCAGAATCATATTTATAAAAGAAAACTGGGGAAAAGGAACGTTGACTAAAAAATAAACATTCTCATTTTCCAAAAAATCTTACAAATTTTGTGTATCTTTATTTACAAATTATCAAAATGTGTTGTGTTATCATATCTAGCAGCAAATCCCTTTATGGCAGGTAAGTAAGATAGCAGTAGTAAGGTGCCTGGAGATATTTGATAAGGCTTTATTTATCAGTATTTGCACTTTGTCCTTGCGATGTTCGAATACCTACAATAATTTAAGCGATAATATATTCGTCAAACAAATATTTTACGCGTCGTTTGTGGGAATAATAACCTGCAGTTTGAAGTTTGAGTACAAAGTTCTATGACTGACTTGAAGACTTGTTTATTTCTCTACGTCATTCCGCCGCCGGCTTTCGCTCGTATTACACATACAAACCTTAATTATGAATAAATTAATCGGTATAACGAGAAATTTCTCGTCCTCCACGTCTTTAAATGCCATTAAAACGGTAACTGTGGTTGGCGGAGGCCTTATGGGCTCTGGAATCGCTCAGGTAAGTGAAATTCTACATTTACATTTAAGTATGCCAGTTTAAAAACTTTCACCTGAATGTTAAAGTTTGGTATAGCTCTTGGAACTATTTGTGTGGGTACTCAACTACTTATACAGTAATGCAAGCTTGCCTAAAGTATTATTCAATTATTCACAAAAAGTAGATAAAATTAATAACACATTAAGCCAATACACCTACACAATTTTCCAACACATGCTGTTGCATAAAAGCAAGCAACTAAATTGGTCAGTGGCTAAGGCTACCCACTGACCAATTAGTTGCTTGCTTTTATGGTGGATTAATTTGAGTTTTAAATATAAATTGTTATAATAATTCAACAGTTACCTATTAACTGTTGAATTATTACCTAATAAACTACATAACAATTTATTTAGTTGAATATTCATAGTCAATAACAATTGTTTATGGAAAACGGTTAATACATTGTAATCAAGTGTGGAACAATGCGCATCAAAGGTCATTGCACTATCTTGTGTATTGTCTGCGTTAATTAAATTGTTAGGTAGTAACAAGGGTTAGGTTATTTAATACTGAATGATAATATAACCTATTTTATTTCCAATAGAAACTAATTAATTGCTGAAGTGATTTTAAAAAGAAGATAAATTATAAAATAAAACTTTTGGGATTAAGTTACAATTTATTTATAAGACTAGATTTAAATGAAAATTAGGCTTCAGTCATACTTAGGACTCTGTACTTACTTTAAAAACAAAATACTGCTTGTAAAGTTTATCTGTAATCCACACAGATAAACAGTGATTGATAAGAGCAGTGTTATTTATCATTATGTAATGTTCTTGGACATACAAAACATGATTATTCTTATAAAACTTGTATAATTTATCATCAGAATCTCTATACATGCATTTAAACACAATTCTTCCAAATAGGTGAGCATTAATTACATGGTGCAAAATGAGATTTAAAACAAAGTACAATCAACAAGGTTTAACAAAAAAAGTACAATTTAAGTGGTGAACAACAAACTAGAAAGGTTTTCTTATGAAAAAAAAACTCCTGAGTATGGAGACTCCATTTTTTTAACACCACATAATGTTTGTAATTTTTGTTTTACTATTATCAGTTCATGATTATTTGAACTTAGCAAAATACACACAAACCTCCAACAGAAACTAAACTAAAAGAAATATAAGAAAAATATTTTTAGCATGAATGCAGCATCTAAGGAGCATATTAGAACAAAATGAACCAACCTTCTAAAGAACAAGGATGTTATGTTATGCATATAACTTCACTAATTCTTACATCAGATATCCATCTATACTTTTTGTAACTCTTAATCCTAAAGGTTGCAGCACAAGCTGGCCAGAATGTGACCATCATAGACATCAATGCTGAACTCCTGGACAAGGCCCAGAAGTCCATCCAGACAAACCTGACCAGGGTTGGCAAGAAGCTGTACAAGGGTGATGCAGCCAAGATCGATAGCTTCGTGAAAGAATCTGCTGAGAGGATCCGAGTGTCCACTAAGCTGGAAGATGGTGCTGATGTAGACCTGATTGTTGAGGCTATTGTGGAGAAACTGGATGCTAAGCAGGAGCTGTTCAATAAACTTGATGTGGTAAGATTTCGAATCTTAATTAACTCCCATTGAGTCCACCTTCACATGGGCGATATTTTTTTCGTTGTTCATTGTTGCGTATTGGATGTAAAATACTCTTAAGCGCTCTTTTACGCCCTTGTATTCTTAACGGTAAGCCCAGCACTTAAGACCTGGAAATCAAGTGATTAAGGTTAATTTAACAATTTTTCACTAATTTGCACATTATTTCACCTGACTATTAAAATAAATAATGGCCCATCCTTGCTTACAATTTCAGCTGTCGCCTGGCCGTACGATCTTCGCGACCAACACATCCTGCATCTCAGTCAATGCTATTGGTTCTGGAATCAAGAGGAAAGACAGGTAAATTGATTTTTAATAAGTTAGCGCCTACGTATTGACGCGAAATGGACTTTACCAGGGTCAGACGCAGAAAAAAGGGCTTAAGAACTCATTCGCTTTTTATGATGCGATCTAGCCCATGCTTGCTGTTTTCACTAGAGCGTACAGTTACTTATTTCACGGCATCCCTATCTGAGTCTTTAAGATGTCCAATCAAAAGCAGCCATAATAAAAGGAACAGGATTTGGATTGACATTGAATATTAATTTCGAGCGTGATATAACAAATGAATTGCAACAGTTAGTATAGCAATAATTAACAACACATTTCAATTGTATAAAACTACCAAAACTGAAAACAACACCACGAAAATTCCAGATATGGCGGCCTCCACTTTTTCAACCCAGTACCAGTGATGCGTCTTCTAGAGGTCATCAAATGCGACGACACCTCTGAGGAGACCTACCAGGCTATGATGGAGTGGGGCAAAGCCGTGGGCAAGACCTGCATCACCTGTAAGGACACGCCCGGGTTCGTGGTCAACAGGCTGCTGGGACCATACTCTGCTGAGGCTATCCGGATGTTGGAAAGAGGTCAGTAACTCAATATTGATTAAAATGTGGTTCCATCGACGAAAAATTCAAACAAGAACTGATGAGATAAGCTTCATGCAATGGTTTCATATGAATGTTTTGTCAGTTGGAACCCACAGTTAGGGCGGCTACACATAACACGGATTGCTTGATGAAGCCGGAAGTATCGACTGCTACAAGATGCGACTGCACAGCAAACTGTACTTCTATCGCTGGTCTAGTACAGCCCGAGCAGTTCGTGTATGTTGATCAGCTAACTGCTCTAGTTGTCCGAGTATGGGCGGCTATAAAAATCTGAATTGTGCCTGGGTGTTCTATTTCATTTTTGGTTCTTTGTTTTCTTGAGCTTATGGGTGATGGTTTTCTGCTTTTTGTCTGTTGTGCAGAAAAACGCGAGCCATTTACAGAATGAAACAGCATTTTACAAATAGTAGTTGTATGCAAAAGAAGTTGAATTACAAAAACTGTGTGCTGGAATAGTTTGTATCAATGGGAACAAAAAAGGGCTGGAGCTGTCTGTTGTTGGTGACTTCTTGATACCTATGTAATGGTTTAAATATACTTCATGTTTTGTTGCCTGACTGTTTTGGGTGATTTTAATGCATGCGATTGGAGATGGGTTAGAATATTACAAAATATTATTATGTAAGTATTTATTTATCTATAATATTTTACACTTGCAAATTGCAATAAATAGGACATTCATTAAAACTATCAATATCCCCCGTCCCCCCATTTTAACACCATTACCTTATTATTATACAATATGCATCCATTTTTTTCAATTGCGTTCCGCCATCACTGTTTTTAATATTAACTAAATCTTACTTTAAATGGTAAAATATTTCGTACTTTTATAACATAACAAAGCAAATCAAACCCTGCCAAAAATAAATTTACCAACAACACTATACCTTCCCCCAGGCGATGCCTCCAAAGAGGACATTGACATTGGCATGAAGCTGGGCGCAGGTCTGCCCATGGGCCCCTTCGAGCTGGCTGACTACACCGGCCTGGACACCAACCGGCTGGCCCAACAAGCGCTCTACTCCATGACCAAGAACGAAGTATTCGCGCCAATTGAACTCCTTGAGAAAATGGTGCAAGAAGGAAAATACGGAATTAAGTCTGGGGAGGGATTCTATAAATACAATAAGAAGTAATTTATCATATTTCACTAGAGATGGGTCGAGGGCAAAAACATTTATGAACAAAATGGGCAAAAACTTGGCATATTGGGCATAAATGCGTTTACGCCCAAAAAAATGCCCGGTCACTGGGCATAAAAACTAAAACTTTGTTTAAGAAACTTAATTGGGCAAGAAGCCCAGGCCGAAGGCGTTTATTCGGCGTTTACGGGCATTTATCAGCGTTTATTTAACGTTCCCAATATGTCCAGGGCAAAAACTCATATCCCTCTATTTGTCTCGCTTTTACCGTTATGTTGGAGTCGGCTCCCAGTCTGACTGGACGCGGCTGAATACCAGTTGTTTATATGAATTGATTGCCAATCTGACGCCGACTTCCCTTTGTTAAGACTGGTAGTCGAACATTCGCACAAATATAATAAGTTGTTAAGAATATTAATGATGCTGTTGAAATACATATTTTTGTATACTTTATTTTGTTTTTTTTTTTTTAATTCATATCGTCTAAATAAACGCTCTTTGAAAACTTCCAGAACACCGCTCTCTAAGAGAACTTGATTTATTGAGCTCCTTGAGTTATGAGTCAAGCTACACGGTAACTGACAAATTCTTGCACTGACTGGACAGGTTCGCTCAAATCTGTGTGATTCTTTCCTTAAAAGTCCATTTCAGAAACCTGCATGGTCCTCGCATGACTTGAACAGTATAATGTCTGGACTTCAAAAGAGAGAGTGACCTCTGAGTTTGTGCGCCCATTGATTCACATCTCTGGCACATCCCGCGCTGCGCTCTATTTCATAGTCCCACCACTGACTTCGCACATTGAGTATAGGGCTTTAATAAAAATACAAAGATAAAGACTGCAAGTTACCCTAATATTAGTTCAAATTACTCATTGCATTGCACAATGCCTTTTCATAATAATTTGAAAAATACATCATCATTGAACACAGTGGTGGCTTAGTGGCTCCACCTTATAGTAACGCCCTGACTTCTTTGCTGCCGATTGTACATATAATAAATTATATTTTTACAATTAATAATTTTTTATGCTTACCTCTCTGCTTTTACGTTATACATACTGTGTTATCGCGTTTATACATACTTTTTGATAAAGAGTTAAAAATAAATGTAAGTACATTTTTGTTTTTGATGTATTTTGTTCTAAATCCGAGATTTTCGACTATTTTTTTCCTGTTAGATAGATTGATACACTCTATTTATCCATGTTCCTAACATTACAATTGATAAAATAAATTTTATGATTCATCAATTTTTTGATTACACAGCTATAAAATAATCTTTTGTTTTTCCAAAGATTTCATTTTGAGAAGGTACTTTTAAATGTTTCAAATAACTAAAACATATATTCATCTTATTAAGTATAAATACATGTTGCTGAATAGCCAGCTAGTTTAAACTATTATCTTGCTTCCTAATCTTTATATCTGGTTTGGGACAACGCCTTTATCCGATTGTTTTTGCTTATTTAACGTACGTATCTTCTTACATGTAATCTCTAAAGCGCATTACACTACAAAAGAATTCATTTACTATTGCTAGGTCAATTTAAAATCGATATTTGTCTGAGAATAAGTTTTTTTAGGCCCTTATATAATGGCGGTGGAGAGGCCATGGTGCTCGAAGAAAGGATAGCCGATGATTCAAAGAAGTCATAAGGAGACCACATATTGGAAGGCGTAGCGTTAGAAGGCCTGCCAAAAGCTGGTGGTTCGATATCTTGGTGAAGGCCGGAACCTTTTTTTACGGCCTGCCGGGGTTGCGGGACCTACAATCACCGTGACCCCGGTACATAAAGGGCTATTGAAGGCCACCGTGGATTTTAGCCAGTCAAGTCTGACAGTCCCTCTCGCCCTGCCCTGGGTGGGAGGACTCATTTGATGATTTTAACACGCCAACAAAATAAAAAAAAGGCCGAAACCTTTAGGGGAGGCCTTTTTCCAATAGTGGACGTCTTCTAAGTGATCTGATGATGATAATGAGCTTCTTTGTATGACAGTTCTAAAGACCGGTCTTCTGCGCCATTTTGTAAGGTCTTACATTAAATCCGTACCAGATGTGAAAAGGTTGATAAGTCGACTAACAAATTATTACATCATTTTTTTAGTAGTAGTAGTAAGAGAGATAAAAAATTCACATGTTTACTATGCGCAGTAAAACAGAACTATCGACTTTTTATTTATTCAACCTGTAAAAGAATTTACCAAATTACACCGGCTGTGTGAAGAAACAATCCTAATGCCTATTTTGCATTTTTTTAAAAATGTAAGTCGACTTATCAACCAATTCACGCCTGGTACGGAAATGTTTGTCGCGATGAACGTATAACATGTTGGAAAAATGATACAGGGAGACCTAGATTAACAAGTACCCACCAAAATGAAAAAGAAAAAAAGTTACATAATATCTGCGTATTCATCTTTCTCCCTATCTTATCTCTCTTTCAAATAATCAGCACAATTCAATGAATTTTCAACAAAATCATTATTTATTCACTATCGTAATAACGATATCAATCGCTATTTCAGGTGACGCATCTGCCGAAGACATCGATATAGCGATGAAACTTGGCGCCGGCTATCCTATGGGTCCTCTTGAACTGGCTGACTTCACAGGTCTCGATACCAAGAAGTTTGTCCTGGGTATTATGTATGAGAAGACGGGGAATCCAGTATTTAGACCTATACCTCTTTTAGACAAGTTAGTTGATGAGAGAAAATTTGGCAGAAAGAGTGGCGAGGGATTCTATAAATATGATAAGTGAATTTGAAAAGGACTGTAATGTTGAAATCGAATAATAAATTTGTATTTTTAATACTCATCAAAGTTGTTTCATATAATTCAAGATTGGGTCTATGTTTTATTTGTAACATGCGTGCGTAAGCGCACATCATATTAACTTTCCTCTAAAGTTACTAATTTAAGTATATGAAAAGTTTATTTATTCTGCTATAAGTCAGTAGAGTAGTAAAAATATTGTTTAAAAAAGATAAACCTAATATCAGTCATGATTAACCTAACATACTTGTAGGTACCTAAGTACCTACATAAGTACTGAATGATGATGAATTAATAAATCATTTCAACTCGTAGTGGTTACAGTCCCCAGTATCGATTCGATAAATGAGTACTTACTATTTTATTAGTACCTAACTTAAAATCTTCATTTATTCCATCAAATCAGTAAGTTTACTGTTATGTCTAATTTCAAATCTCCGCCGCCTGGACAAGCCGAGGCGCTGCAAGAAGGAGCCGGCGCGATCTCAGGGCGATATTGAGGGAACAATTGTCGCAACCGAGGTTAGGGCACGCCGCGATCGCGGTGGTAAGACCCTTCTTTAGGGAGTGCATACATTTAGGTACGCACTGCACCTAATTTTATTATTTTGATGAAAATGTAAATGAAACAAGCAAATTTCAAGGAATACCGTCACTGTTATAATATTATCAACATGTCGTAAATATATCAATTGATAAACACAAGTCAATCATGATTTATAAGTTTGATTAGATAGACAAAAGTTAAATCCCTGAATGTACTCCAATGTCGCGAATGTTTAGTTTCGTTTGGAGTTTCTTTCTTAGCGTTGTTTTCTGCCGTTAATAGGTATTAGTGAAGTTCCACTAATTTGTGGTTTATTTTTGTAACATTTTGTGCCTCGTCACTTATCAATTAACATTGTTTTTGTTTTACTCATTGTCAGCCATTTTTTTTCCTTGTAAATGTTGTTTAGTGTGATTATTTTTATTTATTCTCGTTAGTTTTTATTCTTTCAAAATGGATAAGAGAGGTAATGAGTTTGGCGTTCGATTGATGAACAATGAATATTAGATGACATAATACATATTTTTTTTTAATAAAAATGTACATATAACAATAAAGGATATAAAGTATAGATAGTGTATTGCAAAACCGACTTGAATCATTCACCTGAATACTTCGAGATACAAAATATTGATATCAGTGATTGTACCTATTTCCTAATAACAAACTATATTCCAATAACGTAAGTAAGCGAACAAAATAAATAAAATTCTATGTAATAAATAAACTAACATCTATAACAAATAACTTACATTTCTACTTAGCAATGAATAATAAAGTAAAGTAAACAATTTGTGTAAAAACCTGTGAATCATTACTTCGATGGCTATTCGAATATGAGAACACCCGCATAGCTTCTTACAATTTTGTGAAATAAACTAGTGCAAAAGGTTGGTGCTGGTGAAATTATTATTAGATATTCTGTAGGTACCTTGTGTTAAGATAACATGTACTACATTATTTTAGTAATATTTTACAAGCGTGTTGGATATAGTTTGATCGTACTGTTTCAATTATCTAGAACTGCAAACCCGCTTTGTGTGCAAGACCAATGCGCACGGGTTGCATCAAAATGTAACGTACATACTACATAAGTGTAATAAATGTGATCATGAGACTTTCTAAACAGGATACTATGGCCCTGGAACGCAAAGCGTAACCGAAGGAATAGGGTTGATTTTTCTGAAATTAATTAGGCAAAAAAAAATTGAATTAGAATTTTTTATCAGTAGTAAGTGGTAAGTGTAGTGTAAGTGTCTGACAATCCCTTCGACTCCACTCCACTTTGATTTTATTACTCACTGGGCATTTGATGATTTTACTACCTACTCAAAACAAAAGTGAACATTAGTTAGTTTTGGAGTATTACGCTCGCTGCAACGGATTTAGGTTAAAAATTTGCGATATGTAGACTTAAGACCTGGAATAGCATAGCGTCTGTCGTTTAATTTTATGTACTTGGATTGAATACTGTCTTCCACCAATAGGTTGAATTGTGCAACGATCTCAGATAGTGTAGTCCTCAGATCAAAAAAAATAGGCAGATAGAGCGCTCAGAACACGCGAGTGTGTCAACCGAAGATAATACAAAATCAAAGGATAATACAAACTCGCGACAGTACCAAGCTACGCATCGTCTCGCTCACACGTCACTAGTGATTTGCCATTTTAAGCCAAAACATGCCGTCTTGTGTATTTAAACACTGCAAAAGTTGTTCACAAAAAGAAAGAAAACAAGATGGAATATCTTTCCACAGGTAACTCTTGTTATTTTTATTGTTTTGGTATTTATTTTCCATAAAATATTTTCGGCTCACTTGAAACACAAAACCTCAACAGTAAATCGTCTGTGTTGCTAGTTTATGACGGGTAAATTACCCTGAATAAGGGGAATGTGTATTGTGCATAAAAAATATCGATCAAATTCGTCAATACAACTGCACGGTCGTAATCTATAGTACCTGTATTTATTATTATTTTATTATTTGATGTAAGTTGAGTCGTTTACTTTTAGTTCCGCGTGCGGTGTACTGCGCTTTAAAATTTTTATATTTCAAGACTTATTGGGGTTTATGAAATATCTTATTATTACTTTTAGTATCTAATTGCAACAATTAGGCTTTGCCATGTGACATTTAGAGGTTTCCATACTTTCATTAGTGATATTTTTCATTTTCGAATTATTAGTTGCAATGCAAGCAGTATCGTGAGTAGAGCTGGTAGGGCATTTTCTATTGGCCGATAAATCGTTTTAATTTTGTACATAGTGTAACATGCCCAGCCCCCCCCCACACCCTTTTAAATTAGGTCTTCGCCACTGGTTATACTACAATTATTCGAATTATGTTTTTGCAGATTGCCCACGGATCCGGTTTTACGCGATAAATGGGTCACTTTTATTCGCCAAAGCAGGCAGGATAATGAATGGCTTCCTTCAAAATTTTGCGTTATAAACAAATAACAAAAAGCGTTATAAAAAGTGTTATATTCTCTGATATGATATGATGGTCTGATATAAATTAATTAAAAAGGTAGCATATTAACTTTTATTCCTTATTATTATTCTGTTAAATAATAAATACTACACGCTTTTGCTCTCTGGGTATAACCATAAAACAAAATCGCGTTTCTAATTTAAAAATAGTAGTACAATATTTGAGAACAATTTAACTGAACAAAATGTGGGAGTATTTCTCAATATCTGGCAACCGTAAACGCACACAGATGCACGTGTTCGTACACGGCGCGCCATATTTGCCGCGCACACTAAAATAAAATCTGGCTTCACTTTGTTGTTCGCGCACGTTCTATCTGCCTATTTTTTTTGATCTGAGGTGTAGTCGGTACATGTGATAGATTAAAGACGAGTAAAACCGCAGGCAACAGTTAACTACCGGCTTGAATCAGAACATAATGAGGTGCCATCAACATGGTTCAGTGATAAAGTGACTAATTTACAAGTAACTGTAAATTGTCGCTAATTGTTTAACGATTTATTGAGGAAGCGATTAAGTTGAGGTCATTGCGGTTTACCTGCTAAAATAACCAAGGTATATTGAAATACCTCCTATTTTAATAATACTTGAAGTTTAATATCGTTGCTAGCAGTATGTGTCGACCGTAAGGAACAATAGGAAAATGTGCATTAGTTGTGTTGTCATTGTTGTTTTTAATTTCCTGTTATTGATGTTCTGATAAAGTAAACGACACTCGCAGAACCAGGTGTCATTGGAAAACCATCAGCATACCTATACCTACCTACTAATTATAACGTAATCCGGGCCAAAAGTTATGGTATGTTTTATACTATTGTTTTAACTATGTAGTGTTGTTTAGTCTTAAATTGGAATTAACATTGGTTACTGATCAAAATACAAGATTAAATGACGATAGTTTCAAATCTAAACACGATATAACCAAAAAATACTCCGGACTCGAACTTGCGACCTTCTGATTCAGTAGACCAGGCGCTTTACCAAATAAGCCATCGCAATCATGCTCAACAAGGTCCCAATTGATTTTTTCTGTCCACAAAAAAACTTTATAATTCGCGTCGCGACAAAAGTTTGCAGACTTTAGCTAAATATTTTCAACCGGCTGTGTATAGGTATTAATTTATTTTATACTAGCTTTTGTCAGCGGCTTCGCCTGCTCACCCCCCCCCCCCCCTCCTCCCTAATTGCTTATGTACTCAGGACCAAAGCAGCTTTCAACTGGTGAAAGAATTTTTGACATCGGCGCAGCAGTTTTTGAGTTTATTCATTACAAACATACAAATCTTTCCTCTTTATAATATTAGTGTAGAATTATTATCATGGTCATTGTAAAGTTTCCCAAAAGGGTGTTGTGTCTAGTGGACTACTGTCCAACCAAGTTTTCAGATTGTTTAGTTTGTTCACATTTCTCAGAGGCCTCGAGATGCTGTGCGATCGCGACTTAGCGTTTGATTTTGGTTCCTTATTCTTATTATAGATGTCGTTAGAATTATTTTTGTCAGCTTAATAGGCGCTGATTTCTGTCTACTTCTTAATTTTGAATACATTCTTGGTCTTTTTATAATATTCCAGGCCCTCAACTAAATGAGCGATGTATCGTGCAACCCGAAGCGGCGTAACGTGCGTCGACAGCGCTCCATCTACCAGGTGCACTACAACATCAAGCGACAGGACAACGAGATGACGGCCAAGCCGCTGCTGCAGCCCACCAGCCCGCTGGAGATCCAGGCGTACTCCCTGCAGGTGGCCGGACATCGGAACACCGGGGATACCAAGTATTTGGGTGAGTCGGGTAGAGAGTAGAAGGATTGATGTAGTAATGGAACTAAAGTATTGATGACATATTACAGCTAAGATTAAAACCTTATGGGAGTAGCGGCACTGTCTAAACAGGGTATTGCGGTCCTGGAACGCAAAGAACAACCGAAAGTATAGGGTGGATCGTGTTCCACGCGCGCCTCGAAGACCTATCAACAATCTGACGGTTAAAAAAAAAACTGAAACAGTTTTAAATCTATACCGAAATGATGATTTTAGATTATAACATGATGCTTGCTTCAACACCAGGGGTAGGATTAGGACAGCCCTACATCTGAACGTTGTTTCACTGTGTAGAAACGGACCTCCCGATGCCTTAACTAATCTTTTTGCTATCCGTCGTTGCCCACGAATGTTTGCAATCACTTCTACTACCTTCTACTTCATATACCTCATGAATGTCCGAATCTAAAACAATAAAACGACAAACCGTTTTCATAAGACCTGTAAATTCTCTCCAGGTCTTCTACAATGCAACAACGGCACTATAATGAAGCCGATCATCAAGGAGGCTCAGAAGCGCGAGATCGACTTCTACGAGCGCCTGGCGACGACCTCGGACGCTGACCTGCTGGAGCTGCGCGGCGTCGTCGCCAAGTACTTCGGCTGCCGCAAGTACACCTACAACGGGTTTGAACAGGACTACATCATACTGGAGGATCTGACGGAAAGGATGCTGGAGCCTTGTATCATGGATGTTAAGATTGGTGAGTTATCTTCATCCAAACTTCCAAACTAATATTATAAATGCGAAAGTAACTCTGTCTGTCTGTCTGTCTTTTCTTCACGCCTAAACTACTGAACCGATTTGTGTGAAATTTGGTACAGACATAGTTTGGAACTTGAGAAAGGACATAGGATAGTTTTCACTATTCCACGCGAACGAAGTCGCGGGCAAAAGCTAGTCATCTATAAATCACGTTGCTAAATATTAATTCATCAGTGGTCGGCGCTGTATGTCTTCTTCCGTACGTCTCTACCTATTACTTGTCATCAACATCATAGTAGTGATCTTCTTTCTATCAGTATCAATAGGAGCATTAATTCTTCATACAATCCATCCATTTCTTAAAACAGTATTTGATACTTAGATGATATTTATCTGTATTGGATTATGTAATATACTAGTATAAAAACATGAATCTAAATAATGAATACCTTATCTTTAAGTAAGGATTTTCATCTTCTTCTTTTAGATTCTGTTCATTTTTAGATACTTTAGAATTTGGTATTCTAAAATTGTTCCAAGTTCTTTTACCGGGGTTTAATTCAGACTAAAAATCCCAATAATTGAAATCTTCCAATATAATCTGTATCACTGCCATTGACATCTGCAAACCTAATATTTCCAACCAATCTTCGTGTGAACGCTTAAATTCTTAGAATTTTTATAACTCACTGCTCAACTTTTATTTTCCAGGCAAAAGAACATGGGACCCCCTAGCCACTGAGCAGAAGATCGCAAACGAGCAGATCAAGTACCAGCTCAGCAAGCAGCAGTACAGCTTCTGCATTCCAGGGTTCCAGGTGTACAAGCTCAGCACTGGCAAGCTGCACAAGTACAACAAGGACTATGGGAAGAGGATACATGGACAGGCTGTGAAGGATGGTGAGAATGCACTGCCTGCATCAGATAGCATCACGTTCCACCTTTACAGAGATCGGATCGTCGGAACAGATCGCGCTCTGTCGGTAAAGGCCTCGAAGTGCTTATGTTTGTGACGCTGCCACGCCTAAATAGCTGAACTGATTTTCATGAATTTTGGCACAGAGTTGGATGGGAATCTAGAGACGGTCAAACAAGACTTGTTTGCGTAAAACTTAAAGGGAAAAAGTCGGGGCGAGCTATGTAACTAGTTCATATGATTAATGTGAAACTATATCGTGAATTTTTGTCTGAAAATCTGCTTCCTTTAGACGTCTTAAAACTTGGTTGGGAAAAATGTACAAGGATAGCCCGGGGTTAGGGACATAGGATACTTTTTATCCGAGAATATGTTCTCTCTTTTTTTTTCGTGATAAAATCATCAAATGGGTGGGAGGCACCCAGGGCAGGGCGGGAGGGACTATCAGACTTGTACTGACTAAAATCCACGGTGTCCTTCACTAGCCCTTTACGTACCGGGGTCACGGTAATTTGTTACTTCCGCGACCCCGACAGGCTTTGGCCCTCTACAGGCCCCATCACTATGCTGACACTCCTTGAGGCGCGCGTGGAACACAACGCGCTGTCGACCCGGGAGAATATGTTCTCTTCGGATAATTTCTGACATTCATTTCTATAATATCTAAATTACGGATTCTTATGTAACTTTGAATTTGAAAATTGCTGAGGTCAGATTGTCGCTCCAAGTAAAATACTAGTATACAGCTGTATCCGGTTACACTTGAAGCAGACTTCATCAAATGACATACTAATAGATATCATTATTATCGC
Source organism: Agrotis puta (assembly GCA_943136025.2). Classification (NCBI taxonomy): domain Eukaryota; kingdom Metazoa; phylum Arthropoda; class Insecta; order Lepidoptera; family Noctuidae; genus Agrotis; species Agrotis puta. The sequence continues at coordinate 16,300,213 of OW964184.2, read as the reverse complement.
AAAAATGCATGGACACAAGATATTACCGCGTCGTGAATTTTCGAACGCTGTTATTGAGCTCTTATAAGATGATAATTTTCAAGTCACGAATCATTTAGTAGTGGTTATGAACGAATGTATAATACAAAGATACAATTCACAGTGATCCGGTAGAGAAAAAAATTACAGGTTTTAGCAAATATTTCTGCAAGACGTAAATATTGATTTATTAATTTCATTATTTATGTAAACACAAAATATAACAAGGATGTACGTAACATTAACTTTTTTTGTATCGTGGTAAAATCATCAAATGAGTCGTCCCACCCAGGGCTGAGCAGGAGGGACTGTCAGACTCGTACTGACTAAAATCCACGGTGTCCTTCAATAGCCCTTTACGTTCCGGGGCCACGGTAATTCGTAAGTCTAGCTATAACTTAACTGATAATTTAAAAAATATTTTTTTTTACTTTTTTTAATTTCCTATGTCCCAGATTTTGATGCTTATTAGCGAAACCATCTAATATTATTTCTCAATAATACAGGTTGTGAGTGTTTGTCTAAACTCAGCGTGTTTTTGTGTGATTTTGCAACAATTTTAGTTTTCGTCAAAATCGGCCTCGAGACTCCTTTCAGTATTTTTAGATACTCGTCATAGTTCCGGATACAGCCATCCACGCTCAGTTGAAAAAATCATCCTGTGTAGTAAAATCTATAACTTGATAATATAACTTTCCAGCGATCCGCAACTACTTAAACGGGATCGGCACAAGTCTGTGCCGCGCGCTGCTGCTGCAGTTCCTCTCCGAGCTGTGGAAGATACAGAAGTGGTCGCGGCGCCAGTGTGCCGTGCGCCTGTACTGTGCCTCGCTGCTGCTGGTGTACGACGCCACCAGGCTGCGGGAGTGCTGCCAGAACAAGGAGTTCACGTGAGTAGCTGGGTCTTCTCATAAAAAAGAAAAATAGAACAGTAAAGAACCGTTTCATGTTCGATTCTATAAAAAAAAAAAAAACATTTTACACGGCACGGTTGGCGCAGTAGCTGAGCGATCGAACTGGTGTGCTACGTGTCGCGGATTAGATTCCTTCACGGAGTAAATATTGTATGATCTACAAATAGTTATTCCGGGTTTGAGCGTTTGTGTATGTAGGTTAATATTGTATTATGTTTGTAAACGCACCCACGACACAGGAGAAATTCTTATTGTGGGTAAAAATAAAAAACATGAAAAACACAATTCATTTTTTCCTAATACGATTTTTAATCCCATACAAAAAATAGTACCAACTCACTCGATAGATGGCGTTGTTAGTTGAGAACTCCATTTCTGAATCGCGCTATGGTTTCGTTACACGCGATACTCTAAGTACCCGCGGTGAGAAGACCGGATTAAAAAGGGTGTATGTCGCTTTTATGACACATGCGCCGCAAGGTGCGTGGGGTATGGCTATCAAGACATACCCAACACGTAATTTTTGTATCAGAGAGGCAGTTGGTACCCACAAGTACCGGCGTCTCCTCTGCAGAATGCCTTTGTAAACTGACTAATTTACCATGAGAAGATGGTCGTGTCTTCTCTTTTTCATAACGTCGGTTTGTATTATCTATGGTCAGTATGTAGACTATCCCGGAAATATTGGATGATCCTCCTCATATGAGAGCTATTAGGGACTCAATTTAATAAAAAATATGCCCTCTTTCCCTGCAGCGCCCGCGCAGGTTGTCGTCCCGTCAGCCTGCCGCGCCGTCACTCGCTGAACACGGAGGGCTCGGGCTCCAACTTCAGCGGACAGCTCAGCTCCAAGGGGCCCGTCTACAAGAAGCTGCAGCCTGTCCCTATCACACCCATGACGCTGTCTCACTCCAGCTTCGCGACCCCTCCGCCTATCAGCTCCCCATGGAGTGACGCCCTCGCTAGTTTCAACCACAACCACTCCTTTGAGCACAACTACGAGAACAAGTTGTCCAAGATCAAAATGAACTACAGAGCCATGCTTGATCAGTTGTCTTACGATTCCCCTACTCCAAATCCTTGGGGTACGGTGAAGATCATTGACTTCGCACACGCCTTCTTCAATGAAGAAGAAGAAAGGGCTATTGATGAGAACTTCCGAGAAGGAATTGATAATTTTGTGGAGATCTTTGAGTGCTTTCTCAGCGAAACTGATGATCAAATTATTTGATAGTTGCTGTGAGATATAAGAGAGACAGTATTAAGATTAAAAGACATTTTAGAATTGTTTTTTAGAATTTGTGAACTGTTTAAACTTTGAAGACTTTTAGAAGAAATAGTACGTGACTCTCAATAAAGGTTGAGAGGCCCTCTTCTACACTACGGGTCGTAGATTCGATGCTAAAGATAGCTCACAATTATATTTGTGATGATATCAATGTATTGTACTGAATAATACAATTCAAGTTATAAAATATCTAGCGTCCGAGATGTACTTAACTATTATGTGCTTAAAATGAGATCTCCGACTTTAAGAGACTTTATTACCTTTATAAAACTTTACAGTATATGCACCCACTTATATGTGGTATTTCTATGTGTCAAATAAGGTATTGTAAACTACACTATCTATGTGTTTGAAGTAGCTAAGTATTTAACCCTTTAACCGCCAGAGTCGTATATATCCGACAAACATTTCCGTGCCCCTATCGCCTGTGTCGTGATTATCCGACAGAGAATATTCACGATTTTTGTTGTTTTCTTCGATTTTATAGCATCTATTCTATATCTCTCTATTTATGTAGATAGACAGATAAAATACTTTTTATTGTACACCATGATATTTTACAAATTGGAGCTTAAAAGGAGCAGAAAGAGAAGAGAAGAGGAAAGCACGATTCGTAGCCGGGCGCTAGGGGCACGGCAATTGATATTTAGCCAAGCGCTTAAAGGGTTAACTGAATATTCACTGTTTAAGGTAATTATTGTTGTAAAATGAATTATTGATATTAATCAATTCATGTAATCTTGGTTATAAGACTAGTTTAATATTGTTGTAATATAATAATTCAGTCTGTATATACTTACTCAATGTAATGCTCAATTTTGTAAACAATTCCATTCGTTAGGTGTTTCCTATTCGGGACATGCCAAGTCAAAATATTTTAGTACTTAAATAGATTTTTATTATTCCAAATAATAGTTTTATATTTGTTATTAATATAAGTGTGAAAAATGTAAATAAATTGTTTGACGCTTTCGCGTTATAAATATTTATTATCGAAATCAGCCAAAATTATTTCTCCCAAATAAACATTAACTATAAACTTAGATTATACAATCAAATACGAAAAGTTGGCAAACCCAGCCGACAATAATGATTAATGAGTGGACTGACGAGTGCACGTGCACTGGCGGGTGCAGCCACGGTACAAAACTATATCCTCGAGTGCGACGTCGCCACCCGCTCGCACTGGGACCCGCGCCCGCGGACATCGCCGCGCAGTACTAACTGTATACTCAATATATGGGAACTAAATATAACTATCAGTTCTAATACATAGAACTACAATATTTACAGTAGGCCATAACACAGTACTCTGTGCGGAGAAGAACGTTTGTGACGCACAATCTATTACTGCGAAATGTTAGACTTTAAAATTGGTTAGTAACTACTACTGATACATATTACTTATTAATTAATTTGGAACAACATTAACATAGACGGGCGATTGTCGTCACAAGCAGCCTCCCGCGCACTAATTAATATCGTCGGCGTCATGTCCGCTGGCGCAGAGCTAACAGTAGACACCAAATATAGTGGCATTCAGAGCAGGCAAGTAAGATATTCCATAAAAAATAATATGTTTTAAGCATTAATTAATCTAGTGTTATAGAATGTATTATACAACAACAAATTAGGCCGAGTGCTCACCGACGACAACAATAACAACTCGCTGTAACTCCAGCACAAGCATAGCGTCACCTGAATCATTATAACATCGTATTATTTTACAATCGCAGTCTTTTGTTTACAATACAGATACTTTCCTGTACCGTGAGTACTAGATTATGAAAGTATTTACAAAAGACACGTAACAAGGGGTCCAATAGGACCCGCATTATAACAACAAGGGAAGGGTCATCGACAGGCGAACCTTTGTACATCCTTGTACTGGACTTACTTATATTTATATAAACTTGTTTGCTAATAATTTCTATTTTTCATTTGTACTGGATCAACTCGTTTCGTAATAGGGGCATCGGTTTTTAGTAATAAAATATAACAATTTGAGGCCGATCGCTCGGAAGCCGGCGAGCGCTCGGCGTAGAAACCATACGAGTAGTTCGCGGCCTTGCACGGACTGAAGCACCTCGATGTTAACTACAGCGAATAATTATTACATATTTTTTTTCAATTTTTCCACGATTTCATTAGAAAAAGAAAACAAAACACACACGTGGCGGAGGATTTTTGAACATTTTTATCTTAAGGTAAGGCTCGCGCGGACAGGGCGGACGGACAGAGGCCACTAGATGCGCGGCAGCTTGGGAGCGAGCACGGCCGGGTTGTCGCGCGCCAGCAGCTCGGCCGCGGCCGCGCGGTAGTCGTAGGCGCAGCCGTGCACCTCCGCGTAGCGGTGCGGCGCGCAGTAGGCCGCGCCGCAGCGGCAGCGGTGCAGCGTCGCGATGCTCAGCCGCTTGCGGCACCACGCGCAGCGCGGGCGGGAGCGACGAGCGGCCGGCGCGGGCGAGGCGCCCGGCGCGGGCGGGGCCTCGGGCGGCGCGGGCGCGGGGGCGGGCGCGGGGGCGGGCGCGGGCTCCCTGCGCAGCGGCGGCGCGTCCAGTCGCTCGTCACTGAGGTGCAGGTGCTCGCGCGGTCGGTGGCGGGACAGAGCTGGCAGGATGCGGCTGTGGGTACCAGACCATCCACTATAGTACATAAACCTTCACTGCTTCAACACAGTCATTAACTTTCAGCACAACAAGTTTTGCACAGTAAGTTTATAAGGATCAAAAATACGGTCAAATCAGAAACAACCTGAGATAATTGAAACATATGTTTAGACATGTTTGATTAACATTTGTGAAAATATTTAAATTTTATCAAAAAGAAATAAATATAGTGTAACTCAGGTTAAAATGTAGTGAAATGAAAAATACACGATTTCTGATGATTTTTAGAGATTGATTTGCTATTAATTTCTAGTTGCTTGAATCGACGCCACTATTACATAACATTTTTTTTGGACAGTCGTGTAACAAGGACTGCTAATGCTCAAATTACATTCTTAATCAATCATAAAATGATAGTTATGATGAACACAGTTTTTCGTCATAGATGTCATTGTCAACGTGAAAATTATATTTGCAGTCTAAAAAAGTTATAATACTAAACGCATACCTGTTCCTCTTGAGTTTCTCCAAATCCGAGGTAGAGGAGGAGAACAGCGCGTCCGAGAGAGGAGCGGCGCGGCGGGGAGGAGGCGCGCGCACGTGCAGGGAGGAGGAGGAGGCGGAGTGAGAGTGAGAGTGAGAGTGAGCGCCGCCGCGGGCCGGCACGCGCGCCGCGCCCAGCGACACCCACGAGCGGGACGAGCCGCACACCAGCGGACCTGGCGGGGACAACTTACAGTTATAGCACTTCTCTTATTATCTTCATCTACAGAAATAATCAATTCTATTATTTCTTCTCCAAACACACGAGTTTCCTTCCTAGTACAAACTAAATCAGTCAAGAGAAGACAAGGCACGTATTGTCAGGAGCCAGGTGCGTAAGACGTCTCGATAGTGTCGTAGCCGAGAGCCATACTAGTTATTGTAAGCTGCACACTCACCGTACTCGGCCTGTATGGGCGCCATGTTCTGCGGCGAGTCCTGGCGCAGGCACTGGTCGCTGTCGAGGCACTCCTCCAGGATGGCGGCGTCGTCCGCGGCGTCTCGCCGTCCCTGCAGGAGGATGGAGCCCGCCAGCGCGTCCGTCAGCTGGCGTCGCTCGCCGTCCGCGCCCGCCTCCACCACCGACTGCTCGGAGTCCGCGCGGGTGCCGATCGGCGGCAGGAGAGTGTACCTGCTCGAATTGCAACAATTAGATGAAAAAAAATTGGATTTTGTTTGAAATTCAGGGTATTTTATGGCAAAACCATAATGTAAGTGCAAGAAAAGACGAAATACGTGAGGAAGAGGCAATCCTCCTCCTCACGCTCGACCGCTGCAGGAGACGCCTGAGATATTAGGGATCGCAGGACAATTTCCAACCAACGTAAGCGTGGGTTTGTGATTTTACCTGTCTGTGAAAGAGCAGTCGTAGTCGTATCTGGTGTAGTTGCCGTCGTAGAGCGGCGCGAAGGCGTCGTCGTCCCCGAAGGGCGCGTACGACCCGGCGCGCTGCTTCAGTCCCTCCGAGCTGTCGTCTAACAAACTAGGGACGGACAGAGTCTCCTCGCTGCGAGTCTTCTGGATCTCTACTTTGTCTGGAAGGAAAAACATTTATTTTATCATAACTAGGATTCGACTGTAAATAAACTATTTTCTATAACAAAACCTAGTTAATTTTAATTTCATATGATTTTATTAGCCTCAATTCATCGAACAGCGATTGGATGGTTACCTTGGCTAGGTGTGGTCAAAGAAACCAAGGCCATCCAAAAGCGTTGGGTTAGGTTAGATATTGATATCAGGGACGCGAGAAGCATGGCAGAAAAAGAAAGAGGCCAACAAACATTTTTTTTTAAGTTTAGCAACCATTTCTTTTATAGTAAGGAGCACATTTACTAGGCCATGTAGGTGATTTCTGGCTGAAATGATGATAAACCGCAGTTGGTCCATGGATGGCGACTATTTACTACATCCTGAGACCCCTCTGTGCCAAAGTACGTTGTTCATATGAGTGGTCCACGTACCACTTCTGTCGTCAGTCCTCTGCGGCGGACTGCGCTGCACGGACAGTGACTCCATCCGTCGTCGCAGCTCCATCATCTTGCTCATGGTGACCGCGTTGTCGTGCAGTGAACCCGCGCCCGCGCCCGCTCCCGCTCCCGCGCCCGCCTCGCTGGCAGCGGAGGACTCGCGCTCCACCAGCTGGCTCAGGGACGACGATGTGGACGAGTCTGCGGAGGAGTACAACAAGATAAAAGTTTAAAAGTTAGTTTAGGATTTGGGATCGGTCGCGGGACTAAAGAGTACCATGACCCTGGAACATAAACGGCTATTGAAGGACACCGTGGATTTTAGTCAGTACAAGTCTGACAGTCCCTCCTGCCCTGTCCAGGGTGGGGGGACTCATTTGATGTGGATTTGCGTTCAATTCTTAAATGCTGCAAATTTCATTATACACTCCGTCCTATAACTAGATTACGCTAGCGCCAAATAACGCGAGAGTCGTTGTTTCATAAAAACTATAAAACTGAATAAGTCAAAAATCAAAGGTATTTTTCCAAAATAGGTTCATTCCAATCAGCAACTTTTTCAAGGTCAATTTTACATTCGATTGTCGGCCACCTATGTTTTAAGCAGTGCGCGTTAGACGTTTTAAAGTGAATTATGGTAAAGAAAACTAAAACATACATTTTTGACGATGAAGCGCAAAGTATGTTCAAACGTTGCTGATGCTCACACGATTATAGATCTAAAGTAAAAATTACACAAGGCTTACATTTGTTGTGGTCAAGTGGCGAGTACGTGCCGTCGTGGTTCTCCTTGACGCGCAGCATGTTGACGCGCTCTCCGTCGCGGAACACCAGCACTGTCACCTTGCAGCCGCTGCCGCCCCACTCCCCCTCGTCTCTGTTCATTAAAGATTGCGTTAGAATGGTTGTGTGGCGACATCTATTCTGCCAGATATGAACTAAACTGACATAAATATGTTTACACTAGCTGTTCCCTCTTGACGGGGCCTGTAGAGGGCCAAAGCCTGCCGGGGTCGCGGGACCAAGGGATTACCGTAACCCCGGTACGTAAAGGGCTATTGAAGGACACCGTGGATTTTAGTCAGTACAAGTCTGACAGTCCCTCCCACCCTGCCCTGGGTGGGAAGACTCGTTTGATGATTTTACCACGATAAAAAAAAAGCTGTTCCCTCTGCTTCTGCTCGGCTCGTATTGGTCGTACGCGATGTTATAAAGCCTAAAGCCTTCTTCGATAAATGGGCTATCTAACCCAAAAAGATTTTTTTAATTTGAACCAATAGTTCTTGAGATTAACGCATTCAACCAACCAAAATCTTCAGCTTTATAATATAAGTATAGATAGTTTAAACCAAAGTCGCTGAAGTATTTTTGTACACACATAAGATTATTCTTTATATATTTTCTTTTATTTTCAGGCGTTAAGACAAGGTTTTTGTGTGTGAAAGTTTTCGGAAAATTCACTTTAACGCTCCGCCCACACGACTGCACGCCGACTGCAATTGGACCGTACGGTTGGTTTGCAGTTCTATTGCAGTCGTGTCAACTGCATTCAAACTGCATCCGAACTGCAAATTTGCAGTTGGATTGCTGTTGAAATGCGGTCCGTCTGTTTAGACCCTTAGTAACAATTCTTTTTTTAATTCAACTACATAAAAATTTACTAGACCCGCAAGTAAAAAAATCGCAAGGCCATTTTGATTCCATCTAACTTTTGCCGTGAGGCGAGTAACCGCATGCGGCCGGTGCCTGCGTATGAAAGGTCAGTTGCAGGCGATCTCCCACCACAATTGGTATGTTTTGAGCTTTGTTGTTCCGTTAAGTTGTCGGCACAAATCGTTTAAAAATACCCGCTCTGCTCATCATATTCTTAAATAATGAACAAGTCATATATTTATGACCGATGTAATTGAGTTGATTTTTCGATTTTTGCAAGCGATGAGATGTTGATTTGCCCAATGATGTACGAATGCTTGGTTCTTGAAGGATCTACATCTCTGCAACCCTATTATCTATCTATTAATTAGTACACAACGCCAGTTGCCTCACCTATTAGTATCAAGCAGCCTCTCAATGTCCCTCCAGGGCTCCGCGTTGGGCGGCGGCGGCAGGCGGCGCGTGGAGATGGGCCCGCCGCGCATGCCCAGCACCAGCCGCAGGCGCGCGCCGTCGCTGATGGCATGCTCGCGCAGGGACGACGAGTCGTCCAGCTCCACCAGGTTGTACAGTAGGTGCTGCTGGGACACCGGGATACCTGGAATTTTGGGGAATATGTTATTCTATGTTTTTGCTTTCTATATATTCCTCAATGCTAGTTTTTCTCCGATCAAATTTAATCCAGGTCTTCAATGTCCTTCGTGAACAGTCAAGGACATTTCAGATTCCATCTTGTTACGGGATAATTAAACTTCATTTATTTACAACATGGTGCCAAGAGACACAAGGACAAAACTTTGTTTTTGTGACTTTCGCATCCAATCTTTAAATGTAATCCTGACTAATGAACTTGTTTTCAAGATATACTTCTAACTTGACAGCCAATATTGAATCACCAGAAATTTTTCATATCGACCCAGGCGTAAGTAAGTAATCGGGGCATATATATAAAAAATTGAGAGTTGCCCTCGATTTCCCTGAAGTTCCATCATTAGATTCTAACACGGCGACAATGGAACTACGATTTAAAAATTTTTTTTCGTAGTCTGTTAAAAAGAGTTATGCCTGACTCCAAAGGCCGTATCATAAGACAAAAGCAGTTTATGATATTAACAGAATCTTCTGGATTACGGATGAAACTGTCGTTCAAACAATTAAATATCAATAAAAGCCCAATATAGCAACATTTACCTTAAAACCTACGCAATTATTCATAGTCATACACCACTAAACTGTACATAATCGTTACACCGTTTCTGATTACGTCACTGTTAAAAACGACACGTGCTTCTACATAACAGTGCCTAACGAATTTGGCAATGAGTTCGTACAAGTAAAACATCAGATAAGTGGCTGATGACCGTGTGACGAGCGTGAATCATGTGGCTGGAGGGCAGCCAAGCAATCTTGTCACCAGGGAGACTTACTACACTTTCTTTTTAAACATTATTACGAGCTAAAACACTTACAACACAACGTGCATCGTAAAATGGTGTCATAATGCTATTTGGTTCTATGTTGGCCTGTTGGGAAACCCCCTTTCTCCTTCCTAACCTTTCTATTCTGGGCAATTTCTGGCTATATTTACCCCGCGACCATGATCAGATCGTCACACCACCTCCGCCGCGGTAGACCTGTAGAGTGATGTCCTCTTTCAGGCATTCAGTTTCTACTCTACTTATCAAACTCAATTCAAAGTTAAACTAGTTGTTAAACTATTCCCAGACATTCGTCTGTCTCTTATTAAGACCAGTGATATCTATTTCATAAAAACGGTTCGATTGAATGATTCGAACTACTTTATTGGATATCAATCATAGTACTTGGAAGTAGATCCTTTCTCATAAATCAATAACCATTTCCTGAATAATAAGCAAGGTTTTGTGAAGGATAAAGAAGGAGCATGGAGCATTACACAATAGCAGTCAGATATGACTCTTCAGGCAACCACGTGGTAGATACAAACAGGCATTTGTCGAGGTCAACATAGAACGCAACCTCTACCTACGTCTGTTTCCGAACGCATATAAGTACGCAGTAACTATAATCTCTACGAAGTTAGAGTGAGGCTTCCTCTGGGTAAGCTCGCTCCATCGTCGACTTTGTCTCTGTCCTCTGACCAAGACTAGAATCAAGAACAAATCCATCTCTATCAAGAAGTTCAGGCTACTTTCTGCTAACAAGAATCATGATTTTCCTGACCTGTGACTACTAATCTCCAAAAAATAGCGCCTGAATTACTCGTAGCAATATAAGAACAAGATCTTTCTCCTGAAACATCCAGATAGTTCGATTATCTGAACTGGCTGTCAAGATCGAGATTAAATAACGATTTGATTCTACAAAGTGTGCTGCGCACTTGTTTTGGTTGACACTGATTCGGTACAGGCAGTGATAAATAAGATTCTGCCGCTCGGCCTCTGACGAATTAGGCCAACCCGAACATACGTATCGTATATGTAGCGCCCCTAATATTTTCTAAAGAAAACATTCCGTGAGATTATTCTAGAACGGACCGAATCCGTGAACGTGCAACACAAGAGAGATTGATGAAGTGACGCAGCGACCACGACACGAGTTGCGTCATATAGCCGATACACGTGCAGTTACGTCGAACTGCGTTCGTCACGTTAGTTACAACGAAATACATAGTTTCACATAAGCATAGGAAAATCAACCTATAATGTTCTCAAAGCTGGGACAACGGTTTCTTCTTTCAGAAGGAACGAATTTGCAGACTACCAACTTTGTGAGTTACTTTAGATGTTTTACGTTTTCTGATTTTGGGTTCCAAGACGTAGATTTCTTCTTATTTTTTTTCTTTCGTCGAATTGAAAGCAGCAAAGCACAACATAATCATGAAAATTTCCAACTGGAGAGGACTATTCGAGAAGCATTTTGGTAGATAAATAGTAAATTAAAAATTGAATATTACTGAAAACTCTATTCGAGAAATGATTCGTCCAGCGCGTCATTGGCAGTCAGTTCCACTAAGAACCTCGCTGAGTGCCTTAAGCAGTGAGAGAGAAGAATAAACAACGAATCAGCCATATTCTAAAAATTCAATCACTTTGGCAGTGTAAACCCAACCTAAGTTTGTTAACAAACATCAATACGGGTACCTCGATCGAAACAAATATTATTTTCGAATCGAAGCCATTAAACCGATTCCACACAAATTCTGAATGCGTAATAAATCAATCGCGATAAACGGTATGAGTGCGGGCAACGCGCATAACATTTATCTCAGAGCATTCTGGCACGACATCAAACATAATAACGTAAACTCTGGTGACCCGCGCGTTCGACGACGATGTGAACACACCTTTATACCTAAAAATAATATTCAGCTGTTTATGTAAACTTGTAATTAAACAGTCTGTCATTCCACAAGGACTCTTCACATTTTACAAACATGTTCTCTACAGAAAATAAAGTTTGTTTATACAAACATTTTACTAGAATTTAAGATTAAATTTGATAAAGCCGCGTTATTTGGAGCAATGAGCAAATAAAAGTTTATTTTCGAGAATTAGCTGAGTCATAAACATTGACACCTAGAAAAACAGATTTTGAAGCTGTTGTCTTTAATTCGTATTATTAGATTTTGTTCATTGCTTTGTTGTGTGGGAGGCTGGCAGATTGATCATAATTGAGATTGACATTTAAGATGTAAAAAAATGTCCTCAAGTTTATCTGCAAATATTTCTGTGACCTTGTAATGATTAATTTTCATTTAAATTTGTTTGTTCCAAAACCTTACAAGAATCTGTTACAAAAAAAATCAAACTTAATTTCCTGAAGATGTTACTATTGTTTACAAAATTACACAATTAACATCAATGTTATACTGGTTGTTGACAGCATAATTATATTTTTTACAGTAGATATGTGCACTGTTACTTGAAAATTATAGTGTAACTGTTAATTATACATTAATTAATTGATAAAATTATTCATACTCCCAACATTGTCGGACATTTTAAGACTCTAGTTGGTGCCTAATATTATTAGCCTCGTAGAAGACTCATTACAAACGTAATAAAAATAATAATTTGGATAATCTTATCTTATTTCCTATCTCCTATCTACATTATATGCATGGCATAGCTGCAGGCAAAAGTAATACTTATCTATAGGGCAAAACCCAAATATTTATTCATTAAATTACAAGTAATCTTGCGCATATTATGACAAATTGACAAACTTAAAAAAAAAGTGAGTCAGCCAATACAATATAACAGAGAATGTCCTTCTAATAAAGAAGGAAGCCACGAATTACAAAGCCATTTCGTTGAAACAGATAAAAACAATTTGTGTTAATTTTTTTTTCTCACAAGGCAAGGCTCTTTGTCGACATAATCGTCCATGCTGAACACACTCATACTGCCTTTAGCTGGATTTTAGCATATTCATATAGAGGACTATCACCACAAATATAAGGAAATGACCTCTGAGATAATTTTGGCTGCTTCTTCTAACAATATTCTGATAGAAAACACTGACAATGTCACATTTTATTATTATATATTTTTTGTGACATTGTTTTTCTTTTATATACCTACTTGACGTATTGACATCTTTTTTGCCCGCATATCTATAAGCAGATCAAATAAAATAATTTATAACATCCTGCTAGGCACTAATCTTTCTCTGCGTGTTACGACTAGTTTACTATCATTGACCCCTTTTCCTAATTCATTTACAATTTACATCAAACCACATTTTGATATCCATATTATTTTTGTAGTTGATTATATCAAATCCATCAGTAATTGTTATAAATAATCCATTTTAAATGTGGAAAAGCTATCCAAGCCTGTAGTTTCTGCCACTTTGGATAGAATGTGTTATGAACCAAGCTATTGTACAGTAATATTTGGGCCTTTCTCTACTAACAGGAAAATCATGGTCCAAGCATTTTTTTCTTACTTTGGCTTTATTAATGCATAGTTTTATTTATTAAAACACATAATATATAACCTATTATTTAAGGAGCCAAGCTTAATCAATATTTAGAATCATAATCATTTCATAAATTCGGTCTCAAGGCCACTAAAAACAGTCCTCTGTTATGTCCTAATTCCGGATCGAGTGTGATTCGGTTCGGTTTTTATTAGTTGTATTTAAAAATGTAAAATCTTTTAACTTTCTAAAAACAAAGAATATTGAATGCATGTGAACAAAAAACAATTATAATTTTAGAGATTTTTTTAGTAGTAAAAACTAGTGTTCGAATTTTGTCCGATACATTTTTGAACAGTCCTCTGTCACAATTTGAATATCACGCCACAAAAATATTAAACACTATTATGGTTACATTGACCTTGAAACGGAACGTTAACAGTGTGAAGTTTGCTCGGTCGCCATGCTAAACAAGTCGCCGCCATTTTGCGCAGTGACAACTCCGCGTCTGTGTGGGAGCCACGTCTCTGTAGTGTTGAGTGAACATTCCTCTGGTAAGTCTATTTTACGATGTTTTATGTGTTATAATTACATTTACTTTAACAAACAATTGCTCAGTGTGGTAATGTTCTGGCGTTTCTGTGTTATGAAGTTACATTAAAACTGATACGTGGTATGACATTTTTACGTAAAAATAACAGTCCTCTGTGCAACAGTCCTCTGGAAATTTATAACACAGAGGACTGTCCAATGCGACAGAGGACTGTTTTATTTGACGTCCGTGTATTTTATTAATATTCTTTATAGTCTTTACTAACCTACTTCTTGTCGATAGCCTCTTTCTTTCTTACATTGGCCTGTCACGCTAATTCAGGTCTTTTGTTTTTCAGTTATTATGGATTTTGAATATAAAATAATAAGTACTTAGTAACTACCTGTTTTTAAACCGTTTTTTTTTATCGTGGTAAAATCGTGAGGAACTGTCAGACTCGTTCCGGGGTCACGGTTATTCGTATAGTCCCGCGACCACCTGTTTTCAAACTCTTACTTTTTTTTTATATTGAAAGTATGTTTTATTGTTTTAGTATTGCCGCAATGCCACCAAAGAAGAAACCTAAAACCAAAGAAGAAATAAAAGAGCAGAAAAGAATTGCAGAAAGATTAAGATATCAACGGCTAAAAAATGACCCTGTAAAAAGAGAGCAATTGAAGGAAAAAGAACGACGAGACTACCAAAGAAAGAAGGAAAAGGGTACAAGAAAGCCAGTTAAAGATATGAGTCGACGTGAACACAAAGCTGTGACTAAAGAATGGAGAAAGCACTGTGCTACCTATCGCGCAAAAAAAAAAGCTTTGGAAGAAATTACAAACAATTTTGTACGACAAAACACGCCCGAATCCGAGGTTTCACCTTCTCCTCAAAGTTCTGTCTCTCCATCAATACTACCTATGACTACTCCACGAAGTGATGCAAGTAATGCGAGAAAGCGTAATGCTAGAAAGAAACGTGACAAAATTATAAAGGATAAAGACAAAAAGATCGAGTATTACAAAAAAAAATCCGAGAAGTATAGGAAGAGAATGGAACGTTTGGAAAAAGCTAAGACAAAGGAAAATGTAGACACACCTAACACTAAACTTACCAAAATGTGTGATTCGCCAGAAACTCGCAGAGAAGTAGTCAAAAAGGCGCTATTCGGTGAAGTGTTGAATGCACAGCTGAAAGAAAACTACGGTAATTTAAAAACCTGCAAAGAAAAACAAATATTCGGAAAAGTCGTGTCCGGTAAACTAATACACAAGTACAAGTTATGGCGAAGCAAAGATAGTGCTATATCTTATAAAACAATTCAAAAGTCAGCGCGTCAATCTGTTTTAGTACCCAAGCTTCGGACTCGTAAAGACAAATTTTCATCTGATTGCATAAATACTGTACGAACCTTCTATGAAAATGATGACAACAGCAGACTTGGCGCAGGAAAACGAGAATGCCTGACCAGAAAAGGGGTTAAAAAACAGAAAAGATATCTATCGGATAGCATCGCAAATTTATACAAGAAGTTTCAAGCTGAATATTTTAAAATAAGCTACACAACGTTTTGTCGTCTACGTCCTTTCTGGGTCATAACACCAAATGTAAACGAACGTGACACGTGCCTCTGCATAAAGCACGCGAACATCGATCTGAAACTGTCAGCATTGCACAGGCGAAGAATTTTGACTTACAATAGTCACAATGCATTGCTTGAAAAGACATGTTGTAATCGCTATGACGAGCTATGTTTGTCACGATCCTGCCAACGCTGTATTGACAAGAATCCTGACTACAGGGAGTTTGATGACAGCAAGCCTATTGAATTTAAAAAATGGATATCCGAGAAACAAACTTACAACGACCCCAAGACCAAGAATACTCGAACAGTTACCAAATACCTAAAGAAAACGTTCACGGTTCGCCCTCGAAAACTAATAGAAGAGCTTCACGAGGATTTGGAAGCTTATTATCAACACGAGAGAAACATAACCCATCAATACAATGCTATAAAGAAATACAAACAAAACCTTACCGACGAAGACGCTATCATACATATGGATTTTTCAGAAAATTATTGTTCCAAATACGGTCAAGAAATACAAGCATTTCATTTTGGAGGGTCGAGACTTCAGCTAAGTCTTCATACTGTAGTAGTGTATACCAAAAACTCTATCAAGTCTTATTGTACCGTTTCCAAAAATCTCACACATTCACCAGCTGCTATATGGGCACATTTGCGGCCAATCTTTAAAACTCTCCCACCTAACATAAAGAGCATCCACTTCGTCAGCGATGGACCCGTCACTCAATATAGGAACAAAACGATGTTTTACATCCTGGGATCAAGGCTTCAACAAGAGGTTTTAAATGTGAAGAAGTTGACATGGAACTATTCAGAGAGTGGCCATGGCAAAGGGGCCCCCGATGGCATTGGAGCTACCTGCAAGAGAACCGCTGATGCCGTCGTCGCTACAGGAGGTGATATTGATAGCTTGGAATCATTTGTAGAGGCCGTTCAACGAAGAAGTTCCGCAATTACCTTGTTCACAGTCGACGATAAAGCCATCCAAGAATTAACAGACGACCTTCAAAATGAAACAGTTAATTTACAAAGCTTTAATGGCACTCTAAAAGTACATCAAGTAAAGGCTGAAATATTACGAAGTCCTCTGGAATCAGCTCCAAGTGCCGCTAAACTCATAATGAAAAGTTTAAGTTGCACTTGTGAAGACGAGTGCCAGCATTTCAATTTAGGAGTGTTACAGTACAAAAACAAGACAAAATTTAACGTAGATGATTTTTACACAGACTCTGAAAGTGAAAACATGGACAATTCACAGGATTACACAATGGAGGCCGACGACGACGCTGCACTGGCTGGACCTAGTTCAATCAACCAACAGAATTACACTATTGGTGATTACGTCTTGGTAAAATTTCTAGTAAGAAACACGGAATATTGTTATGCTGCAGTGATCAATAAGATAGACACGGAAGAAGGCGAATTAACAGTAACCTTCTTAAAAATTTGTGATGACAATGGACACACATTCAGAGTCGATGAAAATGATGTTTCCGATGTGTCCTTTGACCAAGTATTAAAGAAGTTGCCAAACCCGGATATTGCCCTAAAAGGGAAACGAATATTTTATTATTTTAATATACCTGTACCTGTTTTTGAGAAATAAGTCGTCATTGATAAGTAAACAAGGCTGATTCTTAGTACCTAAGCTTAATTTTGATTATAATTATTGTAATTCGTTGCTTAGAGAGCTAAACTCGCAATTTTTTCCTGATAAATATAAGTATTTAAATTCTGTATGTGATATGTGATTCTTAGTACCTAAGCTTAATTTTGATTATAATTATTGTAATTCGTTGCTTAGAGAGCTAAACTCGCAATTTGTTCCTGATAAATATAAGTATTTAAATTCTGTATGTGATACAGTATTCAATAAAGAGAATTTATTTGATTACATTTAATAATTAATATTGTGTTTTTCATCATATAAACATTGACATAAACTGTTATATGGGTGAAAAAAACAGTCCTCTGGGTGGCGAAACAGTCCTCTGCCGATTTTTTTTACAAAATTGCCTATAATTCGAAAAATAAGGGGAAATTACAATGGTTTCTTGTTTATATGTATTTATATTATAACTATCTATCGACTTAACATATTATATATTGAATTTTCTAGAAAAATAGGGTTAGGACAACTGTCAATAGACAAGTTTCCAGTTAGTAGAGAAAGGCCCATTTAGAAACATTATCAGTATAACTTGTTATGTAACTCTCTAATCATGCATTAGGTTGACTAACTGTATTTCTATATTTCCAGTTTGTTTATGACTTTACAACTGATTCACAGTTTGAAACATGACTAACAGCTAAGGACATTGTTTTTATTATTTTTTGATGCTATAACAGAATGAATCATTAAGAAAAGCTGCATTTCTTCTTTCTCAAGTTATAAATAAAGAATGAAGGTGAGAGCCCCCTGCCATATTGTCTATGATCATCTCTTGGGTCCAGTTTATACCCGTACCAAACAACGTCAAAATCTGTCCAACTGTGTTGACGTAAAAACTGAACACAGAAACAAACATAATAGGTACACATATTTCTTTGGGAGTAGACAAAAAGTACCGACAACCACCAGGTCCTATCCTACATCTTGGTTGCAGACATCACACTGATTGCAAGTATTATGCATGCATTAGTCCTGTCATGTGACTTTAATATGTGAAAGGACAACTGAGCATTCTTGGCCTAGTAGCTTAAGCAGATGATAATGATGAAATCAATTAATTGATGAGATTCACTACAGTGAATTTACATGAAAATTTAAATTAATTAATATATATTATTAACTAATATTTGCTTAGTCTTCTCATTAAATTCATCTTCATTGTTTTAGTATTATAATTAAACATTTAAATGTGTTT
The DNA here is from genome assembly GCA_943136025.2 of Agrotis puta. Lineage (NCBI taxonomy): Eukaryota > Metazoa > Arthropoda > Insecta > Lepidoptera > Noctuidae > Agrotis > Agrotis puta. The sequence goes on along the minus strand of OW964184.2, from coordinate 16,281,830 downwards.
AATTTTTAAATTGACAAACAATTGAACAAGATGAACTTAGGACTCAATTTGTAAGAAAATTCTCAACCTTGACCAAAACAGTCAATGAGTTAGTAGGTCATTTATCAAGTTTATGGACTTAATTAGTGTTTGAAATCTAATTAGCCTAATCTACTAATACTTATTAAAAAATACTAGCTTATGACCCCAGTTTTGCAGACATTTTGCACTACTGGCATAAAAATATATTAATCCAGATTTTAAATATGCTAACTTGTTTTAAACCATACAGTAGTTATTGGGTGAAAGTAACAAACATCCATCCATTCTTAGATTAATATCCATGGAACCTCACACTACTCTTACTATTAAAAATGTGAAAGTTTCATATATTGAAGTAAAAGAAAAAAAATCTTCAAATTAATAAATATCCAATCAGGACCTTGAAAACTAAAGACAAAACAATAGTATTCAATGAATGTTCATAAGAATTATTGATTCTATTAATAGTACATCAAGTAGGCACAATGAATCTTGATTACTGCAAAGAACACAAATTCAAATTAATTTATTGTTTGTTACATTACATGTTGAAAGAGATTGATTATAATAACAACATTTTATAAACTAGAAAAATTTAAATAAATGCAAAATTAAAAACTAATTTGTTTGTTCAGTCAACCAACCAGTAACAGCTGGAAAAAGGTTGCAACAAAAAAGGGCAGGTGATAGATGCAGAAAAAAAAATCCTTTGTTCATGCTTAGACAGCATGCATGGATATTTTCTTATGGTAGATTTAAACAGTTAATAAAGATACCATAAAACCCTGGTCAGAAGCCATAAAATTCTGCAGGGCAAATATAGCTCAATGCCACTTTTTAAAATATGTGACCATAACCTACCCCAATATCATTTTTTTGTTAGTCTTTTTGGTATTCTGCCAGGCACGGCTGTACTGAGAATAAGGAAGGCTAAAACATTACATATGGGTCCAAAAATAGACTGAAAACACAAGTTTTTAATTAGAAAGTATGAAGGTAAGTCTTCAATACAGGTTTGACATTTGTTGGTCAAATGAATAGCCCATTAAATCAAAGTTTATTCACATTGTATGAAGTATTCAAGTATTGTGCAGAACAAGATGTAGTCAACAACACAGCTATATACAATATTGTTTACATTGACACTGGACTTAGCTCTTACACAATACTTTAATTAAATTACATGTAATTTTTAACCTTCCTGTTTCCAATATGTGTTGTATTGTCACTGTGTACAGTGGTTTCTCATTGCCCAACATAGGTTATCAGCAAAGTATCATCGTTTGCGACGCACTAACACCACAACATCCTTTGTCGAGCGTGGATGACGCACGATCAAGCCTACCCTGTCAAATAAAACGTATAGTTGTGTAATGCACAATCAGACATACGACTCACCTTCGACCCTGAATATCTTCGATTTAATGGCAAATATGGTGTCCGTGGGCAACACGGTCATTTCAAATGCGGTTCCAGTGAGGGTCTCCACAAGAACCTCCATCGTAGACTGACTCGGGCTGTCATCCTGGAAACCTTTGGATCTATTCGACAGTCTCTCAGGGCATCCATGTTGTGACATTTCACACGCGGTACACAACAATTGACTATCTGCACAACATCGCAATTCACAGAAATGTTTTCACAAAAGTTAAATAAGACACGGAGCACTTAGGACAATCGCAACGATGACGGAGTAAAGTTAAATTCACTACTACGGAAAAACATCGAACATGGTTGCAATTATTTTATGAATTACGCTAAATCGGAAAACAAAGGAATTTTTTACTAATTTATTATTATTTTGCAACAAAAATAATATTACAGTGAAATAAATTCTTCGTGACAGACGATTATTTTTTTTCTGTTGATTGATGGTGAATGGAATGAATGAGTCATTTGACCGTTCGGAACGTGGAACTTTACATTGTCGATGGATTCGACTAATTTTCTTTTTTTCACTTGATTCTGTAAATTTATTGACAGCATGCTATTTACTTTATGAAAATAAAATTTAATTTTATTGTATGATTTCCTTTTTTCCTTGACTTTGAAAAACTAGTATACTCTTAAAGGTGTTTTTGAAGATCCAAAAGCTTATGTAGAGAATTTTAAAACATTATTTTCTTTTTTTTCGTGGTAACATTACAACTGAATGAAAGGAAATCGTTCAATGTCATCATTGACCGACTGAATTGTCTATGCTGACAATTTCTTTTCCATCGTTTTCTGTTCACAGATTCGGAGGTTAGAAACATGGTGCGTAAACTTTTTCGAAATAAATAAGAACTAAATAGTGCTATTTACCGGTAATCAACCGGAACAAAACCTGCAGTGATATGAGTTATCAATTCCTAGCCAATGTGCCTTATTTCGGCTTCATCAGGACTTTGAAATACACGCGTCGCCTTTGTCAAGTTGAGCATGTGGCTTCATGAGAGGATGATTTCTGTTTCCAGACTCGCAAACGCCGTAATGGAGGACGGGCTAAGCACGGCCGTGGCCACGTTAAGGCTGTGAGGTGTACCAACTGCGCGCGATGCGTGCCAAAGGACAAGGCTATCAAGAAGTTTGTGATTAGGAATATCGTCGAAGCGGCTGCAGTCAGGGATATCAATGAAGCTTCCGTATATGCGTGTAAGTATTATATTTGTAGCTTCTCCTATGCCTATGTGCCTGTATTCCATGCACTAGTGATACACCGTGATAAAACAAACTTTCCTAACCTAAAATATCTGTAGTTGCTATAACTTGTCCTGGACAAGTATCGTGAACAGAGTTCGTAATTCTGCTGTCTGTTGCGATTTAAGGGTTGATATATTTTCTCTTTCGATCTGACAGCAGACAGGGTGTTGATAAAATCCTGTGATCTAGTAACAAATGATTAAGATCCCATTGTAAACTCTAGCAGCTCAACTTCCCTCATCAGCACATCCATAGGAACTGATAAGACTGGCAAGTGTTGCTAAAATAAATTTTGTTAAATTACTACTGATCCCATTTACAGGTGCATAAAGTAGCTCAGCTATGAACCAAACAATTAGTACAGTATTTCTTTATTTTCCTCCACAGCATTCCAGCTGCCCAAGCTGTATGCAAAACTCCACTACTGCGTCTCCTGCGCAATCCACAGCAAGGTTGTGCGCAACAGGTCTAAGAAGGACAGGAGAATCCGCACACCGCCCAAGAGCAACTTCCCCAGGGACATGCAGCGCCCACAGAATGTACAGAGGAAGTAAAGTGACTACCAATAAACTTTAAGAAAACCCATTTGTGTTGTTTTACTTCAGAAATCTACCTTTTGATACTTATTACTGATGAAGTGGGGGCCTGCGGAACTCCAGATCCATAGCTCCCGTACAATCCGTACAATTTTTGTATCTACTTTAAAAATGAGATAATACAAATCGTTTACTCTCAATTATTACTCTCTCTTTAGTGCCAATCATTTCTGATCTGATATGTGAGAGATCCACTAACAATCTGCTCACTTGGTTCTGTGCCAATAGTGGGAATGTTGGCTGATAATGCTTTTATCTTAGCACATATAAAGCCGCGAAGTTAACGTCCGGCCAACAAACGCGATGTTTACGTCGCGTTTGTTGGTCATAGTTAGGAGTCGCGATGTTGATGTCAACACTCATAAAACTCCAGTGGGACAGTACTCTTCTTGTTTTGAATATAGGAAATTATTTTCAGGTTATTGATTCCTTGAGAGAACATCTATATATATAAAAGGAGAACTGACTGACTGACATATCAACGTACAGCCGAAACTATTAGGGCTAGGAATGTGAAATTTTGCACACGGCTTCCTATTATAATGTAGGGGAGCACTAAGAAGGGGTTTTTGGAAATTTAACCTTTAAGGGGGTGAAAAGGAGGAATTAGGAAAGTACGTAACCCACGCGGACGAAGTCGCGGGAAAAGTGCTAGTTCATTCATAACTTCACACCTTTTTCCCATGGGGCTAAGCAGAAACCACAGCACCACCTGCTCTAAATACTTGCATCTTTTTATCTTGTCTACATTCGAACATCTGCTTATACAAGCATGCTGATTGCTAGCACTGTATGATGGAGGTGCATACCTCATTAGTATAAGTCTACTGAAATAGTTTTTTCAAAATATAATAATAATTCTGATTTGTGCTAACGGAAAAATATAGGGAGCATGAGACTCGTTAGTTTGTTGATGACTATAATAATGTTACTCAAATCAAATCATTTATTTCAACTAGGCTCTTGACTGGTGGTTGTTGTAGGGTACTCAGTCAAAAGATGGCTATGGTCTTATATTAAAGACTGAAAGGTTGAAGATAAATACAACATAACTATGTATACCATTATATTGATACTGATAATAAAAATAATCAACCTTAACACATAAACTTAGAGCTTAAAACTACGTATCATAGTCATCATCATCCCTCTTCCGTTTCTGGGACACTTGTTCATCTAGTTCCATCTTGACTGGTGTGTGAGCTGATGGGCCAGCTGTTACCCTGACTGCTGGCTTGGCTACCACCTGGAAATAGTTTTATGATGTAGGGTGGTAAACAGGCTTTTTGTCTGTGTAACATATTCATATGTGTGTAAACATATTCATATGTGTGTAAACATATTCAAAAGTATTTTGAATATGTTTTATATCTGAGCTTACCAAAAGCTTGCTTTGAGCATATATTTCAAGTAAGTCAGTTACAGGCTATTTGAATTGTCGAGACAAAAATAAAATCAGCCCCTGTCACAAGACATAATAATTAACTGTGAAAGTACCATAAATGACAAACGAAACAAGTTTTAGTAGTAAAATTTTGTGCTTTTATTCCTGTTTTATAATTCTTTCTGTTCAATTCAAAATCTAGTATTATGAATATTATAAATTTAACCCTCACCTTAGTACCAGAAGTGAATTTGAGAACAGGTTTAGGAACTACAGTAGGTTTTGCAGTGGCAACATTGACAATGGCACCAGGTGGTCTCTTCACCACCACATTCTGTGCTGGAGATGGCTTGGAGGTGGTGACTGTCTTCAAGGAGGGTACCGCTGAGATTGTGGGTTTTGGTGCAGCCTTCTTGACTGCAGGCTTGAGACGATAGTTGCAGGACGACAGGCAGTAACTGAAATGAGACATGGAGTAAGTTAGTAGTGCACAACTTACAATAATTTCAACAAAAAAATTATAAGTTTCCGCAGCTGAGATACAAGCTTGCCTCTTAGAGAAGAAATGGGCAGTAATCCACCATATGGCCTTATAGTGGTTGATAGATAAACATATGATTGTCACATTATGTTAAGTATGTTAAAAAAAGATGTTTAATTACATTTTTGAAGTTGTTGAAGGAAAGGAAAACAAAAAGCCCTAGAAATGACTAGGGCTTATTGTTTTCCTTTAATGTTTTTAATAAAATTACACATGAAAATGTTTCTGCCTGGGTTAAATTCAGTCCACAGCTTATACAGATATAAATTTTCATGATAACTTTACAAAATTAACAGTCATTCTAACTTAATACAAAATCCAGTTCCTAAAATGTCTTGGACATCAGTAGACATCGTGGTTAAAACGACATTTTCACTCACCGATCTGGTGGCAGCCGTAGTCCACAGTGAGGCTTGATCATCGGCAGAGGATTTACGTTCTTCACCCTTGATATCTCTAACAACACTTCCCTCGGAGGAGGACTCGTGAACGACTTATCTAATTGCATCTGAACAGCCAATCTTACATCTTCTAGATCAATTGTTTTCTTCTTCGAATGGGTAGCAAACACTCGAGCGTCATCCAGAACCGATGTTACGTAGCGGTATGTAAACTCCAGCAGCTGGTTCACGACACGGGGCTCGTAGTCTGTGATGCCCACCTCCTTCATTATCGTCATGATCACTTGCGCGTCCTTTGGTATGTGTTTTGCTTGGACGTTCACTTTCGATTTGTCTTTTTCCGACATTATTGCCGTTTTGTATGAGACTACGCAGCTAAATAATTATTTCAGATATCAATTAAGGTTAAAAATTTTATTTATTGATAATATTCTTTAAAAATACCGTCTCGGATTTTATTTACACAATAATCAAGTTCGTGTGATTTTTTGCTTTTTCCTCATTTTTGACACATGGAAGACATTTTGTTTAGGTTTTTATGTCAATTGAAGATACGTTCGAAAACACCAAACGAGTAAATATATGCATGTAATAATTTCAATAAACATACTTAGAATTTATTGTACAAAGATCTCAATATTGTGCATCTATTCAGTAATACAAATCACGTATACCTTTTCGCGTAAACAGATTTTACCATTTTTGCAATGCAGAATAAACGTTGATTTTTGGACGAATATTTTTAAATTATTGCCACTTGATTAATGTAGCTACCTTAATAGTAGAAAGTTAAATATCATTTGAGGTGACAGGATATGTCTTAGGGACTTTATACATGGCGCGACGCGATTGCAATTCGACCGATTCCAGCTAAAAGTGAAAATCAACTTTGCTACTACAATGTAATGACGCAATTCGATTGACTTGACGTCGACGTGGCGATCGTGTTTTGTTTTTCATCTATCCGTATACCAGTCGTGGTAAGGTTGATTTTCACTTATAGTTGGAATCGGTCGAATCACGTCGCATCGCGGCATGGGTAAGCTCCCTTATGGAATCCAGGACCCACGAAATGAACGTTGAGGTGGGACCGTTAGTAAAAGCAACTGTGACCCTCGAACGCAAAGGGTTACTGAAGTCTGTAGGAATAGAGTAGATTTATAGTCAGTAAGAGACTTACAGTCCTCGCTTACAGTCGCTCCATACAGAGCGAGAGGAAACGCTTAATGATTTAACAACCGAAAAAAAAAAACTGTAAATGAGTATACATAGGCTGATCCCTATGTATACTCGTTTCTCTCACAGACGAGGCATGGCAATGGGGATAAAATTCATCTTTTATGCTAATAACTGGTTTTGAAGACATTTTGTCTGTGTTTTACTATGTTAATTTGTATATATGTAATACTATGTATTTAAATGTTAATTCCCTTATAGATACGGGATTGGTCGGTGGGTAATTATTATGTTAGTAGCCTATTTGATTCCGTTGCAAGCCGGCAGCTAGCGCATGCCGCAGCAGACGGCAGGGCAAGGGATTTTGCCGCGGAAGGCATTCTGCCTAACTCTGCGATCGTATGTTAGCGGACATTGGTATAATATTGCCTTGGCGTCAGAATAGCTGAAAAGTATTAGGCAAAGCTCAGTAAGTTCACCGATTTACCTACAGCAAGCAATCTTAAGCAACAAGTGAACAAATTGCCTCTCAATAAATAATTGTATTGCCTTTTTGTAGCATCTCTGGATCAATTAAAAAATTAAACACTGTTTATAATAACCATTTCGATTTTATTCAGTTAAAATATGAAATAACTTACGTGTACAGTAAAAATAAGTTTTTAGATAGTCATTGAAGTATTAACTCAAGTATGTATATCGCTAGAAGCCGCGCGGCCTGCGTCTCAACATGGCGACTACCTTAACACCTTGTTTACCAAGTGTACTAAAATACATTCTAATGATTATATTATTGTAATTTGTAATAGGTACATTAACATATAAATGGACAATTTGGACGTACAGTTGTGGTTTTTTATTTACTATAGTGATAAACAGAATGTTCTAAGGTTACACAGCATGTTTCCTTCACTTTCGTTCCATAGATATTAAGTGTTAATATTTACAGATTTAATACTAGACCTAAAATATTAAATATTATTGTATACTCTCGCAATTTTATTATAATTTCTTCAATTTACTTTTTAACACAGTTGTCTAATGCTTTCAAGTTCGGAATGTCGCCAAGCGACACTTTTAGTCTAGATTACTCGTACAGTCTATCATTGTCAAGAAGTGAAAGTTTAATGAAAATTATAAAATAGACAATATCATTCATTTTACTGACATTCTAAATAGCCATTGTAGATTTATATAGAAGCCTACCTTCAGTTTAAATGTGGGTAGAGAAATTGACAAGAGCGACGTACCTTTATTTTTTATATTTTATTTTTAATATTCACGTGTATGTATAACGATATGGAACAAAAGTAAAGCAACATTTCAAACGTACGAGCGATCACTTCATCATTTAATGAAAATCTTGTCGAAAATTAAATCTATTGTGTCGTCCGTGATATGTTCAGAGCCGAAATCATTAAATAATATGAACACTGATGTATGACCGCTCACGAAGGTGAATAGAAAATGATGTATTATTGCTTTCGTAACATTATTACCGATTATACAAATTGATGCGCGCATCACAAACATGTTACCGTCCTGCTTTAACGTCTATAGCTAATAAATTGTGCTATTTGCTGAAACCATCCGCTCGACTATCATCATTCTTTATTATCCTTATTCATAATTATATCACCTAGTGAGGTTTCAAACAATAACCTACGAATCCCTCACACGTTAAGCCTTTGATGAAGAGTCAAACAAATCATTTCATGTTAACGTCATTGAAATAATATCCGTACTATTGAAACCCTACATGTTGAAAGACCAGAACTATTTCACGACTTTATTATATAACCCTAACGAGACTTATAATGTTTCTACAAAGCGAACCTTTTGAGGCAAGTATTCAACGTATTTATTCACATATGTTAACTATTTCCCGCGAAATGGGATTAACAACCTCAATATAATCGCCGGCGCTAGCGGCCGTGTATTGTAAAATGTGATCAATAACTATTTCTATGAGAACTCGATGTCTATTACGTATTTCGATTTCAGTTCTCTTCAGCAACGTGTGAGGTGACCTATATGAGACTAATTAGGTAGAAATGTACTTAATGATCTACTCTCGTACACTCAATACAATATTATCAACAACGTAACTAGGGTCTACTTACGAAAAAACTATGAACATCACAAAATCCCGAGTAACTATCAGATAATGTGTATGGCTAAGAAACAAATTATAATACACGTTCATTAATCACTCAGCATTTACTTCACAATTGCAAACTCTTATAAAACTCACGAGTACTCAAGTACCTACCTATGGCAAAAGGTTCTGAATGGCACTGTACTATTAATTTGTTTAGAAATTCTTGAAGTTATTGGCAAATTGGGATAAGAAAAGAAATTTGCAATAGTGATCACCATTAAAGTATTATTAAAATATAGTAAAAATCCATAATTGCACAATTAAATTGAACATAATATTTTACAATAAAACAGTATAAGCTCAACTCTTAATTATTAATATTTACGAATAATTCATACAGTATTATAATTATAAATTAAAATAAAAAGTTCATAGATAAAATATTGCATCATTTTAAACTGGAAATCACTTAAGTCATTTATTCATTAATGTATTTTATTACAAAAATATTCAAACATATCAAAGTCAGTCCATACGCAGAAAATCACCAACTTTTTGTTTTTGCAATTCGCAAAAGGCACTCCTTAATGCAAATAAATTGTTCAAAGTCGTGAGACACGGATGTGGCGTGAGGAACCGATCATTCAACTGTTGAGCTTATTTTAAAAGCATCCCATATTGGTAAAATTACAGCTTACCACTATTCATATCATAAGAAACAGGAAGAAACTACAAATAGACAAGTCCATAACGGTATTTAAAATAATACAAACAAACCAGTACATAATAGAGTACAAATTTACTTCAGCTACGCTACGGGTTATTCTCTGTTATGCTGCCTTAGTTTAAAATAGAGTCTGAAACATTCACTCTCCCTACACAAGAAAATGAACGAGTCAAATTACTTTTTTCTATACTTTGCACTTGATTTCATTCCGTCGAGTATTGCACATAACATTTCCACGATAAATATATACATCAGTTAGTTATTGTATGTATAACATGTCGATCACTTGTAGCTCTGTTACCGCCGGATGACTACACCGCAAGTAGCCTCTCACGAAACACGTCTCGGTATTACACGTTGAAAATTGTCCTTGCACTGTGTTCGTGGATTAGATCTCGGCGGTCAGCTCTGCTGAAGCCTGTGCAAATAAAAAGAAGGTATAAGAAAAAACTTTGGTGAAATTTTGGTAGAATTTTGAAAAGTGTTCTGACAACCCAATAAGTGACGGCTGTCATCATGAATAATCTACTATTGATGCGAGAAAAAATTAATGACGTGAGCTACTTGAACCGTCCGTGGTCCATGTACTCGTAAGCCTATAATATTACCTATGTGGTGAGTGCGGGCTGCGCGTGGTCCGGCGGCGGCTGGTGCGTGGTGGGTGGTGGCGGTGCGGCGTACTCCACGACCTCCTGGTAGATGAGCTGCTTCCACTGGTCCACCGTGTGCTCGCGCTCGTCCACAGAGTGGTCGTACGACGCAGGCGCCGGCTGGAATTCATATCTCACATTAGACGAAACTTATCGGATACTCGTATTAAAACATAACAATTGTTCCAAGAGCCAGCCTTTTCTCTAAGTCTATGGGAGATACTTCCCATCCCTCATGTCGTCCCCTCCCCGCTACGTACCGCGTTGACCTCTCCCTCGTCGTACCACACGTTGATGTACGGATGCAGCAGCGCCTCGTCCACTGAGATGCGACGCTCGGGGTCGATCACCAGCATGCGGGACAGCAGGTCGCGGGCCTGGGACGCCTGGACCACGACAAACATCATACTTGTTAGGCAATCGAATTTACATTACATTGGCTGTTAAGATCAAGTAAACTAAGTGCCAAATGATTTAGGAAAGCACACCAATGGATTCTTGTGAATTTCTCTCATTTCTGTGCTGAATTTCCTCTTTTTTTTCCCACTTATTGTAAAAATCATTCCAACAGTTAGTGTAACTTGTTTTTATGCTGGGTTAGGTTTTTTTAAAATGCACACTGGAATTGAACAGGCTAGTTTCCAGTATCAAAAAATTGCAAATCTATTTAGTCTGTCAGATAGAGTATTGAAAAAAAATAATTGACTAATCAGGATGCATAGAAATTATACCAGGGCGTGTAATGCTGTGCATTTTAAAAGCGTCATACCTGTCAATTTTTATTTACATAACGGAACTGAGAAACTAATTAGAATTTTTCAGTACAAAAGCCTAATCCGACCAATTACAACGTTAAAAGGTTAATTGAATATTAATTGAGTGGTTACCTTGAGCCTGTTGTGCTCGTTGCTGTCGCTGGGGAACAGTATGTCCGGGAACAGTCTCTCGAAGCTGTACCCGGTGTAGCGCGGCCTGTTCTCCACGTAGTTGCGCACGGTGGGCTGCAGCCGCGCCATGAACGCTGCTGACGGCGTGCCCAGTTGCTCTGAGAAAGAGAATATAAAATTCGTTAGTTACCATGGCATACTCACTTACCCAGGCATATACACAATATGACTAGACTAAACTGCTAAGTTTGACGGAGTTGATGGTCAACGAAGTCCGAGTTCTACTTAAACTTGATGTCATCATCATAATCGGAATCAACCTGTTATCTTCATACTGCTGGGAGATATGCCTTCTCTGAAGAGTGAGTGAGCCATAATCCACCACGCCGGACCACTTGGTTTGCTATATTAAATTGCCGGATAATTGAGTTATGTGTCAAGCCTATGTTGTACAATATCTAGATGTCTGATTGATTTAATAAATCTAGAAATATTCCAATATCTTACAAGCAATTCTTCGCGTATTTCGGAACCAACTGTAACGATTTGGATTAAATTTTGTATTTGGATGATGAACAAGTGCAGGTCAGTCACCCAAGTACTGTCACATCAATATAGATAGGGATAAAAACGTGGGTGAACTGACCAATAATCTTGTTCCACTGGTCGATGTGGTCGGTGCCCGGGAACAGCACGCCGCCGCGGATCATCTCTCCCATGATGCAGCCCACCGACCAGATGTCCACGTTCTCCGTGTAGCCCATGCCCAGAATCACCTGCAGAACAGAACGCGCATCAAAGCACATTACAAAAAGATGAAAAAATTAAGTTACCCTTGACAGCTGGGTCGCGGAAATGTGTTAAGGGTGTTGCGGGCTTGTTTTAATAGGTTACTGCGGCCTTTGAACACGAAGGGTAACTACAAGAACAGGGTGGCTGTCAGTCAGTCAAGTCTCACTTCGACTTCACCCAGATTAGGCAGTCTCATTTGATGAAAAAAAATCCGACGGTTTCTAATCGGATATCAGAAAGTCTAGTAGGACCCTTTAATCAAGAAGGTGCAGTTGTTTATTTAATCATCAATCCCCTGCCGACGTGTTCCTAAATTATAGCTAAGAACAGTCTCGACCATGTCATCAAAAACGGCCCATCTGTTTAAGACCTACGATGTCACAGATAGATGAAACACATCCCTCTTTTTGCGTCGACGATTAGAAATTAAATAGTTAATTCAGATAGCAAAGACAAGACTTTAGTAGAAATCAATGTTGCCATAGATTACCTCAGGCGCGCGGTAGTACCGCGTAACGACATAGGGTGTCATCATGAAGGTGGTGCCGGCCGTGCGCGCCAGCCCGAAGTCCAGGATCTTCAGCGTGCAGTCACTCTTCACCACTATGTTGGACGGCTTCAAGTCCTGCCATGATGGAGAGAAAAAAATTAAGAATGATGATAAGAAAGGTGGAGAGAATTATGTGAAAGAGCGTCAGTGTTTGCCTTTACACTACATAATATGAACACACTTTGTTCTCATAGCAACAGTTATTTTTTATCTGTTCTTGATTCATGTACGTATTAATTTTTGGTATTTTGTGTAGCGATATCATGGATTTTTTTTTGAGAAAAAGAGCAGATTGGTCCACAATAATCCAATATTGTGAGATTTAAACCCTTCCTATTCGCTGAAACGCAAAAATACAAACTTTTCACACAAAAATACATATATATTGAAAGGGTGTAAGTTCAGACTGCTTGTACCCGATGTATAATCCCAGCAAGATGCAAGTGCTTGATGCCGCACAGCATCTGATACAGGAGGTAGCTCATGCGCTCGTGGTCCAGATCCATCTGGATGACCTGGCACAGGTTGGCGTCCATCAGCTCCATCACCAGGTAAACATCCTGGAACTCCTCCAGGCTCTTTTGTGGCGTGAACGCGTTGAGAAGACCAATTATCTGGAAAAGTTGGAGAAAAGTGTTGAGATTTGGAAGACTCAGATTTAAAGTCAAACTAAGATCTGACTTCAAAATGGCTTTTAAGGATATCTATTAGGGAAACCTCAGTGATTTTCGATCAATAAAGCAGATATAATTTGAAACATTTTGTTCTCCTAACTGAACCTATGAATTAAAAATAAACTATTGTTTAAAACTTGCTTCTTAACCCAGCAGTATAAGCTGATCTTTGTCTGCCAGAAAGGGAATATTTTTTTCATTTTTTGATAGTTTAAAGGCTACAAAAAAAATGTTTAAGTGTTCACAATTTATGGAAGCTTGTATAGAATAGAAAATGACGAAGCCATGTTGTAAAAAAAGGACGATAAAAGTACTTGAACACAAAAACGGAAATAAATTCTTTTGTTAGCTGAAAGAAAAGAAAGAAATCACACAAAATAAAAAGTTTTACAACTTTGTTAATTATAAGTCTTACTTACATTTTTATGATTGACGAGTTTCATAAGTTTGAACTCGCGGTACGCCCGCTTGGCGTGTGTGACGTTTTGGAAGGGCCGTGACAACTTCTTGATAGCGACATTCTGTTGCGTCACCGTGTCGTACGCGGCACTGGAACCAAACATAACCACAGTTTACTAAAGCAAGCAAGCAATGGATGATGGAGAAGAGAAAATGACACTTTTGAAAGAGGAACATACAGGTAGATAACAGAAAATAATAACAAGTGATTTTGAATAACCCTTGAATGCATGAAGCCAGGCATGTTGCTGTTTTGAGTAATGCTCGTTATCACTAACACTAGGTGACAACTAAATGAATAGTTAATTTAAAGCATTGGATTTTTATCGTTAGATCCATCGCCTTGAGTTGAAATCCCAACACTGCAATAATTACAGACTCATCTAGGTTCCGTTTAGTGTTAGCAAAATTGAGCATACTATTAGTTTAAAGCGCAAAATGTTAGTTTTGCTGTTAGACACAATGGACATTTGATTTTTGGACATATTCACAAAGTGTTAATATTAGTTTTCACTATGCACAATTAAAGGTTGTTAATTCAGTCTATGTTTATGCAATTCGTTGTCAGAGATAAAGTTCAATTTACATTACAATGAAAAAGATCCCAATGAAATGAAAAAAGGAACCACAAAAATTCCCAAACCACCAAAATGGAATAAAACAAATGAATAACTTAACATGAATAATTCAGATATCTTAATCACATTTTAGATTCAGAGTTTATCGAATTTATTTAAATGTATTCTTAGTTTGAAATGATTCTGAGAAATTATTTGATTTGTGTCGTGTCGTGGACTTGGAGAAAAACCTGAAATAGGTTTATTTCTTGAAGAGTAGGCAATTGATCTGAGGTTCAAGTATTTTCCCTATTCACAATAGAATCACTCGTGAAATGAAAAGTTTACTAATATCGACAGCTGATGATTTGCTTTTTAAAGATTCAAAAATCCGTCACGTCTGGAATAGTGGTCGTGTCAATATTAGTATTAATCCTAAAACCAAAGCAGACGAAAACATGTAAAGCGGCGGCCATGTTTATAAGATGGCGCCCAGTCTTACCACACCATCCCTTGTGCGCCCGCGCCGCGGCTCACTAGCTCAGTGTACCGCGTGGGTATCGTGAACACACTGTCACCGAGTGTGACTGAGTAAAACTGAACCATCTCTAACGGCTAACGTACACTACTGGATCAGCTATAAAAGAAACATTTATTATATTGGTGACTGTGGGCGTAACCAGGGTAGCAAGTTATTATAGGTCAATTTTGGATGTTGAAGCGTAGAATGTCATGCCTTTAAACTTAGCAAAGGAAAGGTGGAGTAACAGGTCAAGAGGGAAGTGGGTCGAGGGGAAGAAGTAGATTGAAAACTTCGAAGTGACTCTGAGATAAAATTCAAGGTGTAAGTTGTATAGTCGTGCAAACTGTATCCATGTTCAGTGCATGATTTTGAAACAATATTTTTATACCGTGGAATTAAAAAAAAAATGCTGTGCCATCATTTTGACTACGAAGGTATCGCTCTAGGGTATAACAAAGCATTTATTTATTTTTATATTCGACGAAAAATGTTGGGATTTTAGAATCAAATGCTAAATTTATGGTAAGTATACACGGCGCTGTACCTTGCATCGCGTAAAGCGAAATTAAGGCAAAACTGTAGATATGCCTCTTTGCGGCTTAATAGCCTTAATCTCAACATTCTGGCTACGCCCACATTGACAAGCCACTACAGTGCGTAATAATACGTGTCATAGGTATCAGAATCGTGTGCAGTGCATGCGAGTGAGTGCGTATACGGGTGCATACTTGCGTGTTTCGTTCACACGCTTTAGTTTTTGCGTGCTGAAGTTAAAAAAAAAATTGTGACATTATAGCCGTAAAAACGGCATAGAACATCGACACTTAAAAATTTTGTCTTTATACC
This sequence comes from Agrotis puta, assembly GCA_943136025.2. NCBI lineage: Eukaryota > Metazoa > Arthropoda > Insecta > Lepidoptera > Noctuidae > Agrotis > Agrotis puta. The sequence goes on along the minus strand of OW964184.2, from coordinate 16,266,263 downwards.
TTACACATCTGGTATAAAGATATATATTACAAGTGATATATATATATATTTACAAATGTCGAAGTTCTGAAGAAAGAATTATACAGCACTGTTTAATAAGTAGTGCTGCATTATTCTTTTGGCGAATGTGGCCTAAAGAAGTCATTAATTCTACAGATAATGGTACTCAATACTCAAAAGAATTGAGTATTGTCTACATGATCTTTAACAATAGCCTGTTACGTATAAACCAAAAGATTCATGCAAAACTGTTTTTATTTAAGGTGTGTGATAGAAGACTACAGGTATCTGTGTGTCTCGGAAGTATAATAGGGTAGTTTACTGCATAAATATATTGAAAATCTGTTTAGTCCGTCAGAGTATTGAAAAACAATGAACAAGTATTATTTGTTTGATAAAGATTAAACATTTCTAATTTCGGGAGTGGGGTTTTGTGACGTCATAACGCCTGTAAAGTTATACCGACCGAATGACGTTTTGTGATTTTTAGAAGCTTTGTATCTTCATCAATTTTGGTTTGCGTAACAAAAGAAAAAATACGTGTCAATATTTTTTGATTATCTGTCTTTTGAAATCATATTTTTCTTTGGGTGAAATAGCCTATTTTAAGACAGTTACACATATCTAAAAAAATATTTAGAAGAGTAATACCTGCAAAAAGAAAATATGAGATACTTAGAGACTAAAGATGCTTGTACTTATAGAACAAAGTGAAGGTTTCAGAGAAATCCCAAAGTAATGTAATATACAGTGAAACGAGGCCTGAATGTTTCATACAAATGTGTAATTAGCGATAATTGGAACTGTGCAAACATTATATTACGTTGCGTAAGTGAGGAGGCGGGTTAATTTAATAATTACGAAGAGAATTACTTAGTTCCAAAGTATGAGAAATGTTTTTCCCTGTAATTAGAAAACTTATAGCCCACGTAACTTGTGGGAGGGTTTACCGAAATTCTCAACTTTCCGAGAACTGTCAATCTTGCTAAGATTTTCTCAGGGAATTAATTTAAGATTGAAAAGGAAACATTTACCGTTTAGTAATTCCTTAAAATAAACTAAATCTAGTTTTACTTGAAACGTTTTTACTGTTCCAACAGATACGGAAAATAATTTCAAAAACCTAACGTAAACGAATTCGTTCGTTATTCTTAGATTTAATTGATATTTTACTTTCTAAGAACAGCGAATTACTTTATATCTAACTGAAATCTAACTTCACCGGTTTTTGAAGCAAAACATAAATTAATTTGTTTGTAATTTACTCTGCTCACAGTTTTATAGAGCTCATAATTTATGATAAAAGATATAATCCCACAGCAGTGACATAATTGAAACGTCTTATTAGAGCAACTTTACAAGTGCAGAACAGTCAGGTATTAAAAGTGCAGGTATAGAACCAGAGCCTGAGTAACCAAATAATGTGTCTGCCGTAGTCTGATTTCCACAGACGATCAACTTGTCTAGCAGCTAAATGCCAAAAAAGGTTTGACTATACAAAAGTTCTAAGAACGCCCATTCACGGACTACTCAAGCAGTCATACTATGCCTAGTGACTGCCTGACCGCACCGACTTTGAAGCAGTACGACTCCAAGAGCAGTTCCGTGTATGTACGAAAGATTCTAGTTTATTTTTGCAGTCGCATCTTGAAGCAATCGATAGTATTGGTCCAAGAAGTCCGTGTATGGGCAGTCTAATACCAACAAGTTTAAAAGAGGCAGTCATAATAGTCCCTGGTATTAAGAAATACTTACCATACTATTCCCTGTGCTCCGGATCCGATGGGCTTCAAGTTCTGGTAGCGCTTGAGTATGGTGAAGCGTGTGTCGCCGACCTCGACGGTGTAGAAGTGAGGGTGGCGCGGCGGGGCCGACATGGCAGAGGCTGGGAGCGCCGCGTGGGGCATGGACCACCCCTACCTGGGGACGCAGAAGATCATCAAGTATTCTAGGCTGCCACGGTTTATTTTAATTATTGATAATTTTATTGAATTGTCTTTTGAGGGTCCCGTACCCAAATGGAAAAAAAAACGGAACCCTTATAGATTCGTCATGTCTGTCTGTCTGTCCGTCCCTATGTCACAGACACTTTTCTTCGAAAGTACAATATAGCAGCTATCCTGTTGAAACTTGGTAAGTAGATTAAAAAAATTGGGTTTCCCCATACTTAGAATCGAAACCCATATGTGTGATACATTACATTAAAAATGATATTGAGGTTACTAATATAATTTTTTTCTAAACTAAACAGTTTGCGCGAGAGACACTTCCAAAGTGGTAAAATGTGTCCCCCCGTAACTTCTAAAATAAGAGAATGATAAAACTAAAAAAATATATGATGTACATTACTATGTAAACTACCAGCGAAAATTGGTTTGAACGAGACCAAGTAATTCGTTTTTTTTTTAAACTCCATAAATCATACCTTTCAAAGCTACAACCAACTACAAGAACTTTTATTTTATGTTACTTGCTGCTACAGAACCTTTTATGGGCGAATCCGACTCGCACTTGGCCGGTTTTTTTTTAATATTTTCTGTGGACACTTGCTACATCGTTCTCACATTATGTAGCGTTACAAGATTAATGATGTAACAAAGGTTTTGGTATAATTTTGGCGATTTGAAAAGAGTGTCCATAGATGATTGCTCGGCCTTCTCAATAGAGATCTAAGCTTTGGAATGGACACCTATAGTACTTATACACAGTTATTATGTCTTGTGACATGAGTGTGTGCATTGTGTGATATTGTGCACGATAATTATTTTTGTATAATTTTTATTCAATAACTACTGTCAGAGTCATAACTGCTATGCATATTTACTCTACCATCTTCTGAACATCAGTTGCATAGAAGAAATAAGTTCTTATAAAAGTGCTGTCTAACGTGAAGGACCTTCAGAGGATACGGGAAGTCAAAGCAATATTTCTAATTGCACAGAAAATCTTCGGTTTATTATCGATTTCAAGACATCAAAACAACCTCTCGTTAATCTTCTGAAGATGCGTTCGGCTTCCCTTTCCTACACATAGAGATGTAAATATTCTATTTTTGTCACTCCCGCCTTTGAGCGCACATCAAAGGATCAATTGCTTATTAAAGTTTTAAGACCCATCGGCACAAGAGTATTGAATGTTGGAGGGTGTCATCAGTGGTGCGAGCTTTAGGATTGAATATACCGCAGGATTAATAACGCCACAACTAATTCTGAATACCGATTAAAAAGTTGCGGGATTACCTACTGGAATGTTTTGCCTCCCTATTTTTACTTCATGCACATTTTTTTTTAACGTGGTAAAATCATCACATGAGTCCTTCCACCCAGGGCAGTGCGGGAGGGGCTGTCAGACTCGTACTGACTAAAATCCACGGTGTTCTTCAATAGCCCTTTACGTACCGGGGTCGCAGTAATTCGTACAGTCCCGCGACTGCTTCATACACATTGCGAAAAATATCTTCTGGTTTGAAAAATAGTAAAACGGTTGCGTGAATAGCTATTATACATGGGTGTTTATGGAAAGGTTATTGGTATAAGCAAACATTTCTGGTGGCTTTTACCTTTTAGAAGTATTGAGTTACGACATACACTGACAATAGTCTTCACTGTTTTCGGTTATGGCGGCGAATTTTATCGGACACTGTCGATCGTCCCAAATGGAGTAATTGATGCTTTGACGTCTAACAGAGGAGAATGGAAGAAGAAAACGTGATGTGCAGTTCACAAGTAGAATGGAATAAGGGCAGGAAGATGATGACTGTCCATCGTTGCTAAAAATTAACAGTGCCGTGTCTGTGCACCAACAATGATGCACTCTTTTCTCTCACCACCATATTCCAAAAAGACAGTAATCTAAAACGACCAGAGAGAGATCAGGCTTCCATAAAAAACAAACGCAGAGTGTGGAACTGTGCACTTACTGTTCGTGAATATGTGTGACGAGCGCTTGGGCGCAGTCCATATATTGCAGGCGCGCAGTATCCACAGCGTCGGCGCACACGACTTCACTCACTCAGGGCGGAGTGCGGTGGCTTGGAGATCACGCAATTACGTCTGTTGATAAAAGATATATAAAAAATTACTTTAGAAATTAAATAATCAAAATATAACAGAACATGTCAAAACGAGGCCACAGAGGTTTTACAATACAAATGATTTCCACGACACTAATCAAACAAAAATGGAATTGTTTTCCTACAATTCCATTCTACTGATTTTTACAATTCTAATACCCTTTTTTTTAGCGTGTAAAATCATCAAATGAGTCCTCCCACCCAGGGCAGAGCGGGAGGGACTGTCAGACTCGTACTGACTAAAACCCACGGTGTCCTTCAATAGCCCTTTACGTTCCGGGGTCACGGTAATTCGTTAGTCCCGCGACCCCGGCAGGCTTTGGCCCTCTACAGGCCCCGTCACTTTGCTGACACTCTTTGAGGCGCGCGTGGAACACAACGCGCCGTCGATCCAGGCATGGTCCATGGTCGGACAGCGAGTTGCCCATTAATTTTATTACCTTACCATTGTATAATGAATTTAGAATTAGTACGTTCAAAAAAAACTTTTTTACAAAAAAAAAACCGACTACCAAAAATACAAACGCCCCACCTAAAACCACTAAAAAGAGAAAAATAAACTACTATTTATCTATTTCAGAAAACAAAAATGCACGTATTTTTCAAACGAATTAAATAAAAAACTTATTACCTACCAATTCAAAAATCAAAATCAAAATCAAATCGTTTATTTCAATTAGGCCAATTACAGGCACTTTTGAATTGTCAAGAGACAAAATAAAACTAGTACAAAAATAGTTATGGTGCTACAGTCCCAGTCACAAGACATAAAAACTGTGAAAGTACCGTAGGTGCTCATTCCAAAGCGTAGATCTCTATGGAGAAGAATGAGCAAGAAACTCCATGGACACTCTTTTTCAATCGCCAAAATTTTTACAAAACTTTTTTACATCATTCATCATGAGATGGTACATTATGTGAGAACGATGTGGCAAGTTAATAGTGTCCATAGTAAATATAAAAAAGACAATTCAAAAATAAAGTTATTATTAATTAAAATAGACCGGGGCAGCTAAGAGATGACCAGTCCCAACTGACAGCGCCCGTTCACGAACATGACACATGTATCAGCACCATTCAGCTCAACCATTTTGAAGGGAACTAAATGATCCGACACACACGCCACCATCAGCGAGACTTTTAAGTGAGCATGACATATTCTCAACCGCCAGAGTCATTCAAGTCAATGAAAGACGTAGGTTTCTAGTCAAAGATAGCTCTGAAGTACATGGTACTCACACAATGCTGGCTATGACGCTATATAATACTAGATAGATACACTCTATACAATGCAAGAGATAGTTGTACATTCTTCATCCGCTCCAACAATATTATTAAAAGATGAAGGAAACCTACGACTGTCGTACTAAAATAATAAAAAATACACACAAAAAGACAAACAATAAAATATAAAGTAGGACAATAATGTCCGTTAATCAAAATAAAATAATAAAACAAATACAAACACATAAAATAAAACAAGATGACTTAATTAAGTCATAAAAATAAAACAAATAAACAATTATATGAATCCATATAACTAGTCCGGAAGAAGAAAAAATACTAAAAATCTGGGAAAGAGCATGAACGCCGTCTTAACTTCAACAGAGTGACCAGCTGTTTTTATCGTCTAAATAATCGTTAATGGAATAATATGCCTTAGAACAAAGATTGGATTTAATCTTAGATTTAAACACATTAAACGGCAAGTCTAGGAATGACGAAGGCAATTTATTATAGAATTTTATACCAAGGCCTATAAATGAGCTGTGAACCTTATGAAGCCGATGAAAAGGAACACGTAGGTGGTGCTTATTTCTCGTGTTAATAGCGTGAAAATCACTGTTCTTGGTATATAGATGTAGATTTTGCCTAATATATATAATGTTCGCAAAGATGAATTGAGATGCCACTGTCAGAATGCCAATCTCCTTAAACAAATCCCTCAGAGAAACTCTAGTACCTAGTTGGTAAATTGCCCGAACAGCTCGTTTTTGCAAAACAAATATGTTTTGAATATCAGCCGCTTTGCCCCACAATAAAATGCCGTAGGACATAAGGCTGTGAAAGTAACTAAAATAAACTAGTCGAGCTGTATCAACGTCCGTGTACTGTCTTACTTTTCTGACAGCGTAGGCTGCCGAGCTTAGTCTTCCCGCTAAACTTGTTATATGCGGACCCCATTGAATTTTAGAATCTAGTTTAATACCCAGAAACACAGCTGAGTCAACAGTTTCAAGTTCTTCGTTACTTAGAACAATGTTAGGACCTAGATTTGTAACATTTGGCAGGGCGAACTTTATACATTTCGTTTTTTTGGCATTGAGAACCAGGTTGTTAGCAGTAAACCAATCCGTGACCAATGATAATGCGGTGTTAACATCGTCAAAATCTTGTCTATTTCTATCTACTTTAAATATAAGAGAGGTATCATCTGCAAACAGTACAATGTCACAAATGTCCTTTAAAAGATATGGCAAGTCATTGATGTAGACCAAAAATAAAAACGGACCTAGAATTGATCCTTGAGGCACACCTAGCTGAACGGGTTGCCCAGAAGATTTCGAGCCATTAACATCTACGCATTGTAATCTATTACGTAAGTACGATTCTATAACATTAAGAGCTTCGTTTTGGACTCCGTAATGATGTAATTTTCGCAAAAGGGTATCATGGTGTACGCAATCAAAGGCTTTGGATAGATCACAGAAAACACCTATTGCATTCTTACAGCTCTCCCACGCCTTAAATATGTGCTTCAGCAGAGCAACACCTGCATCAGTTGTTGAACGACCTTTCGTAAAACCATATTGTTCACTATGAAGGAGGCTATTTACATTAAAATGACTAAGCAACTGCTTGAGTATCAATTTTTCAAAAATTTTGCTAAAAGCAGGTAAGATAGAAATTGGTCTGAAATTACCAATATCATTTTTATTGCCTGATTGCGGTATAGATGTAGCGTGATGGCGTGACGGGGCTAGACGTGCGTATCCTATGGAATACCTATTTGGCTTGGCACCGACTTCAAACAGATCAGTAGGTGCCTAGCACACAACATTATAAAAATATTATAATTAAATTTATAGCTAATTAGGTTTAGACAAGAATGGTCACATTGTAATTTTGTAAATAAATCATTATAGGTTGTTTGTAAATACATAATATCTTGTTTGTTAAATAAAATAATATTGTAAGTTGATTTAGAATTGGTAGGTAATAAGTTTTTTATTTAATTCGTTTGAAAAATACGTGCATTTTTGTTTTCTGAAATAGATAAATAGTAGTTTATTTTTCTCTTTTTAGTGGTTTTAGGTGGGGCGTTTGTATTTTTGGTAGTCGGTTTTTTTTTTGTAAAAAAGTTTTTTATTTTTCCATTTTTTGTATAAATTATCGTAGGTACGTATGTATTCGGGCACGCCGCAATCGCGGCGGTAAGACCCCTCTTTGAGGAGTGGCTAGATCGGCGTCACGGCGTCCTGACCTACCGCATGACGCAGGTCCTCACCGGACACGGAAGTTTCGGGAGGTTCCTGTGTCTGATAGGGAGGGAAGAAACGCCTGGGTGTCACAACTGCGAGGATCGTCCGGAGAACACGGTGGAGCATACGGTGCAGGACTGCCCCGCTTGGGCAGAGCACCGCCGTGTCCTCACGACGGCGATAGGCGGAGACCTCTCGCGCCCGGCATTGGTCGAGGCCATGCTGCGGGGCGAGACGGAGTGGGAAGCGGTCGCCTCCTTCTGCGAAGCAGTCATGCTTGCGAAGGAGGAGGCGGGCCGCGTGAGGGAGAGAACAGCGTCCTCCCTCCACCCTAGCCCAGTGGTAGACGTCAGCATAGTGACGGGGCCTGTAGAGGGCCATAGCCTGCCGGAGTCGCGGGACTTGCCCATTACCGTGACCCCGGTACGTAAAGGGCTAGTGAAGAACACCGTGGATTTTAGTCAGTACAAGTCTGACAGTCCCTCCCGCCCTGCCCTGGGTGGGAGGACTCATTTGATGATTTTACCACGATAAAAAAAAAGGTACGTATGTAGTAAGTTAACTTTGTCATTTTCTTTTAGTTACATTTAGTAATTTATAAAACCCTCTGTCTTGATACCCCATCTGATCAGTAGGTTGTTTTTTTTTTCTATTTTTATTAGTGTAAATATCGTAGGTACGTACGTAGTAAGTTGAACTACGTCATATAACTTGAGTCATTATTCTGACTTTTAACCGTTAAGGAATTTTACCTTCCAGATTCCATCATCAGATCCTGACATGGTGACAATGGGTGCTCCCATTGTCACCATGTATACTCTTTCTAACCTCGGGAGTATACTCTTTCCAATGAAAAAATAATTTTGAAAATCGGTCAACAATTGACTAGACTTACTTCTGAAGTTATTTTTCACTTTTTTGTGTTTTTAAAGTCGGTTTTATTTTTTGCAAAAAAAGTTTTTTTTTATTTTTCAATTATTTTTATTAGTTGTAATATCCTATACAAATATTTGCTATGCATTTATTTTACATTGTTATTATTAACAATATTTTTCATGGTAATAGGCTTATCCCCAATAAAATGAAACTTAACATACCAAACTGTCGAAATATGGGTATACTGTACACATCTGCGTACCCCCTCAGAGCATACAGGCGTGATGTTATGTTATGATGTTGTGTAAACAATAAACATCCAAGCGATTGCAGCAATCACGACAGATTTGCTGTCTATTATTGAAGAGTTCCGTTCCATATCTCCGAAGTTCGTGATCAGATTATGACAATATTTCTATGGGACCAACTTGGAAGTATACCCTTTCAAACAAAAAAAGAATTTTTCAAATCGGTTCAGGCGTCTTCGAATAATCGGTGAACATACATAAAAAAAAAAAAAAAATACATACAGTCGAATAGAGAACCTCCTCCTTTTTGGAAGTCGGTTAAAAATAATAAATCCGAGGCTAGGCACTGACATTTTATCTAAGAAAACCTTACCCTGGGGCATAGACAAGATTCTCTGTGATAAAATTGCTCGTACTTGCCATTCCATTTTGCTAACCTCAATAAAACTAACAAAATCTGGTATCTTCAATATACGCAGACAAAGTGATAGACATTCAGGTTCTCGTCAGCTATCAATATTCATTTGCAAGCGTCACATCGTTGTGGTTTTGAGACATCAGCATTTAATTTTGTAGGGTATACATACAAGCTTTTTGTTAAAACATTATTAAGCGACCCAACTTTTAAAGAACACGGCTATGACTTCCATCTGTCAACTGTCACTTGAAAGTAACGTTTAGCAATTGTTAAATCAATTTCTAATAGTAAATATATAAAGCATGCGTGACGTCACAATATGGCGTCAGGAGATCTTCCTTCCTAATTGAGCAGCATAGTACGAGTAGGTACAAATATTTTGATGTAAGGACCGACAAAATTTTATAATTTTTACATTTCGTTAGCCTAAATAATTAATTCAATCAGTAAATTGAGATAAAAAAGTAAGTTATTTTTACGCTTCATTATCGTTTGAACGCCCACAGTTCACCTATAAAGGTGAAACTTCGGCGAAATTACACGATTCAGCCATTTTTCAGCTGGCAAACTTTACATTTTTATACTTATCCGGCGTGGGTGTGATTTTAGGCTTGTAAAGGTGAGACGGGGCTCTCTAAAGCCTTGTTAGAAGGGTGGGCAGTGGACCGTTAACCTATCCTCACTAATCAACTACTGTCTAAACTCGAGCACCGTATCTTCGGCCGAAGTATCGGACGTTTTGGAATCTTTGTCACTTTTTTTTAACGTGGGAAAATTATCAAATGTATCCTCCCACCCAGGGTAGAGCGGGAGGGACTGTCAGACTCGTACTGACTAAAATCCACGGTGTCCTTGAATAGCCCTGTACGTTCCGGGGTCACGGTAATTCGTACAGTCCCGCGACCAATCTCTGTCACTTACGCACATAACATCAGATAGGGTTTTTTTATATTTCCTTACTCTAGGAATTTCTTATGTATCGTGGATGCGTTTGCAAATATAGAAAATCGCATACACAAACACCCAGACCTGGTACAACTACTTATAGATTTAGTTAATTGTTACGTGCGGGGATCAACCCAGAGACACGATGCGCAGCAGTCGATCACCAGCCACTGTGCCAACTGTACAAACAGAAGTGACAACATGATTAGACAGTTGTCCTTACTACTGATGTGTTTTCTCCTGTATTCTGAATAGAGACTAGGGTTCACTCTAAACGTTCGAGTTACTGTCGTACGGGCCCGTATTTACGTTGACAAAATATAAGAGTAGCCCCCTGGTGTCACTTTTAAAGTAGGTCGCTGATAGAGATAGGTACTTCGTATAGATTAAACCTGCCAAGTTGAGTTCGAAGTAGGGATCTAAATTTTATGTTAAATGTTTCCCCGCTAGGTTCGGTGGTTGATTTAAATGTTGAGAGTGCAAAACAAATATTCTCGGTTCTCCTATATTTCAATGATTCGCAATAATATAAGATACTACACAGAAGTTATCAAATCTCATAGACACACTCTAGGAAAGGCTCCAGTATCGTGTGTACTTTTACAAACATAGAAACTCACATATTTACACAAACACCCAGACCCGGAACAACTACTTGCAGATCATATAAATATTTGTTACGTGCAGAGATCGATCCTGCTACACGCTTCGCAGCAGTCGATTGCACAACCACTGCGCCAACCGTGCCGTCAATTAAGTTTAATATTGCTAGTATATTTTGATTCTTGCTTTGTCCCATTTATCCTACCAAATATTATAAATTCGAAGGCTATTGCTGTTGCTTTTTTGCATGAACGAGTCAGTCGTATACCTACATTTCAAAGGCTTTGTTAATACCAATCTTTTTCAAATTAACATCCTAACTTACTGATTGAAAAGTCAAAATTCTACAGACGTGACAATACGAATACACTTAACAAAAATCAAATCCAATTTACTCGTGAAATACTAGTTTCCACTTTGAAATAAGATCAATTTCGTAACAGTATGGCTTCCAAAATAGAAGTCTAATGAAAAGGTAAAAGTTTAATCAATATGGTAGCAGAACATCGCTTTTGAATACTGCCTAGTGTATACATACTATTGCTCGTGACTGTACACACATTTTGTTGTAAAATTTTAGTAGTGCAAATACCCAGACAACGGGGTTACATCGTCCATCGTGGTCCGGGCATTCACACAATGGCCCAAGATAGTGTCTGGCTGAATTTACGTTCATGTTTATTAAGATTTAAACCACAATGGACAAGTTTAAATGAGAAATGTTACGCCGAATGTCTCGGCGAAAGGGCTCGGGTTAAAGCAGTTCAGAGTGAACTTGAATTAGTAAGTTCATGCATAATGACTGTAGCAGTTGTAATTATTGCGAATTACGTAGTCTGTCTCAGAGTTTCAGTTTGACAATGGTTTTGATACCGAATACCTAAGTTAAAGGTTTTAGTGTACATAAATCATATTTTGGGGCAAAAGGAACATGTAAGCATTGCATTATTATAGATGTACATTATATACAGTTTTATACATTTTTTTAATATTCAGCTTTTCGGGCTAGGATTGGAGGTTAAGCAACCCTCGCTGAGGTCGGTACGCGGATGGACGACCGTTTATTACATATTGCACCTTGGAAAATATTTTAAATTGTTGGCTCCAGCTGTAATAAAACGTCTTTGACATTCTTTGGATAAAATATAGTCAGAAAATCTGACCACCAGTCTTACCAAAGAGCATCGTAAATTTTTAGTACTGGTGGTTAGATACGCAGTCACTCCATATGGAATACTGATAATCAGCTGCATCAGGTTACTCTTGAAAGCCTTTTATTTATCGTGGTAATATCATCAAATGAGTCTTCCCGCCCTGGGTTTAGAAGGGACTGTCAGACTCGTACCTTTACTTCCCTTGTTACCTGTTTAGACAGCCCCGCGACCCTGGCAGGAGACTACAAAGCGTCAAATGAGGAAAGGTAAGGATATTGATTGATTTAATGTAACCAAATAAGGCTATCGAATGGAAAATCCCCAGCATCCTTGCAAATTTTCACATCAGTAACGTTACAATGTGCTCAGGCAGGCATGAGCCTGGAGTGGAGCTAATCGTATCATTTACTCCGCGCTGCTCACACGTAGCTGATTATAATAACATTGAATACACATTAGCGATTTGGCAGCGCTGTAAGGCGATTTGCGAAGCACTCGATCGTGCAACTTAATCACTATATCGGGAAAATTATATAAGGATACCCCGCCTATAACTTTAAAGTGAAATTTGTGTGTTATAGATGTTGACAGCACGGTTAGCGCGGTGGCTGAGCGATTGGACTGCTGCGCAGCGTGTCGTGGGTTTGATTCACGCACGGAACAAATATTTGTATGATCTACAAGTAGTTGTTCCGGGTCTGGGTGTTTCGAATGTGAGTTTAAATGATTGTAAACGCACCCACGATACAGGAGAAATTCCTAGTGTGGGGCAAAGTTTTATATAAAATAAAAATAAGTTGTAGAATTTTTTTAATTTTAGTTTTAATTTAGTCATTATTGTAAATATTTTACTTTTACTAATTTTGTATTTAAATGTAGTATGTAAACAAATGCTATCATCATTAAAAGTTTTCACTCTTGTCAGTTGTAGTGTACATTGTACTTTTTACAAACGAGAAACAAGGGATACAGAGATGTCACCAAAAGGGATAATACTTAGGATATTACTCTTTTTTTATCATGGTAAAATCATCAAATGAGTCCTCCCACCCAGGGCAGAGCGGGAGGCACTGTCAGACTCCTACTGACTAAAATCCACGGTGTCCTTCAATAGCCCTTTACGTTCCGGAGTCACGGTAATTCTTACAGTTCCGCGACCCCTGCAGGTTTTGGCCACCTAGAGCAGGGCCCTGTCACTCTGCTGACACTCTTTGAGGCACGCGTGGAACACAACTCTTAAGATAAAAGTCACCAGCGCAGAGACTTTTTTTTGTTATATTTAGCTTTTCTTATAATTATATTTTATTGTTAAATTAATCTTTTTTTTTTTGTTTCTGTCATTTATTTCTGTCCTAAATGATAACTTTTAGTTTCATAAGGTTTTTCACGACAATATATTCAACTGGCATTAAGTTGCTTCTGATACGACTGGATGTCAATTCAAATATGCTCAGGCCATCAAAGTGTTCAAGCGTAAGATCACCGAACGGACAATATCAGTATCGATCTATGCGGGTTTCTTTTTCAAGTCCTCAATATAAAAAGTTACATTCGTTTTAAAGCCTAACTAAAACCTAGATAATTATGAGTACTTGAGTCAGCAATTATAGTGATTGCTCGAGGATCTCGTTATAATAACTATTAGGAAAATTACGTTAACGAGGGTCCTCAACCGTATATATCTAGTAATAATTGTCAGACTCAGTCAAACAATTGACTAAGCTTTAATTGACATTACTCATTTAAAGCAAGCATTTCAGATTTATTTATTTAAAAGTATCTTTTCGCCGTGGTTTCACCCGCTGCTCGGTTCGTTTTGGTCAAAACGTGATGTTATACAGTCTTCCTCGATAAATGGGCTATCCAACACAGACATAATTGTTCATATCGAACCAGTAAGTCCTGAGTTTTTTTTAACGTGGTAAAATCATCAAATGAGTCAGTCCTCCCACCCAGGGCAGAGCGGGAGGGACTGTCAGACTCTGAGACGTCTGCCGACGTCAGTCGCCGTGGGCGTCTACCATTGCGGCTGGGGTGGAGGGAGGACGCTGTCCTCTCCCTCGCCCGGCCCGCCTCCTCCTTCGAGAGCATGACTGTTTCGCAGAAGGAGGCGACCGCTCCCCACTCCGTCTCGCCCCGCAGCATGGCCTCGACCAATACCGGGCGCAAGAGGTCTCCGCCTATCACCATCATGAGGATACGGCGGTGCTCTGCCCAAGCGGGGCAGTCCTGCACCGTATGCCCCACCGTATCCTCCGGACGATCTTCGAGTTCCTGAGATTAGCACGTTCAACCAAACAAACTTTATAATATACTAGCGGCCCGTGCCGGCTTCGCACGACTTTTTAAATGTAGCTTTTGAGTTTATTTTTCCCAACACACACACACACAAATACAAATCTTGCCTCTTTATAAAATTAGTATAGAAATAAAGATACGACTTCTGATTTACAAAGCTATTTACTTAGGGCGATGTCCTAAGTGTCAATGTCCTGCACGTTGTTACCTTGATATATGAACGTCGCCTGTAACTTATATCAGAGTAATGGTGGTCCTGTGCAAACTGTCAAGTTCGGCTAGGAAATTGGAATTGAGGTATACTGTGGTAAATGATTAAATATTTCTTGCTTCAGGGAGCTAGTGGTAAAACGAAAAACCAAGAGGAGGTTGGCATATCTTAGAATTGAAAACCAAAATTATATTATGAACAACCACAACGCAATGGATCTTCGTGATCCTCGGCAGAGAGGAGACCTGTGTCCCAAATCAGTGCTATCATAGACTGATAACACTACTTTACCACCGTTTCCTTATGGGTCTTATGCGCGGGCATGCGGGCGGCGAGTAATGAGACTCTAGCTGTCCGACCATGGACCATGCCCGGGTCGACGGCGTGTTGTGTTCCATGCACGCCTCATAGAGTGTCAGCATAGTGACGGGGTCCCTTTAGTGGGCCAAAGCCTGCCGGGGTCGCGAGCCTCACGAATTACTGTGAACCCGAAACGTTAAGAGCTATTCAAGAACACCGTGGATTTTAGTCAGTCCGAGTCTGACAGTCTCTCCCAGCTCTGCCCTAGGTGGGAAGACTCATTTGATGATTTTACCACGTTAAAAAAAGAAAAAAAATGCATGGTTCTCACATGACTTTGCCAATACAAAATTGTCTGGAGCTCAAAAAAGTGATCTGAGTTTGTTTCGAATGTTTCTTCTCAGAGTAGACAGTTACGAAAGACCGGCCTCATCTAGTTTAAAATCTAGTATATTTTTTGACTTGTAAGAGTTTGTGAAAACTAATTTGCAAAATAAATATCATTTATCATTAAGCACCTTGTAACAGAAGGTAACATTGCCCTGCCATAAGCCCATAAACTGGTTGGATAAAACTACACGGAAAATATTACGAACATAAAACTAAAATCCATACATTTTTAAGCCCCATCAGCTTAGAAGCCAGAGACATCAGACGAGTTAAATTTAAAAGCTAATTTACAGTCGAGGAAGGCTCTCAGCCGGGCTGGACCGTCGGACCACAGATGTCATATAAATGTCAAATGGAACCGCCGCACGTAACCATGTTTCATACGTTTCATATTTCCATTTGGGATTATCCGATTACTTCAGATCGCTTGGTGGAGTACGAGTAACATCTAAATTTTACTGTTGAGAATATACTTGTTGGCGGAGACGAAATTAAAGGAAGGTAAAATAAGTTGGAGAATGAGTTATGGTGGATTTGAGTTGATAAGAGATTAAAGATACTATTAATAGGTTATCAGAAGATATTTATAGAAGTAATGTGTATCAGCAATGCCTGAAATCCAAATAACAATGTAGCCGAGTGCTCATAAAATAAATTAAACAACGACCAGTCGGTTCGGATTCTTGACTTTTCCTGCTTTATCTTTCTTTATTTTTATTTATTTCTTGACAAAGTTGCCTGACAAGAAAAGCAAGGCATTCATTCTATTTTTCTCATGAACTTACGAAACTAAAAATACCCGCATTCCAAGTCACAGTTTTCCTTCCAACATAAATATAAAATAAAGTTACTCGCGAGCGAGTACGACTCTGCTCGCGCGCCGACTTGACTCGCTCCAATTACACCGCACTCGCTTCGTACTGGCGAGCACTCGACACCGTTGTGGCCACTTCAGCGTCAGTTCAGAGGCAAGTAGCTCGCCTTGTAGCCTCAAAAAAGCTAACTTTTGTATCATAAATAGTAAAACAAATACTGGAGTTTACTTGATAAATATTATGTGCCGTTTAAAAATAAAAAAATTAAGGTAAAATTTCTTTTAAACTTATCCCGCCTTATTACAAAAAGGGGTTTAACTAAAAACCCAGGTTTAATCTTGTAAAACTACGGTTTAAACAAAGATTATTACAAATCGTGGTTTTGCGATAAACCATGGTCTAACAGTAGTAGCTGTCAAAGGTATGTCAAAGTTTCTCATAGCAAATTTTTCATTGTGTTGTTGTTTTTGTGCTATTTACACCCAAAATGGATTGAAATAAGGTAGATTTAATTGTTCTTACTCATTGTGGATTTAATTGTTTAGACAATCGTTCAAATGGCGGTACTTAAGTCGACGTTTTATCTTAGTTTTGTAATACGGACAAATTTGAACCGTGGCTCTGCAGATAAGCCTGGACTTGATAGACCAGGTTTAAACCAAGGTTTATTTATTTTTTGTAATAACGCCGATCAAGTTTAAAAGATATTATACCTTAATTTTCCTCGAATACAATTTCATTAGCTTTTCTCCTAAATCTTATATCTATAACTAGCACTTTGCCCGCGACTTCGTCCGCGTGGGTTACGTACTTTCCCAATTCCCCCTTTTCACCCCCTTAAAGGTTAAATTTCCAAAAACCCCTTCTTAGTGCTCCCCTACATTATAATAGGAAGCCGTGTGCAAAATTTCACATTCCTAGCCCCAGTAGTTTCGGCTGTACGTTGATATGTCAGTCAGTCAGTTCTCCTTTTATATATATAGATGGAATAGGTATCCCTAGGCCGCAGACAGTTTATGTCGTAAAAGCCTGCAAAACCTTCAGAAATTCTTTGTAGGTCACATAGACATATTGTACCAAATCTTTTTGTAGCAAGAATCACTACCCACAGTAAATGATTAATGAGCTAACCTCGCTCTATTTCTTTAGAAAAATATAGACGAAGTTACCCAAAACAAAGACATCATTTATCTTTTCAGATTAATTTACTTGTGTCAGTAAATCAGAACAGTACTCCGTTTTCAGGTCAATCAATTGAATCGAAGTAAAACATTGGACATGTCAGTCCCAAAATTGAATGCTAGCTGACCAATTTTGAGAAAATTTTTTGTTCAAATTAACAAACAGTAAAGAGTGGAAGAAATACTATTCTACGTTTATCCGGATTTTATAAGACTCGTGCCGATCGGTTAACTCTGTGCGGTTTCTACCCTTACTACATCATGTTCAGGTAGGCTCTGCACAATTTGAGCTATCTATAGTATTTGATTTTGCCGACCATGCCAATCATGTTATGAATCATCTGAAGGACTATGAATACTCCTAACATTTTACGTAAACTCACAAAACTGGTGGTGGTATTCTCTGAATAAATAATTACTTTCCCCGACCGCTCCCGAAGGAAAGAGTGGAACATAGCTCATTCGTTCGCCGCCATTACCAGCAAGCGAGTGAACGGGCCCCAGGGAGTGAATGGAATCACGCCGGCGATATAACTGCTCAGTGATTGGCTCACCAGGAGCTGTTAGTGGCAGACCTAGTAATGGTTCGCAATTGAACGACTTATTGCTCCTTATTTTTTGTTGAAATGCGAATGAAAGTTGATGTCAGTTCTAATTGGCAATTTGTAGTCAGTATGCAGATACGAGTAGGTATGGAGAATTTTTGCTATATATAGAATGTTTTAAGCTTCAGACGCCATTCAAAAGCGAGCTCTGTTTTTTAAGGTAATATGAAAACATTAAGTAAGATGATAATTGTTTTTTTTATGTTAGTCTAAATCTATACAGTCGTTCGTAAACACAAAATATAAATCATAATGTATCAGGATGATGGGGCTTGCTCGTAAAACAGTGGCTTTACATACTTTTTTCGCTTGATCGAAAAGGATTGTGCTCAATTCAAAGTAAAATATTATATATTTGGAAATGTGATATAACCAGCTAAAGTCCTCTTCAAATATACAACCGATCAATTGTAAGAAGAACTCGTTACGTAACAATCGATTCAGGCTCGGCATCGAGTGTCGCCTAACGCGATTGTTACCAACTCTAGGGATGGCAGTAGAATGTGACAAAAATTGAAAAGACGTGAACATTACTGGTCATTTTCTCTTTGAAACCCGTATTGTATTATTTTCAAAACCTTTTGGCCAAATAAACGAGATATTTCTTATTGTACATTTAAATGTTTTTTTTTATCTATGGATGTTTAAAAATCAAAACAGCGATGAATTATCTGCATAAATACTTTTCTTTAAAATTTCCGCTTACTATGAAACTAGCATTTTTGTGTAAAGCATACAAATATGTGTAGATACAGTAGGTCTTAACCTGTTAACATATTTCAAAGGAACAATGCTCCAAATAATTCGGCAACTAACACGGGCTACATAGACAATTTTCTTGAAGCGATGGCGCACAATTAAACTTGATTACATTACCGGTTTTATCCTCTTTGGTCTAATGTAATACAGTACAAAATGGCCTAAACAACAGTCGCCAAACTAACCAGACTTAAGTATTCGTAATTCAAATATATCTTTATAAAGCCTGCCACCCCTAACTGCTGTCAAAAGAAAGGTGCTACACGTTGGCGGCTCGCCAAGTGCCAAGCCCCGGCTCTGCTTACACGATAAATGTGCTGTATTTACATTACACATTTACATTTAAGGCGGATCGTTTGCTGAATGTTGTGACCTTAAATAAAAGGAAATGGAAAAATAACAGAATGTGTAACCTACCTATATGGAACTATCCATGGAGCGTCCAAGGAAATAACTGAAACACAAAGAGAGTTTGAACTCTAGTTTTGTGAGGTTAGGGTCTAAATTCCGTTGAGGTTAGGTATCAAAGTAGGTGAGCTTTCTGTAAAATTTTTATTTGCTTGCGGTCACAAAGGGAATGTTTTAGTGTTCTTAATCGATCTGATAGAAATGTATATTGCAATCGTTAATGGATGCGATTTTCTTTAAGTGATTTTGTTTTAAGTTAGGAAATACACTGCTCATATTTTAGCTACGTACAATTACAGTTTCCGTTACAAAAAAAAATGCATACATAGACTGCCAAAACAATGAACCTTTTAGCTCTGCCGCAGTCGGTTAAAAATGGCTTCTAATGAGAAGTAACATTTAATTATTCCGTTTTTTTTTATCAAAAAGGTCCTTTCATGATAATTTCCCTCTGCGATTTAAATAATCCCCACCGTTTCCCAAAAAAACCTCATTTACTTTACGCGTCCATTATTTAAGGCCAACAAAAATCCTTTTTTTAATCAGGCCTGTCACTGTTCAGTGTCAGAGCAAGGAATAAGGGTAAGGCCCCTGTTCAACACATCGTGAGGGATTGTGGGCCTACAAATCGCCAGTGGCCTCGACTGGAGGCCTCCAACCTTCTGGAGACTTAGATATAGATCTGACATAAGTAAACCTCGCGATTTGTTGTTTTAGGAATTATTCTTTTTAGTTATTTGGCATTATTTTGGTAATAAAGGCTGTAGAGTAGATAGTTCTTCTGCTATAAACTCTATTTTTGATTTCATGTTTACTGAGAAGGGCTTTAGCAAAAGTTCCGACTGCCTTTTTCGGGTGGTTAAATTATGAGATGAGTTCTCCCGCCTTTTGAGGAGTGGAAAGAACTGTCAGACTGGCCGACTGAAAATCCACTCTGTTCCCTTTGTTTCAGGGTCACAATTACCTTTAAAGAAAGAAAAGAAAGAAAGCAAGAAACAAATATTTCATTTTTGTACAGAAATACATGCAAATTACGTAAAAAAAAACAGAGAAATTAATAACTAACTAAAACTAAACACAAAAATAAATATATTACAAAAAAAAAGAATTCGATAGCTTCATGCCATCACTGTAAAAAGAAAGGTGACCACACAGCATGATGCTGTGCTGTGAGAGAAGTTAAGCGATTCTGTTTGTCCGCGATTATCTCGCGTTTGGCTGAACCGATTTTGATGCGGTTTTAAAAAAGTATTCGTTCGGGCAATAGTCAATGAAATAAAAAACAAAGCCACTGACTTCCAATGAAAAGTTATTTATATACGAGTAGTAAACTTTTTGTGTCTGTTTTTGAAAACGGTTCCTTTTTTAGGGTTCCGTAGTTAACTAGGAACCCTTATAGTTTCGCCATGTCTGTCTGTCTGTCTGTCTGTCCGTCCTCGCTTAATCTCTGTGACCGTTAGCACTAGAAAGCTGAAATTTGGTACCAATATGTATATCAATCACGCCGACAAAGTGCAAAAATAAAAATTGGAAAAAAATGTTTTTTTAGGGTAGCCCTCCTATATGTAAAATAGAAAGTGATTTTTTTTTTAATTTCAACCCTAACGTGTGATATATCGTTGGATAGGTATTTAAAAATGAATAGGGGTTTACTAAGATCATTTTTTGATGATGTCAATAGTTTCGGAAATAATCGCTCCTAAAGTCAAAAACAATGTGTCCCCCCCCCTCTAACTTTTGAACCATAAGTTTAGAAAATATGAAAAAAATCTGGAAAGTAGAACTTTATAAGGACTTTCTAGGAAAATTATTTTGAACTTGATGGAAAGAACAGTTTTTGTGCAAAAAAAACAAGAAGGTGGTACAAAATTCCTGGACTAAGTTTGTAGTATAATCAATTATTTAATCATATATACAAGCATTTTTTTTAACTTCGTTTACGTATTTCATTATTCTGAACGTATCTTCTTTCAAACAAAAAAAGAATTATTGAAATCGGTTCGCGCATTCCAAAGTTATCAAACGCATAAAATGTTAAGGTAAAAACCAGTTCATAAATGGTTCGATAGATGGCGTTGCGTAATGACGTCAATTTTAAAAGTCGATGTCTTCGTGCTTTCATGACCTACCTGTGGTAAAAATTTGCTACTACTTAAAATATATGTTCTTAGAGTGCATAATCGCTACCTGAACTACTTACTCTTTTCGATTAAAATAAAATAGCTATTTGATAAAGGTTTGTGGGAAATTGTTATTGTGTCTTTTCAAATTTATATTGAGGGTTTTTTTAGTTATCACCGTCCTTTGTGGGCCCGTTTTTAGGGTTCCCTTTTTATCAAAGTTCAAAATGTCAACGTAACAAATAACCTTTTTTTAACACACAAGTTTAAAAAAAGGCTATTTGTTAACACTTATTGTAACGGACGGGAAACTACGGAACCCTACACTGAGCGTGGCCTGACACGCTCTTGGCCGGTTTTTTAAAAAATAAAAGAGATCCTCGAAGTACTTCAAAGTCTTGAAATTGATTAAACTTTAACCACAATCACAATAAATGTCCACAGGCACACATCAGCATGTTAAAAGCACCGGGGATTAAATGGCTCTAGCCTCTAATCCACGCGTAGGCGCAGGTGTTGGTCGCAAATCCGCGTTAGCTAGGTTTAATCCCGCTAAGTCGCACTAGCTTTCGGGTTTACTGTTTTAGCTAAAAAAGTAAAAGCTTATTGACATATATGAAGTATTTTTGGTCTATAAGTCGCGTTGTGGAGAGCTAGTACTAAGTGAAGTGTTTCGAAAGGTTAGTCTAAACTCTCACCGTCTTACCACAAAAAGATAAGCATCTGTTCAAACTGCTTGACTAAAAAAAGTGGAACTGCAAAACGAGCCTTATATTAACGGGAAATGTCGTTTTGTCATTGACAGTTTTTTTAGACAAGGTTCGATTTTAGTTTATCACCAATTAAATTGAAAGGGATCCGAACATCTACATCGCATTAATTGCAATGCTTATTAAAAGATCATTGTCCTGTAATCAACACACCGGTTATCTGAGTTAGGCAGAGGAGTAACAAGCCACCCTGGACTGTTTTAAAAGAGCGTCGTGGCCCTGGAACGCGCAGGACAAGCGAAAGAACAGGGTAGACTTTTAGTGGGTAAGATTGACACTGTCCCTTCTGCTCCACTCTGGACGGGAGGACTCATTTGATTTATCACCCTGGAAAAAAAAGGCTGAGCTTTTCACCATCAACTGAGCACAGAACCAGGGAGGAAGAACTTTAATTTATATTGCCAAAAAGGTTAAAGCAAGCAGTGATTACGTCAGATGATATTTTCTATAAAATATCGCTACATCACGTTGCTAGACGTATGTACATACGCCAGCAGGTCAACCTACCCGAATCTATCAAATTTTACAAATCGAACATTATCCTTCCACTGTTGTGATAAGGTTGAAAATCTATTAAAGAAATTTGACAGATTAAGGTAGGTTAATGTGCTGGCGTCTGAAAAATAATCGTTAACCCATAATCGATCACAAACGTTTTACGTAAACGCTGATACGATGACGCACTTACAGCTACAATCTAACTTACCGTATAAATCTACAATAAAATAAACGCAATGTACCGAGGAAGTACCCCAATAAACCTAGATTCAGTTCAGTATAACTAGGTCTAGATTTTGAGCTCTAAAACGTCGCAGCGTCGGTTGAATATGAATGTGAATCTGATATTAATGAACAGCTCGGCTTGATTAACTTAGGATAAGCTTGTTACACTTGTTAGCTTACATAATTCCATGAGCCTTAGAATTTCAGATTTTGATACAGAAGCAGTAATTTAATGGAGCTTTAGTCTATCTTACCTGATAGCTATAACTTTGGGGACTTCAAGTCAAGAGTGAACAGGGTACTTCTAGGTAACCGTGCTTCACCGTCGACTACATCATCGCATATCGTCAAGTGAGATAGCGGTCAAACGCGAACCGATCGTTAAAAAAAAGCTCTTTTACACCGTGAAAAAGTAATGAGGCTGGAAATGTTTAACCGGAGCGGACTCGCCTGATTGTCAGTGTGAGGTTTAATTTTGCTGTTTTCGACCGCTGAGTCATTTTCACTCGACTCTTTGTTGGTGGAAACACATGAAAGCAGTTTTCTCTTGCGAGGTAAAATAAGTCATTAATGGGTCCGCTCCGCTCGCGGTGTAAACCGGGCTTAAGGCTTACAGCAAAGTTTTCCGTAAATTTTGGATTGCTAGGAAACAATAGCATAGAATAAGCCTATAATGTACCCACTGCCGGCACCCAGGCCGCCGTTTGTGAAGGCTGGCTGTAATTCATCACACGCAGTGAGAGTGTCGGGATGTCGCATGACAACGAATCTTCGGTTTTAGGGCAAATCTATTTCCACCAAAGAAAACATTTTCACTCAAGGAAACAACATTAGTTGTTTCTTTCAAAATTTTGAGAGCAGTGGTGTTGAATTAACTACACAAAGTTGAATTAAATCAAACAATTTGATATTAAATTGGATGATTTGGAATTTTGACAGAGTTGTCAGTACCGTCTGGCTGTTCAAGCGATATCGATGTCAGATATGAATTGTTCCGTAACTAACGTAGAACTATGTTTATTACATGTGGTCAGTAGTTCTGATATGGTCGGTGTGGTTTGTAAAGTTGTCAGAGACATTTTGCTTTAATGGACAATCCATTCTCGGTGATTGTTTGACGGAGCACTTGAATAAGTTACATTGTCACTTTACGTTCAACAAGTACTGTTTGTTATCTGTCTTTTGTGATTATGTAGGGCTCTTAATTATGTTTAATTTTAATCGCAGATGGAAGTCGACTACATACTATAGCAAAATCATATAATGCACCTACTGCTCTTCCCTACGAGACCTATAATCCAGCACGATGTAGTGTGGGTTGGTAGATGTCGCATCTCTTCAAGTTTTTGGCTATAGGACATACCAGTTTGCTAACGATGTTTTCCTTGAGGGCAAAATTATGAAATCGTATCGTAAGTTATTGATAGCTTATTTAATATGATACCCTTCTTCAAAATAATTACATCAACAGCTCGCCATTCTACCCGATTCCTGTCTCAAAATATCAACAGCCAAATCCAAAAGTGAGAGGAAAGATGGCCGTCGTATCGAAGCGAAGGCTCCATTTATCAGAGCCCGCCTGTGTCATTTATTTTCCCTTTTCAAGCCTCCATTGAGAATGTAATCTGACTTACTTCGTATTATCGATGATTATCGAACCTCTGGGGAGCACACAGTCTGGACTCTTTTTGATATATTTTTATTTATGGCTCTAGATTTTGAAATTATATCCAATCTTTTTCATAAATTGTCATTTTAAAGGTAGATAGATATCTGCCTCGTCCACGAACTCAGGCGATGCGATTTATGACATCGTGACACATACGTGAGTCTTTTTTTCGCGTATTTTTGGGGCATACTCTACCTACGGCAATTCTTTTTCAGTTCAATT
The DNA here is from genome assembly GCA_943136025.2 of Agrotis puta. Taxonomy (NCBI): domain Eukaryota; kingdom Metazoa; phylum Arthropoda; class Insecta; order Lepidoptera; family Noctuidae; genus Agrotis; species Agrotis puta. The sequence goes on along the minus strand of OW964184.2, from coordinate 16,241,994 downwards.
CTCAATACCAGTATTTTACATGACAGTTTTCTATGTGACCTCCATTACACAGAACAGGTGGTGGTGGGTGGTTATCAGACTTTCGGGTCACACCTGTAGCAACTGTCTAAGGTTTACAAATGATAGTCGAAACGGCACGGACAAATCTTGTGTTATTAATTATTTTTGTGACCATTCACAGATCAACCTAGGTGGACGTGACTGTATCATCAAGTAACCGTGACCTTGGAACGTAAAGGGCTATTGAAGGAGTACCGTGGATTTTAGTCAGTACAAGTCTGCCAGTCCCTCTCGCCAAGCCCTGGGTAGGAGGACTCATTTGATGATTTTACCACGAAAAGGTACGAGTAAGCGCGATTTATTGAAACGTATAATTTGTGGCCAAAGCGTGACGTATGAAGGTGAAGCCATTTTCTAATGATAACAGTATAAGAAGCGGGTAGGGTGATGTTATCGTTGTTCAACTGCCACAATTGAAACGATATTAAGCTCAATAACTTAGATCGACTTGAAATCGAATATTTTTGTTCGATGTCGAATACATTACCAGGAATTGAACATTATTGATTCTAACCTAATGTTTGTGTTATATCAGGTTTCGCTTCCGTATGAGGGCTTCGATACGCGGTAGTTTCTTGTAATGGAAAGTTTGAAACAAAACTCTTTCGTCGTATTGTTTTTGATAAATACGACAATTCAAAAATTATTTTTGATCTACTCCACTTCTGTTTGATTTGCGCCGTTTTGAGACCACGAATATACGTACTATTTACTCTTTTTTTTTACGTGGTAAAATCATCTTATGAGTCCTCCCACCCAGGGCAGAGCGGGAGGGACTGTCAGACTCGTACTGACTAAAATCCACGGTGTCCTTCACTAGCCCTTTACGTACCGGGGTCACGGTAATTCGTAAGTCCCGCGACCACGAATATACGTACTTAGGGCGACTTGTTAAATTAAACTATTTGATAAATCCATTCTATACATTTTAAACACTTGTCAAAAAATAATGGAATTTTAACAAAAGTTAGTTTAACTATTGATCAAACAACTAAGAAAACCAGCTAGGAAGCAGAACTTGTAGTAAATATTTTTCATGTTTCTTTTCAGTTAGCTCAGGTCAAGTTAAAATTAATTATTATAAAACTTGACATTATAAGTAAATACAAAACTTGCCCAAAAGCGACATTTTAGTAACAAAACCAAATATTAGAGGCCTTTGTTTACCTGTGTAAAATTCAACAAATCTTCTATAGGGACTGCTTTCCCTGGGATCTGGAGGCGACTGCCCTCCAGCGCGTCTATGAATGGCGCGTCGAGGCGCGGCGGGAAGAGCTCCGCCGCGATCTCAGGGCAGTATGGAGAGAGCGACTGTCGCAACCGAGGTTCGGGCACGCCGCAATCGCGGCAAGACCCCTCCTTGAGGAGTGGCTGGATAGGCGTCACGGCGTCCTTACATACCGCATGACGCAGGTCCTCACCGGACACAAAAGTTTCGGGAGGTACCTGTGTCTGATAAGGAGGGAAGAAACGCCTGGGTATCACCACTGCGAAGATCGTCCGGAGGACACGGTGGAGAATACAGTGCAGGACTGCCCTGCTTGGGCAGAGCACCGCCGTGTCCTCACGACGGCGATAGGCGGAGACCTCTCGCGCCCGGCATTGGTCGAGGCCATGCTGCGGGGCGAGACGGAGTGGGAGGCGGTCGCCTCCTTCTGCGAAGCAGTCATGCTCGTGAAGGAGGAGGCGGGCCGCCTGAGGGAGAGGACAGCGTCCTCCCTCCACCCCAGCCGCAGTGGTGGACGCCAACGGCGTCGGACGTCGCAAGACGATCTCCGGCCACCGTAGGCGTGGGCATGCGGGCGGCGAGTAATGGGCGACTCGCTGTCCGATGGACCATACCCGGGTCGACGGCGCGTTATGTTCCACGCGCGCCTCAAGGAGTGTCAGCATAATGACGGGGCCTGTAGAGGGCCATACCCTGCCGGGGTCGCGGGACTTTCCCATTACCGTAACCCCGGTACGTAAAGGGCTAGTGAAGGACACCGTGGATTTTAGTCAGTACAAGTCTGACAGTCCCTCCCGCCCTGCCCTGGGTGGGTGGTAAAATCATCAAATGAGTCCTTTTGATGATTTTACCACGATAAAAAAAAATAGGGACTGCTTTAATACCAACCAGCAACAAACAGCACATTTTCCACTAAATTTTGTCAGAATATTCTCCATTCCACGAGCACATTTCGTGCGTGTAATAATAAAGTATTACGCAACAACTGAATGACGAACTTACCATAAGCTGCGCTCGCTCATGTTGTTTCAAAATGTCGTCGGTTATGCTCACACCCTCTGGAACAAATGGCGCGAAGTTAATACGAGCAGCCAAGTAAATAAGGTTTATGTAACACTTGGTATGTAACAATCATCGTTTTGGTTAATGAAAATTATGTTGAGGTAAAGTTTGGGTAATAATTTTGTTTTAATAGTTCAGGGTTTGAAGCCAGGTAGAAGCATAGTATTATAGGATAATTTTGCCTATAAGTTATGGGTTAAGTCAGTGGTTAGGAGTGTCAAATCAATCGCAGCGGGCGATGTGACAGGGAGTCCGTGTCTACTCAGTAAGACAGTGCTGGGGGTGGCCTGTTCTAATCCACCCCTACATGGCGCAATTCGTTCTGGCGGTTGGCGATTGCGAAATACGGATAGCAGCGTTCTGCGTCTGGGAGGAAAAAGTCTCATTGGGCAACCAGGAGGAGCCGTTACGGCTAAAGTGTAAAGGCTGTGTGACCAGTCGACACGATGAAGTAAGTCCTCGTCTCCGAGGCTATAGTGCAACGGAGGGTAATTGACCCTCCACCCCACTGGAGTAGACGCTTTGACTTCCTTGGTCGCGGGACTGTACGAATTACTGTGACCCCGGAACGTAAAGGGCTATTGAAGGACACATACAGGATTTAAGTCAGTACGAGTCTGACAGTCCCTCCAGCTCTGCCCTGGGTGGGAGGACTCATTTGATGATTTAAAAAAAAAAGCGGGCGATGTGACGGAGATGTGAACTAAAAGAGGACATTCGCGGAATAACGTACGTGATAAGTTTAACACGAACCATATTTTTTTTTTTTAAGTAGTGTATGGTTTTATTTAACTTTTTATGAAGAACAAGTCGAAAATGTTTACAAAAATAGTTGGCAAGAATTGACAGATCTATTGTCCCTAAATAATATTGTCACTAGCAGGCGCTATGGCGGACACAGCCTATGTTTCCACCACTGGAACACAGGCTTCTGTCAAAATGATTAGGCTATAATCCAACACGATGGCTCAGTGCGGGTTAGTAATAAACGTTGGTGTGAATAAATATGACAAAGTCAACAATAATTTTGAGATAAAGCATTCCCAAGACCCTAAAGTGAAATAGAATAATTGAAAAAAAAAGAAAGTTTTTTATTTTAGACATATAATATAATCCCTGAAGGACATCACAGACGAGGCTCAACTGCTAAGTAGATTACGTGAACTTGCTCACAAATTGCTTAAGGTTTGGTGTTCAATCCCAGATCAGTCAACGTTTTATTTGGTTCATTAAGATATAAAAAAAGCGTCTGGATTGGTACCCAGTTAATTTCGATAGGACCGACCTTATGGCATCATCGTGCGATGAAAATGATCGTTTACAGTTCTCCTGCGATGACTTGCAAGCATAAATTAGGACACACTAAAGAAACGTAGGTTTTTAATTACGTCGTGTGACGATGATCGCATCGTTTGCTCGTACGATTGTAGCCGGTAAGGTAAGGACGACGACTATGGGACTTGAGCATAGAACAGGTTATTTTGTAATTATTAAACTAAACCTCTATATCATGTGTATACTCCACAAAAATCTAGGACACCACACCATATTACACACCACCATTGACACCATAACTAACGTGTGGCAAAAAATAATAAAACTCCACGCAATGTAAAAGTGGACGATATTTTATGAACGTCACCGCCGAACACTGGCTGGTGGAAACTTTTTCTATTTTATGCCTGACGTTCGTAACCACAGATTATATCTGGGACTGTGTGAATAATGACCGACGGACACGCAGATCAATTAATATACGATAATGTTGTACATGTTACTGTTATCATTTGATTTACGTTTAGTCCTGTAACTTTTTTTATTCCCTGTATTAGATAGCAGCTAATTGTTCATAAGCAGTCCAAAATACTATTACATGTAATTGTTTGGTCTGTCAAGCCGAGAGCTTTGTTTTGTTGCCTTTTGTGTATGTTGCTCTTAACTTGAACTTGATTCCAACTCTAAAGAGTCTTAAAGAGGCTTTCTTGAAAAGTTTTTGTAAATAGACGGTCCTTCTAACACTGCGTAATTGCGGAGGCGGCTCCGAACACGTCGGGAACTCGTGATATTACTACAAATAGTGATACTAGTAGCCTATATCATCCCAATGTTGGACAAAAGTCCCATGACTTCTAGTTTCCTCGATCCAGGGTCAAAATGAATCACTCTGGACATTGGCTTTGTCAGCTTCTGCCACCTTCTACGAAGAATGCCGCTACACCTTCTGGCTGTGTCAGGTTTTTGTGGAGGTTATTTTGGTCATCGGGCATGAGGCAGCCCGGGCGTTTGACGACACAAGATATAGAAGAAATTTCTACCGTGTGGCAAGGTTTTTCCAAAATAGAAAGAAAGAAAATACCGGATATTTCAAATACGTCTGCGTCCGGTGACCATAAAATCGATTCCCAATTATTGACATCAGCTTGGCACGACCACGACCCCCAGTGGATAAATTCGGACATTTAGCAAAATTAAGAACTTGAAAAGCTTTAATTACAGTAGAAAATCACCAACTATACAATCTGAGATTTATATTCTTTCATAAAAATATAAGTCAATTTTATGGCTGAAGTTTTTCCCTTGGCTCCATTTATAATTCTCCGTTAATAGCGCCATCTGTCGTGATAATTTATTCGATTGCTGTTAGCGAAGCGACCGGATTACGAAGAAATGGGTTCAATGAATTAAATTAGATTTCTTCGTCGCAGCGTGACGCTTCTTGACCTATAATGGGATAGAAAAGGTCTTAGGGTCGGCAGGGTCATTTTGAGTATACTGTTAATGATTTAGAAGACGCAGTATGATCAGCTTATAATGTACCTACTCGCTGTTGGGATACGTGCTAGATTATAACTGACCTTTCTTTTTCATCGCGGTTGATATATAGGATGGTGTAATTTATCTGGGTGTAATTTATCTATAATATGTATGTATTTAAAAAATAAATAAGTATGTTTATCTGTTGTCTAGTACCCATAACACAAGCTCTGCTTAGCTTGGGACTAGATGGCGTTGTGGAATATTTATTTTATTTTATTTTATATTTATGGTCGTGGTGCATATCATAATTTGAGCTAATGAAATCACCACCTGGGGTCGCGGGACTGTACGAATTACCGTGACCCCGGAACGTAAAGGGCTATTGAAGGACACCGTAGATTTTAGTCAGTACAAGTCTGACAGTCCCTCCCGCTCTGCTCCTCCTCCGTGGGAGGACTCATTTGATGATTTTACCACGATAAAAAAAAAAGAAATCACCGAATACGCCAGGATTTTACTGTCTTAAAAAGTTATGTCTTATCGGTCCTGTAGCGCAAAGGGCAACTGATGGTTCAAGTTGGTTTTTAGTCAGTCAAGTCATCAGTCAGACAGTCTCTTCCTCTCCTCCTAGGACTGAAAGGCTCTTTTTTATGATTTTCCAACGAAGGAATCATTCAACTTAGAGTAAAATGTCTTTTATTTTCCAGACTTATTTTAACAAGGTAAAAATCCGAAATAAATCAACTAAATAACAGTGAAGACCAGATCAAAATCCGTTCCGCAGTTCAGTAGAACAATGAGTACACAAAGACTCATAAAGTGGCCTTCAGATATTTATAGCCTCAATAAACTAAACCGATTTTAATTACACAATACCCGAGTTCTAAACTAAATGTCAGATATCTTCAGCTTTTATTATTTTGTACCTTTTTAAGTGCTACTATAATGAAATTCGCCTAGAAACTTAATTCTCTTGTATTGAGTCTGAGTGGCATCCCTGACTACGGAACCCTTTGCTCTCAATACATGGGTGCCACTTGTACTTTTGTAATTTAATACTGTATAGATAGTTGTTAGTGCCTTGTTTGCCGGATTTTTTATTTTATTTTGGTAAATGTAATTTGTAAGTTTTTGCTGAGTTATTTGTTGGAAATAAAAATAGAATACATTTTGTGTTGACTGTGGTGAACATAATAATAATTGGCGATTCTTTAATTAAATGTTGTCTATCACGTGACTTTACTACAATATTAGATTGGACTTTTGGAATGTCTGTCTGTGAGTTACTTTCTAAAGCTTTTTAAACAGAGTCAAACCATTTTGTTAAAATTATGTTAAACTAAGTTAAGCGTAACATTCAGAGAAAAAGAAAATTTTCTCATGTGTGTGCTAAACCTAAGAGCACCACTCTGTATACGTCCATATATAAGATAGTACATAAAAGCTATTTACATGAGCTCCTTATCGTATATTGTAAGGACACGTCCTATACTACACTTCTTGCTACGAACGCTCCAAAGCATCTGACCTAAATCTCGTAGCGTGAATGCAGTTGTAGGTTCGTAGCGTCGTAGCGCCGTAGGCCGCCTACGCCGTAGCAGCGTAGCCCCGGGCAATGAGAAATGGCTACGCTTTTATTTGTATGGGTAGATGAAGATTACGTTTGTATTGAGTTTTAAGCTTATTGAAGATTGTATTGGGAGCGAGAGAAGTTATTTTGAATTATAAAATTGAACTAACATATTTTCCAGTGTTTAGAGCAAGATACGTCAGTGTTTTGAAATGAGAAGGTGACCTATTCTGTTTCTAGTCGAATGTTTAAATGTCTTGCGATTTTTCTGCTGCAAATTCACGAAAGATTATTTATCTGTAAACTTTGAAGTAACTCTGCGGCTATGCTTTCTTTACTATAAAGACTACGGTTTTTTACATCTTCTGATTGAACGTGGAATACTTCTTTTGACAAACTTTCCGTTTTAAAAGAAGTCGGAGCCGAGTAACGAGTGTGACACCACGGGAAACAGCTAGTTTGGAATAATACTGAATATAGCGATGAATTTCTCTGATGTAAGTTTTTTTCAAGCCCTTTTATCCAAGTACAGCTACTTACCCGATCAACAACAAAAAATAATACATTGTTCGCTTCAGTGCCGCCCCTGGTACCTCTCAGCCTATTTGCGCTTCATTCAGGGAGCTACTTGCGGCGTATTCAGCGCTGAAAGCGCGGGATTAGCGCAAACATCGCCTACACACAGCCAGCGGAAAATAATGTTTACCTTCGGTTAGGGTTGCCACGGTTTAGATTATTTAGAGATTAAAATATTTTCTTCAAGTTTTTTGTGAATTAAATCTGGTGGTTATTTGACTATCAATCGGGCACAAATACATAGCCTTTTTTTTAGGTGGTAAAATCATCACATGAGTCCTCCCACCCAGGGCAGAGCGGGAGGGACTGTCAGACTCGTACTGACTAAAATCCACGGTGTCCTTCAATAGCCCTTTACGTACCGGGGTCACGGTAATTCGTGAGTCCCGCGACCACAAATACATAGCCTAGGATAAAAATAGAAAAAAGTGTGTGATTTGTAGTAATTAACTTTTAAAAACGACGAACGAATTACGAACCTGTGAAATAAGGATAAAAAAACAGGCCAAATGCACGTGAACCGCGCACAATGGAAGGTTCCGTAATTGAAAATGATTAATCCTATACACATACTTAGCATACAGTTGAAATACAACTCGAAAATTTTCTTACGAAAACAAAAAAATCAGAACCGTAAAATATAAATAAAAAGAACATAACACAAGTTACGGAAGTAAATGCCAAAGACAACTGTTGTTTGTTAATACAACAACAACCAACATCTTAATACATTGAATATACAAACATGTAAATGTATACATATTAATTGACAGTCCGTTTGTCTGTTTTGCTTGAAACGTGGATGTAAACAAATCGAAAAACCATGTCTGATATTTTCCATTAATCATCCGATTGAATTCTAACGCTTCCGACATCGGATTGACTTCAAATTAATATTACCTGAGTGACTTTTTATCAGATCCATTTTGTTTTGACGTTTCGTTTATCACATTATATTGAGTTTGATTTTAAAGAGAAGCATTCATTCAACATCCTTCTTTGCGTTAGAAACATTTGAGGACAACCATTTTTGGTTCGGCTTCCATTCTAACTGAATGAACCAGTATTTACTTTACATAGAGCGACTACATAAATATATTGACAGGCCTGTTGGTCTAGTGGTTAGTGACCCTGACTGCTATACCGGAGGTCGTGGGTTCGGGTCCCACCCAGGACAAATGTTTGTGTGATGAGCACGATAATTTGTTCTGTGTAATTTATCTATAATATGTATGTATATAGAAATATATAAGTATGTTTATCAGTTGTCTAGGACCCATAACACAAGCTCTGCTTAGCTTGGGACTAGATGGCGTTGTGTGATAGTTGTGGAATATTTATCTATATATATAAAAGGAGAACTGACTGACTGACATATCAACGTACAGCCGAAACTACTGGGGCTAGGAATGTGAAATTTTGCACACGGCTTCCTATTATAATGTAGGGGAGCACTAAGAAGGGTTTTTTGGAAATTTAACCTTTAAGGGGGTGGAAAGGGGGATTTAGGAAAGTACGTAAACCACGCGGACGAAGTCGCGGGAAAAGTGTTAGTTTAATTATATAACTTTTAGAAACCACTTACTAGATAATACGATATACCGATAGCCAGAAGACCTTATGTCTGACTGCTCAACAGTCAGACTTTAGGGCTATCGAAAATAACAGTATGTTTAAGAAAAAAGTTTTTTTAACTTTGGGGCAACGTGGCAATCGGATTTTTTCTTATTTCGAACTTGCACAGTAGTTATTCACTTTACAACTGCGTCAATTGCATTAGCAGAATTGAATTTAGTACGATCGTAAATCCTGGCATAATATAGGCACCAAATTATAATTTAGTGTGAAACGAGTTCACAAAGACAATTAAATACTAGTCGTAATCGATTTTATTCATAAAAAAAACCGGACAAAGAAAGACCCAGGATTTAAAAATAGAACTATTCCGCCATTGTTAAGTTCCCGCCATGATGGCAGAGATAAACTTTTTTTTTTCTTTTCTAAGCTCGGGCAAGCGTTCATTACTTTCATCCTATTTCCGTTCAGATGATGTTTTTTCCTCGTATTAAATCTCCTTGATATCGAATCTAATAGCAATTAGTTACAGGATTTCCTCAGTGAGAATATAACTTAATTATGTATTAATAAATATTGTTGTTTTCTCTGTAATATTAATATCCTGTTGAATATGATCTTGCTAGTAATAATATCCTGTTAGTGTTTGCTGTAATGAATATGACTTATTTAAAAACGGCGACCTTTTTATGTAAACGGCACGGTTAGCGCAGTGGCTGAGCGATTGAACTGATGCGCTGCGTGTCGCGGGTTCGGTTTCCGCACAGAACAAATATTTGTTTGACCTACAAGTAGTTGTTTCGGGTCTGCGTGTTTGTGAGTTTCTGAATTAAGTAACTATAGCTCCCGTTCTAAAACTGACTGTGTCATCAATGCTATGCAATATTGACATAAACAAATCGTAAACACTCATTAATGATGAACTTCGCTTTTATTAACTTTCTCCTTTGAATGTTTTAAAGTTCCTTAATGGAACTAGAGAATGGAACTACTGGGGATACGGCGTATCATACCTATCTTATAAAAACAAGACCATAATAACTGCATACGAAATTATACTTCCATCTTTTCCAAAAATATCCAAGCTCCACTCCCTAGGGACACTTGGAGAGTACCGAACCGTACAGCTAATGATAAGCAAGGGAGAGATAATATCACCTAATTAAAAGATTCGAGGACCACTCAGGTTCTGCTAACAATAACAGTTTCTAGAGAGAAATCCTGGGCCCTCCCCCCCGTCTCCTCTCTCCGCACACCCGCAGTGTCCCCTTTGTATAAATTATCATAATGAGCTCAATAAGAATTTTACGACAGGAGGATACCGTTGATTTGAGTACACTGTAGGGTTGGCCTACCCTAGATGAAAACCCGGTTAATTCTACCCGCCTTTATATCCTCATATTACATTTTTATTCTCTTCTTAACTTGTGTAACCGACAGTTATGTAATTTTAGACCTTAATTCGACATGTTAGACTCGAATAAACATTAAACAATTGCAGTGACTAATTTATACACATGATACATGCATGCGAACATATTTGAAACTTATCAATATATCACTTCTCATAGTAACTATAAATGAATTGATTAAACTTTATACAATACTTAAATACAATCATTATATTGAGATGATTTGGATAAGAAGTGTTTAATCACGCTGAAAAATATTCACGGTGTAGGTAGTACTTTCAACTGCCGTGTATATTATGATCAGATATCAGAACGATACTTTTGTTGCCCACTCTCAGACATAAGTCTACTTTAATTCCTAACGGGCAACCCTATTTATTCCTATTTTACGTTCGCTCCCGACTATTATCACGATTACAATTCTGGGATTAAACCAAGTCTGGAGTGGCGAGTCTGTAGTCTGCGCATATTTGACACAGGGCAACACAGACACAAGTGCCTTTGACGAGCATCCACTATTCAGTTTAATGCTCTTTCGTACCGTTTATGTATATTTTATGAGCACATAATGATACTGAAACTGCTGAAACTTTAATTTTAAGGACCTCTGTTGAGTTATGAGATGTGGAAATATTGTTGGTACTCGTAACATAGTTTCCAATTTAAATTGTGCATGAAAATAAGTTTAGTATGTTTTAAGTTTCCCGAACGGAACAAATAATATTTATATGATCTACAAGTAGCTGTTCCGGGTCTGGGTGTTTATGTATGTGAGTTTCTACGTTTGTAAACGCACCCACGACATAGGAGAAATTCGTAGTTTGAGGCAACGCTTTAAAAAAAAAACATTATGGGAACACAACTAGTTGTTGTTGTTTTGCGACAGACCAAAAAAAAAGATGGCAACTTATGGTAGTCGAAATCAAAGCCAGTGTTCCATATTAGCCTGTGATCAATAGGATTAACGCAGGCTAACAGTAACCACGAATATTCTTATGAAGCGGACCGAGAAAAGAGAAGATGGAAGGAATTAAGGGATGCCTTTGCCCAGCAGAGCGTCAGTAGAGGTTGGAAAAAATAGTAACAGTATTACTCTGGAATATCTGTAACTGGTTTATGGTGAAGGTCGGTCGGGGTCGCAAGACTGTCTGAACACGTAACCGTGACCCTGGAACGTAAACGGTAACTGAAGGACCAAGGTGGATTTTTAGTCAGTAACTGATGGTCCCTTCCGTTCCACCAGGGGCGAAAGGACTCCGTGATAATTTTACCACAGAAAAATAAAAGGGCAAATGTTATTATCGGTTCACAAATTTACAAGTTTTTATTAATTGGAATTGGAGCCCCTTCAAAAACATCAATTTAGAACACATAAGGAAGTAATAGTTCACATTCACAAGGCTTTATATATTCAAAGCATCACTCAGTACCAAGGCTGCAGACGCGGTTATTTCCAGAGGTTACCCGTCTCATTTGCGATGCATCCCAACCCATTCACTTGGCTGGCTTCAGTGCACACACAGAATTCCGTCGGGTTACCTCGTCAAAGCGACGCGGTCAACTGAGAGGGACTTTGAAGTGATGTAGATTTGACGTGACCTTGAATGTATTATTTAAGACTGTGAGTTTCTTTTTCAATGCTTAAAAGGTGTGCCTATCTTTGAGAACTGAACTCACAGGATGGTTGAGCGGTGGTCGAGCGATTAGACTGCTGCACTGCGTGTCGTTCGATTGCCACATGGAACAAATATTTGATTGATCTACAAGATGTTCTGGGTCTGCGTGTTTGTGTACGTGAGTTTGATTGAGTTAATGCTTGTAAACCCACGATACAGGAGAAATTCTTAGTGTTGGGCAGTTTTTCTCGGCAAGACATAATTATCTGCTCGTACTACACCAGTGTGACTGTACTGAAATGCGGGACTGCCTAATTCGGATCCCGACGCCTTAGAACGCAAAGGAAATGTGAACTAACAGAATGGGTTTAAGTCAATAAGAGTCTAATAGTCCTTTACGATCCACCCAGGGCGGGGAGACTCATTTCATGTTGATTTACACCTCCAAAACTAAAGTCTGCTACTCAAAAATGATGTAATGGAAAAACTATAGACGTAGCAAAAAGGATAGAATCTATCTACTCTATCCAAAAGACAAATAAGGCAAGTAGTGTGAGATAGAGAAGCGACGAAGTTGGTCGCATTGTCCTTTTCTATGAAATTCACTATATCTTACAGGAAAGAGACAGTTCGTGCCACTTTCTCTCTTTCTAATGTGCGGAGAAATTCATGCCGGTCTATTATCTACGTCTACCGGGAAACCGAATAAAATGTTGTCCAACCTGAGAAACATGCCCAGATCTGATGGCTAGAGGAGCAAGCGAGAATTTAGCAATCCAAGACCCAAAAACGCAGTGGCTTTCGTCCACAATTCGGAAATTAAATTCATCCAGACTTACGAAGGCTTTTCCCGATTTATTGCGGTCCCCTTTACCACAGACTCTTTTTCAACTTCAAATTAAAATTGACATTCAAGTAATTGAATAAAAGCTCAGTGCTAACATCCGGTGAACGTTTAATAGAAATGGTGGAAACGATTTCCTGTTTGTGGCAATAAAATCTACACTTTTGGAATGTTGCGCATCGTTTTAAATAGGTACAATCGGAGAATTTTACTGTCATTCAACATTGTTTTAGTATCTTGATCTTGCAAATGACAACTAAAGGAAAACGTGGGTCAATAAAATTTTTATGTTTCAGGGAAGATTCATTTCTACATTACTCAACGATATTTGTGATAATCCTTTGTCTGAATTCAAGTCGTCATGGCCCAGAGGTGAACACTTCGCATTTCATACACAAAGTTGTGAGTTCAAACCCGCACGAGCACCAGTTTCTTTTAATATAATAAAACATTATGAGGAAACCAGTACTTGTATTATAAGTATAAGTTGAGTCATATCAGAGGCCTGTGGGGTTACCAGAGGTGGCTTAATTATCTAACTTTGACACAAGAGGTTGTTCACAATCTCCCATAAAATTATTAAAATGTTGCTTTCAGTAAAAACAATAAAATATATATAAATAGGTAGTAGGAAGCTTTTTACCCCAGGTGCTCTCGATACTCAAAGATACATCTGTCTCTGTCTATTGTCAGTCGTATTTCTACCTTACAAAATACCTAAAAAAAGTTTTATTATCCGCCACTCTCGGTGATATTTATACGGTAGATAGATATCGTGTATCGGCGCAAGATCGAGGGTTTCAATAAAGCGATGTGCATCGGAGCGGAATGATTGCTGGCTAGCGGCCATCTTGCTTGTAGTACTCTGCTCAAAGTTACGCGAGGGCTTGGCGAACTTGTATTTACTCTCGTACATAATAGGATATAGGGCCTAAAATATTTGTAAACAGGTGGCAGTAAGTAATGTCTGATTTATTTAAAGGGTTCATTTAGAAACATTAATTTTACATTAACAGAGACGTTTGGGCATGCGGGCGGCGAGTAATGGGCGACTTGCTGTCCGACCATGGACCATGCCCGGGTCGACGGCGCGTTGTGTTCCACGCGCGCCTCAAAGAGTGTCAGCATAGTGACGGGGCCTGTAGAGGGCCAAAGCCTGCTGGGGTCGCGGGACCAAGGGATTACCGTGACCCCGGTACGTAAAGGGCTAGTGAAGGACACCGTGGATTTTAGTCAGCACAAGTTTGACAGTCCCTCCCGCCCTGCCCTGGGTGGGAGGAATCATTTGATGATTTTACCACGATAAAAAAAAAAAAAAAACAGAGACGTTTCTCGATAAATCTATGACTATCAGAAGTAAAATGACCTCATTTGAAGCAGAATTTATGAATATAAACTACTATATCTTAAGAAAGATTGACAAAAAAAAACACCTCCAATTTCAATCACACAAGACAGGACTGAAAAGGAAAAATTAAAAGGTCCTAGCAGTATAACCCTAAGTTGTACTAATTATTTGCAAGCAAATTAAACCCCCGAATTACCCCTTCACCCCACCTCTTACCGATAAAACAACAAACAAACAAAACTATCCATTAATCACCGCAAAACAATGCCACAAATACTTATCAGTGGAGATTAATGTAATTGTTCGATTCAACTGTTGTGCTCCTCAGGGCATTCATTAACCCTCCCCGGCGACCCGCGGTCTATACAACCATCTATATGCAAATTGACAATTAACCGTTGCGATGCAGTCACGTCGCGAAGCTGTCAAAAAGAATTAACTCGTCGCTCGCTGACTGACGTTTATGTTGTTATTTAAATGACACGTGGCACTGGATTTTGGTGTAGAATATTTATATCCCTTGGCTTAATTTGTTTTCGTGCAATTGTATTGTTTGTCTTGTTATTGTATTTTGTACACAAATGCAAATGCATTTTCTCTAGTGCTATTAGACTGCGGTAGCGATGCGCTTTAAAACCCACATTACTTTGAAATATTGCATAACACATGCAATTCTATTCTCAACAAATATTATCGCGTTAAAAGGAAAACTGAGTTTTCTTGTCATTGCCAAGAACATTTTCAGAAACAATTATTTACAAACTTTTTGTAAAATACAACCTTAAGGCAAGTTTTAACGACTTTATAACTCAAAAATAAGACACTTTCTACAGTAAACAAGATTACTTAGCGTTAAATGTTTAATTTGAAACGCCTGCAAACTTTGTCATAATCTCGCAGCTTGTCTTTGCTCCTGGAGATTAGAAGTTAGCCGGACACGAGCAGGCTGATAAGATTTACATATTTCTTGCATGCAAGATAGTTTTAATTAAACTCTTGTTTAGTTTTATACGTGGTCCTTCGAGCCGGATGTGCTCGGGAGTGTTTTTGGTGGTTTCCGGTGGTGGTAGAAATCACCGCTTTCGCTTAGTTACTGGGAAGTGGATCGCTATGCAGAGCATCCCCTTTAGTAGGTACCAGGTGAGAGGTACCAGGAGATGGAGGTAGAAGACCGGCTGGTGTCGGGAGCAGCTAGTGGAGCGTGGTGCAGCACTACTGATAGTAGCAGCAGCCGGAGGGACGGGGCAAGGGAAGGAAGAGGAGCAGGCCGTGGACACGGAGGGCGTTACTTGTAAGGTACGAACACATCAGGAGTTGTTGTCGCGCCATTGTGATTCGGTACTACGAGTAATATTAAACGTTTAAGTTTACCATTGTAACCTGTTTCAAAAATCAACCCACTCCAAGTCGACCCGCGGTTTTATAAATTGTATGTCTACCTCAACTAAATTAATATCGGAAGCACAAAAATTCTGAACATTTATTTTTGCACAACGATTTACTTGAGTTTTATGAAAGCAAGTCGATTTCGAAAGAAATCAATATGTTTCAATTAAGAATATTGGTTAAAACGAGACAAAACACTTCACATCTTGCAATTGTAACCAGTAGTAAAGCGAACTACGAATAGTTGACACATTCTAAGCTTGCACCGCGACAGCTCGAGAAATCTGGCAACGTCGCGTTGAATTGCCGCAGTAGCCCAATTATGCAAGACATTTCTGTGCAACCGTGACTACCCCTATCTACCGCGGACTAGAAGATGCGATAACATCTTTGTATGAGTCTCACAATGATAACAACTATAAAATTATGCACCTGCCATGTTAGTATACATTAAGTCCGCCTATGTACCTTTTGTGTTGCATGAAGTCGTTAATAAGTAAATAAACTATCTAACACCATTCTTGTATTTCTCCGAATGATCAAGCAGAGCTGTACCAATAACACCCCGTCACTGTGCCAGTTATGTTTTACAGTCCCTTTTGCCATCAATCAGGCACTATAACTAGACTCCATATTGCTATTAAAATTTGCGTGGAATAGCCCAATCAAATTTTATACGAACTGAAAAACGTACCCACGACTTCATGAACATGCTACCTTCCTTCTTTCAAAAGAATATATTTCAATGAAACTGCCAATTCGAAGTTAAATAAAAGCTGTTCCTCTGTATTCGTCTACTCTGTGGTAACGCTGCGCGGACTAGTTACGATCAATTGCTACGCTTCGCGGATTGCGGCCCGGGGGACGTTTTGGTATGATTCGCGCGATTTCAATGGTTCTGCTTTTTATTGAAATTGGATGAAATGTAATACAGTAGTGTGCATGCCGATACTGTTATATTGTGAGTGATTTATTGACGTAGGGTTTCACGAATCATAAGTGCCACAAGTTTATTTTCTTATATTTATGTCTTTTTGTCAGATCTTGTAGGGGTCCCAAAATATTTTGTGAAATAATACGCCATTGCAAGATTTAAAGTTATTGGAAGCAGTGTTAGAGTCCTAACAATACCGCAAAATACAATACGCATCCCGTAAAAAAATATAACAGATATCAATACAACTTCTTTACCATGTAATGTTTTATAGAGCACTCTGAAAGCAAGTTGCTGTGAACATTGATCTGTGAGCTGCTAAAACAAGGTACATTAAGTATTAACATGAGGGGTACATAAATAACAACATTGATATAACATTTATAAAAGCAAGTGCTTTCCGAGTTGCTTTGACATCCGACACCGTATTCGTTTTTTAAATAAAAATAGAACGACACTAAAGTTCGTAGTAGAGTCATCATATCATCCATAATATATCAGTCATAAAATCACATGTATGACTGAATTTATGATGGACTAATGTACGGAACACAATACAACTCTACGGAACTTAACCTAAGTATTTCTTTTTTAACCGACTTCAAAAAAGGGGGTTACTGAATTCGACCGTATATATGCTTTTTTATGCTTGTTCGCGCCTAACTTCGTCGTTTATGAACCGATTTTGAAGGCCAGGTTTTTTCACGCTCACTAAACTACAACAAAAGCCATCAAAAGCACGGATATAGCTGTAACCTACCACGCATAAATCCGCAATTTTCCGGATCAAACCGGTTACCTAGCCGAGAGAGGCAATCTATGCGAACTGAAGCGATGCGTGCTAGCCCGAGGCTGTAGTTTATAGCATATCAGACGAAATTTGATAAAAGTACTAACTTATTTTATAAAAAGTTGGCTTATAAAATTCGGAATCCGAATATTATAATTCCGATTGGTGTCAATCCGAGAGGGGGAATTTATGTAAACTAAATAAATACGTGAGAGCCTACGGCTGTAGTCAAGTTGCTTAACTTTTATAAGAATATAAGTTAACTTTATATGAAAAAAAAGTCGTACGACGAAAATTCAAATTTTCTTATACAGATTAGCTACAAGTTGAGTGGCAATCTATACGAATTGGAGCTGGAGGTTATAGTTAATAGCATATCAGATCAGATGAAATTTGATAAAAATGTTACTCTTTTATAACAAAACTTGTTTTAAAAAAGTACAACGATCAAACCTTATTTAGCGATAAGCTGATAAGAGCATTTGGTCTAAAACGATGCCTGAAAGCCTAGGGCTGTAGTTCATAATATATCAAAGATTTTGGATAAAAATGTGATATATTTTACAAAAATGTAAGCTTGTTACGACGTCCCGATCATAACCTCAGGCGATACAACTTATGTCAAACGGCAAGCGCGAGTGGGATTTCAAAAATTTCATCGCTAACACTCATGGCATACCGTCAGCAATTTCTTTTGAGTTGTTTCTCGGCAGTCGCTGTCGCAACATGCGTCTCACTCATGCCCCTAGGTCGTGGCTTAGCCATTAAGGTATACATCAAAAGTTTGACAAAATCAAAAAATCAGCGCACGGTCTTAACGACCGATAATGACGTTCGAAGGTTAAATAAAAAGTAATTTACAAGAGGTGGTGATTTATATCGGCGGGGTTTTTGTAACAAAATGAACCCCGAATTTGTACATAGGGTTCAAGGGTAGCGGGTGACGTAGGAAGGTTACCATCTAATGCGTCAACGAAGGGAACTATTTGGTTACATTACACTCAGCCGTTTCGAGGTCGTATTTATTATTTGATAGTGAAGAAAACCTAAAGCTGTTGTAATGTGGTCGCGGGACTCACGAATTACCGGGGCTAAAGGGCTATTGAAGGACACCATGGATTTTAGTCAGCACGAGTGTGATAGTCCTTCCCGCTCTGCCCTGGGTGGGAGGACTCATGTGATGATTTTACCACGTAAAAAAAAAGCTGTTGTAATGTTGCAAAATAAGAAGTAGGTTTATAAGTTCAATCAGGTTCATTGTTTCTCTATCTAAACCACTGCACATCGTTGTATTATTAAGAATTTATATAACTGTGAAAGTTTAAATATACAGTCAATTAAAGTTAGTTTGCTTTAAGTACATAGTAATTTCTCAGAATTTTTCCTATGAAAATGTTACAAGTTTCAAAAAAACATTTATAAATATGGAGGTAAACATATACGGGTACTTACTTGAAAGTGTATTTTTAAAATAACCGTATTTATTCATGATTATATAATAAAATAAACGCAGAAACATAAAGTGCTCCAGTCCACAGACTTCAGAATATAACACAGAGTAGCAGAGCCGAGCGTTATAACATTATACAATAGTTGTTATACCGTACTTGTAATACTATAGTTGTTAGACTGTGTAGCACTTGGTAGGTTGCTTCTAAACTTTGTATCTTCACAGGGAACAGTAAAATAAACCTCAAGTATCAATTCTCTGCTCTCGTTAGAAAGTAGAAGTACCATTCAGTTCGTTGTTCTACTTGCTTGTCTTATTTAGAGTACTGTTTTGAGGAGCTTTTATAAGGTTTAGTTTTCAATATAATTGGAAGATTTCATGTAATCAGCTTAACTTTGTGGAAAAGTGAGTGGGTAGTTACAATAGCTAGATAACGATACGATTAAAAGAAAATAAAAAGTTACCTTACAAAAACTAGTTTGAAGGCGCTCCCTCACCGAGAGCATTCGCGTATAATGTAACATTATAGATTCGCCTTTGAGCATTACATAACAATACTACCTCCCTGACTGACGAGCATTTGCGTACATTTAGTATAGAATTGATACAAGGTGCGCATTGTAATACTTGATTTTCCTCCCTCACTGATGAAATGCTCGAATCTGCAACGTTACATTGCACGTGAATGCTCGCGGTGAGAGAGCTCCTTAAGCAGTATCGATTGACGAGATTATACTGAACTGAGGCTTATTTGGTGTAGTCGTGGGTTTTGAGACATTTTTGAATATTTTTATTTATGTTGTATGTTGGCCCCATAGAGGCCCAAAATTTGCCAGGGTCGCGGGTCTTAATAGGTAACGTAAAGGTATATTGAAGGAGCGCCGTGGATTTTAGTCAGTACTAGTCTGACAGTCCCTTCTGCTCCACCCGGGGGGCACTCATTGGATCATATTACCCAGGCCAATAGTACACATACATAATATCACTATTATGTATGTGTACTATTGGCCTGGGCCTGGCCCCCTATACATAATATACCTATTTTCGTTGAAGGCAAGCAGAAACTATACACTGCTATCTCCTTACACCTAGCCATTATCTACATTATCTCAAATCAGTAAGTATGTACATTTTGTCAAATCACCCTCTACTTCAAGCAAATAAAATTTCCACGTCCCAACATTTTACTCTACATACGATGGAAAATGTTCGCCCATTTTCATATTCTGAATTTTCAGTTACCCACTACACTGAATACTCTATACTGAAACGAAAAAACGAAAATGGAATGAGTATATGTGAAGTATCATTCAATACAGAACGTATATGAACTGTATATAAAGGGAAAGTAGTATACAAAGAATATATACGTTCATATTCGTACAGAGAAATCTGTTTTATATACTGTGATTTGCGGAACGGCTGAATGGAAAATATTTGTGTATATTTTATTCAGTGATTAAATCATCATTCATAACGTGGCTTCAGAATAATAACCTGCGGGGTGATTACGTAACACGTTTCCAATTGCAGTGCTATTTATTTTGACAGTTCAGTAATATTCATTGCGATATTTACGTTGATAGGCAGATAGGCAGTCGAATTATTACAACCTATATTGTGGGGTGGTCGCGGGACTTACCGTGACCCCGGTACGTAAAGGGCTATTGAAGGACACCGTGGTTTTTAATCAGTACGAGTCTGACAGTCCCTCCAGCTCTGCCTTGGGTGGGAGGACTCATGTGATGATTTTAGCACGTAAAAAAAAAATTGTATATTGTAATTATATATATTAATATTGTGGGGTTATAATTTACTTCAAGATACTTCGGATTGTCTGCAATTGGTGTGCTGATTTCTTGTCATTCATTTAACACGACTTTTTGTAAAGCGCATTATGCGTTTGCCAGCTTTAAACGAAGATCGATGGCCGGTGGAACAGACGAATCCTGGTGTGGAGACTTCGAATCGGAAAATGTAGGACACCTCCCAGTTACATGGATCGACGACCATAAGAAAGTGCCTGAGACTGGATGCGGAGGCCTATGTGTGACTGCGATAGATTGAGTTGACTGATTGATTGAAACGAAGTGAAGAATGGACGTGAACATTAAAACAATCTCAATAAACATTACGTGATAATTGCTTAATGGCTGCTGAAACCTTACTATACTGATAATTGTATCTCTCCCTACATTTTAAAGAAGAAAACGTTCATTACGTAATTCCTACTTCCCACTTTCTCATTTCAAAATTAATCATAATAAAAGCTTCCTGAGAATGCTCTGAACTTCACAGTCTTATTGTTGCTAAGTTCACGGGGCGTGTGGGATAATTAAGCATATGCACTATCTTAACTTGAATGGAACTGTTATAGAATGAATGCTACTTTTGAGCGCTCAATTGCATTGTGTGAATTTTGTTTCGTTTTCGTATTATTTTGTGAAAACAAATTAGTTTTAAGAAGGGCCTTTGTTCCATAGAAATATTAGATACTACAGATTTGCCAACAAAAGAGCTAGCAAAAAAACCAGCCAAGTGCGAGTCGGAATCACCCATAAGGGTTCCGTAGCAGCAAGTAACATAATATGAAAGTCCTTGTAGTTGGTTGTCACTTTGAAAGGTAAATTGCGATTTACGATTTATGACGTATTAAAAAAATCTCGTTCAAACCAATTTTCGCTGGTAGTTTGCATGTAATGTACATCATATATTTTTTTTAGTTCTATCATTTTTAGAAGTCACATTTTACCACTTTGGAATTGTCTCTAGCGTAAACTGTTCAGTTAAGAAAAAAATATTAGTAACCTCAATATTATTTTTAAGGACCTATCCATAAATAACCCACACTGTGGGTTTGGTGTTTTTTTGAATTTAAATTCAAGTATGGGGAAACCCCAATTTTTTAAAATTTTGTGTGAAAATCCCAATGCGGTTCACATAATACATATACTTACCAAGTTTCAACAGGATAGCTCTTATACTTTCGAAGAAAAGTGGCTGTGACATATGGACGGACAGACTAACAGACAAACAGACATGACGAATAAGGTTCAGTTTTTTGCCATTTGGCTACGGAACCCTAAAAAATTGATATCAGAATATTTTATTTCTAAGTTAGACACGTTAAATGATATCAAATGATTGAATAATGAAACAAAAGTTCGTACTTTACCATAAATAGAACAAAGCATTAAAAAAAACATTAGTTTGTTTCCCATCTAGGTCTATATAGTGGCTATCGCTTGATTGTGCTACATTGGGGTTCTATTCCCTAATAGGACGAATATACCACAGCAACTAAAACAAAACAGTATCGTTTGGAACATAACCCTACGCCCGCAGTTATGGGTCGTTTCGACCGAGGCGTGCCAAATGAACGCCCCAGCGAGCGATACGCCGATATGCGCGGAAATAGTCGTTATTTGTACTGTAAACTTGTTCACATTTCCATAAAAATAAGTTGTAAAAGAAGATTGACTGGTTATCGGGAACATTGTAGATAGGGAATAGAAGAGTTGTAAACGAATATGAAGATGTGAAAAAAAAATATGTTTACAGCGTTTGTTACACACACACGCTGTGCGATTAAATAAAGCGATTATTCAAACTTACGATAGACGTTTAAATAACTCTATATTTAACCGGCGTTTATAAAATAAATCTCAAAGTTACGAATAGTGTAAACTAATTGAACTAAATAAACCTTCTATATACGTCCAACTTTTCTCATTTAAGTTCCTCACGCTCCGTTTTTTCAATAAAATTCAGTCGGCGAATTCAAAGTAAACTCACAAAGGAAAATTTTGTAATCAACATAAAAATATTTTGAGCAAAAAAAGCTGTGCTTACAAAACATGGCTTGCCAGGGGCTCGTAACACTGAGTGCGGTAATGGGTCGTTGAGACCCGGGCGTGCCGAATGTTTACCGCTCCTGCGTAGTCCCATGTGCATGCTGCCGTATTGTCACGATAGGGAAGAAAGTTTGACAACAATTTACGGTTATTACGTAACCTCATTTTCAAGGAATAATACCGTGCAATGTGTTTATTTGTGGCCTAGAACCAAAAAGAAGGCATGTGACTTCTTCCAACCTGAAGCCTACTTTGTAGAGTCAATCCCATCTTATTCCATTTCCTTTAATTTTAATAATCGATGTTCAAAAGGGCTAATTGAAATAAATGATTTGACTTTGACTTTACAACAGCTTATGTCTATGAACTAGGGCCCGTGTCTAGGCGGTGACAACATTAAGACTGGATGATTTATTATATATATTAAACGGTTTGTCAAACTTTTCGACCGAAAACATTAAAAAACTACAGCCGTTTGACCTCAAAAACTCAACTGAAAATACACGCACAATAAACAAGCGAAAAAGAAAAATAAAAACTGTGCAAACAGAGAGAAACTCGGGCGTAACACTCTGCCTGCTATAATGGGTCATTGAGACCCGGCTTGTGTACCGAACAGGCCCGCCTGATCCGAATAGTGCACAAATTGTTCAATACTAAGTTGAGCTCGCTACGCTCGTAACAATTTTAAGAACAATAAAGTTTTGTACATTTCTACGAGTTATAACTTCCACAACATTGTTAAGGAAAACAGTTTTTATTAGAGCGGCACAGAAAAACTGTAGAGAAACTTCGGGGTTGGGATAATCTTGTGAGCTTTAAAAGTTCTTAATCAGATTAACTGTTGGCTGAGACTTTCAATTTATACCAAAACTAATTTAGAAAACTGTATTAGTATATTTCTCCGGACCTAGTCCCATGGACTCTTAAACAGAGTTTCGTATTTATACAACGACGATGATATATGCGCTATTTAGTAATGTATGCCCATAAAATAAATGTTTTGTCTGTGATGGTAGATATACCGTAGTTAACGTTTATTTTTTATCGTGATAAAGTCATCAAATGAGTCCTCCCACCCAGGGCAGAGCGGGGGGGGGCTGTCAGACTCGTACTGACTAAAATCCACGGTGTCCTTCAATAGCCCTTTACGTTCCGGGGTCACGGTAATTCGTACAGTCCCGCGACCAACCGTAGTTAACGTGGATAGAATATCACTTTGTTCAGCATACAATGCAATATTTTCAGAACATTATTCATCCAAAATTAATTTCGTACGTTACAAAACATTCATTTCAATTTGCAAGGAAGCATATTAAATTGTACCAAGGTACGTTATTCGCATGTTTTCGTCGAAATGCTACATTTAATATTTCCTGTGAGCACTGGTATAGAAACACATATGGATATCTCCAAAATTGCAAGCTGGGAATGGACGCAATTTCCATATAGTGCAAATATATCTGTATAGTTTATATGAGCAGTAATACAGGGATGCATATGCAGTGCATTTGTGTAATGAGTGTGTTGGTTTGCCGGGCAGGTATGTAGGCTTATGTTTTAGTCTATTTATTTGTATATGTAAAACTGCACAACTGCACTCTTTGCTTGATACAAAACCTGGTATTAAATACTGGTGTGGAACATTGGTTTTTTGTCAAATTTGATCTTAAAGGAAACGTCCGCCTTTTTTCCGTGAATTTCCCACGTTACCATGATGTAAAGATTTTGCTACAGGTAAAACTTGTAACACATCATTTAGCAACAATAAAACAATTGAAGAAGTAATAAAGTCATACAAACAGTCTACCCAAATCTCATCCCACATTCGATCCACACGGCTATAGTCTCCCTATAAAAAGCACATACAGCCATACATATAAACCTATGCGTCAATAGCTGAGATGCAAACAGCGATACGAAGACGTGAGTGAAACGTAACGCCGCGCATACAATGTATCACACGGTGCAACGTCAAACAAAGCAAGTGCAACAACACTCTGCAACCAACGACAGCCTTTTGAGAGTAGGGCTACCATTTTGAGAGGAAAAGTCCTGATAAAAAAAGTCTGATATTTGCCAGAAAAGTCCGTACATAGCTTTTAAATCAAACAAAGAATCAGAAAAAAAACAAATAACAGATTTCCTTTCCTTTTCAAAAATTAGTATGAAATTTCAAAAATTTAGGACAAATAACAAATGACAAATCTGGGTACTATTTACACAAATCTGGAAAAATCTAGTTAAATATAGTCCGGACGGGACACCTAAATGGCGGACAAGTCCGCACAAATTCAGACGGATGGTAACCCTGTTTGTGAGTCAACAAGACTTGTTTGAACAGAGATGAGCTTGCAGTGTTATTAATGTGTATTGTTGTCTGGGTCTGTTCTAGGTAAATTTAAGACTGTCAGTTACTGGAGGCGAAATTAAACTGACTTATATTACGAGTATTATCATCTGCCTAACCTTTTGCCAACTATATTGGAGACTGGTATCAGTCGAACCGAGTGTTTCAGAGTCATCATCATCTTCCTGCCCCTATCCCATTCTACTTATGTTCGGTACAGCACGTTTTCACGTCCATTCTCCCTTGTCAGACGTCAAAGCATCATTTGAGGATATGGTTGGCGCTGTGGCTAAGCGATCGTTTGTTGCGAGGCGTGTCGCGGGTACGATCCCCGCACGGAACAAATATTTGTATGATCTGCAAGTAGTTGTTCCGGGTCTGGGTGTTTGTGTATGTGAGTTTCTATGTTTATAAACGCACCCACAGGAAGAAATTCCTAGTGTGGGGCAATATTTTTAATAAAAAAAATACGAATTTTACGTTCATATCATTCACACATTCCATCAATCTTTTCTTTTGAACCGAGTGCATCTGAACATCATTATTTTATAAGGAGCGCTTGCCTTTCTGACCACCATAACCTAGTAATTAGGTAATGGGATACCCATTGGTAAGACTGGTTATCAGACTATCGAGCTTCTTACTGAGAGTAACGACTGTCAAAGATATACAACTGACAGCCGGGATCAAAGGCTTTTTGTTCTTTCTCAGACACGGAGGAAAATGATGGAATGTCACCTTTCCAAAAACCTACCTCAGCAACCGCGGCTTAACTTTAAAGATCGATGTGCGCGGCTGTTCTTATTTAGCCACGAGCTTTTGAATTAGTTTAGAATAAGGTTAATTTATGACCTTTTCGAATAAGATAAGGTCAAATGCCAGAAAATGTCAAACAGAAGTAAGAGTAGTGTCAAATGAGATGCGGGTAGGATCTACTTAGTTGGGAACAATGTCAAGATATCAGAATGTATTTTCAGAGACAAATGCTTGTAAATGTCGGATTAGAAATATGTAAGAGCTCCTGGGACTAGTATCTAAGGGCTGGCTATGTTCATACAGAAATTAGGCATACTAAGCGACTATGATAAGAAAGAAAACGTCATTGACTTTTATCTGTCAACTGTCACTTGATAATAACGTATAGAAAAAAAAAAACGACGGGTTGCACTCTGGGAATGCCGGCAGAAGTGAAAACTTGAATAGTAATAAACACACACGAACATTCACGCAAGCGCCCTGCGCCGTCTTACGAATTTGCGATCAGGTCACGTGTCCAGACGCGAGTTTAAATTTTTTTACCCATTCCAAAAAAAGTGCACGACGCCGCTAAAGAAGTTTTCACTTCAAAAACACTTTATACAAGTCAATTTTCGAGAGCAGTGGTGGCTTAGTGATATCGACCTCGATGACGTGTAGTTCATCACTGCATTCAAAATGGTGAAGAAAAACATCGTGAGGAAACCGGCATGTCCTAGAACTAAAAATTCGAAGTCATGTGACAGGAATATCTTAGTACATTTATTGGATTCATATTTCATCACATTCATACAATAATATATTTGAAGTTTTCAAGTGTTGCAGTTTAACAATCTAAAGTGTTGACACTAACAATAAGTTATATTGTTAAACACAACTTTAGAAGTCACATGGTACTAAAAGTCAAATCAAAGACATCAAAGTTACACAAACACGAAGTTTTAGCAAATAATTGAGCGATGAATTTTCCAACAAAGATCGAACTCCATAATCTATAATAATTGAATGGCGCGAGTTATCAAAGTTCGTACTCTCACTTAATTAGTGTTACTTAGTTAATTATCACTTCCATAACGGTTGCTTAATTCATTGTTTAGAACTGATTCTGGGAAACGCGATGTGGCGCGTGCGGTTTAATTTGTGAATGTTTCTCAAGATTAAAATCAAATCATTTATTTCAAGTAGACCAGTGGGCCTAAAACGGTCACTTAGCAATATTCCTCATTATTCACTTGTTTAAAATAAACATTAGGAGCGTACTGCGTATCTACTAGATCGTGTTAATAACAGTTTCTAAAGCTATAATTGAATTGATAATGTGGCACGGCAGTAATTATCTTATAAGATGAATTAGGTCACTATCGCACACAATCGCAAAGTCCATAAATCCTCTGAAACGTCCAACTTTTATCATCATTCGTAACAAAATCATTTTCTGTCCATAAAGTAAAACAAGCATAATATCTACAATCCATTTTAATCCTTAATTTAAAAGGCTCTGTATAATGGCCGCGTCAAATCATATTTATTAGGTAGAATATTGAAAATCCATTGGCACGGGAGGATTCACTTGACAAACTTAGCGGCGAGCGCCCTCTAGCGGGGAGATTTGATAACACAAGCATCTACCTGTCGTGTGCTATTTGAGTTTGTTCAATCATTTGGTGAAATTGTTTCGTTTTTAGAGGTATATTTTAGAAGATAAATAATTTTGGAACTTATTGCTCTAGACCCTAGGGAACAGACTCTGACAGTTCAGTTTAAGAATAAGAAAGATAATAATTCTTTACAACCTAAAGCGTGTAATCCATAAAGGCAAAGGCTGAGGTGCGCCTATAGTCCAGTCATCGGATGTCAGTTATGTTTAAATATAACAGAATAAAAGTCTAATATTATTTAGCGATAGCTTCTCGGGGTCGCGGGACTCACGAATTACCGTGACCCCGAAACGTAAAGGGCTATTGAAGGACACCGTGGATTTTAGTCAGTACGAGTCTGACAGTCCCTACCGCTCTGCCCTGGGTGGGAGGACTCATAAGATGATTTCACTACGAAAAAAATAATAAAGCGATAGCTTCTTCTTTGTCTAGTACCTCGCCTGACGGCAAGCGATGAAGTCATGGTCATGGGATGAAGTCGATGGTGAACCTGATCTGCCTATAAGTACTCTTGGTATAAAGACACCACAGTTGTAGCTATCAGCAAAACACAGACCCGGCAGGGAATTCCATTCCTTAGCTGTACGAACAATGAAAGTATTGGAAATACGCTAGATGGGCACTGGCCACCATGATTTCCTAATTTTCAGTCCTCAGCTTCTTCATTAGCATTTAGAACCCCTTAGAATAGACGATGACTTCTCCTCTGGAAAGTAGAGCGACATTACACAAACTTGTAAAAAGAAAATTGATATGAAGAAGCTCTCAACATAAAACGCTTTTAAGACGACACGGTTGGCGCAGTGGCTGAGCGATCAACTGCTGCGCAGTGTGTCGTGGGTTCGATCCCAGCACGGAACAAATATTTGTATGATCTGCAAGTGGTTGTTCCAGGTCTGGGTGTTTGTGTATGTGAGTTTCTATGTTTGTAAACGCACCCACGATACAGGAAGAAATTCCTAGTGTGGGGCAACGTTTTTAAAAAAAAAAAATCTCAAAGGCAGTTCAAATAAGAACGTATAGCAAATATTGCGAGCCTGGCATATATCTAAATAATATATGCCACGAATAGGTACAGTTTACACAATAACCTGAGGGACAATATCAGTATATTAGCGTTGTGGTCACTTTCTCTAATTTACCTGAATTTGTCTTATTTCAGCGTTTTAAAAACGTAGCTTTAACATATTCTGCTGTCCACCGTACTTGTAATAGATAAAACTATCCACCATTCTTCACTTATACTTTTTCAAATAAATGTAATAACATAATTCACGAACATATGGTAGACAGATATCGCGATCCATTTGTTTCGGTAACGTTCGTACATTAATAGTACATACATTTGTATATAAAGTATATAATATGTAGGCTCGATTCGCGCCGGTACATATTCGACATTAATAGGTCAATTTACAAGATTGATGTCGCGAGTTTACAGTTATTATTAACTAGTGTTCATATTTATATGAATAAATGGTTTTGACATCAAGATTGGCGCAGTGGCTCTTGAGTACTGCGGTGTGTGTCGAAACAAATATTTAAACGAAATAACACTAGTAGGCAGTAGTAATCCAGTGATATCAGCCAAGCGCTACTTTGTGTAATTTATTTCATCACCACTTCTCTCCAAACGGTGAAGGAAAACATCGTGAGGAAACCGGCATGTCTTAGAAACAAACATTCGAAGACATGTGACATCTACAAACCCTCACTGGGCCTGCGTGATGGATTGTGGCTCCCTGCATCATCCGCCTAGCCTATTCCCAACTATATTGGGGTCGGCTTCCAGTCAAACCAGATGCAGCTGGATATCAGTATTTTACATGGAGCGACGGCCTGTCGGACCTCCACAACCCAGTAACTGGGTAATACGATACCCCATGGTAAGACTGGTTGTCAGACTTTAGAGCTTCTGACTAACAGTAACGACTTTCAAAGATTTACAAATGACAGCCGGGACCAACAGCTTTACGTGCTTTCCGAGGCACGGAGAAAACTCGCTATGACAGATGGTCACCCATCCACAGACCAACCTCGGCAAGCGCGGCTTAACCCGGAAGATCGGCCTGTGCGGCTGTATTTATTTAGCCACGAGCTCGTCTCGAAGTTATGTGGTAACAAACATAAAAAAAAACAGTCTAAAAGAGAGCCTCCTCCATTTTTTGAAGTCGGTTAAAAAAAACATTTCCGAGTATTAAAACTTTGCTCAACTCAGTATCGAAAGTCACATTTAAAATTCTTATAGTCACATAGACGTTTGTATGTGTTTTTCAGAGTTTACTATCAACAAGTGACCCAATTTTCGACAGTCAGGAATTAAACAGAGGAATTCCAACTTTCCCCAGCAATAAAGTTTATCTGTATACCAGGAAACCCACATAAACTAAAGTTGAGACACTACAGTAGCCCAGGTACGTCGCATGCAAATGTAAGTTCATCATAAAATATAGCGGGAGCTGGCGAAATGTAAAATAAAAATAAATAAATAAATAAGTAGTGCTCGTAATAAAATAATCTAATGCTGCAGCATCCAGGTGCGGGCCATTGGAGGTGAGGTGCTAGTGTGGGCGAGTGAGAGAGCGGGGAAATAGAGGAATGTTTTTTTTTTAGCACGGACAATGTCCAATAACACGGTTATAAAATATATATGATACCTGGACTTCCATCTCTAGCGGTGTACCTAATCGTTATTGACTTGAAAGTGAATGTTCGATAGAGTGTAATAGTGAGTATTATCTACATACTAGTTTAAAATAATTAAGAAATCAGCGTGAATTTATGACTAGATTTATAAACATGTAGTCGAAACTTAAACAGAACATGAGAATCGGAGCATTTCTTGCAAATCTTCTTCCATATTTCTTCTGCCCCCGAAATGGCGGTATTTTATGTTTATTTACGTAAACAGAAACAGATACGTAATTGTAACCAACAGGCGTTTACCTAAATCGCTAACACTATGACCTTATCCCTCTCCACAGCCAATTTTTACGCTGATAGCATATGATTCGAATGCGCCCTATCGCCACTGAAGCCCTACCGCCAGTATATGAAATTAGTTTTTATGACACACGCCGGGATTTATACAACTACCCTCCTCGCTGAGCCAGCAATGGTCGGAACGAATTTTAGAATTTATTATGGGGATTCTTGAAAGCCATTTTAGTTGAACATGGCGGTTAATTTTGTGGGGATGTGGATTTGATTTGATGTATGGGTTCATGCTTGTAGAATTTTTAGTGCTTATTTTGTGAATTTAATGTAAAAGTTTTTTTATGAAGCAAAGTCTAGACAAGGTTAAAGGAAACAACGATTGAAATCTTTTGTTTAAATATGTATTTCTACCTTCTAAACTTTTTTCTATTTTTTTAGCTTAGTCTGAATGTAATTTTTCTTTGACTAATAAATAAAATAAATATTAAATTTTAAATTATATTTTATTCGAATATCCACTACATTTTTATCGTTGACTGTATAATTTACGTAATGATAATTCACCATCATCATCATGTCAGCCATAGGACATCCACTGCTGAACATAGGCCTCCCCCATAGATTTCTAATTCAATGAAAAATCATTGTGCAATTTGGTGGACGCGAATAACCCCGTCGACCAAAATTCCACAATCAAAATGGCGAAGCAATCCCAATTTATGTTAAAACAGACTAACCGAAACACAACAGTTGCCAATTTACAATGCTACCAATCAACAATGGCTTACCAAAATCCTGCCACATCACTTTCCAATTCACAACGAACAATACACCAATTATAAAAACAAAATGCAGTATGTTTCAGCTACAAAGCCCGGAGTAGTGGAGTATGAAACTAGTTATAGATAACAGCGAGCACTGAGCAACAGTTCAATTAGCTACCGGCCCCTGCTGGGCAGTTGATCATGTAGGATGGTGTGCGGAATATGTGTCGTAAGCGAGCATGCTCACGACGCGATTCGTGTGATTTGCAATTTTTACTAACTAAAAATTAAAATCGTTCTAAAAAAAAACATTAAAAAAAATATAAATACCGTCCATTGAGAACCTCCTCGTTTTTGAAGTCAGTTAAAAATCGATTTGATCGAAACAACGTAGAAATTAATGCGTGAGCTTAAATAATAAAAAAGCTTATAATAATTATACCCAAATTAATGTTAATAAATAAAATCTATCATATTATGTTATGTATGCTAGCGATATCAATTAAACCAAAATAGCAACGGAAGTATTCAATATCCGGTTCAGCGACGCAAGCTCAAAATTAAACATCTCATAAAGACGATGATCGCTCATATCGATCTGACAATGAAATGCAAACAGGATCAGCTGTTTGTTATTCTGCGCAAGTTGTGAGGGCCGGGAGTGCCTGGAGGTCGTTTACCTCTGTTGTATCGCGGCCGGAGGGCTGCAAACATCGGTAGGTTTCCGCATGAAACGTTAACAAAACACTGCTTTGATTGATTTATAAGTATTATGTTTGTTTGTATGTTGTTGACAGTGACAGACTTTGTGGGGTTGTTGATTTAACAACAATTATCAACACCATTTCTGTCTAATCTATACTAAAGGTTGGTCAAAAGGCCGCTATACTGAAATGGGCTTGGGCCGGCCACGTCTGCCGCATGCCCAATGAGCTGTGGGCCAAAATCACCACTTTGTGGAGCCCTGACACAGCAAGAAGGCGTCGCGGCAGACCTTGTAGAAGATGGCGGGACGAGCTTGACAAAACCGATGACCAGTGGCCCACTTTGGCCCTGGATCGTGAAAACTGGAAGTCATGGGGAGAGGCCTTTGCCCAGCAGTGGGATGATGTAGGCTAACAGTATCAGTATCTATACTAAAGGTAATTCGAAGAATTAAATCGAATGGCGTACTTCTATTTATAACTTCTCCACCTTCATTTTCATTGCGGGATCCAAGACAGTTCTTATGTTCGTCTAGCTTTAATGCTTCAGTTATTTTCTAGTGATCGCTACTGTTGATTCTGGCATGATTGAGTTACATGCGAAAGAAGTCGTTGACAACAGCTAGTTAATTAAACAGTAAAATTATACTGAAATACCTACTGTTAATAAGACAGCCTAAACCACATCCTGCAGGTCGCGGGACTGTACGAATTACCGTGACCCTGGAACGTAAAGGGCTATTGAAGGACACCGTGGATTTTAGTCAGTACGAGTCTGATAGTCCCTCCCGCTCTGCCCTAAGTGGGAGGACTCATTTGATGATTTTACCACGATAAAAAAAAAATACACATTCTGCAAGAGGAACCATACTGCTATCGCTAATGCGACCTACAAATTATCTTCCTTCCTGCGGGTTATCGAAACAAAACGGATTATCATCGAGTTCAATAGTTGAGCCCGTGTTATAGGAATGACGAAGGGAACATCTCCCAAGGGTAATTTACCCTGTGTGTTCCCCCACATACCATACGGGTCAGTATTCTCTGACGTGTGAAAACTCCCAATTACTGTTCTGTTGTTTTGCGCAACTCTCCTATTCAGGTAATTTTAAACCTTAGCACTTAAAGCTGCAGTATCATAGTTATTTCGTTATCTTTTTAAGAATACAGGGAATCCTGAATCTTATAGCTAAGGTAGTAAGATTGTTTAATTGCATTACCATCGTAACTGCTACAAATATCAATTAATACAAGTGAACTTCGGATTTACACTTCAATTTATAGTTCAGTTGAAGATTAAGTTAACGAGCGTCTTTTGCCTGAAGAAACACTTAGGTAGTTAGTACACTTTAATTGATTTCGAAACGTTCGTTTATCTTTTAGTATTAATCTAAAAAAAAAAACGATAAATAACAGCTACTTTATCTAGGATTCGAAACGCGGAAAAAAAATGTATGACCTACAAGTAGTTGTTTCGGGTTTGGATTTTTGTGTGAGTTTAAATGTTTGTAAACAAACCTACGATACATAAGAAATTTTTAGAAAGCAAAAACGTTACAAAAAAAGAGCAAAATATCAGTGATCGTTACAGCAAAATCATGCACTTACAAGCCTAAAAATGAAAAACTCTACGGTTGAGTCAGTGAGATGCAAAAACCGTCTAAACAGAAACACAATATTTCGAAATCCTTTTGTTTTAGTTAACACGCACGTCACTAGTAAGCTTGCCAAATCTCTGTCTGCCACAGGGTTGCCAGGTGACTTCCACAGGCTAACTAACTAAGCCTTACACCACAGACTACACAGATTTGTATAACGAAGTCTAACAAGCAAGGGAAGACGTAAATACGAGTACGCGTACTTTGTTAGCGCGCATTTTGAGAACCAATTGGTGATATTGAGGTGTACACATTTAAACGCACTCCTCCTTAAGGATTTCATTTACATCTGTGATAAATAAATACAAATACGTTTATTGGTTCAAACAGTAATCCGAGTAGAATGAGTTCTTTTTTTTTCATTTCGTATCTAAAATTCTTTAAGCTTATCGACCACCGGGCACGCCGCAATCGCGGCGGTGAGACCGCTCTTTGAGGAGTGGCTGGATAGGCGTCACGGCGTCCTGACCTACCGCATGACGCAGATCCTCATCGGACACGGAAGTTTCGGTAGGTACCTATGTCTGATAAGGAGGGAAGAAACGCCTGGGTGTCACCACTGCGAGGATCGTCCGAAGGACACGATGGAGCATACGGTGCAGGACTGCCCCGCTTGGGCAGAGCACCACAGTGTCCTCCCAACGGCGATAGGCGGAGACCTCTCGCGCCCGGCATTGGTCGAGGCCATGCTGCGGGGCGAGACGGGGTGGGAAGCGGTCGCCTCCTTCCGCGAAGCAGTCATGCTCGCGAAGGGGGAGGCGGTCCGCGTGAGGCAGTGGACGGCGACCCTCCACCCAAGCCGCAGTGGTAGACGCCCACGGCGACGACCGTCGCCGACGATCTCCACCTTAGGCGCGGGCATGCGGGCAGCGAGTAATGGGCAACTCGATGTCCGACCATAGATCATGCCCGGGTCGACGGCGCATTGTGTTCTAGGCGCGCCTCAAGGAGTGTCAGCAAAATGACGGGGTCCCCTCTAGAGGGCCAAAGCCTGCCAGGGTCGCGGGACTTACGCATTACCGTGACCCCGGAACGTAAAGGGCTATTGAAGGACACCGTGGATTTTAGACAGTACGAGTCTGATAGTCCCTCCCGCTCTGTACTGGGTGGGAGGACTCAGTTGATGATTTTACCATGATAAAAAAAAAAAAACTTATCTACCATAGATTAAAAGTACTGATGAAGAATGATAACAAAGTCGTCGTAATCTTTAGCTTGTGTTTAATCTGCTTCTATCATTATTTTACAAGACTATAAATATAAGAGAATTGTTGAAACAATCAAAAATGTCTTCCAATGTTAATTTTTTTTTTATTATATCTCTTAATTATAATTTTTCAGATGTTAACTTTTTGTTTTTGTTCAGTGTTAATTAATTAGACAGAGTCCATTAAAATATGACTTTGTATTTGTATTATGTTATATACTTTTTAATTGTTACAACGTATTTTGTATCGACAAAAAATATTTAGTAGACTTCTAAGAATTCGCTCATGATCTTGAATTTAATAATGTCAAAAGAATTTATTTTTAAGTCTTATTGAAGACTTACTAATTGGGTTGAGTGTACCAACAACCTGTGGTTCTCAAGATCGCACCAGAGGTCTAATTTGTCATCATAAAATTGAGGGCAATTTTACCCAAGAAACTAAAAGCGGTCATCACACCTATCAAGTTCAAGAGCGAGTCTTATTATTGCTGTGAAATGTTGACTCTGACAGCTTTCAAACGCAATTTTATCGGTAAAATTACCCTTAAGGTGTTGATAAACTTGAACATTCACTCGTAACAGAACATCGAGTTCGAATTTTGTGTGTTAGAGTGCTCGCTAAAACGCTCTCGTTTGTTTTTCTGTACTGTAACATTCGCAAGAATCCTAATTTCAAGTGAATGCTCATACATGACATCATATTTTAGACAGATTTTAGACACACGACATTTCTGCCGATAAGCTGTCATTTTGAAGTACCAATTAATCATGGACCGCACAATAAGTTCAACAAACAGACTTTAGAGAACAAAAAGAGACAGAAACCACAAAGTGCACATCAATAAAACCGCAAATACTATAGCAACAGACGCAATACCGCAGAACGCACACAGTCGAGCAGCCAGACAATTAGTGTCGTTATAAATTAGTCGCCAGACTGTGTCGTAAATAATTAAAGCCTAACAAAGTCCCTTTCCATGTTAGTCGCGCGACTTTTTGATGCGTTTGCATATTTCAGAAGCAATTTGAACTGCGGAACTAAATTGATGGCCAGTGGGAGTTTGGTATGTTTAAAAAGACATGGACTTGACATATTTTGAAACTGTTGAATGAGGGTACAAAGTATACAAGAATTGTAATGGAGTGAACAAGCGAAAACTTGAACAAGAGACAGGTAACTTATTATTTCTTTCTTTAATTAGATACTTTGTTCTAAGTAAAAAATAGTGGCTTATGAAGTAAACATACAGTCCTTCCACATTTTGCAAAATGCCTATAGCATGGATCATTGTCCATTGCAATTAACCAAATGAGAACAAATACATCTTTCGGTTTCTAGAACGACTATTCAAAGTTAGTTACAGAGAACTTTTATCGATTTATTCTCATGTTTCGAAGTTTCGGCCCACATTCCATATATTCCTCATTCGGCACAAACAATATGATCCGAATATGTAACAAAATATAAATTCAGCAATATGGGATAAGAGATAATCGATCCTTTCATGCGTGAAGAAACATTTTTACCCTGAAATAGAACTATTACTCATTTTATAAATAGACCAGAGACAAAAAAGTCTAGAGTCTAGATAATTGTCTGCGTACTACTCTCTAATATTACTACAACCAGAAAAAAATCTATAAGATAAAAGGAAAGTTTAATATTCAATAAGAATCTTATTACAAATCATCAACGAATAACAGAAATTAATTTGCGAAGAATTTTCAAAAAGATCTCAGAGGACAATTCTTTGATAATATGTAGGTGACTAATATCTAATATTGAAAGACAAAAGTGTAGGTGTATTAATTTCCTTTATATAACAAAGAAATGAAATATTAAAGATATTAATTTATCAAAGAATACGGGTATACCTGTGTGTAGGTGGTTGACATTCGACGTAGGAGGCAACAAAAGATGCCCAGGTCGACGAGTAGCTTCGAATAAAACGAAAATATTTATATTATGAGTTATTAATAAAATATTATGTTTGTACTTGCTTTGTATAACTTTTCTGCTTTATTTCTAAGGAAAGTATACAAAAGTTTAACAACGCCTACGTATCATTCATTTCTTGGCCAAGGAATATTTTATTGTAAGAAAAGTTTAGAAGAGAGACTGTTTAAATTTGGATAGCTATATGTGTAGAGGAGATTCAAAGAAACAATGGATGGTATGTGTTAAATGTTAAGGAAGGATGCTCGAAAGGCAATAACAGTTGAGAAAGTATGTTTTTTTTTTACGTGGTAAAATCATTAAATTAGTCCTCCCACCCAGGGCAGAGCGGGAGGGACTGTCAGACTCGTACTGACTAAAATCCACGGTGTCCTTCAATAGCCCTTTACGTTCCGGGTTCACGGTAATTCGTACAGTCCCGCGACCGAGAAAGTGTGATAGAAGACATGTTGTGCCAACCCCGAATCACTGTTGAGATGATTCAGGAGTATGATGACACTAGCAAGGGAATATTTTGGAGTATTTTAAATAACTTATCATAATCTGCCTGCCTTTTCCCAACTATATTGCGGTCGGCTTCCAGTCGAACAAGATGCAGCTGAATTTCAGTATTTTACATAGAGCGGCTGCCTATCGGACCTCCACAACCCGGTAACTGGGTAATACGATACCCCATGGTAAGACTTGATGTCAAACTAGAGCTTCTGACTAAAAGTAACAACAGTCAAAGATCTATAAATGACAGCCGGGAACAACGGCTTTACCTGCTTTTCGAGGAACGGAGGAAACTTGCTATGACAGATGGTCATCCATCTACAGACCAACCTCGGCAAGAGCGGCTTAACCCTTAAGATCGGCCTGTGCGACTGTAATTATTTAATCGATGAGAGAAACAACTAATGTTTGACAAAATTATTAAAACATCGACCACTTATCCATCTGCTATAACCAGGAAACCTTCTGGAACTATCAACCTAACTAACCAACTACAGCGGCTTTGCCCATATGTATTAAAGACTTCAAAAAAAGAAGAGAAATGTAACTTTAGAAAGATAATAAACGAATAAAGTCATTGACTTCCTAATGCTAACGTTATTTTTCCCTTTTACTCCGTGTGTTTTTTTTTGTAAATAACTTTTTTATTTGAGTTTCTACTCCCACTTAATAAAACTTAGTATCTATCGTGCTCAAAAATATAATAATTTAGTGGTCTGGCACGTACATTTTCGCACGACACTGACATAGCTCACATTGAAATAAATAGCCTGTTCATGTTCATAGACATTTATAAATATTTAAGGCTAATACAGAGATGATGCCATAGACAGTCTGTGTTTATTTCTTTTTATTTCGAGTTGCTGGCTATAATAACAATATATATGACAACATGAGTGGAACAAATAAAATTAAGAAATATATCTAGGTCCTCACTCTTGCCTACGGCAACTACCTTCTTATACAGCTTATGATTGTCTCTAGTGCCCCATCTATGACTACCAAAATTCAAATAAAAACAGACACACTTTGGCTTATAATTTTAGTAGGAAGTAGGATGAAATATTTTCATTTTTTTATCGTGTTAAAATCGTCAAATGAGTCCTCCTATCCAGGGCGAGGCGGGAGGGACTGCCAGACTTGTATTAACTAAAATCTACAGTGATCCTTCAATAGCCCTTAACGTTTCAGGATCACGGTTGCCTGATGAGACATTTTCGGGAAACCGACAGGCTTTGGCCCTCTGAGGCGGGGGCTTAGAGGGCGTCAGGAATATATACATTTGTGATTACAATCCTCCAATACTCGCATTCCATTGTAAATAGTACATGTCAACGAGTTAAAATTGTATATTAAACACCCACCACAAAACTCCCTTAACGCCCTTATTTCACAATTCCTCAGCAAAAATGCTTTTTTTTTTCAACATTGTTATTTTATCTTAATCTCAAAGAAAGCCCGCGGTTCTAACAATTCGTGGCACAAACGCGACAGCTAACAAATAAGAAAATAAAAGAAACGGCGGAACATCGGGAAATAGTGACAAAAGTGGGAATAGTAGCGATATTCCGAGCACAAAGCTCTCTGTGAAAACGTATTGATAAAGCCTACAGACTACACATGGGGCCGAAAAAACAGACCGCTTTTGTACATACAAAAAGCTAGACTTTATCTTTGTCAAACCTTTTTTTAATCAATTTTTTTTGGGCTTTACGCGGATAAGAAAGTTTGAATAACTTTGTTTTTTATAAACTGGAATTTATTATTGTTTCTTTTAGGACTGAAGCTTTTCTTTTTCCTTATAAAACTCTAGGATCTATCCTATAAGCCATCCGATTCATATCGCTAAAGCATTTAGGACGAACCTTTCTTATAAAGCGGTATTTACTCATCATACCAAAAACCTAAATGTCCTAGAAAATAAACATAAATACTGGCTAGATATCAAATACCCAACTATATACATAAGTGATAAATTGCTGACAGAAGAAACTATCATTGTCAAGCCAGATTTTTGCTGGACATGCAATTGAGTTTAAAAAATAATAATTAATAAATCTTTTTAATAAGGGAAAAATAATAAACCTAACATTTCGTTACGAAACGTACGTTCTTTACATTTATCATTAAAAAAATGAAATACCAAATTGCAACATAAATAAATAATGCGTTCATGTTACTGGTTCATGAAACATGTAACGGTTTATGTAGTCGACAATTCAATTACCGGACAGTGTATTTACACTGTCTCTCACTCGGTGGTCACAGTTAAATACTCGTATAAATCTGTGCAGATTGGTTCAGAATTGTTCCTGAATATGTAGTAAGTTTGTTTTCCAGTGTAAGTCTAATTTTCTGACTCTTTGTTAATATTTTTGCATATAAATTACTTGTAAATATTTTTATTTTTTTATTCATTATTTATACATGGAATTTTACAAAAGTATTTCAAGTTTACAAGAATAATTTTGTTATAACTTCATTGAAATTTTGTAAGTAATATAAATAGTTTAGTAAGCTTTGTGTAACTTGTTTACTGGTAGGAAAGTTTTAGGTGTGGTGCTGGAACTTTCCTGTCGGTAAACAAGTTTCATTTTCAACTACCTACAATGGTTGTTTTCAAAGTAACTATTTTTGGTGTAAGAAAAAAAATGAAGCTATTTCTTTTTCTACACCTAAATTGTAACATAACATGAAATGAAAAATACTTTCTCGGATAATGCTAACTTTTTATTTGTAAAACACAAATATTCTTGGTTGAATAATCATCAAATGAGTCCTCGCGGGAGAGACTGTAAGATTGCTTCAGATGCCTCTTGTGTTCCAGGGCCGCAAGACCCTTAAAGGTTTCTTGCCACTCCAGCAAGTTATAACTCTAACTTTAAACGACTAGTTTTACAAGATCGATACCCACATCAGTAGCATTTTCTCTGCTTCCACCACATGGTAAATAGCAATTTACCCATACTTTTACACTGTAAAACATTCAATGGACACATTTGAATCAGTACTGTTGGAGATGGCAGAGTGACAGCGAGTGTTACTGGTCAATAAATAAATAAATGTCAGAGGTACAGTCAATAAGAGCGGCGCTCAGTAAACAGACATGCGGTAGTGTCCATTGTTCTTTGTTTATGAATTTTTCGGTGGTAATGACGTATATTCTTCATGTTTTTTTGTGGTATGGTATAGATCTTTGATTGACAGTAATTAAGCAACTACATATAAGTAAAAATGCTGTACATTTTTTAACGCATGCTTGATTAATTTATTTCAAACTGCAATACGTGCAATAGGTTTATAGACGGACTTAACGCTTGATTCTCTATCAGTCTACCACGGCTAGTGGAGAGATAATACACCAGGTGTACAACTGATCAAGTAACTGGCCCTTAATTTGTTGCCGCAAAAGCTACTGAGCAAGAGGTTTTGTTTTGACACCTCTTCCTAACCCATTGGTAATAGAAACTACATGAGTATTAACTGTCATTTTAAACGATATTATACTATTAACAAATAAAAAGTTTATACAATTAAAAAAAAAACAAATAAAAAGTAAAAAGTTTAAATATTAAGTCGACACTTTATTTTGCACGAATATATGGCTTAAATACAACTTCTGCTGGCTTTATGCCAAAAATAGAAAAGAAAGACACAAACTTAAAAGTAATATAATCTGACTTTTTACCAATTTATCTATGTCAATGTCAGTTCCCAATAGTCAATATTAAAATCGAGGCATCCTTACACAATAAATAATCCCTCTCATTTTTCATCGCTGTCTCCAAATTGTTCAACCTATCAACTATCTTCTATCTCTCTCATACACCGTCTGTGTAGGGGGTTTAAATCTACAAACCATTCTACAATAGAATTTGAACCTTATCGTTTTATCAGCAAGGCTGATAATGGTGAGGGAGGCGGGGAAGGTGCGTAAATCCCTTGTGATCGTAGCATGATTGATCAAGTTTGCGGTGACGAAGTAGCAATTCATTTCATGAGAACAATTTATACGGCTGTTCATACACTTTGATTGATTAAAACCGTTTTGGAACAAGAATGGGCCGTTATTAATAAATTAAAGTTTTACGAATTATTCAACATAAGTATATGGAAAGTGGGCTGCAATTTTTTACCAAAAATCCAATCACTCATGTAATTTGATATCCTTTTATTGGTTGAAAATAAGGGTAAAACCGTCGTAAATTGTTATTTAGGTTGAAAACAGTCACATGGAGGAGTGAGCGATGTTTGAACACATTGCCAAAAACTAATTTCTATTAAACTTTGATGACACGATAACTTAAAGTACTTCAAAATGTTCCCTTGCTATTGCCAGCCGGCTTAAGAGAGGTTTCATTGAAATACCATTTATCTACCACTTAAAAACAATAACCAATGTCAGAACAACAGTTTTAGTTTAATAACAAGAAATAAAAGAACTAAATTGGGCTGTTTGATACAACAATTCAGTCAGCACGAGCCTAACATTAGGCCAGTAACTACATGATATATAACAGCCGCGCTAGTAACGCTGTGTCCACTGCGGCGGAATAAAAATGTACTGACGACTGTGTGCTTTTAGCTTCTGGAATTATTTATTTAGTACATAAGTGCCTGCGTATAAATCTTGTTAATAATTGTGGCACATTTACTTTGTAGCTCCTATGTAGCTCGACCAGTTTAACACTGCTAAATTATTACACGACAACTTTTAAAACCCTATATTTCATTATTAATCATCTCATTAAAAATATTGAAATTATTGATTCTTTACTTTAAATAATGTAATGGGCTATACGGTAATCGTCGTCTCCTTATTTGTTTCGCCGATTCCAATAATAAATTTGAATTAAATCAAAACTATGGGGAAACTTTAATATACCACATTGTACCATCAGAGTTAGAGCTACGTACTGTGCGACTGTTATAGGTCTATTTTGTTCTACCCTATATTTCAAGGGATATAAATGAGGGGATCCTCGACCAAAACCTAGGACTGGTAAACGGAACTAGCAGGTCTCTGGTTCACGGGCAGACTTTAGACTTTCCTATTTTGGTTTTACTGAATATTTTGATTTCATTTTATTAAATTAAGTTCGGATCATTGGAATAAGGGTTAATTTTTCTCCCGTGCTTCCGTGTTCAACTAAGCACATAACATCTTCAACACACCACGACACAAACACCATTTTCTGGTAACCCCTCCCCACAAAGAAAATTAATTAACGAGTGCGAATGAGACACAGACAGACTCCGCAACGATTATGAAGGAGATGGAAGATGCATGTTTTATTTATAAAGGCGTAATGATGGCGCGGTGACATCAAAGGTGAGGAATAAAAGGAATTATTCATAGAGTAATAAAACCGCGGGGGAGAGGGGAGGGGAGTTTTATTATGATACTCTTTATAGATGTAATAATATTATTAAATGAATTTTTGAATATATTTTGGGGTTACGAATAAATAATAATTGGATAGATTTGACGGTATGGTGGCAGCAGGGTGTCGCGGGGTCGATTCCCGCACGGTATAAATATTTGTATGGCCGGTATGTTTAAAATTCTTATTAAACACACCCACGATACAGAAGTAATTAAAAGTGAAGGGAAACATGCTATTTTTTTTTAAATATTTTTACTGCGTAAATAATTGCGATAGTTTATAGACCTATCACTAGACCTATCATAATTGTTTTATGGTCTTATATTAATAACAGGTTAACAGTTTTATTTAATAAAAATATCACCTTAAGCATCGAACCTAATTAAAATTTTTAAACTCAAAGGAAACGTTAATTATATTTATCTTCTTAACTCTAATCGAATGCCGATAATAACCGGTCCCTCCCCTGTCTACCGGAGGGTGACATAAACCCGTTACGGTCGACGAGCACACGAAGTTAAATGGTTTCGGAAACGAACTTTATCCAAAGAAAAGATTGCGATGAAGACAAAACTTTTAAGCTTATAAACTTTTAAGTTAGAATAAATGTGGGTATTCTTTTGAACGTAATCATTTGATAAAACATATCAACAAGTTGTATTTCTGAGAATTGTAAATACAATTGAAATAAATATAGACTCACCGAAATAACTTCACTGTTCCTTCTCTCAATAATCTGAAATAAAAACAGAAATCTTGTTAAAACATAGTTTGATAAAAAAAAACAATAGGGCAAATTGCGATGAACTCAAAAAAAGAAACCTCACATTTATAAAAGAAAAAAGAAAAACACTTAATGGTATTTATTGTTCTTTTTATTATTTTATACAAACCGTTACTTTTCCTTTGTGGAAGCTTTATATTATATCTACAATAAAATATACAGCCTCCAAGGATTTCTCTCGAGGCATAACGGGTCATAAATCATTGCTACGAATGCGTAGCTCTCGTAGCGCTACGCCGTAGCTCCCTACGGCGTAGCACGTAGGCACGTCGAGGTGAGGCAGTGACACCAATTTGTGTCTATTCATGTCTGGCGCGCGACTGTGCATTAATTGCGGGATTTGATGTGCATGAGTTAAACGTAATGTATAGAAATGTCTCCAAGAGAGACGTTTGTAAAGTAGTTACTATTTACAGCTAGCTATAGAAATTCACTGAAGTGAATATTCGCGCCGTGAGAACGGGGAAGCGTCTGGCTTTTAAAACAAGAAAAGACACGCGTTGTAGCGAATGGCGGGAAATTTTTTTTTGCGTGGTGAAATCATCAAATGAGTCCTCCCACCCAGGGCATAGCGGGAGGGACTCTTAGACTCGTACTGACAAAAATCCACGGTGTCTTCAATAGCCCTTTACATTCCGAGGTCACGGTAATTCGTACAGTCGCGCGACCCCGGTAGGCTTTGGCCCTCTACAGGCTCCGTCACTATGCTGACACTCTTTGAGGCGCGTGTGGAACACAACGCGCCGTCGACCCGGGTATGGTCCATGGTCGGACAGCGAGTCGCCCATTACTCGCTGCCCGCATGCCCGCGCCTACGGTGGCCGGGGATCGTCTTGCGACGTCTGTAGCCGTGGGCGTCTACCACTGCGGCTGGGGTGGAGGGAGGACGCTGTCCTTTCCCTCAGGCGGCCCGCCTCCTCCTTCACGAGCATGACTGCTTCGCAGAAGGAGGCGACCGCTTCCCACTACGGCTCGCCCCGCAGCATGGCCTCGACCAATGCCGGGCGCGAGAGGTCTCCGCCTATCGCCCTCGTGAGGACACGGTGATACTCTGCCCAAAAAAAAAATTAAAGACGCTTGCAATAAGAAATCTAGTCATTTGGAAAGTCCTCTGTTACTTCATATTTGGCTAGATTACTCGAGTTGAATTAATTTATACAAACAGATTTTTCAGTCTAATCTGATACGAGCTAAGCGTATCTCTGATTAAATTTCGTCTACATCGCTAACTTGTTAACGAGAACTTTTATAAGGAGCCTGAAAGTAATCTTAAATCATTAATTCAGGTATTTCTAATAAAAACCTACGATATTTAGAATAAAAGTCATTCTTATTCGTTGGTTTTTACTTTCATACGAATGAATACCAATTTATGTTTAGAAAAATAAATAGGATTTTTTATTAATGTTAACTAATATAATGGAGGGTTTCATTCAGAGGGTATTGGCTCGTTAAAAATACATTATTGTATATTTATTCAGCATCACATGAAATGTATTAACGAGAATAAGAGCTCGTGAATTTTAATGATTTATCATTTACATAAAAAAGGACATGGACACACGGATTATGACTCTAATCCCCAAAGGGTAAGGTTAGGTATATCAACAATACACCAACATTTGGTTATTC
The DNA here is from genome assembly GCA_943136025.2 of Agrotis puta. Lineage (NCBI taxonomy): Eukaryota > Metazoa > Arthropoda > Insecta > Lepidoptera > Noctuidae > Agrotis > Agrotis puta. The sequence goes on along the minus strand of OW964184.2, from coordinate 16,197,240 downwards.
ACGTTTAAGTCCTTTGTAATAGGAAAAAAAACCGAGGTCCGCTGGTTCAGCAGTAGCATAGGTGACTATTTTTTTTTTTCGTGGTAAAATCATCAAATGAGTCCTCCCACTCAGGGCAGAGCAGGAGGGACTGTCAGACTCGTACTGACTAAAATCCACGGTGTCCTTCACCGCCTTTTACGTCCCGGGGACACAGTATTTCGTACAGTCCCGCGACCAATTCACAGACATAGTCAATTTAGAGTTCACCGTGCTACGCACGGTCTACGACCTCTACGGCGTAGCAACATAGCTAGGGCGTAGACCTAAAGAATGTTAGCAATAAATAGTGACAACTTACGTCTTTCGTTATTTTTATTGTTGGACTTAACACTTTTATGATGTGTTCATAAGCTTCTTAGAAATTGCTGGAACTTAATAGAAATCCAATAAACGTGTCTGATTTCCTGTTGTAAAGATTCTGAAAACTATTATATCAGTTTGTACTTATACCAGAAATAAACACGAAGATATAGGTATTCGTTATAAAAACATTATACCTTGGAAAGCAATACTGTAAAATACAATAGCAGTACATTTCTTTTGAATATGATTACTCTAGATTTCAGAAAACCATCAAATATAAATCAAAACCACATTACCGCCAAAAATACAGGCTGTTTGTCTGAAGACCGTTAACCTTGAAACCATAGGTAGTTGATTTAATTATAAAAATGTTTGTCTGAATTTAAAAATAAATAAACGAATTTTTCTTTAAAAAAATCAAAAATGTTTCTGTCCTACACCGTCCGTTAATTCATGGATACTATGCGCCCGAGTTACGTATTCACTGCAAAGGGCGTTAACCTGCCAGTGCGGCAGGTTAACGCCGTCCGTTTAACTACATACCTACATAAGTTTTAACTAACTACATCATTGTAATAAAATACAAGTAACCTGTGATGTAACTAACTTCCCTTCATACTTTTCCTGGCTTAGGACAGGCAAAAATACCTACCTTTGTTGCGTGACGAGTCCAGATGTAAGTTAGGTTATCACCCGACGCGGCGTAAACCCGAACCATTTCGGTCCACTGTTCGTTTGTGTACGACATAATCACTAAACACTAACACTTGCGCGAAAAATTAACGGTGGGGCGGCGCGGAGTCGTGCGCTGCGCTGCGAGCGTACGTTACGGGACACACGTACGTTCCATAGCGACGCTGCCGGCTGACTGATCACTGAAGTGTGCGCGGGCGACGCGGCGGGGCGGCGGCGTCGCGGCCCGGCGCGCTCGGTCGCGGCTTATTTGATCTTACCTTTGCGTAATAGGGTGAAATAATCTTGGGGGAAAAATGGAGACTTTATTGAAAAAAAAAAAGTTTTTATTTTTTATTGAATTTACGTTCTGTAAGTGATACCAAACCACTGGTTTCAAGTTTAAGACTGATTACACTAACAGGCTGTATACTAAAATAGGAAAAAGTACTTTCTGGCCCCTTTAACTTACTTATAACGTAATTTTTGTCAATAATATACATACATGATAAACGTCTTCATCTTACTACTTTTTGAATGTGAAAATTAATGAGTATGAATGGATGGATAAATGTATGTTACTTTTTCACACAAAAACTGCTAAACAGATTTTGGTGAAAATTGGTGCACAAACAGTTTATAAGCCAGATTAGCATATTGAATACTATTTATCTCGGTATGACGTTCCCGTGTTATAATTTTCGAGCTACATGCGGGAGAAGCCGCCGGTAACAGCTAGTGAAGTTTCATGCATAAATAAACTCACGCCCTTGTCCCATAGGGGTAGACAGAAACTACAGACCGTCACCTGCTACGATCCTTACATAAAGACCTTACTAGTGAAATTACGAGTACATGCCCAAATTAAAAACTGCCAGGTAAAGGCCTTCACACAAATACCTAACGCGTGTAAGCGTGTAAAAATACTTCAAAAAGCTGCGTTGTCAGGTCGCTAATGACGCTGTGTTCTTACGAGGCAGATGATAAAGTAAAAAAAAAGTTGTAAAATAAAAATCCTTTTTTCATAAAAGCTATGGTTCGCAAAAAAAGTACTTTGGAAATATTCTAGAACCTTTTTTTCATGTCAACGTTTCCGAAAGGTGAAATAGGTACGCTACATTTTTTTATGGCCGGAAATACTGATACTGTTTTGTGACTGATACAGTATCAAATAGCAGGCTGCGAAGAATTTAAATATTCGCCTTTTTTGAGGTGGTAGGCAGAAATTACAACAGACCGACGCTTATTTCGGTTTTTACATACAAGGAGTTCCTAAGTAAGAATCGGTCCTCCGATTCTTACTTAGGAATTATGCGGACATATGCGGATCCAAAGAAATTACAATAGACCGACGCTTATTTCGGTTTTTACATACAAGGAGTTCCTAAGTAAGAATCGGTCCTCCGATTCTTACTTAGGAATTATGCGGACATATGCGGATCCAAAGAGCTGTCAGCAAACTGGCATTTTTAAAAGAAAAAAAACTTTCTCCAATTATTTATAAAAAAATCGAGACATACTCATATTCACCAACTTTGATTTAACAACTCAAACGATCCCAGCATATAAAAACCTTCGGTTCAGAGACATAAAAAGTTCAAATAATACAAAACATACGAGTAACCCTCCAAAAACCGCAGTTCAAAGCTAAACTAAAAGCTGAACTCCGTCGAGTCTCCAACCCTCGCGGCCTCCGTCCTAACCCTCTAAAATAACAGTGTGTATGGAGGACAACATACCGAGCTTTTCATGTCCAGAGTTAGCTGACCTCTTAAAATGCAGAAGTGAGATACGTCACAGGGTAATTGGAAAAATCGTTCAGGAGATCTTAAAACGCTACTTTAATAATGTTGTTTATTGAATTGCGATAAAATTGATTTTTTAAACATTTTGTGAAAATTCCAATTTACGATATTTATCGAAATGCATGTTACGATGTTGCTAAAGTGTTTTAGACCCGACTCCTACACAGCAAGATTTTTGCAAAATAAACCTGCATGTTTAAAACGATTGAATACTTGATTACCTAATCTAGAGTCTATTGATAAAAGGCACTGACGAGACGAATAACTTCACTAATTTTTAAATCGTCCAATCAGCTCGCGGTCAAATTTACTCGTAGCTTCAAAGTTCGCAATTTACTTAAAGTAAACTGTTTCTTTCAAAAACTCTAAAAGTAAATGATTAGCAAAAAAAAAACCTTTTTATCGTAAATGTGGTGATACTCCACAAACCATTAGACACTAAACAACGTGCCCTGTTTGCCCTGCCGATTTTTTGTTACTGAGGGCGCTAAACTTGTGGCTCAAATCTGGGCCGACTCAATTTAGATTGTCATCGACACGCTCTGAAGATCGGTTCTGTCAAACATACGGCCCGAATCGTATAAACGGGTGGGTCCTTTAGAAAATCCAGTTTTGGGACCCGTACCCTGTCTATCGTACAATGCAAGCTCAGCTTATACTGGTCATGTTCAACTTGATATGTCGTAGTGTGCGTGTGCAAGTGGACTGTGGGACATTCAGCCGGATTTTATAAAAACAAACTACCGCCATTGTATGTTTTGATTGTTTGTTGAAAAAGGGAGTGCCGTATGACAGGGGATGATGCTTAATTTTTTTTTGTGAAAGGAACCCTAATTGTTTATCAATTTATATTTTTAAAGATGTTTGCATGGGTCGCGAGACGGTTTTAACACGCAAATGGAATGAACTGGAAAATTATGGGCTATTGAAGAACACCATGGATTTTAGTCAGTACATAGTCTGTCTCCCTTCCGCTCCACCAAGGGCGGGAAGTATCATTTGATGATTTTACCACGCTTAAAAAACACTCGTGTTTGCATAAAATAATTTCATGAGCATGAAATTATTTGCCGGAGCCAGGCGGTTAATTCAAATATTAGCGGAACCAGACGGTACATTCAAATAATTGATTAATTAAGTGATTCAAGAAAAAAACTCGATCAGGTTATACTGATTCGTAGGCTACAAAAAATAAAATCATTTTGCTGTTCACAGCAGTTTTTTTTTTGTGGTGTTAATTGTCGTCTAACAGACTTAAATGAATAATCAATCTGCTTTTAGATTCTCTCTGCTTTGAAGGGCAGCGGTGTCCTTCGAAGATAGGGGTTTCTTGTACCTAAAACATTGTTAAATGTTCTAAGTTGTTTTATCGTGTTGTTCTTTCACTTCATTCACATAGAAATAACAAGGATATATAGTGTTCAGCGTTCTATATAAATAAAATTGATATTTTTTCAAGGTTTTTGTCAACATTTTATGACTATCGTTCACATGCCATTATGATTGGTTAGCAGGCATAAAGCTAGTAATTTGTAAAAAAGTAAAAAGCTTATAATAATGCTAACCACTATGTATTATACATAACCCTCACCTACAATTATTTGTAAGGTATGTAGTTATATTACACTTTTAGATTTAAATTACACAGCTAGTTTTATTCAACAAAAGCATGAAACTTTACGACAGTACAAATTAAACAATAAAATATAATAACAGAAATCGTCGTATCTTTTGCATCTTTAATAGATTTGCAGGGTCAACGTCCTCTCTCAATGAAACGGAGACTTTACAGCAGGGTTCCTTTCATTGTGCTAAAATAAATAAAACAATATATTTTGCACCTTACAGCAGCACATTGAGAGTATTAATTAGATTTCTCATTAAAGAGCCAACACTTTGTGCTGGTTTAATAACGATAATTAATACAGCATTTGGAATTACGAATTTATTTACCTGGCATTAAAATTTAATTTTCATTGTGGTCGACATACTACAATATTACTTGATGAATGAATAATGGCGTACTATTCAACATTTAGATTCTCGATTTAATTATGAAAGTTAACACAGTTAAAATTCTCTTTGGTTAACTCCGGGAATATATTTTAGTTTAGTTTTCGGTTCTCGTACGGAACAAATAGTTTTTTGGCCTACACATTGTTCTAGATTGGCTGGGCTGTGTGTATGTGAGTTTCATCACCTGCCTGCCTTTTCCCAACTATGTTCCAGTTGAACAGGATGCAGCTGAAATAAGAGTGTATATGAAATTACATGTTTGTTAATTATCTCACGACACGGGAGAAATTCCTAGATGGAGAATAAAGACGTTATTTTACAAAGATATCCAAAAATAGCTCAACCAAAAGCTTTCCACATGTGGTGACGTAGCAATGACGCCAGCTATGACGTAACAACCTGCAGAGTCCGTCGCTATGCGATCATGAGAGGTCGTAAACCGGCCTATGACGATCAGGTTGTGATATTATTCGGCTTGTTGCCAGGCGGGCAGCCTTGACGCTTGGTTGCCAGTTGAATAGTGGTTGTTACCATGACATAGTTAGGCTGAAGGTTGCTGAAATTCAGCCCTTTACAAAAAGAATCCGGACAGAATGACTAGCTTTTATGGAGTGTAATTATCATTTACACTATGATAAACGCAAGTAAATAAAAAATATCATCCATCACGCGCATTTTGTTCTTCAAAACAAATCATAAACATAGTTGACATCCTATTGTAAGTTCCAATGACTATATTGGAGAGTAGAAACATACAAATTCTAAATATATAGAAGAAACTTTGAATTAAATTGTAGAAACGTCACGCCATCTAAAAACATTGAAAATAATGATTTTCAAGTTTTCTTTACTAATTAATCGAAATATAGGTAACAGCATTTTTTTTTCTGATTTCTATGTTGGTCGCACAGTAGGTTAACTAGCACATAATTATATACTAATATTAAAAAGCTCTAGAGTTGGTTTGGTTGCAAGCGCTAATCTCGGGAATAAATGTTTCAAATTGAAAAAAAAAATAGATTGTGTTGGATATTCCATTTATCGAAGAAAGCTATAAAACATCACGCTACGATCAATAGGAGCCGAGCAGCGGTGGTGAAACCGCGGGTAACAGCTAGCAAATTATAAATGAGTTTTTTTTTTCCTTGTGTTATTAAGAACAGACTTCTTAATAAAATAAATTACGATCTAGCCTAAAAGTCTGTAAGTAATTTAACTCTAACTTAATATACTACGTTATAAATTATTTAAAACTAAGAATAGTGTCCATTAGCACTTTTACACAAGTCCATAGCACTTTCTTAGAATCTCTATCATTTTATAATGATTAAGAGGAACCCTTACAAAGTTTTTAGTACAATACGCGCAGCCAAAGATGAGACCCGACGGATCACGTGGTCACACCTGCGCAGTAAACATTTCGTAGAGCATTTTGTACAAACTGTTTACTGCGCAGGTATGACCACGTGATCCGTCGGGTCTCATCTTTGGTTGCGCGTATTGTAAAGAAATTAAAAAACTATGTATGTGAAGTTCATCTACAGCATCGTGGTAAAATCATCAAATGAGTCCTCCCCACCCAGGGCAGGGGGGGAGAGACTGTCAGACTTGACTGACTAAAATCCACGGTGTCCTTCAATAGCCCTTTACGTACCGGGGTCACGGTCATTCGTGAGTCCCGTGACCTTCATCTACAGCTTAGAAAGGCAATTGAAACTACTCACAATTTGGAGAACAACCACTAACAACGTAAGTTAACCTTCAACAATGTTTTATCGCCTATGTCGTGACTATAACGAATCGATCTGGTTGTGGCAGTTGGTCATGATCCGCCTACCAACAGCGAGCGACCCTGGATGTTCACAAGTTCACATGGAAGGCCGAATGTTCTGTTTGTTATGTAAGACTTCAGCTCAGAGGCCTTCGAATAAACTTTACGATAATTTCTAGGACATAAGTATTACAAGTCGCTTATTAAGATAAAAGTTAAGTTTAAAAGTTCAAGACTCACTTACTGTTGAAAACATTGAAAGGCTACATCGTAGACTTCGTAGTCATCACATAGGCTCTACGAGTGCCTACGACTGCTACGCAGCGCTACACTGCTACGACGTAGACAGTAACAAACCAAGTTTATACAATTCTACATTCCTGGCACACAACATTCAAACGAATACAAATGCCAGTCAATAGCTGCAAATATTTAATGCTTCTGAGTTCAGTATCCACTGTACTGCCTGTTTCAATTATTTTCAGCGCCCAACGTCCACTAAGTTATATATAATTTATCGAACATCAGCTGGCTGGTAAAGGTCATTGTCGAGCCCCACTCAGTAAAAGCTGCGGCAAAAGCAAATAGTTTAACTTTGAATTACTTCGCGTTGCCATGGGGATCTCATTGTTTGCTACTCGGTACGTTACAAACGATTTTCAACATTCGTATAGTGAAATTAAGTGCTTCGATTAAATTCACATTCTAAAACATTCGAACTTCGAAATAATTCCAATTAAAACGGCCAGCAATGTGTAGCCAAAGCATTCAGTCATAAAAAACAAAAAAAAAGGAACAATTCAAACAGCCCTCGATAGCTGGCCGGCAACATTCCGTAAAGTATTATTAATGTTAAACATTAAACTGCGAGCGGCGCTGGAACGCGGCCGGACGCGCCGGTAAAGCTGCGGGTACACAAGCGGGGAGTTTTGGCGCAATATTAGAAGTGACGTCACGACTCGCCACGTGAGCTGAATCGCGGTAATCAATAATTCAGGCTCCGGTCGCGGGACCGGACGGAGTGCACTCGGGCTACACAGTGTACAGCATGGTTTATTCCGTGTTCGAATTACTGTCGGGAAGTTTTAGTTTAACTTTGCTAACAAACTGAGTGACTGCAATTTAACTATTTCTAACTATGATTTATGATGTTACACATATTTTTTGTGGCGACAAACACACACACACACACACACAGTGTAAAGCGGGAAAAAACTTTAATCATAATCACTACATAATATAAAACAAAGTCGCTTCCCGCTGTCTGTCTGTCGCTATATATGTTTAGATCTTTAAAACTACGCAACGGTTTTTCATGCGTTTGTTTTAATAGATAGAGTCGTTAAAGAGGAACATTTATATGTATGTAACATGCATAATGCAGTAGAGATTGCGTGCAGTGCCGGGGCAGGTCGCTAGTGTTAAATAAACTTAACAACGAACACAAATATGAAATCGACTGGTATAAATATTGAAATAGAAATCACATCATAGATAAAAAGTAAGTAAGTATCAAAGTTTCAAACACTAAGTGATCCAAAAACTTCCAAGTGTTATAAAATGTCAATCGAATGAGCGTTAGAGCACTGGCGCGGAGTTCAACCGTCTAAGTCCAGACCATTTAGTGTTATTAATATCACAGAACATGTCTAGACAGCTAGAGGCGCCGCATCCACCTGATATATACGAAGAACGTGCCCCTCGGGACAAATATACAGATTGCCAGTAATAGCCCATGTTAGGGGGAATGTTTCCTTTCCTTATGTCGCACAAACTTCGTGATACGGAACGACGCAGCAACGGTCTTAAATGGGCTAAGTATTATTTAAATTTAGAATCATTCCCAAGATGGCAGTTGGCAACTTTTTTCCACGTGTACTATGCGACAAAAGTAACGGTGAATGTATGATGGCGCCATGTTGTGACAAAAATTACGTTTAACAAAAGAATAGTTTGTGAAAATTACTTATTATTTTAATGTTTAGTACTAGCTGGTGCCAGCGGCTTCACCCGCTACAACTAGAAATTTGTCCCACGGCAATATTAAATCGGGACAAATCTATCCTATGTGTTAATCCAGGTTGTAAACTATTTGTGCACTGCAAATTTCATCCAAATCCATTAAGTAGTTTTTGCTTGAAAGAGTAACAAACATAGGCACAAACTTTCGCCATAACACCATTACCGTTAATTTTGTCGCATGTTACTTATGTTGGTCGCGGGACTGTACGAATTACCGCGACCCCGGAAAGTAAAGGGCTATTGAAGGACACCGTGGATTTTAGTCAGTACAAGTCCGGCAGTCCCTCCCGCCCTGGGTGGGAGGACTCATTTGATGATTATACCACGTAAAAAAAAGTTACTTTTGTTATTAAGCGCAATAAAAAGCATTACGTGAGAATTAGATTTACAAAAACGTTCGTTCAAAAGGTAGAGAGACACTGGCTAAATTGGGTTTTATCATCCATATTGATAAGATAACAAATTCTTTGAGAGCTTTTCGCTATATTTTGGTGTGGGATAAGTGTCCTTTGTCAAAGGGTATTATCGGTGAGCATTTGGCAAAGCGTACTGAGTTCAAGGAGTCAAGGTGATCAGTACAGAAGTCTAGACCAACGACGCCTTATAAATCACTTGAGAACAACAAGATCTTTTCAAACTGTATTTAGATTCTTTAATGTGAGTATACAAAGAACTTTCAGTTTGAAAAATGGCGTTTCTTTAGTTATATTTTTTGGCCAAATGAGACTTTATAAACAAAGACAGCCTTTTCTAACTTCAAATAAGTACAGTTTTATGTTTTTATTGACGCAAACTGGACGACAATGAATAAAATATCAAGTTGTTAGAACAGTTTGAACTTAACACTAAGTAAAGCTAGGTATACTAGCGAGGGTTAATATGGCCGCAGACGTGTGCCACCGCAGTGTACACCACGGCTGAATATTTAATGTGTTGCCAGTAATTAACGAGAGAGTCCAAACCCTTTGGTCTAATGTTGTTTTAAAATAAGTAAAATACTAAATATTTAAAAAGGCAACATGCGTGGGATGTATTATTATAACTTTAGGTTACGTAAGTAATTTTTACGTTTAAATGTGAAATTGATGAGGTAATTCTCATGGATAGCTTTTTAAAATTTACTCATAAACACACACACATCATTAACCACTTATTCAGGCACTTAAAATTATGTTAATATTAATAACGATTTAACGACACATAAAATATTATTAAAACAAATGTAATTGTACAATTTAAAAACAAATACATTAATTTTATACCAATATCCGAAAAAATCGTATCCGAAATATTTATGCTTTCTTTTAGCGTATTAAAATCATCAAATGAGTCCTCCCATCCAGGGCAGGGAAGGCGGGACTGTCAGACTTGTACTGACTAAAATTATATCTGCTGTGCCCAAGTGAGGCAGTTCTGCACCGTATGCTCCACCGTGTCCTCCGGGCGATCCTCGCAGTGGTGACACCCAGGCGTTTCTTCATTACCTATCTGACCTTACCTAAACTTTTATCTTTTATGAAGATCCTCCTATTCTTAGTTGAAACGCATAGTTCTTTCCTTTGCGTGAGTACCGGCGCATTTTAATTTGGTATTTTGTGGCTGACATTATAACCTAATAATAATTAATTTTGTACGAAGTTTGACACACGTACAGAGGCACGTATCTCGAACATATACTGATAACAACTTACCTACATACATCACAATTTTCGAGTTCATAACAAAGTTGTTTTGAAATATTTGTCTGATAAAGTGTTTTTCGATGATACTATGATATAATAAGAACAAGTATTGTCGCATGGGTGCTTTTTAACACGAAGTACTTTTTTGTTTGAGTTTCAAGCAGAAAAGTGATGCTAGCTTATCATGATGAGATGAGAGATGACAGAGACACGATGACGATGATAATAATGATGAATAGAATTAAAATTCTTTAATACTTAATGGAATGTAATATGTAGGATATTAAAGTGTGAGTGGAGCTCACAAAAAAAAAAGAAAATCTCGCGCAAAAAATGTCATACGAAGATTTATTACGAGGTATATAGGTCAATATCTTATATAAATATATCACTCATACTTTCACCCTTTAGATCTAATGTTTAAAGAACGCTTTCATTTTAATACGCTTTTAGATTGAAGGCTTATTTGCTTATATTAAGATCTGACATGAGTAATATCTCGGCAATTATAATCTGACGTGTATAAATTACTTTACATTAGTCTCCTTTACCTAAACTATTATGATATATGCCTTATTCATGGCCTACATAAAGGGCTCTCATTATAATTTCAAAATTTGGCACGACTCAGGGACAAATTCCACCAGGGTTTAATTGAGCCGAGGGACTGTCTTAAAAGGGCACCACGACTCTGGAACGCAAAGGGCATGTGAAGGAATGAGGTGGTTCATAGTCAGCTTGGCAGTCCCTTCCGCTCCATCCAGGGGGGCGTATTATGACGTCTTAAAACCAGGCTTGTTCCAGTGTGTGAGCGAGGTGGCGCTAGACGACTTGTATAGCTCTGTCTCTTTCACTCACTGGAACAAGTCTGGTTTTAAGACGTCATAATACGGCCCCAGGGCGAGTGAAAACATCTTTTTAGGTCGCCAAATTCTCCATTCGATAAGAAGAGGGGAATTTGATTATAGAATTAAAATGTCATCAGCACTTCTGACTGACGTATTCAATTTTAGCGCAGTTGTGCCGGGCAACATGACGGGATGAGGAAAAAGCTTGCAAGATTAAATGCTGGTAAGATGGCCACAAGCAGTTTATCTTTAAGAATATAGTAGTACATAACTTCGAAACACTTCTTATCTAATCTGATACACAGCAAAGAGGAAACAACCAAGAAAATGAAGAAGAAACACACACTAACTTGCTCTCATCAGAATCTCTATAGCAGTAACCACAGTTTTTATAGACTACTTCCCTCTTAGCATTCTGAACTGGAACCAACTAGCAGCCTTATTGCAGCTACGAATGATCACTGACTAACTTCACAAGGACTATACAGTAGCTAAAAGTTATTAGTTCCCAGTCGAGTCACGACTCGGCTGATAATCACGCCGAGTCGGCAGTCGGCAGTGCAGCCGCGCGTGATGTCGTTACAGCACTGGGGAATGATAAGTGCACTTTACAACAAATGAATCGCGGATCACTGCCAGACTGCTTTATTAACTTGTCGTGGAAATAAATATACTTGTACAGTATAGAGGTTGAAAAAATGAAGAGAGCTTGTGAATTAAATGTCAAAAACAAGCAGGACATAGGGACTGATAGAAAATTATGTTTTTTGCATCAAAAATCTCTAAATATTTTGGATTGGTGCACATACGATGCTAATTCATCTCTCACCTCCTTCCTTCGTCATATTAGTATGTTCATTGCCAGCTGTTTGGTTGGACCGTTGGGTTCGATTACAACTTTGGAGAATGCTTTATATATTGCATTGAGATTTTCGAATTTGTAGAAACGCTTGCAAGTCTCAAACCTGATGTCATTGTTGGGCAAAACAGGAAAGGACGCGGGATCCGACAAATTGATCTACTGAAATATTGAGTAAAATAAAACAAAAAAATAGTAGGAATTGCGTTAATTTTTCATTTTAATTTGAAATATTAATGATCTTCTTATCGCTTTACGAAATAAAACAAATACTCCCACTATCCACTAACATCTTTAAAAACTCAAGGCTGCTGTCGGCGCCATTACACGGGGTGTCATGGCGGACTATGAGTGATGGCGGTTTGTTTCTGTGCCGCTTGAATACGTAATGGATGGCGCCCTATGTTCGCCCCCCCCCCCCCCCCATCAACGCGCCTCCCGGACTATCTGGACAATCCATCATCGCAGCGACTATTGCGCATATTTCCAGGCTTTCAATTAACGAATTGATCTGGATTTTGGCTTCTGTTTTGTCTTTATTGGTCCAACAGGGGATTAAAGTGATTGAATTTGAGCGCGGTTTCTGTGAGACCGTTTCAAATTTTGACGGTAACTGACTTTTATTTGACGGTTGAGAACGTCAGTCAGTTTTCCGGTAATCGAGCGGTAGTTAGAGTTTTACATTTTGACACGTATTACCAGTTATCTTGTTTTTTTTTCTCTATGTATCTCTTCCAAAAATAATTTCACAAATGTTTAACAACAACGTCACTCGATGATTGTCATTCAAGTGCCATAAGATCAATGTAACATACGCAATGTACCTAATTACTATCAAATATGTCTATGTTGAGTACAATTAAACCAAAATCTAAACTAGTCATTTTTTTATATAGTTTCGCGTTTGATCATCATTTCGCCCTATGGTAAGCAATGATGTTTTAGAAAACTTGCCTAAAAATAACTATTCATTTATCCTTCACAGCATTAAAAAATATAGACTTCATCGACTTAACTGAACCTATCAAATTAACATAAAACGTAGTCAGACAGCATCTTTACAAATGACCCCCACAGATATCAAGCTGAACGGAATATAAAGGAGCTTCTACACCGAAGCAGAGTTTGAAGGGAATTTAAAAGGCCGTGTATAGATATGTAGCTGGGTAGTGTCAGTAATCGATTCGACATTACACGGTGCGCGGCGTTCGTTGTCTGTGCCGGAGGTTAAGGGGACGTTGGCCCGGAGGCGGTGGCGGTGTTTGTGTTGTTATGTGATATGTGTTTGAGTATACTTTGGTGTAATGAAGAAATTTGTTGAAAGATACTACACCCCTGAATCTGTTTCTGATTTGTATTTTGTTTAATTAGCTGTACCTATGGCGCATAGTAATAAAGTGAAGTAGTATAGTGTTAGAAGATTATAAAAATGTTTTGTCAAATCATGACCGTATGACTCTCATCAACAGAAATAGAAATGGCTAGTTTAAAATGTAATATCATCTTTAAAATGACCACAGAAAAACAGTTACAAAAAATATAATTATGATTTCAGTAAAAAATAAAAGAGCCTTATTAAACATCATTGAAATTCACGACGTACCGTCAGCAACAATGGGCACGCACTCTCGCGTTGAAAGCCGGGAGCGCTGTCATTAACCGCGTGGGAGAACACTGATATAAACACAGGTACAGTAGGCGCAGCTTATACAAAAACCCAGATAATAGTTATAGCAAAGGGCCTAAATAAGAGGCAAAATTTAACAGTATTGATATTGTTTAACATCACGCGATTCAAGTAAGTTTTTCGGTAGCGTACCTCCATCTTATTTACCAATATTGCTGAAATAATGTATTTATCAATATCTTCACAACTTATTCTGTATAGATATAACGATTTCTTAAATTGTGGCAGACATTAGTTCATAGGAAAGTATAGTGCTAATTTAAATGGACCGAAATTGTCCAATTAATAGTAATTCAATGTTGAAAAAGAGAACCTGCTGTTACTAGGAAAGAGCAAATGTCTCTTACTCGTAAAATCCTTACTACTCTTATAGTATGTATGGCAATAATGGGTTTTAAAATGTGATGGTGATTTAACAATAGGAAGTGCCAAGTTAAATAGTCCTACATTAATCAAATGCGGAAACCGAGAATTTAGCTGTAACTAAACTAATATCGTGTCTAGTCACAAAATGCACAATCTAATCAAAACCATCTACGGTTATACGCGAATTTATCGTGCGTTGTTAACTGATCTTCTGTCCCCTCCACCGCGCGCCTCGAGGGACACGGGGGTGCAAGTAGTGGGGACCGTACAAGTGTAATGATTTCGCGAACCGCCTTGCACTCGAGCGAACCGCACGCTTTCTTTAAACAGCTGATAGGGTAATGTTTCAATCAGTTGTGGATCGTTTGATGGTTTAACTGCTTGTTTGAGGGGTAATTGAGGTGTGTAGATGCGTCTGTGGGAGTATTGATGGATTAATTGTGTCCTATTATAATAATGAGCAGGTTTTGTCTAACATGAATACGGTAATCAGGGCTAAGACTGCAGTAAATTTCCAGTTTCGCTCGGTGATTGTCATAATATCGATCCGTAGCATTATTTTCGCAATTTATATCTTGTCAACACCAGATGGTTATACGCAACGTCGTTTATTTGAGTAAATGTTAAAGGCGAAAATGTAATAACAAATCTACTCCTTTAAAACAATTTTTTTTGAGTAAATAATATCCAGTCCACAGTCTTCTTTAAACTTTCTTCGATTCCACTAGGTTTATTTTAATTCTTTACATTAAAACATTTAAACGAATCATACTCACCTTTCTATGACAATGTCGCCACATTCAAAAAACACAGTGACCTTTTATAAAAGTTGGACACTCCTGAAAAGCAAGTTTGCAAACAAAACGCAAATTGTAGCGTTTCATAAAGAACGGTGAGATAGGAAAGGTCAGACTCAATGGAAACATTCCGAAGTTGCATCAAAATGGGAATTGAAGAATAAAACATATTTAATTCAAAATGTTAGTAAGTTATATGTTACCGATGTCAAAAGGGGATAGGTCCAACAGTGATTTTTGTAGTTCAGAAATAGTGCAACCGCAAAAATATGTATGGTTATATTTGTATTTAAATGTAATGTCGCAAAATTTGTACTGAAATTGGTAAATAAATATTTTTTTAAATATTTCCCGGTCCACGAAAATTAAAAATGAAAATTTTCCACATTTCCATCAGGTTAAGAGATTATCGCACAGAAACATAATACAAGGATAAAATGTATCCTATGTGTTATTCCAGACTACACTCTATATCTGTATCACATTTCATAAAAATCTGTTCAGCAATTCTGATGTGATTGAGTAAAAAACACACATCCACACTAATTTTCGCATTTAAAATATTAAATTATAGTAAGAATAACGAGGGACAATTTCAGCTCTAATCTGTTACCTCCGAGATCTAATATAAAGAGAGATAAAATGTAATAAAACAATATCAGCACGGCTCGTACCGTTCAGCTAAATAAGGGTGTAATCCCACTGATCCGATTACGTAGATTGTACGTTTAATTTGTTCCGAGACGGCCGTCGATTTCATTTCACTAATCTTTTTTTTTATTAAATTCATAAAATTTTCACGACAGGTTTTTAGTAAAACGAAAATTATAAAAAAGAATAGAAAGTAATTACTTTACCGTAGTATTTGCGTAGGAAATTAATTAGTGTGTGTAGGCGGTAAAAATAACTCGATTCGTTTTCCTCTTTACTTTATTTTCACAACCTCTATAACCATCTGGAATTGAGGAGTTTCAAACGTTAAGTTACACATGAATATATGACTTAAGACAACACCCACGATAAGGAATTATTCTTATTGTGGGGAAACATTTCTTTAGAAATAAAAAAATATCAACCAGAAAACCAAACTAAACAAAATGTATTTTGCACTTTTCCCAGTTTTTGTCGAACAATTCCATTCAAAAACTTAGGAGTAATATTTTCAGGCGAAGAACCTACACTGACCTTTTCGATGAGGTTCTTCAGAAAGGTGGGGTGCGTAGTAGTTTGTAACTGGCGTGCTTGTATGACCAGATCGATGACGAAGCGAAAGGAGTTTGTAGAGATCGTAACAGATTCTGTGGTGGACCTATACTTATAGTAAAAAGGATTGAATATATGTATGTTTAAGTACATTGTTTAAATAGACCATTAACCTGCATCTTTACAGATGGTTTTTTGTAACAAGTACCTGAATTGTCAGCTTTTACGTTAATAAAAAAAATCTTTTTAATGTTTTCAAAGAATTATGGCGCCAGGTGACTTTTTTTCCTGTCACTATTGTATCCTTAGGTCACGCTTATATTAAAGTAGCTTTGCCCGTGGCTTCGTCTGTAAGGACTATAGTTAAGAATAAGCCTGAACTAAGGAATTCAGTTTTAAGTAATAAAATAATATCTGTTCTGAGCTTAGAAAACATCGAAGAACTATTATATTAAATTAGTTATGAAAAGGCAACAATGCTAGCGTAAAAATACAAAAGAAACCAACAAAAATAAATGTGTTATGATTTCTCAGAATATCGCAGAAAAAAATGACTCAGTGTTCCCCGAAATAGTTAGGGATGTTTATAGGAATACTTCCCCCTTCGAAGAAGCCTGTTTATTTCCCATCCCTTCCTTTGACTCATGTGTTGTTGAATCTTGGTTCATATTTCTAGGAAAACAACGTATCTTGTCTGTAACCTTGTCCATAAACGGACATAAATCAACCGCCCTCTAACGAAGCATAGATGACTGAATAACCAAAACTTGCAGCCCTCTCCAGTTCAGTCTATTCAGGTAGTCTGCGTACAAACGTATTAGCTAATAACAATATTTCACGTGCCAGCGCCCCCTCACGGCGAGAACAGGCACTAATTTGCCGACAACCCTCCCTGAGGGCAGAGGGTTGAGGGTAGTCCTACACTTCATTGACTGAGGTAAGGTAACTGCCACGTCGGGGACCCAGGGATTCTTTTTAACCCGTGTGTTTTTGTTTTGTATCATTTATTTACTCGGGCTTTAAGTGTGAAAGTCTACTTCAACATTTTGGTGATTGGATGAAATCGTTGTTTATAAAACTTAATAGTTGAAAAAAGAGTAGATTGCGGAAATTCTTTCAATATTGAACACGCGCCAAAAGATCCTATATTTTGCTCAAGTAGAAAGTTTATTATTGGTACGGTAGGAAATTGTGAGTTGTCAAGTTCAATGCCATGCAAATTCGCAACACACAAGTATTGATCGATGGTATTCCAAAAAAAAGATTAGTTATTTTAAATCTATGCAAAAAGGGCAGCTTTTAACCGGACCAAAGTTCTACTAATCTCAAAACTTTTCAACACCGAAATATTCCATCAAAAACCCAATTTTCGAGACTTTATAACTCCCAAAAAGCCTTTTTCAACTAAAACAAGATCACAACGGGGCTTAGAAGAATCTTGTCTGTCGGTTATTAAGTTTTGGGACGTGTACTGGGCCAATATTTGTGCTGGCTTCGATATAATATTACGAGGCGACGCAACGCTGACGTTGCGTTGCGAGGGCCTATCGATCATAGCTTGTGAACTAGGGTTTATGTTTCGGAGGAAGGGTGGCGAATTTGCGGACGTGTAGTCTTTGCTTAGAATGGTTCGTAACGTTGGATATTGTTAGGGTTTTGCAAGCTTTGTGAGGCGACTAATTAAATGTTTCTGACAGAGAAGTATTAGCATTTTAATGGAATATTAAATTAAGAGATGATTCTTTTTACTGCTGTCGTTCTAAAGGACCCAATAAATTATGAAGTGCAGTAGTTTTTTGCCTAATTTAGGTATATAACGAGCTTTTGCTTGCGGTTTTCTTTAAGTTAATGAAGTAGCATATAACCTTGTCGAAGGTATTTATTGTTAAGGTTTAATTCGTTTTCAGGAAGTACGTAGTTATTACTAAATTCTAATTTAAAGACATTTTGAGATTTCAGTGTTTCATGGTGTTCTACACGTCAGGTATCAAAATTAATTTTGAGGCAAATATTTCTACTTTTGTAGACAGAGTATACGAATGCAAATGTAAATCAGTCATTCACCACAGCAGTCATTTAGAATCTTTATTATTTGATGTGTCAGCCAAAGCTGTAAAGTATACGTTCATCAAGCAACATGAAAAAAATGACATCAAAATATGTAAAAAAAATGTCAACCTTGTGAATACGCAAACACATGTTCATTCCATATTCAAATTTAAGGCCATAGATTATAGCCATCGACAATTTGTGGCGAGGTCCACAAACACAGTAGTAAATCGCGGCATGATTTCTGATTCGCTAATAGTTTCAGTCACGGACGGACGGACGGACAGACGGCCGTGCCATTGTCAATTTTAATATCCATTATACCAAATTGCTACAAATTTTGTATTTATTTCATTGAATGTGTCTAGGTTTCTATTGAGTTTAGTTGACTGAAATGGAGCCTCAGACGAGCTTAAAATATTGAGTTATTTTATTTCACAAATATAATGAATGTACACCGATTTTTATTTACTTTAAATTATTGTATTTTTTATATTATAGTCGCCGAAAACCTTGAGCAAGGGTGGTGATTAATTTTCTTGCCTTCGACACGAAAGGCATGCATAATAATGAGACGAGGTCATTGCCTTTCAGAGATAAATCATTTACTCATTTACTCCTGCGTCGCAAAGCTCTTTAACCCAAGATGTTTAAAAATGTCAAAGTCAAATCATTTTTTCAATTAGACCATCAAAGAGGCACTTTGAATGTCGATTACTGAAATGAAAGGAAATGGGATGGGAATGGATTGATTCTACAACCATTCGCAAGGGTAGGTTTGTGTGGAGAAGAATGGGCTAGAAACTCCATACTTACTGTTTTAAAAAAATGTTTCACAATGTTTTGATATCACAAATTTAAAAATGAATGTAAATGCGATGTACCCATAATGGGTGGGTGAGAGGACTCATTTCATGATTTTACCAGGATAAAAAAATAAATAAAAAATCTGCAAATCTTACTGCTATATTAAGCCGTATCGAATCTATCCCTATTCTCAAAGCATTAGTTATGCAAGACTCCAGCGATTTTCGTGATATATCCGCGGCTGCATCGCAAAGGTAACTGGCAACTTTTCCCAGGTTTTCCAACGGAACGTTTCTTTTTAAGCGAGATATACTGCCCGTTTTAGCGTAGCTATTGATTTTGTATTTATTTGCTCGGTGAATAAGACGAATGAGAATAAGAGTTGGCATAAACTGAACCGTATTTTATGAAGAAATGGTAATGTATGGTGTAATTTGACAATTTGTAATAGTAGCATTATAGTTCTGAAAATGGGTATAATTACATTTTCTAAGGTTTTATGTTTCTAGAACTTGCTTCAATTTGCTTGATAAGTCGCATGTCTATTTATTGTATTTAAAATGGTTTATCTCTTGGGCTTCATTTTTTTTTTCTGAGCTTCAGCTCTTGAGACTTATGGCTCCTCCCACTGAATCACGATAATGTAAAAGCCGCTATAATTTAAGCCTCTCGACAGACAGCGCACCTCTCACCATTGACATGGAATACTGCCATTAATCACAGCGGCAGACATCTTGCCGTCCATTAAGGTGAGTCCTAATGCGCTCGCCTAACTGTAATTATGCACAGACAACATAATGGAAGGTATTAATGTTATCCCATTCTATCTATTTTATCCCAAAAAGGAAAAATATTTTTTTTAACGTTAAACAAATATCGCTACTATTCAGTGGGGGGTTGGGTTCCGACCCAACCTATTTTTTTCTTTTTTTTTTGTCGTGGTATAATCATCAAATGAGAACTCCCACCCAGAGCAGGGCGGGAAGGACTGTCAGACTTGACTGACTAAAATCCACGGTGTCCTTCAATAGCCCTTTATGTACCGGGGTTACGGTAATTTGTGAGTCCCGCGACCCCGGCAGGCCCGAACCAACACATAGAATAATTTTATTGACAGAATTGGACAAGCCTCCCCTTTATGTTTGTACAGACCGACACCGGACACATTGTACATGTGGACATTCTTACTCAGCACTTGCTTTTAGAACTTCTACATGTTACCAGTTCTTACTATTCCAATAAACAGGGTTGTATGTAAAACATTAACAAAAAAATATTAAATGGGTTTCATACGAGTATATTGTCAACGGAAAAATATTCTATTTTTTATGAAACATCTAAATTATTTAATTTTGATCTTTCAGTGTTGTTTTCATGGGCTGAAAGTACTTATGGTTAAAGTACTTTCAGCCCATGAAAGGTCGTTAACGTTTTACAAGTAACCCTGTATATTTTTGGTATATTTAGTTTAGACAACGCATCACATAACACCAACGACACTTCTTCGAGATCAATATTCTGATAAGTTGTTGTGTCAATTTATCTAGGTCAGGAGAACCCGCATGTAATATGAACCACCGCCTTTCAGTTGCCACAAACAATTGTAATAGTGTCGAGTAGCTCCTAGCCATTGTTATGAACAGGAGTAAAGAGGGGGCGGCCCCTTGCTAACAAGTCATTTATTGTATCGCGTTGTTTGCATTTGTACACGAAAGGGATGGACATATTCCTGGAAATATATTGGACGACGGGCAGTTTTTTTTTGCGATAAGGCGCTTGCGGGCGACGAGTAATGGGCGACTCCCTGTCCGACCATGGACCATGCCGGGGTCTACGGCGCGTTGTGTTCCAGGCGCGCCTCAAGGAGTGTCAGCATAGTGACGGGGCCCCCTGTAGAGGGCCAAAGCCTGCCGCGGTCGTGGGACTCACGAATTACCGCGTTTGTACCGTTTTCGTCTAAAATGAAAGCGCCTATAGGCTATTTTAGCACTATCTCGCCTGATGGTAAGCGATGATGTAGTCGACGGTGAAGCACGCTTGTATCGAAGTAAGATATGCATATTTTTTTTAATATTTAGGTATTAGTATGGTTTCTGGGTGGTTTGAGGTGGTGCAGAACAAGACCTTTTGGACTTGGGGAGGCCTTGGCCCAGCTGTGGGACAGCATAGACAAGATTGAAAAAAAAAGGTTTTGGCAGATACATGTTATAGAGACCAAAGGTTTTCTTAGCGGGAATTTATCTATTACAAAGTGTCACTATAACGGACAGATATCTAAACTTTGCTTCTTTGAATATTCGATTAAGGAAGATCCGGGACTGTGGATACTTAAAATATTAAAAAGCAGAGCATTAATCTCCGTTTGAAAACCACCCTTAAATAAATGTGTTTAAGAACCTTCACCTGTCCAAATATAACTGAAGGGATCCTCTCTGCACAAAACCTAAAAAAAGGTCTCGGAAATTTGTAAATGGACTTTTCCAATTAGGGGAGGCTTTCTCCTCTCCCGCTCTCACTAACAGGCAACCATAAAACAAATGAGAATTTAATACGGACGTAAAAGTGCAGCACTTTTACTGAACGAACTTTAAAACGACAGACTAAGGACCGTAGAACGGAACGTTTTTCGGAATTGTTGGGTTCAATGACCGCTTTAATGAGTGAGCAAGAGAAAAGCACGTTGATATTTTAATGAGTCTAATTAATAATTGTTCTACGCCACTCGTAATTATAACCATTAAAGCCAAAATTTTGTGTACATTGAAATATCCACCAATTAGTTTTTAATTACGCGAAACTCGATTCCCTGCATCCGCTTTCATAACCGATATTAACCAAATTAAATTAAAATTAAACAGATGACCGAAAACGCTATATAATTTATAATTGAAACTGAATTGAATACATTATGATAAAATTGATACCATTGATGAAATTGAAATGTGTGTTTATTGTTGAAAAGATGAAATAATTAATGAATACGTATAAATAAACTACCCACAATTTTATGACAAAGCTTTCAACTAACATGTAAGTTGCTACGATAACAGCTACGGCGTAGCAAAGTGGTACGTGTCACCGTAGCGGCCTCTACGAAGTTGGTCATAACAATAATTCTGTAGTCGCTCGTGCGAGAAATACTAACTTAGAACAATTTATACGAGATTAAAATTACGGAAGGAAGTACAAAGTTGTGGGAATTAGTTCTAAGACTTACGTGCTCCGTGAATGCTTAGTTCAGAAGTTAGTGCTTACCTGAAAATAGAACAACTTAGGTTAATACGAGTATAACGTGAAAAAAGGCAAGTTTTTGCACAGAAAATGTCAATAACTTTATAAATAACAATTTTTAGAACCCAGTGAATCTGATATTTTGTTATAAAAATAACACGCACGAAAATAAAATACCTTTATTCTGACTTTATAGATACTGGGTTCCAGCACAAAATGTACGTAAGATTATTAAAACTATCGTACTGCAAAATAGCCGATACGAACTACCGAGCCGACACGTGCCAACAAACGATAAAAAGGCTTTAGCATGAATTTTCACATTCTTGTGTCGTAAACTGGAACTGGGACGAAAAAAAATAGTTCCTCAATCGTACACTAGAGGTGTTTTTTCAATTTCCAAACGACTTAAATACTTCAAGTACGCTGTAAGTAAATTACAGAAATCTTGCGATAACGCCTCAGGAGGTTTCCGAGGTGCGGAGGATACTCAGTATGTAATGATTGGGTCACCCATCTATTGTACGAATTGAGTGACTCACGCCCAGCTTAACCTTGAAAATCGACCCGTTTTTTTCATCGTTGTAAAATCTGCAAATATTTCCCCCCGCCAAGTCGGGGTGGGCTCCTAAGGCTGTTTTTAAACTGACATATTAAAAAAGGAGGAGGTTCTTAATTCGGATGTTTATATTTTTATTCAGCCACGCTTCGATAAATAATAGCTCTAAATTAAGGATCAGGAACAAAAACGAGTCGGATATGCGGCCACATTTGCACACATGTAAACATCTACACTTCATAAAAAAATGTTCAATAGTATTTATTAACAACTTCAGTTTATTACAAACCTTAACACTCAAACATACAGTTTAATTACCATTGCGAAATGTATAAGGTTTAACGTAAACAATTGAAAAATGTTTCTTGAAAATAAAAAGTCATCAGTACGAAAGTACTTATTCTAAAATGATACTTAAGGTCTAAGCAACAAGGATTCGAAATACCGTCACAAAACCGTTTGTGGCGGTATTTTTCCGGCCGTTTTTGAAGCGCTCATCGGGAATCTAGTACTATTATTGATGGAAGCGGCCACGACTTCAAAGAAACCATAAATAGGATATTATCCATCCACCTCGCATAGGAAAATATAATTAATTACCGTCAAAGGCAAACGCATCAAGAACCAGTTTTATAGTAAATAAGTTTAGCTGCTCCAGTCAGGCCATCTTGGGCACGTAAACATAGTTAGCCTGTGTAATTAACGAGCTATGGCTTCCATGATCGGTGATTAATTACTAGCTACTATGTAAATTATCGGCCAAGTTCAAGATATAAACTATAGGATTTGAAAATCAGGTGGCTTACCATGACAATTAAAACGGTAGTTAGGCTGTGGGAAAGAGACAGAGCTATACAAGTCGTATAGCGCCATCTCGTTCCCTGAGCGGAACAACTCGCGCTTCAAGATGTCATGGTCAGCTGGGGATTTCGGGTTTCGGGTCAGTGATGGTGGTGATGATGTCTAAGGCGATTATTAGATCTTAAAACGGGAGATATTTCGGTTCTGTTGCATGATCACAGATAAACATCCAAACGTGGTAAATATCTCGTGAAGTATAATAGTGTTTTTTTTTATCGTGGTAAATTCATCAAGTGAGTCCTCCCACCGACGGCAGAGCGAGATGGACTGTCAGACTCGTACTGACTAAAATCCACGGTGTCCTTCAATAGCTCTTTACGTTCCGGGGTCACGGTAGGCTTTGGCCCTGTAGAGGGGAGCCCCGTCATTTTGAAAAGCATCACAAAACGTCACTCGGTAAGTGTAACAAGTGTTTTAACAAGCGTTATGAGGTCATGCCCGCACTTCCGAATTTCGTTGATTAAAAAAATACGTGTTCTTTATTTTTCAATACTCTCAACTAACGAACTAAACAGGTTTCCATTTTATTTATGCAGTAAACTACCCTATTCTGATTTAAAAGAATATTTTTTCCTACATTACCAGTTCTGTTAATGTCGTGTAAATTTTCGTTGGAAATACATAATATTTACGCAAGATATTATTTTACTCGTATCTTTCAGGTTGTAAAAGCATTCAGGTACTTTTTTGTTCGGATACCAAAATAACGAGTCCACAAATAGTTAACAAGAACAGCATTCATTAAAGTTTTTTCATTCAGTAAATATTTTAATGAGCGGAGTTCCTCTCAGCGCGCGTTAATAAAGTTGGGGTAAACTAGCCAGTGGGATATCGCTTGATCGCTAATTACAAACTGCTCGCCTGAAAAATGGAAATAAGAAAAAGAATAGGTTGTAATTAATTTGCTGTCGGCGCGGTTGAGATAGGACTGAGATGTGCTAGAGCTTAGTTTTTTAATCTATTGCATAGCTTTTATCGCAGGCTCTGAGCGCGGCGACTGAATCATGAAATTCCGAAAAAAAACCTAACACTCGTCTAACGTCGTATCAGTTCAGGACACTTCGGCAATCATAAAAACATCCGTCATAAAGACAATTTACTATATACTACACCTGCGTGGAAAGTACCTTGAAACTTTATCAAATTTATGGTAGAAAGTACGTCATTGCATATCGAACAAATATGCGGGGAGAAAACGCTTTCTCTCCCGCTCAGATGCGTTTTCTCCCCGTATCAAAGTACTTTCCACACAGGTGTAGTATAAAGCACTATGTATCACTCGAGAGAAAGTGCGATTCCCGATCTCGGGTGTTTTAAAGCCCTCGCCTACGGCTCGGGATTCAAACGACACCCTCGACGGTAATCGGTCACTTTCTCCTCTCGGTGAACAATGTACTATTTTCTTACTGATTCTAAATGGCCAGCTACAAAAGGAGGTTTTCACAATAAAACCTACTTAAACCTAATAAAATTCTCCTGCAACAAAGAAGAGTGGCGCAGTGGAAGCGTGCTAGGCCCATAACCATGAGACCTGGGAATCCTGTACCTATATAAAAGACCCACTTATATCTTCATTATAATTTATTTTTCTTTATTTAAAATAAATTATATTCCCGTTAAATATTCGCGGTAGGCGATCATTTTTTCTTGTTTTATTAAAACTGTTTTGCAATAACTTTAGCGCGGCAGTCCTCGAGTGCCACACGTATTTTTTCATGGTGGAAACGCGTTTGACCACTATCTCGCTTGATGCTAAGCAATGATGTGGTCGACAGTGAAGCACGCTTGCTTAGAAGTAGTTTGAGCTCAATGTCTTTAACATTTTGTAGTTTATCGTTATTTGGTTTATATACTAAACATCACATTTATAACACAAAGTGATTATCTTTTGCTACTGGCAATCATAATATGTGTTTATTCGAAGAAGAAGACTATGAATGGTTTGTGTTAGAGATTATACAGCTAAAATGAAAGTGACTTCTGAGATTATAAGTAATAAAGTACTGTGAAGCTAGGGAAGAAACTGAGTTCCAGACAGCCGAGTGATGATGATATCTGTTTTCCTTTTTCTTTGTGAAATTCTTTGTAAACGACGCTTAGAAAGGCATACGGCAATAGTAAAATTAAAAATAGTGCAATACATAACAACAACCAACAAAATTTCAGAAGACTAGGTAGCTAATCGGAAAGCAAACTCTTCTTCACCTACAAAGTGGAACGCTGTCACATTCACACAAGTTGCTTATTTAGTTAAAAGTTAGTCTCAAGCTTTTAACTAAATAATGAACTATTGAGAGTTTGAAGATTGACTTCAGATCATTAATTACGTCGGCGAGGTCGTCGAACCGACAGAGAGTGAAGACCATGACTTGCTGTTCCAGAGGGCGATAACTTGCTTCTATTAGCTGCTAATGTGTTATTGATGTTCATTACTTTATTCTTGGGCATTGAACGTGAATTAAATTACGTAACAAACATTATATCTGTATGAGTAAAACAGAGGAGTCTATATTACATACAAATAACGTCATTTATATTTCCGCCCCTTGTTAAGGTCGCGGAACTGTCTAAACAGACAAACGTCTCAGATATCTAGGCAACTATACTAATACGAGTAGTGAAAAAGATTTATAAATAAATCTTTCGCTAACTTCTGCACAAAAAGAACGAAAGTTTCGTTTGATGTAATGTGTCTGAGAACAGCTAATTGCTTTCTGAGTGCAGGTGGTCGAGCGCACTAATTGAATAAGGCCGCATGGCTGTAAAGATTAAAGATTAAAAGATTTATTCAGTTCGCATAACATGGTACAATATTAGAAAAATTAGTAGCCAAAGAACAGTAATCCTTAATAGCTAGATATTTACATATTCCCTGGACTCCACACTAGGGTACCTTGTGTCGTGGAGTCCAGTCTCTTCCCATGCGTTGTTTTACATGTTAGCTTTTACTGAACAAATTACATAAAACAAATAAAAACTTAAATTGAGAAAAACAAGAGTTTAACTAAGTTGACAATCTAAAAACTGTTAGGTAAATGTGTAACAATAATTTTGAAGGCTGTATGGCTGTAGACACTCGTGCTTGACCAACACACGTACATATAACTTTGATGTGCAGTGTAACTTACACTTTGATTACACTCTTAGGAGATGCGACACGGAAATCACACACAACCGACACATTGTTTTTTTGCAACACTCAAATTAGAATGTTTTAGTTGCTGGCAATAATAAGTCACTTAAGTCAGTCAAAATGACAATATTTTTTATCACTTACTTAACCTTATTTGTTGTGGCTTGCAGGCAAAGCGTGTCTAAAATCGTCACTTTAACAACGTAGCTAATTTCAATGTAGTTTCAATTTTTATTTATCAATTATAATCTTATCCCTGAGCAATAGAATAGAATATTCCATGTTACGAATTCTATCGCAATTTAAGTACGAAACATGGAGTATTCCATTCTACACGCTGATATGGCAGTTTTTCCCGGACATTAGCAGGGAGTTTGCCCGCCAGGCAGTATTGTTAGACAGATCTATCAGTTAAATCCGTATGTGTATGGCTAGCTATTAGATTAATTATTGCTGTAGATAGCCATTATTCGTTTAGAATTATTAACAATATTGTGAAAAGTTGTTTATTAATTTTGATATTCTATTCTTTTAGTTTTCTGCGCAGTCGCTGTCGCAAAACGCATGTAGGTTGTGGCCAAACCTTAAACACGTAGCTTTTAAAATCATCAAATGAGTCCTCCCACCCATACTGTCAGACTTGTACTGACTAAAATCCACGGTGTCCTTCAACAGCCGTTTACGTACCGGGGTCACGGTAATCCGCTGGTCCCGCGACCCCGACAGGCTTTGGCCCTCTACAGGCCCCGTCATAAACACGTAGCTAGCGCAACTTAGTGTGAGCGATGTTTAAGTACAAGTTAGCTTTGGTTGTTAACTTGAAGTTTTGGGGCATGTGTTATTATTGTGTTTGAATTTATGGTTTACTGCAGTAGCTTTTAATTAGGCTTCCCAATTTCATGCGGCCTGTTACATAAACTTTGTATTTAGAACAGTACTGAGGAATTTTAATGATAAACACGTATCTACAGTACTTATCGCGAATTAGTTGTGGTAGTTAAAGTTTTCTTTAATGATGATAACTTTTTGTAACACAATAATAGTAAATAACGAAAGCTAATTCCGTCGTCTCATTTTAACTTATACTTGTGCGTAAAGTGTAAATAAATGTAAATCGCAAAAAGATGTACTAAAATAATATAACTAAAAGTTTCCAGATACAAATAAAAATGATCGAGATAGTTTAACATCCTCATCGTAACATTTAGTTAGGCATTAAGAAAAACGTGAATAATATTTGCAAAATAAGTCCAAATACATTGAAAAACAACCGAGCTTTGTAGAAGTTGAGTTTCCGAGGTTTGTAAAGCTGTTAAAGCTGTAAAAGCTTTAACAGCTTTACAAACCAACTGCACCCGTTAACAAAACAAATAACAAACAACACTTAGCTAGTATTCAAAACCACGTTAAAGGCTTTACAGCAGGACTAAGCGACGCCGGTCTCCGGGCATAGCCGAGCCGACGGGGATCCGGCCGAAGGACTGGCGTCATGGCGGCTTGGCTGTTTAATTCAAAGAGGCGGATATCGAACTACTACGCTACGGGGATGATAAAAGGACAGTATGGTGTTGACTACAGTCGTTCCTCAATTGTTGTACTCTGTGACAGAAGCAAGTGAAAAGCAGCCTAAAAGCTTGACCAGAAGAGGCGCATTCGCCGCGATTCTCTCGTATGTATCACGCGCAACCTTTGTATCCAGAAAAATCGCACAAACCCACAAGCATTTGAGGACGAATTTAATCAGTCATACGTGCACACGGGTCAATTTTTCAGTGGATGTAGCCGTGCGAAAAGCGACCGTCTAAATGACGATACGATTCATTTTTTAGTACAAATTATTTCAAGCGAGACTACGTATAAATGCGCCATTATCCTAATACCGGACATATCCATAATTTTGAAAGAATTGTCAGTGTCAGCAACCTAATTATCGAAGTGAGTACTATGTCAAAATGGGTAAAATACATACAAATGGACTATACAACGTCTACTTTCCTTAATGGAATAAGTTAACAATGTATATTCTATACACATGAATCAATCAAATAAATGGAATGTTTCTTCTATAATAATACTCGTTTTGTGACCTTTGTACTAATGGACTAAATTAATAGTAGTACATTAAATTCCATAAACATTAAACGACTGGAAACTGTCATAAAGGCGACTGTTCCGTAGTAGCCCGCAAAATTAAAATTTTCATGAGTTTTTTGCAATTTGCATATCAGTGACAAGTTGTAACTTACTCAAAACATGATTCGCGACAATAACATATTTTGATCAAGTTATAACTTGTCACAGATATGCAAATGTACATGAAAATTTTAATTTCCAGGGATACAGAGGAATCACCATAAATATATAAACTTTTATGTAAAACTATGGCTACAATACATAAATTATTATTACATTAAAAACAGAGTAAAACTTGCTTACAAAGTAAGTAAATCTATACTTATAATAAATCTGTAGAGAGGCCAATTCTGTACATGAAATATTTAAAAAAAATAACTATCAAGGGGTGATAAGGGATCGCTACTGATGCCAAAAATGCAATCAGTAAAATTTTTGTCTGTCTGTCTGTCTGTCTGTCTGTATGTTCGTTATAGAAACAAAAACTACTCGACGGATTTTAACGAAATTTAGCACGATTATTCTTCATACTCCTGGGCAGGTTATAGTATACTTTTCATTACGCTAAGATCAATAGGAGCAGAGCAGTAAAGGGAAATATTGGGAAAACGGGAGAAGTTTCTCCATTTTTTAAGCTTCCGTCGCGTGTGCAGCTTTAATGGTTAAAGCTACATAGAAATCATGTAAAACGGAAATATTTTCCTTAAAATTATATAAAAATATTCCTTGACAGCATATGTCTATCTTTTATGGTTGACTCACAATAACACGTGAAACTCCCGATAGCTTAGCAATTCGGAGCTTTCTGATTATATTTGTCTACTGTTACGTTTACAATACTCCCACTCATCCCTAATTTAAAAAAATTAACATTATTACCTATTCAATAAAAAAAGAATCATGTAAATCGGTGTAGAAACACCAAAGTTATACATGAAATACGCTAATCAGTCATCGCGCGTAAATACAGAATCATGCTATAAGGATTATTTTGGAAAAAAGCGCGCGTGCTTCATACAATATTTGGCTGTTCATGCGAATAGATGTTCAGACTGTTCGACCTTATTGACAATAATTGTTATTTACAAACCGTGCTTATCAGCGCGACTTTTAGTCTTTTTTTTTGGCGTGGTAAAATCATCAAATGATTCCTCCCACCCAGGGCAGGCGGGAGGGACTGTCAGACTTGACTGACTAAAATCCACGGTGTCCTTCAATAGCCCTTTATGTAGGTACCGGGGTCACGGTTATTTGTGAGCTTGGCTTTGGCCCTCTACAGGCCCCGTCATTATGCTGACACTCCTTGAGGCGCGCGTGGAACACAACGCGCCGTCGACCCGGGCATGGTCCATGGGCGGACAGCGAGTCGCCCATTACTCGCCGCCCACATGCCCGCGCCTAGGGTGGCCGTAGATAGTCTACCGACGTCGGTCGCCGTGGGCGTTTACCACTGCGGCTGGGGTGGAGGGAGGACGCTGTCCTCTCCCTCACGCGGCCCGCCTCCTCCTTCGCGAGCATGACTGCTTCGCAGAAGAAGGCAATCGCTTCCCACTCCGTCTCGCCCTGCAGCATGGCCACAACCAATGCCGGGCGCGAGAGATCTCCACCTATCGCCGTCGTGAGGACACGGCGGTGCTCTGCCCAAGCGGGGCAGTCCTGCACCGTATGCTCCACCGTGTCCTCCGGACGATCCTCGCAGTGGTGACACCCAGGAGTATCTTCCCTCCCTATCAGACACAGGTACCTCCCGAAACTTCTGTATCCGGTGAATTTACATTTTATTTCTTTACAGTTGAAGCAATAGTAGGTACGAAATTAGTTATTTTGGTAGTCTACACTAATATTATAAAGAGGAAAACTTTGTTTGTAATGAATAGGCTCAAAAACTACTGGACCGATTTTAAAAATTCTTTCACCATTCGAAATCTACATTATCCACGAGTAACATAGGCTATATTTTATTTTGGAGAAAAATAGGGTTCCGTAAGATATTTGGGTTTTTCGGCCACATGGTGTAAAAAATCATCCAGAAAAGTTACTTATTTTGCGTACGCTGCCTAAACTATAAAAGATAGAACCATAAAATGTTCCAATTAATTGTTGATCTTATAAATATCTACAAAAAAGTCCGCGACACACAATATCTATCTATGTCGAGTGTTTGTGATGACTGCGTCGTCGATGTTAGTGTCGGTGTCTGTGAATAGACCTGGAAATCATGTTGCTGACCGTGTCTTTCCTGAGTAGGCTTTTTGCAGCGGTAACCGACATTCACGCGGGCGGAGCCGCGGGCGCCCACTAGTAACTAATAAATTAGTAAACATTGTATGGAACCATAAAACGAGATAAACATCAAATAGGCAGCCTGAACATTACTGACAACACAACGACAAAACTTTGTAGGGGGGTTTTTTGTCTTGCTTGCACTTTTTGGTAATGTGCAATGTGCGAAAGAGAGAGCTAGAACTAAGCCGATATGATTTTCCGCATAGTATCTTGGCCCTTATTCACCAAATCTGTTCAGAAGTCCCACTAGGAGATCATTTTCTTAAAATACAATTAATGTGTGCGTGTATTTTCAACTTTATTCTACACATCACAGACCAATACTCATGTTTTTTCATACCAATGAGTTTGGTCTCGATAATTCTCAACAGCAATAAAATGGTGACGCATTAGACTATGCGAGTGAAGCCGCAGGTAAATGTGAAGTTTTTTTTTTTTTGCGTGGTAAAATCATCAAATGAGTCCTCCCACCCAGGGCAGGGCGGGAGGGACTGTCAGACTTGTACTGACTAAAATCCACGGTGTCTTTCACGAGCCCTTTACGTACCGGGGTTACGGTGATGGGTAAGTCCCGCGACCCCGGCAGGCTCTGGCCCTCTACAGGCCCCGTCAAAATGCGAAGTTTAAAAATATTTTTATTTTATGGTGTGCCTTGCAGTCACTTAGCGATACGAAATCAAAGTAAAATATCGCATACACGTGAACTTTCCTACTGCAATTTTCATGAATATTAAGGCCCACTTGCACCACAATCACTAAACGGGTTTAGTGCTCAACTGCCTTAGAATATCACTGTATCCCTGTCAAATTGTTTTTTTTCTTTTTTTTCCACAACTATCACACAACGCCATCTAGTCCCAAGCTAAGCAGAGCTTGTGTTATGGGCACTAGACAACTGATAAACATACTTATATATTTCTAAATACATACATATTATAGATAAATGACACCCAGACACAGAACAAATGATCGTGCTCATCACACAAACATTTGTCCTGGGTGGGAATCGAACCCATGACCTCCGGCATAGCAGTCAGAGTCACTAACCACTAGACCAACAAGCCTGTCAAAGTCTGTTTGTAGTTGACAGAGACAGAACGATGTTTTAAATCAGTTTAGCGCTAAACCTGTTTAGTGATTGTGGTGCAAGTGGGCCTTACTGTCTTACCACAAGAAAGATAAACATCTGTTTAACACATGTCTAAAAAAACTGTCAAAACAACATTGCACGTTGATATAAGGTTCGTTTTGCAGTTGCACTTTTAGATAAACTTCCAACAAATGTTCATGTTTTTGTGGTAAGGCAGAAAATATCTATACATTTGTGCAGGGTAGTTATATAATAATTTATGTTATAATGTCAGTGAAGCTTCTGTACTTATCTGTTTAATGTTTATCCGTAGTCGTTAAGTTTTATGTCCGTAGCATTGTCTACGCCGTAGCACCGTAGCACCGTAGCGCGTAGAGGGCTACGAGAGGGCGTAGACAGCGGATTTACAGGTGGGGTCGACTCAATGAGCGATTATAACTTGATGATATCTTGTATTAACACGAGTACTCGAATCGAAGTCACTTCCGTAGCTATAAATCAATTTTATCTATTATTTATGAAAAATATTTTCAGATTTTTTGCATAATCAGCGTGTAATGTTCCCACAACTTGGACACAAACATCTACTCTGAAAGAGAGGGAGGGCTGTGATCCACCAGGCGGGCCCAAAGCGGGTTAGTAGATGTCACATGCTTTAAATATTTGACTCTAGGACAAGCTGCTTTTTTTCACAATGTTCTCCGTTTTGAGAGCAGTAGCATCAGTTATACCAAGTTACCATTGGGCCAATGTGAATCTGCGATTTCATTGTGTTCACAGATTGTTAGTCAAAAGCGATAATAATCAGTCAATCTGGCTTTTGTCCTAACCAAACAAATATCGCTTCGAAAAAGAACCTGTGTCAGCCTTAACTTAGGTCTATACACAAGCTATACACATTTAATATTTCCCCGCGCACTAAGCGACGCCCGTGGTAGTCGCCAGGGAATGCGCCGTCACGTTAACGACGTCTAGCCTGAGAATGGTCACACCTTCCGCCGACATGCATCCTATCGGGCAAAGGTAAACAGTCTATACAGCTTTCATGCCGCGATGGAGATTTATACGGAGGTTCTATTCAGGCGCAGTTTAAAATGCAAGTTGATACGTTGGTAAGGAATAAAGTGAAGGAGATGAAGTGAAGTAGACATATTCATTTAAACCAGATAAGTAAATTATCATTCAGGAGTATTTTATAAGGTGTCACAATATGTACCGGGTCAATTAGCATTATACGCACGCTAAAGAATAAAGCCTTTCATTTATCTGAGTACGGACATGTCACTTAGTTTCTTCGTGATTAATCATTATCATCTGCTTAACCTTTTCCCAAATATGTTTGAGTAGGTCGCGGGACTCACGAATTACCGTGACCCCGGTACGTAAAGGGCTATTGAAGGACATCCTGGATTTTAGTCAGTCAAGTGTGACAGTCCCTCCCACCCTGCCCTGGGTGGGTGGACTCATTTGATGATTTTACCACGATAAAAAAAAATGTTTGGGTAGGCTTCCAGTCTAGCCAGGTGGAGCTAAATACCAGTATTGTACATGGACCGACTGCCCATCAGAACTCTACAACACAGTTAAAGAACTGGCTTGTGTTTTACAACTATGATGTAAAAAAAATACATCTTAGTAACTAACAAAACCTTGTTCAAGCTTTTCCTCAGAAGGCAATTACTATACTTAGAATAATAGTTATTATCATTTTCGTAAAAGCCTTCTAAAAATAAACTAAATCGTCATAATGATGTTCAATCTGCGCATTTTCCTTCCAACGCGAGGGAGGACTTGTCCTCAAAGAGAGGAAGAAACCCATTGTTATCGACAACTATAGAAAACACAACAATACACGAAAACATCATTTCTAACAAGTAGGTACTCGATACTAATATGGGACGGATTTGACCCAAATGTTAACAAAATAAAATGAAAACTGACAGTCATGTATGTTTGTATGGGAATCGATAAATAATATAATATTTATTTATTTTTTTGACTTTATTAAGTCATTTAGTTTTATTTTTTATGTGTTTGTATTTGTTTTATTTATATGGATTAACGGACATTATTGTCCTACTTTAGTTTCGTTTGTAGGTTATCCTTTTATTTATATTTTGAAGCGGATGAAGACATTGCATTGTATAGAGTTAATCTGTTTAGTATTATATAGCTTCATAGCCAGCATTGTGTGAGTACTATGTACTTAAGAGCTATCATTGACCAGATACCTACGTTTTTATTGACTTGAATGACTCTGGCGGTTGAGAGTATGTCATGCTCACTCAAATGTCTCGCTGATGGTGGCGCGTGTGTCGGATCATTTAGTTCCCTCCAAAATGGTTGAGCTGAATGGTGCTGATATATGTGTCATGTTCGTGAACGGGCGCTGTCAGTTGGGACTGGTCATCTCTAAGCTGCCATGGTCAATTTTAATTTGTAATTATAAATAACTTTATTTTTGAATTGTCTCTTTTATATTTACTATGGACACTATTAACTTGCCACATCGTTCTCACATAATGTACCATCTGAAGATGAATGATGTAACAAAGGTTTTGTAAAAATTTTGGCGATTGGAAAAGAGTGTCCATGGAGTTTCTTGCTCATTCTTCTCCATAGAGATCTACGCTTTGGAATGAGCACCTACGGTACTTTCACAGTTTTTATGTCTTGTGACTGGGACTGTAGCACCATAACTATTTTTAATACTAGTTTTATTTTATGTCTTTTGACAATTCAAAAGTGCCTGTAATTGGCCTACTTGAAATAAATGATTTGATTTGAATATAGAAATACAAAGAGTGACTGACTTCCGCTCTATTAACATTATTTTCGTGGCTCGGTGCTACTTTCGCTTAAGCCCAAAACTTAGGCAACCACCTCGGTTGTCCAATGTCCTAGCATAACTTTTCACTTTTTTCTAACGTAAAGTAAACGTGAACTTTGACATTAATTTGATTTTATATAGTTCCTAATTCGTACACTAGAGGCCCTTTTCTCGGGCACGCCGCAATCGCGGCGGTAAGACCCCTCTTTGAGGAGTGGCTGGATAGGCGTCACGGCGTCCTTACCTTCCGCATGACGCAGGTCCTCACCGGACACGGAAGTTTCGGGAGGTTCCTGTGTCTGATAAGGAGGGAGGAAACGCCTGGGTGTCACCACTGCGAGGACCGTCCTGAGGACACGGTGGAGCATACGGTGCAGGACTGCCCCGCTTGGGCAGAGCATCGCCGTGTCCTCACGACGGCGATAGGCGGAGACCTCTCGCGCCCGGCATTGGTCGAGGCCATGCTGCGGGGCGAGACGGAGTGGGAAGCGGTCGCCTCCTTCTGCGAAGCAGTCATGCTCGCGAAGGAGGAGGCGTGCCGCGTGAGGGAGAGAACAGTGTCCTCCCTCCGACCCACCCGCAGTGGTAGACGCCCACGGCGACGGACGTCGCCAGACGATCTCCGGCCACCGTAGGCGCGGGCATGCGGGCAGCGAGTAATGGGCGACTCGCTGCCCGACCATGGACCATGCCCGGGTCGTCGGCGCGTTGTGTTCCACGCGCGCCTCAAGGAGTGTCAGCAAACTGACGGGGCCTGTAGAGGGCCAGAGCCTGCCGGGGTCGCGGGTCTTACCCATCACCGTAACCCCGGTACGTAAAGGGCTCGTGAAGGACACCGTGGATTTTAGTCAGTACAAGTCTGACAGTCCCTCCCGCCCTGCCCTGGGTGGGAGGACTCATTTGATGATTTTACCACGCAAAAAAAAAAAAAAAAAAGAGGCCCTTTTCTAATTTTCCATGCAATAAACGCCGTAAATGCTTCAAATACGCTACAAATAAAATACAGAAATCTTGTTATAAGGACTCTGCTTCCGGTTACACTGTCGACTAAAAAATAGTTAGGAGAAGTTTAGGTAGATATGTTGTTAATACGCATACTCATATCATATGTTAGCTTTAAAAACATTTATTTTAAGGATCGGACTTTTATAGACCAGTTAGTACATACAGCAGCTGAGCTCGTAACATTGTACCTAATCAAAAATTAAAGAGGATTTTCTCTCAAAACCGTACATAACAAGCTCGCAGCTAAACTAACACAAGCTAAGCCAAACAGCACACATCAGTGAACAGGCTACAACATGAGGTCCAGTGTTTACACTCTCGCCCGGACCTGTGTTGCCAGCGACTAAATATAAACCTGTCAAACAAAAACATTGACGTCACGACCAAACTTGTGTAACTTGTTAAAGTACAGTACTTTACAAGTATGAATATTTTAGCCGTTAAGTAGAGTATATAAAACTGGCATTTATTTGAGTTTCTTCAACATAATGTGGGTGTTTGATATAAAAATACGCCTTTGTCTATCCCTTCAGGGAACACGGGAGATTTTATATAAATAAATCCTTTTTTAATGTCATTACTACCTACAACAAAAGGTCCAAGTTATCCTCTCTTCAGTCTCCAATGAGGGTCTGTGTTTGTGTGTCTATCCTCGCCCGGGGCATGGTATTGCCAGCTCCTAAATATAGACGGTCACATAAAAACACACGTCACTGTCAATCCTTGAAAAAGGCTTTATTAAGCCTAAAAAGGTATTACGCATATATACAGTTATTTTTGTAGTTTCTTCGTGGGATTTATTTAATAATAAGAAATTACTATTTGTAGATAACAGATCTACAAATAGTAACTTTAAAAAAGCTTGCATACCCACTTTCCATGACAATGTTAAGGTTGTTAAAAGATAATTCCTTTTACATCGCTACATAGGTTAACAAAATTTGCCTGGACAACAACATCAAAAGAGTAACGTTGTTATATTGTCAATTACTCCGCTGGTCAGTTGAAAAAGCTTGGGCTACAAAGAAAACAAATGGTAGAATTGAAAACCTTTCAAAAACTGAAAGCGTTCCAATCAACAAGAGGTCCCGGCGGTCAGTCCAGTACGGAGATCAAACGAACGCTCTCCAGCCATTGAGTGGCTCGCAACTTCAAAAGGAATCGACCGATCAATGGTTGGTCACCAAATATAAATATTAGTTTCATAGCATCCGCAATCTATGCACTTTACTCGGTATTCCATGTGAGTTAAATACCTAGAACTTTTAAATAAACTGCAGTTTCCGCTAAGTAAACGAATTAAAGAGGAAAGCCTAATGTGAAAAGAAAAATATAAACTTTAGAGAGTAAAAAGCCAGAATCTTTCACGTTGCCTACCGAAATCCCAACGCTGCTGAGCTGACGCATTTGTCCCAGACCCCAATTTGACCGCAAATAAAAAAAAAGCAACTAGCGGAAACATTGACATATCTCCATTAGGCAACAATCTTGCGGTAGACTGCCGATGGCCTGTCCTTGGCATCTGACCTCGGAAATGCCAGCAACATTTCGACAAAGAAGGCTACATATTCTCGGTGCCAATTAAAACATCTCGGCGCCAAAAAAGAAAGTGCAGATAATTTAGCACACGCAAAACTTAGACCTCCTTTAGATCTTAGTAACTGGCTGTTTTCCAAGATTTCTTCTGTCAAAATATTATAGGGCACCATTTTCTTTAATAAGGAGTTGTATCTTTCCTGGAGTTAGAAATGATGACGTGAATGCATTCAACATTTTATATGTGTTCTACTTACAATTATAACTTTTCGCCAAAATAATCATTGCAATCATAATACACTGTCACTAAAAGTAAGGTATTCAGAAAACAAAGTTCATTAACTCCTTGAAAAATTCCACTGATAAAATGCTCGACGCGACGATAAAAATCTTACGAAAAGCTTTTATGAAAATTAAGATGTTCCCACGGTACAGCAAGTTATTCAACGGTGGGTGGATCAAATATAACCTAAGTGTTTTTCACTTTCATCTCTTGGAACTATGTTAAGAGTTTTCTGCTTTCGAAGAATAGCTGGTATCTATATATATAAAAGGAGAACTGACTGACTGACATATCAACGTACAGCCGAAACTACTGGGGCTAGGAATGTGAAATTTTGCACACGGCTTCCTATTATAATGTAGGGGAGCACTAAGAAGGGGTTTTTGGAAATTTGACCTTTAAGGGGGTGAAAAGGGGGAATTAGGAAAGTACGTAACCCACGCGGACGAAGTCGCGGGAAAAGTGCTAGTTTAATCATAAAACGTTAGATGCAATTTCAGGCCAAGAAACTATTTTTTTCCATGAATAAAATTCCAATGATAACTTACACTAGTTTCTATTTTGACTTAAGACGGGACTGATAGTGAAGAATGATTTTTAAGTGTCTATTAAATATCTATTATGCGACGACTAGTTTTGTTCAATGAGTAAAATTCGTCTGACTCGATGGACTACTAAACATAATTGGTAAGGGAAAACGTTGATACCTATACGAACATTAAGTGCCATAAATATCGAAACGGTCGCTAATATGCATATCGATTGCCTTCGGACCATTACAGTAGGCCATTCCATTTAGATGTGCTGCTTCGCGCCTAGATGAAACTCATCTAGGCGCGAAGCACGCTTGGTATTCTGCTAGGAATTCAATTATATAACCTCCTACAATTGAAAGGAGTTTATGTGACGATTCTCCAAAATAATTCAGTCAATAGTTTAGTTAGTAGCTCAACACAACTATAGTCTGCGAAGCTGACAAACATTATACTTGTTTATTTCTTTTTCACGTATGTCACGGAACTCCTTAATTTTATGCTGATTTTATTGTATGAATCTTGTGCTACAATAATTAAGGCCGTGATTTGGCTGTAGAGAACACTTAATCAAATGACAATGCAATCAGCAAACCAAGAAAGTATAACAAATTCATGTGTCAACAAAGTTTCGAACAACCAGGGGTCAAGCTTAATATCAAAGCGTCTCTTTAAAACAAAAACCATTTGCGGCAGCCGTTTTACGTCGAAAGTAATTAATCATAGACTTAGCACAAGAAACGAACGGTCGTCGTGTCTCAAGCATCTGTTACTCAAGACATAAAACATGAGAACTTCTAGAGCTTCTCGTTTACGACAGTAAGAACAGTTTAAAACAAGTGCGATCTTTGAAAACAGCTTGACAATATATTTTTAACCAACTTCAAGAAAAAAGAAGTTATCAATTGGAGATGTTTGAACGTTCTTTTTTAGATCTTAATCTGCCAAGCCTTTTCTCAACTATGTTGCGGTCGGTTTTAACCTGGATGCAGTTGATTTCCAGTGTTTTACATGGTCTTATATAGCCTTCTGACTTCCTCCCTCAACCGAACCACTGGCTGATTTAAATTTTTTTATCAAAATTAGTATCAAGTAGTAGTGTACCAGTACAACCAAATGGGAAATTGAAATTCCTCAACTGAATACCTAGACTTCCGAGCGAAGGGTTCGCACAGACCATTAAACAAGTCTCAGTATTTGTTCATGTTATTCTATTTGGCGTGCAGATCTGCAAATCCCTGAAGGGTAAACATACATCCGGAATGCAGAGCCGAGGGGTGACAGCTAAACAAGGTTAATGGCACGGTTTGGGAGGGGAACTTAACGACGGTACCTGCAGCCCTTTGTTCGAACTGATTGGGCGCGATTTTTAAATACTGCGTTTAGGCCGGAGGGTTTTAGGTCAAAGTGAAGCAATAGGTATACCTATATGCGGTTTAGAATAATATGTAATAGCAGTGGACAACCAGCTTTTAGCAGAAGTTGAGAGGTCCGAGTTACGCAAAGAATATTTTTACAGTCAACGCAACTCTGCAAAACTAATTCTTTGGTCGTTTAGCAATAATATTGACAAAGTAAAGAAGGTCGTTCAGTTTGGTTGTTTATTACTCCACTTGAGGAACGATGCAATTTATTCATCTCAAAACAGTCCGCTTATTGAATTGGAGATTGTCCCCCACCATTTGTACGTCTTAGGTGTGCTGGATAAGAACTGTGAGGCTTGCACCAAAACAACCAACCTGACCAATACTGGGCTGGGATAGGTTTTTTTTACGTGGTAAAATCATCACAAGAGTCCTCCCACCCAGGGCAGAGCGGGAGGGACTGTCAGACTCGTACTAACTAAAATCCACGGTGTCCTTCAATAGCCCTTTACGTAACGGGGTCACGGTAATTTGTGAGTCCCGCAACCCCGGCAGGCTTTGGCCCTCTACAGGCCCCGTCACTAATATTATTAAACCTAGTCAAAAAATTTAAAACAACTCGCAGGCACGAGATAAACTGAAGTGCCGATATAAGTTGACTGCCTACAAACAGTTTTATGGCCATGCCAGTCGAGCGGAAGTTACTAGTCAGCGCCATGTTGGAACCACACTTTATGTGCTTAAATGTCGCTTTTAAGCGCTGTTATTACAACAGAAACGTTGTGTTGGCTGATCAAATTGAGCATAGAAAATATTTGTGATTCTGACCATATTGGAGACTGAATCGGTAAACGTAGTGAACGCCCCCGGTCATTTGTTAGCCGATTCATTTATTCTCGGCATTGAATTTCATGACTGCCGGACAATTTCCATTTTTCGCCAGTTTACTGTTACTTATTTTAGTAGTTTCGCTTCTGAAAATGTATTCTTGATGGCTAAGACTTTAAATTAGGTCCTTTTTGTCACATAAGTACTTCTAATTTTTGTACGTCAAAAAGACGGCATTTCTTTCATGTTTTCGTTTGCTGCTTTTTAAGTAACTTTCACTCAATAGCAGGTACAATCCACGACATCATGGCGGCGAACTAAGAAATAGTTTAGTTGTAACAAAGGAGTTTGAACAATACCCATTGATGGTGTATGAGCTCATCAGATAGAATGGATCCCTATTGAATAGATCTCAGGACATCGATAGGGCGCAATGAGAGCGTTATACGGGCCTTAGCACTATACGGTCAACCTATAAGTGTGTATTATAGCTTAAGATGGTCTCAACCGTTGCGTGGTATCCTTATCAACTTGAGTTATTTAATGCCCAGATTTACATTGAAAGCGAAAAATGTTTAGCAATTAAAACGAAATGGGAGTCTCGGATAAAACAGAAAGTTAACTTTGACAAAGTGACGCGGTTCTGAAATAATTTATTTATACGAGCTATTTTTAAGGCCAACGAGTTACTTTTCAGTGTGGGTTGTTTCTCATTGTTCCTTCATTAACATTCAGCGTGATTTAATGGACTATTTGGAGAAAAGGTTTTTTTTTCGTCTTTACGTAATACTTCCGATTTTCAGATACGATCTTTAAAATGAACGAAAGCTCGAATATCGTCGAAAAGAGTGAAAAACTTGAGATTTAAACATTCTTAATTACTTCTTCTATTAATCTGATTTGTTAATGAATGTTAATAAACTTGTTTCTTTTCATTTGCCATATTTCCTACCACTTTCTTTTCGATTCTCTTTCTTTTCCATTTTAGAGACTAAGTTTATGTGGGTAGGTAATTCAATTTCTCGATAATAATTTAATGAAACTAAGCTACCATACACGGACGATTGAGATTTCGACGCTTTTACGAGGCTGAAACACGCTATGTTAACCTTTACACTATTTAAGCTACTTGTGTATCCACATTAATAATTTACATTGTGTTTTGTGTTACAATGTACCTTAACTGAAATATTCTGAATATTACAATAAATATAAAATAATAGCTAATACTTATTCTTCAGAGCACTTTATGAATAAAGAATTTAAAAAGAGAAAATCTACAAGACAAAATAAAACATAAATAATAGTGTCTGAAATAAATAAGAGAGGTACATTAAGATTCCAACCAAACGCCGGCCGGTAATTTCAGAACACTTATAGCATAACCTTAAAAAAATAACTAGTTAACGGATCAATACTTATTACATCTATACTACACCTCTTCAAAAGTTATATAATAAACAACTTTTTCAACTGAAAAGTTACAAAGCCTTTACAGCTGCAATACGGGCGCGGAAGCAGCGCCATCTATCGACCGCCAAACATACCGCCACGATCATGCCGCAAACCTTATTTTGTCAAAAACTCACCGATAATGTGTGAACCGAAGAACTTAGACAGCAGCTTTAGTTAGACAAATGTTTTATCACTCACTGTAATACGTCAGATTATTCACAATTATTCATAATTCACAAGATAGTTCACTGTTTGTGCACGCGAGTGTACTTGTGAGTACTATTTGGTGTTCTTACAGTGAGTGTCGGAGGGGTGGTACAGTCGTGCGGAGCGGGCCGGTGACGCGAGCGGACTGCCGCGGCGCGCCCCGCGCTGCGCCCCCGGCATGCGCGCCATAACCTAACCCCGTTCCGAGTTTTCCGAGGCAAAGAGTATGCGAATGTCAAGATGTGCCACTGCTTTCAACTAGTAAACAGTGGTTTAATCGGTCATTACATTGGATCTTCGCGAGACGATCAAATAGTTGAACATTCACGTTTTAAAGTGTAACTTTTCAAGTCGTCGTTTCTATAAATTAGAGTTTAGCGTAAATCCAGTGATAGTCACCATTGTCGACTTATCTTAGTGCTCATAAAAGCCTGAAATGTAAGATTAAATAATACTGAATACAGACTAAGACCTAAACAAAGCGGTCTCCTATTCTTGAACATAACCGCACCGCACGGAAAACATTATGATAGCCTAGATAATATATTCCTCGGATGGCTTACGGAAGCCCTCATTGACCTAGAATGCCTAACTACACTTACGATATAGGCCAGGGTAGGTCCTAATGGATTTAGTTATCGAGGGAACTGCGAGACAAAGTCAGGCTATCGAGTTTAGAACAGGCTATATGACCGTTAAATTATGGCAGCCATTTTGATTTTGATGACGCTTGTTTTGAGTTTAGAAGAGGGTAGAACGGTAGGGATTAGTATGAAATTTCGAAAGAGAACAATAGGTTTTGTGTTGTTAACGACTTGTTCATAATAATAATTTTGTATCTTAATCTGAGATCCGCATTAGAAGTACTGGAACACTGAATAAATTGTTAGTTTCTTTGAAATACTAAGCTAGCTCTGAGAAAATTCTAAAAACAGATTTATTTATTTTTAGAATTTATCCTAGGAAGACTTACAAAAACAGATTAAGTACGTATCTTAATAATCTATAGATTTAAAACGAGAGTCGCTGTAAGCGATATCTTCAAGTCAATACAATAAGAGAAACCCGTCAAGTGATTCTATTAATGTCCCAGTCAGTACATAAACAACGTTAACACGTACCTCATAATGTTGTTTATATAAACAAGAAGCGATCCATTTTAATAGATTCCAATATAAATACTTGTTTACGTCCAAATAGAAAGAATATTGAAAAGCTTTTGATAGCCCCTAAAGTCGTATGCTTTTATTTTCGTTATCATTACTATTGCTAAGACGTTTTAGAACGTTAATTTGACATCATGATTGGCGCAGTGGCTCAGCCATTGACTTCTGCGCAGCATGTGGCGGGTTCTATACCGGTACGGAACAAATATTTATATGACTTATAAGTAATAGTTCCGGGTCTGGGTATTTGTGTATATGTGTTTCTATGTTTGTAAATGCGCTCACGACACGGGAGCAACTCCTAGAGTGGGATAATTTTTATTAAAAACAAAAAAAAACATGATATGCAAGCATGTATTGAAGTTATCCCAGTGGCATGTTCAGTTCTTCTGGTCTTGTCAACAATGGGAGCGTTTAATATGAATGCAACGGTTGCATGTTGCTGTCAGACACAATGTTCATGAGAACAATATTCTAATATTATTCACTGTCTCTGCAGAGCAACAGTGCTTGGAATTTATGAGAGCTAACATTTTGTAATACGTGGTAAACTTGGAAGTTGAACTGGTTATTTTCGAAGTCACTCGTCTGCTGTAAGTCAAAGTTCTACAACAATAGTTAATCTGATGGGTCCTTGGGCTTTAGCAAAGATTTTTTGAAATTTATTTACAGCGTACTTGATCTATTTACGGCGTTTTTTGTATGAAAAATGAATTAGCGCCTCTAGTGAACTTAAGAGGAACTATTTTTTTCCCATTAAATTAACACCAACGTACCCACCTTGCGTTACAAAAACCTGAAGTCATGCTAGGGCCAAGTCGGTTTAGATAAAATTAAGTTATGCCATAAGAAATCATACATTTTGAATTTTCGTTTAAGCGGACCTTTATTTTCCTTTGAAAATTGAAAAAGAATAAGAATAAAAATGGCCGCTCCAGTCTTCAAGATAAAATATCTGTCCAGCCACAGTCGTCAGGTAAGCCTAACGGAAAATATCCCAATACGTCTTTACAAAACGAACGCCTTACAAATGGCGGCCGGTCCCCAAGTCTACGCGTTATTTATGGTCCATTGGACAGTTATCCCTTCCTGAGCGAGGTTATCAGAAGACATTATCCCTCCAATGTACTGATACGTATAACTTGGTGATATATCTTGAATTTTCTACAAGATTTATGCTTTGAAAAAATGCTGTTTGTATTTTCATAGCGCTGTCTTGGATACTGCAACCGATATAATACGAGTATGTTAGTTGTATTATAATATTGAGCAGACGATCCGCGTTCACGACTTCAGAAAACGCGACTTACGACACACTCGTGTATCACTTGTAACAATTCGGGTTGCGGTAAAATGTATTACTTATGCAGTTTATAGCTTTCGTTT
This sequence comes from Agrotis puta, assembly GCA_943136025.2. NCBI lineage: Eukaryota > Metazoa > Arthropoda > Insecta > Lepidoptera > Noctuidae > Agrotis > Agrotis puta. The sequence continues at coordinate 16,152,425 of OW964184.2, read as the reverse complement.
TTCAACAATATTTGTCATAAACGCGTATCCCGTGAGCTCATTGCTCAGCGGTAATATTAAAATCTTCTTTTATACTTATTATTAGCACAGAAGAGGCTCCAGAACGGACAGACAATGCTAAAAAAAGAACTCCATAAGCATAATGTCCCTACACCGTATACCGCGACATCGTAATGGATAAATTAAATTAGCATACTAATATTCCCAGAAATTAAAGAAAAACAGACTGTATGAGCTCTTTGCATTCTCGTTAATTTTAAGACGAGGAAAATTAGGTCGCTTTAGTCTTGTGGAATTAGCAATTCCCTGAAATTAAGAGCCAAAGTTTAAGTATTTGCATATTTATAATGTTAGGAATAACATCTTTTCTTCATAGGTATTTTAGAGAGACTCTTATATGTATGTATAACATTTTTATAACATTTTTGTAACTACAAATTGTTACTTTGCTGTCTCTTTTATAGCAAATGTTGCGTATACCTGTCATAGGCTCACATACTAGCACACATGTTTTATATTTTTGTTTTCAATTACTGTTATTGTATGTTTTGCTGTTGGTGTACATTAAATAAATAAATAAATATGTCCTTTTATCTTATTTACAACGTTTTCACTTTCACGTGTTTAACAGAGTATTTACGAAAAGTTAAGAACATTCAATACTTAAAACTTATTCTTGCCTCGTGCTGAAACGGTTAACTTAATTATTAATTTTAACCCTGGCTTCAACACACATTACATTGTTCAGTATCTATCTTTCTACTTCTAACTACAAAGAAAACGATGCTTCAAGAACACAATTTTTAATTAAAACGATCTTCTGTAAATAAAGTTTTCAGGGGGCCCAGGTATTGTATTGAATCTGCAAAGAGAAGATACTAAAGTTACTCCAAAAAATTATAACGTAAGCAATGCTCAAAATTCGACACTCGCTTTGTATTTAATTATTTCGGTAAACAAATATTGATCCATCTCAGATTTTATACCCTCCATAATATGAAGCTGTGAATTGGGTATTTGAAAGTATTGACCAATAATGAGCAGTGATGGTCTAGTGGCATCGGACCCGACACACGGTTTGTAGGTCGTGGTTTTGAACCCAGCCTGGCGCATTACTTTGTATAATTTATTTCATCATCATTGCTCTCAAAACGGTGAAGGAAAACATCGTGAGGACACCGGCACGTCCAAGAACCAAAAAATCGAAGACATCTGACATCTACCAACCACTGGGCCGGCTTGGCGGATTATGGCCACATTCGAAAACGCGATTAAGTTAAAAAAAAAACTGTTAGATTTTCGTAGCTCTGCAGTAATTAAATAGTAAGCTTAGATTAATAATTTAGTTTCCTTTGCAATTCAAAATCTATGACAGAAGCGGAATCTATCCGAAATAACCGGTTTTCGGAACAACCCATGTCCCTCAATTAGTTCGGATATTCGATGCTCCACTGTATTTCAATTGATTGATAGTTCAAATACCCTATTTTCATACCAATTTGTTCTTAGAAGTCCTAAGTAACCGCCCAATATTGATAAGTAACGAATTTCATTTTTCTAATACTCAAGAGAAATGTGGGGGAATATTCGAGCTATAAAAAGAAATCAATGTTATCAAGAAAAGGACTATTGTCGTAAAACTGAACGAAAAATATTGATGACCGACATATTAGGTCCTCCAACGTCATCGCTTTGATGCTGGCTACTTCGTGAATAGGCCCCGGGAGAAATTGGATTTTCAGCATCTTCCTACGATAAAACATCGCATCCCTCTCGCTGGGGCGGAGAAAGCGCGAAAAAACCGCTAGACTTATTTTATTATTCTTTCCCTCTGTTAGGGACATTCAAATAGGGACGCACGTTCGGTTGACTCAGTAGAACACTGAGATTTCGCAAACTTATAAATAGCTACACTTAGGATGGGACACACGTAGGTACCACCTGCTTTTGACAATTTTCTTACGTTACAATCTAATATTATAAATGTTTTTAGACACAACTTTTTGACGACAGTTTATAGATTAAAGAAATGACCTCAAGGACTACTCATAACTTCAAGGGGGTATTTAGAGCCTCAAACCTAAAAAGAATGCTTTCAAAGTTAGAGTAGATAGATATTGGGAGTCCCTAAACTATTTACCGCTACAGAGTCGAGCCTAGTTGAGCAAAAGTTTTAGGGCATTACCCAGAATTGCCTATCTAATACCGAATTGCCGGCCAAGCCTTTATCAACGATCTACGAATGTATACTGAACCGATTATCCTAATTGGCTGACTCATCAAAGCTCACGTCAAACTTGGGAAGTGAAACACGAAATTTCGGGAAAGATATTATTGTAACGGACGAAGTAAGCCGTAGGGAAATCGGAAACTATTCTCTCGAATTCGACCAAACAGTCTGCTTTCAATATTCAAATAGGTTGCATTTACCCCAGTTGCATCTCCTTTGTAGTCGAAGTACGTTCTGTTGCGATATTTCGTAGCCAACGGGTCCAAAACGTCAAGATTGTTACTTGTTACTGTTCAAACTGGTCTTAAAGTTTTCATAAGCAAAGTTATCCGGTGATAAATGATGGCTTGGAAGCGATGTGACTGTGAGTGAGACGGCAGAAACATTGCAGTTGCATCGGGCCGTATGCAAGATTGATGATATTCACGTCAGTGCGACGGAGACTGAGCGTGGTGTCGAACTGACCCGTCACTTTGTTGGATGGGTCTTCCGCTTGGATTTTGACGTCGTTAGAGATTTTTATTTGCCAACCATAAAGTGAAAAAATTGACACAAATTAATTGTTCTACGCTTATCGGATTATCAAAACAGATTTAGTAAAACTTGGTACACATCTATCCCTAGAGTAAGTCGCTCTACTCTTAAATGTTTATGTCCTTCATTAATTACGTCAGGCTTTCTCTCTCAGGTCCACCGAGCCAGAAAGTTTACCGCATCAATCAATAAACTCCACAGTAAGTTCGCGACCCTACCACCCATTCATACAATACCTAAATATGTAATGTAAAAAACACACCAAACTCTCCCGACACGCATTTACAACCAGCCTCCAAACAAGATGATCATCTGTGCCATAAAATCCGCAATACGGAGGACGAAAGGGATTATACTCTTCACGTTATGTTTCAATTTTGCAAGCGTCGTAAATAAAGTTAGAGCAACAATGTTTTAGGCAGATGCAGCCTTTAACCTTTCGATATTTGCTCTCGACGACGGAAATCCAATAAAATACTAAGGTAACAGCGGCCATTAGCGTTTTTGTTGAAAGCCCCACCTGTCTCCGAATGCCCATGCTTTTATTTCAATAAATAAATCTGCTCGTTTTAGATGTTCGCAGTCTTTTATAGATTGTGATCCGGGATTTGTTTCAGATAAGGTAAAAATAAAATAGTAAGGAAATTAAATTATATTATACGTGTCTAAAATTGCACAGAAGTTTAAGTTGTTAGAGACACTGATAATGGCTAAGCTTTTTGTAATGTAGAAAACTAATATTAAGTTGACTCGTTCATAAAAATTATCGCGATGAAAAACAAACGTTTTCGACGTGAAGCAGCCGTAGATTAGGAAGAAAATAAAGAGGCATAAAGCAGATTTGAGCCCCTCGTTGACACAGAGATTCTGTGAAAGAGAAAGACAGATAAACATTACGGTAATCTCAATAAAGAGTCGACAAAGCGTTATAAATTCACTCATTGTTCCATTGGACAGCTCGTAACTTCATTTATTTAGACAATTTTATTGAACAAGTGTTTTGGTTGTATTATTTTTATGACAACGCAACGTCCTGTGTGCCCCTTTTAATATTAAGACGACTTACTGTTGATATACCAGTAAATATATGCTTATTTTATCTGATAAAAAAGACGATGACAAACCTCCAAAAAAATTCATTTAAGCGAAGTGAAGAGGTACCTACACGGAATTTCAATTTAATCTCGCGTAAAAGTAGCTTACGTAAAAGTAAAGCAATCTTCCGGCAACTTAAAAATGGTTCAATTTTCAACTGTCGCACCGACTTCAAAGCCCTGAAGTTTAACGGTTTTACGGCCGGACGGACGGAGAAACTTCCAGTCCACTGCAGGAACTATCCAGCTATAACTATCCCCTTACATTCACACGAATATGGTACTTATTCAGAAGAGCATACGTTTTTTTGTGTTCTAAACTTTGAAATCTGTAAAGTTCTCCTGCATTATAAGGGTTCAAGGAGCCGGACTGACTCTTAAGTATTTTATTTTTATATAAGTAGTCGACTTGAAATTTCCGCTCAGTCTAATTGAATCTCCCTTGGAGCAACTAGCAGTCAATCTTTTTACTTGCAGCAAGAAGGTTGAAATGAAAAGGGAATACCAAATAAGAAACCTTTTACTGGTAGACGAAAGCCGAACGGATTTAGCGTGAAGGATTTGTTTATTAATTTGAAGATTTCGACAAGATAGACACTTGAAGAGTTCAGAAAGACCTTAATAATTATAATCTCCGTTGTAACAGCCTGTTGATTTTCTAAATGGAATCTCCTTTCAAACAACAATCTTTAATTATCGCGCCTCTTTAATTGAAATTATTTAGTTGAGAATATTGGAAGCTGTATTATATTTGGCGAATAGTGAAAGTATTTTGTGGTTGAACAGATCATATTCAAGTCAAGGTAAATCAAAACTAAAATGACACATACAAAACGTGAAATATTCCGTTTATTCTTTTTCCTATCACAAATGTTATGCGTCACATTATAAAACAAAACAAATAAATGCTTCTTCTACCTTACGATTCCAAACACGATAAACTCAAACATAAGATGGCGGCCGCAGTTAATTCAATTAGGAACTAGTCTCAAAGATCTCAAAAACTGTGATGATCCAAAAACTTTGGACCCACTAGTATTTTCCCCACAGATAGTTGAAGTTCCTCCGAATACTCTCTACGTAGTTGCTAATGAAGTAACTTTGACAGTTACTATAGTGACATAATGTCGGTATAATACTACAACTACCCTCATATCTAATCATTTGTTACAGAGCTTAGCCCAGTTGATTATATTACAGGATTATGTTAGTGGGATAGGCAGCTACGTCCAGCTGTGTTCTAATAACAACATCCAGCGATCAATATGACTGTCACCGACATAAAAGCTGCGGTGCTCGAGGCCATAAACAGACTCTTTGAGCTGGTCAAGGAAGCGGAGCATGACAGTGCCCCTGGCGCGCCCATGGCGGCACCGGAGCCGGTATCCACCGCGCCCACTGCTGTCCATGTTCCCCCACCCGTCTCCAGCGAGATTCTTGCTGGCCAGGCTGAGCTCCTAAACACCCTCAAGGAGCACATCTCGGAGTTGAAAGACCACTCCGAGAAGATGGATAAACTCCGGGACAGTCTGGCCAGCGTGGAAAGTGTGGAGGGGACAACCTACGCGAGTGTTGCGTCAATGACTAATCGCCATACCGGGACTCAGGCCCTGGAGCGAAAGACGCTGCACTCCGTGGTTGTTTCCTCCACACGGGAGATCGATACAGGGGACGAGATCCTGGAAAGGGTCAGGAGGGCGGTGGATGCGAAGGATGGCTGGGTTCGCGTAGAAAAAGTAAGGAAAGCAAAGGACCGCAAAATCATCATGGGATGCGCGACGGAGGAGGAGAGGAAGAAAATCAGGGACCGACTGCGGACGGCCGGAGAGAACCTCGTCGTCGAGAACGTGAAAAATCGGGACCCGCTTCTGATTCTGAGGGATGTCCTTTCAGTTCATAGTGACGAGGAAGTACTAGCAGCCCTCAAGAATCAGAACCGGGAGATCTTCCACGGACTCGACGGCGCGGAGCTGAGAATTTCTGTAAAGTATAGAAAGAAAGCACGCAACCCGCACGTTAATGGCATTGTGATAAGTGTATCCCCCACGATATGGAGGAGGGCACTCGAAGGAGGTAAACTCCGAATTGACCTCCAGAGAGTGCGCGTCGAAGACCAGACGCCTCTGGTGCAATGCACCCGCTGCTTGGCATTCGGCCATGGTAAGCGCTTCTGCACAGAGCCGGCCGACCTCTGCAGCCACTGCGGTGGTCCACACCTTAGGTTGGACTGCCCAGTCAAGCAGAGCGGCGAAGCAGCGGTCTGCGTGAATTGCACCAGAGCCAAGTTGGGGGAGCACCGGCACGATGCCTTTAGCAGCGAGTGCCCAATCCGCGGGAAGTGGGATGCGTTCGCTAGGGAAGCAATTGCTTATTGCTAACGTTGCGGGCGCACTCACTTTCCGCGTCATAGCGAAACCGGGAACGACACAACGAGAGAGCAAACGCATTGAGCGAACCACAGAGGTTGGTTCAATGAGAGGTAGTAACTGGAGTCACTCTCTTAAGAAAGTGACTGGAGTTGTGCTGGACCATGAGTCAACTTCTGTGGAATCGCCAAATTGTGTCGAGCCCGGAACAAAATACCGTAGAGCCTGTTTAGGCGATATTTAGCCGTATAATTAGTATACAGTTCATATATCGCACAAGCGGCAAACAGCCAATACTGTAGTGTTTTGTCTGCGATTATACTAGGGCTAAAACTGTTAAGCGTGCGGGCCAAAATAAAGGCAATAGTAGAAAAGTAACATAGAAACAATTAATAGTAATAAAGTTGATAATAAATAAATAGTAATAAAGTTAATTAATAAATAAATAGTAATAAAACTCATACAAAAATATATTCGGAAAAATATTTAGCAGTAAATAGTAGAAAGCGTCATGCTAGTTGAGAAGCCATCAACAAGCGGCAGAAATTCAAAGTGGCCTCGACGGCCGCCTGCAGCCGTAATAATAAAAACCAGAAAGTAAGGTCTCTGACTTCGTTAGAGGTACACTGGCAGGGCAGGAGTGGGTTTTAGCGGGTTCAAGTCCCGCACTACCTCGACTGTCTCACAATTTCCGTGAGATAGTCGAGGTGTCCGAAGGGATTTCCCACTCCTGCCTACTAAAAAAAAAAAAAAAAAAAATATGACTGTCAGGTGCAGTGATTATAGCAATATCCTAGGAGAAACGTTTTGTAGCTCGTAGTGGGCTATGCGAGAATATTCGTGGCTTTTTTTATTCATAAACTTTGAAATATAAATGCCCTGTTTTAAAGTTTCTCCAGGGACTAAAAAGGTTAAATAAATACATGTTAAACTTACATTATATTCGAAAAACACTAAAGCATTTTATTTTTCGTCTCTTCGAAACTATTCCGAGCCCGTCGCGAATCGTAACCCGATCCTACAAAACCATTTATAAAATCCAATAACCCGTAAAATATATGTGAACTGCGGATATTTCAAATTCATTATCGAGTACAACGGATGCGAATAAGAGATATGACTCTTACACAATCGAATGGAAATGTCTTGGAAGTCTAGAAAATTCTAATATTCGACGAGTAAATAGGTCCCGTGAAATTGCCTCTCGAATGAATGATTACGGACCCTGATCGCAGACAATTTCGGAACAGATTCTGAGAATTTGATACCATATATAACTAAAAATAGTAATAGCTAGTAGATTTTAGTAGGGAATTTAACCTCGAGGGTATTAAGCACGCTTTGTGTTTAACTTTATTTATTTCTGATTCGGCTATTTATACAATCCAGCTCTTGATTTAAAGAGGATCATATATGATATTTAAATTACACAAGCGGTAAATTAACACGAAGCCTATTTATCTTAATTTGAGCGAACTTTTCTAATTTACAATTTCTATTTGATGATGACACACTTTAAATTGAGTTAGGTAGGACGACACGCTCAGGTCCGTCAAGACTACTATCAAATTATTGTTACTTCGTAATATTTTATTTAAAAAATCTTAAATTTAATTAACGGCCCGCATAGTCTAAATCAGGAGTACCAAAAGCCTGAATTTTTCAAAAAAACTCTTTTATAACGAAAGTAATCACTTAGGAAGAATTTTAGAAAATTCCGTTTACTGTTTCAACAGGTAACAAAAGATTGGTAGAATTTTCGTCATTTATGCCGATGGAAATCAGGCACACAGCTTGTAATTATTTCTCCATTGTTTTAAATATTTATAATTGCGGTTCAGTCATCTTTAAGCATTCGTAACTGCCCTACATTTACCACATAGTAACCTATTTCTACCAACAAACGTTACTAAGTGGTACATAGCACCACATAACTTATACGTCAGAGCTGCCGATTGAAATGGCATTCTTGCATACGAAGAGCGAAATGACACGCCACATACGTACACGCTAGTATGGGTATCGACCCTTAGGCTGCTTTACCACCAGAGATGTTCTACACTACGTTGTTGCGGATGCGTTTGATATCCACCAATCATATTTATTGGATTACATAGCACAGCACTGGTGGAAACGAATTCAACTAAGATGTGTTTTTTATAAGAAAGGATGCGTACTATGGCTGCGTGCTTTGGAGGCGTGCTATCCTACTATCGATACATCGCATAGCTCGAGCTGCGCATCTTCCTAGCGCAGCTACTTAGCGGCGGCGCATCTTCATAGCACATCTTACTCGCACCTTACATATCGTGGTATCAGTGGAAACGGTCACACAATTTCGTAGCTCAGATTTTAAAGAAAAGGCAAAAGTTGTTTAGTTTTTTTTTTTGATAATAGCTCGAACACACATCATCGTCTCTTGACGTTTTGGAATTGTCGCATCACGTTTTCTTCTTCCATTCTCCTCTATTAGTCTTCACGTCTCTATTTACTCACGTTTTCTTTTCCTACTTATATTAAAACGTGGAATTTTGTGAGGATTTATGGATGTTTGTCACTCTTTCACGAAAAACTACTTGGATCTTGGATAAATTTTGGTACACAGATAGTTAACCTGGATTAACACATTACATAGTTTTTATCTCAATTTTGTTCCCGTGAGATAATTTCAGATTAGCTAGAGTATATATTTGTCACACATACTGCTGGATAATCAGATTTGAAAGACGAATACGAAGGTCGCAAAAAAAAAATTGTGTGCTATGAATACGCCTCAAAATTAGTTTTCAAGACCACAACTTTATTACAAAAAATTTGATAAGCAAGTAATATAGCTATGCATAAATCAAACGCATACCAAGATATTAAAGGTGCATTCACACACATCAGCCACGTCAGACGTCACGATTCCGGGTGTGTGAGGATAAAAGTATGAAACTTGTATGGAAATATTATTTGACGTGTCTGACCGGTGACGTCACTGATAGATCACGTGCCGGTGACTGACGTATGGGAACAAAGTCATACTAGGAGTATAGAAACATTTTTAAGCAATTGCATAGTTTTATCGCGGGCTTTGAGCGAAGCGACTGAATCAAGAAATTCCGTAACGATAATAAATCTAACACTGTCACTGTCACATGACAGATGTGAACGTGGTGAATAAAATTTGAATGAATGTTATTCTTGACGTTTCACTTGACTGACGTGGCTGACCATAGCCTAAATAGTGGTGCAAGTTCCTATAGAGCAACGATGGGATGATATTCTCGTTAAATATTCGCGATAGGCGATATTTTTTTCCATAAATAAAATAAATAAATAATTATAATTGCATAAGTTGATAAGAAATGCTATGCAATAGCTTACCGCGGCAGTCCCCGAGTGCCACACGTATTTTTTTTAAACCGCGCCGGTGACGTGGCGGTGACTGATGTGTGTGAATGCACCTTAAATCTGCCGATATAATAGTTTGTCATCTGTTTAATCATCGCTGTCGACGTGTTGATTGATCGCTGTATCCTGCGGCTGTACCTGCGGCCATAACATATGTTGACAGTTTAATCGGCTCCAGTTTAAACTAATAACGTTCAATTACTGTGACATTACAGAGGGAGTACATCAGATAAGTGATATTCAAAAATTTATTTAATTTTTCCTGAGATTGCAATATCGTGGGTGCATGTACAAACATTTACGTTTGTCTAATTAGAGATTTCAATATCGTGGGTGCATGTACAAACATTTATGTTTGTCTAATTAGAGATTTCAATATCGTGGGTGCATGTACAAACATAAAGACTCCACAAAGACCAACAGTCTGGTTAAGATTCACGCAGTTCAAAGAAACATGGCATACCGCCTCAGTAGGAAAGGTATTTATTTATTCTTGGTATGGCAAAATCATTAAATAAGTTCTTCCACTCTGAAGTGACAAAGTGGATTTTTCAGTCAGTAAGAGACAGTTCAACAGTTCCGCTAGAGCGAAAGGACCTATTTGAAGATTTTACCAGCAAAAAAAGGGCCACTGTGCCTTTCATACGCTGTCACTTGAATTAGGGAGGGCGGGGAGGGCCTATACCTACATTTTTGATATAATTAAATTGCGAGAGGCAGGGATGTAGTAAGGGATTGTTAAATGAACACAGGTTAGCAAAAATCAATTAAATAGAGTATCGAGAAACGATCAACCCGCTTATTAAGCTGACTAATAGATTATTAATCGCCTTGACTTAATAGAGGGAAACTATTCTATACGCGTGTTCATATTGGGCGGTGGTTGGTAATCCAGTTCCATGATGTACTACCAATCAAAATGAAACCTATTATTAGGTGAGATTGACTCCCAACATGTGCTTAAAGGTCAGCTGTACCTTTTCAAGTTAAAAAGTTACCAATATGCTTTGAACATGTTCACACATTGTCGAAACTCTGGTTGATATATTTCTTCATATGAAAATGAATAGCAAAACCCTTTTCTATGACATTTGTTCTGTAAAAGATTTCGTGAAAAGCGCTTATGTAAAAAAGCACAGATTTTTTTTAAAGTATTACTCAATGCAAAATGCATAAACAAATTACATAAAAGCCAAGCTTCTTTAGCTATAAAACCCGTTACAGTTTGTTAATGTGGATATTCTCCAAGAAAACCCCACCGATTTTTCCATTAAAACGAAATGTTTATTCGAGGTACCCTTTAGAAAAGTACTATGAATAATTTTACACGACAAAAAGGATTTGATAAACATTTCATTTCTTCAGATTTGGCAATAAAATAAATTAATGTCCTACTTACGCACTCTACTTTCGAAATCCAATTCTTTACTGCTTTGTCACCAAAGAGGATTAGAATATAGCTTAAAAAAACCTATTTATCAAAACAACGCGTAACCTAGGCAAAACTAATACGTTAGAAGATTTTCTCAACCCCTTTTTATCTAATCCTTATTCAATTTATCTTAGCAAGCTTTTTTGGGAGGTTCATCGAACTTGTAAGATGATGACACCAACCTTCGGTCGCCAAGAAAGGCAAATGAGTAACGAGGGTGATCTTTATTTACGATCAACTTCATATTACTACGCTAATTAATTTTGGGGTCGCCCTACGGTATGACATAAAAGTTGATACGGGGGATATTGTTAACAAATCATTGTAATAAGTAAAGTACGATAATGTCTTGAAATAAGTCGTGCCAATATATTTGATAAAAGCATCTAGTTTCGCCAGCCGATCTCCGGCCACCGTAGGCGCGGGCATGCGGGCAGCGAGTAATGGGCGACTCGCTGTCCGCCATGGACCATGCCCGGGTCGACGGCGCGTTGTGTTCCACGCGCGCCTCAAAGAGTGTCAGCATAGTGACGGGGCCTGTAGAGGGCCAAAGCCTGCCGGGGTCGCGGGACTAACGAATTACCGTGACCCCGGTACGTAAAGGGCTAGTGAAGGTCACCGTGGATTTTAGTCAGTAGGAGTCTGATAGTCCCTCCCGCCCTGCCGTGGGTGGGATGACTCATTTGATGATTTTACCACGATAAAAAAAAGCATCTAGTTTAATTGGATTACTTATTAAGAGAGGACCAATGATCTGTGTAAAAGGTAAACCTCTCTCAACTGTTTTACCGATTGTTTTCCTTCCCATTAGATACTGTTCAAATAGGACCATTTCACTAAGCATCGTAGTATTTAGTAAAGCCTAAAGACTGATACCTTAAATAAACCCCAAAGGCAATGACTGTAAACACTTCTAAAGGATCAATAGGAATTAGGGCATTTCCAAAACGACGAACTTTCTAGAACCCCTGTAGCGTATCCGTATTAATATACAAAAGAAATAATGTCAGCACACATTGTGGCCCCATGTTATTAGAAGCAGTATGAATAGTAGATAAAGATGGCGTCGTATCTAAGTTACATGTTCAAATATGCAAGGAACAGGTAAACTTCGTGGTTATATGCCTCGCTAACTCCGCTATATTCATAGGTATGATGTTGAGTGGCTGCGAAATGTATTAGACCCTAGATCGTTAATAAAACATACTTGAGTCGATATGACGAGTATATAACTATTTATCTATCGTATCAAAATCGGCTGAACATCAATTTTCATCACAATAAATGCCGTTTCGTGGAAAAGTATCAGTGATCAAAAAGAGGAATATTTTTAAAGCAAGGAGAGATATGTACCTATCCTGTTTTTGGTCCGTAAAGCAACGACATTTTAAGAGTCGTTATAAAGCTTATGTAAAATTTTCTGTGCATATATTTTACGAAATATTAGAAAATTCGTTGCTAAGGGAACACATTTAAACAACATTAGCATTTGTCATTCTTTTCTTTTTTTGTACGTTGTTTATTCTCGAGTGCCGCATAAAATTTTAGGCGGCCAATGCTAATATCGTTTGTTACCGAAACCTCTCCAAACATTGCCAAAACATCTATCATATCTGTACGTGGGTGGAAAGCTTCATAAAATGCGTGGGCGGTACTTCAGAAGTTACTTGGCCTGTCTAATTCTGTAATACAATTTACCTACACATTTTATCCGGATTTAGACAAAAAGTAGTTTAACAAACCTGTCCCACCCCGTTTATTGATATAAGATAGCATTTGAAGACAAAGGTCAACTCCAAAGATTTTGGCTTCGACTCCAATGCCGTGGCTATGCTAATATAAAAACCAAATTAACCGGCCAACTCTCCTAAACTAAATACACTGCAATGCGAAACATGATAAAAGCTCCACGCGAAATTAGAAAATATAAAATACAATCAAAATATTTACAACATCATTATTAAACATTCTCGTAAGAGGGTTAATCCCAGTTGATAGTAACATTAAGTGCATCGGTCACCGACCCCGGGTAAATTCAAACAGGTAGCGAGTGCCGCCGGGCGTTTCATCAAATTATCTGCGTACGTGTAAAACAGTGGTGCTCAACCTTGTGAAAGCGTATTCGTGGGAGCGCAAATAATATGCGTTACATTTACACAAAAAGTAAGGCGCATGCTTTTATAAACTTAAAGAAAGGGTTAAAGAAAATAAGAGAAGACAAATAAACCGTTAATATCGGCTAAAGACTAAATAAACACAAGTAAAACTGAAATTAAATGAAATACTTATATATTAATAACACTTTATAAAGTGTAACATGTTGGGCGCTATTTTTCCATCTGGTATGGGCCCTGAAATAAATAAGTTTTATTTTTTATTTATTACAGAATTCGAAACAAAATATTCACATTTCACTACCTCATACAATACAAAGTTTTCCCAATGAGAGCACTGGCAATCGCAATACAGCGCTCAAATAAAAGATAAATCTGGTATATTTTTATTTATAAAACTGTAACATGTTGGGCGCCATTTTTAAGTTTTAACCGAAGCCGACACGATTTCCAAGTTGAATGTTGCAAGCAATCGCGGTAAAGCTCAAATTGAAATGTCAACTTAAAATCTTCAAGAAACTCATCAGTAATTACATTTTTATTTTTGATAAAGAGAATATTAGTGCTTTAATTAACAAACCAAAACGTATACTTACCATGTTAAAGAGATCTGAAAAAGAAGCGAAGTGGCTTCGTAAAACGATAAAACTTTTTGACAACCAGTATCGTAATCAGTAATCAACTTTGCCCTTTTTCCCCGGGACGATAAAGGGGAGGTAGGTTGGGGTAAATCTGACACCGGTTGGGTGAAATACTAAATCAAGCTCGTTTTTTAGCTAAACGTTTTGGACATCGAACGGGAGGCAATATTTAGGTAATTTATAAAAGCCCGTTTTTTTTGTGGACCACTCCTATGTTTTATTTAAAGCTATATTTCCTCCCCTGGTGTTGTTAAGGGTGGTTAATGATGTTTAGCCACCCCTTGTGGTTTTCAAAATTCTTGAGTGAAAGCCCCATTAAAGTTTGCTTCGTGACATACGGTTGTGGGAAGAAAAAGCTTAATTCTAAAGGTATGGTACTCGTTTTATTTCTATAGCCCCATAAAAATACTGCAAAACATCATCCAGTTTTAATAATTACCGTAACATAAAACACAAGAGATTTTTTTATATTGACTTAATTAATAGATACAGGAAGCTGAAACTACACTATATTGCTTCCAGAACCAATCAGAACAACCCATCAATCTGAAACATCAATTTCACGTTACCATGGATTTTTTCAGATATTAATATCCGGTAAAGTACGAGATTAATATAAATTTTAAGGGCTTGTTAAGGTATTTCTACACTGATAATATTCATATTTTTATGGTATGGCTTTAATAAAATTTTTGTTCATAATTATTAACATTTTACAAGCGAATTTGTCAGAAACGGTTGTCCCATTATGGAATATTCATTTATGTTAATATTCAATATTCATATTCATATCAGAGGTTTTAATAATGCTTATAACAACAAAAAGTTAATCTTACCACCACTAGTGACTCAAACATCACACACAAATACCATTGGCAAAATCTAGTTGTACATATACCTCTGATTAACCATTTAGAGATAAGACGATCAGCATCATGACTACTCTGCTTTAGAAAACATAAGAGTGCCCGCTAAAAAGAATAATAAATCATCATAAATTAAATATGGAAATATTTCCGCGGGCTTATTTAAAAATGTGGTAAAAGCGAGAACTAGTGTGGGTGCAGAGAACTTTTCAACTCAAATAGCGTCCAACTTCCGTGGAAGGCACTCGCGTTGCGGCCAGATTGGTGAGTTAATTTAAACTGGCCATGCATTTTAATGAAATAAATCCCAACTTCACGGACTTTTTTAATACTCCGTAAATATTCTGGACAAAATATTTGGTTTTATTTCTTTTTTAACTTGCATTGAAGTTAAAGAGCACTTGTGTTACCCAGTCTTCCAGAATACAAAAACTTTGTCCAAACAACTTCAAAGTTGTAGCAAAAGTGCTGAAATTCTAAATCGGAAACCCAAGAATCTAAGGTCATTTTATAAAAGAACCAAATAGTTATACCGAACAAAACAAGACAGCAAGGTCTCTAACTGTAAACGTACTTAGCAGTGACACAAAACCAACGACAATTCTATTTATACATGCCGCAACCAGGCAAGGGCAGAAAACCAAAGCCTCATTTACAACGAGCTACCCGAACGCGCCCCGGGCAAGGCGCGAACGTCGGGCCACGCGACCGCTGCAGTAGCGGCGGCGGCGGAGTGACGTCACACGCGATCAATGGAACTGACGTCGAAGCTCTCACCCCACGCCCCGCGCCCCGCCGGCCCGGGCGCACCCCTTCACTATATCGGCTGCCTGCTGCCGATGCCAGCCTGCCTCAGATGGCACGCGACAGGAATTTATTGTACTGTTAATTAAGTTTATAGGAACGAGGGTATTTCAAAACTTCACACTCGAATAGTAATTAATAAGTTTTTTCACTTTTTATTCAGTCTACTTAGTTACGTAAGGCCTCTCGTATGAGCGCAGAGGTTGTGGTTATTTTAAGCCGGCGACGAGTAAAGTTAATCTGGGTGTGACACTCGTAACTACTTAATTGGTGCGGTAGTTGTACATTACCTCAACCTTTCGTAGTCATAAACATACATACATAATTCTTGCGATTTCCTCTACCCTGGGGTTGTTTAGTTATGCCTATATTTTCCGAAGAAATCCTGCCATTCTAGACACTAATTATATTTTTTTACCCACTTAAGCTTATCACAAAGAATCATATATTATCATGGTTCTGAAACGGATTAGATCTCTCTGAAAACTCATTATAGATAGAAACGCATTAAAACTAGCTTAACAATAAGATTATAATTTACATAATATAAACAACAACCGTAACACTATACCACTGATCAGACCATTAAAAGATAATGGAGATAAATAGAATCAATAGGTAAGTAGGCTTTTAAAAACGAACATCAACTCCTACTAAGCCAAATTGACGAGGACATAACAACGATGAAACGTTATCTATTGGAAAACAATAAACGCAATAGAGACTAAAATACAATTGACATGAGCACAGAGGCTTAACTTTCAGAAACGAATGGATTGAGTTGCATTCTCACAACAATGAATTTTTTCCGTATATTTATACGAAGAAAATTCCAAAATAAAACAACAAATACCCTTTGGCAATAGGAAACCCTCAAAACATTGAGAAAACCTCTTCATTGGTCCCAAAAAAGGTTGGCTTTAGATCCTTGTCGAACAAACCCAACCTATTTGTTGTATGGTCTAAAATACTTTTGCAGGAAATGCTCCAAAATGCCAAATTATGGTGTGTCTCAGCTCGAAAACGTCTAAATTTGCAACAGTAGAAACAGGGTGTCGTTTCCGAGAATTAAAGCTTCATATAATTTGCGTTTCTGTAATGAGAGCTTCCCTCTGCAATCCCCGTTTTGTTACCCTGGGAGATTTTATGTAGCTCAGGGAAATTTTCTATTTCCCAACTTGCACGGTCTAGTTTTAATGTGAATACAAGTCTACCATTATTCGTATCCCAGATCGTATGTTCGATGTAAATTTAATTTATATGTAATATTTTATCACGCGAGGGATAAAATAAGCACTTTTGTGGCTTTGGCGTATGATTTTTGTGCACAGAATATCTGCAACATTATCCGAAACAAAAATATCGACCGAAAAACAATGTGTTAGTCCACAAGTTACATTATTTTTGGTAAGAATCAAAATATTTAATCGCAGTGCCTAAATTCCGTTAATTTGAAGTTTACTTTGAATATTTTCCCCACCCTTTATAGAAACTTACAACTTTTTATAAAAACTGAAATGCTTAACAGGGTTTCTCACGATTTTGAGACCTTATCTCGCCAACATTTTTATAATGAACAAGATTTTCTTAAAAATTACGAACAAGCGGACACATCACTTGAAATTACACGCATTAGAAGCATGAAAAGACAAACATGACAATGCACCTTATTGCACAATTACAGAGCTAAAATGGCAGGAAGTGATGCACAAGCAAATACCACACAACAGTTACTAATTAATTAAATAACAGTGACTTATTTCCTTCGTCCATACAAACTAGTAACACAACGTTAAACTCCATCAGATAAGGCTTCTGCAGTGATTCAGCGCGAAAATATGCGCTCGCCGTATCCGAACATTATCTGCGTGGAAGCTGCCAGATTATGGATGTAGGGCAAGATATTATCGTGATCATTACTAATTAATATTAAAGGGGCTAGCCGTAAGGATAACGAATGAGGTAAGTTATGCAGGGGTCGCTAGTGATTACCTGTTGGATAAATTATTTCTACATCTAGTTTTACTTTAGTACTGTTCGTCTAATTAATTATAACTTACCTTTAATACTGATGGATGTTTCCATCTACCACAATTCAACCAAACTATCTCAAGAACTTCAATAAATAATAGTTTGTATGTATATATTGGAAATTCCACTCAAATTGTAAAGGAGAATGCGCTACTACTTACAAGCTTACACGTGAAGTGCATTAGCTGATGCCTTTGTCTAGTTAGTAAACTGAATACAGAGTTCATTGCCCAACAGGCAGTCGCAAGAAGTCGCGATTTGTATAAAGAAAATCAGGAAATTATGTCATTCTGTTCACTCCATACTTTTCTTACGAACGGTCTCCGTCAAAAATCGTTCAACATAAACTTGAATCCAAATAAATCAAAACAAATCCCTCTAAACGAAAATCAATACCACCATTCTCTGAAAAGTTTTATGTTTCAAAGTAGTCTGCATTCTTCGTGTTTCGAATATATGAAAGCTATTCGTTTGGACGACACCGACAGAATCCGAGACTTGTATGCATCGTTACATCATTTGAGTTCGCACAGGTGCCTGTTCCACGTTATAACCCCCTGTATATTCTATGCGACTGCACACATAACTTTTCAATCTAAAGTGTCTCCAACAACTTCTAGCCAGAGAATAGAATGACTTTCAGACGCCGAACTTCTAAAAACTTCATTGACAAGGGTCCCCGCATTTTGCTTTTGAGTGCCATCCACAGCAACGAAACTATCCAAAAATGTTTAGAACTCAACATTTAGAAGATTGGTTTTGCTAATTCAAGCATTTTAATACTATTTAGAAAGAGCGTGGAATAAACATCCTACAGTATTTTCTTTACCAAAATACACAGGTAAACAAACATCTTTCGGTCGACCCCATTGCTATAGTATCTTCGTGGAGCATAACCTCTGATACATTTACTTAACACATAGCCATCACGTGGGGTTCAACCTCTAATTCCGCAAAATACGCCTCCATTTAGGATCCTCGCAACCTCATTTCGTGTGATTGCTCTATAAAAAGATTATCTTCCGCGGCACACCGCTCCACAACAATTACCTACGATACACCGCCGAGCCAGAGAAATCTAGTCAACTCCACAATGAATCATTCTAGATTCCGCAATCGTTTTTGCCCAAATAAACAACAAAAGAAATAAGTTTGTCCCCATGATTCATCCAACATTATATTTTTTACATAACGCCTCAAGTCACTGTTTTCGACGTGGCTCAGGAGAGATTTTTTCTACGGCTGGCCCGAGACCTTGCTCTGACTAAAATTAATATAAAAACAGCCAGTAACAAAACTTCACTTTTTGTATGGCCTGTGTTACTGTCACGACTGAGATGGAGTAGTAGAATATAAAACAAAAGATGGCTATGCTGGCAACGAATCCTCAGGGAGCCGGTCTACCGGACTCCAACTCTGAAACGAGTTTTTAATTCTATATTTCTGTACAAAGTTTAAGGTAACGTATAAATTTGTCATTTAGATGGCACAAACTCTTTACATTAAATAAATTTGTTGAAGGTCCCTACGTAGATGGACAAATTATGTAAAATGTTGTAGCTGAATGGATAATCTGTTTCCAAAGTCTGACGGACCACTAGGTGGTGTTACATAGAACGCTAGACAATGGAAATGACCACGGTAATGGCTGTTATCCTCCTTACAGTACATTACGTGAAACAATACAGCATATTGTGTCTCAAATTGCGAATATCACGAGCCAATTACTGTAGTAGCAGGGATACATTCCTACCATTTCCCATGGAGGTGTCGGGGCTGGCTTCGAAGTAAGCGAGTTCAACAAACTAATCACAGTGCTTACAAAATAATGTAAATCAATACATTTTCACGCGATTTGGACTATTCTTACAACATTTACATACCGCCGCGTAATCGTAATAGATTACGAATATCATATTTCAATCAATCGTAAACTAATGGCTAATAAATATTAATGTGAACCATTTCGTAACTAGCTATTAAGTTTATTGCCCTATAGATACAATAATGCTAACTGCTGATAACAATCGATGACTACTCAGTAACAGGTTTTTCTTAAAGCATTACGTAGTGAGTGAACCACATCATTACTCACTACATAATCAATCAATCATAAATTACTCATTGAGTGATAGTTTAAGAAAATCCTATCTACTACGAATCTCGTCCGCCTTATTTCGAAGAGAGGTCCCATTCTTGCCATACCTCCTAATTCCTACTTTCCCAGGAGAGACCTCAAGTTTCCATCGCTCGTTACTCGCTGGCTTCGAAGCCTCACCTAAATTACATAACCCTCTTGAACGAGGCGCGGGGCGAGGGACGCCCCAACAATACTGAGCAGTATCGAGCGACGGCCGACCTGCTCGCACGGGAGGCTCTCGCTCGCACTCGTGGCCCGACACACCGGACTTGACAGCTCCGATCCTTTCCTCGTACGCCATTCATCGCTGCCGCAGCACGCGTCACATAATAAACCCATGTAGGTGAACCACCGATGTATCGTGCACACTGAGCGAGTTTCATGAAAAGACATTGATTTCAGTGCCGCGTGCAACAGCTATTGTGAAGTCCAGCACAGAAAAAAATTTAATATATTGTGTGAAAAATATTGACAAAGAATATCTTATATGGTAGAAGAAACATTCCTGCTTTCAGAAATGTTCTGTTAATGAGACTGTATTTGAAAAAAGATGTATCACTATGTTATTCATTATCTTCATATTAAAGACCTTCAAGATAATATTGATCATTATACAGATTATTAAGATATTATTTCGTTTATTAACAACTTTTCATCAGCATTCAAATGTTGTGTATCAGTAAACATATGTCAATCATCAATTTTTTGAATTGGCAGCACAGCCAAATGATTTGTTATCATTGAAATGATTGACCCAATCTGATTATCACAGTTGCTAATACTGCGTAAGACTAATATATTATTCTAAAATCATTCAGATAAAAAGAGATTTCGGCATTCAATGAACGAACAAAATACAATTGAACTTGTCACTTTTATTATTAGTACATGATCTCCACAAAATTCAACTAAAAAGAAAGAATTTTAATGATTTAAATTAACATGAATAACCTCACAATGCCACCTGCAGCGCTCATCATGTTTTCTGATATATTTAAAAGACATTTGATATGACCAATTATATTAACTAAAGTAATGAATATTCAAGAAAACTATTGGCTACAAATAACATAACTAACGCCAATAAAAATTCCTACAATTTTATTGGTATTTCAAGAACATAACTAGAAAAAGTTAATTTAGTCTAATTAAAATATTGCCAATGTAGGCTGATGAAGCAATAGACTAGAATGATCAAAGATTACAAAATGACATTTGGATAAGTCTTAAGCTGTATTCGAAACAAGGTAAAGTCAGTGAAGATAAGGTGGTCTTGAAACTGCGTTTCCTAAATTCAGTGACATCACTGTGTACAAATTATATTCTAACTTGATTATTTTATTAATTGATTGTAAATGTGTTTCATTCAAAGAATGCAAGCTTAGTTTGTGCTAGTCTTTCATTATGTAAGCTAGAATACTAGAAAATGGAATAATACCATTGAAAACATTCACAAATCAAATGTTAATAAGATTTGAATTAGGAAATCTAAAGTTATTCATATTGATAGTGATATTGTTTTTTTAGCAACAAAAGCAACTCCTCATGTGTGTAATAGCCTATTTAGTCCGAAATCATTAAAGATTAGGGCAATGTGTACCTACCCAGGAATCAGCTGCAGAAAGTTAAAAGTCTGCTGCTGGTAGTAGCTAATTACTGCTAGCTACTATATGTTCGCAAAAGAAGCCGTAGAATTGCCGGCTGCAAAACAGTATCAGTTGAGTTTCGTATCACAACACCGACGTCCGTATCGCTATCAATAGATCTCAAAATACACATACATAACGCATCCAATATAAATTCCTACTACTCTTTTGACATAAAACTTACGTCGTCGACGGCTAGACGCGAATACCGCCGCCGCCGCATTCCACAACACACAACTATCGCCGACAACACAATTAGCAATAGCGACAATAATTTAATAATTCAAAATGCCATTCGATCTATTTTCGCATCCCACGTTATCTGAAAAGAAGATACAAAATTCCACTCACCGACAGCAATCGGCGTGTGACGGCCCCCCAAAAATTAATAATTTGCCACAAATTCACTGTTTTCACAATTTCAAATTTATTTTTACTAGAATTATTCAATATTTTTATGTGAATAGACGTCGACAGAGTGACGGATTTTGACATTAATATTTAAAGTTGCCTGAAATATGACCCAAAAATTGCCACACCAAAATTAACTTTCAGCTGTCAGAAATGGTTTACACCATAGACTGCGGTTGGAATGAGCAATAGTGGCTATACATTGACCCCTAGTCTCTAGAAAAAGAGAAAATAAATTTTTCACTTAATCGATTTTCTCTCCTAGATGCAACAATTTTATCTGTCAGTTGGCTAGGGAAGGCGCCGTCCATCTTTTCAAGTCTATGGTTCATACAACAAGTTCACACCTCAGTTAGAAATTCGTTCTCAGTTATCCCTATAATAGTGATTGAATGCAAATTAAGAGCACGTATCCAAAAAGTCGACAGCGGCGCAAATAGCTGTCTAATATTTGCAAGTTCTAATCAATTTGCCAATGCTACTCTATGGAAATAAGAAATATAGCTCTGTTGTGCACTAAAAAATTGATTAGGGAATGCAATAATTAATATCATAACACCGAATATATAGTTTTAGATTTCAAAAAGTATTTGAGAAGTAGCCAAATGCCTTTTTTATACATGAAATGGTTACGACATAAATTTCAATGATTTTTTTGTTACATTTCTATATAATATTTTAGTGCACTACAGAGCCAGTGCAAATAAAACAAATGCAGGTAAAACACTGAATTTGATGTTGTAACCGTTTCAGCTGTATCAAAGGCATTTGGCAAGTTCCCAAAACTTGTAAATATTTAACAGTTATTTTCGACGTTGCCGACTTTCTGATTACGCGCTCTTAATGCATTTTACACATAAAGAAGTGTAGAAGTGAACAATCATTATGAAAATATCAGCTGATGAAGGCCTCATCTCAAGACAAACAATGGAGTGTTTATGAACAGGGCTCACTTATGGATAGTAGAAACTCTCAGAAAAAAAATAAAGGCCGTCTCTTTGGATACCTATCTTTTTACAATGAGAAATAACTACCCACAGTAACTACCTCAAAATGAACTCCTCAAAAACACAACAAGTCAAGATATATTTAATATGACTGAATATGACCAATGCTTTTAGAAAGTACGATCACAGAACGATTCTGGGCCAAAAGGCCTGTATTCGTGTTTTTCGTTCATTCCCATCGTCTATTTTTCTCCTTTTGCTGTCTATGGTCATTCGGAAACGGAACAGAATGAAATGAGTGTGCGCACGCCATTTTTGTGTTGTCGTGGTCGCGAAACAAGAAACAACGAGAACGACGCCCTACTCTCGCTCTCGGTCTTTCTATTCGGTTCATTTCGCCATTTTGTGGATAAGCTCATTTTCGCTGTGGCGTTTTATTAATTAATTCTAACAGTCATAGCTGTGGGTTATTTTCTTTAATTTAAATAGTGCTTTATTCGTGCGTAATATTGGTGTAAGGTAAGTAGCTCTAAAAGATGTCTCCAGCTGTAAAACTATTACTTACTTTTATTTTTTCGGTATTACAACGAACTCCCATAATCCATTGTCATGGACGCTGCTGACTCATTTCGTCAAATTATATGCGTTTCAGAAACTAAAATGCCGGGCGCCGGTACTTTCAAAATCTTCGTCGGGAACCTTTCCGATAAAACAACGGACGCCGATCTTAGACCGCTATTCGAAAAGTACGGTACGGTCGTAGAATGCGATATCGTCAGAAATTACGGTTTCGTGCACATGGAAAACGAGCAAGTCGGCCGCGAAGCCATTCAGAATTTAAACGGAGAGATAGTTCATGGCCAGGCGATCAAAATAGAAGCCGCCAAGAGCCGCAAGGCGCCGTCGACGCCGACCACAAAAATATTCGTCGGTAACCTCACGGACAAGACGCGCGCGCCCGAAGTTCGCGAACTGTTTCAGAAGTTCGGCACGGTCGTCGAGTGCGATATCGTTCGTAACTATGGCTTCGTGCACTTGGACGCGACGGGCGACGTGAACGAGGCTATCAAAGAGCTGAACGGTATGATGGTGGACGGACAGCCCATGAAGGTGCAGATGTCGACGAGCCGCGTCCGCCAGCGGCCGGGCATGGGTGACCCCGAGCAGTGCTACCGCTGCGGTCGGGGTGGCCACTGGTCCAAGGAGTGCCCCAAGGCGTTGGGCCCCGACCGCAACGGTTTCCGCGATCGAGCTTTCGGCCGCGACCCCTACCCTCCGCCGCCGCCGCCGCCGTTCCTTCGCGATCGCATGATGGGAGGATTTGGGGTAACGCGCTATCACTTACTATCCGAACCGTCGGTTTCCATCTGACCGCTTTCGATGCATCACGTAGGCCGAGCGCGTGGAGTCTGTCTTCGCACGCGGTACCTATATATTCGGGCCGAAATAACATGATCGGGCTCGTTGATGCTACAGTCTGCTCACCACCAAAACAAACAAAAAAAAACATGCCCAAACTAATACCATTCATTTTTGTTTTGAGTTGGTTTTTATTTTGAGAGCTTCTTACAAAAGGACTACCATTACTAATGCTGTTTTACTATCGCAGGATCCCTATGATGGGTACTACGACCGCGCGAGGTTCGACTCGCCACGAGACCTGTTCGAGCGCCGCTACCCAGTGGGAGCTTCGCGCGGGCTAGAGATGGGAGCCTCGCGAGGTGGTCGTGGGGACTTCGTGTCTCCGCCGCTACGCCGT
The DNA here is from genome assembly GCA_943136025.2 of Agrotis puta. Lineage (NCBI taxonomy): Eukaryota > Metazoa > Arthropoda > Insecta > Lepidoptera > Noctuidae > Agrotis > Agrotis puta. The sequence goes on along the minus strand of OW964184.2, from coordinate 16,128,014 downwards.
GAGCCGATGCCGCCCATGCCGAGCCTCCCGCCGATGCGCAGTGGGATGGGATCTATGAGGTCGTCGTATGATGCTATGTACAGCAGAAGAAGTCCCCCTCAAGGACCTCAAATGTCCCGGGGGTGAGAACTTGACTTGTGTCAATGTTGTTGTGTTTACACTTGTGCCCTCATTCTTGCTTTGTTCAAAATTGGTTGTAGTGTATAAGTTATCTTATCACTAGTAGTTGATGTTACATATAAAATGAAGTTCTCCACCTGTCAACATTCCTCTCCACCTATAACACAACTGACACTACTGTTACCGTAGCATAAGAAAATAAAAAGAATTAACTCGGACTCATCATACAATATTTTGTAATAATTGTATGCCATTCTAGTTCTTCGTAAATTCGGATACTAATTTGTTATTAAATAAATTCAACTATCTGATGAATATGTAACATAATAATACTGACATTAATTTATTCTTTTTACAGAATGTATGAAGACTTCAGCCGTGACACATTTGATGACAGAAGGTACGATAGGTACTATTCATTTCATTTTAGATATAAGGTCAAATATACAGACATAACATTATTAACATGAAATGTTATTCTTTTGCTTCCAGGCCGGGAATGCGTGGTCCGTCTCCCTCCAGAAGATACGCGCCTTACTAGATGAATGTTAGGTTAGAGATAGATTTCCAACGCTCAGTTACAATCAATTGTAATTACTTGACTGGCTGACCGAAATAGTTAGAACTGTTTATAGAAAGTAAAAATATTTTAATTTTAAGTGGGAGTGACTGATTTACGATTTCCACAAGTACGATTGGCATGGAAGCTTATGAATGTTTATGTGACTGAATGTAAATAAGTGAAATAAAATATCATTATAAGTATAAATCTGTTTTCATTTGCACTTGGTAGTCATCCTAGTGCTACCCTTATTCCAATTTATACATGCATCTACTTCCAAAGCCGTGCAGCTTACCCTAAAAATCATTTTTAGGTTTCTGTACCTAAAGGGTAAAATTGGGGGTCTTATAAACATTAAATGGAGCCAGCCCCTATACAACAAACGTAATTTTTGTGCTCGATATTAAAAATTGCAATAGGTAGACTATTGAAATAAAATACCACCTAATTGCATAATCACGACACCCTTCGTGAATGAGTCCGTCTTGGACTTATTTACGTAGGTAGTAAAAATATCAAACGTCTCGCAGCCCCTGGATACAGTGAAATGGAATGTTACTCAAACTGACTACTAAAATCCGATGCCTTCAAAAGCCCTTTACTTTCTAGGTCACGGTTTCCCATTTGGATACTCCCGCGACCCCAGCAGGCTGTGGCTCTCTATGGAGGACCCCGTCAGACTGATGTCGGCTTTAAGCTCTCCCTCTAATTAGAATTTTCTAGAAAATTGGCGTTGCTACTGTTATGTGACCTCGATATATTTGCCTAACAAGAAGGTTGTCATCAATTTAAACCATAGACTTAAAGTATGGACTGCGCATTGTGCAATAGCTGCCTAAAATTGACCCCACTCGACTAGGAACAGAGGACTCGAAGAACGGGTCCTATATTTCCAATTTTATGTCGGTTGGCCAAGGAATGCGCAGTCCATCTTTTTAACTCTGGTTTAAACAGAACTCAATTTTTATGCCCAATTCCTCATCATCAGTCTTCAAAAGGTTTAAAAAAGTGGAGCGGCCCCTACTAACAGATTGCGACTGACATGGACATGATAGCATAAAATATATAAATTTACCATTGAACTCGTTTTTTCTCTCTTTAAGGTAGGTAATTTTTTAGCCCTTAAACATCGCTCGGTGCTACAAAATAAAACGCAGCTCAGATACTCCCGTTTCATACTTCAGTTCACACTCACACCCCAAACTACGGAGATGAGAGCTAACCGGCTACGTCGGCAATACAAACGATGCGAATGAACTATCAGACTGCCAGCGATGCCATTCGTTCATCTTCTTAGCCTACCTTATCTCTAGTTCGCGGTCTGAACTGTGAACCCATATAATTTGGCTTATTGGCTTGCCTAAGCCTGTGGCCAGAGCTTTGCTTAGTTTCTCTCGCTCGCTTCGCGCACCCCTCGCCCGCTTTAGAGATACATAATCCATTTCTTTGTAACCAAGTAAACGAAGCTCGATACTGTTCTTTATAATCCATCTTCTAGCAACCTAGTATGGTTCAAATGTTCATGATTCGATTATGTTCGACTTCATTCAAACTATTCGTAGTCCAAACTAATATTATAAATGCGAAAGTAACTCTGTCTGTCTGTCTTTTCTTCACGCCTAAACTACTGAACCGATTTGTGTGAAATTTGATACAGACATAGTTTGGAACTTGAGAAAGGACAAAGGATAGTTTTCACTATTCCACGCGAACGAAGTCGCGGGCAAAAGCTAGTCGAAAAATAAAGCGGCGGTGCAGCGCCGGTGGCTCAATGAGGACATAGATATAGAGCATGGACTAAGCCTTCAGTAGCCAAATTTCAAAAACCGTAATTACTAAAAAGCAAGAAAAACGATTGTTTGATCATCTATCTCTTTCCTTTACATTACCATAGACATTTTCTGTCTCAGAAATACCTGGTCTAACAACTGTTCCGTTCTATTTCTTTTTGTATGAGTATGATCGCTAAGCAGATAATACAGTCCGTGCTCTATATCTATGAACGAGAATTTTCTCCCGCTGGTGCTGAGGGGTGGCCGTCTCCCTAGCACACTAAATACCAAGCTCATGATTCACTCTTGTCGTGTGTAAATGACCTTTTTTACAGCATAGATAGATTTTTAATAGTTGTTTGTATGAAACAGTTGTCTTACAAATATTTAACCCCAAAGTAAACCGCGAGAGTAAGCCCAATTTTCTTTACGAAAAGGTAATGATTTTTTTATATTATTTAAGATGAGTTTGGTCTTTGCTTTGGTCAGGCGGAACGCTGCGGACCCACCATACTACCGGTCATATGGTGGCATGGTGGGTCTGAAACCATGCCACTGAGAAATGTATACTTCGCGAGCATAAAACCAGTCAGGGCCACCCGGAAGTTCGATTTGGTTAGGTTACTTTCGCAGTGAGGCTCCGTCGACCTTTTGCCTATACATATTATAATTTGAAATAATTAAATGCGTAAACGTTAGTATGTCTAGAGAAATTATTATGTAAATGGCGAACTACGTATCAGGAGTATATAGGTATATGACATATTTTTATTTGTAATTAACTAGTTTACCACAACCCAATGTTCTCAGTGGTATGGTTACCGACCCACCATCACCACCACCAGGGGTATGGTCAGTGGTATTGTGGCTGCAGTGAGTTGAAACGGACTACTTTTTAATGAAATAGGTTTGAGTTTCCACCGATTAGTCGTCCGATTCCCAGAGCAAGCTCGTCGACTCCTTGTTCGTGGAAACACATGCAAGCAGGTTTCTGTTGTGAGGTAAAAGAAATCATTAAACCCATTAATGATTTCTTTTTCTTTTCCACTACACTCGCGGTGGAAACCAAGCTTAATCGCAGGTCAAATAATTAAAACCTCTGATTTCTGTAGATCATTTTGTTGCGAAAAGGATACCTAGGTGATGACCAGGTCCAGAAAGTACATCATAACAGCTACTTTGTCCAACTATGGCGTTAGCCCACAGCATTGTATGTAGAAGCCTGTTGGCTCATTCGTTAATAACTTCGCGAACTCTGAGCACATGCCACAAGGACTAGGTGTATTCGTGGTAGTAAATAATAACCGTAATCTATGTCCATTAATGTTTTATTGTAACTTAACATGTATCAGAGACCTATGCAATGTCAGCTACCAACTATATTTACACAAACACTGTACAGGGTGCGATGCGCACTAGTAAATGCTAGGCGGACACTTGGTCTAGTCTACACACACTCTTCCAAATTCATTACACGACCACATTATTGGTAGTCAGAGAAACTGTAGTCTTTAGAGAATAATTTTGTTGATTCTTATTTTAGAAAATTAATATCTAAAGGCACGTAAACCTCGCCATGTATAAAAGGCACATCAGACTAGATCAGACCAAGTGCGGCGCTATACAAAACATTGTTAATACTAATCGTTGCGAAGGCATCTCATAAGACACTGCGCTATTACATCCTTTATCTTTAATACTCACACACTACTATTAGTCTTTTTATCATCGTTTAAGTACAACCCACATTAGCTACCTGTACCGACAAACATGTGAATATAAAATGCATTTTTACATGGCTACGTCAAATTTGAAATCAACTCTGTTTTGTACGATTATAAAGGTGTCTTATTGTCAAAATATCACAATTAATGTCGCGCGGCCACACTGCGGCAGTTCCTGCACTTCACAATAGTGACCTGATTTACAACAGAAACGTAAACAGAGTATTGTTCCATATCTACACTCTATAGCTGCCTCTTTGTGTCGCGACCTACTCGACGGCTATTTACATGTTCGAAACGGCTGTTTCAGTCGACACGAAACTAGAAGCTGCCTCAACGCGAACACTTCGATTGCTTATACAAACGGAAGACAACAAATTTTCATTATAAAACACTTCATCATTAAATCTAAGTAACAGTAATAAAATAAAACATTACTTTTAGAACAACTAAAACCAAAATCATACAGTTGCGGAGAGATTCCATCGGGAACATTCATAAGTTAGTCATAATTATAATTACAGCATACATGTCACTGGTGCATGGTGGCGTGAACTGCTAACCGAATAAACTTAACAATACTGAGATTTAAACAAAACGGTGGTCAAACTGAATTTTCACGTCGATGGGGCTTTACAGCTATTGATTTTCACATGAATCGTAAAATAAATAGAATATTATCAAGGAACTTAACTTGGAACCTAAACTAGTACAGTCTGTGTGGCGAGCGTCCCGTCACCACGAGAGTCAATACGTATATACAGCGAGGAACAGTGCACAGCGCGTCACACGAGCTTGATAGTGGTCTCCGTGTTGTACTTGGCGAGCGTCTTCTTGACGCGCAGCGCCGTGAGCCGCACGGGCGGGTTGGCGTGCCAGCACTCGTGCATCAGGGTCACCAGCGTGCACAGCGGCTCGCTGGCCAGCCAGCGGCCCGGCACGGGCGGCCGGCTGCCGGCGGCCACCACCACGCGGTGCATGTCCTCGAAGGACGGGTCGGGCGGCACCAGCTCGTGGTAGGGCAGCGCGTACGCCTCCACGTGCTGCGCCTTGTCGCCCGAGCAGCAGCGCCGGCACATCTCCCACAGCACCAGCCCCAGCGAGTACATGTCGGCCATCTTGAACGCCTCGAAGTTGCTGACGTCCAGCTTCTCGTCCAGCACCTCTGGCGCCATGTACCGCCGCGTGCCGACGCGCGTGTTGGGCGCGATGTCCACCTCGTTGCGCTCCGCCACGTATCGCACAGCCAGACCGAAGTCTGCGATGGCGCACTGCCCGTTCCGTTTCACCAAAATATTTTTGCTTTTGATGTCCCGATGCGCGATGGCCGGCTTGCCTTTCGTGCCGAAGATGTCCATGTGCAGATGTGCGAGGCCGCTCACGATAGAGTAAGCCATGGTCATGAGACCGTGCGTGTCCAGCACCACAGTCTGCAGGTAGTCGTGCAGTGAGCCATTCTCGTGGTAGTCGGTGATAAGTAGCATCTGCGTCCACGAGCCGGTACCTTTGATGTCAGCGGCGATGAAGCCGAGGATATTCTCGTGTCGCATCAGGACTGTCTGATAGATTTCTGTTTCGCGGAACCAGGACGCCTCTTCAGTGGTGAAGAACACTTTGACGGCGACGCGCTCTCCGCGCCAGCGCGCGAGCCACACCTCGCCGTAGCGGCCCTTTCCGATGGACTCCACCATCTGTATCTGCTTGGCAACGGTGCGCTGCACGAGCAGCGGCAGGCCGGAACCGGAGCCGGACGATACATCGGCGGCATGAGGAGCTGGCGGCGACGGCGGCCGTTTCCCGGCGCGACGCCGGCGTCGATACAGTAGCAAGAAGGCAGCCAGCGCAGCCACTAGCGCCACGCAGAGCGCCGCCGCCACCAGCAGGGCAGGTGCAGGCGCGGGCGGGCGCAGCGCCGGCGTCTCCGTCACATCGGGTGGCGGCGGCGCCAGCGCGGGTTGCAGCCGCCGGTTGCACAGGTCACTCTCGAAGCAACACTCTATCACCTTAGGGTGTTGATGTGGGACCTGGGAGCTTTTACACTGGAAATAGACAAAAGTAATCGTTAATAAAGTGTCTTCTAAGCGTGCGGTGTCAAATATTCCGGGATAGTACTAATCTCCGATTTTGTTTCTATAGAGTAGTTAGCAAAGATACTCACTTGCATAAAGCCAGATTCATCCGGCGGGAGACACCCCGCGGTGCGGTCCACCACGACGAGTCCATTGTCGTCCAGCACTTCTTCGACGGCCACGAAGCAGTAGCCGCCAGGCTGCGTGACGCACGTGCCGTTGGCCGCGCCATCGGGGCACGCGGCCGCGCCGACGCACTCGCACACTAGGCCCCGACCTGCAAGAACGAAAGAGCTTCTTTAGCGACAAGAAGATTATGTGATATTGTTAAACAGAACATTAAATCTAAAAGTATAAAACTACTTGGTCAGCTACTGAGTATTGATTTCTTCCAATATATTCAAATTGTCAACGAAACACATAAAAGCTTGATTCTAAAGAAAAAGCTGAGCCCTTGCAAAATGCCAAGAACATAATACGTTCAGAATACAGAAAACGGTTCCAAAAAAATTATTACAGACAGATCCATCTAGGACCTAGACCCGATTCACACATATCGTAATGATGATACAAGCTACACAATGATTTGAGATTACCTTAATTTCATTAAAACGTTGTTATTATCAATATGATCGCGCCATGGCCAGCGGTACTTATGAATATTAGATAACACAGCTAAGTAAGACCTACACTGAAAGAATCGCAGATATCACGCAAGTCAAGGATGTTTTAATATTACAAGCAGGTGAGAAAAAACTTTCCATAGGAAATGAATAATTGCTGAAAGATGACATAACGGTATGAAGTCATTTATAAATATATCTCTATAATAATAGCATTCAGCTGAAAGAAAACAGTCATTATGACGAAGAAAACAACGAGGTCGTCTTTAACGGACAAAAATGTTACTCCAAGGAATACTGCAATATAAGTACAAGTGGGATGACAAGAACACCTAATTTCGCATCTAATGATCATGTAGAAGATAGCAAAATCAGTAACGTTACCATGTTATCCTCATCAATTATCACATACAGCCATCTTTTGTGATAGACACCACAAACAGATATTTTTCAATAAAATCAAAGAAGCTAGCGTGATAAAGCCAAAAACTTCAATGCATCCTGCACTGCCAAGCCTGTTATATCTAGTAAACAAGCAACTGATTGGCTTTACAAGAATGTACAGTATACATAGACGACACAGTCACGGGTAATGCGTCCGCTCATTATTGTGGTTTGTGGCATTGATACTTTGACATCATCAGGTATTTACTAACAGCAAAAAAGGTAATTGAGATGATGCTACAACAAGAAGTGCTACTTCTGGGTATTGACCTATCGCAAACAATTTATTAGTTAAAAGATTTGAAGAGTCATTATAAAGCTTTGTGAAATATGTTAGGGTCTAAAAAGAGTTAAAGTGTAATGAATTTCAGGCTTGAACAACCAAGCGACTAAGAAGTTGGCCGAAACCGAGAATTTCTTAATAGTTCAATAAATCAAGGTGAAAAATGCAGTGAGGCTGAGTCAATTAAGATAATTATTCAAGTCAACCGTCTGACGCGCTAATGACTTCCAAGTCTCCAACTATTAGGTGCGCCTGTGCCATAATATTTCTTGTTATATTAATGTATTTAAATAGTAATGGCAATTTGGCTGCAGGTGTTTGATATATTTGGCATTTTAACATTAATTATGCCTTGATCAACTAGTTCAGTATCAACTAGTCCACTCCTTATATCGATCATTTATTCAATCTTTGAGTAACTACTAAGTAAATAAGGTACAGATAGCTTTTTTGAGTGTTTTTGGCTTGATATTATTTTATGAACCAATTTGCTATGGATACGAATACGGGTAGGCTTCGAATCTAGTATTGAATTGCATTTTGGTCTGTCCGATTGAAAATTAAAGAAAATATGGTCTTTTTAATTCTTAGGAAGTAGCAACGCCAGTTTTTTGTTATACAGACGCTGCAGTAGGTCCTCATTCTATAAATCTCAAGATGTAAACACGATACGCTACGTCTGAATATGAACACAAAAGAATTATGAACAGAAATATAAATATTAATGGCATTAAACATTCATCCAACATCGGAGCATATATTTTTTGCACGCAGGCGCAGCGGGCAACAGGTAACCTCCCGGTCGACACCCGCGCACGGTGGGCTGGAATCGTCAAGTGGGGACTTAAGGATTAAAATGAGTATTTTTGAATTTTATGTACTAATACAAATATTTTTTGTTATATGTAATTTTTTTATACTTAGTATTTTTCGAGTTATAGACCCCTAAACTTTGTATGAAATATTAATCGGTTTTTGGTTTAATCTGACATGTTTTAATATTGTATCACAGAAATATAGCAAAAAACAAATTATTGGTAAACATTCTACATCACCCTTATTACGTCATTTGTTTTTAACAATACTCAATAGTGCCGTGACCCTCATTAGCGCATCGTCCATTGAGCGCAGCAAAATGATGACGTGTCATTATGTGATTGGATGATGAATAGCAGGTAAAAAATGATACGGTTACATTTGAAAAACAACCATCCTCAGTACGTTGTTACACATCGTAATAAACGCACTATCCTATCTCACATTTTCGGAATACTAATACTATTTATTACGTAAAAATGTTCGATTTGTTGTCAAATATTGATATTGTTGTGCTATTAAAGGAAAGTGGAAGTTTTAAAAATAATAGTGTTTTATATAGTGCTATTAAATCTAGATTAGTCCCCATTGTGTTAAGTGCTGAAAACGATAAAGCGGTAAAAGCGTTTTGTGCAAAATATTGCTATAATCTGCAAAGGAGACGGCAAAATGCTCATAGCAAAGAGGAATTGTTCAGCAACAATAATAGTGAATGGTTATCATCGGAAATAAAGTGGCCTGATTTCATTGTAAGTGCATTTGAAAGAAACCAAGACTCTGTTCCTAGTACATCAAGTGAACATGAATCTCCAGCAAAAGTGTCTACTGCCACGTCAACGAATGTAAGTCCAAGAAAACCATTTTGTGAATTAGGACCTAAGCAAAAAAAGAGACGTACAGAACATATTCATACAAATATGACTACAGAGGAAATATCTCATGCATACATTATGAAATTACGAGAGGATGGTAATCAAGGAATATCTAAAATCCTCGAACACCTACTTAAAAATCCACAGGATGTGCAAAAAGCGAAAGATAGTCTTTTAGGTAAAAATGATAAACCTAAATTTACTCCAGATGAAGCTTTGGGACTTGTTTTGTCCCTTAAGTTAACAAAGTGACAATATAATACTTTAAGAAAAAGTATCAAAGAGAAAAATGTCGACATGTTCCCTTCCTACTACAAGGTGCAAAATGCAAAACAAGAATGCTTCCCGCCAAAAGATGATATCACCTTAACAGATACAACTGCTGGAATAAAATTGCAGCGTCTATTAGATATAACCACCAAAAGGATATTATTCAAAGCAATCAATATTGATAGCGCAGACTTTAAGGAGTTGACAATGATAAGCAAATGGGGAATGGATGGTGCCTCGAATCAAGCAAACTATAAGCAAAAAATGACAACGGAGGACAAAGTGGACAGTGCTTCGACATATGATTCAGGTATTTTTATGGGTAGTTTAGTACCAATAAAAAATATTTCTGAGGAACAAATTATCTGGGAAAACGACTCACCAAATTCTGCATATTGGTGTCGTCCAATATTTTTCAAGTTTGAAAAAGAGAATAAATCAACGATTTTAAGAGAGAAAACCGAAATTGAAACGGAGATAAATGAATTGAATGAAACAGAAATTTGCGATTAATGAAGAAGCGGCTGAATCTAGAAATAAAGACTTTAGGCGATATCGCCAACACCATTCAAGGAAAGTCTGCAGAAGAGCTAATAATGAGGATATTTTAAATAATTTAATAATTAGTTCAGACCCAGTTAGTATATATCATCAAAACGTCATAAAATGATACGGAAACACAAACCATTTTCAGAAGAAGCGAAAGCCATGCTTCTTTTATCTACAACATTTGAAGATGATGAGCGGGAAAATATAGAATTTGTTAATGTGGAACATTTAGAGAACGAATCTGAATCTGATGAAATTGTCTAAGTGATAATTTTGTGAGTGCGTGTGTTTGTGAGTGAGTTTGTGAGTGTGCGTATGAGTGGATTAGGCCTCCTGGAGACACCACTGATAAAAAAAAACGCGCTTAGTTCTCTACCTCAAAGGTGGTGTGGAAAAGGGAATGAAAAACAATTTTCTCCAAAATCGAAGAAAATCGAAGCAAGTGCTGTATCGGATAATTTGCCTAAAAAATAGCGCAATCGAATACCGAAAGCGGTTATTTGAGAACTCTTGAGAATTAAAAGTTATTCATATAAAATCAAATTTCTCCATACAAAAATAAATTCAAATCGTTATAACTTTTAAAATATTAAGTATATACAAAAATCGCAGAAGAAAAATTTCTTGTATTTAGTGGTAGATCGCCAAGCCGTCTTTATTTTTTTTTTAATTGCTTATCAATTTTCATGAATCCCTAAGTCCATTAGAGCTTGATTTCAGCCCACCGTGCCGCGCTCCGGATGATACGGAACGTCCTCATACAATAACAACAGGTACAAATTTAAAGCCATCAGTTACATTCACTTCTATTAACAAACAAATCTATACTTAGCTACGAAATGCTACAGGATTCATAATATTGATCGATTAGTGTCGCCACTCCTCGGAAAAGTGACGAGACGTCATAAATAATTAATTGAACTATCAAGTTTAATGCAGTCTGCTTGTCAAGTTAAACATAAAACTGAAACTCTGATACGAAGTGAACGAATAGTATTTTATAGGTAATAATTACTAACACGATAAGGTAATAAAGCTGCGGTCAGTAAATACCGATAGGTGAGGAAATCTGAGACCTGAGCTCATACAATTACACATACGAGGTAACAACAAACTATGAATCAATGCGTTTGTGAATGACTTACACAAACACTACAGCAATTCATATTGGTCATACAAACGCTGGAGCTTCACAGTGATCCCAAATAAACTTCTAAATATACGTTGATGATTACATCAACACCAGTTTATTTACGAAGAGACACAAACATTGATGAACAAAAATAAATACAACAAAGACAGGAAACTATGAATGATTCAACGTCCACATCCTTAGCTCGTAGCAAATCCGTTCAGAAAGCGGAAACTGAAACATGTCGAGATCACAACTAGGTCCCGAGATGCGAACACTGTCTTGTACAAAACAAACAGAAACACAGGGGCTTCGTCTTCGGAAGTAGATCAGAACACTGGACTTAGATTCGTGGAAACACAATACTGTAGTCAGCAGCCGACACTGTAGCTTAGATTTACGATCTTGTTTAGGTGTGGGACTAAGGTGTTGCACGTACTTCGTCTCATGCCGTCGGAGAGCGGTCGCGGCGAGCCCGGCCCTGCGTCCGCGCTATCATTTAAATATAACTTGGGACGCCGCCGTCTGTCGCCGGCTTTATTTTTACACCACTGAGATTATATGTGGACAGTCACAAGCACGCTGTCTCTCGGGAGACGTTTTGGTTCGCGCGCGACTCGGAGCCGCTGGCACACAGCACTGAGAACAAGACGTGTCGGCGGAGTGACGCCCACGGCGCGAGTGACGGGCGGAGCGCGCGGCGTCCCCCTGGGCGCGCGCCCCGCGGACCGCGCCTCCCCGTGCAGTATGCACCGCTGCAGCCTCCACATGGCTCTGCCGAGATAACGCGAGCACCGAGCCACGATCGCACTACACTCATCAGATACACAAATGCGGCGCGCGTTGCAATTCATTGACGCCAACACTGCATTGCCAACTGTTTATTATGATCTACTTACGAATGTATCTGTCGAACTCTGCCTCTGATAGGCTGGCTATTAGTCAACACAATTAACGTATTGTACCGGACGAGGAAAGAATCTCCCAGAACTCCAAATATGATAAGGTAGACTACATAATAGGAACAAAGAAGCATTGAATTAATTAAACAGGAGAACGATTATATTCGCCATAAGAAAAAGTAAAAACCTCATTCCTGTATGAAAGAACAACGAAGCCGTTCATACTTTAACCGAATAAGTTGTATACCATAATGTTAGCAGTTTTAATACAGTGATACGAATACTTTTAACTCATGCCTTCTTGGTAGCATTTCTGGAAAAGCAACATCTGTCAGAAGCTTTTTATAGTTTACGAGGGGCACTAATACTCCTACTTCCACAAGTTATTAGAGAAACGTAAGTAATAAAACCCTATGGAGCTAACTAATCGGAACGCTATTAATACGAAGATTTTATGACAAACACATCATGTATTTTACTTTCCTTTTCTAATTTGAGTCTCATTAATATTTTGCGTCAATTTTGCTAACAGGTATTATGTTTGTAGCAGGTGTGGTCGTAACGCCATCGTCACCCAGATTCGGTAAAGCGTCGTCGTCATTTCAGTTAGCAGCACCAATGTGTCCGCGCAGCATGCGGCTCACGTGGCTACTGCACTTCATACACCGCCTCCAATTGCCGCAATCAATATCTGTTGTACAGGCCCACTGCCCACTAATGCATCTCAAGGATGTCCGCACACATGCGACAAGCTCAATTCAGGGGGCACGTGTCGATTGCCGAAACGTATGCAAATTAATGTTATGAATCCAAATTACATACCTACGCAAAGAAACGACACTATTGTTCTCGTGTCCCGTCTGTGACATCAATTTGCAAATAATCGTAGTTATTAGTCTAATACGAATCGCGAATGAGGTTCTGAATTTGTGATAGCGTGTTTGATCACATTCGGACATAATTTCGTCCCGTGCGACAGTTATCGTCGCGGTGAGCGATTTATACTGGTGTTTCTCGTGGGAAATCTCCTGACGACGACGTTTAAATACGCCATCAGAACCTCATCAACAGCATCGACGTTAAGTATAAATCATGTGGCAGGCTACGAACTACTTTCACGTTTCTACACATAGTACTGATTGTTGATATTATGGGAATAGGTCGCTGTCTGTGCACCGCACGTGCAAATCTAGTTCCTTTAGATTCGGCGAACAGCGCAGATGTTTCTGGTAACGGTTAATGTACACGAGAACGAATTGACGTTGCGAGTGCTGCAATTGCAAGCGATCATATAAATCGATTTGTTAAAGATAGTAGTAAAAGGGCAATCGATCAAGATGAATTCGATGTGGAACACCGCATCGCACTCAATCTTGTTTTAGATATGAATAAACTCGACTACCTTTTCGTTGACCGAATTGGATTAAACGATAAGCATCATAGAAAGCGCGAAATAATGTGGTCACTGAGATACAGATGACGAATAGCAGAAAGCTAATTAAAACAAACAGGCACGCTAACAACGCCCCCCAGATATCGGGAAACAATTCTGTCGTGACTATTGCAAATGGCATTTTGGTTCCGATCATACTGCCGGGGCGAAAGGTCATCATCGCACAGCGCGCAGGCGCCGGCGATCTAGCGACCTCTAGGATTATCCAACTCGATCGATAAGGTCCCGAGGGGAAGGCGCGGGGCGTGCGGCGCGTGATACGGACCAAAGAACATAATTTATTCGGCGGCAGAGTGGCGCGCCTCGGAGGTGCCGCTCCCGCTCCCCGCCCCGCGCATCTCCTGGCTCCTTTCGAAACAGGATCCCGTCACTATTTTTTGTGGCCTGGGATTAAGGAGTACCGGGCTTAAACGCAGGTTACGTAATAGTTTTTACACACCCTTAATCTTCTACGGCCTAAGGGACGAGGTCGTATTTTACAAATTTAGTTTATTTTTATGTGTCCGATTGGGACATATTTCACGAGCTTAGCGTGTTTGAACATCACCTGTTAACGACCCATTTGCACGATAAGAGCGCGACAGTGACAATATTTGCGCGTGCGCATGCCACTCGACTGCGATCAGTTACTTCAATCAACGAGTCGTCAACATTGTAGAAAATAAATACATGAGTGGCAAATAATAATGGACCATTAATATAAAACTATCTAGCTGATCATGTTTTGTCGTTTACGGAACTGTTATGGCATATGCCAACAGGGCTCACGCAAGAATGCCAAATATGCATATTTTCTCCGCATCTATGAAGCGGTTAAATGTTTTTGTCATCATTAACATATCGTGACCATTGATACTATCTGTGAAATAATTTTAGATCGTTGGGAACATGGCATCCTCCTCTAGTTCTCAAGACTGGTAGAATCGTGTAGTACATTGGGTTGGTGATAAAGTTGACAGTAAATCAATATTTACATGAAATCCAAGCGAGTGTGAAGTGTTATCTGGTTACCTGACGTGAGAATTACTGTGTATATACTTTATCTCATTTGACAAGATTTTCAAGTTTATTAACCTGCTGTACTGGGAGATAACATGCAAAATTATCATCAACATTCTTGCTCCCAATGTGGATTTTATTTCGTTAGCTGTATTTTATGTGTTCTGATTACGAGGGATGTTTTGCATGAACACTCCTTTCGTTACAGTCACCGAATCCCGACCAAACCAACTTGTTCCTTTGACCGCTCTTTGAGCCCTCGACTCGGCAAGTTACCAATTACTCGCCGTCAATTCAAAGCGAATTTTGTAGGTATCTAGTTTAATGCGACTAACATTTTGTAAGTTCTAATTGATAGCAAAGTTGACAAGGATTTTCTTTTATTAAATCCGATTATTTTTCCACTTGATAAGTAGATACTTGTTACATGTAATAAAGCCGATGTTCCACAAACAAAGGCAAAGCATGTCGAGTATCACCAATCTATAATTAGGCAGGTATGTACTCAAGTATTTAAAAATGTAATCAATATTTATCGGTGTTGAACAAAGATAAGGGCCGATGCAGAAATAGTAACAGGAATTAAGAACTAGGACATTACGTGACAAAGCCCACGCTCGCTTCTATGAGCTTTGATTATTTATGTTGGATTCATTTACATAATTGTTATTTATGGAAGACATACATTGTCATATCTCTGAGATATTCCTCGCATGATTATCGGCCCGGGTTTTAACTTTATAGGCGTATTTTCTATTTTTCAAGATATTATGGACAATCATAACCTACAAGATATACACAGCCCATGAAGTTTCCACTTCTTCGTTGTCAAATGTGTGGAAAAAAATCGATTCGAATCGATTTACTGAAAGCCCTTTTACAAATCTGCCACTGGAATTATATAAGCGCCTGTCCTCTGACTGTTTGTTTGTTTCGCGTTTTCTTACAATAAATCTTTTATCGCGCAGTTATGAATGCAGAATGTTGTTTTTCAGTGTTACGTTACTGAAAATACGTCATATCTTAAGATAAATTTTTGACATGCAAATGGTGATTTGTCAAATCAATTTGTGAGTGCACAAGTTTGCGCAAAATTACTTTTTATTTCAGTTTTGGGTGTAGTGTAGTGTCTTCTGTCTTGCAACTAGTAGTATCTTACGTTTTCCCAATGTTTAATCATTTATTTTATTTTGACATGCGTTCGACAGAAAATGGGACTGTTAAAGAAGGGGAAAGTCCAAAGCCTTTATTCTTTTTAAGGCCTAAGTCAGAAATAGTGTTTTAACCGTTGGTCTGCGTAAATACGTCGTATACGTAATTGACGCCACGGGGAGGCGGTCAGGTGACTGCATTAGCATGCTGATGGATCTGCTCTGCATATTCATGCGCACACGCAGATCGCAAGTAATGTCGTTTTCTATGCGCGACCCACTCGATTGATCGACGACCGTTACCCCGAGCTAACGAAGCCGGTCACTGCTGTATATAATGTACCTGGATCTATACCTACTATGCAGTTCTATGTACGTCGTTATATTACTACGTCGCATAATAAACTCAACGATAGCGTAAACGACTTGTAAATATTATTGCGACTATAAAAATGTCACATTCGAGGTTGATGTTGAGCCTCGCACCTTGTTTCAGAATGTAGAGTTATGGACGCTTAAAAATAGACGTGTGAATAACCGTGTTTTTGTGACAATTGTGCAACTAAGGGCAGAGGTCCAACGCGTTAGAGTGTAAACCGCACGATACCGCGGCTCGCTCCATTTGTAGAGGATCTATCAAAACAACAATATATTGGTACAGCATTATCTGTACTGAATGGACACCGTTTGTTCGCGATAGATTACGCGTTTAATTGTCAACATGCTTGCACTTTACGATAACAGTTTGTGATACTACGATGTCCAGACGTCATTGAGTAACTCTTCACGTTGAACGCTGAACACTCTTCGAAGAGATAGCAGTCCCAAATAATAATCAGGCCACTTAATAAATTCGGTAGCACAAAATGTTCCAAGATAGCCTGTCAATTTTTATAAAAACCCAAACACTGCGCAATTTGAGGTCGAATGTAATCTGTTAATCACGTTGTGATAATCTTAATTGTAGGGGCGCGGTCGTTATCAGCGAGGAGAGAACTACACTATCAAGTGTCTGCCTAATGCCTATCTTGAGGTGATAAACAATTTATTTTGGTCGAGTGTATCATGCGGAGTGGCGATGGGCGTTGTTGTGCAACCGCCACGACGAGACACGCAGCGCATGACAAATACCACGTTACAAAAAAATCTGACAAGTATGCAACAGGGTGGTTGTCATAGTTCCTCATACGCTAGCACAAAAATACTACGCAGTTGAATTTTGGGCACGATACGATATCGTCAATAGATATAGAGAACAAAAGATACATAATTTACTCAGATACAGATAATCTTATCAAAGATATTACTTTAACGGATTACGAAGTCGACAACGGCAACGCTCAGAAAGAATTTGAAAAACAAACGAAAACAAATGGTTTAGACAGTAACAGATGTAATTAATCAGTGGCGTGCCTAGGGTTTCAAAATAAGGCAAGCCCAATAAAATTTTATCCGATTTCAAAAAAAGAAAGTTCAGTTTTCGACCGAGTATGTAGGTACCTACGTATGTATCATCGCAATTTTCTCATAAACTACTGGTTAGGTATAAATTAAAAGTGAATTCATCCATCTTCTTCTTTCCTGTTCTTTCTTCAATTTCACTCTTGCTTGTCGTGCGGAATGAGGTAACCAAAGCTCACTGAAGGCATGCTAGTGCTAGATTTAATATAATAAACATATCAGCAATTGCATAACTCCGGTGGCTTTGAAAAAAGCCGTTTGGTTTGCTTCATTGCTTGAGGGAACAAAGTTATAGAGAGTAATTGCTTGCTTCGTAACAGGCTTACAGGTTACAGACAAAAAAAAAACAAAACAGAAAGTTACAAAACGAAAGTAAAAAAATAGCTAGATAGAATGTAATAAGGAATTTAAAATAAATAAATTATTTATATTCTAATTGGAATCGTCTATCTTTTTTAAGAAATGATTTATTTACATCAGAGTAAAATGTTGGTGATCGTTTTAATTCTACCAACAACTCTTTTTCAATAGCTATCATTGATAATTCGGAAAGATGCTCTTAACCTTGTGTATTTCTCAGATAGGTATGGATACGTTTAAGAGACGAAAAAGCACGTTCCTGCACGTTCCGCGGAAGAACTTGTAGCCGGAATAGTCACAACAAGATACGCTAACAGCTCGGGAATGGTATCTTTGAGGTTATTCTCATGAATGAAATCAATTAATTCGAAAATATTACGAACTTTCATATACACTGATCTATTAAATTTTCGTTTATGCGATTTATTAGTCTGAGAAATACACAGATTAGGCGACGGTTTTAATTGAGAAATTAACTGTTCTTTCTGAGCAAAGTTTAAAAAATTTACCTTATCTTCGCCAATCAAAAAATGAACGCATTTTAATCCTCACAAGGTACAATAGATAAGTCACCAAAACAATTGTATCACTGAGAAAATCCAAGAAAACACACAAAAAACTTTAACAACAAAACTTTTCGCACTCAAGCAATAATAAAACTGAAGTGAGTTGCGAGTGCAGTGTTGTCATTTAGGCAAAAAAAAGTCGCCCGGTATATGAAAATCTAGCTAGATGTCGCAATTTTTTATTTTTAAGATATTGCTTGAATATTTAATTTCGTTGTTTTAAAAAGTCGCTAGTTTTTATTAATGCAAAATTAAAAAAAGTCTCCAAGCTCGTTAAAAATCTCCAAGATCTCAGAACGTCGCTAAAATGACAACACTGCAGAGTTGGCAAGTCACGCATACGTATGCAACGTCATAGGCATTCACGGCTTAAACCTTCCTTAGAAAACGATTTGTAGACGCCAAGGTTATAACTCGTTATACGGCACATCGCTATAAGTGCGAAAGTGACAGAACGATAGTATTTGAAAGCCCGGTAAAAGCCGGTCGAGTGCAGGCGAGATAGCTATATGTTGATGCTTCAAATGCGAAACTCTGCGCGCGAACCATCGCGATGAGTGGCATAGGTAAATACGTTGTGTTATTTTGATAAGAATTAAGCGCGCGAACTTTTAAATAGTTCGGGTTTGATATTGATTCTCTATTGAGCATTTTAGTAAGGCATGCCGGGCTTTTGGGCTTATATGAAGGTACCGCCACTGTAATTAATGATCTGTCATTGAACGTTCAGATGAATGAAAAGATTACGATTGAAAAGTACAAATCAGACAGTGGGCGATAGTTGGACAAATACAGCCAAATTGAACGTCACTCAAACTTGAATCAATGTCGCAATTTGATGTTTTGTCTATGTCTGACAACAGACAATCATGTTTCATGGCAAGACAAAAACTGTATATGTAGGCGAACCAGTAACACTAAACGAGTATGTAAACGAAACAAATAATGCATTACATTGAAAAAATGATGAAGCAACATTTAAATTGTTTAATACAAATTCGCATGACTACGCTATACTAGTCAACAAAAGAGGCTAAAAGCTAAATTGACAGGAATGGCAACATATCTATTAAGTACGTGATATGGAGATAATTGAGCAATACTTTTTTGAATAGACACGATTCTATCAACAATGGAGTAAGAGTAGTAGCAGCCAAGTTTAGAAAGTGTTATTATGAAACAGTTTTTAATGAAACTCAAAATAATGAATGCAGCGTCTGTAGACGAGCTAGATCTGAGTCCAATGAGCGGTTGTGGGCGAGACCTGGCAGGGTTGCATATACTAGATACATGTTTAATATGGTTCTTATTTGTATATCTATAAGATATATTTTAGCAGTCGGGTGAGTGGATACGAATGTGCCAGATGGACACGGTATGGCACGACAGGTGACGCCCACAGCGAGAAAGTCGTGTCTGGTCGGCGATACATGGCCTCGGGGGCTCGGGGGTAGCTGAGTTATTGGACTATCACCGCGACAAGCGGCGAGCCCGCTGTAAGCTAATGAACTGAATAATGTTACTGCACATAAAATACGCGCTTTAAATAAAATTATCAAGAGATAAATTCAATGCTATCGAAATAAGGGTAAATTGAGTAAACTTCTACTTAACCCTTCGTAGTTTACAGGTGTGATCTAATGTTATTTATGCGATCACAAATTCCATACTCTGGAAGAACTAAAAGTTCCCATTTCGAAGTGCGATGTATTGAGCCATACTTGACATACGATTCTGGTCATACAAGATCCGACACGGTACTTTAACTATGGAGGTATAAAAAGCCATAAACTAAGTAAGAAATAAATCCGTAACGAAAGAGTAACGTATCGGTTTTATACAATTCCTCATACACCTACAAACAAAGGCTCACATCAATAAATAACAATTTTGTCGTAACTCACGTCTTAGAATACATGAACAATTCAGCTTTAATAGCCATAGAAGTTAAAACTACGGTAGACTAGCGGTTATGCACCTTACTCCGTTAAGTTAGTTTTCGTATGAGGGATCATTAATAATGAGTAACGATAAGATGTCGCGATGGTGGCGATCCGAAATCTTGGTATAAATAAGTAAGACACAAAATAGTCAAGTGCAGAAGACTTGTTCTTAAGACGGCACGGTTGGTGCAGTGGCTGAGCGAATGGACTGCTGCGCTGCGTGTTGCACGTTCGATTCCCGCACGTAGCAAATATTTGTATGATTTACAAGTAGTTTTCCCGGGTCTGGGCGTTTGTGTATGTGAGTTTATATGTTTGTAAACGCACCCACGACACTGGAGAAATTCCTAGTGAGGGGTAACGTTTTCTTAAAAAAAAAAGACTGAGCAAACGTAAGTCTATGTATTGCTTTTTGTGGACTCTTTCAAAGTAAAATTTCTAAAAAAGAATAAAAAACGGGAAAAAGTTAACGCTTACATGTAGGATTAATCCCTGCAGTGTAGTGCGACGACAGAGACTAATAATAAATGCCTGTTGGCTTTTCACTGTATAAAATGATGAATTTTATTGAATTGTTAATGAAATAGGGGCAAATCTTGTGAAAGTCATACTTCTGGTCGGCTTCCCCGCAATGTGTCATCTCCAGAATCCGCGTGGGCGTATGCAGGCGAACTTTTGACCGGCGCGGGCGCACTGTGTGGCCGACGTTACGTAACTGTCAAGCTTCCTCCAGCGAGTATTTATTTCATTCTCTCTTTTATGCATTATACATTTCACGATTTTAGTTTGATATACTGTGGCAGGCTTTATGAAATAAGTTATCAAATCTCAGGTTACGGATTTTATGGATTATGTGGAATATTAAACATATTTAATGGATTTAGGAAATACACACATCAAAAGTGTCTAGGGATCAACATATATTTTTGCAATAACTTTTCTCCTGATTGATATTAATTAAATTTTTTTTTAAGGATTCATCAAATAAAGTGTTTTCGTTTGTCACAGTAACGATAAACCAAGTCACCTTTGCATTAATAAAGAAATTTGCCATTTTCCTAATAAAGGGATTTTTGACATTTGAACCACTAACACAAAAGTTCGAAAAAAAGACTGAAATAACAGTTTTCTTTAAAATTTTATTGGGTAACTTAAACAATTAATAATCCGTGTTTCTACCGCGAACACTAACAACACAAGAACATCGGTTTGGCATACTCAAAATGAGTTCATCCAAATCACGCTGTGGAATGGCCGCCCATGTTCGTTGCAACAACAAAAAAAGGTCTTCTTGCGACTGGATACCCTCCATATTCGGCAGAGCTCTTCTCTGTAGCATATTCCAAGCATGCTCAATCGGATTAAAGTCTGGCGACTGAGCAGGCCAGGGCAGGACATTGATGTTAGCTGCGGCGAGAGTCTGTCTTACAACTCTTGCGGTGTGCGGTCGTGCATTATCATGCATTCACTGAAATAAGGGACCGATTTGCACTTGTAGAGGAACGATGACGTCTGATACAATCGTCTCAGCATAAATTTGAGCGTTGAGGTTGCCTCTGATCCAAATCAACTCAGTTCTTCCGCCGATCCAAATACCCGCCCATACCATGATGGTTCCACCACTATAAGGATGGACTCTGATGAGTCTCGTTTTGGTATGAGACCGGATACAAGACGTATACGACACTGGAGAAGCCCTGGACGCCAACAGCGATTAAAATCCTGCCAGGAAGTCCATCCTTATAGTGGTGGAACCATCATGGTATGGGCGGGTATTTGGATCGGCGGAAGAACTGAGTTGATTTGGATCAGAGGTAACCTCAACGCTCAAATTTATGCTGAGACGATTGTATCAGACGTCATCGTTCCTCTACAAGTGCAAATCGGTCCCTTATTTCAGTTAATGCATGATAATGCACGACCGCACACCGCAAGAGTTGTAAGACAGACTCTCGCCGCAGCTAACATCAATGTCCTGCCCTGGCCTGCTCAGTCGCCAGACTTTAATCCGATTGAGCATGCTTGGGATATGCTACAGAGAAGAGCTCTGCCGAATATGGAGGGTATCCAGTCGCAAGAAGACCTTTTTTTGTTGTTGCAACGAACATGGGCGGCCATTCCACAGCGTGATTTGGATGAACTCATTTTGAGTATGCCAAACTGATGTTCTTGTGTTGATAGTGTTCGCGGTAGAAACACGGATTATTAATTGTTTAAGTTACCCAATAAAATTTTAAAGAAAACTGTTATTTCAGTCTTTTTTTCGAACTTTTGTGTTAGTGGTTCAAATGTCAAAAATCCCTTTATTAGGAAAATGGCAAATTTCTTTATTAATGCAAAGGTGACTTGGTTTATCGTTACTGTGACAAACGAAAACACTTTATTTGATGAATCCTTAAAAAAATTTTTAATTAATATCAATCAGGAGAAAAGTTATTGCAAAAATATATGTTGATCCCTAGACACTTTTGATGTGTGTAGAATAGACACGCATATTGCATAAAATATAGCCAGAGTTGCAGGTTAGGCCCGAACTCACAGAAAATATTTTAACTAGAATTCAATGATAAAGCACGTCCTTAAAATACATTCTATTATTCAGCACAATAATGGTCCGTTTATATTCATAGGAATGACACCATAATTGTTATTTTCCATAAATACTAAAAGCTGTGTAAAATACCTCCATTAACGTATTTATTACAATATAATAACGCAAATTATTCCATAAAAGCGTTCATAATTTGCGTAGAACATAAGCAGGTGTCTCAGAAATCCAGCTACCAGTTACTATAACGGGTACTAATTACAATTATCATATACCAATCTAAGCGGTCAATAAAGTAAAGAGCTGTTCTTTAGTCGCGGGCGCTTTAAAGCGCGGCCCGTAGGCGACTTCCGCGACATAAACGCTGAGACGACATTAACGTCGAACCTACGGTGACACATGACACCCATTACTATTATAATTTCGTATAATAGCTCGAACAACATCGCCATATAAATGCATTAAATTTTTAAACATTTCTCTTTTTTTCTTGCTCGGTTTTGTAAACTAGGTCTGGCTTAATATAAGATGGTGACATAAAAGAGGTTTCTATTATTGGATACGATTTCTTTCATGTTCCTTCTTTCTTATTAAGAAGTAAGGCCTCTTGAGTTGCGCCACTCACAGCCTCGGCTTTTTGTATTAACAATATGATAAAAATAAAATTAAGTATTAAAATATTCTTATAATCTGACCCCGTATATGTAAAATAATATAACGCTTTAAAACACTTCATTTGCTTCGACGACCAAATGTGTAATACGATATTTTATCACCAGAAAGGAACGTTCTATCCGGATCGAAGGACAAAAAATTGTTAAGCGTGATCCGTATAATTTCGAGTTTTTTACTAAATAGATTTTTAAGATATAAAGGGGCATACAAACGGTTCTGTATAGTATTCGTTCATGTTTTCCACAAGTCTAATAATTTCGATAGAATTTTAGAAGTTAATAAGAAGACCGACAAATGTTTACTAAGAGAACGTTTTAGTGGAGTTTTTATAGGACAACTTTTGGCGCGGGTCCCTAAATCCGATCCCCAGCGTTGTTCGCGTGGAATTTGGTTTCGTTAACTAATACTCTGCTTTTTATTATGAAACTAAACACTGCCTATTGACAGCTGCGGTGTAATCAGCCTTGCCTTGCCCGTGTAACCGACACTAATGACTTAAAAAAACCTGTCGTTTTATAAAATAAACAATGCATTACATGGTCTTTAAGAACAAGCCGACGTAGTTTTAGTCCGTCGATTCAGAAAACGTCGCAGTAGAGTGCAGTAGGCGGCCCACGACTAGGCTATTCTGTTGAATTATTCAGTATTATGATCTCAGCAACCTGTTCGCAACAACAAACAGAAACTCGACAATATTCTCAACAAATCGACACCCAAGAGAATTGAATCGTCAAGTTTTCTGTGAAGTCATTGATCATAGAAGCTAAAGCACTGTCATAAAACTAACATTCACGTATTGATACGTGGTCGTATAGCCATTAGAGAAGCGTGGCGCATCCGATCGGCGTAGAAAGCTCACCCACGCGTGCCGAGAGGTCACCACCGCCCACACTACCCCTCGATTACTATTGAGAAATAAGAGAACAAGCCTTCGGAGCTGCTCGGAGGTGTTCGTCGGCCAATTACCGTAAATTGATGATTATTGCGAAAGAGCGCGGTGGGCGCGCGCCATTAGCGATGCGATCGAGGGCGGATTGAAGACATGACGGATTGCACCAATAAAACGCTAACAATATGATCCACGATCTCGAAGATAACGGCACAAAAAAGCGGGTAGTACATCAAGTTAATGGATGCGACGGGCTTTTTCTTTCTTAAGTTAATAAGAAACTGATGATGTATCAATGTCCAATTAAAGTACAGTTCAGTAAACGGAGCTGCAAAAATTAGAAAATATTAGTTCATTTTCTTTTTCAACGTTGTGCCTAGGAAATAAGCACGCTATACAATTGAAATGGCATTAAACCGATTAAATTGGGATCAGCCAAAACGCGAATCGTGACTGCTAACCACGACTTCTGGGTAATTCTCTAACACTAGTGCACCAAAAGTAACAACTTCCACCAAGAGTTATTTTCATTCCAAAAAATAATATCAAACTGCACTGAAAGGTGTACATAATTTCACGAGCGTGCCTGTTGAAACGCAGCAAAACACGAATTGTGATCGACAAATTGATGCCTATCGCCGCATCTGCGATATTTGGCAGTTACAAAAAAATAATGAGTGTTGTTCCGAGGATATTTGCAACACGATGAAAGCTCAGAATGGCCAAGTCGGCCACGTTCGGTTGTTAAAACGTGCGATATAATTACGGATGTGAGTATCATCACAAGTGCAAATCGGATGCGCTTTAGATCGACGCCAGAATTTATAATAAGCTTTTGTTCTTATTTAAATTATCTGAGTGTAACTATATTAGTATTCTTGCTTTGTCTATCGATGCCCTGATCGTTATCTGCCAACGGGAAAGTATATTTCAGATTTTTAATCAGATAAACAACATGAAGAGAAAATTAGATAGTTATGGTAGAGTTGGTTTTAATGTGCGTTTATGTTTTATTTGATCTAGATTTTAGCATGAATGATTGTGAAAGAATGTACTGTTTTCCTGGTGTTAACTGCGTCTTAGGGTTCATAACTCCTCATTAGCAAATGCTTTACAAGTTCCGTTCGTTAAACTAAGTATCTAGTTTTACAAGTGCAACTTTCCAGTCCATAGTGAAACCAGATTCAGTCAGCTATCAGTGTGCTGATGGATGCTGCCTTCTATCACTGATACAAGACATCCGTTGCAACACCCACGAGGGAAGATATACTTGCTTCTTCTAAGACAAGAGTGGCACCCACGATACCATATTAATCAGAATGATGCAGCATTTATTTTTAACATACTATTTTAAAAATAAAATAAGAATAAACAGTCCATTTAGCATAAATAGAACTAATAAAGTAAAGAGTGATAGTAAAAAAGTAATAAACAAAGTCATTGAGGAGGTAGTATCTGGTATTGCCATATAAGCGTCGATAAGGTGGGGTTAAATGTACCATTAACCCTCCCACGGCGATACATAACGCTAAAACAGTTAGGCCACTGTCGCGTTTTTTAATTAGTGACAAAGTCCGATGCGAAAAACTACTACATTTTTATCAGTTTCTTTTTGTAAATCGACATATACAGTAGAGATGTTCTTCGTGAAAGACGTCAGTGTTCAGGATCATTTCCGATTATATGTGAAAATGCTGTTTGTTAAAATGATTGATGCCGAAACATTTCATTGCATGATATGTTTATTTTCAGAAAATCAATTTACTAAATTGTTTAAAGAATTACTATATTGCGAATTCTATAAGCTGTTGCCTCTAATAAAAAAGAGCTCAAAATATGTTGAAATGATTTGCTTAAGAAGTAACATATAGGGAGGTACTAAAACATCCCAGATCCATTTTCAAGTTCTGAATCAAGAGGAAGGTATAGCTTTTATACCTTCCTCTTGAACTCTTACCTCCAAATAAACCTACCTATTCCGCTTTCTGTTAACTAGTCATATATCTACGAATCTACGTAAGTTACTAACAATATTTAAGAAACATTTAGTTATAAATCAAACAGAACACATAATATTTCTCCGAACATCACATGCTAGTTGATTATAATAATTGACTGTCAATGATAATATATTGGCGCCCGACGGACACCTGACTGACTAATCAAATTAGATTGCGAAAAACAACTGCCATACAACCGGTTCAAAGGTAATATGATACACGATCAATACACAAATACATTTTAATGGCATAGAACGACACTCTTGGAAACGTTATTTAGCGAATGTTAAATAAAAATATTAATTAATAAAGACGCCACTATGCTGTAATATATAAAAATATTATTGCATTAGGTATATCTGCTGCCTAACTGACTTACAAACTAAGCCAAATAATGCATGCCCGAAGTGTGATCATTGAGTGGGCTTATTTCAATGCTGCTTCAAATGAATCCAACACAGCAACTGTACCCAAAACAAACACTTGCTTAATAACTGGGACCACTACAAAAATCAAATTCAAGAATCACCACAAACCAAACGCAGCTTATACAAACAGAAAAAGCCAGCCAATCAAAGTACTGCTATAACGAAGTTTCGTGAAGATGAATGAACCGGTGATCAAGATGTTACTATACGTGTTTATGCAAATAGCCGTGGTCCATTGATGGGGCCCATTGAGAGTATAACGGGGCCCAGACTGGTCTGCAACAGTGCCACCGGTGTGCCGGTTATCCACACACGCACATACACATATGCATATTGATTATCAATTTAAGATAGATAAACTTCTCTCGATTGTCTTATATGACGTTGTTTAATAGAATGAAGCTCTGCCTAAATGAACAAGTCAAGCTAGTATCCAAATTAAGTTCTCAATCGATTTTAATCTGTAGATTTTGAGAAAGAGCTTCATTAGGGAAATTATCTTCATTGTTGCTTCATCATTTGTTTCGTCCAACAATTGAAGCCATAATATCAACGGTTGACCTGGTTCCGGGATTTATTTTTACTCGTCTCTGAATTTGACCAACAATACATGTGTGCGGTTATCACAGAAATAGTGTCGCTAAATGTTAATTCTAAGAACTAGATGTGACTCATTTCTTACAAATTACCTTCTAAAATATATTATATAGATATCTTATTGCACACAGGTGTTCACTTGCCGAGACAACTGTATCCAAAAGCAATAAATGTCAAACAAGTTGCAAAAGAAACTGAAGCATGAATTATATTATTTTTATTTGAATACACTTGTCAATAACCAAAACCAGTTGGGAGAGAAACTGATGATGAAACAAACACTGCCGGAAACTAAGCTAGCAAGAAAAAAAAAAGCTTTATGATTCATGATCATGAGAGTATAGAACTTTAAATTGCAACGAGTTTTACAAAGAACACTAGGCAATAACCTCTTTCTTAAGAGAAACATGATTACAACCATATAAACTTTCGACATGCCAGTGTGGTATTTAGCAGAGCTATTAACGGGAGCCACA
Source organism: Agrotis puta (assembly GCA_943136025.2). Classification (NCBI taxonomy): domain Eukaryota; kingdom Metazoa; phylum Arthropoda; class Insecta; order Lepidoptera; family Noctuidae; genus Agrotis; species Agrotis puta. The sequence goes on along the minus strand of OW964184.2, from coordinate 16,100,330 downwards.
ATGAAGAGTTGGAAAACCAATAAATCACCATCACAATTCCTCGCACAATTACGAGTCGGAAGACCATTTTAGACAAGTCTCGAACCATGTAAGGCCCGAACATTAATTTATCCAATATTGGGTGTGTTGATTTTAAATTGCTATATACGAAACTAGTTTGGTCAGTCGAAGTCGTGACCTCTTACTTGTAGACGAGTCGCGACTAGTCGGGATGTGATGGAACTTTCTTTTTGATGAAACGTGTCTTTATGACATTGCCAATCCACCTGCAGATTAGCGAATGGAAAATAAAGCTTTCTTATAACTAAGCCAGTGCCTAAAAATTTTTGTACTAAATGAAAACATGAAATAGATGTTGGCATTGTAATATTTATGTTACGAAGGCGAAGGCATTTTGTTGAATATTATTGAAAATTTGAAACATGTGGTAATTCATAACCCTTTTGACCTGTCTCAAATATGTATATTTATCGTAACTCGTGATATAAAACGAAAAGCTATCATTATCAAAACGGTTATTGGATAGATGTCGAAGGTCTAACACCACGTTAACTAGATTCCGAATCTGACACTTGCGATAACTTACGAAGTTTCTACCTGTTATCCGGTATTCTAATATAAATCATTTGATTTATGAATGAGAAGTCAATATTTAGATAAAACTACCGGAAACACAAGCAGATAATAATATATATAATCTGTTGAAATTAATAATTGGTGTAGACGTTATTACAGCTATAAATTAAAGAACTATTATTTATCGAACAGAGCAGAAACTCACATCGCATCATCTCTGATGTTAATGGATTTTATATCAAAAGATTAGCTAACGGTACAAACATACAACGTTTTGACTTAATTTAATGGATACTTAGAGCAATACACAAGATTCTCAAATAGATCAGACAGCCAGTATTATAGTTCGATGACACAAATCAAACGCAGATAATATGCACACCCGAGAACAATCGGATGATATGAATATCATTACACCTATTACGCAAGGAGTCCCTACGACTGTAAGCATAATAGACCACACTACACTTGATTCAAAGGCGAAACGTGATGCAACTATCTTCAGACATTATAGGAATCGAGTGTATTCAGTATAGAAATGACTTCATAATTTCACTGCGCGCACGCACCCATTCGCGGGAGTGTGTGACGTGTGAGATCACGCACACATAGACAATATCCGGCCCCGTCTGTGAATGACGCTTACGTATGTTTACTACCGCTCTGTGGCCGGCTGTCGATCATTTTGGTACAGTATTACGTCATTATTCACTACAGTATCCATTTCCACAACTGTAGGGTGCCAGCCAACTCAGCCAACAACGATGTTAGCCTCTTTGTAATGCTTAGCTGGATCCTTTTCAAACATTGTTTTATCCACGACGCACGTAACGACAGGTCAAATCGTTTTATTTCTATTCGAGGCGACCCCGTCATATTGCCAATTTAAATATTTATGATTTTGTGATTGTCGCCTTCGCTATTAAGCGTTTATTATTTAGATGGCTTGGTTGCCACCGACTTACGGAGATTTTTGAAGGCGAATTAAATTAATTCAAGCGCGTCGGTTGAATATTTCAATGATGACAATGTAGTGCTGATAAATTCGTAATAAATTAGCATAAGTATTTATGGCCCAATACGCATGCCCGATCGTTTAAAAGAACTGAATTTAAATGCAAATTGCCTTCTATTACAAACATCGCGAGTTCGTGTCTACGAGACCCTTAAACTTACGTTACTAGAATTTAAATGAAGCCTCCTTCCTGTAGTCAGCGTTGAGCTGATTCTCAACAGCCATTCAATAGATAGGCTCTGATTTAATTTCGACCACAGGAATGTTAATACAACCGTAAAACATGACGTTTGGAGCAACAGTGTTGCATCCCGAACTATTACGACTAACATTACTATCGCCTTTATATCGAGAGTAATTTATTTATAGACAATTTTAACTGCTTCCGAGATAAATAATTTAGTCTGCAGTACGTAGACACCATAAATCTTATTGAGTTTCCTTTACGAGTAAATAATAAAACAGTATTATGATCGCATGTGTTCTCTAAATTGTCCCGAGCTTTTATGGTTGTTCTTTAGACGTATTCATTGCTATACGCATCTCATTATCTCTTACTGACACCTTTGGGTCCCTAATGTTAATAATGAATTTATAAAATGAGCCGTGACAGGTTCCAGTTATTTATTTCGATCTTAATTTAGCAAGGTGCAGTCAAACCAATTTCGCAACATGATCATTTGAATGATGCGTTCATTGACTTTTGAACAGAAACATTCACAATCTGAGCAACTAATTACCGCGATTCAATATCCGGTGCTCCTAGACGACTGATTGGTGATTGGAGAACGTCTGACGTCATTTCTACTTCCGACGGCTCGTGTCCATCATCAAACGGTGCTGCTTTAATTTCCTGACGACCCAAATCTTGTCGTGGGATCGGGCGGCATTAAGTTGTTAATCACCGGCAACTGGTTCCGCTGAGTGCTAAATGACTAGACTCGTTCCCACCTAGATATTACTTAATGAAGTGAGTATTCATTAGTCTCATTAACTGTACACCTGTTAAACTGGGTTATTTTTAGGGCGGTCATCCAAAAGCTTAACATGATTCCGATATTTCTCACGAATCTTGCCGAGGTCTTGTTGTTCCAAAAGAGAATGGAGAGGCTTGTTGTATTTTCACTCAGCAAGGTTAATGGTTACCTTTTTTTTATCGTGGTAAAATCATCAAATGAGTCCTCCCACCGGGTAGAGCGGGAGGGACTGTCAGACTCGTACTCACTAAAATCCACGGTGTCCTTCAATAGCCCTTTACGTTCCGGGGTCACGGTAATTCGTTCAGTCCCGCGAATTTAATGGTTACCTTATGAAGTAACTAAAACTAACTAAAGCATCGCTCTGATAAACATTTGAGGATACAAAACAAAATTCATCGCCAGAACTGTAGTAGTAAAGATATATCAAAATTATAGAATTTCAACCAACAAACGCAACTCACTGTTGGTAAGCGTAACCGTTGTGAGTACAAAGAAAGATACGGGTGTATTTAATATTTCCCGCATACCATTAGACAGTATGCTTCGAAATCTTTCCCTCATAACTGCGAGATATGACTCTCGGTCAGAATAACGGTAAACCGCATAAACAAACCTCACATTATGCGCACTCAAGTCGCCAACGACCAGCTATCAGGTTTCAGCGTCATTCAATTACCTTGCCTCAATACAATATTGACCCCCATTGACCACTTACACGAAGTTTCCTTAACATTGGCGTAAATCTTGATAACTGTACACCATTTCTTTCAAAACATTATACAATTGTACGTGGGAATATACTAAGTGCAGATGCTTGTGGCGAAGCGCCTGAATGCTGACCGAGTTCAGCTTGTGTGGGAGATGGTTCAAAAAGTTCATACAATTATTTACCCACTCGTGACGCTGTGGGAGGATAACTGTGACTACGGAGAAACGTTTCCTATGTTAATGTAAATTTACTTAAGTTTGACGCAATAGATACATGAAACTTGAGAAATGGAACCAATCATGTATAAAGCTTAGTAAATCTAAAGGTGAAGCAGAATCGTGCTGCATACTTGATGGGGTAGAGACCTGACTCTTTGACAATAACGGATTCATAATCGTGACTGCTCTGAGCATGGCAAAGTTTAACTGAACAAAATGAAAGGTTTATGAAACAACCTATGGTGAAAACCGAAAAGAAGTATCCTATGATAGTTTTTAACAGATATATGACTTGCTTAAGGTTCTTAGTAATTTGCTTATATTGGTGTCAAATTTTTCATAGGCTATTAGTAATTTGTTATTGGTACCTTAAGAAATAACATAACGGAACTTGAAATCCTTTTCTTTTATACGCCGTCTTTCTACCAACGTTTAAATAAAATTGAATCTCGTGTAATTGCTAGAGTTAATCAAGAGTGCGATCGCAGTATGTTTTGGCAAGCTCATACCGTTGTGCAATTAGATAACTATAATCATTATAGTGGTACGTAATCGTCATTTATGATGGAGTGAAATGCTGTAAAATTGCAGGTGTTCAGTGTCCCGAGCTAGACCGTAGACATAACAGACGGCGACATCCGTGATGCGGTGCCAACGCGAGTGTATTTGCGCGCCGGGCCGTCTCAGACGAAACTATGCGCTCGATATAGGCATTATCTTAAGATCAGGTGGGCTAGACTGAAATATTGGATGTGCTCGCGTCACTCTAAATGTAAGACACATTTTAGAAGCTGTAGACACAGTTTTACACTAAATGCTAAGTACGATTCTGGAATGACTGAGATTTACATCAGAATGATAAATTAAACTGAATAAATTACTGTTTGATTTATTTATTGTAATTTATTTTAAGATACAAATGGCATATCAAGTAAAGCTTTTTCTTTACAAGGTAAGCTAGATTACAAACCAGGTGTAAATATAAATCCACTATTGACATTTAGCAACTTGGAGCTTCGTTCAGCAATGCATAATTAATTTTCTAATGATGAATTTTAATGAAAGGACAGGAAATAGATTTCCGCAGTAAATACATTTCGAAGAATAAATCTTGAATCTATATGTATTATTCTACTAAGGTGCATTCATTCGCATCGTTCAAAGGAGAAATTCCGTTGTTAGCGAATGGTAAATTCTATCGAACAAAGGTGAGCTAATGATTACTAGTCGTAAAACTTCACAATAGTAACGCAACCGACCGAATGCTGAACATAAAACCCTATACAATATTTCACAAAAGGTACCATTTTACGAGCAGTGGGTTCAGGTACAGCATCCCTGAGCGACGCACATGTGCAACCAAGCTGGAGACTTCTTAGAAAATCTACTTTTTCTCATGGCTCTGACAATAAGACATCGCATCTGGCAGACACGGTGTCGTCAGGTTCAACGACGGACAATGGTCCGCACCGTCCGTTTTGAGAACACTTCGCCTAACACAAAGAACTACCTGCGATATACCTGCGATGCTATTGTAGTGCTCGGGTTGGTGCAAATCGTAAATAAAAGGTGCATTTTAATGACCAACATAAAACGAAATAAATATCAAAATATAATAGCTAAGCTTGTAATAGGTATAGGAAAATATAAATATAGAAGACACATACGACGCAGCCGTACGATGCATTTGTTAAAAAAAAAACAACATTTTTTTTACCAGATTTATGTTATGACATAAAATGTATTCGGTTTCGAGGACAAAGAAAAGATGCATGACGTACAAAAAAACATATCTGAAACGCAAGCAAAACTAGAAGGTAGACATAACATACAATAAACATAATTGGCTGGAAACTCATGAACTCAACATCACGTATGTTCGTAAGGAACATAAAAGGTAACGGACGCGTAGCTATCAGGTTAAGGGGGCCATAACAACACCATTACCTAAATCATAACGATCACTGTAATTAGAGCCGTGCTCACTGCGAGCCATTGACCCGACGACGATGATTCCAGGTAATCAGCACACTGACACCGGTATCACAATACCTCATTCTAGTGTCACAGGAGACGCACTTACCAACCGATACACTGACACTCATTCTGCAAAGCCAGTCTGCCAACGCGAATTACGCGGAGCAACATCGACATTCCTCAAGCAAAAATGCAATATAAACCAAAGTCTACGGACGCACAGATTAACACAGACAGAAGTCGCATACTTTAGACCGCTAAACGCTCAAGAGACATGTAACTAAAGTTAAACTCCCGTCACAACATGAGAAGTTAGAGTCGACGTAATAGGTACACAGAAATAGCCGGTTTTATCTCAAGAAATATGACGGTAACCGCGACAAATGTGACAGATATAAAATTATGCAGCCAAGGTGTCGACTAATGACGTTGTTAGAGCTCACACACTGATGTGCAGCGATGAAACCAGACTCTTTCATATCCAAGATTTATAGGCGGTCCAATTAAATTTTCGAGACCGTACCGTATCTGATTGATGTAGGAGAAAATAATATTCGGAACGGCTAATGACGTAATGTTTCGTCTGGTGCAGTAAAAAACTGTGGAATCAAAATTCGGGAGTCAATCTTAAATGAGCTCATGTCCAAATCAGTTGCACCGAGCACAACTTTAGTAGGGAGGCGGGTCCTTTGATAAACCATTAATTATATTCACACCTTCGTCGACCGCGACTGAGCATTCGGGTGAGGTTTTTTTCTGTAAAGCGACAGTTCTTGGAAAGATGGCGGCGCGACGACCGTGTGGTGAACAAAAAGTGGAAGCGCGAGCACGAGCGACTCGAATCTCGACGAATGTTTTAGAGGTCGTGACAAATACAGAATCAAAATAAAAATAAGATAGCGAATCGATTTCTGATAATAATAGCATATGTAGGGCAGAACGATTCCGGCTAATTAGATATTAATAGATTTGATTGTTTTTAAAGGAAAATACCAAAGAAGATAGCGAGACGACATAATATGAAGGAAAATAGGAATAGCCTTTAAAACAAAATGATAAAGTAAAAACGTAACGAAGCTCGTTACTTAACTCTTAAGATGATTCCAAGTGATGACCCTGAAGATCTCACCTCGATAGAACTTTAAAGAATTCCGTGGCGCGTTTTGTAGAACGACAACAAAGACTGAATTCTTTGAACACGTACCACAGACGGGCGGTTAATTTCAACCCTGTCAACTAACTTTTTGTAGCCGCGATGTTTTCTCTGTAAACGAGGCAATTTATTTCACACCAATTTAGTAGACATTTCACATCTAGACATCTTGGAAATGTGAAGTTCTAAATGTTTGTTTCCATAAAAACTGGACTGGAAACATGGCTTGAAAAAAATCAAGACAACTTGGGCATCACGTTTATCTATGCCCGAAGTTGGTTAACTTGTAAACTTGGATATTTTGTGACATAATAATAACGTATTCGTTTTAACATATCCATTAGAGAACAGATGCCCTCAGGCTTCAATATTAATAAAAGAAAACGTTAAGCAAAGATTGCATAAACCACATACAAAATGTCAGTGATCAATTTCATTACATTAAATTTATATTTATTCACAATCTTCTACAGAGTTTCTCTGCATTTTCTATGTTTAATTTGTTTTTAATTTAAATCATCAATAAGCCTTAAAGGTAAGTCGAATGCGTATGAGAAAACAACTTAATAATACGGTAGCAATCAAGTAGTTGATTAACTGCAACTGTATCTAGCAAGATATTTTATTGCTTTTCTTTGAAGGCTATGTTTAAGTTTTCTCTAGAAGTTTATGATGTAGAAAATCTCATTTTAGAGTGACTGCAGTTGCAAAGAACACGATTGCTAAGTGTTAGTGTCTGAAAGTTCATACATATCAACAGTGCTTTTTCTTCCAAAAACTATGCCAGTTGCTAGTTTGCACAATCGAATTGCCGTTTTCCAAAAGCCATCACTACCAGATCTTTTTAAATTAAACACCTTGCTTATAAAACAGTTCACACCGATCGATTGATAGTTCGCGTCCGCTCGTGTGGTACCTAATCCATGTCCATTGAGGCGCATCAGGTTCAACGCTCGCAGTGGGCCAGGCTGGCTGGGGCACGCTCGACTAGACCATGTTAGCCTATACCACTACGCTGTGGTCTAGATCCGCGGTCGATCATGACACGCTCTGTCGCCCGCTTCTGAGCTTGCTGACCGCACCTTAGTTCAGGTCGGAACACTGTGCGGCATCAGAGCGGAGTTGTTTGAGCTTTTGAGAAAGTATCGTCGATTCATTGAGAAAATGTCTCCGGACTAAACGCACTGCACAGTAAAACAGATGTTATAGATACAATTGGAACTAGTCCACTATCAGCTTTTGTGGAAAAAATTCCTGGTATCGTCGTAGACGGAAAACCCGTGGCAGAAATTGGAGCGGATGCAAACCAAGAATGATGCCTATGAGAAATATAGTTGACTCAAGTTTAGTTTAAACAATTTCGTCATTGGAATAAACTAGACATACTAAGACGGGCTAAACTACCATGAGCTCGTTAATACCGCCAAAATTTCACGGTAAATATTTTAGAAGGGGAACTAACAATTCTATTTGTTAACTAACACTATAGGTCAACCATCACGAATGCAGTAACGCATTCGTAACGCTGGGACTATGAGAACTGACAAGAAACGCTGGTTTATGCAGCATGACCGCTCCTTTAAACCGGTACTGAAATGTGTACTGCGTCTATTAAATCTTTACCAGTTCAATAAGTTCAGGTTAAATACAGATTTCAATTTAAGTTCACTGCATTATAATAGTTGGAGTCTGATTTTATGTTATTGAAACGTTAATTAGTTTTTAGATTTACGTATTCTCAACGCCCGCTCAATAATGTCAAGTTTCAGAGTGGTGTTCCTACAACAGTTACTTATGAATGTCCGTCTTTATGATGAAAGCATAAGTTATGCTTATCATCATTTGGAATATAAAAATGCCTTCGTGCATTATACGATTTTTCATAGACACGTTATAATCTATCAAACAATGGTCTACGCCGTAGACAATCATTTGAAATAGGATTTAAATGTTCAGAACGAATCACAGAAATTAGAATTGTTAGAAATTAACACATCAATGGAGACGACCATTTTCAATTTTATAATTATAATTGTCAAATCAAAATCGTCAATTAACACGACGCCGACGACGGACACGTGAAAACTCGACTTTCCCATCGGGTGACCAAGAAGAAGAACAATAACTTCATCATCATTTAAATGAACTTCTGATAAACGTATCGCAGGAAACGGCCATTTTCATCCTGCTAATCGATCAAACTTCATGATTACTTCGTTTCCTTAGCTTACTTTTTAAACTAAGAAAAAGTAAACTTTAGCATTTATAGTAATTTCATAGTGCAAATGTAGGGACTCATTATACAAATCCTACATTATTTAATTACATGCAAAACCAGTCCTTACCAAATGTTGTTTTAATCGTGTTTCAATCAGCTTATCTATTCAAATCTGCGTGTCAAAGAACAATACTTGTAGTATTAGTATGAATGGGTCGAATGCTTGAAATAGTTCCGTGAGTGGGCCGGCACGACTCGCCTGGCATGCTGCCTGCTGCCTTTCTAACGGCCACTAATGGTGACAATACTCCAACCACCTTGAAGATTACTTGAATGAGATAATTTAATCTGATGAGTGGTGACTGTAATCTCTTTCATAGAAGATGTACAGAGTTTTTTACGAACGTCACGATTATGCACCGACCAAGTCACAAGATGAAAGGAAGAGTTTACACACCCAGAACATGGTTATTGTTACAGTTTTTTGAAGATCAAATAGGCAAAAGCTCCATGTAAACTATTTCGCTGAATCCGGGACGACTGGAAGGCGACCTAAACATAGTTGGGAATAGACTAGGCAGATACTGAAGAATTTGCACAATTTCATCAGTGTCCAAAATCTGCATGACTTGAAACTAATCATAGCGAGGAGGAATTGTGTCAACTTCAAGCAAATTGACAAGCCAGCAAAATCGATTACACCTTCAATCAATCTCTGTTCATGGCATCGGAGTCTAAAAGGTAATCCCACAAGGCGTTCTAGAAGTCCAAAGCCTGTTATCGCTAAGCCAATAAAGCAACCACAACGAATTTAACACGGCATAGTTTATGCTAAATACCTGTCAAGATAAAATAAGTTTCCATGCTCAGCTTGAAGAAAAAGAGCAATAACTGCTTATCCAGCGCGTGTCGTGAACGGAATGACGGACGAGTTACTTAATGATGTTTGTGGGCAAGCTTGAAACTTACCAGTATTAATGCAGCCCTGCGATTTTTAAGTCAAGGAGATTATTGCTTTACACTCATAAATATGCGAGTCTCGTGTGGTTCGGATATAGTTTTATATTAAACCTGTGATATAAACTGGCTCAGTGGCTCCCAGGTTATTTCTGATATAATAGCTTCTGACATAATAGTCGCATGTAATGTCCTTACTCATCCGAGTGCTGTCGCCATTGCTAGTCCACTGAGCTTAGAGGAAGTGCTCGTTCATTAGCAAACGAGCAGTTCCTTCATTCATAATGAGGAGAGTTCTCGGAAAAACGCGGAAATACTACTCGATAAACTTGATTGCGATAGTCCTTTGAGAAACCCAGAAGCTTATCGATTTTATTATTGATTAATTCTGAATAAGTAGAGTAATCGATTTGATAAGCAGAGTTACTATTTAATCTGCACCTTAATCTCTCCAACACGTTTAACGATACTTGAATCAAGACTTACAACAACTCAATCTTACGAGACGATACAGTTGGCATAATTACAACAATTCACACAGTCATGTTACAATTTGAGAAGGAAACTTCTGAACAAAGCTATAATGATTATCACAGAACCCTATCACCAGAAGAGGCATTCAACTTGTGGTAACAATCGATTAACTATTGGCTGTAAGAAAGCGTGCAGCTTTTTGTCCGAAGCAACACAATCGAACGGTGTCGATACTGCCGATGCTTCAATCGGGAGAATCGATGATGAAAAAAAAAACTCGGGGCCATTCGAGCGAGAGCACCGATTTACCGAACAATGTTATTTACGCATACAACGGTATCGGTGAACCGGACACAATTACTATGTGACTCGCAGCTCTAATGAGATGGTTGGCTTGAAAAAATGCAAACTTATTTGCATGGTATAAAGTTGGCGGAATTTATGTAAACCGTACTGAAGTGTGATAACGTTTGTTGGATACAAATTCGAAGCCAAAGCTCCAACATAAGCGAAGATAAATCCTAAACGACAGAACAAAGATAAAAATGATCATCACGTGAACAATGATTCAATTTCCGCGAAAAATGAATCAATTGCCATATTAACAAAGAACACATCAATGATAGCCTAATCTTTTTGATTTGCGTTTCTCCTAGCTTGAAATGAATGGGAAAATATTATAAATGTACTTTTTACATTGTACCTGCATAATAAACATATAATGTTCCCGTTGCTAAAAAAAGGGTTTCTTTCTATGATCATGATATGCTCGGTGGTTCAATCTCAGGGGCGTATATTTGGAGAGGCCATGTCTAGCAGTAGTTTGTTATACGCTAATGATGAAAGATACACTTTTCTTAAGCTCCCTATTGATAAGGAACAATGGGGAACTTAAGAGACTTGCTTTAAAGCAATTTTAACAAATTGTGGTTGGTCATAGTTCCGTGGTTAATACCACGTCCCTTTTACTTTGTCTCGTTGATCAGTGGTCGAGTTACATTTGTGCAGTGGTCTATTCAAATTAGCGTCCGACCACAACATACAGCACTGACATTTGACCCCGCCCACGGTGGACCTTTCTAATCAGAGTTGGGTAAGGGAGAAGGGACATAGCAAACTTGTATCTCGACGCTCTGAGAACATCATATATCTCTTAGATTTAAACAATGTCTCGACAGTATGTTGTGTGCATCTGGGTGATTTTAGAGCTAATTTATTGCAACTGGAATAAATAATATCTAACGTGAGAAAACACGTGGGATGCGTGATGTATTTCTCGTTATACTATTCCCTAATGATACCCTGCTGTTTGCTGTTAAAGTCGTTACTTTTATATATGGAGTCCGTATAAGACGTTAAGAAGGCGACCGCTCGAGGTGAAGCAGGCGGCAAATGGACAACATCCCTAAATTGGTATTACTCGCCTCTTCGGCCTGCTCGTTGCCAATTAACGTACATTAGCAAATGCAACGGCTTAGCATTCTATCGAAGCAAAAAGCAGGCAAGGCTACCAGGAATTTTTATTTTACTTTAATCAGATATATCTTACAGTTCTCTCAAAATGTTTACGAGGAAAAAACATCTCATTACACATGACGTTCAACCATGATTATCATAAAGAACGTGAAGGGATAATGCCGAGATACGAGAGAATAATTATGGAACAAAACCTACATGGCGAGGCTTGTTGATATTTCGAGTTAGGTATTTAAATAACAGCATGGCGTGTTTCCAGCAAATTATGTTAATAGTGGAAATGATGTTTTAAGAACAAATTTATTAGTTGATTAGTGTATAATTGAATAAATTAATAGATCCGGAACATAAAGTGTTGGCAACTGGTAAAGGTATGGCACCGAAATTTACTGCTATCGGTGGCTATAACTATTTGTGTCGAAATACATTAATTTAATACCTTGACTCTAGTCAATAAAATATAAGGTGTTGATAATGCTCAGCCCACAGTAGGTACATACCTGAAACAAAGCAAAAATAAATTATTAATTAAACTGTAAGAACATGGTTGGCAGTCTTTCGTAACTGAGTCCTAAAATGTGTACTTAATTTTTTACACGACATGCAAAAATTAGTGGACTAACAAAGCGTGGTAGAAACAACCAGTACAGTCGTATCGACATCTCGTTAATGGCAGCTACGTGTCAACGAGCAAGCAGGCCGATCTCACGTTTAGATTGCACACCTTATATGGAAGACAAAAGAAAACCCACGGGATGGAGTAAACCCGTCCGTGCCGAGATCACGCACGGCACAGATAACCGGGGCAAACAGTCCGCCGGGGCTCATTGGACTCAACAAACAGACGGACGGACCGACGTGTTTACTGTGCGCTTTACTCGTCCACATGGCTAATATTTGAACACAATTTGAAGGCACAACGCTCTCCGTGTGTCAATTAGCCAGCGGACGGAGACAGGGATAATCCCGCTAAGTATTAAGTTACACAGATTTATGTAAGCATAAGAAAAGAGTACAGAATATGAAAAGAGAACATATACAATGAATTCGTGGATTTATAAAAACAACCCGGTGCTATGTTAATGTGAGCAATCAGGCGCATCTGCACGGGAGCCGCGCGCGCACCGAGTCTGCATCTAGATACGGGCACCGCACACCAAGTCACATTTGCTATTCAGCCGCCGCCGTAGCTGCACGCCCTGGCGCCGACGCTCTTGTTAATCCGCTGTCCATCGCACAATGCCCGCGACAAAAACAAACACACGACCAACCACATGAAATAAGAAATGCGAGGACATATTTTTATAATCCAGATTTAATACAATGGACGAAGACTCTCCCGGCTCATGAATATTATGAGAGGACAGGTATATTTCGTAAGTATTACGCTGAAATTCGAAGTTACGATAGATCTCTTTAAAATACATAAAGGGGTACACAGCTTGATGAAATGGAGATGATAGAACAAAACTATGGAAGAGCTTGGTCATACATTATGGTCGAATGAACGTACGAGAATGAATGCATCATAAAATACATAAAAGACGCAGCAAAGGCAAGAAATAAACAAATATAAAGGCGGCGTACTTTTTGAAATGTCAGTGGAAGTGTTGTAATTTTTGTCGCACAAGCGTACAAATAAAACGCGTCCGAATAGTGCGCGATTGAAATCGGTGCGCTCGTTTAAATTCCCGACGACAAACCGAGGTGGGAAATGGTGGACGAGAAAAACGAACATCGAACTCACAAAAATGTAGAGAGCAAACCCTTGTAGGAATGTTAGTGACCACACCGACGAGAATTAAGGGGACACGTCCTTATTAAGAGCTCGCTTTGAACCGCTGCCGACCGCGGGCTGTATTACCATATAAAATAAATTAAACATAGTTTTACTTTATTCGTTCGATCGCGACGGTTATCTAGCGAAACCAACAGAGCACTACTACAAATATGTCACAGCTCAGCACCAAAATGGATGCTATTACAAAATTCATCGTCCGCTTTCAGTTTCCACCCACTGATGGTAAGCAGATACCAATTCATTGTCTACCAGAAATAGTCGAGTTACAAAATCCCTTGTTATCCGTACATAGAGAGCAATAAACAAGAGACTTAAAAGGCGCTGTCCGAATACGAAAACGGAAAGTAAACAGGACATTTCCGCACACATGTCGGCCGCGGCTGCCTTCTGAGAAAGGATAAATCTCGCTCTTTTGAGATACCCAACACGCTTAGAGCTTTCTCTGTCGTTGTAGTTTTATTAAGTAATAAATCCAAGTTAAATATAAACGTTAGATTTTCTTCGTTATGATTAGTGCGTGAGAAGACCTGATGCATCAGCGGGGAAGTTTTAATAAGCGTCTACCTCTCTCGTGATTTATCACTAAAAGAATCTCGGGTGTGATACATTGCACCTTGTAAGTGTAGTCCTAACGTTTATAGTTCATGATTTATAGATGATGATCAATAAAAGTATTGGAATCGTGTAATAAAATGTTCCTGCTGCACGACTGTTACCGACGCCAACGCCTGCGTAGTTTATGACCAAGAAATATTATTTAAATCGGATTAGAGCAGAGCCTTCAACTATTTTATTGTTCAACATTATTGATGTGAAACCTTCCGAAAACTTAATAGATCCGATCACATGTGTGGTTTCGTGTGAACAACTGTAACTAAGCAAGTTTCTAATTCTATTGTGTTTGAATCGGCGCGAATTTCGCACTTCCCGCGGCGGACGCAAATAAAAAATCCAACGTTGGGGGGATTGTAAAACATTCGCCTTAAATGCGATGTCCGTCGTCGGCTAAAGGAACACGAATCCGTGGAGCTTTCAACAAGTGCATAGCATAGCGTGTGCGAGCTTCATTAACCAACGGAAATGTTAGTATGCTGCAACTGGCTACAATATCTGCAAACAACTTATGAGAACTTAACCGGACTTATTAATTCTCGTTAGGTTTCATCGCCACTTTTTCTGATTCTCTTGATTCACACGCTTTATTCTATTCTTAACATACTACAGCTCCCTATTATCACTCAACGTCACATATACAATACATTTTAAACGGATTTACTGGATAGCTTCTAAGTGATTCATTTTTTCTGATAATAGTCAATTCCATCTATGTTTCTCAGATCCCCATATAAGTAACAGAATTTATTTATACTACTGCATAAGTGACTAGTTGCCATAATAGAAAATTTTCTGTGGTGAAAATACGCGTTGTCGTCTCCACGAGAGTTTGTTCTGGAGCGGGTTGAAACAAAAGTGCACTTTTGTGAGCGCGCGACAGGACAATGGGTATATTGGATTTATACACGTCCCGCAGCGCGGCTACTCTTGTACACTCTATATATTTCGCCTGTATACATATTCCTCTTAAGTATACGTCTGCCGTTTCCTTTTCGCGGCGAAGCAAAAAAAGTAAAATTGAATTTATTAGCACTTGTCGATGGTTTAAACACAAACACCAAGATTTGGTTTCCAAATTTCACGAAACTCACAAAGTCACTGTTTGTTTTCCGTTTCTTGTGCAAATATTAGTGATTCGTGACCAAACCGTAGCCAGGTTCATTTTAATTCTGCAACGGCGATTGATGTCAAAAAAGCATACGTTTCCTGCTGAAAGGTAAATCGTTGCAACACCTAATAAAGTGTAATAAATACGTAAACAAGTCGATAGAACTGGCAGTCGCGACTCCTGACGTTTTAATCTGTAGAATTAGTCCACAAATTGTAATGCATCAAGCACACGAATTCGCCCACGCAAGTCCATACAAATTGCAATAAGTTAGAATAGGTTGTCAGTATTGAGCGTACATAATGCTATGTTTGGTGGCCATTGAACAGGTAGGGTTACTAACTATGTTTCAACAACAAAACAGATTTCGATAACAAATGTTGAAATTATTGAAATGCCTTTGAATCACGTAGGAAAATACTGTTTTTAAAATGACTTATTTTGCCTTTTTTACTCCTCATTTTATCGCATAATGTTAACCAACATGGCCAAGTATTTCGTCAAATGTACCAACCCTAAACGCGGCCTGAATCCTGTTACAAATAGCCGCGCAGTGGCCAGCACCGACCAGAAAATGGTCGAGAATGGCACCACTTCATTACAGGTGACTGGTGAACGTAATGACAAAGCGCCCGCGGCCAACTCCGCACCTCCGACCGAAGCCCGGGAAACTGCGACGGAAGCCACGAATTAAACGCAGTCGTAATCGCGCCGATTTAAACTAATATCCTCAATTTGGATGGTTGCTTTTATTCTTTTTCATTTTCAAATAATGAAGGAGAGCATATTTTCCAGTTTTGATTTTCATTGGTTTTTCGGCCCCAATTTTTTCTGAAGGTACCGTAGCTCACTCTCAGATATATTAACTGAAATCAAGAACACTACCCTAGCGGTGTTCATGATCTGTATTCGATGAAACACGGCATTTTTACACTCACTACACTCGAACCGTTGGTTATGACGGTGTGGACAATTTATGAGAAACGCAAATCTAATCTTTACCTACGTTTTAATAGCTTGGTCAATACACGGTATTCGGTCAGATAGCTAGACATACAGCGATGCACAGCTACCAGCTTCGACTGGTATCAATTTACAGTAATCTCGGCCCCTAGCGATTTGTATAACATCATTTATCCAGCCCAGCCCGCATTTACAATCATATAAACTTGTATGTAATTGAATGATCGCAGGAAACTGATCGTCCGCCGCCGGCGTCGGGGTGCCTGCATACATCATCATCATCCGAGACAATCTCAATTGATGCCGCTAAATTGGTCACATTTGCTTATAAATTGAAGTGATTCAATTTATTGAATTTGATTATTTTGTTCCTTCGATTTCCTACAGTGAATGATTCAATCCATTTATTTCAATTATTCTCAATTCACCAGAACGAAGACTCTCAATCACTACTAGGAACCAATGAACTGGAACAAGTACGGGAAGAAACTGGTCTGCATGTCATACCCTTTTAAGTGCATCTCTATAGAGTTGAAAAAAAAATATATAGGAGACATTATTATGCCCATCAAATGCGATGTAACATGAATAAATTTTAAGAAACCTGCCATAGACAATAAATGGTAGTGATAAAACTGAAGAGTCGTAATCATAAAATTGTTCCTAGATATAATAAAACGATCGCTTTTAGCTAACGATCTAGAGATATTGATAAAAGTTTATGGACAGTTTGATTCTAAAAGTCATCACTAGGGTGGGTAACTTCTGAAGAAATGTTGTTGTAGTAGCAATCAAATTAATATTATTGTTAAAAACATTCCATAATAAGAATGGCTCTCTCTCGTAAATAAGATTTAAGAATATAACTTGGAAATGCTTCTCGAACATTTGCTTTTATGGTAGCGGTTAATGACGATTTCGCGTCAAGTAGATGTTGCCAAACATGTTTTCTTCCGAATATTTGTTAAATTGCGTTCCCTTTGCGACGGAAACAAGCCAAAAAGCTCTCTTTAGAAAATAAATGAGAGGAGAGAAGTCTAAAACTTACGTAAGTCAGCTGCGTAGTTCTTCAACCAACGTGCGTGTGTGATCAGTTTTCTGTGCTTCCTGGCTACCCCATAAGCGCAGGCGCGACTTTATGTACGTAAAAACTTAATATTAAAATGATCTTCCACATCTTTAATAGCCGTGGGCGTTTCTAGCCGTAATTAATTTCTAGTGTTACCCAACGCCTTACACTCACGAATGTCGAATCTTTAAGCGTGAACAGAACATGTGCGCAGACGCATTGACAGTCCAAATCGAATGTGAGCTGACAGTTGGACAGTCGACACCTCTGACCAAATGATTAATGGATTCGGTTAAACGATCTCGTTGAAATTGTGCTCTTTTGTACACATCAGATTTGTATCTGTCAGATCATTCAGAGACAATGTATGCGTACTTATTAATGAATGATTAACTAGATAAGACACTTTGTTCCATTTATAATGCAATATTATCGCCTTCGACGCCATGCTCCATTTGCATATTGCGAATATAATGAGGTGAAAACGAGGAAATAAAAGCTACTTGCTTGTACCATTATTGGAAGTCAACTTATTCGGCTAACTTATCTTAATCTTGATGTTTGAATAGTGAAGTAGCACATCCGAGATAAATCCATTTGGATTTATTCGAATTTGGACACCACATTATTCGAAAGCTAAGCGCGCCGGATGACCACAGTGAACTAGAGGGTGATTGATATACGACAAGTTCCACATTGAACAGATAGCATCTGAGAACGTATCGCCGGAAACTTATCAATCGAGATGGCGTGTATAAAATGACGTGTAAACCACTATTTCCGGCGGAACGCGTTTTAAAGCTCGACGCGGGCAGTGTTGATTTCAAAACACGGTATGTCCGAATGGGTCACGACGTATACAATTACATGATTCGATATGTCATTCAGCCAATGTATCGATTATATCTCGTGTCGAGCAGATCTAGTTTCCCACGGTGACTCAGACGTGATATGCACTATATGGACGATGCATGCGGAAAACTCTGAAGATGGCGTAGACTAGTAACATAGTGGTATTTAAAAAATCTATGTACCCTATTCAAGTTTATAGAAAAAATATTCATCCGGATTTCCGGATAGGCTCAAGCAATGGCGACTCAAAGAAATCCAAGATATAAAGGTACTTAATCCCCTATATGCTATTCCAGGATCCACAGGCGGTCCAATGAGTTTCCGACAGAGAACCTACGCCGTTTTCAAGGCGCCGCCTAGACATCGACATCGAACAAGAAAACTACAACCAGTACTCAACAAGAATGGCTTTAGAAAATGTTAAAATTAGCCTATTTTAATTCCGGGACAAATAGTATCAAGCATACATACTTGGTGTTGAAACCAGTAGTATTCGATTCAGAAATTTTTGGCTCCACTGGGGCCTACGTTGTGGATTATGTCCCATTAATTCACACAAAAAGGCCTTTGTACAAGCAGTGACTACCTTATAAATTGATTATGTAAAACATTGGTGTGATCATAAAATTTTGATCTTGCTGGCATAGCGTCGTGTCTGGACATTTGATACGCATCAGCCACGATTGATTTGAGCTCGACTCGGCATGTGAGACGCACAGCGTTATCTCGCGAAGCCATCGAAGTGTGTATGTGGACCGTACTTTACATCGACTTGCTAACTTGTGCACGAATATGTTTGCCCGTTATTTGTGCTTGTAATATCAATGTCCGTAGTTATGAGAGGTTATTACTCTTGATTAAAATAATGACTAACAAAATTAAAATTTCGACTACAGTGTGGTAATTTCTGGGTAGCTAAACATTTCTTACTTCGTCATGCCTTAAGAATTTTGTAAATTTTTTTTTTTTTTTTTTTTTTTTTTTTTCTTTTAAAAACGTTGCCCCACACTAGGAATTTCTCCTGTGTCGTGGGTGCGTTTACAAACATAGAAACTCACATACACAAACGCCCAGACCCGAAACAACTACTTGTAGATCATACAAATATTTGCTCCGTGCAGGAATCGAACCCGCGACACGCAGCGCAGCAGTCCAATCGCTCAGCCACTGCGCTAACCGTGCCGTCAATTCAATCGTAGAACCTACCCAAAACATGTTTTTGTCAACTGTTTAACAATTCGACTGCCGTACCCAATATAATGGCGAAAATACATAAATATTTCACGTTCTAATGCCTAATTTTTGCGAAATCGTTAAATGTAATAAATGACCATTTGCAAATGGCAGAATGAAAATTAGTGTCGCAGAAGAAGCGTTGACCCGTAGACATTATTCGAATCAATCGTTGAAAAAAAAAAAACTTTGTCCCACACTAGGAATTTTTCCTGTGTCGTAGGTGCGTTTACAAACATAGAAAGTCACATACACAAAAACCCAGACCCGGAACAACTACTTGTAGGTCATACAAATATTTGTTCCATGCGGGAATCAAACCCGCGACACGCAGCGCAGCAGTCCAATCGCTTAGCCACTGCACTAACCGTGCCGCAATCTATGTGGCCACTCCTCGAAACGACGTCTGTCTATCATCTATTTGTTCAATAAAATCTAATAGTTGTGTCTCGTGAGATCAGATACATCATACATCGCTATACCACATAAATCTCATAGAATTTTTTTTAACTCTCAAACAATAAATCATAAGGCTGGTTTACAATAAAGTTATCTCGATTTCTCGAAAGCTAAATCGCAAGATTTCCTAATAAACAATTTACTGACCTCACGTCTTGGTTCATTTATGGAGGGTAGAACCGGTCGTGATGTGGTCCTTAAAAGTCCATATCAATAAATAAGTTGGCGACGATCGGCTGGCCGGGTTGGTTAAGATCCTAGTCGTCCTAGCCTCATAGTACGAACACAAATGTGACCTCGCATAGGACCAAGTTTACGGGCGACATCTCTACATAAAGTTTATTTGCTCGTTCGTCATTGTCCGCTAGTAAAACTATAGATATATTATAGAGATTATTACGTTGTGTGATGTTTATATTTTATTAAACATCTAATTTAATCTCTTTTGATCAAAAGAAATGTAACGGCTGTAATCATAGTAATTTGGGCGCCAGATATTATTACTACAGTTTGAAGTTGGAAAAAATGACGACTATAATTTTCATATTTTATTGACCTTCGAGTAGATGGCTATTTTAATATACCAAATTCATGCCTTTCTTGCAAAATCTTTGAAAATTTAGAGTTTACAAAAACACAGACAGAAGCTCAGTAGCTAATAATTTTCTGTCATAATAAATCCAGCCTCCAACCAATCTTCTCAAGCTCCATAACATCACCCCTAAGGGTAAAAAACACAAATTCCGTCATTTCCACGGCTACGGTCTGACGGGAACAACGCGTTACCATTTCGTCCCGTGACCAATCGCTAATCGGCGTACCGAGCCGTTGGCACGACCATCCATCCAACCTTTAAATCACGTTGCAACACCAATTTGCGCATATCTGACAGATTTACTACAACACCTGAAATATACGTCGATAACTTTACACGTTT
Source organism: Agrotis puta (assembly GCA_943136025.2). Taxonomy (NCBI): domain Eukaryota; kingdom Metazoa; phylum Arthropoda; class Insecta; order Lepidoptera; family Noctuidae; genus Agrotis; species Agrotis puta. The sequence continues at coordinate 16,079,540 of OW964184.2, read as the reverse complement.
CTATTTCAATTACGGAATGCACTTTGGAGTACTTTGTACTTTGACAAATCAGGCTTTATAGATAAGGAGCTAAGAATAACACTCAAATGAATAATGTAACATGATCGCTACATTGCAGAACAAGCGCTAGATCTCACTGTCTGATAAAATAAATCTACACTATCTTAAACTTTTCATGATGTTGTGTTTGTTGTTCGGAGAACGTAATAAATAAAATATTGTGGTCATAAAAGTGACTAAGGACTACAATATCAATTTCTGCAGCTTTGCCAGACTAACACTTTGATATGATAACGGCTATGAGTTCGATTACATTTATTCAAGACCCCGCAGTCTCACCCACATTTTCGTTTACGTTAAATAAATAATCTTATAACTTTTCTCGCACTATCAAATGCAAAAAAAGATGTATTCAATCAGTCGGCAGTTACAAAGATGCACGTTCAAACAAACTCTGTTAACTAAAACTTCATTCTAGATAATTTTCACTGGTACTCTGAAGAAATTAAGAGGTCGTTTTTAGTTAACTTAATGAATCGCAAGCAGAATCACCAAGATAATGAACAGAAAACAGAATAATATAACGATCAGAACGTAGTTCTCAATAAATGTAAGTAACAGTTTTTGCAAAAAAAACCGGCCAAGTGCGAGTCGGACTCGCCTTTAAAGGGTTCCGTAGCAGCAAGTAACATTATATAAAAGTTGGTTGTAACTTTGAAAGATAAATTGCGGTTTACGATTTATGACGTATTAAAAAAAAAATGTAAGTTGGTACGCACAATATTGAGTGATTTACCATGTTATTTTAATATCATGGACTTCTTATAGGTTTTCCTATAATCTATAAGGAGAAAACTAATTTCTGTATTTTTTTCAAAATTTTAGGTCAGTAGTTTCGGAGATAAGGGGGGGAATGGTCAATTTTCGTCTATTTTCTTGAATAACTTGGAAACTATTTATTTTAAAATTACAAAAAAATACATTTAAGATCTTCTCAACAAGACCTTTCATTTGATATGCCACACGATGCAGTTTTCAGAATTTTTTTTTTTAATTTTCCCCTTCCCCCCCAAAAATGACCCCCCATATACAGATTTCATCTGCTCACGTCACACCTCTGTGTTTGGGTCACAGGAATTGATATGTGTACCAAATTTCAACTTAATCGGTCTAATAGATTCGGAGATAATTGACTGTAAGCGACGGACGGACAGACACACGAGTGATCCTATAAGGGTTCCGTTTTTGTATTCAGACGTACGGAACCCTAAAAACAGATAAGATTTTCGAAGCTTAATGAATGTCTGAATAAAATTAACAGAATGAGAAAAAAACGGTGTGTTGATTCCAACAAATGGATTCATTTTTATTTTAATAGACGAATCGATCGTCTATTTATAACAGTTTTAATTTGGCAACACTAAATATTTCTACTACATCTATAAAACAGACACGTGCAAAAAGATTAATAACATCAATAAAATTTAAAGGCAGTTTTTAACAAACAATCCAACTTTGGTACCAGGAATTAGCGTCATGCGTGACGGTATACTGACCAAAAGTGAGGCTTCAATAAATCACCAAACAACCTAACGTGTTCGCTGGTCGCGACGCCATTACGTATGCTGTGCGGAGCTTAGCGTAGCGGGCGATTCATGAGTCCGCGGTGTACATTACAATTAATTATCAACCAGTGAGCGCTACGCGTCCTGATTACCACTTTAATTGGTGTCGTTGAGACAAACTCACGGCTAATTGTTCACAACCTACTAATAGTCTACACTAATATCGCTTTGTTATGTGATAGCGGTAAAAACGACTTTAAATATAAAATATTATTTTATTAGATAATGGATATAAGTTTTACAATGGAATGTCGAAATAGAACTAACTAACTTAAAATTAAGGACTCGTATTTATATGGAGAAATTGATGGGAAAAGTAAATAAGAACTTAAATTATCAGTAATTAACTAATAAGCTAATGACAACCTTTGATACAGTGAGAATAGTAAATAGTCTTAAGCTAAATGAGGTACATTAGATAACAATAATACATTACATAGATCATTACTAAAATAGGGTTCAAAGAGTAAAAGATAAATGAAGTAAACAATATTAATATAGTATAGGTAAATAATACAAGTATACAAGCATATAGGAAAGAATGTTATATTATATAACACCTCCCCACCTAGAATAAAGATTGGGCGTTAGCGCCGAATCTTTTTGGAGTGGAGGAATTGTCGTCGCTGTCATCTTCGGAAATACATGATGTTGTGGTCTGGTTCAACGTGGTCATCGGGATGTTCTGGACGAGATGTGTTGATCGATGGTGTCGTCGTGATGTTCTTCCGAAGCAGTTGTTGAAGATCTGGATGCAGTGGTTGTCATCATTATTGCAACCAAAAGTATTTGTAAATTTTAGACATCTTCTGAATAATTTATACATTAAAAATAATAACATGAGGGTTCCTGATGTGAAGTAGAACCAAGAAAATCTATTCTGATGTCGTTGGATGAAAGGTTTCTCTTTTATCTTCTGGATGTCCTCGTTATGTTTATCTAGTTGATGTTTGAGATTGTTGAGTGAGTCCAATGGTGTTTCGTTGATTGAGATAGGCAGAAGGTTTGGAAAATGATGATCTTCAGTTTCGTCGAAACAATCTTCAGTTCTGATGTCAGGAACTATAATAGGAAATGTGACGTTGTCTTCTCTGCTTTGGTGTGCTGATAGAGTACTGTATCCAGTGTGAAGTTTGCAGTTTTCTTCGAGGGTAATAATTCCTGAACCGTAGATATTGTGATGCGAGACTTGATTGTTACATTGAAGGATGCACTGTGTTGCGTTGCTGAGGATGTAGAGCCATCTGTTGTTTTCCAAGCGTTGGAATGTGTTGATTTGTGCAGCGAAGGTTGTAGTTGTACAGATGCTTGGGATGTCGTTTGAGACACTGAGTAGGATTTGTAGCTCACAAACAGGTCGTGTATCAGAGTTGTAGACGATGATATCTCGGCACACGCTTCTTCTTTCAGCGTATGTCTTGCAGTTGTCCAATGAGCTCGTGGATACGTAGTGTTCACCGCTAGGGTTTGTGGCCAAATACTTATGCTCTGGTAGGATGGTGGTAAAGAGTGAGGAATTGGGATGTTGGATAGGGATTGAATAGATATGGTATAGTTTTAAGGATTCAGGTTTAATGAGTGGGAAATCTAATATATAAACTAATCTATTTGAGTAAACATAGGCAGAGAGTTGAGATGAATCTAAGATTTTATTAATATTATCTATAGTAACAGGGCTAACTAGTTGTTTATTAGATCTAGCATGGTTGGATAATAGAAGATTTTGATAGAGTTTATTAAGGGAAATGATCGAGTGATGAATTATGTTTGATTTGGCAAACAAAATACTCGAAAGGCAATCATCAATCTCGTTTTCGAGATTGGTAACCGATTCTAGTATTAAAATTGAGATTGATGAAATTTCTTCCGTAACTTTTAAATCGAAAATAGTTTTAGAGGTGCTATTAAGATATTGATTTAAACGATCAATGTTTTCGTTGATGACTTGTTCATCATAAGAGATTTTAAATATCGTTTCGTTGAAATTTTTAATAGTGCTAGACGTTATTTGAATTTGTTTCTGCATTAAAGAAGTAAGATCGAGTTCACGTTTCTCAAGCATATTAATACATTCGTCGTAATGTTTCGCATCTTTGGCATCTGGAGTACCAATGAGGTATTTCAACAAGGAACTGAGTCCATCTAAAAGTTCTCTTTTCTGTCTAGAGTTCTTACCTAAGTAAATATTTAGTTCAGAAAGTCTATTGTCTATTTTATCGAGGTTAGTCTTAAGATACGATTTAGTGGAGAGAACATTAGGAAAAGCGGGGTACTTTACATAAAATTGTTCGAATCTAGAGGCTAAACGTTTTAAGGATTCATGAGCGATAAATAGTGGTTTAAGATCACGGTAAACGATAAGTTTCCATGAGTCATCAGATACGGAGATAGAGCCTTCTTCTTTATAAAATAATCCGGCATGTGTAGGCAGCGGTTGAGTTAGATTGGCAACGATTCCCGTGGTTGCCCTGAAAGCGATAGAATTTGATTTTGATTAAATTGCAACTTGACCTTATGTTTACTTATAATGTAATTCTTAATATAGATATAGGACTTGTAGAGAAGAATGTATAAAAATAATTTTAGAATTGAGCAGATTACGAAACTAATGTAAGGGTTTTGCATAATATTGTAAAAGTTATAGGGATTAGAGGATTGAGCCGTTGTACAGCTGACCCTGTAAGAGTAAAATCAAAACTAGAGTCTAAATTTAAGATTAAATTAATTATACTAATATAAGAAAAATATTATTACTAAACTAAGGTTTCATGCAAATGGTATGGTCTGAGCCTGTTTGCATGCACAAGTTGGTTACGATTGGCTTTCTGAATTACGTAGTTATGATTGAAACCAACACGTATAACTTGGTAAGGACCTTCCCATTTAGGGTCCAAATTATTTGGGTTAGGAATCCTTAACATGACTTTACTGCCTACGTGATACTGCGTGAAGTTTTTAATCTGACTATCATATCGATCTTTAGCTTTTTCTTTCATAGCTTGTAAGTTTTTAAGAGCTGAGTCTCGAGCAATTCTTAACCGTTCGTTTAAATCTTTTAGATAATCACAGGCTGTGTAGTCGGGAATAGTTTTAATATTATAGAATGGACGTGGTTTATAACCAAATAATAACTCGTGAGGTGTGTAATTAGTGGAACTATTAACTGAGGTATTATGACACATGATGGCAAAAGGTATTATTTTATCCCAGTTTTTAAGACGACGACTGTGATACATTCGAATGTGATCGCGTAAGGTAGCATGGAACCTTTCAAGGGCGCCATTTGTTTGAGGATGGTATGCAGTATTGAAAGTATGATTAGAACCGAGGAATTTTGTTAATTGTTTTAAAACGTTATTCATGAATTCGGTGCCTTGATCGGAATGAAATCTTTTAGGGACACCGTAATGTTGACAAAAATAAATTAATTCTTTAGCCACAGTTACGGCTTCTTTATCGGGAATAGGATAGGCTTGTACGAATCGAGTTAGGTCATCTTGAAGAGTTAAAACATATTTATTGTTGTTGTCGCTGATGTCTGAATAAGAGACAAGGTCCATAGACACACGTTCGAATGGTTCAGTTGATTGTGATGTAATTATCATAGGAGCTTGAAAGTTTTTTCGCTGTATTTTATTACGTTGGCATACAAGACAGGAGTCAATATAATTTTTGATGTCATTAGTCATCCCTTTCCAGAAAAACTCGTCGCGGATTTTTCTCTGCGTTTCAATTATACCACGATGTCCAGAAATTGGTTCGTCATGATAGGTTTTTAATATATTTGGGATTTCCTCTGCAGTAGGGTATTTTACTCTATTTTCACAGATATGAATTTCACAATCATAAGCTTCAGCCAGGTATGCTGTAATACGCTGTTGTTCGTTAGGTAGTAATTTACAAGTATGATCATTTTTAAGGTCGGGAACATAGAGTATATTCAATTTATGTTTCTGAAGGCAAGATAAGAGGGATTTAAAATAACTTTCACTGTCCCAAGGATCAAAGTGATTAGGTCTAGTATAACTGAAATATAGGTTTTGTTTTTTGTCCGAAACTAATAGGTCTACATCATAAAGTGAATTTGTTTTTCTTAAGTAAGATTCTACTTGTGAACATGATGATATGGCTTCATTATAGAGGTTGTTGTGATCATGATGATTGCAAGATGTTGGAATATAAATGTTTTTATGTCGTTGATCTAGTAGTTGATTAGCAGAGATTTTTAAACGGGGATTGTTGATGCATAAATGGTCTGATGATTTTAAGGATAAGTAATGTTCGAAATTTAGTTGAAGGTAATCGTCGGATTCGATAGAGGTAGAGTCGTCTTGTGTCAGATCGATAATATTAGAATTCATTATAGGTGGACGAGAAAGAGCGTCCGCATTAGTGTTAGCTTTGCCAGCTTTATAAACGATGTCGTAATCGTATTCTTCCAATTTTAGTCTCCAACGAACTAGACGACTGCCGGGATCTTTAATAGAAAATAACCATGTCAAAGGCTTATGGTCTGTGACAATTTTGAACTTTCGTCCAAATAAGTATGGCCGGAAGTGTTTTACCGCCCACACGATGGCTAATAATTCGCGCTCAATGGTAGAATAATTCGATTCTGCTTTATTTAGAGTTCGTGAAGCATACGCTATTGGCAAGTCTTTGCCGATTGGACCTTGGGAGAGAATTGCTCCTATTGCATGAATAGAGGCATCGGTGGTTAGAATAAATTCTTTGCTGAAATCAGGATATTGTAAAAGAGGGGTCGTCGTAAGAATGTTCTTACAGGTATCAAACGCTTGTTGTTGATTACTTTCCCATACGAATGGAACGTCCTTTTTCAAGAGTCCTGTTAGTGGTTTCGTGATTTTACTGAAATTTGGAATGAACCTTCGGTAATAGCCTGCAAGGCCTAAAAATGATTTTATATCTTTGCACGATTTAGGAACTGGAAATTCTCTAACTGCTCTAACTTTGTCTGGATTTGGTTTCACACCGTCGCTAGAAATAATATGTCCCAAATAAGCTACTTCTTTCCGCATAAATTCACACTTATCTGGTTGGACTTTAAGACCGTTCTTTCTAAGTCGGTTAAAGACTTCGGTAAGTTTCTGTTCGTGTTCTTGGAGACTTGATGCGAATACTACTATATCATCTAGGTAGACAAAACAACGTTCACCTTGTAAGCCTTGGAGAACACTGTCCATAGCACGTTGAAACGTTGCAGGTGCGTTTTTCAGACCAAATGGCATTCTAAGGAACTCATAATGTCCGTATGGTGTGTTGAAAGCTGTTTTTGGGATATCTTTAGAGTCAAGTTCAATTTGGTGGAATCCCGAGGCAAGATCTAAGGTAGTGAAATAAATTGAATGGCCCAGTTTGTCTAGAATATCGGTTATGTTGGGCAAAGGATAACTGTCTCCTATAGTGATATCGTTAAGTTTGCGATAATCGATGACTATACGCCATTTCTGTTTCCCTGACGCGTCTAGTTTCTTGGGGACAACCCAAATAGGGCTACTCCAAGGAGATGAACTTGGCTGAATAATATTTTGATCTAGCATCTTTTCGACTTGAGATTTCACTTCTTGTTGATGCACATACGGAAATCGATAAGTTTTTGTATTAATCGGTGTGTCTGATGTAGTAGGGATTGTGTGTTTGGTGTGATTTGTGAATGTCAAGGGTTCGTTTTCTGTGATGAAGATGTCTGAGAATTCCATGATAATTTTACTCAAAGATTGATTTTCTTCTTCATTGAGGTGATCTCTGCGAATGAGTTTGTCTACTTTGTTTCGATTATCCGTTAACGTTTGTTTGTTTGTTGAGTTTATTGGGATTTTATTCGAAGATTCAATTGTAACTAGTTCAAATGCATGGACTTTAGGTGTTAGCACAAGTTTATCATTGTTACCGGAATTTACACAGGTAATTAAGAATTTGTTATCTTTTACTGTGACTAAGGCGTTAGGAATAGTAACATCATCGCAAATGGTTTGTTTTTCGATTAAGGCGGGTCCACTTTGAATATCACTAGTATAGCATGTGATAACAGTTTCGGTTCGTTGGCCAATGTACTGTTTGTTATCTACGGATTCTGTTGGTTTCTCTTCAATATGAAATAATTTGTAACTGCGATCTCGTATACGCATAATTTTTGATTGTACATAGATATTGACATTGAACTTACTCATGAAGTCATTGCCCAAGATACCGTCTGCTTGAATATTGAGGTTTGCTATATGAAAATTAAATTTTGGGAAATGATCTAGAGATATTTGAGCTTTTCCGAAGCTTTGAATAGAAGATTGGTTACCCGATATACCTACAATTGATACGACGCACGATTGGTCTAGAGGGGCACTACCAATATGTTCCTTGTTAAGGACGGATATAGCGGCTCCTGTATCGATGAGTAATGTTACCGGTTTACCTTCAATGTGAAATTGGCAATGTAGTAGATTTTCTGGAGGTACGTTTAGCGTAGAAATAGTAATAGATTCAGTATACATAGATTTTGAGTTTGACATAGATTTAGAATTTGAGTTTGACAAAGATTTTGGATTTGAGTTTGACATAGATTTAGCATTTGAGTTTGTAATAGATTTAGAATATGAGTTCGACATAGATTTAAGATTTGAGTTTGACATCGATTTAGATTTGGATTTAGACTTAGATTTAGGCTTAGAGTTAGAAAGAGATTTAGGATTTGATTGAGTTTGAATTGATACTTCTTCTGTGGGTGTGGCTAGAGTTTGAGTGCTAGCGTCACGAAATTGTCCCCGATGGACTGGATAGAAGGAAGTGTGTTTTTCGAAGTTGGTAGAATTTACAGTTGTAGTGCTTCTAGATTTGGTACCGCTGTTTGGACATTGTAAGAGTGGACTGAAGCGGTTTCCGAAGACTTGTCCAACACCTCGGCCGCTTCTGAGTTTAAATTATTAATTTTTGCGGAAGGAACTACTGCGCGTTGATTTTGTGGGTGTTGACTTCTTTGACTATTATTATACTCCCTTTTTCGGCATTCTGAAATCAGGTGACCCGGTTTCTTACAATAATTGCATTGTTTGAGAGAATTTTTAAATTGCGAACTCGGTCTTGGTTGCATCGGTTGATTTGATGTTTTAGTCTGACTACTACTAGGGATGTTATGTAAAGTCTGTCTAGCTTTATTCATGTTTCTTATTTTTTCCTCTTGGATTGCGAAATTTCCCGCATCCGATAGGTTCGTAAAAGAACGAACACGAAGCATCATCCCTATGTCCGAATTTAACCCATTAACAAAGACGTTGAGGGCCGTCTCTTCGGTGGTGGCTTTGCGACCCTCTAACGTGGAATCTGTGATTTCCGCCGATAACTTTTCTAGAATTTTACTTCTACACAAATCGACTCGAAGGAAGAATTCGGTGATGCCTTCTTGAGGCTTTTGGAAGTAAGATTGTAATTCTAGATTTAAATGAGCAAGTGTTTTAGTTTGCGAGAATTTTTGGATAAGAAATTGTTTAAGGTCGCACCATTTAAAAAATTGTTTAGCATGGACATCTGATGAACCTGGTCCAGTTAGTTTATTTAACGCGTATGTTAAAATAACTGTTTTTTGATGTATATTCGCAAGTTCGAATGCGGAGTCACACGACCGAATGAATCGATATACTTGAGAATTTTGTGAGGTGTCAAAATCAGGAATTAGTTTTAAGAGAGTTCCTATGTCTAACTCTGAGCTAGAAAATACTTTGTTGTCTGGCATCGTGATTTAGGGTTTTTTATAAGGTTGAAAGTATTGAATATAGTGGATAAGATTTAAGGAAATAGGATTGGATAACTGATGAGGAATAGAGAGATATGGAGGTAGTAGAGCAATATGTACGTTTTAGGCCACTTACCATAACAGTAAAATACTGGTCGCGCTGCTGAGCTTCATCATTCGAAGGTCCGGCGAAGTTGTTCGAAAGCCTTCAGCTACCGTGCTTCTTCACTAGGCGATTTTGACCGTTTGGAATTTACACGTTTTAACTTCGTCTTATGCACACGCGATCCTACCGACTGCGCCAAATTTGTTATGTGATAGCGGTAAAAACGACTTTAAATATAAAATATTATTTTATTAGATAATGGATATAAGTTTTACAATGGAATGTCGAAATAGAACTAACTAACTTAAAATTAAGGACTCGTATTTATATGGAGAAATTGATGGGAAAAGTAAATAAGAACTTAAATTATCAGTAATTAACTAATAAGCTAATGACAACCTTTGATACAGTGAGAATAGTAAATAGTCTTAAGCTAAATGAGGTACATTAGATAACAATAATACATTACATAGATCATTACTAAAATAGGGTTCAAAGAGTAAAAGATAAATGAAGTAAACAATATTAATATAGTATAGGTAAATAATACAAGTATACAAGCATATAGGAAAGAATGTTATATTATATAACAGCTTTAAACTAACTATCAACGTATAGTTCAAACCTGTAGTCGGATCTAGCTTACATTCGCCATTCAGCTACCGTGATCTAGGCATTTTAAACTAAAGATTTCGGAAAATTATATACTTCATCGGGTAAAATAAGAATTTGTATGAAAATTCATCACCATGCGGAACCGGTACATATAAATCTGTCTACATTTGCTACATCTTGGAGGACGTACTGAAAAACACGAAGTATAAAAGTTGACAATCTTCTCTTGCAAGCCTTAATAGCCAATTAACCTTTAGTGCAATCGTAAATGTGCCTTCAAGCAATTCCAATACACTTAACGTCGACTACACATAAAACTTTACATAAGTAAAGCAGAAAGCTCAACGATGGGACCATCGCTATCTTGTTAGTCCACTATCTAGTCTCAATCTAATTCCAAATTAACAACTATAAAATTAGTTAACATATGAGGCGATAGCATCCATTGATTCATATGAATCCATATCATTTTATGGCAGACTGTGAAACGGGTTTCTCTAATTGCATGATATGACACCTCAAGTTTAGGCCGTAAACTAAATTAATTCTAACTCAATATAAATGCTAATAATTTCGTCTGTTGCTAATTAAAAGAAACTATTTCTAACGATGAAAGCATGGCATATCAAAATATTTTCATTTTTATACATTTGCCATAACGAGACAGCCAATCTCGTCGGCTGAGCTGAAGATTGAGATCATTTCTTCATATCTCAGACAAGAATGTATACGAAAAACAGGTCATATCTATTTAAAATGCAGCCTACGACTCAGTCATAAAATATATAAAGCAAATGAACGTCTTTTAAATGTTATTTATCATGTAAACAAGGCGCCGTGTTCTCGTAATGCATTACAAACATTTTGGTTCGCGATTATTTTCTCGCGGAAGCAACTAAGGGACGGTTTATTAAATAAATAGCGGTCTGAAAGGTCGTAAAAGCTTTCATTGTAGATATAAATAATAAATCTCCCTTTCCACTCGTTGAGTACATCCATCTGGAGTGATGAAATTAGTGACACCGTATAATTAAAAAAATAATAATAATAATAAGCTGGTTAGCATTCAAGTTTTTCTAAAGAGGCAACTATAGCAGAGTTGTAAATGGTTAGGAGCTGCAATATTAATCAAAGGGGTAATTAATAAACGGCCATAAAAATGTCATAAGATGAAAGTCTCCCGGCAATGAATCAAAGTGCGGAGCTATTACGCCCTGGTGGCTGTGCTGCCGATGAGGGGAGACCGTCGCGTGCGCACCTCGCATCTGTTATAATTCTAAAGATAAACGAATGCGGTCGGACACCCGGCCCTGTTCGCAATGGGACCAAACGACAACGCAGTGGTGTTTCTATCGCTGATCGCTGATTCTGAACGTGAAATATGATACCAAATCCTTAATGTTAGCTTGACTACTTTCTTCAAATAGGACCAATTAAGGCTTAAATTATTTGTAACTTCGTATTTACTTAACGAGCTTTTAGATCAAGATGTTCATTGCTGGTATCATAACATTCTGAATACATGCTAAAAGCTATGGAGAGGGAACGCATTAGCGTAAAGTAGTCCATATGGATGTTGGCTATCTTTTAACATGTGAAAAGAAACAAACATTGCCAGATTGTTGAGCACCGGAGTCACTGAAGTGATCGTCCATTTATGTGCTCTTTGATTGAATTAAACAAACTTGTGAAGCAAGCAATAAAGTTTTATGCTTTTACAATGATTGTCCCCTGCGGGCTTGGGGCTCCAGAGTCGTCAGGGCGTACTCCCATGTAAGGCAACCTGTCCACTATGTCCAATTGACTATTTGCAGGTTCCAATATATTTCGAACAAGGACACAGATTGTAGTTACGATGTTATCTACACAAATGAACTAGTCCTTTTCGATTAGTATTAATTACTTATAATATTCAGCAACAAAAGGCGTGCCAATAGACGCCTACTAATCAGGACCAGTCATTTCCGAGGAATTTGTCCACCTGGCTTATGCAACGGACTATAAAATTGAAAACCTTGATTTAATATATCTAATAAAGTCGTGGCAATAGTTTTATGCTGATGCGGGTAAAGAAAATTAAAATAAAAACCTTTATGTGAGGCTATAAAGCTCAGCCTTAATTGTCACTAACTTATAGTCCTTTGATGCTGATCTACCCCATTTATTCAAAAACCAACCTGAAATGGTATTGTTTGCTGACGATACTTCTTTGATATTTAAGATAAATAGACGCGCCTCACACCTTGACGACGTAAATAGCGCTCTACTGCAGGTGCACAAGTGGTTCACCGCTAATAATTTAGTATTAAATGGGAAGAAAACTAAGTGCATAAGATTTTCTCTACCAAATGTCAAAAGTAATGATAGTGACATCGTATTGAATCAAGAGAAACTAGAATTCGTGGATAAAACGGTTTTCCTGGGAATCACGCTCGACTCAAGGCTACAATGGAGTCCTCATTTAACATCTCTTGCAGGACGGCTGAGTTCAGCAGCATACGCTGTTAGAAAAATCCGCCAACTTACTGATATAGATACCGCGAGGCTAGTCTATTTTAGTTATTTTCATAGTATTATGTCATACGGTATTTTGCTATGGGGACGAGCTGCAGACATCGAGTCCATATTTATTCTGCAGAAAAGAGCTGTCAGAGCCATATATAATCTATGTAGGCGCGATTCTCTCCGGGAATTGTTTAAGGATATCAACATCATGACAGTACCTTGTCAATACATATATGAAAACATCATGTACGTTAGAAAAAATCTGCATCTATTCAGTAAAAGAGGTGACAGACATAACTATAATACTAGAAATAGGGACCAATTAGTTCAGCCAGGTTTCAGGCTAGCTAAAGTAGACACATCTTTCATGGGGTACTGCCTAAAATGTTACAATAAAATACCTCCTCACATAATAGAACTGAATGAAACAAAATTCAAATCATGCATAAAACGCACACTATGTAGGCAAGCATATTACAAGTTGGAGGATTATATTAATGATAAAAATGCTTGGCTCAATGCTGGTCCTGCTCCACAACAATAGGGGTAAACTTATTAGGTAACACGCATAATTATTGAGGAAGCTGCAGAAGATTGTAAGAATATTATTGCATTGTATCGATTCAATTTCTTAGTATTATATAATTTTATTGCACATGTGTGAGTACTATGTACTACTTATTAATTATTATTGACTCGATTTTGCCCTGGTGGTTGAGAGAATGTCATGCTCACTTAAATGTCTCGCTGATGGTGGCACGTGTGTCGGATCATTTAGCTCCCTCCAAAATGGTTGAGCTGAATGGTGCTGATACGTGTGTCATGTTCGTGAACGGGCGCTGTCAGTTGAGACTGGTCATCTCTTAGCTGCCACGGTTTATTTTAATTATTGATTATTTTGTTTCTGAATTGTCTCTTTTTTGTATTTTACTGTGGACACTTTTAACTTGCTACATCGTTCTCACATAATGTACCATCTAAAAATGAATGATGTAACAAAGGTTTTGTAAAAATTTTGGCGATCTAAAAAGAGTGTCCATGGAGTTTCTTGCCCGTTCTTCTCCATAGAGATCTACTTCTTGGAACGGGCATCTACGGTACTTTCACAGTTTTTATGTCTTGTGACTGGGACTGTAGCACCATAATTTTGTAGTATTTAATTATATTTTTTATGTCTTTGACAATTCAAAAGTGCCTGTAACTGGTCTACTTGAAATAAATGCTTTTGATTTGATTTTGATTTGATTTGATGCGTCAAGAATTTCAACTACGCGCATTGCGTACATACCAGGGTCTGGCAGTCTATGTATGTAGCAACAGTTGCAACTTTATGACAGACAAGATTTACACAAAGGAAACAAACAGACTCATTCGTTTATTATCTCGGCCGATGTTTACTGTTGCGTACGATACTAGCGCTGCGCGGGCGCCACTGAGACGCCCGCACGTTTGGATAATTCATAAGGGCACGGGTTTCCATCGAGTCGGACAGCGAGGAAACCACTCTTCCGGGTTACTGTTTACATTTTATTGTTTACCCAAAATGGTAACTTAATAAGCTCGGTATAGATTTGTTAGATCGCCCCATTATGGCTATGTCAGCTTGCTAGCTTTGAATTACGCAAACCCCTTTGTTCTCTTGGAAATCTATCGTTAGTATCTAGCTTTATTACAAAACGACTGCCCATTTAGAAAGCACTAACTTTAAAGTAAGTACACTCGAGCTTACTGGTGGTGGGTTTAAAAACTAAGAGGTCTAACAGTGAGCGGTCATTGAAGCGCGAAGTTGAAAATCTGCCCACCTTAATGGTCTATATTGGAGTGGAATAAAAACTGGTCGTTTATACATGACGGCGAGGGCAGGACCGCTGGCGCCGGCGCACGATCGTTTTGTTGTTCAACCCGAGCAAGTGGTGCGGGAAAATTATCATATTTCACTATGGCACTCGCGTCTGACTTTTATGAGTTTTGAGGGTCTCAAAATGATCTCAAAGAAATTTATTAATACGTATAATTGGAAATGACCTACAGACTTATAAACTCCAGAAACCGTTGACAGAAATAATATTATGAACAACATTTTTATGAACATCGTGATTTTTATGACTAGTTGGATAATTCATGTGTAATAAAACGAGGTGCCGGAAATTTATGTTTTTTAGTCAAAAGTAAAATATTAAAATCATAAATAGTGCCGTCCAATCTAATTTGAGATCTCTCAGTGGTAACTTGGAATTTGAAAGATGTACCTAGTTGCAGCGCGCTATATAAGAAGACGACATTACTCAATAATCTGTAAATGGTGAGGAGTTGCGCTAGGCAAGTGCAACAAGGCGCAACGGTAGGAATCATGCATGCGCACTCAATCCCATGGCACGACACGACTCGCCTCCGAGCCAGCCGGCGACAGAAAAAAATCTCACTTGCCTAATAAGGACCTAGTACGTGCTTGGACACTACCGTTTGCGATTATCTCACGGTCTGCAGAACGGGGTCATATGAGAACCAAATTGCTGCTTCTGTACTTAATGACCACTTTTAAAATAAATAACCCCAACTTGGAGTCACGGAATCCTTTTGAGTCGTGTACGATGTAAATGATAAGTTTTTTTGCGACGCGCCGAAGGAAACAGTAAAACTAGATGATAATATTTATGTGACATGAGAGCCTGAGGAAAACCAGTCGTGGGTACTTCGTATGGAGAATGTGTTTTGAGTCGGTTACCACTGTAATTACATCGAGCACAGACAAATTATATCCTTAGTGACAGTAAGCGGTGTAATTTGTGCATAGTATGCGTGGAACAGCTCCAGTTATGGGCTTTAATTAAAATCGACAACAAAGTATTTATAAAACGTATAGTTACAATAACTTTATGTATTCTGCTAACGTGTCAATTGTTCATTTATAGATGGCAATGTTTAACAAACATGATTAGTCATTGCTTAGATGACTATGTGTGGAAAGCCCTTGTTGAAAGAAAATAATAAATGCTAGAAACTTGACGTGGTCACAGTGAAAATACGCCGGAGAAATGCGGAAACAAGAATACTAGAAAAACTAACTGCAACGTTAAGAGTAAAAAGCATGTTATTAACTGGTTCACTGGTTTTTGAAGTAAACAAACAAAACACCAGCAAGCGTATCCAATGGTTGATTCGTAATGAACGTGAAGTTGAACAATCCCAGATTAGGAATTCTGTATAACTCGGTCCACGGAGTTGAATATCAAGATGGTCCGACCTATAAACGAAAAACGAACCGGTTAGTATTATCGATGGCGAGCCGCGATAGGGGGCGAGGCGCCTGCCCGACGACCACCGCCGGCAGAATAATTGGACACCACAGGACTTCACACCATATACAATGAGCACTTCAAATCCGGCCAGAGCGGGATGGGTAAACTCCGAATAAGAACCGTAATTTCACAAATAAATTGTCCCGAAGCACTCGAGTTTCGAAATGGAGAATTCGAATGGACGTTATAAATGGTACAGGAATGGAATTTGAGGACGTCGACGCTTAATCGAAACGTTTTCATCTCGTTATTGCGTTTTTGTACAGATAAAGAACTCAGAGCTGTGTATAATATTAATGTGTGCGAATAACATTCAAGATGACGCCATGGTAATGAAATGGATAAATTCTGAATTTTAAGCGATCGTGCGTATGTTAGGAGGCATTCAATATGTTTTCAGAAAAGATAAGATCAACAAAGCAACCAAACACGCATAATCTTAGAAGCAACACTTATCTAAAATATGATATGAGTAATTAAACCCTTCCGGAATTTATAAGCGCCAACATGATTTCGCAATGAACTTGGCCAATGTAATCACAAGTCAAGTGTATTTAATACGAGAATTTATACCACAAATATCAAAACATTGACTCAATAGCTTTGATTAGAGAACAATGTTTTGTCAGTGTGTACGTCTTCAACTGTTCATGCTCGTCTCTTCCATGACCCTGAACGAATTCTTTTGGAACTATGAAGTCATGAGTAATACTAGACTCGACTCCTTCTGCAACATCATACTAGTATTCGATGAAAATTTTAATTATCCAACCCACACTAAACGAATTTAACCCTTGTTAATTTTAGAAAACCTGAATCCCAAAACAAAATCCTTACCGAAACACATTCATCAATGAGATGTTTATCTGATCAAGGCCTCAACCATAAACTTGGAAGGTATCGTGATCCAATGTTATCATAAAGAAAAGAATCTCATTACGGGTTCGTTCACCCACTAGACGTCGCGGAATTTAGCAGGCGACCGAGTATTTTGGTCCGGCGGATGCTAGTAGGCTTCCTCAGCAGTAAATCCACAAATATATAAATAAACGTTTTCATATTGGCCACTGCATAAAGTTTATGCAGACTTTTACGAGGACTGGCGTCGATAAGGATGCCCTTTTGAGTACGATTTATAGACATCAATAACTGTTGTAAAATGAACATGAAATCGGTGTTTTGAGAATTTATTGATATCGATAACAATATTTAGTTTGTGAATCCTCTCAATATGCACAAAAAACTTCATATTATTAAATTCGTTGCATTTGCCACGCGCTGATTTTGAAGTGAATCCTAAAAGGCAACTTATTTTTATTTTATTTTATTTGGGAAAACCAACAATTGTACATTATTTCTTATATCTAAATACATCTTAATAACTAGGTTAAGGTACAATTCACAACGTTTCCACCGGTTACAATTTTAATTTGAGTACAATAATATGTGGATCTTAGCTACACCTAGTAACAATCAGTCAAAATTAAACTAAAAGCTAAAATACGTTAGTTTCTAATGCTTTAACAATATTTTTCTTAAATTTAATGTGGCTATCGGCAAACTTATGCCATAAAAAGATACGAGTATGGCTTGTGAAAAATGCTCCATAAATGCGTCCAGTGCACATGCTTATTAGAAAACCTCTGAGCCATCCATATCAATGGCATCTTAAAGATATAGCAGGGCTGAATAATAAGTTACAACTTATGGATCTTCATCCAGCTACAATGTTGCAGAATTTACTTAAGTCGTACTTGGAAATAAGATAAAGCCTATAATAATATTTTGCTTGAAAATTCCGCTTTTAGAGATGGTTAGTGTTCATAGAAACATTAATACCTTACAGCGAAACTGTGTAATTCGCGTGAAAGCTGTATTGACTCCGAGAAAGTTATTTTGCCCCTATTTATAGAATTTCGCCGAACGCTTGACGAAGCTTTTCACAGCACATTTTCGTTGTTTTACTTTTTCTCACTTTATTATCAAGACTTATTTATTATATTACATCCAAATTATTAACGTTGAAATGATATTAGTTGTCGTTAACACACATTTTAACGACCTAATCATGTTGAATCCTAACCACCGATGTAGCCCCAGAAACGTTTGATTTTGCTTCTGGCCAAATCTTCAAACGTGGCATGATGTTTCCTTTGAAACTACATGTTTCTTTGATCTAAACCTTTTTCTTCTTTAATATTTTAAGAGAAGCTGCACCATGTTGAATTTCTGATGCATGAACTGCTGATGGAGTTATCTGTCACTACACCAGACTTTGGACCACACATGAGTCTTACTTTATGGTACCGCCAGCAATTCTGCTCGCCTTGTAAAGTTAAGAAGCGTGACTGTAGATACATACTTATCTCGGCAAGGAGTGTTTAAACATCTACCATAAACATCACTGTTATTTTAGTGCGTCGTCCGCTGGTACATAACTTTACTACGAACTCTCCCAGAACTTGTCAAAGCAAACCAAACAATATTTACAAAAAGGAGCCTCTCGACCAACCTATTTAATATCGATTAAAATAAAGACATCGCGATAAAATCGTCAAATAAGTCAATAATTGATTTAATTTATCTGTTCCAAAGCGAATATGAGTCAATAAAAGGTTGCGTGTGACGTTTGGCGTGGGAGAGGGACGACGCGTAAGGTGCGCGGGCGCAGACACCCGCTAATTAAAAGGATTTTGTTAGCTGTCAACGTGAGATAAAACCCCTCTTTGATGTCGCCGCTCCGCCGCACTTTAAACGTTGATCGGGGTTATTAAAACTATTTATAGGGAAAAGTTGCTTATTCAGGCTAGAAGGACGTAAATCAACGGGAATTACTGATATGGTAATCATTTGGTTTTAATGTTTGGGCTGACAGTTTAAGGCTGTCCCGGATTTTATGTGAGAGGACAAAAATGTTTCACGACATTTTTACGAAAGATATTATATGATAAGAAATAATCCCGAACTAAGCGAGAGATAGTTTATGACTATGGAGTACTTTGACCATAAAATATGGAGATTGAAGATGTAAAGAGTACATAATTTGTAACGACTAACGAGACATTATCTTATCACTTTGAGGTAACAATGGCTCGTTTAGTTTAACGATAAGCTTTGCAAGAACAACAGAACTATCTCACACACCTGCGTCAGAGTTCTCCTTACAATATGATAGATGGACGATCATTCATTATGGTGTTCGAAAATAGGTAATAGATTTCCATCAGTACAAGAATTTACACACGGAAAGAAATCCGAAACGTTAGTAGAAACAGTAGTACTATGAGATCATCATATCGGCATCGCAATAACAATTGTCCGCAAACATTCGGAGCGGCTGTGCCATGCTTCGATTACAGCAGCATTCGTTTCAATTGACGCCCATTTCCTACGATATGCACAATTTGAACATGTGCGTCATTCGTGTTATTGTGTGTGATTGAATCCTTCGGGCACTTGTCGCCAATGTTTGGATAATTTCGAGCCAAGTTACAATGACAATGAGCCAACGTGTGCTTTAGAAGAGCGCTCCAAAAGGTCCTTCGTCTACAGCTATTAAAACATCAACATAAGCGCACAACAAAACGATGCTTCCTTTTAATGAAATGGTATCCGTTCGTGTTAATGACCAGATGTTTACTTAAAGAAACTAAGTATTGGCTCTAACACAGTCCCTCTTCTTTATGTTTTTAGTTTTCATCATCATTATCAGCTTTAACTGAGTCAACACCAAATCCTTATTGAATTTGAGTGATACGACGACTATACCAGTTCTTCTTTTGAGCCGTCTAAGCGAAGTATTTCCAAATTACTTCAGTTACTGACAAATCTAACTACATCATCATCTACATCGCAGTAACTCATGTTTTAATTGACCCTTCGCACTTGTCTTGCTCTCGATTACATTCCGCTGATAACTTCATGTGCTAATGATCTGATCAGCAAAGTGATTTTTTTATTTATCTCTTATACCCAATGTGTTTACGAATAAACAATTTACCTTTAACCAGGTAAACAAGCTGATATTGAGATGCTTGATGTTTGAGGTACGTTTTTGTTAAATGCAGGCAATTATAAAGAAATGTTAGATATGCTGATCCACACAACACTACTATACTTTACTTTTCCGCATTACTAACGAAAACAAACACGGTTGGTTAATGACACATTAACGCAAGATATATGTTTAATGACATTCCGGACCGGGACGAGACTGGTACCGAGCCTACGACCACAATAGACCTCTAACGAAAGGATTAGGTCCGGTGTCGGATTTTGTTAATGAGACCCCTTTGTGACCCTCTTCGCGGACCGACGGAAATCATTTATTTAACCGTAACCAATTGACATTTTCATTTTTTTTAAATTTATAGCCTTCCTCGGGTTTGTTTTTAAGTATTCGCCTACGCCTAAGAAACTGGTCACGACCATTACCAGCCTTAGCCAGTTCAAACTACCGTACCGTCGTGTAGGATGCCTATTTATGTACTGAACAATTTAAAACAAGATGAGTGGCCGTTACCAAGTGATAGATGCGTATTTCTGGTAGCTAATTTAGGTGTGGCGCTAACAAGGAGACGGTTATACGGAACTTGCTTTGGTAATGGGGTCTACTCTCCAAATACATCGTTTGAGTATGAAGCAACAAAGTATCGGTCAGTTCCTATGAAAAGCACTCCCACACCATGCGGCGTGTATCACTATAATCAATAAAAGCAGACCGGGCCACGGCGCCTGCCGTCAATCAAACTGACTGACATCATATCATTCCTGGTTCCTTAATAAAACATCTGCCGAGTAAACTTCTCGGATTCAAAGCGGATGATAGTGTTAGTACAAGTTTATTTATATTTTGGAAAAACATGACCGAACAAAATTTATCCTGATTCATTTGATGCCAGAATATTTTAAACAAAGAAATTGGAACATAAAGTACAAAGTAACCCACGTGTAGAAAACGAATGTTGTTTTAAAGAACGAAGTCAGTGTAGCTGAAGGTGTCATAATTTTATGAACACATAAACCAGCCTAAATGCTAATAACCAGAACAATAAAATCCATTGAAGAACTATACAGTCCGAGAAACAGGATACTGTAATTGGAAAGAAATACCGATTTATAGGCACGAGAGCCAGCAAGGCTTCGAATGAGAAAAAGAAGAAAACATTGCTTTCAATATTGTTCACAATACGAGTGCGTGGTAGACCCTGTGCTGAGGAAAGGGTCAAACAAAATCATTTTAGTCGGACCACAAGAAATATCACACGTCGTAAATGGAGATGAGACGGTATTATTTACGAGTGGGCTCTCAGACGGGATATGGTCGTGTATAAGCGTACAATGCGCTCTTGAAGAGGGCTCTAACGAAGTAACCTGGACGTCAATCAAACTGTTGTATCACTGCGGACAAAGCCGCTCCGAATGAGTGATTTTATTTGATAAGTAATGTAAACTAACTTGATGTGAGGGACAGGAAGAGTTAAATGCTCTTAATCAGTGAGTATACAAGTTACAAAACAAAAAGAATACTGGTAATTTTAAAGCTTTTGAAAATTATACTAGTAACTTATTAAGTATTCAATACTGTGTAAAAATTTTCATGCACTGAAACCTTGGGGAAAGAACACCAATGTGTTTAGAAAATCATAGATAAGTTCTTTACAATATTACCAAAAAATGGAGACGATTAAAACTTTCGAGTCTGCGCAGTTGTTTGAAGAAACGTTCAAAGATAGAGATCATTTAAGTGATCGTTAAATAACTGTTAGACACGTTTAAATTAGAACGACAGACTTTATTTCCGGTGCTGATAATGGTAAAAGCTTGTTTAGTAGCAGCGATTGTGTCCAAATATTTGAATTTCCAATTCTATAGAAGAAACACTCATTAGCATTAAGTTCTCGAATTATAATGGTATTTCTGTATTAATTTGCCATTACAATAGTGAAGGTATTTCCGGCTGTAGAGGTATCTAATTCCATGGCGCCCGCGCATCTTTAATTACCGAAGCTTTAAATCTTTTTGCATAATAAATGGCTTTGCCCAAAAAAGCTGGGGTTATATTATAAATGGGAAAAAAAGCCGTAGCTTTGATTATGCCGACAAACGAATAGACCAAAAGACATTAGCAGAATTGGTAATATTTATGATTAAACTAACAAAATTTAATTAATTAAATCTTTTGAGCTATGCGTTTTATTAATATTATTAGATGGTTATTGATGTAAATTGTTGTTGTTAGATCATATCTATTCTTGTACTGTGTGAATTGTTTCAAATAGATCTTGTTATTTGCTTTGATTCGGATTACGCCACTTGGACACGTTTAGTGTTCAAACTAGTGACTGAAAACGAGTTCTCAATCACAAATACCTTTACAACACATATAATTATGTACAATACCTTTGAAAAATCGCTAATGTTTCATTATGTACCTCTACGTCAATACTTAAGACATTTTAACAAATAGCTCTTAATCATCACATTTAGTTACCTACGGAAACCTTCGTCATTTTAATGCAACACCTAATGGCAATCACAATTAGGATGAGCCCGCCTCAAACGTCAGCCATTATTCATTGAACAAAAAAACATATATTTATCCCATTTGTAGCTTTATTTTTGTGTAAAAACACGTATTCTTGGGGCGAATATGATTTATATGATAGCTATTTTATATTTGCCGTATCATACTTTTAAAATAAGCCTTGAGGCTATAGGAATAAGGGAGTTGATTTTGAATTGATGTGTGTATTTGAAGGTCGGCGCAGGCGCCGGGGAGCTGCGTTTTTTCATGTAGAGATTTTATTTTATTATCCGAGGTCGGATAGGAATACCGATTGGTTGATGAATACCACAGGTACTGGCGCGGACGGACTGCGATCATGTTACGAAATATTTCAATCGTATGATATCGTTCCTGCGTAAATAACATCGAGTAGTCCAACGTGTTTGTTATGATATTAGAGACAGTGTGGAAAACATGTTATTTTTTATATTTTTTACCAATTCAGCTATATTCAGACATAGCTCTCGAAAAGACCAACATTCTCCTCATTTAATACTACCATACATAATTCACGAAACCGTATTAAATAAAAATCATGAATAATTGGAAGCTACATAATTCGATACAAACACTTCCACCCACAATGTAACAAGTAGGATACGTTTTACGTTACTACCCCAGTGTTTACGATAAACGAACACGAGTAATGCAACTAATCCGTAATTAACGTTATTTGATAACATAATTAATAAACTGGAGTAGTAAACTATTCGTAGATAATGCAGGGGTCACGATTAGAAACCAAAGTGCTAGTTTCAATTAGTGCATGGCAGGAACGTGTAGACTTTAATTAATGTTGGTTTCTTAGAACTTCTGATAAATGGACGTTTTTTCGTCTGTTCTATGATATCACATCACGCTACGGAAAAGTGTAAAGATTGAAGGCGTCAAGACTCCAGATGTTTTGGTCTGTTAATAGTTCAAAAACACGGTACCATAAAGAATTTTAATTACGAAAGCTTTAATTAGTGCATTTTCCTGCATTACACAATAGCATAACTGAACTGAACAAGACTATCGTGAATAATAAAAGATATAAATAAACTAGATCCAATAATAAATTCTAAGACAGTCTACAGAAGCTAAAGATGCACCAAAGTGAATCTTCTTATAAATATTTATGTGAGTGAGAAGCGCTGGGAACTTGGCAGGTATACAGCAGTGCATTTAGATAATAACAGGGGTAAGTGGCGCAGGCGCAGATCCGAAGCCCGGCCACCGCGCCTCGCCGACCGCGTGCCGGTAGCAATTAGCGTTTAGACCCATACAATTATTGCTACAAATCGATGTAATTGAACATGAGAACAAAAAATACGACAACCATTTCTAGCTGCTCAGCTTGAGAATGGCTTTTTATGAATGGATGTCGGATTTATGAATGTGCGCAGTACAACAACAACAAGTTGTTGGTTTTGAATTTTTTTTGGTGGTTATCGAACAAAACTTCAGAGCCGCAGTTTTAATTAACAAAAATAAAACAGGTGATTTTGAAGTGATGCTACAAAAGATTTAATCAAGGGCTCACATAATTGATTATGAACGGTGCGACAACGAAAATTAAACGACACTTTTGGGTGGACAAAACATGAACGCTATAAATCGGCGTTCCCCGACACAAAAACACGCCCAAAAAGAGTTAAGCGTTCGGGAGATCGTCGAATACAGATTACCGGGCGCAGGTGTTAAATAAAAATAATAAAATTCGACGCGGACCATGTTAAAAAGAGGAGTGGAAGCGGCCGCGCGGCGCCGAACGAGGCGTAATTTCGTTCGCAACGCGCGGTCCAACAAAAAACGACGTGTTCCATCGAGTTAACCACGAGCCCTGCACATCGCCAATATTCGCCATTCACAGTCAATCCGCACGTTTCGCCGGCGTCTATTTTAATGCCTTATAAGCGCGGCCGTAACTCCCACGTGCCTTTGACGGCGGGAGACCCTTATAAGAGCAGATACGATTTATACCAGCCTGTGACAAAAAACGAAAGAGAAACCTTAGTTCGAATAGGTGTTGTTACTAATAAAACTCAATCAAAAGGATCAGAAGTACATCAGACTACATTCAACTTCAGGATTCGGCTACAGATTACCGATGAAAATGGATGGGTAATCAAGTCACATTAAACATTTACAGGCTCGACTGACAAATTGACCATTTCCGAGAAGTAAATTCGACGTGAGAGGTAATGCGAAGTAAATAAAATGGTCGACGCAGTGCGCGCGCAAGCTGCAATTAGGGGAAGCAATTCCTCTTCGCACGTACGAACAAATTGCAGGCACCAGCGCTGGCCGCTCGACCGCAAAAACTCCAGATAGCACGCACAGAGCAATGCAAGTAAAATGATGCTTGAGAGATACCCCTCCGGCGATATTGCATCACTAATCACAGACCATCCGCATAATGCTGCGAGAATATAGAAATGCCAGCAACTACTCCATTTTGTAGTAGCAAAAGAAATGTTACTCCATCCTAATGATTGAAGACGTCATTATTAACGAAGGTTTGATATCATTTGTGCAGCGCCATCCTGCAACAAAAACTACTGAGTACGTAGAGCAATCATCATGACAAAAAAATTCGAACCGCACAAATTCTTAAGAAAACATTTAAAAGGCCCCAAGCCCGATTTGTAAACGGAAAGAGGTCATTAAGTAGAGCTTAACGTTTCGAAAGGAATTCATGGGGTAGTACCCGAAATAAATACCATATAATGTGTCAGTATTATTGGACGTTAAGCCCACGTTTAATTAAGGGCATGGACAGGATGAATAAATAACAGGATTATCGTACCATCACATGTGATCTGAACATCCTTCAACGTGACAAGATTTACGGTTTGTTTTCAGTTATGTAAGACCTTCGTAGGCGTACGGCAGGAGTACCGACGATTGAGGGACAGCTAACTAAACCGAGGCAGCTCTGAAACTAGACTGTAACTATTGCAAGTCTGCACAAAATAATGCTAATGGTATTGCAAGAGAAACATTACATGCATTAGTGGAAAGATACAAGTCAGACGCGATTACAGAAACGATAAATTATTTTCTCGACAAGTTACCGCAAAACTAATATATTATTATCTAATTCAATCGCATATAATAAGTTCGCGCGTGAAGTGGTTGCTCGTGTAACTCGATATTTTGATACCAGTCGGATAATCTTTTAAACTAACGACGATAATGCCGTGGCAAGGAGATCGGTGCTCACATTACGTTGGACCGTATTATCGCCCCATCTCGTTGATATTTAATTCTACAGCCAACGAGGAGTGCAACGCCTACATTATCCGTCCCTGGTTAAAATTCATCGATAGCAGCTTGTAAACACTACTTTGAATATTACGATACATATGTTATGAAAGGAAGCAGATTCTACAACTGAACTCAGAATCAGCAGGCATTCATTAACTGTCACACACGAGTATTTCTAAGGCAGCAGATGATGAATTATTTGCCTTTTGATTAACTATTCTGTTTTGTTTAACAAGTATAAGTTTAATATCTTGTGCTCCATGCTTCAAAGAACATTCCAGCTCGCCTTGTCAAACATTGCCTCAAAATAGCTGATGTAGACTAAACCGTGGAAGGCGTCCACCAAGTTGAAAGTGTTACCATAGTAAGGAAATATATCGGAATGCGATACATTGTTATAATCCAAACAGCGCTTGTTGTTAAACAAATAGCTCATTTTAGAGGGGTAACGCCCTAGATTGTAAACTGTGTTGTACTTACAACAATACGTTCTTAGTATTTTCCGTTCGGGTCAGCGACTTGTAAACAAACGTGTGCGTGGATCTGAACAGAAATAATTTGTACCAAACTCGTGAGAAATTCGTGACGCGCGATGAGATTAATGTGGAAACTTGATGCATTTTTCCCCAACAACCATATTTTTTTCGCCTCAACGACCGAGCAATGACACTGTAAAATCTCCTAACGTCTGCAAGTTTATCTCGAGATCAAAACCAGCCCGAAATAGACCATTATGTTAAGATTTAAGTAATAATACTAAGTGAAAGATGCAACGATAAAGGTGAGCATTTTAAAACTATAAATGAATATCCAAGTGGTAGATTTAAATTGTGAGATAGAATAGAGCCACAACCCGGGCTGGCTCTTAGCGCTAACAATAGCAATGATTCCCTATTGATACACAGATCAAACAACCGAGCCATCGAGACATGCTCTTACATCGATTCATTCTGCTTAGTATTTCAAAGCTCCTAAAAAAGCGGTGACTGAGCAGAAGAGACAGAGCAACAAAGAAGCCGGTCGCGTGATAGAGGTATTAATTTAAATCTTAGATAAAAACTTCATTCTCAGAACCCAAACACTATTTCAGTAATTCATTTTGCATAACACGATCGTTTGCGATAACAAATCATAAAAACTATCATTGCAGTCATCTACACACATCAAAAGTGTCTAGGGATCAACATATATTTTTGCAATAACTTTTCTCCTGATTGATATTAATTAAAAAAAATTTAAGGATTCATCAAATAAAGTGTTTTCGTTTGTCACAGTAACGATAAACCAAGTCACCTTTGCATTAATAAAGAAATTTGCCTTTTACCTAATAAAGGGATTTTTGACATTTGAACCACTAACACAAAAGTT
Organism: Agrotis puta; assembly: GCA_943136025.2. Taxonomy (NCBI): domain Eukaryota; kingdom Metazoa; phylum Arthropoda; class Insecta; order Lepidoptera; family Noctuidae; genus Agrotis; species Agrotis puta. The sequence goes on along the minus strand of OW964184.2, from coordinate 16,052,458 downwards.
CGAAAAAAAGACTGAAATAACAGTTTTCTTTAAAATTTTATTGGGTAACACTAACAACACAAGAACATCGGTTTGGCATACTCAAAATGAGTTCATCCAAATCACGCTGTGGAATGGCCGCCCATGTTCGTTGCAACAACAAAAAAAGGTCTTCTTGCGACTGGATACCCTCCATATTCAGCAGAGCTCTTCTCTGTAGCATATCCCATGCATGCTCAATCGGAATCAAGTCTGGCGACTGAGCAGGCCAGGGCAGGACATTGATGTTAGCTGCGGCGAGAGTCTGTCTTACAACTCTTGCGGTGTGCGGTCGTGCATTATCATGCATTAACTGAAATAAGGGACCGATTTGCACTTGTAGAGGAACGATGACGTCTGATACAATCGTCTCAGCATAAACTTGAGCGTTGAGGTTGCCTCTGATCCAAATCAACTCAGTTCTTCCGCCGATCCAAATACCCGCCCATACCATGATGGTTCCACCACTATAAGGATGGACTTCCTGGCAGGATTTTAATCGCTGTTGGCGTCCAGGGCTTCTCCAGTGTCGTATACGTCTTGTATCCGGTCTCATACCAAAACGAGACTCATCAGAGTCCATCCTTATAGTGGTGGAACCATCATGGTATGGGCGGGTATTTGGATCGGCGGAAGAACTGAGTTGATTTGGATCAGAGGCAACCTCAACGCTCAAATTTATGCTGAGACGATTGTATCAGACGTCATCGTTCCTCTACAAGTGCAAATCGGTCCCTTATTTCAGTTAATGCATGATAATGCACGACCGCACACCGCAAGAGTTGTAAGACAGACTCTCGCCGTAGCTAACATCAATGTCCTGCCCTGGCCTGCTCAGTCGCCAGACTTGAATCCGATTGAGCATGCATGGGATATGCTACAGAGAAGAGCTCTGCCGAATATGGAGGGTATCCAGTCGCAAGAAGACCTTTTTTTGTTGTTGCAACGAACATGGGCGGCCATTCCACAGCGTGATTTGGATGAACTCATTTTGAGTATGCCAAACCGATGTTCTTGTGTTGTTAGTGTTCGCGGTAGAAACACGGATTATTAATTGTTTAAGTTACGCAATAAAATTTTAAAGAAAACTGTTATTTCAGTCTTTTTTTCGAACTTTTGTGTTAGTGGTTCAAATGTCAAAAATCCCTTTATTAGGAAAATGGCAAATTTCTTTATTAATGCAAAGGTGACTTGGTTTATCGTTACTGTGACAAACGAAAACACTTTATTTGATGAATCCTTAAAAAAAAATTTAAATAATATCAATCAGGAGAAAAGTTATTGCAAAAATATATGTTGATCCCTAGACACTTTTGATGTGTGTAGATTTGCAATGATAAATACACATAAATGGTAATTGTAATGATTACCGGTGTAGTAATGAAGCAAGGTCGTTTCCAATAGTTGATAAAGATAACCAAAACACTGATATAGCTAATCAGTTTTTTTTGAAAACTCACGTACGAACATCAATCAAACAAATCTGCTTTTAATAACAAAAGAACATTCTAAAAATATAATTTTAATTCTACTTATCTTCATTGAGTGTATGTAACCTATAATTTAATTTTGGAAAGCTTTGGTCTCTCCCAAGTGTCTCCAATGCCTAATTGGTATCGCGTTTTGCACAAGACTGGCTAATCCGTTTGGTTAGACAAATTTATGTTAACTTAGCTACCAAAAACTCAACTCTAACGTTTTCCGCTCTTTTCAGAGCTTACACCTTTTCCTGGTGTAAAAATAAAGTAAATTGCTGTTATGATGACCACTTGGAAGGGAATCAGTTTAATACGTGATCGCATCAAGGCGAGTTTTCGATTCGTCACGCCACATCAGGACATTAAGATGAACGATATTACATTTCTGTAGCTACAAATGTTTTGCTCGTGCATCCAGCCAACAATAATCTACTCAATTTCAGTTTTTGTTCCAGTTCAAGTACGCCTCTTAATTTTTATTTAATAGCATTGCTCTTTTTGCTGATCTGATCTACCGGTCAAAAGTTCGAGTTAATTGTACATTATTGTATGGAAATTCGACGCTTATTTTTTATTTGATGTAGGGTCTCAACTCGGGCGCTTGTTTCAAAAACAGCATGAGGAATCCATAGGTGGAAAACTCTTTACAATTGTGAGTACAATATAAGTGTTGTTGATATGTTCATTATCTAATACTCGATAATATTCTTGAGACAATGCGTACTTCAGTTAATAACAATCTATGTGAGTATCTACATACTTCTAAATTAGAAAACAGTATACAGGGTGATTGGTAATTGGGTGCAGTTCTTGAGATGGGTGATACTAGACCTAATTTGCAACAATTTTAACCCCTGCAACATGTGGTCCAAAGTGACTTGCTTTGGACATATAGAACTTTTTTTTTACGTGGTATAATCATCACATGAGTCCGCCCACCCAGGGCAGAGCGGGAGGGACTGTCAAACTCGTACTGACTAAAATCCCCGCTGTCCATCAATAGCCCTTTACGTACCGGGGTCACGGTAAATCATGAGTCCCGCTACCCCGACAGGCTTTGGCCCTCTAGAGGGGGCCCCCGTCATTTTTGCTTACACTCTTTGAGACACGCGTGGAACACAACGCGCCGTCGACCCGGGCATGGTCCATGGTCGGACAGCGAGTTGCCCATTACTCGCTGCCCGAAAAGCCATGAATTCAAAACAGTGAGCATCGTTAATAAGCAGTTAATGAGGGAGGAGTGGAAGAAAAAACTTTAAGTTCTATATCTCCAAAGCAAGTCAGTTTGGACCACATGATGTGGGGGTTAAAATTGTTGAAATTAGGTCTTGTATCATCTATTTCATGGAATGCACCCAATTACAAATAATTCTGTATATTATTGGACTACAGAAAGCGCTTAAGAGATAATAATATGAAGTTCCATTACATTATGCATAATTCTAGTATATCAATAGACTTGACGCCTACCAAAAGAGTTAGAAGGATTTAGTTTTGAATACTCTGAATAATATTATACAATCGTCATTTAACGTTTTGAATGCAACAATAGAAGCATCATGACGCGAGTGGGTGGGTTATGCCGTCATTGTCATCCACAACCGTCGTTGAAAAAAGTCCATTTATATTATTACAATGATACGAAAAGGAATATCTAGAATGAAATAGCAAAAAAAACTGAGTGATTGTAAGTCCTGATAGGATTTTCTTAGAAAAATAACGCATTATTCTTACTCAGTAATTCTACAAGTGGGTTGCCATAAGCAATTTATAAGTAATCATCAGAGGCATCGTAATGAGGTAAATAGTTGTAGTAATTGCAACCCTGAGCCAAGGATAACTAACTAGTTTCACAGATTTAATATAAAATAAGATGCATTTTCAATACGTAGCTATACTCAACTTGATATTGACTTAAAATATAGGTGTTATGTGTGAAACCACGAGAAGATAATAACGTATAATTTTATGACCTTCTTTAATCGTACATATATTCATAATAATTGACGTGAAAATAATACACGCTGAGTGTGCTAGCTGTATGAATAATTCAGATATCAATAGTTATAGGAATATTTTAAAACTTATTTTATTCCGTTTCAGTTTAATGAGTACTCACAAACGCAAAAAAAGTTGTAGTTATCCTGCCCAGGTTTTTAGATCCTCAGAAGAGCAAGACACTGGAAACATCAATAATTATCGGACATAGTTTGATTGAGTAGCATTTCTGTGACGGCATCAGTTCAAATCGGTTCCGTGTCCATATGTAGTCACTCCATTACGAATATTTTGCTTATAAGTAAGTATAAAACAAAGTTTATTTTATTTTATTTATTATTATTTTATTTTATTTATATTTTATGTTATTATTTTATTTATTTATTATATTATTTATTAAAAAAAAGTCATCAAAGTTTACTTTTACTGGTTTTACCACCCTGTCGAAGGGAAAAGCAGTTTGGAAACTTTGTAGTTCAATGAGTTTAAAGTAGTGTCCGACCGAAGGTTCGGTTTCGGTTTCGGTTTCGGCCGAGTTTCGGCCAAAAATCAAGTTTCGGCGGCAGTTTCGGATTCGGCCAAAATTGGCCGAAACTTTTGCCGAAACCGAAACTGATTTCGGAAGTTGTCGTGCACGCTCGTTTAACTTCACTAACGCTTTGGCGGACGCTCGCGCTGGCGGCCCTGTACCCCTAGCACGAATATTTGTAGGTTTCGTATCGTTATTGTATCGAGCCGTCGATACAATAACGGAGTACAACGAAAGTCGGAAGCACGAAGCACTTTCGAACTAGTCTCGAGGGCTCGATACGAAAACGTTGGTGACGTCATACTAATGTAAGTAAGGATGGGAAAAATAGAACGAATGATCTTACATTTGAATGAATGTTTCGTTCAGAAACTGGATTTTTGATAGAAAATTAGTGTCTGTCATACTGGCACAAAGAAGAAGCTATGAAAAAAATATTATTTAGAAAAAAACTTATGTCATAGCTAATGTCTATCTTGTCAAATCTTTCCGCTGTCATGAGGTTTCAAATCAATATTCAATGATTTTGTTGTTACAGTTCGTTATTTTTCTGTAAACTATTGCAGTAAACTAAGATAACTAAATGGAAGTGTTCTTACTGGAGTAATTGACACCCTGATCAAGAAGGTCTGTTAACCGGTTGAACAGAAGGAACCCCCACGATGTTTAATGATGAGACGAGGCTCTCGTTTAGAGATTCGGTGAAGAGCTTGAATTAGAAGACAGTACTTCTCGATAAGGCTTGCGTTATGAAGAAAATCCTATCCTTGAGATCCTAACTAGACTAGCAATACATTAAACTGTGTTTCATAACAAAATGTTAATGTTTTTTTTTTTTTTTTTTAATGTAAATGTTTTAAATCCTTATTAGTCAATGCGAATGTGAGTTTGTTTGTACTGCTTTCACGTTATACTGCTGAACCGATATTGAATAGCACAAGAGTAAGTGGGGTCTGGAGACGATGATAGACTATGGAGCATATTTTGTCATGAGATTTAATTTAATATTTAATGTAAAAATAAAAGCTTTAAGAATTCTGTGTTCGATGATTTTATTTATTAATCATGACAATAATATCAATCAATGAATCAAGCAATGATCTAGGGCCAACATTATACGGTTGCTTTTTTTTTTTTTGGTTGGGCAAATCATCAAATGTGTCCTCCCACCCAGGGCAGAGCGGAAGGGACTGTCAGACTCGTACTGATTAAAATCGAAGGTGTCCTTCAATAGTCCTTTACGTTCCGGGGTCACGGTAATTCGTGAGTCCCGCGACCCCGACAGGCTTTGACCCTCTAGAGGGGGGCCCCGTCATTTTGCTGACACTCTTTGAGGCGCGCGTGGAACACAACGCGCCGTAGATCCGGGCATGGCGGACAGCGAGTCGCCCATTACTCGCTGCCCGCATGCCCGCGCCTACGGTGGCCGAAGATCGTCTGCCGACGTCCGTCGCCGTGGGCGTCTACCACTGCGGCTGGGGTGGAGTATACTCAAGTCAAATAAAGTATTACGCCAGTCATGTGAAATTTGTAAAAACGAAGTTGAGTATAAACTAAAATTGAGGTGCAATAAGTGCTTATTTTTTGTCAATTATGGCAGCATAAAGAGAAAGGTAACATATTATGATAATAAATATTCGAGCACACATTCATTTTCTAACAAAATATATCAACACAATCACTTAAATTATAATTTTATGCTTAATATAAACTCGACGACAGTTTTCTCACTGTCAATTTTATAGTGAATAAATATTCGTGATACTCGTAAGCCAGCCTTCGACAGTTACGTTACTATCCGTCATATTTTGCGTTCGTGCTATCTATCTTCATACAAACGGCTCAAGTTACGTTTCGAATTCAACACGAAGACGAGACGAAACTTACATGTATTTGTTCGTGCTCTGAAAATGAGTTCAATTTACGCTCACCAGAGGCGCTGTTCAAGTTCCCATACAAAATGCTCTCGAAGACGATACGAATGTTTTTTCGGTAGTGATTCGTGCTAGGGCTACTTCGGGAATTGTCGTGCGCCGTTCGGATAGCTCCGTAGCAACAAAACTTACTGCGTTTTCACCCGACTCAAACATTCTTTAGAGGTTATGTTTTGATGGAAGTGATTATTAAATGTAAGTTTTTGTTTCGTTTCTGTACTTGAATGATTTATGTAGTTAATTAAATTAAATAAATATTGAGTCAGTAACTTTGTTTTATTAACAAATCAAGTTACATATAAAAAAGAGATTGTTTAAATGAAAAATGTGAAGTGTTTAATTTGTTAAATTACGTTGTATGGGTAAACTTATTTCAAGTTTTACCGTACAATGCACCACATTTCAGTATTTTAAGGAATTCTTTACTTGACCACGTGAGTTTCGGTTTCGGTTTCGGTTTCGGCCGAAACTGAAGCCACTGCCGAATATTCGGTTTCGGATTCGGTTACGGCCGAAAAACCAGTTTCGGTCGGTCCTTAGTTTAAAGCAACAATAGTCCCGTCGGTTTGACGAGCCCGCTGCTAGCGCCATTGTCACGAGGTGTCGGGCAACGAATCTCGACTGGGGAAAAACGTAAAAGAAATAATCCTGCATCTCCGGTTAGGGTTGGCAAAAGAAAGAATGAAATTGTATAACAAGTTGTTTAATAAAATATACTCAAATGATATCTAATAACTAGGTTTACGTATAGTTGAATAAAAACAGTATTTGATAATACATATTTAAGTTTGTTGTATGTACCTACGATTATCATCTTTTGTTTTGGTACGCATGCATTTTCATATTATTTGGTATTTCCTAACCTTATCGTTCCCAAAAAAAATACACATATTTTAATTAGATACGGTGTCACATATCAAAATTAATTAGAACGAGAACACAAATACGAACAGCAAAGTCACCGTTAATAAGAATAATACATATTCTTACGCTTAAATTGAACTTTGACATCATTATTATAAACTTCTGTGAGTCACAGAGCAAAATAACTTTCCATTCGTTTGGTGGTCCACAAAAACGGGACAATTTGCTGGAATATTTTAAGGAAAACCACAGATCTGTAGTACACACATGCCGTGAGCTTTGTAAAATATGATTCACGACATTATTTAATACTTAGGATTATAACTCTTAATGGTTACATGTCTGAGGCAGCCCTATGAGAGGCTGGGGCTATTGTTATTACAAAATGACCCATCTCAATGTCGGACGGTTCTTGGAACCCAGTTCTTCGCGGTTCAAATTATGTATATCGTAAGCGCCTTTGAGCATTTTATAAAGGCTTATTTCTGACACCTCGGATCAAACATGGCGCATAACGAATGCGTACGCGCATCGACGGGATGAGCCTATAAAGGTGAACCTCACAGAATGGGATACCAAATCGGTTACAACGATTTATATACGGGTATTAACTTAAATGGTTTACGTACGTATCTAATTTATATGTATGTGATTTTTTTAAATATTTTATTCGAGGTGTGAGAAACGATTTTTTATTTAAATTTAGCATGGTGATGTTTTTCTTCGATTCCTAATGCTATGAGCATTTTCTAGCGCAGTATTATGAAGATTTTAAAACTTATTCCTTTGGAATTCTATCAAGGAAGCATAGCTATTCAGAGTTATATTAAGAGTTTTTTAAAGTTGAATGTCTTCAATCGGGTATCCTAACATTTACTGTATAATGAAGTTCGTTTCTTCGGCCGTAAAGTCCAATCATCTGATTCTATGTAGAAAGTTTGAGAAGCAAGAAATTACTCCTTTTTAATATGATATGATATAAGGAAATTCAGCAATAAATAGCTTAAACAGCTATAACATATCTAAGCATGACACTAAGATTAAGTAAGCTTAGTTCAGAAATGCCGTTTTATATACATATCAATACAATTAACGTTACCTATTACTAATTTAGTCAAAAATTTCCATAACCTGAAGCATTAAGCATGGAATAATCATTGTAAGAGGTGCCTCAATCAGGGCAAAGGCTAAGTTTTATAGAGGTTGGCGCCTCGGAGTAAATTGGTAATTAATTAATCAAATCAGTTAAATCGAATAGACGACTATAAATCCAACATTTTATAATTTGATTTTTTCTTTATCTATGTCGACAAAGACACAAACTTATTAGGTTGTCTGCGCACTACAATAATTATGTCTAATATGTTAGTGTCTTGTCTGCTTGGTTTAAAAATATTGCTGGTACTCTGAGACTGACAGAACGCGAAAGTAAGTAGAGCCAGTGATTTGGAAGATTGTAGGGCAACTTACAGGAGGCGTTTGTCCAACAGTGGACAGTAATAGGCTGGGCTGATTTGCGTCTTGGATGGATGATATATTCATTAAAGCGCATAGAGGCGCAGACGAAACTGCGTGCAGTTGTTATAGAAAAATTTAGGAAAAAAATGAAAAACATAATAATACTTCTTCAAGTTCTCATGTCCTTTTACTTTTCACATTTTGTAAAAAAAATGGTAATGTCGCGCACTTTACATCTCAACTCAGCGTATTTAGATTTGACAAGTTTATGGTGAGGAAGCTCAAAGCATCCTCCTATTACCATAGCGCAAAAAATGGAGAATGCCGCAATGGTGTCGCAGTTCGATTTGGCCCAAGTTTAAACCTTGGAGCATTCCATCACTAGACAATGTTAATATCAATAGTTTTACATGGCTGTGATTAAAGAAATATTTTGGTTCGATCAATGTTTTGTACCGTAATCATTTCGACAATCATCAATACCTACATGAGGCATGTAGGTAGTTTAACTTTGCTCACTTTTTCGTGCTTTATTAAGTCGAAAGCCTTTTCAAAGGCCTGGATCTCTATTTTATATTAATCTTTATCTTAATAGGTATTGTGTACGGTAGTTGATGTCCAAATTGTTCAGCCAACGTCCAGGTAATGGTAATGGTTCCAAAAGTACTGGAAGAACTCATCTTTTGCCTCATTTAAAAAAAAGGCAAATTATTTTATTAAAGTTCGTTCGTTTCGTTTTATTTTAGTTGCGAACTAAATCTGAGCTACAGAGAAGACAAAGCAGGTCTATACTAATATTATAAAGCTGATGATTTTCGCCGAGCAGCGAGGGTGAAACCACGGGGAACAGCTAGCCTTTAATGCTGGGTCCAGACTGGTGTAACGCGTAACATTACGAGCATTACATGTAACGCTCGTGTGCCGTCCACACTTAGAATTCGCGTTACATTACACAGTGGATTACATTACGCGTTTCACTAGTCTGGACCTGGCCTATTTAGATAGTTAGTTTTACTTTGTATCCAGCCCAACATTTCGTTACTCGGAAGCTCGGCAAGACCTTTAGTTAGTTCTGAATGAATAATAGTTACAAAAAGTTATCAAAATATAGCGCTATCACATACGGTCTAGTAGCCTCAAAAGGCATGATACAAATGTAATAAAAACTCAAGCTTACAAGTGCAGGTAGCACGAAACAAACTTGGTTCTTTCAAATTCTTGAACTTTATTCATATTTGGATTGGTAGTGGCATCTGTTGAGAACTATTTGAACTTATTAAAAGATAACATTAGGCACTAGCACAAGAACTGATTGATACTCCGTAAAGGAAAGGAACAGAAAAAGATACAATCAAGCATTTGAGGGAATTTTATGATAATTATTACAAGTTTAAGTAACATCTACAGGCAGAATAAAGAAGTCTTCTCGCTAAGCAAAAATAGGTACTATCGACTTTTTGGCCACAAAAGTGTACAATTATTAGGAACAATCCATGCTATACAAAAACTGCACTGCAGCCTTTTTTAACAGCGCATAGCATGTAATAAACATATTAGTAGCAACATTTTCCTGAGAAGTCTGTCCACTATCCAGTTCATCCATCATAAACACCTGACTTCATAACACCGATAATAGACTTATTCTTCGTATGGAAATGAAAGATCATGTTTTGTAAAGTATACAAACATCAAAATAATTGATTCACTTACCCATTCTCTGAAGATATCACTCAAAATTCACTTTAAATAACTTTAAACACTGAAAAACATCACCACAAACATTACACATCGGCAACCATTTTGTTTTTTCTGACAATTTATTACCAGTTGAGAAAATGATTTCCGATGCAAACACGAGCCGCAGAAAAAACAAAAATTTTTTTAGATTTATTTTAAAAGAGTCAATGGTAGTAATCAACAATGGTCTTCATAAATTTTATTCAATTAATACTGAAATAACAGTCTCTTTCGAAATAAGTTCGAACTAACTACAGGACTTGTTGAAAGGAGAAGATTTCTTAAGTGAAGAAAGGCAAGTGCCATTCCTACAAATAATTATTGTTTAAAATATTTTTAGGAATATAAATAATTTAAGGGAACTATTTGAAGAAATTAATATCTTTGCCAGTAGGTTTGGCTGACTACGTTATCTGTGCAATCTGTGAATGTTGCCATAAACACGATTGTTTTTCTTTTCCTATCAACAGCTGTCAAATAGGTTGGGATTTGTGTGTTACGAAAAATATTTAATAAAATCTATCTCAATCTCATGATATTTCGAAGAAATTTGAAATAAGTTTAGTGATTTAAATAGTGGGAGGCGTATTACTTATAATTTCTTTTATATTTCAGCTCCAAAATGGTACAGCGGCTAACGTTTAGGCGACGTTTGTCGTACAATACTAAATCAAACCAAAGGAGAATGTAAGTATTTTATAGTGTTTTATTTTTGAAGTTACTGTTCTAACTAGTAAATTACATGACAGAACTTTTATTGGTAAATTATAGACTGTTAGTTTGTACTTGTATCTTCTAAATACTTATTTACAAGTTAACCTCAAATTTTTACCGAAGTATCGGGCGACACCGTCATGAAATGCAAAGTATTTCTCTTTACAGCCTGACATTTAACACTAACTGCCTACTGCATCATGCCTGTAGTTTGTAAACCCGTGGAAACGGTTTTGTGCCTAAGCATAACACTCAAAACAATGTTTTACATGGCAAATAATACAGGTGTGCTATTCAAATAATGATGTTATGTATTTGTAAGCTGTTCTTCGGACTGAAAGACACAAAATTTACTGGTGTAGTTTACTACTCATACTTATTCATTGATGTTTTTACCAAAATCCAAAGAGGAACATTCAAAGTGCCCATGTTCTCTTGTAATGGAGTTGGGAATTTGCATATTGATATTATTATTTCAACTTGCTAACAGGTTTAATTATATAGCACTATCCACATGTTTTATTGTGTTATTATTCAACTATTCTACTAGACAATTAAATCGGGGCCATCAAAAAATCAAAATCAAAGCATTTATTCCAAGTAGGCCAGTTACAGGCACTTTTGAACTGTCAAAGACAAAATATAATTAGACATTACAAAATTATGGTGCTACAGTCCCAGTCACAAGACATAAAAACTGTGAAAGTACCGTAGATGCACATTCCAAGGAGTAGATCTCTATGGAGAAGAATGGGCAAGAAACTCCATGGACACTCTTTTGAGATCGCCAAAATTATTACTGAACCTTTGGTACATCATTCATTTTGAGATGGTACATTATGTGAGAACGATGTAGCAAGTTAAGTCATCTTTATCATACACAAGTTGTGAACAATATCTGAAGCCAAGTTTTTGTATAATTTCAGAGTAAGGACTCCTGGTGGCCGCCTGGTCTACCAGTATGTCAAGAAGCCCAAGAAGATCCCGAGGTGTGGCCAGTGCAAGAGCAAACTGCGTGGTATCCAGCCTGCCAGGCCTGCTGAGCGTTCTCGCCTTTGCTACCGCAAGAAGACCGTCAAGCGTGTCTATGGAGGTGTTCTGTGCCACAAGTGCGTAAAGCAGCGCATCGTCAGAGCTTTCCTGATTGAAGAACAGAAGATCGTCAAGGTCCTCAAAGCGCAACAGGCCAACGTAAAGAGCGGTGGCGGCGGCGGTGGCAGCGGCAAGAAAGCGGCAAAGTAAATGTTAAGCTAAAAATATAAAGGAAAAATCTATTCCCTAGTTTTATTTAGTCCTGTATCAATATGTGCAAGGAAACCTGTTAGAAACAGACTTTGTGGTGTGATAATTCCTGGTTCTGGTGTATCATCATGCACAAGTTAAGATTTCCAAATAAAACTTGACAAAGCTTTGTACTGTACTATTATTATCTCTTAAAGAAGAGGCCTAATTCAGTTCATCAGGTATCCTCATAGTTGTCTCACCAATATTATAAATGCGAAAGATCCATCGTCCACGTTCGGATTTCTTGTCATAGGATAACTTATGTTAGCGATGGGTATAGCTAAAGCCAAATCCCGGCTATGAGCAAAATAGCCACGGCTATGATATCCGTCAACACGATAGCTAGCTAGTGGCTACTGGTTGACTAGAAAACTGTCAGGTTATGGCATAGCCGGTAGCTGCGTAACCGCCACAGAGAATAGCTAACTGCTACGTTTTGTAGCCGTCCCGGCATTCGGTAGACGGGTCGCCAGAATAGCCGATAGCTGTGTGCGCGCTCACTGCGCTACGCGAGTGCGATCTTTATTCGTATCGTACATCTCTTTCTCACAAAATAGATTAGACAAAGAGAGTATTTTACTTTCGTTCATTTAATACACGAAATGCGATTATTAGAAAAGTAGTTTGATACCGTCAGATATAAAAGTAAAGATTTGATAATTAGTATTTACATTATTAAGACAAACTAGGGGAAATTATTTCTTTTAATGATTATAAAATGAAATGAAAATTAAACGAAATCTATAATCATCTAGACTTTTTGGCGCGACCAGGGTCGAATTCGGATCGTGTATTTGATGTTGCGTTATTTAAATCCTACCTAAGTACCTAGCTACTACTACCTATTATCGAGGTCGCGGGACTTATGAATTACCGTGACCCCGGAACATAAAGGGCGATTGAAGGACACCGTGGATTTTAGTTAGTACGAGTCTGACAGTCCCGCTCTGCCCTGGGTGGGAGGAAACATTAAAAAGAAAAGAACGCTAACGCTACTAGTCATTATTGTTTAATAGCCAAGTAGCCAAAATAGCTGGCTAGCTAGCTGGGCATTCCACAACAAATAGCCGGCTAGCTAAGCTATTGAAATTTCGGCTAGCTACCCATCTCTAATTTATGTGGTGCAACATTATTTACGATGAACAATTTTTCAGTCTGGCTATTTCTAGAGTGTCATTGTGTGAAATTCCGAGCCACTACTATTTTGAGCATAAAAATACCCTATCTCCTTTTATTACATTCGAAATTCTATTGTTATCTCTGTTACTTGAAAACAAAAGGGAGAGACAAATGTTCTGACGAGTTCAATGTCAAAATTGTCAGACCAAGAGAGGTTGGTTTGTGTACGTCCTTAACTATTTATTCATATTGTGTAACAATTAAATTACCTGCTATAACAGGGATAAAATAAGTTGTTAACATTTACTCTCAGATCTGTGATATAGTTTTAATTTTATTAACAAAATGTCGAACCCCTGGAAGAAAATTGCTGCACCTGCAGAAGTACAAGATTTGTCCGACATCATGTCTGAAGAATTAGCGAGAGGGCTCCAAGTAAAGGAGGAAATTAAGTTCGCTGATCAGCTCTCTGACCAGCATGTGAGTACGTCGAACGATATACCACCTGAATTGCTACATGAAATCGAAACATCCAATGTCAAGGAGTATTGTGACTCAGATGCAATCATTGCCAAAGTGTTGCAAAATCAATTCGACAGAGAATATGACGATGAACTCAAGGTCGTGGAGAAGAAACGCAACGGAGACGCTAAAGTATCCATATCGTACGATAACTACTTTAATGTACCCAAGCATTTGATTTACGATTCAGATTCTGATGAAGAAGATTTTGAAAGGGGAAAGAAAGACTGGGATCGTTTCGAGACCAATGAGAAAGAGTTTGCGAGTCTCCCTAAACGTGGATATGTTATGAAGGATGGAGAGATGGTCACCAAACATGACAGTGTTATAAATGGCAGGAGGAATGCTTGTCGTGTGATGGCATTCCCTCCAGAGGTGTGCACTGGGGACGGAGCTGGGTTCGACATGAAGCTGTCCAATTCTGTGTTCAATCATTTGAGAGAGCAGACAAGACACCAACATTCTCGCAAACACAAAATGTTGGATCGTAAGGAAAGTCATGCTACTGCAGAGATGGGTCTTGATGAGCCTACAAGGCTTATTCTGTTCAAACTTATTAACAATGAACTACTGGAGGATATCAATGGAATCATCTCAACAGGCAAGGAATCAGTTGTGTTACATGCTAATGGGAACACCAAATATCCTGACTTAACAATTCCTAAAGAATGTGCAATCAAAGTCTTTAAGACTACTCTGAATGAGTTCAAAACTCGTGATAAGTATATTGAAGCTGACTACCGTTTCAAGGATCGCTTCTCGAAGCAGAACCCACGTAAGATAGTTCACATGTGGGCTGAGAAGGAGATGCATAACATGATTCGTATGAAGAAGATTGGGATGAACTGCCCTGATATGGTTTGTTTGAAGAAACATATTTTGGTGATGTCATTCATTGGGAAGGACAACAAGCCTGCTCCTAAGTTGAGAGATGTTATCTTGAAGCCAGAGAAGTGGCAGAGTGTGTACAATGAGGTGGTGGAGTCAGTGTACAAGTTGTACAACATAGGGCACATGATCCATGCTGACCTTTCAGAGTACAATATCTTGTGGTGGGAGAATAAGTGCTGGTTCATTGATGTGTCCCAGTCTGTGCAGCCTGACCACCCTAATGGTTTGGAATTCTTGCTGAGGGATTGCCGTAACATTGCTAATGTAAGTATTTTATCAGATAAGACTATAGATAGATATATAAGACGATAGACTTCTGAAAAGTAAGACTCATATTAGAAGTAAACAATAATATTTATAGTGTGAATCAATGTTGTGCAACAATATTGTAATATTGTAAACAAGTTGTGATCTACATCAGTTTTCCCCTTGTCTTTAAACATTGTGTAATATTTTTATGGTTTGTTTTCAGTTCTTTGAAAAGAAGGGTGTGGTCGACATGAAATCTGGTGAAGACCTGTTCAAGTTCATCACTGGCTTTGAAGAAATAGATGTCAACTTCTTGGAAGGTGTTCATACCACATACAATTCATTGCTATGTCGTTTTGAGGTTGCTCCTGATGACAACAGGAATGTCAGCTATCCATTTGAGTACTGCTGGCAGAAGTCTCACGAGAAAGCCAGGAGTGACAAGAGTGCCGAGGAAGACGATGAAGAGGAGGAAGATGAATTTGAGGAAATGTGGACACACTCCAAAGAGAGTAAGACTGTCATAGACACAGCTGCTGACTTTGGCAATGAGGTCAAAGTAGAAACTGGCACTAGAGAGAAAGTGGTACCTTTGGATCATAAAGTTCATTTTGCTGAAGAGCTAGAAGTTGTCATACCTAAGTTAGATGACACTAGTAGTACTCATAAAAAATCTTAAAAATATATCTTTAAATGAATGTGTTCAAGCTCAGGAAAGCACAAACAAAAAAAAAAAGATTTTTAACTTCATATAGAAAAATCTAAAAAAATGTAATTATGAAGTATACTGTAAAACTAAGGCATACTATTATTAAACTATGCCTTTTGAGGTTTTGGAGAAATAAAATTGAATGTTTGAAAGACTATTTTATTTTAATACATATAACAACAAATATTTTGATTTAATAAATTAGATTACTATATCTGTACATGTACATTTTCATAATTATTTAGAATGAGATACAACAACCAGAAAATACTAAATTATCTATGTTACATAACATACACTTATATGGGAATCTTCCATTTTATGAAAAGAAGTACCTATTTACTACATAATTATATTTTTTATCTTACACAATAAACTACAGTCTCTATGCTTATCATTAATTCAGTTGGCCCACTCTGGCGATTTTAACGCTACGAATTTTTACTGCGCCATTCTTTTTTCATCTCTCGGTGTTGACCCGAGTATTGAGAATGGAATAGAGTGCATTTCAGCAAAAAAGAGCTGCTGGCTTTTTAACTCGACGCTTAGTAGTGTGTTCAAAATACCATGCACCACAGAACATGCCATAGGGCTAGTATTTACCTACTGCTATTCTATCCCCTATCTTCTGTGATGAGTTTGTGTAGAAGCTCAACTTGCTGTAATGTTAGAAACTGCTTGGTGTCTGTAGTAACACTGATGAGAGACTGTATGTCTCCTGTCGTGTGGCTGATGATGATCGACTGGAGTTTCAGGCGCAAATCTGTGTTCAAGGGAATTGCTGAAAGGCAAAAGCAAAAACAATTAATTTAGAATTGTAGACATTCAGGCAATTTTTATTAGCTAAGGGGTGAATAATTCATGCGCTTATGTCGACGAATGTCAGCAACTGCTCTAACACAAACTTTCATAAGTAGTAACAGGTAATTTTATTTTGTCTTTGTTTAAATTTAATATGCTTTCATAGTCCCAGAGTAACCTCAACTTTATTTTCATGAAACTAAAACCCATATCAATTTGTTTAAGACCAAAAAAATAAGCAAGTTACCATCACTTTCGTAGTCATTCATCAAGTCTATGAAGAGCTGCTTCAATGATGGAGGCTTGCTATCTTCAGATGGCTTCACTAGAAGAGTCAGCAGTATTCTACTAACTTGCACTCTGTAAAACAGGTAGAAACTTTTGTCAAATAAAATGCTTTTGCTGCTAGCAACAGAAAATGGTCAAGATTTTTATTGCTGGTCTTTCATACTTTTTTTTCCTCTGACAGCAATAATACAACAAACACTGTTGACCCACTGTAGCTTCAAACAGGTGCAATTTGAAAATAAAATGTAGCCTATATCATTCTGTCATAATTCCGTTTTCTAAATTTGTTAAGGGGGCACGGGGGACAGCGAGTAATGGGCGACTCATGTCCGACCATGGACCATGCCCAGGTCGACAGCGCGTTGTGTTCCCGGCAGGCTCTCGCCCTAAGAGGGCCAGAGCCTGCCGGGGTCGCGGGACTAACGAATACCGTGACCCCGGAACGTAAAGGGCTATTGAAGGACACCGTGGATTTTAGTGAGTACGAGTCTGACAGTGCCTCCTGCTCTGCCCTGGGTGGGAGGATTCATTTGATGAATTTACCACGACACAGAATACTTAATAGTACCTAAAGGTACAGAAGTGTAACTCCCAAAAAGAAAACAAACAAATGTAAAATCTATGCACGAAAGAATAGAGTCCATTTTTACTTGCAGCCGCATCACTCACCTACTTTTATAATAGCCTAAACTTCCCGTGCGCAAGCAAAAATGAACTGAATAGTGACGCGCGAGAGTTCATTTTAGTTTATCTGACGCCAACGACATTAAAAGGTTACTGTCGGTCAAGCTCAATAGGGTTGCGACTCGCGAGTTTGGGCACAGTTAGGTAGGAATACGTATTTTATGCATTGTTTAATTACATTATTTATGCATTGTTTAATTCTCTTATTACGTTAGTTTTGTGGCACAATAATAAATCTAACAAACCTGCGGTCTTTGTTTACATCAAATATCAAAGATTTTAAAACGTTGTCAGAAACAAAAAGATTAGTTCCGTTTCAATCCGTTCTGGCCAAGTTGTAGTCATAACTTTAAAGATCGATTGTTATCGTTTACGGCAAAATAGGTAACTAGTCCTTATCATTTCATTCATTTCATTGTCACAGGCCCCGTGTTGCGTGTCTTTGTAGGTAAGTAGGTAAAAAAGTCGCGAAGAGAAATACGATCGCTGACCTTGAATGCGTAGTGTAGCCATTTTCTGAGTTTGAACGTGTCTAAACAATAACGTAAACATCTTCCTACTTTCTACCGATCATAATTCGACCTACCTACGTATTCAGCTTAGGTGAGTGAGAGTGATGTCAGGTTTGATATTCGTCTATTTTATTTATCTTGGTCGTCTTGTAGGCCTTTGTAACCTACCTAATCATACTGATCATGATTACTAGCCGGTACTTGAATGACATTAATAAGCACACCACAAGCAGGTAGATAGTTTTTTGATCATTATTAAATATGTACTACATAGATAAATATGTGAATATTTTTTTCCTTACCTTTCGAAATCACGCGGTAGTGTGTGAAACGTGAGGCTCCTATCACTGTCATTATTTAAACAACCAAACGTTATGCAGTATTTTCTTTTCTTCATCATATATATATTTTTTTAAACTTATGCGTAAATACAACCAAACACCAAACTTAAATATTATTTAAGTAAGCGCGTGCGTAGTGGGCGGCGCGCGACAACCGACTAAATGGCCGTGACGAAGGGGCCCCCGCCGGTACTTGCAGTTTTATACCTACACCGCGGAGTGAGCCAGGCCTGACCACGATAAAAAATAAATTGGTTGATTGTTCTAGTGATTCCCCCCCCCATTTCTATTATTCTGTAGCTTTATTGTACAGCAAAAAATGTTTGCAACAACAATGTTAATCTTATCCTAGCCACAATAGAGAATAAGTTCATGCTATATCAAACTCATACAGTTTTAACTTCAGTGCTATACTGTTGGATAGCTGAAGCTAAAAAGACTAAAATAAAAATGATTAGAATATAACTTACTCTGCAAGTATATCTTCTTGTATATTCACATTGGTGCTATCTGCTATTTGGTTAGCTATCTCTAAGGCAATGTCATATTTACCTGAAATAAGTTATACAGGAGCTTAAAGTACTAATTTATGCAGCCAAAAGATCTCATCTACATATTTTTATATTTCTTTTACAATTTTCTTTTAAAGTATCAAAATGAGCATTCTAATTCAAGTTCTTTTAGTAACAAAATAATTTTCTATTGAGTATGAAGCTGCTGAGTATGATGAGTAGAACTTTTGTTTTCTTTAGCATCAATATTTACAGTGATAATCAAACTACCAGATTATTACAGCACCAGAATACAAACTACGAGTATTATTATAAATTAGGAGTATTCTCAAAAGCCCAATGGTCTGCTAACATTAATTGTTATGTAACTGAAATGATGATCATATCCATCAGCTTTTAGATGTTACAGTCAGCCTGTCTCATCTCACAGCTGGGCAAAAGCCTCTTGCCATTGTTCATTCTACCAGAGACATTTTCTTGTCTAAAAAGATACCAACCACAGTCAATCCTCAAATTGAGCAGGTTCCTCAAGCAGATGGTCTTCATGGTACTTTCAGTGACAGTGTCTATGGCCTGTTCATAATATGCAGAGGCTTCTAGCTTATGGTTCAGTTCTATCAGGTCACTGGCCAGTTCCATTAAGATAGATGTTCTGATGGGAGACTTCTCTGGATATTTGTTCAGGGCTTGTATGTAACAGCCGATAGCTGCCTGAAATTCATCAGTGAAAATAATAAATTAGAATTTTATGTGGAAATAGTACAGTTAAAATTAATTAGAACTGATCTTTCTTTACATAAAGATTAGTTTTTTAGAAAAAGTGAAATGGGAAAAAAGTTTAGACTATAAAACCATACGTAACTATGGACCCCTCTATGTAGGTGAAGCTAAGGAATAAAGTTACTCTACTACAAATATATTCCATAAGTACCTCTAAATTCTCTCTATCAGCACTATAAAACTTCAGAGACTTTAATTTCTTCTCAGCCTTCATGAACTGCCGAGCCGCGGCCATAAAATGTTCTGCCTCACCGAGGAAGTGTCCTACGGAGGCTTCGCACTTGGCCGCGCCAACGTAGGCGTGTCCCGCAAACGCTGGCTGGTCAGAGTGCTCGCACTGGATAGCCAGGGCTATGAATTCGTTCGTCGCTTCCGATATATTCGGCTTTCGCATAAATCGTCTGTGCAAGAAATTGATGGTAAATTTTATGTAAAAATTCAATGCTACCTGAACAAATAGAAACAGAAAAGTAAACATACTTTTTCATCTTAGTGTTGATGTTCATGTATTGCTCGTTGAAACTCGCACTCAGATCCGTCGACATTGTTGCTGTAAATATAATAAAATGCTTAGTTCCTGAATGTAGGTATTGTGCTGGTTTGTAATTCTTTTTAATATAAAAAAACGTTAAAAATAATGAGAAAAGCAGCAGGCTACAGCTCAGTAAATACAGTTGACAGCAGAATGTCAACAATGTTTGACGTTGACAGTGACGGGAAAATCATTATCTTTTCGTTTTGTTATTACAAAGGAAAACACGATTTTGATTCACAATTTGTAATAAGTTTTCAAGAAATACGTGAGGCACTAGAGCTGAAGCTTTTTTGTTTTCTGTTAGTATAATGAAATAATCCAAAATTCTGAATCTCCATCCCCGGATATTTTGGGAATGCACAAAACGCATCCAAAACGTAATTTTTGTAATGTCAAAAAATGCTTTGACGTGTCGCGTAGGGTTGAATGAATTTTCGTGAGCTAATGAATTTTGTGCAATGATTTCGTATTAATAAGTTTTAATTGAGTTCTAATTATATATAAGAGGTTTAGCGAAAATGGATTTTCTAAAGAGCGGTCTAAAGACCGTGTTGGGGGCTCCGGAACCTGGCCATCAACCTTCGGGAGCGGAGATCGTGAGTATTTCATTATTTACTTACTAGAATTAAAACATAAGCTGACCTATTTATAGTTTTCAATGTAGAGAACGTATTTCGTATGTATAATTTCAGCGTAGGCGTGTCCAGATGTCTTTAAATCGGTTCAATATTTCAGGAATGTGACAGCACTCATGTCCCTTATTTCAGTGCTATACAATCTTGAATACATTTGGATATGCCCACATTTCACTTTATTTTAGTTTTAATTATTTATTTGACTAACCTGCTCTTACATTGTCCCTTATATCTTCATATACAGGGTCATTTTTCCCAGTCCGTTTATTTATTTTAAAATTATACATGTTATCAATATTGTATGATATAATTTCACGACCAAGTATAAAGTGTTTATAAATCTCTATTTTTAAAAGAAGAAAATAATTAATGTCTTATCATAGTTGAAATTTAATTATAAACCAAAGAACATACCATTACAATTTCACAGTGATGAAATTACTTACTACTCAAGTGATAAAACTTTACTTCATACTACTGAATTTAAAGTGTATGTTTTATTTAAAAATGAAATGTATGAAAATATTTATGCACAAATACTGTAATATTGCACATTCCTAAAATCAAACACATGTTTCCAAGTTTACAAACATTCAGTATGGAAATCCTTTAACAACAAAGTGTACTAAGCAGTGGCTGCAGTGACATTGTTAACAACACATCAAAGGTATGTGTCTCTGATATTAGTATGCGTTTTTACAAATTATTCAACACAGAAAATTATTCATAAATTAAATATTAGATAAATAAATAAGTAAGATATAAAACCAATCCAGTAGAGTGTAACATTGTTATTGTCAAGTTAAGAACATTTACATGCTAAACATTCTGACATGTTTAATATAATTTTAATTCTATATTATTTGGTTGGTTCAGTGGAGCTAAAGATTGTGTCTCTTAATGATTAAAAATTATCTTGTTTCTTCACATACTCTTTGCATTCCAGGGCCACGGTGCCCTATTATAGCAATCCCATAAACATGTAAATCATAGTGCAGAATTTATCTATCTGTTAATGTATGTGAAATGAAATGTTAGTAACACATGCAGTGTGTATGAATTTATAGTGGGGGCAACATAATATTTTTTTAATTTTTATTAAAAAAAATAAGGAAATTGATTAAATTAATTCATTAAGGACTGGACCATGGTCGCAGAAAGCCGTGAGAAGTGGAAAAAGTGGAGGGAGGCCTTTGCCCAGCAGTGGGACACTATGGACTGATATAATAATTTAAAAAAATATATGGTTATGGTTTATTTTAGTGGAGAGTCTTTTGTCTATTGTACTTGTCTATGGAGACAAGTGTTTTCATTACAACTTAGTTGTTTACAAAGTTGGCTCTCTGACAGACTTGCATCTATTAATTCAATGCATAGTCAATATGTCTGCAAAAGTCGCAATGTTAATGCTATACTATGTTGTGCTTCTGATAAGTTAGTTATAAATATTATTTATTGGATGCAACTGTCAGTCTAGTCTAGGAGAGCATTTCATAATATTTCATTCAACTTAGCGGATGTATTTATTTGTGTTCTCATGAACAATGAAGTGACAATAGTTTGGAATGGTTATTTAATTCCACATTTCCGTAATAAAGTTTGAAAATTCATATTTATCTTGTAATATTGTTTTTTTGTAATATAGTTTTCCATACAATGTATTCTAGTGTAGGCAAAAAATGACAAAAAGATCACTTATCGAAAACTAACAGCCCCCGCGGTTCGCCTGCAGCTCGTCTCCTATTAGTATTAGTTGCTGCGATAAAACAACTATCCAACACAAACGTTTTTTTCAATTTAAACCAGGAGTTCCTGAGATCAATTAAGTCAAACAAACCTTTTATTATTATTTAATAGATACGAAATTCTACAGCATTTTTGGCTGTACTTGGATGGGCCTGTATCATACTGGGGCTTGCATCTGCAACCAAAAAAACTTATTTTCTTTTTTTTTTTAAACTTGAATTTGTTTTAAGCCTCCTTCATTTCAGGTGGAACGCCTGGTGGACCGTGTGAACAACTCGACGCTGTTGGAAGACCGACGCGACGCCTGCCGCGCGCTCAAAGCGATGTCGCGCACTTACCGCGTCGAGGTCGGCGCGCAGGGCATGGAAACGCTCAAACAAGTAAGATTCGAGCTCATTCTAGTTTCATAGACTTAACTGTCTCGTTAGTCTAGCGGCAGTAAGCGCGAATGCTGATTTTCAAGACCCGGGTTCAATTCCTATTGGGTTTTTCCATTAGGTATTTCTTAGTAGCAAGCATGGAGTCTGGATTTGTGTCCGGTTAATGGTAATAAGCACGCCCCTTATTAAATAGACATAAAAAATGGCGAAATGCGTGCTATATTATATATTGGAATGTTCTATTAAATGGAAGTTCTGTAAAACCGCGCGTCAATGAGATAAAAGAAAAAAGAAAAGAAAAAAATTATTTATTGTTTACAAGGACCAGATTATAGTACAGATACATTGGGACATGAGAATAATACACAGTCTGGTAAGCGGGTGAAGCGCTGTACTCCTATATAGGCTACTGAGTAGCCTGTGTTTAGGAGAGACAGAAAAGAAGATAAAGGCAAAAGCAAAATCATGTTGATTTTGTATTATATAGCAGAAGATATTAAATACTCGATTTTGTGTGCAATTTGGGAATGTTTTTTCCACATATTCAACATCCTGACTAGTATAGTATTCAAGAAACCACGACACGATTCAGGATGTTTATCATTTGTGTTTGAAATATCATTGACGCCACAACAGACTCAACACAAAACAATCTCTTTTTCCAGGTATTAGAACTGGACCGAGCGGACAATGAGACAATAAACTACGCATTAGACACGCTAAACAACGTCATGTCGCCAACACAGTTCGAAGAAGAGGAGAACAACCCTCGCGTGCCCATGAACATCGGCGAACAGTTCACTGAAATGTTCATCAAAGACCATCACAACATACAACTAGTGCTAGATCTCTTAGACGAATACGATTTCAGGGTTAGACTATCCGCCGTACAACTCCTCACGTCCCTACTTACAAATAGACCGAAAGATATCCAAGAAATAATTCTAGTGAAACCAATGGGCGTCTCGAAAATGATGGACTTATTAGGAGATACAAGAGAAGTAATCAGAAATGAAACATTGTTACTGCTCATAAAGTTGACCAAAGGAAACGCTAATATACAAAAGATTGTAGCCTTCGAGAACGCATTTGATAGGCTCTTCGAAATAGTCTCGACGGAAGGTTATTCTGATGGAGGAATTATCGTAGAAGACTGTTTATTACTGATGCTGAATTTACTTAAAAATAACAGTAGTAACATTAACTTCTTCAAAGAAGGTAGTTATATCCAAAAGATGTTGCCGATGTTCAATACGCCTGACGAGTCGGAGGAAGCTGGTTGGTCCCCTCAGAAGGTCTCCAATGTACACTGTATGCTTCTGATTGTAAGGACACTAGTCTCACCAAGCAACTCCTTGCAAATAATCTCTAGTTGTCAGAAGATTATGAAAAACGTTGGTCTACTAGATGCTCTATGCAACATCCTGATGTCCAGTGGAGTTCCCGCGGATATCCTCACGGAGACTATCAACACAGTTGGAGAAGCCGTAAGAGGTGAAGTGACAAATCAGGAGTTCTTGGGCAATGTGATGGCGCCCTCAAATCCGCCGCGGCCAGCTATTGTGGTGCTACTTATGTCTATGGTTAATGAGAAGCAGCCTTTCTCGCTAAGGTGATTACCCTAACATATGCCGTTATAAAATTAGAGTTTTAGTGACTTGAGGTTTCAATTTCCTGGTGTGACAAATTGAAGTTGTTCATTTAAGTTGGTCAAAAATCATTTAAAACTCAACATTTCTAGCGGTACTAGGCCTTCAATGGCTAGCCACAGCCACCTTCAAAAATGTTGCTTCACCATGTAAAGTGTCAGCGAAGATCTTTTATTAGTTGGGTGTACCACAGGGTTGCCACTTGGCCCAAGTCTAAACTCCAAATAAACCTCAAGAAATATTGTATTTTTCAGGTGTGCAGTCCTCTACTGCTTCCAATGCTACTTATACCACAACGAAATGAGTCAAGCGAGTCTGGTACAGACTCTCCTTCCATCATCATCAGACATGTCCAGTCTTACCAGTGGTCAACTCCTCTGTGGAGGTCTATTCTCCTCCGATGTGCTCTCCAACTGGTTCTCGGCCGTCGCTCTGATGCACGGGCTGATAGAGAACCCGGCACAAAAGGAACAATTGCTTAGAGTGTTGCTAGCAACGAATATCGGCAGTACGCCTGTGTCGTTGCTGCATCAGTGTACTTTGTTGCTGCAACAAACTACTAAGTTAAAGTCTAAGGTATGTTGTTTTGTTTGGTGTGAAGAATGTCGCTTTAATGTTTTTGATTATTAGTAATGATAATTGCTTATCATTAACGATCAATCATGTAACAGAAATATCATTTTTGAAAAATGAACCATTGCTACGTAAATTTTTTGCTTTATTATTAATGTCTTATTTATCTACAGACAAATATATATTAATGTGAGCACAAATTAACGCAATCAAGTACATAATTATGTATTTTCTTCACCATAGAATTTTGCTTTCTCCCTCAAAATTAGGGTGCCTTTTGGATCGTGAAATCATGTAACACTTTGACACCTTCCGCCCTAGATGGAGCAGTATAGACTGTCAGGCCTATACTGACTAAACACGTGTTCCACGAGTTTAGGTATAAATTCGTAAACGAGACTACTACCAATGCAAGAGAGATTTCTAGGCATAATTTTTTAAAAGAAAATAAAACTATGCCTAGGTACACTTTTACCCATACCTAAATCCTGAAAACTATGCACAATGTCTTTTTTTCCAGTCACGTCCCGTTTTCCTTTTCCAGGTAGCCCTCCTGATGCTGCTGTCCATGTGGATGAGCTACTGCCCGGCGGCCGTGGCTGCCTTCCTGCGCGCGCCGGGCGGCGTGGGCTGGCTGGTGGCGCAGACCTGCGCCGCAGACCACGACGACAACGAGTTCCTGCTGCAGGGACTGTCCGCGCTGCTGCTGGCCATCTGCATACACTTCAACGATGACTCGGTCGAGAATTACTCTAAGGTGAGAAAGAGACAAAAAAGATGGAAAGCCACACAAAATAAACAAATAAATTTGTTTTTAAAAGCGTTGCGTTCTATCAGCTATTAGCAGAGTCCAGAAACTATGTTCTGTTCCAAAAGAAGATGTCGACAGCGCCAGCGCGGGTGTTCAACCATTTAGGTGACTCCATGAGTACAAAAATTCATGAAGCCGGAATTCGGTCAAGCCATTTGGAAGGAGAAGATTTTTCATTGATTAGTCGAACAGAGCAACCTCCACAACCCAGTAACTGGTCCGACAGGCAGTCGCTCCATGTAAAATACTGATATCCAGCTGCATCTGGTTTGACTGGAAGCCGACCACAATATAGCTGGGAAAAGGCAGGCAGATGATGATAGTCGAACAGAGCTATGAGTAAAACCATAGTGAATGAACATGAAACTTAGTATTGTCACCATCAGAAACGTAGGTATAGTGGATCTCAATCTACTCCAGAAGCAAATATGAGAGTTAAGATGGAAGGAACTACGACAGAATTGTGGTGTAAGGCAGGCAGCCTCGAGTAGGTGGATCTCATCCCACCTTACCAAAAACCTAACCTTCTTTTGTAATTTCCCAGGAATCCCTTCGCCAGTTACTCACAAAACGTATCGGCATGGAAGTGTTCACATCAAAGCTGAGCGAGGTGACGCGACACGAGCTGTACAACAAGGCTGCCAAGCACCCGCAGCTCCGGGCCAAGGTGCCGGCGGATGTGCTGGTGGACTACGAGTTCTGTCGCCTGTTCAAGGTGCTGGAGAGTGAGTATGATATGAAGCTAGCTCTTCCCTAAGAGTATGAGACTTAAAGAATCCACAAAAAAACAGTAGGTATTGTTGTGCTGACTTATTGGTGCGGCACGGTTAGCGCAGTGGCTGAGCGATTGGATTGCTGCACTGCTTGTCGGGTTCGATTCCCTAACGAAGCAAATATTTGTATGATCTACAAGTAGTTATTCCGGGTCTTGGCGTTTGTGTATGTGAGTTTATATGTTTGTAAATGCACCTACGACATTCGAAATTTCCAGCCAACGTTGTTTTTTTTTTTTAAAAGAAGTTTACACTGAAAATGAATAAACAATCTCGGTTGCTTTCTTTATTTGTGACAAATCAACGACGTCATTTAAATATCCGAGTATTTCAGTCCAAAGAGAAGAGGTTTGAGATTGAATATTAATTTCTGCATTCATTTACAAGAAATAATTCAGAATGAGAATTCCTCAAAAGAAATTTACCCGTCAAACTCTACAAGGAAATATGAAGTGATTCTAATTTAATTGTAGTTATTGTAACATCTCTTACACCATGTTACTAATAAATGTTTCTTATTCTTAGTGTTTTCGTTTTCTAATATTACTCTTTCATTCGCCTCAGGTGTTTTAGTCCAGAGCTTGACCGAGCGTACCCAAGAGAACGGCACGGGCTCCCCGGCCCTGGAGCGCGGCTCCCCGGAGAGCGCGACCCTGGAGCAGTACAAGACCCTCATCAGGCAGCAGGACGCCAGGCTACAGGAGCTCATGACGCAGCTCGAGGGACTGCTGCAGCAGAACCAGTCTCTACAGGTTCATTTCCACCTCCTTTTCAATATCAGCTACGCTTAATATCCACGGAACCGATAGCTATGAAGATAGTTATAGCTACTCAATATGGATTCGACCCAAGTTTCGACACCAGCACCTTCAAAACGTGACGAATAACTCCCAAATCAGTACCATCTTGGATCATCATCTTTTTCATCCTTTTGGTGTTATTCATTAAGGTTCTCGAATAGAGACCACGCACCGGCAAATGCTTGAAACGTCCACCTGCAGGTAGAGAGCCCACAGGATCGTGCTGGATGCAAGCCGCTTCCAACCGGTCCTATTGGAAATTGGTCCCAGTGCACGTCCTACGGCTGATATGGTGATGAGGATGATGAATTGTTCTTCCTCGCAACAAACATCCAGGAGTCGGTTT
Source organism: Agrotis puta (assembly GCA_943136025.2). Lineage (NCBI taxonomy): Eukaryota > Metazoa > Arthropoda > Insecta > Lepidoptera > Noctuidae > Agrotis > Agrotis puta. The sequence goes on along the minus strand of OW964184.2, from coordinate 16,024,788 downwards.
TTGAGAAAAGAATAACTCTAGGGGTATTGACAATAGAATCAAACAGTAAGACTTTAAAGATGATTCTAGAATCATCTCTCAAACTAATCTCTTTCTCACTTCCAGAGCGCCCTCAACGACTCACTATCAGCGAACTCCCACTTAAAAGACGAGAACACCCTCCTGAAGGCGCAGGTATCAGCCGCCGTGGCCCTGCCAAGCCAGCAGCCACCAGTTCCCTCGCCGCCCGTGCAGGATGACTCCAAGATCCAGGAGTATGAGGCCAGGCTACAGGCCCTGGCTGCTGAGGTTACCAAGCTTACATCAGAGCTGAGGTTGAGTCAGGATGTGCAGCTGGGTATGGCAGACGAATTGGAAAGAGTGAAGAAGGATCAGGATGATCTGCTGGAGTTGCTTGCTGATCAGGTTTGTATATGAGAAAGATGAAGGTTGTGCTTGTGTACTATGCTAGCTGTTGCCAGCGGTTCCACCCGCAAGAACTTGAACATTATCCCACGGAGAAAACAGAATAAAAATTATCCTATTTACACCTACTACCCACTTGCATCCAAATTCATTCAGTAGTTTTTGTGTGAAAGAGCAACAAACATCCATCTAAACAAACTTTCACGTTTATAATATCATTAGGACAGTATTTTCTTTTTTTTTATAGCTTTTTTTATTTCCATTCAATTAACAAAGTGGTGGCCAACTGGTAACAGATCTGACTAACGAGATGTATGCTGGGTTTTCAGTCCAGGCACTGAGCCAGAGTGGGTTTACAACTTAGTACCGAGATAGATAGATAGGTAGATAGATAGATAGATAGAATATTCTTTATTATGCACACCATACAAATTACAGATACATGTAAATTGGACACAGATTTTGCCAATTGGTGACACAATGGGCGGTCTTATCGCTAAAAGCGATCTTTTCAAGACAGAGAGAGATGAGGCCTGTGTCCCGGAGCTGAGATTCATCATCATCAACCTACAAATGTTCCCTCTGATGGGACACAGGTCTCCTCTTTATGAGAGGGAGCTGAGATTATGCTGACTAAATTAAAACTTTCTGAAAATTGCGCCTTCTAAACTATTTTCTTGCAATTCTGCCATTTCTAGAACAAACGACCTGAAAGTAAACTCCTAACAAAAAATATTTTTAAGCCAAGATGAAACTCATGCATTGTTTGTATTCTTCTAGGACGTAAAACTAAACGACTACAAGATGCGGCTGCTGTCTCTCGGGCACCCGGTGGAGGAGGACGTGGCTGGAACCTCTCAGGCCGGCCACATCCTCACATGATACGCACTGCCGCGCCGACACTACGGTGCGAGGCGCGGCTCACGACCCAGCAACACACCGTATATACATGAATACATAGATCGTCTATTTGAGTGGCAAGAAAGAATTAATTGACGAGTGTGACGAGTGTTTCGGCCTTACGAAAAGCTACTGTTTTTGAAAATACCATAGTTTTAAGTTATTACTCTTTACATCTTCCGTAGAGATTGTTACAACATATGTATATTAATTATTTATTTATTAATTTTACAATTCAACAGTTGCGTGTACACAAACGCCCGCGCATACGCAATTGGTCTGCTCAGACCTTTACACATAAATAGATACGAGTTAACATTACAACAGCAATTTAGAAATATTGTTAAATGTACAATAGCAGTCTGGGGATCTAAAAATACTGATAATAATACTAATTGCGATAAAATAAGTCTCCACAATAGTTTTATCGCAATAATTCATATTATAACTGACTTTTTAGACGCCCTGGTCATATGTTTCAATTCGTTTTACCAATTTATATATCTGTAAGTAGACCATAGGTCCGTGTATTGTGCAAGCGAGATGGCTGCTGATGCAAGATAGGTGCTGCCATTAGATTTAAAGAAGTATTTAGACCTGTTATATACTTATTGTTTTAATGGTCGATCTCGATTCACCCCTGCGTTCTATATTCACACAGCTTTACCGTATTTAATGTTGTTTATTATTTATGTCAAATAGTGTTCTTGGTATTTCACTTTACATTGCCTCTGGGTCTAAAGGGACTGTTGTCTCTGGGGAATACGTGTGTGGAAGCCGTTTTATAAAAACTAAAAGTAAGTAGCGAAAGAAATACTTAATATACAAATTAGTTAGGTGTTTTATATTGCATAGTCACTATAATAGGTAGCTTTTGAAATCTACTTGCCGAAGTCAAAATTTTATGTTTTAAATACCTTTGTTGAATAGTTTAATTAGGAATAATGTGCTTTATTTATGGCGAAAATGACAGGAGTAAAGGCAACGACATGTAGTAGCTACTGTATTGTTAGTTGCGTCGCTCGCACCTTGTGACGTATGCGACATGACTCGTGAATTCACTATATCAAATAATCAGCAACATTTTCCTTTGGTGATACAAAATTAATCTTCATCTTGGCTTTTCTTGCTCTACTTTCATTCCTCTGAATTTTTTACTAAACTACCAAACAATTAACATTGACTGCTGTGTTGTTCTAGTGGTTGCAAGCACGACTGCTGAGCATAAATTCATGGGTTCGATTCCTGGGTCGGGCAATGTTATTGAGCTTTTTCATCAGGAATCTCTCAGTAGTTAGATATGGAGTCTGTGTCCAGCTAAAGAATCGAGTGCTGAATTCACGGTAAACAAGTATTTATGCGCTTATATACCTTACTTCATGTAAATATTTATTAGTTCCAAGCCTACTGTCTTGCATCACGCTAGTTTAGAAGCCGTCTCCCACGCCCAATTATACTAGAATATATAGATATTTAATATATTGCGACTTATATGATGATGTGATTCGAATGTATAAAATAAAATGTTCACTGATTTTGTTTGTAATTTCTTCTTCTAATATTAAAAACAATCAGTAGGTTCAATAAAACGCAAAGATTTTCCCTTGCTCGTGTGTCTGTATTCAAAAAAGGTGGCACTTATTGTATCTCGGCGGGTTTATAGATATTATGAAAGCAGGCACAGTGGCGTAGTATTACTTCGCAGTTTGCCGCGCTGATGCCAACCGCCACTGTTTTGTTTTGCCTTGTCGTCCTTGTATTTACTAGATAGTCCTAATAGCAATCATTTATTCATTATTCATTTTTACACTTATAAATTATATTTTTAAATATGTCTACAAAAAAGCAATAAAAAACATTTAAAAATATAAAAAATAGCAGTCCACCAGCATTGGGAACATGGTCCGGGCTGCCGATGGTCTGGGCTCCTGAGAGAGGAACCTCCTAACAATACGTGCCGTGTCCAGAAGTACTGCCTTTTGAATCAGGCGCCTGATCCAGCTGCCAAGCGAGAGCCTCCTCAGATGTTGTTCGAGGTTCTTGGCAATTAAGCCATTGGCAGACACGACTATCGGCACAATGACTGCCGTATTCATGTCCCACATGTCAACAACCTCGCGAGCCAGATCAAGATACTTGAATTATAGCAATCATAATTATTATATGATCTGATTACTATGACCTTCTGGCTACCCGAACCTATACCTCCATGTGTCGTGTCGTCGTCTACTTGGATTGATTTTTTGAAGTGAAAACTTTGTCGGCGTTGTGCACTTTTTTTGGAATGGGTAAAAAATGTTAAACTCGCGTCAGGACACGTGACCTGATCGAAAATTCGTAAGACGGCGCAGGGCGCTTGCGCGAATGTTCGTGTGTGTTTATTACTATTCAAGTTTTCACTTCTGTCGACCCTCCCAGAGTGCAACCCGTCGTTTTTTTATGTGCTGGAATGTTCTCGACTTCTGAATGATTTCCTACACACTTGTGCTGGTAGGTCGCCTCAAACAAAGAAGTACTTGTTATTCGTAAATGGGTGAATAGGCTATCAAAAAGAAATCAAATTTTCATCAAAACATTTAATACACTTCATGCATCAAATTCACTTAGTTATTAATAAATATTTGTCTATCTACATTAATTTACACTTAACAGTCTCATTTGCATGATTACACGCAATATTTAGTTAGTATATTTCATTCATCGTGGGTGATTTTTCTAATCATATAAATAAATACTGAAAAATCACTCTTGTGAGAATCAAAGAGGCAAATACAATTTTTATAAAACATCTATATTTGTGTGTTTAATAGTGAAATTCCTCATTTTGAGATATTTTATTTATGGCCTAATAAAATGTGACTAATTTAGATCACAATCATAACACAAATCCTGAAATATGTTATACTTTTTCATGTATATATTGTTTCACGCGATCAATACATGTTACATTTACATTGTTATAATCTTTAATATTACAATACATAGAGAACCTTACATCTATTTATACAGGAATGTGTTAAATGCAGGGAACAACCACAAGAAGGGGGCTTATAACTAAAAGCGGGATCTTCAGACAAGATGATAATAAACAATGTAGAAGTTTTACACTTTACTTTTGTTTGGCATAAAGATTACAAACAAGTATACAGCCTGCTTGATGGTGCGCGGTCACCGTAGCCTATGGACGCATGCAACACTGACCTAGCCACTGTTTCACGCCCTTCTTGAGGGTGTGAAGAAAGTAGGAATGTTGTGCAGTTCAATTTTTTCTTACTTAAATATATTTTATTTCATTACCATCTTGTCGGAAGCGGATCGACCTTATTGGTCCGCAATAATAAGCGATGAGAAGGTGATAACAGTCAAATATAACAGCACATATTTTATTGCTAAATATGTAATAACAAAGAAAAGTTCAAGATTGCCAAAAGTGTGTAGTGTTACATTGTAATTTTTTATTGCAATAAGCAACTTGCGGAATTCAGTGCTTATTCATTTTCACAATGAGTTTGACTTAAACTCACTGTGAAAAACCTTGCAGATCTGTTTTTTTTTTTAATGTATATTTTATGATTTGTACTTGTAACTTTAACCGCCTTATTACAAAAAGGGGTTTAACTAAAAACCCAGGTTTAATCTTGTAAAACTACGGTTTAAACAAAGATTATTACAAATCGTGGTTTTGCGATAAACCATGGTCTAACAGTAGTAGCTGTCAAAGGTATGTCAAAGTTTCTCATAGCAAATTTATCATTGTGTTGTAGTTTTTGTGTTATTTTCATCCAAAATGGATTGAAACAAGGTAGATTTAATTGTTATTACTCATTGTGGATTTAATTGTATAGACAATCGTTCAAATGGCGGTACTAAAGTCGACGTTTTATCTTAGTTTTGTAATACGGACAAATTTAAACCATGGCTCTGCAGATAAGCCTGGACTTGATAGACCAGGTTTAAACCAAGGTTTATTTAGTTTTTGTAATAAGGCCGCAAAAGTTTAATCATAGCTTTACTTTCGCTAAAACCTGAGTGGCCAACTTTGTACATTGGAAAGTTGACAACAGTCCTTTCACTATTACTTTATCAATGACAGCAACAACCAAACAGCAACCTTATTTTAAGATCACTTCCTATTTTTGTGTTTTATTATAATAAGAATTTAAATTATATTGATGACTGAGATAAAATAATTGTGAAAGGACTATAATTAACTTATAAATAACTTCATTACTCTCTCATAGCGCGTCTGAACCACAGACAAGGCCCATAGACAACATCTGCATCATAATTAAACATAGAACTGTATCATATTATCTTCAACCATGCAGACATGTGGTCTGGGGCGGGCGGGACGGACGCAAGCATACGTCTTGAGCGGCAGCTAGGTCACGTAGAAGTAGACACCGACACACAGCAACACGCCAAGTACGAGGAACACCATGATGAGGATGAACCGGTCCTGCAGCGCGCGCATTATCATCGTGTTCATGAGACGAGAAGAGCGGTTCAGTTGCTCGTCTGTTTCTCGAAGCTGGAAGAGATAATAGATCATTATAATTTCTAGTTATTTTTACGAATGCAAGATCCGCACTTGAATTAATTAACTGGATTGAACGTACTGGATGTTGGTGAAAATCAAGGTCCCTTTTTTATCGTGGTAAAATCCGGGAAAACGTGAGGGACTGTCAGACTCGTACATACTAAAATCCTCGGTATCCTTCAATAGCCCTTTACGTTCCATAAGACAGTCCCTCGACCCCGGCAGGCCGTGGCCCTCTAAGGGGGCCCCAACAGATTGCTGATAGCTCTTTGAGGCGCGCATTAAACACGACGCAACGACCTAGACATGGTCTATGATCGGACGGCAAGTCACTCGCTGTCCGCATGTTCGTGTGACGTACATTGGGAGAATCTTATATCCAACAGTGAATAACTAAGTTGGATCGTACCCTGCCCCGGGAGCGCTGTATGGTCTCCCGCTGCACGCTGAGGTCCTGCAGCACGGCGGCTCCGATCTGTTCGGTCTCCAGCACCACGCGGTACCCCTCGGTGAGGGTCTTGCCGGTCCGCTCCAGTCGCTCCGTGTTGTCGAGCAGCTTGCGCTGCTGCTCGCCGGCTCCACCCCAGTCGTCGTACACTTCTTCGTTCTCGAAGTTGTCTGAGGATTAGTAGCTAGTTTTTTAAGTCTTATTGATTAAAAGACAGATGTAAATGGAAAAGTCAGGTGGGTATAAGATCTAAAGGTCAGCTGCGTAGACCCTGCAACCAGTGTGCGGCTATGATTGAAGAAACAGGTTGCTTTCTGGTTTCTGCTCACCTTCTTGGTGAAAATATATAGGCGGGAGTTAAGTTTTTAGGCCTTGGCTCTTTTTTAACACAACAAACAGCACAATCGAAAGAAGCAAAGACAAAAGAAGCGAGTGTAATAATTCTTACATGAGCCAGCATTATTGACAACAGAGCGATACTCATCTCTGACGCGCTGCAACTCTGCACGGTAGGCCGCCACGCGCGATCCTGCGCCCGCGCCTCTAGACTCCAACTCCAATTGCTCCAGCTACAATGAACAAAGGACTATTCAGTCAAGTTTAGAGCCATTTTGTATTATTTGTGGAAGAAATGTTTGTAAGATCCAATAACAGTTGTGCTGCGTCTGGGTGTTTGTGTATGTGAGTTTAAATCTTTGTAAACGCACCCACAATACAGGAGAAACTGCTAGTGTGAGGCAATATTAAAAAAAAAAATATTTTCTCCCTCCAATCAGCCTTTCTTCATAAGAAACCTATAACTCGACGGCACAGTTGACGCAGTCGTCGAGCGATCGACTGCTGCGCAGCGTGGCGCGGTTTCAATCCCTGCACGGAACAAATATTTGTATAACCTACAAATAGTTGTCCTGGGTCTGGGTGTTTCTGTATGTGAGTTTTTTATGTTTGTGAAGGCACCCACGACACAGGAGAAATTTCTACTGTGGGCCAAAGTTTATTTACAAAAAAAAAAATTGTCTGACATATTTGTACACAAAATAAATTGATAGTAATTATTGAAATATGTTTCATTCAATTGTGCTAATTCAATAAATAACACTTTTATAACAGACGGGTGCTCTAAATACTATTTACATTCTTTTGATAGGTTATCAGTAATACTCAGTATGACAACATTTTAAAGCACTTATCTGTGTCCTGTGAAGATGATGGCTCAAAAACGATTGCATGTTGCAGAGATTTGCAGTTTGAAATGGATATTTAGAGTTACAAGAATGGATAAAGTAAAGAATGAGAATATTAAAAGGAAGTCTGTCTATGCATGGACATGTGATGAGGAGAGATGACACTCATGTAACTAATAGTGAGATGATGAATGTTGATGCATGGAGAGGAAGTGGAAGGCCTAAGAAAAGATGGATGGATTGTGTGAAGAATGATATTTGTTTTGGCATCTCTACCAAAGTCTCTGACAATTTCATTGGCAAAACAAAGGAGTGAGATGTACTCCCTATCAAGTCCAATCTTGTGTCTTGAAGATGTCCTCCAATGCATTGGGCAACAGTTTAGGGGATATCACACCAACCTGTCTCACTCCTCTGAGTATTTAGCACTACCCCCAAGTAAAATGGGAGGATGGCAAGAAGATGATGACTTACATAGTCTAGTTATCTAGTAGAAGGTCAGAGTATGATATATTTAGTAATAAAATGAATCCCAGATTAGGGATAGGAAAGATATTTCTGTCAAACAAGTCTCTTTATATTAGTTAACTGATAATACAGAACTGTATTGTCTCAAAGTTTCTTTCAATTATGTACTGGCTGTACTACAAGAAAGACAAAATTATTGTAACTTACCAAATCATTGGCTTCCTCAAAATTTGCTTGAATTTCGCGGGTTAACTGATCACGGTTATCTGAAAAGTATGTTTATCAATCATTTACACACATTTTTAATGACAATGGGCTTCTCATTGATTATTTGAGATACAAATATCAAAGAAGTCTACTGTAATAATACAAACATAAAAATAACTAGTAGAAAACCTAAGTGTTAATTATTCATTCCTATAGTAATTACGATAATATACAACTTCTAAAACGCAATTCTTCGCGCCGGCAGTATTTGATGTTTATTTATAAAACAAAGATGATAAGAAAATAAACTATAATAACTACCTTCGCCGCCTGACTTCAAACGTCCTATTTTAGCCGTTATATCAGCTGTAAGCACTGAATACTGTTGCTCGTAAGACTGGATTAATGTAGCCATTTTTGTAGACAAACAAACTGACCCAATGATCAATAAGTTATTTTTTTATTCCAACACAATTTAATACGTAAAATCCATGACTGCAATTTCACCACATCACACATGACATTGACAAATGACATGACAGTAAACCGAGAAATACGAGTGGCGCAATAATTAAACGCGACTCTGGGTGGGGAGAAGCAGATCAAGAAACTACGCTAAACCTGGCCAGATTCTAAATTTCATTTTCCTTTTTAAAATATGAGCTGCTTGCTAGCAGTAATATGATTATTTTAGATTTCGGCCTAAAAATCATGCCTATGGTAACTGGTCTGTAAGAACAAGAATAGCCTAAAAAGTAAATATTTTATTTTTTCGGCTCGCCCACTAGGAACAAAAGCACTGCTTAGCACTGCTTAGAAATGAGAACTTGAATGGAATGGAACGCGTTCGTTCGTTGTCGAGTTGTTGATTCAGTACACAGTAGAATTAAAAATGTTCAAAAAGTGTGGTGAGATGTGATGTGCGAAACAATGTGAATATTGATGAAGAAAACAAAAGTTTTTGTTTCTTATTTTATTTTCACTTACAACAAAGGTGAAAGTAATGAAATAAAAATTACCGTGAGTACAATATTTGGCTTAGCTAACAAAACGATAGAAAAATTTGGTCAAAGTTTTAAAACTTTCGGCAAGTTGGTGTTGACCAGTCGAATATTTACCCTTTGCAATTAAGTTAAAATTGATGATTTCTGTTATCATAGGAACATCAGTAATGCTATTGAGCATTGATTAAAACTACTAAGCAATGCAGAGTGCATTGTTGTTTGTACTTTCCCAAAGCGTGGTCTTAGAACTCGAATATTTGAATAGTTAATGTCGGTTTAGAGATCACGATTATTTAACACGCACGTAGGAGGGGCTTGACTTTTTAACAGTTTTTCTCCGTTTATCATTAGTACACAAAACAGTTTTTCAACTACACGCAATATTCACTTGTCCCTAGTTACACAATAGATGTAAATAAAAAGTATAATTTGCAGTCATAATTTAATTACAAATTTTCGAATCTCACCATTGACTAACAATGAACGTTTGCTTGGGAAATGCATTTAGAAAAGTTTACATAACATTCCCACTGTATTTATGAGTCGTTTTTCATTACAGCACTATGCTCCGTCACTGCGACGAGGACTCGGGCAGGAGCTCCTGCTCAGCAGCATCCATCTGCCTCAGCCCAGTCATGGACTTCCACATTGACGAGGACCTGAACCACGTCAAAAGACGACATTCTAAAACACATGAGGCTAGCACCAACACAGAACTGAAAGTCAGTGTTCGTCCAAGAAGCATGGTGGGTCTTCTCAAGTCTCCAGATGAAAGAGACCCATTCCCCAGCTGCAGAATACCTAGAAATCACAGGAAGCCAGTTTTTAATCTATTTGACACTCCAAGAAGAGGAGGTCTGAGTAATGCACATTCTACTTTAGAAATTGCTTGCAGCACACAAATTGACGAACCTAGAATGCCAACCAACACTGTTTCCATGACTGCCATTGCATTGAATGATAATTTAACTAAAACAGCACCATTAACTACAAACTTTAGAAGAGGAAAGCCTGTACAGAGGGCAGCTTCAAGGTTATACAAAGCTGAATGTGGATTCAAAGGAAAAGAAGGATGCATTGGTCCTGAATTTATTGTAAGAGCTTCACAGCTAGCAAGACACATAGACTTATCTCTGTCAGCAGTTTCTGACAAAAGAGTTATTACTGTAGTTTTACTGAATGGGCAGAAAGTTGAGGTCTTGTGTGACCCAAATGTGATAACTGCTGGACAACTGTTTGAATCATTGGTTCACAGTGAAAAGTATGACCATAACTTTATGCTTGGTATTGCCATTTTAGTTGGAGGAGATTTTGTATTTTTACCAGATGATTACAAAATAAAGAAAGTTGCTCCAGATGCCTGGCATAAAACAAACAGCAAAAAGAGGATATCCGAAGATGATGCTACTTTAACAGTTTTCTTGAGAATAAAGTTTTTCTTGCCCAAAAACATTGCCAGTAATATACAGGGTGGAGAATGGAGATACAGAGTGTATTTACAACTTAGGAGAGCTACTTTAGAAGGTCAGTTGACATCAACAATCCAGAATCTCATTTTGTTAGCTGGATATGCTTTACATATAGAATTTGGAGAGTTCTCATTCAGAGAACATGGAACAGCGGACTATTTTTTGTTGGAACATTATTTGCCTGAAACTGTGATAACAAATGACATGGCAGATATCAAGTTACGTATGAAGAGAGCTCACGAATCTAGACGTGGACTTGATAGACAAAAGGCGATAATAAACTTCATATCGCTTGCACAAACTTTTCGTGACTATGGTGCCCATTTTTACTCTGCGATTTGGGCCACTAGAGATGGATTTTGTAGGGATGTATGGCTCTCAATCGGGCCAAGGGGAGTAACCCTCTATTCCAGAAATAATCATGCCACTGATGACACAGGTACCCATACTAATAGAATAGTTCTACAAAGTCTGCCTTGGCACCACATACATACATTCTATTATAACAAAAAAAGCTTGTATATAATGCCTAATTCATATTCAGGGCTATCAAAAATTGGTGTCAAATATAAACTCAAAATGTTGGACAATAAAAGCTATTTTACATTTTGGCTGGCGTCCTTGCACCACAGGTTATACCTCAAACTTTATGCTAAAGAGGACTTCCTCACATATTTATCAGATGAATTTAATTGCCCTCTGAATGTCACTGGAAGTCCCAAGAAGTATGACTGTAGCAATTATCAAGACAGCTACAACTTAGCTGTTAGAAACCCAATCAGAGTAAGAAGACCCACAAGGAGGAGGTTTAAAGTAGACATATTTGGAGAGAAGAAGGTTCAGAATAAAGAAAATGAAAAGCCAAACACAGAAGAACTTCTGAGACAAATACTATCACCAGCACCTAATGATGAAATAACATCAAACACATCAATCATACAAGGACACGAAAATTCCTCCAATGATGGGTTGTCATCTTCAGAAAGTTGCAGTATACCAAGGAGACAAGGCGTAAAGATGGGCACTAGAGTATTTAATGGAATGAAGTCTGTTACCAATAGTAGATATACCAGCTCACCAGTCAGAACCTCAAATCCATGTTCAAGGTCTGAGGGTGACTTAGCTATGACACAGAGTGATTCTGATGATCTGAGTACAGAACAAAGGCAACATTGTAATATCAACAGTATGCAGTTACTGCCAGAGAGACATTATAACCAGAACATAACAAGTGCACCAACTGCTTATGTATTAGAATCACCCAAAGTATACCCAGATGTCTTTAATTACAATGTTGCCAATAATGAATCCTGTCTGAATGCATCACTGTTTGAAAAACTTGACAATATGGAGTGTGTCCAAGGTGAGAGAATATTTGTTACGGCCACACTAGAAAGAGATGATATGAATGCTCTAGGGTTGCAGGTAGCAGAAGGCTCTGATGGCAATGTGTATATCAAGTCAATAACACCAGGAAGCCCTGCAGACCTGTGCAAGAAACTTCTACCTGGTGATCAAATAATATCAGTCAATGGGAAGACCCTACTGAACATTAAATATGACAAAGCATTACTTATGTTACAGTCAGCTCCACACAAAGTGGAACTTATTGTTTTACAGAATGCTAATAAACCAAGCCAATTAGACTATCAACACAATATTGAGATTCAATTTGTAGACAGTAGGTCTAATAATATTGGTCAAAAGAGTAATAGTGTTGCTAGTGCCTTAGATGTGGAAATAACAGATGATGAATTATTGAATGAAGAAGCTTTAAAAACAATTTATGCTTTAATTAAACTTACGAAGGAGAAAGTCATTAGTAGAATGAAAGATAAATCAAGCAGACAATCTACACCTATCAAGAGTAACCTACAAAAATGCTTTTCAGAGAATAAAGTTTATGAAGACTCTGATTTAGGGAATTATACATCTCAGGAAAATACACCTCAAAAGAGAAGTTCCCAGAAATTCAACACATGGCGTGGTCATCTCACCAATAACCGGTTAAAGAGACGACCTTTGAGTCTCAGTATTCCAGCTGATGTAGATTTACCAGATGACTATTTAAACGACAACGCCGATGACCTACTTAGGAAATCATCATTAAAATCTATTCAATCATCTTTGAATAGCTTAGACAAATCTGTAAAGAGCAGTTCGTCAAAGTCCGTAGCATTACCGCGTAACTTTGGATTTAGTAGAAGATGGTTGGGCCCAGTAAGGTATCCTGTGACACCTTGTAAGAATAGCAATGTTGAGACTGAACCGAGTGCAATCGTAAATGAGAATGTAACGCGAAGACATTTCGTGTATGGTGCTGGAGATTCCGATGAAGATCAGATATTTTTGTAGTTATATTATTAAATCTATATAGGAATTATTTTATGTTAAGTTTAGACGACTATTTAATAAATGCTATTATGTATGAGTCGAGCGTATTCTTCTCTGCGTGATACGAGCCAAGTCACGCGATACCTATCGGTGGGCGATACGCTGAGGAATGTCGTCCCTTCACGCCGCCCACGCCAGCGCAGGTTTAACCGCGTGACATTTTCATTTAATTCGTCATCCTGATGGTTTTTTTTTATCGTGGTAAAATCATCAAACGAGTCCTCCTACCCAGGGCAGAGCGGGAGGGACTGTCAGACTCGCACTGACTAAAATCCACGGTGTCCTTCAGTAGCTCTCTACGTTCCGGGGTTACGGTAATTCGTGAGTCCCGCGACCCCGGCAGGCTTTGGCCCTCTACAGGCCCCGTCATTTTGCTGACACTCTCTGAGGCGCGCGTGGAACACAACGCGCCGTCGACCCGGGCATGGTCCATGGTCGGACAGCGAGTTGCCCATTACTCGCTGCCCGCATACCCGCGCCTGCGGTGGCCGGAGGTCGTCTGTCGCCGTGGGCGTCTACCACTGCGGCTGGGGTGGAGGGAGGACGCTGTCCTCTCCCTCATGCGGCCCGCCTCCTCCTTCGCGAGCATGACTGCTTCGCAGAAGGAGGCGACCGCTTCCCACTCCGTCTCACCCCGCAGCATGACCTCGACCAATGCCAGGCGCGAGAGGTCTCCGCCTATCGCCGTCGTGAGGACACGGCAATGCTTTGCCCAAGCGGGCAGTCCTGCATCGTATGCTCCACCGTGTCCTCCGGACGATCCTCGCAGTGGTGACACCCAGGCGTTTCTTCCCTCCTTATCAGACACAGGAACCTCCCGAAACTTCCGTGTCCGGTGAGGACCTGCGTCATGCGGTAGGTCAGGACGCCGTGACCCCTATCCAGCCACTCCTCAAAGAGTCATCCTGATGCTATGCCTTTTTAATTTCTGATCATTTCTCCATTCAAGTTCTAGTAGCATGTGTGATAGAAAATTATAACTCAGTACTATAGATATGAGAGAAATATTAAATCAGATAACAAATATTATCAGCGCGTATCATAGCGCGCAAAGTTCGCTACGAGTAAAGTAGGTTACTAAACTTTTTGATAAGGGTGTGTCCGATCGGTGCCCTCGACGTTCCCAGCATTGAGTTTAGATCCAACTTAGAAGGTACTTATATTACCTGATCTATTCTAAATACATAATAGAGGCAAAGGGGAGGTGCAGATGATGATGGCACAGTCACGAGCAATATAATATAAACACAAATTCAAACGCGATTTTCTCGTGAAATACTACTGTTTTTTACTTTAAAATAAGATCTCTTTCGTAATATCGTCAAAGCGCTTCCTGGAAACGCAAAAGTTAGCTAAAACTATGCTGACTGACTGGCGTTATTATAGTATATTACTCCGGGGTCGCGGGACTGTCCCATCAGGAAACCTTGACCCTGGAACGTAAAGATCCTTTATAGAACATCGTGAATTTTAGTCAGCACAAGTCTGACAGTATCTCCTTAAGTTTACCGTATATGATTGCTTTCCAGAATTTGATTCCTATTAGCAACACTATCGAATGGTTTTAAGACAGGGAGTGATTTTTTATTTCCCAAAATCAGGTGGTTCAATTCCTGGCCAGAATTAAAGATTTTTAGTATTCGTCCAAACCGGCCTCGATGTTTTTCGATATTCCTCAGTGTCGGATATACCATGCACCCCCAGTTGAAAAATTCACCCTGTATATAACCATATACACAGAATACTTCCATATGTACCTCCCTAGGTCAACAGCAGTGTTCGTTTCCTCAGACTATCGTCGAGATAAACTTATCTCGGGCACCTAAAAGATCGCGTGATAGAAATGATTTAATTTCACGTAAGCCTTTATCAGTTTCGCATTATATCTTTAATCAAATTTATAGGTACCCAGTACCTATTTTATGATGGACAATGAACTTTGATAAACGTAGAACTCGTTATCAGTCACACCTACCCATGCAAATGTGAGCAAATAATGCCGGAGTTTTTACAGCGATTCTGTTACGTAACTTACGCACCGCTTACAACGCGGTATGTTGTACTAGAGAATGGCCTGGAAACTTCTCAACCGACTTGAGAGCACGTGTTTTCGCACATTGATGCAGGTCAATGCAAAACCGGTTTTGTATCAATATGTTGAATAGTAAGTTTTAGGTACTTATTCTGATAAATGAAGCACAAGCTTCCACAGACGTTATCAACAGGTAGAAAAGGGTTAAGGATATTTTTGAAACCAATAATTTAATTTCAGATTAATAACTTTGCTAAGTTGACTTACTGTTGTAATTTTTTAGTTGTGTACTATTAAGATTCTCTGTAGTTGTGAATCATTTATTTACCTACTGATTTGACTTGTGTGTGTGTGTGTGTGTTGACTTGCAGGTAATTCATGAGGAAAAAATAATACATATAAATTAGAAACATTAATCATTTATTTAAAAATAACACTGCTCGCACTATTCAAGCAAAATAAAACTAAATAATTCTAACAAGACAGAGAATTGCCTTTCTACTATATTTGTAAATCAATCAGACTCAACATAAAACTGGGAAATACAACACATTCACTCCACAATTTGTATAAAATCAATCAAACTACCAGATATTATTATAACAATACCCATAACAGTGATAACTATAACAGTTCGCTTTACACAATAAATGCATTTCAAAGTCCTCAGATGTTATTTACATCATTCCTCCCATGCCTCCCATACCACCCATACCGCCCATGCCTCCCATGCCAGCCATGGGGTTAGCCTCTTTCTCTGCAGGTATTTCACAGATCACGGCTTCGGCGGTGGTGAGGAGTGATGCTACGCCACTGGCGTCTGTTAGTGCTGTCCTCACAACCTTTGTGGGGTCAATGATTCCCTTCTCAATCATGTTCACATATTCATTGTTCAGGGCATCATATCCAAATTCAGGTCCCATGTCTTCGACTCTAGCAACTACGACAGAGCCATCAATACCAGCGTTACGCGCGATCGTCATGCATGGCATTTTGAGGGCTTTCTTGACGATTTCAACACCTGTAGCTTGGTCACTGTTGGCTGTCTTTAGCGTTGCTAGATCGGGAATACATCTAAGTAGAGCAGACCCACCGCCGGGTACAATACCTTCCTCAACAGCTGCTCGGGTAGCATTCAAAGCATCATTGACACGGTCCTTCTTTTCATTAACCTCAACTTCACTGGAGCCACCAACATGTAGGACAGCTACTCCGGAAGCTAGTCGGGCAAGACGTTCCTGCAATTTTTCTTTTTCATATTCAGACGTAGTCTCCTGAATTTGATCACGGATCTGTTCTGCTCTCCTGTCAATGTCTGACTTCTTGCCCTTTCCTTTTAAGAAGAGTGTGTCATCCTTCGTGATGATGGCCTCACCGACTTGGCCAAGGTCAGATGCCTGAAGGTTCTCTAGCTTAATCAAATCAGAGTCATCTCCAAATACTACACCACCAGTGGCAATGGCCATGTCACTAAGGGTGGCCTTGCGGTTGTCACCGAATCCTGGAGCTTTTACAGCCGCTACCTGCAGTCCAATCTTAAGCCTGTTTACTACTAGTGTAGACAGGGCTTCACCATCAACATCCTCAGCTACAATGACAAGAGGCTTCCTCTGCTGGTTGGCTAATTCCAGAGCAGGAATGATAGTTTGCACATTGCTGATTTTCTTCTCTGAGAAGAGCACTAAAGCATCCTGAAACTCAACTTTGGCACCTTTTGATGAGTTGATGAAATATGGTGAAATATAACCTCTGTCAAACTTCATACCTTCAATGACCTCCAGCTCGTCTACGAGAGTCTTTCCATCCTTGACAG
Source organism: Agrotis puta (assembly GCA_943136025.2). Lineage (NCBI taxonomy): Eukaryota > Metazoa > Arthropoda > Insecta > Lepidoptera > Noctuidae > Agrotis > Agrotis puta. The sequence continues at coordinate 16,007,924 of OW964184.2, read as the reverse complement.
TGATGACACCGTCTCTGCCGACCTTCTTCATGGCATCAGCGATAAGCTTGCCAATGGCAGTGTCACCATTGGCGGAGATGGTGGCCACCTGTGCGATCTCTTCAGGTGTTGTGACGGGCTTGGACATAGCCTTCAACTTGTCTTTTACGGCGTCTACTGCCAGCATGACTCCTCTTCTGATCTCAATAGGGTTGGCACCCTTTGAGATTTTCTCGAAGCCCTCCTTGGCAATAGCTCTGGCGAGAACTGTAGCTGTAGTTGTGCCGTCTCCTGCCTCCTCGTTTGTGTTGTTAGCGACATTTTGAACTAATTTTGCGCCAATATTTTGAAACTTGTCTTTTAGCTCAACACCTTTGGCAACTGTCACACCGTCTTTTGTAATTTTAGGTGAGCCCCAAGACTGTTCCAAAATGACATTTCTGCCTTTTGGACCCATTGTGACGGCGACAGCGTCTGCAAGGACATCTACGCCTTGCAACATGAGGGCTCTTACATCAGCGCCGAATCTCACGTCTTTGGCGTAAAATCTAGCTTGGTGGAATGAGGAAGCTTTGCGAAGAACACGTGGTAGGCGCAACATATTTGTGCTATGTGGAATGATATTTCAGTACTTTCAAAATAATTCCCAACCTTGCTTCTCGAAAATTCTCGCCGGGACCGCACTAAAACGTGATCTTCTGCCGGTTGTAGGTTATGAAAGACTGACGCGCGATATCTATCTTTGTACAGAATTGGATATCTCTATGGTTTTTAGAATAAAATTGGGATTTTGGCTGCCTGTATTGTAGCTAATTGTAGCGTATAACTATCTCTTTTACTCCCATTCAATTTAAGCAAGGAAGTCGAACGAATAAGCAATATTTGACGTTATTTGATTGGGCGTTGTTGCCAGTAAGAAATAATATTGTATTGTCGATGGTTAGAACGAAAAAGGCTTGAAAAAGGTCATAAACCACGGCGTTCCAGCTCTGTACGAATTTAAGCAACATATTCAGCATTGGGGTGCTCAGGGTGCAAGAGCGCTTTTTTACGAGCGTTAGAAATGCGTTGACTTGAAACAAAAAGGTGAATTGAACTTAAATCCCAACACTTAAAATCAAATCTAGTCTGAAAAAAAAAATGCGCTGACGTGTGAGCATGTACATAGGATTGCATTTGTTCCATTTCGGCGCTCTTTTTATGCCCATTAAAAAGCGTTCGTGCGTATGGGGGCTTATAAAGCAACAGGCAGCTGCCAGAGCAGATAAAATCTGGACAGGTAAAAATCTTGTCACATCCTTCGTGATTTTTTTTCCAAACCACCCAGAAGTAGCAAAATGCCCCAAGTTGCATTTTCGAAAAAAAAAATGTTATTTTTGTTGACCTGCCTGACTTTTTACATGGCAAATCTTGAAGTGTGATGTGGCTAATTCATCGATCAGCCTGGGGACGTACATAATCTGTAATAATGTTATAAAGATGAAGAGTTTGGGCGATTGTGCACTACAAGGAATTTTACTGTCCGAACATCCGATTTTTTACGGTCCGAAGTGGCATGAAAAAAACGGATGATTGGCTTGTGCACTTGTCCGTCTATACTCGGATGATACGCCTCAGTTTAGGGTAGCTCTGTCTTTGAAACTACACGCCACCCACTCGAAATTACAGTAGAATCCAGATTATCGATGACCGTTCCGGAATGATGAAAAGTAAAATTTCGGACGGTAAAATTACGTATAGTGCACAAACTAGTATATACATTATATGGCGTGCCATATCGGACCGTAAAAAATCGGACTGCCGGACAGTAAAATTCCTTGTAGTGCACAATCGCCCTTTGTTTGTTGAAAGTGCTAATCTCAATAACTACCTACGTAGTTAGAGTTAGTTCAAATTAAAAGATTTTTATTGTGTTTGACAGTTCATTTATCGAGGAAGGATAAATGTTGTATATAGGAGCCGAGCAGCGGAGAACAGCTAGTGGAAAAAAAAATAGAGTCCGTGTCACTACTCAAGTCCTTTTGATGCGGCTCTAGTGTCTATGTGTGTCTATGTCATTACATAATGCTGCTTAATTGCATTAAAAAATATAATACCGGACGACTTCTTTTGTGTCAACTGGGTCATTAACTGTGCCTTGGTCAGACCCTCTAGAAAGAGAGAAAAACCTTTGTATAGCCATCTATCTCTTTTCTTTACAGTACCATAGACAAAATCTGTGTCTTCCAGGAAAGAGATGAGTAGTCATACAATTCGTTTTCTCTCTTTCTTACGAGGAATGACGTAAAAAGATGGACTACGCCCTAGCCAACTGTCTTGTCCCCTCTAGAAAGAGAGGAAAACAATTATTTGCATAGACTTGAAATCAAATAATTGTATTTCTCTATTTCCAGAGAGTAACTACGTTGAATTTTTAGACAGATCTTGCTTAGCATAGACTATATACTATAAACTGAGATAGATGCGCATCTCTATGTTTGAAAATGGACAATATTAGTTGAGTTCCCCGACCAGCAGGTGGCGCTTTTAGTACCCAAAAAATCCTACAGGGACCGCTGGTGTACTAAATGTGCAAATATATAGGTTTTAAGTTTGTTAATAAGTGTAGATAAAATTGTAGAAAGACAAAAGTGCATTTATAAAATATTAGTAATTTACTATTTAGCACTTTTGTCGTTCTACAAAAAAACTGCAGCTGCGTTGCTGAAATGAAACACTTGTATACATCACTTATTTTATTTAGAAAAATCAAATAAATTAGAATAGTTTTATGAAGATACAATAAACATTTACAGGATATGAAGATTTTCTTTAAAGAGCGTATAAGCCACACGGCATGAATTTCTTATCTTAGACTTTCTTATTTTTGGAAATGACTGATTTTAATGTAACTTAATACGCTTATGCAAAATACATAGGACTAAAAAGTGACCTTGATTTTTTATTAAACGTACATAGCGCTCTTTATTAATCAGTCTTTGTTAATCATTCTAGCATATCTTGGGAATCTGCTCAACAAAATTCCTTTTTTTTATTTTTTTAATGTAATAATAATAGTATACGGCCTGTTGTTTTACATGGTCATTCTCATCAAACTTTGAATTTTTTTAAATTCCATTTACTCCAATACGACTTTACACAACTGTGGATAATCAAATGATTGCGAGATTATTAATTAAGTCGATTAAATCATCTCTATGCTTTTTATATGAAATTATTTTATAATCATATGCACAATTAACCTGTCCGGACAATCACGTAGGCTAATGTTCACATTTTCTTTTATTATTTTTTCCTTTTAGTATTTTAATCTAAAGCCTGTTGTTTTACATGGTCATTCTCATAAAATTTTGAAATTTAATCATTTAAAATTCTATTAACCCCTTTACAGTTGGTACTGTGGATTATCAAATTGATTGCGAGATTATTAATTAAATCGATTAAATCATCTCTATGCTCTTTAAATGAAATTATTATATAATCACATGCACAATTAAGTAACTGTTTAATTTTTTGCTTTACAAATACTGATTCCTGACAATCACGTAGGCAAGCAACAGTTACAAAAAAAATGTCAGTCATTAAACACATCTTTCATTTGGATGAAATAAGATCTTTTAGTATAATCAATTTCGTAATTGAATGATTGCAAATCAACTGTTCTCGATCTCTGATCGACATAAATCACTCATACAATTTTACAATTTCTAAAAAACTTTGATTTAAATTTCTTAATCACACGTAACATATTTTTTCGATTCAGAATATAACAATTAATCATTATTCTTAATTTCATCACCTTCAACAAACAATCAATATCACATGCAAAATCATGATTTGGTTTCTTATTTAATAGATTCGCCATTGATTGCAATGAATTATTGTCATCATTTTCACAATTAGCTCGCGGTGAATGCGATGAATTAAAATTGTTTATAATCAAAGTTTTAAATACATTGCAAAATTGGTTACAAGTTGGATTAACATTTCTTATTCTATTACTTCTAATGCCACTAAAAAAATTCTCTAAGGGATCTTGATTAAAATAGAGAGTGATTAAATTTTTTACACCATGCTTAGAAATCAAATTTCTTTAAAAGTTTCTATATTCTGGATCCAATTTATGATCTAAGGAATTGATTCATATTTTATTGATTCAGAACTATCCTTGTTAACTACTAATTTAAAATTAATTGATTCTAAAATAAGAATCAAATCATCCCACAGTTGGAAATGAGGAGAATTAGTTTTCAAGCATTGCAACTTATCGAATATTAATAAGAAGTCTGCAGACTCCTGACATTCCTCTGGAAGCACTTTATGTCCTGAAACAAGAAAATAATATTGAATGCTAGTCATGTTTTTTATCATTATATTTAATTGGTTACATTACATTTCTATAAAAAAAATTCAATAAACATGAATCTAGTTTATTTATAAAACAAAAGAAAAATTATAGGTCTTCCCGAGGCACGCGTGCTCCTTATTGCCTATGTCACTTAGGACCAAAGCAGTTTTCAAGCGGTGAAAGAATTTTTGAAATCGGTCTAGCAGTGTCGGAGCCTTTTCAATACAAACAAAGAGAAGAGAAGAAACAAACATCCACCTATTTTAACTAGTGACAAAAACCTACATATGTTCTTTGTAAACAAATATTCTATAAATTTTTAAATATTTTCACCTCATACTTCATGATGATGGTCAATAATCAAAGATTCTGAAGTAATTTTATACTAACCAAGGCTAGATACTGATGTGTTGATGCCTGGACTGGTCTAGGGCTTCTGTGAGAGTAGCAGATGGTTGAACAAGAACAGGATTTGATTGCAAGTTCTCCCGAGGGCTGGCCTTGTTGTTCTGGAAAATTATGATGTTTTATTATTCTAACTGAAAATATGAGATCTTGATATGAATAATCAATTAGTGTTGTTTTTTATGTGTTAAAATCATCAAATGAGTCCTCCCACCCAGGGCAGAGTGGGAGGGACTGTCAGACTCGTACTGACTAAAATCCATGGTGTCCTTCAATAGCCCTTTACGTACCAGGGTCACGGTAATTCGTGAGTCCCGCGACCAATCAATTAGTGATTAAATGATATTTACCTTGACATAAAGATGGAACAGTATTTTTGTCAGTCTGTGACTTGGTAAACAGTAAACATCCAAAAAGTGTCCTTATTATTATAACCTTATACTGTCTCCTCTTTCTTGAATTGATAATGGAAGTACACTTTTCCAAATTTAAATTTTTCCAAGCTTTCTGATGATACCCGGTCTTGGGATTTGGGAATAAGTGCAAAGGGCCTGAAAATACAATGAAATAGATACGTAAATTTTTTTCAATTTACTTTAAATATTATAACAATCACACTCATGGTTATTCAAAGATGTTGCAGTAACAAATTAACTTATATAAGAAAAGGTTTTTCTACGATAGATTATACTAAAATTTAAAAAAAAAAAAACTATATGAGTTTAGATGGCTTAATGTTTGTAATGGATGTATGAAGGCTTTTCGCTGAACTCTAGAATGGTTGAATCATTTATTATTAATATTCTGCTAGTTCTTTAGTCAGGAAATATTTATATGAATGAAAAACCGGCCAGTGAGCTTTCCCAAGGGCGGATTTGAAAACTGTACTTTCTTTGTATTTCATTCTCTTAGTAATAACTAACGACAACAGGTAAGTACCTGCTTGAATAAACTGAGTTTATTTCAAACTTACCATCATTTTTGCACCCAAAATAGCAACGTAACCGCGATTTCTTCGGCATCTTGCTCAAAACCAAATCGAAAGGCAAAAGTCAGCAGTCCAGGTATATATCGCCGAGTAGATCAGAAAAGCAGTAATCGGTGTCCAATTTCAAAGCCAGGTGGGTTCCGGTATTATGAGGGATAAAATCAGGATCCGTATAATGAGCGCAAAGTTGTAGAAACATATCAAAATACACAAAAAGTCACACAAAACGAACACAGAAACGAACGAAACAACAAAGTTTGAAAAAAAAATTCAACTAGTCTAAACATTTGGTGTTGCTGTTATTAAAACCAAAAATTTATTTAAATTCATACGAAGCATATAAAATTATTTTGATTGTTAAATAGTTTAAATAAAATAATTAGTTTTTTTTACGAATATTCATGTATTTTTCTAATTGCTAATTATTTAATTTGTTAAAGATAGTTTACTGTCTAGAATCAAACTGCCACCTAGTGACATTAATGAGTAAACTATCTTTGAAAATGGGGTATCCTTGATGGATAGATGGCGCTAACGTTCATTGGCAATTTCGAATCGTATGTTTGTTAGGAAGTTTCATGCCCCTGTTGCTTAGTCCATCCTTTACATTTATGGTCCACTGTCAACGGCGAAAGTGACATTACTCATGTCAAGTTTGAAGTTTAATTTGGCATTTCATTTGGCGTTTTGTTGGTTGCGAGTAGGAGTCCGCGAGCACGTTTTGTAAATTGGTATCAACAAAAACATGCGGTAATTTCTTTTCGAGAGCAAATAACTGAGCCGTTTATCTCTCAGAGGAAAATCGTGTCGAAAATTTTGTTTGAATTCTTTAGTGCTGTAATACTACACGATGGAGAGTTACATAATGGAAACATTTAAGGGGTAAGATATTTTTCATGTTATTAATAAGTTCCTCTGACGGCGATTGTTTTAATTTGGTTAATTTAGTGGAACGATAGTCCTCTATTAATAATATTCTGTGTGGAGAATATGGTAAGGAGAACCTCTGTGTTAGCATGGCAGGACAAGAAACGAATCACTATGATTTCGACTTGTCACACTTCTTCCACTGCCTTGCCTACAGTTTCATCTCGATCAACATCTCGGCCAGTACCTTTTAAACCGCAAGTGGTATTAGATTATAATAAGTTCATGGGGGGAGTGGATCTGAAAGATCAGATGCTGGAGCCTTATTTGTTAGAAAGGAAACGTTGTGCCAAATGGTACATGAAACTCTTTAAACGCCTTCTTAATGTGTCTATCCTTAACTCTCGCACTCTTCTGCAGTCATCTACACTAAAACACCACGATCATTTAGCTTTCCGCCTTCAGCTTGTAGATTCCATCCTCACAAATCATCTTTCTCATTGTCCACAAAGCCGTAGGTATACTGTTTCCAGCAGTAGATCTACGCACCAACAACCTAACAGATACATAATTTCTACACATTGGCCCATTTTACTGGAACCGACAGAAAGCACTTCTGCACGCAACCGGAATTTCTACAAGCGTTGTTTTGTGTGCCTCCGCGAGGGCAGGAAGAACCAGAAAACATCTTACTGCTGCCAATCCTGTCGCGTGCCATTGTGCGTACAGAACTGCTTTCAATCTTATCATACACCGCCGCAATAGTAATGCTTTCTTTTTTCTTTCAATAATTCATAAATAACTATTGTGAAAGATAGAGTGAAAGGTAATGATGAATGTTGATTTTTCATAGTTATATTATCAGATTGTCATAGCTTTGAAACCACTGGCTGATTACGTATCTCTGCTACCAGTTTTTTTATGACTTAATTAAGTCATCTTGTTTTGTTTTATGTGTTTCTATTTGTTTTATTATTTTATTTTGATTAACGGACATTATTGTCCTACTTTTTATTTCAGTGTTTGTCTTTTTGTGTGTATTTTTTACTATTTTAGTACGACAGTCGTAGGTTTCCTTCATCTTTTAATAATATTGTCGGAGCGGATGAAGAATGTACAACTATCTCTTGCATTGTATAGAGTGTATCTATCTAGTATTATATAGCGTCATAGCCAGCATTGTGTGAGTACCATGTACTTCAGAGTTATCTTTGACTAGAAACCTACGTCTTTCATTGACTTGAATGACTCTGGCGGTTGAGAGTATGTCATGCTCACTCAAAAGTCTCGCTGATGGTGGCGTGTGTGTCGGATCATTTAGTTCCCTTCAAAATGGTTGAGCTGAATGGTGCTGATATATGTGTCATGTTCGTGAACGGGCGCTGTCAGTTGTGACTGGTCATCTCTTAGCTGCCCTGGTCTATTTTAATTAATATTAACTTTATTTTTGAATTGTCTTTTTTATATTTTATATTTATTATGGACACTATTAACTTGCCACATCGTTCTCACATAATGTACCATCTGATGATGAATGATGTAACAAAAGTTCTGTAATAATTTTGGCGATTGAAAAAGAGTGTCCATGGAGTTTCTTGCTCATTCTTCTCCATAGAGATCTACGCTTTGGAATGAGCACCTACGGTACTTTCACAGTTTTTATGTCTTGTGACTGGGACTGTAGCACCATAACTATTTTTGTACTAGTTTTATTTTATGTCTTTTGACAATTCAAAAGTGCCTGTAATTGGCCTAGTTGAAATAAAAGATTTGATTTGATTTGATTTGCTTGATTTTTTCTTTGTTGGCAGCAAAACTTTAATTTTAAATAGTTGCATTCACAGTTAATTATACATTTGATTATTGTGAGAAAATAATTTTTAATTTGTATTGTTTTTAATTCAAAATAAAACAAAATGTTGAATGATATTGTATTTTATTCACATCTTTAAAAGTGTATCGTTTATAAAAAAAAAAATTAAGTATTTAGAAAAAATCGACCCATCTCACAACCAACTTCCAAATTTAAATAACTTGTGTATTGTTTTTTATTCAAAATATAACAAATTTTTGAATGATATTGTATTTTTATTCTCATATACCTAGGTACTAAATACCTTCCGAAAAAAACAACTATCGATAAAATTTCAAAAAGTGGAGGAACATCGCTAGTAGTTTTTGTGCTTCGTCGGGTTGAGTTGCAAGTGGTGTTATCGTAAACATCTGGAGCTCTTTAGTCAAATTGTTTACATAATTAGATAACCAAGGCCCTTGTTCTTTGGATTTTGTTTGAATATTCATTTGATTCTTGTAATCCGAGCCTTCAGGTGAATTTTAAGTTTTCGAGGTGAATAACAAATACACTGTTTCGATTTTCGCTTTATTTTGATACCTGATAGATAGGAAATATATCAGTTAGTACATTGTCGTTTACAGAACGATAAAATATGGTTTGATTGTAGAGTAATATGTATTTTGGTAAAAGACGGTATTTGCGACGCCATTTTCTCATAAGCGGTGCCCCTGTCATTTTTAGCGACATTTTTTTTCCACGGTTGAGAGGTTAAATTCTAGACTCGCGCTTGATCTCGATTTAATTCACGTTAATTTATTCTCGATTCAACATTAATTTATGTTGTAAATTATTATTTTTATTATAAGAAAACGTAATTAACTATGTATTTACCTAAACCTTCCTCAAGAATTGTTCTATCTTTTGGTGAGAACCATCCAAAAATCCAGTCAGCAGTTTAAAAAAAAATCAATTATATACAGACAGACAGCTTTTGGGATTTTGGGTCAGTGGGTCATCTTAGATGGTATTTCTTGTTTTTTTTAACAATGTATTTTAGTTTAAATATGATTTAAAAATTAATCAATAAGTAGTTTTACCATAACTTCACATAATAGCCTGGTCAAGATAGGATTCAATGGTACATTAATTTACGTAAATCTGAATTATGGTTGGATTATTTATTTTAATAAAAGTTGTGTCAAAAATCCCTGTTGTTCCGACATGTCCAAGAAAAGATATTCACGATCAAGTTTGTAAAAATTACACAGTAAGTTTTATCATAAAAATACATCAGACAAAAAATATATGGCATGTTATTATGCTACAATTTTAATTACATTTTATTTCAGTAAAATGACAGACTTTTGTTTTTATCATGGTAAAATAATTTTTCTTTTCTTATCATGGTAAAATAATTTTTCTTTTCTTATCATGGTAAAATCATCAAATGAGTCCATAAGATTGACTACATCTTATGTTTATTTGTGGTTGCTAATTAGAACTATGTGAAACATTAAATAAAAATTGTTGAACACTTACAAAATATTGTCTCTTTAAACCAGGAGTGGTTCCAGTGATTCTGTACCAGAAGGTACAGTGGTTGGCATAGGGAACCCTCTCCTGGATATCTCAGCGATAGTCGACGAAGACCTCCTGAAGAAGTATGATCTCAAACCCAATGATGCCATCATGGCTGAGAAGAAACACAGGCCTCTGTACAAGGAGCTTACTGATAAGTATGTTAATTATTTTAACCCTTAACCACCTGACCCCTATATCAGTAACGTAACCACCTGCGCGCGGTCACAGTGACCGCATCGGATACACATAAGTTATCTCAGGATATTAAGGTTTTATTATAAGAATAAATTAATAATATTCTTTAATATATATTAAATTATTTATTTAAGTGAAAAAAGAAACAATAATAAAACATGTTCTTCTCATAAATGTGAACAATTAAATTGCTGGCACATTTTAACCAAAAATATAACTATGGTTACATAATGAGATGTATCAAAATAGGGATAAAATATGATATCAAATTTGAACTTTTTTTAAAGAATCTAATAACATTTGAATGGGATAAAAAAATAAAGTTTAAAAAAGAATCAAAACTTCGATAAAATTGCAGAGGGTAAAGTCTGACAATTTTTCACGACAATTTTTGCACATTTTGAAAGAACATTCCACACAGATTGGTTTATTACAGATAAAAGATACATGAAATGTTTTTCATTTCTTCTTGGGAACACAAGTTATACACGTATTACGTGTTTCAAGAGTCCAGAAACAGTAGGCAATTCGCCTCGTCTAGAAGACGACACTTGTAGACAGTCATCAGATTCATAGTCTTCTAAAATTTCAGAAACTTCCAAATTCTCAGGTTCTACATCACTGCAACTCTCATCAACCACATCTCTAATCATTTCACAACATTTTCGTTGTTTACATTCATTTTTACGCTAAAACAATAAACATGAATGTAATACACAACAATCACATAACTACCTGACCGCGGTCACCATGACCGCTAGCAAAATATTTTTACTCACCGAAGCCAAACTCGCGCACGTAGATCCTTGGCTAGCGCGCACGCGACGCTAAAGCACCAACAGAAAAGGTACACAGACGCACACTAACATGGGATAACGGATTTCGACGAAATTCAAATTCAAAAAATTGTTGCGGTCACCATGACCGCTGGCAGGTGGTTAAGGGTTAATTATCTCCTGTTTATTATTGATGCTGATTAGTTGTGTGATTTTTCCTTATTTAAATCGGCGGGTATATTAAAGTTAACAGTATGGCAAATGATATACAGGGTGAAATTTCTAACTCGGCGTGTTTCGCTATATTTCGAAATTATGAGGAATATCGAAAAATACTGAAAGGAGTCTCGAGGCCGATTTTGGCGAAGACTAAAACTGCATTATTGGATTTTTGATAAATCAGTATTCCTGACTGGTAATCAAACCAATTGATTTTGGAAAAAATACACGCTCTATTATTACACTATTCAATTCTAATAGGGATCATTTTGACTTGTTATGAGTCATCAGGCTCATGCAAAGCAGGGTAGGTTTCTAATAGTATGTAAATAATTTTTTATATCTTCTTAAATTATAATAAATACCACTCTTGGGATAGAGGGTATCTCTGTGATAAGCCCCAATCTATTCTACAGCACTAGGCTAATATATTCTCAGAGCTAGATTCGTATTACCTTCATGAATCAGTATTCAAGATAAGTACTATTGGCCTCTTTAAATTACTTATTATTCAGTGTCCCATTGTCGTCGTACCTATCATAAAAATGTTAAAGGAAAAATATCATTGTTTTCTGTATTCACAATTGTTTGATAAACTGCTATTGATGGTACAAAAAACTAATAACTAAACGACCTAATCTATGCTTATCACTAACATGTTTCGTGATCATAATTATTTAAAGAAAGGCTAGTTGATTTTTAGGCCTGAGAGCCTTGCTCTTTTTTGGATATGGTCAGCAGTGAGCAATGGTAGTCCGATCTGTGACTGACTAACAATCCACAAGATTGTAAGTACGACTGATCTTCTCAGTGAAAAAATACATCGTGACTTAAGTTACATATCCAAGGATCAGAAATTAATTTAAGCACTTGTTTTACCAAGCCGCTCTAGGGCCGCGCGATGGATAACAGTCTATACAAAGTTACAGCCCATTACTTTTCACCAGGGAGGAGATACACGTCCTTTCTTATTCATTCCGTGTTTGGTACCTTTTATTTTCTTTACGAATGTTTCTTCATTCAGGTACAATCCAGACTATATAGCCGGAGGCAGCGTACAGAACTCCGTTCGAGTGGCTCAGTGGATTCTGAAGAAGCCTAAGATCTGCTCCTACTTCGGCTGCGTTGGCAACGATGACTTCGCCAAGATTTTGAAAGATAAAGCCGAGTAAGTGTGTTATTTTCTTACAAAATTTTAATATCACGGATGCAGAGGTGGACATAAAGGGAAACCATGTTTGTCACTTAAAATGTATAGCTAGACAGAATACTCTTTATCATGCACACTTCACAACTTACAGATTATATCCAATTCACAATATCTTTTAAATAGGGTGACAATGTGGGCGGTCTTATCGCTAGAAACGATCTTTTCAAGAAACACAACAAGTATTTTCAATAACTCATAAAATAAGAGGCGAGCCAGTCTTTCTGGCTACAATTGTGGAATTCCTGATACACTTCGCTTTGGAACACTGCTATATTTGAAATCTTAAAAAATCTGAAAACAGTTAAAACATTCTTCTGCTTTTATAAATAACTGATATAATTTTGTTTGAATGTTCTTGGACAAATTCCTATAATAATCGTCAGTAGACCGCTGCACGTTTTGTATTATGCCACAAACGTAAATGACCACATCCCACGAGTTTGGAATCGCGTAATCATCGTAATACTTGCTTAAAGAGATAACATTATCTTATTTACTCCTCTGTTTGACCTGTAACTTTGACCTGTCTGCTCCATGAAAACAAGAACTAAATGATATAATGTTAAGCATCATTACTAATGAACCGTAGCGTCGATATTCAATTGAAAAACTCTCCTCGTAAAATATTTATATCGTCCTATCATCAAACATCATGAACCACATTCTTTGAAAAATGCCTTTCCAAACTTTAAATTTGAATCCCCGAATCATCACCTGGTGTTGCCATGCACACTGGACCGAAGGTGGTCCACGTAGCCCATTCGCTCTTATAGAGATATGTATATGTGTCCCAGCAGGCGAAACATAGGCTGATGATATAGCTAATGCCGGTGTTAGTACAAGTCTGACAGTCCCTTCGGTCCCGCCCTGTGCGGGTGGACTCATTTGACCATTTTACAACGATAAAAAAATAGGTTTTAGTGGAAACGGGCAGTAGATAGTTTCCCTAAATAAACCGCGTGTGCCGATGCCTTAAATCATTTTTTTACCAGCGACGGTATGGAGACGGTATAGCTATGCGTTTTTCGTAAACTTATCTTCTAAATCGTTCTCTCACTGCTGAGAATCGTCGACTCCTTTTCAAATTTTCTTTTATGTTCCTCTATCTATTTCGGTCGTTGGCCTGATGGATTGATTGATCATTTTGGGCTTCGGCCTCTATCTAGGTCTTTTTCCGTCTACCTTTCTGGCCACAATTAGCCGTTTCATTTTGTTGGTACCTCTGCGGGCAAAGTGACCGAAGAATTCATAACACGCTGCAGGCAGCTTGAAAATTGCGCTTTCTCTATTTTAATTTCTTTAAGGATCGAGACAACTAAACTAAAAACCTAAACTAGTTCTAACATTATCCATTTCATTTCAATAGTTGACTAGTCTTTAAGAAGATTACTGATACTTGTCAGTTTCACAATCTCTATTTAAAGATAGTGTCAGTCAATACAGAATATAGATTGTACTTCAGATTTAAGGCTTAGCTTCTCGTGTGATTGATTGAAATAGTTCAAGGATGTTGTTATACTATTGTATTGAGAGAAACCGCGAGGAATACTTACGTAGTTGATGATTTAGTTTCGCGGTTTATGATTAAATTACGATAAAATGTAATTGCTTACATTATGAACGCAGTTTCTTTTTTAACAAATTCGATACGTTGAATTGTGACAGGGCTATATTTATTCAAATGTGGCTTATTGATACAATGATTGGGCTCTCATTTACGAAAATAAATATCATTGAACGACGTCGAGACTTGATAGACTTTCTATTAATAGGTGCTTAGAACCATCATTTTACCTTGAAACATGTCGATTTGAAATAGCTTATGGAAAATTGGGAAGACAATTGAGTAAAATGACCGGAAGAAACTGGATAGCCGTGACACAAAACCCGCAAAGGGACTTAGGTACACTTTAGATTTTATTGGATAGTTTGAGGTTGAAGAAGAAGGGCTGAAAAGCTGCTGCAAAGAGCTTTTAGCAATCCGACGGGACCCCCCATAGAGAGCCAAATCCTGCCGGAGGCACGGAACTGTCTAAACAGATAACTGTTGACCCTGGAACTTAAAGGGCTACGGAAGAAACACCGTGGATTTTAGTCAGTACGAGTCTGACAGTCCATTCTGGTTCAGCCAGTATGTATGAATGTAGATGATGATGTAAGGAGTGGAGCAAACGAGCCGCCTCTTGTGAGTTCCCAGCGATCGTGATAACGTTCACCCCTGTTATCAGGCGCGGTTATCTGCTTATCTGTTTGTTCGTACAATACTCCGGTTCAATTGAAATTCGCTCTAAATAGAAACTCTACTATATCTGCTATCACGGAGTTTTAAATACACAAGAGAAAATACGTACCTACATTGTATTTGCCAGCGTTTAAAGAAATGTGCCTTTTAACTTATTGTTCCTTATTTATCATCATTTTCCTCCTGTCATTCCATTTTTCACGTTCACGTTTTCTTCCATTCGTCTGAATTTTCTAGAATTGTTGAATGTCTGGCTAATCTCCCTTAGCTTTTGTCTTCTGATGCTGAGAAAATACAGTTACCTACTCATAGACTGCAAATTTAATTAAGTAGATAATCTAAAAACTAGGAAGAATCGCAATAACCAATACTACCCAAATAGGCTTACTACTTAAGTAAATCAGGTTCATAGACTTAAAATTTTGAGCTGCCTAAAATTGACCATACTCTCTAGAAAGAGACGAAAGCAATAATTTGCTTTTAAGTTTATGTAAATAATTGTTTTCCTCTCTTTAGGTTAGTAAATAACCTACCCATTACAAATGGCAATTCAAATACTTGATATCGTTTTATTCATTGGTCTTGATAAGAATTTAAAACATTTACAAGTTACAATTGGTCAGCACAAAACATATTTATATTCCCCACAAAGGAAGCTAATTGCTCTCCGGGTCTAAAACGGCCAGCTTAAGCAATTCTTCTGAATCACTTCGTGGGTTTCCAGCAACGTCAATAGCAAATATATTCCTCTAATATTTGAAAAAAAAAAACTATTGTAGAACCATCTATCTCTTACCAAAGACATTTTCTATTTATGTTACAGAATAACTCTCATAAGACTCAATGATGTTGCAGCCTATTAGTGGCCTTTTTATACCCAGTGAGCGATGAGCATTTGAGCATGCACATTGCACCTAATTAGAACAATAATTACATTGATGCCATTTGTGCAGCTATATGGTACTATTATGTTTTATAATGTCGAGGTTCTAATGAAGAATAATTGTAGGTGTTGCATCCTGCATCTTTTATGTATGAGTTAGTATATAAATAAATGTTTTCCTCTTATGTAAATGTCTACCCACGATACTATATAATTTATGCTTGTGGTTTAATAGGATTAGGATCCATACAAATCATGCAATACAGAGACTATAATGTACAGTACTATAATGTATTATCCTACTTTCCTGTTGTCGAAGCAGTTCCGGATTAACCCATAAGCAAATTAAGCAATTGCTTAGGTCGTCATGTCTCAGGGGGCACCATAAACCAGACCGAAAAAATATGTTCTATTGTCTGTGAGTAAAAATCCCCCGAAATCTGTGACACTTAATCAGAAACCAAACCTATCCATCTTAGACAGAATGCTTTTATCAAGCAAGCTCGCTTCGCTCGGTATTGCATCATACGTTTGGTTAGTTCTGTGTGTTGTGCCAGTTGTGCAGAGTTTCTGAATCCTTTTGTGTTATGAATAAACGTTTTTTTTTTAATGTTAATGGAAAGGTGCAAAAAGTTCGAGTTCGCATCGTTCGTTCTTACATTCCTTTGCTTTACCTACTAAATGATGTACCTACTCTTACGTACATAACACTTTCCTCACCAATGAATGCGTAAAAAAATAAAGGCGGACTAGCTTACCTTGGATAGGGGAGCACCAAAGGCTTGGATTGCTTAGAGCATCAAGTAGTCTTAAAACTGCACTTGTCGAAGGCTACCTCACCCTTGATTATGTAAAGTCTCACTTTGAAGTGTGGGAGGATATTGGGATCCATTCATACGTCATATCCAAGATTATCATAAAACCACGTTAGATAGAGGAGGTAAAAGATACAGCTACACTGTATGTTAAGTTAGCGTGCCATTATGTATTTTACATTGATAGCTACTTATCTACTCACAATGAAACTGTGATAAAAATCTTGTTATGTTTCATAATGTATTTAAAAGGTATTACATGCTTATTAAATTCTGATAAGATAATGATCCAACACAGGGGCGGTCTCTCATAGTACTGATTTAGGCCAAGCCTACCCTACCACAAAATTGCATAAATAAAACAAACGCATTTATTGTAACCTTGTAATAAAATAAAACAAAAATATAAAACATAACGCCTCACATAACGCATTAGCAAATTTCCGCGCGGCCGCCGTGTGACGTCATCACGTCCAGATTACTATAACCGAAGCAGTGGCGTAGCGTGCCTTGTCGGGGCCCCGTATAAAAATTTTTTTGGAGGCCCTTATATGGAGGTAAAGATTTTTCACAAAAGAAAAAAAATATTGTGAGAAGTAATATTTATTTATCACATAATTTACCCATTTTACAAATAAAAATCGAATTTTAAATATTCACTCTCCTTGCCTTTTTATCGGCAAACTGATTTATTAAATCATTTATGGCTGATGATGATTTTAGTTTTTCTAAAGTTTCTGCCTCTATGGACAACAGTGAGATGTCTGACAGCCGTTCTTGTCCCATCGAAGTTCTTAAGTAATTTTTTATTAGTTTTAATTTTGAAAAACTTCTTTCTGCCGTTGCGGTTGTAACTGGAAGGGTCAAGAATAAAAAGCATGCTGTGATTACCTCGGGAAAACTGGATGCAAGACTATTGAATTTTACTAGCAATAATTCAATGAGTTCTTTAATGGTTTTTTTTTTTTTAATTTCAGAATTTATGCATGTTTTTAGAGCCTTTAGCCAATTAACGATACGATACGGACTGATAAACAAACAACAAAACAAATCGATCCTATAGATAAGTTAGAATTTTGTTTTTTTTAATCAAGGCACGGAACCCTTAAAACAGTATAATTGTGAAAATCGAGGGGGGAGACAACTTTTTGTGACGGACAGATGGACAGACCGAAATTAAAAGATTTCCTTGTTTATCACTACGGGCCCTAATAAATGGGTTGGGTAGTAGTGTAGTACTTACCTTTCCAATCTAAATCACTCACAGTATCTGGTCTCTGAAAAAATAAATTTTGGGCACTTTTTTTATAACCTCGTCCCTTTTCTGTTTAATTTTTCTTTTCTCAGCGCCGCTGGGATAATCTCTTTTCCTTTCACTCATTTCTTTTACAAATCGTTACTAATACTGCTAAACCAGAAGAACAATATTGTTTGTACTGAATTACAATGTAATGCACATTTATATAAAGCGCGTAAATAAACAGTGCACTGCACTCCGTGGTTTAACATCCAATGCAAAGTACAACAACGTACACGTACATCGGGATATCGATGAAGGATTCCCGGGGAATCCCCGCTGAGTTGAAGATGAAGTAAGTAAAACGGGGAAGTCCTGCAGCCCGCCATAACGATGTAGTGTTGCCAACTTTTGAACGCACGCTTAAGGCGGGAAAATAAGGAATTGCTTTATAGAATTTTGTCATTTGTAAAATAAAATAAATTAGAAAGTTTTTATTCTTTTTCCTTACACACTTTGGGGGCCCCCGTGGCCCGGGGGCCCCGTATAATTGATACGGCAAATACGGCGGTAGCTACGCCCCTGAACCGAAGGCAAGCGGTCCTGTGGTCTCAAAAATTCTAAAATTCATTCAATAATTCATGCATATGTATGCATCCGTGTTCATATTTTCGTGTATATGAAACCGCACACATGTATAAATTACTACGCAGCTCCTTTCGCTGTAGCTGACGAGTACGCGTTTTATGAATGAAAACGCACGGGTAAAATAAACAGAGTTGCCAATTCGGGAAACAGATTACACAAAGAAACGACAATTTCGTAAAAGATTAATAAAGACAATTAAAAAAACAGAGTAGTATTGTCAAATCTATACATTTCAAATTAAATGTTATATTTTAAGGAATAGCAAAGACCTATAATAATTAAAAACTGTAAGAATTTTATTTCGAATTTGGTTTTTGGGGAATTGTGTAAATTAATACTGGCAACTCCGTGTGCAAGTGTCAGTTTATGCCGGCTAAAATTAGTTTATGTTTTGCACTTTTGTTTTTATTTAATCATATTTAGCTATAAGTTTTGATGTCTATAAAATATTAGTATCTATAGGTGTACTCAGTAGCGACAGGATCTGTTTATCTTATCACAGAGTGGAAATATCTATCCTTCAGTGGGAATATTTTGATAGAAACATACTTCTGTCACCAGCTCTGATAGACCAAAGTCAAGAGCAAAATCATCCCAAATAATTAAAAATAAATCTATTACTCCGAAAAACTCAAACGACGTACAAACATCCCAATTCCGTTTCTCCAGACATGACGGCGTGAACGTGTTGTACCAGGTGAGCGAGGAGAAGCCGACGGGCACCTGCGCCGTGCTGCTGACCTCTGGTGGTAACTGCCGGTCCCTGTGCGCCAACCTCGCGGCCGCGCAGCTCTTCACTCCTGACCACATCGAGAAGCCCGAGTGTAAGGCGGTGATACAGAAAGCTAAGGTGTTTTATTCTTCGGTAAGTGACCAGTTATCCTC
The DNA here is from genome assembly GCA_943136025.2 of Agrotis puta. Classification (NCBI taxonomy): domain Eukaryota; kingdom Metazoa; phylum Arthropoda; class Insecta; order Lepidoptera; family Noctuidae; genus Agrotis; species Agrotis puta. Next base: position 15,988,851 of record OW964184.2, on the reverse strand, counting down.
GTTTAGAGATTGTCATTATTTTAGTCTTTGGAGAAATGAGACTATTAGTATTAAGCTCCAATAGTGAGACACTATTCTAGATGTTCCCCCGCTACTAAGTATTAAGTTCAGTATTAAGCTTCAATAGTGAGAATGTTGATGGATGGAGAGGAAGAGGAAGGCCAAAGAAGAGATGGATGGATTGTATAAGGAATGATATGGAAGAAAGAGGAGTGAATGATACTGTGACGTTGGATAGAGGAGAATGGAAGAAAAAAACGTGTTGCGCCGACCCCAAGTAAAATGGGATAAGGGCAGGAAGATGATGATGAGTGAGGCACTATTCAATACTAGTTATCTTTAAGAATGCTTCTTTGATATGGGTACGATTTGTGTTTTCTCAAAATGTATATAAAATGACTTCCGAATGTCTGCACTAAATAAGTATAATTAGATCCATTGAGAAAATGAGAATGTCGGATATTTTTATCCGTGCGATAATTGCTACTTTCCAATATAACAAAATGATACCTACTGTAATAAATTATTTGTATTTGTAATTAAGGGCTACAGTAACTTACCAAAGATATATTTTACTTCAGGGTTTCTTCCTCGCGGTGTCACCTGAATCCTTGATGAGGATAGCCAAACATGCCCTTGAGAAGAATCATATTGTTGCTCTAAACGTTAGCGCGCCCTTCGTCATGGAGTTCTATAAGAAACAGTTGGAAGATGTGCTGCCCTACGTCGATATATTGTTTGGAAACGAATTGGTAAGTTACATTGACTTCTTTAGGTAATAGTATAAAAATCATGTCATTGTGTTTCTATCAGTATCTAAGGTTTACTCCTGGCTATAACGGAGTTTTATTGTTTGAACACTAAAAAGGAAATTAATTGAAATAATTTCAGCGTGTTTGTAGTATATTCTGTGTCCTGTTTTTCCATTCTTGAGGCCGGTTTGCGAGCCGGATTAAAAAAAAACCGGATTGCAGTTGGTCGCTAACGAAACTTTCTAAAACTATCAATCAAGTGATACAGTAAACCCGAAGTTAACTTTTTATTCTATATCTTTACAGGAAGCAACTACCTTCGCGAAATTCTTCGAACTTAAAGGAAAGACATTGGTTGAAATCGCACTCGAGATAGCTAGATTACCTTATTTGAACAAGACTAGGGAAAGGGTGGTAGTTATCACTCAAAGTGCGAACCCTGTCATCTTGGTAGACCAGGGTAAGGTGACCGAAGTACCTGTGAAGCCGTTAAAAGCGGACCAGATCGTAGACACCAACGGAGCAGGTGATGCGTTCACCGGGGGCTTCCTAAGTCAAGTAGTGTGTGGTAGACCTCTTAAGGAATGCGTCCAGTGTGGCATATACTCCGCGGCGTATGTAATACAACACTCTGGCTGCTCGTTCACCACACCAAGTGAATATAAAATAGAATCCTAGGATATTTCCTAATGCGCGGTTTTCGGGACACATGTAATATATGAACTTATGTTTTTTAATCTGAATCATTATTATAATAGTAATATTTTAAATCACTTGCTGAAATTAATGGCGCTATAACAGACAGCATGCTCATCGGAATTAATTGAAGTTCGATTGATTTCGTTCGATTATCGAACATCTCATAAGTGGGATTGAAGTAATATTCCGTAAGAGCTGTTACACACTGCATCCGATCCGAATCCGTGTAAATAATTTCCGAAGTAGTCATAGAACTATTTGTATGATAGTAATAATTCCAGCATCTATGCGTCTCCAAATCGGAACAGAATTTTGATGAAATTAATTATAAAATTATTGATAATTAATTATAAAATTATTGATAATCGAATTTCGGTATTACATGAGAACTATGAAACAATTTTAGAGCCATCTTTCTGCATATTTTATGTAGAAAGATGGCTCTAAAATTGCTTGCCATCAGAGATTGATTTACTGCTCTAATAATGCCCCCAAATCCAGGCCAAATTCTTTAGACTAGATCCGTATTTTCACGAATTCAGATCAAATGCAGTGCGAAAAGCAGTATCCGATTTTTGGTCGAGATCTTCATAATCGTGTTTTCATGGATTCGGATGGGATGCAATGCTAAACCGTAAATATAAATTTTAATATAAATGCCAGCGGCTTCGCCTCTTAACCCCCCCCCCCCCCATATCACTCAGGACCAAAGCAGCTTATAACTGGTGAAAGATTTTTTGAAATCGGTCCAGTAGTTTCGGAGCCTATTCAATACTAACAAACAATCAAAACTTCCCGCTTTATAATATTAGTGAAAATAATTATCAGAGGCTGTGAGGAAGTGAGCCAAGTGACGGTAGTTATTAATTCCGCATAATAATTTATAAGTGCCATGTGTCTAGTAAACCGTTATCTCCAATTCTTCCAGTAGTCGGCAATAATGTACATTTTGTAGTAAATTAACAATAGTGACGCACAATATCGAATTTATATCAGATCTTAGAGATATTGCTCGAATAACGGTGTATCTTTTAGATTGCAACCTTGAATAAGCTCAGATTTGCGTTCAAAGATAGAATTCAGTTACCATAGTTTTCTTTTTTTCAATTATCGGACACTTGAGACGATCAGAAAAGACTATATGTCCATATAATAATGGTAAAAAGTCGTATTTCGTCTAAGTTCGACACCGCACTTATAATACATACGACAAAATATGTGATCAGTATTCATGTTCATAAGTGTGATCATCATTATTAAGGTTTAAAACGGCATATTTACCATGGTAATTATCCCGTTTTAACCATGTCAGTCTAAAAATATGTAGAGTGATCACCACTCTTGTAGTCTCAGACATACACCTGGTACATAATAGTTTTAACATTAAGCCAAAAGCCTGTATAGGTGTTAAAATAGCTAAATGTAATCTAAGTTTGAATCTAGTTCCAGTAAAGTATTGAAAAATGTTCTTTACCATTTACTTACCTTTTTTTTTTTTTAACTTACCTATGTGCAATTAAGTGAAACTGTGTATTGTGATAGGATCATACTTTATGTATTTTATATAGTTTTATGTATTTTAACATTGTATATTACGGACGGCACGGTAAGCACAGAGGCTGAACGATTGGACTGTGCGCTGCGTGTTCGATTCGCGTTCGGTTCGATTCTCGTACGGAGCAAATATTTGTATGACCTACAAGTAGTTGTTTTCGGGTCTGGGTGTTTATGTATGTGAGTTTATATGTTTGTAAAAGCACCCAAGACATAGAAGAAGTTCCTAGTGTGGGACAACTTTTTAAATAGAATATATATATATTAGAAATATTCACTAATTAATGAAACGCAAGTCAAATAAAATTTGAAGCTTAGCTGTTTCTGCAATGTGACTATTAACTTAAATTGATTATTATAAAAATAACATAACAGTCAACTATCCCAAATTTAAAACAAAACACCTAAGATAATAAAAATATCTGCTAATTTCTCTTTCGAATATTAAACAATCTTATTGTCTAGTTAAAACTGTATCTCAAACATTTCAATAAAATAGTATTATAAATAGATCTGATGTCAACTAATGTTAATAATGAACAATATTGTGTATAAAATTATTTGAAATGAGAAAATAACTGTTAGTTTAAGCCTCCATATTGTTTTTTTTTTAATGCACCATCTGATTAAGGCTCTACAAATTGTAGTTAGATTCTGAGTTAATAGAGATTTCCCTTAAAATAACATTCCCCTTCATATCTAAGTAAGTGTTGTATCATCAAATTCACAAATCGTCTCTTAACTAGGCTGTGTAACAGTAAATGATGTAGTGATTGTATGCATCTAGTTTTTTCATAATAGCTGTTACCAGTGTCTACATAATCTTACCAGAAGTAAAATATAAACAATTGTTAGTACATAAACATTTTAATACAAAATACCTTCAAGGCGAATCAAAAGAAGAATTTACACATTGATCAAGATCTTACACACTAATAAAATTAGTCAAAATATTTATTTTAACTATGAAATGTCATAATAATTAGGAACCAGGTTTTATACTATCAGTCATGTGTGAATAAACGTAATACTGATAATAAATCATTAGATATGGCTATTCAAAGCTGAGCTTTGCCTTCATTTTTATTTATTTTTTTAGCAATTATGTCAAAGGTTTGTTTTTGCAACTTAAATCTAGAAAATCTTACACTAGCACAGTCCACAGCTTTGTTACCAAATAGTGGAGGATTTTAGAGCTTAATTGCTACAAAATAAAAAAGCAATGCCTGGTGAGAACCATTGTAACTGTAAGTAACTAAGTGTAATACTTACATATTCATGGCAGAATGATAAAATATAGTTTTTTAAGTAATAATAATTAATTAAACTGCCACTAGCAATATGGCACTTTTGTTTTGGTTGGAAAATATAGCAATATTTTTAATTAGTGTACAATAGAATCAAAACCAGTCATGTTTAGAAAATTTAGTCAACAGCTCAATTTGTCATTTAAGTTATAATTTTAGGAACAGAAATAAACTTTAAACAGTTCAAAACATAAAAGTAACATACCCTCTTGGTATAAACAAACACCTCTTAATAATAGTTCAATATAAAAAATCAATACATGTTATAGACATTAGAAAAAACAACTAATTTGCAGTTGTATGTTTAACAAAGATAATAGAATATCGCACAATATGCACATCCCAATCTGGGACTTTTTCCTGCTCATCACCTAAAAGGGGCATACAGCGATAAGTTTCTATGATAATAAAATTCTGTATGCTGTCAATAAGCTTGGACAAACTTCTTGTAACAGGACCATCATATATCTCTGGGTTTACCCTGCAGATAACTTCAGGTGCTATTTCATCAATACATCGACTTTGCTTACAGATGACACATCCAGGTCTAATGACAGTTTTAATTCTTGGTGCCCTGTAAGATAAACATATAGCAGTTTTGATGTACTTATTTGTATTATTGTTGTCTAAAATAAACATGTTTTCTATCATTTTCTGTGTATTATTTGTTGTAACACAATAAGGGTGAAATGAAATGCCAAGATCAGTTTTACATTTCTGATTGTTGTCAGGATAGATAGGATCCTTTTGTGACGATTATATTATTCTCCTAAGATCTATGCTACCATAAATTAGGAATGTCTCCATTCAAACAGCTAGACCCAGGACAATCTCTAGGCCATATTGTAATTTATTTATTTGATTACTATGAAGATTAACTATTTGTTTACATACTACATTTAAAAACTAAAATTAAAAGTTAAATATTTACAAAAATGACTAAATGTACAAATAATAATTTAATTTAATAATTGTAATTTACTTTGTTCTAGGTGGAACAAATTAATCTACATTAGATAGTACATCAAAAATATAAGACATTGTTACAGACTTCCCAAAAAGAATTTGTTTAGTGGTAGGAGCTATCTGGCCAGCACATCTAGCTACCATAATCCGACAAATTTCTTAAAAAGATTTTGAACTTTATCACAATACAGGAAGGTTTAATGTTCGATTGATAAAATTTGACAGATTCGGGTAGATCTGCTGGCGTCTGTACAATAGCTTTCGTTCTCTTGAAATGAACCTTAATTAAATCGTCTACTGATAAGGTTGAGAGATGATTAATTTACCTGCTGATTCTTTTTCTGAACCTCCCCATTTTTAGAAGGTAGAAATTAAATGTTTGGCCTGCACAGAACATAACAAAGGTTGGTGTCGAATTTCAAGCTTGCAGAGGTTTCCGTGCAACAGTATTTTTCCATAATACTGTTCGCCAGAGCCGTACTTTCTTTAATTCAGTTAATAAATCGGAGATTTAAGGAAAAAATGCAAATTTGTAGAAAAATATCGAAAATTAAAACTTTCAAAATTTTTATGAAGCCGCTGACTGCGCGCGAATTTCAGTTTTATTTTTTCTATAGATTATTTTCGTTTTTTTTTAATGGCTACTGGGCCTTTACCCCAACATTTTCAGTTGCAGAGACTAGCCTGTGTTGCCAATTTTAACAAAAAATATCGTTGTTTTGAATGAGATTGGTTTGCGATTAGACCCCATTCGCAAGAGTGCTTTTTTTACGAGCGTTAAAAAAAGCGCCGAAAAAGATTAAATGTAGTCTCATGTTCACACGTCAGCGCTTTTAAAGAGCAGCGTTTTTTTTTTTCGAACTGTATTTCAGTTTTAAGTGCTGGGCGGTGACATGCGAATGGCCTCTTAACTTTTTCTTCCAACTCATCGCTTTTTTAACGCCTGAATAAAAGCACTCGTTTGAATGGGGTCTTAGAGACGGGTTAATGCCCTGGGCATATTGGATGCATTGAATAAACTTCCGACATATGACCGTAAACGCCAAATACATTAATTTTGCTCGGTCTTTTTGTCCAGTTAGGTTAGTTTGTTAATTTTTTACTAAACAAAGTTATTAGATTTTATCTGCAGTAACCGGGCATTTATTTGGGTATATATGAGTTTATGCCCAATGTGTCATTTTGTTGATAAAAGTTTTTGCCCTCGAGATGAGAGATGGGTATCTCTAGTTGCCATCAGGTTAATCTTCAAGTAATAAATTATATCCTAACCTGTGGGATAAGAGCATTTAATATTCAAGATCCATTTATCAACTGGTACAGATTGAAGTAAAATAAAATGATTTTAACTATGGCTAAAACTAGCACACTTTTTAACAGAATACATTTGCTTGTGCATAGAATAGCGTACTCGTTTTTTAAGCATACTCCTATATAAGTATGCTCAAAGTATATACCCCCAATAAATAGACATTTCATTTATTATTAGCATGCTCTCTCCCGCTCTGCTAACGCAAATGATAAATGGGAAACCAACACAATCCATCCATTTTTTCTTTGGTTGCTCTTGCTCCCCAATTATGTAACTATTTTCATATCTTTATCAGGAAATATATTTAATGAAATGTCACTTCTGCAAACACTCAGTGAATAATGATGACTCCATTATGCATTTAAGCATCCAGCACACTTCTTTAATTAAATTCACAAAACACCACCTCTGTCTAGACAACGCACTATGGCAGTGCGAAGTGCAATCTGTCTCCCAAAAGACCTTTTAGGTTGACCTTTCCTATTATTAATTTATTATTAAGTCTGGGTTTTATTTTAAGAACAAGCTTCGATCATCAGTTCTGATTCAATATTGTTATAAAATTTTCACACTTTGAGTACCATAGACAATGAACGCGATGAATTAGTACAAAAATTATGATGCAATTCTAATTAAAATGGCAATACATTTGTGACCGACAGGATATCAAAAATATTTTTTCAACAAGGCAATCTAATTGATAGCCATTTTGAAGAGCCTTTTGTTGGTGTTTTGTGAATGTTTTCAACTAAAATTTCTATTATTTCTATGTTATGAAAGTGTTTTCGAGACGTGAATCACATCATTATAGTTAAGAATTGAATACGTACACTTTAAATTACTGTGTTGTTTGTTTGTTGAAGGAGCATTGTGTAAAAAAAACCGGAAAGAAGTACTGCCGTATTTAAGATTTGTAAAAAAAATCTGGTGCAATAGAGACAGATAGTGTGACAGTGGAAAGATTTATTTCAATAGATATTGTTGATGAATTAGGCTCAATTGTTGAAACAGTCGTTATTATTTACGTCGCGTGTTTTGTTCGCTACGTAAAATTTAGATCGCCACAAGATGGCGGCCGTCCGATGCCCGCTCCGCCAAAACCCGCTCGCGGGGCCCGATGTGTCATCGGGTTGCGAGAGCTTCGGTGACATGCTGTAAACCGGCGTCTCGCACCGCGGCCGAATTTACCGGCCGCATACGGCGGGGTTCCATTTCATAAAATGGAATTTCGCTCGAGGCGCCAAAATGCGATGGGTGTTGACATAAGTGCAATACCGTACCGTTACTCAGGCGGCAGTACGTAAAAATCATTTACGAAAATGAACGAGCCGGACGACGTCGGCAAAGAAGTGTGGAAGCGATGGATACTGGAAGCGATCCACAAGATACGCTCACAAAAACAGAGGCCCAGTGTTGAGCGCATCTGTCACGCCATTAGACAGCATCACAACTATCACGAAGATGTGGTCGCAGAGCGGCTGGAGCGCGCCGTGCGCGAGGGGGCCGTGCTGAAGGTGTACAACAAGGGTCAGAGCTCGTACAAGGACCCCGGTGGGCTCCAGAGCAAGACACTTCGTGTCACGCAAGATGTGGACCTATCTAGGGTCGTTGCGAAGGCAGTGCGTGAGTTAGGTGAACGTGATGGTTCTACACTTAAGACTATTGAAAGACATTTGCATCAAGGATACCAAGTGACAGTGGAAGCTGATGTAGACGTGCGTGCAGTGTTAAGAGCTGCCGTGAAGCGTGCTGTGGCGCGAGGCCTGCTGTCGCACCAGGCGGGGGCTTACAAGGCGACGGAGAGGCCCCTCACTACCTCATCAGACAGGAGCTCGAAGCAGCGCTCCAAGAGCTCCCATGAATCCCCTGAAAAGGTAAGAGTTTTGATTAAAACATTGTTCATATATTTTGTTTACTTATCAGTATAGTATACAAATTGTTGGAAAGCTTTTACATAATGATGTGATAACTGTGTTTGTAAACAACACATAAACAAAAACACTGCTGCTTACATTTTCACACATTTTCTTACTTAATTGTTTTCTGTATTTTAATCAAAGGAATTATGGCCACTATTATTCTCATTGATTTAAATAAATGCATTATATTTTTATTCATTGGTTTCTCTACTTTGATACAGTACTCAGTCAAACTCATAAATTTAGTTATTTTTTAACATTTTCACAGCAAAACAGAATACTGTTTATTGTTAAGTATGCTTCCTGTGTCTCCATAACTATAGGTGTGTGAAAACTCTATCCTAAGGTCTATTATGCAATGACTAGAATACAGGAAACACTTGTGTAATATACTAAGTTAGTAGCATCATGTGCAATGCTCTTTTGTTTTGGCTCAACATTCTTATTGACAGTTTATTTGCAAACCTTTCCATTTAATGTTATGTTGATAATATTAAAGACTTCTACTAAGCTTATAAGATTCCCAAGACTAATCTAATCCACTGCTTTGTGAAAAAACCTATGCTTTTAAAATAAGTTGAAGACTTAACTTTGAACTGGAACCTAGGAGTGGGACAGCAGACTAACAAAAAAAAATGTTCTACTTGAATGCATACACACACATTTGAACTTTTCTTTGTTTCGTTTGTAGGTGAAAAATTATGATTAAACTTTAAAAATTGACTGTGCTTAATTTGTCTGCTCATATAAAATTAAACTTCTACTTTTAGTTCATGAATAAAAAAAATTAAGATACATGACTACAAAATAAAAATGGTTGTCTAAAAATAAATTTGTGAAGAGTTCTGAGAAACAGTTCAGTTCATAAAAAGGTTGCTGACCTGTTAGCGCTCAAGGCCACCAGCTTATTTGGGGCAAAAAATGTTCCAACTTTACAATAGGTACATATAAAATTGGACATCTTAAAATTTTATTGATATGCCTATAAATTAGTTGTTAGAGGAAATGTTTAACAGAGTTTGTTCTACTTTTTTTTTATGTGGCAATCAAATGAGTCCTCCCACCCAGGGCACTGAGAGGGACTGTCAGACTCGTACTGACAAAAATCCACACTTGAAGGCTTTGGCCCTCTACAGGGGGGCCTGTCACTGCTGACACTACTTGAGACATGTGTGGAACACAATGCGCCATTGACCCGGGCATGGTCCATGGTTGGACAGTGAGTCGCCCATTACTCACCGCCTGTATGCCCAAGAGTTTGTTCTACTAGAAATAATTTAATTTTGTCATCATTCTTATTACCATTGGTACATCTAGTTGAATAGAAAATTAAATTCTTTCACTACTTCCTGATCAGAAATGAAAACCAAGTAGCTGTTGACTGCAGCTTCACATTCTTGCAATTTGAAAAATATCTCACAGAAATGTAATACTGAGATAATTGTTTGTTATTTCCACAAAATTTCATCAATCGAGATCCATACAGCTGCTCTGATGTTGAAGTATTTATATGAGAAGAAAATGGACAATAATATTGGTCGTTTCAATGTTTGTCAAGCTTACTTTTGAGTTCACTATAAAAGTTCTTCATACATTGTAACTGGAACTTCTTGGCAGTCAATGCCATAATTAAATTAAAAATTTCAACATAAAAATGTTAGTGGTTACTTTACAAAATGTCCTCTTAGTCATGTGCTGATGAATTTGATAAATATGTGTCCTGATGATTCATGAAATCCATTCTAATATTAGTTTGGTTACTAGAGATATTATGAGATCACAGTTCTAATTCATCTAATACTAGTATAATATAAAAAAAAAACGTGCTTAAATCTCTGGAAGGATTGAACCAAATAACAAAGACTTTTTGAATTCAAACCAGTAGTTCATGAAAGAAGTGAGTTTAACCAAACAAATTCTTCAGCTTCTGAATTTTTGTCTAACAATCGGAAAAAGAAATAGCCTGGCTCTAACTTTGGGATTGGCCTTCATCCAAACAAACTCACAAGCGGAAGCTAGTACTTGAATCCTTTGCCATTGGCCTCATTTCTGAAATATCTCAGCATGTGTTAGAAGCATAAGCTTATAAACTAAGCATAGGTATGTATTTTAATAGAAAGACTATGAAAACTTAAAATCATAACAACAAACCATATAATGTGAATGCACAATGGATCATCACAAAAACTATCTCGAACTAAGACCTCATCTGATTATGACTATACAGCCGATGGCAGATCTAAAGAGAAAAAAAATATGTTAATACAAAAACTGCCTCTGACCTTTGTCTGTCTATTAATAGAAAGAATAAAAAGGGTGCTCTTTTTATAGAAATATGGGCTCAATTTACCGATGAATGAATAGCTCACAATTCATATCAATTTAGAACTAGATTCTAAAATTATAAATGTGTGGATGAAAGGATGTTTGATACTCAATCACCTCAAAATGGCTAAACGGATCTGGATGAAATTTAGTACAGTGATAAGCTATAATCTGGAATAATACATAGAATACCTTTTATCTAGATATCACAATCCTGTGTGGTATAATTTTAGAGTTACATCTAGATAAAGTCACTGGCAACAGCTTTTTTTTATTAATTTTATTTGTTATGTGGTCTATAATAAAATTAGGAATACAATAAATCACTATTGTTATAGTTCCATTAACAAATTATCAACATACAACAATGGTCTATTACATAGGATATGGAATCAATCATAATTCATGAGCTGTAATGCTGTAATTTGAATTTATACTGCAAACTTGCAGGGTATTCAATGTATCAAATAGAAAACAATATTATTATAAAACATGATTATTTAAAATGAGGACTTGCAAAAGACTATAATGCAATTCTGGATCAATAAAAATTATAGTGATACTTGTTAAAGTAAAAATATATTTTGACTAATGCAAATGAAGTTCATAGCAATTTTTTTAAATTAATTTTAAGTTAACCACTCTGTTCATCACAAACTGCCTTCTTTAAAGCCAGCCTAGATAAGTCTAGTTCTGTCAAGTTTACCCCGGAAGCAGCTTCAAGTATGTTGCAAACTTGAGGGTAAACAGGATTGTGTGTAGCTGGCATTAGGAGAAAAAGGCCAGTTAAGACTAGAGTTTGTGTTGTAAATAATAGCTTTTTGTTACAGAAATCAAGCCCAGACACAGTGCCTGTCTGTGCTGAGTGTCTTGGCACTGATTCCAAGAATGCACTGGGGGCTCCAGAGGCTCTCATTAGTTGCCAACAGTGCAAGTGTTTCGCGCATCCTACATGCGTCAACCTCAACAATCAGATAACTCTACCTGTTATTAAGGTAATTTAATGTTTAGAAAGTATTTGGTAAGACATATTATGCTACTCTATAATTATAAGAATGGTCTAAACATTATCTTTTATGTCCGATAGTTGTAAACTTTGAATGTGATTCAGCTTGTTGAAATAACTTTTGTGAATGAGATAACTAGGTAATGTCAAGAAATAATTTTTAACAATGATGTTCTGTTAAAAGTTGGACTGATCTGTGCTTTTTGGCTTATATAGCCAATTTTGTATGGTGTTTCAGGTTTGGCTAAAAGTTGGATATAAGATAATTGTTGTTGTATTGTGTAGTTCTCCCGCTGGTCGTGCGCGGCGTGCGCGGTGTGCTCGCTGTGCGCGGCGCGCGGCGCGGGCTGGGCCGTGCGCTGTCCGTCCTGCGCGCGCGCCGCGCACCCCGCCTGCGCGCCGCCGCCCTGGCGCTGCGCCGTGTGCCGCCCCAAGCACGAGAAGAAGCGGTGAGCGCAGTCACGTGACCCACTCCTTCCTATACGTCGATCGTGAATCACGTTAACAGTGTATTTTTCTTATTAGCATCAGGTCGTCGATGGCCGGGACCCCTCGCAGCCGGAAGCCGCGCACGCCGGCGCGTCCGGCGGACTCCGACGACGAGCCCTCCGACGGTAACTCCCCGTGCCCTCCGCGCGCCCCGCACGCTCTCACCGAACAGAGAATGTCGAGAGAGAAGCAAAAGTTTTTCAGATTCTCCGCGTTTAATCTAGTGAAGCGGCGCCGGCGCCGCTCGTCGTCCGGCTCCTGGGAAGGCTGGGGCGGGGTGCGTGTCACGCGCGTGCAGCGCCTCGAGCTGCGCCTGGAGCGCCGCCCCGCCGAGTCCCACGCGCCCCACCCGCCCCACCAGCCCCGGGAGCCCCACCAGCCCCGGGAGCCCCACCCGCCCCATCAGCCCCGGGAGTCCCACGCGCCCCACCAGCCCCGCTCGCCGCCCTCGCCCGGGCCCCGCGAGGCCAGCGAGGTAGCGTCGTCCACCCGCTCCACGCCGTCGCCCGCGTCGTTAGCGTCGCCGCCGTCGCCGGACTCCGTCGCGTCCGGCTCGGACTCGGCCGGCTCTGCGGTGTCGTCAAGTGACAGCGACGAGCGGCCCGCGCCCGCGTACGTATCCACCGTGTTCGAACGTTTAGCCGCTGATTCCGCGCCCGGTGGCGTCTGGGGCTTCGCAGCCGAAGCGCAGAAACAGAAACAATTGGAGGTTGAACCTCCTAACCATAAACGCCTGGATATCGAAGCTCAGAAACTTAGAAGACTCGAAATAGAGCCGCATGAACATAGAAGACTCGAAGTCGAACCGAGGAAACCAAAGAGGCTCGACGTCGAACCCCAGAAATTCAAAAGACAGGAAATCGAGCCCAGACTGAGCAGATTAGAATACGAGCATAAACCTAGAAGAGTCGAGCCCGACTCGATACAAAAAAGATTAGAGCCCGAGCCGCCGCGGTCAGAGCCCGAGAGGCATCACATCGCACGGCGCCGCAGTCGCTGCGGAGAGAGGCTGCTCACGACGTTGTTCGACGGACTGTCGGAGTTCTACTCTGTGCGCTCGGCGTCGCGGTCGGTGTCGCGCGCGCGGCCGGCGCGAGCCGAGCGGCCCGAGCGGCCGGAGCGGGCTGAGCGGATCGAAGAGGACCGCGCCGTGTTAAAAGAGACCAGGAGCACGTTCCGTCGCTACCAGGCGTCGCTGCGCCGGGCGCGCAGTCGCAGCAGGGACCCGTCGCCCTCGCCGCGGCCGGCGCCGCGCGCTCGCAGCCGCAGTAGGTCGATGGCGCGGCTGCCGTGCGCGGCGCTGTCGCCGTCGGCGCTGGTTAGGTCGCTGGCGGCCCAGAGGCACCGCGCGGCGCCGGCGGACGCGCACAAACTGATCCGCGGGCTCGCGCTCGGCCCGGCGGCCAGCCCGGCCATCAATCAGACGGGTAAGATCGGTTTGAGGTGCGGTGAAAGTGTCTGGTGGATCTGACCGTCTCGCTCGCTCTGATTGCTGGCCGGCGCTTCGCTCGCAAGTCTCTCGATTCTCGTTTCTCTCTCGAATCTCTGTCCGGGACGGGTGAGTGAGCCGCGCGCTCTTTGTTAGCTTCTCGTTCGGACACCGAGCGCCGATGACAAAACATTTGTTACTCGGGTTTCGGCAGTATCCACACATGCACTTTCGCTTGCGCCTCTGCAGGCGTGAAGGACGGGTCCGGAGCGCTCGCACAGCGTGCGGGTACTCGGGACATACTTGCTTTATCATGTTCGACTTGCCGTATTCCCTCTTTTTATTTACCGTTTTGTTTTCATTTAGATTTGCGTTTCGTTAATCCGCGCGGGGCCATTCTATTGCCTTTTATTAATTTCTAACTCATTCGCCAGGGATTCATTTGATTTAATTTTAATTGCATTAATTAGCTTCATTAAAATATTGACAAATATAGTTTTCAAAACTGTGAAAAAATTGATAAAATCGCAAAATTTATTTGAAGGCTGAACATCTCTTAGGAGATAAGCAGCGGACAATAGCTGTGTGGTTATAATTTCAGAGGGGAAACGTCTCCCGGCGGGCGTGACGGAGAGTGACGCTGAGCTGTTCAACGCGGCCGTCGCGGCAGCAGGCGGCGCCGCACTGGCCGGGGCCGGGCCGGCGCCCGCGGACCCCGCAAGCCCCGCCCCGGCCGCCCCGCCCGCCCCGCCAGCCCCGCCGGCCCCGGCCGCCCCGCCCCCCCCGGCCCCGGCCGCCGCCCCGCTCCCCCCGGCCGCCCCGCACGCTCCAGCTCGCTGTCCATCGGCTATCGAGTTTGGCCAGTGGGAGATCGACACCTGGTACTCCAGTCCCTTCCCACAAGAATATGCCAGGTACAGTTTTAACACTCGATTTCCCCGGAACAAATTAATCCCTTAAGCAGTCTCATTACTCTACTCCACCTTTTACTAATACTGATGAAACTGTTCCAGGCTACCGAAGCTGTTCCTGTGCGAGTTCTGTCTGAAGTACGCGAAGAGTCGGGCGGTACTGTTCCGACACCTTGACAAGTGCCTGTGGCGACATCCCCCCGCCACCGAGATCTACCGCTGCGGAGACATCTCCGTGTTCGAGGTGGATGGCAACGCCAACAAGATCTACTGCCAGAACCTCTGCCTCCTCGCCAAACTGTTCCTCGACCACAAGACTCTGTACTACGATGTGGAACCCTTCCTGTTCTATGTACTCACCAAAAATGACAGCAAAGGATGCCACCTAGTCGGCTACTTCTCCAAAGAAAAACATTGTCAACAGAAATACAATGTTTCGTGCATCATGACAATGCCGCAGTACCAGAGGCAGGGCTACGGGAGATTCCTCATCCATTTTAGTGAGTGGTGGAATCTTTATTTCATCTCCTTACAATATTATTAATATTCGATTTTACGTGTTTGCATTAAAATGGCGTAACATATTTATCTTTTTTCTCAGGTTATTTACTCTCGAAAGAAGAAGGACAACCCGGCACGCCAGAAAAACCTTTGTCTGATCTTGGCAGAGTTTCGTACCATGCGTATTGGAAGTCCGTTATTCTCGAATATTTGTATGACCATAAAGATAAACCTTTCACATTCGAAGACATCGCTCACACGACGGGGATGCACATGAACGACATCGCGGTAACGTTTCAGTTGCTCGGCTTCGTCAGGTACATCCCCAACGATGAGACTACCAAACTTGGACTGTGCATAGATTGGATCAGAGTTGATAATCACATGAACAAAGTGAAGAGTAAACCGCGGCTGGAAATCGATCCTGAATGTCTAAGGTGGACTCCACTCCTCGCGCCCACTGTGAACCCGTTCAGGTCGCCGGAGGAAGCTTCCGGCGACCAGGACACTGAGAACGACGAAGCAGAATGTAAGACTGAGAGCGAAGATACTGCCACCGAAACAGAAGTTCCCGAGACCAAAGAGGAATCTGAACCTGCAGTCAATTCTAAAGCAGACGTCGAGGTTCCTGAACAATCTGTGGAAGTAACATCATCTGGCAGGAGACGGACGAGGCCTCTCAAATACAGTGAAACCACATACCAAACCACACCAACCCTTGCTGAGGGTAACCGGAAAAGGAAACGAGAAGTTAGCAGAAAGATTTCTGAAACAAATGTGGAAGATGAGAAGCCTAAAGAGGATGAGACGCCGCAGAGGCAGAGAAGTAAAAGTGTGGCAAGAAGATCGTCCAGGGTCGCCCAGAACGAGGTCGCCGAAGAACAGACGCCAACAACGAGGAATAGGAGACAAAGCGTCAAAGAAGCGCCATATGCTTCCGACAGCCAAGAAAGTCAAGAGAGTATGGACATGGACGCCGTCACCCCAGCCACTAATCCTATCAAACCCAAAACTAAAAGAAAAATGGCGTGGAAAGGACGCCAGAGGCGACAGAAGCGGCAAAAGATCAATAAGACTCCTACCACGACTTCGCCAACGGCAGCTAAGAAACCCAAACTTGACGAATGTAAGGAACAAATCAATGACTATAAAACTGACGACTCCATGGAGCCCAGCAGTACTGCCCCTGTCGAGGATGACAACAAATCTCCTAAAGAAAAACTTGACGAGAAAACAAAACAGAAAAGCAAGAACTCTGAAGCCAGTTCTGAAGACTCATCAGGTGAAGCTGATGACGAGATGGATGTGGAGGAAGGGGAAGAAAAGAAGAATGTTACTAGTAAGCCTGCGTCACCACGACATCTTGAAGAGAACAGCACCGATCACCATACAAGTGATATGGAACTTGACAGCATACACATGGACTCCCCAAAATCCGTCGCGGATGCAGATCAAGTCATTAACGAGGCTAGTGATAAGCCCAACGATGCTCCCGGGGACAGTAGAACAGAAGTATCGCCGGAGAAACATGAGGAAGAGACCAACACAAAGAGTGATGAGACTGAAGACAAAATGGCAGAGCCTAGAAATGGTGAAATGAAGTCGCCTGCTAAACCCGCAGAAGACAAGGAAACTATAATAATTTCTGAATCTGATGATAACAACAGTCAGAGTTGTCCTCTGCCGTCACCAAAACATAATTCAGTTGCTCCTGTTCAACAGAACAATGAGAATAAACCTAAAGAAGTCGAGGAGAAAGACAGTCCTTCTAAAGTGATACCTGTCGTGTCCACAGAGAATGCGCACATTGTGCTCGATCCCAGTGCGACAGTACAGGAGGATGTTAACACCAGCAAACCCACAGTGGATCTCATTGTACCAAAAATACATCAAATCGAGACAATCGTCGTTGAAGGCGAGTCTGACAACGCCAACTCCCCACACACAGGCGTATCACCAAAGAAAATTGACACATCGGTGATTAACGAATCTCCGAAACCTAGAAGATCACCAGAGAGTATGAACACTGATGTCATTTGTGAACAAAAGCAATGCGAGATAAGGAAAGAGACAGTAATACAACATCAAAATATAGACGAAACTAAAAATATAGAGAAAAAGTCGTCACCAAATAAAATAGATATTATTCAAAATTTAGATAATACACACAGAGATATATCAAATATGAAGAAGCTGGACCCCGTCAAAATAGATAGTTTTACTGAAATTGATAGAAATAAATTACAAAATCCTGTTGTGAGTAGAGAAAATGAGATGCCGTTTCGTAACGACATGATGCACTCGAGGAAAGATGAGATTATTATTACTAGAAATGTAATTGAACAGACATCAATGCAGAACTTTCAAAACCCAGTGAGTAACTCCATGACGATACAACAGATCAACACTGCTCAGCATTCCTACTTGAATCACAGGGCGAATGTTAGCAAAGAGTCGCAAGCAGTACAAACTGACAAGACACTCGTGAAGACTAGTGAACAGAACCGCGTCATAAACAACACTCTAGACTCCACTCCAGTGATAAGTAAAAGTACAACAAAGTTAGAAGTGCCGCATCCGATATCATCCCCAGTAATAAACCCAGTCATACCTAAAGTGCCCAATGTGACTGATATAAATTTTTTACCTCGATGCCAAAGCGCTAACGCGGCCGTCAGTATGGGGTTGGAAAGAGCGGACTTGGAAGCTAGTTTCGTCAACAATGCTATGCAAAACATGGCTGGATCTATGAGCATGGTCCAAACTAGTTCTCAAGAATGTAAAAACGATCCTAATTTAAAACCGAGAGAGAAAAGTAAGCTACGCGATGTGAGAGTGAACTCAGCTCACAGCAAGCTGGAGAAAACTGATAAGAAGACCAAAAACGATACGCCTCGGAGTACACCTGAACCCAAGATGTTTTTTCCAGAACAAAACACAAATGCTAGGAAGCCAGAGACGTCGGTCCCTATAAACGTCATCAACTCTGTGCCTGTCACAAGTAAGGTGGAACCTAAAACAAATGAGGCGCCTAAGAAGCAAGATTTTTTTAAGAAAGAGAAATCCAATACTTCCAAATGTGACTCAAAAAACCAGTCAGTTAAACATGATAAAAGCTGCACAGCTCAATTAAACTTGAAGGCTGATCAGAATGATTTGAATAAAATGCTGCCCAAATTCAAGTACGATAATGAATTAGTGCCTAAAGCGGACTATGCTATGAACCAGATTCCTAACTACCACACGACACACGGACAGTATCAGTGGCCGCCCTGGGACCCCACGCGGATACAGGGCACGTGGGAACATAATAGATTTTTAGATATGAAAAATATAGTTAGTGATAAAAACTATTTGGACAAGCATCAAGGGTTCAATCTTCCTCATTTAGATCAAGTTCAGAAATCGCCTCAGAAATTACTACCTAAATATGACCAGAAAGACTTCCATAATATTGCTTACGGCGCGTTGAGTAGCAGTTTATACGCGACAACAGGCTTACCACATTTCAAGGAGACGAAGACACCTTCGTCCAAAGCAGAGTGTTCACAGAAGAACGACTGTAAGCCTTCGAAACAGTCGAAAACTACGACCGCTTGTCAGACTCAGTGTGAGTCGAAAAAGTCACAATCTCAGAACACAGCTGATCAGATGAAACAGATGATGCAGAGACAGGTGAACAAACAGCAGGAAGTGGTGACAAGCTGCGCGGAGTATAGGCAGCAGAGCTCACAGGTGTTAACATCTCCTAGTTGTAAGACTCCTTTCAATCAGAACGGGCCTTGTGGGCAGGAGAAGGAGATAGAGAAGAAATCTCGTCAGCATAAGAAAGAGGAGTCTCCGAAGGACACGAGTAAGGAGGAGCTGTGTGAGGCTGTGAGTCCGGCGCTGCAGTCTATGGGGGTGTACACGCCGGACTCGACCAGCAACTCGGTGCACTCGGTGCAGTACCCCACGTGCGAGCTGGACGTGTCGCAGCTGGGGCTGGAGTCGCCCACCAGCATCGGCTCGGACCTGGCCTCGCCTTGCTCCATGATGCACATGCACCCGGCGCCCAGTCCGCAGTACTCCTCCATCCATATCCCGTCTATCATGAGCCAGCCCAACCAGCCACCTAAGCAGCAGAAGATCAACAATAGAAATAGGTAAGAACCTGCTTACTTTGTGGTAATTATAATTACAACCACATGTCGCATTCCACCGTCAGTTAAGACTGAATGTTGTATCGATATGTATGGGAAAATGTAACAGATATAAATAGCAATTAATGCCAAATTGAAACGATTGATCGTAACGACAAATATAAGTAGATGAATGTCTTGATAGGATCAGAGAGAAGTACAGTTCTGTGAAGTAAAGCTAATAATGTTCCAGGAACAGCAGTGCGAACAACAACAACAACAACAACAGCGGCGGCGCCGAGGGCAGCAAGCAGGCCGCGCTACGAGCGGCCGCCACCCCGCCCGCCGCAAGACACCGCGCCACGCCGCCCGCGCACCAGCCGCACGGTCAGTACACCATCTGCTCATGATTGCTGAGTTCATTGTAAAGATCTATGAAATATCTATGATTCCAACATTACAATTCAATTATTGCAAATAATTATGTAGAATGAATGAAATTATTTAGTTTCAAAATTTTATATTTTTTCATTAGTCTTCACAAAATATTTCTGAATGATTTGGTAAATTTTTCCCACGCAATAGCCATTTTCAGCAAAAGCGTGTATTTGTTGGTAGTTTAGTAACATTTTACGACTAGCGAAGAACAAGCCTTAGCCAGCTTAGTATACAGACAATTTTATATCCTTTTTGTGTTTATTTTGTTTTTATTTCCTAATAATTAAACCACACAATCTTGCTATGGTAATGTAGCGAGTTTTTTGGACGCAGCGGCGGGCGGCGCCGTGATGCAGGGCAGCTCGGGCTCGGGCGGCTACCAGGGAGGCTACCTGAGCTTCCAGCAGCAGCAGCAGTACCACGGCGGGGCCTGGCCGCCCTCGTGCTCGCTGGCCAAGCTGCAGCAGATGGCCGAGGCGCCGCAGCACCACCCGCCGCATCAGGTAACCTGCGCACTACCAACTGCTAATGTATTATTATATTGTGTAACCGCAAATACACGTCCAAAGCACGTATTCAGCATCATCTTGCGTGTCATCAACATTATTTAGATCGCTTATTCAAACTAATCTTGTATTGCTCTTTTGAGACCCAGAATTAACTTGTAAGAAATACTTCATCTGAAATCAAAATACAAAGAGAAATGTAAACCAAAGCTATTTTAAATTCCTAAGAATAGTGTGCTTTGCGTAAAATTGGGTTGGTTAAAAATTTCGGATAGCTTTATCTCACACAAGCAACTAAAACATCACAACACAATATCTTTGAGTATACAATTACGGTATGGATGTAGTTGAAGTGTCATGAAAATAATAAAATCGGCATGGAAATGTACTAACAACAACCACACACCACCATACCTGGACAGTGTGCGGTCTGCCCTGAACATTTTCATGACACATATTTGTGGTCTTTCAGTATTTCGAATCTAGTTGTTTCCTACAGTACGGGCAGCAGTCCAGCACGCCGCCCGCCACGCCGGCGGGACACTACCACGCCGCCGCCGCCAAGTACTACCCGCCGCATAACCAGCTAGACTCGCCCAGGAATACCAGGAACACATCAAGTTAGTATTCATATATTTTCCTTTTGATAAGTTTGTGTGTAGAGTGTGTTGTGCTAATTTAGCAGGAATTTGATGACATTTGTAACATCAAGCTTGTAATCCTCGAAGGAATAGACAGAGCTATATGTAACCGTATATCCACATTTCGCCAGTTATGTTTAAGTCTCATGTAATAAGGGGCGAGCTTATTGTCATCAATTCAGACTATGTCGATGCTACTGAGGGAAAACCCAATAGCACTGCTTGACCTGGGAATTCCGCCAGACGCGCTTGACCACTAGACCACTGATGCGACGATAGGCTCTGGCATGGTTCCACAGTCAGCGCGCTCTGTAGCCACTGTCTTCTAAGAACATGCAACAGTAATATATGCAACTTCTATTTAGATATCTTCTTTTTTAGAAGTTTATCTTTGTGAAAAGCATATGACATTTGCTCAACTGCAGTATATATCTGTTTCAAAGAAAAGTATGAAATGTAACGTGTTTGACGTCGTGTTGCAGGCAACTTGAGTCCGATGCAGCACATGCAGATGGCGCCGGGCTCGCGCATGTCTCCCAACCTGAACACGCACATCATCAGCGGCTACGGCCTCAACGGGTACCGCGTGCCGCCGCAGCAGCAGTTCAACAACCTGCAGATGATGAACGTGCAGCCGGGCGTGCAGTACGGCGCGGCCGACCCGCGCGCGCAGCAGTCCAACGTGTACGCGTACGGCTACATCAACGCGCCGCCGCCGCCGCTGGCGATGCAGACGCTGAACTCCACCATGCGCCGGTAGCGGCGCGTCGCACCCGGGGCCGCGCCCGCGCCGGACGTGCGCCGGAAACGATCGGAGTGTATCGTAATTAAGTATAGCATAGTACAAATAAACATTTGCTTTCTGACGTTAAGTGCTAGTTGTATATAGAGTAATGTTAATCGAGATGAACATGAACACCACTCCTGTTGCCTTACCCTCCCGCGCTCGAGGTGTGTCGTTACGTTACGACGGTCTAGTGGCAGCTCTGTTATTGTTTTTGTATCATATGTATGTAAATCACGTTTTGTTTGTCGTTGATAAAGAGCAGTACCCGGTAAGCTGAATAAAAGTACAAAATTGCAGATAAAATGTATTTAAATCTGTTTATAATAATAATGACTACGTCACTGAAATGTAGCATAATGATAGTGCAATAAATGTATGTACTCGGATAGTATCTGCTTGGTGTTGTATCGTGACGTCGAGCCCCTGTGGGAGAGCTGGGATGTCCGAGGACTCCAGTGTCCACGGCGCGTGCTTCATTCGTAAATTAATATATTCTCGATTTCCAAAGAAACAATGTAATGTTAAGTCTTTGGTATGTTGAACTAAGTGCAATGTTTTAACTGATCGCAGATTGTACTTCAGATGTAAAAAATCGTTCGGAACTCGTATTTTATATGTATATGGTGTTTACGTTTTGATGTATTTGTGTTGTGTAGCTCGTGTACAGTCGCCGTTGTGTAATTATAATTGACCGTAGGATCCTAGTTTGTCTGAATCTGTTCCAAGTGCCTCTCACGTCCCGTCTGTCTGCTTCACTTCCGTGTAACATATTGTAAATGTAACGCTTTGATTGTAACAAGGCTGTATACATATAGAGCTGATTAACTTAGTGTATTTGTAAGGTTCCATTTTAATTTGATCAATGTGATAGTGCGCTGACAAGATAGAGGAGTGCAGGCTCGCCCTGGCGACGCGTTCCGTTACTTACGTAAACAGGCCTAATGGACGAAGGTTTTTTTATATTTTATATTCTTTTTACACTGGTAGTTTTAACGTTTTTTTTTATATTTGCGATGATAACTTTGTTTTACTGCTTCGCTTAAGGATTATGTTCGTGTTATCCCAGTAATTTATTGCCAAATGTTATTAACACTTACGGTTACTATAGTTACGAGTATAAGTATTTTTAGTTGTCGTGTTTAGTTTCGTCCTCTTGCACGTCTAGGTAAGCTATGGTCGCGCGCGGCGGCAGTCGGTCGTCGTCGCACGCCGTAAGTTATTTGTAAGATCTGCTCCTCTAAGGTTATGAATGTTATTTGTTACTAATGTGTAGTATATAAAATATTGTAAATACAATAACAGTAAGAAACATGTAGCAGGTGTTATCACACAAAATATAATTTTGTGAAAAACACTGTAGTTTTATTTTTGATGTTCCTTTACGCAACTTTTACACACCCCATATTTATATGGACACAAAACCACAACATATTAATATTTCTTGATAATATTGACAAAATAAAACAAATCGGCAAAGGGTAGAATACAATAGTTGCATGTCAAACAAAACCATTTAACCTTTTAATTGCCTACGTCGTATTTATCCGACAAATATTTTCGGGTCCATTTCGCCAGAGTCGTAAATACCATGACTAATGTGCTTTGAGTATTGCACTTCCGTCTCTGCGTAGGAATTTGTTTTTCTATTTACTATGCCGAGCGCTGTGGGCACGACAATTGGTTTGAAGTCGTGCAGTTAAAAGGTTAAATATTTGTTTCGTACGGCATCGAACCCTCGACACGCGGTGCAGCTGCTGCCAGCTGTCGATTAATGTCGACTACTCGATACCAATAAGGGTATTTCTAGTTGGAGTTGACAGATAATACAGTTAATTTTCTTAATCCTTTTATTTGCGTTCACAAAACATCCACAGAATAAAAATTCTTGAAAATTCATCATCAATGAATGGCAAATATTATTCAACAAAACAAAAATACTGTCATTCCATGTTTTACAACGGCATTTCAACTTGGAAAACGTATTAACTAAACCAGGTCACCAGTCTTGAAGGTATACAAGATAACAATTATTTAATTAAAAAAATATATACATTTAGATGAAAATAACGATTAAACTTATACCAAAGCAGGTACAATATCAATAAGGTACTTTCATAAACATTTGCTTAGAAATGGTCTTCATTCACATTCAAGACCAAGGGAGCATGAGGGCATGTCGGACACGACTGACTAAAACCACACGGTGTCCTCTACTGCCTTATGCCATGAGTAATGACTCCCAAGCCAGGCGCCCGTAGGCCACCTATCATGGAGGACACAGATCGGTATACTCCCGTCGACATTCGCATGCGTCTAGTGCGAAAGCTGAGATAAGTAGAGAGAGAGCTACCTCTCCTTCCCCGCCGTCTCCTCGATGAAGGAGATGACGCCTTCCCACGCTTTTCGCTTCCGACCATAGCCTTAACTACAGTCGGAAGCTAGAGATGCTCCCGCCGCGTTTTTAGGGCACTGCGATACCCAATTTGGGAGTGCACACGCAGTGTTGCGTGTAGCGACACATATTTTCCGAAGTAACCGTGTGCAGCTCTGAGCACTCAGTATTACAGTATAAAATAGGTACCTACTTACTAATTAATAGTGCAAATCTCTTCCTACTTTACTTCCTCTTCCTATTATTGATGATTATAAATAGTTTGATAACTACAAACCGATCATGAACACGGTTATGAGGACTTAATATATAGTATATAAATAAATCTTTCAAGCATCACTCTTATGCACGGTGTAAGGGGACATCACAATATTAAACTTTATTACAAAAGTGTCTCTTTCTCTTTTAAAAATCTGTTGTTCCATACAAAACCCACATTGTCAATTAATTGGTCAAATTGTATGAAACAGCTGATGCCGTGATTTCTTTTTTAAACAACGTTTCTTCACAGTAGAAATTTCTTATTTTATTTAGTGGGTGCGTTTACAAATATGTTCAACTCACTACTGCGGATCTAAAACCGCCACTTTAGCTACGTTGCTAACAAAATTGCGGTAAACTTCGTAAAATAGAAAATTATATTCTATTGCTCAAGTAATAGAATAATCAATTCATAAAGATAAATTTGCAAAATTGTAAAAGAATAAAATTGCTAACGTGGCAGTTTTAGATCCGTTGTAGGCCATACAAATATTTGTTCCGCGTGGGAATAGAATTCGCGTCACGCAGTGCTGTTGCAAATTGCTCAGCCACTGCGGCAACGGTCGCGTAAGGTTAGGTAAAGGTTTCTGTCACAATGTGTCTAACACCGTGTATACAATACAATACGCTACACTATGAGTATCAAACTCCGAATTATTATTGCACACTACTACAAAATAATCACTGAAATATTTGTCCATCTTCTGCCGAAGATTTACAATCACAACGATACTACATACTTAATATAATATCAAATATTATTTACCTAATGTTTTATTATTTGTATATAACTACACAAAATAGTCGTAAATTATATCCATTTTCCTATTTTTAAAATCTGAATTTTAGTTATTTGCGCAAACGCATCATGCAAATTAACATTCGTTAATTCCATGGCGTCTTATAAAACCCAGGTATTTGGCATGATATGATAAGACATTTGCAAAAAGTAATGCGAAATTAGTGGAGCACGATTGTAGGCTTCTTGAGAGTTTGTACTCCTTTGAGTATTTTTCGCTAAAAAAACCCTTTACATGTACCCTACCACTATTCTAGGGCTAGTATTTTCAATCAAAATTGGGACAACCCTATATTGGCACACTTGAATTAGAACGTACATCTATACGAAACAAGGTCTTATTTACATCACCACAACAACAATAAATCAGAAATATATATAATTTTAAGACAGAGAGGCATTCACAACATTATAATATTTTTAAAATTTCTTCTATAATCTATAATAATATCAACAATCAAGCAAAAAACATAATATCACAATACCATTGTGCTAATTATAACAATATACTCTGACATTTACAAAATTTCTAAATCATAAAAGCATTATGAACACAGTTAAGATTTCAGTTAGGAATATATTCATTTGGCATTTTTATCAGGTCTCGTAGTTTTGCATTAGCATTTTGGCCAGACACTTAAAAATACTGTCATTAAAAAATGCTGCAGTTCATTGCAATAACATTAAACCTGACCATTGTGTTTCATATCAGGAAAATAATTATTATTTCATAGTTACATGTATGAAGATAACATGTTGATCATTATTAAGTTCATACAATTGTATTATTATTTTCTAGTTTTATTAATTTCTGCAAGTAAACAATATTTTCAATTTCACTATTATATTACTATAAAGTCATTTAGAAATAGAATCCTATGAAAAATAAAATAATAAATACAGACAACCATGTGTTGAAAAAACATATAGAAAATGTTATTTAGATTCTCAACAATCACTTGATTATCCTTACAATAATAAGTTTTCATACCTGAACGTAAATAGGTATGGGCCCAGTCTGCACAGGCTTGCGGTCCAGATGTACCCTGTTCCGCATCAGCTTCAGACTATTTTCAGTCACCTTCATGCAACCACGGACAAGGAGCCCTTCTAGCTTTGGACTGTGGTTTGCTAAAGCCCTGGAAACAAGTGGAAATTATGGATTAAGTATGAGGGATGGACGAGACCAGACGTTGATGAGAGTTTCTGAAGATGCTAAGCTCATGGCCCCTTTTGCAATTATGCCTTTAATTAGAACAGATTTAGGAAATATATGATAACTAACACAGCAAGTTCAGAAATCCAGTTAATTAAATTGATATATGTACTAACCATGGCAATGAACATAAGACTACAATTTATGTGCATGAGGGATTGTTTAAAAGATTACAGCCTTAAGAATTTTAAACAAGGTCATATAACAAATTTATACTTTTTGGTGTACCTGTTCATTACAATATGGGATCCATAGAAAATAAAGTTTGAGTAGAGCATAAATAAAAACCAACACAAGAATAATAAGAGAATATTATTTTATACATACTTTACACCTTTATCTGAGATCTCAGTACATCCACTCAAATTCAGCAGCTTCAGTGATGTGCTGTACTTGGCCAGGGTGTACAGGCACTTGTCAGATACCTGCTTGTTACCCTCCAGGTTTAAAGTTTTAAGGAGCCGGAACTTCTTCACAAATATCAAGATGCAGCTTTCTGAGATTGTGACGCAGTATGATAAGTCTACATCTTCTAGCAAGTACTGGTGTAGCGCCAGCGCCTCAACAGCCCCCGTCGTCAGCCACGCACATCGACCCAGTTTCAATGTTTGTAAATTATTACAATACAAAATAACTGGCTGCAGACATTTTGCTGACAAGTTTTTACATTGACTAAGGTTCAAATGGACTAATTTGTGGTTCTTCATCAACATTGGTATTAAATCGTTATCCGTAATAGAGGTGCAGCGACTCAAATTTAACACGGTCAGCCTGTTACACGTAGTTGCAAGCACCTGAAACAAATATTTTATTTTGTATTTTTTCTTGCGTCTACACGGTTAAAATGAATATAAACGAATTACTTACATTAAATGTGTGCGGCGAGAATCCCTTGTTCATCAATTTTAACGATTTCATCTTTGCAAAGTACATGTTTATGATTTGTAAGCAGGTTTTCGAAACACACCTAAAATTAAAACAATCTCGCAGGGATAAATTTGGTAAAACCTGCGTGACTAATATATCTTCCCAATATAAATCAAACAATTGTGTATTCCTCTTCATATTTATTTTGATTAAAATATTATTGTGAAAAACAAATTTTGCAAATTTGCGCAATTTATGTCAGAACGTCTGACAATTACATAAACCCGATTGAAAATTCATAGTTTCTAGCATTTTATTTTGTTTTTCCTTTTCGTATTTTATGAGATTGTAAGAGATACATTCGTAAACAAAAGGCAAATGCTAAACTATACACAAATTGTTATCTGGAACACTTTGCGGCAATGACATTTTATTACGTTTTATTCTTGCTGTTTTGTGAGTGAAACAATACGTTTAATTATAGTCCAACAGTTTAATTGTTAAAAAGTTTTATGCAATTTTTGACGAAGTACCTTTTTTTCTATTTTAATTCAGATTTTATGCCAAAAATCTGAGTTGTTTTTGTATTGACATCATATTTCCTATTATTAAAACCGAATTCGGTACCCAGGAAACACCTACTCGCGTAACATGACCACCGTAGAAACGAGTTTTATCGACGTGTATAATATGTCTATGACTGATGGGCACGCTGATTGTTAAATTAAAATATTTTTGTTTAGTATTAGAACACTGGAAGGATTCGCAGTGTGTATTATTTCACTGAAAGTTTCTTATTTTATAGTTTTTTTATGGAACTCGTATTAGAAAAAGTTTCATGCCCTTTCCTAACAAGTATCTTTCAGCCCTTTTTTTGAAGATTGCATTGGGAGGACCCTTACTTGTTTTTAAAACAAATTTAAGTAAATAAACACCAAGAATATTATAAAAAGAATCTTGTCTAGGTTTGATATGATGTAGACAAATTTCTCTTGTAGAGAAGAAATGTGTCTTCCCCCAAGTGTCAAAGGTTTTTTTTTTATCGTGGTAAAATCATCAAATGAGTCCTCCCACCCAGGGCAGGGCGGGAGGGACTGTCAGACTTGTACTGACTAAAATCCACGGTGTCCTTCAATAGGCCTTTACGTACCGGGGTTATGGTAATTTGCGAGTCCCGCGACCCCGGCAGACTTTGGCCCTCTACAGGCTCCGTCACTATGGTGACACTCCTTGAGGCACGCGTGTAACACAACGCGCCGTCGACCCGGGCATGGTCCACGGTCGGACAGCGAGTCGCCCATTACTCGCCACCCGCATGCCCGCGCCTACGGTGGCCGGAGATCGTCTTGCGACGTCCGACGCTATGGGCGTCTACCACTGCGGCTGGGGTGGAGGGAGGACGCTGTCCTCTCCCTCACGCGGCCCGCCTCCTCGTTCGCGAGCGTGACTGCTTCGCAGAAGGAGGCGACCGCTTCCCACTCCGTCTCGCCCCGCAGCATGGCCTCGACCAATGCCGGGCGCGAGAGGTCTCCGCCTATCGCCGTCGTGAGGACACGGCGGTGCTCCGCCCAAGTGGGGCAGTCCTGCACCGTATGCTCCACCGTGTCCTCCGGACGATCCTTGCAGTGGTGACACCCAGGCGTTTCTCCCCTCCTTATCAGACACAGGTATTTCCCGAAACTTCCGTGTCCGGCGAGGACCTTCGTCATGCGGTAGGTAAGGACGCCGTGACGCCTATACAGCCACTCCTCAAAGAGGGTTCTTACCGCCGCGATTGCGGCGTGCCCGACGATACCATCCTTAAATAAAAAAACCCATTTTAACACCAAGCACTTGTGCCATCGTTATTACGTGTCGTGGTTCCCTGTTCACCACATCACCCCATAAATCAAGTAATGACATGTCATTGAGCACGAAATAACATGTTGTATTGTACAATGTAATCATGTCTCTAGGTACGGTCAACAAAACACTGAAAGAGCTCTTATGTCCTATTTCATTATGTTATGGGGTCAACTTCAGTTTTTCTTATTGTTAATTTATTATAATGAAATAACATCTGGCTTCTTTCTTAAATGATTTCTCCTGATCTGTGTGGAGCAGGCCAAAGATTGTCAGACTCGTACTGACTAAAAGCCACCATGTTCCTTCAATTGCACTTTGCGTTCCAAAGCTAAGATAACTTGTTGAAACATTGGAGCACTATTTTTTTTTTACGTGGTAAAATCTTCAAATGAGTCCTCCCACCCAGGGCAGAGCGGGAGGGACGTCTCGCCCCATTGGTGCACCATAGCAAAAGGATATGGTTATTCAGTTTTAGGACCGATACAAAATTGAAGTAGACATCTTGATTTTTGGCCATTTACAAGTTAATTTAATAAATTGCAGTAATATAAGCACAACCAGTAAAATTAATGTGTTCCATTAACTCTTAGGTGTACGGTCTGCGCAAAAAACAATAGAAAATTCTATAGCACAACTGTGTACTTATAACAGTTATTAAATTTTGTTAATTGTTGAGTCCCAAGTGACCTATCGATTGTTAAGGTACTAATGGTCCTCTTGATTCTGAATCCTATCGATTTTTCTATATTTCTACCGATATAGTAGTTCTTCGTGTCAAAACTTTTGTGAATATCGGTTTGATTGGTCACAATATTGCACATGGGCAGATCTCGACCAATTAATTGAAGTTTTGAACGTCATGGAATTATTACCAGTGGCGCGGTGGCTGAACTATTGACTGCAAGCGCTGCGTGTCGTGGGTTCGATTCCCTCACGTAATCTTCGTACGGTCTACAGGTAGTTGTTCCAGGTCCGGCTGTTTGTGATTTGAAATGTTTGTAAGCACCCACGATAAAGGCGCATAGGGTAAAGTTTACAAAAAAACAACAGGTTTTAAGCGTTTTCTAAGGCACTATCGTAAAGTCGTAGTAATAACAACATGCTGTACCACAGAGTACTTTATACATGGCTGAATGCAGTCAAATGAGGCGGACGGGTTTAGAAAATCTGTGAATTTTAAAATAAGAGCAATTTTAAGTTAGTACTAAAAAAGTGGGACTAATAAAAAAGGTGTTACGAAAACGAAGTAAGTTTGGCTTGTATAAATAAAAATAATTTTACTTTTAATGGGGTTTATTCATCATCTTCCTGGCTGTCTTTCATTCTTTCTTCATATCTGATTGTGAATATGAATAATCAGCACATCACATCATATTATATGGGAGTGTATTCTTTGGCAGAACTAACGCAATATTATGTTGGATACTGTACAGACTACATCTGGAATCATTTACGATATGGACCCTGTGGAAACTGGAAAAAACTTCCGTGCGTTTAAGCATTTTTGCCATACCTATTATTGGAATCAAATATAGCAGCTCTCTCTCACTTTAGGACCCATTAATATTAGTAGTCATTTTTACCCGTGGTGCTAGGCAAATGACCTTGTTTTGTTCTGTCTCCTGCTTGACAGGGGAGGGAAGTGGAAACATTTTATTCCTACTCCTCCACTATTATTTTCTGATTAATTTCGTTGCAGGATCCAAGACAGGTAAATTCATTCTCCGGGACACGTCGAGCTTCATTGTCTCGGCGCTTTTCTGGTGGTTGCCACTTTTGATTCTGGCTTTCAGGAGTTGCAGTGGTTTGGGAATAATGTGGTAGGTTTGTCCCAAATAAAAATCTTCCTGGCTTTATTGCATTGTACTTAAAATTGGGGCACCACGTTTTCTTCTTTCATTCTACTCTGTCTGACGATACCCGGCAACATTTATATTTGAAAACATTCTTCAACAATCGAACCATATAATGGAGAACTTACAGAAGAGCTACATTATCCCTTTAAAGAATATGTACAATTTATGAGAAAAATCAAAATGGTGATGGGGTGAGATACTACCACTTTCAATAGAAAAAAAAGGTACTATTTTTAATAAAATTTCTGGCAGATACCTATTGCCAGTGACTGTACAATACTATAAATATATGCACATGCACATAAATGTATAGGCACGGTTGCGATTTAGCGTAATTTATATACTAGAGGCAAATGCTAGAATCAATTTGTTATTCCGTGTCCTCTTAGAGACGTGTGTCACAGTAAGTTTCATAATACTATATTATTTCTTCTATAACACATAAAAATAACTCACGAATTATTTTGTCTCTATGTGCGGTAGTCTCAGAATGTAAAACAAAGCAATGATTGGGATCTATATATGATAATAACGGTAACGCTCAATTTAAAACGATAGACTTTTGGGCTCAGGTGATTAAATCAAGAGTTTTCCAAGTAAATAAAAAATAATGTTTATTCAGCATACAAAGTGGTACAAAACAACAAAAGTTTTATGTATTACTCAATCAAAAATCAAAATCAAAAATCAAATCGTTTATTTCAATTAGGCCAATTACAGGCACTTTTGAATTGTCAAGAGACAAAATAAAACTAGTACAAAAATAGTTATGGTGCTACAGTCCCAGTCACAAGACATAAAAACTGTGAAAGTACCGTAGGTGCTCATTCCAAAGCGTAGATCTCTATGGAGAAGAATGAGCAAGAAACTCCATGGACACTCTTTTTCAATCGCCAAAATTTTTACAAAACTTTTTTACATCATTCATCATGAGATGGTACATTATGTGAGAACGATGTGGCAAGTTAATAGTGTCCATAGTAAATATAAAAAAGACAATTCAAAAATAAAGTTATTATTAATTAAAATAGACCGGGGCAGCTAAGAGATGACCAGTCCCAACTGACAGCGCCCGTTCACGAACATGACACATGTATCAGCACCATTCAGCTCAACCATTTTGAAGGGAACTAAATGATCCGACACACACGCCACCATCAGCGAGACTTTTAAGTGAGCATGACATATTCTCAACCGCCAGAGTCATTCAAGTCAATGAAAGACGTAGGTTTCTAGTCAAAGATAGCTCTGAAGTACATGGTACTCACACAATGCTGGCTATGACGCTATATAATACTAGATAGATACACTCTATACAATGCAAGAGATAGTTGTACATTCTTCATCCGCTCCAACAATATTATTAAAAGATGAAGGAAACCTACGACTGTCGTACTAAAATAATAAAAAATACACACAAAAAGACAAACAATAAAATATAAAGTAGGACAATAATGTCCGTTAATCAAAATAAAATAATAAAACAAATACAAACACATAAAATAAAACAAGATGACTTAATTAAGTCATAAAAATAAAACAAATAAACAATTATATGAATCCATATAACTAGTCCGGAAGAAGAAAAAAATACTAAAAATCTGGGAAAGAGCATGAACGCCGTCTTAACTTCAACAGAGTGACCAGCTGTTTTTATCGTCTAAATAATCGTTAATGGAATAATATGCCTTAGAACAAAGGTTGGATTTAATCTTAGATTTAAACACATTAAACGGCAAGTCTAGGAATGACGAAGGCAATTTATTATAGAATTTTATACCAAGGCCTATAAATGAGCTGTGAACCTTATGAAGCCGATGAAAAGGAACACGTAGGTGGTGCTTATTTCTCGTGTTAATAGTGTGAAAATCACTGTTCTTGGTATATAGATGTAGATTTTGCCTAATATATATAATGTTCGCAAAGATGAATTGAGATGCCACTGTCAGAATGCCAATCTCCTTAAACAAATCCCTCAGAGAAACTCTAGTACCTAGTTGGTAAATTGCCCGAACAGCTCGTTTTTGCAAAACAAATATGTTTTGAATATCAGCCGCTTTGCCCCACAATAAAATGCCGTAGGACATAAGGCTGTGAAAGTAACTAAAATAAACTAGTCGAGCTGTATCAACGTCCGTGTACTGTCTTACTTTTCTGACAGCGTAAGCTGCCGAGCTTAGTCTTCCCGCTAAACTTGTTATATGCGGACCCCATTGAATTTTAGAATCTAGTTTAATACCCAGAAACACAGCTGAGTCAACAGTTTCAAGTTCTTCGTTACTTAGAACAATGTTAGGACCTAGATTTGTAACATTTGGCAGGGCGAACTTTATACATTTCGTTTTTTTGGCATTGAGAACCAGGTTGTTAGCAGTAAACCAATCCGTGACCAATGATAATGCGGTGTTAACATCGTCAAAATCTTGTCTATTTCTATCTACTTTAAATATAAGAGAGGTATCATCTGCAAACAGTACAATGTCACAAATGTCCTTTAAAAGATATGGCAAGTCATTGATGTAGACCAAAAATAAAAACGGACCTAGAATTGATCCTTGAGGCACACCTAGCTGAACGGGTTGCCCAGAAGATTTCGAGCCATTAACATCTACGCATTGTAATCTATTACGTAAGTACGATTCTATAACATTAAGAGCTTCGTTTTGGACTCCGTAATGATGTAATTTTCGCAAAAGGGTATCATGGTGTACGCAATCAAAGGCTTTGGATAGATCACAGAAAACACCTATTGCATTCTTACAGCTCTCCCACGCCTTAAATATGTGCTTCAGCAGAGCAACACCTGCATCAGTTGTTGAACGACCTTTCGTAAAACCATATTGTTCACTATGAAGGAGGCTATTTACATTAAAATGACTAAGCAACTGCTTGAGTATCAATTTTTCAAAAATTTTGCTAAAAGCAGGTAAGATAGAAATTGGTCTGAAATTACCAATATCATTTTTATTGCCTGATTTAAATAATGGTATGACTTTACTACTCTTCATGAGGTCTGGGAAAGTACCCAGATCTACACATTTATTAAAAGTAATTGCAAGATAGGGGGCGACGATGTCAATTATATTACTTAAAAGTTTAATTGAAATGCCCCAATAATCGCCAGTATGTTTAGATTTAAGCGTGTTGAATACATTTATTACATCATATGGCGTTATGTGTTCAAAACTAAGCAGGTTACCGCATTTAGGCACATTACGTTGCAGAATGCTTTCAGCTTTAGACGGAGACGAACTTAAGGAGCGAGTCGTAGTTATAGGAATATTTGCAAAGAATTCATTAAATGCGTCTGCTACGCTAGTCGCATTTGTAATTAGTTGACTGTCTATCATAATCTCTAAATGATTTTCATTATTAACCGATTTTCCTGTTTCACTGTTGATAATTTGCCAAGTAGCTTTAACTTTGTTGGTAGAATTTTTAATTGTTTCGCTTAAAAATTTTGACTTAGCAATAACACAAATCTTTTTAAATAATTTTGAATAATTTCTTACATATTCTACAAAAGGTGTATCAAACCTAAATTTTTTCAAACCATACAACTCGTACAATCTCGCTCTACTTTTGTAAATGCCAGGTGTAGCCCATTGATTGAAACCAGCAGAGGATCCATTCTTGTTAATGATTTTGGTTTTAAAAGTGGACTGGTATTCTTCTTTAACAATATCAAAAAGGGATTCATAGATTTTATTAGGATTTTCTGATTCAGCTATGGCTGGTGTAAGTTTATCAGCTACATTATTCTTAAACTTGTTACAACGACTAACTGTATAGGGCCTACATTCAATCTTGTGTGGCTTTTTGTGTGATGGCATAGGGAAGCTTGCCATCAATCCACAGTGATCAGACGATAAGTCACTTAACACTACTTTACTTTCGGCATCACAATCAGTAAACATGTTGTCAAGACAAGTCGACGAAGATGCAGTAATTCTTGTTGGTTCAAAAAACAAGTTAATTAAATTAAAAGATTTAAAAAGGTTCAGTAGTCTGACACTTAATGGAGTTGCATCTAAAATATTAACATTAAAATCTCCACATAAAATTATACTTTTATTACTTGATTTTAACTTACTAAGTGAATCCTCCATTACAGATTCGAAGCGAGTAAAATCCCCAGAAGGGGGTCTATAAACACAAATTATTATATATTTCTCGAGTTCCACACAAGACAACTCAATAATACGCTCAACAGAAAGATTAACTAGATCTAAACGGTTTTTACATTTTAACTTGTTTGAAACAAGAACCAAAGAACCACCACGAATAGCGCCCCTTCTGACAAACGCACTTTGGACAGTAAAATTGTTATCATTGAAAAACGGTAATTCATGCTCCTTCAACCAGTGTTCTGTAAGACATAAGACCTGAACCTGATAGTGTTCCATAAATAAACTTAATTCTAACTCCTTGCCAGACAAACCCTGCATATTTTGATGCACAACATTCAACATATTATGTGGCTTGCCTATTGTCGTATCTAACAGTTTAAATCACTAGGTGCATCAAAAGGAGTGTTATGAACACTATCAGTAATAACTAAACTACTAAGCTTCGACATACTATTTATGTCTGTGTGAAAATAAAAAACTAATAGCCTAGCTATTTCGCGTCTATACATATAAGGCAGATACACAGTATCTCGTGTTGACCAAAGTTTATCCATACAAACGTTGGTATCAAAATACATAAGTTTGTCGCTATAGAGACTAACTAACAAATGAAGATGCTTATTGAGCATGTAAATATAATTGTTTTGACTAGAGGACAATTTCTCAAAATAGGGGAAAGCACACAATACAATTTTTCGACAATTTAACTTTAATAACTCAGTTATGCTATCCGTCAAGTCCTTCCTTTTAATTTTTGAACTATTACCAATAAATATAGTTAAATCAGTATTTTGCCCATATTTATTACTATAAACTGATGACATAATCTGTTTAAAACTTGAACCTGGCATGCAATAATTGTTACAGGAATTACTCAGGTTATTAGCTAAAAGTCTACCTAAGCCTCTTCCTATACCATCTGAGAACATTACTGAGCAAGAACTATTATCATATAAGTCAGGCTGGCTAGGGGTGCAGACCTGAGGTAAATCCTCAGCCTGGGATGGGTCCTCCATTACCTCAGGCTGGACAGTACCATGGTTTAAAGATGTCTGACAACTACATTGACACATCACTAACTCATTTGCAGCAAGAATGTGTTCCTTAATAATTATATAATAATAATTTTAGGTATGCTTTTACTCATGTAAAAGCATACCTAAAATTAAGTTTACCGCTTCATTACGCGTCGTCAAGCCGCCTGTGGTTGTTTTTCATACTACAGCGGGGGATGCGAGACGCGCGGGTGATCCCTGCATATATCCTGGACAATGCGCCGTCTTAACTAGTTTACCTTGGCTGCCTTAGTAAAGAGAAAACACATAAAATAACGAAAAATCATGCTGATTGAAAATAGAGTCGTGTTCTAAGTTTACCTATAAAGAAATATGGACAAGATACTAAACAATTTTGAAATCCAGATGTGGCTATGGGTGTACCTAACGTGCGTGCTCCTATCCTGCGTGTGCGCATTGCTATGGGGTCTGGAGCGACGCGAGCGCCGCAAGTTCCGCGGCCTGCCCAGCTACCCGCCGCTTCCGTTCATTGGTAACTTGCACCAAGTTGCAGGAGGTTCCCAACGTAAGTAGTACCTTGTAGACTATGGCTATGGCACCCTAAAAATGAAATATACCTGTTTGACACCTTTTTGTTTGCTTCACAGATTATTTCCTTCTTTTAAATAGAGTAGGACAAATATGTGATAACGAGACGTTGCCTTTCGTGCTCTGGCTGGGACCATGTCCTATTTTGGGTGAGTCTATCTTCTTCTTGAAGACTGAATTATTATCAAAGTATTAATTTCAAGTAGTCTAGTTATATGCAATTTTAAATTGTCAAAAGGCAAAAAAATAATAACAGACTTCATCACTGGATTCTTTTGTTTTACCCCCAAAATGGTGAACGAAAATATTGTATGGAAGCTGCACATTGTTAAGGGAACAGAGAGTATGCGAGTTAGGAAGCTTATCCATGAAGCGATTTTGCAATTTTATTTCTACTAACTAAAAATGAAAATCGTCCGTGCTACTACGATATAAAGATGCAATTTGATTGACTTGACGTCGTCGTGGCGATCGTTTTGGGTTTTTCATCTACCCGTAGACAACCGCACGTTTTATGTCATATGTCGTAGTGGTAAGGATGATTTTCACTTTTAGTTGAAATCAGTCCAATTGCGTCGTTTCGCGTCATGGGGAAGTTCCCTTAGGGAACAGAGTTACAGAGAGTGAATCTGTGTCAGCCCATACACTTGTGCACTATTCTATCTCACGTGTTGATGGCAAGACATTCGCCGCGTCAAATAAGAATATTTTCATCAACATCATCTTACTGCCCTTATCCCATTTTACTTGGGGTCGGCGCAACATCTTTTTTTTTTCAAAGAGGTTTTCTATACCAAGGAATATCCTATCCCAATATTATGATATTCTGTTTCCCGCAGTGACTCAAGACCCCGATGACGTGAAGACGATCACAAACGCTTTCATTGAGAAGCCCTACTACTACAGCTTTGGCAGAATCTGGCTCGGAGATGGACTGGTCACGGCACCTGGTAAGCATCAGCATACGGTTGGCATGAGCATCGTAAGGTTTTTAAATTTCATCATCATAAAGTTGATGATGTGACTGAAATGTGTCAGTAAATACCCTTTAGGCAGGTTACTTACAGTACACCGTTTTTTAAAAGATTTTTTCGGTCAATAGAGCATTTCGTGGTTACAGGATTGAGAAGAATCCAACATGGTGCGTAGGTACTTAAGAACCCCAACTAAAATTTAAGTCAGTAGGAGTTTGATAAACATTCGCCCACCCCAGGGCGTAGGACAGGCCGCGAGGGTGGGCACACTATAAAATAATAGAAATTGTAATTGGACCCCTATACAATTCGACCGTTAAAGTTCAATTTTGAAATTATTTGTTACTAGCTGTTCGCCCTGGTTTCACCACCACTGCTAGGCTCCTGTTGGTCGTAGCGTAGTTATACAGCCTATAGCCTTCCTCGATAAATGGACTATCCAAAACAAACATATTTTTTAAAATTTCGACCAGTAGTTACTGAGATTAGCACGTTCAACCAAACAAACTTCAGATTTGATTCTAAATCGTTTTCCACTTGTTGCCCAGGTTACGTATGGAAGCGCAGCATCAAGAAGTTAGCAGGTACGTTCACCAGCTCCGTGGTGGACGGGTTCCTCGGCGTGTTCAATGCCCAAGCGCGCAAATTGGCGGACAGCCTGAAGACAGAGGTCGGGAAGGATCCTTTCGATGTCATACATAAGTACCTGGCTTTTACAACACTGGAGGCCATTTGCCGTGAGTTCTACTTTCTCAACATCACAATGTTATGTCTGTCTGTAATTCTGGAAAGATTCAGCAAAGGGGTTCAGGGCTCTAGGGTACGACATGCTGGCGACCACCAACTCGCATAACTCCGGTGTCAAATAGCTGGCAAGCCAGTTCTTCTTGGACGATTGCCATGCTAACAGCTGATCTATGGTGTAGAGGAACAGAACAGACACCATTTGTTAATGCCCGCTTGCAAAAGACGTCCTGATAGCGCCTGCGTTACGTTAGTGTTGTGTTAAGTATGCCTAAAGATGTGATTTCCCATCATACCTCGCGTCCCCGTCTTATACACTTTTCCCCTAAACACATTCCATCGAAAATATTATTCTTTTAACTGTCGGCACAACGTTCCATCCTACTTTCTTTACACCCTCAAAATCGGTGTGAAAAAGTTGCAAAGTTTCTTTCACTCTATTTTTTTCTGGTATTTCATCAGAAACAGCTCTAGGAGTATCAGAGATCTCAGGCAGTTTAGTGACGATGGAGTACTACGATGCCTTCAACCTATGCTTGGAGCTGATGATGCAGCGAGGTCTGAATGTCCTGGTGCACCCGGACGCCATCTACCGGCTCACTCCTGCGCACAGAGAGATGACCAAGTGTGTCGCTGTGCTGCACCATGTTTCTGATACTGTAAGTGGGAACTTAGGAATGAATGAAATTATTTTTATCTAAATTAATGCTTAATGGCTGTGGCTTGAGCCTCTTGCAATCATGCAACACGAGCGCTACTAGCTGGCGCTGCACGATTGGAAAATTTCAAAGCCGAAGAGAAAATATTAGAGTCTAGCGATGAGATTTTTTATAGAGAATAACATAGCAGTTTTTATGAGTTTTCGTAGTTTCTGCATGAAAATCCATGCATCCGTACTCACATACTTTTCTATTTATAACGATAGAAATAGCTCATAGAAATTGGGGAAATCTGACAATTATTTGCCAATATGATGTTCAATAAATCATAATCTAAATGTTTGCATCGTATTTTAACAGGTGATGAAAAGGAGGAAACT
Organism: Agrotis puta; assembly: GCA_943136025.2. Taxonomy (NCBI): domain Eukaryota; kingdom Metazoa; phylum Arthropoda; class Insecta; order Lepidoptera; family Noctuidae; genus Agrotis; species Agrotis puta. Next base: position 15,949,461 of record OW964184.2, on the reverse strand, counting down.
TGAACGACAGAGAACATCGAAAAGCAAAATTGAAGAGAACAGTCACGGTAAATTTTGTAATTATTGTAAATAAAATGTGTCTTCCAAGGTAGAAATAATTCTTGATGCCTTACTTATACCCCGGTATCGCCTGCGTGGAGTACTGCAAAATGTAAAATAGCACCAGTTACACGTGGATGAGGATGAGCCAATTCTTCTTGAAGGCTTGTTTTGTCACCAGCTGAAGGACCTACGGTGTAAACACATTTTCATTGGGTCCGCTTTCTGTGAGGCGGGCCATTTGCTTTTTTGTCATTTTATGGTATAAAATCTAGCAATTTTGGAGTTTACCTTGAACAAACAGCCAAATAATGTAAATTTAAATTAATGAAGACGCTTCAATAGGGTATTTATGTGAAAAAATATAACTAGTCCGACTTATTGATCGAAGAGTCCGACAGCTACATTATCAAAAAATATTAGATACTTTTGTTACATAAAAAACAAAAAAAAAAAATGACAAAACGTCACAAACAAGAACAGTTTTTTTTAAACGTTGCCCCACACTAGGAATTTCTTCCTGTATCGTGGGTGCGTTAACAAACATAGAAACTCACATAAACAAACACCCAGACCCGGAACAACTACTTGCAGATCATACAAATATTTGTTCCGTGCGGGGATTGAACCCGCGACACCGTGGCCACCAACCGTGTTATAAGTTTTTACATGCTTCTGACGTCAAGAGCACCGACTCCCGAATTTTGGTGCGTTATATCTTTGTTAATCAGCATTGGTTTAATAAAAGAAAAAAATCGTGTCCATTATTTTTAAAACTCCATCTAACGAACTAATTAAATTTGCAATTTAATAATGCTGTCAAATTACCTATTGTATTTATTTGTATAGATGATAGAGGACCACCTAAGTTCAAGCCTTTCCTGGATATCCTGATGGAACTGAGTGAGACTGATCCCAGTTTGACTGAACAGCAGATCAAATCGGAGGTGGACACCATCATCGTTGGAGGACAAGAGACCGTCGCCTCCACCTTGTTCTTCGCCTTTCTTATGATTGGGTGTAAACCCAGGATACAAGACAAGTTGTATGCTGAGTAAGTATTGATTTCTGAGTTTGTGTTGATTTTTTATATAATATTCATTTAACTGTTTGGAAACGCGACAGTTTTATTAAGTCTGACAGTCTTTTTGGATTTGGAGTAGACAAGAGTGGACCATGACATAATTTCCGACTTGTACGAGGCACCATGCCAGGAACTGGACAAGACAAATAAAATAAATTGCTTTATTTAAGCTACGACTTCAGTGACTCACTTTTTTGCCACTCCGGATTTATTTTTTATTTTTATTGATCTTCTTCTTCTTCTTCTTCTTCTTCTTATCGTATGGTTGATTAACAACCTGGTGTCAGAGTTTAAACCGCCCGTAGGCCTCTGACATGGCTTCACACACCGTTGAAAAATCTCTCAGGTGTGCTGGTTTCCTCACGATGTTTTTCCTTCACCGTTTTTAGCAAGTGATAATTAATTTATAATACGCACATGAATTCTAAAAGACATTGGTGCGTGCCGGGGTTCGAACCTGCAACCTTTGACTTGGCAGTCCAACGGTCGTACCACTCGGCTATCACTGCTTTTTTTTTTTTTTTTGATTTTTATTGATTAGGTTCACCAACAATTGCTTACACAGGAAACAAGATCTTACGTACTAGTACAATATAATTGCAATAGTGTAACAATTACTTATAGGTAAACACAGCATTTAAAATATGTATGTAGACGTAAATTACATGAATCTACAGAAACAACAATTTCTCACATCAAATAAAAGAAAACAAAAGAAAAGTAAAACTAAACAATAAAACGGAAAACTTAAAATAATTAATTAACTATCAAGATAAAACAGGTATTACAATCGGGATCGTCATAATCACGTAAAAGAAAGCGCGAATCGTATCGTTTGAGGTTGTTACCGCTCGTTCACGACTTATCGACTTATGACACGTAATACGACCGTTGGACTGCCAAGTCAAAGGTTGCAGGTTCGAACCCCGGCACGCACCAATGTCTTTTAGAATTCATGTGCGTATTATAAATTAATTATCACTTGCTAAAAACGGTGAAGGAAAACATCGTGAGGAAACCAGCATACCTGAGAGATTTTTCAACGGTGTGTGAAGCCATGTCAGAGGCCTACGGGCGGTTTAAACTCTGACACCAGGTTGTTCATCAACCATACGATAAGAAGAAGATGACACGTAATAATTAAACGTAAAGAAAAGTTTCAAGCTCGCCACGACAACACGCTCATGGCTAAAATACTGCTGCTGCCGCCAATTGTTACTGTGGATACATAGTCTGGATGCTCCGCCACGCTGAGCACCACTTAGACCAAAGTTGTGACCGGGCGATTAAAGGGACAAAGGTCAAATCATTTATTTCAATTAGGCCATCAAAGAGGCACTTTCAAACGTCGAATATTAATATTAAAGGAAATGGGATGGGATGGGATTGATTCTACACCCATTCGCAAGGGTAGGTTTGTATGAAGAAGAATGGGCAAGAAACTCCATACTTACTCTTTTTAAAAATGTTTTACAACGTTACAGACGTTATTGATCCTGTGATACTTCTTCGTATAATTCCTCAGTGTTGCTGACTAGCCTTTAAATTAAATAGTATTTATAACTTGTTCTATAGGTTGAGGAGTATATTCGGCGACAGCAAGCGTTCAGTGAACAAGGAGGACCTGGCGCGCATGGAGTACTGCGAGGCGATCATCTACGAGACGCTGCGACTGTACCCGCCTGTTCCAGGCTTCATGCGGTACGCTGACAAGGACCTGCCGCTTAGTGAGTGGAATATGTCTCGCAACATCAGAATATTTTACTTCATGGGCATTTATAAAACGTCGATTAACAAAAAAGGCACGGTTCGGGCTGGTCGTTTCCATGGAGAAGAACCGGCAAGAAACTCCATGGTTACTCTTTTAAACATACTCCTGGCTGTCCATCAGACTCCTAGAATTTGATGTCAAAATATCTCTGTCTGTCAAGCCGACTCCTGGAGACTGATTCGCCGTGCGACAGATTTTGACCGATAATCTAGTGAAATTGTTCTTGTATTGTTCTAACTTATTTAACGTGAAGTTTATTTCTGAACACGTTGATGATCCTTGAATGCAATCGCAACCATAAAGGTGCATTCACACACATCAATCACCGTCAAGACACGTCACCGACCTGGTTAAAAAAAAATGTTTCTATACTTCTAGTATGGCTTTGTTCCCACACGTCAGTCACCGGTCAGTCACCGGCACGTGATCAATTAGTGACATCACCGGTCAGGCACGATAAATAATATTTCCATTCAAGATTCATACTTTTATCCCCACACACCCGGTATCGTCACGTCTCAGTTCAGTCAGCGTCGTGCCACCGTCATTGCTACACGTGTGACCAACCCGTAACTTGACTGATGTTATTGTTCAATGATTCAGTCAGACCAGCGACGTGACTGATGAACGATGTGACGGTGACTGGTGTTTGTGGATACGTACACAAACTGTCACCGATCCGTCGACGATGAAGTGACGGTGGCTGATGTGTGTGAATGCACCTTAAATCCGCAGGACCTAACGCATCCAAATACAATTGGTTTTTTCTTTGTTTTAGAAAACTTTACAATTCCGAAAGGCACCGCGTGTGCTATAAATTCCTGGGGAGCTGGTAGATCAGTCCGGGTGTGGGGCCCTGATGCGCATCTCTACAGACCTGAGCGCTGGTTGGAGGACCAGCCTCCAGGCACCCCCGCTGGCTTCCTCGCCTTTAGCTATGGGAGACGAGCTTGTATTGGTGAGTTTACCATAGTAGCGTAGATATTGGAAGGTTTTTTCAAAATAAATGCTACTCTACCGAGGTCATGGGGCTGGTCTTAAAAGGACTGGAATGCGAAATGCAACGCCATAGTCTTTTGAACTCCACTTTACTCAGGACAGGAGGCCTCATTTGATGATTTGACCAACCAAAATAAAGATTGTTTTTGCAAATATTTCAACTCACTTACAGTCTCATTCTAACCCAGAACCACTACCTTTGCAAGTATTTGTTCCTTGGTTGAACACCCTCGCCTTCAGGCTCTAGGGTTTCTTCCCAAAACCCTTAGTGACGCTCACGCTTCAATATGCCCGTGACATAAGGGACAGCTTTATCCCCTTGGTTAATAACCTACTATTATTTGTGTGATACATTCAGAGTAAGATCATTGAGGAGCTCGTGGCTAATTAAAATACAGCCGCACAGACCGATCTTCGGGGTTAAGCCGCGCTTGCCGAGGTTGGTCTGTGGATGGGTGACCATCTGTCATAGCGAGTTTCCTCCGTGCCTCGGAAAGCACGTAAAGCCGTTGGTCCCGGTTGTCATTTGTAGATCTTTGACAGTCGTTACTGTTAGTCAGAAGCTCTAAAGTCTGACAACCAGTCTTACCACGGGGTATTGTATTACCCAGTTACTGGGTTGTGGAGGTCCGACAGGCAGTCGCTCCATGTAAAATACTGATATTCAGCTGCATCTGGTTTGACTGGAAGCCGACCCCAATATAGTTGGGAAAAGGCTAGGCAGAAGAAGATTCAGAGTAAGATCATTGTGTGGCACAGTGTAGTGGTCAGAGTTTTTTAAGAACATCAAGTGAATCGCCATTTAATGACCGACAAGGCATGATCAATTTAATTAGTATTAAAAGTAATCAATGTTCTGTTGGAAATATATAGGTACTTGGAAGTAGCAACATTAGATGATGACAATGTTATTGCTTGCAACAATTTGCGTAATTATACGACTTATGATGGTGGTAGTAAACGCATTAATTTTAATAACAATGATTTAGTTGTGAATGATGATACCTCAATTTGTGACTATTTATGCCAATAACACATTTTTCTAATAACACATGTTGTTAAAGCATGGTAGCACAACAGCCAGTCCGCGGTTACACCAAGGCATGTTACCTTTTTAGGGGCCGTTTTTTTGGCATTTTTAAACTTCCGCCCTTCCCCTTTGTGATGTTTCGTTTTGATTTTTTTATGTTTTATGGACCCTCCCCTCCCCTCTTTCGAGCCTCACATGATTAATGGACAGCCCCTTAGCAAAGCCTTGAAAGAATCGGTATGAACCCCATGATGATGAAGGAATTCCTGGTCCTTTTAATGTGTTTGTGGAACCAGAAACATTTCCTGGAAGCGACATTAGGGTATAAAAAGTTCAGTGCTTTTAACACCTGAGAAGTTATCCCTTCGTTGCGGCAAACATGTTTTTTCATTGTTTTTTTTCCAACAAAAGAACAGTGTTTTGTGTTTGTAAAACCCGATAAGAATAATTCTTTGATAATGTAATGCACGATACTTCTTTAAACCTAACTTCTCCCTATCTTTTCCACCAGGCAAGAAATACGCCATGGCGATATTGAAGACCGTGCTGGCCCATTGTGTGAGGGAGCTGGAGTTCGTCTCCGAGGCAGACAACTTGCAGTTGAAGCTGGACATAGGACTGCGACCAGCGTCTGGTCATCTCGTACAAGTCAGACTACGGGAACAGAAGACGTAGTTACATATATTTATATGCAATAACGCCTGCGTCGCGTTCTCGTAAAGATTTTTTGAGGAATGAAAATTTCAGCGGGCTCGAACCTGCGTCTTCTGGATAAGTGCTTCAGACGCCTTACTAATTAGGCTATCGCGAGTGTAAGTGTAAGTACTTACCCAGAAGACGCAGGTTCGAGCCCCGTTCGCAGCTGAATTTTTCTTTCCTCAAAAAATCTTTAGGAGAGTCTTTGATACCGATGCCAAATAAAAATGAAATGATGGATAGCAGATGGTGTCTCAGTTGTGATATTAGTTTAATAAAATAAAATAAGGTGTTGAATTTAATTAAAGTTACTTGTCTTGTACCTATCAATTAATTAATTGAGAACCGACGCTCCAAGTCGACTTTGCATTGCTATTTTCTCTTACAAATAAGTAACATCTTAATTTTTATGTTGTTCTTCTAAATCATTGGCATTGTATCTCAGAAGTCAGACCTGTTCCATCATTAAGACAGTAGTTACATCGTCTGCGATCCTTTAGTAATGTCTAATCCTGCTAATTGACGGGCGCCATTGTTGCGATCGTTAGACCCAGGACACACGAACTGCACCCTAATGATGTAGCTTCGATTGGAAATCGTTTTCTTTAGTCTTATACTAAGCTTAATGTCACTTAACTGGCTTTGTTTGAGTGAGGTTTGGAGAAAATGTGGTATTCATTTATTCTTTTAGTGAAAAATTTACTCATAAGTGTATTTTAGGGATTCGGAATCTATAATAACTGTTCCAAAAAAGATGCTCATGTCGCTTTACTTCTAATTTTCTCAAACTATCAGATGTGATGGATTTCGATGTTTTTTTGTTTTATCTAATTTTTTGGACTCGTACTTTCATACTCCAAAAAGGTAAATTCAATGCGGTCGTTGAGCGAATGGAACATTAAGAATATCAAGTCATTTAAATCATCATATTTGAATTTTGATCCTATTTTTGACAGAGTGCAAATGCAAACTATGTTTACTGAGAAAACATTATACTTTATTAACTTCGTAGACGGTATTCACGGAATCTAAAAAACTAACGTCTAGAAAACGCGAAAACAGACTAGTAGGTACTCCACAATTGCCACCTCAGTTTGATGTTATCCTAGTACTTTAATCGCTAATGTTTACTAACTCTAATGTAACGATAATGCGATCGTGACCGCAGCACATGTTTAAGCCTTAATAGTATGTGTAACGTAATCCTCAACTAGACGGGTCAAACTAGCCGAATCCCCCCGAATCCCTCCGAATCAAGCCGAATTTAGCCGAAATCAGCCGAATCCAGCCGTTAGTCTAATTTATTAGCGGCCATATTTGTTTCATTCGGCCTATGTTTGGAACTAATCACGCTGCGGTTTGGGTTCTATTGTGAAACTGGTGATTGCGTAACAGAGTTACAATCAGAATGTTAGTTTGCCAGTTCCGATAATATACTGAAGTAGTCGTCAAAAGACGGATGGATTGTGTGAGTAACCTGATTTAGGCTGCTTTTCCACCAGAGATGTGCTATGCTACGTTGTTATGGATGCGTTTTATATCCACCAATCATATTCATGGGTGCACATAGCATAGCACTGGTGGAAACGGATCCAACTAAGACATGATTTTTATAAGGAAGGATGCGTGCTATGGATGTGTGCTATAGATGCGTGCTATGGATGCCTGCTATCGGTCGTCTTCCCTACTATCGATACATCGCATAGCTCGAGCTGCGCATCTTCCTCGCGCAGCTACTTTGCAGCGGAGATCTTCATAGCACAGCTTTTAGATTGTCGCAGCATAGCTGCATAGCACATCTCAGGTGGAAAGTCACCCTAAGTCCAATCATTTCACCTGTGTGATATTACCCAGGCCACATCGCTCCTAGAACTGATAACCGATGGGGAAGAAAAGTTCTCGAGTGGCGACCACGGACCGGAAGATGCAGGCCTCCCACTAGGTGGACCGACGACATCGTGAGAGTCGCGGGTAACCGATGGATGCAAGTGGCGAAATGGCGTTCGGCGTGTCGGTCTAAGGGGGAGGCCTATGTTCAGCAGTGGACGTCTTCCGGCTGATGATAATGATGATATTACCCAGGTGAAATTTTTTGGGATGAAATGAGGATTTTTTTGCTACAAGTTCATAAAGTAAATAAACGCCTACTTACCTTCATATAAAAACACGTAACAACTCTTCCATAACATACAGAACCGATCTCAACGTAATAAAGCACTCGATCAATCACGATTTAGTTAAACTCTGCTTAAGAGTCACCGCCAAAGAGCTTGGCTAATGATCCGTTAAATTGGCCACAGTTACAATCCGAGCTAACGACGTGTAGAATCTGGTCGCCAGACACGACTAGACTAGGAATAATTACTGCGGTATGCATAAAAGCAGGTAATATTAAAATGTTTCCCATTTACTAAGGTTAAATTTTTACGTGGTAAAATCCTCAAATGAGTCCTCCCGCCCTAGGTGGAGCGGAAAGGTCTGTCAGACTGACAAAATCCACGAAGTTTCTTCATAGCCTTTTACGTTCCAGGATCATGGTTACCTGTTCAGACAGTACCGCGTCCCCGGCAGGCGTTCGGCCTTTCGTTTGGCCTCTGACAGTTCCTTGCGGCGCCGCCCATGGAACACAAATACATACACATTGAACAACACACCTTGATACTTTCTCGGGTTTGAAGTGGCGAAGTGTTCACTTCTAGACTATCACGACTAGTTCCACGAATCATTTACAGAAAGGTCATTTAGACTAATTATTATTGCATTTGGGAAAATAGTTGGAGGGTCAGGTGTTATGGCGAATATTAACGACTGTCGCAGCGATGACGTACGGAACTCAGCAGCTATGTAATTAATTAAATAAACGGTCATGTGGCGCCGCCATAATTATCTCCTCGGAATTTAATCGTTAGCAAATTAAGTAGGTCCTATAATAACTTTTTTTTAGTTAATGAAAGGTTCGCGTTTGACCACTATCTCGCCTGATGGTAAGCGAAGATTTGGTCGACGGTGAAGCACGCTTGCCTAGAAGTAACCTGTTCACCCTTGACTTGAAGACCCCAAAGTGATAGCTGTCGGGAAATACAGACAATGGGGTAGTCATTTAACATCCTTTGCAGGACAACTGAGTTCAGCACTTTTTGTTGTTAGAAAAATCCTTCAAAACACTGCTGTAGATACCGCGAGACAGGTTTATTTTTAGTTGCTTTTCTAGTATTATGTTTTGCGGTATTTTGTTATGGAGACGTACTGCAGACATGAAATCAATATTTATTCTGCAGAAAAGAGCAATCAGGGCCATATACAATCTACACAGGAGCAATTCTTTAGGAGAACTCATGACATTACCTTGTCGCCCATTAATCGCCGCCCGCATGCCCGCGCCTACGGTGGCCGGTGATCGTCTTTCGACGTCGGACGCCGTGGGCGTCTACCACTGCGGCTGGGGTGGAGAGAGGACGCTGTCCTCTCCCTCACGCGGCCCGCCTCCTCCTTAACGATCATGAGTGCTTCGCAGAAGGAGGCGACCGCTTCCCACTCCGTCTCGCCCTGCAGCATGGCCTCGACCAATGCCGGGCACGAGAGGTCTCCGCCTATCGCCGTCGTGAGGACACGGCGGTGCTCTGCCCGAGCGGGGCAGTCCTGCACCGTATGCTCCACCGTGTCCTCAGGACGGTCCTCGTGGTGGTGACACCCAGGCGTTTCTTCCCACCCTATCAGACACAGGAACCTCCCAAAACTTCCGTGTCCGGTGAGGACCTGCGTCATGCGGTAGGTCAGGATGCCGTGACGCCTATCCAGCCACTCCTCAAAGAGGGGTCTTACCGCCGCGATTGCGGCGTGCCCTACATCATAAACGCTAGAAAGAATCTGCATCTATTTAATAAAAGAGGTGAAAGGCACAATTATAGTACTAGAAATAGGGACCAATTAGATCAATTGAGGTTTCAGGTTAGCTAAACTAGACTCATCTATCATTGTTTTTTTTAATCGTGTTAAAATCATAAAATTAGTTTTCCCACCCAGAACGGGATGGGCGGGATTGCCCTTGCATTATTGACTGAAATCTACGGTGTTCTTTAAAAGCCCTTTACGTTACAGGGTCACGGTTATCTGATGAGTCAGTCTGTCAGTCACTGGACCACCGCCACATGATTTTCGAAACACCCGTCGGGGTAACACGGGTGTTACCTACCTGAATAAATAATACACATAACTTTTGAAAACTATTTAAGTCGAATTACGTTTGCACCTATTGCAAACTTTCTCAAACGATTCATTTGTAACACGAAATTATAGAGAATTATAAGTCAATCTGTTTAAATATGTATGATTGAATAGCCTTTACTCTATCTAGGTCGTAACTTAGATCATTATACAGGTATTAAGCTTACTTAAGCAACGATAAATTTGAAAGTTATCGTTTTAACTTTGTTCCAGTAATTATTGTAACTTTCAAGTGATTGTGGGTTTGTAAAATATTGAAAATAGCAATTACCTGTACTAATTGTATACATTTTACGTAAAAGTTAGTTATTGAAGTCGAACAAGTCTTGAAATAATTAATTTTCATTATTTATTTGTACAAATAACAATTAAAGTACAATTAACAAAAGAGGAAAATAGTTACTTACAGTAGTAAAGAAAAAAAAATATCCATTATAATGAATGTTTAAAAAATTGCAAAAGTTTGCCATAAAATCAATATAATAATACGCATAGATAATTTAATTTGAAAGTCTATATTGTGCTTCAAAGAATTGTAGCATTTAAAGAACAAAGAATTAAAGAAACAAAAAAGTAATAAAAAAATAACACATTTCAACTTTCTTCAAGTTGAATGTTAAAAGAAAAAGATTCTCTAAACAACTTGTAATGGTTCTTTCAACTAAGTTTGCCTTCTTACTGTGTAATTTTCTTTATCTTTGCCACTTAGAAAAAAGGGGTCCGAAATTATGAGTTAAAAATGCCCAACGACCTTTTCTATTGTACGAAATTTGTTGAAAGTGGTAAAAAAATGTTTATTTCTGATCAGTCCAGTTTAGTCCAACTTTTTTATAGCTTCTGATATTTTACGCCTCTAAAAAGGATATATTCAATAAGAATTATTGTTTCTGGAAGTGAATGCTCGCTACAGAAAATAAGTATTTAGCATATTTTTAAGGCAGTTATAATTACATAAAATCTTCTCTCATTCCTTGGAAAAATTAAAACAAAAACTTCTCGTAAAAACAAAACATTTGCAACTTTTCTTTCAACTTTTTAAGTCAACGGCCCTGGATTGACGTCACTGAACAAAAGCAATGATTATAACATAACAACCCCTTACCAAACTTAGTTTACAACATTGATATCTAGAATATTAAATCAGATATAACTTATAGCCTCATTGGCTTCAGTATTTGACTAGGTGTAGCCTCGAGGGGGTGATTGCAGCTAGCATTATTTACTGACAAATAAAGACATGAAAATCGTACAAACTATTCGGAAGTTTGGCCTGGAGTTCTGTGATGTGGAGACCATGATATGGAATGTGTCTGTCATGCTAAGGATCCTGGTCTTGAATATTGATGGACGGAATAAGAAACGTAAGCATTCAATCTGACGCCATTTTAAATGCTAATTGTCGAAACTTGAGGCGAATGTGCGCTGTGCATGGTGTGCAACTCAAAGTAAATATTCCAATTTTAAAATTGAAAATACTGATTTCACTATGTGTACCTACTTTTGAATAGATACTTTTTGATCTTTTTTGTATTTTCGGTTCATTAATTTGGCGTATTTGCATTACGTTTACATTGTTTTTCCGCAAGATTGACGACGAGTTTTTGTAATTGTGCATCCTTGCCCCTGATTTTGACAAACTTGGTCGCATAACTTTGGCTGCTAGAAGGAATAATCTGACTTTTAACTCTTTTTTATAATAATTAAACAAAGTACTTAACTAACTTGAATGTGTTTAAAACGCCATATATCATCATTAGCAACCCTCAACATCATCTTTCAATAGTTCCATAAAATTCCAGCGATTCCTCTAATCTTCTACATCTTTTCGGTGTCCGTGGTCCTGGGCTACTTCTATGTGTACCTGGTCTCCATGGCCTGGTTCGTCTTCATCCGCTGCCCTGCGAACGGCGACCTGATTTCCGCCATCGTCGTCTTCTCTCTGGGAGTCTCCAGCGAGATTGGGACCGTCAAACTGGTTTACATGCTAACGCATATGTAAGTATTTTTGTAATTGAACAAACAAGCGTCTTGTGAGTATAATTTGGGATTTTGTGATCGCAATTTATTCTCTATGGTTAAAGCACTATGATGTGAAAAGAATGCTTTTTTGGGGGGACATTGGTTCACGTAAATGTAGAGCTTTCACTAAACTGTTTCATTTTTAAACTTAGTCGGTCTCATTACAAATACTAAATGAACATTGGTTTAAACCTGGACTATGAATCCAAGATTATCTGCAGAACCATGGTTTAAATTTCTCCGTATTACAAAACTTAGATAAAACGTGGACCTTATTACCGCCATTTGAACCATTGTCTAAACAATTAAAACCACCATGTGTAATTACAATTAATCACGTTTAAATACATTTTGGGTGAAAATAACACAAAAATAACAACACAATGAAAAAGATGCTATGAGAAACTTTGACACTCCTTTGACAGCTACGACTGTTATATCATGGTTTATCACAAAACCACGATTTCAAATAAAGTTTGTGTAAACTGTAGTTTTACGAAATTTAAACCTAGGTTTTTAGTTAAACCCCATTTTGTAATTAGACGGAATCTGTTTTTCTTTATCTCCAGTGGCCAAGTCAGAGAGATAGTATCCCAATGCCTGGCATGTGACTCCTCTGTGGTGCCAGGCAGCCGGTTCTCCACCAACCTGCTTACCACCCTGAGGCAGGTCAAGAAGAGAGCCATGATATTCTGGGTGGTCATCATTGGAAACGGCGTGGCTTACGCACTGAAGCCTGCACTACTGCCCGGGAGACACTTTACTGAAGATATATTCATACTTTATGGTGAGAATGGATTGTTTTATTAAATCAAATGTGTATATGTTGTAACTGTGCTACCACAACAATGACCTCCAAGTCCAACGCCTGTCAACTGTCACTTGAAAATTATGTTGTGAAAAAAACATCTGCAAATTAATTTTCGTCATCGTTGTTACTGTTATTTTAATTATGATTATTGTTTATTTAGAAGGTAGCTATCATTTTTACTGCACTATGTGGTTTCAAAATTTCCAGCAAGCTCAAAAACATTTTCAATATTTCCGGCCATCCAAAATATATGTTTCCTCGGCAATATTATGTCTGAACCAGCATGGCTCATACGGCCATTTGTCTTACGGCCTGATCAAAAATGTGTGGCAATATGGCCAGGCCACATTGAAAATATTGCGGCAATTGTATTGCAGTGAAAATATTGCTCGTTTAGACGCACATTTTCTTTACAAAAGCGTGCATGACATGACGTTTTAATATGGCGCTAGCACAGGTCTCTTCTTGCCATAGCAGCGTAGCGTAGTCGTCTTTGTGCAGAATTTCGATATTGTAAACCGCCAGACGTTCAATGCCTATTAAAAAACGCGCACGTTAAAACGAACTGCTTTATCACAAAGACTATTTTTGAAATTCAACAATACCCGGTGGCGTAGATAGGTCCGAAGGCCTCGTATCAAGTTTATAGTTTGTAGAATAAAGACAATGGCATCCTGAGTCGTGTAACTAATGCTAATACTGATGTCATTAAGAGAATTTTGAAGGGAGCTAGAAAATTGAGAATGCTGATCGACTGATCGTAGCTCATTTATGACAATTACATTTATAGCCTTTTTGAAAATTGAGCTTCGGGTATGTTAGGGAGTTCGATAATTGGAGCTTTATGGCCGCGATAAGTTTTCATTTAAGAGCAACATTTTGTTTTTTTTTTTTTTAATTCCAATTGTCAGTGGCCTTTGACATTTAGGGGCTCCGTATAATTGATACGGCTTATAAGGCGGCATCTACGACAATACCTACTATTTATAGTTTGCCAAAAACCGGATTATGTCGAGGAATAACTGACCGGATCCGGGAATGCGAGCCGGCTGCGGAAACGGATTAAAACCGTAACGTTTCCGTTGACCAGAGCTGCCACCGTAATATGTGTGTTGTTGACATTTTGTAAATACAAACTCGTACTAGAATATACTTTTGGAGTTTTAACTCTTTTCTTTTATGCGGGATGGATATGGAGTTTGAGTTACGAGCTGCGCGGGACTTAAAACAAAATTAATTGTATTAAAATACCTATCCTTATTATACTGTAATTAAAATATTTACTAAAAGCACTAAATTAAAATTGAAATTAACAGGGCGTCTAAAATACGAAAATAAAATAAAACTAAACTATTTTAAACCATTACAAAGCATCGTAAAATTCATCCTCAACGCTGTCAGCTGGTAATGTGCCCAAGAGACTGGCGGCGTTGCCTCTTTGTATAGCTATGCTTGGCATCTGACCATGGTAAAAGCCAGCTCTTGGGTCACGGAAAGCGTCAACATTTCTTTTAGATATCTCTCTATAGAGGCTGTGAGCCCTCGGCCCTATAGTTTCAACCCCAAACGGGTCAAAAATATAGATTATTGGTTAATTTCTGAAAGTAAAAAATGCATGGTCTATGGAAAAAAAAATGGAAGTAAGTAATTGTTTATGTCATGACCAGTAAATAAATCCATACTTGAATAATATGAAGATGTCCGAGCACGCATGAATCCAATCCACGATTAACCGCCAACCGCAAGACCGTTTAAGAACAAGCACTGCGGTTGATTCTATTTCAGTACTGCGGGTACTGTCATGGATTTCTGATCAAAATGTAGCAAGATACCTACATTTTTAAAATCAGTCATTTAAAAACGTCTCTAGGCCCTGAGACGTAAACAGCAATTTAGGAAACAGCATGGCTTTTAATTAGTACGAGATTGACATTACTTTCCCTTCCCCAAGAGAAGGTAATTTCGAAAATACTGATGCTTTTCCAAAAACGTCTTCTCTAATGAAATCTATGGACATTACATCTGTGTCGGGCATTATAATTTCTATTATTCTAAAGTGTCAATTATATTAATAACACAATTTATTCAGAACGCTTATCTTACTAATGACCTACCCTATGATAACAGTAACGACGTCATCAAAAAGGTTTCAGCATTACCGCAAATACAGTACAACAAACGTTTTTATCACTGAACGATAAAGTCTCCGCACCGAGTCACACGGAGTCACGAACATTCCGTATCGCGCATTCACGGAAACACGTTGCCGCTCCGACCCACGGTGGGCTGGAATCGTCAAGTGGGGACTTAAGGATTAAAATGAGTATTTTTGAATTTTATGTACTAATACAAATATTTTTTGTTATATGTAATTTTTTTATACTTAGTATTTTTCGAGTTATAGACCCCTAAACTTTGTATGAAATATTAATCGGTTTTTGGTTTAATCTGACATGTTTTAATATTGTATTACAGAAATATAGCAAAAAACAAATTATTGGTAAACATTCTACATCACCCTTATTACGTCATTTGTTTTTAACAATACTCAATAGTGCCGTGACCCTCATTAGCGCATCGTCCATTGAGCGCAGCAAAATGATGACGTGTCATTATGTGATTGGATGATGAATAGCAGGTAAAAAATGATACGATTACATTTGAAAAACAACCATCCTCAGTACGTTGTTACACATCGTAATAAACGCACTATCCTATCTCACATTTTCGGAATACTAATACTATTTATTACGTAAAAATGTTCGATTTGTTGTCAAATATTGATATTGTTGTGCTATTAAAGGAAAGTGGAAGTTTTAAAAATAATAGTGTTTTATATAGTGCTATTAAATCTAGATTAGTCCCCACTGTGTTTAGTGCTGAAAACGATAAAGCGGTAAAAGCGTTTTGTGCAAAATATTGCTATAATCTGCAAAGGAGACGGCAAAATGCTCATAGCAAAGAGGAATTGTTCAGCAACAATAATAGTGAATGGTTATCATCGGAAATAAAGTGGCCTGATTTCATTGTAAGTGCATTTGAAAGAAACCAAGACTCTGTTCCTAGTACATCAAGTGAACATGAATCTCCAGCAAAAGTGTCTACTGCCACGTCAACGAATGTAAGTCCAAGAAAACCATTTTGTGAATTAGGACCTAAGCAAAAAAAGAGACGTACAGAACATATTCATACAAATATGACTACAGAGGAAATATCTCATGCATACATTATGAAATTACGAGAGGATGGTAATCAAGGAATATCTGAAATCCTCGAACACCTACTTAAAAATCCACAGGATGTGCAAAAAGCGAAAGATAGTCTTTTAGGTAAAAATGAAAAACCTAAATTTACTCCAGATGAAGCTTTGGGACTTGTTTTGTCCCTTAAGTTAACAAAGTGACAATATAATACTTTAAGAAAAAGTATCAAAGAGAAAAATGTCGACATGTTCCCTTCCTACTACAAGGTGCAAAATGCAAAACAAGAATGCTTCCCGCCAAAAGATGATATCACCTTAACAGATAAAACTGCTGGAATAAAATTGCAGCGTCTATTAGATATAACCACCAAAAGGATATTATTCAAAGCAATCAATATTGATAGCGCAGACTTTAAGGAGTTGACAATGATAAGCAAATGGGGAATGGATGGTGCCTCGAATCAAGCAAACTATAAGCAAAAAATGACAACGGAGGACAAAGTGGACAGTGCTTCGACATATGATTCAAGTATTTTTATGGGTAGTTTAGTACCAATAAAAAATATTTCTGAGGAACAAATTATCTGGGAAAACGACTCACCAAATTCTGCATATTGGTGTCGTCCAATATTTTTCAAGTTTGAAAAAGAGAATAAATCAACGATTTTAAGAGAGAAAACCGAAATTGAAACGGAGATAAATGAATTGAAGGAAACAGAAATTAGCGATTAATGAAGAAGCGGCTGAATCTAGAAATAAAGACTTTAGGCGATATCGCCAACACCATTCAAGGAAAGTCTGCAGAAGAGCTAATAATGAGGATATTTTCAATAATTTAATAATTAGTTCAGACCCAGTTAGTATATATCATCAAAACGTCATAAAATGATACGGAAACACAAACCATTTTCAGAAGAAGCGAAAGCCATGCTTCTTTTATCTACAACATTTGAAGATGATGAGCGGGAAAATTTGTTAATGTGGAACATTTAGAGAACGAATCTGAATCTGATGAAATTGTCTAAGTGATAATTTTGTGAGTGCGTGTGTTTGTGAGTGAGTTTGTGAGTGTGCGTATGAGTGGATTAGGCCTCCTGGAGACACCACTGATAAAAAAAAACGCGCTTAGTTCTCTACCTCAAAGGTGGTGTGGAAAAGGGAATGAAAAACAATTTTCTCCAAAATCGAAGAAAATCGAAGCAAGTGCTATATCGGATAATTTGCCTAAAAAATAGCGCAATCGAATACCGAAAGCGGTTATTTGAGAACTCTTGAGAATTAAAAGTTATTCATATAAAATCAAATTTCTCCATACAAAAATAATTTCAAATCGTTATAACTTTTAAAATATTAAGTATATACAAAAATCGCAGAAGAAAAATTTCTTGTATTTTGTGGTAGATCGCCAAGCCGTCTTTATTTTTTTTTTAATTGCTTATCAATTTTCGTGAATCCCTAAGTCCATTAGAGCTTGATTTCAGCCCACCGTGCGACCGTGCCCAGAGGTACGGCAACGCCGCAATAACGTGTTGAACGAATGGCAACGCGGAATGGCGGAACGCGCCATACGTGGCCCGGCGCGCAGTAACCGCACTTGCCTTGCACGGAAAAAAAAAACTGAGCTCTATGACTGATTCAATGTTTAACACTAGGAGATTAATACATGAAGTTAAAATTCGGAGTATATTGTGGAATCGTACTTCTAAAAGCCAGTTAAATCGAGAGGCCAGGAAAATTGCATGGGAAGAGATCGGAAAAGTGTTTCATCCCGATTGGGACGATTTAACGTCTGCTGAGAAACAACAGAGAGGTAAGATAGTTTTATCTCTGTCTTGCGTTTAAGTAGGCCTCGGTCGGTGCGGTTTTTCAAAACGGATTTTCTTTCACGTGTGTTGTGATGACATATTATGTTGAAAAGAGGTTTCTTTTTCAATTGGATTTATTTTTAGGATGCATAATGCTAATATTGTCCTTGTTATTATTGTTATCTTAATAGTTAGTAATAAATATGACTTCGTATTATTATACGCTTTAATATAAAAAGGTAGCTGTATGTAAAAGACAATTACCTTTTCCCGCCATCATTTGTAAGCCTTTTTGGGTTATTAATTTTCTGGCTCTCTCGCCTGCTTATATTTTATTTTGTTATAAAACAAGTGAAATAATGGCATGTGTTCGTGTTGTAACAAAACGTTAACTAGTTTCTTTTTAATTAACGTTAGTTTTAAACGCGTGTACGCTGTAAGGGCATTTCATACAAATTGTCATTTCATACGTGTGATGAGCACGATCATTTGTTCTGTATCTGGGTGTTATTTATCTATAATATGTATGTATTTAGAAATATATAAGTATGTTTATCAGTTGTCTAGTACCCATAACACAAGCTCTGCTTAGCTTGGGATTAGATGGCGTTGTGTGATAGTTGTGGAATATTTATTTATTTATTTACACAAAGATTATTGGATTTGTATGGGCATTTTAAAATCGGTCTAATTTAATTGTAACTCTTTTTTCGAGATATTGTCTGCTATATTTTTAGACCGACGTATTCTGCATACTAAAGTATGAAATCCGTTCTGATAATTTAAAAAAATAAGGTCTCAAAGTTTTGTATGAACGACTGATTATTGAGGTCAGAGCTATAAATGACAAAACTTAATTATTGATTTTATCGGTTGTAACAAATTAATTCCAATTGTATTATTTAATACGGTTTTTATTCGTTTCAGTGCTGCATTTATCGAAAAAATGGCGCAACGTAAGAGATTATTACATCAAGGAAAAGAAAATAGCAAGAAAGAGCAAAGAGACAGGAGTAACGAAGAGGAAATACAATTACTATGACAGTTTGACGTTTTTAGATAATACTCTCAAGCGGCAACGGATAACCAATGATTATGGCGGTGATGATATTATAGTTGAAGAATATTTAGAAGATACAAAATCATCTGACAATTGCGACGAAGATTCTGATGAGTCGTCTAGATCTGTAATAGTCAAGGAAGAAAGAGAAGAATCATTGATGAGTTCTACGCCAACATTGGAGTTCGAAACCCACATGCTACCTACAGAGAGAACACAGGAAGATGACAATGCTAAAGCAAATAAAAACTTCTTGCTGTCATTACTACCAGATATTTCATCATTAAATCCGAGGCAAAACATGACGTTCCGTCTTGGGGTCCTGAATTTGATAAACAACATAAAATTTAACAACAATAGCCGATCTGACAGCAGCAATAAATTGTAAATTTAATTAGTCCGTCAGATAGAGTTTTGAAAAATAATGGGCACTTATTTTTTTCTTTCTTTAAACTAATGCTTATGTACAAAGATATAACGCAGCAAAATTCGAGAGTGGGGGCACGTGACGTCAGAAGCAAGTAAAAACTGTATTTGCTTGTGACGTTTTGTCAATTAAAAGTGTCGTAACTTCGTCAATTTTGGCCGCGGGACTCACGAATTACCGTGACCCCGGTACGTAAAGGGCTATTGAAGGACACCGTGGATTTTAGTCAGTCAAGTCTGACAGTTCTTCCCGCCCTGCCCTGGGTGGGAGGACTCATTTGATGATTTTACCACGACATCTTCTACTATATACTTACTAAGTATAATAAATCTGTAGAAGGGTCAATTCTGTACATCGAAAATATTGAAAAAATAAATAGCGGGGGGTGTTGCTGGATCGATACCAAACCCAAATATATGATTAAAAAAAAATTTGTCTGTCTGTCTGTTTGTGCAGGCATCACGTGAAAACTAACGGTTCGATTTCGATGAAATTTGGTATAATTATTCCTTATTATCCTGGGCATAACATAGGATACTTTTTATCCTGGAAAAATACGTAGAAAAAAATCTTATTTTTCAGTTTTATTCATAGACGTTGTTCTGTAGAAACGCGAACACACGTTGCATTACCCGCAGTGGATTCAGCGCCGTAATATTTATAAGATGTCATTGTCAGAGTTACTCAAAATGGGGAAATAAACCATCCACGCGAAGACCGACATCCGCGCGGACGGAGTCGCGGGCGGAAGCTAGTTAAAAATAAATCGTCTGCTTTATGTAACATAAGAAAAAAATACGTGTCAAATATTTTTTGATAATCTCACTGACGGACTTGTTAGATTTTTTCAAATACCCTATTATTTGGGTTCTAAATGCCACTTAATAGTATTCCGCTAATTAGAAATTGTAACTAGTGAGGCTACACAGTTCATTTTTGCTTAATCCTCGTTTGAATGTGCGAAGTGTTCGTTCTGCTCTGTTGCGTACTGTTTGTCTAATTTAGAACCGAAATTAAATTATTTAGGAATCTTTTTGTGGATAATATCTAAATGTTTATTACAATGGTATCCAAGAAGGACTTAATTGCTTTTTTTTGAAAATCACAATGTTAAAAAAAATGCTTAGTAAAAACATTATGAAAGTGTTTATGAACTTTTTTTTTATTTATGCGTGACCTCATTCCAATGGCGAGATTAATCTAAATGTTTTTTTCTAATAAAGAATTTTTTTACTCTAAAAAATATCTTCAAATTAAAAAAAAAAAAAAACTATACTCGCAAAGAAAACAAACTCTACCTAATTTAATTTGAAAAGCCTTTTTTGTATCTATTATTATTAATCCTTATCTAGATAAGTGTTAATTATCTCGGTAGTTTAACACAGATTCAAAATCTCCTTATAGTTTAAGTTTAAGATCAAATCTCAGATTCAAACCGAATGCAGTTGAACATCAGTATTTTACATGGAGCGACTGCCTATCTGACCTCCACAACCCAGTAAGTGGGTAATATGATACCCATTGGGTTAAATTTTCGAGGTTCAGACTAGCAGTAATTATTGTCAAGGATCTACAAATGACATTTGGGACCAACGGCTTTACGTGTTTTCTGAGGCAAGGAATAAAGTCGCTGTGATAGATGGGGATACCATCTATCACAGCGACTCCATAGACCAACTTACGCGGCCACGACCTCCTCATATTTTTTACAAAATATAATTCTAAGTAAAACACAAGTCCTTGAACGTTACAATCACATTACTGGTATAATTAAAGATATTTATTTATTCACAGGTTTAGAACCGATGGAACAGAACCCAAACTATCAAATAGCAACCACGTTGTTTCTTTTTGGAGTAATCTTCACCGTGTACCCTCCAGCGAATATCACAGCCTTTCTCATAGTAGTGGCAGGATACATCGAGGCCCAAATGTTATCATTATCTGAAGAATTACTACATCTCTGGGAAGATGCTGAAGAACATTACTACAAAACAAAGCAGGACATAAGTATATTAGATTTGAATCAACCAGAATTAGATCTTAAAAGTAAAGCTATGAATGATTACATCGAGGAACATCTTAAAGAGATAATTAGGATACATGGAAGAAATATCAATTTACTTCATCAAGTTGAGAATGTTTACAGTGGAGCTATAGCGTTAGAATTCTTTCTTTTAGTAATTGGTCTTATAGCAGAATTGTTAGGAGGACTAGAAAACACCTACATGGAGGTACCATTCGCTTTGATGCAAGTTGGCATGGATTGTTACACTGGACAGCATGTCATGGATGCAAGCCAGAAGTTTGAAAGGGCTGTGTACGATAGTAAATGGGAGAACTACAATATATCTAACATGAAGATCATACTGACGATGCTGCAGAGTTCACAGAAGACGATGAAGTTGTCAGCTGGGGGCATCATCATGTTAAGTTTCAGCTGTCTGATGCAGGTCTTTAGGTCGATATACTCTGCGTATACGACGCTGAGTGCCACCATGAAGTAGATGGATAGAAATTTGAAAGAACGGGATTATAAATATTTTTTCTAATCGTTTGAAATAGATGTAGTCCGTAGCAGTAGCTAGGAGAAAATGCTTTTTACAGACTGATAGATACGCCTTAAATCACAGCTTTTAGTAATACCAACTTCTAAATGTTTTCGAATAATAGAAATCTCCAAAATCTAATTGAACTATGATTTTAATTTAATTTTGTAAGAATATTGTAAATAAAGTTGGCTACAGAAAATATTTGTCAGGTAATTGAGCTGCAACTCAAATTTGATTGATTGAGAGAAACAGAGACATAATGATGGCAGTGAAAATGTATTGCTCAGAGGTAGAGAGGACATTCCTCACAAATAAAGAACAAATTACTTCATGACAACTGAGTCACACGACACATCGGTCAACACAGTCATTTTAATAACTTTAAAATACAAACAAAAGTCGCAGATTGAAAAATTAATGAAGCTAGTGAAAGAAAATTGATTAATTAAAAACTTGACCAATGCGAAGATTCAAATCATTTTAATCATGTTGAACAGACATACACTTATTGTACGTTTCTGGGGATTTTTCATCAATAATTCCAGTTACTATACAAAAAGTAAAGTTGTGCTTAGCTTCCAATCTGATGATGATGTATGGTTTGGGTAAATTAATGAGGAATTCAATCCGAAAGTTCGGCTTGGAATATTTGGATCTACCGGACATGGTGTCAAACATATCTGCTATGCTGAGATTGCTGACACTTAATATTGATAGCCGAAACAACAAACGTATGTACAAACTGTTTATCGCTTATTAATCCCAATTTGTTGACTTCTCAAAATAGTTTAAAGGTCTCGACCGAAAGAAGAGCATTTTTTTTAAATCATTTTGGGCACCAACAAACGCGAGAGAACATTGCATTTGGCTTAATTTGTGTTTTCCGAATGTGATTGAATGTCCCTAAAATATTTGCAGCAATACCAATGATCTGCTACATCATAATGGCAGTCTCCTGCATCAACTACATCTACGTATACGTGTTCTCCTTCACCTGGTTCACCTTTTGGCACTGCCAACAGACCGGGGACCTGGTGACTGCCATGGTCTCTTTCTCTCTTACCTGCACCAGCGAGGTAGCCGTCATCAAGCTGTTCTACATGATATTATTTGAGTAAGTAAGACTTGTGTCCTGTTGGGCTCGGTTCATCTCATGGAACTGTCACCAAAACATGATCATTGAAAAATACCCTTAACCAACTGTGTTTAATCTTTTAGTTTGCTACAAGCAGTATCATGTCATAAACCGATTACAACTCACTTTTCAGGCGAAAATTTCAGAATTTAATAGATAGATATTTAGACTGTAACTCTGGCACCGTCGAAGGAAGCAGGTTCTCAAAAAACTTGAGGAAGACTCTCAGGACCGTTAAGATGCGAGCGATCATTTACTGGATGGTGATTAATGTAAACGGTGTGCTTTACGTGATCAAACCAATCGTTACACCTGGGCGGCACCTTTCTGTGGACACTTTGGTTATCCTTGGTAAGTAAACTAGGTTATTCTCAGATGTGGTTGTCACCGTAGATTTGAAGGTCACATTCCACCTATATAGCTTTTTGGATTGGATCTGGATTTGACATTACGTAACTTTATACTTATTTTCGAATTCATTGTTTATTAAGGCGACTAAAGTATCAGATAATTATGTGTCCTCATCCCGAATGTTTCGGGAGGTTCCTGTTTCGGCTTTGGCGACATGACATGTTGCATGCACAAAACAATGAGCTATCAGCAAATTAATACAACAGGGCCCCACAGAGACAAACGCTTTCTACCCCGGAAGTGTCCCACCAAGGAACTGTGTAATAACGCAATCCGGCTTGCAAAAATGTATGTCATCGACAGTTATTTCCGGGTTATTAAGTGAAGAAATATTGAGGTATTCCACATAGGGCACCCGCTGATAATGGAATCTGAGCTACTCGCACCTTATCTATTCCACATAAGGCTCCTGACAACATTTTTCGCAGGTGCCAGTGTGGAATACCTCGAAATGTTTTGCATTTCAGGGCTAGAGCCGATGATCACATCTCCCAACTTCGAGATAGCCTCTACAATGACTGGAATCGCTGTCTTATTCATTTGCTTTACTGTAGCCAATGTCTATGGCTTCCTCATTCTCATCCTTGGGTACACAGAAGCCCAAATGTTGTGTCTGAGCGAAGAAATGATCCAACTCTGGGCAGACGCCAACGACCACTACCAGAAAACAAACAAAGAATTAAGTAATTTCGAACCAGTATATTTTAGAAAAAAAGCATTCTGTAATCTAAAAGAAACAGAAGTTCTCAATAATTATGTAAAGAAACATCTAGTACATGTAATAGAAAGACATGCTGTCAATGTGAGACTACTACAAGAAATAGAAGATGTGATGAGAGTTCCAAATGCAGTTGGATTTTTGTTGCTAATCGTCGGATTGATAGCAGAATTACTTGGAGGGTTAAAGAACACGATATTGCAGATTCCATTCACATTGATCCAACTGGGAGTTGACTGTTATTTAGGACAGAAGATAATGGATGCAAATGTTAGATTTGAGATGGCGGTGTATGCATGTAAATGGGAGAATTTTGACCAATTTAACAAGAAGATTGTACTGGTGATGCTCCAGAATTCGCAAAAGACCATGACGTTGTCAGCAGGCGGAATGGCGACCTTGAGTTTTAGCTGCTTCATGAATATTATTCGTTCGACTTATTCTGTTTACACCACATTAGGATCTATGATTTAGCATACTCATTGCTTATTGTTAGTGATAATAATTTTCTGATCAATATACAGTGGTGGCTGGGATCAAGATTTTATTTAAGAATATTTAAATATTGATGATTCTATCAACGAAAGGAAAAAGAATCATGCTACCCAAATCAATGTCTTACTTGGTTTGCGTAAAACCTATTTCGGGCTGCAGTTTTGTCTTGAATGAAACCGGTTAAAATCAAAGAATATAGTGTGGAAATTGTTGTGTTGTGTAAAAGTTTTGTTTATTATGAGAAGTTCAAAAAATAGGTAGTAATAACTTTGTTAACATATCCTCAAGCTATATGAATACCTGGAGACTTAATCGGTAATAATTATGTTCTTTTTAAAATTTTGAGAGAAATTCGTCAAAGGTGAGACGACACTTGTCGACGCCTTTCGGGTTAAATCGACCACAGAAAAACCTTAACCAAACAACGCAATAAACTCGGAAACGAAGACATTCGTCTCTTTTCGGTACGAACGACACAACTATTTGCTTTCATTACATGGACATATAGCTTCTTCTAACTTATTTAAGAAATGATCAATCCATAAGGCAGGCTTGGCTCACGTTGACCGTGAACTAAGGTATCGGAATCCACCCCTTCCACCTCATGTCATGAGGGTGTAGACGTAACGTCACTGCACCAAGTTGGCAACGTAAACACAAACAAATGTAAATGCTAGGACACGGTGGCTCGGCACTCATCATTAGCGCACGCAACAACTGCAAAACAAAGCAAATGAAAGGGAATTCAACGAGTACAGAAAAAATATTATCCATTTCGTAACCGAAAATTTTGATATCGCGATTATCTTAACTGCTTCAACGTCAGTTATCTTCGAAGGAGCAGGAGCTAAGAGTTTTAGCTCCAGCACACACTGGTGGTACAGGACGGCAGGGGATACCTTGGCATCACTATATGTAAGTGTGGTGATTGATTGAGAGCGAACTGGTAGCGTAACTTTGCATATTGCGGCTTCCTTAAGTAATCCAATCAACTCAGCTTATCGCAGTCTACTGCTGGACATAGGCCTCTCCCTGGCTGTGCCACATCACGTTGTATTCCAAGGTATCGTCAATCAGGTTGCCCTGCATCCCAGCAATTCAAAGACTGTCAAAATGTATAGATGAGTGCCGATTAGGGCGTGTAAAACCGGAAGGTCTTCAAAACCGGTTTTGAATTCCGGTTTTGCGGCCGCAAAACCGGAAACCGGTGTTAGCCCCGGTTTCGGCAACAATTTTATAGTAGAATAGAAAACAATATTCTTAGATATCCACAAACTCTACAAATAAAACAAAAACAATATAATATACCATCACGCCTGTATTCCCCGAAGGGTTAGGCAGAGGTGTGCCAATGTAAATACACCCACAATAAAACAAATTGTATGGTATACTTCTTTTTAATCAACCATTTATGCCTACCAATACCAAGTAGATCACATTAATAGTTGGATAACAGGAACGTAAAATAATATAAAGATTAACTGACTGAGATCAAATCAACAACAAGTAAGTTTGTGGTACCTTTAGTAGGTACCTAACAATTCTGTGAAGTATAAAATAATGTATTTTTTAAACATACAAAACACATTCATCATCTTAAGACACAACCACAATTACTATACTTCTCAATTTCTTTAATCTTGAGTTCTTTAATTAATAACTACTAACAACATTATTAAAGGATTCATATTTGACTATGAAACGAGATCAAATCAACTGTGTACCGTATATTAATTAAAATAAACAATAATATTTTTTTCCAAGAGACCGCTGTTCTTGATAATGTGTTCTTAAGAATAGAAGTGCATCTAACATTTTATCAGATAGCGTACTTCTTATTTTGTTGCAAAAGTACCCAGCACTCGAAAAGGCCCTCTCAGTCTCAACACTTGTTGGTAGTACACACATCAAATAGTCGTAAGCTTCTGTGAGATACACACCCCGATGCCCTCCGCTTTCATACATTGCTTGCTCTACCTTGCTAAACCCTGCAAGGTCGAAATCAGACCGATTCTTGTGGGTTTTCCTGCATTTACACTTATCAAGCTGCTCTTGAAGAGTTAGCTCATCAGTTACAACACAGCGAAAAAAGTTGTTTAAACCAAAATATAAATATGTTACAGACTACTACAGTATAAGTATGTAACAGACAAAACCGGAGTTAGCTCCGGTTTTGTCTCTCAAACCCGGTTTTCAAAACTCGGCACGCCCTAGTGCCGATTGCCGAGTTTTTAGAAGGCTATTGACATGCTAGAGCAAACTGTGGCATTATTTTTTACATACGATCATAATTCATTGAAGTTTCAAGATATTTGTCATAGTAGGAGTTATATTCTTAAGATCTCTTGCCATGAATAGTCGTCAGTTTACCGCCGTGCGACACGTACCAAGTCAAGGGCGTAGAGCTCGAACTTGTCTAAGCAGGGTGTGTGCAATCAGTATTTCAAGGAGCATAGATAAATGGCAATCGTTTTCAAAGAGTTTCATACTTCTGTAGCGACTTTCAACAGGTCTGTATCCATATACGTTTAACTTTTTAACCGATTAAAAAAAAGAGGTTATCAATTCGACCCGAGTTTTCGTATATTATAGTCTATATCAGCGTCTAAAATTTTTTGTGTTTTGTTTTCGAAGTCGGTTCCTTTTTTTTTAATGCTGGTAAAAAGGGCCTTCTAGTATCCACTCCTGATGAGCCTAGCTCTTTTTACATTCAATTATGAGCCTTAATCTTTTTCGAATAGAGTTTGACTATTTTTAGTACATAGATACAAGGTAATCGCTATTTGCCATGATGTCTGGTGTCCGCAAATTTGGCTTGCAGTACAGTGATCTGCCGACTTCCATGGAGAATGTTGCGTTCTTCATGAAGGCTGTTACTCTGAAGATTGATGTGCGGGATCAGAAACGTACGTAATGAATTCATGTTATAGCACCATTGGTTAATTTATTATCATAGCTTCTTATCACATTTTGATAGACCGTCCTCTTCTTGCAGGTTATGTTAATATTCAATGAAGGCCTTTGCAAGTTATCGGCTTTCAATAATACGACCATTTTGAACGAATAGCCTATCATTTTCTAATATTTAACCATTCAGACAAAATATGTAATGGAAAACATGTAAATCTCTTTTTATCGAAGTCCATTTATCAGAGAACTTCAATTTAGCTGAGCAAGAGCGCGCAGTGTTACAAACGTTTTGGAAATACACTATCCAAACATGTAGGCTAGTTTTTCTTTATAAATCTTTCAATTTCGACTTCATAGTGTACATATATTACACCGTGCAGAACCGCTAACGCCTATGTTTGGCCACTGCAACTTACAGTAAGCATTATTTCAACTACAGTAAGTTTACACAAGTTCTAATTCTTCCAGCTGTCTCCATCTTCTTCTACTTTCTAACCATCTTCTCCGCCGCGTGCTACTTGTACGTGTACGTGGGGTCCATGATCTGGTTTGTCTTCTGCCGCTGTCCCCAGACTGGTGACGTGTTAGCTGCCCTCATCGTCTTCTCCTTGGGCATCGCCAGCCAGATCAGCACTGTCAAGTTCTTGTATATTTTGATTTATATGTTAGTTGAACGGTTGAATTTGATATATATTTTTCCTCCTATGTGTTCTGTAATATTTTTTTTTGTTGCAATTGTCCCAGAAAGGAAAGTTGACCCAATCAACTTTCGGTCCATCTGGTGCATGGTCATGGCCTATCCCTCAGCAGTAGGTTTGGATTCGCTGATTATGCCTAAAATGTGACTATTATATTTTGCTTATGTGGTATTTTTTAATGTCAAAGGTTGTGTCCTAATCAAGATAAATATTTTATGTTCACTTTTAATTTCGTTCTTTCTTTAACTTGTCTTTTTCAGCAAGGACGTCAGAAAAATAGTGGCCGGATGTCTCACCTTCGACGCTCAAGTGGTCCCGGGAACCAGGTTCCACGTCAACCTGTTGCAAGCCCTCAGAGTAGCGAAGAAGAGAGCCATGCTGTTCTGGATCGTCATCATTGGGAATGGCACGATGTATGTGATCAAACCCCTTCTGCTGCCTGGCCGACAATTCATTGAAGATGCACAGGTTCTTTACGGTAAGAACTACCATCTAAAGTACCAATTTGTTGGTTGGCGCACTGCCTGAGCGATCGACTGCTGCGCAGCGTGTCGCGGGTTTGATCCCCGCACGGAACAATTTTTTTTATGATCTGCAAGTAGTTGTTCCGGGTCTGGGTGCTGTGTATGTGAGTTTCTATGTTTGCAAAAGCAACCACGATACGATACAGGAAGAAATTCCTAGTGTGGGGCAAAGTTTTCTAAAAAAAAGGGTATCGACAGGGACGTAGCTAGGCATTCTGGGGGAGGGATTGCCACGAAAGAAAAATAGGAGAAGGGGCGGTTAACTTATAGGTTGAACAAGGAAGATAATAAGAAATTACTTTAGAAAACCGCGGTACTTATAGTGGGAGATATAACGCTATACATGTAAAAGTTCTGCGGTGGGGTTGAGAATCCTGAAGACTGCTGAAGAAGTATGAAGCACGTTACTTTAATAGGATACGGCATGTAACAAGCGAGCCGACATAATACCCTTTTTACACCATACCATCCTCTTGCTCTTTTCTTAATATATGTCGATTCACACAACGTGCTGTTGAATTAGTGTTGCATTGCCACAAGTCAAGTTTTAAGGCTTACAAAAGTATAATTACTTCCAAAGCGATGTGGTTAACAAGATAGACAAATAAGAGTTTCGATACGAAATTTCAATTAACTATTTCAGTTTCTGGCTTTTCTGTAATCTTATCGTTGAACAGCGGGGTTTTTGATAAGGGATGGGTAATTACTGCTTTTGAGCTTTTGTTTCTCCACAATAAGAGTCGGTTAAATACCATACCATTAATATATTATATTATCACAACAAAACACCTGAGTCTATTCCATCTCATGTAAATTATGGATTCCATTGTTTCTTGGTATTGTTGTCTCTTTTTATGACTAAAAGCATTGAGCATCTGGTACCCATACATAATACACCCTTAATAAATTTTGTTAAGGGCGCCTGAGTCCTCCTTCTGCGGAGCAGTCATGCTCGCGAAGGAGGAGGCGGGCCGCGTGAGGGAGTGGACAGCGTCCTCCCTCCACCCCAGCCGCAGCGGTAGACGCCCACGGCGACGGACGTCGGCAGACGAGTAATGGGCAACTAGCTGTCCGACCATGGACCATGTTCGGGTCACCGGCGCGTTATGTTGCACGCGCGCCTTAAAGAGTGTCAGCATAGTGACGGGGCCCCTCCTGTAGAGGGCCAAAGCCTGGCGGGGTCGCGGGACTCACGAATTACCGTGACCCCAGAACGTAAAGGGCTATTGAAGGACACCGTAGATTTTAGTCAGTACGAGTCTCATTTGATGATTTTATCACGCAAAAAAATAAATAAGTAAGGGCGCCTGGGTAGAGAAGATAACCTGTTTATTCATCTCTTTGAATAACAAAAAACATTTTAAGACACACACAATCGACAAAGTCGTGTTTGTTATCACAATATTAACAGTAACAATATTGGTCCTAATACTTTGATTATTAAAGTGGTCCCCTTACCACAAGATGGGCAAAACAGTGCAACTATAATGTATTTTCCTGTTTACAACAATACTTTTACGGGATAATCTATACTATATAATAAATCTGTAGAAGGGTCAATTCTGTACATTGAAAATATTGAAAAAATAAATAGCGGGGGGTGTTGCTGGATCGATACCAAACCCAAATATGTGTCTAAAAAATTTTGTGTCTGTCTGTCTGTCTGTCTGTCTGTCTGTTTGTGCAGGCATCACGTGAAAACTAACGGTTCGATTTCGATGAAACTTGGTATAATTATTCCTTATTATCCTGGGCATAACATAGGATACTTTTTATCCTGGAAAAATACGTAGAAAAAAAAATCTTATTTTTCAGTTTTATTCATAGACGTTGTTCTGTAGAACCGCGAACACACGTTGCATTACCCGCAGTGGATTCAGCGCCGTAATATTTATAAGATGTCATTGTCAGAGTTACTCAAAATGGGGAAATAAACCATCCACGCGAAGACCGACATCCGCGCGGATGGAGTCGCGGGCGGAAGCTAGTTTAACAAATAAACATCTAGAATAATGAATTTAAAATTAATTTAAGGTATCAAAAAGCTACTGGAATTTAAATTCTTTTATGTCCACAGGCCTCGAACCGATGTTAGAGACACCGAACTACCATATCTCATTTCTTTTGACGGCAACCTCAGACTCTCTGATCTGCTACCTATGTGCGAACATCACAGCCTTCCTGATCATCACCACCGGAT
The DNA here is from genome assembly GCA_943136025.2 of Agrotis puta. Lineage (NCBI taxonomy): Eukaryota > Metazoa > Arthropoda > Insecta > Lepidoptera > Noctuidae > Agrotis > Agrotis puta. The sequence goes on along the minus strand of OW964184.2, from coordinate 15,918,651 downwards.
ACGTTGAGGCACAAATGTTGGCTTTAAGTGAAGAGCTGACCCATCTATGGGATGACGCTGAGAAACATTTCCAACAAAGAAGTTTTGAAGACATTGAAAATGATGAAGGGAAAGAAGATTTTAATTTTAAAAATGATGAAACTAAAAACGTTATACTAAATAATTATATCAAAGACAAGTTGAAAGATATAGCAAAAAGTCATGCTGTCAACATAAACCTACTTAGACAAATTGAGGGGACATTCAGAGGTGCTATTGCTTTAGAATTCTGTATCCTCATCGTTGCACTTATAGCAGAACTCCTTGGAGGGTTACAGAACACTTACATGGAGGTGCCTTTCGCGTTAATGCAGGTTGGGATGGACTGCTTCGTAGGTCAGAAGGTAATGGATGCAGGGGCAGTGTTTGAAGATGCTGTGTATGATTGTAAGTGGGAGAGGTTCCGTAAGAGGAATATGAAGACCGCAATGGTGATCCTCGTGAATGCTCAGAGGCCCATGACGGTGTCTGCGGGAGGAGTCACCACGTTGAGTTATGTTAGTTTCATGGCAATTATTAAGTCTATTTATTCTACTTATACTACTTTGAGGTCTACCATGGATGCGTAGGCTTTAAATTTTCTGCCATTTTTTCATAATTTAACATATCTTTAAACACATTGTAGAACATTACATTAGGTTGCACTTACTAAATTACACTAATATTCTTATATGCATTTAATGGAAAGTAATTAAATTATCTTATTAATTAAAAGCTATTTTATTTCATATCGTTTTTTCTTTTAACCTTTTCTCAGTACTTTAAGTAATGACTGTGTGCATAGTAATGCAAAGTATGTAGTATAATATTGAATTGTGCTTCTGGTCTGACTGTGTACGTGAGTTTTTTTTATATGGCAATAAGAGAAATTCTTCGTGTGTCGCCAAGTTAAAGCAGTCAACTCAGCTCACGCAGTCCATTGCTGGGCACTGGCCTCTCTTAGGCTGCACCACATTACCGTCCGCTTGCCACATCCAAACTGTCCTAACCACCTCCTTTAGGTCGTCGGTCCATCTAGCTGAGGGAGGGTGTCCCACACTACGCTTACTGATGCGCGGTCTCCACTCCAGCTATTCTATTCTCAATAACAAATCATTCCGCTGGACTCTACCATGTGCTCTTCGGCTTTAAGATCGTAGAATCGCGAAGCGCTCGCGCTTCTCGATTGCACGATTGGTTAGGTCAAGAATAGCGCCCCAGGACTCGTCAGCTCCACCGACCATCGGTCCTTCGACAAACATGGTCAGCCCACTGCCACTTCAGTTTGCTTACTCTGCAGGCCAGTTACTCAGGGTCTGTACCAGACTACTTCATTCCAGAGTCTATTCTTTAAAGAAACCCCAAGCATACACCGCTCCATAAATAAAAAAAATGAATAAATGGAAACCAGCAATCATAGCCTAACTTACTTGACTTCGAATTTTATTTTATTTATTTTCTTTGAAATTATAATTGTTGCCCCACACTAAAAAATTCTCCTGTGTTGTGGGTGCGTTTATAAATATACAGAAAGTCACATACACAACACCCAGACCCGAAACAACTATTTGTAGGTCATACAAATATTTGTTCCGTGCGGGAATCGAACCCATGACCCGCTGCGCAGCAGTCCAATCGCTCAGCCACTGCGCTAACCGTGCCGTTGATGAAAAACTGATAACCTATTTCAATCATGTTGCTTTACTATCACATTTCTAACTCTATTAAGCAATAAAACATAAGTACTCGTTAGACATTTTCCACTGAACCCTAACTATGTCCTACCTATTGTTTATCATGTCGGTAATCATACATCGTGGTCGTTTATTGACATGTTTGCAAGAAGTAAAAACTGAAATGTGTACTTAATACAAAATGACATTGGATAACGAAGGGAGCATATGTGTTTATGTTTTGTTGGGACAGTGTTTGAAGTTGCGATTGCGTGAAGATGCAACAATTTTCTTCCTAGTATTTTAATAGTCTGTTAACTGAAATATTAAGCAGTGATAGCCGAGTGGTACGACCGTTGGACTGCCAAGTCAAAGGTTGCAGGTTCGAACCCCGGCACGCACCAATGTCTTTTAGAATTCATGTGCGTATTATACATTAATTATCACTTGCTAAAAACGGTGAAGGAAAACATCGTGAGGAAACCAGCACACCTGAGAGATTTTTCAACGGTGTGTGAAGCCATGTCAGAGGCCTACGGGCGGTTTAAACTCTGACACCAGGTTGTTCATCAACCACACAATAAGAAGAAGAAGACTGAAATATTACGGTGAAATATCCCGTTTTAAATGTAATGATCGTGTGACCATGTCAGTTATGTTTTAAACAATTCGCAATGACCGTTATTGGCTAAATTGAAATGTATGATGTGAAGTATTGAGAATCGAAGATAGTATGCAGAGGCGAAAAGAACCGAGAGATACCGTGCGAATTTGTCCGTAAACCTTTCCAATATCTTACTGGACGCGTGGCCTGTGGGGCTTAAATGTGTGACGATCTTTATACGTCTACTTTATGACGTCATATTCAAGCTGATCGTTTGTTTTAATGGATACCAAAAAAAAAACTGCGTAGTGTAGAGCGACGTATTTATATTACTCTACCCGAAAATGAAACGTATTCCTTCGATTGAAAGGCTTACAATACCGTGTACTTTTATCATAAGAATCAAAGAAAAGTTTCAAACTGAGTGAAATTTTAATTTACTGGGAGTTCCCGACTGACAAGATATAGCAACTTCATGGTCAAGTAATTTGTGAACTAATAAAATATTAATTAAAATTAAACTTATTACTTAAGTGGGTTACATTTTCTATTTAATGTTTGATCTGACGTCTATCTGCCCGATGTACTAGTGGCCAAACGTTCCCACGAAAGCTAAAACAGAGCCAAATAGCGGTTTTTGTAGCTTTTCAAATTTTGTGATTTGTTTCAAATATCAATTAATTGGCGGGCGTCCTTACGTGTGGTGAAAGAATATTACGAAATCGCTGAAAAAAAGTATAATATCTGCCAGATAGGTAAGCCAAGATTAATGTAGGTGGTGAAATACTCGTAAATCATGAAAATAGTGAGCAGAATTCAGAAAATTAGGACAAAACTGTCTTAAAAAGTTTTAAACCCGTGATTTAGTGGTTAATTTTCTAATTATTGCATTTTCTTGTCTCAAATTTCTTTTAAAAGATGGTCAATCTAATTTAAACAAAAAGCTCTTTATGAAAAATATAGAAAATAGTAATTAAGTATGATGCATTCGGAAAAATATGTCACTTTGCAGGTGTGAGGAGTTGTCACCTATTACCGAAGACATGATTATAGTATTGGATAACTAACAGTATATTTGAGTGTTACTTTCAAACTAAGTATATAAGAGTTGGTATTTTTTCAGTCTTAAATATACATTTAGAACTCTCTGGTCCAACAAATTGCAAAGGTTTCTGGCTAAACTAGATTCCCAGGAGCACAAGTTTAGGATTTTTTTGGAAAGAGGTGGAGGTTTTCTAGAATATTAATGATGATAACCTTACGAGAAATAGAACATGAAATCCGCAAGTTTGGTCTCGAGTATTGCGACCTGCCGACCATGCTGGAGAACGTTTCCATCTTGTTGAGGGTCCTCACTGTCAATATAGACAGCAAATATCATAAAGGTAAGCCAGCTTTACATGAACCGGTGGAGACCTTTCGCGCCCGGCATTGGTCGAGGCCATGCTGCGTGGCGAGACGGAACGATAAGCGGTAGCCTCTTTCTGCGAAGCAGTCATGCTCGCGAAGGAGGAGGCGGCCGCGTGAGGGAGAGGACAGCGTCCTCCCTCCACCCCAGCCTCAATGGTAGACGCCCACGGTGACAGACACCATCCACCACCGTAGGCTCGGGCATGCGGGCGGCGACTCGCTGTCCGGAACATGCCCGGGTTGACGGCACATTGTGTTCCACGCGTGCCTCAGAGTGTTAGAATAATGACCCTTTAGAGGGCCAAAGCCTGCCGGGGTCGCGGAACTCACGAATTACCGTGACCCCGAAACGTAAAGGACTATTGAAGGACACCGTGGATTTTAGTCAGTAGGTACGAGTCTAACAGTAATGGGTGGGAGGACTCATTTGATGATTTTACCACGATTAAAAAAAAAAGCTATACATGAACCAGATTTACCATCTAGATTTCAGCGCACTGAAGTGGCGATTCAGCTGCATCTTGTTCGACTAGAGCCGATCCTAAGGTCATTTGGAAAAGGTTAGGAAGATGATGAAAATGAAGCATAGCACCATTTTGGTAACGCTAAGATAAGGCCTATGTTTGTGTGATGTCTGCCGGCTAAATTAATGATCTAAGCTCATTTTAAGCTTTCTATCAAAAATGTTTGAGAATGATATAAAAGTTCATCATTTGCTTAATGATGTCGTCCGACTGAGGAGAATGGAAGAAAGAAATGGATTGCGCCGGCTCGAAACAGAATGAGATAGGTCAGGACGATGATGATGATTTAACTTGTACATAGAGAAATATCCTAAGAAGAATGTGTGAGAATGATATAAAATAGAAACAGCCTAAGTATCAGTTTGGCAGGAGACGAGTGAAATGAAGATAGGTACAAGAAAACGTGTCTAGCTGTCCTAAAGTATGATAGACCAAGGACAGACAATCTATGAGTTTTCATAAAATATCCTCTACATTCTGTCCATAGGCATCACCATCTACTCGTACATCCTGACGGCAGTGACGGCGGTGTGCTTCTATTACGTGTTTCTGTTCTCCATGTCCTGGTTCGTGTTCTACCGGTGCCGCATCACCGGCGAGCTGGTGGGTGCCATGGTGGTGCTGTCGCTCGGCATCTCCAGCCAGATCGGGCCCTTCAAGCTCTTCTATATGTGCTTTTATATGTGAGATGGTCTTTTGTTTACAGTTTTTCTTCTAGAATTATTCTTTTTGTTTTTTGTAGTTCAGATTTTTGGCACTGGACTGATTCATACAATTACTTAGGTCAACTGGATCTCTACCCACCCCTATCCTTAAGACTATCATAAGCTTTTTTCACAGTTGTTCAGCTCAGCGTGAGTAGTTCAGCTGAGGGAAAGCGACAGAGCTATACAAGTCGTCTAGCGCCATCACGTTCCCACAGCTGAACTACTCACGCTTTAAGACGTTTTGGTAAGCCACCAGGACTTGACCGGCCGCTTTGTTTTCAGGGACAAAACCCAAAAAATAGCCGACGGCTTCTTGGAGTGCGACGCTAACACGATCAAAGGCACCCGGTTCCACGAAAATTTGATGAAGTGTTTGAGGAGTGTGAAGAAGCGCGCCATGCTGTACTGGGTGGTGGTTGCTGGCAATGGAGTTTTGTATGTGATGAAGCCTGTCGCCATGCGAGGAAGGAATCTGCCGGAGAACTATTTTATAATCTATGGTATTTGAAAATGTATAACAGAGACGGCCGAATTTCCGTGATTGTTAAGCTATGTCAATGAATTTGCGTGGACCACACACAAACACCCCATTTTTTATTGTTTTTTATTCGGCGTCTTGAATATTTTTAGCAGATTTAATTCAATGTATTCCTTTTTTATTAGAATCATGATAAGATGCAGGAGAAAGCTGAAGTTATTCTGAAAAAGGAAAAGTACCTACTAGTAAAAAAAAATATCTCTATGATCTTCTTCGCAGGTTTGGAACCAATGTTTGAGACCCCCAACTACCAGATTGCATACTTCATGATGATCGCTGGTGTCTTCTTCATCTGCTACGTCCCAGCTACCGTGACTGCCTTCCTTATCGTCATTACAGGCTATGCTGAAGCCCAGATGCGGGCCTTAAGCGAGGAAATGCTGCAACTTTGGCCTGATGCCAAGAAATATGCTGAAGCGAGCACAGAACTTACAGCAGCTGAGGAGTTCAGCATTTATAACGCAGAAGTCAAGAAAATTATAAATCAATTCGTTCAAAGGCGTTTGAGAGAGATCATTGGGCGTCACGCGAATGTTATCAATCTTCTCAATCAAGTGGAGATCGTTTTTCGACAAGCCATTGCAATGGGGTTCCTGCTGTTGATTGGTGGACTGTTGTCTGAGCTGCTGGGGAAGTTGGAGAATACGTTTCTGCAGCTGCCTTTTGCGTTGATGCAGGTGAGAATATCTGCCGTCCTCTAACTAAAAGGCCGTTAAGTGCAAAAAGTAGTTTTCGAGAAAACGCTAAAATTGTGAATTGATGTCTCTTGAAAAGTATGCTATCTAGGAACAAGGCTGCAAATTATATATGTAGGCATAGTGTTATTGCACAATATGTTATATGTTTAATTCATTTATATTTATTTAAATTTATTTAAATTCATTTTCTAATTTTTAATTATGCATTTTACTGTGTGTGATTTAACTGCACAGCAATCTTCCTGTATCTCCTAAACTATTAATCATAGAAAAATGACTCTTAGACCAAAAGATAGAGCATCGAAAGTTGTATAAGACTACATTAAAAAGTGAAAAACGAGCAACTGTGGCTTAACGGCCTTTTAGTTAGAGGACGGCAGATATTCTGGGGAGTTTACTGTCTGAGTACTCAATACACTTTAATTATGTCGTGAGTCGAAGATGACACGACTCCAAACTATCGTGATCTATTCTGGCCATTTGTGCCTTCTTTGCATACGAGTATGTGTACTTTGACATTGGCTGACTTCTATTTTAAAGAGCCTAAAGATTATGCAAAACATAGCGCTCTGTTTACTAACTTTACAAAATTCGTAGACCTGTGGCATCAAACCAAACCGCACTGGGCCCGCATGATGGACAGTCTACTCCGTCTTATAAAAGGAGGCTGTGTCCCAGCAGTGGGAACAGCTGATTATTTATGTTTATGCTATATTTGAGAGGTAAACTAAAATTCGCCTGTTAGCAGAGTGGCAGTGGGGTCTCAGAACTATCTTAAAGAACACTGTAATTCTGGAACGTAAAGGAAAAGAAAAGAAAGAAAGGAAGAAAGAAAAGAAAGAAAGTAAAGAAAGAAAGAAAGAAAGAAAGAAAGAAAAGTAAGAAAGAAAAGAAAGAAAGAAAAGGAAGAAAGAAAGTAAAGAAAGAAAGAAAGAAAATAGGTTTATTTGACACCCCTTAGGCACACAATTACAATGAATAATTACTAGACAATGGAAAAGGAAGAACACAAAAGTAGGTACCGTGTGCCTCACGGCTGTGCCAAATAGGCTCAGTTCAGCAAAATGCCAGGCCACAGGGTGCCTGACGCTGGTTTTCAACTGAGCCTTGCGAGAACATGAACAGGGTGGATGTATAGTCAAAAACAGTCTGCGAGACTTTTTGCCTATCATACACCAAATAAACATATGGTGTAAATATCTATTCAACTGACGATGCCATTACAGGTATCCATGGACTGTTTCGCTGGCCAACGGGTCATGGATGCCAGCATGGAGTTCGAAGCGTCAGTTTACGACTGCAAGTGGGAGAACTTCGACAAGGCCAACATGAAGTTGGTGCTGGTGATGCTGCAGAACTCCCAGAAGACCATGACCCTGTCTGCTGGCGGAGTCAGGGCCCTCAACTTCACCTCCCTTATGTCTGTCTTCAGAGGGATCTACTCTGCTTATACTGCTCTTCGGTCTACTATGAAGTAAAGGTTAAAGAAAAAAAAATACGGAAGAAAATAAAAAACACTATACACGTATAACTTGATCTCGCTTTGTATGACCTTCTCGTACACTGAACGTTCAGCTTATATTGGTTAAGCAAGCCGAATTGGTTGTCGACCGTAATAGTAAGTAATTAATTAGCAAATTTTTGTTGTATAGTACTTAGAATTATTATAATAAGTAGGTAAACGTAATATTTTTAAATAAATAAAATCCTTGTTTTGATGGTTCATTTTATTTAGAAAGAAAGAAAGAAAAAACGTTTATTGGCACACGCCACAAGTGCACGTAGTATCACAGAAAAACAAAACAAAAAGAACTTAAAGCTAAACAATTTTTTAAAAGTAAAGTAGGACGTCATTTGCAAGCGGCCATTAACAAATGGCGTCTTATACGCGCTTATGCTACGTTAGTATTGTGTTAAGTTTGCCTTAAGTGTATGATTTCCCATCATATCTCGCGTCCCCGTCTTGTACACTGTTCCCCTAAAGACTTCGTTAAGGTTAATGTTTCTTTGACTTAAGTTGCTTTTTCATCATCATAGACTGTTTGGTCGCCCTGTTCCAACTATTGCTGAGTAAAATCCTCTTTCCGTTTACCGCTATCGCTACGCTAAATAACGCCTCTCAACCCGATACCTAATGAAAGATTTCTCATATATTAAAAAGAATCCACTACCTACAATCTCTACAGAGTTACAATCAATAAAAAGTAATCCCGAATAGCCGGCATTTTTGAAGCTTCACAATGCTAGATACATCATAATAACATTGAAGCAATAAGACAAACAATAGTACCGATCGTAACATCGATGCCTAACAAACAGACGCGGAATTAATCGGAATATTCAACCAGCCCGACTCAGGCCAACCCAGCTACAGTATTTACTCCATGCGAGGCTTTGTCTATGTAATAAGTTAAATACAGAAGGTCTAAAAGTTTAAACTAATGTAGAAAAATCTAGATAGCACTGGCCGAGGCTGGACATTAATTCCTTGTAACAATAAATATTTAAAGAAATCGAATTTTTATTTTTCATTTGTTTACATTTTATATGTTAAGAAGTGTATAAACATATTTGAAAGTATATAAAACAGTAGGTACAGGCTCCAAGCTGCAGATGATCACGACATTTGAGAGAGAAACCTCCTAATAATACGCGCCGTGTCCAAAAGTACTGCTTTCTGATTCAAGTCCCTGATTTAGTTGCCCTCCTCAGATGTTGTGTATTGCCATTTTACGTTGAAATACAATACTACCATGTCAGTAAAAACCAGATTTTTCTGGTATGACACTAACTAATGTCTTTGTCAAACAGACAGGCGAGTCCGAAGCGATACCGAACCGAAGCGAGATGTCAGTCGCAGGATCGCTTTCGCTTTTCTATGTGACTGGATTCAAACAATTCCATACATTACAAATAAAAACGTCACGCTTCGCATTCGCCACGCCTGTCTGTTTGACAAAGGCTTTAGAGTGGGTAGTGTGGCACCATTTTAGAAAGGTAATGAAACAAAAAGGTCTTTTATTTAATTTTCTAATCAATGTCATACATTTATTTTGAGAAATATGCTTTGAAAGACAAGGGAAATTTTAACAAAACTTCAATACAGGAAGATGATGGCACTTAATTTACCAAGATAAAATTATTAGTTTTGTAACAAACTTGTATTACACTAGATTTAGTCGTTCAATTATATCAGAAAAGAATGAACTTATTATAAGCACTTAATGAGGGAGACGTGGTTTTTAAAAAAAACCTTGAAATTCGATATCTTCAAAACCAGTCGTTTTGGAACCCATGTTGTCTGGGTTAAATAATTTAATATAAAATAATTAATTATAAAGTCTAGTATTATTTACTCATTTCAAAGAATGCACTCAATTACAAATCATCCTGTATATTTATGCTATACTTGTAGGCAATCTCGCTGTCCGACCATGGACCATGCCCGGGTCGACGGCGCGTTGTGTTCCACGCGCGCCTCAGAGAGTGTCAGCATAGTGACGGGGCCTTTAGAGGGCCAAAGCCTGCCGGGGTCGCGGGACTAACGAATTACCGTGACCCCGGTACGTAAAGGGCTATTAAAGGACACCGTGGATTTTAGTCAGTACAAGTCTGACAGTCCCTCCCGCCCTGCCCTGGGTGGGAAAAAAATACTTGTAGGCAATAGCCTATTAGTAAAATAAAAGTAAGTTGATCTTCTGCAATAGCACTTTATTACTTCAGTCGGTATTTAGCTTTGCGCCAGTGTACAGAGGCCAGAGATTTTATTGAACTGCATTACATGTTGCTGGGAACTATTTCATGTAGAATTCAATATTCAAACTTGTACCGATGCGATAATGGACTATTAAATTGATGTATATGGAGAGTACTGTACTGTTACTAAGAAGTAAATAGGAAATAGGAGTGCCTAAACATGTAAGGGTATTATATAAAGATTTAAAATTAAATAAAACTGAGTACTTGTTTTCACGCAGGGCGTTTGATTTCCCTCATGTTTGAATCTACCGCAAAAAGATATGGAAATAAACAATTGTTTTTTTTTAAACATTGCCTCACACTAGGAATTTCTCCTGTATCGTGGGTGCGTTTACAAACATAGAAAACACACACGAACACCCAGACGCGGAACAACTATTTGCAGATCATACAAATATTTGTTCCGTGAGGGGCACGAACCCGCGACACGTTGCGCAGCAGTCGATGGCTCAGTCACTATGCCAACCAAGATAGAGATAGATTTTGCATACACACAAGGAAAAAGTGTGAGTTTATTGCTAGCAGGTCAACCTACTCAATTCTGACAAATTTTACCAATCGAACATTAACCGTCCTTTATTGTGATAAGGTTGAAAATCAAACACAACAAACAATTTTGACAACTGAAGTGATTGTATGGATGAAGGCAGTTATTATAGCCGGGGCCGGTATAAATTAATAAAAATAATAATAAATAAAAATGCACCCTCCACCGCAAACTTTATTATTAATTAGAAATAACCTTGTCTTTATAACCGTTCAAGTGGAGTAACTATATCATAATTAATACAGTGCATTTCCAAACAATATTGCCTACCCTATAATTACTTGCATTCAGAATATTTGTCACCCAAACAGCTCGTAATTACGCTTTGACACCTCTTACTGTTTTGACGACATAATTACTAAGTAGGGGAAGTATTTAATACGAGGAGTGTTTCAATGCTGCGCCATACAAATCATGCTAAAAATTATTATTTGTAAATGCCAATGTTTTGGATGGATGAATGTTCGTTACTAGCGACAACGGCTGAACTTACAATAGCCAAGTGCGCGTCGCATGACTATACCTATTGCTATTCTATCTAGAATATAACTCATATTTACCATGTGTTTGTTATTTGTTTTGAGTTTTTACATTGAAACTGGAATAGTCCTACACGCGTATCCTCCACCCTAGGAGTTTCTCCTGTGTCGTGTGGCTGCATTTACAAACATAGAAACTCACGGTCACAAACGCCCAGACCCGAAACCTCCCATCCAGGGCAGGGTGGGAGACAAATAGACTGACTGTCAGACATGTACTGGCTAAAATCCACGGTGTCCTTCAATAGCCCTTTACGTTCTGGAGCCACGGTTACCTGCTAGTCCCGGACCCCAGCAGGATACACAAACACCTAGACCCGGAACAACTACTTGCAGGACATACAAATATTAGGTCCGTGCGGGAATCGATCTCGCCACACGCGCAACATTCGAGTGCTCAGTCACTGGGCCAATCGTATTTCAGATTACTTATACCCAATTCAGTAATCGTATTTAAATGTGATTTTTAATCAGCCCATCACAACTGAAACTATTTCTTGATTTTGTTTTTCATTCATAATTTATTATAGTACTAGCTTCCGCCCGCGACTCCGTCCGCGCGGATGTCGGTCTTCGCGTGGATGGTTTATTTCTCCATTTTCAGTAACTCTGACAATGACATCTTATAAATATCTATTGGACCCAAATACGGCTAAGCCACATAATTAAGGAGATCCCTCTATTGAGCTACTGCTGTTGAGACAGACAGACAGACAGAATTTTTTTAAATCACATATTTGGGTTTGGTATCGATCCAGCAACACCCCCCGCTATTTATTTTTTCAATATTTTCAATGTACAGAATTGACCCTTCTACAGATTTATTATATGTATAGATATAGATAGTAGTACACTTACAATGGTTTACAATAAGTTGGTACTTATTATAAGTTTATGTTTATAAACTCATTAGAGTTTTACCGTCCACCAAAATGTTGATTGTGTAGTTTCGAAACATTTGTATGAAAGTGCGAAGACATGCAGCTTTATGTAATCACACACTGAATGTGTTATTAATTATTATTTACCTAGTATGAAAACACTGAAGACTTAATTGTTTATTTCGAAGCACTGTCTTGAAGAAGCAGTTATTTTGAAAGGAAATTTTCCGTCTCGTGAACTTGTTATTTTCGAAGATCCTTATTCAAAAGTTATTTATTTGAGCCGAAAAGCGTTGCTATGGTTAGATGATTAAACACATTTTTACAAATCCTTTAATTGATTTAAAATTGTTTTTAGATATTCGCTTTTAGGCCATTATTTTATTTTAAGTATGCATGATTTCAGTAAAATTCTTTTAGTTTTCTAAAAATGTATATAGAGTGTGACGAATAAAGACGCAATAATGAACTTGTGCAGTATTCTACTCTAATAACAAAATGACAAAATATATAAAAATTAAGTTATTATTTAGTTAATTTTAAAATTAACTTTTTTCATAATATTTCTGATAATTAAATTCAGTAATAACGTATTTTTCTCGTATACTAGTTCAAGAACCTGTGGCGTCATATCCGTAAGTTCGGTCTGGAGTATTGTGACCTGCCGACGATGCTGTGGAACGTCTCCGTCTTTCTGAAGGTCCTCACTCTCAACATATACGGCAAGAATAAGACAGGTAATAATATAAGTATGTATGAAACGAAACTCGAAGAGTAGCTGGTATTGGTATATACATCTATTAGGTGGTAAGCGGACACTCACGATGAGTTTGAAACATGCTTTATTTGCTTCAACCCCTAAATTTTTAAAATTAAAATTGAATATGATATGAAATTTCATTTTTTTTTTAACAAGACAAGGTAGATAGCCCGTTTCAATAACCGACATTCGATATAAGGACTTAAGGCCTTTACCCACAGAGCGCGATCCGTTCCAGCTATACGATCTGATCTTTCCATCCGCGGTAGCAACAATAAAAATTAGAAAATAATGTTGCTGAAAAGTCAATCTTGTTTTGAATCAGCACACGAAATCTTCCTTCACCATTGGAAATCCTAAATTCATTATATTTCTCTCCATTCCCCAGAAATCCCCTTCATTTATTACATCATCATGATCGCAGTCTCCCTCTGCTACTTCTACACATACCTGTTTAGCATGATCTGGTTTATCTTCGTGAGGTGCTGGGAGACAGGCGATATGGTGGCAGCTACGGTAGTTCTGTCTCTGGGAGTCTCCAGCGAGATCGGAACTCTCAAGCTCCTGTATGTGTTCCTGAACATGTGAGTTTCTGCAAAATCTGGTATTTTCTATATGGTGGAGTATAGATATTGGCTCTATTCTCGTAGATTGCTCTTTGTTCTTCTACATAGCATGGCACGGTTCGAGTTCGTGAGGGGTTGGGAGAAGGGCAACATGGTGACGTGGAGGCAGCCATGGCAGTGCTCACAGTAGTAGTCTTCAGTCGGATCGGGCATTAGAGCTACTGTATAGTATATGAGAGCTTTTTGTATTAAATAGCACAAGCTAAGCTGGGATGGTCTCGACTGCCGTTTGCAGATCATTGACAGTAGTTACGGCTAGTCAGTCGGCTGGAAGTCTGATAACTAAGGGTAGTATAACCCAAATGCTGATAAGTTAAGCAACCGATGAGCACTGCATATTAATTGTATTTAGCTGTAACTGGTAAGACTGAGACCTGAAGTTTAATAAGTAGGAGAAGGCTTTTTTTTTTTTTTTTTTTTTTTTTTTTTTTTTAGGGTGGCAAAATCATCAAATGAGTCCTCCCGCCCTGGGCGGGGCGGAAGGGACTGTCAGACTCTTACTGACTAAAATCCACCCGTGTTTCTTCGGATGCCCTTTACGTTCCGGGGCCGCGGTATCCTGGATTAAGAAAAAAGCCGCGACCCCAGCAGGCATTTGGCCCCGTAAGGGGCCCCGTCGGTGACGCGTGAAACACGACGCGCCACCTACCCGGGCTTGGTCCTTGGTCGGACGGCGAGCTTACCCATTACTCACCGTCCGCAAGCCCGCTCCGCCGCTGTGCCCTCTGCTGTTCAGAGGGACACGCGTTGGAGCATCCACCCGACAGGCTATTCGCATACGGGCAAAGAGACCCCTTAGGCACACAGTGCCTAAAAGAGTTTTTGCCCGCATCCCAGGGTGCACCGGCCCGAAAAACTGGTCTTCCCCCCGGACGTATCCGAAGGGGAACTCCAGTCCACGGGCGCACGTGGAGGTTTCCTGTCTTAGCACCCCAAGTAGGAGAAGGCTAGATAGTTTAATTTACAGTCATTTTAGCGAACCAACCGAGATATTGTTACACTATGAATTTCTTCGTATCGTGAGCGTGCGATAAAAAAAATTCAAACTTACGTCCACAAACAGTCAGACAAGGAACAATTTCCTGGCCATACAAATATTTGTTTCGTGCTGGAATTAATGGGAACATTTTAGGTCGAATACAGGTCAATTCTCCTGAACATCATAGCATCAACCGCTCTGTCATTGTACTTGTTCTCAGTGATAAAATCCGCGGCCTCACAGATGCGTTCCTCGAGTTCGATTCTCGCATGATCCCGGGCAGCCGTCGGGCCACCAACCTGCTGAAGTACATGCGCAACGTCAAGCTTCGTGCCATCATCTACTGGGGGGTGCTGATGGGCAACGGCTCCTTGTACGTGTTCTCCCCCTTGGCTCGCCGTGGTCGACATCACACTGAGGATTTGTTAATAATTTATGGTAAGTTCTCGTTTTTTTCCAACGTAGCAATGTTTGTATATCGTATTCTTTCTGTATTTTATATTCTGGAAATCTAGGAAAGATTTTCTTTTCAAAATCTTTCATTCGTTCACTTTACTCGTTCGATTTTTTTTCCTCATTTTCCCTTTTCTCCGCGAAACGTATTAGATGGCAATAAAAAGCCTATTATGGACAGATAATATTAATAAATAAAACACTTGTTACAAAAAAAAAGTAAAAAAATTATGACGATGATAGCCTGCCATTACCATCAATTGAATATATCTATTTAAAAAGTTATATTAGCAACTATGTCTGACTGTCCACAGGAATGGAACCTATGATGGAGTCCCCAAACTACGAACTCGCATGGACCATGATGGCCACCAGCGTTTACACAATCTGCTACATTTCAGCCAACGTCACCTCGTACCTCATAGTCATCATAGGGTACGTCGAGTCTCAAATACTGACCATGAGTGACGAAGTAACTCACATCTGGACAGACGCCGAAGAACATTACAAAACCGTAGCTAGATTAGGAAATGTCAATTTCTGTACTGACGAAAAAAAGAGAATCATCAATGAACACGTTTGTAATAACCTTAAAGACATCATCAAACGCCATGCAACGATCAAGACTCTTCTGAACCAAGTAGAAGACGCATGCAGTGGACCTATAGCTGTAGGATTCACCTTGCTAGTCATAGGATTGGTATCAGAACTGCTTGGAGGGCTAGAGAACACCATCTTGCAGGTACCATTCGCATTCATGCAAGTTGGTATCGACTGTTTCATTGGCCAGAGAGTAATGGATGCGGGTGAAGCGTTTGAGCAAGCTGTGTATGATTGTAAATGGGAGAATTTCGACAAGAATAACATGAAGATGGTGCTGGTGATGCTGCAGGCTTCGCAGAAGGCCACGTCTATATCTGCAGGGGGAGTCACTAAGATGAGCTTTAGTTGCTTGATGGCGGCGATGAGGGCTACGTACTCTGCTTATACTGCTCTTAGGTCTTTTATAAAGTAGGGTGATAGAACCTGATGAAATAGTAGCAAATAGTAGATGTCATTTATTGGTGAGATCGCTTAGAAGCACACCAAAGATATAGAAATAGTAGAAACAAGTATTGTAAGTAGTGTAAAATAAACGTTGGTAGAAATAATAAAGTTTACCCCACTCTGAAGTATTTTATAATCTTATTTTTAGAGTCCCTGCATGTTTATTTCAAAATGCTTACGTAAAAAGTAGTCCATTTTGAACTTTTGATACGTTTTCCGTGTAAATAAACGTGACACAAGTCAGAACTCACAAAAAAACTTTCAGTCAAAAATATTTTCCTGGCTAACAATACGAAAGAATTGTTGCAAATGCAACCGGAAATAACACAGTGGGATAAAAGCTCAAAAATTCTCAATAGGACCGAGTTCAAAGGAAGATTGGACAGTCGCTGACAATGGGGGAGGCATATCAATATTTGAGCTTACTCCTGATCCCGCAGAGACCGAATGACTGAACGACTGAACGAACGGCCTCAATGGTGAGTCCATTCAGATTGTAATGAATGGGCTTTTTATGTGTCTCGTATTGTATTTGACTTTCGCCGCTGGACTTGTTTTGTTTGAGGTAAAAAGTACTTACCTACGGTCATCAAAAATCGGCTAGGTAAACCGATTTGTGATACAATTTCACATTTTGCATAGGTGCTTTCCGTTAGCGTGCTAATTTAAGAAGACGAATGTAAGTTGTTATGTAACTCAAAGATTGCGACTTTGTTTTTAACATAACAGACTAATTAAATTAACAGTTTTTTTTGTTAAGTCTTAACATTATTAATACAATCAACAAAATTATCATGAAATGGTTTAGTTGTTACACTATGAAAACCGAATTACGTATGGATAACAGTAGGCCTGCTAGAGCTGAAAGGGAGGTTGAAAATACATATTTTCCTACTCCTCTGCTATTCTTTTTTTAATATTCCAATATTTGCTAAATTCTTTCTCCGGAACACGTCCAGCTTCATTGGCGCTTTTCCGGTGGTCGCCACTGTTGATTCTGGCTTTCAGGAATTGCAGTGTGTTGGGAATAGGCTAATTTACTGAATAAATAAATAAAAATTCTGTTTAGTCCGTCAGTTAGAGTATTGAAAAATAATGAACACGTATTTTTTGTAATTTTTATTTAATGTATGTTGACAAAGATAAAACGTTTCGAAATTCGGCAGTGGTGGCTTGTGACGTTATAACGCTTGTAGAATTGCTTGATTATTAGAAGTGTTGTATCTTCGTCAATTTTGGTTTACGTAACAAATGGATCCAGTCCCGCGACTCAGCAAAGTAAACGAGTAGTACTATGGGTAAATTAAAATTTCCCGTGGTTCTACTGGTAGTACAACGGGTAGTCCCACGGGCAATAAACGGAAAATTCAGGTCTAATATTTTTTGATAATCTATCTTTTAAACTATTTTTTTTTGAGTAATATAGCCTATAATGTGGTGGGATAATCTCAAATAAGCAGAAAATTTACAACCTTATTAAGTCTCAACATAAATTAAGTACAAAGACATTGATAGTGAGATAGGCTCAACCCTATTTGTGTCTTCTTAATAGATAAACAAATATTAGCATAGATATTACAACAAGAAGTAGTTCAAGATACTATTTTTATCGTTTAGTATTCATTCATTTACAACAGTCTGTCTTATCTAAAGTGTTAGTACGGCCGTGTTGAAGTAATTAAAATAAATAATGGTTTCTTATTTAGTTCGAGAAGTAAGTGAAAATATTATTTGATAGATTATTCTTGTGTGGTTTCTTAAATAGAAGTGAGTGTCGCTGATTTATGTCCGCGGCATTGCCTGCGTGAAGTTTGGGAGTCCTACGGAATTGTAATACTGGGATAAAAATCATCCTATGAGTTAATTCAAGTTATGAGCTATCTGTGTATTGAATTTCATCCAAATCTGTCCGTACATGATTGACTAACAAACATACAGACTTACACATATATTTTTTGGTGAATTTTGGGGAATTGGTGGAACTGTTGTTGTACAAAAACACATCAATCATTGGATTAAAATTATTAAACAATGTCTGGTCTGCCACGGATTTGTAACTACACGGTAAGGTGGCATGTTTGGTAGTTTTTTTTAAACCCAATCCCGCATTTACAGCTAGAAAACGGTTTCTTAGTTTTCCTCTATTCTCTGTGAATGTGTTGAATTTTCATAATAACTCTCTGTAGTGGTGACCCAAAAGATACTACAAATTCAAAGATACTTTAACAAACATCGTTACTAAACAATACTTTGAAAGACATTTGAAAATTGCTGAACAATATAGGTCTTGTGTAACGAACCTGCCGGCTTCAAAGAGTTCCCGACAAATGAGGCCCAACTGCTAGCCTTTGAAAATTCTAATCTCCTTGTCTGATTGGAAACTAGCTGAATGGCGGCGCTGAAGTTTCAGATCATTCTGAATTCCGGGAAACAGGGTTTGATTCGGTGTTTTTCATGTTATTTCTTCACAGAATATTAAATAAAAAGTATGGTAGGTAGTAGGCTGCACTATGTGTTTTCGTTTGGTAAAATCATCTAGTAAGTCTTGCCGGCTTGAATGGTGCAGAAAGGACAGTCAGACACATTCTGACGAAAAACCTAACCAGGTTGTTCAGTAACCCTTTAGGTTTACTTAACTTTCACATTTATCTATATAATAACTGTGAAAGTACCGTCACAGTTATTATATCTAGTGATTGGGACTGTAGCACCATACTTTTTGTAATTTTTTTTATCTGACAATTCTAAAGTGCCTGTAATAGGCCTACTTGAAAGAAATGATTTGATTTTAATTGACTTTACGGACGATTATTTATTTTTTACAATCTGACATGTATAATTTTTTTTTATGTTTATACAAACTGACATAATTATTTTTTTTCATATATATATATATACATTTTTATTTATATTCTTCGTGAATGCGGGTCAAGCTGGTTTTTTTTTTTTATAATCATAGTGATTGTCTGACAGTTTGAGTAACTTAAGCGGCCTACACAAGTGTCCTTTCTTTGGTATTGTTCGTCGTGTCGTTGAGCTCCTTGAGTTATGAGTCGAGCTACACGATAACTGACAAATGTTTGCACTGACTGGACAGGTCCACTCGAATTTGTGTGATTCTTTCTTCAAAAGACCATTTCAGACACTGACCTGCATGGTCCTCGTATAGCCTGATCTACATATAATGTCTGGACTTCAAAAGAGACTCCGACCTCTGAGTTTGTTTCGGCTGTTTCTTCTCAGAGTAGTCAGGTACGAAATACCGGCCCCTTCTAGTTTTATAAAAAGACGTGTAAAAGTGTTGATATAACCTACTTGCATAAATAAACATCATTTCATATTTTCATCATTTCATTTCATCAGATCCTGCTAATTACAGACGCGACAGAATGTGGTGTGTATCAAACGATATTTCATAAATAAATTATTTTAACTAGCGTCCCGCCCCAGCTTCGCGCGGATTCAAAAGACCTACCCGGTGGTTTTACGAAAACTTTCTTACACACAAACATAGTCCTGACAATAAAGAATATAGGCTGTGGAGGTCAGACAGGCAGTCGTTCCCTGTCAAATACTGATATTCAGCTGCACCCGGTTCTTCTCGTAGCCGACCCCAAGATAGTTGGAAAAGGCTAGGCAGATGATGATGATGTTGCAAAAGATATGAAGTATTTTGGATATAGGTTTTTTCACGGGCTTATTGTCATTGTGAAAAAATATTGTATTTTTATTATACCTACACGACTACAATAAAAGAGCTACTAAAGTCACGCTCTATTAGTACAGATACTTTGTTATACTCCTGGATTTTCGCGACTTCACATTTTCAGCCCAAAGATAATCAAATCTCCTGTAGATTCCGCAAAAAAAGGCAACCTATGTGTGCTATATGCCGTGGAGGACAGATAAAAAGCTGGCTCCATGTAAAATACTGAAGGCTCAATCCTGTCAAGTTGTTTATGGTCTTTTTTTTTTCGTAGTAAAATCATTAAATGATTCCTCCCACACAGGGCAGAATGGAAGGGACTGACATATTTGTACTTAATAAAATCCACTATTCAGGTCCTGGTCCGACCTCAACACAGTCGGGCAAAGGCTAGACAGATGATGCGATTTGAATAATTTATTTATCTTTATTTGTTAAGAATACAATGGCCTATAGTGTTAGTTACAAAACTGCTTAGGGGAACAGTGTATAAGACGGGGACGCGAGGTATGATGGGAAATAACACACTTATGGCAAACTTAACACAATACTAGCTTAGCGCAAGTGAACAGGACGCTATTTGTTAATGACCGCTTGCAAATGACGTCCAGATGTTGCACTGTGCCCCTAACCTATTTTAGTACTTTATACTTAAAACGGAAACACTAGCGGGCTGTCTGCATCATCATCTTGTTTGATTGCAGTGGTGTGTGATGGTGCCTTTGATCTTCCATCACCTGGCTATTGGATTCGTACTGTCCTACCCTGCGGTGCTCACTCCGGCCATAGCTGGCAACAACACGAGAAATGGGACGGAGTTGTATGCTACTAAAGGGGAAACATCTTGGATTGGTCAGTATTTTTTTTTCTTATGTTGTTTTCTCTTCAACAAATTGAAAACAATAAATATTAAGACCGTAAAAGCTAATAATGACGAAACTAAACAATATGAATAGGATCAGTAATTTTTATCAGGCGTTAACATAATGACAACTTATCAGCGACTAGGAGTAAAAAATGTCAATTGTCTTGAAAGCGCTTGCCGTTTGCATAAACCTTCAGAAATAACATAGCCTTATTTATAATACAAAGACCAAACAAAACCAAACTCACAAATAATTGAATGTCCACATTTTTTTTTGTTTTAGCGGCAGCCTACAGCATGACAGGTGGTTTAGGCTTTCTAATCCTCCCGCCACTAATGCAGATCTACGGACGAAGATTCATTAACGCAACCATGAATCTCATCATCTTCCTCGGCTGGGTCATCATCGCCCTCTCCCCTAACGTCCCTACCCTCATAGCTGGCAGAGCCATCCAGGGTCTTTCCTTCGGGGGCCTGTACATCTGCAGTATTCTAGCTGGAGAATATAGCCATCCGAAGCGGAGAGGCTTCTTTATCATCTTCAAAATTACAGCAACCAGCATTGGTGAACTGATCTGCCATGGATTTGGTTTTTCTTTGTCTTGGAGACAAATGGCTTGGCTAGCTTCCATCCCACCTGCTTTAGCTGCTTTAGGGACTATAGCATGGCCAGAAAGTCCATCATGGCTAGCTTATAAGGGTCGATTTGATGAATGCGAGAAATCATTTGAGTGGATAAGAGGAAAAGATTTGGAATCAAAAAGAGAAGTAAAAGAATTGATAGCGGCACAGCAAGAGTTGAGAAATATGAAGCGATTGAAGAAATCAGGATTATTGATAAGGAATCTACAAGCGATGAAGTCCAAAGAGTTCTTGAAACCATTCACAGTAGTGCTGATGCTGATAATTTTGACACAAGTGTGTGGAAGACACTACTTACTAGCTTATGTCGTGCAAATAATGATTTCTTTGACAGGGGAGAAGTCTAAAGCTTATTACTATACAATAGGTTTAGACGTGATGAAAATCCTAGCGGTACTAACATCCAGTTACTTTGTCAGAATATTTAAGAGACGTACTCTGCTGCTACAGACGGGAAACTTAGCCTGTATACTGCTAGGTTTAGTGTGTTTTTTTCACTTTTTAGTCCATAAAGAAATTTTAAACGCATCTTGGGTGACCCCTTTGTTATTAATTCTATACAACATAGTATGCTATCTTGGAGTTATACCAGTATCTATGGTATTAAAAGGGGAATTATTTCCTATAGAATTCAAAGGATTAGGAACAAGTGTTTTAGGTATATTTTATTCTCTATCAAGCATGGTTTTAATTAAATCAACGTCAGTAATGTTAGATGCTTTAGATACTCATGGAACCTTTACAATTTTCCTAATCATTGCAGTTGCATCTTTGGTGTATTTGTATTATATTTTACCAGAAACCAAAGATAGGACGCTGCAAGACATCGAACTTGAGTTTATGGATATTAAATTGCCTGAAGGTGAGGATAATTTTGAGATGAGTACAGTTGTCAATCGCAATTTGTTGGTTGATAAATAGATACTTACTTATAGTCATTAAAGTAGTTCGTAGTTTAAATCATGAAAGATTATGAATTTATTTTAAACATATTGCCTTCGTGCTGTTTAAGAAAAAAAAGAAGTGATTTTAGATTTATGGAATAATAAAGTCGAAGCTATAAGTAGATTACATTTTATGTTTGAGGAAATAAAAATCTTAACCTAGATGAAATTGATGGTAATCAAAATTGACTTGTATGACTAGATTTATAAATATAGATGAGGTAGTTAGTTGAAAGGAGTATTAAGGATCGTAGCTGATTGCGTTCTGTAGTTTCTGCCTACCCCCATACGAAAAGGGCGTGACTTTATGTATGTATATACTATCTTGATCTTGCAAATAAAATATTAAATGCCAGCCTAGACTTGTTCATTTCTTAAGCAAATCCTTAAAAAAGTTTACCGAGAATAAATACTTAACATTATTTTAGACCGAGGGACTTTTTTAGGACAATAACACGGCACTATTCCCAAACCACTGCAACTCATGTGCGCCAGAATCAACAGTGGCAACCTCCAACAACCAAAGAGTGCCTGAATGAATTTTACTGTCTCGGATCCTGCAACGAAATTAATCAGAAAAGAAGAGTGGAGTAGTAGGAAAAATACGTAGTTTCCACTTCAGGAGAAGTGAAGATGAAGTTTTCAGCTATTATTTACCGAAACTAAACAAAAACCTAAAGAAATCAGACACTTTAATACATTTTTCTTTGTAAGAGGCCCGAAATACCGTGGACGAAGGATAACGAAGGGGCGTGGCCTGGCTGCCCAATTAGAGGTTACATAGCTCTCTACGGCATTTGATATCTTTGCTCGAACTTGGTCTTTGATATATTATAGTAGTTGAACTTTTGGGTCTGGTGATGTATTGTTACTGTGAACCTGGAACACAAAGGACAAACAAATTTCACTCTTTATATTTCCTAAACTCACAAAATCTCCGGGTCGACGGCGCGTTGTGTTCCACGCGCGCCTCAAGGAGTGTAAGCATGGTAACGGGGCCCCCTGTGGAGGGCCAAAGCCTGCTGGGGTCGCGGGCCTCACGAATTGCCGTGACCCCGGTACATAAAGGGCTATTGAGGGACACCGTGGATTTTAGTCAGTACGAGTCTGACAATCCCTCCCACTCTGCCCTGGGTGGGAGGACTCATGTGATGATTTTACCACGTAAAAAAAACTCACAAAATCTATGTAGGTAGTTTTTCTTTGATTTTCCTACCCCTCAAAAAAATAAATTATTATCAACGTAGGAACATTAACATAAATTATTTTAATTACTTATTTAGGTAAAAAGGCTGTGATAATAATTACGAAGGCGAAACATGAGTAACGCTTCACAATTAAAACTTTTGATTACTACGTAGGTAAGTAAAATTGAGTGAAAATAATTAAAACACAGACCCAAAAGACAGACGAACTCGCAAAAATAATGTAAAACATTATAATTGAATTAAAGTAAAGAAGTGAACGTTTAATGTAGTTAAAAGTTGTTTAATTTAATTAATTAATGATCGTGTCAATGAAGACGTTTCTGTTCCATCTTTTGTTTCGCTTTTTAATTGTAGTTTTGGGAGAGCCTTTGTCGGTGATTTTGTAATTAAAATTAAACTGTAATATGGAAACTAATTGAAATTAAGGTTGACGTAATTTTCATTATTATCTTGGAAGGAGATGTCTGAGGCATTGTGGTTTCATTTGCGAAAGACAATTGTAATGTTTTCTTCTTTTTTTTTCATTTTGAAGTTTTCAATTTACTACCAATGATACTTTTTTTTTATCGTCGTAAAATCATTAATCAAATGAGTCCTCCCACCCAGGGCAGGGCGGACTAAAATCCACGGTGTCCTTAAATAGCCCTTTACGTTCCGGGTACGTTCACTTTGCTTTGGCTTGGCTTTGGCCCTCTCCCCGTCATTATGCTGACACTCTTTGAGGCGCGCGTGGAACACAACGCGCGGTCGACCCAGACATGGTCCATGGTCGGACAGCGAGTCGCCCATTATGGACTAATGATACTTGAAAAGTCAATGGTACGAAACCGCACTTGACTGGTTTTTTTTACAGTCTCAGTAGAATATAAAAAAAAACAATTGTTTATTATCGCAATAAAAACAGTAAATAGGGCGACATTCAAATAAAATATTACTATTTGCTGGGTTTTAACGGGTTATTGTGCCTTGACCGCCATTTAAGACAGTATAATAGCAATACGAATAGAAATGACGGCACGGTTAGCGCAGTCGCTAAGCGATTAGACTGCAGCGCTGCGTGTCGCGGGTTCGATTCCCGCACGGAACAAATATTTGTATTACCTATAAGTAGTTGTTCCGGGTCTGGGTGTATATGTATGTGCGTTTCTATGTTTGCAAACGCACTCACGACGCAGGAGAAATCCCTAGTGTGGGGCAAAGTTTAAATAGAAAAAAAAACTATCTAGTTGATGAAGTACGTAATTGATACATTTATATTTGGACTAACTGCTCGGATCCTATTGGTAATAGCGTGATGTTACATAGCCTTATAGCCTTCCTCGATAAATGGACTATGTAATAAAAGTAGTTTTTTTTCAATTCGATCCAGTAGTTCCTGAGATAAGCGCGTTCAAACAAACAAACTCTTTAGATTTATAATATTTGTATAGATATTATTGATCTCCTCGTACAAGTAGATGTTTCGGGTCTGGGTGTGTGTGTATATATGTTTGTAATCGCACCCACGACACTGGAGAAATTCCTAGTAAGGTTGCCTCACACTAGGAATTTAAATTTTCATTTTTATTATTTTCGTCTTAAAAAAAATAAGATATGCAATCACAGTGAAAGTAGTCGCTTAGCATCAGGTATTGTGATCCACATTTGCAGCGCCGCTGGGGACCTCTGAAATCTTTGTATTTTGGACTATGCGTTGCTGAAAGCTGTGGAGTCGGTTTAGTAACATTTATTTTGTAGTAAAAGGAGAAACTTCTGTGATAGATGAAATCTTTGCTAAAGCTGAAGTTTCTTGACAAAGATGAATCTTTACGAAATAAATTTGTCTAGACAACTTTTGATCAGTTTTTCGTTGACTTTAAATTATCGAAACGGTGTTCTAAGAAGCGATGACTATATTTTTTATTTCAAGATTTTAATAAAATGGCATTGACATGGAATGACATCTTACAATCATACTGCTCCTTTTTATGTGCTGATTTAATATTGTGTTTGAATAGATTGTCTTTTGTGTCTTTTATTGCACTGAATAAATGTTTTATTATCTATCTATAAATTCGATATTAAAATTGTAGGTCGCTTTATACGGTGGTTATACTGGTTATTAAGACTACGCGAAATTAAAGAACATCAAACAAATACAGTTTCATCTTACAAAAGATTTCAGAATTTTATGATAATTTCTACAGATTATCGTTTCGTGTTAATTGTAAATGATAACCACTTGTTAACGATTTGATCTGCCGCAATCAACGGCTTTGTAGGATTCCTAATTGTAGAATTCTGAATGTTATTTTCGTGAAGGGATCGAACTTATTCGGTAACCTAGCTGGAAATTAGCTGCGCAGGATTCTTTAAGATAAGGAATCAAAAACATAGGTAATATGTCTATTTTGGTACAGTCAGCAAAAGAAAGGACACAGCAAGTTTTAAATGGTTTTACAATGTTGTGTCACTTTCAATGTGTCTGTATTTCAAAGAGTGCAAATGTGTGTTTGCACACAGGACAACTGTTTTTTTGACTGTACATATTCACTATTAACATGATAAAGATACTTTCATGATTTTTCATCATATCCCTAGAGGCCGAAAAATAATAATTTATTTAGACACTTAAGTATTTAATTTATGAAAATCTTCGAATTCAAAAACTAACCTTACATAAGTCATCTCCACATCTTTCTAATCCTTCACGTAAAGTATTTTTTGCTGACACTAATGTATTCGCAAAGGTTGCGTGGCCCACCTGACCCCAGGAGATCACACGGGTTTGCCCGCGGAATATACGCTGTGCTGCAGAAAACTCGCACTGTTGTGCGAAATTGTGGCCCTACAAATATTTGAATTTTATTACAAGTTTCGCTTTGTCATGCACTCTATAGTTGTTTGTTTGAAATTAGGGAAAGGTAAGCGTAATGATTCGGTTTGACCTTCCTTTGTGTTTGTTTATAAGTTTTCTGTTATTGCGAATTTTGGAATATTCACGCTATTTATAACTTTATGGGTTTTGCGATTTTGTAATATTGGCAAGTAATTTTGTAATACCTACAGGTTCTGTTGTAGTTTTACAAAATCGAAGATCTTCGTTCTAGTTTTTTATACTTGTTGTTGTTGTATACTATTAATACATTATACAATGCAAAGTGTAGAAATATTTTCCTGAATTTTACAACGAGCACCGCAATATAATCTAGAATGAGGTTATCAAGAACAAATAAAAGTTATTCAATTCTAGATTTCAATTTATCTTATATACAGTTCAATTTCAATCGTTCTGAACAGAAACCGAATAGACACAATTAAATAAACTTAGTGTTCCCGCGCGGTGTCGATTGTAACTGCATTCCACACGACTGCCGTCCTGACTTGCGATCTATTGTAGCACGGGAGCTGAGGTCGCCCAGTGTCATTTATGTGAGGCTAATTTTTCCGAAGTTAGATGACAAGCGGGCGGCGAGTAATGGGCAACTCGCTGTCCGACCATGGACCATGCCCGGGTCTACGGCGCGTTGTGTTCCACGCGCGCCTCAAGTACTGTCATCATAGTGACGGGGCCCCCTGTAGACGGCCAAAGCCTGGGTTGGCCGGGGTTGCGGGACTCAAGAATTACCGTGACCCCGGTACGTAAAGGGCTATTGAAGGATATCGTGGATTTTAGTCAGTTCGAGTCAGACATTTCCTCCCGCTCTGCCCTGGATGGAAGGACTCAAAAGATGATTTTACCACGTAAAAAAAAAGTTAGATGACAAAAACAAAGTGATTCATTCATTCATTATCAAAAATTATTTGACCAGTATTTATTCTTTTGTTCCGTAAGTAAAAATTTACATATACGCAGTTATAAAATAGTGGCGCAACCTTTGGTTAAGTCTTAAACTGCCTAATAACTATGATATTATGAATTAGAAGACCTTAGGGGAACAGTGTATAAGGTATAATGGGGACATACACTTTTTAGGCATACTTAACACAACACTAACGTAGCATAAGCGCCATCAGGACGTCACTTGCAAGTGGCCATTTACAAATGGCGTCATGTTGGCGCTTGTGCTACGTTAGTATTGTGTTAAGTTTGCCTTAAGTGTCTGATTTCCCGTCCCGGTATGACGGGACACTGTTCCCCTAACTGTAGCCGTATTAAAAAAAATATATTTTCGCACATTTACAACGAAACACATTTAGCATGGAATCCAAACTTTTCCCTACTCCCGAACTAGCGTAATTGTATAGTGCAGAACGCCTCACTTTGAGCAATTTGCCAGCGAGCCCGCAAACCCCAACCCCACCCGCCCTTCTCCAGCCCCCGCGTGGGATTGCATCGTGGCCAGGACTTAATTGAGCGTATAATGGAACATATCTCCTAAAACACATTGGACGTGAACGGACGTCGAGTTTAAACGTTTATAAATGAAACAAATGGACGGCGTCAAGTGTCATTTGAGGGTTGTGTTTTGTTTTGGTAAACAAATTAGGGAGGGTTAAAATGCAAGGGGTGATTTTGTGCTGGGGTAAGTACTCGCCTAATAATTACTGTACCTATGTTCTGAATACAAGATTTTTTAAATTCTTTTCTTTCGTATAAATATTTGTTCCGTGCGGGGATCGAACCCGTGACACGCTACGCAGCAGTTGATCGCTCACCCACTGCGCCAACCGTGTCGTCAAATTCACTCAATTCACTCGTTTCTTCACTCTTTCAGAAACCACACAATATTACAGACTTGCAGTTATTCTTATATTGTTACTCCTTTTTCTTACTTACTTATTGATGCATCTGATCTTTCTGAAGAATATCCACACCAATACAGTCTTTCTAAGGTGATCTCTAAAGTCCTCTCCCTCATGTCTCCATTTCTATCTTCACTTTTCGATGTTACTCTAAATATAAACTCATCAAAAAAGTGATTAGCTGTGTAAAAAAGTGTTCTGTGTGCTTAAGCTGTTTTTTTTTTAATTTTATTGAAAAACAATTGAACTGTTTTACATTCCAAATCTATATTTTTAAATAAAGAATCTAAAAAGAAGAAGAAATCATAACATAATCTACCGAACAAAAAAGGTTTCGATTTTTCAAAGTGATCGTATAATTTTTTTAGGTGTATATATGCCCCGTACAGCCAAGAAATAAATGAATAGTATTAAAATAAGAAAATCTTTTAAAATATACCAATTCTAAAAGTAAAGCCCCACAATAGTGTATCTAAAATTCCAACAATTCATTTAATATACCAAATAAATGGAGCTCCCAAAGCTGGTCGAAATAAAATATGTTTTCTGCTCAAAACTTACAAAGCAATATATTTTGCCGGTTGCCTGAATTTCAGCTATTTGTCGTCGACTTGTTATAAATAAACAAGTTTCAGGCTTTTCTTGGAACTAAGTGCTGTGTTCAAGTTTAAAGTACAATGTTTTAGGATATTATAAGATCGATATTTCTATCTCGTTTAATTTTCTCGATATACTGGTATTTACTTACGTTACCTTCATAGGAAGTACAGTCACGAGCAGTAACATGTATACATTTAACAAAATTCGAACGCAATTTACTCGTGAAATACTGGTTTCCACTTTGACATAAGACCTATTTCGTAACAGTATGGCTTCCAAAATAGAAGTCTAATGAAAAGGCAAAAGTTTAATAAATATGGTAGCAGAACATCGCTTTTGAATACTGCTTAGTGTATACATACTATTGCTTGTGACTGTACCGGTACAGTAAATGTATTTACAGAATTCTGTGGCTTGATATTATCATTTGCAGTTCTATTCTAAACTGACAACGTGTTAGTATTTTGAAGATTTTGTTACCAAAGTGTTATATGGGATAACTAGCTATTGCCCGTGATTTCACCCCCTTGGCTCCAATAGGGTATTTTACTGCATAAATAAATTGAATATCTGTTTAGCCGTCAGTTAGAATATTGAAAAATAATGCACATATTTTTGTTTTCTTCAAATCAATGAATATTAACAAGGATAAAACGCTTCCAAATTCGTTAGTGGGAGCTTGTGACGTCATAACGCTTGTAAAATTGTACCGACCTAGTGACTACTCTTGTGAAAACTCCGAATGAAAACTCTTCAGCTTTATAATATAAGTATAGATATTAAGTGCTTTATAGTTTGTGGAGCAGCCCAACTCCGGAGCAGAGTTATAGATAAATCTGCAATTGAGCAGATTTTTATTGCTTCGGCTAACATAAAATAGTGATAATATTTGGAATATGGCTAAGCTGATGGCCGGCCTGTCCTAGATCAAGTTTTAGCGGAATTAAATTGAAAGATATTTGCATAACCTTTTCAATGTCCTAAGTCAAAAATAATGAAATTTTCATCTCAACTCGTAAATTCCCCTGAGATTTTTGTCTACGGATTACTGAATATATTTATAATGAACCTCTACGAGTACTTATCGTAAGCTTTGCTCAAAAGTCGTCGAAGAATTTAATGGACCTTGTCTCATTTTAGATTCTATTTCTTTTTCTAGATAGATCTAGGCTCAAAAATCGCCTAGTTGTCCTCAAAATGTTTTTAGTGGATTTAAATTGACCTTCAGATTTGGATTTTGTGTGTGTGTGTGTGTGTGTGAGAGATCAGGAATATTAAGGTGAGACATTTTTTTATTTGTGCCGATTGGAAGGGTCTGTCAAACTTGACTAGCTCATCATAGCCCTGTTCTTTCAGTTGCTCTTTGCGTTTTAGAGCCGCTGTATTCTTTTGCGTTTTGGCGATTGAAAAAGAGTGTCCCTGGAGTTTCTTGCGCGTTCTACTCCATAGATCTACGCTTCGGAATGGGCACCTACAGTACTTTCACAGTTACTATGTCTTGTGACAGTGTGTGTAGCATCATAATTATTTTAGGACCATGTTTAACTTTTGACAATTCAAAAGTGCCTGTAACTGGCCTACATGAAAAAAATTAATTGAATTAGCGTATAAATATTTAACACCATTATGTTTTTTTTTGCCTTATTCATTATTTTATTAATTTACCATTTAAGGGCGAAAGATGCCTGCCGGTGGAAAAATCATTCCTTACAAGAATTGCGTAGGCCCCGGGGCACACAAAGGAAGGTACTTGATACTTGATACATCTTTTGTCGTCAAGGAGAGCTCTCGTAAAACAATCGAGATGAATCTCGATATCAAAGTGTGTAACAGATGTAATGGGTCTTTGTTTCTGATACCTTCAATGAGTACCTAGTAAGTAGGTAACAGGTAATGTACAATAAGGTATTTAACTGCATAAATAAATTGAAAATCTTTTAGTCCATCAGTGTGTTGAAAAATAATGCACATGTTATTATTGTTTTTTTAAATCAGTGAATTTTGACAAAGATAAAACGCTTCCAAATTCGATAGTGGGAGCTTGTGACGTCATGACGCTTGTAAACTTGTACCAACCGAGTGACGTTTTGTGATTTTTAAAAGCATTTTTTTGTACCTTCGTCAATTTTGGTTTACGTAACAAAAGAAAAAATACGGGTCTAAGTCTATATTTTGGACTATTAAACAAAAAATTGTTTAAAATATTTTGGGTTGTGGCAAAAGTTAACACACGCCATTTTTTCTATGGGTAGAGAAGCAGAAGCAATTTTTAGTTGTATTTATTGTGTATATTTTCGATTTGGTAACCAATGGTTAATTACATAGAAGGCTGTTATATCACTTTTTGTGTCGTGGGTTTGATTTCCACACGAAACAAATACTTTTTTGGTCTACAAGTAATTCAACTGTGACTACGAATAGTATCGAAACTGAAAATCGTGTATTTTAATGGAGAGCAATATTTAAAGCTTTCGAAAAAAACTGCATTCTAGGTCAAAATGACCTAGAATGCAGTTTTTTCGATGCAATTCTTTGATTTGATTTATTTGATTTTTCTTTAATCTCTTTGTTTATCTGTAGTATAACATGGACATCTAATTAAAAAAAAAATGATTGCAGTTTTGCAGTTTCCAAAGTGTTTGTAGTCACAGTCAAATTGCTAACAATTGTTTTGCAAGTTTAAATAAAAACGAAATAAGTATCCCATTTGTTTTATCATGGTAAAATCAATAAATGAGTCGTCCTACCTTTACTGACTAAAATCCACGGTGATCCTTCAATAGCTCTTTACGTTCCAGGGTCACGGTTACCTGGTGACACGGTCCCGCGACCGCAAGTAAGTATACGTATGAGTAAAATCAAACAACAAAAAAACGTATTTGTCTTTTTTTTTATTAATATTATTTACAAATCTAATCACATCCTTTTGTTCATCTAAATTATACAATTAGTATGATAGAAGTGCTAAATATAACTATCAATCACATCTGAGTAAAGTTACTTTCACACTATGTCCAAGATTTTATACATAATTATATAGAAGATATTTTAGGCCACAGCATAAAAAAATACCTGTACGTATTTATGTCTTACAATAAGAAACACAAAATACAACTTTTTTTCAACTTAAAAATTTTTTTGTAATTTTTTTTTTCTATTACAAAATGAAGAAGATTTTTTACGTAAATATAATAAGAAATGTTTTTGCAAAATTAATGATTTTAAGTTTTTTTTTTTATATTTTAACCTTCAAGGCGACAAACAATGGAATGGTCATCAATGAGATCATTTTAAAGAAAAAATAATTAAAGAAATTACGTACATAGTGTGATTACCAGTTTCATAAAATGTTTTATTTCAAATTAGGTCATGCTCTTTACTTTTTATTAAAATACATAGAAGTTTACAGAGAACGAAAACTTGTAATAATTTTCAACACTTTTTACTAAATAAATCTTAACTGATATGGCAGAGCCAGTCCGAAAACTTTCTTTACAAGACGAAGGTTTTACATTTTATCAAAATGTCCTAATTTTATTGTTTATTACAAAGATTGTTTCAGAATCACTTGTCAAAACTACTTTTTATTACACTACTGAGAAAAAAGTCTTTTTTTTTTCATCATCGACACAATTTCAACGTTCTTTTATTTATCTTCCAATCTTGATGCAATTTACTTTCTACCTTCGTGAATCCGGGCCTGATTTTGTGCTCAAAATTGGATAACAAACAAAAAAAGTTATTAATTTTTTTTTATTTTGACTTTTCTCCTCCTCTGTACAAATGTCTACTGAACGTTAGTGTACACGTATATTTACACTAAATACAATTTACAGGCCGAACAGCTATCTAAGCTATGTCTAATTACTTCATAACACGTTCGAAGGCACATCTTTGTTTACAGAATGACCTAATTTTATTCTGTCTTTATTCTGAAGCTAGTGATCTATAGAACTTCTTGAAAGATATTCATTTACGCGTTCAATCAAAATTTATTCAATATTTACAAACAACTTTGCTCTTTATTGATGTTTTTTAGAATTTTAAGGTTATATTGCACGTTTTTTTATTTTTGCCAAACGCGTAAAAGAAACACTTCCTTTATTACGAACCAACGAAAGTGTAAATCTATACTAAGTTGATTTTCTTCCACTCCGTTGGCAAGTATATAAATATTTACATGAAATGACAAGAAGGTATGAGGTCTTCTTTTTTTGGTTAAAATCACAACAAGTACGATACTGAAAATATAATTACTTTTTTTATTTATATTTAATTATTATCTACACTCCGCCAACCACGGTAACTATCTGATGTATCAGAAACACTACAGTTTATTGTACACGACTTTGGAATCACTCGCTCACAAAACACGAAACATTTGAATTTTAACGGTTATTTTTTAAATACTGGTCGTTGACGCAGTATTTTTGTGATGTTTGAATTTGGAGTTTTGGAACAGAAGGACCATAGAGCTAAAGTAGAAGAATTTGGTAGCACATAGTGCATAAGAAGTGAAATTTTAAAAACCAATTTTACAAAACTGTTTTAATTTTGATTTCTGTGAGTTCGGGCTTTGAAAAATTTGCAGCATCATTTGTAATTTTTTTTGATAAAATTTATATCAACTGGGGGCGGTCACAGTTTAAGACTTGGGGAGGTCACAGATGGCCGAACCCAGGAATTGGGTGCACGATGAACATTTTAGTTATCCACCTCGGATAAGTTAAGGTTTGACATAGGGTTGATGTCGTCGATTTTGGGGAGATCATGACTGCAGTTTCCCCCCTTTTTCATAGTGTTTCTTTTCCCTCTTCAGTAACCGCGCTTGATAATCCCTTAATTTTTCGTGGGGAGCTGTAAATTGATTTAATTTTTAACCACGTATTGGTCCTTCTGTCTCTATACCCTATATGAGAGGTCCTTCAGTTCCTATGTTCAAGGTTTTGTGTGCAAGGTCTGGCGCAGCCCTGCCCCGCACGTCTCCCCGCACTACTCAGTAGCGCGGCGCCACGCGCGGCGAGGACAGCCGCGGCGAGCGGAGCGGGGAGCGGTGCGCTACCGTGGGCTATGGCTTCAGTCTCTTGAACCCTGCAAGTTGAAAGATGTTTTAGATAGACAAAAATAATTTCACACCATACACGAAAGGAGCGTACACAAAGATAAAATAAAATAAAAAAACGGGTGAGGCTTACTACAGTAGTCGCATCATTGACATCAATATTAATTCAATATTATAAGCAACACAAAACTTCGACATCAACATCGACTTTGTGTTCAAAATTGACTTCGACTTAGAGATCGACTTTGACTTCAATTTCGACTTCGTTTTGACTTTGAATTCGAGTTCTATTTTGACTTAGTGCTCGACTTCAATTTTGTCTTCGATCTCAACTTCAATCGAAGTCAAACTTCCTTATCTGTTTAGATTTCGATTGCGATAACTACTTTGATTTCGAATTCAACTTTAATATCGACTTCGGCTTCAATTATGACTTCGAATTCGATGTCTAATTAGTTTTCGAATTCGATGTCTAATTAGTTTTCAGATTCGATGTTTTATTAGTTTTCGGATTCGATGTTTTATTAGTTTTCGAATTCGTTGTCTAATTAGCTTTTCGATTTGCCGTCTACTTCCATTTT
Organism: Agrotis puta; assembly: GCA_943136025.2. Taxonomy (NCBI): domain Eukaryota; kingdom Metazoa; phylum Arthropoda; class Insecta; order Lepidoptera; family Noctuidae; genus Agrotis; species Agrotis puta. The sequence goes on along the minus strand of OW964184.2, from coordinate 15,884,555 downwards.
GACTTCCATATTGGCTTCCATTTTGACTTCCATTTAGGCTTCCATTTTGACTTCCATTTGACTTCCATTTTGACCTCAATTTGGCTTCCACTTTGACTTCCATTTTGACCTCAATTTGGCTTCCATTTTGACTTCCATTTTGGCTTCCATTTTGACTTCCATTTTGGCTTACATTTTGACTTCCATTTTGGCTTCCATTTTGACTTCCATATTGACTTCCATTTTGACTTCCATTTTGATTTCCATTTTGACTTCCATTTTAACTCCCATTTTGACTTCATATTCGACGTCAATTTGGACTTCAATTTGCCGTCTACTTCCATTCTGACTCCCATTTTGACTTCCATTTTGATTTCCATTTTGACTTCCATTTTGACTTCCATTTTGACTTTGGTTTCTACTTATATTTAGAATTTGACTTCAATATCGACTTCGACTTCAATTTTGATTTCTGATTAGATTTAAAATTTGACTTCAATATCGACTTCGACTTCAATTTTGATTTCTGATTAGATTTGGATTTTGTCAATTCAAGACTTCAATTTCGACTTCAATATCGACTTCGATTTCGACTTCAATTTCGGCGTCAATTTGGACTTCAATTTCGGTCTTAATTTCGACTTCAATTTCGACTTCAATTGCGACTTCAATTTCGACTTCAATTTCAACTTCAATTTCGACTTCAATTACGACTTCAATTTCGACTTCAATTTCGACTTCAATTTCGACTTCAAATTCGACTTCAAGTTTAATTTCGATTTCGAATTCGATATCGACTTGGATTTATACTTAGAATTCGAATTCAACTTCCATATCAACTTCGATTTCGATTTTTTCTTCATTTTGGCTTCGACATCGTCGTCGACTCTAATTTTGGTATAGGTCGCTCGCCATTTTAATTTTTTTTTCTGATTCGCGGTGCACAACGAAAGTTGTATATTTAGATAGAGGACACTTTGACAAACAAAAAATAGAATGGACATAATGTGGGACATTCTATTCAACACTTAACAGCTACTTTTCAATAACTTTTTATGTGTGTATTACGTGTAGTCGACGGTCCCTCATTCTGTTACTTCAATTATCCCCTTTGGATGCGGTACCTATCTCTTACAAACATTTTCACTACTTTGGGAAGTAGATGGCAGCTAATTCTATCTACTATCTTACCTGCACCATCGTGACCGAGCTTCAGCTCCTCATACAGCGTGGGATCCACCTCCCGTTGCGTGGGGATGGTGGTGCCAGGGTTGTTGAGGGTCTCTTGTCTCCAGGCGGCAGAGTTTGACACGCCGTTCGCCATCGGAGCGACGACGTTGCCGTTCGAGCCGTTGGCTGTGCCATTTGGTATTGTGCCCTGTTGAAGGGAAATTTGAATGAGTCCACGGGAATTTGGCAGTTGCAGGCCTCTTACTGAGTGGACCTATAACAGCGTGAGACTCGCGGGCAACCGATGGATGTAAGTGGTGGGTTGTTGTTCGGCGTGATGGTCTAAGGGGAAGGCTTTTGTTGAGAAGTGATCGTCTTCCGGCTAATAATTGCAAATGTGGTGTTTCCTAAAGTAAACTACAGCATCTGCTCAATTTTTGGGCTACTGTGCTGGATTCGAGTTTCCTGATGCGGCAGAATTACTGGTAGAAGTTAAAATACTTAAATTCGACCTTTGGAAAGAGATAGATTATAGTTTCATATTATGTAGGAAAACAAAAATTAATTGAGTGACTTACGTTAACGGCCGTGTCAGGATTTGGTTCCCTGAGGTAACTCGGGTTTTCAAATGCTACACCTCCTTGAGCTTTAAGTCTAAGATTCTGGAAGAGAAAAATGTGATTTAATGAAATGAAAACCAAGATCGTAGCATGCAATTGTAGTGGAGTAACATACTGAAATGTTTAGTTGAAGGGATTCTATTGATTATGAGAGCCGATTATGGAGAATTTTTGACCCAGCGTCAGCTCAAAGCTTGGCAAAAGTCTCCTCCAAGTCTTTCTAAGAGTTCTCGTTTCGCGTTATTTCGAACCAGACCGTCTATGTCTATGAAGGTATGCGTCTTGGTAATTAGACAACCTTGTTCTGATCCAACCTTTGTAGCACCGTTCATCCTTCGGCATCCATGGCTACTTTGGCCCAGTGGTCATCGTGCATGCGAGTGTCGTGGCTCACCCAACCCCTGGCAGTCTTGCTGCTGTCAATCCATGCTTACCTTCCTATATCTATAGTAAAAGCCGGCCGCCAGCAGTATAGCAGCCACCAGCACGCAGGCGACGGCGACGCCCACCGCGGAGGCAGCGCTGTTCCCGCTGACGGGTGCAGCTGCTGCGCCCGCCTCCTGGCCGGCTGTCGTGAACATTATCGGCGAACTCAGGGATGAGGTACCTGGGGGACGAAATGCTTTATGAAATATGGAGCTCCACAAACGGTGACGCACTTAACATGTCCTGTCCTGAGGAATTTATGGACGTTTCAAAGGTCCCAAACTCGTGACTGGGCTGATTTAATTATGATAGCCATCGACCCACTAAGAAGATGAGTTGGTCAACATCCAGACTAGACTCGCGAAAGTCTTAGCTACGTAAAAGCATTGCGCGGCGTAAGATGATGAAAGATTGATGGTGTACTTGAGATGTATGGTAAAAGAAGTGATGTTCCTGATGGGAAGATCATGATTTGGTTCTGTGATCTAATAAAGACTTACACATGAAGATATTAAAGGCATTCAAATGGATCTCCGTAACTTGTATTCAAAGTATAAATTCGTTAGAATTATGGAGAGTACTTACCATAATTTGCAAGGAGTAACTTATTGTGAATACTAGGTACCCCATATCAATCTGCAGAACAGACAGTACCATGCTGGGCCAGTTGCTATCATCGTGTACTCACCGACATCGTTAGCTGCTTTCACGACGCACTCGTAGCGCACGTCGTCCTGCAGGCCAGTCAGCACCACGCTGGTCTCGCTGGTGTCCAGCTTCTCCGGTACCTTGGCACCCAGGGCTCTCCAGAACACCCGGTAAAGGTATACTGTCTGAGGGTTCTTGAGGGGAGCCTCCCAGCTGTTGGGAGAAAGGTTTCAGATAAGAAATGGTCACAATTATATGATCGGGTTATGTTTATAACAATGGAGCAAGGTCAAATTTTAAATCGTCAATTCCAAAATCGAGAAACGCTTCTGATGTCATCTTGAATTGGATAGCATAATTATCTTTTTTTTTTACAATGGATTCGTTATTGACCTTAATCTAGCATAGCTTCGGAGATAGAGCGAGATTACTCAAAAAGAACTGGAACTCCTGCGCACTTATGAAGCCGAATAATTCCTAGTGTGGGACAAAGTGCTTTAAAAGAAAACGAAAAAAAAAGCTGATATTAATATTGTAATATATTTGGCGCCAGACTCCGACAAGATGGTGGTTGAAAGCCAGGCGGCCTTGGTGAGGTCTACCGCTGCCTTTGGGATCGCTGAGCCGTCACGCCAGGTTAAAGGTAGCCTGTGTTGCCGTTGCTAAGCATAGACCACTAGAAGGTGTTACCTACTACACCTTGACCGGGGAAAAGGTCTCAAAATTACGATAAAACTTCTTTATCACGTACCTTAGTAAGACAGAATGAGGTGTCGGCGCAACATGCGCCTTGAGGCTCCTGGGCGGTCCCGGCAGACGCGCGCCGGAGTCTCGGAAGCACGCGAGCGCGCGGCGCGCGTGCTGCAGCGCGCACGAGCGGGACACCGCGCCGCCGCGACACAGCTCCAGGCAGTTGCGGGGGACGCCCCACGACGCGCAGCAGCTGCGGTGGTCTGCGCAGGGGGAGGGGAGTTAGCGCCGATGTAAGAAAGTCAGTCAAAGAGGGAGATGAAAGAAAGAAGAAAGAAAGAAAGAAAAAACGTTTATTGACACATGTCATAAGTACACACAACATTAACAAAGAAATATTTAAAAAGAAAACTTAGAACTAAACAATAAATATTGTGTGACTCATGGCTGCGCCAAATAGGCCCAGTTCAGCAAATGCCGGACAACTAGTGCCCGACGCTGGTTTTCAACTGAGCCTACGTGAGTGCACGGATGAAAATCAGTTTGATAATGAGGAAAAAATAAAAATAAAAATATTAATAATAAATAATAAATGTAAAAAAAAAAGTAAAATAATATGTTAAAAAAATAATAATAATAATAAAAGATAAATATAATATATGTATACATAAATATTGTGTACGATGTTTCTATGTACTGTGAATAGTAAAAATTAAATAAATAATTAAAATCACCGGAGCTACAAATTCTGTCATGACCTAGGTACCTAAAATACCGTTATCTTAACAACGGTAAATACCCAATAACGGGACCATCGTTAGTCCGTAGCATCACACCGACACTACATCGCTCGCAGCCGGGTGTGACGCACTAATCACCGGCGTAAATATTTAAAAATACCAGATTACTTGTAGCTGCGGGTATTTTAAAAACTTAAAATAAATTAATATAGTAAGTGATAAGGGATATTGATTATGGATAAAACAATTTGTATTTGTACAAAACAGTTAATTTTAAAACATCGATAGTGAACAAACAATAATGAAAAGAATTAAAAAGAAAACGCGAAAGAGGGTAAGTGTCCAAGATTATTCGAGTAAAATTGTCTGTTTGGTCAGACATACAAATTAAATAATGTATTCCTTTTTGTAGTTGTACGTGGGAAGGAATTCAAATACTCGAAAAAACTTATGTTCAGTATGAGAAAAACCAAATGAGATAACGGCGCATTCCGACACCATACGGTGCAGGGCATGTTGGCCAGCAACATAAGGTGAGTTTAAGCCATACATGCAGCGACTTGTTGCAATGTACGAGATGGTGGTCAAAACATAACCTAATGGCATGTTGCCCTGTTTTCCACAGGTCACCAGTATCAATCACCAGTATCAAGAGATGTTGAAGAGCTCATGTTTCATGAGCCTTTTGTTATGTGACGGGAGTGAATAAAGTAATCGCCGTGTTTTATTTATAGAAAAATTTTATATTCTAAATTATACGATATATTAATCACGCATCCTTCTGTATAAGCAGAACCATGATAGTAATGCTATTCGAACATAATTATATTCTGTTGAAGCAAACGAGTTTAGTCGAACTAGTATTGTTTTTCAAAATTAAGACCGTGGCGAAATAATTAACGGAAAATATTCAGAATGACACTCGGTACAGCTGTTACAATTTAGTTCCCACTAAGTTTATTTAATACAGCCGTATTACGTTTACAAATTTCAAAATATAACTTTAGAGATGAACATCTATTTTGGAGACCGTTTGTTGTTTCATTTTGTAATTTTTCAACGTTCGTTATATCGATCAAAATATATAGCTTATTTGTCAAAGACATTTTAATATCTAAGAAAAAGGAGAACAGAAAAAGAAAGAAATAATGAAAGAAAAGTTTCTACGGAGTATTTATTGTAACTGCAAACTTACCAGATCCATCGGCAGCACACTTCATGAGCTTGTCGAAGTCGTTCATGCACTCTGGGCGGTCCATGATGTTGTCCATGTCCAGGTGGAAGCTGCACGCGTCGATACACGAAGAGGACACGTTCATCTGGACAAATTGGAAGACATGAAGTCTCTGGACGGCTTTTTACTTCTTGGAAAAATACAGGTAGGCGAATATGCAGATTCGCTGAGAACCGTGTTCCCCTCGCACAAGACGCAATATGAGTTTTTTTTTGCTGATATACCCAGTCGCAAGTTATGAAGTAACAAACATAAAAAAATACAGTCAAATTGAGAACCTGCACCATTTTTGAAGCGGGTTAAATTGCATTATATGATTGGTTCGAGTTGACGCGACATAACTGTACGGTGAAAAGATCTGAGGGTCTGAATCGGCCACCTAGCAATATCCCAAATGATTCACCTTCGTGAATGAATAGCCAATGGCGTTGTGGGAAATACACGAACCCGCAGCGCCATTAGTAGTGATACACGACCTTTGCTTAGTAGTGATACACTAATAGCTGGGATAAAGAAAATGGATTGAGATCGTTTTCCGATTGAGTCTTCTTCAGAATTTAATTAAATTATCGCAATTATTATTATTTTATCTTTTGTAGATCATAAAAATATTTGCTCCGTACGGGAATCGACACCCGATACGTAGCGCAGTAGTCCAATTCCTCAGCTACTGCGCCAATTGAGCCGTGAAAACAATAACAAAAAAATTGTTAGTGTTTCTTTTGTTATAGTAGGTAGTCGATTTTAATTTGCGGCAGGTATTTATCGAATCATACTCGTAATAGACTAACACAGTTCAGAAAATGACTTAATATCAAAGAAAATTATAACTCTTGTCGCTAATATACCGCACAATTTCAATTCCACACAAAAACTGACCGAAACCAATTTCGATTCCGAACACAACATGTTTTCCATCCTTTCTGAACGAAACAGCCCAAACATCGTAACAAAGAGAAGCTTGTTTATACAAGTTTGCGTATCAAACTTTCAAATCAGCCAAACTTCGTTATTGAAGCCCCAAAGACATCAAATTATCGGGAAGACTTCCGAAATTAATGTTTTCAAAGCCGTCGTCGCGTGGTTACACTTACTCCGTAGTTTATATCTAGATGGTGCGATACGGGTACTCTAAACTAGAACTTCTAAATCTATGTAAAATATTTCAGAAGAACACTCAGGACGTAAAAGAAAATTCTGGGTTTTTCATGGACTAGGTGGAGCACGGGTCCGCCCTCGATTAGAATTGTGCCATTCTGCGAAATATTTTTTAAAGGTTTTGCTAAAAATTTAAAATGAATGTGATACTTCAATAAGTTAATTTTAATTATATTACTAGTCTACAACCACGGCGTTACTCATGTGAAGATCGATATAACTAGAAACGTTACTTTGGAATTATTAGCGATCTTCATACCGGGATAAAATTATCCTGTATGACTGTATGCGATTCGTGTATCAAACATCTAAGTTCCTTTTTTTACGTGGTAAAATCATCACATGAGTCCTCCCACCCAGGGCAGAGCGGGAGCGACAGTCAGACTCGTACTTACTAAAATCCACGGTGTCCTTCAATAGCCCTTTACGTACCGGGGTCACGGTAATTCGAGAGTCCCGCGACCAACATCTAAGTTCCTTCAGTCGTTTTTGAGTGAAAGAGGAACAAACATCCATCCACCTTTAGATCCATTCTCACAAAACTTATACATGTATTAGTTGGAATAAGATTGTATTACAGACTGATTCACTTTTCTGATTCTGAACAATTCTGGTCAGTTCAAAATTTCTGTCGCATTCCGAACGCAGAGCTAAAATTCCGCATTTGTCCGGAGAATTATCGAAGTGTAGCAACTCTACACCAGTCGGTTTATTTCGTGAGACAACTGGAACCTCCAATTTAAGGCTGAAGTTCTGACCCGCAGTAGTTTTGTTGTATTTGCTTCGGGTATTTCAATTTGAGTTGACTTGCAAGTTATTTTGGGTTGATGTCATTAAGTTCCAGTGGTTGACCGTGATGTGGAGGTTAGGTTTATTGACCTTTGAGAGTCAAGTTGATTTATGTATATTGTTAACTTAACAAATGTTGATGCGTTCATCTTCATCTTCAGCCTTTTGCTATATCCGATAGCGTGACAGAACTATCGGACTGACGTCTCGCTTTGGTTCGGTATCGCTTCGGAAACGCTTCGCTTTCGCCTGTCTGTTTGACAAAGGCATAATAGCCCATTGTGTCATCCTATTTATAAGTTTTTGTAAATACCCGTAATTTGTATGATGTGCATAATAAAGAGTATTCTATCTATCTATTCTATGCCCAAACTTTTCCTCACCACACTTTTTTCTAGGTGGTAATATGTAATGTGTTGTTCTACCCTGGATAAAATCTACCGTGTTCTTTCAATTGTCGTTTACGATTCAGGGTTATACTAATCTGCTTAGACAGTGTAGTGACTCCGGCAGGTTCCTCATCGCATACGGGGTGATTACGAATAAGTCTTACTTCAAAATTCTTCTTCTTAGTCGTATACTCCTGGCGGAGTGGTCGTGGAAAGTCTGCTTGGTTGGTTGCGGTTTTTGGGTGTTTTCTCCATCCTCTAACTATTTGTAGCACTGTGTGTACATTCAGTAAGGGTACATTTTGTAGATGATTTAAGCCTTTGTAAAACAGACAGTCGTGGCGAATACGAAGCGAGGTGTTTTTAATTGTAATGTATGGAATTGTTTGAATACATAGAAAAGCGTAAGCGATCCGATAGCGTGACCGAACCGATGCGAAGACTTGGCGAAGGCGTGTTTGCTCTGTTTGACGCCGTTCATAAAAAGTTCGCTGCACCCAGTTTGACGTCTCGTATCGCTTCGGACTCGGTCCGGTTCGCTATCACCTGTCAGTTTGACAAAGGCTTTAATGAGATCTGTCAATCTTGTCGATGAACAGCCGCGAGAACGTTGAACTTCACCATACCTGGCATAAAAAAAATCATAATTCCTAATGTCTACTTACTTGTGTGCAGCACTCTGTAACGTTATGATGTGGCATGGACGGGCGGAGTCTGACGGAGACTGGCCGCAGAGTCTTCCCGAATGCGTTCTCTGCGTGACAGAAGTAGTCTCCTTCATCTGCTTCTGCTATCTTCTTTATTATTAGACGCATTGTGTACTTGGTTTGTTCCTGGGAAGAAAGAGGAAACTTTTAGCAATTGTTTTCTGGAATATTGATTTGAGTTCCCGAGAGTTAGGAAATGATATGTCGTTTTTAGGGTTCCGTAGTTAACTAGGAACCCTTATAGTTTCGCCATGTCTGTCTGTCTGTCTGTCTGTCCGTCCTCGCTTAATCTTTGTGACCGTTAGCACTAGAAAGCTGAAATTTGGTACCAATATGTATATCAATCACGCCGACAAAGTGCAAAAATAAAAATTGGAAAAAAATGTTTTTTTAGGGTAGCCCCCCTATATGTAAAATAGAAAGTGATTTTTTTTTAATTTCAACCCTAACGTGTGATATATCGTTGGATAGGTATTTAAAAATGAATAGGGGTTTACTAAGATCATTTTTTGATGATGTCAATAGTTTCGGAAATAATCGCTCCTAAAATCAAAAACAATGTGTCCCCCCCCCTCTAACTTTTGAACCATAAGTTTAGAAAATATGAAAAAAATCTGGAAAGTAGAACTTTATAAGGACTTTCTAGGAAAATTATTTTGAACTTGATGGAAAGAACAGTTTTTGTGCAAAAAAAACAAGAAGGTGGTACAAAATTCCTGGACTAAGTTTGTAGTATAATCAATTATTTTAGTTATCACCGTCCTTTGTGGGCCCGTTTTTAGGGTTCCCTTTTTATCAAAGTTCAAAAGGTCAACGTAACAAATAACCTTTTTTTAACACACAAGTTTAAAAAAAGGCTATTTGTTAACACTTATTGTAACGGACGGGAAACTACGGAACCCTCCACTGAGCGTGGCCTGACACGCTCTTGGCCGGTTTTTTTTATAAACGTGCCATACTAGGAATTTCTCTTGAGTCGTGGATGCGTTAACAATCATAGAAACAGACATACACAAACACCCAGACCCGGAACTACTAATTTGTAGATCATACTAATATTAGTTCCGTGCGGGGATTGAACCCGCGACACACTGCGTAACAGTCGATCGCTCAGCCACTGACGTTACGATATGTAAGCAGCAACTATTATGGTCACTGCTTCGACAAAGTCAGGTCAAGTGATCAAGTGTGAATGAATCCACACACAGAATTTGCATTTTATGACTGGACATAAAACGTAACACAAGTCGGGTGTCTGCTCAACCAACACCAATTGTTAACAAAATATTCACCGAAACATGAACATACACTACCAAAATAACTACGCCAATCTTTTTGCACGTGTAACAGAAAAGATTCAATACAAAACAAATAAGTAAACCAGAAAATATCCAGAAACTAGCGGCTCCAACCACCGAGAGACATAACACGGAGAACCGAGCAAGAGCAGTAACTGTGTAAACTTTAGATGCAAGAAGTTTCGGCGCCGGGTCGTTCCTCCTATCATTTTATGGAGGGAACTACCTCCTTATTGGAAACTTTGTGACACAAACAGTTAACAAGGATCAAAACGGCTTTCGTATGCACCCTTTGTACTGCTTCGAGTATCTAGAAAATCGAGCAGTGTATAAATAATTGAAATACTGGGATTTGATATTGTTGCGAAATCTTTATACAATTTTCTAGAAATTCTTAAATGTACCAGACGTTTCGAAAGGTCTGGAATGTTCTTTTCTGGAACTTTGTAGAAGTCTAAGGAAGTTTCTAGAAGATATGTTTAATAAGCTTCTACTATGGTCATCATCATCATCATTTCAGCATATTGCAGTTAACTGCTGATGATCCCCAAAAAGATCTCCCGCTCCCGCAAAGATCTCCCGCTTTTCTAATCCAGTCACTGCTAATATGATCGGTCAGGGTATATATCGCACTGATCTGCTCGGTGGGTCATACCGCCCAACCCTTGCTCGACAACCCAGCCCACGAAGCTGAGCAAGTAGCTTTAAATTCCCTTAATAATAATTCGACCCAGCCTGACCCTTGCTGCCCCCCCCCTCAATGACACACTAAGCCTAGGTCTGAACCCCACAGGGGGTACCCTTTTTTTATCGTGGTAAAATCATCAAATGAGTCGTCCCACCGTGCCCGCCCAGGGCAGGGCGGTAGGGACTGTCAGACTCGTACTGACTAAAATCCACGGTGTCCTTGAATAGCCCTTTACGTACCGGGGTCACGGTAATACGCGACCACAGGGGGTGCCCTTAGTGACGTTCATTTAATTGAACCTAGTTTGTAATCCCTGATTGGGTAATTTTCGGCCACCACAGGATTGTCCGGTTAAGTAGCGTCAACCTTATGGAGTTGTTGCGCTACGAGAGCCCACATCGATAAAAAAAAACTCGGTGGGTCAGTCTTAAAGTTGATTATGATCGATGCGAATCGAAGTGAATTCAAAGTAACATTTTAGCGCGTGAATAGTGTTCAGTATTGAATAAAAGTTTGTGTTAATTAATTTATCCCATATCGAGCTCGTAACAATATCTTGAAAGGACATTATCTTGGATGATGTCGGGGTTGTGTTCAAGTTTGATCAGAGGGGGTGATTTTATCAGTGTTTTACACAAAGAGTCTGTTGTTAGAACTCTGTGACCCAACTATTGAAGATGTGGATATCTAGAGGTTGAATCAGTCGTCACAATTTGTGAAGCCTGCTCGTGACAACCGTCAGAGATATTGGAATGAGATAAATCCTGGCTTTTGGGTGAATTCATTGTTTTGTTGTACTAGATAGTATCTTAAGCAGATAAAATAAATTATTTTTTGCTTAATCCCATATTTCTTCTTAGATTACTTGGATAGGAATCACAGACCTCACCTTTTACACATTAGCATACTTTTACGTCTGCGTTAGAAGTTTTTGTAACACACAATTCACAAAACATTTTTTTAATCCATTTGACTAGTTTATCTGCATGGGCAGAAAAAAAATAGTTTTTGTATTATTCAGTCTAATTAACTAAACAGTGGTTTAATTTTTTTTGGTATCTTATCTTGAAAGATAAGATACCAAAAAAAATCAAAGACATGTGACATAAATTTACCAACACGAATGGGGCCCGCGTGGATACAGCCCACTTCCTCTCAGAGAAAGGAGGCCTGTGTTTCAGCTGTGAGAACAATAAAGGAAAGTTTACTTATGTTTATATGTATATTTAGCTTACCTCAGGATCAGCCAACAGCTGTATCGTATAGTTAGGTCCGTCGATCACAGGCGTTCTTCCGTTGGGGTCCCTCCAGAACGCAATGGTGGGTTTAGGGAGGGCTTCCACTCTGCACTCCAGGATGACAGCGTCTCCAGCTGCAGCCATTGTGATTCCAGAAGCTTGGATTGTTGGTACATCTGGCAGAATGAACGAAGTTACGTTAGTGATGTCGCGTGCGTACGTACTTATATACATTGTGTTTAATATACTTAGAAACATACTGTGACGCTGACTTCAGTGGTGCGTACGTTTCGGAGAGCCAGCATAATTTGACCCAATTTAACATTATTCTGCCATATAAGATGGGTCATTTAATGATAAAATGATGGGGACCAACTGTACTATAGAAGTAAGTTTATCAGTTTAGTTTTACATCAGACATCGGTATAAATCTGGACTTATACTATCTAAAGTCCTGTCAGATGTTTGTGATGCTCCCAGAGGCGGATTGGATGAGTCTGACACCAGAGGAGAGTAGCTTCTTTCGGATGAAATTGTTACTTAGTAGCTAAGGAACTGAAGTCTTGATCATGTTCTTGGTTTTCGAGTAATTTATTAGTTGACATGCTAAAGAGGATAAAATAAACATGCAAAAGGCGGAACATCGGAGCTTTGCAATTTTAATACTATTTAAAAAAAACTCTTCATTAATTATTACGAAAAAAAAAAATACCTATATATGCATACTACATTTAAAAACTAAAATAAAAAAAATTATAGGGCGTCAAAAAATTCATACACATCGCTGTCAATGGGGAAATTGCCTAGAACGCTGGCAGCATTGCCACGTTGGATAGCAATGCTGATCCTTTACAATTTGAACTCTTGATTAAATTATTACTTTATTTTAAAAACAGTAAATCAGTTTCAAATGGAGTTTCTTGCCTATTCTTTTCCACACGAACCTACTCTTACGAATGGGTGTAGAATCAATCCCATCCCATACCATTTCCTTTAATTTTAATAAAATCGACGTTTAAAATTGCCTCTTTGATTGTCTAATTGAAATAAATGATTTGACTTTGACAAAAAAAAAAATAGTAATATACCCATAGATTTTAAGCCTATTGGCTGATTTTAAAATATTATACTCACGTGATATATTAATTTTTCTGGAGGCTTGCATGGGCGTGCCGTATCCATTGTCAGCGTAGCAGGAGATCTGGTCCATGTCTCTCGTGACATTGTGGATGACGGTCACCATGTGACGGGTTACTTCTTGACGGACGAGACGACCTGGGAGAAAAGTTATAGTTGATAAAATTCAAAATAGTTGTGTAAAATATGATGCAACTAGCGTCTCGCTCTGGCTTCGCACAGGTGCCATTAGAAAATTAAACAAAGCCTATGTTTATAGCTGATAATCTAGCTTTCTACAAGTTAAAGAATGATTCAAATCGGTTCAGCAGTTTTTGATTTTGTCCATTACAAATAAACATATTAGTATCGCTGCAAAGAAAGTTAGCTATATGGTGTCTGTCCCTCCGGAAAATATAAACATAATACGTGATATTTGTCATCCTGGTTGCTTCCTTTGAAAGCATATCTACGCTTTCAATGGGGTATCTACATCGTGACGTCTGTACAAGGTGGAAAACAATATCTCCAAATGAAAATATTTTGAAGCACGTTATAAAAGTGGACAAAATTATGCCAAACGCAAACGATCATTCCGAAATTATTAATACCTTTTCGTATTTAAATAGTATATTACTTATCAACTAACTTTTGAAAGAGAACCGGCAATTGTTCAACGTATTTATAACGAAAACATGGAACCCAACTTATTTATAAATCCTATTACAAAATAATATCGGTTTTCCAACGTCTTTTCACTCAGCTAGAAAACAAACGAAGAACAATAATCTAATTTATTAAAACTTGTGACAGAAGCAATTGTTTTAGAAATCAATAAACCAGGGTTTAGATGAAGCCAATCAACATGAAGCGGCGTTGTATTGGAAAACGATTGGCGCCGGTCCCCGAGGCAAGGTCTTACAGCAGTAGAATAATGTACAGAAGTTGCAATGTACTGAAGTTGAAATGTACTGAAGTTGAAATGTACTGAAGTTGCAATGTACTGAACTTACAATATACTGATCGCCTCAGTACGAAGTATTAAGACGCAAATAGTATGGAAAATGAAAAGCACTTGTAGTGTACGAACGAGGAAGTAATTTTTTCCACCATCTTAACGCCAAAGTTCTCGTTTACTTCACGTCACAAAAACGTGAAAACTCGTGATATGGTCTCGGAAGTTGCAATATATTGAAGTTGCAATGTACTGAAGTTGCAATGTACTGAAGTTGCAATGTACTAAATTTGCAATGTACTGAAGTTGTAATGTACTAAAGTTGCTATGTGCTGAAGTTGCAATGTACAGAAGTTGTAATGTATTCAAGTTGCAATGCACTGAAGTTACAAAGTACAGAAGTTGCAATGTACTGAAGTTGAATTTTAAAGCCGCTCGCCTGAAAATACTCGTTTCCATTACAAAGTTTCCTCATTGTTACGGTATCCATACGTTAAGCCAGGTTTTAAATTAACTGTGCACCATCGAAATCCATTCAGTAGTTTTGGGTTGAAAAGTAACAACTTAATTGACATTTACTATAATCAGATTGCTCTTAAAGTTAATTGCAAACTAAACTACAGGTTGATTTTTTAAGAAACAAAGAAAAATATTACATGATGATAAAAGAGTTACATGGCCAGTCAGAAACCGTTGAAGTTATAGAGTGTACCTTCTGCCTGTCATCTGTTTATATTCGCTAGGTCTTATAGTATCCTTATTATTGGTCTCGGTGTACCGTCTTTTTACATTTTATTTTCATAATAATATTCAATTAGGTTTAGTAAGAAATGCAAATAGGTTTTATTTTCTTTATCGAAGCTGGGAATTTCATATTTTATTTTACTTCTTTTTCTCTGTGTTTGGTCGTGAGCTATAGAAGACAAAAAAGATTTAGTACCGCCATTGATTTAATTTGTCACGCGCAAGTTATTATTATGAACAACCTAAAGCGAAAATACGTTCTAAAATAAATATTGAAAATAGTAAACTTGATCTAATTGGATATAGATCTTCTTATCGTATGGTTGATTAACAACCTGGTGTCAGAGTTTAAACCGCCCGTAGGCCTCTGACATGGCTTCACACACCGTTGAAAAATCTCTCAGGTGTGCTGGTTTCCTCACGATGTTTTCCTTCACCGTTTTTAGCCAGTGATAATTAATTTATAATACGCACATGAATTCTAAAAGACATTGGTGCGTGCCGGGGTTCGAACCTGCAACCTTTGACTTGGCAGTCCAACGGTCGTACTACTCGGCTATCACTGCTTTTATTGGATGCTTTTATTGTATTGGATATAGATAAACATCGCAACGAATAAATAAGCTTTCTAAATAATGTCTTACTTTTTTTGTCTGTTTAAGTGCGTACCTATAGTATGAATATATTTTTGGATGTGATATTGATCGAATTCTATTAAAATTGGCACCAGTTTAGACAAAAAGACATCGAAGTAAAATGAAATGAAAATAATTTTGATATAGTAGCGCCTAGTGGCACAACAAACAGTGTAGATCAAATGGCGCCCAATTGGGACCACAAGTAGTAGTAGCACTGCGCAAGAAGAGTACAGGAAGAGTAGTTGCTAGAGTTAATAAAATTACGCACACGTGGAGTGGAGATGTTAGTTTAAATAAAGTAGCGTCCAATTCTAACAACTAGTAACTAGCGTTGATGAAATGGCGCCCACTTGGGACAAGTAGTCTACTATAAATAGAATGGCACGTAGTTAGAACAAGAAAATAACCGTTGAAGGAAAAATAGATTGAAGGTTAAATATTGGAGCTAAACAAAACCAAGTTGGGACAATTATTAGGGTTTGCCGATATAATGGCGCCCACGTGGGACTTTATTTCATCTACGTAAGTTTTTTCTTAAGAGTTATGGCATTAAGGATATTTTAAGATGCTTACCAGAAATATAAAGTGAGATGGTTGGTGTGGGAGTTCCCATGGCGATACATAGGATTGTCATGCTGGAGCCTTCCACCACCAGGTTCACAGGGTTTACTGAAGGAGGCTGTTGGGAGAAGAAGAAGGTCAAAACAAAATCACATGATACACTTCGCAATTTCCAAGACAGCGCAATACGTTCGTTGCAAAATTGTTTAATAATTTCAATTTCAAGAGAAAACCGTTTATTTCCATCGTCAAGTTAATGCTAGAATTAAATATTTTATTTATAACCTATCTTCTAAACCAACTAACTTTCGAGATATTTTAGATATATCCTTGCATCTAAAATAAAATATTATGTTCTGCGAATTTAAAATACTCAGCTAATTTTAAAATGTAATTTAAGCAAAATGACAACTTTAAATACAAATTCATTTTAAATAATCCAAGATGGCTGCTACTAGAAGCTCTGTATTGCCATCGAGACTGTTCACCCTCTATTGCATAAAAGAGTATATGAATGCAATTCTACGTTTCGTTTCTATTTCCCTTTGAGCTTTTTATTTTCATACATTTTGTAATAACTTCTCAAAAGGGCCAATTTGCATTTAAATCCTCAGCGTCGAGTCGAAGTAAGGCTCGTAATGGCAAAAGATATTGGATTCAATGATTCTGTATATATTATACTTAGAAATGGCTCCAAGTGGTAAATACTGACGTACTTTTTTATTTTATGCTGCGTTTTTTATGAATAAATTCTTACTCTGATGTAGTCTCTATTTCTTATAAATAATACTATACATGTTATTCAAAGTAGGAATTCCTTGTCAGCGACAAAGTTTTGTTTTTAAATGTTTTGTACTATAGAATTTTCAAGACTTATATTTTTAGACAGAGATTTACAAACGGACAAGTTAGTCAGTGTTGCAAAATTGTTTCCACCAATTTACAAGTCCAAGATAGAAACGTGAAAATATTTACCTCAGTCAAAACAGGAGTAAAATATAGTTTACATGAAAATCTGACTATAAGCGACCCTCAGGATTTGCAGACATACAATGCAATAGTGATCCTTACGTTCTTTTTGTCTTACCTCAACATACGCTGGGTAGGCAGGATCAGTCCAGGCCAGCAACGTCTCCGAAGGTTGCGAGTCACCGGCAGCAGCATGAGCTTTTACCCAGATGACATATTGTGTGTTGGGTGATAGCTTCTCCAGAGTATGTCCAGGGACCGTTGTGGTTATATTGGTGACGTTAGTTTGGCTTATTTGTGCTGGTGATTTGAAGAACAATCTAGAAAATTAATAAAGTATTAGTTTTTGTTCTTAATTGTTCAGTTCGGACAGTGATGGGAGTTTTCCGAATAGGAATTCCTCAGTAGCAGTTATGGAGTTTCGGTTTGTGCCTGGTTGATGGCAATAGGTTCATCCTATGAAGCTCTTAACTGAGCTAACCAAAACTGAGCTACTCAATACTGAGTGTAGGTCTTTTCCAAATCCTTTTGACGTTTTTGTGCCATGGCTATCCAGTTTCACCTTGCCATTTTAATAAGATCAACTGTACACCTAGTTTGTGCTCAACTTTTTAATTATTTCCTTTATAAAGTACAGGCAACTGACGATATAAAAGTGAAAGTGCTATTTTAAGAATTTTAACTTATTTCTCAAAGACAGTATACAAAAAGTGCTATCAAAGAAGTCTGTATTTTATCAGAAAGTTTTTGTTTTGTTTTATACAAGACAAAGCTAGTTTTTGATTATGAAAAAGTATAACTCTAAAACATTTTGCCTTGTAAATTCAGTTTCTTCATAAACCATTAATTTTCGTAAACTGAGTCCTTATCTTCGTAGTAAAGTTTCACCATTTTGAATTACTGTACGCCTTTTATTTTACGTAAGAATGGCATTGTGCTGTGAACTACAGCAACAATTAAAATAATTCACATTTTTATTTAAAAAAGTTCGTGGATTATTCGGCAGTTTTCGTTAAATTCCGGTGAAAATTATACCTGAACTGAAACTGTTGCTGGCTATCTGGAAATTCATTCGTATAATTTGAACAGCATTAATTCGCAAGTGATTTAAAATAAAAGAGTTTTTATGTAAGTTTTTGGGAGCACACGTGCTGAATATCACAAGTGTGAAATTTATGTGTACGTAGATGATATCATCATATTTTATTTTGAGGCAAAGGTTCACTGCGGAATCGCGTTGGTCCCATTTACTCGATTTGAATTTTTACTTATTTACTATAACTACAATATTTTCTTTCCAAATATATTACAAAAAAACTAACAATGATTGAAAGATTTAGCCATCTTGAGTGGAGCAGAAGTGACTGTCAGAGTCTTACTGATTAAAACCAGATCACATTATGCCTTGTTGCTTTTGCTTTCCAGGGTCACATTGTCCTTAGCAAACATTTCCAAGACTTTGCCTAATGACCCTAGCATTCATATCTCATCATATTTGAATAAAATTGGCAGGGGGCGTTGTAGGGTAGCATTTGTGAAAATAGTTTTCAAACAAATGAAGACTCCATTCTTTGGCTCCCCTTTACGTTTTCAACTAGTCTTGTAAACCTGGGCTGTAAGAGATTGTGACACACTGAAACCATACGCTAGTAATAAAAGTCTACTCACGTGTATGTAAGCTTCTCGTCTGGTTGCGAGAACTGCGGCGGTTGCCAGGTGAGTGTCAGCCAAGTTGCCGAGTGAGACGACACGGACAGCGAATGTGGCGGTGATGGTATGCCTGCTACCTCCTTCTCATCTGTTGAAGATATATTTTTTGTACCATTTTTTACAAGCATATGGCCGACTTGTTGGAAAGCGGTCTCCTTAGCCTGTGCAATACTGTAGCACCAGAGGTAGTGCCTGTGCTTTGCCGACCCTGTAAAACTTTTTCTCGCCCTTTTTGAAGAGCCCATGTTGTTGTTCGTTGGGTAAGCTTCGGAAAAGATCTTCTTCTATCTAACGTTTTTTTGTAGCTCTGTTAGGGACGGGATCCAGTTTAACAGGATACAGCTGAATATCAGTATTTTAAAAAGAGTGGCCATCTATATGACCTCCACAACCCAGCTAGTCGTGGACAATACGATACCTGTTAATAAGACTAGTTCTGAAACTTTCAGGCTAATAACTACCTGTAATTGACAAAGATTTCCAATGTCAGCCGGGACTAACGGCCTTTTGTTTTTACACGATAGCCCAAAAAAGGAGTGTTATCTCAATCTTAATGTGCTTTCAGAGGCGCGGACATCCACAGATTGACTGTGGTAAGCGTGGCTTAACCTCGAAAATCGACCCGTGTGGCTCTTATAATTTAGCCACGAGCTCCTCGAGATATGAAGGAGGATGATGAATAAAGATTTTGTAAGTTTAAATGCTTTCTTAGTCTGCTTTTGTATATTTTATGTTTTTCAAGTTTTAAGAATAGAAATAACTTATTTAGCTCAGTAGAATCTAGAATTTTAAATGTTGTGGGAAAATACCGTATACCGAGATGAAAGGCTACTCGAATAATGAAGTTATTTAATAGGATTAAAGTAGGTTAGTGACGGGACTTTTTACTTCATTTAGGTTCTTATGATTCTTGGAAAGAGTTTCATTTGTCCGTAGCTTTGCGTCAACCATCTCCATCATCAAAATTTATCTTCTGCAAAAAATCATCAAAATCGGTGCCACAGTTAAGACGTGATTGAGTAACAAGCATACATCCATCCATCCATCAAATTTTTCATATTTGATTAAGTAAGACGGACTCACCAGCATCAGTGACATTGAAGAGCAGCATGCTAGACGGCAGGGACTCTCCGAAGCTGTTGGACGCGACCACGAAAACGTGGTACGTGCTGTTCGGCTCCAGGGCCTCGATATGAGTCATCGTGTCTGTCACGTTCAGTTTCTGCATCAAAGAAGAGAGAGAGTGAGAGTTTTGCCATCCTTTTTGCCTTTGTCAAACAGACAGGCGAAAGCGAAAGCGATCCGATAGCGTGACCGAACCGATGCGAAGACGTGGCGAAGGCGTGTTTGCTCTGTTTGACGTCGTTCATAAAGTCAGCTAATACAACTGTCACGCCTCGGTTCGCTGCACCCAGTTTGACGTCTCGTATCGCTTGGTTATCGCTTCGGACTCGGTCCGGTTCGCTATCGCTTGTTAGTTTGACAAAGGCTTTTTAGTTAAGCAAAAGCAAAGATAAAGTAGGTACGACGCATCTTTGGTTATTTTATCACGTAGGTATGCCTATTACGGAAAACATCATGAATGTCCAAGAACCTAAATTACTAATTCGAAGAATTGTAGCACCTGGTGGTCTGTGCAAATAACGCAGGTTACCGCCGCGAATGTCAACAGTGACGTTACGGATTGCAGTAGGCTAATCCGCAGCGAGGTTCTCTTTGAGCAGGCTCATTATTTCTTCTTCCATTCTATAGAGTTCTTCCATATATAGAGAGTATTAATTCAGACTTCAATAAAACCTAGCTGAAAATCATAGTTCATTATCCTAGCTAATTTAAAAGGTCGCGGGACTAACGAATTACCGTGACCCCGGTACGTCAAGGGCTATTGAAGGACACCGTGGATTTTAGTCAGTACAAGTCTGACAGTCCCTCCCGCCCTGCCCTGGGTGGGAGGACTCATTTGATGATTTTACCACGATAAAAAAAAGCTAATTTAAAATAAATCCTTGTTAGTTTTTTTGGCGTTGAGGGTGTCAAATATATTTTACGTCAATTTTATCTGTCTTTAATGAAATGAATTAATACCGAATAGAATTTCGCTTAAATGCACAATCAACTACGAGTAAGAGTACTAGATTTCATTCTATTCTACCTCAGCGTACTACCTAGGTTCTAGGTATTGCACAGCGACCCAGTTAGAACCTAAGAAATCTATTGTTAGAAACCTAAGGTGTATTTCAAATGCACGCCGCGTTGGAATTCAAATAGAAAATGCTCAGTGGGACAGAAGAATTTAATGGGCAACTGTTAGTAGTTCTTATATTGTACGGAACGGAAAAACGATCTTACGGTTTGACAAATTGTTGTTTTCTAAACTAATTTGACAGTTGGAGGACTGAAAAAAAAACAGTGTTGCAAAAGAAAGTTTAATTTAAAAAGAAATGGGAGAAATGATTTGTCCCGCTTTGTGTGACTTTATGTATTTAACTGACTTTTTGTTTATTTTTTAGCCTTTGTCAAAAAGACAGGCGATAGCGAACCGGACCGAGTCCGAAGCGATAACGAACCGATACGAGTGGAATTATAATTCGCGACGTTATAATTATATCATAAATACTGGTCATACAATAATCTCAATCCAAACAAAATAACAACAATCACTGAGATTTATTACAACAGAGCCTCACCATTTTTACCCGACCGAACGTACTAAGACTAGTTTAGTAATTCCTCAAATTGTATTGGGACTTGGGGAGTTCCTAGCCAGACGAGACAGCATGGCAAGAGATCTGTGAGATTGCCGCCACCAATGAGCACAGGGACCAATGAAACGGCTTGGTACTTCATTTCCATAAACTTTTTACTTGAAAAGAATAATCTTTTACTAATAAATTGTTCAAATTCAAGTTATTAGTACTCGTACATAGCAGCGATAAATATTATCAATACAAAAAGTATATATTTCTGACAGAATGGGTGTTTTTTTTAACTCTTCTTTAACTCCACCTATCGCCGTCGTGAGGACACGGCGGTGCTCTGCCCAAGCGGGGCAGTCCTGCACCGTATGCTCCACCGTGTCCTCCGGACGATCCTCACAGTGGTGACACCCATGACAGAATGAGATAGAGATAAAAATGTACACGTTATACAGGGTGTACGAAATAAGCTTAAAATACCCTTTTTGTGGTTATTCAGACCAACCAGACTTTTTGAAAATTAGACTTAGTAGTAGTGTGAAGAGCCTATTTTTTCTTCTGTCACTCGTTTCTTTGGGTTTCTTTTTTAAAGTTTTCAATTGGAACCGTCGTTTTACTAACCGACGATAACATTAACGCTGATTGGTCTATCAATCATGTAGTAATTTCTTGGTAACGGCATTATTTCACACCCTTCCACACTGAATTATTTTCTATCGAGACCAACGCCGGACCTACCGACCGGACCAACCCGGACCGGATATTGTACAATTCCTTCGATGTTACCGCCAATGAACGATCATAGGCGATCGGTAAGCGGTCCATACGGGACCTACGAAACCCACAAGACCAAACGCGGCATTAGAAAATATTCTTTATCACTATTACAATGTGACTGCTGAGAAAATTAGTAATCAAATGATAACTTACATTATAAGTAGTCTGCATAGTATTATAGCTGTAGGGCTGTGAGTTGTTGTCCAGTTTCTGCCAGTGCACCACATATGACGTCACGTTGGCCCCCTCCTGCGGCGCCGCCCAGTCCAGGAACACCTTGCTGGAGCTCACCACCGCGTGCAGCTCGCGGGGAGGACCGGGGAGGAGACCCGTACCTGGGGGAGACGGGAAGGGCGTTATTTTTGGGGTTGATTCAGTTCATGACAGAGAAGATACAGGACCCATTCTACCAACGGAAAAATGTGTCTTATTATTGTTTAATCAGCACAGTTTTGCAGATTGTTTCGTGAACCTATTAAAACTATGAGGCTTAGAATGTTTCTCATTAACCGTGGGCAAAAAAGAACTTCCGATTAGACCGGTTGGTTGTTATTGAGTTGCTATGTTATGGTGTTAATACAACTATAGATTTTTCAATGTCTGTCAATCTCCAATCTCCGTCGGTTTAGCTAACAAAGCTATTTTCAAAACAAGCTAATTTTCACTGAAAATAGCTAGAGAATGCTAGATGACTGACCTTCCTCGAAGCACTGCACGATGTTCCCGATGTACGGCACGCAGGTGTTGACCCCCCCGCTGTATGCGCCGGCGCACACCCCGCGACACGCGGCCGGCACGCCGCGCCGCGCGCAACACTGCTCGTGGTTGCGACCTGCACAACACATGGGGATTTAGAACAGCTCTGAACAGGTGTAAAATTAAGTCTCGCTCACACTAGGCGTAACATGTTGTTAAACGAGTTCCGTTGATGCGCAGGAGTTGAAGTTGCTTCTGAGTGAGGTTTCTCCATCTTAGGCTTTATTTTTGCCTCTGGGATAGATTACGGACTTAGAGCAAACCTACACTCAGGGGCACATTTAACCGGCCACCTAGATTTTGTTGATTATTTCAAAATGGAATCGGATTTTAACTAATTTTGTTGTAACATTACTTTGGGTGAATCTTTGAGAACACATTTAAAACATGTGTAATTTGCGAAATGGTTTAATCAACATTAAAAACAAATCAAAATGCGAATATGGAGTTTTCTGACCAAAACCAACATTTAGCAAAATTTTAATTAAAAAAAAAGTATGCTCTAAATTATCGCACTAATAACGTGTATTTCCTCCTCTGGCCCTAATCACCTCTTGCAATCGATTTGTAAGCCCGTCCATTATGTCTTGGATGTCGCATTGTGGAATGTTCATCCACTCTTCAACCGCTGCAGTTTTCAGTTCACTGATGGTCGTAGGAGCTGGTGTTCCACTCCGACTTCGTCTTTTTAGGTTGTCCCATACTTGCTCTATCGGGTTCAGGTCAGGACTCCGAGCTGGCCGTGGTAATCTCAGAATATTGATGGCGTCCAAGTGCTCTGTGACAATTCTCACGGTGTGTGCACGAGCGTTGTTGTGCATTAAAACAAAATTATCGCCAATGAACGGAGCAAATGGCATCACATGTGGTTCTGGGACTTCTGTCACGTAACTGTGAGCATTAACGCTGCCTCTATGAAAGACCACCAACTGTATACCTACAGGCCTCGTAACAAATGCTACCCCACACCATAATCGAGCCTCCCTCGTAGCTCACTGTTTCACCACAGCACATTCAGCATACCTTTCACCACAGCGTCTATACACCCGCTGACGTCCATCAGGACCTCGTAAAGTGATTCTTGATTCATCAGAGAAGAGAACTTCTTTCCATTGCTCTGACGTCCAATTTAAACGATATGCAATTTCGAATGAGTGGACGGTTAAATGTGCCCCTGAGTGTATTTTAAATAAAAAACTGTACCTAGGAAGTGAAATGAACTTTTTTTTTTTTTTTTATCGTGGTAATATCATCAAATGAGTCCTCCCACCCAGGGCAGGGCGGGAGGGACTGTCAGACTTGTACTGACTAAAATCCACGGTGTCCTTCAGTAGCCCTTTACGTACCGGGGTCACGGTAATCTGTGAGTCCCGCGACCCCGGCAGGCTTTGGCCCTCTACAGGCCCCGTCACTATGCTGACACTCCTTGAGGCGCGCGTGGAACACAACGCGCCGTCGACCCGGGAAGTGAAATGAACTTAGAAAATTTTTATTAAACATCATCAGTCTCAGCTTGTAGTCCCTAAAAGGTTAGACGGAGACATGTCTATAAGAAAGCCCCAGATTGTAATTTTTTTTACTGTCATTTGTTATTTATGTTGGTAACACTGCTGAGAAACAGACCTGAGGAAGATTGAGCCATCATCCACTAAGAAAATATACTAGTAGTTAGTAAAACTTTCAGGTTTAGTAAGGGTTTTGTAAGTTTTATGACAATTGACTGTCCAAGAATTACGAACGACGTTAACACTAACTAATTAAGTAGCTTTTTTGAACACGAAGCTATCTCTATGGGGTATTAATATAAAAATGTTAAAATCTTACCTCCAGCACCACATCTTAATAATTTATGGAAGTCCTGAGCGCAGAGGGGAGCCAACATCCTGAGGTCCGACATCTTGGCGTCATAGGAGCAGAGCGGCATGCACACTCCTGCTAACTGAACTCGTTCGCAGCATGCTGTCACATTGTATGAGTTGGCTACTTCTTCCTCTTCTTCTATCACCTATGAAAAGAAGGATCCATCATTAAACTTGATGCTTGAGGGTTTTAAAGGAGTGTGGTATACAGCGCGTCAGTAGTAATGATGTTCTTGGAGTTTCCTGTTGGTTCTAGTCTTTTATCTTTTCATGGTTTTCAAGAGCTCATGTGAAGTAACATACCTGGATTGTTATAATTAGAATCAGCTATCCTCGCCTTTTATTCCTTTGTATTTTGGTACAACGTCAGGCTAGATTATCGCTATACTAATCACATATTTAAAAAAAGTGCCTCTGTTTTTTTATGCATAAAACTTTTCTCCAGAAAGGCCACGTCCTACTTCCAATTCCTGATGATATTTTTAGTCAAATCTACGAATAAGTCATGTAAGTAAATATTTTCAATCATAATATCGTTGAAGTCATTCAGTTATTTCTCTTGTTTTGATACATTGCTACTTACTTGACTCTGTGTCCTGAAGATCAGTCTTGGAGATGCGTCTCCAACACCATGTTCATTCACAGCTTCTAAGTAGATCTCGTAGTCCATGTTGGATTCCAAGTCTTCTAAGATGTACGGAGAATGTACCTGCACAAAATAATCCGTATCATCATGAGATCTGTTTCCACTAATTAATATAAATAAATATTACGTTCCATCATGATATCTGTTTCCACTAATCACGCGAGTTCTCACATCTGTTTCACTGTTCACACTAATCAAACGAGTCTGAAGCGATATCGAACCGAAGCGAGACGTCAGCCTGATAGTTCTGTCACGCTATCGGATCACTTTCGCTTTTCTATGTGACTGGATTCAAACAATTCCATACATTACAAATAAAAACGCCTCGCTTCGCATTCGACACGCCTGTCTGTTTGACAAAGGCATTAGTCTACTACTAATTCACTGATCACAAATATTGAACTGACTTGGTCTTTAGAAGTCCTCAACTACAATTAGCATATACTGCCTTATTCCTGGGCAACATCCTCTCCCCATTGCTTTTCGGCAATTCTTGAGGAAATCATTTACGGGGTTCCCCCATATTTCCCTAGTTTTGAAACCACCCCGTTTAGCTATTATGAGGCTTCATCCTTATAAAGGTCGCCGGAAGACGCTGGATGCAGGTCGCTGCCAACCGGTATATGTGGAGATCTAAAGGGGAGGCCTATGTTCAGCAGTGGACGTCCTATGGCTGAGATGATGATGATGATCCTTATGATATTCAGGCAATGTCTTACCTTCTCCAGAACCCTGTACTCATCTCCCGTCTGCAGTGTCTTATAATGCAGGTTGTAGTACTGCACGGTGTCTGCCAGTGCTGCTGGTGGTGACCAGTGGACCACTGCGTAGTCGGTGTCGATGTTGGTGAGGTAGAGGCGCGAAGGAGCGCCCGGGAGGACTCCGTAGCCGCGAAGCAGGCAGTTCGTGTAAGAGGTCATGTAGCGGAGACATCTGGCGGGGAACGATGGTTGGGATTAAGTTTTTCTAATGATTTTTATTACGTTATTTACTATCGACTATCCAACTAACTATCCAACTCCCAGCCACTTCAAATTCCTAATGGAAGACGCAGGTCGCGGGACTGTACGAATTACCGTGACCCCGGAACGTAAAGGGCTACTGAAGGACACCATGGATTTTAGTCAGTACGAGTCTGTCAGTTCCTCCCGCTCTGCCCTGGGTGGGAGGACTCATTTAATGATTTTACCACGAAAAAAAAAATGGAAGACGCAATGACATATAGAAATACCTTTTATATTTCAGTGTGGAGAATCATCAATCGAGTGGTCCTGCTCTGGGTGGTGCGATAGGGACTATCAGACTTGGCCGACTAAAAACTACCGTATTCTTCCAATTGCCCTCTATAATTCTTACGACATTCCCGTGACTCATTTCACCAAAACTTGTGAATAGAATTCAGAACCTCATGTTCAACAGCTTGCAACCGCTACATCACATAATTGAAAAATTAAAAAGAAGAAAAATGTAGGTCGGTAAACAAACATTGATACCTTGCAAATTAAATAAAAACAAACTCTTGATGTCTCTTTGTTAAAGAGCTCTTGATATTTGTGACTTGTTCAAGTTAAGGGCACTTTCTTGAGCTTCACTTGTAAGAGTTGAGGGGAGCCTTAAACAATATGCTTGGTTTGGAATTTGATTTCTCCCAAGTGTACTTACACGTGACCTGTTTTCTTTAGATGAAAATTAAAATTGCTTTTTTAATTTATTTGATGATTTTTTCACGGATAGTGAAAACAAACACTTTTTACGACCTGCCGTCAATTTACTACCAAAACTACTATAACGATAACGCTACAGACAATTTCAATTTATTGACTAATTAGAGTAATTAGATTTGTAATTTTACAAAAGAAAAATCGCAAGAAATAACGCATCAAAACTCGAGAGTGGCTCGTGACGTCAGAATTCAATAAAAATTTTACTAAATTGTGACGTTTTGCCATTTTTCAAAGCTTCATCAATTTTGGTTTTACGAAACAAAAGAAAACATACGAGACGAATATTTTTTTTTATATTTTTTTTTTGTCAAATACCCAGTTATACGATTATTAAAATAATGTTAACATGGAAACTCTTTTGACTAAAGGCCAGTTATTTGAACAATAAAATTAACTGTTATTAAATCCGATATTTTTTTAAGCGCATTTTTGGCGCAGTCGTTGGACAATCGATTTCTGCGCTGCTGCGTTGAATAATCTGTAGGCCATAGATTATTGTTCCAGATCTTGTTGTCTGGGGTCGCGGGACCAAGGGATTACCGTGACCCTAGTACGTAAAGGGCTATTGAAGGACACCGTGGATTTTAGTCAGTACAAGTCTGACAGTCCCTCCCGCCCTGCCCTGGGTGGGAGGGACTGAGGGGAAAAAAAAGAAAAAGATCTTGTTGTCTGTTTATGTGAATTAACATATTTGTAAACACACCCACGACACAGAAAAATATCCAACGAAATCCATCCATTATCCATTTATTAAAAAAAAAAAAAACAAAACTTTTGTTTGCTTTACGATTACATTTTGTATTATACGTTACTCGTTAAATGTACGGTTTTCAGGCAGGTGTAAACCCACAAACATTCAGATGTAAAGCAAATACATTAGTGCTTTCGAATAGTGTTCACTACATTGAATAATATTATACAGAACCTAAACAGTACATTAGCTTCCAAGACGATTGTAAATTTTGCGAACCAAAACATGAATATATCTTGCAAAGTTACGGTCTACCAGTATACCGGCATACCAGTATATCGGTATACCGGTAACTTAAACTTAAGTCCGATAGTCGTCGAAGTTCTACAGAGAATTAAACTAACTCCGCTTAGATATTTAGTTTAAAAATCATATTTTAGAACGTTTTTAAACTTAGCTCATAAAACTTTGGGAGATTATTTTTAAAATCTTGTAGAATATTTTGGAGTTAAAATGTTTCTGGAGTTATAAAGTCTTGAACATTAAAGGAATAATATATTTTCGTTGAGTATGCCGTAAAAGGTGTACGGAACCATACTGGGTTCCGTACACCTTTTTTTTTTACGTGGTATAATGGCATGAGTCCTCCCACCCCGGGCAGAGCAGGAGGGACTGATGATAATGCTGATGTGCTTTTTCTCTTTTTTTTATCGTTGTAAAATCATCAAATGACTCTTCCTACCCAGGGCAGAGCAGGAGGGACTGTCAGACTCGTACTGACTAAAATCCACGGTGTCCTTCAATAGCTCTTTACATTCCGGGGTCACGGTAATTCGTAAGTCCCGCGACCAAGCTAGAGGACCTTGACGTTAATTTGACAGATAAAACTAGTTCGCCGTTCGTACACTAGAGGTGCTTCTAGATTTTCCAGATCTTTATTTTTTTTACAAGTTGTGTCTTAATACTTCGTACTGAGGCCCTCAGTATATTATGATTTTTTAGCTTTTGTAACGTCTAGTAAACTGGAACTTTGACGTTAATTTGAAGTTCCTCGTTTGTATACTACAGGCGCTTTGTCATTTTTCCATACAATAAACGCGGTAAATACTGCAATTACGCGGTAAGGTAAAATCACAGATATAGATATACCTAGATAACGCAAGAGCAACTACTTCGCGTGCCAAAAATCCGTGCTAGCTTACGACCAAACATTGTGAGTGGCCATTTTCGCGCTCGTCCAAATCGGTCTATCGTTAGTTGGACGTCAAGTTTTAATATTTAAATGGTTAATTGTGCTGTGGGACGAGGGGGGGGGCACCGTAAGCGGGGGTACATTTCAATCGATTTGGTTTTTCCAAGAATAAATAGTTTTTGTGGCGTCATAACAGGTAGCCAAAAATGGCACGCTTGGTTTTCATACAGATCGTGATACTTGCGTTATCTAGGTATATCTATATCTGTGGGTAAAACACAGAAACCTTGTGATAAGGCCTCTAACCTCTACGACTGCACTCTTAATGATTCGTGAATAAAAAAGTTAATTAAGATCTCAGTTGATTCGCGTCTCAATGTCTAGCAACTATTCCGTAAGACCATTGCAAATTGGACCGTCCGAGATAAGTTCGGGTGGCGAATCGATTTATTGGAAACTTTGTTCCAATTTTTAATCCAATTAGTGGTCTCGCTAATTGAGCGTGAAATTGGGACGTCTGATAAAAGTTTTGAACTCACATTTCTAAAAGTGTGGTTGGAATTGAAGTTTTTTGACGGACTATGTCGGTCGATGCATAATGTATGTGTTGGCAGTTTATCAGATGTTTAGTTACTTTTTGTAATTCGTTATTTGTATGGTCGTCGGACTAACGAATACCGTGGAACGTAAAGGGCTATTGAAGGACTCCGTGGATTTTAGTCAGTACGAGTCTGACAGTACCTCCTGTTCTGCCCTGGGTGGGAGGACTCATTTGATGATTTTACCACGATAAAAAGGCATTATTTGTATATCTGATAGGTACTTAAAAAAATAAAGGCTGGTGCACTGAAAACATCTAATTAGTTTGTCACGTTAATTTGATTATCATTTTTTTCTATGAATTTTGCTCCACACAAGGAATTTCTCTTGTGCCATGGGTGCGTTTGCGTTTACATATATAGAAACTCACATACGCAAACACCCAGACCCGGAACAACTACCTGTAGGCCATACATATATTTGTTCCGTGCGGGGATCGAAACCGCGACGATCCCTTGCCCACTGCGCCAACCTCGGCAAAACATAATTATCAAGAATAACATAATAACAAAAAAACAACTCACTTGAAGTGATTAAAATCAAGCGTCGTGATATTCCCGCTGCACAACGGTAGACAGGATTCAGGCAGGCCCTTGGACCTGCAGCAGGGAGTGTGGTCCATCCCGTTGGCGAGGCAGCCGAAGGTGACCCCGGCCCAGGGCGCGCAGATCATCAGGTCTGTGACCTGCAGCTGAGGGTTAAGACCGGTTCCATGGGTGATCGTGTGTTAGTCACTGATGATGTGGTAGTTGTGGAGTTTTATGGGGTGATGGTGATGACGGTTATCGTGTTATGTGAGTGTGGTTGATGAGTGATGATTTTGGGTTGAGCTGGTTGATTTCGTGATGTTTATTTTATCTGTTGCATAATGATTTTACGAGTAACTGGAGAGTGGGATTTCCAGAACATTCTGATCCGTCATAGAAGTGGTGTAAACCAAAAGTTTTTTCGATATTCCTATTATTTATTTCTTTCCATATGATATGTCATACTAAAATACCTAAGGTAAAGATTAAAATAAACAGTTTAAAAAAATTGGTCTCTAATGACTTGGGGTACCCGAATCACCACCATGTAGGTATGTTCCGTATAGTTATCGGGTTAAACCGGCCACTCTGTATAACTATTAAAAACTTAACACAATATCGTAGCGCAAGCGCCTACAGGACGCCATTTGTTAATGACCGCTTGAAAATGACGTCCTGATGGCGGTTGCGGTACGTTAGTCTTGTGTTAAGTATGCCTTAAGTGTGTGATTTCCCATCATACCCCGCGTCTCTGTCTTATGCACTGTTCCCTTACAAGTTTTCTACATTTATGTTGATATTTGAGATCACTAGTGATGATGGGTATGGTGGTGATGCTTGCGTGAAGTGTGATGTTAAAGTGCTGGTTGAATTTATGATGTTTAAGTTTGATAATGACTGTGACAGTATTTACTGCCATAGATATCGGAATTTTATTTTTTCATTATCACGTTACAGCAAGTTTAAAAGAATGCTGAATTAAAGAATGGTATCTATATTTGCTACAATATAGTTCTTCATTTATGGTGGCATAAGATTACCTTTCGTCATACCTTCTTTACTTTTCGACTTCATCACATTAAACTCGCAACTTTATCATTTGATATTTTTTATAAAAGCAATCATAAATCGTAAAAATGAAAATGATAAAAGATGATACATGAACTCATCACCAGAACACAGAGATGTACGAAGTCCCCACTTACTGCGATCTCGAAGGTCTTGGTGGGGTCGCACAGCTTGTCCACGCAGCCGTAGTGGTTCACCCCCGCCGCCACGCAGCAGCCCCGCACGTCCGGCAGCTGGGGGGCTGCTGCCACCTCCGTGGACTTCATCTTACCTGGGGTCAGGGTTAGGGACCTAGGGGAAAAAGACATTTAGGATTAATGATTAAAAACATAGTCTAATCATATATTTCAATTAGACCATCAAAGAGGTACTTTTAAACGTCGAATATTTAAATCAAGGGAAATGTGATGGGATGGGATTGATTCTACACCCATTCGTTGGGGTAGGTTTGTATGGAGAAGAATTGGCAAGAAACTAGGCGACAAAGTAGCCCTGTATCTAAGATTCTTTCGGACCGGGGACCAAAAACTTGATACTGGCGCCCCTCTCCAACCTTTCAAATCAAACCTCTAAATAAAACGATTCACGCTAAACCGTCATTCGGAAAAAACGGTTTTTCACAATTGTCTGAATTCATAAAAAAGTATACAAAAGAACAGGCTGAAACAAATAAAATGTTGCCACAAAATACTAGGTTTTAATTGAAATCGAAGTGTAAATTTATATACGGATTGAATAGAACGGTGGCGATCAAAACGCAGTTTTTCCCGAATCGTGAATTCATCGAAATCACGACATTCAGTAACAGTATTTCATTCGTGGCACACGAAAAATAAATTGACTCGAAGTATCAAAAAGAGGGAAATAGTATTTATTTCATTGGGCAGACATAAAGTCACTTTGATGTTCGATTTTAACAGAAATTAATATATTGTTGTTGTTAGATAAAAAAAAAAAACACTGAAAGGTCTAGAATCAATGGCAACAGTTACCACATCCATTTCTCTTAAACCCTAAAAAGTAAAAAAAAATGTGTAGTGTTTCAGAAAGGTCGGGTACGTAGTACTCGCAATCGGCGTGCTTGTATTACCAGATGTATAAATGTAGATGAGGCGATAGAAGCATGTGAGAATAGTACCAGTCGGTCCTCTGTGGCTTCTGCATACACCTATAGGAATAGGATATGAGTTTATATAATGTATGTTAAAATTAATATCGACTCACCTGATAGCATAACTCGGCAAACTAGCCCCATGAATATTATACGAAGTCACAGTGATCTCATACATGGTGAACGGCAGCAGATCATTCAAGACGAAAGAAGTCTTATTCGGAGGCACCCTGTAAGTCATGGGCAGCATCACGGCCATGGATTCATTATTCTTAATGGAGCTCTCCGAAGGGTCTATGAGATGGGCGTCGAAGGATCGCAGAGTGGTCACGTTCACCACGTATTCTGTTACTGAGTCTGTGTTCTCGACTGGGGGGTTCCAGGAGACGTTCAGTTGTTTCTCATTGAGAGGCTCCACTTCCACATCTTCGGGGGGACTTGGAAGGAGTTCTGTGAAAGAAAGTTTAGGTTTAATAATAGTCCTCCTGACCGATTTCAGCCACGGCAGCTAATCTCAATTAGCCAACTGCGCGGGATATATTATAGGTAGTGCAGAAGTGGGTGCGCAAGTGCACTATCTGTTCCTTTGCTTTCATAGTTCCGATGGGACGGCAATCCGACACGACCGGAGAGAGATCAGGCGCAGATCCAACTGCTTAATGTGCTTTCTGAAGCACGGCTGACCCGGGAATCGAACTCAGGACCTTATACAGGTCAGTTAGTACATAGGTTTAAGTGTAGTTTTAAAGCAGTTTACTTGCAGAGTCATCCTGATTAGTAAATAAGTAGTTTTTGGAGATTTTTTGTGAGTATGATCAATTCTTAGAACCTTTTGAAGTCTCACATCAAATTTAATTACACTGCAAGTTGTTGGTATATTGATTCAGTGATATCATGATAAGTTAGCAATCGATTTTGGCTTCAAATTGAAACTGCAATCAAATGAGGCGTAAAACAAATCGGAAGCGATGCTTATCGGACCAACAGAGTTACTTGAATTTTTCCCTTAATTGCCCTTCCGATAATATTTTTTAAAGTTACGTTGTTCAGAGTTTATAACTAGAGGCTCTATCATGGCTTTTCCCGTTTCTATGACGAAATGTTAACTGGAACTTTGGCATTAATTTGTAGAAAAAAATAGTTCTTCGTTCGTACACTAGAGGCACCCTTTAATTTTTTCAGTAAAAACGCAGGAAATAGTTCAAGTACACTGTAAATAAAATACCAAATTCTTGTGATAAGGCCCTGATCTCAAAGAAAGTCAATACTGAAAAGTTATTCAAAATATATTTCAATAATTTAGTCTTAAAGATGAAGCTGCTTTCCTATTCCAAAATGTAAAAGTTAAATATGCAGAAAAACGAATACAGAATACCATGGACACGCTTCTTAATAGAAAAATATCGTTATAAACTCACCAATCCCTTCCACAATGCAAGCCAATGTCTTCTCCATGTACGAAGCACACGAGTAGTGTGTCTTGATGTTGTCTGTGACTGGAGTGAACTCTCCTCGGCAGACATCCTGGCAGATGTCTGGCACTCGCTCCTGGACACAGCAGGGGACGTGGTTGCGACCGTCTGCCATGCATCTGGTGAAAGAAAAGTAAAAGGTAGCATTGTAGTGGTGTAACTTGCGCCGTACTGCGTTTACAAGTCCTTGTTTTTGTGATTGAACCGATTCTAATTAAACTCGCACGCATACGCAGTATACATACGTCTAAAGAGTTAGCAAAAACATGTTTTGAAATCTAGAGTTTAAAATAAAGTTGGGTCTCTTAATTTTCAATTATTTACTGAGCAACGAATAGATTGGTGAGCACCATACTGAATTTCTCTGTTCCAAAATTGATTCAGCTATTTATTTTGACGTGAAAACGAAACAAACATGCACACGAATGTAATCTCTTTCGCATTAATACTTGTAATGTGCAATCAAAAGAAATTCAAAGAAACGATAGTGTTCTAAATAACTATGAAAGCTTAAGAACAACTTTAACAACTTCCCTGTCCCATACAATCATTATGATAATGCCCTACGTCCACAGGTTTTACGTATTGTTACGCTTATTAGCTTTTTTGAGTCGGAGGGCGTTAATTTTTCTTTACCACGTTTAATGAGTCATATGTGAACAAACACATACATACAATAAAATAACGTTCCTATGAGTCATATATGACTCATTGGACAGGGAAGTTGTTAAGACCATAAAAATATTTAAAAATTTAAACTAGGACAGGAATTTTTTTTTTTCATTTCCGTAGATTGATAGAAAAATCACACTTTATTTAGACCCTTATAAACGGATAGTCCTTGATAAATAGCTACTGAAAACTGAAAGGGTGTTACGAAACATCGATCTATCTTACGAAAAGAATGGTGATTGATTACTGTCGTAAAGGTCAAGAGGTTTTGCCATTTTGTTCGGGAAACTAGAAGGAAACAATATTTTAAGCCTGTTTAGAATATTTTAAGACAACATTAGACTACTTTTTTGGCAGTTTATGCAAAACTGTTGAACTATTTTTTTATATTCATAAATAGTTCAGAGCATCCATGTGCAAATAATAAACTAAAGATTTCGTTATCTACAAACGTTCCATTCAAATAGATTTCTACTATAGGTACTAACATAATATTTTTATGGTTCATTACATTCAAGTTTGTAGATTCTAGACGATACAAATGCTTATTTTTTATACGGAAGCATTACTTTTAAAGTTTCGCGGTTTATGAGTTTTATCAAATACATTGTGTAATATGATATTACGAGTAGCCTTTACTGCTCGAATGAAGCCTATTTTTAATTTTTTTTTCTCCCCATTTTCATGAGTGTAGAAGATCTCGAAAATCATACAATTTTCATGTCGCTTATTTTTCATATCGACATCTTTTGCTGGGCCAGTATTAGAGCCAGTAGAATCTGTCCATAAAATGCACTTATACGTTTACGTTGTCCAGGCAAAATTATTTGCTTAAAAAGTCCAGCACTTACTTGACAATAGCAGGAAAATCAGGCTGACAGGTCTCAGGGTCCTGCCCCGTTCCTTCCAGAATAGTCTGGATACTGCAGAAGCCGAGACAGCCCTTGGTAACGTTGGCAGCCACGCAGCAGTCCGTGTAGTTGTGTGATAGCGCGAGGGATGACAGCGTGGGGAGATTCGCTGAGTAGCTGTCTGTCACGTTCTGGTTCTCCGGGGGTGTTAGGCCTCGGGAGATTACTGTAAGAGAATCGGGGTGTTAGAAAAATTGTATTTTGTTGAATGTTACTGGGTTGTGGAAGTCGGATAGTTGTAAGTTGCTCCTTGTTAAATATTTGAACGTTAATGCATCCGATTGAATTGGAATCCTATCTCAAAATTTTCTTTTAATATTATTTAGATAACAAACACAAGCATACGGCTCGCCTGATGGAAAACGATGAGTGTAGCCTGTGAAAACCTGCAATACTAGAGGTTTCGTCTGTCAGAAACTTTTTCAACCCCTTTTTGAAGAAGTCTATGTTGTGGTTCATTAAAAAGGGATGTTGTACATTTGCTAAAAAGTACATTCGCCACGAAAAAAGTATGTGTAAATTCACTACAATTTTTATTAATTTCTTTTCATAACTGTGAATTCGCCACAATGTTTTTTTTCGCACGGATAGCAGAAAAGTTAAATAATAACCATCCGGGCACAAAACTACAGAAAATGAAAACACAATGCGGAATCTGAACAGAAAGTACTAAGAGAACAGGATCGTGAAGAAAAACCTCGAGTTCATTCCACAAAGTTATTAGTTGGGAAAAGGCAAAAGGTCTACTTTAGATGATAGTGGAAAGTTACTGGATGGTATATTACGTTGTGTTCATCTTAGGTACCCATATGTTTACAACTACTTTTTCTTCAGCCTATACTGTTCCTACCACGCAAAAAAAAAAAAAAAGCCTATACTGTTCCACTGCTGGGCAAACGCCTCCCCGTATTCTTGTCTAGCGCCACTTCGAACGCCCTTACGGTACGAGTCCAACTCATCTCGTCACCTCTTTCTGGGCCGGCCTAAGCGGCGCCGTCCATCTCCAGGCACCCACTGTGTGACGGCCTTCGCCCAGCGGTCAATGTTCATGCGGCTGCCGTGACGGTTACAACTACTACCTACAGATCATGATATCATATTCAAAAGACAAGATAATAAATAGCATTTAATTAGAAAGATATTTGATATTTTTTAGACATTAGTTTGTTTTCTTTTGTGGTTCTATAGTAGCAGTAAAGTACTCGTAAATTATTAAGTATGCTAAGAATTCCAGA
Source organism: Agrotis puta (assembly GCA_943136025.2). Classification (NCBI taxonomy): domain Eukaryota; kingdom Metazoa; phylum Arthropoda; class Insecta; order Lepidoptera; family Noctuidae; genus Agrotis; species Agrotis puta. The sequence continues at coordinate 15,848,151 of OW964184.2, read as the reverse complement.
AGATTGGTTGTTTCATTCGATATAACAAAAAAAATATATATATATATAACGAAAACAAATGATTAATCGGTGCTCGAAACTGGTGCTCTGAGACAGTGAGGCGAGATCACGGCAAGCCTTGAAGAAGATGGCGGGACGAACTCGATGGGTTCCGCTATAACTGGAAGACAATGAGGAAGGAGCAGAGGTAGTTCTTTACCTAAGAGTAAGACAGAGATGGCTAGATTGAAAAAATGATTTGGTACAAACCTGTAAGTTTATGGAAGCTCCTGACAGGTGGCTCCGTGTTCAGCTCACACATGTACAGGCCTGCGTCTGAAGCCTTCACAGACTTGATGACCAGCGCCCAAACGTCGCCGCCCTTCGCGATGCCAGGGCCTGGGAGTGGCTCATCAGCTACGGAGAAAGGATTGATTAGTATTAAACATATTTTTTCGCTGAAAAATTAAAGAAGTATGCAGAGTTGTCTAGTAGGTAAACGAACTTAGAATCAAAGGACTTACACAAAATTTTTTGACTGCATGTAGCATACAACCAAAAGCCACATATATACAGCAAATAGCATGCATATGGCTTACAGAAACACCGTTTAAAACTTTTTTTTTTTAGCGTGGTATAATTATCAAATGAGTCCTCCCGTCCAGGTCAAAGCGGGAGGGACTGTCAGACTCGTACTGACTAAAATCCACGGTGTCCTTCAATAGCCCTTTACATTCCGGGGTCACGGTAATTCGTAAGTCCCGCGACCGTTTAAAACTTGCTTACCGGATACTCATCTCTCTTGTTAACTGTGCAAGTCTACATATAATAATTATAGTTTATAACTTAAATTAATACACAGCATACTTTAATATCGAAAAAGGTGTAATTCTGTTCTGTGCTAGTTGTCTTAAAAGTTGAGGCAGTATTTACTGAGTAATTTACTAGACTATTAAATATTCCACAACTATCACACAACGCCATCTAGTCCCAAGCTAAGCAGAGCTTGTGTTATGGGTACTAGACAACTGATAAACATACTTATACATTTCTAAATACATACATATTATAGATAAATTACACCCAGACACAGAACAAATGATCGTGCTCATCACACAAACATTTGTCCTGGGTGGGAATCGAACTCACTACCTCCGGCATAGCAGTCAGGGTCACTAACCACTAGACCAACAGGCCTGACATTTACAGACTATTACAAGGGTAAGTTCTAGGTTCTCATAATCTTGAAGACTATCCTGACCTTTAAACCTACAAACTTAGGTACGGAGAGGAACTGCAAAGTAAATCTTCGTCAAGTGTATCTTGCTGAAGTCATTATAATTGCAAATTCAGAAGCGCTACGTTTCATGTAAATAATGTATTTGGTGCAAGGTCGCAAACAGATTGCTTGTTGACGGCTTAAAACGTTTTTAAAGTGTCAGGTAAGTGTGGTTGTTAAAGGTCAGTGTTAAAGGTTAAAAAGTGTAAAAAGGGAGTTGTACTGGAAAACCAAGATCAGGCAATGGTGTAGTTAATAGTACATAAACATTTTTAAGGCAAGTTTGACGCAGTAGCTAAGTAATTGGACTGTTGTGCTGTGTGTCGCGGGTTCGATCCCCGCACGGAGCAAATATTTGTATGATGTAAGTACATGAAGTTGTTCCGGGCCTGGGTGTTTGTGTATGTGAGTTTCTATGTTTGTAAACGCACCCACGATACAGGCGAAATTCCTAGTGTGGTGCAATGTTTAAAAAAATGTTTGTCAGTTATGTTTAAGTCTTATATATTTATTATGAGGCCATAAATCAAACATAAATTCAGACTTCGTGGTTGCCACTGAACAATTCCTATTGAAAAGACCAAATAAAACTTTACCCGACCTAGAAATTGAATACAGGACTATAATCAGCAGTCGCGCTCGCAACCACTATACCAAAGATGTATGTTATTTATTGTACATTTTTATTTGGCGCCCAATTGGGCCGCATCCGTTTACCGTGTATAACTGTAAATATTAACTAAAATGTTGTTTTATTTTTAGTAATAAATAACTAATAAGTTTTAGTCGAAAGACTACAGAATTTTGCAGATTTTGTTTTTATCAAATGATGCCTATGTTGTACAAAATACGTTACCGTAATGACACGACAATGTCCCTAGAAACATATGAAACTACTAGGTACCCATCCCATCCATATCGTATCATTATAGTTATCGTCTAATATCGTCAACACATCCTAAGTAACACATAATACATACGTATATGAATCGGACATCAGAGCCAGTACTCACAATCATCATGCAGCACATCAACTCGATCATCTCTCGTCACCCTCACTCCTCCTGCAGTCAAGAGCTGAAGGTCCTTCGCTCTCCTCCAGAGCACTGGCCTGCCCTTCGCTCCGAGGACCACACACGTGAGGAGAGCGTCCTCTCCACTCCTCACGGCCACTCCTCCGATGGCTGGTGTCCTCATGTAGGCCTTTGGTTCAGGTTCAGTCTCCTCTTGTGAGCTGCCTGTCGAAGTGCTGGCACTCTCCACTGATTCATTTCTTAATTCTGTTGACAAAAAAAGATAAATTATTAGAAGTGTGACATACTTTTGAAGGATATACCTGCTGTAAGTGTTAAAATCGTTACCATCAAATATTGGGCCGTATCGATTAATATTGCCAACGATACATTACAAAGAATTTAAGATGAAAATAAGTCGTATTGGGTAAAAGCATGGTTTGGTATTAGAAGCATGTGATCTACAGTTTAAATGACGCAAATTAATGGCTCTTTTCTCGAAAATGTTGCGTGTAGGTATCATTAAACCCAATTCGGAAGATCGGCAACCCATTAGATATAACAAAAACAAAGATAATTTTCAATTGAGAACTTTTTTGGAAGTTGGTTATAAAATACGACCTATTCAATGACGCTCACCTAGAATCATTGTACCTCTAACCATCTGATAAGAGTGCAATCAACTGTTATAAAATAAATAAACTAAAAACAGGAACCAAAATAACTAAACCCAACAAAACCGATGACAAAATACAATTACGAAATCCCTACAAAACCACATTTAAATAAATGTTCCAACAAACATCAAACAAAATGAAAAGTACCTTCTATTAAAAGAGCCACTTAAAACCTTCCCTAAGTACCAAACTAAACTGTCATAGTCAAAAACCTTTGAGGGATTTAAAAGGGCGATTCGGACCTCAGCGCTCCACCTCTCTTAGAAAGGTCATCTATACTTTAGTTGGCCGTCTACGGTAATATAAATGTGAAAAAGAGAGGTCTTTGGTCGGGTCCTAGTGTTGACTGTAAGCTGATCTTGATTCGGAAAGATATGGTTTTATTTGAGTTGATTTTTGAAGCGACCTTGTGGCTTTTTGGGGTTTAAGTGTTTATGTGCTTTATAAACCGCAGTATCGCTTACCTAAACCATTTTGAAATATATCCCATATGGATATGGGATAATATATTGGATAATACTATTAAAAAGGTTTACGAAAACCACAAAAGGTTACCAGAATCTTACCATAAGAGGTTTGATCTGTGCTTGATCCTTAACCCTGCTTAATTTACGTGTTTATTACCTCTGTAAGCGCCTTGCTTGCAATTCTGATGCTAACATTGTATCAGTGAGAAGTGTCGTATATCGAAGTGTTATGCATATGCTGGCGTCTCACGGCGAGCGAGAGTTCGTGATATCACGCGCTGTGAGAAGCCGGCATTATTTATAACAATTATGTTGTGTTTCTGTACTTTAATCGTGAATTATACAACTGACAACGTTCAATAGGAGTAATATAACTTCATGAACTAATGAGCAAAGAAAATACGAGTAATACCGGACTTCCATATTTTATTATTTTACGAGGTAGACCTACCTAAATATTTAAATAACCAATCGATTGTATTGCTCCACAATGTTAAAATAAATTAATCATTCATGTTCTAGATTATATTGTTATGGTTTACGTTATTTTCTAACTAGATTGTTTTATAATATGTAGCTTCCTGCTTATTTAAATTAGAATAGGTACGAAGGTACTAATAACTCAATGCGCCGCGTATAAACGGAGTTGCGTAATATACTAATATTACGCAACTCCGTTTTTGATACGCGGCTTGATAGCTGTGTAGTTCTTCACCATGTGTTTTTTTTTCCTACAGTGCTTTCTTGATAGTGTCAATAGACGGGCAAAAGACACATGTTTCTTTAAAGCCTTTGTCAAACAGACTGGGGCGTGGCGAATGCGAAGCGTGACGTTTTTATTTCTAATGTATGAAATTGTTTGAATCCAGTCATATAGAAAAGCGAAAGCGATCCGATAGCGGAACAGAACTATCGGACTGACGTCTCGCTTCGGTTCGGTATCGCCTCGGAGTCGCTTCGCTTTCACCTGTCTAAATCCACGGTGTCCTTCAATAGCCCTTTACGTACCGGGGTCACGGTAATCCGTTAGTCCCGCGACGTGACAAAGGCAACATAGAATATATATTCAAACCAGGAGTTCTTGAGATTAGCGCGTCCAACCAAATAATCTCTTCAGCTCTTATAACATTAGTATAGACGTGAGGTATAGATCATGATTATACATTAGCTTAGTATCGTATCACAGGTTTTTTTTTTTTCGTGTTAAAATCAATTAACGAGTCCTCTTACCCAGGGCAGAGCGGGAGGGACTGTCAGACTCGTACTGACTAAAATCCACGGTGTCATTTAATAGCCCTTTACGTTCCGGGGTCACGGTAATTCGTGAGTCCCGCGACCCCAGCAGGCATCGTATCACAGCTTGGAGAAAAAGTGAGCAAGAAAAGGTTTAAAAAAAAAACGACGAGTTGCACTCTGGGAGTGCCGGCAGAAGTGAAAACTTGAATAGTAATAAACACACACGAACATTCGCGCAAGCGCCCTACGCCGTCTTACGAATTTTCGATCAGGTCACGTGTCCTGACGCGAGTTTAAATTTTTTTACCCATTCCAAAAAAAGTGCACAACGCTGCTAAAGAAGTTTTCACTTCAAAAACTGCTTATTCTACGAATCCCGCTAGCACCACGACCCCACACTCCTAATTTAGATTCATCTCAGACGAGTCACGTGCGACCGGGCCTCGGATAAAGAAATCAACGCAAATTGGCCGTACACACGCTTCAATTTACCACATATTTTACCACAACGAAACAATCTGTATGATAACTAGTCTGGAAGTGGCTTTAGCACAGAAATTGGGTAGGAAGGTACGCTTTTAGGAGGTAAGAGTACCCAGGTGGATGAATTTGGAATAAAAGCATTTTTTTTGTATATGAAGTGGGTTATGGTGATGAGGGCAGTACGAAGTTATGTTAATAGATGGGTGTGTATTGTGTGCCTGTTTAGGTTTTCAATGAGTAAGGGAGTGCTGATGGTCTACCACGAAAAAACGACAGTAGTTCCGCTGAGGGAAAGAGACAGAGCTATACAAGTCGTCTAGCGCCATCTCGTTCCCTCAGCGGAACTACTCTCGCTTTAAGACGTTATGGTAGGTCGCGGGACTAAACAGCTACCGAGACCCCGGAACATATAGGGCTATTGAAGGACACCGTGGATTTTAGTTAGTACAAGTCTGACAGTCCCGCCTGCTCTGCCCTAGGCGGGAGGATACATTTGAAGATTTCACCACGCTAAAAAAAAATACGGTGGTATTTAAGAAATCAACCATAAAACTTCGTATTTCATTAATTCCTAAAATGTTTATCGAGAATAACGCCTTTGCCAAACAGACAGGCGAAAGCGAAGCGTTTCCGAAGCGATACCGAACAGAAGCGAGACGTCAGTCCGATAGTTCTGTCACGCTAGCGGATCGCTTTCGGTTTTCTATGTGATTGGATTCAAACAATTCCATATATCTATATCTATACTTCTATACTAATATTATAAAGAGGAAACCTTTGTATTTTTGTATGTTTGTATTGAATAGGCTCAAAAACTACTGGACCGATTTCAACATTTCTTTTACCATTACTTAGAGGGATTCTTCCGAATCCGTATAGGCTATATTTTATCTCGGAAAATAGATAGGATTTTTCGTGGTAGTGAAAATTGTGGAGTAAGGCGTCGAAAAAACTGCCGTACGTTAACGATTCTCGCGAACGCTGCCTAAGTGGTTAGAGATGTATGGTTGACTTCTTTAGAAAAGTTGTAGAACTCAATAATGCCTACAAAAAAGTCCGCGATAGTATAAACCAAACATTTATATTTTAGCCATTATAACCACTTTTCCATAGAATAAAAGTAATTATAATTATTAGCCTATGTTTATTGTGATCAATAAACATAGGCTAATAATTATAATTACTTGACGATAATATGATTATTATCGTCAAATACTGATCCTTATCCAAATAAACTATTTATTGAGCAAGATTGTTTCAATAGCTATAAATTACTTTTTACTTTATTCCAATCGGACAAGCCATTCAAAAGATATTACGAATTTAAAATTGTGAGAGAGCTTAAAAAATAAATGTCCACCCGTGCGAAGCCGGGGCGGGTCGCTAGTTACAAATAAAAAGGTCACGATTCGCATTCGCAACGCCTGTCTGTTTGACAAAGGCTTAAGTAATTCGTAAAAATAAAATGTGACAAAATTTAAGTAGCCATGGCACTACGCATAGTTCCTCACGGAGATTTCATTAACGATTAATAAAAACTATGCTGGAATTAAAAATCCCAGCTCTACAGAACTTGTGCTGCAGTTTGTAATTTATTCAAATTGATGGCACAAGAATGGAAACCAACGCTTTTTGAAGTTTGAGCTGGCATTTCAATTATTTTACTATGTTATGCTTAGTATTATATTGTTCTGTTAGCTGTTCTATTGCATTTTGATGTAATGACATACGACACTAGCGCCGCGACAAGGACTTCCGTCGTGGCGGTATTATCCGTCCTCAAATTTGATTTTGACATTAGTTACGTTCGTACATTCGTATCCATACCCGTGTCTTCGTTTAGGAACTTAGAAAGTACACACTACACACCCTGTTCCCCGCGACTTTGTTGACATCTAACACTCAATACTTAACGTGATTAAAATTTAACTCCATAGATCGACCATTTTCGGCTGAGCGAACTCTACTTGAGCGGCGACAGACGTCGGCAGACGATCTCCGGCCACCGTAGGCGCCGGCATGCGGGCAGCGAGTAATGGGCAACTCGCTGTCCGACCATGGACCATGCCCGGGTCGACGGCGCGTTGTGTTCCACGCGCGCCTCAAAGAGTGTCAGGAAAAACGACGGGGCTCTAGAGGGCCAAAGCCTGTCGGGGTCGCGGGACACATGAATTACCGTGACCACGGTACGTAAAGGGCTATTGAAGGACACCGTGGATTTTAGTCAGTACGAGTCTGACAGTCCTTCCCGTCCCGCCCTGGGTGGGTGGACTCATTTAATGATTGTATCACGTAAAAATTGTGCGTATCATACACTAAATTATGCGTATATACAAAGTTTAAAATATTGTAACCATACAGGAAGTTAAATTACTCTACGGGCCAAAGCACACATGTATTTCAACAACTTTCAGTATCCGAACGAATAAAAACAGGTTTTCCATTCCGTTTGAATACGCATGTCGATGTTTCTATGGTTATTTTTCCCTGAATTTTTAGTTGTTCCCAAACTAAATGTAATTTGTACACGGACTTTTTGGTCAAAATACGAATATACGGCCAACCGGCCATTTTGTTTTTTCAATGAATTGTACGAAACAATTTTGTCAAACGGTAACAGTGGTGAATGGTTCTTTTGGCGCTTTTATTTATCTGACGAACGTTTATTTTAGTGCTTTATTGATGAAACGTTGTGAAAGTATCTTTTTTTTTTTTTTTTTTTGCGTGGTAAAATCATCAAATGAGTCCTCCCACCCAGGGCAGGGCGGGAGGGACTGTCAGACTTGTACTGACTAAAATCCACGGTGTCCTTCACGAGCCCTTTACGTACCGGGGTCACGGTAATCCCTTGGTCCCGCGACCAGGATAGTGGTAGGCTGGCCAGGGATTCAAGCGTCAAAAGTTTCCTGTATACAAACACACACTCATTGTGCACTACAGATGTGCACCCAAGTGAAAAACCACAGAACGCTATCCTTACAAACTCCTTTAACCTCGTTCACGTTCATACTTCTGGTCATACAAGCAAAAGTCGCTCGCTAGTAGAAAGCACTTGACCAAATCATCCCTTGTAATTATAGTTCTTAAACCCCTGTACAATTTGAATGTACATTGCAACATACATACAGACATATGTCTAACCTGTGATTATGTGTAGTGCGCTAAGAAATTGCGCGCACAATGCAGACGTAAAGTGAAGGGTGGCACAATGTCGTCATGGAGAGCACTTTCCTAGTGCACCTTAGCGTATGATGGGAGAGACATGCGTAGAGGTATGATTATGGCGAAGTCCTGGAGAACACATTTACATTATTATTATTGTTGTCCATGAGTATGCTTTTTTTTATCGTGGTAAAATCATCAAATGAGTCCTCCCACCCAGGGCAGGGCGGGAGGGACTGTCAGACTTGTACTGACTAAAATCCACGGTGTCCTTCAATAGCTCTTTACGTTCCGGGGACACGTTAGTCCCGCGACCCCGGCAGGCTTTGGCCCTCTACAGGCCCCGTCATTATGCTGACAATCCTTGAAGCGCGCGTGGAACACAACGCGCCGTCGACCCGGGGTCCATGAGTATGCTTAGCAATATTAATAAAAACACAAGGCTTTCATATTTTGTGGTGGTACAATATAAAGAGTTCTCCCACTTTGGGTGGGGCGGCTAATTAAAGTCCCTTTATTTTGGGACAATCCCAATGCACTATTCCCAAACTACTGCCACTCCTGACAGAGGAACTCCAGAATCAACAGTGAACAAAAAAGCGTCGAGACAATGAAGCTCGACGTGTGTGAACTGTCAAACTCTGACTGATTACAAATCCACACTGTTCCTTCAAATGCCCTTTGCGTTCCAGGGCCGAGGTAGCCTGCTTAGCTAGGACCGTGACAACATAACCTTTTCTTGGCAGTGTTTTTTTTTACGAATTTCTTGACGGTTTAACAAACAAAGCCACCTCCACAATGTATTTTGATTTTAATTGGCATCAAGCTTCAGGGGTAAACGATACTTTTTTCTATAAATAGCTCAGTTTTTCAGAGATAGCCGTCAAGAGTAATGGCGGAATCTAATTGATTATGTTTAAAATTAGACGTGGTGGTTTAAATACAGTGGCGTAGCTAGGCCAGAAAGGGCCCCGTATCAAAACTTGTTTGGGGCCTTTCTAAGTAGAAAGGCCCCAAACAAGGCAAGGCACCAAACTATACACTTGTATAGTTTTGCAGAATAAAAAAAATAGCATCCTGACTCGTGTAACTAATGCTATTACTGATGTCATTAAGAGAATTTTGAAGAGAGCGAGAAAATTGAGAATGGTGATCGACTGATCGTAACTCATTTATGACAAGTAATAGCCTTTTTGACCATAAAAGCTATGTTAGGAGTCCGATAATTGGAGCTTTATGGCCTTGATAAGTTTTCATTTAAGAGCAACTTTTTTTTTTTAAATTTTTATTCCAATCGTCCTAACCCCTTGACACTTGGGGGCCCCGTATAATTGATACGGCTGATACGGCGGTAGCTATGTCTCTGTTTAAATAATCTTTATCTTTATAGTATAAAAAAGTGATTGTCTGTACGTGCATAATATTGTTTTGTTGTGTTTGTTACTTCTAGGCAAACGAAGTTCATCGTCGATCACTATAGTAGTCAAACGCCAGCTTATCGCTTCTGACTCCCCTCTTTGAGGGCCAATGCCTGCCGGGGTCCTGGAACGTTAAGGGGCTATTGAAGGATCATCGTGGATTTTAGTCAGTACGAGTCTGACAATCCCTCCCGCTCTGCCCTGGGTGGGAGGACTCATTTGATGATTTTACAACGTTAAAAAAAATCCTTTTTTAGCCCAATGTGGAATACCTCCCTGCTCGTATGACACAAGTATGTAACTGCACCTGAAGTCTGCCAACTCCCCGTAGGTATACAGTATGTATGTAATGTTACAGTGGCACTCGTGCAGACGAGTCCTTAAGACTACGAGTGTCCTTGCTTTATGTTCTGACGGTTTTAAACTTTTTTTACAAGGACTATGTATTTTTAACAGGGCTGTATTCTTTTATGATTATACTAGCTGTTCCCCGTGGTTTCGCTCCTAGTGCTCGGCTCCTGTTGGTCGTAATATGATGATATATAACCTATATATCGTTCCTTGATAGATGGACTATCCAACACAAAATTAATTTTCCAAATCGTAGTAGTAGTTTCTGAGATTAGCGCCAAACAAACTCTTCTGCTTTATAATAATTTCGTATAGATTTTTTGCTAGAGAGTAAGCGGTAATGACTCTTGTAAAACTCTTGCTTTTTTTTTACGTGGTAAAATCATCACATGAGTCCTCCCACCCAGGGCAGAGCGGGAGGTACTGTCAGACTCGTACTAACTAAAATCCACGGTGTCCTTCCTTTACGTTCCCTTACGTTCCGGGGTCCCGGTAATTCGTACAGTCCCGCGACCCCGGCAGGCTTTGGTCCTGTAGAGGGGGGTCCCCGTCATTAAAAGCGATTAACGATAATATAAAATATATTTTTTTGTAGATATAAATGCAAGATACTGCGTCTATTGTTTTGGTCGAGTTTACAAATTAGCACTTGATTGCTTCACATGGCGCATGTTATCTCCATCCTGCTGTCAACAACTAAATGACTAGGTACAACATTACATTCCTACATTCCTGCAGGAAAACTACCCAATAACATTTTTCCCGATCTGGGAATCAATCTTAGACCTTATGCCCAGCAGTCGCGTTTGCGACAACTAGACATAAAACAAACAGGGTTGTATAAGAAAATACCTACTAAGTTTAAGAAACTTATTCTTTAATTACAAGAACGACCCAAACTAAATCCATGCGCTGAAAAAACACAAAACCCACTAATAGAAATACGTACAAATGAAAATTGACTTTATAACTAATATCTTAAAGTATAATACTGTTTGACGTTAGTTTTCATCCCCTTGTAAATATTTATATGAGGTTTTTTGGTACGTACAAGGGTTGGATTTCAGTTTAATGGAATCCTAAGGGTGAGGTGGATTCGAACCTGGTCCCTCATGAATAGTAATGGGGGTTTGGGATACAATATGGACTGAAAATTACTCCAGCCGGCTCTAATGTAATGTATGGGGATGTTTCTATAATTTGTTATTGAATACTATGGACCTTTATTTTCTTTGAATGGACGGTATCGTAATGAAATTGGTTAAAGATATCTATTTTAGTCTCTGCCTTTGGTTTTGTGCTGCTGAATTACTGCTGCAAAACATAAAGGTATTGGGTTAGAAACACTTTTTTTTTATCGCGGTAAAATTATCAAATGAGTCCTCCCACCCAGGGCAGAGCGGGAGGAACTGTCAGCCTCGTAATGACTCAAATCCACGGTGTCCTTCAATAACCTTTTACGTTCCGGGGTCACGGTAATTCGTACAGTCCCGCGACCGGGTTTGAAACCCTGAAAAGACTAACGATGACGCGTTAGTCTTTCCAATCCCAAGTCATGGAGTGACGTTGTTGAGCCGTACGTGGTATTGCGGGCGGCGAGTAATGAGTAGCTCGCCACCGATCAAGGACCAGTCTCGGGTCAACAGCGCGTAGTGTTTAACGCGCGCCTCAACGAGCTGTCAAGAAACTGACGGAGTCCAGCAATTGCTAGGATCCCGGGACCGTCAATAAAGGTAACTCCGTGACCCTGGGAAGTCAAGGACATCTGAAGTAACAGGGTGGAAACTCAGTAAGACTCTGACAGTCCCTTCCTTCCCAGGGCAGGAATCATCTGATTCTTTTTAACACCAAGAAAGAGGAGTGACTGCATTTGCACCTGGTTGGTCTACATATACTTAGTGTTGGGGTGAGTATATCTAAATAATCTCAATGGCAAATAAACATAATTAGGGACGTTTACGGTGTGTTGTTGACTACACCTCTGTGAAACCTCGGAAAATACAGATATGATGATTGTATTATTTGAAACAAAAAAAAGTTAAGATAAAGTGGTCCTTTTTGGGTGAATCATAAAAGTCGTTCATGACAACTAAAAGTCACATAAACCATTAAAATTATTACAGCCACATCAAGTTCTTACAGTTATAGCTTTGTTTAAAGATACAATATTAAAAGCCCGACTTCCAGTTTAAATAATAGAAAGTTTACTTTTTAGTATCACAAACTCGATTAAAAACCGACTACATATAGGAGCAGTTAATGCTGAAACGCTGAAAGATTAATTTCAGTCTCACACATTAAATGTTCACTAAAGCCTTGCAGCTCAGAAATTAAAGTCGAAATAACTGAAATTCACAAATGTTACATTTTGCAGCATTCACATACTTAATCCCAACATACCAGGGGTACTGACAGAGCTCAGAAAATAAAAAATATTACACGAACAAACGCTGCATCGTTATAAGCCGCATCAAAACAAATTAGTCCAGGAGACAGTGCTCCACAAAACATTTCCATATACAACTAGAGGAATTACGTGATTTTCACAAATTCACAAATATTCGCCGTCGCGTCGCAGTTCCGCGATGGTAATGAATTTGCGGGTGCTCTCTTAGCTCCTTGCCTAGTCTCAAGAGCTCCCGCTTACATGAAATCGCACGTGCTTCTAGGATATATACGCCAGGAGACAGATCGTAAATTAAGACCCGTTTGTTTGATACTGGGCTCAACAATATTAATAGTCGAGGAGCTAGTGGGTTTTAATTTTGGAGGAAAATGCATTGTGTGCTTATTTTCGTAATTAAGTTTCTTATGTTACAGTAATATGTTAGTGTTTCTCGTTGGTACTAAATAAGCACTAAATTATGAACGAATACGTAAGCAAGTGAAGTTCTTAGACGAGTTAAGTGTTAGGAACAGTCCATTATACGTGACAGGCGGGAAAACAAGTGACGATGACAAGCAGCTACAACATTGACTGAATTTAAATGGGTTGTCTAAAGAGACAATGTAGAAATGCGACACATTATTCGTAATGGCAACTTTGAACAGACTCTGGCTGGATTCAGGTTGGTTGGAACAAAAACCATACGCTCAGGTGAAGATTTACAGACGATTTTAGTTTTTTTTTGTCCTGGGAATTCAAACTTTTACTGACTAAAACCTAACCAGATCCTTCAATGCGCTTCGCATTTCAGAGCTTTTTTTTTTTTTTTTTTTGCGTGGTAAAATCATCAAATGAGTCCTCCCACCCAGGGCAGGGCGGGAGGGACTGTCAGACTTGTACTGACTAAAATCCACGGTGTCCTTCACGAACGAGCCCTTTACGCACCGGGGTTACGGTGATGGGTAAGTCCCGCGACCCCGGCAGGCTCTGGCCCTCTACAGGCCCCGTCAATGTGCTGACACTCCTTGAGGCGCGCGTGGAACACAACGCGCCGTCGACCCGGGCATGGTCCATGGTCGGACAGCAAGTCGCCCATTACTCGCTGCCCGCATGCCCGCGCCTACGGTGGCCGGAGATCGTCCTGTGACGTCCGACGCCGTGGGCGTCTACCACTGCGGCTGGGATGGAGGGAGGACGCTGTCCTCTCCCTCAGGCGGCCCGCCTCCTCCTTCACGAGCATGACTGCTTCGCAGAAGGAGGCGACCGCTTCCCACTCCGTCTCGCCCCGCAGCATGGCCTCGACCAATGCCGGGCGCGAGAGGTCTCCGCCTATCGCCGTCGTGAGGACACGGCGGTGCTCTGCCCAAGCGGGGCAGTCCTGCACCGTATGCTCCACCGTGTCCTCCGGACGATCCTCGCAGTGGTGACACCCAGGCGTTTCTTCCCTCCCTATCAGACACAGGAACCTCCCGAAACTTACGTGTCCGGTGAGGACCTGCGTCATGCGGAAGGTAAGGACGCCGTGACGCCTATCCAGCCACTCCTCAAAGAGGGGTCTTACCGCCGCGATTGCGGCGTGCCCGGCATTTCAGAGCTGCGGTAATTCTTTTAAGTCTGTTGTTCCTTCAGAAATAATTTAACGCTAGTGTTAACATTTAACTCAATTGCAAACATCTGAACTGACCAATAGGTTGCTATCGACACACTTAGAAAGTTGTTGTTGCAGACCTTAAAGAATCCAAATAAAGCAGAAAGACCTCTCAGAGAAAATTCCAATATATTTGGGTATTTCAATAAGGTTACTCTTTAAAGTCTTTAAAGTTAAACTTTTAAAACAATCGAAATGATTCTACACTACACCCATTCGGATATGGAGGTTTTCAAAGTTTGAGCGTAACCAAAATAAAAACACAAACACGCTCCACGACCTCACCTTGTCATTTATTTAAAACAAGCTTTTATCAACAGGTAAATCGTTTTTCAATTTAATACAACCACGTACATATCCTCTCGGGTTGCCGCATACGTATTAGGGAGATCCCTATGAACCCGTGATGTATGCAGATCGAGCGGCATTACGTGCTTGACTTAATCAATGTTTACATGAAGCTTGGGGCTTCACGGGAAATGTGTTTTCTACAAGCTTTGCGTTTGTAAGCGATGTAAACTTTTTAGCTAAAAGTAAAGACCTGGTGAAAACCGTGGAATTTTCTGGATGCAACAAGCATAGAGAAGGTCAATATGACCACGCTTTGGAGAGGGTTTATGGCCAACAGTGGACGTTTTTTGGCTGTTGTGCTGAATATGATTTGCATTTATGATGTTTTTCTTTTTAAATATTGAGTTACAGCAATTCAGTTACGATGTAAAAAATATTTTTAAACGCAATTACGCATGCGACACACATCGTAATGATGATTTTTAGAGAATTGAGAAATTCAGTTGCAAGTGGGATTTAAATTTAAAAACGTTCAAACGAGGGAATAGAGGATTTTAGCTTGCAAGTGTGAGTTGCGATGGCCTAATTGGTAAGAAGTCTGGAGTACTTATCCAGTAGACGAATTTTTCTTTCCTCAAAAAATCATTATTACGATGTAAAAAGTTATTAAATAAATAAATTGAATTGAATTGACTACACTATTAGTTCAGATATAAGTAACAGTTTTCATTAATTTGGTTTCGTTTAGTTTTTTATTAGGAGTTGCATATTGGCGCTTAGCGTACTGCAAAATTTTGCATTTCAGTAAATATAAAACGTTTTGAAACAGCACGTTTAACCATAGTAGGTTTATTTGCCCCCACATATCATGCAATTAACCCTCAAAATTCACAACTCCAACATAAGCTGACGGAAGGAAATTGACGTGAAACCATGAGGCTTAGAGCAAAGCTCCATAAGTTACTTAGTTAAATAATATTCCACAAATTAGTTAAGCTTGACCTGATCTCACTCAACAATAGCAGTTTGACAATGGGAGACTGTTGCTAAATAAAAGCCGGAGTTGCCCTATTTTACCTACAAATTAGTTCCGGTTAATTTTAAGGTATTTTCTGGCTGTTACACAAATTCTGATACCACTTATATTCCATTTTCTTTTCATACTATGTGTTACCATTGTCGGGAAATAATGGTATGCGGTTCCCCGTTAGATTTGGACGACAACCTCGGTGTAGATTCTATACCTATTATTCAAGCTGTAGCAGTCGGCTTCCAGTCTTCCATTAAAAATGAAGTAACAGCTTGTCTAACCTCTACAACCCTAAAACAAGGGGACAAGATACCCCCTAATATTTTAAAGCTTTAACAAATAAAATTTGAAACTACTGGCTTCATTTACTTTCAAAACATGAATATTGTAAAAAATTCACTAGCTCCGCTACTAAAAGTGACGTAACAACTTTACGTGCTGTCAACTTAAATAATGTTTAGTAAATTAAAGTCGCGTACCGTCACCGTTGTACAGTACTCCCAAATTAATAATGCACATGCAAATCTTCGCTAATTGTCGTATTCCCGGAAACACCCGAATCATTGAATCGGAGAGAGCCCTAAACAATGCACTTTCATTTTGCACTTTGTTCGAAAGAAACAGGAGTCAATGTCAAATGTCGAATCATGTGAAACAATTGAAAACAATTCGGGCGGTCGGCGGCTGTCGCCGGTCAATCAAAGGTCCGTCAGTCGTCTTTATATATTGGTGGTGACTGAACGTGTTCTCTCTGTGTGGAATTATATAGAGCTGCTATTACACACCCTTTTTTGTTTTGTTTTCAAAGGTGAATTTTCAATCATGTTGTTTTCCTCGCTATTTACTTACATCGAATTATCAAATCAATTTCGTTACTGATAAATCAACATTTATCTCTTTTAGCACAAAACACATAATTCTACTAAATTATGCATGAAGAAAATGCACTTAACCACTCTATATACATATCGTCTTCCGACGCTCGGGGAATACGACCGTTGCCGAAAAGTGACGAAGATTTCTATGTGCATTATTAATTTTGGAGTACTGTACGTTATTACGTCAAAAGCGACGCCATATTACAATCTTAGTTCATCTTTGTTTGCAACTGAACGAACTGAATGAAATGAACGGAGTGAACTAAAGGAACGAAACTTGCTTTTGGAAAGCGTGTGGAGTCGAGATTTTATGCAGATTTTGCTAGAGGAAGTATGTTTTCAAGGTGCATGAAATGTGCGCACGTATGAAGTTGATGCAGTTTTAAGTTTTAATAATAAACTTAGGTGAGTCGTGTGTTACTTGAAATGTGTTTCAAAAGCAAGCTTTAAAGCCTTTGTCAAAGAGACAGGCGTGGTGAATGCGAAGAAGGCGTTTTTATTTTTTGAATCCAGTCACATACAAAGAAAAGCGAAAGCGATCCGATAGCGAATCCGAAGCGATCGGACTGACGTCTCGTATCGGTTCGTTATCGCTTTGGTCTCGCCTGTCTGTTTGACAAAGGCTTAAAAGGGACTGGGTCGGACATGTTAACAGTACTGTTTTTTATGAGTTTTAAACTAAATGCAGACGCAAGCAAACGTAATTAAAAAGGTGGTTTAATTTTCATGATTTAGTAAGTACTGCAAAAAATTATACATATACAATTAAATTATAAATTCTGCGTTCTTAAACGGCACGGTTAGCGTAGTGGCTGAGCGATTGGACTGCTGCGCTGCGTGTCGCGGGTTCGATTCCCGCACGGAGCAAATATTTGTACGATTTACAAGTAGTTGTTTCGGGTCTGGGTGTTGTGTATGTGAGTTTATATGTTTATAAACGCACCCACGACACAGGAGAAATTCCTAGTGTGGGGCAACATTGTTTTTTTTTTTTTAATCTCTTCAAAGTTAGAATCAGGATTCTTCTGGATAAGTTAACCTCATCATAAACTTTGTCCCTCTTACCTCTGATTTAGACTGGAGTCAAGAGTTAACTTAATGGCACGGCAGCCATGGACTGTTGCGCTGCGTGTCAGCGGGTTCGATTCCCGCACGGAACAAATATTTGAATCACCTACACGCACCGAGTTGTTCCGAGTCTGGGTGTATGTGTATGTGAGTTTTAATGTTTGTAAACGCTCCCACGATATAGGAGGAATTCCTAGTGTGGAGAAAAGTATTCATAAAAAAAAATTGAGACATCATCCCCATGTCTAAATTTTTTTGCTTTTAAAAGAACCTATGATCACGCGCATATTCCACGAATTAACAGTTCAATAAAACATTGAGCTCAGTTCACACTCTCCTACTCCATAAGCCCCAAACGAAAGCTTTAATTAAAAAAATCTAAAACCCCACTACCAAATAACACCACTCCACCATAGCCAACAATTCTAGTCTACCTTCCTTTCGAGTAATAATCACAAGTCATTAGCCTTGTAATTTACCCGCACTTCAGCTAATGGCGCCATATCCATAAAATTGTAAAGCCTACCTGTGCATGCGACGATGGCAGAGATAATCCGTCGACTCGTAAATCTTCCACGATAGAGCGCATTCCACACTTATTGACTCGGGAGTCCTCGGGAGTAGTCGGGACTGTAGTCGGGGACGTTCGGGAGTATGGTTGAACGAGGTGATTAGTGTACAGGCAAGTCCATTCATTCATTTTTACACTGCCAAATATTTTTTACTGAATGTTTCAAAATTTTTATCGTCTTAACTAAAAAAAGGTTAAACATCTATTGAACACTTGTTTAAAAAATTGTAGCTGCAAAACGACCCCTATATCAACGTCAAATGTTATTTTGCAGATGTTTAACTTTTTGTGGTACGACGGTTATTCTTTATTCCTTTTATTATTCATTAGGCATCTTAAGAATAATTTTATTGAATTGACTACAAAGCATCATCATATTATAACATTCTTCAAAAGTAGTTGCAAGTTAGGTAACTGTCATAGCCCTGTTGATATCGCGGAAAGAGGGCACACAACACCTTACCGGGGTAAGGTGTTAGAGTGGAGTTCTAGAAGATTTTAGGAGAGTGGATAGGCCACAAGTCAGATGGATTGACAACCTGGCCGTTTGAGCAGGGAAAAGTTGGGTGCGGATGTGCAAGTTTGAACTTGCAACACAGCAAATAGACCCAGTTCTGCTTCCGACTTTTTTATGTTGTGTGTATCTATCTGTACTTTTGGCAAAATAAATTTATTTTCTTTTTAACCGTCTTCAAAAAAGACGAGGGTCTGTATTGTTTATTTTTTCTTTTTTTTTTTAAATTTCTTGAAGACTTCTGCCTGCATATAAAACAGTTAGTTCCACGGTACTCGCGAGTGTAAACTTATTGATGGTAACACTGAAAACACTAAGGCATTGCGTTTGTAACATCAGATAAATGTTACTGTGTGGTTGTGTGTTTATTACTGTTAAATATTGGAGGCGTGGGTAATATGTAGGGTTGTTTATCCTTTTTAATTAAATCGAAGATTAATATCGAATTGTTTTCTGCCTTCGTGGGTAATTTGACATTTAAAGGCAACGTAGTGCGCGATTAAATATGGTAACGACTGTATAATTTTGTAGGTTTATTTATTCCTGATATAATATTAATTATATAAAATAAAAATGCACTTTCCACCATCATCACCATGTTCATAATTTTAGCCGTAGAAGTTCCACGCTGAACATAGGCCCCTATACATTTCTATTAGGACTGGTTGGAAGCGGCTTGCGTGCAGTGCGATCCTGGGGTCTTTCTCAGATCGTCTATAAATGCCCTTTTAATAAAGTTAAAACCTAATAAGCACGTTCTACATTAACTTTATACCGTCTAAAATTCTTGGCACATCTATAAGTTCCTGCAGTCTACGTTCCAAACGCTCCGTGTAAATTATGGAGTAAGCGCCGGTTTCATTAAACGCTTTAATAAAACTCATGGGCCCCCGCCCTGTTTCCCGTTTGTGGATTAACTGGCAACACTGGTCGGTCGGTTTTATTTTTTTAGTCTGGCTACATTGGAATGGATTATTTAAGGTTTAGCTGATTCGTTCGCAAGCAATTTCGATTTTCACGTGAGGTAAAGTATTATATTTCCGTGGTCGAGGAATTGTACTGAGTAACCGTGATATTGGAACGTAAAGGGCTATTGAAGGAGCATGGTGGATTTTAGTCAGTACGAGTCTGACAGTTTATTTTTTCCACCCAGCGTGGGAGGACTCATTTGATGATTTTACCACATAAAAGAAAGGTAAAGTATTATTGATGAATTTCAGACTTTTCAAAAAGTAGCTTTTTGTGGGTAGAGGGACTGTAAGAATAGGCTATTTTTACTCAAAAAAAATTATTAGTCCGAAATTTAGATTATTATAATATTAATAATAGACCCGTATTTTTTTTGTTACGTAAACCAAAACTGGC
Source organism: Agrotis puta (assembly GCA_943136025.2). Classification (NCBI taxonomy): domain Eukaryota; kingdom Metazoa; phylum Arthropoda; class Insecta; order Lepidoptera; family Noctuidae; genus Agrotis; species Agrotis puta. The sequence goes on along the minus strand of OW964184.2, from coordinate 15,828,335 downwards.
AAAGATGCAAAGCTTCTAAAAATCATAAAACGTCACTCGGTCGGTACAATTTTACAAGCGTATTGACGTCCCAAGCGGGAGTGGGCTCCCGAACTTTGAAGCGTTTTATCTTTGTCAATATTCATTGATTCAAAAAAAAAAAACAAAAAATACGTGTTCATTATTTTCCAATACTCTGACGGACTAAACAGATTTTGAATTTATTTATGCAGTAAAATACCCTATTGAAGAGTAGAATGCACCCCGTTTCTTCAATAGCCTTTAGTGTTCCAAGGCCGGGGTAATCTCTCGAGGCATACCAGCTACATTTCGAGTACTTCGAACTTTCAGTGGATTACAGTTGTGACGTCATTCAAGGTTTCAACAATTCTTGTGTGTTTTATCTGTGAAAGTGGTTGCTAATCCTCTAGTTTATTTTAAGAGTGAATCTAGGATTTTATTGATTACTTTTTGTTTGTTTTACTTATTTGCGGGATTTGTTACTTTGTTTAGGCTATTTCAGTTCTTCTGTGAAAGGAGCTTTGTTTACGTTGAATTAAGTTGGACGTAGTTTTTCCAAAATGCTATTAATACTTATCGAAATCTGTTTAAATTTTATTAAGAAAATGTAAGGTTTTTTTTTCATTATGGGTGAGGTTTTAAACGTTTTGCCAGAATCAAGCCTCGTTAAAAAGTTTCATTTAATTGTTATAATGTTTTTATGAAGTCTAGTAAAATCAATTCTGAAGCTTTTCTGTTTGCAAAAGAATAAACAAAAGCGAGACTCCTTTAAAAACTACACAATGATCAGCGAAGAAGTAGTATGAGCTGTGTTTCATTTTTGAACTGCTACCCAAGTGAGGTCAGGCCCGGAAGCTAGTGCTAATAGAGAAACTATCATTTACTCCCAAACAGCAACGAAAGAGGTAAAACCTTTTTCCTGTTCATGAATCAGAACATTACCTACTAAGTAGAGTGTTCAAGAAAAGTCGGCGGGCAGCATAATAATAGGAACTACAAAGAGTAGCGCATATCGTATGGCTTTGATATTAGCGAGTGTTCGTCTTCGCGATAAGAAATGAAAGATTTCTCTCCGCAACGCAGCTTCCCATGTCTTCTTTGTTGGTGGACACACGGACGCGGAAGACGGCCAACAGTATTTTTTATGAGGAATCTACGCTTCTAGGACGCAAGGTGTTCGTTTTAGTTAGTTTAAAAAAATGTGTTTTCCACTTGATTTAAGTATAATAAACTAGATTTTCACTAAAAAAGATGGACTGATTGTCTAAGGAATGATTTGGAAGAAAAAGGAGTAAATGATACTGTGACGTCTGATAGAGGATAATGGAAGAAAAAAACGTGTTGCGCCGCCCACAAGTAAAATGGGATAAGGGCAGGAAAATGATGAAACTAGATTTTCTCTGCAGTTTCATCCGCTTCTCGGCTTCTGTTGGTCGTAGCGTAATAATGTTATAAAGCCTATAGCATTCCTCGATAAAAAGCTATTCAACACAAAAAAAAAAACAATTCGAAACAGTAGTTCTGGAGATTGGCGCGTAACCAAACAAAGTCTTCAGTTTTATAATATTAGTATCCCACCAAAAACATTAAATGTAAAAAAATGCCAAGTCTCTCGATGCAGTCTTTCCATCGTAAAAAGTTTTGAGATCTCATAGAAGCCAAGTCCTATTCAAATTATTTTGTAGTTATAAATCAACATTTAGTAATTGTATCAATAGTTTTATTTATATTATAATTATAGTGACTTGGCAATGAGCACCAATTAAAAGCTGCTTGCTGCCTGGAATTATATGCAAATGTTACTGACGAGACCTGTGATCAGATTATTTGTTACGTGTGGATCATGATGGCCACTACCGACTACATGCTCCAATACAATAATAAAAAATACCTAACGGGCCATCGCTTTATGAAAGTAAATGAACCGAGAGTACACTAACACTAGTGTTTGCGTACACACTTGTGCATTATAATTTATGTCCTGCGCAGTTTACTAGTCTTGGATGAGACTGACTGCCGTTGCCGAAATTCGGTTGGGACGACACGGATAAACCAAAAGAAAATTAATTTTGTGATATTAATGTTTACGCATGCGGTGTGTGACTTTCAACTCCAAATATGCCGTTTTGTTTCTTCTCGTGCTCATTGCCAAGTCACTATAATTATAATATAAATAAAACTATTGATACAATTACTAAATGTTGATTTATAACTACAAAATAATTTGAATAGGACTTGGCTTCTATGAGATCTCAAAACTTTTTACGATGGAAAGACTGCATCGAGAGACTTGGCATTTTTTTACATTTAATGTTTTTGGTGGGATCTCATTTATTTTTTGTAAGTGTTTAATAAACTATTTGCCTAAATAACTGTTTCAATAACAATAATAAATCTACTATCTAATCCGGCTAACTCAAGTTCTCCGAATATAGCTACAATATTTTTTTAGTTTCGAAATGGTTTTTCATAGGTAGATGGCGCTATGAAATGAAAATTATCGAATTATTTTAAAGTACTACTTATACTGCGCTCGGTAACGAAACCATAGCGCGATTCAGACAGGTACAACGCCATCTATCGAGCGCGCATACAATCGAAATTTATCGCAATACAATGGAGTTTTAGCTTTATTAATTTAATGAATTATGAACTTTATGTATTAATTAATTATAGTCTATGTATTACATTTATATTATTCTTTTCTATTGTATGTATTTATTCATCCAATTGAATACTTAAACAACGAACAAAGTTAACAATGCAGTCAAAATCCATACATAATGTTCTTGCCAAACCGCAAATATAAAATTGTTTTCTATGGTATATTATTTTTTAATGTTTTTATAATTTTTCCTTTATATGTGGCTAATGACCTATCTTGGTGCAAAATTTGAAGTTTCTAAGTCTGCTAGAAGTACCTTAGATTTTTGATGATCGGTCAGTGAGTCAGTGAGTCAGTGAGTGAGTGACAAAATGGTGTAACTTTGATCGACCGTAACTCCTAAACTATAAATTCAATTGGCATGTAATTTCGAACTTAAGCTTGTTCTAATGCCTACTATTATTCACCGAAAACCTAAACTCCTAGCTTTGTCCACGTCGAAGATATAGGGGGGGCGAAACAGCCGCGAATCGCATCGAGAAAAGATGGTACGGCCGTGCCCGTTTTGCTCGAGACTTGGCTGGGGCACTGCCGTGCCCCCAGATTTTTTTTATCGTGGTAAAATCATCAAATGAGTCCTCCCACCCAGGGCAGGGCGGGAGGGACTGTCAGACTCGTACTGACTAAAATCCCCGGTGTCCTTCACTAGCCCTTTACGTACCGGGGTCACGGTAATTCGTAAGTACCGCGACCGTCGTAAGTCCCGCGTACGCGATAATATTAGTAAGGATTCAAAGACATGTTTTCGTAATACTATCACAACACACCATAGCACGGACAAAACAACAAAAAAAAGTAAAAAAAAAACCATAAGCCGCGTACAAAATGAGCACGTAACAAAAATTACAGCAATATTCTGCTCCATTGAATTCCCGAGTGAAACGTTACTGTACGTGATATGATTTTATAATTGAGTGGCGTTGAAAATCGTGAGAGTGACCGCGTCTGTGCGTCGGGTCATCTGCAAGTAAAAGTGGTTTATAGATAAACTTTAAGCATGGTAATAAATGGCACATTGTAAATAATTATGTTTGCATAATAGTGTTTAGTGCCTTTTTCTCTCCGTGGTCAAATCATCAAATGAGTCCTCCCGCCCGGGGCGGGACGGGAGGGACTGTCAGACTCATACTGATTAAAATCCACGGTGATCCTTCAATAGCCCTCTACGTTCCAGGGTCACGGTTTCCTGATGAGTCAGTCCCGTGAACCCGGCAGATTTGGGGCCCCATCATTTTGCTAACACTCTTTGAGGCGCGCGTGGAACATAACGCGCGGTCGACCCGGGCATGGTCCATGATCGGACAGCGAGTTACGCATAGCCTAGGTTTAATATAATTTTAGAGTAAAATATATTAATGGTCAAAATAATAGTCGTTTAAATTAACCGCTCAATTCAAATAGTGCTTAAGATAAAACATTTATCACTGTCCCGCTGACTAATCCAAATAAATTATGTTTTGGTTCGTGAATTAATTAATTTGTAGAACTTAAGCTGCTACTTTAATTAAAAAATACTTTTCATTTCGCTCACCGAACATTATTTCATTCATATTGAGATTATAAATGTTACATTCAAATTGTTAATTATATTTCATAATGCGCATAATTCAGTTGTTTATAATTAATTTCAATTATGGAATTATGCAAATGTAATTATTACTTAAGTTGTGGCATAACTTGTTTCGGTAAATTAATTAAAATTGATAATGTACATATTTACGTATCTAATAAAATAATGCAAGTATGAACACATGTTTATTTTTATGTTAGGGTCATCCTCTTTGAATTTTATAAGAGAAAATAGCCTTTACCTATCATTAGGGCTCTGCACCAAATTACTTGTCGTCACTGAGACAAAAATAAAAAAATACAAAAACTAAAATATTTACAACGTTTTTTATCGTGGTAAAATCATCGAATGAGTCCTCCCACCAAAGCCCCCAGAGCGGAAGGGACTGTCAAGACTTTGGGCCTCTAGAGGGGGGCCCCGTCATTTTGCTGACACTCTTTGAGGCGCGCGTGGAACACAACGCGCCGCCGACCCGGGCATGGTCCATGGTCGGACAGCGAGTTACCCATTACAAAAGAAAACAAAAGGCACCAATTCAAATGATACATTGAGCTACAAAATAAACTATTCGAATACTAAGAATCAGCGTTCATTTGATTGAATTCGTATTTAGCTCGCTATTCTCGCCAGCCGTATGTCACTGCGCCGGTACATCCATTAAGTATATTTGCCGACATTTCTAAACTGAAAGAGGTCAGATATCGGCAGATTGGAATGATGTATTGTTGCTAGATTTCATTTATTTTCCCTTTTAGAACCCCTGATTTGTTTTTTTGATGTTATTACTGAAGAACGATTATTTTTAGATCATTTTGTCTCGGGATTAATAGTTTCCTTTTTATAATGGAAGGGAGTGACTTGATGTTTTTATTTTTATTTTATTTTATGCCAGTTTGGTTAAGGGAGGCTTCCCTATGGCGTGATGCGACGCGATTTGACCGACTCCAACTACAAGTGAAAATCAACCTTACCACTACGGCATGGTTGCGGCACTCACGAATTACCGTGACCTCGGTACGTAAAGGGCTATTGAAGGACACGTGGATTTTAGTCAGTACGAGTTTGAAAGTCCTTCACGCTCTGCCCTGGGTGAGAGGACTCATTTGATGATTTTACCAAGTAAAAAAAAAACACTATGGCATATGACATAAAATACGCGGTTGTATACGGGTACAGAACACGATCGCCACGTCGACGTCATTTTATCGTACAACAGCCCCTTACAATGTTATAATGCCGATGGATAAGGAACCATTTTAAGGGTGCAAACGAACAGGCCCATAGGCAAAAGTTATATTGTCTCTTCGTGATGAGATGATAAAACTTAGGGGTTAATGGAACACCAGTTTGAAATATCAAAGCTCACTGCGTAGCAAGCGGTCAACAAAGGAGTTTAAATTGCCTGTTTTCACCAGCAACCCGCCAACTGTGCATGACCAGCAACTTTGAACGTGTTTACGGTTTTATTGATTTTATTCTTTAATGGAACTGACCTCGTTTTAGTCTTGTTTGTAGTTTAAAAGTACACATAGTTAACTTTTAGTTAGAGGTGTATAGGTCATATTTAACTTTTATTTAGAGGTGAGAGCAAATAAATGTATACACTAACCAAAATTTAAATATGTTTTTTAATACTTTGCCCTACACTAGAAATAAATTTGTCGTGGGTGCGTTAACAACATTAAGACTCACATTCACAAACAGACAGATCTGGAATAAGTACTTGTAGATCATACAAATATTTGCTCCGAACGGGAATCGAATTCGTAATAAGTATGCAGCGCAACAGTCAATCGTTCATTCAAATTCAAGTCAATATTTTTAGGTATGTGATGTTTTGGATACCATATTTTAAATAAAAGTTCTAATCTCAACTGTCACCATCATTTAATCTAATATTTTGGTATTGTTGCAAGCATTTTTTTATGAAATCAAACCGGTCATTCTATTTAATTTTTTTAAACCCTTTGCTACTTAAAATTCCACCCGCGGAAATATTTAAAATAAAATTACATTAATAAATAATAATACCAATTATTATAAATACGTTGAAAGTCGAAGAAGTCTCGGAAAATGGATAGATCGTGACAGAAAAGTATAGCGGAGGAGTAGGAAAAGACGGTTTGTCCATGTTCAATTCCCACGATCTTTACCCCTGTCCACATTGAACTCCTAAATATTGGCCACGTTCTACCCTGAGAGTCTGAACATCATCATCACGGCACTAAGAACAGTGTCACAAACTCAATATAATATAATAAACATAGTAAACCTCTCGTTACAAATTTTCATAATAAAGTAAATGACCATGTCAGTTAAAACATTTTAATCGGTTTTAAATTTTGCTAAGTGTATACTTAACTTTGCTCTTTGTAAACATAATGAACTTTTAGCAACGTTAGAGGAGTGACTTAGTTAAACAACCCTTCTGAAGCAAATAGGGGTACCACGGCATATCTACATACGTTGTATAAATGGACCCTGGTTCCCTGGTATCCCTCAGTTATGCGTGTATTGAAATAGGCTGAAATGTTGAATTAATTACATATTTAAGTTGGAAATTATTGCGCTTTCGGAAGTCAAATAGCACGTTTTTTTGGGTTGTTGTAAGTTCGCCACAAAAATAATTCCCCATGAAAGAACGTTTTCATCCTGTTCTCCTAGTACTTTCTGTTCAGATTCCACATTGTGTTCTCGTTTTTAGTTAGTTTTGTGCTGGATTTTATTACTTAATTGTTCTGCTATCCGCGCGGAAAAAAGAAATGGGGCAAATTTACAAAAATCAAAAATAAAAACAAAAACCTTTGGCTAATTTATATACATACCTTTTTTTCGTGGGGAATTAATTTTGTGGCGAACTTACAACAACCCGTTTTTTTGTGGTGAAATTGTTTAATGCTTACGTGGAATGTTCCGCTATCTTTATCATATAAGTAGAGGAGTATATTTGGTACATACTTTTGATTCAAATATTTTTTTTTGTTTGGCCTGCATTTTTTCAGGGTTTTCTATGTTTTTTGAGGATATCCCCTATTTGCACCCTAGTAGATAGAGCTCGATTGACCAGTTGATAAGTATAGAATAAAAACCGTAACATTATTTTGTAAGTTCTTCAGTTCATGAAAAATAAAACAGAAACATTGAATAAGCTACGAAAGCCAAATTACAATTCCTAAGTTCTAATCACTCCAGTGCAGAAATAGGATAATACTGCCAATAACGTGATCAAAAGAGATTAATTAAAACAAACACTAGCATTGTGGTGCACCAGGGGGCCTACTCTTTTAGTCCGTTAACGAAAATACGGGTCAGAACGAAAGTAACTAGAAACTTTTGAGTCAACCTTACTCCCTATTATTTCTGAATTCATGAATTATGACAACACAACTGTGCAATCATGTTGTCACCGATTTTTGGTCTGTACCATCAACTAATCTTATATTTTTAAATATTATACGCATTATTAGCGTCGCTAATTTTAAAGATTTTCTATGGGAATTCGACGTTCTTACCAACCGGGGCACCGAGGTTCTTATCTACAAGTGTCGAATTCTTCAATCATTTTTCACGTCTTACGGTGCCGTTCAGCGCCTACAGCAGAGTAAGAGCGTACTGAATCTGAAAGTGCCGGGTTCAATCGCGCTCGCAGTTAAATTTTTTATTTCCATACAAAATCTTTAAAATTAGCGACGCATGCGTTAATGCCTTTTGGCCTCGCACAGGACTAATTTTGTTTATGTTTTGGTTTTTCTTTTTGTTATTTTTCTCTATTTAATTTTGTTTGTGCTGTCCTGTGTGTCAATAAGTCTCTTTTCTTTCAGATTCCCGCTCGCGGTTCAATTTTTTCTTTCCATAGCAATACTAATCTTACGTGAGTGATAAACGCCTGAAACTTTGGCCGAAGTTACGGATTTCGTGCTTAGATAGTAGTACCCCAGTTCCCGTCCTAGCTTCTGATTGAGTTGGTCGTGTGAATGCGGACGATAATTAAACAGTGCCCTTACTGTAATGGATTTGTTTTGTATTTTGTGCGCTGGTAATGTCGGTGGCAGCTTCATAAGCCCACCGTTGGACTTAACGAGTTTCTAAACGATATTGTTGTGTTATGTTGGGGAGTGAGAGCTGTTCACTTCTTTGTATGATTATTTTGTTTTACTGGGTCTAGATTTATCTAGTTTTTATGAGTTGACTTTAGATTTTAAGTATCCTAAGTTAATGCGTATGAAGTTTCGATGAGACGGGTGACGCAATGGCTGAGCGATCGACCGCTGCGCTGCGTGTCACGGGTTTGATTCCCGCCCGGAACAAATATTTGTATGATCTGCAAGTAGTTGTTCCGGGTTTGGGTGTTTATGGTGTAATTTTCTGTTTGTAAACGCACCCACAATACGGGATTAAATTACTAGTGTGAGACAAAGTTTAAAAAAAAAACAGAACACTGAAACATTGTATGTAATATTAACAAAAAGCAAAACACATCATTATCAACAATCACAGACAAAAACTTACGTCCCAAGACGTCCCAATTAAGCCCTGTCTTAAACTAACCCATAGACAAACAATCTATCCATTCTACCCTCAATTTGTGGAATAATAAACTAGTTCGAAGTTTAAACCTTTATCTGGCGACGAGCACGCCCTCTAGCGGTCGAACTGTTTGCGCACCAACGTAGCTGGATAATTTTGGATATCGAGTTTAGTGCAAGTTTTGTCTGTGTTTAGTTGTTCGTAAAGAACTGGGTTTTAATTCCGGGGTTTGTGTATGTATTGCCGAAGTATTCCCTTTTCAACGATTTTAGGGCACCGATGTTAAAAACGAAGAAACAAGAAAATATACTGAGTTACCACAAGATAGATAAACATTCGTTGAACACTCGTTTAAAAAAACTGTCAACGTCAAAACGACATTTCTCGTTGATTTATGGGTTGTTTTGTAGTTAATTTTTTTAAGAAAAGTGTTCAACAGATGTTTATCTCTTTGTTGTAAGACGGTTTGCAACAGCGCAGCGTCGAAATATCGGAAACTCAAATAAATATTTAATTACGGGAGATATCCCGTAAGTGAGATTTTAAATTTAGAAAATAAAGGCACAAAAATGATTAAGGTAGGAACCGTGGTCGCACTTATTGCATACCTTGACTATTTTTGGTCCTATGTATTACTGGATTTATATTATTTCTTCTTTGTCAGTGAACTGATCTGAACAGATCTTGATGTTTGGCAAAACTGTAGGTCGTCAAATCTCATTACACGTAATATGATTTCTTGGTTAACCTATTTCAATTAAGTAACAATAATTTTTATTTTATTCACTTTTACTAATTCGAAATGTAAAATATTCAATTAAATAAAAACGTTTATAGTTTATCATCACTCACAATGAAGCAAAAAAGTAACAATATACCAGAAAAAAAAGATAAAATTCACAAACAAAACAAAAGAATTTGCAAATACGTGGTACAGATAAAACTTCAATTACATTTAATTGAATTGACTCCAATCCAATTAATAGTCTGTAATAAATCTGCTTCAACTTCTATTTACACTCAACAGGAAAAGGGTACCAAAATAAGAATAGCTGAAAAATTAATGGATTTTCTGACGAACGAGCTTTTTTGGAGTTCCGCAGTCAACAAGGAGAAACGAGGACACTGTGTTGAGGAATCTTTTGAGTATTGGAACACCAAAAACAAGTGAGCTTTACGCCTGGTTTAGACGATCCACGAAAGTGCATGTGAGTTGCATGCAATTCGACTACATTACGGACAACAATCCGCCACTGATTACTAAATTCGGTTGATCAAACAAATAACGCAATGTAGTCAAAGTAATTTAAACTTGCATGCAAGTTATTGCAGCGCGTAAATGGGTTTTAACAGTAGTCGCATATGATGTATGTAACATCTTTACATTGGTTAACTTTAGTAACCTATCCAACCGCAAAATTTGGGGAGCGTTGCTTAACTTTGGTCACTCGTCCATAGACAGACAGAGAGTATTCACTATACTTTGGTTACCCATCCAAAATGTTGGTATAAAATATGGAGCGGAACCCTTTACCGCGCGTATTCCAATACGCACTTAGCCAGTTTTAAATTCTCGTTTGATGAGAGTTGTACAGGATGTTTACTTTTTTTTATTCTGAAAGTTGATGTTGGATTTTTATCATTCCAGCTTTCAGATGCGTAGTTTGTTTTCCGTGTCGTAACTATGTTTCTCTTCACAGTAATTTTGAGTTCCCTGCTCGATCTCTTATTTATTTTGAGCTTGAATGTGAAATTCAAGCTGTTTTATATGTATCATATCCTATGTGTCGTTTACGACCATGCCCAGGTCGACGGCGCTTTGTGTGACCATGCCCGGGTCGACGGCGCGTTGTTTACACGGTAGCCTGCCGGGGTCGCGGGGCTGTATGAATTACCGTGACCCCGGTACGTAAAGGGCTATTGAAGGACACCGTGGATTTTAGTCAGTACAAGTCTGACAGTACCTCCCGCCCTGCTCTGGGTGGGAGGACTCATTTGATGATTTTACCACGTATAATTTGGTATTTTTACATTTGTTTATTATGAATTGGCTTGATTTAATTTAATAATTGTAAAAAACGGATTTCAATATATAGATTTGGCTAGCAGACTGACAAACATTTGCAATAAATTAATCCCTCTTTGTCTCTATCACTATTTCTGAAGAAAAAATATTCGGGTAACAATTCAGTTCAGTCTTGCCAATTGATCTTATTAATTGGAGACGAAAACGAGACAATTAATAAATAACGCCGTCACTTTCTGATGTCTTGATTAATATACGTTATTTATTTAAGTAAGCTTTTTGTTTTTTTTTTAACGTGGTAAAATCATCAAATGAGTCCTCTCACCCATACTGTCATACTCGTACTGACTAAAATCCACGGTGTCCTTCAGTAGCTCTTTACGTACCGGGGTCACGGTAATTCGTGAGTCCTGCGACCACGGCAGGCTTTGACCCTCTAGAGGGGGGGCCGTCATCTAAGAGGATATTGTCGTACGTTCCCAGAGCTCAGTTTAATTTAAAAAAAAAACTGCAAGCAGTAGTATACCATATCATTCCTTAATTACGTAAAGTGTACTTGTGGTATTGATCCGCGAGTTCGCTAGGTATGATTTTTATGAATGGTCCATGATCTGACGGCAAGACAGCCATTCCTCGCCGTCCGCATTCCCGCGCTTCGGTGGCCAGAAATCGCCTCGCCACGTCTGTTGTCGTGGGCATCTCCCGCGCGGCTGTGTCTTGAGGCGGAGACTGTCCTCTCCCTGACGCGTCCCGCCTCCTCCTTACTATTTAGGCATGAGTTCTTTTTTGAAGACGTAAACTCAATCATTAATAAACTAATCTGTGAATTTCCGATGCCGTAATTCATATACTTTATTTATTCTACAAGCAGTAGAGCAGTAAATCAAATTATATGGCTGCTTGGCAAGCCACCAAAAAGTACGGCTTCTCTCTTACAACGCGATTTGTACTCAGCAGAGGGGAAACACGGTCAGAATGGAACATGGGTGCGTTGGTATGGCGATAGTTAATTTATGTTTACCTGGGTTTTTGTGTTTAGTTTTATTTTTAAGCTATTGCATAGCTTTTATCACGGGCTCTGAGCGCGGCGATCGATTCAAGAAATTCCCTAACGAAAATAAACCTAACACCCTGCATCGTCTAACGACGTTTCAGTTCGGCAGACTTCGGCAATCATAAAAACATCCGTCATAAAGACAATTTCCCTTTACTTTACAGAGCTGTTAAAACAAAAATGTAATTTGTATTCAACACGTATAAGTAACGTAATATCACCAAATCACACGCAATAAAAAACCACTCAATAAAAAAAAAACCAAATCAAAACAAAATCCATAATATCCGAATACCACGTACATTTGAATTGAGCGAAAGTTATTTTTGGTATCACGCTGTCCCGTTTAATAATGCAGCGGTTGGAAGCCTCCTTCCGAATCACTTCACACATTGGATAAAATGAAAATTTCCAAATATCGATATCCGTATCTGTTATGATATTGGCGTCATAACAGAAAATCGGAACGAATCTGATATAAAGGCGCAATTCCATTGCTGCGTCCTCGCTTCACGCTTGAACGTTAACCCACTACGGGTTTATTTTTTTTGTCTAGCCACGTTTGTAACATAACTGTACATCGCCACCACTTTTTTAACTCAAATTAAAACTAGGAATCCGAAGCCGCACTGGATCCTCCGCATAGTGGATAATGGCTCAGTCCATATAAAGGAGGTCTATGTACCAGCTGTAGGAACGTTAGCTCGTATAATCAGATGATGATACTTCAATAAAATTTATTGTTGAAGAATGAAGTCCTATATTCTATATATGCATGTAAATGATATTATATATTATAAAAGCCCAATCTACGATAAATAACAAGATTCTGCAGTCCTGAGAAACGTTGTTTCTTCGTAGTCAACGGCTTTAGTTCAAAAGATTGACTTGTAAAACCTATGATTTAGCAATATTTTTAGTTCCATCAATATTTAGAAAAAAAACACGAGTATATTTGTGCAGCTCAGCCTTGGGCAGTAATGGAACCACGCCTTTATCCCGCCCTCAAAGGGGTTGTATTTTAATCGCGTGATTCAAGTTGACTGAATCGATTCCAATCATCTGTTCATTTGTTTTGAGTTAATAATGAGGAAGAGGAAATTAAATTCCGTGCGTGGTGAGGAGGGAGACATCATTTGGAGTGTGGATCACAAGAGTTAATTACTCGTTGGCTTAATATATGTGAGACTCGCTTTATACTACATATAAAGAGCGTTATCCCTATATGTTTGTCAAGAAGATTATGTACAGAATTAAAGTGTCAAGTGTAAGTATGCTTCACTCTGTTTCCGTTGCTTTATGATCTTTTCACATATAATTTTCATGATTATGCGTTTACGAATATATTGTGATACCGTAAACAATGCTTGTTTTGCAGATACGTTTATAAAAGGGGGAATAGATTTCCTGAGAAGAAGTACCATAAAAAATGCGAGCCCAAAGTCGCTTTACAAGTTTTACAATCACAATTAAAAGATTTGATGTTAACTTGGTACATATTGGTGTATATCTTCACAAGACCGCCCAGGTTTCAGTGTACCTATCCAGGTAGTACACGATATGCTTCAGTTATCACCCCAATTTTTACCCCTTAGGTCACTGGTACACCAGAAAGTTCCTGACTTCGACTCGTCGGTTTTCAAAAATAGATTCTAAGCGTGGCGAACTTAAAGGTGGGGACCAAGAGCGGCAATCAACTACAATGATGTTAATGATGCTCTCACGTGTCAACTTTGTGCAAAAATGTTTTTAAACAAAGGTGGTTTTTCTAGCTACATGAGAGCCCATGATAGAAGCCAGTAGGTTAGTGATGAAGCGGTCGCCGTAGCCGAAAACGGCATGGAAGGATTATTACTTTTTACCCCTTAAAGAGAAATCATTAACATAACATACCTTCAGTGGTTTCTGCTAGAGTGGTGATGAAGAGCGCAAAAAGCGCCACTCCCCACGACACCAGTCTCATCTGAAACAAAACAAACATTTATTAATTAAGGCTTGTGTTTAAACGCCTACCAGAAAACAACCTATTTTAAAACCCAAAAAATCGAAATACTTGCCAGAATGGATGAATGTGCATCAAATGGTGTATCATAAAGTATTGTAGAAATTAACCTATTTACTGTATTATTATTTATTTACCTATTTCCTTTTCGGTGATGCATCGCTTTGCTATTTCTATTTCTGTTTGCAGGGTTTAAAGAAACCTAACCGAACCGAACTTCGGGGTGTCCCTGAAATCTTGCGAAAGCGAGTTTTATATTTTGTGAGCATTCATCCATTTTGGTATGCAAAAAGAATCGTTGATGAGCATTTAAATTGTAGCCATTAATTAATCCTTGATTCAGATGACATCTGAAGCAAAACATGCATCTATTAATCCTTGATTGAGATTTCAAATGACTAGCCTCATTGGCCTAGTGATCGCAATCATGAATGCTGAACATGCTGCTCTTGGGTTCGATTACCAGTGATATTAAGTTTTATCAAGCAAAATAAAAACAAGGAGCCTGAAGAAATTCGTTGCGGAAATAGTAAGTAATTAAAGTAATAATAATACAGCTTTTTTTGATCGGTCGAGGTCTTGGGTTCTTGATCGGACCGTGAGCTAAGAGGTGACCATCAAGACGTGTGGAGTAGTATAACAACAAGGTAGTGTATTGCTTTATAATGCTGCCTATTATCATCATATCAGCCGTAGGGCTTCCACTGCTGAACAGAGGCCTCCCCTTTAAGCTGACTGTACTAGATACCAATCCGTACATCTACAGTAAAGTCAAACAAAATGAACAAATAAAAGCTACTAACTTCCCACACTGGGTTTTGTAGCGAATGCCATTACACTGACAAATAAAATAGCTGACATTCAGGCTTGGAACAAATATTTGTCACTATTGGAAATGTTTGTTCCAATATAGTGAATCGAATGGAATTCTAGGAGAAATACCCAATTCTAAGGTCATGATTCTTTATGTACTTAGTTATGTAGTAGCCGGTTCTAAGTATCAAGTTCAACGGTCAAATTCAATTATTTAGCGATAGTACAAATGTGTGATTAAGTATTTCGCGCGTAAAATCACTGTTAGTTGAAAGTTTAAACAAAAAATAACACTGAAGCCTTTGTCAAACAGACAAGCGAAGCGAATGCGAACCGTGACGTTTTTATTTGTAATGTATGGAATTGTTTGAATCCAGTTACATAGAAACGCGAAAGCGTGACAAAACTATCGGACTGACGACTCGCTGGCGTCTCGCTTCGGTTCGGAAACGCTTCGCTT
Source organism: Agrotis puta (assembly GCA_943136025.2). Classification (NCBI taxonomy): domain Eukaryota; kingdom Metazoa; phylum Arthropoda; class Insecta; order Lepidoptera; family Noctuidae; genus Agrotis; species Agrotis puta. Next base: position 15,813,218 of record OW964184.2, on the reverse strand, counting down.
TCGCCGGTCTGTTTGACAAAGGCATGAATGTGTTAAAAAAAACTAACATTGTCATGATGATTAAACAGTTTTCTTTTGTAGGAAGACTAGTTCTTTTTTTTTATTTCCCCATTTTTTAAAGTAGGAGTTTCTTCTGTTTTGTGTGTGTATTTACAAATATATATAAATATAAACACACATACATAAACACTGAGACCCAGAACAACTACTTGTAGGTCACGCTGCTCTGCAGTCGATTGCAGTCACTGGGCCAACCTTGCCGTCTTGTATTTTTGTCGTTTTGTATTAAATGTAATATAAATTAGGGAAGTTATCAAGTGGTTGTATTTTTTTTTAAGAATTTCTCTAATAAGCATCTAAACGTTTGTTGTGAAACTGGACTCAATCACAAAGGTTTTGGAAAATAAATTGAAAACGTCACTTACAAGAAAAAAAAATGAGAAAAATCAAACGAATTCTTGGTTTATCTTTTGGGATTGAAATTATATCTCTGTTTACTTTTCACCCCTTGAGGCGTCTAAAAATAAAAAGGCTAAAATAAGCATTTCAAGTAAACGAGCCTACTCAAATGTCTCGACGAATTTAAAATTGGAATAATATAGAGTTACACTTCTCCCCGACTCACCCTCAATTAGTCTTATTTACTGACGGGGATTAACCTCTATTCAGTGTTTGAGGAAAGGTTAAATTCATGATTTACATTTTTGTTTTATATACCTTTACACTGTAACAGAACCACGAAACTCAAAATAAAAATAATATTTTCTGAAGAACCCTCAGGTAACGCATAAAAACACTAACGTAAATAAAATCAATCATAACATAACATACGAGTATTTTTCCGCCATATTTCGTAATATAACAATACTTCGATACCAAATGATCCGATAAATCTTACTTACATAGCGTACGGCTTCCAAAGAATTCACCAAGAAAAGTAATAAGCCAATAATTCTACAACCCTTTTGATACTATCAAGGGGGAATTTTCTTTGGCCCACAAACTCACTTTTCAAGTTTTCAACTCTGAATTTTCTACAAGCGTTTTATTCGAGCATTCGTAGAGAGCGCTACGAGACCGCTACGAGAGCGTAATTGCTACGAGGCTACGAGGCTACGGGCTACGCCATGATTGCGCGTCGGACCGCGCTCGGTGGTAAACCGACAGTTTTATATTAATTGACTTCTTTGTTTTATTTCACTGGAAACACTAACTTCTGAATGTGGTCGGTTAAAATTTGATGACACGTTTCAATCTGTGGTTTCATTGATGCAATTAAAAAGTTTCCACTGGAACGGACGATCGGTAAAGACTGCCATTATTAAGTAAGTATGAACATTAAATTCTGTTCAAATGCGCGGATGAAATGGTCGTTGAGGATTTATATTAATTATGGGTATTAAGTTAACGCGCTTTTTGAGCTTGATGATCACTTTTAAGAATGAAAAAGATGAGCTTGATGCGTAATGGAAATATTCCAAAACTTTTGGATGAACAGTTTCAATTTATTATCTTTGTCTTGGTTGAACATATTCATGTTAAATAATGACAGCAATTTTCTTTATTTTTCATTTTTAATTGTTCTATCTTATGCCCCTTTCACGACCTCATATGATGCGACTGTCATATGTGACACGCTTTTGTCACATGTTTCATTCTCGTGAATACTTTGCGATGCAAGTTGTATCGGTTGATTGACTAGTGTCACGCTCCAAGCAATTTCCTTAATTTGTTTTTTTTCCGCGTCTGTGTAAAGTACTCGTCTCGCTTAGCCAAGCAATTTTAAACAAGAATAGATTTTATGATTAATGATGAATTGATGATAAATAAAACCATAAGGCGAGATAGTGGTCAAACGCGAAACTATCATTAAATAAAAATAATAAAAATGAAGTCTGCAGTTACGAGTACACAAGGTCTGTGCACACAGAGCCGCATATTGCTTGCATTACAGCCATTACTGACGGCCACAACGTTTTATGTGCGGCGACCCGTTACCAGAGACTGTGCAGTGCTGATACACACCGGGCACCCTTTTATTGTGTCTGTAACTTTTGATTGTAGCGACGAAGTGTGTCGTCGAGGTTGTGGATTTCCAGTTAACGTAAAAGTGTAAGTAATCGTTGAGAAGTAGGACTTTATAGAGAAGGAAGATTGCTTACTTGGATGCGTTTAAATTAAAAAAAAAATTGCTCCACACTAGGAATTTCCCCTGTGTCGTGGGTGCGTTTACAAACATACACAAACACCCAGACCCGAAGCAACAACTTGTAGATCATGCAAATATTTGCTCCGTTCGAGAATCGAACCCGTGACACGCAGCGCAGCAGTCCAATCGCCACTGGGCTAACCGTGCCGTCAAAATTGTTCTTTTACTAACATAGATGTATCTACAACGCTGTCATAACAGCGGTTTTCATGTCATAATCTACCATGAGCAACGGAACGACCTGCGCAGCCGCCGAGCGCTTGATCGCTGCGCTGTTGACGCAGTTTCAATTTTCGCACTAAAAATATTTGTAAGAACTACAAGTAGTTGTTCCGAGTATGTTGTTTGTGTACATGTGATCAAATATGTGTACACTAGCACTTTGCCCGCGATTTCGTCCGCGTGGGTTACGTGCTTTCCTAATTCCCCCTTTTCACCCCCTTAAAGGTTAAATTTCCAAAAACCCCTTCTTAGTGCTCCCCTACATTATAATAGGAAGCCGTGTGCAAAATTTCACATTCCTAGCCCCAGTAGTTGCGGCTGTACGTTGATATGTCAGTCAGTCAGTTCTCCTTTTATATATATAGATATAGGAAAAGTTGCTAGTATAGGGGACCGTTTTTATGTTGTGTGTAATGAGTTAGCGTAGCAGTATAAGTAGCAGTACTTTTACTAACTGTTTTTTTTTTTAAATTGTACGGTTAATATATTAAAATATAATAAACAGCAATTATTTAAAAATACAATGTCGAAATCCAATTTGGTCAGGAATTTTAAATAACAAGCTCATTTACAAGCTCGGTTTAACTTTCAATTCCCACTAAAAATGTACAGATACTCAATTGCACCGATTAAGTTCTCAAAAACCTCTATTGTGTTCTCACCCTAATCGTGGCAGCATAATACGTACCACCCGATGTATAAGCGTCCTGATTACGTAGCCCAAACTCACTGTTTATACATGAATAATTAAAGCGAGAGGATCACAATGGCCGCGAGTTCCTATCAAACGGAGCTTCGTGTGTTGGTACTCGTATAGTGGTTTAGGAGATGAGTTTCACTTGATGACAGTCAAACCGAAATTAGTAATTTATTTGGTCTATTTATTAGTGAAAAAATACGTTATAGGCATATCGTTTAAGGGGTTGTGGTATCAATTAGGTTTGCGGTATTGTCGTTTGATGATAATACACCCCAAAAAAAGGCTAATAGATTAAAACTCGGTCGCGGGACTGTACGAATTACCGTGACCCCGGAACGTAAAGGGCTATTGAAGGACACCGTGGATTTTAGTCAGTACGAGTCTGACAGTCTCTCCCGCTCTGCCCTAGGCAAAAAAAATAAATTGATTAAAACTTTACAATCATTAAAATGTAAACTATTCTATGGTAAATAAAGTTTATTTTAAGGTTTTTATAAAAGTTAGCAAGAGAAATTACTGCTGTTTCTTTTAATGCGGCAGAAAGGATTTTTTTACTTGGCGAATGATATATCTGTGTTAAACTTTTCGGGATTATAGGAATACCTATATCATACAATTTAAAAAAAAAAAAACTTTTGTTTTATTTTATTGTACAACAACATTAGTCCAGTGCAAACAGGCATAGAGTAAACAAACTTTGTAACCCTTGGGACGTAAGTACACCGATGCGATGCCGGGATGTCAGAAATCCCGGAATACCCCTTTTTATGTGTTGAAAACGACCCCCGAGTGTTTTCTGTTGAGATCGACGTGCGCACATTTCGTCAGAGTTTCTGAAGTTCGCAAAGTTTGTACAACTGTCTAGTAGTGTTGTGAGGATTTTTATTGATATTTAGTTTGGAGAAGGCTGTTAGCTTTATACCTTGACATTAAAAAAATTAAAACGATGGCGATAATAATCAGATTTTGGCAATGAAGTTCTCTGAAAAAGAAAACGATTTTTGTACTACTTATATTAAAATTCGAAAGTTAGAATGGATGGAAGTTGGTTCTTGATCTTGATAAAATTTAGTTGCGAGATACGTTATATTCCGGGTTAACACATAAGATACTGTTTATCTCGATAATCGACTAACACATAGGCGAAGCTACTTGCAACAGCTAGCGTAAATGTATCATAAATAATAGATTTTGGATAAATAGACACAAGTTGCTTACGTTTAATTAATGATAGCAAGTGTTAGTATATCTAAATGTCTATGAATTAACCCCTGTGTATCTGAATAGCCCATAACTGACATAGTACATATCAGGAACCATTTACAACAACAATCCTGGTAACAAGAAATTATCTCCAGGAATTGATGCGTGCAATCCAGTTGTGGCTGTAATTGCTAGGGGCAGTCTTGTCCGTAGTGCCAACCACAAGGGCTATAAAGTCTGAGTCTACGGTGTACCCTATATTGTTCGAGGTAGAACGGTGTGTAGTCACAATGTATAGGAGACTGTTGGATATTGTAGAACTGTGTGCTTGATATGTTTATGTACGGTATTCTTTATTGCTACAATGCGTAATGGGGGATTTACAGAAGATGCTTTTGGCGTACGGCAAGTCACCAGCTGCATTACTTTTTTTTTTACGTGATAAAATCATCAAATGAGTCCTCCCACCCAGGGCAGAGCGGGAGGGACTATCAGACTCGTACTGACTAAAATCCACGGTGTCCTTCAAAAGCCCTTTACGTTCAGGGGTCACGGTAATTCGTACAGTCCCGCGACCCCGGCAGGCTTTGGCCCTCTAGAGGGGGGCCCCGTCACTCTGATGACACTGTTTGAGGCGCTCGTAGAACACAACGCGCCGTCGACCCGTCGAGTCGCCCATTACTCGCCGCCCGCGTGCCCGCGCCACATACAACCCTTACATATTATATTCACCTCATTAATATATCATCATAGATCTGTAGTGCTATTTTCTGTATGGTTCAGCGAAGCGGCAACGCTGAAGCTACGAGTTTTCTGCATTGGATTTTTCACTTTATGCACTAGAACGTAACGTGGAAAATCTTGTCTAACCTAATAGAGAATTGCATACTTGTGTTGTCGGTGCGGTTATCAAAATTTTAACTCACATAAACACTCAGGTAAACTACTTGCAGGGCATACAAATATTTGTTCTGTGCGGGAATCGAAGTTGTGATACGGAGCGCAGCAGTCGGTTGCTGTCTTTTAAGTATTCAGACTTGTCATTTTTGACATTTCTTGTAATTTTTAGGTATTTATGTGAACTTTGTGTCATCTGCATACTTAATGAGTACTTCAATTAGTAAGTAATCCTTAGGGTCATGCAAAGACAAACAGTGGCCAATACGTATATTCAATTTTTACTCAAAAATATACATAAATGTTGTCGCAAAGGTTTTACTCATCCCTACATTTAAAATTCAAATCCACATATTGTGAGTAAAATTATTCCATATTAGAGCACCCACAAATTCCACAGAAAATATAGATTCCGACTCAATATTTACATTTCCCATTACACCCCTTTCATCGGATTTCAAAGCACATAACATAAAATACGTGAATAATAAACATTTACCGAACAAACCCATAAATTGAGAATCAATATAAACAAACAAAAAAAAAAACCGTAAATAAATATTCCTTGTTATTGGAACCGGTGAAGCTATCGGATATCTAACGTAAACTCAATCAATACCGGTAAATATAGCAAGATGGGGCCGCAGATTTAAATCTTTAGATATGCTCTCATTTCACGTCGCGTGAAATGTGTTTACACTGAGTTGACACATTTTTAAAGAGCGAAAGATATGATCTTAAGTATGAGAGAGAATTAATTGACGGTCGGACTGTCGAATCAGGACACCGCGTACTTGTAACGCAAAGGGCAATTGAAGGAAAGGGTGGAGTGCACAGTCCAGTCTACTCCACCCAGGGTGGGACTTACTAGTTTATTTTATCACCCGAAAAAAAAAATCGATCGACTGATCTAATCCAACGATTTATATCTCTGGATTGGTCTCAGCTTTCACTTACATAGCGTCTTTTGTTGTTCACAATGAGCAATGTTGATTGATAGGCATTGATATGCGCTGATTGATAATTTGATTCTATTGCCTCTGTGTACTGTTGTGTGTTTAAGATGTATAAGATATTATATTATTATTGACGAATATTTGGGTTTATTTGGCCGGTGGTAATTCGCTTATCTACTTACAAATGTATTGGTAAATAATCAGAACTTATACTGGAGGCTCTCTTTAGGTGGTTAGATCAAGGCCCTGATTCAGAAGGCAGTACTTCTCGAAGCGGTTCGTATTGTGAGGAGGTTTCTGTCTCTGCAGCCCTAAGCCCTGAAGCCCTAGCCCCAGGGCTATTGAAGGACACCGTGGATTTTAGTCAGTACAAGTCTGACAGTCTCTCCCGCTCTGCCCTGGGTGGGAGGACTCATTTGATGATTATACCACGATAGAAAAAGTATCTTTCCGGAAAGAGATGTTTACTTACCTCAACATAGATTAGCTAATCCACGCAAAAATATCCAACTTACATAGTAATACGTATTACTTCATCTGCACAAATCCCAAATAGTTGCTAATCCAATCACCGAAAGAAGCTGCAAATCATTTTGCTATCCCAAAACCGACCATTTTACCACGACACTTCTATCCTTAACCATCCCATGAGTACTTTAGTTCAAGTTTAAGTAGTCGATCGATAGTCAACAAAAATGTTACCAATTACGTATTCGGATAGCGTTTGGCTGAACTAACGAAGTAGGGATGTGTGGCAGGTAGATGTAGTTAGTCGACACGGAATTGGTGCTTGTGTCGATAAGTAGGATTTTTACTTTTTAGGTTAGAAGCGTGCTTCATTGGGTATTCGGTTTTGTTATGCGATCAAAGAATCGATTTGGACAGTGAGAAGCGAGATTTTACTTTTTAAATCATTCTAAATGCGAAAGTGAGTATGTGTTACGCTTTATTCTCTAAATAGCCGAACCAATTTTGATAAGTTACTAAGATAATATGGGATCCTAAAGACGGTTATTGGCTACTTATTTCCATATTAAATTAGGCTTGAGCTTATGATAATGCGTAGCTGAATTATAATGAAATTAAAAACGTCTCATACCCAGTAATTATAATGATAATTTCAGTGAATTGTATAATTTGATATTTTATCTAAATTATAGATATCTTGCTGTTATTAATCCTCTTTGCTGTCTACAATTTATTACTCAATTTTATCAATAAATCAAACATTGAACGACCCTTATAAATTATAATTTAGCTGAAGACTAATCTGATAATCTAATTACAAATTAAATAACCAATTTATGAGATAAATCGTTGTTATTTTGTTACAGTGATCGGTTTTTCTAATTATTCCTGACCTTTGTAACGATATTTAGAAACCTTATTAACCTGACTTACGTTAATTAGATTACGAAATATACTTATGCGTCGCGTCGTCAACCGAAGGCTTTTTTTTTATCAGTGGTAAAATCGTCTAATGAGTCCTCCCACCCAGGGCAGGGCGGGAGGGACTTTCAGACTTGTACTGACTAAAATCCACGGTGTCCTTCACTAGCCCTTTACGTACCGGGGTCACGGTAATCCCTTGGTCCGGTCGGTCGGTCAACCGAAGGTGGCGAAAAAATGTTTGGCAGTGCTCCGCGCGGATAAGCGGTAAGAGCCGCTCGTCCGCGCTGTTCTGCGGTTACATGTGTAAGGCTGCCTATCCACAGGAGCGGAATGGAGTCGCGTAGCGGAGAAATGGACAAATATACACCAATAGAATTGCACCTCTGAAGAGTAGCAAAGATAAATAGTAAGCGTATTTCTCTATACAATTAATATTAATTAAAGATTTGAGTGAAGCAAATTACATACAGTTAACGCCTATGGATAATTTGAATAGAGTGACAGAAAATTTTGCTGTATTATTTATTTCTCTTATGAAAAAAACATTCAAGCGGAAGAAATAAAGGGCAAAATTGTAAGTATTTTATGAAAATTAATGTAGCACGTTCCAAGCTTATAAGATAACTAGGTAAATAAATATATTTCTATCACGATATCATAAATAATTCACGAGTTGAGTTCGCCGTGAAATATGGTAGCCATGACTTGGGGCTAGGGTTGCCATTTCAAAAGAAAAGTCCTGACAAAAAAACCGGATATTATACTTTCGAATCTTTCTTCTTTCACTCGTCCCCTCACCTTTTTTGTGTAATCTAAAGTGTATAACATTTTGAAAAATCCGAGAATATGACAAACTGGACAATTCCAGACAGGGGGTCAAAAAACCTGACAAATCCGCCCAGATGGTGTCCCTATACGGGGGGTGAATAAATAGAAATCGGTCCCAAATTTCCACCATTTTTTTATTTTTTTATTTTTACTCCACTTGATTCCTTCGTCACGTCACGATAGATTTATGGTTGGACTTCTATGTTTATGGTCGGCTCGGATAGATGCCGATGATATTTATTTGTTTGCGTGTATATGTAATATCTCTATTTGGTTTGGTTGTGGATTTATTACGGCGAGCGTACCTTTTAGCGGTGATTGGTCGAGGTTCGGATTGGAATTGATTGCAGGGCGTTGTTGCGTGTGCACTGTGCTTTATATTTAACGGGTCATGCGCCTGAAGTGGTTTATAATTGGTAAAAATTACGAACGTCCATAGAAGTTTGATCCCTTATTGAGTCACCCGGAGTTTTAAAAACATACTTGCTGAAGTAAGTTATTTTTTCTGTGTCAACGAGTATCTTGGTTTTGTTGTGGTATAGGTCGAGATAAAATAATTGTTTGTGTTTTTCAATTGTTCTTTAATTTTCAGTTTTGTTTTATAACTCACCCAAGAATTTAGTCTTTGCTTTGCTTGTATGTGAATAGATGAATGAATATATGATTTTTAAAGGACTTAAACTCTCGCTTTCAGTACAGTGCAGGCCATTTTCTGTAAATGGGAGTTTAAAATGGCGACCAACGAGGAAAGCCTCCAAGACGTTGAAACTCAGCAAGTCCCAGAGAAATGATTTAACTGTCTTGGAACCCGTGGCGAAATTGCAGTGCAACGGGCATGAAAATAAAATGTTGTTGTTGGGTTCCTTATGAAAAGAATTAACTGAAATGCTGCTCTGTTGTTACGCAGTATTACTGTGGTAATGTTTTTTAGAGTACTTAAATATCAAGGACGGTACTCGTAAAAGAAGTTTAAACTGCTAAACCAATTGTCCTGAAAATTTTCATAAACGTTGTCAGGTGACGTTACAGAAACGGACACAGGTACTTTCCAGCAATAAAACACAGAGGGACAGTCAGTACTGTCCCGCTGTGTTACGTGTGTGTGTGTCCGTACTGTCAGTACAGTACGGTCCCCCCGAGGAAAATGACAGCAAATTTCTTATGATAATAAATGTGGCATACGTAGGTTATTCGAATCAAGATTGAATTATATTATTACAGACAGAATAAAACCCGAAATGAATGAGCGAAGCCGCGTTCGTAGGTAGTTAAAAATATTAAAAAAAGTCGTTCCAATATTGAGTGTTCTATTACTTTTGTTGATTTAGTTATAATCTGCATGGATGCATAAATAAACGTTTGTAACTGTTTTAAGCAAAAACTACGACCGTACAATTTAAGTATTTAACCTGAGTTTGGCCCACGGATAGTTTACAACCTGGATTGAGATACTCTTTTTTTATTCTAGTACGTTATACTACGGGGATATCAGACAAGTTCTCTATTAAAAATTACATATGTAATTATAATCGTGCTCTTAGAAAATTAACATAATAGGTAGGTACACGCAAGCGTAATCGCGAGCTTTATATTTATTTTAAGTTATTTTTTTTTATAGTTATTTAAGTCCTCGAGCAACTAAAATTCAATAGAAAAACTTAAACAAGTAATTTGTATTCTTAGAAACCAAGTCAACGTAATATTTATAAATCTGCAAATGAAATTACGTTCATAAATTAATTAATTGACCAACTTTAAAGAATACTATTACCTAGGTGGTTTTAAAAGAAAAATAAAATGTCAGCGTTTTGGGAGGACATCTTTTGTACTAAAACTACACTAAACTTTTTTTATTGTGGTAAAATCATCAAATGAGTCGTCCCACCCAGGGCAGACCGGGAGGGACTGTCAGACTCGTACTGACGAAAATCCGCGGTGTCCTTCAATAGCCCCTTACGTCCCGGGACTCCGGCAGGTTTTAGCCCTCTAAAGGGGGGCCCCGTCATTATGCGGACACTCTTTGAGGGGCACGGTCCATCCATAGTCGGACAGCGAGTCACCCATTACTTGCCATCCGCATGCCCGCGCCTACCGAAGCCGGAGATTGTCTAGCGACGTCCGTCGCCGTGGGCGTCTACCAAAAAAAATATCTTACCTTTGGTTTGGGGTGCAAAACCCTTAGGATTCTTATCAGCTAGCTTGCTGGTCGCATACGAGACCTGCAACAATAAAAAAACACAAATTAAATAAATACAATACTAAATACTTAATGTAGAACAACAATCATTATTTTGCAACTAAAGAACGATCGTGGAAAAAAAATGGAATATCTTTAAGCATAAATTCTTATGCTAATTCTTCATTAAAAGTCGATTCAGTAATATCGTTATCCATAACTCAATAAGGCGAAGCGGAAAGAAAATTCAAATTCTAAGCATTGAGTGCCTCCACGTGTACATATAATAAGGATATTAGGTTATATACACACAAACGAAGCTTGTTCATTAATCTTAACACGGCCATAATTAACAAAAATACTATAATCAAAGGTACACGTAATTTTCCGTCTAAATACAAGAGACCTTATCACAAGATTTCCGTATTTTACCTACAGCGTAAGAAAATGAAAAAGAGCCTCCACGAACGAGGAACATCTTTTTTCTGTAAAATTGACGTCTAAGTTTCCGTTTAAAAACGTGAAATTTCATGCTAGAGCCTCAGACTGTCGACCTACGTCAGTCACCCAGTTACTTAATAATATAGGCCGGTAAGACAGGTAGACAGACATTTAGGCTTCTAAGTACCCACTGTCTGATCTATATTTGTAGGTAATCGAATCATTTAAAAAAAATGGAAGTAACATGCTTAAGATGAAGGAGGTTGTTTTATATGAAATGAAAGGTCCCATCCACAAACCGACTTTCGCAAACGTAGCTTAACCATTAATGTAGCCATGAGGCTATAATTATTTACGATCACAATAAATAGTAAAAAAAAACCTACCCAAAGTAACTAATAATAATAAAAAAACAAGGCAACAAGATTTTGTCATCACGTTTATCACGCTGCAACTTCAAAACAAAAAGCAAAAAAAGCTTGCCAAAGTTCCCCGAGGTTGTAAGGGCGTGAGCGATCGCCCGTCAAATATTTAGCCTTTGGGAGTAGCCTGTCAACGGCCGGCCGACCAACTTTGTGCCCAGAGCAGAATACCAAACTAAGGAGTCCGACTTAGTTCGGAACTTAAAATATTGACGTAGGTAAGTAGTTTCCGAACGAAGGATGCAATGTCAGGTGAATTTCGAATGTTTGAAATGTAGAGTACGAGTGTGCAACACAAAAGAACGATTTGTGGTACTAAATTTTTTAATGCAATTCGTTGTAATGACATTGCGCCGCGTAGCGCTTGGGGCATTCAAGTCAAGAGTGACTTCTTCTGTGGTTACTTCTAATCAAGCGTGCTTAACCGTTGATCACATCTTTGCTTACGATGCTTAAAAATAATGCCCTGTTGCTAAGTAATAAAAATGAGAAGTACGAATTTTTGAGGGATGGGAACGCGATTCAATTTGAGCTAGTGATGAGAGCACCAGAGATTTATAATATCCCGGTAGATCCCGGTCTTATTGGAATGTCTGATTTCTACAAAAAGAAAGGTCGAGAGACGTTCTTATTACAAAATCTGGGCCCAAGTTTTGCTACTTATATTTTCACATACAAAAGAGCCAAGTATAAGCCGACGACCGGGCTTGAATCGAAATTCTAAGCTAGGCAACCTACAAATAAGTCGCGTAAATCAGTCGGAGATAGGTCCGACTTAGTACCTACTAAAGTAATAACTTTCTTTTTCTAGGTAGGTACTATGTTAAGATAAAATGTGGGGTGGCAGTTAAAGTCTTCTCTTTCGGTGATTTGTTTCCCTAGTATACAGGCTCCAGGGGTCGCGGGGCTCACAAATTACCGTAACCCCGGTACGTAAAGGGCTATTGAAGGACACGGTGGATTTTAGTCAGTCAAGTCTGACAGTACCTCCCGCCCCGCCCTGGGTGGGAGGACTCATTAGATGATTTTACCACGATAAAAAAAAAGTATACAGGCTTAGATTATAGAATGTCCAGATTCCTAGCAGGCTACTGAGAATCGAAGCCAAAAAAGAAAAAAAAAATATTTCGTTCGATTACTATGAAAAACCAGTGAACATGTCCAATGAAAACATTTGAATGTGTGCGGCACATTCACTCACACATTTATACGTTACGTTTTGTTTTGAACACGGATACTGGACATTTTCATTCAACTATACAGGGTTTGCTCGTGGCTTCTACCGCACATGGTACTACGAGTGTTTAATTGCGTATTATTGGTCTTGGTTTACCTATAACTAGGGTTGCCATCTCTAAGATTTGAAAACTGGACGCGTGAAGTGTGCGTTTGTCGCGGGCGGCCCAAGACTTAAATTTTTAAACGAGGACTTTAAATAAATATCTCCCCGGACGCTCCTCGGATGTCCTCTAAACTAGGACAAATCCGAGGAAACCCGGACGGATGGCAACCGTACCTATAATGCCAAAGATCGAAATTGAAAAATAACAGACTCTCAGACAGAAAGATACATACATAGAACTAAACTATATTTTAGTGACAAAACACTTACCCCTTTTACAAAATAATATAATATAAGTAAATACTATTAAATAAGAACACCCTAAAACTTATTACCACAGCAATATCTGGCACACAAAATAAAATTAACGACAGAATTACGTAAAAGAATCCATAACTTTTAGCAAAGCCATTTTCTTTTTCCCGCCGTTTTCCGTGTTCCATAAACGAGGCGTCCCGTCGTACGGCGGGTACAATATTTAACAGGACATTGTGCCCCGGTTCCCTGTTCAGGCTGTTTACACCTCCCCGGAGCTGTTCCGACATGTTAGAGGACGTGCGGTGATTCCACCACGGTTTATTGCTTGCTTTTTATGTTATTTAACATCATGATAAATGTTTCAAGTGTTGTTACCCGGGGGCATTTGCGCGGGAAAAGTGACAAGTGTATTTTTTATCTGTGGCTTGGAAGATTCCGGTGCGTTCTTTTAAAATGAAAGCCGTATTTTTGGCGGCTAATTTTACATACCTATTTAAAGGAGAACCTCCTTTCATAAATTTCCTTACGTGTTTTATTAAAGGGAAATATGTGAGAATTTTTACATTCTTTATCTTTTAAATTACTTCAAATATTTTATGAGTATGGGCGCCGCCGTCGCTGGGTTCATAAGATATTCTTCTTTGGAGCTAACCCCATAATGCGGTTCTGTATTCGCTTGCATTTTATGAGGCAAGTTTAATAAATAGTGACGGTGTTAACTCGGCGCTAGTTTGCATACCCCTCGGGCCTCGCGCCATGGTTTGTTTTTAAATGTAAATTAGCCTTGTGAGATAATTATTTTCTTGTGAACTCGATGAATATTGAACTGGGAAACTAATTGTGTGGGTAACTTAACAATGATATGCATAACTTTTTTTTGTTACGTGGTTAAATCATCAAATGAGTCCTCCCACCCAGGGCAGAGCGGGAGAGACTGTCAGACTCGTACTGACTAAAATCCACGGTGTCCTTCAATAGCTCTTTACGTTCCAGGGTCACGGTAATTCGTACAGTCCCGCGACCTCGGCAGGCTTAAGATATGCATAACTAGAATAAGTGTGTAGACTTTGTGTATAACATAAAATATATATATTTAGTACCAAGATATCACGATTTTTTGATCGATGATTTCTAAAGTTACAAAGGAAATTACCCTTACTGCCTTTCAAAGATGAAACTCCCTAGCTAGACTATTTTGAAATATTTTAAAGTAAAAAGTCTGAGTTTACCGCGGCTCCGGAACGGAAAGGGCCAATGATCCCGTGAAGTCTGACAGCCCCTTTCTCTCCGATCAAAGTGAAAAAATACGTAGACCAATTTATAAAAAAAAAACTTCCATAATATATTTAAGATTTCTTCCACCTTTCATTCGCAGTTCAACAAAGTAACGTTAAAAACTTCTCGGCATCAAGATAAATTGCCTTCCCTTATAGACACTAATTATTTTTCTCGATAAGTATAACTTAGACATAAAATTAGCAACATAATACCCGGGAAAGTTTGACGAGAACCGTCGTCAGTCTAACTTGCCGTCACTAAGTTGAAGGCCTTGTCTGCAAACTTCCTCCTGCTACTTGGAAATATTTTATTTCTTGCCTTTTCGCGCCGAAAGACATTAATAATGGCCGCTATGCATGAGACACGCGTTTTGAGGAAAGTTTGGAACTGTTGAGGACACCTGAAAATGTAGGGCAAGATTATCTAAAACATACTTAATTTGTCATTTAGGTAGGACTAGTAGATTTTATATTTTTGGTCTGACAACCCTTATCAAGAGATTGTTATTACCCAGTTACTGGTTTGTGGGGCAGAGACAGGTAGTTGCTACATGTTGTTACTGGTATTCAGAAGCCGATTGTAATACTTACAGTTTAAAAACGGCTAGATGATGACTATTTTACGAGGATTAAATAATATGTCGACTCAAATCTAGTTACAAAATGACATTCATGACAGAATACTGGCCTTAAATTCTGTTTCGAAATTCGAATTCAATCACGATTCCCTACTCCGAAACCATTCAAAATGCCGTGTCATTTGAATTTCGAACCGAAACCACAAATAAAAGAGTAAATTCGGGAATGTCATACAGTCACTTTTATTCTTTGTTCAGAAACGTGAACATTACGTGAAACATATTTATGTAGATGACTTCAGTACTATAACTTGAAATACCTTATTCGAAGCATTTCTCGCTCCATCAATTTTCACGACACGGTTATAAAAGAAAATATGTAGTTTACAGTACAGCTGTCACAACATTATTAAATGGGTAATTATAGCCATTGTAGCCATATTTGAGTGTATTTTGGTAACATTAAATTGAAATATTTACGAATTATTTTCTGCTCTACTTAACTTTATTTCATAGTGTCCCGATTATGCTTATGGTAAACAATAATCATTGAAGGCACGTATACATTAATATAATTTACTACTGTTATCTTTAGTTTTCTTAATCTATTAAGAAAACCAGGTAATGTTGTGTTATTAAGGCTAAGGTGATAGATAGTTTGTTATGTTAAAATCTTTAAGTTTATTGTTGCTACATATAACGAACTTCCGTTAATTATATTTACCTACATAGCCTTATACATAATATGCAAAACCTACATAAGCCCAACACGGCTGAGTCACGAGTTAGTTCAAAGTGGACCTAAATATCGCCGTAAGTGGCCTGACCACAATAGGTTAGAAGGCAGTTAGAAGTCACGACCTTTATTAACCCAAGACCTCACTCCCTAAATTACAGAAGCCAACCTCTTTGGGTCAGAACACAGAACCAAAAATAGCTCCATCCATAATAAAAGACAATAAAGACTCCACTCGTGTCTTTGCAAAGGTTAAAAATAAAAAAGCGTTCTATTTTCAAAGCCTAACCGAAATCTCGTGTCTAAAATCCTATTACAAAAAATATATACGTGAGAAGGCACTCAACATTTATACCTTTGCCCAAAAAAATATAAGATCTTTTTAAAGGCAATTTTAACCCTATGAACATTCAATTGAGGGCAGCGGGAAAGTATAACAATTTCGGCGGGGTTGTCCCGGGGGGGTGAAGTGACCGGCGGCGAAGGGTTAGATACGGTGCCGATTTATTTCTATTACCATCTGACCGCGGGCGGGTGTGTGGTCGGGGTACTGAAAGCATGATTATTTTATCCTAACGTTGACCAAGCGATTGTTAGACGCCATTTATTTAAAGGATCCCGTTCTTAATTGTAATCCAATGGCTTTATTGTTGACGTCTGTAACCCAAACAGGTTCTGGTAGAAACCAGTTAAAACATTGTTTTTGAAGTGAAAACTTCTTTAGCGGCGTTGTGCACTTTTTTTGGAATGGGTAAAAAATGTTAAACTCGCGTCAGGACACGTGACCTGATCGAAAATTCGTAAGACGGCGCAGGGCGCTTGCGCGAATATTCGTGTGTGTTTATTACTATTGAACTTTTCACTTCTGCCGGCACTCCCAGAGTGCAACCCGTTGTTTTTTTTATAATACACTGTACTTTGTTTTGTCTTCATGTAACTTATTAGTGGATACGGCATCAGCTACAGCGATACTTAATTGCTCAGATAAAAGTACTCTGCGGGATATTTTTCGCTCATGTTTCCGCTGAGAGGTGAATATAAGAGCTAACTTAATATAAAACACCTAATTAAGTCATATTTCAGTTAGGTTCCAATTTCAACCCCGACTTAGGCAATTTCTAATCCCGACTTTTCTTCCACCCACATAAAAAAACTTCTAAAATATTCCACAGACAATACACTGCGCCCCACTGTGCTCAGTGTATTACATTCTTAACCCTTCCCGGAGAATAACTTGCGGGTCAAGATGTACCGATTGGGTTTTTCCCGGATTAAATTTCAGGCACTTGGATCTCCTGGGGGTGTAAGGGTTGATATGGGGTGGGATGAGATATCTTATAGTGCGGCGCTGACAATAATTGCTCTGTCGCATGCCTTTAATAAAGAAGAGGATTCTGTTTGGATTCGGATTTTGAATTTGAAAATATTTAAATTGAACGTTTTTTAGTAACTTAATTAACTGAAGAAACTTAATTAACACATGAATAATCTAACATCTGTTCAAGTTTATGGTGAAACGCGAAATATCATAGCCCTGTTTGAAAGAGTACGCAAAAAAACTTATTGTACATTCGGAGTGTAAAAATAAGAAATTGTTAGAGAGATAGAACCGGGAAATATTTTGTGTATTTTCCCATTCACATCCATCATTTTTCCGAAGATAAATGATAACATTTTCAACATTATCTAAAGAATGATACCTATTGGTTTTCCGTTTCAGTTTCTTTGTTTTATAGTATGACTATAACACAAAGAAGAAAACACAAAAATCCAAAAAAATAACCCTAGAAAACCTGAATTCCCAGGTCCAATTACTCCAGGATTTATCTATTCCACCATTTTACACTGCAGATTAATTTGAAAAACGCGAGAATCAATAATAAATCGCTCCAAACCGTTGCCATGGCAACGATAAATAAACATTGTAATTGAATTTTCGACCTGATGCGTTTATTTGCACGAATGGCATGCAAAATCTACGTTCATAACTTTATTTGTTGTTGGATTTAAGCCGTGACAAGGGTGTTGTCAGTTACACGCAGATCTCAGTGTTGCCAACCTGATCGATACAACCCATGTTTTATGTCATGCACGGATTTATTTCTATAAAGTTGCCGGTTCGTTTTAAGTTGTGCCAACATTACGGTGGAAATTTTAATACTGATTATTATTAATAGGTTGGCTGCAGCAGCTGGCTGGTGATTTATTAAGCACTTAAAAGCGCTTGTAAATTATGAGAGAATTAGATACCTAGTACTATGTGAATTAACGTAAGGTAAATACTCTTATTTACAAACATTACATTTTGACATTAAAGCGACCCCTTATTTTTCTATTTTAATTTTCTATAAAGAAACAGGCTGAGTTTGCAATATTTAATAATATATTTTATTATATTCAAATAATTTGTATATTCTAAATTAATAATTTGTCTAATTGATGTCAGCTTACCTATAAATCTTATACTTATTATTATATTTGTTTGACAGCTTTTGAACTTAACGATTGTAATTGTAAAAGTAAAGTTAATAAATATAGTGTACATTACAAACACACAAAATGAAATTAAAATAAATAAAACTCACACAAATAATCATAATTTGGTTGAAAATTGTTATTTGCTCTCTTCTCGTTTCTTTGTTGGACAAAAGTTAATATCGGACTACAAAATAAAAATGTAATAATGAGAATTGAGTTGTTTATCAACTGGCATTAGCTACTTTTGATCTATTTTGATGGAGTGTTTGTTGGTAATAGAGATAGAGCGTCTAGAATTGTATCTCTGAACAAATTACACCAAAATTACTTTCGTCTTGATTGTTTGAGTACTTTGTCGAAGTTCGAGAAGGGACCTTAATGTTATCAGGAGATTTTACTCTATATATTTTATTACAACCACAGAGGTATCACAAATAAAAACATTGCGAGTTGAAATCCTGGTAAAATAACAAACAAAATAAAACCTATTATGACACTCAGAAAATAAACCGTTAAAAGCTCCGTGCAGAAAATAAAACATATTCCACAATGCAACAATGTAATATCGACACTTCGTATAAACTTTAACAGCTCAACATAAAGAAAACGGACATTATATTTTACCGTTCCATTTTTCGCAACGTTGCATCAGTACGAAAATAGAATATCGCATGACCATTCTAGTGTTATGTATGCCAGTTATAAAATTCTCAATTTGAAAGTATTCAAATGGAACTGGCCGCGACACGGCAACACACCATTTTGCCGGGAAATTAGAACAACGTTTTTATTTTAAAAATAGAATTCTAATATTGCTGTCACAGTTATGTGTGTAAATTAGGTTGACTAAGCTGAAGTCCTCATTAGTCAACTGGACGTAAAATAAGTTCTAGTAATGGATATTTAACGAAAGATTTTAAAAACACATTCTGAATTATTTCCTTGTTATCTTTACTTATTTCTTTTTTTTTTAATACGTTAACGCGAAATATAAATTCCGCTTTGAAATCCAAGTTCTATTTCTTTTCTAGGCTAGCGTGCTTTATCTTTAGCCACATCTTTGCGGCAAGGCTGTGGGTAGACACAAGACTGTCGGGATCGGAAAAGGCTTTGGATTTCTAATTCAGTTTTTCTCTTGATTTTATAGACAGACAATGTTACATTATTTAGTTATAGGAATAATAAACGCTGCTTGCAAAAATTAAGAGAAGATGTTCGAATTCTTATTTTGATATAATTTTTCAAATAAAGCGTTCTAAATTCAGAACGCTTTGTTTGAATAACATCGCTTTATTGAACGCTTTATTTGAATAAAGCGTTCTAAATTAAAAAGTGTGGGCTGACGCCCACACTTTTTAAGTTGAACGTTGCCAGTAACAAAAATAAAGCCTGCTAGTCTAGCTGGTGTGATTAAGTTTTTCCATTCTGCAACTCTTCTTTTATGAGTTATTTTCAGCCGCACCACGACGGGAATGGAATTTCAAATTTAAAACTTTCCTTGTCACCACCGCGCCGCGTTCGCTGAAATTCAGGAACTGATGCAATTTTTAAGAGCAGCCCCGTTTTACTGGAATACATCCACCGTCCTAGTTTTCGCGGTCTTTTTAGGTTCCATATTTAACGTTGAATTAATGCTGCCATGTTTCTTTTTTTCCCGCGCGAGGTGGAACTTGAATTAGTTTTAATTTTAAAAGAAAACAATGGCGGTTGGCCGTTTGCCAAAACTCTCGGCATGAATTCATAAAATTGAAATTTCACGAACAATTTGCAACGTCAATTGTTATATGGTTAGTCGGGGGTGTAAATATGAATTTTAAATTGCGGTAATGAATTTCGTGGTCTAAAATATTTCGGGTGAACGTATTTTATTTGAGTGGGTGTGTTTACATTTGGCAAAGATTTTTTTGGTGTCATAAATACATGTCATTAATTGTTCACTGTATAAGTAAAGGCAGATGTGTCCTTAGGCTTCTTAAAATAAAGGGAGCTAAGACAAAATGGTCGGTGTGTACCATAGACATTTAGAATAGACTGAGTGTTTCCTAATAACCAGCTAATACTGGCAGTAAAATGTGAGCGAGACAAGGGGTCGCGCCGGTCGGTCTCTCTTTCTACAGAGTAGGTACTATCCATGCAGCCAATTCTCTTTGTCTATGGGAAGTACATACCCATATAATTATTATCTGTGATAATAACATAACCCGTTCGAATTTCAAATTACAGAGGATACCTGTAACTGATTGTATGTTTCTCGAAGCTCATCCAATTAGCATGACAGCCCGACTTTGATGACTATTCAGAGGTGTAACGATAGCGTTTTAGTGGCTCAACTATCACACGTCTGTTAATTGATACCTTACAACAATTAGCAATTAAGTGTCGCAACATGAGTAAATTATGTGGGTTTGATACGTGTTGCCAGGGAGATGATTAGCTAGGTATATGATAGGTATAACATCGACTAGAGTGAATTATGACTCAATTTAAGTTTTACTGTATAATGAGGTATTCTGAATATTTCACTAAAAGCTTGATTACATAAAAAATCTCACTAAAAATCTTTGAATTTGCCTTAACAAACAAATAATATAGGAACTCCCACGTTTAATAAGTCATCATAAATGTTAAAAACATACATTTTTTTCTTAAAAGTAGCAATAAAAACATAACAAACTGAAAATTCGTGAAAGTTACTCTATGCTCTTTTGGTGAAATCATATTAGAGGTATAATTAAATATAATTAAATTTTCATTGTTACTGTATACTCACAGCGTACCTGAAGTATTTACGGCATTTACTTATTTAATGAAAAAGTGCCTCTAATGTACGAAAGAGGAACTAATTTTTTCCATCAAATCAACGTCCAAGTTCCGGTACGTTTTACGTCACAAAAACATGAAAAACGTGCTGGATATCAAAACGTACTAGCACGACTTTTAACAAATGACAACTTTAGTTAAAAGTTTTCATACTTACAGTTAGAGTAAGCCTAATGCCAAAAATGTAGAATTCAATCAGAATCGGAACGCTGCATTTGAAATTTGAAATTCCCAATGGAACACCGAATCATGTCCGGATAGAAAAGAGAAAAAAAATACCTCTCCGTGAAAAAAAAAACAGCGCCACTGAATCGGAAAACAAAAGGATTGGAGAAATCCTTGCCGTGAATGGTCGTATCTATAAAAAGGCGCCAACAATGGCTGCCGAATGAAAGAGATTTCTGAAATCAGAGCTATCGTGGCAACAATAAAGATTTTTTTCGCATTGACGTTGATTCTTGAGGTGAAAACATCTGCGGTACGTTTTTTTAGAAATCCCTACCTATTTGATGAATTCGGAGCCTAGTTCGGGGCCGTTTTACACCTCTATATGTCTCTTCGTCTGTCACAGGGAGAACTGTACCTTTTGAACCGTAACTGGTAGAATCTTTGAAAAATTCATAGTAACAGGGTAGTTTTTTATATAAATGAAAATTTAGTAAAGTTAAATAATATTATTCCTGGAAACAAACGTCATAAAACGTGTTTACGGTTAACGTTCATGAAATCTATTACTTAAAACAAAATTAACAATAGGAATATAAATGACTAAAACGCAAATAATTAAACTAAATTATTACAATGCATCACAAAATTCCTTCTCAACGCTGTTAACTGGTAATGTGCCCAAAAGTAAAGTATTAGAAAAAAAAAACATTGTACCGCGTACGGAATCCGTCATGTGCAAGTCCGTCTCGCACTTTACCGGTTATTTTTCTCACGTAATAATGTTTGGTTATCTGTGCCTTGTTTTTTTATACTAACGTGTTATTGTTAGCGTGGCCATTTGCATTTTTGTCATTTTCTTAGTTTTTTTGCGTAGAAAATGTTGCCCTGTTTTTCGTTTGGGATTGCGCAAACCGATTTAATATTTTTGTTCTGTTTGCTGCGGTCATCATAAAAGTTTATAGTGTCATGTTACATTCATTCGGTTTTATTATTTGGTTTATATAACTTTTTACTTCTAGAAATCCTGTAGTTTTAAATATGAAGTTATTGTTAAATGTAACCATATTATATCGTCACCTTTATGGTAAAATTACGAATCTACAGTTTTTGTAAATTTAACATTTCCATTGAAAACTAAACCTTATATTGGTACTACATATATGGTGTAAAAAAAGTAAATTTTCGAAATTGAAATAAGTTGTTTTCGCGTAGTCGAATATTATGTACTGTGTACAGACACATTAGAACATTCTTTAAAAAATATGATTTATTATAGAATTCAACAGATTGCTATAGGTTGGTGTGCTAGTGTCTGCACAATAAAGATTACTACTTTCCAGAATAGAGGAAACTCATATTTCACGAATAAAAGTTCCATTATCATAATTGATGAAGATTCAAAATGAAGATACATTCGTATTATTGGTCCGTAAGATTGGATTTGTATTGTTTTGTATCTAAATGTACAGTTGACTCAACGAGGCAAGATACAAAAATTAAATGTTCTCAAAATTTACTATCATCACAGTTAAATGTTCTGTGCAAGACCTACGTCTTTGCTGTAAATTAATAATTATAATCTGTAGCAAAGCCAATGCATCTTCATCTTCATCTGAAGAGGAATACATGTTATGTCGTCGATATCAAGCTCTATAATGACTTATCTTGCCGTATCGTCCCCGCGTCTGTTTGCACTGATATCGCACTTACTCCGTATCTGTGCCTTCTCCTCGCCGCCTTCTGTTTGCGTTGCGCCTACCATGATGACAGCCAGAAAAGTTTTAGTGAGGGAACGAGGTGGCGCTAGACGACTTGTATAGCTCTGTCTCTTTCCCACACTTGAACTACTCTAGCTTTAAGACGCCATAACACTCAACATTTGTCAAAGACACACAAAGTAAAGAATATTACCCAACAAACCTTCGCGGTTGATATTAACGCGACGCGTGCGCTCCCAAGCGGACAATTGTGAAAACTGCGCAAGGGCATCATTGCATAAATGCTGTCAAGTGCTCGTTTATAGTGTCATTGTCTTTTGGATGTTTGAATTAGAGCATGTTATTGTGTGCTAAGCAGTTATTATAGAGCCTGAAATATTAACTGCTGAATTTAGCATTAGTTTCGTTGCATTTTAGTATAAATGAACTAACAAAAGACTTCTTATTTATTTATTTATTCTGTTCCTTTGGGATAATGTTCTACACCCACCGTGTGAAGCCGCGGCAACAGCTAGTTTTCAACATGCTAAAATGAGCATTAACTGATTTGGTTTTAATCATCAAAACTATTACTGATCTATAGAAAAAAAAAGCTCCAGTCGGTAATCAGTCACCTTAATACTGGCTTTGAAAAATTGAAAAATTCTCAAATAATTGGAAATAAATAGCTTGCTAACAAGCTTGGAAGAATTTTCTTTGGACCAAGTTCAAACAAAACCTCTAATTACGTGCTTCATCGGTTTTAATTAATTTCCGTGTTTATTTATATCTCCTTTTAAAATAAACAATAACGTAGGTCTGTTTGTTGTAAGCGTGACCGCTAAACATGGGGTTGTCGGTTCGATTAATTTATTTTCATGAGTTTGGATTATTCGGCTTTGATGGATGGCAATAGGGTCGCCCTCTTCTATAATATCGGACTTCAATATGGCTAGATGTGGTTGTACTATTAAGTTTAAAGATAAAAAACAATATATTTCATTGCACAGCCTAGCTAAACGAATAAACGAATGCTCAAAATATGACATAGAGGGTTAGAACACATTTTTTGACTTCGTAACTTGTTTGGGACTAGTTAGGAGGTGAACATGTCAAATCTCCGCTCCTAGTCCTTGAGCTGTTGTAGCGAGACTAGCGGACGCGGGACTAACGAATTACCGTGACCCCGGAACGTAAAGGACTATTGAAGGACACCCTGGATTTTAGTCAGTACAAGTCTGACAGTCCCTCCTGCCCTGCCCTGGGTGGGAGGACTTTTAATGATTTTACCACGCAAAAAAAAAGCCCTTGAGCTGTGGGGGATATTGTATTCCAAGAATTTACATTATACTTTTTGTTGACTGGTAAGCTATTTTACGATAGTAATAATTCCATGGGCACAAGGGGTCTATGGCTAATATTGATTAGTAATATTTTCCAGACAGCGTATGGATGAAAGCCATAAACCTTCGGGGATTGCAGCATGCGTATCAAGACACCGTAGAAATGGATTTTGTCGACAGAAGATAGACAAAATGACAGGACCTACACTTGAGAGCAATAAAATCGCACACCCCTTGTAATTTGGTTTATTACTGATTGTTTTCTAAAATCGAAAGATATTGAGTAAAAATCATTAGACAAAATTAAAGCATACAAGCTTAGCTTTACAAAAACATAAAATTAAAATCATTGACCTTCACGTAACTTACAAAAACCGACCGTACACCGAATTCCCCAAATTCACGCGTTTGCGTTGTCACTACTTGCACCCTTAGCCGCAGGTATAAAAAGGTCAGTTTATTGGAATTTTTATTTTTTATTTTTATTATTTGCATACCGACGGTCAACGTGATAACATCTCTACTGGAAGCATACGGATTTACTGGAAAAATATGGATACCACGCCCGCAGAAGCCGCTCAAGTTATTGCCTTGCTCGAAGCAGGCCATAACCAAAGTGAAGTTGCTCGACGGCTAAATTTGAGCCGCTACTCTGTTCGTCGTGTATACCAGAGGTTCCAAGAGACCGGTGGCTACATTCGGCGACCAGGATCTGGCCGGCGACGCACAACATCAGAGCGTGATGACCGCTTTCTTGTGACAAGGTCTTTGAGAAATCGGCAACTGAACGCGGTTCAACTGGGACAACAGCTTCGAGAAGTTCGCAATGTCAGTATAAGTCGGTGGACAGTTCGAAGAAGACTAGGTGAAGCAGGAATGACTTCACATCGCCCAGCAAATGGTCCCAAATTGACCACAGCTCACCGACAAGCCCGGCTACAATTTGCTAGGGAACATTTAAATTGGACGTATGACCAATGGCGGGCTGTTATGTTCTCTGATGAGTGCAGAATGACTTTACATGGTCATGATGGACGCTCTAGGGTCTACAGAAGGTCATCAGAGCGATTTTCACAATGCTGCATAAGCGAACGTGTGGCTTTTGGAGGTGGATCGTGTATGTTTTGGGGTGGCATAATGTTGGACACTAAAACTGACATTGTATTCATCACTACGGCGAATACCGGCCCGAGATCGAGAAGTTTGACGGCTGCACGATACGTCGAAGAAGTGCTCGAAGAACATGTGAGGCCGCTTGCGTGGCTTATGGGAGAAGATTTTCTCTTAATGCACGACAACGCCAGACCGCATGTCGCTAGAACAGTTTGCGACTACATGGAAGATGTTGGAATCACCGCGATGGAGTGGCCAGCTCGTAGTCCTGATCTCAATCCGATTGAGCATGTCTGGGATGAGCTAAAAAGAAGAGTTCGAGCAAGAAGCCCTGCTCCTACGCGCCTCCAAGAGCTTCAACTTGCCATTGAAGAGGAGTGGAACGCCATACCACAAGATTTCATGGTGAAATTAATACGGTCCATGAAAAACCGATTAAGAGCTGTAATCAAGGCTAGGGGAGGGAATACACCTTATTAAAAAACAATTTGATCAAGCATTTTGAGTTTTATTTTTATTCTTTGTTAAGCTAAATTGGGTAATTTTATCCGTATGTTGGGTTTTGTGCCCTAAAACTCCCTATGGGTACTTCTTTTACACTGTATTTGATATCATTAGAAAGGTACTGAAGTAAACATTCAAATAGTGTAAGTTTTATTTTAATATGTATTCACATTTATGAAAAAAACTGCTTTAACAACAAAAAGTCAACGTGTGCGATTTTATTGCTCTCAAGTGTAGTAAGATTTATATCATCCTAAGCATGGCGATGTTTAAATAGTAGAAAATAAGCCTTCAGTTGTAAAATCATGTTGTGTTGTAAAAACGAATTTGTCTGTTCTTGGTACAACCGTAGAAAAGACATAAAATTGGTTATATTACGCATGAAATTGTGATATTACATATCATAATTATGCGTGTACCACATAATTTGTATTTTTTACGTGGTAAAATCATTACATGAGTACCCAGGGCAGAGCGGGAGGGACTGTCAGACTCGTACTGACTAAAATCCACTGTGTCCTTCAATAGCCCTTTACGTACCAGTGTCACGGTAAACCGAGAGTCCCTCGACCCCGGCAGGCTTTGGCCCTCTACAGGGGGGCCCCGACAGTATGCTGACACTCCTTGAGGCGCGCGTGGAACACAACGCGCCGTCGACCCGAGCATGTTCCATGGTCGGGCAGCGAGTCGCCCATTACTCGCCGCCCGCATGCCATAATATGTACACTTCTTCCAAAATCTTCGAGGATGACAGTCCCGATGTTATAGTTCACAGCCTTGTATGACAAAGAAGTAATAACAGACAAAAAGACGGACAAATTGTTCTGTCCATAAGCGTCAAGTCCTTGCTTCCTTACAGGGAGTCTATCGGTGCGTGTACGACGATAATTATAGGGTTGGCAAAGCAAACTTATAATTTTGTTTGTTCACGATCATCATTATAATCTTGGTAGTGTTATTTCTTGTAATGCTCAGTATATTATCTTAATTACTAAATCTTTTTTTAGACGTAAAAGGAATTGCTGGATTATACCAATATTAAGTAGTCATTATAAAATTAATTAAATTTAGATTGATAGATTGTATTCTCGTATGTTTTAAACAGTTAAACAATATAATAAACTAAATACCAACGTATTAAATCTACAAGTATTCACGTTTAAAAACTACAGAATAATTGAAAATATTTTTATTTCGCGCTGTTGTTGTTGAATTTTCAAATTATAAGTATTCAAATTCAAATAAATTGACGAGACATTGCTCCTCACTGGAAATATCTTCAGTGTCCTGTGTAGATACTTTATCCTCATTTGACAAATATTAATATACATCATAATGTTTTCTAACAAAGCCAATCAAACAAAAAATCCACTCTACTATTCTCACGACAGCCCTACACGCTGCGCACACGCACGGACCCTTCTGCTCTGTATGCAGCAGCCCACGAGTACGAAGGCCGACCACATCGCTAAGTACTCAGTTATCTAAGAATTAATTAGTTAATTGTTATTTTACTGCCGCTACAATTATGTGAGCGAAAAATCTAATGAAGCCTGTCTTGTTGGATGGACTGTTCGGTGTGTACTTGACCTTATTTGAAATATGAGTTGTGGGTTATGAGTACCATGAGCGTTTTTTTAATGGACTTCAAAAAAAAGGAGGTCTCAATTTGACAATGTGAAAACATTCTAGTACACGTGTAAGAAAATGAGGTATTCGACCAAAATTTTGGTTAAATATTTGAACTGAAATCATCACAAAAAAGTGTAAAATAACTTTTCTTTCGGAAGTCGGTCGTAAAAATGAAAAAAACAAACAAAGTCACCGATTTCCGAAAGAAAAGTTATTTTAAGAGGCCTCATACAGTCCACTAGCGCCACCAATCGAAAAAATGTCATAACTCGTAAATAGAATCAATAATACAAAATGTGGTCTATTATTACTATAGAAAAGACAATAACGTAATTTTATAACACATTGTCAACACTTGAAATATAGCTGTTTAGCTAAATCGTGCATTCAAAACATAAACGGCCGTTTTTGTTACGATGTATTTATGATCCTTTTTTTTACGCGGTAAAATCAACGAATAATTCCTCCCACCCTGGGCAGGACGAGAGGGACCGTCAGACTTGTACCGTCTAAAATCCACGGTGTCTTTCAATAGCCCTTAACGTCCCGGGGTCACGGTAGCTCGTTAGTTCCGCGACCAATGTTTTTATGATACTTAGCGCTGAGGGACAGTAAAATCGATGTAACAAGATAAATACTGAATTATTGTTTTGATCACGATAACACGTAATTTTTTCCTTTTAAAAAACCCAGCTCTTAATTAAGCCTGTCTCTGTAAACATAAGTTACTGTAAAAATATAATTTGTTCTAAGTAAACTTAAGAATACAATCAAAACAGAATTTTAATAAAGAAAATTACTCAAATTGTTAAAAAGTTCTCTCGACTTAAATTGTAAATTGATTATCTTAATTAATAATTTAACAGCCAGCTAGTTAATTTCCTTAATACTCTGCCAATAGATGAAGCACGTCAACATAATTAATTTTATATTAATTAAGAACAAGGATAAGCGATTAAGCATACCTTGTGATTCCTCTTCAGGAAAACTGCTGTATAGGGACCGATAGCACATATTGCAAATCAACCTTCACGAAGAGAGAATCGCGGCGAGTTTCTATCGCTTTTTTTTACTTGGTAAAATCATCAAATGAGTCCTCCCACCCAGGGCAGGGCGGGAGGGACTGTCAGACTTGTACTGACTAAAATCCACGGTGTCCTTCAATAGCCCTTTACGTACTAGGGTCACGGTAATCCCTTGGTCCCGCACCCCAGTCACACACTACCTAAGTAACTTTTGTCGCTGGTTCGTCCTTTGTTTTGGTTGGTTGGTGCTTTGTGTGAAAGAAAAGAAAGAAAGAAAAAACATTTATTGACACATGTCATAAGTGCACAAAATATTAACAAAGAAAGAAAACTTACAACTACACAATAAATATTATGTGACTCACGGCTGCGCCAAATAGGTGACAGTGATAGATATCTACGAAGCCAAAACTAGCCATACTATCTCTTTTTAAAGGTTATTGCAGTATTTATCGCCAGTATTTTTATGGAAGAATCACTACACAAGGTATGCTTAGCATACCCCGGAATGTAAAGGGCTATTGAAGATCACCGTGGATTTAAGTCAGTACAATTCTGAAAGTTCGGACTCATGTGTCATGTTAGTTATGTGATGATTTTACCACGCTAAAAAAAATCAAACTGTAATGTTTGCCACTGCTGGGACACAGGCCTTTACTCTGTGAGAGGGAGTGGAATGTAATCCACCATGCGTTCCCAGTGGAGATTGGTAGATGTCACATGTCTTCGAGTTTTTGGTTCGGTTCTAGGATATGTCGGTTTCGTCACAATGGCATCTTTTTTTATTTTGAGAGCAGTGCGAGCGTTAGTTGGGCGCCACCTTTTCCTTTGCCTTTGTCAAACAGACAGGCGAAAGCGAAGCGAGTCCGAAGCGTTACCTAACCGAAGCGAGACGTCAATCCGATAGTTCTGCCACGCTATCGGATCGCTTTCGCTTTTCTATGTGACTGGATTCAAACAATTCCATACATTACAAATAAAAACGCCTCGCTTCGTATTCGTCACGCCTGTCTGTTTGACAAAGGCTTAAAGGTGCTTCACTGCTAAAGATATTGGGACACCACACGATACAATATTTAATTGGCAAACTTAATAGATCCCTAGCATCTAATATAGCTGACATTGGTCTTCATTATGTTATCGTCCGTCAAGGTAAATCACGTTATTATAATGTTACATAAGATTTAAATGTCTCTTCTATCTACATATATCTATATACGTCTCTTTGTCTGTGTCTAATTGAAGGTGCTTTTGTCTGTCAGTCTATATACGAGTAAGTATATGAAGAAGTACCATTGTTCTTTAAATATAGTAACTGATTTTGATGCGGTTGTCTTCATATTTTGGAAAATGTTATTTAGATCGGACTAGAGACGGATAGATTAACACCCGAAATTAATATTCATTCTCATTCTAAATCTCATTCCTTTGTTTTTGGCGGCTACTTATCATTTGACGTCTGAAATGCAGGAAAAATCAGTTTATTATTGGTAACAGACAAAGATTCAACCGAAATTAGCAACCGAGATATAATTTCCAGTGTAGTATAATGATTTCAAGCGAGCGAGCATAGCGAGTTTCCTCCGTACCTCGGAAAACACGTAAAGCCGTTGGCCCCGGCTGTCATTTGTAGATCTTTGACAGTCGGTACTGATAGTCAAAAGCTCTAAAGACTGACAACAAGTCTTACCATGGGGTATCGTATTACCCAGTTACTGGGTTGTGGAGGTCCGACAGGCAGTAGCTCCATTTAAAATACTCATATCCAGCTGCATCTGGTTTAACTGGAAGCCGAACTCAATATAGTTGGGAAAAGGCGGACAGATGATGAGTATAATGATTTTCAGAAAGGTCAGGTGCGTAGTAGTCTCAGTTGATAAGTTTGGTTGACTAGACGAAATCCGTCTCTATCGTGCCATGCTACGCGTGGAGGTTTCACGCTGTAATTTCTACCTGGGAAAAAATTTGACAAATGTGCCTGTTGGCCTAGTGTTTAGTGACCCTGACTGCTATGCCGGAGGTCGTGGGTTCGATTCCCACCCAGGACAAATGTTTGTGTGATGAACACGATCATTTGTTCTGTGTCTGGGTGTAATTTATCTATAATATGTATGTATTTAGAAATATATAAGTATGTTTATCAGTTGTCTAGTACCCATAACACAAGCTCTGCTTAGCTTGGGACTAGATGGCGTTGTGTGATAGTTGTGGAATATTTATTTATTATATAAAATATCAGGTCAGAGATCTGAGGGTTTCCAGTAACGGTTCAATTGACTATGGCTCTAGAGTAGGCCATATCCCCACACGACAAAGAAAGAAATAATATTATGTAAAATGTAAACTGGAATAAACTGGAATTCCCTGCTGGGGTATTTGTTTCTTGACAGCTACAACCTTGAGGTATTTAAATCCAGAGTAGAATGAGTTACTTCTAGACTAGGCAAGCGCGCTACTACGATTGTATTTTAATTTTGATACACAAATAGTTGCTAAAGTAAACTCTCTGGTCGCGGGACTGTACGAATTACCGTGACCCCGGAACGTAAAGGGCTATTGAAAGACACCGTGGATTTTAGTCAGTACAAGTCCCTCCCGCTCTGCCCTGGGTGGGAGGACGCATTCGATGATTTTACCACGATAAAAAAAAAGGCATGCGCGCTTCACTTCTAACACATCATTACCATTCATATATCTATCTATCTATATCCATACAGTCCATTGCTATAAAAAATTAGATTTCTTTTCACATCATAAATACTAGCCCAAGCAGGGGTAACTCACTAGTATTACATAAACTTTAATGAATTCATTATATATCGTCATGATCGATGATAATAGCCACCATAACGTTGAGGTCAGGGTTCCGTAGTGTTGCAGGAAAATATTGTGTCAAACAATCAATTGATTTGTTTAATTGTTTTGTTCTAATGATTGCATCGGTTGGCTCATCATTAGAGACTTTTATTGTCTACTGTTGCTGTTTTAAATAAAGAATAAACGAATGACTGTTGTTTGTTGATGTTTTGTAATGATGTCATGTCACTGAACAACACAGATGTCAAATATTGAGGTTGACAGTTATTTAGTTATTAACTTTTTTATGTTTTTTTTTTTTTGGATTTTAAAGTCACGATGTGGGGCAACGAAAATTGATACATCATTTTACCATACCTAGTTGAGAAAACATGCATCATACCATATAATTTATTTATAAGCTCTGTCGTTATTTTGTATACGTTTTTACACATAAAAATTTATTTATTTCATTGTACAAATACATAAATATTAATTAAACTATAGAAATACTAAATTAAAATAAACCGAACTATTATAGAGCATAAAAAAATCCTCAATGCTGTCAGCTGGTAATGTGCCCAAGAGACTGGCGGCGTTGCCTCTTTGTATGCCTCTGGCCAAGGTAAAAGCCAGCTCTTGGGTCACGGGAAGCGTCAGCAAGTCTTACATAGAAATAAACCTTACCTTGTCCTTATCTTGAAAAAGAGCTAAATATGTGTTACTGGGAAGTTTATGCAATTTCTTCTTGCCAGCTAGCAGCTGTAATACCAAGAAGATTCATGGGTGAGCGTTCTGGAGGATTCTCATATGTTATAAATTAAAGAACGGTGGCCTCAGTTAAAATATATTTTCGGCATACTTTTAAACCAATTTTAAAGAAGTGGGCATCATTAATCTAATTTTAATTATATCTATATCTTCCTTTGAAGCAAAACTTGAACCATATTCAACATCACAATATTCTTACATAATAGATATTTGCAGCTTCAATTACGTGAGAAGTATGTCTGCGTATTAAAACATAATTTATCCAGGGCCGTATACAGAGTAGAGAGGCGCGAAATTTGGTGTAGACGTCCCACATAACATGTCCTTGAATCTGTCTCTTGTATACCCAACAAAGGCTGTCTTATGTACTTCTATGAAAATTCAATTATATACCAAAATAATTGGTTTACGAGAAGACACCCACCGTGGTTATTATTGAAATTAAAGGCTTTGCCAAACAGCGAGACGCGGAGCAACGCTAGTGGCGACGCTACAAAAACTCTAGTGCCCTTTGGACGGCAGGGACTGTCAGGTTTGTACTAAATAAATTCCACAGTATCCATCAATAGCCCTTTATACTCAGGGGCCACGGACCAAAGCCTGCCGGGGCCCGGCGACCCCGGCAGGCTTTGGCCCTCTAAAGGGGTGCCCCCTTCAGACGCTAGTGTTCTTAGCTTCTGTTTATTTACTCTGAAAATATACGTAAGTCGTCAAACAAGACGACAAGCGCCGGCGTTTAGAGGGACGATACACGCCAAAGACATGCCACGCTACCGTCGCGCCAAGCCAAAAATATCTGTTTGCAAAAGCCTTTTTCATCGCGATAAAATCATCAAAAGATGTAGAGCGCGGAAGGGACTGTCAGACTCGTTGACTAAATTGCACGGTGTTCCTTCAATGGAACGTTCACGGTTATCTGATAAGACTGTTTGGCAAAGCCTTAAATGTAAAATATGACGCGAAATTCGTTAATGAGCTCTCAAATGTCAAATAAAATTGACTTCTACCATGAGAGCGCCATTATTGGTTGAAGATTGTTTAAACAGAAATAATTATTAATTATTCTCTCAAAACATTATTATCCTCGAAGTTTCTCAGAGAGTCTTAATTGAAGATGATTACAGTTATTAGCTTTAATTTATTAATTGAATATCCATGAAGTTGTTGGTGGTTTTTATAGCCTTTAGCGTTTTGTTATATCATCGTTTTAATAAACTTAAAATAGTTCGTCATTATATTATTAATAGAACCTTCTTCCTACGCAAAAAGGGTCATATTGAATTTAGAAGTTTTAAGTTATTATAAGAAGCAAGACGCTTACAAAATACGTAGCTATTTTGGGCTTTTGGAGAACCAAAATAGCGTCGTTTAAGAAGGTCTTAGCATTATTGTTACATTATCGTTATTTTTAAATCAGTAGGCAATATAACTCAAAAAAAAAATTGATCCAAAATACAGATTATAAAAAATATTAGACCCGTATTATTTTTCTTTTGTTTCGTAAAGCCTAATTGACGAAGATACAACGCTTTTAAAAATTACAAATCGTCTCAACACTTAACACTCTCGAATTTGGAAGCGTTTTATCCTTGTCCAATATTCATTAATTTAAAAAAAAAAACAAAAATACGTGTCCATTATTTTTCTGTTACTGACGGATGAAACAGATTTTCAATTTTTTATGCAGTAAAATACCCTACTATGTTATAGGCTAATAAGTAGTATCAATAAATTGAAAATTTATTTACTCCGTCAGTATTAAACAGTAATGTACTACTATTTTTTATTTATTTCAATCAACGTTAATTGACAAAGATAAACGCGTCAAGACTGGAGGCTTTTTTTATATTTTACGTGGTAAAATCATCACATGACTACTCCCACCCAGGGCAGAGCGGGAGGGACTGTCAGACTCGTACTGACAAAAATCCACGGTGTCCTTCAATAGCCCTTTACATACCGGGGTCACGGTAATTTGTGAGTCCCACGACCAAGACTGGAGGCTTGTTATTTATTAAGGCAATAAAAAATATATAAGGTATTGTGAATTTGAAACCTAAGATTATTTTGGTTTACCTTATGAAAAAAATATAATATTTTTTGGAAATCTAACCTATGTTAGATTTTTTCAGCGGCGCGATTCTTTGCTATTTATTCATGTTTTGGACGCCCCTTAATATTGCTTGATTATGAATTTACTTATTAGTTACGGAATACGGAAGCCAGTAGTAAAGTGCACTATAAATTCGTCCACAAACATTTTACTAGGCAAATAATATGAAAACCGGATGTTCTGTAGTAAAAACAAAAACATGCCAAGCAATGAAGTCAGAATTTCCCAGAAGCAAAACTTATTAGTAGGTACCGACATTAATGTGTTTTAGTTTCTTTTTTAAAGCTATAAAATTGCTGGTCACTCGGATTTTAAATGCGTTATAGATTTTGTTTTATGTGTTATATAAACTACTAGCTTTTGCCCGCGGCTTCGCTCGCGTAGAATTTGGTCTGCCTCATTAAGTTACGTGTCATTTTTTTTTTATTTACATTTTTTTTATGTAACTTCACATCGTACATCCCAGATTTCTAACTTCAAAATTAGTTTCCATACAATCTTTGAACACCTATACCTAATATTTTGAGTGAATCTCTTGAAGGTGGAATTATCTGAATTCCTTTCTAAGTGATTTGGTGACAAAAGGGACCAGACGGGAAGCACCAGCTTTCAAACAAAAAAAGAATCATGAAAATCGGTTCACCCAGTCGGTCGTTATTCGGTAACAAACTACTGTTAAGGAGTTGTACCTTCCATCATCAGCTCAGCTACATAAGATGATGATTACCATACGCAAGTACTTAAATTACTTCATAAGATTTACGAAAAACGATGGGTGAGCCTATAAAATTTGAGGGTTGCCCTCGATTTCTCCAAGATCTAATCATCAGATCCTGATTTGGTGACCATGGTGGTCCCACGGAAAGCACCAGCTTTCAAACAAAAAAAGAATCATGAAAAACGGTTCACCCAGTCGGTCTTAATGCGGTAACAAACATAAAATTGATAACCTCCTCCTTTTTTTGAAGTCGGATAAAAACTATCCTATGTCCTTTCCCAAGTTCCAAACTATGTCTGTACCAAATTTCACACAAATCGGTTCAGTAGTTTAGGCGTGAAGAAAAGACCGACAGACAGACAGACAGACAGATAGACAGACAGACAGAGTTACTTTCGCATTTATAATATTAGTTTGGATAGTTTGGATATTTGTTATTTTAATGAAAACCAATTCAACATCTTCGTTTTCCTGTTTATATACAAGTTTATTTATAAAACATTGTTTTTTTTATCTTTCAGGTTGGTTTCACAGACACATTCTATGATGGAGAGCTTACCCAGAAGAAGCCTGTGCATTCTTCGAAAACATAGACTTTTGCCAAGCAAATTACCACTTTTTAGTTTAGTTATTTTTCTAAAAATATCTAGCGCCCACCATGACGTATTAAGGCGTGAGTAATTCCAGTGTGGGAAAGAGACAGAGCTATACAAGTCGTCTAGTGCCATCTCGTTTTCACACTGGAATTACTCACGTTTTAAGACACATGGTAGGTCACCTGAAATGTTTCCTAGTTTTGACATCCTGGGCATGCGGGCAGCGAGTAATGGGCGATTCGCTGTCCGACCATGGACCATGCCCGGGTCGACGGCGCGTTGTGTTCCACGCGCGCCTCAAAGAGTGTCAGCATAGTGACGGGGCCGGTAGAGGGCCAAAGCCTGCTGGGGTCGCGGGACCAAGGGATTACCGTGACCCTAGTACGTAAAGGGCTATTGAAGGACACCGTGGATTTTAGTCAGTACAAGTCTGACAGTCCCTCCCGCCCTGCCCTGGGTGGGAGGACTCATTTGATGATTTTACCACGATAAAAAAAAAAGTTTTGACATCCTCTATTTTCACACCCTACATAATTAACTATAAGGTTTTACACAGAATGTCCTTTTTTTTCGTGGTAAAATCATCAAATGTGTTCTCCCACGCAGGGCAGGGCGGGAGGGTCTGTCAGACTTGACTGACTAAAATCCACGGTGTCCTTCAATAGCCCTTTACTTACCGGGGTCACGTGTTCTGCGACCACACAGAATGTGCATGCTGATAAATTCCTCTCTCATAGGTAAGCAAGCACACAAATCACTCATCAGTTTTCCTCTACAACTTCAATTGTGCAATAATTGATCAATTACAGTTAATTTTCATTAGTTTAGCGACAGCATGCCGTTCTTACAATGTATAATAGTCGTGCCTTGTAATAATCCTGACATGCACATGACAGTCACGAAGCATGCGAATGACAGGAACTGGTTATGAAAATTAAGGTAAATACAGTAAAAGAATAATAATTCTTCTTATAATCATTGCCGTTCACAGTAACCAGAAATACGACTTGAACGATTGCACTTGTATTTGTCTAACACTCGTGGTTTAACCAAAAATGTTTATATTTTCTATCAAGAAAAAAAAAATGAATACATAAAAATAAAGAATACATAAACCACATACGAGTACACGAACGACTTCTACAGCGGAGTTGAAAGGGCGCTGTCAGTTGAGACTGGTCATCTCTTAGCTGCCACAGTTTATTTTAATTATAATTTTGTTTCAGAATTATCTTTTTTTATTTTTATCGTGGAAACTTTTAACTTGCTACATCATTCTAACATGCTATCTCAAAATGAATGATGTAACAAAGGTTATGTAATAATTTTGGCGATCTAAAAAGAGTGTCCATGGAGTTTCTTGCCCGTTCTTCTCCATAGAGATCTACTCCTTGGAATGGGCATCTACGGTACTTTCACAGTTATTATGTCTTGTGACTGGGACTGTTGCACCATGTCTTTGAGAATTCAAAAGTGCCTGTAACTGGTCTACTTGAAATAAATGAATTTGATTTGATTTGATCGTCCTGGCCAAAATCGTCGGACCACGTCATCATCATTCTATCAAGAATAGACAAAGTCATTTCTGTACAATACACATTTTTTTTTGCCTGAAAAGTGGACGACGAATTTTTAATAACATTTTTTTTTGTCTACATTTTAAACATCGCCATACTTAGGACGACAGAAATTTTTCTACTTTCTGCTATTTATTTGTCTATTCTATTCTTCTATCGACGCAACCCTTTTCTGTGGTGTCATACGCAGCTTGTTCGAACTGGTGTAGGTAACAATTTTATGGCAGGAGTTGGCTGGTTCTAGGAAGCCCAGGGTAAGAGGTTTTAGATAAACTTGGGAGAGACTTTTACCCAGCCCTGGTCTAGACAAAAACGAATAGATAAACAAGTCTTTAAATAAGATTTTAAAAAATTAACGACAAATACAATTCATGGAATTCAAATGTCCTACAACTTACCTTTTAATAGAATCTCGTCTTGGGATAACCGCCAACACATTTTTATTTTCTAGCAGTCTATTATTATGTCGATATTCTTTTTTTTTTTTATAAACGACAAGATATTGATAGTTCTGTAACCTCAGTAGTCAAACCTGTTCAGGTGAGATCGAAAAGGTCAACTTTTTTTTATTTATACTTTTGTTATTATTGTTGGTTAACATCACATTTTATATGAGAGCATTGAACTTGATATCGATTTTGAAATTGGTTTTTGAATTAGTAGCGGATTTGATAATAAATATTTGGGATGAATAACATCATTAATGGAGTTTAATGTCTTGGTCATAAGTTGATTCCTACGTCGGACAAAATGATTTTTTTTTTAGTGTGGTAAAATCATCAAATGAGTCCTCCCACCCAGGGCAGAGCGGGAGGGACTGTCAAACGGTCACGGTAATTCGTACAGTCCCGCGACCAAGGACAAAATGAATAAGTAAACTTCTCAATAGGGTATTTTACAACATAAATTAATTGAAAATTTATTTAATCCGTCAGTTAGAATACTGAAAAATAATGGACACGATTTTTAATATTTTTCGATTAATGAAAATTTGCAAAGAAGAAACGCTTCGAAAATCGGGAGTAGGACATTGTGACGTCATAACGCCTGTAAAATAATACCGACCACGTGACGTATTGTGATTTTTAGAAGCGTTGTAACTTAGTCAATTGTTGTTTATGTAACAAAAAGAAAAAATACGGGTCAAAGGTCTTTTGACAATCTAATTTTCGGACTTTTTTTTTTCTGTAAAATAGCTTATTTCAAGATGTCTGTCTAGTTAGTAGCAATAGGTTCGGTTCCTATTATACAGAACTTCAAAAGAATTAGGGAAGTTTGAGGTCAATGAGACTATTGTCTGTATTTTTATATTTCTTCAGGTACGTTTAGGCTCCATGTTCTAGGGATCGAGCTTATTACCATCAACTACAGGCACAACTACACTTTGCTGGCTATTAATCCAATTATTTGCACTTCTTGGACATAGACTCTTTTTTTTTAACGTGGTAATATCGTCAAATGAGTCCTCCTACCCAGGGCAGAGCGGGAGGATCTGTCAGACTTGTACTAAGATCCACGGTGTCCTTCAATAGCCCTTTTTTACGTTCCGGGGTCACGGTAATTCGACGACGGGGCAGTAATTAAATACTCTATATAATAATATTATTTTATACCTGCTACCACAAATCTACTAAAGATAATGATTTTCCTTAAGATTTTGATTAAAGAAACGAGAAAAAACTAATTATTCTGTTCACTTCATCAAATTGTACTCTACATATTAAAAGTTAAAGTTTAATTTCAAGTGAATTTTGATACAGGAACTTTGGGATATATTAGAGTTGGCTTCCGCATGCAACGTTCAATGAATTGATGTGCGATCTTTTCTAAGGTCGATCGTCAGATGGTGTATGATGTTCTATTGAAATATTAATAGTTATAATCTTCATGAGATCCGGAAATGAGAATAATTGTCTGTATTACTGTTCGGTAATTATTCAAGGATTTCTTATTGTAAATTGAACTTAGTTTTTAAGGTTATTTATGTGAAATTGTAGAGCAATTGAAGGATTCTTCTGATGTTTTTACTTTAATACTTAAATTTATACGTATAAAAAATTATTTTTAATTTTATTAAAATTACTTTATTGTTTTTCAAGACGCTAATCAAATAACAGCGCGAGCAATGTATTAAATAGCTGTTATAATGATTTATATATATTTGCAATTTCATTGCATTTGAAACATGTTGCGCCAATAGAACAATTTAACGCGAAAATTACAAAGCAACAACTGCAACCTTGTCATAGATGTAACGATTTCATATTCATTTCAATTGTATCTACACTACGCGATACATACTATCTTTGTTGGCCAATATGTAAACCAATCACCGCACATTACTGTACTAAGTAGGCTATAATATGCGAGGCTATAAACTACAGCTTATAACCAGTTTATATGCTATTAATACGTGGTTATATAATCAGTTTGTAGAACAAAGTAAACATTAATTAACGATGCAATTAATTGTCCGTGACATATCAATATGTACGACGTGATCTTAGTTCACGACCTCAATAAGCATTAGTGATCTTCTTCAAATAAATAAAACAGAGATAAAATATTTTCGTGACTTGAAAAACGCAGCTGTTTTTGTTGAACATACTGTACATGTACATATTCCTTCCGTATTCATGCTACATCAATAACACTTTTACGTAATGAGAAATAGGGTTCAATTTCCTGTAAAAATAAATGAGTATTATCCATTACGCGCTGACCATTACAGTGACGCATCGTTATTTCAACTTTACGTCCTTCAGTTTAAGGTTCTTTTTTGCGTACTCTGAATTGGCTTCAGGAATCAGATAGGTGAGTTTCCGATGTGCGCTCGTTTATAACCATTATCTCATGAATGTTATGACGTATGATTCTGATGACGTCATGAACGCATTCTATCTATTATCATGTGATGAAGGGCATAATATAACTATTACAATGGAAAGCTCCGCCACGGCAGTCATTTGTAGCACTTTGAGAGATAACGACTGTCATATTTCTACCAATGACGGGTAGGCAGAAGCCCATAAGTTTGACAGCCAGTCTATTCTTAAATAGAATTTATGCCATTATCCTACTCTTCCGTTATTCTTTTCTACTAAATTTACTCTTCGGGACGACTCTAATTCCCTAAGAAAACGAAAACCCAATAAGAACTGTTTTATTTTGTCAGTTAACTTTTATATCTCAATCTACCATTTTAGTAGAAATGGTAGAAAGTTGTTAATACCTAAGTCTTTGTAAGATGGCCTGAATAGGTATCTTTATAGCGGTAATGACTTCACGAAAGGTTAGAGGTTAAATGGCTTTTAACCTGATTATTGATATTATGGCGGATAATGACCCGCCGGTATAGATTCCACCAAGGTTTAATAGAACGTAAGATAAGATTTATTCACACTAGCTTTTGTCAGCGTTTTCACTCGCATGTTGGTAGCGAATTGTGTCACGGGAACGTGTTACAGGGGTTGGTTAAATATACAGATTATAGCTACCTGGCTGCTGGTTTAATGAAGTCACTTCAGCCGTTTAGGCATACACAGGTAACGAATAGATTGACATACTGAGTCACATGGCATTTATAAAAATGAGTGTTTAAAAATTTAAAAGCTTCAATAGGAGGTTTACATTATCACTAGAATAATTTGTTTCGTGAAAACTTAATTATCATACAATTTGCCGTCTAATTAAAACATCAATATTGCATCAACCAATTATAATCTTTATTTACCTACAAATTAATAATAAAATAGCAAAAACTGTGCATTAAGATAAACAAATGATCTGAAATCTAGTTTCACCACAAAAAGACGACATAAACCAATAAAGATTAGGGGTCAAATTAAAATGACAGGTCAATGACACTCAGAGGTCCACACACATATGACCTTTAGCAGATGCGACTCCTAATAAAAATAAAATATGGCGATATTCTAGTACTGCACAGTATAAAGTTTAGGCAATTTAGACGATATTGTTGTATAGTAAACATAGTTTTATATATTATCTAGGACTTTTGAAGGATACCTAGATGAACGTTTATTTTATTTTTATGATTGTATGCAGTTACTGTCGTCAAAGCTAAGCTAATTAGGTAAAACAAAGATTTTTCTTGTGTGAATGTTTGGTAATTTCATTTCATAAAATACTAATGGTCACATTGAGACGTCATCCATGGAGTTTGTTGTTCTGTAGTGCTAATAATTACCAATTTAAACTAGTAGATCTAGTTAACTCCGCGACAAAAATCCAGGCTTGGTGTATGAAGGATGAGTATAGGTTTGATTCCATGGCATGTTTTACCATTATTCTCGCTTTTTTTGCATGTGTGCATATGCGTGAGGGCGGGAAGACTGGTCCTTTCCTGCATGTGCATATGCACGAGGGTGGGAGGGTGGAACTGCATCCTGCATCCAAGCCTGGATTTTTATCGCGGAATTAAAACTAGATATTTTTCATAACATTTAATGTCTTCCGTAAAGTAACGCCTGATGATCACCGGTTTTTTGTTAAGTTTATTTATAATATCTAATGGGTTCTTAGACAAATAAGAAATTTTCTTTGTACCAAAATCAGAACAATAGGTGATCACAAGCCACGTGGTAGACAATAGTAGCAAATGAAGACGCAGGGATAACCCAAGATCGACTGTCTTGACGCCGTATTACGAGGAAATCAGACCTAATAGGAAACAGGCATGGAAGAATAAGAAGTAATTTGAGAAATCATTTTTGGAGGAAAGATTAATTCAGCTGCGAGTGGGATCTGAACCCGCGACTTTTGGATAAGTACTCCAGCCATCGCAACTCAGAAGCTAAACCTTCTATTCCTTCGTTAGAAAGTTTTACGGTAACGTGGCGCCATGTTTTGGAATAGTTCGTTTTTTTTTGGGCGTCGCATGCGTAAATGCGTTTAAACATAATTAATTTGAGAAATGTCTTTTATGTATTGTCCAAGCATGAGACCTTTGTCGCGGGACTCACGAATTACCGTGACCCCGGTCCGTAAAGAGCTATTGAAGGACACCGTGGATTTTAGTCAGTACGAGTCTGACAGTTCCTCCCGCTCTGCCCTGGGTGAGTGGGAGAATCATGTGATGATTTTACCACATAAAAAAAAGCATGAGACTTTATTACAAACATAACCAACAAACCAATAACGATCATAACTCTAGTAAACACACACACAAAGCAACAAACATAAGAACACACGCGGCTCACAGCACACAAATCAGCGGTCGATTTGCATGCAGATGCGAGATACCGAACCGAACTGTGTTAAGGTTAGCGGTTCATCTTCGCAGAACACCGGGCGACCCTCATCCTTGTTGTGCATTTTATTGACTCGGTTACAAGAGGCATATTTTGTTAACCTTTTGACCGCCAGTGGCATGTATAGATGACAAGCCAAAAAGTGCTCAGCACGCCACAGTCGCGCGTCGCGACTACACGAAAGACTTTTAAACGTCAATATATGTAGCTTATTAAAATATCTCTAAATTCATTACTGTTTTTTATGTACTTATGTATTTATTATGCTTAGCTTGGCGCTGAGAGCACGTTCTTGTTTTTTTGACGTGGCGGTCAAAGGGTTAAGGCTTGTTCGTACTTAAGAAGCTGGTGGCTTTGTCTCAGAAATAACTGATTGTTATGAAGGTACACAAATCAAAAAAGGTCGTTTTCACTTTGATGAATCGTGTTTTTTTTGTTACGGTAGATTATTTATGATTTCTTCTTCTTTTTAGATTCTTTATTTAAAAATATAGATTTAGAATATAAAACAGTTCAACTTTTTTTTTTGTAAAATTAAAAAAAAGACTGTTTATGCTAGTGATATTTGATTTATTTATGTTGCATCTTCTTTTTTTTTTGTCGTGATAAAATCATCAAATGAGTACTCCCACCCATAGTGTCAGACCTGTACTGACTGAAATCCACGGTGATCCTTCAACAGCCCTTTATGTTCCAGGGTTAGTTACCAGTAGAGACACTCCCGCGACCATGCTGCACCTACTATGTTTTGTTTCCGCATCACTCTAAGTTCGACTGGTAGAAAATGCTTATAGCATTAAGCCCACCGCTGTACAATATTTTTTACTTGTGCATAAAGTGTTTAGAATAAATAAATAATGCATCTGCAAAGGTAGAAAAACCTTAAAAAATCACTTACGCTTTTGCACAATATTTCCTACTCGTCCATTTGGCGCAGGATCGCGCTGGATGCAAGTCGCATCCAGCCCGTCCTATTGGAAATTTATAAGGAGGGCCTATGTTCAGCAGTGGTTATCTTACGACTGATATGATGATGATGATGATTTGGTGATGATGAGTGGCTGAGCAATTAACTGTTGTGTTTCATATCGCATATGAAACAGGAGAAATTTCTAGTGCGTAGGTAACATTACAATCTTGATATTAAAGAATTTGTGTATGTGTTGTGTATTTACCCGAAATAAATAAAAATAGTCTGTTGCTTTATTATGTATTTAAAAAAAAAAACGACGGGTTGCACTCTGGGAGTGCCAGCAGAAGTGAAAACTCGAATAGTAATAAACACACACGAACATTCGCGCAAGCGCCCTGCGCCGTCTTACGAATTTTCGAACAGCTCACATGTCCTGACGCGAGTTTAACATTTTTTACCCATTCCAAAAAAAGTGCACAACGCCGCTAAAGAAGATTTCACTTCAAAAATAATTAT
Organism: Agrotis puta; assembly: GCA_943136025.2. Classification (NCBI taxonomy): domain Eukaryota; kingdom Metazoa; phylum Arthropoda; class Insecta; order Lepidoptera; family Noctuidae; genus Agrotis; species Agrotis puta. Next base: position 15,769,528 of record OW964184.2, on the reverse strand, counting down.
AGGTTCGCGTTTGACCACTATCTCGCCTGATGGTAAGCGAAGAAGTGGTCGACGGTGAAGCACGCTTGCCTAGAAGTAACCTATTCACTCTTGACTTGAAGAGTCTTGTGTTAACGTCTTCCAGAAGATTAGCAATACTTTGGACGCTCTGAAACAATTAAACCAAAAACATAGGAGCACGTTTCATCTGAACGCATCTTTACAACAAAGATGGACATGTCAAAGGAAACTGTAAATCCTTTGACCATAATGGTCGGTGTCACTGCCATGATGTTCATTGAAGGATTAATTGCTTGTCACATGTGATTAGTTTGTTAAGGTGATGAGGAACATCTTACGGTCAGGAATTGAGGAAAAATACCAATGGTGTATTATAGCTAAGTTTGGTTTGCAAGTTGAAGTGGCCGTGGGTTGGCTGTGTTTATCGTAGATCTTATGTCTAGAGCCTTAACGGTCGTAAGATGCTTCCGTTTTTTGATGCTGCGGATCGATTTTTCATAGATCCAAGATTATTTATACCCGAGTACGGCAAACAAAAAGGAGGGTTATGATTTTGACCGGTATGTATGTATGTTTGTTTGTTCACTCATAACTTCTAAACTACTTATCATTACATGACAAATGAGATGTCGTTAGAAGTCACAGTGAATCGACATGGGTATCAAATTAAAGGTCTTGAGCACATTAGAAAAATAGTGGCATACAACCACGGCTATTACTCGGTCAAATGAATATTGTTCTTGTTTTATACTTTTCAGTGCGCGATTTTTCGTAGTCGGGTTTTAGTTATTTTTAACTTATTTTTTGTTCGATAATCTAACTGAAGGATTAATATACAATTCTCAATAATTGTAATTTAACGGGAAAGGTGAAGGTCAAGGTGTAATGGCCAATTAAGACGATGATAGGCTTACTTGATTGCCTAAGTTAGGAATTACGTGTAAATTGACCATGTAACGGCTGTATAAACGGTTCTTGTTGACTTCACCTGAGGTATGTTATCGTTGCAGTTAAATTGATGCAAAGTTTACTTATTAGAGCGAAAACATTATTGATAGCCAATCATTTTAAATGCACACCTGAATAATCTGCCATTTTTTTTTCTATATTGATTGGCAGACACTTCACACACCACAACATACTCGTACATTGAGCCTATGCCTATTTTTATACACCCTATCACTAGATGCTACCGTGGGTGCTCAATCAGTATCAATGATAGAGCACCTACGGTAGCTTTGATTAGATTTGTATTATATTTTCGTTCCCGATTGAGCAACACGTTAGAATAATGAAAGGTGCTCAAACGGGAATAAAATTGTTGCTCTAAACACAGATGCGCTAAAAATTTATCACAAGGAAATATCTCACACCTCTTAGGTATACACCTGGTAGGTATACTTTTTTTGCGTTACGTTGGTTGCAAATGCTTCACATTTGACCTTTTTGATGATCAGGTAATTATCAATAAGATCATAAAATGTGTTTTTATTGTAAACATACCTGCCATCTTGGAAAATATACAAAATATTGCATTGACTAAAGAATACAAAAGTAATATTCCACATTTAAACTTTAACTACACTCTTGTTTGGAAGCTAATTTAAAAACAGAATAATTTAAAATCACACGAGGTGTTAACAGCGGACAAAAATTATGCAAATGTTTTTTTTTATATGACAACAATGCATGGCCTCTACAAATTATGACATAATACGTATGACAGATTGTCAATGTCGCTCACTAAGGCCGTACATTGTCTAAGTAGATGTTCACATCTATCTTCTATCTATATATATAAAAATGTTATGTTGGTTTGTGTATGCTTTAAAAACTCAAAAAGTACTGCACCGATTGAGCTGAAACTTTAGCATGATATGTAATCCGCATCAAGGATTGTTTTTATCTATTTTTTGCATCAGTCACATATCCGCAAACGCGAAAAAACAGTTTTTTTAACGATCAGCTCTGTACCAGTCACCGCGCCATCTACCGGAAGCGAGGATAACACTCGCTGACAACCGCAGTCGTAATGACGCAGTCACATGAGAAGAAATTTTAGCATGATATATAATCCGCATCAAGGATTGTTTTTATCTATTTTTTTTGTTTGTTGAAAAAACAGTTTTTTGTGCCACAGCGAAGCGGGGCAGGGTACAGCTAGTAGTAAATAAATACGTATTTTTATGAATATAAGTATCGATATTTTGGGAATATAAGGTTTTTTGTTTATATAAAAGTTTAAGATTTATTTTTTCTTTGTTTTAGAGGTTTTTGGTCAATTTAGTAAAAATGACTTTCAATGATTGTCGGTCGTAGTTTTACTTAACACCTCTATAAAAAATGACTCGTACAACACAATTGAAAGGTCACAGGTCGATACCCCTTTTTATTTTTGGGACGGGAAATTTTATAGCCTATCGGACTTCTACTAAATAAAACCTATCTTGTTCCTTCAATTGCCGTTTGCGTTTTATGAGCGTAACTTTTGAAGGTATTCCCGCAACAATACGAGACTCCTTGGCAAGACTGGCTGTAAGACTTTTGGGATACTAAGCACTTGTAAATATTGCTAACGATAAAGATGATTCTTTCGTAGCAGCCCGCGAAATTCAAATTTTGATGTGTTTTTTACAATTTGGTCAAAGTTGGTAGAATTTAAGAAATCTAAATAATTTTGACCAAATCTTTGTGAGAAATCTTTGAATTGTTTTGATCATTCTCAAATTTAAAATTGTCCTCGTTATTGTCGCGAATCATATTTTAATCAAGTTACAACTTGTCACTGTGTGCTCTCCTTTGGGTTTGTTTTATTTCAATAAATTATGTCCTGGATATAAACAAATTAATTAAATCATTGAACATCCATATTTTTCTCGTTTCCTCCCACACCTGCATCTTCCCATAACAAATAATTATAATTAACATAAATATTTCAAGGTACTCACAGTATAAACTAAGTTGATTCACAGCCAATCTGCAAAAAAAAAACAAAACATTAATATTCATTGCAAATTGAATATTATTATCACTTACGTAAGGTACTTATTGCATTTCTGCATAATGAGCAACATCGATTATGGAAATGGGTGTAACTGCGACTTAAGAAAACTGGACCATAAAGGTGTGAGCACACTGATTGCGTAACAAGAACACTATATTGCGCATTGACATTGAAAACCCCTTCAAGACAAATTTTCATGGATTTACTAGTGATATAAATAATTTAAAGCAATATGGAATGTGTGTCCGCAAAGACAATCCTTAGATGTCTCATTTCAAGAACATTTAGATTGTTTGCTCGATATTAAGAAAGAATGGAATAATCAAATTGGCAAAAATACACTTGAATAATCTGAAAGTTTCCTCCCTCATATAATATTCGTTTTACAATGCCCTAACCCCTTAGCCACGGGCACAATATTACGTTTGGCGACTCTGTGTCTACTTAACATTTTGTAAGGACAGAACCTTGATTTGATAGTACATGATGACAAGAGCAAACACTCGATGCATGCAACGCATTAAAGTCCGCGCGTGATTGCGTGCCTCAACGTTCGTGAGTGAATGTGGACGCACCCTAACATCAAGTACACGTGTCACCCACTTCCTTGCTTTTGTTTAATAAATATACAGTTTTTATATCGCAATAAATAACAAAGAATCGTCAACACAATCTATTTAAAGATGAATGTGGAAAATCACAAATCTTCGGAACTCTTCCTACGGCCGTATCATGACGTCTTAAAACCAGGCTTGTTCCAGTGAGTAAAAGAGACAGAGCTATACAAGTCGTCTAGCGCCATTTCGTTCACTCACTGGAACAAGTCTGGTTTTAAGACGTCATAATACGGCCCGTGGATTCATTTAAAGGATGTGAAGTTCATTGAACTTGACGGCACGCCTTTTTTATCGTGGTAAAATCATCAAATGACTCCTCCCACCCAGGGCGGGACGGGAGGGACTGTCAGACTTGTACTGACTAAAATCCACGGTGATCCTTCAATAGCCCTTTACATTCCAGGGTCACGGTTACCTCGTGTGACAAGTCCTGTGACCCCGGCTGACGGCAATGCTGTCGCGATTGACCTCAGTCATTGTTGAGACAAAACCTACGATGGCGCGAGCTTACACAGCAGAAAACTGTTCACTTTAATTTTGAAAATATATCTTATATAAGCGTTCTGGAACACAGACGCAGGAAGTTCCACTCTTTTGCTGTGCGCGTTATGCAGAAAGATTTGCGTAATTAGCTGTACGTCTAGATGAAGCCGTAGGGATTAGATTTGTTGAATAATTCCTTTTAAATTCACTGTAGTATTCAATAAAAATTAAAACCAACATGTAACGAATCTTCTCGACTGAGCAAATAACAAACAAAACAACAATAAGAGAAACAGTTATCTTCCAATAACTCTACAAAGACCAGTAAACCATAATCTCTAGTCCAATAAAGCCGATGCCCCCATGCCATAAAACTTCCGTACAATAAATTATTTATATGAGCTCGTTAGGACATCGTTTTGCTCCCAAATTGGCTGAAAAAGTACGGAATAAGACTTCGTTATTGACAACGTAAATATAATATGACAGTTTAATGGACTGGCATTGACCTCGGCTTTTTTTATTTTCAGACTAGTAGATTTGCTCGCTATTCTAGTCTATCGCCTTCTCCAAGATTCCATGTTTCTCTGTACCAACATTCATCACAATCGGTTCAGCGGTTTAGGCGTCAGAACGTAACAAACGCACTCACTTTAAAAAAAAATAGACATCACTCCACATTAGGAATTTCTACTGTGTCGTGGGTACGTTTACAAACATTGAGTTTCTAACCAGACCCGGAACAACTACTTATGGTAGGTCATTCAAAAATATTTGATCCGTACACCGAATCCGAACCCGCGACACGCTGCGCAGCAGTCCAATTGCTCAGCCACTGCGCTAACCGTGCCTTCGTTCTTTCGCATAATTTTGGTTAAGACAATATACTAAAGTTTCTAAGTATATTTTTGAAATCTACCTTTAGCCCGCGATGTCATCCGCAGAAGGGTCATGCGTCGACCCATCGGGACCACTAACGAGTGGTTATATATACATGATAAGTTAAGAGTTAAGGGAGGCATTTATCCTACAGTGGGACATGATGACTTATATTATTCAATTACATGGAGGTTGAAAATTATCCCATGGAGACAGCAAATTTGGCGACCGAAAAGAAAGCTTTTTGAGTTAAGTTTTGTTTTTGAGGTGGCCATTAACTATACTTGCGAGCAAAAGTATGGAAACACTTACTGAGATATCGCGCTATCTTTAGTACTAAATAAAAAATTAAATTAAATTACCACTATAAAGGTTTAACTGTTAAACTTTAAATTGATACCAAATTCATTCAAATCACGCCATTATTTAAAGAGTTATCCCATATCAATTCCAAGTAAGTGATTCCATATTTGCTCCCTCACAAATTGTTGGACCTGTGTCTTAAAAGTAGCAAAATGTAACAGATTAAGTACTAATTCAGATTTCAAACGGCTCGAGAAAGGAAAGGTTTAAATAACAGTTCATTTGCTGGGAAAGACTTTTTTTTAACCTGGTAAAATCATCAAATGAGCCCTCCCACCCAGGGCAGAGCGGGAGGGACTGTCAGACTCGTACTGACTAAAATCCATGGTTTTCTTTCAATAGCCCTTTACTTTCCGGGGTCACGGAAATTCGTACAGTCCCGCGACCGCTGGGGAAAGACTAAAAAATATTGATAAATGTGTTAATTTTTCTCCATCAGAAGATTGATTGCGACAAATAAGAGACTCTTAAATTAAGACGTTAGATTTAAAGACAGCAAAACGACCGCTGAATAAAATTCTTTGTTCCGTTCATTCCGTCTTTTTCAGGATTTCAGTAAGAAATAGTAATTTCCTTTTCAGAGTTACATCCGACATCCCTCAACCGAGGGTCTGACCTCGAGGTCAGATCAATCAAGTCACTTTCCCAAGGGAATAAAACATTTTCATTTACATTTATTTTGTGTTTCCGACCTAAATATCTGCTCCAAGTCTAATGCTTTTCCTGACTAAGGAAATCGTGTGTTAAGCTCGATTTAACAATAAAAATAAACACATAGACAAAAATATAGGTATATATACTTAAACCCAATTTCTCTAAAAATAATGGTTTTTGAGATTTAAGTTGTTAAAGTTACTCTTTAAAGTACTCTTTTAAAATACTCTTTTAAGTTATCTTATACTGTAAAATTTTATAGCTTTCAGAATAGGCTTATTTATTCAAAAATGTTTGTTAGTCCGAAATATACATTATAAAAAAAGAATCTGGAACCCTTTTATGTTTGTCAATATTCATAGATTAAAAAAATATAATATTCATAAACTAAAAATACGTATTGAATATTTTTCAATATTCTAACTGGCGGACTAAACAGATTTTCAATTTATTTTTGCAGTAAAATACTCTATTGTGACGCTTTACAAGATTTTTTTCATAACTTGTTGATACTATTTGATTAAAAAAATCAAAAATATTTTATGATACGTGTTAATAAATAGTGGAGATAACAATTCAATATCATTGAGAAACGTATAATAAGACCACGAGAACAATACCATAATTAGTTAAAACAAAACATAACATATTAGAAACACCAATAGAGCTACTATGTTATGAGTGACACGTGTAGCAATATAAATTAATTACATATTATCACGCAATACGAAGCTAATAATACACATACACTATTAAATTATACTGATATAATATCTTTTAGATTTTTAGAAGCGTTGTATCTTTGACCTTTTTGGTTTACGTAACAAAAGAAAAAATACGGGTTTTATATTTTTTATAATCTATATTTCGGACTAATTTTTTTTTTTGAGTAATATAGCTATTGTATTCACCTTGCGGTCCCACTGCGTGTTGGTAATTGTCACATGTTTGTGAATATATGGTTCTAGGACATGCCGGTTTCCTCACGATGTTTTACTCCACCGTTTTTATAGCAGTGGTGATGAATTAAGTTATACAAGTAAAGGGCCAAGTTGGGTTCGAACCCATGACCAACAACTCGTAAGGCAGAGCCGAAATCATTGGGCAATGTATATGAATTTAAATGCTTTCACCATAGAATGCTTGTCACGATGTAGGATGTTTGTTTAAAACATGATTCCGGCCTGTATGGGGGCTCCATCAGATTGATTCAAAAGCCTCGTGAGGACCACAACGCGCCGACGACACAGGCATGTTCCTTGGTCGGACGGTGAGCTACCCATTACTCGCCGTCTGCAAACCCAGTCATTATATTCTAGGAGGCAGTATAATTCATAGATAAGTAATAATATCATTATTAAACTTCACATAACACTATTAAATAGAGATGTAAATGAGTTAACGACATCACAAGATTGCGTTTATCAATTAGCAGATTAATTGAGATTGATACTAATTAAGCTTAACATGTTACATGTTCCAGTTGTGTATAACAGCTAACAGGTATTCTCGATTACGAGTACGTAATACTTGGATATGTATCTACTTAATCTGATTTGTCTAGTGTAATTTCTTACGAAGTGTGTTTTTTCGCACTTTTTTTTGTAAACTTATATTTATAATTCAGTTATTTCAGGTAAAATATGGAGTAAAATAAAATTATGGGATTGTAAAACACATTGATGCCTTTGTCAAACAGAGAGGCGAGACGTCAGTCCGATAATTCGGTCACGCTTTCGGGTCGCTTTCGCTTTTCTATGTGACTGGATTCAAACAATTACATACATTACAAATAAAAACGTCACGGTTCGCATTCGCCACGCCAGTCTGTTTGACAAAGGCTTAAAAGCGAGGGAAATACTTGATTGTTGTCTATACTTCTATACCAATATCATAAACAGGAAAGATTTGTATTTTTTTAAATTTATTTTTTAGTAAAAAGAACTCGAACGCTTCGCATTCCCACGCCTGTCTGTTTCACAAAGTGGACACTTCCTTAGTTGTTAGGACTAGAGCGCATCATCGGAAAAACTGCTGTAAATCTCAAGCCAAATGTCGTTTGGAAATAGTAGATTTATGTGTTATTTTTGTTACGTACTTGTTTATATATTAATTTGGAAAAACTAGTATTTCGACGCATAGGTATAAGTCGATACATAACAACAATTAAGCCAGTAATAAGTAAAACTATAATAAGGTCCAAAGTTATTATGCTAATCATTATACTTATTACTGGCTGGTTTAGGACATACATTTATAAGTTCATAATACTATCGGCTTGTCTCGACAGAAAAATAAAGTATATTTTTATCTAAGACTAATTGAATTAATTAACTAATTTAATTGGGGTCGCGGGACCAAGGGATTACCGTGACCCTAGTACGTAAAGGGCTATTGAAGGACACCGTGGATTTTAGTCAGTACAAGTCTGACAGTCCCTCCCGCCCTGCCCTGGGTGGGAGGACTCATTTAATGATTTTACCACGATAAAAAAAAAGACTAATTGAATCCTTTTTTAATACCAAAAAAGTATTTTATTAGAAGCTTAGATAATAAAAATCCTTATAAATAGTATCTACCACAAAAGTATGAATAAGAGAATGGAATATTGAAGGATTAAATATCTCGACTTGAATGAATCTTCAGATTTTATTAAATCTTCTAAATATGTAAGTAGATAATCTTTCTAGAGTTGATTGAATTCGAATTTTGTTTCAGCAGACGGTTTATTTAACTAACGAATTAAGAAAATATCATCTCTCTCTAAAAGGCTTATTAAATACTTGTTTACAACCGCGGCATTGCCCGCTTTTTTATTTTCATGGTAAAATCATCAATTAATGAGTCCTTACCCAGGGCAGGAGGGACTGGTCGCGGGACTCACGAATTATCATGACCCCGGTACGTAGAGGGCTATTGAAGGACACCGTGGATTTTAGTCAGTCAAGTCTGACAGTCCCTCCCGCCCTGCCCTGGGTGGGAGGACTCATTTGATGATTTTACCACGATAAAAAAAAGGACAGGAGGGACTGTCAGACTTGCACTGACTAAAATCCACGGTGTCTTTCAACAGCCCTTTACGTTCTGGGGTCACGGTAGTTCGTTGGTCACGCGACGGCATTGCCCGCTTGGAATATAAAAAGTAGGTATCATAGATAAAGTATCTATAGACAGGTGGCCTACCATGTCGTCTTAAAAAGTGAGTAATTCCAGTGTGGGAACGAGATGGCGCTAGACGACTTGTATAGCTCTGTCTCTTTCCCACACTGGAATTACTCCTGCTTGGACTTAGGATAAAAGACAGTATGGGTATACTGTGTTTTATCCTAAGTCCGAGTTATGGTTTATCTGCAGTCAAAATTTAATCGAAATCCTTTCAGTAGTAGTGTGAATAGGTGGCAAATACTTAGATAAACATACAGACGGTGTTATTCGTACTTTTATAATTAAAATATTAGAGACTCCAAAAGATTTATTTTGTGGCACACGAAATAGCTTTCATGAGAAACTAATTTAGTTTAACGTCAAAATATTAGGACTCCAAATCAATCATTACACGTAGAATGTTCAAATACTTAATTCATTATTCAAAATCTTAGATTTCAGTCAGTTTTGTTACATTGAGTATTGTGTTTATTACTATGTTGAAACATTTAAATTGTCCCGTACACATTTATTTTCTGAAGTTATTTGTTGACGTTACCAAATTAATTTCCATCGACAACCACAAATAAAACCGTAGTCTCGAGCATGAATTCTACGTGTTTAGCCATACAGCGTACTTGAAATATAACGACATAAATTGCATGGGAAATTAAAAAGCACCTCTAGCGTACGAACGAAGAATTAATTTCATCCATTAAATTAACTATGAAGTCCCCGTTTATTTAACATCACAAAAACATGAATCCTTTTGTGAAGCGGAAAGGACTGCCAGACATGTACTGACTGTCCGCGGTGTTCCTGCAATAGCCCTTTACGTTCCATGGTCACGGTAACCTGTTCAGACCTTGACGATAAGGCCTCAGGTAAGCATAAAATGCCACAACCAAGCCCAGCAAATCATCCATATTACATATTACCTAAGCCGTAATGAAGGCACATAGTAACTGTATATAAGGTAGCAATAAGGTAGGTGTGACCTTAAACCTTAGGTCGCATGGTTGTATGTAATACTCTTACAAGTTACATTACTTGAAACTGCGATGAAGTTTAACAAAGAGTCGTACTATAGAATATTGGTAAACTGATTGGGTGGTCCAAGTTAGGAGATGACAGAATTTAGTGTTTATGTTAGTTAGCTTGTCGTGTGGTCCAGATTTCAGAGAGTCACTGATCTTGGTTTGGTTTTTAACCAAATAGAAATTAAATGAAATTGTGGATGAATAAAATGAAAATTGGGTAAATCAAGCAGTGATCTGTCAACATTGTCAAATAATCCATTTGTAAGAAAGAGTCTCTGATTCTTTTGTTTGTTTATTTTTTAAAGAATTGAGTAAACTTAAACAGCAGTTGTTGAATGAAGATAGTAAATTGTTCAGGTTAACCTAAGGTTATGGATCTTCAGAAAATACTAACATTGTCTACACTTTCAAAAGTAAATCTCTGAAGTTTATACTTTGTACCAAACCCCGAAGAATGGCAGAACACAGCCTCGGCATCTCGGAGCAATGGCGCGGCCTGGCATTGGACTGGCAATGGCTGGCATTGACTACCGCACTGGCAACGTGCCAGCGATTGCCAATGCCATAATTGCTTTGTACGCCAGTTAACGTCGATACCATGTTTACGACAGAAAGATTGTCGCCAATTATTGAACATAATTATGAGTTTATTGTAAGTTGTAACTGAGATGAGTTTGAGAAAGATGTCTTGTGTTTATCTAGTGGTTAAAAGCCTTTGTCAAATAGACTGGCGTGGCGACTGCGAAGCGTGACGGTTTTATTTGTAATGTATGGAATTGTTTGGATCCAGTCACATAAAAAAGCGAAAGCGATCCGATAGCGTGACAGAACTATCGGACTGACGTCTCGTATCGGTTCGTTATCGCTTCGACTCGCCTGTCTGTTTGAAAAATTTTTACACTTTAATTTGTGAGCAGTGGTGGTCCAGTGGCATCAGTGCCGACTTACTAGTTGTATGTCGTGTGTTCGAACTTCTTCAGGCGCATTACTTTGTGTAATTTATTTCAGTACCACTGTAGCTCGATCACAAGATTTCAGTATTTTATTTACAGCGTACTCGAAGTATTTTAATATTTTAGCGCTTCTAGTGTACAAAGAAGGAACTAATTTTTTCCTTGAAATAAATGTCAAAGTTCTAGTTTACTTCACGTCACAAAACCTGTAAATTTATGATAAGGCCTCTGCTCTCAAAACTGTGAAAGAAAACATCATGAGGAAACCGGCATGTCCTAGAACCAAAAATTCAAAGACATGTGACATTCTTCTTTTTCTGTTAAAATCAAAATGAAATGTCTATTTTATTTAAATCATATATATTTAAATCATTTATTTCAGACCAGTTCTTTAAGGAAAATTTTGAATTGTTAAAAGACTCACAAAATGAAAATACTTAGTGAAAAAATATGGTGCTACAGTCCCAGTCACAAGACACAATAACTGTGAAAGAACTGAAAGAACTGAAAGTAGGTGTCCAGTCTATAGCGTTGATCTTTATGGAGAAGGAACGGGTAAGAAACTCCATGGGCACTCTTTAAAAAAAATTAAACCTTATATCTATATATCAAAAATAGAACCTTTGCTACATATTTCATCTTGAGATATTACATAATCTGAGAACTGTAGCAAGTTAAAAGTGTACATAGTAATTATGTTTTAAAAGGAATGTGAGTGTGACTTTTGCATATTGTAGAGGTCTTTGTGTCCATTTTGTTCCATTGACTACAAAGTTGCACACTTAGTTTGTTATCAAAAGACGTGGTTATATTATTTTCGATTTATTGCTGTTGTTAACTTAAAGTTGGCACATTCATAAAATGTAGCCATTCAAGTCCACTGTTGGCGCAGTGGCTGAATGACCGGCTGCTGCGCAGCGCATCGTGGGTTCGATCACCGCACTGAACAAATATTTGTATGACCTACAAGTAGTTTTTCCGGGTCGGGGTGTTTGTATATGTGAGTGTCTATGTTCGTAAGCACACCCACGATACAGAAAAAAATCCTAATGTGGTGAAAATATTCGAGTTTTTTTTAATTAAAAAATAAATTAAAAAATTCAAATCTTTCCTGTTTATAATATTGGTATAGAAGTATAGACAACGATCAAGTATTTCTCTCACTTTTAAGCCTTTGTCAAACAGACTGGCGTGGCGAATGCGAACCGTGACGTTTTTATTTGTAATGTATGGAATTGTTTGAATCCAGTCATATAGAACAGCGAAAGCGATCCGATGGCGTGACAGAACTATCGGACTGACGTCTCGCTTCGGTTCGGTATCGCTTCGGAAACGCTTCGCTTTCGCCAGTCTGTTTGACAAAGGCGTTAATGTTCAACTAGAAAACAATAAAAAAAATCAAACGGGCAAAGACAAACATCAAACTGCCAGTCCCGTCAATACAAATATGAAGATATCTGTCAAATTCTAAATTCAAATAACAGTTTTCCCGCCCAGCGGTCGTAACGAGCATTCTAGATGGCCGTCATTAACTCCAGGTGCTGAACGATTCAATTAGAAGCTCCTAAACTTAGATTAAAACTTTGTAAACCTAGATTACGGAAAAATAGTTTTAATTCGGAAATTGATGATGATTTCAAGTTGAGGATCATCTGCGAGGGAATTACGTTTAACCTGTTAAAATGGGATAAATGTTATAGTAGAATTTTCTAATGTCGTGTAGTTTTTAAAAGCGTTGCGAGACCGTCGAAGCAGTTGCCCGTGAACCTGGAACGTAAAGGAACATTGATGGAATACAGTGAATTGTAGTCAGTCCGTGACTGACAGTCCTTTTCGCTCCACCCATTGCAGGAGGAATCTTTTAATGATTTTAACGCCAAAAAATTGCCAATGTTTTAAAGTTCTATGAAATCATGAACTAGACTAAAACTTTATAGTTAGGTATACATAATGGGGGTTGACGGCGCGTTGTGTTCCACGCGCGCCTCAAAGAGTGTCAGCAAAATGATGGGGTCCCCCTTCTAGAGGGCCAAAGCTCGCCGGGGTCGCGGAACTTACGAATTACCGTGACCCCGGAATGCAAAGGGCTATTGAAGGATACCGTGGATTTTAGTTAGTACAAGTCTGACAATCCCTCCCGCTGTGCCCTGGGTGGACTCATTTGATGATTTTACCACGCTAAAAAAAAGGCATACATAATAGCTATAAATTATTATTTTAGTGATTAAAACGAAAAATGAATTTATCAAATTATTTTTAAGACTATTTAAATTACCTAACTATCACACAGATATGATGAATCTGAATAGCATTCGAAAATAAGACTAGCAATATCTATAAACGTTACGTCACACCTGCTACATTTTCAAGACGAACACTCCAAGAAAGTTCGTTCTCAAGTAAAGTTAGATTTCAACCTTAGTTACAATTGAGAATTCAACCATAAATCATAAACTTTAAGGGCAAGTACACATAAAATTACACACCGATTAACACTTCAACACTTGCCTTAACATAAATCACGAATACAACCTTATCATACCAATAATTGCTTTTAATGTTACATCGAATTTGTTTTAACGGTTTAAGAACGGGGGTGTCTCTCAGGCCCGGGGGTCTTTCCGACCCGTCGGGTACGTCAGACCTTCGTCACCGGATAATCTTAGCGCGGGTTATTAATCTACCTGGCCACTCGGATTACAAGTGATAGGTAATTGGGAAAGAAAATGGTGACATTATCGTCTTTGAATAAAATTTGGAAAAGTTTGAGTTGAATTTCTGAGGTGCTCCACTTTAGCAGCCACTGAAATGGCACCTCAGTTAATAGCACCTAACCTGTTCAACATTCGGAACCTGTAAAAATTTTTGCAGGTGTCCTACAGTTCCGCAAGTCTATAAAATGCATAACAGCGCATAGAAGCTCTTGGGTCTGTCAATTCTGGGAATCGTAAGGATATCGGGTAACCGTGGCCTCGGAACGTAAAGGGCTATTGAAGGATACCGAGGACGCATTTGATGATATTTCCATTTAAAAAAAAACCGGCCAAGTGCGAGTCGGACTCGCCTTTAAAGGGTTCCGTAGCAGCAAGTAACATTATATAAAAGTTGGTTGTAACTTTGAAAGATAAATTGCGGTTTACGATTTATGACGTATTAAAAAAAAAATGTAAGTTGGTACGCACAATATTGAGTGATTTACTATGTTATTTTAATATCATGGACTTCTTATAGGTTTTCCTATAATCTATAAGGAGAAAACTAATTTCTGTATTTTTTTCAAAATTTTAGGTTCAGTAGTTTCGGAGATAAGGGGGGGGGAATGGTCAATTTTCGTCTATTTTCTTGAATAACTTGGAAACTATTTATTTTAAAATTACAAAAAAATACATTTAAGATCTTCTCAACAAGACCTTTTATTTGATATGCCACACGATGCAGTTTTCGGATTTTTTTTTTTAATTTTCCTCTTCCCCCCCAAAAATGTCCCCCATATACAGATTTCATCTGCTCACGTCACACCTCTGTGTTTGGGTCACAGGAATTGATATGTGTACCAAATTTCAACTTAATCGGTCTAATAGATTCGGAGATAATTGACTGTAAGCGACGGACGGACAGACACACGAGTGATCCTATAAGGGTTCCGTTTTTGTATTCAGACGTACGGAACCCTAAAAAAGGTCTGCAGTTCTAAATTTGTTTCAGATTTCTCACATTTAATTATCTAAATCCTATTTGTTGAACTGAATACTGAACGACCTTGACCTCATCACCTGCTGTTCTCAACAACTTAAAGGCTTCCTGCCGGAACACATCAGCATGTCAACAACATTCTGTTCCTGTCTCAGCTGCCAACTCCAACAGTTCAGGGTCCTGAATACTAATGTGTGTTGTGTTTGTGTTAATGTTTGTGCGTGTGTCATGTTAGGGAAGTTTGGTTAGTTAGCTGACTTTGAAGTTTATTTCTTTAGCTGACAGTTACGCCTTTGTCACACAGACAGGCGAAAGCGAAGCGTTTTCGAAGCGATACCGAACCGAAGCGAAACGTCAGTCCGATAGTTCTGTCACGCTATCGGATCGCTTTCGCTTTTCTATGTGACTAGATTCAAACAATTCCATACATTACAAAAAAAAACGCCTCGCTTAGCATTCGCCACGCCTGTCTGTTTGACAAAGGCTTAATAGCTATATTCAAGTCGCTTCCAACACTAGTCGCTAAACTGGGTCGTGTATAGCCCGCTTTAAAGGAAATCGATTCTCACTAAATCATCTAAGTTTGTACTTCAACTTAACGTCGCTCAAGTAAGTCAGTCTACAATAAATACAACTTAGACGTGCTAAATAATTCAACAGGCGCCATGTTTAACTTCAGGAATCAATATCGAATGATACGTCACTGTCAAACTTGAATTAACTTAGTCATAGTATAAACGTTGAATTTATAGTAATTTGCATTGTCTTGGATTTTGATTTACTAATGTGGAGCGTGGAATCACTAGATGTGACTGAAATTCACGATTTTACAGAGAACGTACCTTTGCTGAAAGTTCTGCAAGTTGCGTAAAAATATTAATTAAAAGTAAAGTTTATTGTTTTATTTTCTTGTTATAAAATGATTAGTTGGCAACCGCCCACTTTGCTGGGCATCATTAAAGTGCAGGAGTAGGAGGTACCCATCGAATATACAAAAAAAAAACACTGAAATCTTTCGAGCCGTTTCGGAGAGGAGTTTGCACTCCTCTCCGAAACGGCTCGAAAGATTTCAGTGTTAAAATAAAAGTAAAGTTTATTGTTTTATTTTCTTGTTATAAAATGATTAGTTGGCAACCGCCCACTTTGCTGGGCATCATTAAAGTGCAGGAGTAGGAGGTACCCATCGAATATACAAAAAAAAAACACTGAAATCTTTCGAGCCGTTTCGGAGAGGAGTGCAACCAAACACTGTGACACAAGACTTTTAAATATTAGTATTTTTATTGTGTCATGTGCGAGACTTTTAACTGTTAATGTCAGGTGTTTAATTGTTAGTTAAATTAAAATAATTATTTAATTCGTTTTCTTTCTTTGGCTTAAAACGGCAAAGAAAACAAGGCGAGAAAACCGAAACAAGAACACACCAGTTTTAGGTATATAAAATCTCCAACAATAACATTAAATATTTTTAGTTCCAAATGTCTCCTAACATCCAAGATTCCTCTTACACACGGATCTTTACATTATTGACATAACATGTCCGACTTCTCGAAGTAAGGCGTAGTTTTCGGGCAATTCGAAACCCGCCGTACCCGGCAATCAATTATAAACAGAGTCTGAGATACAATAACTAAGTATATTTTGTTTTTGTTATGGAGATTTTACGGATGATCTCAAAATATCGGTTCGGACTGAAGTTTCGGATAGTTCAAGTATTCTCGATTCGGCCCAAACATTATATTTCTTTCGTCCGAAAATGTAATTTCATTTTTGATGTGAAAACTTCTTTAGCGGCGTTGTGCACTTTATTTGGAACTAGCTTCCGCCCGCGACTCCGTCCGCGCGGATGTCGGTCTTCGCGTGGATGGTTTATTTCCCCATTTTGAGTAACTCTAACAATGACATCTTATAAATATTACGGCGCTGAATCCACTGCGGGTAATGCAACGTGTGTTCGCGGTTCTACAGAACAACGTCTATGAATAAAACTGAAAAATAAGATTTTTTTTTCTACGTATTTTTCCAGGATAAAAAGTATCCTATGTTATGCCCAGGATAATAAGGAATAATTATACCAAGTTTCATCAAAATCGAACCGTTAGTTTTCACTTGATGGCTGCACAAACAGACAGACAGACAGACAGACAAAAATTTTTTAAATCATATATTTGGGTTTGGTATCGATCCAGCAACACCCCCCGCTATTTATTTTTTCAATATTTTCAATGTACAGAATTGACCCTTCTACAGATTTATTATATGTATAGATGGGTAAAAAATTTCTATTACTATTCAAGTTTTCACTTCTGCCGGCACTCCCAGAGTGCAACCCGTCGTTTTTTTTTTGGTATCGTTTCGACATATTTTGTATTCCTTGTAGGTGCGGCCCATATCATTACAATGTAGAATAGAATAAAC
This sequence comes from Agrotis puta, assembly GCA_943136025.2. Taxonomy (NCBI): domain Eukaryota; kingdom Metazoa; phylum Arthropoda; class Insecta; order Lepidoptera; family Noctuidae; genus Agrotis; species Agrotis puta. The sequence continues at coordinate 15,752,280 of OW964184.2, read as the reverse complement.
TCTACACCAAAATGAACCCAAACTAAAAATATTGTTAATTTTAAGGGCACAACGGCGGTCTTATCGCTAACAGCGATATCTACCAGCTAACAAAACAAACAAGTTATTTTTTTGTCAAAAATAAAATATATTTCCACATAAATAACTTCTTACTTTTTTAAGTTAGAAAATCTACAAATATGTCCGCGGGTCCTGGGTGGAGCGAAAGATACTGTGTGATAAGACTTGACTGACTAAAAACAAGCTGTTTCTTCAGTTGCTCATTGCATTCCAGGGCATCAATCTAATATTTGTGTAGTAATTGATTGATTATAGCGTTCTTTTTCGTTTATTGCCTGTGGTCCACCCGCGTGGTTCACCTAGGTGTACCACGGGAAATTAATTTGTCCGTTGTTGTTTTACGACAAATACGGCCAAATTGAATTTTCCAAGTGTGACTCCATAGAACATCACCATCATCATCATCAGCCAGAAGACGTCCACTGCTAGACAAGGGTCTCCACTTTAGACCACCACGCCTTGAGTATTTTTTTATCGTGGTAAAATCATCAAATGAGTCCTCCAACCAAGGGCAGAGCGGGAGGGACTGTCAAACTTGTACTGACTAAAATCCACGGTTTCCTTCAATAGCCCTTTACGTTCCGGGGTCACGGTAATTCGTACAGTCCCGCGACCACCTCGCCATGGGTAACAAATTATTATTATGAAAAAAAAAAACGTGAAGTAAGAAACAAAACATAATTATTTCAATCCTCCATTTTTTTATTGATTACAATAATCATTCGAATACAATAAGAAAAAAATGGCCGCCTATCGATTAAACGTCAACCTTGACATTAAGTGGTCACATGATGTAAGCCGGAAGTGGTCATCAGTGGAACAATGGCCGCCAAGCCGGATGTCGGCCATTTCGTGGCTACGTACGCTAATCACAGTCTCAATTTCTCGTTGTATGCACATTATTTTTTTTATCTGATATTTTCTGATAAAATAGATATATAATTTTTTCTAACACCTGAAACGTGACTTTTCAGTAGTCACGTGTTCAATGAACAAATGAAATTGCGTTAGATGATGAACATTATAATTTAATGTAAAATATTTAAAATATCTTCCATCTAATGTGATTTGTACTGAACCTAATGATTGGTATTAACATCAGTACGAGTATTGTGAACCGAAACATAAAACTATAATCTTGTTTTATATAGACTACAATTATTGTAAATCACTATCTTGGATAAAATACTAGTATGTTATACATATTATTATAATACTAGCTGTTGTCAGCGGCCTTCGCCCGCTACAACTTGAAAATTTCCCCATGGGAACATGAAATTGAGATAAAAACGATACTATGTTATGAACTATCTGTGTACCAAATTTCATCCAATGCCGTTCTGTCGTTTAGGCATGAAAGAGCCACAAACATACTTTTTTCTTTATCACTATCACAAATTATGTAAAACTCCAACAAAAGGTACTGTCACTCATTATGTCCCTCCTGAAACTCATTCACAAACTTTCACATTAATAATAAACAATTTTCTTTATCACTATCACAAATTATGTAAAACTCCAACAAAAGGTACTGTCACTCATTATGTCCCTCCTGAAACTCATTAAAACCATATGTGCTGTACAGTAATGTGTCTGTGAAGTGCTGTACACCTGTTGTACTAACTTGGCGACAGACTGTTATAAAGTACACGCGATGAGACGCTTCATAGCTAAATAGGACCGTTTCAGGAAAATTATGTGCATTTCAAACAAAATAATAAGCTCAAACATTATGTAAGTGGTGAGAGTGGCGGCCCAGTGGTATCGGCCCAGGCTTACGATTTATGCGACGTGGGTTCAAACCTGGAGATACGTATACTTTGTGTTATTTATTACACCACCATTGCTCTCAAAACTGTGAAGGAAAACGTCGTGAGGAACCCTACGTGTCAAAAAAAATCGAAGACATGTGACATCTACCAACCCATTTTTTTGTTTTTTTTTTCGAGCTGGAAATCCTCATGGACTTCCTCCGCCCAGGGAAGGCGGAGGGGCATGTCAGACTCGACTGACTAAAACCACCCCGGTGTTCCCTCACTCACCTGCGTCAGGGGGCAACGGGATCTAATGCGACTTCCGCTACCCCGGACTGGTGCCGGCCCGCTTCGCCTACGGACCACATCACGGACATCTACCAACCCACAGTCAACCCACGTGCTGGAATTATGGTCCACTTCCTCTTACTGAAAGGAGGCCTGTGTCCCAACAGAGGGATTTATAAGCTGATGATAGGGCAGACTCTTATAATGCTATTCGTTAGGATCTTGTTATATTTATTTTGCCACATTCAAGTGTATTTCATTGATATACATATTACTTTTCTATTGAATCTGCGAAAAAAATTTTGTAGCATACAACATTTCTATTGAGCAATCGATTCAAGTAAAAAAAAGTTGACAATAGCTTATAAAAAGGTCGAAATTAGCCAAGCCAGACTTCATACAAACATCTTTCTATCCCTCTCATAACTCTGCTATTTTGACGTTTCATGTTTTTTTTTACGTGGTAAAATCATCATATGAGTCCTCCCACCCATGGCAGAGCGGGAGGGACTGTCAGATCAGTTCGAGTCTGACAGTCCCTCCCTCCCGCTCTGCCTCTGACTAAAATCCAAGGTGTCCTTCAATAGCCCTTTACGTTCCGGGGTCACGGTAATTCGTGAGTCCCGCGACTGACGTTTCATGGTAGTTATTTTTTTTAATAGCCCTTACTCACCGCTGGACAACGGCCTTTTGCATTCACTTCTCAATCTTGGGCAATTTTCGGCCATGGTTGACCCGCCAACATGATCAGATCATCGCACCACGCCGCGGAGTCGATTTTGAGGCTTGATCTTTTTTTTTGGTAATAGTTGCCTTTTAACAATTTTCTTTACTAACCTAAATGCCAAAGCATGACCTAGCTCCACTTCATAAAAGCCATTAATAACGTAAACATATGCAGTAAAACCATCGATCAATATTTGTCGCGTCTTACTTCGTGTGAAAAGAAATGGCGCGACATATTCTTAACCAGGTCAGGGTTATGACTAATGCATTCTTTTCTTTAAATGTGACAAGGCTTGTGTTAATACGGTTCAGTTCTGTGTGTAGTTTTTTCTTTATAAGGAAGAGTCTTTGGACAGTGTGAATTTATCGAAAATATCGTCATTTCAATACCACAATGTACCTTCCTACTTTCTTTACACCCTCAAAAAATCCTGCCAGGTTCGCGGGACTGTGCGAATTACCGTGACCTCGGAACGTAAAGGGCTATTGAAGGACACCGTGGATTTTGGCCAGCACGAGTCTGAAAGTCCCTCCCGCTCTGCTCTGGGTGGGAGGACTCATTTGATGATTTTAACACGCTAAAAAAAAGCCATCCTACCGAGCTGCAGATAAGAACCGCAGAAAAACCATTACGACCTTCAATTCCCACAATAGGTTAAAGTGTACACCGTGTAACAACCAATAAAAGGAGCTGCCGCCACTATAGTGGGGCCATAAACACCGATAGCAGTGTGGCCAGGCAATAAAATTGTTTTGCCCCCACACAACCCCGCTTTACGATGGCCACCCGGAAATTGGGGAGAATTTTCGTCGTCATAACCTGGCAACACTACTTTTATTACCAGTGCAGCATGTTATGGTCGATTTGTGATATTTGTGGTCGATCTTCGATGTTTGCTTATGTAGTGAGTAAGTAAGTTTGTATGCGATGGGGGATGATAAATCTCAGTGTTTTATCTTTTAAGCCTTTGTCAAACAGACCGGCGTGACGAATGCGAAGCGTGACGTTTTTATTTGTAATGTATGGAAGTGTTTGAATCCAGTCATAGAAAAGCGAAAGCGATCCGATAGCGTGACAGAACTATCGGACTGACGTCTTGTATCGGTTCGGTATCGCTTCGCTTTCGCCTGTCTGTTTGACAAAGGCATTAAGGGAATTAGGAAAAGGAGGTATTTTTTTTTCTTGAGATAGCTAACTTCGTCACTTCTAAGAGGTTATCGGCGGTAGAGAGATCTTTGGGATACATGGAAGGGATGAGGGAATTCAATGTCTTTCGTTACAAGCCAAGAGGATAGCATTGGTACATCATTCGTAACTTCAAACTCAGAAAATTGATTTGGTCTAAAAAGTAATATTTGCGTTTGGTGAAAAATGTTTGTACCATGTGTTTTATCTATGTTTGTGCTTATTTACTCACTAATACATGGAGTCTAACAATAAATAATTAAAATTGTGCTTATAGACACGGCGCGCACAGTGAGGAGGTTTAGCGCTCTTTGGAGCCCTAACCACCGGCAGCTTGGACCCTGTCCCCGATGCTGGTGGGCTACTATTTTTTATATTTTTTGTTAATGTTTTTTTCTTTTTATTTTGTGAGAAAATTTTTAAATGTAACAAATATGTGTGATAAATGAATGAACGAAAAAAATAATTTTGAAACGAAGTTAGTCTATTTCCAACTAATTCTATCACAACACAAAACAAACATATCCAAACGACAATTGAATTCAGACCAAAAATAGACTACGACCAATATATTCTTAGACGCCATTGAACTATTTATAACTAGCTATTTTCAGTCTAAAACTAAATTTGACGCCAGTTCCAAGTAAAAGGATGAACTCATTTGAACTATGATGTATGAAAACGATGGAGAATTTCAAGCTTCGATGATTATTACTCGCCAAGACGCGCTTTGAGACATGAAGTGGGTTTTTAAAGATAAGTGCTGGCTTAAAATCCTTTTCAAATATGGTGAAGAATGTAATGAACCGATTTTTAACGTTATTTGTGTTAAAAGAGTTCGGTACTTCTATCATGAATAAAATACTACGGATCTAACACCGTCATTTAAGCAATGTTGTTAATTGTACTTCATCAATTATCTACTCTATTGCTTGAGCAACAGAATAGTGTTATCCATTTAGCGACTTTTATCGTAATTTTGTTAGCAACGTTGCTAAAGCGATGGTTTTAGACCTGCTGGTCTTTTTATGCATTAATTTTGAAACCACTTACAACATAACTCTCTTGGTCCTATATTATCCTAGTACCAAAGTCGAAGGGCCAAAGCCTGCCGGGGTGGCGGGACTAACGAATTACCGTGACCCCGGTACGTAAAGGGCTGTTGAAGGACACCGTAGATTTTAGTCAGTCAAGTCTGACAGTCCCTCCCGCCCTGCTCTGGGGGGACGACTCATTTGATGATTTTACCACGATAAAAAAAAGGATGAATTCTTCAAATAGCATTGGTTGTTGATAGACAGAAATACTTATCTTCGTACATATTATTGGTAATAACTTTGTTTTAGACTCTTAGAACATATTTAATTGATACATTATCTTGGAACAAAGATAATAATATTTAAAAAAATACCGACCGAAATGTAAATCCTTTCTGAAGTTGGTTTTACAAGATGTCAAACACAAAAAGAATTGCGCGTAAACCGCCAAAAACCTATTGCGCGAACTTGATTCCGTGACAAAAATGTCTTCTTGCACTATGTTCTACTGGTATAAAGTTCCCAAGCTCTCATGTGCGAAAGCCAAAAGAAAATCATGTTCTTCTGATCCGAAGTCTTAAACATGTTATAAAGTTGATCATTCATCTAGAACACCAAAGAACAATCGAACAAACTTTTTCCAGAGCACCTTCTTACACACATGGTATCCTGGTACAAAGACTCAAATCGTGGACAAAACACGTCTTTAATGATGTCAATTTATTGGACATTGGCTCGACACGTGAGTGTAAACCACTGCTTCCTGTACAACGACAGACTGGACCAATCTGACTGGCTCCGGATGCTGCGGCCACGGGACATCATTCGTTGGTTTTGTCTGGCATTAAGACGAGGAAAATATTTTATTATGCCAGACGACACGATACAGCTTACCGTCAGTAAGAGCGCGAGTGATTTTTTCATTTGGGCGTGGATAGCTATATCCGAAACTATGAGGAATCTTGAAAAACGTTGAAATTGCCCAAAATAGAAAGAAAAAGTCGAGGCCTTTGCCCAGCAGTGGACACAAACATTAAAAAAAAAGCTGATTTAATGTCTGTAATGTAATCACAACTCTCAGAGTATGGTTGAGTATTTAAAAACGAATAATACGGCTATTTTTAGGCATAAATTCGCTAGAAATAGCCTTACAATACCTAAAATGGGCAATTACTTAGTTATAATTTGACCTTTTCATCTCAGCTCAATTCAAATGACACTAAACTAATTTATACAGAACATTTTTAAAATACCGAAGCTTTACAAAGGTTTATCTTGCTCAAAAGAATTCTTTCATTACCACCCAGTCTTTTAAATTGCCAGAATAAAAATAGATTTTTACCACATTTAGAAAATGTCACAACGATGTAATTAAATCCTAAGTTTTGACATCTAATTAGATCTTTATAATTAAAATACAGCATGTTTCAAGAAATATGAGACTATGTTTTTAAAGGCCACGTAGACGATCAAACTTTATCTTTGAAATCATAATATAACATCACGCCTTTAATCTCTGAAGGGTTGAGCAGAGGTGTATCTTAAATAAGATTAATGACTATCGTAATAGCCCCGACGAGCTGTAGGTCGTGAGTTAGATCTCAGACAAGCGCATTACTTTTGTAATTTCAACTGCTCTCAAAACGTTGAAGGAAAGCATTGTGACGAAATCGGCATAAATCCTAGAATCAGAAATTCGAAGACATTTGACATAGGATACCAAAGTGTCTATTTTATTCACCTGTGATATCACCCAGGTGAACATAAACCTTAACAACCTACTCGTACAATGAGCCCGTGTGGTGGATTACAGTCGATTCCCTCATTTATGCCTTTGTCAAACAGACTGGCGAAAGCGAAGCGTTTCCGAAGCAATACCGAACCGAAGCGAGATGTCATTCCGATAGTTCTGTCACGCTATCGGATCGCTTTTGCTGTTCTATGTGACTGGATTCAAACAATTCCATACATTACAAATAAAAACGTCACGCTTCGCATTCGCCACGCCAGTCTGTTTGACAAAAGCTTTAGAGAGGTGGCCTGTGTCCCAGCTGTGGGAACATTATAGAATGATTAGGCTTATGCTAAGTGATATGGAATATAACGTTAACAAGAAACTTGCTAATGGATATGTATGCACTGGAACTTGGGGCCAGCTGAGAGATCAGACACTAGGTTTGAGTGATTATACCTTATTTTTATCCTGACGTTTATTGGAATAATTACTGATAAACTTTCAACGGCACATTTGGCGCAGTAGCTAAGAAATTCGACTGGTACGCTGTGTGTCGCGTGTTCGATCCCCGCACGGAACAAATATATGTATGGAATGCAAGTAGTTGTTCCGGGTCTGGGTTTTTGTGTGCGTGAGTTTATATGTTTGTAAACGCACCCGCGATACAGGAGAATGTCCTAGTGTTTAAAAAAAAAACTTACTATTTTCGTCGTTTCGACTACTAATTTGTTTTCAAAGAAACTCGCCACATATTGGTGTGTGTATTTTTTTAGATTTTAGAAACATACTCGTAAATATCTGAATGGAACGATATAAGTATAATTCGTTAAACACGGTTCGTCCCTAAAATTTAACTGCAATAATCGTTATCCTTCACTAGAGGCGAAAAATGTTTAGGAAAACATGAAGTAGTAAAACTGCTCAATGAATTGAATTCTGATGTACTTAGTATTTAGGAACACGGCGTTTTTACACCGAATGATAGACAACAATTAAAAATAATGTGAACAACGTTCAATTTTTCGGTGTCGAGTGAATACAGAAATATAGAAAAATCGTCATTTACTGGAAAGCATTTTGTACCGTAGCTGCAGAAAAGGCAATATCCAAATGACATTGATAGAATATGTTTTACGTAACTTAATGCCAAGCGGTGCACTGCAATAAGCTAAGTTGATTGATCGAACATTCACTCGAGTGAACCATTCACATGACTGAAGCGTCTGATAACACCCTATCAACCTTATACCGGTATTTTCATTGAATAGCGACGTAATCCGGATCTTACAAACAAAAGTTTTCTTCACAATATCTATTATACTCGTATGTGAATTGAAATTATGTTCTATTGTATACTTAGGAACGGCGCGGCGGGTCTAAAATGGCCACATTAGCAACGTTGCGTTTATAAATGTGAAATTAATCCTTATCTTATTAAATACATCTTGATTGATTTGGTTTCAATAAATGTCTTAGGAGATAATTATCTTAGTTACGAAATAATACCTCAACAAAAAATTATCCCTCTTTGAGGAGTGGTTGGAGACGAGGCACGGCTTCCTCTTCTTCCGCCTGACGCAAGGCCTCACTACACACGGTCATTTCGGGAGGTATCCCAAGGATTCATAGGGAATAAGGAGCAGTTGTAACACCAGCCACTCTTGAAGAATCCCAGGGCGTCGGAGATCGCGTGGTTAACTCCCCAAGGAAACTGAAACCCTTCAGTTTCAGGCCCTCCATAGTGCCAAACGCCTAATATGAAGCGGGTGGAATCCCAGTCAGAAGCTAGTATATTTGATGATGATCAATCTTAGCAACATTGATATTGGCAACGTTGCAAAAGTGGCCATTTTAGATCCCAGGTTCTCTAGACAAAGACCGTATTTCTTTAAGAATCAAACACTAATAATACGAGTATTAAACAATAATTATTACTTAGCTCGTTATTATTGACGTTGGGTCTGTGTGTTTAATCTAGATATTATTATTTGGATATTGACTGAAGTTTCAATAAATATTGATAGATGGGTATTGTTCTTGGTTATTGATTATTATGTACTATGAACTGTCTTGGCGCTATATTGTGTCGACAATTATTAATTACGTGTAGCATTACGTTTAGAAATATTATTTTACTTGATGTTTATGTTGCCAGCGGCTTCACTCGCTACAACTCCAGAAAAATTGTACCATCATCTGCCTAGCCATTTCCCAACTATATTGGGGTCGGCTTCCAGTCAAACCAGATGCAGCTGGATATCAGTAATTTACATGGAGCGACGGCCTGTCGGTCCTCCACAACCCAGAAACTGGGTAATACGATACCCCATGGTAAGACTGGTTGTCGGACTTTAGAGCTTCTGACTAACAGTAACGACTGTCAAAGTTTTACAAATGACAGCCGGGACCAACGGCTTTACGTGCTTTCCGAGACACGGAGGAAACTCGCTATGACAGATGGTCACCCATCCACAGACCAAGCAAGCAAGCGCGGCTTAACCCGGAAGATCGGCCTGTGCGGCTGTATTTATTTAGCCACGAGCTCTCAACTCGAAAATTGTACCACAGGAACATAAATCCTATGTGGTAGTCCAGGTTATAAATGACCTGTGTCTTTATTCAAATCCGTTCAGTATCTAGTACTTTTTGCGTGAAAGACTAACGAACATCCATCCATCTAACCTGACAAACTTTCGCATTTATAAAATTAGATTATTTTAGAAGTAAAGTTATCGTTATTATTTTGTTAACGTTATTTTTTATATACATAGTTATTGTTTATTAAAAAACGTGTAAGTTTTAAAAAAGCGCGTTTGAAGTCACAAAATGGCGGCGAAGCCGTCCTATTCTTAGTTGAAAGGATAGCTGAAAAGTCTGCTTGCTTCGCATGAAGTTTGCGCGTCGATTATTTTTAATAATATTTACTTTTCTGTTGTCGATTCACATCGTAATGTTCTCTAAGCACTTGAATGGACAGATTTCACGTGCCTTATAAAAACACACACGTTTCTTAATACTTCTTAACTCACCCTCTGTAATTTCAAGCTATTATAACTTAACCCCTGCACAGTTTCTCAAGACAGTGTTTAACCCTATCACCGCCGACCACGCGACATTGTCCGCAGCTGTTTACCGAGCGGATGCCAAACGTGCTCATTTGTGAACACTTAGGTACACAACTTGTGTTTGTAATAACTGTAATAAGTATAGTAGTAAAACAGGGCAATATTGATGGTCTATCAAAGTGATTTAAACCTAACCAAACCGAACCTCGACGACTTCCAAAGGCACCTACAACTCTTGAGCACCCCGGGGTTCGGTTTGTTAAGGTTTATTCAAACCTTGCACGCAAGAATAGGTAATTTTGTTGTCACAAAGTTCACATAAAGCAACTCTATTGTTATACGATATAGATATGTGTTTCTTTTATGTGTATTAAAGCTTTATAGAGATATAAGTAGAACTTTGCTGGCAAAAACCACTGCAGCCTTCAATACCAGCCGGCGATAGTTGGCAAAGTATTGGCCGCTATCATCAACGCTCTGCCGGCTGCCGCCGACACGTGCCGTCGGATGCAATAGTATCAACAAATGCCGCTCGTCTGTATGTAGCCGTGGCGTAAGGTGTAATCGTGGGTATGACCTAGTTAGCTAATAAAAGTAGAAATTATAATTGTTACTAAGTGAAATTCTTAACGTGAACTGAATAATGTCTCGGTCGTGTTCTACAATAATTTTCATGAAAACTGTAAAGGTCATGAAAAAGAACATTATCTTTTAATTTAATATGTAAAAATATTCTTAAAGGAATTATTTAGCTCACTGGAAATACCATTTTCCGGCTAAAGTCTGTTAAAGAAAATCCATACTACTTTTGATGGCATAGATTAAGCAGACTTTAAGATGTTTTAAGAATTTTATTCAAATCAAATCATTTATTTCAACTAGGCCAATTAGGTACAGGCACTTTTGAATTGTCAAAAGACATAAAATAAAACTAGTACAAAAATAGTTATGGTGCTACAGTCCCAGTCACAAGACATAAAAGCTGTGAAGGTAGCGTAGGTGCTCATTCCAAAGCGTAGATCTCTATGGAGAAGGATGAGCAAGAAACCCCATACACACATTCCTTACAATTAACCGGGTGTGATCGCGATCCTGAAACTTGCGGTGATGGCTAAGGCTGGTCTCAATTGCGGACTCACCGCCTTTCTCGCGACAAATATTTAGTTGAAGTCCGATACCAAACAGATTTTACAGTGTTCCGTCGGTGCGTAAGAGTTCCAGTTCCTTCTGAGTATGCTCAATCCATTGGTCTCATATTTACTTATAAGCTAGTATAAAAAAAAAAACCCGTTTCATTCGAATTCCTCGCAGACAAAATCTCAAGCTTGCTGCATATCTATTTTCATATCGTTATATTGACGGCACGGTTAGCGCAGTGGCTGAGCAATTGGACTGCTGCGCTGCATGTCGCGGGTACGATTCCCGCTCTGAGGAAATATTTGTATGATCTACAAGTAGTTGTTCCGGGTCTGGGCGTGTGTATGTGAGTTTATATGTTTGTAAACGCACCCACGACACAGGAGAAGTTTCTAGTGTGGGGCAACGTTTAAAAAAAAAATCCTCGTAGACAAAATCTCAAGTTTGCTGCATATTTATCAGTGCATTGGAAACACTTTTAAAAAGAAAAATAAAACTGTACACTTATACCAACCGTATATACTACCATTAGCACAAAACCTCTTTGAATATCTTTCGATAATGCCGGAATTTGTACCTGATATCTATTCTCGCTTGAGTACACAGAGTATAGACGTTTTATTTGAAAGAAAATGATGTGTTAAATGTAACTGTTATGTTGTTTCGTTACTGTTATTTAAAACGCTATTTAATAACACTATTGGTTGTTTATTTTTAAGCCTTTGTCAAACAGACAGGTGTGGCGACTACGAAGCGAGGCGTTTTTATTTGTAATGTATGGAATTGTTTGAATCCAGTCACATAGAAAAGCGAAAGCGATCCGATAGCGTGACCGAACCGATGCGAAGACGTAGCGAAGGCGTATTTGCTCTGTTTGACGACGTTCATAAAAAGTCAGCTAATACAACTGCCACGCCTCGGTTCGCTGCAACCAGTTTGACGTCTCGTAGCGCTTCGGACTCGGTCCGGTTCGCTATCGCCTGTCAGTTTGGCAAAGACTTTAGTGATACTTTAGTTTCGTATCGTGAGGTTATTGGGAATGAAGAGATAAACAATAGGTATCTCTGCCTTTGAGTGTCATGTAAGTATTATACCTCATTGTAGATTCTTTCCAAAAAAAGGACTTTCACTGATGATCAAAACCTCACCTATAATTTCCCAACAGGACCTGTTGGAAGCGACTAGCTTCCATCGCGATCTTGTGGTCTTCATCAGATCGTCTGACCACCTTACTGATGGACGTCCATTGCTGTTCTTGCCGGTGCGTAGTCTCCATTCGTGAACCTTACGGTCCCATCGACCGTCAGTTCTGCGAGCTATGTGGCCAAATGAAATGTACGAACAAGAAAGCAAAATAGATAAACTTATTCCACAAAATAGAATACGTACAATGAAATTCATCAGTACACAAAACCCCACATTAACGTCACACACAAACGCTATACACAAAACATACACAACACAACACACATCGAACACGGAAATTGGAGAACTGTGTATGTTCACCGAGAGGAAATGGTAGCCATTTCTTGTTATCTTGCCTTTACTTCTTGGTATACAAGTGAATAGTGTACTACAATAGTGGCGGTGACGTCAGGAGTCAAGTCTGTAAGGTTGTGTCCTCATTGGGTGAAAAGTGAGTGACTGATTTTCTGCTTCTAGTTCGCCTTCCTCTAAATCTTATATCTTATATCTATATATATAAAAATGTTATCTTGGTTTGTGTATGCTTCAAAAACTCAAAAAGTTCTGCACCGATTGAGCTGAAATTTTAGCATGATATATAATCCGCATCAAGGATTGTTTTTATCTATTTTTTGCATAAGTCACATATCCGCGACCACGAAAAATCAGTTTTTTTTAAGATCAGCAATGTACCAGTGACCGCGCCATCTACCGGAAGCGAGGAGAATTAAACTTATATGAAATGTATTCTTTTTTTTATTCACAATGTGCCACAGCGAAGCGTGGCAGGGTACAGCTAGTTACCTAATATATTTTTAACTAGCTGTTGCTAGCGGTTTCGTTCGCCTGTTACATGAAAAAATATCTCTACAAGAACTTAATAAACGGTCCCGGATCCTGCGCTATTCCTGATCATAACCAATTTCTGACCAAATTATATCAAGATCGGTTCAGCCGCTCTGACGAGTAAAGTATTTACGCGGTTTGCTACATACCCTCAGTAATTTATTAGTCATTTTACAGTCATCGTCGAAAAAGTACGCTCGCTACGCCACCCACGGCTAAGATACTATAATATTTTATCTTAAGATACCATATCGCTCGCCATACAATTCTATGTTAAGATACCAAAATATGAAATAAATATTATCTTCGTCGTGTGTGATGGTCCATTGAATTGTATGGCGAGTGATATGGTATCTTAAGATAAAATATTATAGTATCTTAGCCGTGTGTGGCGTGCTTTACTAACCGCTGTTTCTAACTCTATATTTTTTACTGTAGATTCGTCGCTCAGAGTCAGTCTGCGGACAGTTAGTTACTGTTCGCCTGATGTAGTCACAGCCTAAGGTCGTCGCCAGTCAATAAGGTCTACAATACTGACGTGACGTGTCGTGACCTCAGGAAGGTGAATGAGGGTTGGTATGATGAAATGTTTTTGGCATAGTTTGTGTAGACAAAGAAGTGGATGTTTTTGTATGAGTACATATAAGAAATATTATTGATGTAAAGCAATAGTATTTGGTAAAATGTTTTTATGTGCATTTACAAGAACATTAAAGGTACATCACATATAAGGCAACTTAACAAGAAAGGTTATAGCGCAACTGGTTGGACAATTTAGTGGGACCACGGGCCCTTAACTATAAAATGCTGTAAATATAAATTATGTATGTAAATATAATAATATTAATTATTTTTAAACGCAACAACGCATGCGACGCGCATCGTAAAGATGATCTTTGGAGTACTTATAAAGAAGACGCGGGTTCAAATCCCACTTGCAACTGATTTTTTCTTTCCTCTAAAATCATCTTTGTTGATGATGATTTTTATACAGTAGCTACCAACTCTTTTTTATATACCACAATGACTTGACATAAAAAAAACAAGCACCAACTGCCTCTGCCCACCGACTAAGTGCACAGACGTGATCAAAACTGAACAATAACCACGAAATAAAGTCAAAACGCTTCGTGATTCGCAAATGGAGCAAGAAATCATAATGGCTGCCGCGGATGGAATGTAGGGGAGAAGGGGGTGTCTGGGACTAGCGGGCGATATGAGCTATTATTATTGATACAGGTACTTCTTATAATAATACCAGAAATTCGAATTCTTTTATTTGTGGGAGAAGATTGTAGGGTAAAACTGACTTTTATATATTATATTTTATGAAGGTTTTCATAGTCTTCAATGTTTTTTCTTTCACACGTTTTTGTTTTTTATTAGCAATCACTGAAAGGTCGATAATCAATAAGTTCGTAATTAATGTCTTATAAAACTTTAACTGGCTGGTTCGAAGTGGCCCAGAAAAAGAGTTCCTGGAAGGAATTGGGGGAGGCATTTTATCAGCAGTGGGACAGTGCAGGCTAATTTAAAAAAAAACTTTAACTTACCCTCTTGGGCCAAACTAATTTATACGTTTTTGTGCCGTAGTAAACGTCAACTTTAATGTTAATTTGATGGAAAAAAATAGTTTAGTTAGTTTTGTTCATACCGTAGAGACACCTTTTCAGTTTTCTTTTAATAAACTGAGTAAATACTTCAAGTTCGCTGTAAATTAAATACAGAAATCTTGTGATAAGGTTTCTGATAAAAAGTGGCGGGACGTGTTGAGCAAAAGTGAAAATCAGTGGAAAAAAAAACTAGATACTGCAACTCATGACAAAGTCTTTGCTGAGAGTTGACACGCTAGTAACATGTGTACTATACACGTATACTCGTATTTTTTTACTTTTTTATCTCCATGGCTCCAAAATCCCCGACTTTCCCCTTAACTTTATAACGATTGGATAACTAGGGCTCGCACGAACGCTATGATTGAGCAAGTTATGTTATTGTGTTGGATGTATTGTGAGTTGATGTTCCTTTCTTAACTATAGTCATTTGGATTGATGGTTTTATTAGAGGTGCGTGAGGGAGGCACAAAGCTATTAAATTGGTCTTGAAAAATAAGACTTTTTTTGACTAGTTAACACTACCAGGTTAATAGTTTACAGTTAAATAATGATTAATTATTAATTAATTTGACAGGCCCGTTGGTCTAGTGGTTAGTGACCCTGACTGCTATACCGGAGGTCGTGGGTTCGATTCCCACCCAGGACAAATGGATATGTGGTGAGCACGATCATTTGTTCTGTGTCTGGGTGTAATTTATCTATAATATGTATGTATTTAGAAATATTTAAGTACGTTTATCAGTTGTTTAGTACCCATAACACAAGCTCTGCTTAGCTTGGGACTAGATGGCGTTGTGTGATAGTTGTAGAACATTAAAAAAAAATTGTATTTTTTTTTTAATTTACAGTTAAATAATATAATTAAGTAAAAAGTCTTAAATTCAGTTTACACATAAGCAGGAGCTCGTGGCTAAATAATTACAGCCGCACAGGCTGATCTTCCGGGTTAAGCCGCGCTTACCGAGATTATACCGTGTTATTAAAGAAATGTATAATATGTATTATGGGTCCGATCATATTTAACAAAATACCCCATGTAATAAAAAATGAGACATTTCTAGTTTTCAAAAAGAAATTGACAGATTTATTGATTAAAAAATGTTATAACTCAATTGGCGAATTTTTGACCGATAATCTGAAGATTTAAGAGAGAAGAACAAATCATTTATATTATAATTTAACTGTATTTTTCTTGAATTTAATGAATTTCTAATCCTATTTTATTAAAATTGACATTATGCATTATGTTGCTTACTTCAAATTATTTAGTCAATTTCATCTTGACATGGTAAACTTTTATTGATTGGATTTTATGTTAATAATATTTATTGAGCCAGTCTGTTTTTACTATGGCTTGAAAACTGTTTGCTTGTTACCTTAGTTAAGATAGTTAGTATTTGTATAATTTTAAACTTAACAACTGAAACCTGTACCTACTTTCTGTGCAAATAAAGAACTATTCTATTCTATTACATAATCACAAATATGATTGACCGAGATTGCTTCCAAGCTGTCTGACCCATTTCCCAACACACTGGTATGACTTATTCAGCTAAGATTGCGCAATGAGGAGCATTACCCGTCGTATGGACACTTGGACAGCTCATCCATTTCCTGCACGCGATGATAATACCCGCACATTCGCTGTGTCGTGTAGCCGAGCGTTTTTATTCATTTCCTAGCTATAAATTCATTTATCCGGCTTCTTATTCTGTTTAATGGCTATTATAGCCTTTGTCAAACAGACAGGCGAGTCCGAAGCGATAACAAACCGATACGAGACGTCAGTCCGATAGTTCGGTCACGCTATCGGATCGCTTTCGCTTTTCCATGTGACTGGATTCAAACAATTCCATACATTACAAATAAAAATGTCACGCTTCGCATTCGCCACGCCTATCTTTTAGAGTCATTCACAGGCTTCCTCTTTGTGAGATGGAACGGGCTGTAAAGTGTGTGTAGTTAGTTATTAGTTAGAAAAAAAATGCTTTTCTTCTGAAAAAAATATATTTCAAGAGGAAATTACAATAATTTTGTCCAATATAAATAAGTTATGTTATCTTTTTTTCTCTTTACATTGGTCGGTATTTGCTATTAATACAGTAAATAAAAATTGGTTGCCTGTAAAGTCGGTATACGGGCGAAAGTTTTACGTGACAACGTACTTCACTTTTTATGTCTGTCTCTCTCGCTCTTAGGCGGGCTAACCATGCCCGAGTGGAAGGGACGCGTGCCTCTCACTCGCTCTCATTGTGAGCGCATAACGCGAGCGGAGCGTAACGCAGTTTCTTGAAGTGTCACCCGGCAAACCAATTTATAAGACGTTGTCACGTCAAAATTAGGTACATTATATTCGTAGCAAGCAAATGATTTGTCGCTTATTTAGTAAATATTCGTTGTAGCATAATATTGTAATGTTCTATTTTACCCACCATTGTGACAGCTGTCAAAATATTAACCTTATACATCATTATTTGTTTAGCAATGTAATGCGGCCAGTATCACACGCATGTAATTATGTTTATTCAATTGTTCTATATTGTTTTATCTATATGTATATATAAAAGAACAGGGTTTTTTATTAAGACTCGACTACAGCCGAAACCGCTAAACGCAGTAACTTGAATTTTGGACAGTAGTTGCATTCTACTGTGTAGGGGGGCAATAAGACGGGATTTTGCGAACATCCTTCCCTAAGGGGGTGAAAAGGGGTGAAAACTGTTATATGAAAAATCTTATTCCTTGGGTTTATAAACTTGAAACTTAGTACTAATATGAGTATAAGTAAATAAAAAAGATGGACATTAATAGTTTTATAAAACTACCCTCCATTGGTAACATAGACGATGTTAAAATTTGTATGGGAAAATCATAACGCTCCAACCGATGAATTTGAAACTCAGTATATAGAAATTACATTAGAAATAATCAAACACGTGTTTTTGGGTTTTTCGAAAATCACCCCCCAAGTTAGTGAAAAGGGGTGTTCAAGTTTTAAAGTAGGGATATTAAATACTAAATGCGGAAAGCTGACTTTTGGATGGTAGTTGCCGTTTATTATGTAGGTGAACACCCAGAAGGGATTTTGCGAAATTCCTCCAATAAAGGGGTGAAAAGGGGTGAAAACCTTTGTATGTAAAATCTTATCCCTTAAGTTTATGAACTTGAAACTTGGTACGAATATGAGTAAAAGTAAATAAAAAAGATGGGCATTATTAGTTTTTTAAAACTACCCTCCATTGGTGATCTAGACGAAGTTAAAGTTTGTATGGGAAAATCATAACGTCCTAACCGATGAATTTGAAACTCAGTTTATAGAAGTTAGATCAAAAATAATCAATCACGTGTTTGTGGGTTCTTCGAAAACCACCCCCTAAATTAGTGAAAAGGGTGGATTAAGTTTTAAGGGAAGGATTTTACTGCTTGCTTCTATGAACCGAAAACTTGGCATAAATAGTTTCCCAATCAAATAAAGGTTGCGTAATTATCTATATTTCAAAAATCCTACTAGCGGGCGAACATCGGAAATTCAGTTTGTCTACACCTTTATTTCGAGTTCGAAGTTAGAAACACGCGCTGACGAAGTCGCGGGCGGAGTGCTAGTTTTGTTAATAAAACTTAAATAAACATTATTTACTTAAAATAACTTATATAGCAATTTCTTTGAAGAATATAATAAAAAAATATGCCAACCAAATAGAACTTCGTTCTAGAATTGTAGACAAAAAGAAAAAGATGTCTGAGTATCTAGGTACTGGCCTAGATAAAATTACGTGTGAAATACATTCTCTTTTACAACGCATATCAAAATTGAATTTTGGTAAAAGCTCCCGAGGGTGCCAAAATCTAGGGTGACTAGACCCAACGAAGTTTCAAAGAAAAAAGAATCTGAAGATCTATAATTTATATCTTTTTTTTTCTTAAGGTTTTCTGTAGATCAGTTTTAAAAGTGACATGGTGTTATCTATATGTATATATAAAAGAACAGGGTTTATTTATTTTATTTATTTATTTATTTATGTACACACACACAGATATATACAGGAAAATATTTTAAGAGGAATAAAAAGTACAAAGGCACTGCTTATTTCTAAAAGAAATTTCTTCCAGCAGACCTGAGAGAGGAGAATTTGGGTTTTTTATTAAGACTCGACTACAGCCGAAACCGCTAAACGCACTAACTTGAATTTTGGACAGCAGTTGCAGTCTATCGTGTAGGGGAGCAATAAGACGGGATTTTGCGAACATCCGCCTCTAAGGGGGTGAAAAGGGGTGAAAACGGTTGTATGAAAAATCGTATTCCTTGGGTTTATAAACTTGAAACTTTGTACGAATATGAGTATAAGTAAATAAAAAGGATTGGCACTATTATTTTTTTTAAACTACCCTCCATTGGTAATCTAGACGATGTTAAAGTTTGTATGGGAAAATCATAATGCGCTAACTGATGAACTTGAAACTAAGTATTTAGAAATTAGATCAAAAATAATAAAAAACGTGTCTTTGGATTTTTTGAAAATAACCCCCTAAGTTGATGAAAAGGGGTGTTCAAGTTTTAAGGTAAGGATATTAAACGCTAAACGTAGAAAGCTGACTTTTGGATGGTAGTTGCCGTTAATTATGTAGGTGAGAATTAAGAAGGGATTTTGCAAAAATCCACCTCTAAGGGTGTGAAAAGGGGTGAAAACCTTTGTATGTAAAATCTTATCCCTTAGGTTTATAAACTTGAAACTTGGTACGAATATGAGTATAAGTAAATAAAAAAGATGGGCATTATTAGTTCTTTAAAACTACCCTCCTCTGGTGATTTAGATGATGTTAAAGTTTGTATGGGAAAATCATAAAGCGCTAACTGATGAACTTGAAACTCAGTATATAGAAATGAGATCAAAAATAAACAAACACGTGTTTTTGGGGTTTTCGAAAATCATCCCCTAAGTTGGTGAAAAGGGGTGATTAAGTTTTAAGGGAAGGCTGCTTGCTTCGATAAACTCAAAACTTGGCATAAATAGTTTCCCAATCAAATAAAGGATGCTTAATTATCTATATTTCAAAAATCAACCTGGCGGGCGAACATCGGAAAATCAGTTTGTCTAATATAATATTTCGAGTTCGAAGTCAGAAACACGCGCTGACGAAGTCGCGGGCGGAGTGCTAGTTATGTTATATATATGTCACGGCTAAAGGTAGGTGTGAACCTAAACTTAAGATTAGCCGGCTAAACCTAGGTTTATCTTCGACGAAATGTTAATGTTAGTTTGTTCTATTTTTAGCCGGCTAAACTTAGGTGTAGCTGCAGGTCCTTGGCTAAAAATGTAGAAGGAAATGGAAAAGGAAACAATGTAATAATGTTTACTATTTTGACACGAAAACTTTATTAAAAAATTATCACTTTCATTACACATGAGCGAGCGAAGCGAGCTCGGGACTCGCTGGCACCCCGACTCGGACAATTTAGGTTAGAAGAGGATGGCGGGGTCTGAAAGACCCCGCCATCCTCTTCGTGGTTATTTTTTTTTTAAACCACCCAGAAGTAGGAGCCCCGCGAAGCGGGGCTCCGTCGACATGCTGGGAAGCGTGGACGCCCCGCGAAAGCAAGACCATTCCATTTCCTTCATTTTTAGCCAAGGACCTGCAGCTACACCTAAGTTTAGCCGGCTAAAGATAGAACAAACTAACATTAACATTTCGTCGAAGATAAACCTAGGTTTAGCCGGCTAATCTTAAGTTTAGGTTCACACCTACCTTTAGCCGTAACATATACATATGTTAGTGTTAAAAATGATAAGTTGAAAAATTCCACAGGACGATCTCCGGCCACCGTAGGCGCGGGCATGCGGACAGCGAGTAATTGGCGACTTGCTGTCCGACCATGGACCATGCCCGGGTCGACGGCGCGTTGTGTTCCACGCGCGCATCAAAGAGTGTCAGCATATTGACGGGGCCTGTAGAGGGCCAAAGCCTGCCGGGGTCGCGAGACTTACCCATTACCGTGACCCCGGTACGTAAAGGGCTCGTGAAGGACACCGTGGATTTTAGTCAGTACAAGTCTGACAGTAGGGTGGGAGGACTCATTTGATGATTTTACCACGCAAAAAAAAAGTTGAAAAATTCAAAATAGCCGTTGTCTATGTAAAAAAGTGTCATGAATTAAATAATTATAATATCTAATTTATGACATGACTTAAGCATAAACATAGACTGAATCAAAAGAGTAATAAAGCTCGCTTTAGGAGTCAGATGATTACTTAAACTCTTTCTTGGTTGAAACCCAAACCTATTTCATTAAAAAGGTGACCTTAAAGCCTTTGTCAAACAGACAGGCGATAGCGAACCGGACCGAGTCCGAAGCGATACGAGACGTCAAACTGGGTGCTGCGAACCGAGGCGTGACAGTTGTATTAACTGACTTTTTATGAACGACGACAAACAGAGCAAATTCGCCACGTCTTCGCATTGGTTCGGTCACGCTATCGGATCACTTTCGTTTTTCTATGTGAC
Source organism: Agrotis puta (assembly GCA_943136025.2). Taxonomy (NCBI): domain Eukaryota; kingdom Metazoa; phylum Arthropoda; class Insecta; order Lepidoptera; family Noctuidae; genus Agrotis; species Agrotis puta. Next base: position 15,731,144 of record OW964184.2, on the reverse strand, counting down.
TGTATTCAAACAATTCCATACATTACAAATAAAAACGCCTCGGTTCGTATTCGACACGCCTGTCTGTTTGAAAAAGGCTTAACTGTTTCCCCTTTCGCGGTGGAAACCGGTCTTTACGATTGTCAATATCTCAGGATCCCATAAAACCTATTCTGATATAATATATCTATTACTACAATTGTTATCGTTACGCCCTCTGATTCTGTTTTATGATACCCTGTGATGTCTCACGGGAGCCATAAGAGAGGCCACGAGTGTGTGAATAGGAACATCGGTCTGGAATGTTCTTGGAATGTGGGTTTTTGATATTCTTGAAGATTTTGGGTGTATATTTGATGCAATACATTTGTTACGGACTCTTTGGTTTTTTATTTTTCTTTAGTTAATAATAATAAATAAATAATAATAATAAATATTCCACAACTATCACACAACGCCATCTAGTCCCAAGCTTAGCAGAGCTTGTGTTATGGGTACTAGACAACTGATAAACATACTTATATATTTCTAAATACATACATATTATAGATAAATTACATCCAGACACAGAACAAATGATCGTGCTCATCACACAAACATTTGTCCTGGGTGGGAATCGAACCCACGACCTCCGGCATAGCAGTCAGGGTCACTAACCACTAGACCAACAGGCTTGTCAATAATTATTCAATTTTTTTTTTTTTTTTTTTGTGTTTTTGGTAAGCCGTTTGGTTTCTCTGTCAAACAATGATTTTTCTTCCGGAACTTAAAGCAATAAAGTTCATTAATTAAAGGGGTAACTATTTCATTTTTATTACACATTTACAGTCCACAATATTCATCTTTTCAACATTCAGTAAGGTTTTGAAGGCTAGGTAGGACGTTCTTTGTAAAATACTGATATTCAGCTGCTTCTGGTTAGACTGGAAGCCGACCCTAACATATTTGGGAACAGGCTAGGCGATGGCGATGAATTGATACAAAATATGGCAGTGGGAATGTTATTATTAATGTTTAAATGATTTGAAATAATATAATTAAAACATTGGCAATTGTTTTTAATTATCATGTCCATGTTTTTCTATTGTTGGACATAGGTTTCCCCAAGTCTTTGAAAGAGCCTGCTCCTCTTTGTTTGTAATTTTTGGACCTCTTGTTGTCGAATCAGCGCTCACGGTATGCATCCACCCATTTTGATTGCGAAAATATTCGTAACATGGAATATGATGGGACGGCCCAAGAAGTGGTGGCGAGATAACCCGCGTGTCTAAAATCGCCACTTTATCAACGTTTCTACTAACAATCCTGCTAAAATTGTTCTCTACTCTATAGTTCTAGCAATAGAGTAGACTTGCTGGTCATGGTAAATAAAAATATTGTAAAACATTTTTAAAAAGAGTAAGTATGGAGTTTCTTGCCCATTCTTCTTCATACAAACCTACCCTTGCGAATGGGTGTAGAATCAATCCCATCCCATCCCATTTCCTTTAATGTTAATATTCGACGTTTGAAAGTGCCTCGTTGATGGCCTAATTGAAATAAATGATTTGACTTTGACTTTGACTTTGAAAACATCTCGTCAACACTTCTCGGACCGTCCATCTCTACACAATATAGTGTGGAGACGTCAAAATTATGGTAAGAACGTCGGGTCGATTTTTAAACCTGCGTTGTCAGGAAATCTATTTATATTTACTCTTTGTGACGTACATTCCTGAAATAATAAGAGCTGAAACATTCGAACATGTTTTTTTTTTCTAGTTGAAGTCCATATTTTTCCCTTTCCATGTTAATTTCTGACATCAAACACCTTCCGACATAACACTAATTATTCATTAAGTCGGAAGGCGTTTTCACAGCAATCGTAACGCTATGCTATAGTAAAATTGTGCAGAATAAGTATTCGTTGCGGGCGCGTGAATTTCTTTCACGTTGCGTAACAGCTGCGTGCGTGCAGTTGTTGGCTGTTGCTCGCATTAGTCGATACTACTGATTGATGGTGGCGGTGTGAGTTAAAAGCTGAAGCGGAGAGGTGGTTTACTTTATTGTTTAAGGTACAAATACATATGATCTATACTAGCTTAAAACATGCCACTAATGAGCAATTATTGCTACGTAGGAGTGTACGTGTGATCGTAAACGCTAGATAATGCTATCGATAATGAGCAAGCTTATTTGTACCGGGCTCTGTAATTGTTACCGTGATTTTGGAGCACGTGTAACGAACGGTCGAAACCGCTTGCAACAGCTGGTTATGTTTTTTTTCTTATACTGGTGTACAAACGTAAGGCGAAATGTAAGCAAGATTTCAAAGTTAAATTTTTATACTCCTTACAATGGAGCAATTAAAAAAGGAAACATGTCTTTATCAATTTCGAATAGCGACTCAGACTGAGTAGATTTAAGTCTATAGATCAAGCCTATATTGAATGCAGAATCACTTGCTGATCCCTTCAATATAGGCTAATTCATCGCACTAGGTCAACCCAAGCAACCCGCGCCCGCTACCGCTCATAACCTAGCCCGACCCAGTGATTACAATTCCAAAGAAAGTGTTCCAGTTGGTCGGCATGTCGCGCACCGCACGTGGGTCTTCATATTCTATTGCCGACACGCTTCGTGCATTCATATGCGATATTAGCTTTAGTGTGCTGTGACGTAACGCTCAATTTCGTGTGGACCACTTTACGCACCTATTGTTAGTGCTGATTGGGTACTATGTTATTATCTTGTTGCTGTTAGTCGATGGGTTGGTGAACGTTTTCAGATATCGAGGCATTTCCATATTTAGGAGTTAACAGGGGAACCAATGACAGATTAACCTGACCAATTTCCTCTCAAGTGATAATATGTAGACTAAATCAGAAAGTCAGCTGAATATCAATATTTTAACTGGAGCGACTGCCTGTCGGACCTCCACAACCCAGTAACTGGGTAATATGACACCTCATAGTAAGACTGGTTGTCAAACTTCTGAATAACAGCAACAACTGTCAAAAATCTACAAATGACAGCCGGGACCAACGGCTTTACGTGCTTTCCGAGGCACGGAGGAAACTCGCTATGACAGATGGTCACCCATACATTGACCAACCTCGGCAAGCGCGTTTTAACCTGGAAGATCGGCCTGTGCTGCTGTAATTATTTACCCACGAGCTCCTCACCAGCACGAGTATCATGCGAGGATGTTGAGAATAAAATACACGCTAGGAAGTCATGATGTTAGTTGTAAATAATTAATAAAGGTTATATAAACTACGCATTATAATTAAGATATTCTACACGCATGCATAATAAAACTCAATATGCGTATACATAGCACGTTTCCTTTAAAACGTAACGTAATGTAACAAGAAATACTTACACTTTTCTATCTAATTATGTATTCAATCATACAATGTACAATGCGTTTTACCTTAAAATAGATTCTAGTTATCTTGGCGCTATATTTTGACTACCACATCCCTCGTGGAACTGATGACCGATGGGGAAGACAAGTTTTAGAGTGGCGACCAGGGTTCGGAAAACGCAGCGTAGGTAGGCCTCCTGATCGCGGGACTGTGCGAATTACCGTGACCCCGGAACGTAAAGGGCTATCGAAGGACACCGTGGATTTTAGTCAGTACGAGTCTGACAGTCCCTCCCGCTCTGCCCTGGGTGGTACTCATTTGATGATTTTACAACGATAAAAAAAAATGGTTGGCCTCCTACATAGTGGACCGACGACATCGTGAGAGTGCAAGCGGGCAAGTGACGAATTGTCTTAAAAAGGCTATGTTCAACAGTGGACGTCTTCCGGCCGATGGTTGTGACGGCTAAAATGTCAAATAAGAAACATAAGGTGTCTGATTTACACATCGAGCTCATTTTTAGACCCTTTGTACACGACGCGATGCAAGACTCCGATACCTTGTATACGAAGGGTTACTTCTTTCGCCCGCTGAGTCATTTTTGTTCGATTCTTTTTGAAACAGTTCTATATTGCGAGGTATAATAAATCTAAAATGGCCGCTCCGCTCGTAGTGAAAACCGGGCTAACCGTCCATGAACTTGGGGTATCGTGTCAGAATAGCCAAAAGACAGATCATCGTTTAAAGAAACGTAACGATTTTTTTGGTAAAGATTATTATCAAAACCTGTTAAAAAGTTCATCGTAAGTAATAAACGTTTTATCAGCATTAAAACCTTAAGGTTCCATCAACAAAAGCTAAGTAATTTTCTCTATCAAAAAACGGGTTGAATAAACTTTGAAACGCGCCATGTCATAGTGTTGGGTTACTAAGGGGTTGTTGTACAGGGGGGCGATATGGGGGTGAAACAGGGTTGCAAAATAATGCTTGTTGTGTTGACGGTGACCATGGTTTTGTAGTTAAATTAAGGTAATCGTTGCCACCATTTTTATAAACGGTTTTAGAGAATTTACTAGAGATCCATGTAACTTATTTAGTATCGTGGGTGCGTGAACAAACATTTAATTTCACATACAGAAACAAACAGTCTCCTGGATCGAAAAAGTTGCATGCAACTATTGTTTCCGTGTAGGAATCGAACCTGCGAGACGCAGTATAGCAACTAATATTGTTCAGTCAATGTGCTAAAGATGCCTGCATTTATCTACACTAATGATCGATATTATAAATACATAAGTAACTCCGTCGATTTGTTACCTACCTTGTACCAAAGTAAGGGTCGCGGGACTGTACGACAGTCGCGAGAATGTACACGTTTAAAGGCGCTGTAAAAAGTGAACACTTCGTAAACGTATAGATTTTCGTCGCAAAGTTAAGCCGGATTTACATTTGTCTGACGTGTTGTGTTGTGACGCATCAGAACAGGACGATTTCATAGATTTAGTATGGCGCATCACAACACATCGCGACACACAAATGTAAACCTTACCATACGAAATGTATGAAACCGATACCGTTCTGATGCACCACAACACAACACGTCAGACAAATGTAAACCCAGCTTTAGCCGTATCTGTACATACTACAAGCCAGAAAAAAATACAGTGTATAGTCAAATGTGTAAAGAAAAGACTTAGAAAAAAACATTTTACAAAAAGTTATCTAGTACTTTTTTTAGAGTGTTAAAATCATCAAATACGTTCTCCCACCCAAGGCAGAGCGGGAGGGACTGTCAAACTCGTACTGACTAAAATCCAAGGTGTCATTCATAGCCCTTTACTTTCCGGGGTCACGGTAATTCGTAAGTTCCATCCAGTCTGACAGTTCTTTTTACCCCATCCAGGACGACTCATTTGATAATTTTCCACCCAAAAAATGCTATGTTTACAGGTAAATTGATCAGTACATTTCGAAACATAAAGCTATTATCTAATTTTTTAAACATTCAATGAAACAGCAAAATTTCTTCATACAATTTCCCCGCCGCTAAAGATTAGCTTCATACAGTGCCTTAAGAATGCTCGCCTTTTCTTTGAGTGAAAAATATTAATTAGTCTAGTAAATTCATAAAGTTAAAATAACCCTATTTTGCCTCTCCAAAAAGTATAATCCTCTGATAACAGCTGGTACAAATAATAAGGTATCTCAGAAATATAAAATATTATATTTCAATTAATTAACAGACGAAATCTAAACGTGGATCTACCAACATAGTACTTCAAGACCTTGCTCTCAAAATTCTAGCATTTCGAAATGCTTACAACAAATTGTTAACATTCAATTCAAAGCTGTTACAATTGGGTCCCTCATTAGACCTTACTTCTAAGTCTTCTTAGTAACGAAACACCTTAGTTTCCATAAGAAATACTTTTAAAAAAGATCGGGTTCTTTTCACAATGAAAAACGTCCTTTTTAGGCAGATTTTTTGGGTCTGTACACCTTTCGATTTTTCAATTGATTCTATAAGTGGGAGATGCATGTTTTAGAATAAATTTGTTTATGCCTGTGATATTGCCCGCAATATCGGGATAAAAAGTATCCTAATCTAGGTTGGGTCGACGGCGCGTTGTGTTCCACGCGCGCCTCAAGGAGTGTCAGCATAGTGACGGGGCCTGTAGAGGGCCAAAGCCTGCCGGGGTCGCGGGACTAACGAATTACCGTGACCCCGGTACGTAAAGAGCTATTGAAGGACACCGTGGATTTTAGTCAGTACAAGTCTGACAGTCCCTCCCGCCCTGCCCTGGGTGGGAGGACTCATTTGATGATTTTACCACGAAAAAAAAAATGTCTTAATCTAGGTTATAAACTACGAGTATCTTTGTAGTATATTTATCCAAATCTATTCCGTACATTTTGTGTAAAACAGTTACAAACATGTTTACAAACTTTCGCATTTGTAATAAGAACTTTAAGACTTCATGGCCACCTGTGTTCCGGCAAAGCGTAGTTCATATTTCCTCCAGGTAAGCATACTTTATTTTACGTCTCATCTTTGTGTTTGGGCTAGATCGAATCGAAAAGCCTTGAATGCTGAACGCATTTTCAAGAACCTTTCAATGCCCCCAAATTTAAATGACATGGCAACTACACACTTTGTTACTAAATCCAGTTTATTTGTGTTAAGTCAAATAGTAAACTAAATGAACACATATTTAATGTCCTACAAAGTTTTGTTTCATGTTCACGACGAGCGAGGCTGTCAGTTTATTAACCAAAATTGTTCAATTGTAGCTAAATATAAAATACTAGCGACCCGCCCCGGCTCCGCCCGGGTGCAATCTCTACTCTATATATAAACCACCTTCGTTTTGAATCACTCTATTTATTAAAAAAAACCCTCATCAAAATCCTTTGCATAGTGTTAAAGATTTAAGCATACATAGGGACAGACAGACAGCGGGAAGCGAATCTGTTTTATACTATGTAGCGATAGTGATGTGAAACGGTTAGCTGAGAGAACATCCTCTACTGTCTTATTATAGAGTAAATAAAATCTGTGAATGCTTTAACTTAGGGTTTCTTACCACCGTGATATACCTAGGTGAACTTTGTCCTAAACCATCGCGGTGTACTCAGTTTAAATAAGTGAATCCTTCCAATCTTTTGCATTCTTTGTAATATTAGTTAAACTTTTGGCGCTAAGTGATGTTGTAAGACGTACATTCCCCATTCTCTGATCTTTCATAACATACTTCTACATTTCATTACTAGTATCTACACTTCAAATGTACTGTCAATCGCAATCAATACTTTTCCTTCTAAAAGAAAAAGTCATGGAAAACCAAAAGCAATCGAATCTCACCCAATACATAGCGTGTTTTAAAAGACAGTTCATTTCAACCCTCCAACGAGTACCCTGCACCCGTGACCCAAAAAGTTGGTATCTCAAAAAAAAAGGTATTCTGTTTTATTCTGACAGCTCTTGTCTCAGACCGACTAATTATCATCTGCCATCCGATACAAAAAAACTATTGATCGATTGTTCTATGGAATTCTGAAATATTGTAGTTTTCAATTGGTGAAAGATTTGTTCAAGAACAATGTAGTAGTTTTTGAGTTTAACTTGGAAACTTAACCAATTTATACCTACTTACTTAGTTTAAAGTATGTTACTTTAACCTTATAAGTTCTATTCATTTAAAAAACAATCTTACCAATCAACTATTTTTTCAAGATTGGATAAATAATGAGGTGCTAAGACAGGAAACCTCCACGTGCGCCCGTGGACTGGAGTTCCCTCTCTGATACGTCCGGGGGGAAGACCAGTTTTTCGGGCTGGTGCACCCTGGGATGCGGGCAAAAACTCTTCCTTAGGCACTGTGTGCCTGAGGGGTCTCTTTGCCCGTATGCGAATAGCCTGTCGGGTGGACGCTCCAACGCGTGTCCCTCTGAATAGCAGAGGGCACAGCGGCGGAGCGGGAAAAAAAAAGATTGGAACAAGAAAAGAAAGAATAGTTTTCTTTACAAAAAAAAGAGACATTGAAATTCCCAATTTCCTTAAAATACAGATTGTCGAGTTACCGCTTTTCACGTAACAGGCCCAACATACAACTGTCAATAATACACAGCAGTCCGTGACGCTTCGTAATTGGGCTTTGAATCTCGCCACTTACTTTGACAAAAAACAGGCAAATCCGTGTGTAGACGAAGTTTACCTGCAACAGAAAAAAGAGAGGTTTAATCTGAGGCCTCATCACGAGTTGTCACATTTTTGTGACGTACCTAAAGTGTTTTTTCTTTTTTCAAATTAGTTCCTCGTTCACACTAGAGGCATTTTTTTATTTTCCAAACAATTTTACGTCGTAATACTTCAAGTTTGTTATCAGGCTGTAGTAGAATTCATGCTAGGGCCTCTGATGTGTGTTTGAGCTTCGTTAGGCGGTTTTTGTCGAGTTTTTATATCGTTACGGAAAGGAAAATGGTGTTTGGTCTGTCCGTTTCGGAAAGGATAATGGCGCTTATCCGTACTTATGTTAAGGGGTTCGTGTAATGTTGTAGTGGGATATTATTAAATTAAATATCTGTTGGTTGTTTTAAGGATGTGGATTTGTTTCATTAAAAAAGGTAAGGTAACCTTTGTATCGTGTGTGTTCAGACATGTTATGTTTGTAGACACAGGAAAAGTTGTTTATACACTAATGATCAGCACCGATTCGCACAGGTGTTATTATTCTGACAGGGCCCCTCTAGAAGGCCAAAGCCTGCCGGGTTCGTGGGACTGTTTAATCAGGTAGCCGTGACCCTGGAACGTAAAGGGCTATTGAAGAATCACCGTGGATTTTAGTCAGTACAAGTCTGACAGTCCCTCCCACCTCGCTCTGGGTGGGAGGACTCATTTGATGATTTTACCAAGATAACCATGTCTTAGATATCTTTTTTTTTTTAAGAAACGGTGCCCCACACTAGGAATTTCTCCTGTATCGTGGGTGCGTTAACAAACATAGAAACTCACATACGCAAACACCCAGACCCGGAACAACTCCTTGTAGATCATACAAATATTTGTTCCGTGCGGGGATCGAACCCGCGACACACAGCGTAGCAGTCCAACTATTACAAAACTCTACGGAACACTGTATCTTTGCCAAAACCCTAGCTAGGCAGTATTTGCATACCCTCAAGTCGTTACGTTGCATAGCCATTTAAATTCACGACCTGAACTCACTGTTACGCGCAAACGCATAACAAACGTCAGCTATTGACACCAAAATACTCGCGCGAAATCGCGGGCAACAACTAGTTACGTGTGCAGTACTTTCACAGTTCTATTACCTGTGACAGCTGCAAGCCAATATCAATCTAATTGCAGTGAGTAAAAAAGGTCACGATCATCTTGATGGACTTATCGGGGGAAGCAACTTCTTTTCTTACTAATACAGCTCTCTCTAACTTATACAGCTATCAGAAAGGTGTAGTAATATTTTAAGAGTGTGAGACCAGAGCAAAGATGTCGTCTTTGTTTTGTATAGTAAGGTTGAATAGGTATTGAATTTATGTAGGGGAACAGTGTATAAAACGGGGACGCGAGGTATGATTCGAAATCACACACTTAAGACAGACTTAACACAATACTAACGTAGCGCAAGCGCCAATTGTTGATGGTCTCTTGTAAATGATGTTCTGATTGCACTTCTTTAGTGTTGTGTTACGTATGTCTAAAGAGTGTATGTCCCCATGTATGAGATAGCGGATTTTTTCGGGTTATGTGTATAAGTTTTTAGGTTGACGTTTCTTACCACGCCTTTAAATTTGAAAAATAACAGGATAACGAAACACGCACGACAAAAAAAAATGACAGTGTTACAAAATCAATCGTAAAATATCTTCGAACAGACTGCACACTCAAGTTACGTGTACACCGGTCTACGATCGACTCTTGCGCAACTCCCAACAGGTTACTGGATCTTGATATTGAATAGATAGGTCTATGAACTTTTTATTATTATTTTCTAGACATTTTTGTATTGTATAATAATATTATTATTGGATTATTATGGTGATTTACGAATAGTTTGAGGGTGTCGAACTGACGGCGGGGTGATTGGCCGATGATGATAAAAGTATTGTGATTCGGATTATTTTTAAAGTTGACTGGACTTTTTATGTTTCAGAAGGTCATGTGATCTGGTGAACTCATAGCTGTTTGAGTTTTCGCGGCAAAATCACTAACGACGCCATTTTGTCTGCCTGGTTAGTTTGACTCGGCTATTTTCAGACAGGTAAAATTGGCTGTCTGGATTTTTTTTACGTGGTAAAATCATCACATGAGTCCTCCCACCCAGGACAGAGCGGGAGGGACTGTCAGACTCGTGCTGACTAAAATCCACGGTATCTTTCAATAGCCCTTTAGGGTCACGGTAATTCGTGAGTCCCCCGACCCCGGCAGGCTTTGGACCTCTAGAGAGGAACCCCGTCATTTTGCTGACACTCTTTGAGGCGCTCGTGGAACACAACGCGCCGTCAACCCGGGCATGGTCCATGGTCGGACAGCGAGTTGCCAATTACTCGCTGCCACATGCCCGCGTCTACGGTGGTCGGAGATGTTCTGTGAAGTTCCTGATGGAATGTTCCAATAAAACTTTGCCCACATCGTGATGCTGTCTGCAAATCCACCAAGATGTAAACAAAACTAAGCTTACGTATTAAATTTTTTTGGTAATCTATTGAATTTATATCTATTACGTTTACTCTGTGCGTTTAAACTGGACTCGCAAGCCTTTCTTTTGATGTTGTAACTTTAAAAATAACTTCATCGTAAAACATCTAAAAGGATTTTTGGCATGAACGATTTTAAGATGAATTTTATGGCCGTAAGCAATTAATTTTAATAGGCGAGCATAACTCGTAAATCTTTTCGCGAATTCATAACTATTTATTCCGGAGCAAATCTAGATGTATAAAATACTAGGTCATTTAACTTTGACATTTAGTTCTTAGAACCAATGGTCTTTTTGAGTTTTATGTTTTATTTTCGATATTCGCGGAGGGTATCAGTGTCAAATATGTAGATTGTTTTCGTTCGCTAACAGTCGAAAACACATCGTGGTAGACACCCACGGCGATGGACGTCGTCAGACGATCTCCGGCCACCGTAGGCGCGGGCATGCGGGCTTCGTGTAATGGGCGACTCGCTGTCCGACCATGGACCATGCCCGGGTCGACGGCGCGTTGTGTTTCACGCGCGCCTCAAGGGCCTCTCGGGCTTGTAGAGGGCCAAAGCCTGTCGGGGTCGCGGGACTCACGAATTACCGTGACCCCGGTACGTTAAGGGCTATTGAAGGACACCGTGGATTTTAGTCAGTACGAGTCCGACAGTCCCGCTCTACCCTGGGTGGGAGGACTCATGTGATGATTTTAACACGTAAAATTAAAACAGTTGAAAACACCACACAGGGCCTAAACAAGGGGAAGTTAACAACAATAAATTTATGAAATGTTTTATAAATATGAATTACCCTGAAAAACTAAACTAAACCTAAAAACGGAAAAAAACTTAATAACGCAAGCAATAGAACATGATAGTAAATTTTATGAATTCTATCTTAATTTATATTATGATTCTGCTAAAATGGTAAAGACCTCCATTTCGGATGCAAAGTAGGTACTCGTAACCGGTGTGTGAACGTGGTAAACCAAAAATTATGAACATCGCTGAAACAAAAATAATACAGGCAATGTTGTTTTTGTTATAGGAGAAGCGTGAGTCTATGTCCGTATTTAAAAGTCATAGAATTTATTTCAGAAAGCACATTTCTACGACAAATTTTACAAAGAATAATGTAATTGATTCTAGTTGCCCGCTCGCAAAGGTAGATCCGCATGAAGATGAATGTTTGAAACATCCCGGCCCGGGGCCTAGCAGGTACATTTGTTTACCAAAGAACAATAAATTGTCCCCAAGACTTCAGAGCTGTCATGGCATGAAGGTAATCTAATATATTTCTATAACACATAACCCTGCGACGCGACAGGGTCTACTCTCTTAGTCCGTCAACGAAGATACGAGCCCGTAGGTACGATAGTAACTCGAAACTTTTGAGTAAATCCTACTCCATGATAGTTTTGAATTCATTAACTTTAACAATACATCGGGAGTCGGGATTTTCTAATCATGTTATCGTTAGTTATAATTGTAATCTCATATAAGTAAGTGTTAAAGAATAGGTATCATTCGAACTTAGGTCGAAGATACGTGTGTCGTGCTTAAATAGTAGTACCCTTGTTTACAGCTTCGTTGTACGAGAGGTAACCTTAAAATGCATGTGGAGGGCGGCAGCAACCCACACGAGCTTGTTGCGATAGATCTAGATAGCGCACGGATTGAACGGGTATTTGTTGAGCATGGCGGCGACCTTGCAGTGAAAGGGTTGAAAAGATCAAGGTTGTGCTGAATTGCGTACAACAATAATCAAATAATTTATTCAACTATTAATTTCTAGTAGACGAGAGTTCGTGACAAAGAATCTAAACAATGTTTTATTTAAAAATAGAGTTCGGCTTACTATTTCGGTCATAAAGTACCATTAGAAGTTTTGTCTTTAAAAAATCGGAAACGGTCAATTAAAGGTCTGATTTCCAGAGTGACAATCAGAGTTAATAAGTCGTAAAACGTATTAATACGTCAACAAATCTATCATAGAATAAGTCATTAGCCAAAAAAAAAACGACGGGTTGCACTCTGGGAGTGCCGGCAGAAGTGAAAACTTCAATAGTAATAAACACACACGAACATTCGCGCAAGTGCCCTGGGCCGTCTTACGAATTTTCGATCAGGTCACGTGTCCTGACGCGAGTTTAACTTTTTTTACCCATTCCAAAAAAGTGCACAGCGCCGCTAAAGAAGTTTTCACTTCAAAAAAACTGATCAATATCATTTCCTAATACGAATTCTCCAATATTGTCTCGGACAAGACACGGATTTAAAACTCAATGGACATTTTATAGTCCATGCTACTCAGAGCGGTATCCGTGCTTATTAGACTTGTATATAAAATGTATCAGGCACTGTTTAGCATAATTAAATAAATAAATAAATATTCCACAACTATCACACAACGCCATCTAGTCCCAAGCTAAGCAGAGCTTGTGTTATGGGTACTAGACAACTGATAAACATAGTTATATATTTCTAAATACATACATATTATAGACAAATTACACCCAGACACAGAACAAATGATTGTGCTCATCACACAAACATTTGTCCTGGGTGGGAATCGAACCCACGACCTCCGGCATAGCAGTCAGGGTCACTAACCACAAGACCATCAGGCCTGTCAAATTTCTAAAGTCTATTGAATGTTTCTTTTATCGTTGGACATGTATGTCCCTTCCCTTCGACAAGTCAAACGTACACAAATCCCTGAGTACACAACACAAGAATGAACGTTGTCCTCATTCGGTAGCATTTCATTAAATTGAGGATGCGATTATGTGGCGAGCGGCTGCAGAGGCTCATCAGCTTCATTTATACAATGTTGCATTTTGAGATTGTATCTTTGAGTGAGAGAGTCAGCGAGATATGTCTGTGTGTGTTTGATTCGATGAATGATACAACAATGTGTAGGTATCGGCGTAGTGTGCTGTTTCGGAGAGCAAATTGTTGTCAAATGCGAGTCCATCAAAAAATATATGAGCAATAACATAATAACTACTTGATACTTCCCCAGACTTATTGACGCTTCCCCTGACCCAAGAGCTGGCTTTTACCTTGGCCAGAGGCTAAGTATTGCCATACAGAGAGGCAACGCCGCCAGTCTCTTGGGCACATTACCAGCTGACAGCGTTGAGGACGAATTTTTCGATGCTCTATAATATGTAGTTTAGTTTTATTTTAATTTTGTATTTTTAGCCTCTCAATTATAATTAAAATTTCCTTTTAATAAATTTTCACTACTTGATTACTTTTTAGAGAAGTTAAGCGCAACAATCTTGCAGTCCTAGGATATTGGCACAGAGGCTCATAGAGCGCTGTTTAAAAAAAAAACCATTTTGTGAAAATTGTTAAACAGATACAGTTATATGTTAAGACCGATAGGTGTATAACATATTATAGATACACGTATCAAAAAAGTTTGTGATCACTAGCATTATATAGAGTATACAATGTATTTTTACATTTATTGTATTTTTTTTGACAAAATACTGAACTGTTTTATATTCTAAATCTACATTTTTAATAAAGAATCTAAAAAGAAGAAAAAATCATAATATTAATATGTAAAATAATCTACCGTAAAAAAAAAACAAATTTCTCTGTGCATAAAATTAGAAGTAAAAAAGAAATGTAAGTCATATAAAATCTACTCAGGGCTTATTGTCATTTTGTTCCATTAAAAACCGACTTGTTACTTAAACCAATTTAAATTACCTAACCCCCATACACTTAACTCAAAAACCACTTAATTCATATTCTTCTGCCGTCTCACCGATTTAAGGCAACGTTTCGAGACACGCATGACATTCTGACGCTCACGTCGCGTCGCGTCAAATGTAGCGTCAGTTGTCTGATGTGACAGCTGACGTCATACATTTATATTATTTTTGACGTCATAATATTGGGTGTACTTTAACGCTTTATTTTATTCAGAGGATCTAACACGGGCTCGTGGTTTTACTTATAAACGTAATGTAAATACGCCGATATTTGGCGAAAACAGAAGCTTTGTACTCCAATTATTAACGTATAACCTACAAGACTGTATATGTACTTTTTTATCGTGGTATAATCATCAAATGAGTCCTCCCACCCAGGGCAGAGCGGGAGGGACTGTTACACTGTAGATGTACTTAAATAATTTTTTTAAATTGAGTAATTACTATCAGTGACGCAAGTATTTTCAATTTTAAAATCGAAGTAGGTTTAAGTTTACACTAAAAAAATGTACCTCTAAAATTGGTAGTTAAAATGTCCGATTATCTTTTTTTTTCAATGTACACATTTTACTATTTTATACTTTGTCTTTTTTTCTGTTCCACTAGCTAGTTGTGCTTACATGTTACCTTTTTATGCAGAGTGGAATGTACCTGAAAACACAAACAGGTACCACCTGCTAAGATCTATATGTACACCTCTGTTTTATCGTCATCGTTGCTCCACGCGCCGGTTGATCTGACCTTTTTTTTTTATCTTAGCAAAATCATCAAATGAGTCCTCCCACCCAGGGCAGAGTGGGAGGGACTGTCAAACTCGTATTGAATAAAATCCAAACATAAATAACTAAGAGAAACATAAATTATATGAAATTAGTGTAAACATCTATTTAATATAATGTATTAGTATATTATTTGTTACGCATTCACTTTAACACGGTTTTCTCTTCCTTTTCTCACACACTATATTTCTTATTCATTTTTGCTTTCGCGGGTTTGCTGGCAGAAATTTCCTTAGAAAAGCCTTTGTCAAACAGACAGGCGAGTCCGAAGCGATAACGAACCGATACATACGTCAGTCCGATAGTTCTGTCACGCTATCGGATCGCTTTCGCTTTTCTATATGACTGGATTCAAACAACTCCATACATTAGAAATAAAAACGCCTCGCTTCGCATTCGCAACGCCTGTCTGTTTGAAAAAGGCTTTAGGGCTGTTTCCTTGGGACCCAACTAATCTGTCCTACAAGTAGGACCAAGAGGCAGACCTATACCTCGTAATCCCATTATTAGATCAAATTTAATGATATTTACTGCTATTTCCTCGTGGTCCTGCTAATTTGTCCTGATATAGTGTTGGGAGATCAATCGTTCAACGCGACGTGCAATAATTAGTCCTTAAACAATTCTATCTATAAAGCCTTTGTCAAACAGACAGGCGAGTCCCAAGCGATAACGAACCGATACGAGACGTCATCGCGTCAGTCCGATAGTTCGGTCACGCTATCGAATCGCTTCGCATTCGCCACGCCTGTCTGTTTGACAAAGGCTTAAGTATATTATGTTTAGGTATATCAGTATAATTTATTTATCAAATATTATTTGCCGATATATATAATATAAGTAAGTATATATTTTCATATGTATTAGTATATTCTTTATAAATAGCTATAATTAGATGTAGTAGTTTCCATTGTTTCTATAGTGTTGTTGTACCTATACCACCTGCTTCTCCTATTGACCCAAAGGTTGACTGGTAGATAATGCCTTGCGGCATTAAGTCCGCCTTATATACCACATTGTACACAAGTGTAAATAAATAAATAAATAAATTAAGTTATAGGTTCAAACTTGTTGAAAGGTCTCAGTAAAAACTGCGGAGCTTGACCTAAAGAGAAATAAATCCCACTTACGACACACGGACTCTTATCACAGCTTAACGTTCGTATTTCTTAGCAAAAGGTAAGGATTTATTACAGCCACATGAGTCCTAGTATTTGTGCATGACTTAACAAAAAAAAAAAATAAGGTAGATGCTAGAGCTTTTTTTTTTTTTTTTTTTTGGCGTGGTAAAATCATCAAATGAGTCCTCCCACCCAGGGCAGGGCGGGAGGGACTGTCAGACTTGTACTGACTAAAATCCACGGTGTCCTTCACGAGCCCTTTACGTACCGGGGTTACGGTGATGGGTAAGACCCGCGACCCCGGCAGGCTCTGGCCCTCTACAGGCCCCGTCAGTTTGCTGACACTCCTTGAGGCGCGCGTGGAACACAACGCGCCGTCGACCCGGGCATGGTCCATGGTCGGGCAGCGAGTCGCCCATTACTCGCTGCCCGCATGCCCGCGCCTACGGTGGCCGGAGATCGTCTGGCGACGTCCGTCGCCGTGGGCGTCTACCACTGCGGGTGGGTCGGAGGGAGGACACTGTTCTCTCCCTCACGCGTCACGCCTCCTCCTTCGCGAGCATGACTGCTTCGCAGAAGGAGGCGACCGCTTCCCACTCCGTCTCGCCCCGCAGCATGGCCTCGACCAATGCCGGGCGCGAGAGGTCTCCGCCTATCGCCGTCGTGAGGACACGGCGATGCTCTGCCCAAGCGGGGCAGTCCTGCACCGTATGCTCCACCGTGTCCTCAGGACGGTCCTCGCAGTGGTGACACCCAGGCGTTTCCTCCCTCCTTATCAGACACAGGAACCTCCCGAAACTTCCGTGTCCGGTGAGGACCTGCGTCATGCGGAAGGTAAGGACGCCGTGACGCCTATCCAGCCACTCCTCAAAGAGGGGTCTTACCGCCGCGATTGCGGCGTGCCCGAGATGCTAGAGCTAAGGATATTTTTATTCGAGAAAGTTATAAAGAATATTCGTTGGAATGTACGAAAAAAGGGCAATACGAGTGGATATAAAAGGACGTTTCTTGTAAATATAGTTGAAAACTAAAATCGAACGACAAAAGTGGCAGCTTTTAAAAATACAAGAGATAATTTTTTTTTAATAATTTTATCTTCATTAAACTAACCTAACATTACTGAAGTCATAGCCACTGCAAGTCTTTTTATTCCATTCTCTTCTATTATCCGTCATCTCAGTACTTAGCTTCAAGTCATTAACTTTCACTTGCACCTTTAGGATTCGGATTTTTTATCAATGGATGGTGTTTAAATCACACCTAAACATGGCCAAAACCATAGAATTATTCCTATGACACACATAAAAACGTGCAATGGATGCGTCGTAAATATTCTTTACCCCAAACTTTGGTAAGGCAGCCTAAAAATGCCTAAAGAAAAGATCTAAAGAAGAAAAGTCATTTATCCACAATATGTATATTATATTAGTGGCTAGTTAAAGCCTAATGTTATAACCATAATTTCTACTAAACCTTGTTTAAATTCTGCTCACGTAAGGGAAAACAGTATAACGTAACATACGGCTAAAATTTTATGACCTACGTGTTAAAATTCGCAATTGTGAATGGGCATTTTTTTTTGTATGTTTACTTTCTATTCATAATCTTGTCCATGGACTATTTTTTTTTTAGTTTTGTTCTTAATCAACAATCGAATTGAATAAATATATAAATATTTCTACCCTATTGATGGCAATAAGCTCAACTCTTATTTTAGTGTGACTTAGATTGCGAAACTTCCGTGTCCGGTGAGGACCTGCGTCATGCGGTAGGTCAGGACGCCGGCCGCGACGCCTATCCAGCCACTCCTCAAAGAGTGGTCTTACCGCCACGATTGCGGCGTGCCCAGTAAACTACCTATTAAAATATTGCGGGATAAAGGATTTGGAAGTGCAATTTGCAACTTTATTTTTTGTATATGTTGGGATAACTATTAACTTCAGTCTAGGTCAGGGGTGAAAGAGACAAAGTCGACGATGGAGCGAGTTCACCCAGAAGAAGCCATATGGAAATAGTATCAGGTTCTTCTTACAATTGAAAGGTCAGTTCACGCAGTTACTGAACGAGTAGTCCCTGCACTGTTCAGGGTCTGGATCTGGATGTTTGTAAACGTAGTCATGGTGCAAGAGAAATTCCTAGTTCCGATTAAATTCTAATTAAATAAAAGTTTATAAATGTTATGGTTTCCATCAGCATAATGTAGTACGCTGCCCAGTATTACTTGGTTTGATATATATAGAGTGCCTGAATGACAACTTCATGAAGGTTTTAAGGTTTCGTATGCTGATTTAATAAATCTCATTTTAAAAAAACGCAAGATATTCGAGAAATCCCGTGTCGAGATTTCTCGTGCCTCGAGAAATAAAAAGGGTCGGGAGACTAGAAAATTTTGTTTACACTCTGTATTTTTAAAAAACAGTTTCGTTATTTCGCCACATCGTTTATCCAATTTTCTCAACAAGATACAGACAAAAACTCTAACAGGTTACCTCAGCTAGTTAGTTGTGGTGGACCTTGGAGCTGGTATCCATGATGAGACTACCCACCAGTTATTATGTGGTCGCCAACAGTTGCGCTGCGGTTGCTAATCGGTGGAGACCAAATTATACCGTAAAAGCTGACAAATTTGATGACCTAAGAACAGATGTAGGATTCAGGGTCCTGATTCTATACTGTTAAATGGAAAACTGAATCATTACTGAATCTACAATTTATTTTAAAAAAAAAATTTGGCTGCTGTGACATACGTCACCGCGTCTTGTCTCTGCTCGCTCCGCTAGGGATGTACCACGATGCTTAGGGTTGGGATTCCAGTTACCGATTTACGTTTATCAATACTTTATAATTTTGGTGATAATATGCATGTCGAAAGCATTTATAAATTAGTCTGTCAGTAAGAGTTTCGAAGAGTAATTGATACGTATTTTTCTTTGTTTGAATTAATACATATTTACAAAGATATAACGCCACAAAATTCGAGAACCGGCTCGTGACGTCAGAAGCAAGTAAAAACTGTACTTAATTGTGACGTTTGACAATTTTTAAAGAGTCGTATCTTCGTCAATTTTGGTTTAAAACCAAAAAAAAACGTGTTAAATCAACAAAATCGGTCTAATTAGATAATAGTCAAATACTATTGACAGGCCTGTTGGTCTAGTGGTTAGTAACCCTGACTGCTATGCCGGAGGTCGTGGGTTCGATTCCCACCCAGGACAAATGTTTGTGTGATGAGCACGATCATTTGTTCTGTGTCTGGGTGTAATTTATCTATAATATGTATGTATTTAGAAATATATAAGTATGTTTATCAGTTGTCTAGTACCCATAACACAAGCTCTGCTTAGCTTGGGACTAGATGGCGTTGTGTGATAGTTGTGGAATATTTATTTATTATTTATTTATTTTATTGGATTTATTTTCGAAGATCACACAAATAGATAGGTAAACAAACATAGTTTTCATCTTCATAATATAAGTTAAGTGTAGAAGTGGAATTAATAAGTGTATTTCAGTGGGTGTCGGCAGACGCGTAGGCGTTTGAGAGCAGTAAATAACATATAGATTATGATCTATTGTGCTGCGACTAGCGTGACCTATGAGATCATCGTGAAGGATCTCGCAGAAGCAACTTTATAATAAATGGGATAGGTACAATATTGTTGCTCATTTTAACTGTGTTTAAAGTAAACTTGGTGTTTCTATAAATGTAACCTAGATATCACATTACCCCAGCCGCAGCGGTAGACGCCCACGGCGTCGGACGTCGCAAGACGATCTCCGTCCGCCGTAGGCGCGGGCATGCGGGCAACGAGTAATGGGCGACTCGCTGTCCGACCATGGACCATGCCCGGGTCTACGGCGCGTTGTGTTCCACGCACGCCTCAAGGAGTGTCCGCATAGTGACGGGGCCCGCTGTAGAGGGCCAAAGACTGCCGGGGTCGCGGGACTCACGAATTACCGTGACCCCGGTACGTAAAGGGCTATTGAAGGACACCGTGGATTTTAGCCAGTGCGAGTCTGACAGTTTCTCCCGCTGTGCCCTGGGTGAGAGGACTCATAAGATGATTTTGAACGATGAAAAAAAACTATAGGATATTTTTGTTCTAGCAGTGATGACATCAACAAAACATTATTTATTCAATGGTATCTTTACGTATCGACTCCGTCCATCATAATTATAACTTTTTAAAATAGGTACATACTGTGATGTCGATACCTATACGATATCATAAACCAATTTCCTAATACCATCCTTAGGCGCACCGTAATACAATCACAATTTCTCTAACCATTCCCCACAGTATATCAGTATCATTGTCCGCAATTTATTACCAGAAAGGTAATTGAATTGGCTCCAATTTGATGTCCATAGACGTTGTAACTAGTAGACCGGGCACAGGGCGGCCGCCATTAAAGTAACGTTCAACAGTGTTATACGTGGATTAATTTTATAACGCAATAAAACATAAATAATGTTCATCAATTGTTTTATAGTTTGAAGGGACGGTATTAGGCAAAATATTGAAGCATTATATTGTATTAGGTATTATAAATGATGAATCTAACTTAAGAAATATTTTAAACATGATTAATGCGTGAGGCTACCGGCGTGGTGGTTAGGGCTCAAAAGAAAGGAAACAAGTCGCGCCGTGACCAGAAGAACTGCTTTCTGAATCAGGCCCCTGATCTAACTGACTAAAAATTTTATATTTATAAGGTAACTAAGTAGGTACCTTTGTCCTTATTATGTTTAGATGAGTGCTATGGTAAAACATTATTTTTGAAAGCCGGTTTTACTGTAATCTGCTGTCAAGATTAATTAGTGACATTTTATCAGGAACAGTTCATTAAGATAATATCTGGTAGCAGTTCAATAGAAGCTTGGCCCCTTTTTCTATTTAACAATAATTGATGTAGTTGGTTTACTATTAATTTATGTTTCACTTTTTCACAGATTTTATTATATAATATTTTATTTCTTCCAAAAGAAAAACCGTTTTTGTTATTTTTTTTCGTAAATCCTAAAGTATTCACTTTACATTCATGTCATGAACTCGTGCTAGCACCTTTGTTCATAAATACATTTTACCTTTAAATATTTGTTTCTGCATTTACCTAGTTTATGTTAATAGGTTTTATTTTTACGTACCTAAAATGTCACGTCAAAATAAGCAAAGGCACAGTCTATGTCCTAAATAACCTTATCTTCAAAACCAGTATAAACCGGATTCAACCGGCGCGCACCGGTTCTATTGTTCGGTGCAACAGCTTTGAATATTGCAACGTCATAGTGAAGCTCCAAATATAATTCTTTCTCTCGACTCGTGCCGGCACGAGATACGAGAGAGGAACTCGTGCTGGCACGAGATACGCGACACCAGCTCGTGCTGTAGAAAAAAGATAAGCCAGTCAGCAAGCAAGCGTTGTCCTTTGTTTTAGAATTTTCCTTTAAAATAACAGTAGCAGATTTATAATTACATGAATTTTCATTTTGTTTACATTGTCCAACAAGTTTTTGTTGGCATTTTAATACATTTTGGTATTAAATAATTATAATTTTGTTGAATTAATTGAAACATAATGTTATATAACAAAGCCTTGTGCGGCTATTATTATGAGTTTAGCTGATCATGTTTTGATCAGAAATTCACTAATGTTTGGAAAATCGATCCAATTTTAAATAATATCAAAAAAAGATGTTATACAACGTTGATTAAAAATGAACTCATCCGAACGTATAGTTTATAGAACACATGCTAAAATATTTTACTTTTTTAATGTACACAGAAAATATTAGATAGGTTCGTTAATCATAGCTTGCCTACCTAGATAACACCCAAAATCGTAAGTGCTTTCTGCAAATCATCATCACTCACAAGTGCTCAACAATTTGTCACACTGAATTTTATTTCGCGCGCTTTCGTCCCTAAAAAGCTCTGTTCCCCCTATTTAATATCTCGCCCCAAAAATATCTTCATGTGTCAAAAATTCCCCTCAGCAAAAGAATTTAAATTCTAGATCCGAGAATTTTTTAATTACATTAAAGAATTTTTAGAAAGGGGTCGTGACGTTATTCTTGTCACTCCTAAGGGGTGAAAGGGGTGAGAGTCATAAATCAAGAACGCTTATGAGAATTTTTGATAACGTCGAACGTTGACATTTGACGTGGGTGACATGTGACGTCGACGTCAGGAATTAAATATAAGGTACGCGTCTGATATTTCTTAACTCTATTTTTTTTTTGTTTTTAAGGGTTGAAACATTTAAATGTATCAAGAATAATAATATATTTCGGGAATGGAGTCTAAATCATTTTCCTTAAAGTTTAATATGAATATGTATAAGATTCAAAATAGAGAGTGAAAGTTGCCTGAATTAAAAACTTTCACACAATTTCAACAATTTCAGGCAAAACTTTTTACCTTCTCTAAAATAAACCTGTACAGTTAAAATTACATGTTCTTTTATACTTATTTGCAACATGGCAGTTCATAAAAGCATAATAAAGTAATTGGCTTCTAAAATGAAGCGTAAAATCCTTCATTAGTCCCCATTCACTATTAATTGCAAATATCTATTGACTAAGTTCATTAATATTTGAAATGGAATATCGTACATAATTATCGTATTTGATATATAAGGATTATATTTTGCTTAATTCATACTTCATTACTCTCTTGTTTGGTTGGTCGCGCTAATCTCAGGAACTCATCATTTGCCTAGCCTTTTCCCAACTATATTGTGGTCGGCTTCCAGTCAAACCAGATGCAGCTGGATATCAGTATTTTAAATGGAGCGACTGCCTGTCGGACCGCCACAACCCAGTAACTGGGTAAAACGATACCCCATGGTAAGACTTGTTGTCAGATTTTAGAGCAGGCTTCTGACTAACAGTAACGACTGTCAAAGATCTACAAATAATATACAAACAATAAATACAGCCGGGACCAACGGCTTTACGTGCTTTCCGAGGCACGGAGAAAACTCACTATGACAGATGGTCACCCATCCACAGACCAACCTCGGCAAGCGCGGCTTAACCCGGAAGATCGGCCTGTGCGAATGTATTTATTTAGCCACGAGCTCGAACAGGAACGCTGGTTCAAATTGAAAAAAAATATCGATGAAAGCATATAACATCATGCCATAGCAGTCGTGCAGCGGAGGTATAACCGCGGGAAAGAGCTAGTGTATGATAAAATTAAACTGGTTAATCAAATGTCATTTTAAATACGTGTGATTTGTGTTTATATTGACTAGCTGTTCGCCCTGGCTGTCATTCGGAGATCTTTGACCTTCGACTTTAAATTATATTAACTTATCTTTACAAGGGCACATCATTAAGAAAATGGGTTTAAAAGTGGTATTCAACATTGTGTCTCTAACATACGAAGTAATACCGACCAGGTTTGGCGTTGTATAGGTAGGGTTGCCATCTCTAAAATTTGGTTACCAGGACAAGACGCGTGAAAACCCCGGATTTTAGAGTCCAGAACCCGGATATGAGTTGGGGGACGGTGAAGTGTGCGTGTGTCGCGGGCGGCCCATGACTTTAAATTTTAAAACCCGGTCTTCAAATGAAGTCCCCTCGGACGCTCCCCGGATGCCTCTAAACTAAGACAAATCCGGGGAAACCCTGACAGATGACAACCCTATGTATAGGTGAAATTTGAAAATAAAATATAGCCTAGGTTAGCCGGTGAACTTTGAAAACCAGTCCAGTAATTGTTTAGTTTATTAATTCCAATCAAAAAAGTAAAAGTTATTGCTATGAAAGTACACAGTTACAAAAGTTCACAATCATAAATGTTCTTATTTGGTCAGGATATACTTTTTAAGCGGAAGCCTTTATTATATTTTTAAAAGGAGGCCTTTTTTTTCTTTTTTACTTGATAAAATCATCACGTGAGTCCTCCCACCCGGGGCAGAGTGTGAGGGACTGTCAGTTTCGTACTGACTAAAATCCACGGTGTCCTTCAACAGCCCTTTACGTTCGTGAATCCCGCGACCTGAGGGGAGGCCTTTGCTCAGAAGTGGGTAAATAATATAATGTAATATAATATTCCACAACTATCACACAACGCCATCTAGTCCCAAGCTAAGCAGAGCTTGTGTTATGGGTACTAGACAACTGATATAAATACTTATATATTTCTAAATACATAAATATTATAGATAAATCACACCCATAAACAGAACAACTAGACATAATAAAAATAAAGATTTCACATACCTTTTTCAATACTCCAAGAGTCAAGCTTCTGGAATATCCCTCATGTACCGATCTGTAAACAAAAAAAAAAAACTTTAAAATGATGCAAAACAAAACACAAAAGTTAAACTGTTGCATAATTGTTCACTTTATGATTTTCACAAACACAGGGTGTTGCCTCGTGAGCCTTTGAGCAACGTATACAGGGTGTTACAGAAACAAAGGCATCCTAACTTTGACTAACGTACTGGAGAATATTGTTGATGAATATTCAGACAAGAAGCTAAAACGTTACATTTTTGGAGATGTTAACAGCATAATTTATTTAAAAATCTATAGGAGACTTTATTTCTTGTGTAATTACTGGGAAACGAGCCAAAATTAACTGGCGTACCGAATAGTAAACCCATGCAAAGATTTTAACAATAATTAAAAAATCTGTAAGAAAAACTGTGATGTATATTTGTCCCATTAATTGTACCTGTTAAGGTCATCATGACCCCGAAAATGAATAATCGCATCTAGTGCATGACCGAAGAACTAAATATTTTCATCAAATTAACGTCAAAATCCACGTTTACTTAACGTCACAAAAACGTGAAAAGTCTTGATGAGGCCTCAGAAGATTTCAAAACTGTAATACCTTTGTCAAACAGACAGGCGAAAGCGAAGCGAGTCCGAAGCGATACCGAACCGAAGCGAGACGTCAGTCCGATAGTTCTGTCACGCTATCGGATCGCTTTCGCTTTTCTATGTGACTGGATTCAAACAATTCCATACATTACAAATAAAAACGCCTCGCTTCGCATTCGTCACGCCAGTCTGTTTGACAAAGGCTTAATAGTCTTACTCAATCCATCGTATTCCCCCGCCGAACATACACGTCTCCCAAAAACGGAGATTTAATGCCCCGATGCCATTTAATAAATACAAATTGCACACTACGAAATTGAAATCTATTACCTGCTATATGGCTTTCCTGTGATAAAATATTGCCTGTACCGCTTCGCATTCTGATAGGTTTTGTGCCATAAGGAAAAGGATATGAATCTTGGTACATTTATGGGCTACCAATGTCGGGAGTACTATTTAGGAAGATTGAAGGGCAGACATTGACATAACTATCTTTGAATGAAGATGTTATCATTGATACAGGGTCTTAGGTATTCTAATAATTTGTAACAATTCTGGCGATCTAAAAAGAGTGTCCATGGAGTTTCTTGCCCGTTCTTCTCCATAGAGATCTACTTCTTGGAATGGGCATCTACGGTTCTTTCACAGTTTTTGTGTCTTGTGACTGGGACTGTAGCACCATAATTTAGTAGTATTTAATTATATTTTATGTCTTTGACAATTCAAAAGTGCCTGTAACTGGTCTACTTGAAATAGATGCATTTAATTTGATTTGATTTATTAAGAAAATGTTCCCACAGGAAGATAATACGAGGTTAAAAGGTATCAAATAATTGGGATAAAAAAACCCGAAGTAGATTTGTCATTGAAAGAAAATACTGGCTATTGTAAAACAGGTACTAGGCATACCTAGGGAGTCAGGAGCTCATAACATTTGTTAAAAAAATGAATGCCCATATTTTTTTTCTACGTTTTTTTATTAGTTATTTACTAGTTCTGCAAAAGTCTTAAAAATAATTAAAAAAAGAATAATAGTGAAGAAGTATTATTACTAAAGAATATATAATATGTGTTCATTAAAGAGTTAGAAACATCCATCTATCCTAACAAACTTTAACATTTATTATAATAGTACCTAATAAGATGGTAGCCGTTTTAGAATATTCTGCTTTACTTAAATCATCTTGTAATAAAAACTAAAACTCATTCATATTTAAAGTTTCTTCTATAAAAAATATTTCAATAGATACAAAGGAAAATAGAACAAAAACCTTTAGAAAATAACGTGACAGTCATTTCTACGAAATTTTCAAAGTCTTGCTCTAAAATACTTAAAAGGAAAGTTTTATAAGCCGCGAACTTTGCGAATGAAACATTTCGGGATGTTTTAATAGACACTGGGATTCGACGAATAATAATTATTATTCTTGAACAAGAATAATGTGAACATTTATTCTATAATGATGCTGAAGTTTAATAGATTGAGGAGTTTTGTTATATCTATGATATGTATGTATGTAGAAATATATAAGTATGTTTATCAGTTGTCTAGTACCCATAACACAAGCTCCGCTTAGCTTGGGACTAGATGGCGTTGTGTTACAGTTGTGGAATATTTAATTGTTGACATGTTAGGAGTCGTTTCGAAACCGGTTTTTATTCATGAAAACCTGAATGTGTCCCATAAGTAGCAGTGAATTATTCTTTACTGTTTTTAATCATTAATATCCTTTTTTTCCGGTGTGGATGTGGCCATCGCCTGGTGTCAGAATTATTTAAACAGCCTCTGGTAATCTCTCCACAGGCCTCTAAAATGGTTTTATATTAATAATCATGATTGATAGCTTTATGTTTCGAAATGTGCTCATCAATTTACCTGTAAATATAGTTTTTTATGGGTGGAAAATTATCAAATGAGTCGTCCTGGGTGGGGTAAAAAGAACTGGCGGACTCGTAATAATTAAAAACCACCCTGTTATTTCAGTTTATTTAAACAATCATCATCATTTGTCTAGCCTATTCCCAATTATATTGAGGTCGGCTTCCAGTTGACCCGTATGCAGCTGAATATCAGTATTTTACATGGAGCGACTGCCTATTGGACCTCCACAACCCAGTAACTAGGCAATACGATACCCCGTGGTAAGACTGGTTGTCAGACCTATGAGCTTCTGACTAACAGTAACGACTGTCAAAGATCTACAAATGACAGACAAGACTGCTTATACTGTTTAGTTTAGAGAAAAAATTAAGTTTCTATTTATAAAAAAGCCGACCATAGATCTATACATATAATTCCAGTATTAAACAGAAACATAAAGTAGGAACATGACTAAAGAAAATATTATCCCTATTTCAAAATCAAAGTCAACATAATTATTCCCGAATGTTTTGATTTAATTTGTATAATAGAAACAAAATCTAGGATATAACGAAGGCTGTATTTTGAAGTCTTTTTTGCCTCTTTAACATCGCCTGAAAAAAAAAACTGTTGTAAACTTCAGTTACTTTAATAATGAACTAGCAATTGCCAGCGGTTTGCCCCGTGTTAATCGAAAATTATCCCAAGAAAACGAAATACTGTATCTTTTTAATTCAAGACTATCTCTGATCCAAATTTTATCTACATCCGTTAAGCCGTTCAGAAGTTATGAGTGACAAACATCTAAACATAAAAGTTGTACAAAAATCTTTAGATTCATCTTCTCTTTATACTACACATAGTTAGATAAGTAGCCTATTAAAAAGCCTTTCATATATTTTGAAAAGGTATCTTTCCTTTCTTCTTTGATTAGGGTATGGCCTTTTGTTTCAATTTTTAATCGGTATTCAATGTTACCTTTTATGCCTTCGTCAAACAGACAGGCGAGTCCGAAGCGATACCGAACCGAAGCGACACGTCAGTCCGATAGATCTGTCACGCCATCGGATCGCTTTCGCTTTTCTATGTGACTGGATTCAAACAATTCCATACATTATAAATAAAAACGTCACGCTTCGCATTCGCCACGCCTGTCTGTTTGACAAAGGCTTTAGACTGCTTACTATTTCGGGAACAGAAATCAAATATCAGATATAAATAGGGACTGTTGTAAGTTATTTTATCGCATTTCTGTAACTGAATTATGAATTTTATTTTATGCAGATAACTTTACATTCTTAAATTCGCGTCTATCTTCCATTCACAGCCTTACATACTTTTACCTTTTATTCTTCTAATCTGAAACAAGAAGTTATGAAAAGTTCAGGTACTCACAACCAGGGTGGTGAGTACTACGCACCTGAACTTTCTGAAGAACCTTCATAATGAAAGTTACCATATATTGCAAAAAAAAACTTGCATGAGTTTTTAAGTTATTGTGATGTAACGTAAACAAGACCATTGACGTTTATTTTATGGATAAAATAAAATTTGTTCCTCGTTCAATGAAGTTTTTTTTTTCGAAATTACTGAACCGATTCTATTAAAATTTCACACATATAAACAATATACCCAAGTTTAAAAAATTGGTTAGATTTGTTTCGAATATTGTTAGAGGGCATCCGGGGAAAGTCCGGGGGGGTTCATTTGTAGTCCGGGTATAAAGATTTAAAGACTTGGGCCGCCCGCGACACACGCACACTTCCTCGTTCCCCCACCCCTCCCGACACAGGTGCCACGGTACGCACTTGACCGGGTTCTGGACTCTAAAATCCGGTGTTTTCACGCGTCTTGTCCTGATTTCCAAATTTTAGAGATGGCAACCCTACTCTGAATTCGATTGAAGCTAACATCAAACCCATTATAAATGATTAAAAAAAGTTTATCATTAAAAGTTTACAACTTTACTTGAAAGTTAGTAAAAAATATCTCTCTACGTACCTACATGCTTTAAAGATATTTCAATTACACCATTTTCTTTTACCTCATCCTTGAATTTCGACAACAAAAGTCTGAGTGACAGATCTATAATAAGATAATAATATAATCCAAACCAGATTTCTTACAACAGTGTTCTAATAAAAGGTCTATTATTATCAAAAAAATCTTCACAAAATATACGATACAATTACGTATAGATACAATAAATAAATATAATATCTAATGATAACAGATCATATTAGGTGTTCTTTTTCTCTGTCTTTCTTAAAGATAATGGCGGTGTTAGAGGGAGATGGTTGGATACATTGGTCGAGGGGTTCATACTGTTGTATCGAAGATCATAAAGGACTATGGCAATGGACATATCCTGTGGACAGTCGAGTTCAATCAGAACGAGGTAGGTTGATGGAGTAAGCGAAGGACAAGAGCATTCTCAAATCACCGAATATTTTTTATGTAAATTCCCCGATATCTCGATGACCCTTTTTTTTTGGCGTGTAAAATCATCAAATGAGTCCTCCCACTCAGGGCAGGGCGGGAGGGACTGTCAGACTCGTACTGACTAAAATCCACGCTGTCCTTCACTAGCCCTTTACGTTCCAGAGTCACAGTAATTCGTAAGTCCCGCGACCCCGGCAGGCTGTGGCCCACTCAGGACTCATTTGATGATTTTACCACGATAAAAAAAAAGCTGTACCTCCTTATAATATTACTAGTAGGTACCATAGTGTGGGTGTTCCCTACACTTCTGCCTAACTCCTTAGAGGAATCAGGCATAATGTTACGTTACGTTCCGTAATCAGATCCACTCCATCCATTAAAACAGTAGTTAAACTTGACAATGAACCGAGGAATGCCATATTCCGTACATCAATAAGTGTCAGGAGCAGTCGTTCTCAACTATACCGAGTGTATAGAGAATATGGCAATATATTCGTATACTAGCTTCCGCCCGCGACTCCGTCCGCGCGGATGTCGGTCTTCGCGTGGTATGGCGATGGTAGATTTTTTTTTCTACGTATTTTTCCAGGATAAATAGTATCCTATTTTATGCCCAGGATAATAAGGTATAATTATACCAAGTTTCATCGAAATCCGTTAGTTTTCACGTGATGCCTGCATATACAGACAGACACACAGACAGACAAAAATTTTTTTAATCACATATTTGGGTTTGGTATCGATCCAGCAACACACCCTGCTATTTATTTTTCCAATATTTTCAATGTACAGAATTGACCCTTCTACAGATTTATTATATGTATAGATAATAATCCATACTTTATATGGATTAGGATTACCATCGGTCTGTGTATCACAGGAATCCGATGTGAGCAACCTGATATTGATTGTCTGTCAAAAGTGGGGTACGTGTGGTGTCATTAGCAGGGTTCATAGGTTTTTAACATTGAAAGTTTAGATGTTGAAATAGATGGATGGATGTAGAAGCAACGTCCGCGCTGCCGGTCTCTTGCGCACATAACTAGCTGACATTGAACAGTATATAATTTATAGACAGAGAGAGACCATTAAGTATTTTTTTGGCAAAACAAAATGCCTAGATATTACTTTTATAAATCCAATATAGTTCTAAAAAATATCACGGTTCGTATTCAAATATTCTTGTTTTTCACAATCAAAAATATGTTGGCCTTAAAAATGAACGATTTAAAATTGAATAGAGGATCTGTTGAAACTGAATCTAGGTTCGAAGAACAGGACAAAAAACTTAAAACATTTTCTTGAAACAACAAAAAAACTGATAATCACCACTTTCCAATGACTTGTATACTGTGTGTAAAAATATGGATTGTTTGATTTCATACATCAGTTAAACTACCAAATGAATTAAATAAATACAAGCAAAAATACACACTCAGGTTCGTGAATTATTATGACGGCACGGTTGGCGCAATGGCTAAGCGATTGGACTGTTGCGCTGCGTGTCGCGGGTTCGATTCCCGCACGGAGCAAATATTTGTATGATCTACAAGTAGTTGTTTCGGGTCTGGGCGTTTGTGTATGTGAGTTTATATGTTTGTAAACGCACCCACAACACAGGAAAAAATCCTAGTGTGGGGCAACGTTTAAAAAAAAAAGAAAAAGAATGTTAATTGCTGAAATGTGGGTTTACTATTTGGTACACCTCTGCTTACACCTTTCGAAAGTTACAGGCATGATATTACGTGAAATTGAGTAAAATAACAAGAATAACTTCCGCCCAATTACGAATTCTCCTTCTACATTTCAAATCAAATAAAAACCGTGTCTCTTTCGGAAAAACTTTCAGAAATGTACAACACTTTTCTTTTTCATAAAACAGAAATAACAGCGAAACAAAAAAAGCGTCCTATAAAGAAATACTTACACACCGATTACAAAGGGAATTCTCCGTGAAAAAGCGCCGGAATAAATTGTACGGAACCCAACTATTTGTCTACCCCAAATGAGCTTCCCCAATGCGTACCTAGGCAAATTGTTTTATCTCTACTGAGAAAGGTGAAAAGAGCGCGAATATTATCCAGAGTTTTTGCTCCGTTTTTTTTTGTAAGAGACTCAAAAAGGTAAGTTAAAACAGTTTCTCTTTATGCTGGAAGTTCTGTTAGGTACTAAGGAGGGGGGATAATATTAAATATAATATTCTCTGATCATTATGCCTTCGTCAAACAGAGTCCGAAGCTATAACGAACCTATACGAGAC
The DNA here is from genome assembly GCA_943136025.2 of Agrotis puta. Classification (NCBI taxonomy): domain Eukaryota; kingdom Metazoa; phylum Arthropoda; class Insecta; order Lepidoptera; family Noctuidae; genus Agrotis; species Agrotis puta. Next base: position 15,699,572 of record OW964184.2, on the reverse strand, counting down.
GTCAGTCCGATAGATCTGTCACGCTATCGGATCGCTTTCGCTTTTCTATGTGACTGGATCCAAACAAATCCATACATTACAAATAAAAAAGCCTCGCTTCGCATTCGTCACGCCTGTCTGTTTGACAAAGGCTTATTAGTGAAAGTTGGAAGTGAAGATTGCTCATATTGAGGTGATTTTGACCAAATGTAAGCCATGATCAGGTCAAAAATACCAGGTAGATTCTGAACTCAATAGGTATGCATACGCTATTCCCAAAGAAAGCAAGTTAAGTAGGTTATTAAAGAAACAAAAAAAACTACAAAAAGAAGCACAAAACTAGGAAACTAGTTGAAATGGGTTTTATAAGAAATTTGACAGGCCTGATGGTCTAGTGGTTGGTGACCCTGACTGCTATACCGAAGGTCGTGGGTTCGATTCCCACCCAGGACAAATGTTTGTGTGATGAGCACGATCACTTGTTCTGTGTCTGGGTGTAATTTATCTATAATATGTATATATTTAGAAGTATATAAGTATGTTTATCAGTTGTCTAGTACCCATAACACAAGCTCTGCTTAGCTTGGGACTAGATGGCGTTGTGTGATAGTTGTGGAATATTTATTTATTATTATTTATAAGAGTTACCCTCGAATATGGAGCCTTGAGATAGATAGGCGGGGTCGCGGCAGTCCGAGGAAAAGATGGCGAGACACTTTGGATGGCTTCTTTTGGCACACCATTGAGAGAAGTAGCAGGAATGGGGCCTTTGCTGAGGAGTGGCATAAAAAAATCTACCCAGTAAATAGTTGGTAAGCAAAAAGATGATATAGGATAAAAATTAAGGTCATGCGGACGGCGAGTAATGTGTAATTCGCCGTCTGATCAGGGACCTTGCGCGTCGAGTTCCATGTGCGCCTCAAACAGCTGTCATCAATCTGACGGGGCATTTAGAGGGCCAAAGCCTGCCGGGGTCGCAGGGATGTCTCATCATGTAACTGTATCCCTGGAACGTAAAGTGCTATTGAAGGATCACCATGGATTTTAGTCAGTACGAGTCTGACAGTCCCTCCAGACCCGCCCTGGGCGGAAGGAGTCGTTTGATGATTATACAACGCTAAACAGGATAAAAGTGAACGAAATTCTATAGGAGAATGGCAAAGAAATCGTTCATAATCACAGGAAGTATTAAAATCATACTCATCCTACAGACCCAGAGAGTTGAATCTTCAATATTCATATAGCTATTTAGTGTCAGACACAATGTGCTTGTCGTGTCGTGTCGTGCCGACTAATAACTGCGACGCGGCGGGTTCATTTGCATTTTACAATAACCTGTATTTGAATATGGGCGACATATGGCATTGCTTGAATGGGGAGTTCGTTTGGGGTGATTTTATGCGTCGGTGTGGCAAACATAAAACAACATTAGCTTGGATAACCTAGGATACTCGTGGCTTTAAAACTCGATTAATTCATTATGCATAATTTGCGATTACCTTAGAAAGAGAAACTTAAAAAGAATATTCGTAATAATGTAAAATGTATTACGGTACAAGCTACCAATAAACTTTTATCAACTCAGTTGATAAGTCGTTGTAAGAATATAACAAACTGTCGTACAGAGAAGCGTCTTTTTTAGAAGTTGGCTAAACACAAAGGTTGTATTACAAGAATTCTGTATTTTATTTACAGCGTACTTGAAGTACACACATCAAAAGTGTCTAGGGATCAACATATATTTTTGCAATAACTTTTCTCCTGATTGATATTAATTAAAATTTTTTTTAAGGATTCATCAAATAAAGTGTTTTCGTTTGTCACAGTAACGATAAACCAAGTCACCTTTGCATTAATAAAGAAATTTGCCATTTTCCTAATAAAGGGATTTTTGACATTTGAACCACTAACACAAAAGTTCGAAAAAAAGACTGAAATAACAGTTTTCTTTAAAATTTTATTGGGTAACTTAAACAATTAATAATCCGTGTTTCTACCGCGAACACTAACAACACAAGAACATCGGTTTGGCATACTCAAAATGAGTTCATCCAAATCACGCTGTGGAATGGCCGCCCATGTTCGTTGCAACAACAAAAAAAGGTCTTCTTGCGACTGGATACCCTCCATATTCGGCAGAGCTCTTCTCTGTAGCATATCCCATGCATGCTCAATCGGATTCAAGTCTGGCGACTGAGCAGGCCAGGGCAGGACACTGATGTTAGCTGCGGCGAGAGTCTGTCTTACAACTCTTGCGGTGTGCGGTCGTGCATTATCATGCATTAACTGAAATAAGGGACCGATTTGCACTTGTAGAGGAACGATGACGTCTGATACAATCGTCTCAGCATAAATTTGAGCGTTGAGGTTGCCTCTGATCCAAATCAACTCAGTTCTTCCGCCGATCCAAATACCCGCCCATACCATGATGGTTCCACCACTATAAGGATGGACTTCCTGGCAGGATTTTAATCGCTGTTGGCGTCCAGGGCTTCTCCAGTGTCGTATACGTCTTGTATCCGGTCTCATACCAAAACGAGACTCATCAGAAAAGCACACGAAACGCCATTGTTCTTCTGCCCAATTTCTGTGTTCAAGAGCCCATTGATATCGAATCCTACGATTGTGCATTGCTATAGGTGGTACCCGTAGCGGTCTTCGGGAATGAAGGTTCACTTCATGCAAGCGGTTTCTGACTGTTTGGTCGCTAATTAAGTTCCCTGAAGAGTGATGAAGCCTCACGGCTAACATCATGGCGGTTATTGTTGGAGCTCTTCGAGTTAAGATTTGAATGTATCGGTCTTGTCTCCGTGTGGTGCAGCGATACCGTCCTCCATGGCGCTCAGCCACGGTACCAGTGCTTCGGTAACGTGTCCAAAGTCGACTGATAATACTCTGACTTGTATTCAGAGCTAAAGCCACAGTACGTTGCCGGGAACCAGCTTCTATCATTCCCACGGCTCTGAGCATTTCTTCCCTGCTTAAATGACGTCGCCGCTCCATAATAACGTTGGTTTTAATCAGTAGTAGGGAAACAGTAGCACTAATAATGTCTTCAATGCGTTGTATGTTTTTATAGGGAAAATATTGACAGCTGATTTTCATCTTTTACTCGAATTTGATTCACAGTTCCTGATTCAAATTATGAAATGCACCAAAAAGGATCCATATAAATTTATAAAATCATAAATTTATTACAAAGCCACATCTCAATCTCAAGAAATCCGCATAAAAATGCTTGATCCCTAGACACTTTTGATGTGTGTATTTACTGCGTATATTGTATGTTTTTTTTTTTAAAGCGCCTCTAGTGTATTAACGAACTACTTTGTTCCATCAAACTGCTTACTTTACGTCACAAAAATGAAAAGTCATGCTAGGACCTCTGTTTAAAGTTGATTATTGCTTGCTTGTTCAAATTAAATGCGTCAACAAACGGGCACGCATCACTCAGTTCCCTGATTACCGATCTCACCCCTATCGTAACTCTCACTCTAACACGGGTTCGTTCAGGACAGGCCCATTTGTGACACATCATGGCATCATTAGCCCAGCCGTGAGGAGACAAGGCATTCCACACTGATATGTCTATCCGTCTCCTCCGTAATCTGTCTCTAACATCGATGGGGGTGATAAGGAACCCCGTACATGGAAGGCCATTTATGGGGGATTTTGATGGGGGTTTTTGTAAGTAATTTCATTTGAATCTGTTGTGAAATGGCAATGTAATTAATTATATTGATATTATCTGTGGTTTTTTCTTGTCTCTGGTCATAGCGCACGAGCGTGATGTGTCTAACACGGTGAATTTGAATAATAGTCTAAATTTTATAAGATATTTTATTTTAATTTCAACAGAATCCTTTACTGTGAGATTAATTGGCTGTCACAAGAAACTTGCACCTTGCTATTTCTAGCTTGCTGGTTCTATTATTGCTAATTGTTGTTTCTTTATTCAAAGATCTGTATGCCAATGAATAGCATACTAATTAATCTTTTGAAAAATAAAATTAAGAAACTCCTATTTAATTTTGACAGGCCTGTTGGTCTAGTGGTTAGTGACCCTGACTGCTATGCCGGAGGTCGTGGGTTCGATTCCCACCCAGGACAAATGTTTGTGTGATGAGCATGATCATTTGTTCTGTGTCTGGGTGTAATTTATCTATAATATGTATGTATTTAGAAATATATAAGTATGTTTATCAGTTGTCTAGTACCCATAACACAAGCTCTGCTTAGCTTGGGACTAGATGGCGTTGTGTGATAGTTGTGGAATATTTATTTATTTATTTATTTTAATTTTATGACACCTGATGAATTTTCAACCCAAGGCGCATCGGGGGCTGTCTAAGTAGAATACCGAGGCCCTGGAACGCCGCGGGACTATCTAAGTAGGACACTGGGGGTCTGAATCGCAAACGGTATGTGAAGGAACAGTGTGTTTTTTACTAGCTTTTCTAGTCAACGACTCACGTAACATCTCTCCATGTACATCGTCTGCATCACGACCACTCTGACAAACACTTGAGTGTTTCGACTAAGAAGAAGATAAATAAGTAACAATCTTACTACAAAAGTGTTAAACATCTGTTGGACACTAAATAAAATAAATAAATATTCCACAACTCTCACACAGCGCCATCTAGTCCCAAGCTAAGCAGAGCTTGTGTTATGGGTACTAGACAACTGATAAACATACTTATACATTTCTAAATACATACATATTATAGATAAATTACACCCAGACACAGAACAAATGAACGTGCTCATCACACAAACATTTGTCCTGGGTGGGAATCGAACCCAAGACCTCCGGCATAGCAGTCAGGGTCACTAACCACTAGACCAACAGGCCTGTCACTGTGTGTCTCCGTCGTACAAAAAGTTAAACAGCTGTTGAACACTTGCCTAAAAAAACTGTCAACTGCAAAACAGCATTTGACGTTGATATAAGGGTCGTTTTGCAGTAACTGTTCTTTATACTGTTTAACAGATGTTTAACTTTTTGTATGACGGAGAGTTTAGCTATTCCGTTGATAATCCAACAGGTTTGCTTCTAGAGTTAGTAAAAGTAAACATTGAGATGTCTAAACATAATTATGTATGTAAATGTTTGTGAGGATTGCTGTTTATATAAATGTTTGTTACTAAGTAAATTAAAGGGGTAATTATTTCAACTTTTATAACATTTAAAAGTACAAAGAGGCATGTTTCAACATAGAAACGTAATAACCAGTCCTAATGAGTGTGTTACATAAAACCTTCAGGGATTTCCTTCTCAGAATAGCCAAGGGTAGATTACATTTGCAGAATTGAAGCCCAATTTGTGTCATAATAACTAACTGTTGCCAGTGGCTCCACTCGCTACAGTTTGAAAATTATCCCACGGGAACATTAAATTGAGATAAAGAGAAATTCTTTGTGGTGCAGGTTATCTTCTATCTATATAAATAAAAGGAGAACTGACTGACTGACATATCAACGTACAGCCTTAAACTACTAGGGCTAGGAATGTGAAATTTTGCACACGGCTTCCTATGATAATGTAGGGGAGCACTAAGAAGGGGTTTTTGGAAATTTAACCTTTAAGGGGGTGAAAAGGGGGAATTAGGAAAGTACGTAACCCACGCGGACGAAGTCGCGGGCAAAGTGCTAGTCAGCTATAGTTACAAGCAAGATAGTCAAAAGTAAGATTATATTACTTCAAGGAGCTTGTGGCTAAATAACATACGTACAGGGGCCGTATTATCACGTCTTAAAACCAGGCTTGCTCCAGTGAGTGAACGAGGTGGGGCTAGACGACTTGTATAGCTCTGTCTTTTGCCCTCACTGGAACAAGCCTGGTACTAAGACCTCATAATACGGCCGAGCTTCCAGGTCAACCCGCGTTTTCTTAGCTTCATCTCTAAATGAGTGACCAGCGACCATCATCATAGCGAGTTCCCTCCATGCCTTTTTTTTATCGTGGTAAAAACATCAAATGAGTCCTCCCACCTAAGACAGAGTGGGAGGGACTGTCAGATTCGTACTGATTAAAATCCACGGTGTCCTTCAATAGCCCTTTACGTTCCGGTGTCACGGTAATTCGTGAGTCCCGCGACCGGCCCTCCATGCCTTGGAAACCATTTAAAGCCATACGTCACGGCTGTTATTTGTAGATCTGTTTCAATCGTTATTGTAATTGAGTCTTATCAGGTTATAGTGAAAGTTCGAAAGTCTGACAACCAGTCTTATCAAGGGGTATCGTATTATCCAGTTACTGGGTTGCGGAGGTCAGATAAGCAGTCGCTTCATATAAATTTTAAGCTGCATCCAATTCGACTGGAATCCGACAACAACATAGTTGGGAAAAGGCTAAGCAGATGAAAATAATTATATTATTTGGAATAAGTTGACAGACGTAGGGTTCAAACTTCAAAGGTTAACAGAGTGGGTAGAAATACCCTTTTGATCTATACCAAAAATGTTTACAAAAATATTAATCAGTGAATGTGGTTTCAACTACCCGTTGAAGTAGTTTCTCAAAGTAAGTATTGTTATGTACAAAGAAGATGCTTTGATCGCTACGTCCACACAGATGAAATATATAATATGTTGAAATAATCCTACTAATATTATAAATGTGAAAGTTTGTGGGGATGGATGTTTGTTACTCTTTCACACAAAAACTACTGAACGGTTTTTTTTTATCTTGTTAAAATCATCAAATGAATCCTCCCACCTAGAGCAGGGCGGGAGGGACTGTCAGACTTGTACTGACTAAAATCCACGGTGTCCTTCAATAGCCCTTTACGTACCGGGGTCACGGTAATCCCTTGGTCCCGCGATCCCACTGAACGGATTTGGATGAAATTTGGTACACAGATAGTTTATCATCTGGATTAACACATACGATACTTTTTATCCGATTTTCCCGAAGGATAGTTTTCAAGTTGTAGTGGGTGAAACCGCTGGCAACAGCTAGTTGTATTATAATCTTTCAAAAATGTCAAAGTTATCCATAGCAAAAATTTCTTGGAAGATATTTTTAAACAAACTACGAACGCCTGTGGGCCTAGCTTGAACATGAATTGAAACGATTAGCAAAATTGTTTATTAAATACTGGTGTCTCAAATAGGTTATGTTTTTTCCGTGGCTTTCCTCGACTCCTACTTATTTCTTACTCTCCAACACTTTTTTTTAAAAACACCCTTTAATCGTCTCCATCTAGATAGATGAGACAATGTATCTGAATTCATCAACATTAAACTAAAATGGAAATCAGTACTTACAGCGCGTCGTGTTAAACGCTGTCAGCAATCTGATGGCGCCACCCACTGTTTGGGGACTGTCTCAAGAGGTAACCGTGACCCCGGAACGTAAAGAGCTATTGAAGAACACCGTGGATTTTAGACAGTATAAGTCTGACAGTCCCTCCCGTCCCGCCCTAGTTGGGACGGCACATTTGATGAATGCACTAAGAAAAAAAAATGGAAAGCTGTAGGGTAACAACCCGAAAACGAGTTGTAGGTCGTTTTCTAAGCGCTGAAGGGAAACATCGTTAGGAAACGGGCATCCTAAAATCAAATTTAAACGCATAGGACATTTACCTACCAACCCATACTGGGTCCGGGTAGTTGATTACAGCTCAATCTTACAGAGACGAGGACCGTGTCCCACTGCTGAGAACACTGCAGGCTGATTGATGATGAAAATAAAATGGTATGAGATAGTTCATCATCTGTATTCTTATCGAAATACTTACAATACCATCATCAACTGCATAGCTGACCTCCATAACCTAGTTGACAACAAAATAAGAGGTATCGTAGTACTGCGTGCTTAGTTGGTTGTTAGACAAACGGGTTAACGTGCTTTCCGAGGTACGGAGATTACTTGGCATGGACGACTTCCGAAACACGGGAGAAACCTACGGGATAAGCAATGGATGGTTACCGATCCACCAACCGATCTGGGCTAACGTGGCTTAACCTGGTCGTGGGACTAACGAATTACCGTGACCCCGGTACGTAAAGGGCTAGTGATGGACACCGTGGATTTTAGTCAGTACGAGTCTTACAGTCCCTCCCGCCCTGCCCTGGGTGGGAGGACTCATTTAATGATTTTACCACGATAAAAAAAAAAAGTGGCTTAACCTTGTAGATCGACCAGCTATTATTATTTAACCACGAGCTCCTCAGACTTCGTCAGTTTGTTCCACAATGTTCTTTTGTTGGCTAGTCACTTAAGGGCGCGTAACCAGAAAGTTGGCAACGTCTCAAATAGCAGTCAAATATTAAGAAGTTTTACTTAATTTGGTAAAATTCCTGCATGAAAATAAGAAATGGCTCTGTAGTGCACTAAGTAATAGATATAGGAATGCAACTAAAACACTGAATTTCATGTTGTGACCATTTCAGTTGTAAAAAAGGCATTTGGAAGGTTCCCAAATACTTTTTTTACATGTAAAACTATATATTCGGTGTTACGATATTAACTATTGCATTCCCTTATCAATTTATTAGTGCACTACAGAGCCATATTTCTTATTTCCATACATATTAATTAAATTTGTTAATATTTGACAACTATTTGCGACGTTGCCAACTTTCAGAATACGCGCTCTTAAGTATGGAAATTTTACAATTCAAAACACTTATTCAATCTTTGGTTTAGGTATGTTTACGAGCTACGTTCGAGAATATAATAAAGACCCTATTACGAGCGGCGCTGTACCTAGTCAGATAATATCACGTCGGTAATCCCCGAAGTGTTAAGCAGTAGGATACCTAATAAATACCTACATTTTAAAAATTACATGTTGTAAAAACTACATATGTCAATTTATTTAATATCTGGGCGGTTTTACATTCGCCAGCATTCGCCATTATACTCGTATCGTCGTAAAGACGTCATCTTTTGGCCATATTATTACAAATTATACACCGTTGAAAAGGAGTTTTTTATGCCCATCTATTAGTTTATTTTATAATTTAATAGCATTTAATAGCAAGTGACAGGGTCTAGAAGTTTAATTTATTAGCAGTTTTATAATTTAAACTTCTAGAACCTGCCACATCATTTGATTGCTTGAGGTTTAACAACGAGCATAAAACACTTAATATGTGTCGTATATCTTGCGTGCGTACGCATCCCGAGTGCGTATATACACTGCGTATAAAGTGACGGCCGCGCACTTAAGAGCTTAGCTGTGTGACGGTTTGATAATACGCGTCTTAACTCGCTTGACGGTTAGGTTGTGACCTTAGAAGCGAACACCGAAGTGTTGGAGGTCAAAAGTTTATTTAATTCATTAAAATCTTATATTCGTCAGTGATTGCGCTTGCAACGAAAATCGGAAACTCAAAAAAAGAGATTCAGGGTATCCCGTTTTTTTATGATAGTAGTAGCTCGTGGCTGAATAATTACAGCCGCACAGGCCGAAATTCCGGGTTAAGCCGCGCTGGCCGAGGTCGGTCTGTCTCCAACATCAATAACAACTGAGTGGATGTGGATCGGTGACCATCTGTCATAGCAAGTTTCCTTCGTGCCTCGTAGATCTTTGACAGTCGTTACTGTTAGTCAGAAGCCTGACAACCAGTCTTGCCATAGGGTATCGTATCGTGTTACCCAGTTACTGGGTTGTCGAGGACTGATAATCAATCGCTTCATGTAAAATACTGATATTCAGCTGCATCCGGTTTGACTGGAAGCCGACCCCAATATAGTTGAGAAACGCTACGCAGATGATGTGTAGTGACCATGGTAGTTGATAAACTTGGATCTTAAATGCAGTGGCAACATTCGAAAGTGAGATGAAGATCTCTCCATCCATCGACATTCATACCTATCACTATACTATTCGTGTTGGACAGTAAATGCCTAGTGGTCAACATTGGCCCTGAATTATTTTTATGACACCCAAGTCATTAGGAGAGGCCTTACCCTAGACATAGCCTATGCTGCCGGGGTCGCGGTTTCACGAATTATCGTGACCCCGGTACGTAAAGGGCTATTGAAGGACACCGTGGATTTTAGTCAGTCAAGTCTGACAGATCCCGCCCTGCCATGAGAGGGAGGACTCATTTGATGATTTTACAACGATAAAAAAAGACACAGCATAACCTTGTAAGTGTGTGAGACACCGGTTACATCGGGGTGATTTAGACCCCACCGTTCTCCCTAGGGTATTATTTCCAGATAGTACTATTCCCAGATTGTATTTTAAATAGAAAACAGTTAGTTGGAACGACAGTGTAAACTGTAGGCGTATTTCTATTTAGAAAATAAAGTCCACCTTTAACTGCCTCTTAATTTAACGTTCTACAAAATATCTAGCGGCAAAATAATTAAAAACAATAACTTTCACCCCCGCCTCCGCTTGACACTTTATTCTAAATCTACATTAAAGCCGTGACGGGTTTAATAGATGCGAATTTGGTATTAAAACGTATTTTCTTGTAATATCCCTTACACTGTAGGATAATACGATTAAGTGTGGTAGGGGGCACCACTGTTATATTGGAATATGGATAGGGGGCGCCACTTTTACGTTTTATTGCGGTACGGGGGCGCCACTGTTACATAAATCTGTGGTAGAGGACGATGACATTTTAAGATGTCACTATCACTTTATAGTAAACCTTTGAGTTTATAAACCAGTAGCTCATGTCCGCAACTTTGTCATGCATACTTTTTCCGATTTCTTACCCAGAAATTGTGATACCTTACTCGTTTAATTTGCATGAATAAATAATTTAAGTAATTTACTGTGTATAATTGGTTGAATGCAGCTGCATACCAGATTAGTTAACGGCGCCACTGCCCTATCCGAACTGCCCAGTTACTGACCCATACACTATCCCTTAAAAAATCAACAACAACAACGGAGCGATGAACTTTGTAAGGCACAGAGGCGACCGACGTTTTACGAAAAGAAGGGTTATTCTATCTATAGACATTTTCAAAGCAACTCCACTATTAAAATTATCCTTCAAAACAATACCTTAATACAAAACAACACATTTTAAATACCTCCATGAACCTAGCTTAACATCCCAAATAAGACAAAGGTCTGCAAGATAAGGCGCTCATATTAAATATAATTGTTCTTTGTCGGGCGCTCACAATGCATAACGATTGAGACGTGTCTGTACTCACGTAGCATTGATGCTGTGTTCATCACTCAGGTTTCAATGATAGCCTGTCATTAGGTGATAAGGACTTCCGGTGGGATATGGGTTATTAGATAGAATATATTTTATTGTACACCAAACTGTGTTACACGTATGTTTTATACCGGAAAAATCAGATAGGTAGAATGAATGAGTAGTCAAATCAAATCAATCAAATCAAATGCATTTATTTCAAGTAGACCAGTTACAGGCACTTTTGAATTGTCAAAGACATAAAAATTGAATTAAATACTACAAAATTATTGTGCTACAGTCCCAGTCACAAGACATAAAAACTGTGAAAGTACCGTAGATGCCCATGGCCATGAGTTCTGCAAGGAATGGGACAGTAAAAGATAAATAAAAGAATGATGATGGTAAGCAATCTACTCGAATTCACCACCATTAAATATCAAATTCCGTGTCTCGGGTTCTGACTGTTGCTTCTAGATTTTAAGAAGACCAAAAGCACATATTATTATCTGACAGCCAGCATTGCCAAGGCGTAGTATCGTATTACACAGTAACTGGGTTATAGAGGTCGGATGTGTAGACGCTCCGAGTAAAATACAATTTATTCTGGATCTGGTAGCTGGAACTGAAAGCTGAACGAATTCCGTTTTTTTTTTCTCTGTTATCTTTGACCTGGACTAGAGGAAAGAGCAGTCCTATCTTAAATAAATAATTACAAAACATTTATTTGGGAAAAAGCAGGTGATGATGTTAAGTATGTCACCGTTGTGATTTGAATATAAATAAGGACGGACAATTTAATTTAATTTGGTAGTTATTAAGATACAGGAGAAATTCCAATTGTGGAGCAAAGTTAAAAAACAAGTTTTACCTGAATTTAAATCGGAGTTTATTATTAACTCACTTCATTTACATGAGTAATTCTAACAAGCTGTAGTAATCAAAGTTTCATAACACCCAAATTTTACAAGATAGTAATACAAATCTTCACTCAATAATCATTAAGAATAATTCGGCTGTTAATCAAAATAAGCACCTATCAACACATAGGTAATGTTACAGTCGACCCTTACTATAATCGTTACAACCAACCCTATCAAAGAAAACTGTACATATACAGCATTTTAACGACTCCTTAAGATCCTAAGGTAGCGTGCACACGAAAGACTTTATGTGCGATTGAAGTCTGCGACGAATTATATTTTTTTTTACGTGGTAAAATCATCACATGAGTCCTTCCACGCAGGGCATAGCGGGAGGGACTGTCAGACACGTACTGACTAAAATCCACGGTGTCCTTTACGTACCGGGGTCACGGTAATTCGTGAGTCCCGCGACCCCGACAGGCTTTGACCCCCAAAAAGGGGGGCCCCGTCATTTTGCTGACACGCTTTGAGGCGCGCGTGGAACACAACCCCGAGCATGGTCCATGGTCGGACAGCGAGTTGCCCATTACTCGCTGCCCGCATGCCTGCGCCTACGGTGGCCGGAGATCGTCTGCCGGACGAATTACAATAGAAACAGTTAAATTGGTAACAAGAAATTACAAATATGGGAGCACTGACTTCAGTATATTACCTTTTTGGTTTGTTTGTACGCTCATAACTCCCAAATGACTGCACTAAATTGGATACTCTTTTCTTGTTGTGTTCGTTATTTTTAGGACAAGATTTCCATTTAAGGAAATGTTCGGAAAATCCATCGTGTAGGTCGAATATGTGAACCCGTGAGGAGCCGGGATGGCCGTTAGTATTAATAAGCTTGAATCTTGACAGGCCATGAAGGAGTTGGCCGTACGAACTGAATAATCACTATCAGAACTGATAGGGGGAGAAGTTGGTTTATGCCAAGGTGCAGAAGTAGAGAGAAAATAGGCCTGAGAGTGGCACAAAGCAGGCGAATCTGCTACCCGCCCACCTTTAGGTGGAGTAGAAGGGACTGTCAGGCTCGTATCAACCAAAAACCACCCTGCTCTTTCAATTCCCTTTTGCATTAGGATCGCGGTAGCTCTCCTAAAGCCCAAGACTGGTCTCAGTGGCGTTCATTAGGAGAGGCTTATATCCAGCAGTGAACGAATCCAGGCTGATGTTAATGATGACCTATCCCCTACTTTTAATACCATCTGCGTTTAAAGTTCATATTCATAAACATTTATGACATATTTTTACAGTAATACATATTAAAGCCTTTGTCAAACAGACTGGCGTCGCCACGCCAAATGCGAAGCGTGACGTTTTTATTTGTAATGTATGGAATTGTTTGAATCCAGTCACACAGAAACGCGAAAGCGATCCGATAGCGTGACAGAACTATCGGACTGACGTCTCGCTTCGGTTCGGTATCGCTTCGCTTTCTGTTTGACAAAGGTCATAAAAGTCGGTCGTCTGCGCTGTTCCTAAAACTGCTTCTCCGACCAATCCAATATACGCCGCTCTTAGCATCATATTGCCCGACACTTCATTACAGGCCACTAAATTGCCTGAAGGCCTCAATTTCTGGCTATTTTCCTGATGGCCTGCTGATCGTATGGCCTTATCTTGTAGGCCAGGCCTTTGTAGTCTCCGCGCATAAATTTGCAATATGATCGATTGAGAGTCGCCGAGCAATTTTGTTGTACGGTGGGTAGAAAAATTTGAATTTTTATAATGTCTTAAATATTAGAGGAGATCTTTTATGCGCCTTTGGAATTTGATAAGGGGATTAAAAATTAAGTCAGGTTTGCTAATGAACTGTGTATAATAAAATATAAATTGTGCCTAAATTATCTTTTTTTTCAATCCTCTTTTTTTTTGTCCTCCCACCCAGGTCAGAGCGGTAGGGACTGTCAGACTCGTACAGACTAAAATCCACGGTGTCCTTCAATCGCCCTTTACGTTCCGAGGTCCCGCGACCGGAAAAATTATCTTTGAGTTAAATAATTGAATTCTTGCTAGAAGAGGGTAAGATTTAAAGCCACCTAGAGTTAGGCTTCACCTCCACCGGACAATTCATGATTTTGCCGCTGTAAAGTCTTTGTCAAACAGATAGGCGAAAGCGAAGCGTTTCCGAAGCGATACCGAACCGAAGCGAGACGTCAGTCCGATAGTTCTGTCACGCTAACGGATCGCTTTCGTTTTTTTATGTGACTGGATTCAAACAATTCCATACATTACAAATAAAAACGCCCCCGCTTCGTATTCGTCACGCCTGTCTGTTCGACAAAGGCTTAAGCGATGATTTACCACGGGGCGGCGAGCGGTAAGATCAAATGTATAGAAACGTATAGATGTTTGAAACACGCCACGAAGCGCCGCCAGTGTTGAATTTGCGTACTTAAAATAGTTAGCTAATGTCTTATTCGCGCCGCCCGCTGGTCATCGCTTCGACCACAGTCGTGAACGGGCTTTTACGCTAAACCAGTGACAGTTACACTGATAAAAAAAGACGGGTTGCACTCCGGGAGTACCGGCAGAAGTGAAAACTTGATTATTAACGTTGAGCATGTTTGATATTTTGGAATGGTTAGGGAATAATTTTGCACCAATTGCTTTATCAGTATAAAAGTACTATCATTTATGTGGTAGAATACAATATTCATTTATTGCGCTATCGTACACGGTCGAGGTCGACCTCGACCTCGACCTCGACCTCGACCTCGACCTCGATTCGTGGCACGCTGTAACATAGACGAACATTCGCGCAAGCGCCCTGCGCCGCCTAAACGAAACAGTAGGCCCAGGCATACATTTTCGCCGCGCCGTAGAGAGGGGATAGCTGTCTACTCTCCATCCGTCCTACGCTTTTTCGATCAGGTCACGTGTCCTGACGTCCTACGCTTTTTCGATCAGGTCACGTGTCCTGACGCGAGTTTAAGATTTTATACCCATTACATAAAAAATTCCTCAACGCCGCTAAAGAAGTTTTCACTTCAAAAAACGACGAGTTGCACTCTGGGAGTGCCGGCAGAAGTGAAAACTTCAATAGTAATAAACACACGCGAACATTCGCGCAAGCGCCCTGCGCCGTCTTACGAATTTTTGATCAGGTCACGTGTCCTGACGGGAGTTTAAATTTTTTTACCCATTCCAAAAAAAGTGCATAATGCCGCTAAAGAACTTTTCACTTCAAAAAACGACGGGTTGCACTCTGGGAGTGCCGGCAGAAGTGAAAACTTCAATAGTAATAAACACACGCGAACATTCGCGCAAGCGCCCTGCGCCGTCTTACGAATTTTTGATCAGGTCACGTGTCCTGACGCGAGTTTAACAATTTTTACCCATTCCAAAAGAAGCGCACAACGCCGCTAAAGACGTTTTCATGAAAAATGTTTTTAAAGGCTAATTTACTTCTAGTTCGTGCTTTTGATCACAGTATACTCGTACCTATCTATTTGCCTCCTAAGAAGTAGGTTCCTACCATATTGGTATGTATAAATCAAGAATACAAAAACTTTACTACAGCGATAAACAGTTCATACACGCCATTCCTCAATCCTGTTTTATTACCAGGATATATAACACCCTAAATATATGGGCTTTAAAACGGAAGATGAAGTTCATAAAGTGTGATAAACACATCCTTAGGTTACACAATCGATCCGCGACATTTTTAAATGTAGATCTACATTTGAAAAGCAGCCGTTTCGGTTAGACCGAATTATTTAGGGAGGATTTATTATTAAAAAAAAAATACATTACAAATAAAAATGTCACGCTTCGCATTCGCAACGCCTGTCTGTTTGACAAAGGCTTTACTGACAAGAGGCATTTGTCCTAGCAATGAAAACATTATAAGTTGATTATGATGTGACACTTCATTGCTTCAGGTACGACCTTTTTCTTCAACGAAAAGTACTTTGAAATCAAATAAATACCACTCCAAGTGTGTAGCCCTTCCTAAATAAACGCGTACAAATAAATCTAGGTCCTAGACATGTCTATCTATCCAGAACTAGTCGTAAATCAAGGCGCGAGGCTCCGACACAAATCCTCCCGAGGACAAATTAAAATGAATACATTTTTTGCATCTTTTGATGTATGGTACAAGTTGTGACAGCGGGTGTTATGAGCTGGTTTACTGTCAGAGTAATTGTGAATTATTGTTGTGGTAATTTATTTGGTGTGTTTTAGTTGAATGTTACTAAAGTATAGTACGTAGACATATGTTATACTGTGTGTAGATTCTTGAACTTTTTACGACTCGTTATTTTGGAACTATGTTCGTAATGTTAATCTAAATAAGCATTTTATTAATAAAACCAGTTGTTAAAAAGAAAACCTATAAGTGAAAAAGTGATTTCAGTATAGTGACAGTAGGAATTTCTGCCATTTAGACTTAGGTTTAAAGAATTTATTCTCATAAGAACAATACATAGGTTCACTTATAATGAGATACAAAGTAATTGCTTATATCTAAAATCAATTTACCCTCAGGTGCGTGTTGGTGAAGTTATACAATAATAGTTGGTAACATTTGGAATGCGGTATTACTACATTTTATAAACATGATTTTTTAGCTTAAGTTTGAATGTGTTAATATTATCACAGTCTTTTACGTCATTTGGCAGGTCGTTAAACAGCTGTGCTCCTTCGAACAATATGGTTTTTTTACCGTAATTTGTCCGAGCTTGTCTACGTTGTAATTTATTTTTGTTTCTTAGGTTGTGTGTTATTGTTTTTTTCTGTATTTGTAAATTTGATTGTACGCTGTTTGTGGTGATTTTTTTAATAAGAGTGCAGGTGCCGTATGTGTATAGCTGTGTGAGATTCAACAATTTAGTTTTTTCATATATAGTTTTAGTTGGAGTAAGGTAGTGATAATGGTGTAGGGTTTTAATAATTTTATTCTGGGTTCTTTGCAAAGGCATCAGGATAGTTTTCGCGGCAGATCCCCATATTTCGATAAGGTACTCAAGATGTGATTTTACTAATGAGTTATATATAATAGTACGTATTTTCCTTGGAATACAATTTGTGATTTTACATAATGATGCTAGTAATGACAATAATTTTGTTTTTACATGTTCGATGTGCAGTTTCCATGTGAGTTTATCGTCTACCCTCAGACCGAGGTATTTTTCATGACTCGATCTTTTTATTATGTCATTATTTATAGTAAGAGGCGGGAATTCTGGAATTGGTTTATTTTTTGCGGTAAAAATCATGTATGTTGTTTTAGAGGTATTTATTGTAAGTAAATTGTATTTAAACCACTCACTGAGTATGTCAAGATCTTTTTGAGCATCGGTTATAATATTATGAATAGATTTATCGAAATAGAAGAGGCATGTGTCGTCTGCATATAAAGTAAGTTGTCCCGTTAACCCTATTTTGTTTATGTTGTTAATATAGATCAGGAATAGTAATGGACTCAATATTGAGCCTTGAGGACAGCCATATGGTACATTTTTTATGGAACTAGTGAATTTATCTATTTTGACTACTTGTCGTCTATTTTGTAAATATGATGTAAATATGTCTAGAGCTGTATCTACGATTCCTATGTTGTTTAATTTTTGGAGAAGCTTGTGGTGACATACTGTGTCAAATGCTTTTTTTAAATCAATAAATACCCCCAAAACAACATCTTTTTGGTCTATATGTGTTTTTATTTTAGTAATTAAGTCTATTGTGGCTGTGAGAGTGCTAGATTTCGAGCGAAAGCCATATTGTTCGTCGATTAGAAACTTTTTCTCAAGGAGGTACGCATTCAGTCGGCTGTACAAAACACGCTCAAAGATTTTTGATAATACAGGTAGAACCGACACCGGTCTGTAGTTGCTTGGGTCAGTTCTACTTCCCGATTTGAAAATAGGACTGACTTTGGCAACCTTAAGCGTGTTCGGAAAAATGCCGCGCATCATACATTCATTTATACAATTCGTTAATTTCGGAATAATTATATTTTTGAGACATTTGATCGCTTTAGTACTGATACCATCTAATCCTGTACTTGTATTACTATCAAGACCGTTTATTATTTTAGAGATTTCGTCCTCAGTGCAAGGAGTGAGTTTACTCAGAGTTACGTCGTGTGATTGGTTATGTTCGTACATCAGAGTATTGCCGTCGCTTGCGTGATACTTGTCGGGTATTTCGTTAGCTAATTCCTCGCCTATTGATGAGAAGAATGAGTTAAATAAATCACATATTGAGTTACCTTCAGTTACAGGTCCCGAGCTCGACAATAGTTTCGGAGGAGCATTGCTTTCTTTGACTTTATTTAGTGCTAGGTTATTAATAAGTTCCCATATTTTTTTCGGTTGATTATTGTTGTTGTGGAATAGATCGTGATAGTATTTTTTCTTGTGTGTCTTGATTAGATTTGTCACGTGGTCTCGTTGTTTGGAATAGGCTTTTTGAATGTTTCCGTCTTTTGGATATGATTTTGTCTGTTGCCATAGATTATTACGTAAGTCTATTGATTCAAGAATATTTCGGTTTATCCAGTCGTTTTTAGGTAGATTCTGAATTTTTGTCTTGTTTATTTTGTTGTTATTTATATGTTTTGTGATAAAGCGCTCGAGGTGGTAGTAATCATTTTCTTCATTTATATAATTATCTGTAAGTGCGTCGTTATATAACTGCTCATAATTTATTGCTTTGTATTGGATTATTTTATTTATTTGCGGCTTCAGACTGCCTATTTCTAAATATATTTGTTTGTGGTCAGACAAGCTTGACTCAATTATGGAGAAGTTAAATGAGTGGTTACTTATATTTGTACAAACATGATCCAGGATAGATTTTGTAGTCGAAGTTTCACGAGTACTGTATAGGCCATTAATTTTGTTCAGTATTTGATATCCATTTCCTTTGATTTCATTCAGGTATTTAGGGACGTGGCTGTCGGTACTTAGGAGATCAATATTGAAATCGCCAAACACAATTGCTCTTCTTCTCTGCTCCAGCTGTAACGAGTACATCGTTAAGAAATCTTTATTGTTTGAATCACCCGGTTTATAAATCGCTCCGATGTTTAGGGATAATTTGTTGATATATATCCACAAGTAGTGGTTTCCATTTTCGCATAATTCTTCCGTGATATCGTATTTTATACTTTCGTGTATATAAATCGATACCCCTCCACCTTTACGTTTTTTCCTATAGCTATAAACATGTTTGTAGTTTGGCAACTGGTATAATTTTGCATCAGTTTCAGAAGTAATCCAGGTCTCGGTGAATACTAATATGTGGGTAGTTTTTTGTATGGCTCTTAATATACATTTTATTTCATCGAGCTTGCCTGATTTTCGAATACTTCGTAGGTTAGCGTAAAAGAATCTAAGTGAGGATGGGTGTAACGGTAAATCTTCGTATTTTTTTATGATTTGATGACTTACTTTTTCTGTGCATTTTCTATTGTGTTGTGAAGCCCCTTTAAGTCTTTTTGATTAGTGATAATTGTCGGTTTTCCTTTTATATATTTAATAATAAGATCTTTTTCTCCGTCTTTTATACGTTTTTCAAGTTCTGCTTTTATAGATTGTAAATATTGCTTTTGACTTGGGGTTAAGTCTGAGTAAATTTGTATATTCTCGGGTAATTTATTTTTGATCCGGAATAGGTATTTAGGTATCTCTGTGTCGGTAAAGTAGACTTTGATGGGCCGGTTCTTATTTGCAATATACTTTCCCAATCTTGTGGTTTTAATTGGCCTCGGACAATCTTCATACAATGTGGTTAGTACCTTGTTTACTTCTTCAATATCATAATTTTGCCGTGATTTATAGTTCTTGTCACTTTTTTCCATTATACCCACAATTATTATATTTTTCTCGCGCTCGCTTCGATCTTTGAGTTCGAGGATGAGGTTTTCGTAATGTAAGACGGGCGATTCATCCGATGTGCTTTCAATATTTTTATGGTTTTGTATTTGGAGAATTTCACTTTCTATATGTTTAAATTTGTCTTTAGTTATTGCGCTGTATGATTTAATCGTTTCGATTTCTGTATTTATTTCCTCAAATCGTTGTTCAAAGTTTTCTGTACTTGATTTTATCGTTTTGATTTCTTTTTTAATCTCGTAGATTTCTTCTCGTATGAACTTCAGGTTTTCCTTCTGAGTTCTTCCAAACTCCTCCAGGCATTTCATAATGTCTGTGCGAAAATTTGCAAAATCTGATTTGTAATCTATTTCATCAGTGCGCTCCTTTCGTTTTCGCAGGCATATGTTGGTTTGGTATTCATTATCACCATATGTTGATAAGTTTGGAACTGATCCGCTTCCGCTTTCGCTTCCACTTATTAACATGCCACCAGGCGATGTTCTCTGTATACTCATTGCGTCGTTCGTTAGTCCGAGCGGGTACGAGCGCGATGTCAATAGTTGTATCTCTTTACTCTCGAAGTGCGCGCGCTACGCACTCGCGGGCCGGCGCTGTGCGATGAGTGTAGAACCAAAAGGATAACGACTTTAACGCTGTGATCCCAGAGATTGTTTTTGAGTGACGAAACGTATTATAATTTAATGTTTTTGCGATAATTATCGATACACGTCTGCTTCCAACAAGCACGCGAGGCGGTTTCGACTTAAGGCCTTTATCAAACAGACTAGCGAAGTGTAATGTATGGAATTGTTTGAATCCAGTCACATAGAACAGCGAAAGCGATCCGATAGCGTGACAGAACTATCGGACTGACGTCTCGCTGACGTCTCGCTTCGGTTCGGAAATGCTTCGCTTTTGCCGGTCTGTTTGACAAAGGCATAAGAGTATCGTTAGTTCGATGCTATTTTTAAACGTTGAACTATTTGTGTCGACCCTTTTAACAACAAAACTACTACTATTTCACCGGGATTTCGTTTGTTGCTTGAAAACAAACAGTATTTATAAGTATACATTCAATAGGCCCGTTGACAGCATCAGTAAATTGCAACGGGTCTAAATGACGTTGTTGGAAATTCATGAAATGAATCATTATGAATATTGCTAAGTAGCGCAGAACTTGCGCCTGGCATTGGTCGAGGCCATGCTGCGGGGCGAGACGGAGTGGGAAGCGGTCGGCTCCTGCGAAGCAGTCATGCTCGCAAAGGAGGAGGCGGGCCGCGTGTGGAAAGAGTGTCAGCAAAAATGACGAGGTTCCCCGTCTAGAGGGCCAAAGCCTGCCGGGGTCATGGAACTTATGAATTACCGTGACCCTGGAACGTAAAGGGCTATTGAAGGACACCGTGGATTTTAGTCAGTACGATTCTGACAGTCCCTCCCACTCTGCCCTGGGTGGGAGGACTCAATTAATGAATTTACCACGCTAAAAAAAAAAGTAGCGCAGATCTAATTAGTCCATTAGTACTAATACTCTATCAAAGTTTATAATAATTATAATAACAGCTTGAAAAAAATAAGAGCTTGGCAACACTGAAGTAAACATCAAAGACAAAATTTATTTTCCTTTATCCCATATTTCATATCATACCGCAAATAAGAAAACAGAAATCAAGCATCTGAACACCAAAGCCTATTTAGAATACAGTTACAGTGAATAATTGCTGGAAATAATGGCAAAAACACTTTTAAAGAAAAAATTCAAATTATGACACAAAATGACAGATGTCATCACAATAATGATTGATAAAACGAATGAAAATATGGAAAATATGAACAAAGGTAATTGCAGATGTTAACTAGAGCCAGAGCCAAACAAAACGCACGCCCACCATCGCCTCACCGCCGCCGGACCCTGGATCACCTGTGTCACCGGTAGCGGCAGTTGCGTCGAGCTCGAGCGACGAATATTTCTCCCCGCCGACGTCGCCAACGCCTGTACGTCGGCAGGGGAGAGGCCGGCCACCGAAGAGCTTGGGACCTAGGGGCCAACCGGCCCCGAGCCGGGTCCCCGCTGCCGGTGGTTGTGTGCAGCGCATGAGATGGACTCGGTCCATAAATGAGAATGTCATGCGCGCATACTACGGGTCTACAGAGGGAGGAACTAACCTCACTGCGTACCGTGTTAGGATGCTGTCTCTGTTCCAGGTACTTGAACCAACCCTAAACATCACGGCCCAACGACTGTCGGATCAGGTGCGGGTCATCCAACGTAATCACATGTTGGACGACACCTCGCTTGATAGGCTACGCTCAGAAGTACTAAGCAACCGTATCATCTTAACTCCACCACCACCAACGGCGTCCGTGTCTGTAAACAGAGTTCCGCCACGGTCTGTTATTTCTTCTGTTGTGGAGGAGGATGATGCGGTTGCCACGGTAAGTAGCCAGTGCAACGAGCGATTGAGGAGTGCGTTGGAGGATGCGCTTTGTGAGTATCGTTCAATTCCCGCTGCACTTAGACCCCGACTACCACGGTTACCCATGCTTAAAAAAAAATAGGGCGCTGGTGAGTGCCTTGAACTCGCTGCTTAAGAATTTTTTTGAGAGCAGCGAGGATCTTGTCGATACTCACTCGATCCTGTACTGTGGGGCTGTCGCGGCATGTCGTTTAGCTAACGTCAAATTCCCAATTTCTGACGAAGCTAAACGACCTAAGCCAACCGTACCAGCCTGGCAGAGCAGGATCGAGCGACGTATCGATGGGGCCAGGGTACTTATCGGCAAACTATACTGCTTCAGGGAGGGAAATACACGACCACGTGTGATGCGCTTTGTGAGGCGGGCATTCTCGGGGACTGGAATAAGTCCCCAAGAATACATGGCCCGTGTCACAGAGCGCATCGACTTCCTGAAGCAGAAAGTTTATGCATGGGCAAGCCGCATTCGTCGGTATAAGCGGCGGGTTGATCGATATTCACAAAATCGCATGTTCCAGCGCGATGAGAGGTGGGTATACAGAGCTTGGGAGCGACCTGAACAAAACATGACTGCCGTGTGTCGCCCGGATGATAGCGCCACGAGTACATTCTGGCGCAGCATCTGGTCGGTACCCGTCATGACTGAGGCTGATTGGATGCGTGATGTCGAACGGGTGTGTGAAACTATACCAGAAATGGAACCTATATCCATTACGCCATTAGATGTAGCAAGAGCAGTCCGTTCGTTACCGAATTGGAAATCCCCGGGACCGGACGGACTGCACAACTTTTGGCTAAAATGGTTGAATAGTTCACACACTTGTCTGGCATCTCAATTCCAGTCATCCTTAGAGTCTGGGTCGCTACCACAGTTCCTAACAACAGGGGTTACCCACCTTCTCTATAAAGCCGGTGGTACTGCGGAACCCAAGAATTATAGACCGATCACGTGTTTGTCGACGGTCTATAAACTTCTCACATCCATTTTGAGAGTAAAAATTAATGCACATATAAATAATAATTTAATTATGTCTGCCTCTCAAAATGGATGTAGGAACGGGTCCCGTGGTACCAAGGAGTTACTCCTCATTGACATGGCCATAAGCCAACAGGTTCATCGATCTCGCAAAAATCTGTCCACATGCTGGATAAATTATAAGAAGGCCTACGACTCGGTGCCACATACATGGCTCATGAGGGTGTTAGAGTTGTACAAGATAGATGCAACTCTACGCGCCTTCCTTGAGTCGTGTATGGGGCAATGGAGAACGGTCCTTCGCTATCCAGGGTGTCGACAGATCCAGGCGAACGATGAACCTGTATGGATCAAGCGGGGAATATTCCAGGGCGACAGTTTGAGTCCACTTTGGTTCTGCTTAGCCCTGAATCCTCTAAGCACATTGCTGGAGGATTCAGGTCTAGGCTATCGGTTGAAGAGAGGTGGCCAGGTTATATCTCACCTTCTATACATGGATGATCTCAAACTCTTTGCCCCCAGCAAATTGCAACTGATGGAGCTACTGAAGGTAACTGAAACTTTTAGTAGTGCCATCAGGATGGAATTTGGTGTGGATAAATGTGCAGTCATGCATGTAAAGCGAGGGGAGATTATGGAATCTGAAGGAATTCAACTTTCAGATTCCATACACCTTAGATCCCTCTCCTCATCCGAAACCTATAAGTATTTGGGTATGTCGGAAGCGCTTGGCATTGATGTATCGGACATGAAACAATCGTTGAGGGAGCGCTTCTTCGGACGCCTCAAGAAGGTTTTAAATAGCCTTCTTTCAGGCGGAAACAAGGTGCGCGCCTTCAACGGTTGGGTCATGCCGGTTTTAATGTACTCTTTCGGCATACTTAAATGGACTCAGACTGAACTCGACGCCTTGGATAGACGAGTCCGCACACTGCTGACCGCAAATCGGATGCATCACCCACGATCATCAGTCATGAGACTGTACATCCCGAGGAAATGTGGGGGTCGAGGCTTTTTAAACGCTAAGACCCTCCACAACCGCGAGGTGTGCAGTCTCAGAGAATATTTTTTGAAAATGGAAGTGGGTATGCACCGAGATGTGGTCACAGTGGACAAGGGACTCACCCCGCTGTCCATGGCTAAAGAGAACTGGCACAAACCTGTGGTACTCAGTACCGAAGACCGCAGGGAGGTATGGCAAGACAAGGAGCTACACGGACGCTTCTACCGGGCTCTTCATGGGCCCGATGTAGATTTTCTAGCGTCCGTGTCTTGGCTACGTTTCGGTGACCTCTTCGGGGAAACTGAAGGTTTTGTCTGTGCAATTATGGACGAAGTTATCTTGACGAACAACTACCGGAGACATATTATGAAAGACGGGACGGTTGACGTGTGTCGGGCATGCCACCGTCCGGGTGAGTCGATCAGACATATTATCTCTGGTTGTTCTCGTCTTGCTAACGGCGAGTACTTGCATAGGCATAACCTAGTGGCCAGGATTATTCACCAGCAACTTGCTTTGAAATACAAACTTGTTGATTCCGAAGTACCGTATTACAAGTATGTGCCCGACCCAGTTCTCGAGAAAGACCATGTCACGATGTACTGGGATCTGCCTATCATTACAGACAGGACTATTGTCGCCAATAAACCTGACATAGTAGTGATAGACAGATCAGCGCGCCACGTAATGATAATCGATGTTACCATTCCTCATGACGAGAACCTCGTGAAGGCTGAGAAAGAGAAACAAATCAAATATCTCGACTTAGCGCGCGAGGTTGTCGATATGTGGAATGTGAGCTCGGCTATCATTGTGCCGATAGTCGTTACGGTCAATGGCTTGATAGCCAAGAGCCTCGACGAACACTTATCGAGGCTCTCCCTAGGTGGTTGGATCAAGGGCCTGATTCAGAAGGCAGTGCTCCTCGATACGGCTCGCATTGTGAGGAGGTTCCTGTCTCTGGAGCCCTAACCACCGGTAGCTTGGACCCTGCTCCCATACCGGCGGATCTCTATTTTTATATTTTTAAATGTTTTATATTGTTTTCTTTTTTTATTTAAAATATTTAAAAATGTAATTAATATGAATGTGAAATGAATAAACGATAATAATAACAATATTTCCATAGATATTAACCGAATTATTTACAAAATAGTTCGAAAAAAATATCAATAAGAGTACCTATTTTATGTCACTACTCACTACTAAAATCTCTCATAACTTGCGCCAAACCCGAAGTATATTACTTGGTTCGCTCTGCGTTAACAGTACAATACAAAATGAAAAACATCCACTGCTCAGTATGGCCGCCATTCTAAATAATATCGTTGCATATAATACGCTGTATTCTTTACAATATACACTGTATTAATAGACCCGCTCTGGAAGATATGGAGGGTAGTATGTCAGTTGTAGGTTTGCGGAAATAGTGGGAATAGAGTGTTCTATATAATGAAGGGACTTTATCAGTGCTGTATTAAGTTACATCTGAAATGTTGCACATATTTTTATGAATGATTAATAAGTTTATAAAATAATGTTTGGAATAAAAACCATTTTGAGACAAAATCTTCAATTTTGTTAACGTTTTGAAAAGATAATCGTTAATGGGCGACTTCCTCGTCTTTTCGAATGGAGGACATATTCAGATACACAGCAGTCTTCGTTCAGGGGCAGACTGTCCAATTTTCAAAATTCCCAACTGTGTCAAAATGTCTAATTCCCAAAATGTCTAATTCCCAAAATGTCTAATTCCCGAAATGTCAAGTCTCAAAATGTCCATTCTTATAATCTCCAATTTAATTTGACTAGACCCAAATGGGTAGATCAACTAGATCATTTCTGCTCAGTGGTGCTACAGGGTATTGGGACACTTTGAAAACTACTTATTATCCCGACAATATTGGAAAAGTAATATTAAAACATGTCTAACAGTACGTAGGTAATAGTTACGAGGAGACTCTTGCCTTTATCCGTTTTCATTTATAAATTAGCAAACTAAATACTGAACCCGCATGAAAAGTTTAATTCAGCAGAATCAAAGGATTCGTTTGTCTTTGTATAGGTTTTGACTTTGAAGGTTTTGTTTAACTTCTGGAGGGATCGCTCTGCCGAACTTTGTTAAAATCGATTGAAAGGAGTTTGAAAATTTGGCAGAGCTGTGACATTTTTTTTTTAAGTTACAGCAATGTGCTGATAGAGAAGGCTTTTGGATTCATACAGGACTTAATAATTTCATTTTTATAACTTTCTGTTTTTTACTTTTTAAATAATTATGTTTTTGGTTCATTGTTATTTATTATGTCCTGTGTGAGACTCCATCCGCCCAGGACAAATAGTTAAACATCTCTTGAACACTTATCTAAAGAAAATGTAACTGCAAAATAACCCTTATATCAACGTCAAATAAATTCCGTTTTGCATTTGACGTTTTTGTTTTTACATTTTTTCCTGTTTGTAATTTTGTTATCTATTTTGTAATTTTGCAGTTACGTTTATTCTTTTGAAATTATATAGGTATATCAATTATCACTCTTTTCCCCTCAACATTTTTGCAAGAGTTCCCCAACACGCCAGGACAGGTAGACTCGCGTGACACAACAGTTACCATGCTATGAACATACGACTCGGTTGTCGCAACTGCTCCACTTGTGTTAAGCAATTACGTGCCTGTACACCAGTACTAGATGTGCTAACTAATTGAATTCGTTGAATTTTCTAGTTAAGATATCAGTAATTATATGAGGAGCGGTTTTGGGGTATCAGAAGCCGGGTGTTTTCTCCCGGCTTCTGATACCCCAATTTGTTTTGAGAAACATGGAATCCAATAGATCCATGTGTTTTTTTTTTAATTAGCCTGAACTGTCCCACTGCTGAGAAAAGGCCTCCCCCAATTCCTTCCAGGAACTTTTCCTGGGCCACTTCGAACCAGCCCTCATGGTATGCGTCTCCATGAGGGCTGGTTCGAAGTAGCTAAGTGGCATGTCTCCATATCCATGTGTTAATCTGCGTTTTTATTTCGTTCATTGTTTTAAATTTCGAATGTATCACGACAACTACAGCGAAGCTGAGCAATCGCCCTGGTTAAAAACGGGTGTATCACATCATCATCAAAGTTGAAGTGATAGTGAACTAAAATAGTGATAGGAAAAGTAACTATTCGATGATAAGACAGTTCTTTATCTATTAGTAAGTCACAACTTAGATATCTTAGATATACTTCGTATCCCACATAGACATGTCATTATATTACATTGAAAAAGAAAATTACCAACATTTTTTTCTGAGTCTTCCCGCCCTGTGTGGAGCAGAAATTACTGCCAGACTCGTATTGACGAAAAATATACCCTATGCTTTTTGCGTTTCAAAGACATTATATCTTTTCAAGACGCGTGTCCGGCGCAATTTGAATTTAACATTAAAAACACGGAGAAAATGACAATGGTTTCAGAAAAATAAATAAGCCTATATTTATCCATATATATAATACAAAATTTAATAACCTGTCCGTAGTCCGAATTCCATAGCTCCCACTGGATTAAGTACCCAATACCAATAGCAACTTCTCCGCAATAACTTGACGACATAACCACGTTCTCTAACCGCATAATTTGTTCAACCTTGTCCGTTTTTCAGTAGCTAATAACTGTTCTGGTCTCGACTTTTGTTTGCGATACGGAAATTGGATAAACTGATCAATCTGACTTTGGTAGGCGAATTGTCATTGGTGGAAACATTTCGGTGATTGTTATTGTTTTTTTTTGTCCATGACAGATTTAGATAAGTTTGTGTTAACTGGTATAGACAAACTTTCCATGTATTCTTTGCCGGGTCGACGGCGGGTCGCAAGGAAAGGAGTGTCAGCATTATGACGGACGGGGTCGCGGGACCAAGGGATTACCGTGACCCCGGTACGTAAAGGGCTATTGAAGGACACCGTGGATTTTAGTCAGTACAAGTCTGACAGTAAGGGTGGGAGGACTCATTTGATGATTTTACCACGATAAATAAAAAAGCATTATGACGGAGCCAAAGCCTGCCGGGGTCGCGGGACTTACGAATTACCGTGACCCCGGAACGTAAAGGGCTATTGAAGGACACCGTGGATTTTAGTCAGTACGAGTCTGACAATCCTTCCCACTCTGCCCTGGGTAGGAGGACTCGTTTGATAATTTTACCACGTTAAAAAAAATCGACTGGTTTGAGCATGAAAAATTATTTGATGCTTAGGTATATCCGAATGGTTGTGTTGTGTCCAAATACGGCAACGTCTAAAGGACTGCACTTAAGCTAAAAGGATTACGGCAAAGTGAAAAGGACTACAGCAAAGTTAAAAGCACTACGAAATGGTAAAAAGAACTACGGTAAAGTAAAAGAACTACAGCAAATTCAAAAGGACTATGGAAAAGTAAAAAGTTATTCGGATGACCCACCCGAAGATAGACACGACTTACTATTATCTAAAATGAAATGGTAAAAAGAACTACGGTAAAGTAAAAGAACTACAGCAAACTCAAAAGGACTATGGAAAAGTAAAAAGTTATTCGGATGACCCACCCGAAGATAGACACGACTTACTATTATCTGAGGGCTAAATCTACAAGCGACCTCATTTCTGTTTTACTTCAATTCTATTCTACGAAACTACTCCTACAGAAGCGATAGGACAGTTGTTACACATACAAAAAAAAACTGGTTCAAACCTAATATACCTACATTCGTTAAATAATGAATGTAAACTCATTATCATAATACAATATGAATTGACATGCCTGTTAGACCCCCAGACCCCCTTAATCCTGGGTGTCATCCCTCAGCGAATGCATTAAATATTCCCTGGATTTCCTCACGAAATGGATTAAGAGGATGAACGTAAGTAATTGCAATGTTTTTTTTTATATTTAATTACAAAGGCATTTTAATGGCTATGGTTTAGTTCATGATGATAATATAAAACCAGATCTACTTATGCAACTAGCAACTAGGGCGGGAGGGCTCGGGTGGAAAATGTTTCTGTCAAAAAAGTGTGAGTTGTACTCGAGTGCGAATCGTTCGGAGGTTTCCGTATATCTGTAAAAACAGTAAAAATCACGTTATGTGTTATATGGGAGTCCTCTTGAATTTTTATTATATTTTAGTTTTTATTATTTGTTGTAATAACGGCTACAGGAATTCATCAGACAGGCCTGTTGGTCTAGTGATTAGTGACCCTGTCTGCTATGCCGGAGGTCGTGGTTTCGATTCCCACCGAGGACAAATGTTTGTGTGATGAGCACGATCATTTGTTCTGAGTCTGGGTGTAATTTATCTATAATATGTATGTATTTAGAAATATATAAGTATGTTTATCAGTTGTCTAGTACCCATAACACAAGCTCTGCTTAGCTTGGGACTACATGGCGTTGTGTGATAGTTGTGGAATATTTGTTTATTTATTTATTACCTTTTTTTTAACGTTGCAAAATCATCAAATGAGTCCTCCCACCCAGGGCAGGCGAGAGGGACTGTCAGAGTCGTACTGACTATAATCCATGGTGTCCTTCAATAGCCCTTAACGGAATCACGGTAACTCGTACGCGCGTCCCGCGACCATCAGAATACATGGTTAACAGTTATTAATGTTCCATGTTTTTGACGGGCTAGGGTTATGAATACTAACTAAAATCCACTAGTTAGTACGAGTCTGACAGTCCCTTCCGCTCTGCCCTGGGTGGGAGGACTCATTTGATGAGTTTACCACGTAAAAAAAATGTATTTCGATATTACTTTCTCATTCAGACCGACTCGAGGGAAGAACTGTAATGAACTCCTATAATAACTATTATTAATTTCATCAACGCAATTAATACATCGCCCAGTTAAAAAAAATCGCGAAAGTTACTCAAATATCTACTCTATTGTTTCTGCCCTTAACTTCATTATCGGAGAACAATTATGTGAAAGTTGCCACGTGCCTCGTTTAGACGCACTCGCCAATTGTACTCGACTGGCTTGTTTCATGGTAGAGTACACTTGGATGCGGGAAAAGTGTGTCTATTGTTCGTAAAAGCGACAGCACAATGGTACAACAGTCATAGATCAATTCGTTATGTCTTTTTGTGATTGAGCGTGGTTTCAAGTAGTATTGGTTAGATTTCGCGGTGAATGAGATTTACGATAGTATGGAAAAGCTGTAAGAAATATCATAGTAAAAGCTGTATGACGTAACTAACTACTTCCCGCGGTTTCATCTGCTGCTCGATACCTATTGGTCTTAGAGTACTCTTCTGCTAATACTTGTATAGATTCAATAGTTTGAAATTTTACATCTGTAAGCAGGGACACAGTGTATAAGACGGGGACGCGAGGTATGATGGGAATTCACACACTTAAGGCAAACTTAACACAATAGTAACGTAGCGTAAGCGCCAGGAGTGCTAAGACAGGAAACCTCCACGTGCGCCCGTGGACTGGAGTTCCCCTTCGGATACGTCCGGGGGGAAGACCAGTTTTTCGGGCCGGTGCACCCTGGGATGCGGGCAAAAACTCTTTTAGGCACTGTGTGCCTAAGGGGTCTCTTTGCCCGTATGCGAATAGCCTGTCGGGTGGATGCTCCAACGCGTGTCCCTCTGAACAGCAGAGGGCACAGCGGCGGAGCGGGCTTGCGGACGGTGAGTAATGGGTAAGCTCGCCGTCCGACCAAGGACCAAGCCCGGGTAGGTGGCGCGTCGTGTTTCACGCGTCACCGACGGGGCCCCTTACGGGGCCAAATGCCTGCTGGGGTCGCGGCTTTTTTCTTAATCCAGGATACCGCGGCCCCGGAACGTAAAGGGCATCCGAAGAAACACGGGTGGATTTTAGTCAGTAAGAGTCTGACAGTCCCTTCCGCCCCGCCCAGGGCGGGAGGACTCATTTGATGATTTTGCCACCCAAAAAAAAAAAAAAAAAAAAAAAAAAAAAAAAAAAAAAAAAAAAAAAAAAAAAAAAAAAAAAAAGCGTAAGCGCCAACAGGACGCCATTTGTTAATGGCCGCTTTCAAATGACGTCCTGATGGCGCTTATGCTACTTTAGTGTTGTGTTAAGTATACCTACAATGTGTATGCCCCTTATACACTGTTCTCCTACCAGTTACCAGTTTATTCTTAAAAGTTGATCAAAATGATTCCGTTGTGTTTAATTATCTTTGGACTGACAGACTCGTACTGACTAAAATCCACGATTTCCTTTAATAGCCCTTTACGTTTCGGGGTTACGGTTACCTAATGAGTTAGTCCCGCGACCCCAGCAGGCTCTGACCCTCTAAGGGGGGCGACGTCAGATTGCTGAGAGCCCTTTCAGTCGCGCGTGGACCACGACGCGCCGTCGACCCGGAGTAGTGTAATGATGCCTTAAAATGCGGAGGCTGTTGCTTCAGTTGTATTTCTGCTGATCTTGTTTTGATAAAAAGTTATCACAAACACTAACCCATGATTAAGTCATTTTTTTCTCAATTCCGTCAAGATTTATGCCATCAGAAATAAAGCCTGTATCACCATCAGAAATAAAGCCTGTATCATAATCAAAACGTTTAACCTAATCTATTATTCCTATGATGTAATCTATTGAAATATTGAAGATAAACAGCTTTTTGTACTGATAGCAAAAACAAAACGAGTTTCAATGCAATGACGTTACCCTAACAACATACTGGTGACTCATAAAACCAGTTGCAGGAAGAAAAAAAAATACTGGCGAAACCATCAACTACAAACTCATCTTTGTCATTCAACAATAATAGCAATCCAATTGTGATTTTTTTGGGTTGGAAAATTATCTAAAACTCTATGGGAAACTGAAGAGAACTTTTAAGCCTTTGTCAAACTGGCAGGCGATAGCGAACCGGACCGAGTCCGAAGCGATATAGCGTCAAACTGGGTGCAGCGATACGAGGCGTGACAGTTGTATTAGTTGACTTTTTATGAACGACGTCAATCAGGGCAAATACGCCTTCGCCACGTCTTCGCATCGGTTCGGTCACGCTATCGGATCGCTTTCGCTTTTCTATGTGACTGGATTCAAACAATTCCATACATTACAAATAAAAACGTCACGCTTCGCATTCGCTACGCCAGGGACTCCACTAAAGCGCAGATGAGAGCAGATGTGTTTGAATAATCAATCAGATTTCCACCGAAGCTAAGAGGAGAGCAGATATGGATTTCTGATTGATTTATTGAATCACATGTCCGCTCGTCTCCGCTTTGAACGAGTCCCGGCCTAAAAGTTACCTTTTTCTGTGGACTATGAAACCAAAGGAAGCATGGGCAGTATAAACCATCCCTTCACCTTCCCAAGAACCATTAGTAAAATAAATACAAAATGGACGCCGTCCGGCTTACTTTAGATTATCTTTTGTTTGATTCGATTATAATTACATTAATTACGGAGATATTTGCTGACCACTAGAGGAATTAATCTTAATTATGGCGGAGCTAGATTTGATATGAGGTTAATATTAATGTAGCGAAGCGAATTAAAAAGGTCATGTCCTGGGTTAAAGCCTTTGTATATTTTAATGATTATGATGTGTTTGAAATAATGAAGATTTATTTTCATTTTAGAGAAATGTTCACGAAAATTTGCTCGCATGGATCAGACATTACATATTATATCATGGACAAATCGGATGCCTTATTATGAATTTTCATGTTTTTGTGACGTTAATGGGGACATTAATTTGACAATAATAAAATGTTCGTGACGCTTTTCATTTCTGTACAATTTACATAATAATAATTCAAATATGCTCTACGGCGGGCACGCCGCAATCGCGGCGGTAAGACCCCTCTTTGAGGAGTGGCTGGATAGGCGTCACGGCGTCCTTACCTTCCGCATGACGCAGGTCCTCACCGGACACGGAAGCTTCGGGAGGTTCCTGTGTCGGATAAGGAAGGAGGAAACGCCTGGGTGTCACCACTGCGAGGATCGTCCGGAGGACACGGTGGAGCATACGGTGCAGGACTGCCCCGCTTGGGCAGAGCACCGCCGTGTCCTCACGACGGCGATAGGCGGAGACCTCTCGCGCCCGGCATTGGTCGAGGCCATGCTGCGGGGCGAGACGGAGTGTCATGCTCGCGAAGGAGGAGGCGTGCCGCGTGAGGGAGAGAACAGTGTCCTCCCTCCGACCCAGCCGCAGTGGTAGACGCCCACGGCGACGGACGTCGCCAGACGATCTCCGGCCACCGTAGGCGCGGGCTTGCGGGCAGCGAGTAATGGGCGACTCGCAGCCCGACCATGGACCATGCCCGGGTCGACGGCGCGTTGTGTTCCACGCGCGCCTCAAGGAGTGTCAGCAAATTGACGGGGCCTGTAGAGGGCCAGAGCCTGCCGGGATCGCGGGACTTACCCATTACCGTAACCCCAGTACGTAAAGGGCTAGTGAAGGACACCGTGGATTTTAGTCAGTACAAGTCTGACAGTCCCTCTCGCCCTGCCCTGGGTGGGAGGACTCATTTGATGATTTTACCAAGCAAAAAAAAAAATATGCTCTACGGCCAAGTACGTAGAATTCATGTTAGAGACTCAAGCCTGTTAAGACAAAATTATATTCTACCAGCGATAACATATATGGAAACGTCAAAATGACATTGACATCTGTCACTAAAAAGCTTATGTGAATTCTGTTGAGAGTCGCTGTTTTTACACAAAAGAAATACTTTGAAGGCGATTGTTTATAATTACATGTCCAATAACACTACGAATAATTAGATTTTAGAAGGGAATATTTACCATGTTTATTAACCGTGATCATGGCGCTACTTCCGAAAAAATAGAAACTCAAAACAAATAATAAACATGGTAAAATTCCTGATATAAGTTGTAATGATACAACTGCCTTTTGTCTAGTTCCTAACTTTGTACCAAACAAGACATTTTGTCACTAAAACGACGTAATAATATAAACAAAGAAAACATTGTAACAGTTTATTACAAAGTAGTGACAGTAAATAACATTTAATGACGCATTAAAAATCACGAAATCTCTTTACGACACATAAAGTTAAAGAGACGCAATGAAAGAAGTACAAAACAGGCCCTTTTTACGTTTCCTGTGACGTCACTTTGTCGGATCTGACGTCATTGTATGGCAATGGACAACAAGTCGTCATTATTCAGTAGGTAAATTAAATAAATATTATAGTAAATTAAAATGAGTAAATTGTTTCACAATCCCCATAGAGGGCCAAACTGGTAGAATGTAAAGGGTAATTGAAAGACCACGGTGGTTTTCAGTCACTATAAGCCTGGCAGTCCCTTTTGGTCCACCCAGGGTGGGTGGACTCTTTTATGATTTTACTACGTTAAAAGTCAAATTTAGCCGTCTTCGATAAATGGACTATCCAACACATTTTTATCAATTCGATCTGGTAGTTACTGAGACGTTCAACTAAACAAAGATACAAATTCTTCAGGTTTAAAATATTAGTAAAGAATTCAATATTTCAACAGAAATTTTTTAATTATTAAAATCAGCCAAAAGGCTGTTGTGTATGCCAACATAATGTTGTTTTACACTTAATTAATTTCTCATAAGCACACCGTTATTTGGCGTAAACAACTTTTAATGAGCACCAAAATCGATACAATTTCATGAAAGTTCAGTTCAAAAGAGTTTTTACTCAAAGTATTGAGGCCTTGGTTTTTCAGCGACGGCTGATGAAAGACCAGCGGCCATAAGTATTACGTGACGAGTAGCAATTAGTCAATGATGGGCTTGGTATAGAAAGGTTATTGGTAGAAGTCCCAGTCTAGTAGATTATTGTATCTATAGGTGTCTTCAGGGACCACGGACCCGGTCCAAATGATGTAACAAAGGTTCTGTAATAATTTTGGCGATCTAAAAAAAGTGTCCATGGAGTTTCCAGCCCGTTCTTCTCCATAGAGATCTACCCATTGGAATGGGCATCTATGGAACTTTCAGTTATTATGCCTTGTGACTGGGACTGTAGCACCATAATTCAAAAGTGCCTGTAACTGGCCTACTTGAAATAAATGCTTTGATTTTGGTCCCAAAAACCCAGGCTGTGGTATGGGCAAATACAGTACTTTAACCTTTTTTATTATGCTTTTGACCTTTTTTTGGTGGTAAAGTCATCAAATTGGTTATCCCGTCTTGAGTAGACCTGAAGGGACTGTAAGACTCTAGCTGACAAAAACGTTATCATTACGAATTTCTCTTGAATCGTGGATGCGTTTGTCAATATTTAAACTCACATACAGAATCCGCCAGACTTGGAAGGACGAACTGAAACATAAAATATTTATTACGTGCGGGAATCAAATCCGCGACACGCAGAATGCCAGTCAATCCCTAAGTCACTGCGCGAACCATGCCAATAATATCATTACTCAACCAATTGATTTTTTTTAGACCTTCTTTATTGTAGAAGATTTTTTTAAACGGAATCCACATTAGGAATTTCTCCTGTATCGTGTGGCGTTTATAAACATAGAAACTCACATTTGACCCGGAACAACTACGTACTTGCACATCATAGAAATATTTGTTTCATGTGAAAACATCAGTCTAATTATTGCGACAACACGGTGCCGTGAAATTAACGCCATAAATCTTTTTTGGGGAAAGAAAAATTTGGCTACGAGCAGGACTCTAGTCTTCATCCTTGTGAATAAGTACTTCAGACGTTAAATCAACAAAAGCTCCCTTTTCTTCTCTATGAAACATTAGAACTATTATTATACTTTGCTTCTCTGCCGACAGAATCATTTCGTCAGTGGAACTTCTGCACATTTTCCTCTCGACGTCATCTCAGCGACTCAACGCATTTAGGTTAACGAGATAGATGCACATCTTTCAGTCAGCATCCATTCTCTTTGGTTGGACAGTGTGAGATATGTGTCATCTTTGGATGCATGACTAGAGCATTCATTTGGTAATGACATTTCAGGCAGAATAAACAAAGGATCTGTGTCAATGACGAGATGCAAATATCGTCAGTGTGCTTGCCAAAGCTGATATGTGGATTTTTAAATTTTTAAGTTTCAATCGTTTTTTTTTTATCGTGGTAAAATCACTCGTACTGACTAAAATCCACGGTGTCCTTCAATAGCTTTTTACGTAGCTCCCTCTATAGGGGGAGGGGGGCATTATGCTGACACTCTGAGGCGCGCGTGGAACACAACGCGCCGTCGACCCGGGCATGATCCGTGGTCGGACAGCGAGTTGCCTATTACTCACTGCCCGCATGCCCGCGTTCGTTTCAATAGATAGCATTAATTTTTGCTGAAACATTGATAGCAAAAACAGTGATGAGAAAAATAATACCACAGACTACATAGACACTAATAATACCTGAAACATTTGCAATATCTCTTATGTGTCCTTAAAAGACAACTAATCTACTGAAATTAAAAATTATAAAATGCACATTTCAGGTTTGGTAAGCGCACCGACGATATAAGGTTTTAAGAAGATTTATAAGGTCACCTCGTTGATTTAGGGTCCGTTGTTTGATCTATAGTTAAACTAACTATGATTAAAGTCCCATAATATATATTGTTTCTTTAACAAATGGTTAATAAATGTAAAACATTTAACAAACAGTAAGTTAACTACTGATCAACTAGCCATTTTTTTTCAAATTCATTAAAAGAGTCCTCCAGCTGGGTGCGGAAAGGACTGTCAGATTTGTACTGACTAAAATCCACAGTGTCCCTTTAAAAACTCTTTACGTTCCAGGGCCACGTTTAACTGATAAGACAGTCCGACCAAACAACTCAATTTCGACTATTTCATAGACTTAATCATATTTTTAGAACACATAAATAAGTAATACTTTTAATACATCAACAGAAATGTACATACCATAGATTACAGAACGACTACATAATTAGGTGACGTACATACCTTCACACGAATTTCTCGGCAACATTTAGGGTAATTACCCACCATGCATATTTTAGGGCTTCTTAACCGACGACTGTTTGAGTTGACAATGACCTTGTACAATTTAGACTTTAAATTACTTACAAGGGTAGCGTTTTATGTTTATTTTGTCAATGTTAGTATGTTCTATTTGATTCCACTTGATTCTAGATTAGGAGTCTAAAATAAAATATTGTTACGAGAAATAGGGCGCTTCTAGAGGCGTTTCCAAGTAATAAAGACGACACGGTTAGAGCAGTGGCTGAGCGATTGGACTGCAGCGCTGCGTGTCGTGGGTTCGATTCCCGCATGGAGCAAATATTTGTATGATCTACAAGTAGTTGTTCCGGGTCTGGGCATTTGTGTATGAGAGTTTATAATGTTTATAAACAAACACGATACAGGAGAAATTCTAGTGCGGGGTTTTTTTTAAAGTTCCGTCTGTATATGTGATTTTATCACCTTTTTACGGAATGTAGTACTAAATTCCATCTAATGTTATTTATGTAAGTTCCGTTTTTACATCGATCCTACTCGTATCAAATGAGTCCTCCCGCCCTTCCCTGGGTGGGAGGACTCACCATACCATTTTTTTTATCGTGCTAAAATCATCAAATAAGTCCTACCCTCCCACCCAGGGCAGGGCGGGAGGCACTGTCAGACTTGTACTGACTAAAATCCACGGTGTCCTTCAATGGCCCTTTACGTACCGGGGTCACGGTAATCCGTTAGTCCCGCGACCCCGATAGGAAATTTATGGGGGATGTTCAACAGTGGACATCTTACGGCTGGTATGATAATGATGTTGAAATAAGTACTGTACAACACAAATATATACATGTTTTGTAATCTTTTATACTAGAATAATGTACATACATTACGACCATCAGCACAGTTTTACCCAAAATTCTGTTCAACGAAAGTAAATGTTGAAAAGGCGGTAAACCAAAAGTTTTAATCTACCCTCGTACGCGGGATTTTGAAATATGTTAATTTCCGTTCAGTACAATGAGCTGCACATTATTAAAAATTCTGAATTTCAAAATTGCGATTCATGTACGGTATTTTTTGGATATTGATATTACAAACTCAATTGTTGTTTTCATCACTGACATTTTTGTCTGGCAACCGCCACACCCAGTAACTGAGTTGTGGAGACCCTATAGGCAGAAGCTCCATGTAAAATACTGATATTCAGCTGCATCTGGTTCGACTAGAAGCCGACCCCCGTATAGTTGGGAAAATGCTTTAAGGATTTTTTTGAAAAACGCCTTTTTCTGAGCAATAATCTACTTGTTTCTGCGCTCAACTGTACAAAAGATAAAACATGAATGTTTTGATAAATACATAATAAAGTCTTGTTGTAGCTGTGTTATGTAACCATATGAATATTGATTGCATCAAGAATATACAATGCTGTAAGAACCTGCCGACCTTGACCGAAGGAATCCATTTGATAAGATGACCTTGAATAATATACAATGTGATCGATTTCGGGCTATACAAATGTAAAGAGGAGGTAGCTTGGTCAATTCTGTCAATTATTCTACATATGGGGGCAAGATGGACCGATGACCTGAAGAAGGTAGCTGGCAAAGGCTGGATAAAAAAAGCGGGAGATCGTGCGCTGTGGCAATCCCTGGGAGAGGCCTGTGTCCAGCAGTAGACTGCGATAGGCTAAAATGATGATAATG
Source organism: Agrotis puta (assembly GCA_943136025.2). Lineage (NCBI taxonomy): Eukaryota > Metazoa > Arthropoda > Insecta > Lepidoptera > Noctuidae > Agrotis > Agrotis puta. Next base: position 15,660,669 of record OW964184.2, on the reverse strand, counting down.
ACATATGAGGTCGGAACCCAACCTCTGCTGAATGGTAGTCATTTTGGTCGCGGGACTCACGAATTACCGTGACCCCGGTACGTAAAGGGCTATTGAAGGACACTGTGTATTTTAGTCAGTCAAGTCTGACAGTCCCTCCCGCCCTACCCTGGGTGGGAGGGTAGGACTCATTTGATGATTTTAGCACGAAAAAAAATGGTAGTCATTTTAGTTTTTTGGAAACCGGTTAATTGTATAGTGACCGTTTTTACTTCGAAAGAAATGTTTTGTATAAAAGCGTTCCATTTGCCACGAACAGATTTTGTAAACGGAATTCAGAAACTAGGTGCACAAAACAGGTAGTGACGAGACGGTTGGCGCAGTGGTTGAGCGATCGATTGCTGCGCTGCGTGTCACAGGTTCGATCCCAATACGGAATACATATTTGTATAACCTACAATTAGTTATTCCTGTCTGGGTATTTGTGTATGTGACTTTTTATGTTTGTAAACACACCCACGCGGTACAAGAGAAAATTCCTTGAGAGGGGCAACGTTTAAAAAAGTTAATGTAAAATATTTAATAATATTGTTTGATTGATTTTCAATGTTCAGTTCAGCATCGAAAGTTTTAATTCGAATGGTGAAATGGTAATTATTTAGGAATTCGTTTAAGTATTTCATAATGTAAAGGGGTTGTGTGAAGAACATAATTTTTTTAAAGATGAAAATTTCTTCTTTTCTAGCTGTTCTACTGGTATTTTAATATTTTTGTGTTATTTCCTGTTAAAAACTAAGCTAATTATAACCTCTTACTAAGCCATGCACCAAAAGCAACTAAAATACAAAGTTATTTACATAATAGCCACGATTTTAACATAAATAATGTAATATTTAAACGTTAAACACTTAAAAACCGTTTAACTCGGCGTCCATTGCCAACGTTTCAATGCCAGGCTAATGAGAAGCCCAATAAAAAGTACAGTCGGAACAAAAAATATACCAATCGACATTTTTAGCTGCAAGGTTAGAAAAAAAAATGGTTGGTTTAGTTTGAACGGAAAGAACGTTTTCGCTTTTTCGCACTTTTAGGTTTAATTTTGTTTTTGGTTGTAGAAACTATCGCTATAGGCTTTTATCAGGATTTTTTTTATGAACAACAGTGGCACCCTGAAATGGAAACACTAGTCACTTAACAAAACGCAAACGCCTATTTCTAAAAAAAAAAACTTTACTTAATACCTATACTTAGAGAAAATCACTACAAGGAACTCCTTCCTTGTACAAAAAATCTATCCTATTTATTAAATAAATTCTAGTCATTATTATAATTTAATATAAATTAGAGAGAGAGAGTGAGAAATAAAGCACTTACTTACAGAAACAAAATAAAAACAAAGCATTTTTCAGTTAAAAATAAAATCCACTAACGACAGTTAAATCAGGATTGAAAGTTGCAGGATTTAACTGCAATAAAACACATTCAGTTACCACAATAATTCCGAATCGTACAATGTGAAAAAAACCCGCGCTCAGATTTAAATAAAAAAACCCAGTGATTTAATATTGAAAAGTAAAATCAATACCCCGACCAGAAACAATACTTCGTCCATTTAATAAAGGGTATGACTCATCGTGTGTCAAAAATGACAGTTTCATTACGTAAATTTTCGGTACCACGGCAACGACAACAATGGCGGCGGACAATAGGTATTGATACATGTATAACCCTGCGACTGTACAAACAATACACAGAAGTTGGCCCAACGTTTGTCAACATTAAAAATACAGGGTGTTAAGGCTCCTGTACACGATGCCGCCTCCGCGCCGTCACCGCTCCGCTACCGCGCCGCGCCGCTTTGATGTGTATACCTTCGCGACCGCACCGCCATGCGCCACTGCGCCTCTGCCGCATCGCCACCGCGCCGCCATTCGCTAGTGTTTGATTTTGCGGCGGCGGCGGCGGCGGCGTCATGTACAGGTGCCCTTGAGGACATCAACGATTTTTGGAATCTACGCATTTGTTCATAAGCATGAGCATTAGTGTCACTACGGGGTGCCAACTGAAAACAAGCGCTGGGTGTCTTTCGCCCAGCAGATGCTGAGTTGGTAATCTTTTTGATGTGGACATGGTCAATATTTTGTTATTTTATTTTTAATTATTTCTGTGAGATTATTTTCTTTTTTTTATATTATATTCTATTCTGTTGATGCCCAGTTCTTCGCGTGTTAAGAAAAATAAATCTGTTTCATACAAAAATGACATTTATCATTTTCCTGTCCTTATCACAATTTACATTAATAATCAAGACGTCGTGGCAGATCTCGTACCAATGAGCAGTGTTGCACTTTGAGTCTGAATCGAATAAACTATAAGTCATGGGAGCGGCCTTTGCCCAGCAATGGGATAAATCTTGCTAGCAGTATCAGTATCTAGAAGGTTGTTATCGCTGTTAGCGATAAGACCGCCGTTGTAACCATAGGATTAGAAGAAATACGTTTTTTTTTGTAACTATTTTGGTGTACAATAAAGTGTATTCTATCTATCTATCTATCTATCAGTATTACATATTTGAGGTCTACGCGGCATGTCTGCTTCTTCCATACTTCTTTTATTATTATTACTCATCATTTCTGTATCGTGCTTCTGTATCGTGTCCGTCCCTACATAAGTGTGGATATGCGAGTCATGCTTTGTGAATCACTTGTCCTATCTAAGCTGAACTATGCTGACACTGTGTATGGGGCGTGCATTCTCGGTAGAAGTCAGAAGTTAATCCAGCGGGTACAGAATGCTTGTGCTAGATTTTGTTACAATGTGCCGCCCAGAACCCATATCACTCCTTTTTTGAATAAGGGTAATTTGATGAGAATGTCAGCGCGGCGAAAGCTTCACCTGGCTACCCTACTTTTTGGCATCATTCTCACAAAAAAACCAGATTATTTGTATAAAAAACTGTCTTGGTCGCGCGACGTTAATCAAATAAAAACCAGAGCATCATCGTACCTGATGTTGGCTTCCTCCCACAGAACTGCCGCTTTTCGTGGTTGTTTTAAATTCGCTGCCAGTCGCTGCTGGAATGACCTCCCACCACCTTTTCGTGCTCTTAAATCAGTTAGTACTTTTAGGATCAATTTTAAAAGTTATTTACTCCAACAGCAACAAAATACCAATTAACACGAGTAACTCACTATGTTTTGCACGCAGTTCGCAATGGTGACTGGAGGCGTCATATTTATAGCGGATAACTGTATGGTGATGTACTATTTAGGGATTATTCGTACAATCTAGCGACTGTTACTGAATCCTCAACTTCTTGACGCATTTGTCTTTCTCATCTTGTATTTTTTTACGCCAAACTTGGTATTAATAATTATTATTTAAGTCCATAGTATTAACTAGGTGACATTTTCACTTTATTACACACTATTTTTATTATATAACTACCACATAAATGAATATTGTTTTTATTTTTCTGTTGACATAATGTCTGCGCCCGCGTCTCTGATTTGTCGGTATTGCCAGCCTAAGACAATTATGGCATAGACAAGCGGTTACGTCGGGTGTCAATTTAGTACATTATTTATTTTATTTTAAACATGGTTATCTACTTATTATACTTTTATATTTATATCATATTTTTGGTTATTTATTTATTTTATAATAACATAAGTACGTATCTGACCGTGACATCACTTTGGGCCCTATCAGAAAACCAGCGCTGTGACAAAATTAAAAATGTCGCAGCACATGCTGAGATAGGAGCCTTTTGGCCTCGCACAGGACTAATTGTTGTTTTTTATTGGTTTTACCTTTTGTTGTTTTTCTTGTATATATTTTGTTTCCTTTGTTGTTTTTATTCATGTAATTTTTTTGTTCTGTCTTGTGTGTGCCAATAAATCTCTTTTCTTTCTTTTCTTTCTTTCTTTATTTCAGCACCCTTCCTTTGGTCACGATATCCGGCCACCGTAGGCGCGGGCATGCGGGCAGCGAGTAATGGGCAACTCACTGTCCGACCATGAATCATGCCCGGGTCGACAGCGCGTTGTGTTCCACGCGCGCCTTAAAGAGTGTCAGCAAAATGACGGGGCCCCCCTCTAGAGGCCCAAAGCCTGCCGGGGTCGCGGGACTGTTTCACCGTGACCTTGGAATATAAAGAGCTATTGAAGGATCACCGTGGATTTTAGTCAGTACGAGTCTGACAGTCCCACCTTGAGCGGGAAGACTCATTTGGTTCAACTAAACCTTTTTGTTGTTGGACCCAAAAAAAGGTGGCAGCGGGCGTGTTTTTTATTATTTTTACGTGGTAAAATCATCACATGAGGCCTCCCACCCAGGGCAGAGCGGAAAGGATTGTCAGACTCGTACTGACTAAAATTCACGGTGTCCTTCAATAGCCCTTTACGTACCGGGTCACGGTAATGTGTGACAGTGTTAGTTCCGTTTAAGGTCAGTTATCTGTCAGTCTGTTTCAATTATTCTGCAGTCGTAATTGCGAGTTTAAAAATAGCGTCGTACTTTTGTGTGATCTCTCTCATAGTTCCGATTGTGTCGACAATGCTGTAAGAAACCGGTCTTTAGAGGGCATACAAGTTTATGTAAATAATTGTGATGTTATGTTTATTTGGCTTTGGGAAAACCACGAGAATATTTATGTCAGATATATTATTATTGGATTCTTCGCTGGTTTAGAAGTCAATACTGGACGGGGTTTGATTCCCAGTTTAGGCTTAGGCTAAGTGTTATATCATAATGATAGAACTTAAATGAAATGCGACAGTAATAACTCTTGACACTCAAACCAAAAATCAGCCACAGCAATCTAAAATGTTAAAGTTTGCGAGAATGAACGGATGGATGTTTGTTACTTTCGCGCAAAAACTACTCAATCGATTAGTATAAAATTTGACACACACATAGTTTAGAACCTAGATTACAAACTGTTTTTTTTTGTCTCGATTGTACGTTCCTGTGGGTTCATTGCCAAAATATACAAGTACAAAATAAAGAAGTCGCAAGTATGGTGTACGATTCTCACTTCTAAGTATTATGAAGTTAAAAATTATATTGTTTTATAAATAATTGAAAACAATGGTTCTCACATTATTATTGTACGTTAAAAAGTTTTCAAATAGTCAACTCATAATATTATTAAAAGTCATTGTTGGGTGTGTACTAATAACCTATTTTATAAAACAAGTTGATGAATGAATGTATTTAGACCATAATTTATACATATACTCGTACATTTAAAGTTGTCCGTACCAAACTTTAGCCGTCTTACCACAAGAAAGATAGGTAAACACTTTTAAATAGGTAGGTAATACGTGGGAAAAAACTCGTGGCTTCCGTGTGAATAAAAAAATCTATTTCCAATTGTTTTTGACGAAACATATTCATAGGTATATGTTATATTCATACATTTTATAATAATGACAAATAATTTATTTCAGTTTTATTGACACAGACTGAAATAAAAAATAAAAAAACACTTTAAACATTAAAAACAACTAACGGTTGAAAAATTATTTAGATAATATTACTTCAATCCAACCCTTCATTATACAACTTTTCTGAAGATTATAACTTGTGAAAAGTTTTAAGAACTCTAGAAACTCAACACCCTTTTTCAGTAGTCAACTCAGCTATTTTACAAATTTACGAACATAGCAAACAACTTAGAAAAAAATACCTACCTCTTGAAAGATTCTTCTAAATGAATAAGTAAACGATTTGTTCTAGAAAATTTGAAGTTGCTTACTTCATTTTTTACTTGTAAGATAAAAAATAGACAATGGATATGACATCAGAAGAACGCGTCAAATCAAATGATTTAACAAACATCATTATAAAAGTAAAAAACATCGCTTTGGTATTACTGACTCTTCAGACAATCCATGTTGATGTAAAAGCTATTAAATAATATGAAGATAAAAACAAATAAGTATTTATAGGCTCACAAGTAGGATAAATAAAAATAACAATGAATAGTGTAAAAACATGGAAAATAAAACGATAATTAAGTTAGGTAGTTACTTAAAATTAAAATAAGTTAGTCTCTTAAAGTCTGCTTTAAGCGTAATTAAAAGATGAATTGTGTTACATTTCTTAAAATGGTCTATTCTACATTTTGTTTTAATAAGAAATAAAATAAAACAGACTATTCTACCCCCATTATCAGGTCAAAACGGTATAATACCTACCTTATGGTGTAAATTATTTTTTGCCGATACCATAATATAAAAACATCCTCCTGTACAAACTTTTTTTTCAATTTAATTTGGTTTATTGACAATCTTATGTCATCAATGTGAAAAGTTCGATGACCTTGGCTCAAACAAGTATGACATAAAGCAAAGTTAAAACCACAATGTGTGAAGTGTGTTGCGTAACCAATAAATACGGCCTTCTTTGCAAAATGCGTAATTTTCCTTCGTTCGACGTTTGAATATAAATATAAGGATTTAAAATAAAATATTTCTAATTATAATTTTAAGAAGCTAAAATACATAAATATAAAAATACAAAATTAAAATAAAACTAAACTAAACTATTATAGAGCATCGAAAAAATCATCCTCAACGCTGTCAGCTGGTAATGTGCCCAAGAGACTGGCGGCGTTGCCTCTTTGTATGGCAATACTTAGCCTCTGGCCAAGGTAAATAGATCCTAAAAGATAAATTTATATAGACTTTTGCCAACTATAGGGTCGGGTTCCAGCCGAATCAGATACAAATCTCGATTTTAGAATTTACATAAAGCTGCCTATCTGAACTCTAACAACTTAGGTAGGGTAGTTCTTTGATCAACAGTTAAGCAAACAATGGGTACAAATCCCATACATTTTTTCACATATGGTTCAAATTTTAACCATTTGTTAGTTTAACTAATGATCAAAACATTGGCTCTTAATTAGGACTGTGTTGACTGTCAAAGATGTGCAAATGACAAACGAGACCAACCGCTTTGCGTGCCTTCTAAGGCACGTAAGAAATTCAGTATGTAAAGATTGCCACCCATTCATGGACTGACCTTGAAAATTACGGCTTGACCTTGAAGATCGATACATTTGACTTTATTATTTAGTCACGCATATAACATAAGATAGAACTTAAAAGTGAAATTACTCAGTATGTAAAGATAGCCACTCATTCATGGACTGACCTTGAAAATTACGGGTTTACCTTGAAGATCGATACATATGACTTTTATTATTTAGTCACGCGTATAACATAAGATAGAACTTAAAAGTGAAATTAGATTCCATTTAATTAAATTTCAATTAATTGAAGATGCCAAAATCTCCACTTTTCATATAACATCACGCCTGTAATCCCCAAAAGCCAAAGCAGAGATGTACCCAATAAGAATACCTATGTTTCGCCAGCCATGTTTCAGAGGAGTATATTACCATCAACCTAGTGCAGGTCCTCCGAGACTGCTACTGAGTAATTCCTAATGGAAAAATCCAGTAACACTGTCCGACCTGGAAATTGAACCCCGGCCTCACGCTCAGCAGTCGCACTTGCGACCACTGGATCAACGAGGAGGTCTCGAATCTCGATGTTTCATACAAGTGATTGCAAGAATAATAAACTCGAGACCATTTCAACCATAAATGTTGTTAAAGCAATTTATGTGTATTTTGAGCATGTTTTTGTTATCAAAATAAATTTTAAATATGTTTGTGTTATTTATAAGGTTCTCTTTTATTTTTCTTGAGCCTTTTTGAACACGAAAAATATTTGAACGTAATTTTATGAAAACATTTACATTTTATTTATTTATTTCTTTTATACATTTTATGTTTATTTTTTATTATATTTGGGAAAACAAACAATAGTACATTATGGGTAAACAGCGTTGTCCTAACATAAAACTTAAATATTGTGTTATGTTCATAGAATTAACAAAATTGTAAAAAAAAAACATTTAAAAATAATAAACATATTTATTATTATTTCGTTTAAGTACGCGTACTGTACAGTGCTCGCGATTTATAAGAAAAAATATCTTTAAATTATTATGAACCCTTTATAAAACATTGCAATTAACAATAAAATAACTTCGATCAACCTTTATGTGTCATTTAATAGGAGCAATCCAGACTTCAACACAGGTAGTGAAATATTCCTAATAATTAATTACAATAAAACTTTATACCCGAGAATCAAATACAGAATTCGCTATTTTACTCAAATAAAATGAACTAGTTCGAAAGATAGATTATCAAAAAATATATTTTTTTCTTTTGTTTCGTAAACCAAAATTGACAAAAATAGAGCTCTTCTAAAAATCACAAAACGTTACTCGGTCGGTGTAACTTTATAAAATACCTGTACATTTTTTTTTCAATACTGACGTACTAAACAGATTCTTAATTTATTTATGCAGTAAAGAACCTTATAATGACCTTCGAGTATCGTAGGAAGTAACCATGAACCTGGAACGGAAAAGGCAACCGAAGCAACAGGGCGGAGTCAGTAAGAGTATTGTAGTCCCTTCTGATTCACCCAAAGAAAGTGGACTCTTTACCACCTTTTTATAAGTCCTCCCACCCAAGATACAGCGGGAGGAACTGTTAGACTCGTACTGACTAAAATCCACGGTGTCCTTCATTAGCCCTTTACGTTCCGGGGTCACGGTAATTCGTGAGTCCCGCGACCACTCTTTATCACCTAATAAAAAAGTTACCATAATAAGAAGTGTTAAAAAATAACACTTTATAAGACATGGGAATTAAATCTCAGTATTTTAAAAATAACCATGTAGCTTTATATTTTTTCAAACCATTGTTTCCTACTAAATGTTACACGATCGACACAAAGCTAAACTGACTTATGAGAACAATACAAATGTATACAAATAACTATACACAATACGTGTTATGTATAATTACGGTCACCTTAAGTATAATTAAAAACCGGAATGAAGTCACATTAAAAACATTAGAGGGAAAAAATAAATATATTGTGAAGTGCACTCCTGCCCAACCTTACTTTTTTTTTATCGCGGTAGAATCATCAAATGAGTCCTCCAACAGGGCAGAGCGGGAGGGACTGTCAGACTCGTACTGACTAAAATCCACGGTGTCCTTCAATAGCCATTTACGTTCCGAGGTCACGGTAATTCGTACAGTCCCGCGACCCCAGCAGGCTTTGGCCCTCTAGAGGGGGGCCCAACCTTATAGGGAGTCTAAAAAGGCAATTTTAAGCATTGCAATAAAATTATTCAATATCTATTTTCTACTGTATTGTTTGAGTAAAAGAATCGAATATTCCATTTCACGAATCTTTTCGCAATTCATATTTTTTTTAATGGGATATCACACATTTAGAAACAAACACCCAGTGTAATGTCAACTGTCATTTACAAAAACACAAATCAATGTTTTTTTTTTTACAAAAATATCATTGTACTTGCACTAAGCGACATACTCGTAGTTCCGTACTGTGCCTCATAGAATGGCAGCCAGTGCAAAAAGCGCCGCGTTTTTCCAATTTTAAATTTTAGTACACTGTCCGGTAAAATAAAAAGTGCACAGCTTTCCATATTATTAACTTTTATGAGGTGGCTAAGTTTCGACTTTACGACTGAAATGAAACTCTGTGTATTTTTATATATATTTTTAATGATTTTTAAAAAGATAAAAAGAAAATCCCCGTATGCCTTACCATTTGTTTTTTTTTTAAATCTGGAAGCTTCTAAAGAAACTTAGTTGATTATATTGGTGGCAGTAACAAGATATTTTCGTATAGGTACATCATGGTCGCGGGACTGCACGGTCGCGGGTCTGTAAGAATTACCGTGACCCCGGAACGTAAAGGGCTATTGAAGGACACAATGGATTTTAGTCAGTACGAGTCTGATAGTCCCTCCTCCTCTGCCCTGGGTGGGAGAACTCATTTGAAGACTTTACCACGTAAAAAACAAAAAAGTATATCATCATAAACTTATAAATGTTCCCACTTGTGGGACGCTCACACAGGAAGCCTGCGTTTCTGCGAAAAAGGACTTTATTGTATACTATTGTAGGTACATTATTTTTAGAGTCAAATGTTTGCCTAAAATCTGCTGATATGATGAAGATTATGGCGGTTAATCGCTTTTCCAGTGGACTTTGCTTTTGATTATATAAAATATATATATATATATATGACCTATACTGAGTCTGAAACTAAATAATACATCAGGAATATAAATCTCAAGCCTTAATTTAGATTTTTTCGTAAAAAAAAAAACAGAGAGTCATCTTACAATTTTGAAATGGAATAACACTAACGAAGTTTTTGAAGTGAAAATTTCTTTAGCGGCGTTGAGCACTTTTTCTGTAATGGGTATAAAATCTTAAACTCGCGTCAGGACACTCGCGTCAGGACACGTGACCCTGACCGAAAAAGCGTAGGACGGCGCAGGGCGCTTGTGTGAATGTTCGTGTGACTTTATTACTTTTAAAGAAGTTTGTATGCTGGATACATTCGTTGCTAGGTAACATTGTTTATAAAAGATGTAGGTACGTCACATTGGAAAATTATTGAAATAAAAAGTCAACCATTTTTGCGAGTTTTACTAAAATCTGTTCACAAGATATTTCCAACAATTACTATTCAAGTTTTCACTTCTGCCGGCACTCCCAGAGTGCAACCCGTCGTTTTTTTTCTCAAAATAACTCATTGATAGTTACGATTTTTACTTCCTAATATTTTATTTGTATTAAAAACATGGAAACATTACGCTGGATGCAGGTCGCTTCCAACCGTTACATGTGGAGGTCTAAAGGGGAGGCCTATGTTCAGCAGTGGACGTCCTATGGCTGAGATGATGATGAAAAACAATATAACGAATATTAATCACTTAAAGCTTGTTCGAAAAGCTAATAGCGTAAATAAATTGGTCAGTCCAAGCGTGGAGTTTTTTTTCAGTTTTCCGGATTAGATTACGATACGTTATGTCGGATTTTCATCAAAATCCGTCCGACAGTTTCTTAGTAAAAATGACATAAACAAACAAAATCACGATGCAGATGAGTGACTGTTCTTCTTTTTATTATGGCTATAAACATAGCTAATTAAATAAGTGTTTATAAAAATAAATAAATGAAAAAAAAAGGATAACTTAGATATCTACGTTTTAATATTTGGAAACTGGTTTCTGTAACGCATTTAACTTGACCTTTCAAAGATGAAACGTAAAAATAGTAAAGAGTTTTTTTCAAAAACAAAATAAACGTTGCAACGTTAAAAGATAAAAATAACAAAACGAAAGAATTCAACGTTTTAAACGAGGCTTCCATTTTCTAGTATAAACGTATTATAAAAATAAAACATACAGACGATTAATTCAGTTTTTTTATCATACAAGTTCTCGAATTTTCCGAGCTATGTAAATAAACGAATCTAATATTTTAAATGTCATTGTCAAATTCGACGGTTACGTTTTTTTTTAAATATTATTTTGTATCGGACTGTATTTACAACTTTTAATTAGTGCATGTGACATGCACTAATTAATTCAAAATTGATTTGCTGAAAATAAACACAACAACTACAAGTTTTCTGTAATCGGACTAAATATTTAACAATTACTGCCATATTACCTTTAAATTCATTACAAAAAAAAACAATCTTTAGAACCACAAAATCTTTTAGCCTTAACAAAAAATAATTTAAAAAAAGTACCAACCTGTACAGTAACCGAAAAAAATCCTGACACAGTGCACAGATTAAAAATAAAAATTAAAAAAACACAGGTACAGTCACACGCGACGTGTTAGCAGCAAGCGGTTCAGCACTCACGAATTACCCGTCCGCGCCGCACGGCCGACGCGCTTCGACTGCCGATAGAACTATACCACAATCGACACACAGCCGAAACAATGATTTGTTTATATCATAATTAACAAAGGTAACTTTATTTACAGATTTTGAGCTGTTTGTAGCGATGTTTTATTGCAAGGTCAACTGTTGAAGCGCTTCAATCTCTGTTTTGCTAATTGGTCTCGTTTGCGGGTTGAATTTTCAATGTCAAAGATGAGAGGGTTATTTTTGGTACGGTTGGGAAAGTAGGTAGAAATTCATAACTTAAAATCACACCTGTAATCCCAAAGAGTAATATTATATCCTATTCGTAACAGAACGCAACTAGTTTGACAGTAATGTTAAAGTTCAATGTTATATTGGACGAGTCTAGCCTGGCCAATCAAATTTTGGTTTCATCTTTACCTCTGGACTAGATTGAGGACCCAATACGCTATTTTACTATATAGATAACCAAAAAATATTTTACCCGTATTTTTTTATGAACGTATACCAAAATTGACGAAGATACAACGCTTCTAAAAATCAAAAAACGTCACTCGGTCGGTATAATTTTACAGGCGTTATGACGTCATAACCTATTTCTGATCCAACAGGTTATTCATTTCTCATGTCCATAGTCTAGGTCATGGGTGACAGAAGAGAAGAAGCCTGTTCACTCTAATTTTGAAGACATTAGGGTTGAGTACGTTCGGAAACACAGACGCAGGCAGAGGTTCCACTCCTTAGCTGTTCGCATTATAACATTTATTGAGTTATAAACATCCTTCCATCCAAACTTTCGTATTAACAAGGATGGTATCTAAATTGTAAATACCAAGCGATGTTTTCTGTGAAACCCATTCGCACTGAGACTTGTAAATACATGTACTTTTCTCTTTCATGCATTTTGTTTGGTTTCGATCGCGTTGAACCAACATTATCTTAGTTGTGTGTGTACTCTAGGTCTCTCGTTTCTCTTATTACAACGTGGTAGAAACGATATAAGTTGTAGTGTCTGTTTCTTTTTACTTTTTAGTGTGGGAAATTGTGAAAATCCTATTTGAAATAGCACTTTTGTTGCTTCGTAGCTAACTTGTTTTCGATATGTCTTGTCAAAAACCTTTCGTGTAAAAAAAAAACATTTTAAAAACAACATAATCAGCCTATAACGTTTCCACTACTGTAAGACCCCACGGCGTCGGACGTCGCAAGACGATCTCCGGCCACCGTAGGCGCGGGCATGCGGGCGGCGAGTAATGGGCGACTCGCTGTCCGACCATGGACCATGCCCGGGTCGACGGCGCGTTGTGTTCCACGCGCGCCTCAAGGAGTGTCAGCATAATGACGGGGCCTGTAGAGGGCCAAAGCCTGCTGGGGTCGCGGGACCAAGGGATTACCGTGGCCTCGGTACGTAAAGGGCTATTGAAGGACACCGTGGATTTTAGTCAGTACAAGTCTGACAGTCCCTCCCGCCCTGCCCTGGGTGGGAGGACTCATTTGATGATCTTACCACGAAAAAAAAAAAAAAAAACTACTGTAAGACAGGCCTCCTCTCCGTGAGGAGTGAGGGAGTGGACTACGCGGCCCCAGTGCGGGTTGGTAGATGAAACAAGTCTTTGATTAATTGTTTGTAGGACAAGCCGGGCAGAAAAGCTAATAAAAAATGAATGATGTTTTGGTATAATAATGGTTCTGTTTGACAAGATTTCTAGTTGTAAGTTTAATTTTTAGGTGTTATCATAAAACAAAACTAAACAGTCAACACATAATACCCTGTTTGTGGGGTGTAAAAATTAGCTAATGAACCTTTGTGATCCCTTTTTTTACGTGATTAAATCATCAAATGAGTCCTCCCTCCCAAAATTCACAGTGTTCCTTCAATAACCCTTTACGTCCCAGGGTCCCCGTAACCTTTTTAGACAGTCCCACGATCTAGCTTATACTTAACATAATATCACAATTAGCCCCTATTGAGAAACTGTAAAGATAAACCCGTATAAAAATGCAATCTCCAAAGTCCCAAAATAGCCCTTATCTTCGAATATATTTGGGGTAGCATATCGGATTTATGCGCCCCTCTCTTTTTCCCCTCAAGGGGTTATTTGAGCCCCTAACCCCATTCGTGGGGGCCTCTTCAACCCCTATATGTGTTGATAAAATAGATTGGGAAGGAAATTGCAATTTCGTCTATTAATATGTATCGACATCGGAATAACATTAAGAGTATGACATTGAATACTTTATTGGTATGTCTGTTGGGAATACTAAATGAAGCAAAAATGGTACCATATACATAATAGTGCGCTTCTTTTCACCAAAGGGTTAGGCACCGAAGTGTAGTTCGACATAGGTAGGCGGAACTCGTGAGGGAGAGGACAGCTTCCATGTCACGACGGATGATGCGAGGCATTTTCCTGCCACCGTAGGCGCAAGCATGCGGTTAGTGAATAATGGGTTGGGGTGACACACCGTCTAATCAATGTCACCAATCGGACGGTGCCCCCATAGAGTGCCAAAGGCCTGCCGGGGTCGTAGAATTGTCCAAACGGGAAACCGTAGACTGTAAAAGGCAAGTGAAGAAACAACGCAATCTCCAAAGTTGCTTAAGTGTGGATTTAAGTACGAGACTGAGAGTCACTCCCTCTCCACCTACCTTTGATTATATTATGTTAAAAAAATACGTGTGGCACTCGGGGACGGCCGCGGTAAAGCTTTTGCATGGCTTACAAATACTTGTACTAGCTCTGGGTGTTTGTGTATGTGAGTTTTGATTTTTGTAAACGCACCCACAACACAGGAGAAACTTCTAATGTGGAGCAACGTATTTTATTTTTTGGATGCGATTGTATTGTCTCTAATAATAAAAAAAATCATTAGAACTGGACATAGGAATAAAGCCATTGTTCGTTACTACGTATTTCTCCATTTGTTTAAGGTTTTCAGTGTAATCATGAGTTTCCCGTTAACTGAATGATTGACAGCAAAATTGTGTTCTATGATTGGAAAATGGCGGAAATATACAGCATCAGCTATTTCCCATCACATATTACAATATGTCGCCGTTTCCGGGAAAATTAATAATTATAACTCCGCCATTTTGGAGCAGTGTGTATTGTCAGATGTAATTTAAACTGTAGGTACGTTTAGAACATTCATGATAGGTTATTATAAAACGAATTATTTCTGGGTAATCAATAGGATCGATCCATTTTGGAGGGGACATCGGTATGTCCAAAAACAACAATGAGAACACGCTGCGGACCCATACCCCTAATGTTTTGGTGGGTCTGAAACCATAGCACTGAGAAAATAGGATTGTAGACTACGAGAGCACAAAATCAGCCAGCCGTCCCGAAGTTCGGTTTGGTTTGGTTCCTATTAATCCTGCAGACAGAAGTAGGAGCTTTGAACCCGCGTCTTTTGGATAAGTACTCCAGACGCCTTACCAAATAGGCCATCACTACTCACACTTGCAAGCTGAAATCCTCTAATCCCTCGTTTGAACGTTTTTCGGTAACGTAGCTGATGAGACGAAGAAGAAGGCCAAAGAAAAGAAGGATGGTTTGTCTAAGGAATGATATGAAAGAAAAAGGAGTAAGTGATACTCCAACGACTGATAGGAAAGAAGAAAACGTGTTGCGACGGCCCCAAGTAAAATGGGATAAGGGCAGGAAGATGATGAATTGATGGTAAAATATTAAATGAACACCAGCATGTATAGCATGACGAATTTTATTTCAATTCTACTAACAAAAGACAAAGTAATTATTTCATCGTAAGTATATCTATACAATTCGCCTGCGCCTTGCACGATTATGGTACGATCCATATACATTAGAAATATTTATTTTTCTATTCTTCAATTGTATATGTATTAAACATTGCCATGCCATGCTTTTTAAGCATAGCGGTAGAAATCTTTACAAAAACATATATTTCATTTATTGAACATAGGTAGCTTAGGTACAGATGTTGTAATTATTTATGAACGCTATGTCTAGCCATTATCGGCGTACAAATATTATATTGCATATCATGCTGCTTAAAATGAATTAAAAAACAATAATGCCTTTGTCAAACAGACAGGCGAAAGCGAAGCGTTTCCGAAGCGATACCAAACCGAAGCGAGACGTCAGTCCGATAGTTCTGTCACGCTATCGCATCGCTTTCGCTTTTCTATGTGGCTGGATTCAAACAATTCCATACATTACAAATAAAAACGTTACGCTTCGCATTCGCAACGCCTATCTGTCTGACAAAGGCTTAATAGTAAAAGTTTAGTAAAATCAGGTTCAAAAATTCAACATAACACTGGAAGCTTTCTACGTTCTGTCGTTTTGTCTTTTCTTCCGTCGACAAAACCCGTTTCTACGCTACACGTGCTGTGAAGATGGCAAAAGTTAGTTTTATAAATAAATTGAAAATGAAGGTTAAAGTTGAAAAGTCGTGTAGAAAGGGCAACTGATGAAAGTTATTAAAATAATAGATAATAGTTCGTTTCAGTTGACAAGTTCGAAACTGCAATTATGTATTATCTGTGGCTAAGTAAGCTAGTTTTAATTGTGCTTAGCTAATAGCTTTTCTTTTAAAATTAATCTTTGCTTGCTTTTGAAAAATGGAAGAAGTTTTAGATTAAGTGGTACTATTTGGTTCGACATCATTTTAATTTTCGACTCAACGGCACTTCTACTTATTTTAACTTTTCTTTTACTTTTATTGTTTGCAGTGAAGAGGGGTATTTAATTTGTACAAAACACGTATATACACGCATATCAGATAGGTCACGATCATGTTTTGCCAAAGCGGCTTCAAATAAAGTGAATTCCTAAGATACAAGTCATGTGCTCAATTTCCGATTCGTAAAAATTGAAAACTTTTATCTTTTGACGCCTACGAGGGAGGTATGAACGTAAAGGGCTATTGAAGAACATCGTGGATTTTAATCAGTATAAGTCTATAAGTCCCGGGTCGACGGCGCGTTGTGTTCCACGCGCGCCTGAAAGAGTGTCAGCAAAATGACGGGGCCGCCCTCTAGAGGGTCAAAGCCTGCCGGAGTCGCGGGACTGCACAAATTACCGTGACCCCGGAAAGTAAAGGGCTATTGAAGGACACCGTGGATTTTAGTCAGCACGAGTCTGACAGGCCCTCCCGCTCTGCGCTGGGTGGGAGGACTCATTTGATGATTTTACCATGTAAAAAAAAAGTCTGTAAGTCCCTCTTGCCCTACCCTGATAATATAATAATAAACATAGATCACACTCAAGATGCACCTAAATAACGCATTATCTTAAAATGCCTACGTCAATTATTTTTTTAGCGTGGTAAAATTATCAAATGAGTCCTTCCACCTAGAGCAGAATGGAAGGGACTGTCAGACTTGTACTGCAACCACCTACAGACTTTGACTAAAATCAACGGTGTTCTTCAATAGCCCTTTATGTTCCCGGGCCACGGTTACCCGATAAGACGGTCCCATGACCCCAGATTTGCGCTACCTCAGCACCATCAAGGCCATGCTGCGGGGCGAGACGGAGTGGGAAGCGGTCGCCTCCTTCTGCGAAGCAGTCATGCTCGCGAAGGAGGAGGCGAGCCGCGTGAGGGAGAGGACAGCGTCCTCCCTCCACCCCAGCCGCAGTGGTGGACGCCCACGGCGTCGGACGTCGCAAGACGATCTCCGGCCACCGTAGGCGCGGGCATGCGGGCGGCGAGTAATGGGCGACTCGCTGTCCGACCATGGACCATGCCCGGGTCGACGGCGCGTTGTGTTGAAGGTTGAAGGAGTGTCAGCATAATGACGGGGCCTGTAGAGGGCCAAAGCCTGCCGGGGTCGCGGGACCAAGGGATTACCGTGACCCCGGTACGTAAAGGGCTAGTGAAGGACACCGTGGATTTTAGTCAGTACAAGTCTGACAGTCCCTCCCGCCCTGCCCTGGGTGGGAGGACTCATTTGATGATTTTACCACGATAAAAAAAAAACCTCAGCACCATGCTGAATGGAATGTCTAAACACGATCATTATCAATGGGTCCCGAATCTAAACCAACCATACACCGTCCAATCATAATTTATAATCAACTAGCACTTTGCCCGCGACTTCGTCCGCGTGGGTTACGTACTTTCTTAATTCCCCCATTTCACCCCCTTAAAGGTTAAATTTCCAAAAACCCCTTCTTAGTGCTCCCCTACATTATAATAGAAAGCCGTGTGCAAAATTTCACATTCCTAGCCCCAGTAGTTTCGGCTGTACGTTGATATGTCAGTCAGTCAGTTCTCCTTTTATATATATAGACTAGCACTTTGCCCGCGACTTCGTCCGCGTGGGTTACGTACTTTCCTAATTCCCCCTTTTCACCCCCTTAAAGGTTAAATTTCCAAAAACCCCTTCTTAGTGCTCCCCTACATTATAATAGGAAGCCGTGTGCAAAATTTCACATTCCTAGTCCCAGTAGTTTCGGCTGTACGTTGATATGTCAGTCAGTCAGTTCTCCTTTTATATATATAGATAGCACTAACAAAAAACCTCCAAATAAATAATAATAGCTAAGTCTAACTAGTACAGTCAACACTTAAATTCAATACTACACAGGAGACGAGAATCTACACAAGAGAATACGACACAGGAGAAATTCCTAGTGTGGGGCAAAGTTTAAAAAAAAAAAACTTATCAACGGAGTTTGCGTTAGTACTGTGTAGATGAACTAGTAGTAAATATTTGGTAAATTACAATCACATACTTTTGAATCACTTCGACGCCACACAGTTCTGACGCGAACTCCGTAAATTAGTATTGAATTTCTGATTTTGATCGTCGTCTACTTTTGCTGTTGACTGTATCAGACCTTGAACCAACATACAACTTGAGATCGCAATAAAAAGTGGAGGTAATCGAATCGAGAACCTGACACGATCAGTCTCGACCAATGAGGAAAGTTAACTTGGAGATTTTAGATCTGTTATTGATATATTGACATTCGATCTAGGAGGTAGAAAATGTGGAGTTTCTATTTAGAAGATGAGTAGTAAAGAAAGGGGTTAAGTGTTGAGATTTCACTTAAGTACTACCGACTGCCTGAGGTCACGGGATTGTCCAATCCGGATGCCCTTAATCGCAAATGACAACCGATGGAGAAAATTCAGTAGAAGTCTCTTCCCCTCCACCCAGGTCCCAAGGCGGAAGGACTCATTTGATGATATTACCACCCAAAAAAACACTGTTATATTTTACGTTTTGACAGCTATTGTTGCTTGTGTTCTGATTTTAAGCTATTGCATAGCTTTTATCACGGGCTCTGAGCACGGCGACCGAATCAAAAAAAAAAACCGTTACGAAAATAAACCTAACACCCCGCACCGTCTAACGTCGTTTCAGTTCGGCAGACTTCGGCAATCATAAAAACATCCGTCATAAAGACAATTTACTTTTCTTACTCATCCTAAACGGCCAGCTACAAAAGGAGATTTCACAATGAAACCTACTTATAAAATTCTCCTACAACAAAGTAGAGCGGCGCAGTGGAAGCGTGCTGGGCCCATAACCTGTTGAAAATTATGACCCAGTTTGGAAGTAGACCTAGGCATCCTGTATATAAAAGACCCACTTATAATATTCATTATAATTTATATTTCTTTATCATAGTAGTGCATCACAAACATTTTAAATTAATTATGTTCTCATTAAATATTCGCGGTAGGCGTAATTTTTATTTGGCAGTAGCAGGCAATTTCTAGTAGATATTTGTTATAAATATATGTGACAAGAAAACAAGCTTCCTCAACCTCTCAATAATATAACTCGAAAATTCACAGCATGATCTTTAATGTAGCTTCAGATGAATAACGTCCGAACATAATAAATTTTATAAAGAACTAGCGTTACCCGGGTGAAATTTGTAAATTAGCCCAAGTAACATCATATAGGGATAAAAGTAATACTTTAGTTTAATCCAGGTTATAAACTAGATGTGCACCGAATTCTGTTAGAATCCGTTAAGTACATTTTGTGTCAAAGAGTAAAAAACATCAATACATTGAGCCATCATACAGTGGTTATAATAGATATTATGAAAGTATCATTGTAATAAAGTTGATAAATTATTATTAAAGATAGATGGAAAATACCAATAATTATACGTATTTTATATTATTATGCAGACATAATTATGTAGATAAATGCTGAGGAGAAAACTGTACAAGGAAAATGAAAAGAAAATAACCGTTATTTGCAATGCTGTGCCATCTTCCTGCTCAGAATGTCAAAGTATTTGACATTCGGATGAGTAACCATGAATTAGTTACAGTAATAATTATCACACATCCAAATATAGAATGTGAACCTCTAAAATAGTGAAGTTGTACACACAAAATCAGATAATACAGTATTTCAACTCTGTGAATAAAACTGTCAAATCAAGTCAAGACGGCAACGTTGCTGAGCGATTGGACTACTGCACTACGTGTCGCGGGTTCGATTCTCGCACGTAGCAAATATTTATATGATCGATAAGTCACATCCGACCCAGGAAAAATTCCTAGTGTGGACACCCTAGGAATGTCCCCTCGTGGGTGCGTTTACAAACATTGAAACTCACATACACAAACGCCCAAACCCGGAACAACTATTTGTAGGTCATACAATTTATATTTGTAAAAAGAAACCCCGCAGGTTTATTTTTTTTGGGGCTGTAAATATCATCAAATGAGTCCTTCATTTGATGATATTTGGGTGGACCGGAAAAGACAGTTAGGGAGCTTCCCCACGACGCGATGCGACGCAATTCGACCGATTCCAACTACAAGTGAAAATCATCCTTACCACTACAATATATAACATAAAACACGTTATCATTAAATAAATAAATAAATCAATATTCCACAACTATCACACAACGCCATCTAGTCCCAAGCTAAGCAGAGCTTGTGTTATGGGTACTAGACGACTGATAAACATACTTATTTTTTTTTTAAATACATACATATTATAGATAAATTACACCCAGACACAGAACAAATGATCGTGCTCATCACACAAACATTTGTCCTGGGTGGGAATCGAACCCACGACCTCCGGTATAGCAGTCAGGGTCACTAACCACTAGACCAACAGGCCTGTCAAACACGATCGCCACGACGACGTAAGTCAATCGATTGTCATTATTATTTCGTAGTAGCAAGGTCGATTTTCATTTTTAGATAGAAGAAATTGCAAATGGCGTGATGGGGAAGCTCCCTTGGCCCCATGACTAAAAACACGTTTTCCCTTTATGTTCCCGGCTCACCGTAGACTGCAAAGACATTTCCTCGACCCATTTGTGGAACTTCTGAGTGTGTTTGTTAATTGTAACATACATGCATTTGTCGCAATTTACACTTCTTTGTGAACAATACTACTTATTGATAATGACCTCTACTTGAGGTTCTTTAGTGTTAAGTACGGTATTTGACACATTTTTATCAAGTTTACAAGGTTCAATATCATTTCTAAATTTTATTTTTGTCGTAAAAAACAGATTTTTGCGGTTTGATTAGGGTTTACTTGTGTTTATTTATTTATATAAGGTACACCAACAGCAAAACATACAAAAGCAGTAATTGAAAACAAAAATATAAAACACTAGCTGTACCCTGCCACGCTTCGCTGTGGCACAAAAAAACTGTTTTTTCAACAATAAAAAGAAAATAGATAAAAACAATCCTTGATGCGCATTATATGTATATCATGCTAAAATTTGAGCTCAATCGGTGCAGAACTTTTTGAGTTTTTGAAGCGTACACAAACCAACATAACATTTTTATATATAACTAGCTGTACCCTGCCCCGCTTCGCTGTGGCACAAAAAACTGTTTTTTCAACAATAAAAAGAAAGTAGATAAAAACAATCCTTGATGCGGATTTATCATGCTAAAATTTCTTCTCATGTGACTGCGTCATTACGACTGCGGTTGTCAGCGAGTATTATCCTCGCTTCCGGTAGATGGCGCGGTCACTGGTACATAGCTGATCGTTAAAAAAACAGTTTTTTCGCGGTTGCGGATATGTGACTGATGCAAAAATAGATAAAAACAATCCTTGATGCGGATTACATATCATGCTAAAGTTTCAGCTCAATCAGTGCAGTACTTTTTGAGTTTTTAAAGCATACACAAACCAACATAACATTTTTGTATACATAGACTAGCTGTACCCTGCCACGCTTCGCTGTGGCACAAAAAAACAGTTTTTTCGTGGTTGCGGATATGTGACTGATGCCAAAAATAGATAAAAACAATCCTTGATGCGGATTATATATCATGCTAAAATTTCAGCTCAATCGGTGCAGAACTTTTTGAGTTTTTGAAGCGTACACAAACCAACATAACATTTATATATATATAGATATGAGCTAGTATGTAACCCTATGACAGGTATAAGCAACATTTACCATAAAAGTGCCAACAAAGTAACAATTTGTGATAGGTATGATGCTTCACTAAATTCTTGATCCAGAGAATGTTCGTTATGAAATATTGTATCAAAAAACTTGGGGAGGCTAGACAAATTACCCAATTTTCGAAGTTTTGTTTGTGAAGCAATTGCTACCTATTTCTGTATTTTTGTTTTGTAAATGTACATACCTATACCTCAAGCATTTTTTTTTGGCGAGGTAAATCATCAAATGTGTTCTCCCACCCAGGGCAGGGCGGGAGGGACTATCAGACTTGTACTGACTAAAATCCACGGTGTCCTTCAATAGCCCTCTCGTTCCGGGGTCACGGTAATCCGTTAGACCCGCGACCCCGGCAGGCTTTGGCCCTCTACAGGCCCCGTCACTATGCTGACACTCTTTGAGGCGCGCGTGGAACACAACGCGCCATCGACCCGGGAATGGTCCATGGAAGGACAGCGACTCGCTCATTGCTCGTAGCCCGAAGCCTTAGCACAAAGATTGTCTTATTTTACCTACAGCGTACTAGAAGTATCTACGGTGTTTATTGTATGGAAAATGAAAAAGCACATCTAGCGTACGAACGAGGAACTAACATCAAAGTTCCTTTTCATTTTACATCACAAAAACGTAAAAATTCGTGCCACTGTTTTTTTTTTGAAAAATCGGATGTTGCAGGTCACATAAGAGACGGTGGTACAAACTGGACGGGGTCAAACGGGTTATAACATCAATTTTATCAAATGCCATACGAACATCGATCGCTTTTTTAACAAAGTATTTTAAGTGATTGAAAACGACATAATATCAAGTTTAAGCAAGGTCCATGACTTCTTCACAAGCATTATATCCAGAAATCTACTTAAAACAAGCCACGGCACTGATAATATTTGATCAATAGAACAAATATTATTAGTACAAAGTACAGGTGCACTTCGAGTCATCTTGACATTGATATCAATAGTCAATAGCAGATTACTGATGAAAAATATGGCATTGAAAGCACCTTTTAGTAAAGCATTTAAACTTATTTTTATTGCGTTTTACTCTTTTTCAATTTTTGGCGTTCCAAAAATTCTGATTTAAATAAATGACATTCAGATTTTTTACTTTTTGTTTTTATATCTATGAGAGCTGTAATCTTAAAGCTTTTATTGAAATAATCAGCGATATTCCCTTTTAAAATTTAATAAAGCTCCTTTACCTGAAGCATTAAAGAAAACTTTTTTTCACCTCTCTTCAAACTCCTGTACCGTGGGCGCATTTACAAACATTTTAACTTTCAGATTCATGGGTTCGATTTTCGCTCGAAACAACTAGGTATTTGTATGATCCACATTTACTTTTTGTGTAGGTATGTGAGTTTAAAAGGAAGGACAAAGTTTTCATTAAAATAAAATTCAAGCGGTAGATAGAACATAAGAAGGCTATAAGCACAAAGTGTCATTTACAACTGGGATAAGCTAAGCTGCCTGGAATGGCAACAATACTTTT
The DNA here is from genome assembly GCA_943136025.2 of Agrotis puta. NCBI lineage: Eukaryota > Metazoa > Arthropoda > Insecta > Lepidoptera > Noctuidae > Agrotis > Agrotis puta. Next base: position 15,636,977 of record OW964184.2, on the reverse strand, counting down.
GTACACAACAATATTGATGCTAGGTAATTTAAATGGGCATGCAGACGGCGAGTAATAAGTAGGTGAGTGATTTGCCGTCCAATCATGGACCGAGTCGTGATCCACACGCGCCTCAAAGAGCTGTCAGCAATCTGATGCCCCCCCCCTGAGGGGCAAAGCATGCCAATGTCGCGGGACTGTCTCATCAGAAAACCATGACCCTGGAACGTAAAGGACTATTGAAGAACACCGTGGATTTTAGTCAGTCTGACAATCCCCCCCGTCCCACCGTCGGTGGAAGGACTCATTTGACAGACAGACAGACAATTTCAATGTATAGGTTTGTAAAGGTTTGTTAATATTTACATATATTTAAATTAATAGATAGATAAATGATATGCATCGCTTTGTTGTCCAGATTGAGGAAAACCCTGATTTAATTGACAGCGATCATTACTCAGTAGGTATCAATTAAACCTTCTTGTCAATATACAGTCGCGAGCAAAGGTATGAAATCACTTTAATTTCGCGCGATCTTGTGTACTTAATAACTAGTTAAGAATAATAAAAATGGTATTATTTTAAAAGATTTTGACAGGCCTGTTGGTCTAGTGGTTAGTGACCCTGATTGCTATGCTGGAGGTCGTGGGTTCGATTCCCACCCAGGACAAATGTTTGTGTGATGAGCACGATCATTTGTTCTGTGTCTGGGTGTAATTTATCTATAATATGTATGTATTTAGAAATATATAAGTATGTGTATCAGTTGTCTAGTACCCATAACACAAGCTCTGCTTAACTTGGGACTAGATGGCGTTGTGTGATAGTTGTGGAACATTTATTTATTTATATTCATTTATTTAACGATTAACTTTAAATTGATACCAAATTAATTAAAATCACGCCGTTATTTAAGGAGTTATCCCGGATTTCCAAGTAAATGATTCCATTCATAATATCGCTTTTTTTAATCGTGGTAAAATCATCAGATGAATTTTCCCTCCCGGGGCAGAGCGGGAGGGACTGTCAGACTCGTACTGACTAAAATCCACGGTGTCCTTCAATAGCCCTTTACGTTCCGGGGTCACGGTAATTGCGTGAGTCCCGCGACCATTCTTAAGACGCTAGTGTAGTTGTGATGGTCGTTTATGTATCTGCATAGATGATAGATAGATACTTAGATAGCTGTATTAATTAAACTAGTCCATCGGTATTCCCCAATGATTAGATGTCAGTTGATACGTTCAATGTTATGCTATGTTTTATATTTATAACATAAACATATCTTTTGATTGCGTCGACTTACAACTTTGTTTTTTTTTACTACGCTAAGAGATTGCAGACCTCTGCATGATAATTCCACGTATTCCTAAAAAAAGGGTCTTGACAGACGAACAAACAGGTGGACAACATAGTGATCCTCTAAGGGTTCTGTTGTTTCTTCATAAGGTTTCAGTATTTCCCAAAAACACACATTAAGAAGTAATTTTGGAAATTGACATGGCACAGAATCAATACTTCGAACCCTTGTGGTATCTACCATACCTATTGCAATGGGTTCGCGGAGTGAATTATAGCACACTTAAACTCAGAGCAGTACATCCCAACAATGATAATGTGACAAAATTTATTAAATAATATTTGTAAACGCACCAACGATACAAGAGAAATACCTAGTGAAAAAACGTACAGGTAGTCTAGGCCATCACCGAAGCTATCTAATAGAAATAATTATTATCTGTAAAACCTGCAATTCATCTTGCCGGGGTCGCGGGACTCACGAATTATCGTGACCCCGGTACGTAAAGGGGTAGTGAAGGACACCGTGGATTTTAGTCAGTACAAGTCTGACAGTCCCTCCCGCTCTGCCCTGCGTGGGAGGACTCATTTGATGATTTTACGACGTAAAAAACTAAAAAAACCTGGAATTAATTGAAACATTTCAAACATACAACATAAATTCTCAGACCTTGCACCAATTGAACCATCAAACTCTTGCACAAGTTATTACCAGTTCAGTAACGAAACAGTAGAGCAGTGATTAGCACCTGCGAGCGGCAAGCGGCAGGCTGGTAGGCTGGCAATGAGTGGCAATGAGTGAGTGAAATCGATAGGCGTCACGGTCCCGAGCATCGAATGCAGCGATACATCTGTGATCCGGTTCACGGCACATCGGTAGCATTGAAGAAATCTACGGGACTTTTATTTTTTATGGCTGTCGATAGTGTTTATTCTTGTCGGTTCTTCTCCATGGAAACATTCCGAACCGTGTACCTATTTTTTCAAGTGACCACGTAGGAACGAAATACTTAGTGATGTTTTTTTTTTAAATAAAATTATGAAAGAAACTACGAGTGACTTTCCCAATGGAAAAATATCACTTGTGTGTGTCCAGTTGTAGCTCGGATTTTGAACGTAAACATAAGGCAAATACCTCGATTTTAAAATTGAAAATATTTCCCTTATTATATTTACGACTAGCTTCCGCCCGAGAATGTCGGTCTTCGCGTGGATGGTTTATTTCTCCATTTTGAGTAACTCTGACAATGACATCTTATAAATATCTATTGGACCCAAATACGGCTAAGCCTGAGATTCGCGGTTCTACAGAACAACGTCTATGAATAAAAGTGAAAAATATTTTTAATTCTACGTATTTTTCCAGGATAAGAAGTTATCCCATTTCATGCCCAGGATAATAAGGTATAATTATACCAAGTTTCATCGAAATCAAACCGTTAGTTTTCACGTGATGCCTGCATAATACAGACAGACACACAGACAAAAAAAATTTTAATCACATATTTGGGTTTGGTATCAATCCAGCAACAACCCCCGCTATTTATTTTTTCAATATTTTCAATGTACAGAATTGACCCTTCTACAGATTTATTATAGTATAGATAGAAGATAGATAGATAGATACCTGCTACCACAAATCTACTAAAGATAATGATTTTCCTTAAGATTTTGATTAAAGAAACTATGAGAAAAAACTAATTATTCTGTTCACTTCATCAAATTGTACTCTACAAATTAAAATTGACCCTTCTACAGATTTATTATTTGTATGGATGTGAATGAATGTCATGGATTTATTATTACACCTTTGAGGAATTCTGGTAGTACTTTTCAGCTCTACCTCTTTTTACCAAAATTTTAAAGCATGCTAATACTGATTTTTTATTCATAAATTGGCGTATTACGAATAACTACGCTTTCTATAAACATCTCTGTTTCCAATTTATATTTTTCTCAATTTCTTTAAGAACCTACATACTGTATGTTTATACAAAATATGTTTGGAATTATACTTGTTTATGTATTTTGAAAGAAGCAGACCCATTTCAGGTAAGTAAGGCATCTATTCCATATAATTTCTGATACATAAAACTAAATATCCGACGTACCTTAAATCCGAGCAAAAATCCATTACTATACAAATATGCCCGCTCATGCATACCTACAAACCTGGTTACTCCATATTCAAAGCAAGTAATGTAGGAACATAACCACGAATTGCCTTACGCAACCGCAATAACATTACTCGTATTGATAAATCTCAAAAAGGTAACCCACCAAAATAGTATCCTTTTGCGAATTTTACGAGGTATGTGAGCTCACCTTGGCAACACTGTACTTACAAAAAAAGTTACAGAAGACCCGTAGACATTAGAAACAATAAAAAAATTGGTTTGAGTTTATTATGGAGATGGTGAGCGAGAGAGAGAATCATAGTATAGTTCTTTTGACGGCGCTAGTGTCTATGTCATTACATCAAATTTTGACGATTATTACAAAGCTTTCTTGCGGAAAGAAAAACAAAATTGCGAGCGCGATAATGACTCCAAAGCCCAAATAAACTTGTTTTTTTTTTTTTGAAAATTAAAGTCTCATTTAGACGAGGCAAGAACTCGCATGCTTGCTTACTCGCATGAGTATCGCGGTATTTGTTTGATCACCTGAATTCGTTGTACCTATAAAGTCCGCAATGTAACGCAACTCGCGTGCGAGTTCTTGCATCGTCTAAATGAGGCTTAAATCTATTTAACTTTAGGCTAGATTCATGGTTTGAATTCGTGTACTCCTTGTTCAGCAATCCTATTTTTTGTTGCAAATTATGAGGCAGTATTAACCCTTCTAGTAATTTTCTAATTTTTTCACGTTCCTCCAGCTACTACACTAAAAAAATTAGAATTGGGAGAACAATCAATTTTTGCTTCCCCGCCAATTTACGTTTTTTTTTTTTTCAATTTATTTATTTTAAAATTATATTTTTATATTTCTTGTTGTGAGTAGTTTAGGTTTTACTAACACTAGTCTATAAGAACATCGTTACTAACAAAATGGTCACCATGGCAGAAATAAATAAATAAAATAAAATTTTATAATTCTTTGTTAAAATGACAATTTTATTTTCCTTTGTTTGCAATGGGCCTTCTAAATCAACTCACTAGGTACACATAAAACGAAAGAGTTGGGCCTAGTAGTGAAGTGTTGCCAACCGATGCATGAAAGCAAACTCATTGAGCAAGACTAGTGTAGTTCGTTTGTTTGAGCTCATGTCATAACTATGTTAATTTGTGAAATGAGCGTAAAACACGTGTGAAAGACATATGTAGACCTATTTGTGTTGAAGAATATGTGATTGATCTGGAGTTTGGTTGTTAAAATTGAAAGTTCATGTTTTAATATTTATTAGTTGGCAAGTTCTTAGGATTCCGTACGTCCGAATGAAAAAAAGGAACTCTTAAGATAACTCGTGTCCGTCTGTCCGCCCTTTACATTCAATTTCCTCCAAACCTACTTGACCGATTAAGGTGAAAGGTAAACATGTCAATTCCTGTGGCCCAAAGAAAATGTTATATTTTTTGTACTATAAAATAATGAGTTTCATAGTTAATCAAGAAAATAGACAAAAAATGCCCCTCCGTCCTCCTTATCTCAGAAGTTATTGAGTCTACGATTCTAAAAAAATACAAACAATAGTCTTTTTTCCTACTAAAACCTGCTAAAAAGGTAGGATGTCAAGTTGGTTGCGTATTAGGCAATTCGTTGACAAAAAATCAAATTATGCCATTAGAGTTTTATTTTTCTGTTTTTTTTCTTTTTTACTTTATGTCGTTCATATTTTTTTCGTGGGAAATGCCCAGTTATTGAAATGCAACCTTATTTTAATGTTATTTTCTCAGTTTTACAAAAATAAAGACTTCTAAAAAGGTTGGATACATTTCAAAATTATTACCAAGGAGTATCAGGCCACTTGTTCTCAAAGCAAATAAAATGATTCCATTTGTGTTTTACTTTTCTTTATAATTTTTTTTTGTACAGTTATTGGCTTGCATATTTTTTTCGTATAAAGTGGCCAGATATAAGAATACAACCTTCTTTTAAATTATTTTACTTTTCCAACATTTCTGTCTTCATACATATTGGCCACTTTTTTTAGACTCTATTGAGGATCGTATAAAATGTATTGAAAAATACAAATGGCGGCCACATTACTTCCGATTTTGACCAAGAGTCGGTTAAGTTCTTCGTCTAGATTAAACCAGGGATTCGCAATACAGAATGAAAACACATTTGCAGTGCACTCATAACCTACTCTAGTTAAAAAAAGACCGTTCCGTTTCACCTAATATAGGAACTGAATATGGATTGGATAACTTGACTCGGAACTTCATAGTTTACTCTGTACGGTCAGTAATTCAACTAAATTATCATAACGAGAAGATAATTTATAAGTCAGTGAAATTGATTTGATTTGATTCGAAAGTGTCGTTAATAAGGACCAAATTCTGCGAAGTTGTATTGTTCATGTTCCGTTTTCACATAAAAATGGTTGAATCGATTAAAAGTATTAAGGGCATGTAATCAGAAAGTTGGCAACGTCGCAAATAGCTGTCAAATATTTAAAAGTTTTAATTAATTTGGTAATTTTACTGTATGAAAATAAGAAATATAGCTCTGTAGTGTACTAAGAAATTGATATAGGAATGCAATTAAAACACTGAATTTGATGTTGTAACCGTTTCAGATGTATAAAAAGGCATTTGACAAGTTTTCAAATACGTTTTTTACATCTCAAAGTATATATTTGGTGTTACGATATTATTTATTGCATTTCCTTATCAATTTTTTAGTGTACTACAGAGCCATATTTCCATATAGTAACATTGCTAAATTAATTAAAACTTGTTAATATTTGACAACTATTTGCGACGTTGCCAACTTTCAGAATACGCGCTCTTAAATCAGAGCTAATAACAATTTATCGCTAACCATGCTGCCTGCAACAGTTAAGCCTTTGTCAAACAGACAGGCGTGGCGAATGCGAAGCGTGACGTTTTTATTTGTAATGTATGGAATTGTTTGAATCCAGTCTCATAGAACAGCGAAAGCGATCCGATAGCGTGAAAGAACTATCGGACTGACGTCTCGTTTTGGTTCGGTATCGCTTCGGACTCGCCTGTCTGTTTGACAAAGGCTTAACTGTTGTTAACTATGTAGTTCTTTTATAAGTTATTTATTCTTTAACCAAAAATCATTTACTTACTTCTACCGCTGACCGTACACGCGTGTTTACCTTACATTAGTTAAACAGCTGTCACGCGAGTGATTATAAATTACTTAGTCGATTTATTAAGTGATGGATTCGCTGATTACAGCATTGTGAAAATGTTAATGTAAAAGCACTAAACTTTACAATTATGATTTTTCAAGCTGAAAAAATGGGGATTGTGTTCCAGATTTCTTTTTGTGGTAAAATCATCAAATGAACCCTGTCAGACTTGTACTGACTAAAACCCACGGTGATCCTTCAATAGCCCTTTACGTTCCAGGGTGCAATTACCTGATGAAACGATCCCGCGACCCATTGTATTCCATATTACGTAGGAACGAAAAGGGCCATTGAAGGACATCGTGGATTTTAGTCAGTACGAGTCTGACAGTCCCTCCCACCCTGCCCTGGGTGGGAGGACTCATTTGATGATTTTACCACGATAAAAAAAAAATATTACGTAGCATTGTAGCGATGCCAGGCATATGTTCGCAACCTTTTTACACGAACTACATTTTTTTTTCTTTTTATATCATTTTTACATAACCTATCCATCTTTTCCTAGGTCTTCTTCTTATGTATCTGTCCACTATTATTATAAAAGGTACCTACCACTGTCTTAGTCACATTCGTGTCATGTCTCCTCTTCACATGTCCATAGCAAGACAGATGATTCTTTCCTTGCTTCTAATAAGTGCTTATACATTCAAACTTCCTCTTATATACTCATTCGACTGCTGCGCAGCGTGTCGCGGGTTCGATCCCCGCACGGCACAAATATATGTTTGACTTACAAATAGTTGTTCCGGGTCTGGGTGTTTGTGCATGTGTGTTTCTATGTTTGTAAACGCACCCATGACGGAGGAGCAATTCCTAGTGTTATTATAAGTTAAAAAAAACCCACACTATTGATACTCCATTTACTATTTCTTCCACCAATGTGACTTTTTACCCTTTATCAAGCTTGTGTATACCGTCGTGCGTGACAAACCTGACCACACTCAACACGAAACCAAAAATCATTATTCAACTTTTATTTTCAATTTTATTTTCCTGAAATAAACTTTATATTTGCGTAGCACTGTATTCAATCCGCGTTCGCTCCATGGTTCGGAACAGAGTGCCTTGTCGAACGAATCGAACGCATTGGTATTCGGAATTCGAACGAATGCGAGCGAATAATCGAATAAACTTGTATATTTTGGTTCATTGAAATATGAAAAGCAGTAAGGATGATTTATTTTTAAATCGGCGCTGAGTTCGCTATAAATTTTATTGCAAAATTAAAATAAAATTGAGATTTGTAAACGAATTGTAAAAGCCGGAAGCAAAGCGGGTAGCAGTCAGTATTTTACGAGTACGTTATCGTTTTTGATCTTTTACCTATCTTTCCTGGCTGTACTGTTTCTTCATTCATTCATAGATTATCTATACTATAGTAATATAGTCACTACAAACTTTAGATAGTAGTATAGTAGTTTTTGTTCCACAAATTATACAAACCATTTGATAATCTCTGAACCATGAGTGAAGAGCGATTTTGTAAGAAGAATATTATTTATATTCACGAGATATTTTTTACTCACATCGATATTGTGCCTAGCTGTTATGTAATTTATGTAAGTAAAAAGTAAATCTGTCAAGAAAATAGTGTTGGGTTAACACAGTAAAAAATATTGGCGTGCTTAAAGTATCTTTTGTGTCGTCTAGTATTAAATTAAGTGATATGAATTAGCCCACTTTTTAATTATATTTAAGGAAGCTACACATGCTACAGAATTAGGCTGCTCAGCAATCAAATAATATTCTGTTGCTATCTCTCATACGATAATGTTACAAAGGAGTAGGTGCATAGGCATCTATTGTATTTATTCCCGTACGCAATCATGTTGGCTATGACTGTGACAACTTTGTGACACACTTCAAACACTTCTCAGTGTTAGTTCATTATCCTCAAGCATGAAAAGCATCTCTGATGAAAACAATTACGGGCCGAAGACAACTGACTTTACAGCGCTGCTAGCTCAAACTTTGGGAGTGAGTACATTTATGTACGTGCCTCACTTGGCGATGGTGAAGGGCGCGCTGGGGCACATGCTGATGTTCTCGGCGGTGTACGTCGTCATCGGGATCCCGCTGATGTACATGGAGAACGTGGTGGGGCAGTTCACGGGTCGCGACTGCCTCGAGATATGGCGCGCGCGGGCCTGCCTCTCACACATTGGGTACATTCAAATCTTCATACAACTCGTCAATACGGTCCACCTTCACGCAATAAATGCGTTCGTAATGCATTATTTCTTGATAAGTTTCGAAAAGCCTATTCCTTACTACGTTTGTGGAAAATGGAGCAAGCCTGATTGCAATATTTTAAATTTTAACTTCACCGTGAATCAGCAGTGTTTGAAGGTAAATGATCCGATGCCGTACTGTGCAGATCTATGCCATACATTTCCAGAATTTCAATATTGGAGGTTTAATTTATTGGGGCTCGATTTAGATGCATACTACTTGCCTTGGCGGGTCTGCCTTGCTTCTGCATTGGTCGCAATCGCTATATTTCTCAGTTGTTTTAAAAGAGCACGATCACGCAAGTGGTTTTTCCTATTTGGGACTTTATATCCCATAGCCGCTCGTGTTGTATTCATGATAGGATCAATGTTGCAAAAGGGAGTCGTAGTTAAATATTCAGATGCCTTAGATACTGATTTTAGTACATTCAGTCAGCAGTTTAACCTGGCAAGTATAATATCCGAGATGCTATACACTCTTAACATCGGCACCGGCCTCACCTTCAACTACGCCTCCAGATCTTCGTTCAGGGCTCCGTGCTACTCCAACTCTGTCAACGTGGTCGTCATCACCTGGTGCGTCGTGATCCTCGGGACCTGCTCAACGGTCATGATGACCTGTCCATACGCATTCAAGAACGATATCAGACCAGGTGTCATAATGAAATACCCTATTTCAAATAGTTTTGAAAAGATTCCTCGACTTTTACATGTGTACGAGCACACATCTTTATGGTTAATACTTTGCTATAGTTTTATAGCAGTATCATCAATGATTTTATCTATATGCATAATTTCAGGGCTTATAGAAATGCTATCAAAAAGATATCCTGCAATAGATAGAAGTCCAGGACTAGTGTCTTTTGTATTTGCATTGACTATTTACATTGGGACAGTGCCATTATTGGGCAATTTGACTTTGTATTATTTAATAGATGCAAAAAATGTGCTGAATCTTCTTGTGATATTCATTGTTCTGCTGGAAAACATTGTGTTCGTTTTGTGGTACGGTCTGCAAAGGTTCTCAGAAGACGTACACTTTATGCAGGGCATCCAACCGAATACTGCAGTGAAAGTTGGCTGGTTGTTATCCAGTGTTGTTCTTCTTTATGTGTTTTGTGTTGAATTTCATGATCTATATCAATATAACAATAAGTCAATAGGTTCCGTAGTGGGGTGGTATTTGTTAATTTTGAATATTGTCCCATCGGCACTCGTGGCCACTGTTAGAATATTGATAGCTTTGTATAAAAAGAAATTATATGAAGAAATCGGTTTAGACCCTTCGTGGGGGCCTAAAAACGATTTGCTGAAACGGAGTAGGGCCATGTTCACTGCGCAGGCGATGACCAAGGAGTACATGTACCGACAGTACCATCTGCAAGCGGGAATACTGAAGAGGCAGAAGCGATCTAACGTAAGAAACAGTCACAAATTAGGACATGTTCCAAAGTCAGAAGGCGTAAGGTTTGATAATGAGAAAGAAACTGTTACAAATTAGGACATGTTCCAAAGTCATAAGGCGTAAGGTTTGATAATGAGAAAGAAACTGTTACAAATTAGGACATGTTCCAAAGTCAGAAGGCGTAAGTTTTGATAATGAGAAAGAAACTGTTACAAATTAGGACATGTTCCAAAGTCATAAGGCGTAAGTTTTGATAATGAGAAAGAAACTGTTACAAATTAGGACATGTTCCAAAGTCAGAAGGCGTAAGGTTTGATAATGAGAAAGAAACTGTTACAAATTAGGACATGTTCCAAAGTCAGAAGGCATAAAGTTTGATAATGAGAAAGAAACTGTTACAAATTAAGACCTGTTCCAAAGTCAGAAGGCGTAAGGTTTGATAATGAGAAATAAACTGTAACAAAAATTAAGACATGTTCCAAAGTCAGAATGCGTTAGGTTTAATAATGAGAAAGAAACTGTTACAAGTTAAGATATGTTCCAAAGTCAGAAGGCGTAAGGTTTGATAATGAGAAAACTTGAGCCTAACTTCTTATAAAGTGCAAGCACTTACAATTGTTATGTTGTTCTTTTTAATAGTAAATTATTATATTATATTGTTATTAAATATATATTTAATGTTTTCTCTACATTAAAAATCTATTTTATATGAGTAGTTTTTCTCTATAGTTATGTCACGTATTGGTAGTTTTTTATACTAGCCGCTTTGTAACCCCACCAAAGAAAGTAGTAAAATTACTTATCTTTCGGAAGTCGGTGGCAAAAATTAATTTAAAAAAAAACAATGCCGCAAGATAAGTTATTTTAGTAGTAAGTGGTTTTTGAAAGCGGTTAGTTCTTTTTTCAGTTTTTTTATATTCCTACTACAATGAAAAGATTCTTTACAAAGAATCCTGTCCAGGCAATTACGAAAATAATGGCAAACAAAATGTAAAGTACATTGTTTTTAGAAAATACTCTTTTTTTTAATGTGGTGAATACATCAAATGGGTCCTACCACTCAGGGCAGAGCGGGAGGGACTGTCAGACTTGTACTGACTAAAATCCACGGTGTCCTTCAATAGCCCTTTACATTCCGGGGTCACATATTTCGTACAGTTCCCCTCTAGAAGGGGGGCCCGTCATTTTGCTGATACTCTTTGAGGGTCGACCATGGTCCATGATCGGACAGTGAGTTGCCCATTACTTACTGTCCGCATGCCCTTCAGAAAATACTCTAAAAAAGAAATAGACTGAAAAGTTATTCTGTAATGATTTTGATTTCTTCAAAACAAGAAACTTCTCAAAAGAAATCCTTAATTCAACTACAGAATAACTAAAACCATTAACCGTTTAAGAACAAAAAATAAATGAAAATACCCGCAGTACTTCGCGAGGGTAGTTGAAACTTTATAATGAAGCCGGCGTTAACTTCTTTAGCGAGTTGCTGAGATTCCGTTAGATTCTATGCATTTGTGGGTATACAAAACTTAAGTACGTTATTAGACTGCAAATGATCGGAAACTAAATATTTAAATTTAAATGTAGTTCAGATCGACCATAGTTAAATATAAATCGACTTTTTTTTTAGCGTTGTAAAATCATCAAATGAGTCCTCGTACCCAGGGCAGGGCGGGAGGGACTGTCAGACTTGACTGACTAAAATCCACGGTGTCCTTCAATAGCCCTTTACGTACCGGGGTCACGGTAATTTGTGAGTCCCGCAACCCCGGCAGACTTTGGCCTTCTACAGGCCCCGTCATTATGCTGACACTCCTTGAGGCACGCGTGGGAACACAACGCGTCGTCGCGTCGACCCGGGCATGGTGCATGGTCGGACAGCGAGTCGCCCATTACTCGCCGCCCGCGCCTACGGTGGCCGGAGATCGTCTGCCGAATATAAATCGTCTTACCACAAAAAAGATAGACATCTGTTGAACACCTTGTCTATAAAAAGTGTAACTGCAAAACGACCCTTATATCAACTTGAAATGTCGTTTTGACGTTGACAGTTTTTTAGGCAAGTGTTCAACAGATGTTTAACTTTTTTGTAGTAAGGTGTCGTAAGGTTAATATTTACTACTTGCAAATAATACGTTGTTAGTTTCGTGTGGGAATTGAGCCCGTGACACGCGGCGCAGGAGTAGATTGCTCAGCCGCTGCGCCAACTGTGTCATCATCTGCTCTCGGCTTCCGTCTGTCTCAATATGTGAGACGCTTTTTAGATGATAAAATCATCAAATGAATCCTCCCACCCTTGGTGAAGCAGAACGGACTTTCAGATTCATACTGACTAAAATCCACCATCTTCTTTCAGTTGGCTTTTTAACTCAAAAAAAAATAAAAATTGTCCGAAAGATAGCTTATTATCAAAAAATACTTGTAACGTATTTTTTCTTTTGTTAGGTAAACCAAAAACGACGAAGATACAACGCTTCGAAAAATCACAAAACGTCACTTGGTCGGTTTGATTCTACAGGCGTTATGACGTCACAAGCCCTCACTCCCGAATTTCGAAGTCTTTTATCTTTCTCGATAGCCATTGATTAAAAAGAAACAAAAAATACGTATTCATTATTTTTCAATACCGTACTCTAACTCAGTGTTCCGCAAAGTGTGTGCCGCGGCACACTGGTGTACCGTGATCATTAGTTGGTGTGCCGTGGAAAAATAAGATTATCTTATAAAAATATTTTTAGTAAGAAAAATTTAGACCGTCTATGCTCAATTAAACAGTCTCATGTTTCGCATTAAATACCTTTTCTGAAATTTAATGTTTAAATTTGTTGATTAATAATAGAAGTTGATTAATATTACTTAAAAACTGTTTTTTAATTTGTGGTGTACCTCAAATATTTTTTCGTTTTCCTAGGTGTACCTTGAACACAAAAAGTTTGCCGAACACTGCTCTAACTGACGGACTAAACAGATTTTCAATTACTGCCATACTGCCATATTGCTAATTCATTAAATAGTGTTTAAAAAAATAATTAAAAAAGTAACTTCGACACGTTAACTTCCTATTGTGTAATTAGTTGCCTCGACCTCCACCCAGTGACTTGATGACTTCATGTCTTGTACTACTAACACTGATACATGGAGGACGCACGCAACGACTGTTGTCACTTAGTGTGCTCGACAGTGTAATGTTAAGTACAGATGTGTACACTTCCTTGAAAACAAAAATGTGAATCGACCATCCACTGCTCGACTGTGTACTTACGGCTTCACATCAAGCTATGCAAAAACCAGTATAAGCTTGACCGCTGTATAAGGAGAAAGGTCATACAAACCGAGCACGCTAAACTGGTTTTTTTTTGAGTCTGACAGTCCTTCCCGCTCTGCCCTGGGTGGGACTCGTCGGGCGTGCCTGTCGGTTATGCATCTGCATGCATAACCGACAGGCACGCCCGACGAGTCCTCCCCTTAACCCTGCGGTTAACCATGCAAACCCTAACGCGTATGGCCTCCATAACAGTGGAGGTTGATCACCCGCTCTAGCTATAACTAAGTTACATATTTCTCTATGTGGTAGGTCTCTCATGAGAGACCACAGCGAGAAATATTGCAGCCCAAACACATACGTACCTAAAGTAATATTATAAAGCTGATTTGTTTGGTTGCACGCGCTAATCTCAGGAACTTTTTTTTTGTTGAATACACCATTTATCGAGAAAGGTTTTACACGGGAAACGGCTAGTTCTTTAACTGCTTAAAGTTCTTCAAGTCATTACAAGAAAGTTATCTATTAACTTTGTGTAGTCACACTTAAACAGGTTGACGGCACGGTTAGCGCAGTGGCTGAGCGATTGGACTGCTGCGCAGCGTGTCGAGTGTTCGATTCCCGCACGGAACAAATATTTGTGTGACCTACAAATAGTTGTTTCGGGGTCTGGGTGTTTGTGTATGTGTGTTTCTATATTTGTAAACGCACCCACGACACAGGAGACATTCCTAGTGTGGGGCAACGATTTATAGCAAAAAAAAATCTTAACCAAGGAGGTAGACATGCAATCATGAACTTTGTTACATAATAAACACCCTATTATACATTGTTTAACACTTAAACACATAAAGACGTGTCAATATTTGCTCATTGTAAAACCTTTGCCTACTGACATACTGACACGACGCGTAGGGCAATGTTGTTATAAAGTGTACATAATTTTGCAGTACTAGGTAATGACATTTTGTTATATTATCGCCTTCGTATTTATGGTAATATTATGAAAAGGAAAGAATTGTATTTTTGTGTATGTAGGGACTCACGAATTACCGTGACCCCGTAAAGGGAATTGAAGGACACCGTGGATTTTAGTCAGTACGAGTCTGATAGTCCCTCCCGCTCTGCCCTGGAATGGATAGGTGCTGTAATCAAACTGACGGGGCCACTATAGGACTAAATGCCTATCAGAGTCATGAGCCTGTCTAAATAGGATACTACGGCCCTGGAACGCGAAGGGCAACCGAAAGTACAGATCGGTTTTTAGTAATGTTGGTTTCATGGTCCGTTCTACTCCACGGGGACTTATTTGATGATTTTCCATCACTACATAGTATAAAACAAAGTCGCTTCCCGTTGTCTGTCTGTCTGTCCCTATGTATAGATCTAAACTACGCAACGGATTTTGATGCGGTTTTTTATAATATATAGAGTGGTTTATATGTATACATATAACATGCATAGTATAGTAGAGATTGCACCCGTGCGGAGTCGGGGCGGGTCGCTAGTAGTATATAAAGTCCAGTTGAATAAAACTTTTAGTGTAAATCAGAAAACCACCATGTTGGTAACTTCATTACAAGTCGATTCATTATTAAAATCTAAAGGTTGCTCTATTTAAACAAATGGTTTTTGACTTCGACTTGATTGATTACCACGCAAAGCATTCATTAAAATAATAATTACTTACAATAATTTGTGTGGGCGGACAAGATACTAATATATAAATACTTATGTACCTTGAGTGTACTATCAATAGACACTATAACTATTTATAGTCTAAATATTGTACAGTCACGGGCAGTAATATCAGATTTATTTATTTATTTCATTTCTATGGAAAACTTAAGCCTTTGTCAAACAGACAGGCGTGACGAATGCGAAGCTAGGCGGTTTTATTTGGAATGTATAGAATTGTTTGAATCCAGTCACATAGAAAAGCGAAAATGATCCGATAGCGTGACAGAACTATCGGACTGACGTCTCGTATCGATTCGTTATCGCTTCGGACTCGCCTGTCTGTTTGACAAAGGCATTAAAGTTGAATAAAAACAGAATAGAGCCTGGAAGCCATACACAGCGAGACTTAACAAGTAAGGATTTTTTATGTGGTCAAATCATCCATTGTGAGAGGACTCGTACTGACATAAATCCACGATGTTGATGGCGCAGTAGCCGAGCGATCGACCGCGCAGTATGTTCGATCCCTGGACGGTACAAATATTTGTATGACTTACAAGTACGTATTCCGGATCTGGGTGATTAGGTATGTGTGTTTTGTAACGCACCCACGATACGGGAGAAATTCGTAGTGCGGCGAAACGTTTTTTTTTTTAATATTTATAGAAAACCCATCATAAAGTAACAATTGTTTTTCCATTAAAAAATTACTTTACGTTTAATTTTTCAATCGTCCGACGTAAACATAAGTGTTTGTGTCGGTACACTTTGTACCTACGGTAAGTAGGTACTAGCCACTAACATCGATACCAATAATACTTCGAATAAAAAGATCCTGATAAAAAAATCGTTGGTACTATGAACCGAGGACGCCTAGTTTTTTCATCAAAGCACTTGTAATGCCACGGTCAAATTGAGATTTAGGCCACTCTGCGTTTAGTCTAGTTTCGAAATTTTTCGTGAAAAAGTTTTAACTGAAGAATGAAATAATGGAGTAAATGTTTATGCAGTAGGTAAGGTCACGCTGTACATTATGATGGTGATCTAAACTTAATCAAAGCCTAAGTCAATGATGGTCATGTTTCCCAAAATAAGTGTCTAATAATATATATTTATTAGGTGTCATATTTTCCACGGCGACGGACGTCGGCAGACAATCTCCGGCCACCGTAGGCGCGGGCATGCGGGCAGCGAGTAATGGGCAACTCGCTGTCCGACCATGGACCATGCCCGGCTCGACGGCGCGTTGTGTTCCATGCGCGCCTCAAAGAGTGTCAGCAAAATGACGAGGCCCCCCTCTAGAAGGCCAAAGCCTGCATTTGGACGAAGAAATATACCTGTTTTGTTATGAGTAACTAACTTTATTGATAGTAAATAATAATATTACAAACCCTAAAGGGATCTCAAGTAGGTCTTACATCAAAGAAACTAAATAAACGAGCTCTTTCATAATTTACGTAATCATATTACATCAGTATTTTCACAATAAAGCCTTGTTTTCGGGTTTACAGAAAATATAGTATTATAACGACTTAAAGTCTTTGATTGTCAATATTTTATGTTTTCACTCGTTTGTTCAGAGTGAATTGAATTTGTTTTTTTTTTGTACCAAAATAACAATAGATATTGTTGTCATTTGGTAAAAGGGCTTTGTGTGACTTCAAATCTGTGTATAATTCGTTATTGTTTACATTCTTGGTAATAGAAAATCAATAATTGTGATTCTGACATGCCGTTTTGACAGCTCGCAGTCAGCTGGATATCCACGTTTATGTTTATCACAATACTTAATTAAATGTTAGGAGATATTTATCACGTTTATTATTTGTTTTTAGTTTCCAATATTACGGCACAGTTGCAAGTGCTATGATCACGGATGAGCGCCATTTTTATCCGTGATCTAATATTTATAATACAGACCGTGTCAATTTAAAAAACTTATATTCTTTACGTTCCAGGGTCACGATTACCTTTAATGACAGTCCCGCGACCCTGGCAGGGGTTCGGCCTCCTATTTCGTGGCGTCGTCAGATTGCTGCCCTTTGATGCGCGCGTGGAACCCGAACGGCAAAGTAATATTCACATATTTAGCAGCATTCAATCAGGAGATTCATCAATACTACACAGTTCAACATCAAATTCTTCAAACATATTAATTGACATCCAAGTGCTAGCTCCATTCATATAACCGATGGATATTACAACCAGTTTCAATCCTCAATTAAATGCCACATTCCGATCAACACCGTGTGAAAATAACTAGTGATTTTGCTGTTTAATAATATGAGAACAGCGATACAACAGCAATGTAAAGATATTATTTGTCATTATTTTATTTCAGTGTTTATATAAATAAAATCTAAATATTTCCCATCGAAGAGCACTACCCTGGCAGGGTCGCGGAACTCACGAATTAACGTGACCCCGGTATGTAAAGGGCTATTGAAGGACACCGTGGATTTTAGTCAGTACGAGTCTGACTCTGAGCTCTGCTCTGGGTTGGCTGTGATGATTTTACCACGTAAAAAAAAAACGAAGAGCACTACGGGATGAGTTTTCTGAAAACAATGATAGAAATCTACGAGTACAATATAAACAACAAATATGTAAGCCAATATTGTCGTGTTCCACCTCTTTCTTTTAGGTGCCTGGAAAATTCATCAAATGAGTCAGAGTTCTTACTAACTAAAATCCACCGTGTTCTTTTAATTGCCCTAAACATTCCAGGGTTACGGTAACTTCCTTAGATAATCCCACGAGCACACCAAGCATTTGACCTTATGGGGGCTCCGTCAACTTGCTGAATGATCCTTGAAGCTTGCCTGGAACACGACGAGCCGTGGAACCAAGCATGGTCTTTTATCAGACGGTGAGTTACCAATTACTCGCTGTCTGCAAGTATGTGGTCGCAAATCAGAATCAAAACATCGTCGACGGCGTCTCTCGCGATGACTGAGTCGTGAAGTGGAAGCTGTCTTATCCCTCAAACATCCTGCCTCCTTCTCTATCATTACTGCTTCAGAAGGAGGTGACTGCTACCTTTTCCCCCTCGCTCCGTCGTGTTCTCGAATGCAAGTGCCTCTGATGAATAAATTTATAACAAACTTTATAGCCAACTGAATTAAATTATAGCTTGCCGATCGATAGCTTTTAAAATAATATATTTATAACAAAATTAAAAGCACTCAGTGTGCGGTTCATTACCTATTAATACTCCTGCATTATTTGTTTCTTTTGTAAAGTAAAACAAAGTTTATTTTAAGTACATTAGACTGAAACTTCGATGACTTACATGACAGCCCTCAATACTGGCTAATGCCTTTGTCAAACAGACAGGCGAAAGCGAAGCGTTTCCGAAGCGATACCGAACCGAAGCGAGACTTCAGTCCGATAGTTCTGTCACGCTATCGGATCGCTTTCGCTTTTCTATGTGATTGGATTCAAACAATTCCATACATTACAAATAAAAACGTCACGCTTCGCATTCGCAACGCCTGTCTGTTTGACAAAGGCTTAAATGTTTTTGACAACTGCTCAATCTGTTTCACGTAGAGAGACGGTACTATGGGGGATGGTGATTTTGTGGAGGGTGAGATAAACCTCCTAGTGGACCCTGATGGCACCACAGATTAGGTTTCTCCAGGGCCGCCTGCGAACCAAACCACCATTCCGACATAGTTCGGTGTCAGACAGTTTTGACTAACGGAATGGACGAATGGGAATTGAAATAACTTTGTAAATACGAGTACAAGCAAATTTTTTTTTTTATTTTGCCCCACACTAGGATTTTCTCCTGTGTCGTGGATGCGTTTACAAACATATAAACTCACATACACAAACGCCCAGACCCGGAACAACCACTTGTAGATCATACAAATATTTGTTCCGTGCGGGAATCGAACCCGCAACACGCAGCGCAACAGTCCAATCGCTCAGCCACTGCGCTAACCGTGCCGTCGTGTCGTAATTTAAATAATAATAATCTGAGTCATTATAAATGTAAGTCTCTCTTCGCGGTACTGTCTCATTAGGTAAGGGTGATCCTGGAATGAAAAAGGCTATTGAAGTATCACCGTTTTTTTTTTTTTTTTTTTTATCGTGGTAAAATCATCAAATCTGTCCTCCCACCCAGGGCAGGGCGGGAGGGACTGTCAGACTTGTACTGACTAAAATCCACGGTGTCCTTCACTAGCCCTTTACGTACCGTGGTCACGGTAATCCCTTGGTCCCGCGACCCCAGCAGGCTTTGGCCCTCTACAGGCCCCGTCACTATGCTGACACTCTTTGAGGCGCGCGTGGAACACAACGCGCCGTCGACCCGGGCATGGTCCATGGTCGGACAGCGAGTCGCCCATTACTCGCTGCCCGCATGCCAGGTAACGGTGACCTTGGAATGAGAAAAGGCTATTGAAGTATCACCGTGGATTTTATTGAGTACAAATCTGACAATCTCTCCCGTTTCGCCCTGGGTGGGAGGACTTATTTGATGATTTTACCACGGTAAAAAAAAATGTCTCTAAAGCTGTTCGTGTTTATTATTAAATATGAAATCCACTATAGTGCTTCCTAAAATAACAAAATTAATGCAGTTTAATCCCTGACCTTACAAACTCTAACAAACGATGATTTTAGTAAACTGTCAATTTGATAAATGTCCTAATTTACACATTAACAGCAACATATTCATGAGACGCTAAGTCTCTTCGTAATAATATGTTGAAGTTTTTTTTTATAGATGGCAGGTTGCTGACTCCAAGACTATATTTATTTAATGCAAAAATGAATCTTATTTCTTTAGCGGTAAAGGGGTAGAGGAAGTTATGTTTTAACATATTTTTTGTTGTATGTAGTATGGGTTAGTAGTTTTGTATGTCTTCAGTTGTTTTTATGGGACTTTGGCCACCAAGTATTTTATCTATGGGAATCTATTTGTGTATTTCTATGATTTTATTGAACACAAAATGATTATGAATAATGTAGCAGACCCGGCAAACTTCGTACCAGTTCTCAGTTCTCAGTACCAAGTCTCACAGTTCCTCCCATCCCGCCCTGGATGGAAGGACTCATTCGATGATTTTCCTACGATAAGAAGGGGCCAAATTTCACAGCCAACTCGACGGCACGGTTAGCGCAGTGGCTGAGCGATTAAATTGCTGCGCTGCGTGTCGCAAGTTCGATTCCCGCACGCAGCAAATATTTATATGATCTGCAAGTAGTTGTTCCGGGCCTGGGCGTTTGTGTATGTGAGTTTCTATGTCTGTAAACGCACCCACGACACAGGAGAAATTCCTAGTGTGAGGCAAAGTTTGTTTAAAAAAAATGATAGCATTTTAGTCAGGACGAGACGGGCGGAAGAATTCATTAGATAATATTACCACCTAAAAAAAGTAGTTGAATCAGTAATTATTATAGCCAAGCAATATTTTTCTTTTCAATCTTGTACGTATTATGTATTAGTAGGCATCATCTCATTAACCGTGTAATAGCTGAACGAGGATGTTCCCCGATCGTGGTACCGCCAGGCACAGGTCGGCAAAAACTTGTGACGTCACGTCTTTTGTTTTTATCTAACGTTGATACGTTGTATGTAGTACAGGGATGTACAGTGGGTTAAGTTGATTTGGTTCTTAAGATGTTGTTTAGTTTTTCTTCTTTTATTTATCGTGGTAATACCATCTAATGCGTCCTTCCACCTAAGGAAGGACGGGAGGGAATATCAGACTTGTACTGACTAAAACTCACGGTGATTCTTCAACAGCTCTAAAACTTTTACAAATTTTAGAAGCGTCGTTTCTCTTTCTATTTTGCTCTATGTGACAAAAGAAAAATACGGGTCAAATACTTTTTGATAAACTGACGGACTAAATCGAATTTTTCAGTCAAATAGACAATTCTGCCCAACATTTCAGGAATAAGAGAATGAGGCCTACCAATATGTCTTCTTCATTATTGAGTAGTTCCGCTGTGGGAAAGCGACAGAGCTATATAATTCGCCTAGCGCCATCTCGTTCCCACAGCTGAACTACTCAAACTTTAAGATGTCATGCTAGGCATAAAAAAAATTTGAGACGGCATTGAATCATCGTCATTTCAAAGTAAGATCTCACAAAACGTCCCAGTGACTGCGCACACGCGTGACTACTCAACCAGGCGGCCTGTCGCAATACTTAACGCTAAATCATTGGAGATTATCCACAGCTTCGGTCATGAATATTCTAAAGGTTAAACATGATTTGTGTTTAATGTTTAAGTATACTTAATGCGGGATGAGTCGTTTCTTGAATTGTGATTATAATAGCTATTCCCAGGGTTGGGAGGCAGGTTTTGTGTTTAGCTATATCCTTCTCTTATCCTTCTATCCTTCCATCTTCTATCCTTTTCTTATTCCGGGATATTTTTTATGGTGGTCGCAGTAGCGTGCACTCCATATAGGCAATTAAGCAGTGCCTACCTCATATAAGCCCAAAATTCTATAATTATCGTGTTTAATTGCATTCAACACTATAATTTAGTATCTTTTTCTATTGCCTGCTATTTATACTGTAACAAATAAAGTTATGGTTCAGAATTGTGCACTGGTATCTGAACTAGGTTAGCACTGCTTACCTAGTTTAGATACCAGTGCACGTCACTGGGTGGTTGGTCATTACCCCTTCTCACTGGCTGGCAGTCACTCATTCACAAAGTCCGGCGCGTCAAGTAGCTGGTGAGTCCAATTTTGAAGGATCATTCGGACCCACTGAGTAAACACATTTCACCGAAACCATAGCCCCTTGCGTCGCCTAGTGCACGAAGGGGTTAACAATCAGAACTAACTCTCGCCTACTTTCTTTAGACCCTCAAAAAGAGCGTGACAAAATGATTGGGTCGGCAACTTGCAGGCCATATCTCTAGAATTGCAAACGTCCATAGGCTACGGTGACCGAGCCCCATCAGGCGGGCCCTATGCTTGTTTGTCACCAATTCGATATGAAATCCCGCTATTTCCTTTTAGGTCTACCACATCCGGGTCGACGGCGCGTTGTGTTCCACGCGCGCCTCAAAGAGTGTTAGCAGAGTGTCCGGCCCCCCTCTAGAGAGCCAAAGCCAGCCGAGGACGCGGGACTGTACGTATTACCGTGACCCCGGAACGTAAAGGGCTATTGAAGGACACCGTAGATTTTAGTCAATATGAGTCTGACAGTCCCTCCCGCTCTGCCCTGGGTGGGAGGACTCATTTGATGATTTTACCACGACAAAAAAAAACGTCTACCACGTATTCATTTCCTGCCAATTGGGATCCCCTTTTTGGTTACTTTTACATTATCATCCTTTTTTGCTTTTAAAATCAAGCAAAACCGCACAAAGCGAATTGATTTACTGCTTATCTTGGACTGTCAACATGACGGTAATTACCACTGTATCTTACAACAGACGTAATCGATCTAATAAGCTCTACCATAATAGCAATACAGATTATATTTGAATGGCAAAATAGCACATGTAATTATGTCCAGTAAACAATTGAATAATTAAAAAAAAAAACATGTTTAATTTGCACTTGGATTTGATTCTGACAGTCATTTCGGATTATCTTTAGAAAAACAACATTAATTGACAGCTGTTTATTTTTCTGTTTTGAGATTAAAACCACTCTTTTAAACAAACGTACTATCCACATACCATACAAACTAACCCTGAAAGATAAATAAAACTCAGGTACATCATACAGAATGAAATATTTTTTCCATTGACAATGTATAAAACACCTGTTTTTTTTTTAGATTGGTTTCATAAATATTTTTCGTATTTTACTGCATAAATAAGTTGAAAAATCTATTTAGTCCGTAAGTTTCATTGCCTCACTGGTTTATGAACTGTCACTGCTCACCTTTGAAGTGTCATCAGCTTATTTGTTAGCTCGCAGGACGAGCACAGGGAGTGAACCGAACCCGGCGACGACAACTCCCAGCTGCAACCAGCTGCAACAGGGAGTTGTGGAACTCGTCGAGAGTTCGGTTTAGGGAGAAAAAAACTTTTTTTTTTATCGTGATAAAATCATCAAATGAGTCCCCCCTCCAGGGCAGAGCGGGGGGACTGTCAGACTCGTACTGACAAAAATCCACGGTGTCCTTCAATAGCCCTTTACGTTCCGGGGTCACGGTAATTCGTACAGTCTCGCGACCCCGGCAGGCTTTGGCACTCTAAAGGTCAGCATAATGACGGGGTCCCCCCGTCATTATGCTGACACTGTTTGAGGCGCGCGTGAAACATTAACGCGCCGTCGCCGTCCACCCGAGGATGGTCCATGGTCGAACAGCGAGACGCCCATTACTCGCCACCCGCATGCCCGCGTCTACGGTGGCCGGAGATCGTCTAGTGATGTCCGTCGCCGTGGCCGTTTACCAAAATAATATTAATTAATTTCAATACATAGAATAATATTATTGAAAGAGTATCTATCTAGTAGAGTATTTTCAGTGCACCACTTCACCTTTTTTATTTTAAATCCGTAATCCATTAACAGGTTGTCTGGAAGATATCGCTGTTAGCGATAAGACCGCCGTTGTAACCATAGAATTAGTGTTAGTAGTTATAAAACAGTTTTTGTGTAAGTTAGAATTTTTGGTTTTTTGTACAATAAAGTACATTCTATTTATCTATCTATCTATCTATTTTATAGTTACAACAAAGTAATATGGAATAGCCCTGTTCTTTCAAATAACTATGCGACAGTCATTGTCAAAGTATGTATTCGACATATAATTCTACGAAAACATTGATCTAGATATTATACATTGATCAAGGTTAGTTCTAGGTTCAATGAATGTATTGATTTAAACAGATATAAAACTAGCTTTATTGTATAGGGATTTGAACGACTTTTGCTCTCACATGGCCGTTTTTTTTTTTAATTGTGGAAAATTTTGGTCACATAACCTATCGCACTCTACTGTTGGACAAAGTCTTTCACCAAGATATACCATTTCACTCTGACCAGTATATTTTACAGTGATTCGATTTTTGAAGTGAAAACTTCTTTAGCGGCGTTGTGCACTTTTTTTGGAATGGGTATTGAAGGACACCGTGGATTTTAGTCAGTCCTAGTCTGACAGTCCCTCCCGATCTGTCCTGGGTGGGAGGACTCATTTGATGATCTTACCAAGTAAAAAATAAAAACGTTAAAAAGGCACTCTACAAAAGTAGGAGACGTATAAATGTGCATAAAACTACTTGCACACAAAACATGATGGCTGTCTATAAAGGCAGTCTAGTTTAGTGTCTAGACTGAATGTTAGTGACTTTAGAAAGGCATGTAAAGGCTCGAACTTGCACCCCGTCACTTTTTATTGCACGATTGTTAGGCCTCGCCCTGGTTTCAGTATGCCTGAGTTTATGCAGACGGAAGTACAGTTACAATATCGAAAATTATCACATTTTACAATCACACTTCCCGCCCTGAGGAATGGAAAAGGGACTGTCAGACTTGTACTGTTTACCGTGTTCCTTCAATTTCTGTTTACGTTCCGGGGTCGCGGAAGTCTATTTATAAACTCACGAAGAAAATTTTTTGAACTTTAATTGACTGTAATTTTTGAATGTGACGTTCTAAAAAATGTAAAAAAGTAACAGGTAATTATCGATTGTTATAGTTCTCTTTGTAAAAGTAAAAAATAACGAAAATAATGAATAGATTTCAGAAAAAAAACAACAAAGTGATAAAAGGTAAAATGATTCTGGGGTTATTTTGGCCCCCGTTTTTAATATAGAATCTGAAAGTAGCCCCAATAAACTATACAAAAACAGAAAGAAAAAGTATTGATAAAAACTTAACTTTTTTGCACGAAACAACGTGTCATCACCAGCGCACCCACAAAAAGGACTGTGACAGTTTACCATTGTCATGTCCATAAGTAGTTTCTATCAAATTAACACCATGATTCAAAGTAACCCCGTTTACCGGTACTTAAATCATTAAGTCATAATAATTATGTGCATAAAATTAATCAGCTATAAGGAGCCTTCTTATAGGCAAGTTTTACATTCAAGTATGACGCCACATTTGCATACAAGTAACTTGAATCATATTTCCATGTGTGCAAATTGCATGCAAGTTTTACTTTTAATAAGTAGTTCCCAATTGAGTAAGTTGACAGTTTTTTTTTTAACATTGCCCCACACTAGTAATTTCTCCTATGTCGTGGGTGCATTTACAAACATATAAACTCACATACACAAACGCCCAGACCCGGAACAACTATTTGTAGAACATACAAATATTTGCTCCGAGCGGGAATCGGACCCGTGACACGCAACGCAGCAGTCCAATCGCTTAGCCACTGCGCTAACCGTGCCGTTACTTGAAACAAAATGTACAAGTTCAAACTACCTACTTGAAACTTGTGGCTTGTGTGCATGTTTGTTCAAGTTGTATACAACGTGCAATTTGTATAATGGAAACGAGGTCTTATTTTTTCAACAACAATGACTGTCATCACTTGACGGATCTGTCAGATTCTACTGTAGAGGGCTTGCGCTAGTGTGTGATTTCCCATCATACCTCGCGTCCCCGTCTTATACACTGTTCCCCTACAACTTACAAAAACACAGGAATGTAATTCCGTTATGGTTGTTACTCTATGTTTGAGATCAACAAAAGAGCCGGCACCCAACGCATTCGGAACGTAAACAAAGATAACTTTGCACTTACATAAGTGCGCGACTGTACTTGACATCTAACTTACATAGTAGACCAACAGGTACTGTCGGGAACACAAGTGTTAAGTACTTAAGTACTACAGTAACTTAAGTTGAAGAAACTTGAATGTTAACTAAAAATGATACACAGCTATTTTACAATAGGGTAAATTACTGCATAAATAAATTGAGAATCTGTTTAGTCCGTCAGTTAGAATATTGAAAAATATTCGACACATGTTTTTTTAAATCAGTGAATATTGATACAAAGATAAAACGCTTCTAAATTCGGGTGTGGGGGCTTGTGGCGTCATAACGTTTGTAAAATTGTACCGACCGAGTGACGTTTTGTGAATTTTAGAATAAGAATAAGAATAAATTTATTTCACTGTTACAAAGATAACCTTAAATCTAAACATTGTTTCATCTGTAACTAATTAAAAATAACATTGGTTTGTTTGATCGGTGGTCCCCAAACTAGGTTTTACCTGTATCTTGGGAACCTGAAGCATTGTATCTTCGTCAATTTTGGATTATGTAGCAAAAGAAAGAATACGGGTCAATTTTTTTTGATAATCTATCTTTTGGACTATTAAAAAAAAATTAAATAGCCTATTAGTAGTTTTATCACTGATAGCGATAGATATTATTTTTCTTAAAACAATTGCAGAAACCTCACACAAGTAGAAAATACCTCATAAAACACAGTCAAAACAACAAGATAAGGTGGACTGTGGCGCCCATTACCCGGGGTGGACCACTAAATAGATCCCACCTATCCCATACAAACAAAGCAAACATACCTACAGTTTAGTTTTTAGTCTGTACAAACAAAAATATTTCCACTAGACCAAAAATTATAGGGCACCATCTCGAAAATCTTAAAAAGAAAACAAGATTTGACTCCGTTTTCAGACATATAATCAAATCATATGAAACATGTGCTAGAAATCAGTTCATAAGCTGCTTTCGTCTTCAAAGTTATACTAGCTATGAGTAAATTAAACTTGCGATCTCTCTTCTATTAGGTTTCTGTCCCACGTAGGTTTGAGCTATGGGATGCAATGCTATACATTCTTTAGCATTTTCTTCAAAAAATTTGGTAGTACTTATTGATATTTAGCCCCTTTGTACACAACACGACAAGTCTCCGATACCTTATGACTTTGCTATCCAGGCGACTATCAGAAATTCATAGAGGTTCGTACACAGACACGCGTCAATAGATACCAAAGTCGTAAGGTATTGAGACTTGCGTCGCGTTATGCACGCAGGGTCTTAAGAGCACCGTATAAATATGCAATATTACCAGAAAATATAAAGTGCACCCAGCTATATAGACCGATGACCTTAAGAAGGTAGGTGACTAGGATAGACTAGATGCGGGAGACGGAGGATAGAGTGATGTGGCGCAGCGTGGGAGAGGCCTATATCCAACAGTAGACTGCGATAAGCTAAGTTGATTGATTGACCAGAAATAAAAATATTTCCGAAAAGTTTGGCACCTACAGAAAAATGAAATTTTATCAGTTACGTTAAAATCTAATGTAAACCTTAAACATATTGCACTAAAGTAGCATTCACACACATCAGTCACGTCACGTCACCGTCACGTCACCGACAACGGATCAGTGACGGTTTGTCTGGTCACCAGTCACCGTCACATCGTTCGTCATTCACGTCTCCGGTTTGGCTTCATCATTGAACACATACACTGACTAAACTGAGACGGGACGTTCCAGGGTGTGTGGGGAAAAAAATATGAAACTTGTATGGAAATATTAACGTGCCTGACCGGTGACGTGACTGATAGAGCACGTGCCGGTGACTAGCCGGGGACTGGTGTGTGTGACAAAGTCATACTAGGACTATAAAAACATTTTGTTTTTTTACCCGACTACGGCAAAGCCAAAAGAAGGGTTATGATTTTGACCGGTATGTATGTTTGTATGTATGTATGTTTGTATATATGTATGTATGTATGTATGTTTGTTTGTTCCCTCATAACTTCTAAACTACTTATCAGTACATGACAAATGAGGTCTCGTTAGAAGCATCTCAGATGTCCGCTGGGTGTAGGTGACGTGTCACCTAATCCAATATGGCGCCCTCTAGGGTATGAGAAGTCGTTACCGAAAAAAATATATTTTCGCACAGTATCGACATGGGTATCAAATTAAAGGGCTTGATGAGCACATTTGAAATATATATACATTATATAGCTTTTACTAGCTAAATGATAAATCTTAAATTCACAACTCAGAAACTATCTGGGGGCACGGCAGTGCCCCAGCCAAGTCTCGAGCAAAACGGGCACGGCCGTACCATCTTTTCTCGATGCGATTCGCGGCTGTTTCGCCCCCCCTATATCTTCGACGTGGACAAAGCTAGGAGTTTAGGTTTTCGGTGAATAATAGTAGGCATTAGAACAAGCTTAAGTTCGAAATTACATGCCAATTGAATTAATAGTTTAGGAGTTACGGTCGATCAAAGTTACACCATTTTGTCACTCACTGACTCACTGACTCACTGACTCACTGACTCACTGACCGATCATCAAAAATCTAAGGTACTTCTAGCAGACTTAGAAACTTCAAATTTTGCACCAAGATAGGTTATTAGCCACATATAAAGGAAAAATTATAAAAACATTAAAAAATAATATACCATAGAAAACAATTTCATATTTGCGGTTTGGCAAGAACATTATGTATGGATTTTGACTGCATTTTAACTTTGTTCGTTGTTTGAGTATTCAATTGGATGAATAAATACATAGAATAGAAAAGAATAATATAAATGTAATACATAGACTATAATTAATTAATACATAAAGTTCATAATTCATTAAATTAATAAAGCTAAAACTCCATTGTATTGCGATAAATTTCGATTGTATGCGCGCTCGATAGATGGCGTTGTACCTGTCTGAATCGCGCTATGGCTAATTCGTTACCGAGCGCAGTATAAGTAGTACTTTAAAATAATTCGATAATTTTCATTTGATAGCGCCATCTACCTATGAAAAACCATTTCGAAACTAAAAAAATATTGTAGCTATATTCGGAGAACTTAAGTTAGCCGGATTAGATAGTAGATTTATTATTGTTATTGAAACAGTTATTTAGGCAAATAGTTTATTAAACACTTACAAAAAATAAATGAGATCCCACCAAAAACATTAAATGTAAAAAAATGCCAAGTCTCTCGATGCAGTCTTTCCATCGTAAAAAGTTTTGAGATCTCATAGAAGCCAAGTCCTATTCAAATTATTTTGTAGTTATTATTTTGTAGTTATATAATCAATATTTAGTAATTGTATCAATAGTTTTCTTTATATTATAATTATAGTGACTTGGCAATGAGCACAAGAAGAAACAAAACGGCATATTTGAAGTTGAAAGTCACACACCGCATGCGTAAACATTAATATCACAAAATTAATTTTTTTTTGGTTTATCCGTGTCGTCCCAACCGAATTTCGGCAAGTGTGTACGCAAACACTAGTGTGTTAGTGTACTCTCGGTTCATTTACTTTCATAAAGCGATGGCCCGTAAGGTATTTTTTATTATTGTATTGGAGCATGTAGTCGGTAGTGGCCATCATGATCCACACGTAACAAATAATCTGATCACAGGTCTCGTCAGTAACATTTGCACATAATTCCAGGCAGCAAGCAGCTTTTAATTGGTGCTCATTGCCAAGTCACTATAATTATAATATAAAGAAAACTATTGATACAATTACTAAATGTTGATTTATAACTACAAAATAATTTGAATAGGACTTGGCTTCTATGAGATCTCAAAACTTTTTACGATGGAAAGACTGCATCGAGAGACTTGGCATTTTTTTACATTTAATGTTTTTGGTGGGATACATATAACATAAATTACTTACTTCAAATAATATAATCCCAAAATAGTGTAAATAAAAATTTACTTATTTTTTATTTATTTAAACCGTGCCGGTAACGTGACGTGACGGTGACTGATGAGTGTGAATGCACCTTAAAACCGGCGTTAATAACTATCGCAGAAATCTGGAAAAATCCTTAAAGGAAATCTGCAAGACATTTTGTCCATCCTCGGTAACGAATCGTGAATTAATTCCGCTTACGACTTTCAGATTAATAGAGCAGTATAAAAAAATCTTGCTAAAGTGACAAATTAAGAACATTCTAGATCAAAAAAAGAACAAGCAACATTACAGGTGGTAGCAATTCTATTCAGAGCAAAGTGCACTACTACGTAATACAGAATCATTTAATGGTCTAACAACAATTATTTAATCCCGCCAATTGCTTCCAACTTCGCGAAGATTAGCCGCATGCGCATCACTGATGTACAATAATGCACAGAGCGGGCAGGCTACATCATGTTAAAGATACAAGGCAAAGTAATGAACACAAGAGGTGGAACTATGTATTTTGATCTTGGAAATCTTTTTTTATCGTGCTAAAATCATCCAATGAGTCCTCCCACCCATGGCAGAGCGGGACGGACTGTCACACTCGTACTGTCTAAAATCCACGGTGTCCTTCAATAGCCCTTTAGGTTCCGGGTCACGGTAATTTGTAAGTACCGCGACCCCCGCAGGCTTTGTCCCTCTTGAGGGGGGCCCCGTCATTTTTCCTGACAGTTTTTGAGGCGCGCGTGGAACACAACGCGCCGTCGACCCGGGCATGGTCCATCGTCGGACAGCGAGTTGCCCATTACTCGCTGCCCGCATACCCAGATCTTAAAGATCTAGATCTGTGATTTTAAAGAGTAGTCTAGTTTTAATAGAAAAAGTTTAAAGTGTAAAGTTTTTTTATTACCCCTTTTTAGTTCAAATATTCAACCAAAATTCTTGTCATTTACATAAGTTTAATTAGAGCACTAAAATTTTATCATCCGTAGAAATGGTAATAACATAATTCAAGTAAACAATAAGTAAAAAATGCTCATAAAATAAAGACTACTCCGCCGAACTAAATGAGATTGTAATGGAACCAAATGACAAGATAAAAACATCGACAGAATGGAACAGAACTCCTTTCTGAAGTCGGTTAAAAAATTGAATGTGAAAGCAATGTCAAATGATGTTATATTTTAAAACTAAAATTAAAAGTAAAATATTAACAAAAATGACTAAATTAAAACTAAAAGTCAAATTATAGGGCGTCAAAAAATTCGTCCACATCGCTGTCAATGGGGAAAGTGCCCAGAACGCTGGCAGCATTGCCACGTTTGATGGCAATGCTGATCCTTTGACCAAGAAATAGGCCAGCCCTCTGATCACGCGAGGCGTCGACTATACGCTTGACGATGTCTTTGAAAACTTTGTGGGCACTCGGACCCCACTCCCATTCTACTTACATATAATATCGTGCGATATATTACCGCACAGCCAACCACATACGACACGATACTCGCGTCTCCATATGAACTCAGAAACTTCTCAGCTATGAGCTGCTTAAACTTGTGCTTTAACTTAGTAAGTATTAAGCCGAATCTAAACTTTAACTTAAATGGAATATTCTAATGTCTTACTAAGTTAATTGACAAGTCATTTTGGACATTTAAGTTTTTCGCTTTCAAGTACTTCGAGCGTTGAGAAAAAAATGTGCTAAGATTGCAAAATTAAAGTTTTTAATAGACTTCTATAGAGAATGTAAATTATGAGGTAATTTTGTTACTGTCCAAGATTTCATAAAAATAAGAGAACTGGAACTAGTAACTTGAAAAATAATACTTAAATTTTTATCTATACTCTAAGAAATAACTAATAGGTAAAATGGTAATTAATCCAAGTTACTTGAATAATAAAATCATTTTTAAATTTTCTTCTCAACTTACCTACAATCCTTTTAATTCTTTCATTTTCGAAATGACTGAAGTGATTTAAAGAATATCTGGACACATTCGTCTCAAAAGTTTGTAAAAAACACAAGTGACTCGACTTAACTTGACTCTTACGCCTTTGTCAAACAGACAGGCGAGTCCGAAGCGATACCGAACCGAAGCGAGATGTCAGTCCGATAGTTCTGTCACGCTATCGGATCGCTTTCGCTTTTCTATGTGACTGGATTCAAACAATTCTTTACATTAAAATAAAAACGTCACGCTTTGCATTCGCGACGCCTGTCTGTTTGACAAAGGCTTAAACATTCCAGACTCCAAGTTAAAAATAACGATCAAATAATGAGTTCCCCAAACACTTTTAATGGCGAGTGTACAAAACTGCGCGTGAGTGTTTGAAGGTCATCTTGAACTGTGCAATGCAGTACGATCACGAACCAATCACGGCTCAAGAACAAAACGACGTAACTCCACTGCAAATATTCACACTTCAACTTAAATCTTAAGATTTACAAATTACGGTTCAAAATAACAAGTGAATTTTGAGATGGTACTAAGTACGATCATGAACGACTCATTTACAAAAACGTCTTAACTCCAACGTAAACATTCTGTTTTAACTTGGACCTTAAGACTTAGAAATTAAGGTGGGTTTTGTTAAGTGACATTCAAGATGGTACAGAGATAATTTGAAATGATCAGTTATTAAGTGATATGTTAGTTATTATGCAACTGATTCATGCTCTGTTGTTTAATGGAGGTTTTATAGCGTGTGTTTATTGCCAGGTGCTCATCTGCGTCTAATGGTAGTAGGGTTACTAGTTAAAAAATTTAAAATTAAAACGTCTGATTTCCATTGAAAAATCCTGAAAGATTCTCGAATGTTGTGTTTTTCTTTTCGCAAACTTTGTTCACAAATTTTTGGTCGCGCCACATTAATGCATGATACTATTAGATCCCATTACCCTCCACCTCTCCCATAGGTTTTCTAAATTTTATTTGTGCTATCCACGAGCAGTGAAGTGAATTTTTATGTTAGTTATATGTATAATAAGGAAGATTATTGTTTGTTTATCTAACAAAAATGATCTCTAAAACAAAAAAAAAATTGTACAGCATAATTTTTTGAAATTTCCTGAAATTCCCAAATTCTGCCCGCAATCTTCAAAACAAATGCAGAGATATGGTAACTCTAAATGGGAGATGTTACATACCTAATGTGGGTGCTAAATGATGAAAAGTTATAGATTTCAGGACGTACCTAAGTAAGTAGGTATGTCATGAAATCTATAACTTAGTCTACGCACATTAGATAAGTTTTATTGTAGACAGTAATAAGGTAACACAGAGAAGAGAGAGATTAATTAGGTACACATCCCCACCACTAAGACCCTTACTTAAAGAGCAGTCTCTTCTGCTTCACTCTGAGAGGTTTCGATTTCATATTCGACTAGCACTTTGCCCGCGACTTCGTCTGCGTGGGTTACGTACTTTCCTAATTCCCCCTTTTCACCCCCTTAAAGGTTAAATTTCCAAAAACCCCTTCTTAGTGCTCCCCTACATTATAATAGGAAGCCGTGTGCAAA
This sequence comes from Agrotis puta, assembly GCA_943136025.2. Taxonomy (NCBI): domain Eukaryota; kingdom Metazoa; phylum Arthropoda; class Insecta; order Lepidoptera; family Noctuidae; genus Agrotis; species Agrotis puta. The sequence continues at coordinate 15,603,691 of OW964184.2, read as the reverse complement.
ATTTCACATTCCTAGCCCCAGTAGTTTCGGCTGTACGTTGATATGTCAGTCAGTCAGTTCTCCTTTTATATATATAGATAATTTCCCATTCCCTCAAGAATAGGTCATAAACTTAGTCACGACATCCGGGTGTGACGAAACTGGGTTTATTTTAAAGCGTATTTAGTTAATTAACCATTACACTACAGGACTTAAAAACTTCATCAATTTTGATCAATTAAAGCCCAATATAGAGCCTAAATTATCAACGGTAGGCCTTGTTCCGAAATTCGTGAGTAATTACAATGTACTTCCGTGTTTGAGTTGTATGATAGTGTACGTAATTGAGTAATAAAAAATCGGTGCCTTGAAGAAGCCACGAGCAGAAGTTAGTAAATAAATAATATTTATTATAAAAATTACCATGGCGTTGCCCGCGTGATGTTACTATTCGTGCTTACGCGATGACAGCGCCTCATAGTGCAGCGACCACACTATTTCGGGATGTTTTCATACTTAAAAAGGTTGTAGTTAATTTAAAACTTGACACTTGACTTGCGAGAGTCCCGTGTTACTTCACGTGTCTTTCTCTAATTCTATTCTCTTGTCTAAATTGCCGGCAAAACACTTCCTTCTACTTTCTTCCCACCCTCAAGAAGAGCTGGGAAATGTTGCAAGGTCAGCAACACTCAACTGGTACCTCTGGTGTTGCAGGCGTCCATAAGCAACGGTACCTCCCAGGAGTGTGCCTTAGGCATTGCACAGAGGGTCTCTGGAGCTGGACTTTTAACAAAAAAAACGGCTACGGTGACCTCTTTTCCATCAGGTGGGTCGTATTTTTAGGGCAATCCCGCCACTCTATCCCCAAACCACTACAACTCCTGAAAGCCAGAATCAACAGTGGTGACCACCAGAAAAGCGCCGAGACAATGAAACCCGACGAGTCCTTTTCTTACTTGGTAAAATCATCAAATGAGTCCTACCACCCAGGGCAGAGCAGGAGGGGCTGTCAGACTCGTACTGACTAAAATCCACGGTGCCCTTCAATAGCCCTTTACGTACCGGAGTCACGGTAAATCATAAGACCCACGACTCCGACTGGCTTTGGCCCTCTAGAGTGGGGCCCCGTTATTTTTTGCTGACACTCTTTGAGGCGCGCGTGGAACACAACGCGCCATCGACCCGGGCATGGTCCATGGTCGGACAGCGAGTTGCCAATTACTCGCTGCCCACATGCCCGCGCCTACGGTAGCCGGAGATCGTCTGCCGACGTCCGTCACCGTGGGTGTCTACCACTGAACTCGACGTGTCCTGGAGAATGAATTTAACTGTCTTAAAAAAATAGGATAAATTGAAGATCACTACTGTCATCATTAAATCTGGTGTATTCACAAGATCGTCCGAGTGGAAAAAATGGAACAATTCTACATCCTACATATGACGGTAGGTAATAATTAAATACTATTTTCGTCATCGCTTCCTCCATAGTTCTTTCCACACGTCCGAGCCATCGGAGTAGAAAATTAACTCGTAATTACAGTCATCAGTTTTCAATGCTAGCTGTTTACACTGTAATACGTTCAAACATACACACACCGTATCTACTTTTTTTTACATGGTTAAATCATCTTATGAGTCCTCCCACCCGTGTCAGAGCGGGAGAGGCTGTCAGACTGGTATTAACTTAAATCCACGGTGTCCTTCAATAGCCCTTTACGTACCGGGGTCACGGTAATTCGTGAGTCCCGCGACCACACTATACCTACTACAATTTTTGTGTCATCCTTGATTCCCATCCATCCATTTCATAATACCGACGGCAAACTTCCCAAAGTCATCCGTAGGACATCCGAATTGAATTGCAATGGATTTTTTTTTTGTCGGGTTTCAATTATTTTTAACTTATTTTTGTTTTATTTTGGCGTTATTATTTTTTCAAGTTCAAAAAAAGTTAAGTTATTCGTTATATTATTTGAAGTAAGTTATTATGTTATATGTATAGTTTTTGAGTTGTGAATTTAAGATTTATCATTTGATACCCATGTTGACACTGTTAGAAACAGCAAATTAGCTAGTAAAAACTACATAATGTATATATATTTCAAATGTTCATCAAGCCCTTTAATTTCCTGCCGGGGTCGCGGGACTTACCCATCACCGTAACCCCGGTACGTAAAGGGCTAGTGAAGGACACCGTGAATTTTAGTCAGTACAAGTCTGACAGTCCCTCCCGCCCTGCCCTGGGTGGGAGGACTCATTTGGTGATTTTGCCACGCAAAAAAAAAGCCCTTTAATTTGATATCCATGTCGACTGTGCAACTTTTTCATATCGGTCACCTAAAAAAATAAGACTTACACATAACTATAATATACTTACATAATTATGTACACATAAGAACATGAGTATATAAATAATAATTATTATAATTACATCTGAGATAATAATATTTAAGTTTCAGTGGAATATTTCTCAAGGTCGGTGAAATCTTCAGCAATTACCCTTAATGCAGAATCGTGTAAGGTCTTCAAAATAATATTCCCTGTTAAGGTTGACGAACTAATGAATACCGTGACCCCGGAACGTAAAGGGCTATTGACGGACACCGTGGATTTTAGTCAGTACAAGTCTGACAGTCCCTGCCCCGCCCTTGGTGGGAGGATTAATTTGATGATTTTACCACGTTAAAAAAAAGGGTGACGATGTGTCCAAAGTATTTTTGGGCTATCATATATAACTTTGTTGTTAAGGGTTTTCTGATCAATAGTTAACTAATGGTAAAATAATGTGTAGCATTTTAGCTATTTAATAAAACTCGAAAAGTGTTGAAGTGAACTGGACGACAAAAACAACAACTTTAAAGTCATAAATACTAACTATATTGCCTTTGTCAAACAAACAGGCGAAAGCGAAGCGTTTCCGAAGCGATACCGAACCGAAGCGAGACGTCAGTCCAATAGTTCTGTCACGCTATCGGATCGCTTTCGCTTTTCTATGAGACTGGATTCAAACAATTCCGTACATTACAAATAATAACGTCACGCTTCGCATTCATCACGCCTGTCTGTATAGTAATTCAAAGACCAAATTCTGTTCATTCTATTCTTAATTGTTTTGCTGTCGCTCACTCAAAAATTAAGCCAAAACACGCAATCACGTGATCTAACCTAACATTGCATTATGATTCTTAATAGTTGCCCTTGACCGGGGTACGTCTGACCCCATCTCAATTGTCTGAATATCAGTACTTGAGGTTTAAGTAGGTACCTATTACATTTATACAACATTATTTTTTGTTTATGCGAAACTCGATACACCTGTCTAGTATTTTTGTGTAAAGAATTAACAAAATTTTAAAACCGTATCATAAAAAATCATAAGGTTATAAGTTTGTATATTACCTGGTAGTCCGTTCAAAAACATGCTCAATTCGCGGTACACCCGCGTAAACCGCGTCTCCTGTGTTATACACTCGTGATAATAGCTTGGCAATAGATACCTAACCGTACGGTGATTGTATTGTAATTAACTAGTAATAAAATGTAATTAAAATATTAAAAAAATATATACAACATTATTTTTTGTTTATGCAAAACCTGATACACCTGTCTAGTATTTTTGTGTAATGAATCTATGTATAAAATTTCAAAACTCTATAATGAAAAATCATAAAGTTATAAGCTTGTTAAGTTACCTGGTTGTCCGTTCAAAAATCTGCTAATTTCGCGGCGGTACTCGGTAACCTCGCTCAACTAGCGCCTCCTGTGTCGTACACTCATTGATAATAGTTTGGCAAAAGGAACCTAACCGTTAAGTAATTGTATTGTAATTAACTGGTGATAAAATTAATTAAAATATTTTTAGAAAAAAATCTAACATGGTGCAAAAATTATTGGAATCGATTCAGTTACCGACTCTGATCAAACTATATTCAGGTTTCGCATAAACAAAAAATAATGTTGAATGAGATGGTGTAAAAATTATTGGAATCGAATCAGTTACTGATTCTGAACAAACTGTATTCAGGTTTCGTATAAACTAAAAATAATGTTGTATAGCTGTAAGAGGTAGGATTAATTCCTAATGAATTCACATAAACGTTTATCCATGCTTGTTTAGTATATCTATATCAATATAGTCTGCATATTCAATGAAGTATACCGCGAAGTCTATTGAGTATTATATGAAATTCGAAAACCGACTACAGAGAAATTATTTTGACGGCACGAGTGGCGGAGTGGCTGAGCAATCGACTGCTGCGTAACGTGTCGCGGGTTCGATTCCCGCACGGAACAAATATTTGTACGATCTGCAAGTTGTTCTTCCGGGTGTTTGTGTATGTGAGTTTCTATGTTTGTAAACGCACCCACGATACAGGAGAAATTCCTAGTGAGGGGCAATGTTTTTTTAAAAAGAAAAGAAAGAAAGAAGAGGTCTTAACTGAGGAACTTAATGGGAAGAATTAGTTCGAGGCGCTTTAAAATTTTCCTTGCAATAAACACTGTAAACACTTTAAAGTACGCTGTAAATAAAAGCCTCTGAAATCCGTTCTACATAAATGTTGTTGGTAAAGTTAACGTTTTTATGAAACACTAAGGCCGAGATAAATAGTTATAGCTAAGCAACGGCTAAGCCAAAGTCAGTGCTAAGCGGCACTCTAAGCTTGCATTTTATGCAAATAGACCATACTTTAGTATTTCCTTTGATGATGAAAGAGATGAGATGAAAGTCAATCTAATACTTTGCTTAGCCATAGTATTAGTATTGAGTACTTAGCACGATCTAAGTATGGATTTGACGTTAGTGTTAGTAGTAATTTCATATTATTATATCACTGTAATTATTTTAAAATGTGTTCAAAATATTCATATTTATTTATTTCTAGACTAAAATATTTTTTTTTATGATATTGTAATGTTAATACATAATGATTAATATTAATTTTACCAATTGATGAATTCGGTTCAGTATAATATTAAATCAATAATAAAATAAAGCGAATTTGGTTGTTTATGAAATTAGGATTTTCCAGTATATTGAGAACGCTTTTGAAACATCACAGTAAAGTATTACTTTCGCTTGAACTATGACTTAGCTGTACTAAGCCAAAAAATGCCCAGAGAAACGTTTATTCATCGCGAATCAGATACTTGGCTTAGCTAAGCCAAAGTAGTACTTTTTGAAGTAATACGTTCAACAAATACTTAGCAACGACTATTTATGTCGGCCCAGAAATTCATTCTATATAGTGCCGCATTTACAAACATTTTAAACTCACATAAACAGACAGCCAAACAACAAACACTAATTTGTATATCATACAAATGTATGATATACAAGTTAGTGTTTCGTGCGGGAATCAAACCCACAACAAGAAGTGCACAGCCACTTGCTAAAATCGCTAAGCATACCAAATTACTTACCTATCTTACAAAATAAACCGCCAACCCTCATCTGCTAACGGAAAGCGTTGAATTTCCCAACTGACATAAAACGTCAAAAATATCCAACGCTTTTGCCATCAAAGATAAAAAAAAACTGGTCAATTGCGAGTCGGTCTCGCTCATGAAATGTTCCGTACCGTTATCTATAAAAAGGACAAAAAAACACGTTTGTGTATGGGAGTCTCCCTTCAATATTTATTTTATTCTGTTGTTAAGAATTTGTTGTCATAGCGACAAAATAAATACACCAGCTGTGAAAATGTCAACTGTTTGACTATCATCGTTCATGAGATACAGCCTGGCGACAGACGGACAGACAGACAAACGGCCAGCGAAGTTTTAGTAATATAGTCACGTTTAACCTTTTGTTAATGTAACCCTAAAAACAGAGTCTTAAAAAATAAAGCCACAGAGCTGTAGTCGATCACCGACCAACAAAAATCGATGTCGAAGAAAGGTAATTAGCTGGTTACCATGGCAACGACGTTGTAAACAATTCCTAAGCTCTTCGTGTCGTAAAAAACTGCATAAAGAAAAGCTTGGATAAATGTAGGACGGAGTTTTTAGGGTTTAAAATTAAATTCGCTTGGTCATTTTAGTATTAAACGGTTTTATAGAAAGGTTAATAAGCTTTTTAATATTTGATGGAGCAATTATTAGAACTAATTGGTACCCAATAGTCGAAATTGATCTATAGTTATATTATAATGTTAATACGTTGGTAAAGTTGATAATTATACCACTTAAAAAAAAAGGGTAGTTATGATGTGGTCGACGATGAAGCACGCTTGCCTACAAGTAACCTATTTATTTTAATTACTATTGCTTGAAGGTTTAAAATAAACAAGGTTGTGTCTTTTAAAGTGCATTCGATTCGCTTGCACCCAAATACCAAAACCAAATTAACAGATAGCCCCTTACATTCCATTTAAAACTCAAAATCTAAAAACAAACACCAACAAATCAACAATCAAAAACCGCAAAAAAATAAAGAACAAAAGAATAGCAAAATGCGGGTATTCGAATAATCCTTGTTGCAAAGAGTTGAAATTGAATTAAATGTTTATTCGGTGGCCGACGTTCGCGCGAATCGGACGTGTTTTATGGAATATTGATGGGATTGCTTGGTAAGCTTTTCATCCACACCATTTCGAGAAATGGCTATAGAATTATGAATTTAGTTTAAAATTTTGTTTGTAACTTGTGTAACTTGGTGGTTTACCTATTATCTTTGCTAACATTTAGATTTGATGTCGCTATTGAGTGTCATTAGATTTGTTTGGTAGTCAGCTTCGGATCATGAAATACATGGCATTCAAGTAGCGAAGATTACAGTAATGATGCTCTATAAAACGCGAAAGCTTGATTATTTTTTTTATTAGGATAGAAGGGAGCTATCATATCATCAAATGAGTCCTCCCACACAGGGCAGCGCGGGAGGGACTGTCAGACTTGACTGACTAAAATCCACGGTGTCCTTCAATAGCCCTTGATGTACCGGGGTCACGGTAATTCGTAAGTTCCGCGACCCCGGCAAGCTTTGGCCCTCTACAGGCCTCGTCACTATGCTGACACTCCTTGAGACGCGCGTGGAACACAACGCGCCGTGGACCCGTAGAACGAGAGCTTAGAAAAACATCGTTGGATATAATTGTAATGTTAGTATGGTAAAATTTTACCTGACCTGAAAATCGAACTACCCCTCGGCAGTTACACTTCTTCCACTCGACCAACGAGGTAGTGCCCTAAAAAAAAAGAAATAAGACCCTCAAAATCGTAATCTCACCAATCCTTTAAAAAACCAACACGAAATTAATACAGGAACCTCGGAACCTTCTGCGTGATCAGGGAAAGCACCCCAACGTCCCCAACATGTTCCCTTCAACCGTGGTGACGGGAACAATTTATTTGTCGTTTTTTACAACGAGCGGTAACGTTGAGGACTGCGTTTGATCCCGTTTTTTACCCTGCGGCTGGGAGAAAAGGTAACTAACAGACAGAAGTTTAACTTTGAATCGAAAGAGTGGAAACAGGCTCTTTTGAAGCTCATCTGCGACTAAGGTTTTTGTTTTTTTTTAGCGTTGTACAATCATCAAATAAGTCCTCCCACCCAGGGCAGAGCGGGAGGGACCGTCAGACTCGTACTGACTAAAATCCACGGTTTCCTTCAATAGCTGTTTACTTTCCGGGGTCACGGTAATTCGTGAGTCCCGCAACCCTGGCAGGCTTTGGCCTTCTACAGGGGGCCCCGTCACTATGCTGACACTACTTGAGGCGCGCGTGGAATACAACGCGCCGTCGACCCGGGCATGGTCCATGGTCGGACAGCGAGCCGCCGATTACTCGCCGCCGCGGTTTGGAGATGATTTTCAAGACTGAGGCAATCGTTCAAGACCCTCTCAAACGATACCGCAAAAATAAAGAAGAAAGAGTAATATGGGACACATAAAAATAAAAGAGGTCACTACATATTAGTTATTCCATATATTTGTTTAGCCCCAAGTGTGGACTCTATAAAGAACAAGAATAGAGCTATTTAATATTTTGTTAAGGTCATTGAAGTACCTGCCGGGATCGCGGGACCTAGGGATTACCGTGACCCCGGTACGTAAAGGGCTATTGAAGGACACCGTGGATTTTAGTCAGTACAAGTCTGACAGTCCCTCCCGCTCTGCCCTGGGTGGGAGGACTCATTTGATGATTTTACCACGATAAAAAAAAAAAAAAAAAAAAAAGGTCATTGAAGTAACACCATGGATTTTAGTCAGTATGAGGCGGATAGACTGTTCCAGGCCACCCAGGTCAGGAGAACTTATTATATGATTGACACATCTCAAATTTCTGACACTATCTGGAAGCAGTTCAGGTCTGTTTGACATTTAACCTTCTGTTATCCCTGCGTCACACCGAAATCTTTATTGTTAAACGCGACGGACGTCCAGGCCCCCGCTCGTATTCAGTTTGTTCCGCGCCGAACGATTGTGCCTCCTAATGCGAATTCAGAGCTTTCCTTTAAATATTATGTTATTCTGACGTCGCAGCTTTTTGTACTAATGTAAAGTTGGAAGCTGGAAGCTTTTTGTGTGTCGTAACGGTTACGTTTAATTGTTAAAGCCGTTGTAATTACTGGGACTTTAAAATTTATATGACGTTTTTGAAAGGATGCGTACAGTTTTCATTGCTGTCACCGTGCTCCTTTCCTAGTGCTCAATTATGCTGGGTTGGCGTAGCTCGCCTTCTTCTTCCATCGAGTAATATCATCATTATCATATCAGCCGTTGAAGAAATTGTGTCATCTGCTGAGGGTGTGCGTGGTAAAATCATCAAATGAGTTCTCCCACCCATACTGCCAAACTTGACTGACTAAAATCCACAGTGTCCTTCAATAGCCCTTTATATACCGGGGTTACGGTAATTTCTGAGTCCCGCGACCCCGGCAGGCTTTGGCCCTCTACAGGCCCCGTCACTATGCTGACACTCCTTGAGGCGCGCGTGGAACACAACGCGCCGTCGACCCAGGCCCATGCCTGGGTCCATGGTCGGACAGCGAGTCGCCCATTATTCGCCGCCCGCATCACTCAATCACACTAGGAATGAGTGATGGCTCATGTCCACTTCCTTTCACAGAGAGAAAGGAGATATCCCAGCTCTGGGATCAATAGACTGGTTATGTGTGGCAAGTAGCTACAGATTGTTTTAACGTTTGTTGCCCGTGATACTACCAGTATAATTACTACCAGCAGTACCAGGGGAAGTTCTTATGTACCCTTGTTACTACTGTTTCACTTTGCAGGGGTCGCAGGACTGTGTTAATAGATAAATGTCACTCTGGAACGTACAGGGCAATTGAAGGAACACGGTGGACATTATAATCAGTACGAGTCTGACAGTCTCTCACACTTCAGTCAGGAAGAGAGGTCTCATTTAATGATCTTACCAACTAAAAAAACCTGTTTGTGCTGAACTGGGCCTATTTGGCGCAGCCGTGAGTCACACAATTTATTTTTAAAAATCGTTGTCCCACACTACGAATTTCTCCTGTGTCGTGGGTGCGTTTACAAACACAGAACTCACATACACAACCAGACCAGGAACAGCTACTTGCAGATCATACAAATATTTGTTCCGTACAGGGATCGAACACGCGATACGCTGCGCAGCAGACGATCGCTTCAAATCAAATACAATACAATATTTAATGTTTAGTTGTAAGTTTTCTTTTAAATATTTTCTTACTTTGTTAATGTTGTGTGTACTTATGGCATATGTCAATAAACGTCTTTTCTTCCTACATTTCTTTTAAAAAAAAGTTTTTAACCATATTTTATATGTATTGAAGCCATTTGAGTACAGTTATAGCTATGTTTATTGTGAAAAGCTGTGTAATAACTAGGTCTGTTTAGCTTTACTACATTTTTAATGTTGCGTGGGTTTCCGGCTACATATTGCTTTTGAGCTTCATTTAGGCGTTCACCTGAAGGTTGGAAATACTCAGACAAGTCGTAACATGTCCAAGTGATGAACATTTCTTCACAGTAGGTCTCGTCCTTGCTCCTAGCCTCAATATTGAGGCTAAGAGCGAAACCATTCGATTTAAAAAATATTAGATTTAAACTATTAATTTAAAACGGCCTATTATAAAAGTAGCTAAGGCAGGTAACTATTTCAAGTCGAGTTGCAAAAGGTAAATTGAAGTAATAAACGCATTGACAAACAGTTATATACTTTGCTTAGATATTAATGTGAATGTTAGAGTTTTTCATCTCAGATTTAACTTTTAAACAATTTGTGGTTAAAACGCCTGCCGTATTGCGTGTGCAACACGTAAAACAGTGCCTTGTTATACATAGAGACCGGATTCTATTCAATTTTCTTGATAGCACGTGTATATATTATGAAGGGACCAAGTCTTCAATGTATGTCATACATATATAATAAAAATAATACAATTAATCTACTATTTCCTACCTTTGCCATAGTTTAGCTACCTCATCATACACAGTTTTTTTAATAAAATGCTTCCCTCTATCATGATATCAAGATTAAGAGACACTAGGGGTTGTACAGATCTCGTATCTACCTGCGCAAATATGGATTTCCCACTTAATCTGCCCTTGATTCTGAATGACCTAGTTAATTTTTCATATTTTGTCCACCTTTGCTAAACCTAGTGGGCTGATCGTCATTAAAAGCGTAATCCATCATAAAGAATTATGTCATGTCAGCAGACGATCTCCGGCCACCGTAGGCGCGGGCATGCGGGCGGTGAGTAACGGGTGACTCGCTGTCCGACCATGGACTATGCCCGGGTCGACGGCGCGTTGTGTTCCACGCGCGCCTCAAGGAGTGTCAACATAGTGACGGGGCCTGTAGAGGGCCAAAGCCTGCTGGGCTCGCGGGACTCTGAAATTACCGTAACCCCGGTACATAAAGGGCTGTTGAAGGACACCGTGGATTTTAGTCAGTCAAGTCTGACAGTCCGTCCCACCCTGCCCTGGGTGGGAGGACTCATTTGATGATTTTAACACGCTAAAAAAAAAGAATTATGTCATGTAGACCACTTAGTTTTACTCATAGATAGATTTAGTACAAACCGCAAATATCTAGCCACCAGATCGACCTTATAAACATTACCAACTACATACTTCAACAAATTCTCTACTAGTGCCCCAAAATGAACCCAAAAGGGTTCATAAATCACAATGACACTAGAAAACAAGCTTAGTTTAAACCTCCGTCAAGTAACGTGACGTTTGTCGACGAGTTGGGGAGTCGGGCCGTAGGAGAGTTGCTAGATCAATCTTTTGAATTTACCTTATACTCAATTTTTATCACAAAATTATGTCTGTTGCATCCGAGGTCTTAGGAACAGGTCTTACTTTTACTCGCTCACTTTGCCAGCTTTCAAAATCGTTGAGTGCTACAAGAATAACGAAGTTGCGCTTGCAACTAACAGCAACTATTCAATTCTCCATATCATTTTCTTGTCTCCAAAATTATAAAAGAAAAAAACAGGGTTTTTTTTAAGCGTGTTAAAGCATGCCCTAGTTATAATGATTTTATGATCATTACTCTATACTTACCAACCCGACAAATTATCAATTATGATTTTATGATGTTACTGTATTTTTACGAACCCGCACTGATTCCATCCTCGTCGACAACAGCCGACTACCTTTTGCAGCAAGGAATCTTGTATCCTAGTAGTGTAATATTACAGGCTGATTTTGCTTATTATATATAACCCTATAATAATTCTGGGGATTGAAAAAGAGTGTCCATGTAGTTTCTTGCCCATTCTTCTACATAGAGATCTACGCCTTGAAATGGGCATCTACAGTACTTTTACAGTTCTTATGGCTTGTAGCTGGGACATTAACACCATGAATTTGTAGTTCTTTAATTTTTTTTTGTTTGCCTTCAAAAGAAGTGTTAACTGGTCTACTGATACTGAAATGATTTTCATTTTGGTCTACTTTATTTTTGTTTATGGGTGAATAACCATCCTCCCGCTCTAGCTATAGCTTTTTTTCTTTTACGTGGTAAAATCATCACATGTGTTCTCCCACCCAAGGCAGAGCGGGAGGGACTGTCAGACTCGCACTGACTAAAATCCACGGTGTCCTTCAACAGCCCTTTACGTACCGGTGACACGGTAATTTGTGAGTCCCGCGACCTCTAGTTATAGCTTGAACGACTGTCTAAAAACCGCTTAAGTTTTTCAATTACCTATTGCGTTCCGTGGTTCTCTTAAAACATTTACAAGTCTCAAGAAAATTCCCATAAAGCAATTTTTTCCGCAAAAAATGGTACAATACGAAACTAGCAACACTGGGCCGAAGCTCCTACGTGATTCCATATCATCTGGAAGTTAGATTGTATTACAATTCCTCCGGGACTCGGAATGCGACAGGCTATATTGTTGTAGGGAAATATTGTGGGTTTGTGAACAAGGAATGTTAGTTCTAAGTCGATCAATGTCAGGCTTGTGGGTTTTTGAACTAGAAATTTGTAGGTACGTACAGTTGTTACCTTTGCGCGGGCATGCAGGCAGCGAGTAATGGGCGACTCGCTGTCCGACCATGGACCATGCCCGGGTCGACGGCGCGTTGTATTCCACGCGCGCCTCAAGGAGTGTCAGCATAGTGACGGGGCCTGTAGAGGGCCGAAGCCTGCCGGGGTCGCGGGACTTACAAATTACCTGACCCCGGTACGTAAAGGGCTAGTGAAGGACACCGTGGAATTTAGTCAGTACGAGTCTGACATATCCTCCCGCCTTGCCCTGGGTGGGAGGACTCATTTGATGATTTTACTCGTGTAATACGGGTTTCCACTTTGAAATAAGACCTATTTTGTAATAGTATGGCTTCCGAAATAGAGGTCTAATGAAAAGGCAAAAGTTTAATCAATATGGTAGCAGAACATCGCTTTTGAATACTGCTTAGTGGATACATACTATTGCTCGTGACTGTACACATACTATGTTTACACGGAACGTTCGAGAAAATTATCCGTACGGGAATAAAACCTGTAAACTTGATTTCCGAAGCCTTACCTTTTCACTTTTTTTGTGTCGTAATATTTTTTTTGATCGTATACTGAAGACTTTTTTCATTTTCGAGGCAATTTGCGTCATAATACTTCAAGTACGCTGTAAGGCAGTACAGAGACTCTAGTATGAATTTTCTACTTGGCCGTTGGGGAACAGTATATATGACGGGGACGCGAGGTATGATGGGGACATTCACTCTTACTTAAAGAGTGTATGTCCCCATTATACCTCGCGTCCCCGTCTTATACACTGTTCAACTATACCAATTATCTTCCAAATCCGTTCAGTAGTTTTTGTGTGAAAGAGTAATATAATTATAAGGAAGAAAGATTTGATTGTTTGTTTGTATTGAATAGGCTCCGAAACTACTGGACGGATTTGAAAAAATATTTTTGTGTTGAATAGTCCATTTATCGAGGAAGGCTATAGGCTACATAACATCACGCTATGACCAACAGGAGCCGAGCAGCGTGGGTGAAACCACGGTGAAAAGCTAGTTAATATTATTAAGATATGTATATAGCTACTAAGTATACATATTTTATTAACTGTCAGTGGACGTCAAAACGCCTATCCTTTTTTGGGAAATGCCAGCAAGTATGCCTTTATAAATAATTTACACAAATTCCTTACATAATAAACTATGTCCATCTTATACCCGTATTATCTTCCATATTCTACCCAAGATTACTCCGGTCCTATTATGGCCATCATTCGAGCCGTGTAATACACAATACAGGGTACCTCATACACGCAATGTTTGTGCCAGTCATAACTCATGCAAAAAGGTTACCACGACAGCTGGTCTAAGGGTGAGTACAGATGGACGATTGTAATTTATACGAGTGCGATTTTAAGTCGCAATTTTAAGTAATACTGATAGAGAATTATCTTACTACTATTATAAATGAGTAAGTTTGTGAGAATTAATGAATATTTATTACTTTTTATCATAAAAACCATGACGTCTTAAATCAGTGAGTAGTTAGGCTGTGGGAAAGAGACAGAGCTATACAAGTCGTCTAGCGCCATCTCGTTCCCTGAGCGGAACTACTCACGCTATAAGACGTAATGGTAAGCTACCAGTGCTCTTAAAAATGGTGAAGGAAAACACCAAACATTCGAAGACATGTGACATCTACCAATTTGCACGAGCTCGCGTTTTGGGTTACTGTTTCTCACGTTGTGGTGAGGTGTCCCAGCAGAAGACCAGCGTAGGCATGACAGGCCTTCCACTAGGTGGACAGAAGACATCGTGAGAGTCGCGGGCAACCGATGGATGTAAGTGGCGAATCGTCGTACAGCATGGCGGTCTAAGGGGGAGGCCTATGTCCAGCAGTGGACGTCTTCCGGCTGATGATGATGATGAAGTGTCCCAGCAGTGGGAACATACAAAAGTCGATTATACTAAGTCTAAAAAATTAAGCAATGCAGAATGTGTTGTGTTTCACGGCTGCGCCAAATAGGCATTGTAGAATTGTAACGCCCGGGGTTGCGAGGCTGTCTTAACGAGTAAGCGTGAACCTGGAACGTACGTTTTATACAGTAATGGGTGGGTAGACTCAAACTTGTAACGCAAAGTGTAATTTTTCTTTTTTTTTAAAACGTTGTCCCCACACTAGGAATTTCTTTCTGTATCGTGGGTACGTTTACAAACATAGAAACTCACTTACGCAAACACCCAGACCCGGAACAACTGCTTGCAGATCATACAAATATTTGTTTTGTGCGGGGATCGAACCCGCGACACGCTGCTCAGCAGTCGACCGCTCGGTCACTGCGTCAAACGTGTCGTAAAAAAATTGTAGCTGCAAAACGCTACTCCATACTTAAGCCTTTGTCAAACAGACAGGCGTGGCGAATGCGAAGCTAGGCGTTTTTATTTGTAATGTATAGAATTGTTTGAATCCAGTCACATAGAAAAGCGAAAGCGATCCGATAGCGTGACCGGACCGATGTGAAGACGTGGCGAAGGACGTATTTGCTCTGTTTGACGTCGTGCATATAAAAGCTAGCAGCTAATACAACCGCCACGCCTCGGTTCGCTGTACTCGGTTTGACGTCCCATATCGGTTCGTTATTGCCTCGGATTTGGACCGGTTCGCTTTCGCCTGTCTGTTTGACAAAGGCTTTACCCTAACCGTTATGTGACCTAAGGATGCCGTTACGTACTTTAATATGAGTTTTTTTATACGTAAATATCTTTTGAATTTCTCCGAATGTGTTCAGTATACAAAAGAGAAGTTACCCCGAGTGGAAAAGTATAAGGGTTTATTGTTACTGTTTCTTAAATTTTCAGGGCCCTTGGAGCGATGCGTATACTTGTAGATATTTCTTTATGATTAACTAGCACTTTTCCCGCGACTTTGTCCGCGTGGGTTACGTACTTTCCTAATTCCCCCTTTTCACCCCCTTAAAGGTTAAATTTCCAAAAACCCCTTCTTAGTGCTCCCCTACATTATAATAGGAAGCCGTGTGCAAAATTTCACATTCCTAGCCCTAGTAGTTTCGGCTGTACGTTGATATGCCAGTCAGTCAGTTCTCCTTTTATATATATAGATGTTGTTTTCTTAACTTCTTTGTAAGGATATCTTGAACCGTATTCAATAAATACTCGTATCTTATTTGTGACAATTAGGAGTTTTTAAGTTGAAAAAGGACTCCCTGAATATACTCGTAATTGGGATGAAGTGTGTTACAAAGCAATATCGTCGATCTAAAAGGTATGGAGATTGTTATCAATAAGACTTTTTTTCTCATATAAAAAAATTAATGAAAAGATTTCACTAGGTATGCTTTTCCAATTAATTTCGTGCAGAATTCAAGACAGTTAAATTTAATCTCTGGGACACGTCGAGCTTCATTGTCTCGGCGCTTTTCTGGTGGTTACCAATGTTGATTCTGACTTTCAGGAGTTGCTGTGGTTTGGGAATAGTGTGGTGGGTGTGTCCAAAATGTATACAATATTTCCAACAATAAGTACCAACAAATACGTTAGTTCAGATTCTTTACAATATTAATAAGCATTTTATAATACCCAATTTCTTTATCAAATCAAATACAGACGATGAATTCTTTGGGGAAATTAGAAGGTTCACGATCTAATCTTTCATAACGGATTTTGTAAAGACTCAATGATTTGAATTTATGATTGGCGAAATAAAAGGTAAGATCATTCAGCTTCTGTTCTTAATCTATCTTAGGGCTGAGGGGGCTGAGGCTTCGAAGGTATCTCTTGATTGAAGCGGCTTCCTCCTTTTATAGTAGGATCATTGGTTTATTTATCAGGATCAATATTGTCTCCTCGTGAAGTAAGCATTTAAATGTTACGGAACAGTACTAATGTAGTACAGAGCTGCTACAAACTAATTGTACTACCTTATCATAAGATTTTTGGGGTCGTGTGACCGTCTGGGGCCGCGGAACTGTCTTATCAGGTAACCGTAAACCTGGAACGTAAAGGGCTTTTCAAGGACGTTGTGGATTTTAGTTAATACTAGTCTGACAGTCCCTGCTATTCTGCTCTGGGTGGAAGGAACTCATTTGATGATTTTACCAAGAAAAAAAAAAAGATTTCTGTAGTTTATTTACAGCGTGCTTTAAGTATGTATTTACTGTGTTTATAGTATGGAAAATTGAAAAATCGTCTCTGTTGTACGAACAACGAATTTTTTTTTTCGTCAACGTCAAAGTCACCGTTTAATTTACGTCAATTTACGTCATGAGAAAATAAGATAACATAAAATACTTAACTTAGGTAACGGTAACTGATACAGGACAATTGTCTTAAAACTAGTTTCCTGTTAAATGGGTTACTTTTTTTTTATACTACTCATTTCATCATATAGTATTTTCAACTTATGCTAATAACTTTCAGTGAGTGGTTTCAGTTATATAATTTGATAATTTTGATTTGAGAGCACTGAAAGAGTTTATATTTTTTATGTAGGACGGTAAATTATTATAAACTTGTGCTCCATCATAGGTAACATCTTTTTTGGCATAATTTGTGCGTGTCCTTGGTAATACAAGTAAACTGGGTCGACGAAGACTGCGTTTACATATTTGGGATTTTTTTGTAAATGTTATGTTTGTGTGAATCGTTTCATCCATTATTTTTCTAATCAAGATACAAGTATTATACCTATAAAGTTGATAAATATGATCATAATATCACTGAAGTATCTTTCTTTTCTATATTTAATCATACAATAAAATTGTTCTCTCGCCTTCAAAAATATCTCCGTCTCTTGAAGATTACCAAGTAAGAACTAAAACGCTATAATGAAAAACAGTGATTATGCTATAAAAATACAGCGTGACAAAGATAAAAAGTTGCTTTGGTTGACTTTAACGAAAACGAGTAAGAGGACCCTGCGGTTGATGGCTCATCTGACCCCTGTCATCTGACCTCTGACCTCTGACAAATGTCAAGGTCACAAAGAGGGTCATTACGTTACGTCCGTCAACCTCGCTGGTCGCACCCCTTGACCATTAAACAGAATAATGCTTAGTGGTTGAAATAGGACAATAGCTCTTGTATGACTTATTCTCTTTGATCAATATTTAAAGAAAATTACCCTTTCTTTTTTTATCGTGGTAAAATCATCAAATGAGTCCTCCCACCTAGGGCAGGGCGGGAGGGACTGTCAGTCTTGACAAAACTGCTGACTAAAATCCACGGTGTCCTTCAATAGCCCTTTACGTACCAGGGTCACGGTAATTTGTGAGTCCCGCGACCCCGCAAGGCTTTGGCCCTCTACAGGCCCCGTCACTTAGAAAAAGAAAATTTCCTTAGAAAACTTTTGAAAAAAAAATGTAACCGACTTTTAAAACTTAAAACCGGTCAAGTGCGAGTCAGACTCGCCTATAAAGGGTTACGTAGCAGCAAGTAACATAATATAAAAGTTCTTGTAGTTGGTTGTAACTTTGAAAGGTTAATTGCGGTTACGATTTCTGACGTATAAAAAAAACTAATCACTTCATCTCATTCAAACCAATTTTCGGTAAGGTAGTTTGCATGGTAATGTTACATCGTATATTTTTTTAGTTTCATCATTCTCTTATTTTAGAAGTTACCGGGGGGGGGGGGGGGGGGGACACACATTTTACCACTTTGGAAGTCTCTCGTACAAACTGTTTAGTTTAGAAAAAAATATATAAGTAACCTCAATATCATTTTTAAAGACCTATCCATAGATACCCCACACGTATTGGGTTTGGTATTTTTTTTTAATTTATTTAAATTCTAATTTTATTTTTTATATTTGTGTGTCCTAATGCGCTCCACATAATACATCTACTTACAAAGTTTCAGCAGAAGTCTTACCAAGAAAAGTGGCTGTGACATAAGGACGGACAGACAGACAGACATGACGAATCACTTTTTTTTCGGCAGTTAGTGACTTTGTTTTTAATTCGAAAGAAAATTATTTTACAGTTTTTTGTACTTTTCTTTCAGTAGGTACAGGTAATTTTTTAGTGCACTACAGAGCCATATTTCTTATTTTCATACAGTAAAACTACCAAATTAATTAAAACTTGTTAATATTTGACAACTATTTGCGACGTTGCCAACTTTCTGGTTACGCGCCCTTAAAGAGTTGCCTTGATTTTTTTTACGGGTGCTTGCGTTTGTAGATTGAAATATTTGTGAATGCGTCCACATTACACGATAAATTTCTAATAAACAACCTAAAAAAGGAACGATTCAGGTTATAAGCAACACATTTGTGTACTTTTCAACCCAAATAGCAATAAAAATAAACGTAAATGCTTACTCATCTATCCTCACAAATTCATTTCATTGCGAATCACCGACAAAGACACACTATGACGATTTAACTAGAATCTAGTTCACCATGCCAGTTCGGGCTTCCTGTAACGGGGTGCAGCTTGCGGGGTGAATCTTGCGGGGTGAAGCTTGCGGGGTGAAGCTTGTGGGGTGAAGATGGCGGGGCGCCGGCAACGGGGTGACGGGCCTGTAAGCCTACAATTTCCTGCAGGTCTCCGCCACCGAATAGCTCATTTCCGAGCCGTTCCACCGATGTGAGCGATCGGCTGTAGCGGTGCCATGATTTTGAATGATGCGGGATAATCTTGGTGGATGGTGTATTGTTGCCTGAACAGATATCACTTTAATTTATTTCTTAAAATTTTATGCACAGGTATAAAAACATTGCTTAAGACTTAATTCACGTCCAAAAGAAAAAAATAGGCCCTCATGCCGCGGGTTATCCGAATCACCGCCACGTATGTTCCGCGATTTTTTATAGTTTTCGAGTTTAAATTAATGTTTTTGTGATGTGGATCCAATTTTTTTTCTTTTGTACGTGAATCGTGAATTACACAGGGTGGCGTGTAATTTTCATTTGGATAGAAAAAAAAAAGAAAAAGGACGACTTCAGAAACAAACACATTTTGAAGTTCATTTTATTTTTCTAAAAGTTTTTTATTTTACCCTTTTAGTTATTCTGATTTTCAACGAAAATCTTCACATAATCGGCTTCTTTGAAAATCTACAACCCAAGTAAGCAACAAAAACGGATCTATACGGGCATGGTCACGAAAATCCATTATTATTATATACTCAAACCAAGAATGTAACGAACACTTTTCGGAAAACCACATCAAAATCGGTTCAGCCAAACGCGAGATAATGGCGGACAAACATACATACAGGTCGAACTGCAAACCTACTTATTTTTTAAGTCGGTTAAAAAAACACCTATGTCTTATACAATTAAGCCTGGCAGTGTCGCGGGACTGTACGAATTACCGTGACTTCGGATCGTAAAGGGCTATTGAAGGACACCGTGGATTTTAGTCAGTACGAGTCTGACAGTACCTCCGTCTCTGCCCTGAGTGGGAGGGCTCATTTGATGACTTTACCACGTTAAAAAAAAATACAATACCGTCCCAATTTCTTCAAGTACGTTGGCAACACTAGTCGAATGGTGCCCTGATCTCATATTGGGGGACAATAGGCAATTTATTGCTCTGAAAGTAGCGTGTATTTTATTAGCGGAAAGAGCTTTTCTGCAGGATTATTTTATTTGTGATTTCTAGTTGCTACAGGTTTTCATTTTTAGGCCGCTTCATTTTGATTTTCTGGGTTATTGGATAAATCGTAGGAAATGTGAAAATTGATCATTTTTAGGGTTCGCAAAGGGTGAAACGGGATTCTATTACTATAAGACTCGTTACTGCAGGATGCCCGCCGTCCAGGTGGAGCGACGACCTGCGAAAGTCAGCCGGCAGAGACCGGATGAGGGAAGCTCAAGACCAGGCTCAGTCTATGTCCACTGCTGGACATAGACCTTTCCCAATGTAAGCCAGATGGTTATCGCTGGAAGACTAGCTTTAACGTCGAATCTGTCTCCATACCTTTCTCAAGAAACAAACTTCATTCCCTCTTTACTATTTTAAAACTTTCGCGCCTGATAATTATAAATAATAAATAAATAAATATTCCACAACCATCACACAACGCCATCTAGTCCCAAGCTAAGCAGAGCTTGTGTTATGGGTACTAGACAACTGATAAACATACTTATATATTTCTAAATACATACATATTATAGATAAATTACACCCAGACACAGAACAAATGATCGTGCTCTTCACACAAACATTTGTCCTGGGTGGGAATCGAACCCACGACCTCCAGCATAGCAGTCAGGGTCACTAACCACTAGACCAAAAGGCCCGTCAAATACAATACAATTGCTAAACTTGTATTATTATAATTGCGAAGGTCGCGAGACTGTACGAATTACCCTGACCCCTGATCGTAAAGGGCTATTTAAGGACACCGTGGATTTTAGTCAGTATGAGTCTGACAGTCCCTCCCGCTCTGCCCTGGGTGGGACGACTCATTTGATGAGTTTACCACGTAAAAAGAAAAAAAAAAACGTTTACGTCACTCACGATCCTAGGAGTCACTCACAAGAGGTATACAGAAGGTTCAGCTTCCAATAACGGTAGTGAATTGGTGACTTACCATCACGTTTTAAAGCGAGAGTAGTTCCACTGTGGGAAAGAGACAGAGTTATACAAGTCGTCTCGCCATCTCGTTCTCACTCTGGAATTACTCTCGGTACTCTCATGGTAGGCCATCAGGCTTACACACACCCAACTGATTGAGTCTTGATTATATGGTCTCACACACGAGCAATAGCGCGCAGTGTAATAGGTATAAACTAAACTGATCAATTTCGAAACAGGGGGTCTACTTTCTAAGTCCGTTAACGAAGATTCGGTTACGGATGTGACGGTAACTAACGTCAAAATCTTTACGGATGGATAATATCGCCACGACTGAAGTCATTTTGACGCGGCGCGAGTATCTGTCATATTAGATCAAAATGCATTAAAATAATGTAGTGCCACGAATTTTGCGCAAGTTATAAGACTCTAAGGAGCTATTTGTCAAATCAAAGTATAAATGAATACATTACAAGATGTTGAGTGAATGCGCAGTTCTCTATGTTCTACCGATTAAAGCATGCAAAACAATATAGGGAGTCACATGACAGCAAAAATTTATAGTTAAAATCAGAAAAATCACAGACATAACATTACATCAAACAATTTTGCTGCCCTCTACAGGCGCATGCCCTGAGACTTGGTCGCGGCAGGCCACGAAGGAGATGGCGGAACGAACTGGACAAGTTCCGTAAGAACTGTTGATAAGTAGCCTGTGTTGTCCTGGTTGTATCGCAAGGCGCTGGATGTCACCCATCTTAAGAAATAAGCATTTTGACAGCATTCATAAAATGCGTCCGCTAGTGAGAGTCTAGAAAAATAATGGAAGCATTTTTTTTTTAATTAATGCATATGTACAAAAATATAACGCAACAAAATTCGAGAGGCTCGTGACGTCATAAGCAAGTAAAAACTGTACACGCTTGTGACGTACTGACAATAATTAATAAAAGTGTCGTATTTCCGTCAATTTTGAATTGCGTAAAAAAAAAAAACCTGACAGATTTTTTTTGAATATCTAACTCTTACACTAGACTAAACTCTTTTTTGTTACGTGTTAAAATCATCAAATGAGTCCTCCCACCCAGGGCAGAGCGAGAGGGACTGTCAGACTGTCCTTCAATAGCCCTTTACGTTCCGTGGTCGCAGTAATTCATACAGTTCCGCGAGACTCTAAGTCAAAGACCCTATTGAACCTTCTGTAGTATTCTGTGTCCCAACGGTACAATGCTGCAATAAAGTGTTAGTGGAAAGCTAACCCCCGGTGCGTGGTATATTAAATTCTTTGGATGACCCGTCACGAGACCCACGATATTGCCCCAGTGCACAACAGTACTACATAAACTTTTAGACCTCGATTTTTGTTCTACGAAATCACTTTTTCCCGTATTTAAGTCTTGAAATAACTTGGTTTAACTGACTGGGTTCAGAAATAAATTAAAACACAAGACGTAACATGATTAAATGCAAGCGGTTTAAAAGTTATAGTTATTTTAACTAGACTTCATGTTCACACAAAGTTTATTATAGGGCATTCTTTGTATCATCTTAATCTGCTGTATGTATCTTTACTCCTATGTACAGACGCCACCAAGTCAATCTACACGAATCTGTCAAATTTAACCGATCGAACATTAACCTTCCACTATTGTGATAAGGTTTAAAATATATTAAATAAATTTGTCAGTTTCAGGTAGTCTATACTATATAATAAATCTGTAGAAGGGTCAATTCTGTATATTGAAAATATTGAAAAAATTGCTGGATCGATACCAAACCCAAATAAATGATTAAAAAAATTTTTGTCTGTCTGTCTGTCTGTCTGTCTGTTTGTGCAGGCATCACGTGAAAACTAACGGTTCGATTTCGATGAAACTTGGTATAATTATTCCTTATTATCCTGGGCATAACATAGGATACTTTTTAACCGACTTCAAAAAAGGAGGAGGTTATCTTTTTTTTAATTTTGTTACCGCATAACGACCGACTGGGTGAACCGATTTTCATGATTCTTTTTTTGTTTGAAAGCTGGTGCTTCCCGTGTGGTCCCATTGTCACCAAATTAGGATCTGATGATTGGATCTTGGAGAAATCGAGGGCAACCCTCAAATTTTATAGGCTCACCCATCGTTTTTCGTAAATCTTATGAAGTAATTTAAGTACTTGCGCATGGGAATCATGATCTTATGTAGCTGAGCTGATGATGGAAGGTACAACTCCTTAACAGTAGTTTGTTACCGCATAACGACCGACTTCGTGAACCGATTTTCATGATTCTGTTTTGTTTGAAAGCTGGTGCTTCCCGTGTGGTCCCATTGTCACCAAATCAGGATCTGATGATTGGTTCTTGGAGAAATCGAGGGCAACCCTCAAATTTTATAGGCCCACGCATCGTTTTTCGTAAATCTTATGAAGTAATTCAAGTACTTGCGTATGGTAATCATCATCCTTATGTAGCTGAGCTGATGATGGAAGGTACAACTCCTTAAGAGTAGGGAGTAGGCATCGACTGATTCATTGTTCGCGAATCTCCGGAACTACACATCCGATTTAAATAGTTCTTTTTTTTTGTGCTAGGTATCGTTCCACTTAGAGAATACTGAAAGTTTCATCAAAATCGGTTCAGTAGTTTTTGAGATAGGGAATTTTATTAGCTTATTGTGTACATGAGGGATGTTATTACCAGTGCTACGGATTATATTATATGTATTTGGCAAGAATTTGGGTTGAATATTTAAACTAAAAAGAGAAAAATAAAAAACTTTTTCAAAAAAAAAATGTAACCGCCTTCAAAGTCGTCGGCAAAAAATAAACAATGAAATAAAAAATAACAAAGCCATCGACTTCCGAAATAAAAGTTATTTTGTAGATTATTTTACCCTTTTTTGTGGTTCTTTTTGAAGGCGGTTACATATTTTTTTGAAAAAGTTTTTTATCATCCTGCAAAAATACGTAGAAAAAAAATCTTATTTTTCAGTTTTATTCATAGACGTTGTTCTGTAGAACTGCGAACACACGTTGCATTACCCGCAGTGGATTCAGCGTCGTAATATTTATAAGATTTCATTGTCAGAGTTACTCAAAATGGAGAAATAAACCATCCACGCGAAGACCGACATCCGCGCGGACGGAGTCGCGGGCGGAAGCTAGTAGTAAATAATTTGTTTAGCTGCTAAATTGGTAGGAAAAATCTAATTAAGGCATTACGACTAGGTAGGTAGTCATAATGCCTTAATCAGTTTTTTTATGTTATTAATGGTAATTATGTTATTACATTTTTATGGTTAGTCAACTACCAGAGATAGGTATCTAAACTGGTTACACACCAGTTGACTTATCATTAAAATGTAATAACATAATCTTGCTTCATAACACTAAGTAAAGAATTAGATAAATGATAGTAATTAGGTAATAGATTTCAATTTATTCAACGATTGCATTACCCGCCTGGGTCATTATTTTAAATCACGGTCGTTCCACATTTGATATCAGCATTTATATCAAATTATAGACAAGATCTTTCTTTTTATTTGAACCCGGTGCAGATGATAAATCACATTAATCTTTATTTTCAATTGTATAAGGTGTATATTTGGTTGCTGTTGACAGAGATCAGGGCCTGTAGCCATGTAACAAACGATAAAGGCAAACGCTCAATGGGCTTTTTTAACTTTATGTGTTTGGGTATAAAGTTGAAGATCCAGTGAAGATTGCATCGCGTTTTCGTTCTTTCCAGTTGCTAACGCTTTTTTTTTTGATCTTGGCGAAATCTTCAAATGAGTCCGCGGTATCCTGGATTAAGAAAAAAGCCGCGACCCCAGCAGGCATTTGGCCCCGTAAGGGGCCCCGTCGGTGACGCGTGAAACACGACGCGCCACCGGCCCGGGCTTGGTCCTTGGTCGGACGGTGAGCTTACCCATTACTCACCGTCCGCAAGCCCGCTCCGCCGCTGTGCCCTCTGCTGTTCAGAGGGACACGCGTTGAAGCATCCACCCGACAGGCTATTCGCATACGGGCAAAGAGACCCCTTAGGCACACAGTGCCTAAAAGAGTTTTTGCCCGCATCCCAGGGTGCACCGGCCCGAAAAACTGGTCTTCCCCCCGGACGTATCCGAAGGGGAACTCCAGTCCACGGGCGCACGTGGAGGTTTCCTGTCTTAGCACCCCGGGGCCGGGCAGCTGACATTGATTCCATTTTTACTTTGCAGAAGAGAACCATCAGAGCAATTTAAAATCTACGTCGTCGCAAATGACTTTTTTTTTAATCCTGGTAAAATCATCAAATGAGTCCTCCCACCCAGGGCAGGGCGGGAGGGACTGTCAGACTTGTACTGACTAAAATCGACGGTGTCCTTCAATAGCCCTTTACGTACCGGGGTCACGGTAATTCGTTAGTCCCGTGACCCCGGCAGGCTTTGGCCCTCTACAGGCCCCGTCTCTGCTCGCTTGGGCAGAACACCGCCGTGTCCTCAAGACGCGATAGGCGATAGCCGGAGACCTCTCGCACCATTGGTCGAGGCCATGCTGGGGGGCGAGACGGAGTGGGAGGCGGTCGCCTCCTTCTGCGAAGCAGTTATGATAGCGAACTGACTAAAATACACGGTGTCCTTCAATAGCCCTTCACGTACCCGTCACGGTAATTCGTGAGTCCCGCGACCCCGGCAAGCTTTGGGCCTTTATAAGGGGCCCTGGCACCCATCCCATCCCATTGCCCTAAGTTTTAATATTCAACGTTCTAATGTACCTCTTTGATGGCCTGTCCATGTACCTGTCCTTCCGACCTCATATTGGATTGTCAGACCCCATGTCGGGCGCCAGAAATTGTAGCGAAGCTTTCGACTGCATGTTCGACGCCATTATTAAAGTTCACAATTTGATTTTAAATGATACCATTATCTATATTGTCCAGTCCTGTACCGTCTCATTGACCATGATTACGTACATAATTATCCTAAATTCTAATACTGTCAATTTTATAAAATGTTATGTTGGGATTCAGGTAATAATTAAAGTTCGTAGAGGCAGGTTGATACATATCGTAGTGTGTAATAAAGCTGGTAAAAGAGCTTGCAGTATAAATACATACAAATACATGTGTGAAAATTGAGGCTTTATCACGAGATATTTTGAACCAAAGTTAACGGAGACTTTGATGTTAACCGCTAAATTGCTTTTACTCTAAATTCTATTTATATAGTCGCAATATCTCAAGTACACTGTATTTTCAAATATGTATCGCGGCGGTAAGACTCCTCTTTGAGGAGTGGCTGGATAGGTGTCACGGCGTCCTTACCTACCGCATGACGCAAGTCCTCACCGGACACGGAAGTTTCGGAAGGTACCTGTGTCTGATAAGGGGGGAAGAAACGCCTGGGTGGCACCACTGCGAGGATCGTCCGGAGGACACGGTGTAGTATACGGTGCAGGACTGCCCCGCTTGGGCAGAGCACCGCCGTGTCCTCACGACGGCGATAGGCGGAGACCTCTACCAGTTTGCTTTGTACTTACTTCCTAAGTGAAATCGAGTCGAAGATACCTATTTCCCGGAAAAATATTAAATAGTGTTACTTGGGCCTTCAGTATCGTTTCTAAGTGTTTTTTTTTTTGTCGTAGATAACTTTAATATTTTAAAAATTTTACTATGTACAGTAGACGTTTGAGCCGGCGGGATCCGAGATATTATGTGGACATTTATGCACATCCCCTTGTCTATTTCGATAATAACATAATGGTAAGTTGTAAAACAACTAATCGCCTTCGAAACACCACCACAAAAAAGTGTAAAATAACTACAGCCGGGGCAGAAAGCACAGGCTGTTCGCCGTGCCTGCATGTCGTACGGTTGCACGTGCTAAGTCGCCAATCCCTTGCACTCTGGCTGCGCTTAATGATCTCTTGGATGTTAATCCAACAGAAGATCTGTTTGCGGATGGATGGTCCAAGATTAAATTGGTATGCCAAAAGTACTGTGGATGATTGATGATGATTTTCTTTTTAACCGACTTCAAAAAAAGGAGGTTATCAATTCGACCCGGTATGTCATATTTCAAGAACTGCCCAGTTATCGTATATGTTAGTCTATATCATCGTCTGGACAAATGTGCTAAATTTCAAAAGTGTATAAAATAAATAAATAAATATTCCACAACTATCACACAACGCCATCTAGTCCCAAGCTAAGCAGAGCTTGTGTGCCGGGGTCGCGGGACCAAGGGATTACCGTGACCCCGGTACGTAAAGGGCTATTGAAGGACACCGTGGATTTTAGTCAGTACAAGTCTGACAGTCCCTCCCGCCCTGCCCTGGGTGGGAGGACTCATTTGATGATTTTACCACGATAAAAAAAAAGCAGAGCTTGTGTTATAGGTACTAGACAACTGATAAACATACAATATTTCTAAATACATACATATTATAGATAAATTACACCCAGACACAGAACAAATGATCGTGCTCATCACACAAACATTTGTCCTGGGTGGGAATCGTACCCACGACTTCCGGTATAGCAGTCAGGGTCACTAACCACTAGACCAACAGGCCTGTCGTGTGTATGTATGTTTGTGTTCGCATAGATTTTGTATTAAAAAATCTAGGTGCGAGTATAAAGGGCATCTTTAACGACATTTTGCAACCCAATTCATTATAAGGATTTAATAACTGATTCAGGCTTTCGTATTGAGGTGATCGTTTATTTCCCAACAAAAAAGAGAAAGTTGTGATGGATGTATGGAGAGAAAAAATGGATATGTAAGGAACGAGTATTGGTATTATGTGTGAGAGGAAGTTTAAAAACGGAGGCCGGATACGCATGGAGGAAGAAAAAGGAAGATCAAAGAAAAGATGTATGAATTGTGTAAGTATATCCTTCATGTGAAAGAAAAATTAGTAAATGATACTGTCTCTATGGGATAAGGAGAGAATTTAAAAGAGGAATCTTGTTGTGCTGACTTCAAGTAGACTGTGATAAGGGCAGAAAGATGGTGATTAAATAACAGATTTATGATATTTGTGTTTCAGGTGGATTTGTATTTCTATCAATTTTCAACCAACAGATACCAACCTAGTTTCGTTGAGTTGGGGTGCTAAGGACAGGAAACCTCCTCGAGTGCCCGAGGCTGGAAGTTCCTTTCCGGATACGTCCGGGGGGAAGCCCAGATTCTCGGGACGGTGCGCCCCGGGATGCGGGCAAGTACTCCCCTACGGGGTCTCCTTGTCCGTATGCCAATGTCCTGTCGCGTCGCTCCACCGCGTGTCCCTCTGCTCAGCAGAGGGCACAGTGGTTGGAGCAAGAGCGGGCACGGCGTGCACTTACCCTGCCGCCGGGCAGGCAGGAGGAGGTATTGCACTCCCACCTCCTCTTGCCACCGCTATAATCTCGTAGCCCCGAAGATTGTCAGGATCACGTCTCTGACTTTCGACGGGGGTCGAGGGCCTTGGCTTAACCGCCCGGGCCGCTAGGTAGAAAACCTCTATAAAAAGTCACCCCGAATCTCAAGCGGCGGAGCACCGCGAGGTGATGTATGGCTGACGGGAGTTCTTTTGAACAATCAGTCGCTAGTGCTACCCTCGCCAGGGTACCGGCCGACCCCCTGGCGAGTAATAAATGTCGTAATGACGTAGGCTTATCTGGGTACAGGGGTCTCTGCCCAGATGGACCTGTACTTCCCCCATTCTCGTGGGAACTGAATGGAAAAAATTAAAAAAATCCCCCAACAACCGGCAGTCGCCGCAGCGAGCCAAGGTGGCTCACGTGCCTGTGAGGTGGAGTCGCTGGACTTGTCCAGTACGTCCGCCTCACCGGCACCGACGGAGCGGGCACAGAGTGCCGCTCGTAAAAAGACGATGGTGCTGGAGTCCGACTCGTCGGACGCCAGGAGCGCCCAGAGCCTTGGCTCTGGGCGCGGAGGATCAGGGGCCGCGGAAAGGAAGAAGTTCTTCCGCAAGCGGCCCCATTCGTCGTCGTCAGACGACGAGCCTGCCTCGGGCCGGAAGATCCCGACAAGTTGTCGGGGTAAAGGCCGAGGCAGGACTGGAGGTAGAGTCGGAGCAGAGCCCACTCTCGAGGAGACCATAAAGGCCGCCGTGCGCACCCTGGCTTCGAACAAGCCAGGGAAGAAGGCCACGAAGGACCGGGCCGCGGGCGCAGCCACGGCCACGATAATGGCGGCAGTGGCGGCGGCTAGCCTCGGCCAGTCTCAGCCTCCATCGACGGAAGCGGGCGAAATGTCCGAAATGCGGGCGGAGGTTGCCCGCTTGACGGCCGCGATGGAGGTTCTCCAGAAGGAGAACCTCCATCTTAAAACGGAATTGGCCGGCCTGCAGAAGGCAGGCCGCCGGGAGGCGCCACCGGGGGGCGCACAGGACAAAGGCCGGCCCGCATCGGGGGAGAACTCAGTTCTCACCCTGGTGCGGCAGGAGCTGGCCGCCTTCCAGCAGCGGTTCTCCGTATTGGAGAGCCGCGTGCTGCGACCCCCGCTGGCGTCTTCGTACGCGGCTGCGGCCGCGTCTAAGCCTCCCCCGCCGGCGAAGCCGCCTCAGGCGAAGCCGCCCCAAGCGAAGCCGCCCCAGGCGAAGCCGCCCCAGGCGACGGCCCCTGCGAGCGCGAAGACGGCCCCGGCCAAGCCTGGCCAGGCGAAACCGGGCCCGTCAAAGCCGCCTCCGACTCCGACGCCTGCAGGGCCGGCACAGGCGGCCAAAAAGAGGAAGGCCCAGCTGTCCCAGCAGCCTCCTCCAAAGACTCCTCCGGCCGACGCCGATTGGCAAGTGGCTGGGGAGAAGAGGAAAGCTGATGGGGCAGCCAGGACCTCTAGGCGGAGGGAGAGGCGGCGGCGGCGCAAGGAGCGCGATGTCGCGGCACGTTTGCGCGCCCCCAAGACCGCGGCTGTAGTTATAACACTGCAGCCGGAAGCGGTCAAGAGGGGCGTTTCATACCGAGACGTGCTTGCGAAGGCGAAGGAGGCAGTAAACCTCACGGAGCTCGGCATCGTCGGCGGTCTCCGCTACCGGGTCACCGCAACGGGGGCTCGGATGCTGGAGGTCCCCGGCGCTGCCAGTGGCCCCACCGCTGACGCTCTGGCCGAACGGCTCAGAGCGTCCTTAAATGCGGAGGAGGCCCGAGTGTCCAGACCCACCAGGCGCGCAGACGTGCGCATACTGGGTCTGGACGACTCCGTGACGGTGGAGGACGTGGTGGCCGCCGTTGCCGGGACTGGGGGGTGCCCTCCCGACCAGGTGAGGGCGGGCGCCCTGCGTCCTGACTACGCGGGGCTGCAGACCATCACGGTCAGCTGCCCCGTGTCGGCGGCCAAAAAGCTGCAGGAGGGCCGAAGGCTCCTGGTTGGGTGGGTTTCGGCGCAGGTCAAACTGCTGGAGCCCAGGCCTTTGAGGTGCTTCCGCTGCCAAGTGGGTAACCACGCGGCATGCATGTGCACCTCGGAGGTCGACCGCAGCGACGACTGTTTCCGCTGCGGTCAGCCCGGACACAAGGCCGGCTCGTGTACGGCCCCGCCGCACTGCTTCGCATGTGCGGCGGCTGGCAAGCCGGCCGATCACCGGGCAGGGGGCAAGTCCTGCGCCCCGCCCGCTAAAACCAGGAGCAGAGGTAGGCCCTCTGCTACCGCCGTTCCCGCCGCCGCAGCTCCTGCTGCCGCCGCCGCCGCCACTGACGCCGCCGCCGCCGCCGGTGCCGCCGCCGCCGCTGCCGCCGTGGCCGCGCCCTCGCCGAGGGCCCTGGAGGAGGCTGCAATGGACTCCGATTAATGGCTCCATTGCGCTTCCTCCAGGCGAACATCAACCACTGCGCCGCTGCTCAGGATCTCCTGCTCCAGAGTATGGCGCAGTGGTTGATTAATGTCGCCGTGGTCGCCGAGCCGTATTTTGTCCCGCCCAGGAATGACTGGGTGGCGGACCTAAACGGCTCGGTGACCCTCATCTCGTCGGCCGCCGCCGGTACCCCCGCCCCTCGATCGCGTCGAGAGAGGGCGTGGGATCGTCGCAGCACGGTTCGGGGAGATCGCCGTGATAGGCGTTTATTTCTCCCCGAACCGAACTATCGCCGAGTTCCAGGACTCCCTATCGGAGCTGGGAGACGTCGTCGTCGCTTTCGGTTCCCTCCCCGCGCTCGTCCTCGGGGACTTCAACGCCAAGAATGTGGCTTGGGGTTCCCGGGTTACGGACTACACGCGGGGCAGGATGCTCGAGCACTGGGCCCTGGCGCATGGCCTAGTCATCGAGAACCGGGGTTCCGTCCCCACGTGCGTGCGATGGACGGGCGATTCGGTGGTGGACATCACGTTCGCCACCTCCGGCCTGTCGCCGCGCGTCACAGACTGGCGCGTTGTAGAGGAGGTGGAGACCTATTCCGACCACCGGTATATCCGGTTCGACGTCTCCGCCCAGACCTCAGACGCGCCGGTCCGGCGGAACCCAAGTGGTCCGCGATGGGCGCTGAAGCAGCTGGACCGGGAGCTATTCCTGGAAGCCTCGATCGTGCAGGCCTGGGTGTCACCACCGGACAGGCCTGCCGACATCAACGACGAGGCGGGGTGGTTCCAGGAGGCCATGTCGGAAATCTGCGACGTGGCCATGCCCCGGGTCCGGCTAGGACGCGCCCGGCGTCAGTTGTACTGGTGGTCGCGCGAGCTAGCAGCGCTGCGCGAGGCGTGCGTTGCCGCGCGACGCCGGTACACCAGGTTCCGCAGGCGCCGCACCCGACCTCCGGATGCGGTGGCTGTAGAGACGGAGCTGCAGGATGGCTACAGGGCAGCGAAGACCGCCCTCCGCGACGAGATCTGGCGGGCCAAGGAATTGGCCCGCAAGGAGATGCTGGAGGCTCTGGACGGGGACCCATGGGGCCGGCCCTATAAGTGGGTGAGAGAGAAGCTCCGCCCCTGGGCTCCCCCGTTGACGCAGAGTCTCCAGCCTCAGTTCGTGGAGGACGTGGTGAGCGCCCTGTTCCCCTCGCGGGAGGAGCACACTCCCCCGCCCATGGCTCCGTCTCCGGCGGTGCCTGAAGCTGAAGCAAACGCGGACCACAGCGACGACGACGTCTACGACGCTCCGGAGGTGACCGAGGTAGACCTGAGAGTGGCGGTACAACGGCTCAAAGCCAAAAATACCGCCCCAGGACCCGACGGCTTGCCAGGAAAAGCCTGGGTCCTGGCCTCGGGGACTCTCGGGCCTCGACTGGGGGGGCTCTTTTGCGCGTGCTTGGAGAGGGGCCAGTTCCCGCTTCGTTGGAAGACGGGGAAACTGGTCCTGATCCAGAAGCCCGGGCGCCCTGCGGACTCTCCGTCCGCATTCCGGCCCATCGTGCTGCTCGACGAGGTGGGCAAGCTCTTTGAAAGAGTAATTGCAAACCGCCTCGTCGGGCACCTGAATCGGGTGGGCCCGGACCTTGCGGAGAGCCAGTTTGGTTTCCGCAGGGGGCGCTCGACGGTGGATGCGATCACGCGCGTGAGAGCCCTCACGACGGGGGATGCGGTTTCCCGGGGCAGGGTCGTCTTGGGGGTGTCTTTAGACATCTCCAATGCCTTTAACACCCTGCCCTGGAGTTGCATCAGGGAGGCACTCCGGTATCACCGGGTGCCGACCTACCTCCGTCGTATAGTCGAGGACTACCTGACGGACAGAGCCGTCATCTACCCCGGTCACCGGGGAGAGTGGAACCGGCGAGAGATGTCGTGCGGTGTTCCACAGGGATCGGTCTTGGGGCCGCTCCTGTGGAACATCGGTTACGACTGGGTGCTGCGCGGCGACCTCCCTGACGGCGTCGGCGTAATTTGTTACGCCGACGACACGCTCGTCCTGGCGAAGGGAGAGTCGCACCAGGCGGCGGCCGACGTGGCGACGCAGGCGGTAGCGACAGTCGCTAACAGGATCCGGCAGTTGGGACTCGACGTGGCGCTGCACAAAACAGAGGCCATGTGTTTTCATGGCCGTCTGAACGCGCCACGTTCAGAGTCCCACATTACGGTGGAGGGGGTTCGCATCGGCGTCGGGAGGACGATGAAGTACCTGGGACTCGTCCTCGACAGCCGGTGGAACTTCAGGGAGCATTTCCTGCATTTGGCCCCAAGGCTGAACCGGGCAGCAGCCGCTCTCAAGCGACTCCTGCCCAATCTCGGCGGGCCAAATGCCTCCTGCCGGAGGCTGTACGCCGGTGTCGTGCAGTCCATGGCCCTCTACGGGGCCCCCGTGTGGGCCCTAAGCATCCGGACGCGACCACTCAAGCTGGTCGCATGCCAGAGGGTCATGGCTATCCGGATGATCCGGGGATACCGCACGATTGCCGGTGAATCAGCCAACCTCCTAGCGGGATTGCTGCCCTGGGATCTGGAGGCGACTGCCCTCCAGCGCGTCTATGAATGGCGCGTGGAGGCGCAGCGTCGGGGCGAATCCCCGCTGCCTCGACAAGTCGAGGCGCGGCGGGAAGAGCTCCGGCGTG
This sequence comes from Agrotis puta, assembly GCA_943136025.2. Lineage (NCBI taxonomy): Eukaryota > Metazoa > Arthropoda > Insecta > Lepidoptera > Noctuidae > Agrotis > Agrotis puta. The sequence goes on along the minus strand of OW964184.2, from coordinate 15,570,284 downwards.
ATCTCAGGGTAGTATGGAGGGAGCGACTGTCGCAACCGAGGTCCGGGCACGCCGCAATCGCGGCGGTAAGACCCCTCTTTGAGGAGTGGCTGGATAGGCGTCACGGCGTCCTGACCTACCGCATGACGCAGGTCCTCACCGGACACGGAAGTTTCGGGAGGTTCCTGTGTCTGATAGGGAGGGAAGAAACGCCTGGGTGTCACCACTGCGAGGATCGTCCGGAGGACACGGTGGAGCATACGGTGCAGGACTGCCCCGCTTGGGCAGAGCACCGCCGTGTCCTCACGACGGCGATAGGCGGAGACCTCTCGCGCCCGGCATTGGTCGAGGCCATGCTGCGGGGCGAGACGGAGTGGGAAGCGGTCGCCTCCTTCTGCGAAGCAGTCATGCTCGTGAAGGAGGAGGCGGGCCGCCTGAGGGAGAGGACAGCGTCCTCCCTCCACCCCAGCCGCAGTGGTAGACGCCCACGGCGTCGGACGTCGCAGGACGATCTCCGGCCACCGTAGGCGCGGGCATGCGGGCAGCGAGTAATGGGCGACTCACTGTCCGACCATGGACCATGCCCGGGTCGACGGCGCGTTGTGTTCCACGCGCGCCTCAAAGAGTGTCAGCATAGTGACGGGGCCTGTAGAGGGCCAAAGCCTGCTGGGGTCGCGGGACCAAGGGATTACCGTGACCCTAGTACGTAAAGGGCTATTGAAGGACACCGTGGATTTTAGTCAGTACAAGTCTGACAGTCCCTCCCGCCCTGCCCTGGGTGGGAGGACTCATTTGATGATTTTACCACGATAAAAAAAAAAAAAAAAAAAAAAGTTTCGTTGAGTTGCATTATAAATTTTGCGACATGTTAAATGCTGAAACCATGATGGGCCCAGCATTGCGAACCGCTCTAGGAGGTCATTGTCCTTACCCCCCAGTAAGTATCATATTTTTCTATTGATTTTTCAATATTTTCAATGTGACATCCAAAAAAATCACATCTAGAAATACGTCTTAGCTTGACAGTAGGTACCTAACCGTACGGTGATTGTATTTTAATTAACTGGTAATGAAATTTAATTTAAATATTTTTGAAAAAAAATATAACATGGTGTAAAAATTATTGGAATCGATTCACTTACTAATTCTGAACAAACTATATTAGGTTTCGCATATACTAAAAATAATATTGTATATTCTGGTTGCTCTTGTTAAGTACCCAGTAACTGGGTTATAGAGATCAAGTTGGCAGCATAGCATAATTAGCTTTAGGCCTCTGCCTCGAATCTTGCGGGCAGCGGGGCGGCGGCGGCGGCGGCGCGGGAGCGGCAGGATCTTAGGCATACATTCAAATGGACCGGCCCTCGGAAACAGCAGCGCGGCAGCGGGGCGGGGGCGAACAGCGAGCGCCGCGGCCGCTGCCGCCCCTCTGCCCGCAAGATTCGAGGCAGAGGCCTTATAATTTTCAGACTACTGAAACATAGACCTTCTCTGTGAGAGGGATTCGGCTGTAATTTCTAACGACACTTATTTATATCGCTGTAATTATAATGTTCTGATTATTTGTGAGGGTGGGGTGGATCATGGATATTTGTTCCTCTTTCACACAAAAAATGCTAAGCTAGGCTTTTATTCATCATTTCTGTGTTTAGAGATAATTGAAGAAGAATTGAGCAAGTTTTCAGCGTGCCTCAAGCACTTTTCCAAAATTTCAAACAGCTCTTAGGCCATTAGCTCTGCGAGCTACACCCCCCTAGCCCCGCTTGCTCATGCTATTCATTGCGCATTATTACAGTAATCCGACTTTCATAGAGCATAATAAATTAATCAAACAAGTCTACTTCTTCTTCTCCTTCTTCAAACTTAGGTCACTCGGATCTAAGTGTAGATTGCTCTTCCAAAAATGTCCACTTCTGGTGGTTTTGTACCACGGCTATAACAAAGAATCTACATTGATTACCAATTAAATGTTTGAGAAATAATAATGTCAACTAAATGAAAGCTTCTTATTTTTTCAGGGCGAATATCATTTGAAGAATATGTCCATCCCATTTGTTCCTAAAGGCTTCCCGTTTCCTAAAGGCCGTTGTTGGATTAGATTTAAAGTTTAAGAGTTCAAAGGTACATACAGTCCACATTGAATAGATTGACCACAGGGCCGCCGATATTAAATAAGATGTATGCATACGTTTTTGTTAGTTGCTAATAAACACCAACTAAGACAGACGCTCGTTTCATTGAACCGCACTTGCCAAGATAAAGTGAACCTTAACCTACACAACATAGTGGTCACAATCGAGCCGGACTAATTAGTGTATTGAATAAAAGTTACCACATTCCATCGGAGATAAGGAACCGGCGAGTGAATCGTAACTCGTAAACAAAGTAATTAGTGATTTTTTGCATTGAAGATTATTGTGTTTTAACATCGAAATATGTCTACTACGGCCGAACATGCGCTTGGTATATTAGAAGACACGGCAGAGTTACTAAAGAAGACACAAGTAAATTTACGTAAATGTCCGAAACAACGTTTGTCCAAAGGATACATTCAAGCTCGAATTCAGTGCATCGAAGAATATTGGAAAACATTCAACGCCGCGCATCAAGACTTAGCGAGATTGACGCCGAGAGATAAACGTAATTTGTTATCGTATTTCGTTAATGAAGAGTTTTATATTTACGAAGATCTTTATTTGTGTATGTTGGGTGAATTACGAGATATGCTTGAAAGGGTATCAACAAAATCTTCACAGCCAATGATTGTTAACGAAGAAGATAGCCAACCAACACAAGTGAAACTGCCAAGTATAACAATACCTACGTTTAGTGGAATCTACGAAGACTGGCCTGCGTTTAAAGACTTATATGTTTCGTTAGTGCATGATAACAAGTCACTAAGCAACGTTCAAAAATTGCATTATTTGAAAACCAGCATCAGCGGTGAACCAGCGGCGCTACTTAAACATATACAAGTAACTGAGAACAACTATTTACAAGCATGGGAAACATTGAAAAATCGTTACGGTAACAGAAGATTGATAGTTAATTCAATGATGAAGAGATTATTTACTCAGAAAAAGGCGAACACTCAAACTCCCAGTCAACTTAAGTCAATTTTGGATACAACATCTGAAATATTAAATAACCTTAAAAATTCAAATGTAAACATTGACTCTTGGGATCCATTAATTGAATTTCTGGTCATACAGAAATTGGACCCAGAGACTCACAAGGACTGGGAAGCGTACGCTTACAAGGGCAGTTCAGACGAATTACCTACATGGGAGGAATTAAAGACATTTCTAGAAAGTAAATTTCGAACATTAGAATTACTCGCACCTTCTACATCTACATCAGCAAGTACACGCGAAAAACCTGCTAAAGAACGTACGTTCCATGTTTCAACGAAGGAAAACACTTGTATAATGTGTAAAGAGAACCACACGCTGGCTCACTGCAAGATATTTGCAAAGATGCAACCTTCAGAACGATTTGATTGTGTAAAGAACAACAAGCTCTGTTTTAACTGTTTGGCATCAGGACATGCGGTTTTCAAATGCCGTGTTCCAGTGTGCTGTTATAAGTGCAAACGACGCCATCATACTCTTATACATCTACCAAAGAAGACGGATGCCTCGGCATCATCAGAGTCTATACAATCAACGCCGACAGCATCAACTCAGACAGATGTAGAAGAAAAGGTGCAAGTTAATACAATGATTGCGTCGTACCACAATGCCCGAAAAGATACAGGAATGTTAGCAACTGCAATGGTGAAACTAAAAAGTGAACAAGGACACACCGTGATGGTTAAAGCACTTATAGATCCAGGATCACAAGCCTGTTTTATCAGTGAGAAAGCAGCACAACTGTTAAAACTCAAAAGACATGTAACTAATAGTACAGTTACTGGAATGGAATCTATGAAGATCGTCGTCAAGCATAAAGTAAATGTACAAGTTTTATCACGATGGGAATCCAATTTCATGCTACCTGTACAAGCCTACGTGATGTCCAAAGCTTTGACGATACAATTGCCTGCTGATACATGGTCAACAACCAATTGGCCACACTTGACTGATTTAGATTTAGCAGATCCAAAGTATGGAGTATCAGGAAACATTGATCTGCTTCTAGACGTCAAGGGATATGCAAAGATACTACAACAAGGTCTAATCAAGGGTCCACCGGGTTCACCTATAGCTCAGAGAACCAACCTCGGCTGGATAGTATTTGGTGAAATAAGCATCAAAACAAATCCAAAGGAAAAATGTTTAATGGCAATGAATGAACAAGTCGATGTGAAAGAATTATTGAAAACTATGTGGGAATTAGAAACCGATACGAAAAGGAAATTTACTAAGGAAGAACAACTATGCGAAGAAATTTATGAAAAAACACATACTAGAAACAATGAAGGACGATACGTAGTAAAATTACCCTTTAAAACAGATTGCCCAATATCACCCGACGGAAGAACAAGAGAGATATCATTAGACAGATTCCTACAATTAGAGAAGAGACTGAACAAAAATCATGATCTAAAACAAGAATACACGAAGGTTATTGAAGAATACATAAATTTAAAGCACATAGAACAAGTACCACAAAATGAAATAAACACAAAAAGATCTGTTTATTTACCTCATCACGCGGTAATTAGGAACGACAAGGAAACTACGAAGACTCGCGTCGTTTTTGATGCATCCTGCAAGGGTTGTAATGGAGTATCCCTAAACGATGAATTACTGACTGGTCCAGTGCTGCAAGACGACTTACGAAGCCTGATAATAAAGTGGCGAGCACACGCAGTATGCTTTGTTTCTGACATACAAAAAATGTATCGAATGATATTGGTGACCAAAGAAGACGCCGACTACCAGAGAATACTATGGCGAAAAAGTTCTTCTGAAAACATACAAGACTTTAGACTCTTGACAGTTACCTTCGGCACAGCTTCGGCACCGTATTTAGCGGTGAAAACTCTATTGCAACTCGCTAAAGATGATGGTGCCAAATACCCTGAAGCTGCCAAGGTGTTACAAGAAGATCTATACGTTGATGACGTCATGTCAGGATGTGATAATTTGGAACAAGCCATTAATCTGAGCAAAGAGTTAAAGGCATTATTACATCGAGGTGGCTTCGAGCTTAAAAAGTGGTCCTCAAATAACATAGATTTTTTAAAGTCTATAGATCCAGATGATAGATCAGTGAATGCACATTTGGATTTAAGTATCGATGGAACTGTAAAAACTTTAGGTGTGCAGTGGAACTTAAGCAACGATCAATTCGAATACCAACTGAACCTAGCTCCGCTTCCTACGATTGTTACGAAGCGAAATATACTGTCGGATATTCAGAAACTATTTGATCCCCTCGGTTGGATAGCACCATGCATCGTACAAGCAAAAATTCTGATACAAAAGCTCTGGCAAAGCAAAGTAGATTGGGATCAAGAACTCTCTGCGTCTGAGAAGGAAGAGTGGAAAACCATACGCGAAGATATTACCAATGTTAATGAAATATACATAGACAGATGGATGGGTACATACAATTGGAATAAAAGCAACACACAACTCCATGGTTTTAGTGATGCATCAATGAGAGCATACGCAGCTGTTGTGTACTGTCGCGTACACAACTCCGATGGTACAGTCAGAACCTCATTAATTGCAGCAAGAACACGCGTTGCTCCTTTGAAGACAGTGTCGTTACCACGGCTCGAACTGTGTGGAGCTGTTCTGGTATCAAGATTATTAAAACAAGTTGCAGCAGCATTGAAAATTCCATCGACTAATATTTTTGCGTGGACAGATTCGGAAATAGTTATCGCTTGGCTACAAAAAGAGCCTAGCAGATGGAAGACTTTCGTTGCTAATAGAACGGTTGAAATCACAGGAAACGTTTCAAGAGAACGGTGGTATCACGTAAAATCGCATGATAACCCAGCGGACGTAGCGTCTAGAGGGGCACTTGTATCAGAGCTGAAAACATGTGATTTGTGGTGGAAGGGGCCCGAATGGCTTTCAAGAAAAGATGTTTGCTTTACTCAACCTAACGTTATACCTACTGAGCTAGAACAAAAGACAACAATACAAACTCTTACAATTACCGAAAATGAAGAAGAAAAAGGAAGATTAACAGAACAATTTAAAAATTTCAGCTCATTAAATGAATTAACTAGAAGCATTGCACTTTGTAGAAGATTTTTAAAACATAAGATTTTAAAAGAAAATGTAGATGCTACTTTGACTACGGAAGAATTAGACAGTGCTCTAAAAACATGCATCAAAAGGGTACAGAGCGAAGAATATGCAGAAGAAATAGAGTTTATAAAAAAGGGAAAACAAGTTAAAAGGACTAGCAATCTAAAGACTTTAGATCCTTACTTAGATGAGTCACAGATTCTTCGGGTTGGCGGACGCCTTAGACATGCTAACCTAACAGATCAAGGTAAGCATCCAATCATATTAGGTCATAGAAACAACCTGGTCCCGTTGATTATAGCCGATGCACACTGGAAAACCCTACACGGAGGAATGCAGCTAATGTTGAGTTTCTTAAGATCTAAATATTGGATAACGCGAGCGAAAGGACAAGTTAAACAATATGTACACCGATGCTTAATATGTGCCAAACAGAGTGCTACTGCTAGAATGCAAGTAATGGGTGATTTGCCGAAGGTTCGCGTGACACCAGCTCGACCGTTTTTGCATTCTGGTGTGGACTTCGCTGGACCATTACATGTTCTATGGAGCAAGGGAAGAGGAGCAAAAACACACAAGGCCTACATATCAATATTTATATGTATGGCTACCAAGGCCATTCATCTGGAGCTAGTTGGAGACTTGACATCAGAGGCATTCATTGGTGCATTCAAGAGATTCTGTGCACGAAGAGGCAAGTGTGCACATTTATGGAGTGACCAGGGGAGGAATTTCATCGGTGCAAATAAAGAGCTAGTAGCCATGTGGAAGGAAGCAAGCATTGAATTTTCAGGAGCAATCGCAGACTCGCTTGCATCTGATGGCACACAGTGGCACTTTATTCCTGCATATAGTCCTAACTTCGGCGGCCTGTGGGAGGCGGGAGTTAAATCTACAAAGTATCATTTAAAACGAATACTAACGAACAATCTAACGTTTGAGGAGATGTCGACAGTATTATGCGAAATAGAGGCTGTTTTGAACTCAAGACCATTATGCCCTCGAGATGATTTGGATAATGAAAACATCGAGCCACTCACACCTGGGCATTTTCTCATTGGAGAGACCCCCATTGCAATACCAAGTCCACAATTACAAAACCTAAAAGTGTCCACTTTATCACGCTGGCAGTATGTCCAGAAGCTGTTACATGATTTTTGGTCTAGGTGGCAACAAGAATATTTATCTCGACTGCAACAACGCCCAAAATGGCTTAAACGAGAAAAGGAGTTTGAAGTGGGTAATATAGTACTGATTAAGCAGGAGAACCTTCCCCCTGGGAAGTGGTTACTAGGACGAATAGTAAGCAAGCATCCAGGACCAGATGGCTACACAAGAGTTTATAGTGTCAAGAGCGGTGACACTGTAGTAAAAAGATCCGTGACTAAACTCTGTCCATTGCCAATAGAAAGTAGCACTGAATAGTCTTATTAATTATTGCTTAAAATTTTGCATGTAGATGTTAATATTTCAGTTTGAGTTAATTTTAAAGGACTCATATAGTCCTTTGGTGGGCGGCTTATGTTGGATTAGATTTAAAGTTTAAGAGTTCAAAGGTACATACAGTCCACATTGAATAGATTGACCACAGGGCCGCCGATATTAAATAAGATGTATGCATACGTTTTTGTTAGTTGCTAATAAACACCAGCTAAGACAGACGCTCGTTTCATTGAACCGCACTTGCCAAGATAAAGTGAACCTTAACCTACACAACAGCCGTATTTACGGCAATGTGTCATATAATGAAGGCGGGGTCAAAAAAATTATAGCTTTTGGCAGCATTGATATGGAGATCAAAGTCAAAAGAATTGATAAACACTAAAACAATGTTAAATATGTACGTGGATTAAAACAATGATTCTTTATTTTATTTTGATTTTTATACTTAAGTAATTATGCTAAATTCTGAATTATTATTACTGTGAATTTAAAAGAATACAGGGCATGTACGAGTATATCATGTCTGCAAGAAGCGTCGAATTATATGTCTCGGAGGCTTTTTGTATCCCGAAAAAGATCAGCAGTTTTAACGCCACTTAAATTCAGAAGCGTTCATCAATGAAAGTGTATTATGTATCTTCTGTAGAAAACCTGTACTTAGCAAAAGAATCTTCGGTATAGTATGATGAGTAGGATCAGCTTGACTCTGGATGGGATCTTATGCCGAGATTTTATTTAAGCTTTGTCAGCTGGCTTTACGCAATTAACACATCTCTTGCAAACACTTTGGAGCCCTTGTTCCGCTTAATCGTCACTTTAATTTTCAAATTTGTCTATTGAGCTGCCTATATGACCCGGCGTGACCGGAGGTCTTTAGTCTTAACGAGAGTCATTCAGCAATGAAATTGAGTGCATGCCTGGAGAGTTTTTGCATTCCACTTAAACGGCGGGATCTACCGCTTCGACAGTTTCTACGAGCCTATTGATCTCACCACCAACGTAATTTTATGTTCAATGGGTTTGCTCTTGACCTTAGTCTACGTCAGGAGTGACTAAGACATGTCGACGATGGAGCGAGCTTACCCAGAAGAAGCCTGTTCAATCTAACTTTGAAGAGATTAGGGTTGTATGCGTTCGGAAACACAATCGCAGGCAGAGAGTTCCACTCCTTCGCTGTCCGCATTATCAAAGACGTTTGAAAACGCTTAGTGAAAATTGGTGGAATAGCAATGAGGTTAGGATGGTAATGGTGGTGGATGGATGGTGTCATTATTCGTTCGAAATGCAGCTATCGTATCAACTCTGATGCCGCTTTACCTCGATTAATTATTCCGACACTGCCAAAGTTCTAGGTGTAATAATCGACTCTAACGTGTCATGGCGTGCACAGGTCAACAAAGTCAGTCGAAAGGTATATTTCTCTTTCCATTCGCTGAAATGCCTCCAGAGTTTTTACCTATAAAAACTAGAACTTCATTAGCACACACACTTATTCAGCCAAGTATAGATTATGCAGACGCCTGTTACTTGGATGCTATTGAGGAGCTATTAAACAAGCTTGACCGCTTGTGTATTCGCTTTGTTTTTGGACTTCGTAAGTATGACCATATTTATAATCTTTAAAACAGATTCAAAGAGCATTATCTTTCCTCTCAATAGTGACTGTTCTATTTCTTTATCATTATTTACTTATATACTCGGTCAATAATCGGCCGGCAAGTCACCTATTCCTCGCCGTCCATTATTATTACACATTTTAATGATTAGTCAATATACATTGTAAACCAGCCTACTTATGGTTAAGCTGTAATCGCGTAGCTATTTAGATGACAGAGACGTAAGGTGTTGGTTTGTTTCGCTTTCATGCCTTATTTGCTGACCAATTTGATGGATTTTGGTACTGCGATAATAAAGACCCAATATCGGTTTAAGTAAAAAAAAAAAGCTTTTAATTTCAACAGCTGGGACCAAAAACGTCATGACGTAGTTCAGAAATATTGAAAAAAAAATTGTAAACATGTAGCTGTCCTTCCAACCTCATGTTGGATTGTCAGACCCCATGTCGGGCGCCAGAAATTGTATCGAAGCTTTCGACTGCATGTTCGACGCCATTATTTAAGTTCACAATTTGATTTTAAATGATACCATTATCTATATAATCCAGCCCCATACCGTCTCATTGACCATGATTACGTACATAATTATCCTAAATTCTAATACTGTCAATTTTATAAAATATCATGTTGGGATTCAGATAATAATTAAAGTTCGTAGAGGCAGGTTGATAAATATCGTGGTGAGTAATAATTAAGGTGGTAAAAAAGCTTGCAGTACAAAAACATATAAATACATGTGTGAAAATTGAGGCTTTATCACGAGTTTTCACTTTTTTTTGACGCAAAGTTAACGGAGACTTTGATGTTAACCGCTAAATAACTAAACTAAACAGTACTAAAGTAATTTATTATATTATTTTGATGGATTAAATTAGTATCTCGTTCGAACACTAGAGCTGCCTTTTTCATTTTCCATACAATTTCAATCGTAATATCTCAAGTCTACTGTAGTTTCAAATATGTACAAATCTTGCTAAGGTACTATATCGTATTTTTAAAATTTTCAGATCTTTTACCAGTACTCAGGTCCAACTCATTTATTGAAAATGAATTTAAAATATTATTCCATTGGTTTACTTTTCTGCTTCTATTTCACACCAGACACAACACCCGTCTGGTTGGAAGATACCTTCCTTTACACCGTGGTAGTGAGGAACTTTCCACTCTGTTCCTCCTACCCCCAAAGCCTTTTTAGGGGGCCCTGTCACCCATCCCATCTCATTGCCTTAAGTTTTAATATTCAACGTTCAAAAGTGCCTCTTTGATGGCCTCATTAAAATAAATAATTTGACTTTACTACTTTGAGGCACGCGTGGAACACGATGCGCCGTCGACCCGGCCATGGTCCATAATTAGACGGCAAGTCACCCATTACTCGCCGTCCATTATTATTACCCATTTTAATGATTAGTCAACATACATTGTATACCAGCCTACTTATGTTGACCAAAAACGTCATGACGTAGTTCAGAAATATTGACAAAAAAATTGTAAACATTTACCTGTCCTTCCAACCTCATGTTGGATTGTCAGACCCCATGTCGGGCGCAAGAAATTGTAACGACGCTTCATCGACGCCATTATTTAAGTTCACAATTTGATTTTAAATGATACCATTATCTATATTGTCCAGCCCCATACCGTCTCATTGACCATGATTACGTACATAATTATCCTTAATTCTACTACTGTCAATTTTATAAAATATTATGTAGGGATTCAGGTAACAATTAAAGTTCGTAGAGGCAGGTTGATACATATCGTGGTGAGTAATAATTAAGCTGGTAAAAAAGCTTGCAGCACAAAAACATATAAATACATGTGTGAAAATTGAGGCTTTATCACGAGTTTTCACGCGTGTATCGCGAGTTTTTTTGACGCAAAGTTAACGGAGACTTTGATGTTAACCGCTAAATTGCTTTTACTCTAAATTCTACTTTACCATTTTAAAACAGTACTAAAGTAATATATATCATTTTGATGGATTAAATTAGTATCTCGTTCGAACACTAGAGTTGCCTTTTCATTTTCCATACAATTTCAATCGTAATATCTCAAGTACTTTCAAATATGTAAAAATCTTGCTAAGGTACTATATCGTGGGCACGCCGCAATCGCGGCGGTAAGACCCCTCTTTGAGGAGTGGCTGGATAGGCGTCACGGCGTCCTTACCTTCCGCATGACGCAGGTCCTCACCGGACACGGAAGTTTCGGGAGGTTCCTGTGTCTGATAAGGAGGGAGGAAACGCCTGGGTGTCACCACTGCGAGGACCGTCCTGAGGACACGGTGGAGCATACGGTGCAGGACTGCCCCGCTTGGGCAGAGCACCGCCGTGTCCTCACGACGGCGATAGGCGGAGACCTCTCGCGCCCGGCATTGGTCGAGGCCATGCTGCGGGGCGAGACGGAGTGGGAAGCGGTCGCCTCCTTCTGCGAAGCAGTCATGCTCGCGAAGGAGGAGGCGTGCCGCGTGAGGGAGAGAACAGTGTCCTCCCTCCGACCCACCCGCAGTGGTAGACGCCCACGGCGACGGACGTCGCCAGACGATCTCCGGCCACCGTAGGCGCGGGCATGCGGGCAGCGAGTAATGGGCGACTCGCTGCCCGACCATGGACCATGCCCGGGTCGACGGCGCGTTGTGTTCCACGCGCGCCTCAAGGAGTGTCAGCAAACTGACGGGGCCTGTAGAGGGCCAGAGCCTGCCGGGGTCGCGGGTCTTACCCATCACCGTAACCCCGGTACGTAAAGGGCTCGTGAAGGACACCGTGGATTTTAGTCAGTACAAGTCTGACAGTCCCTCCCGCCCTTCCCTCTGTGCAATTGCGCCGTGTAGATGTGATTTGTATCGCTGCCGTTAATAATTACGTTTTTCGTGTCTCGTTATCAATTACCGGCTCGTGAATTGATCCTAATTGTGTGCCTTTGTGTTTAGTGTTGGTATTGTAAGTTTTTTAAGTGTTATTACGCGTATTTAATTGGTAAATATAGTTTTAAATTAGTTCATCAGCGCTGGGTGAGTACTTTTTATTTTTTGGGTGTGGGGGTACCGCGTAAGGAAAAAAAAAAGTCTTGTTGTTTCGTCTTGTTTTTACGATCTGATTTAAATCGTTTTGTCATTTTGATTTAAAAATGTTGTCCAGTAATGATGATCCGCCAGACCGTGGCGGGGGGACTTCGCGACGCGTAAATAAACCTCCCAGGTCACCGACCTCCGCTTACTCTAAACGCTTGTTTACCGAATTGTCTCCGTCTTATTTAACACCTGAAGATAGGCCGAAGAGACAACATCTGACCGATTCTGCCGAAAAATCGCCGTTATCAATAAATAATGTCAGTAATTCAAACGAAGACTACTGCGATTTAGTTACTCAGGCATCTGCATACTTGTCAAAAATAAACGACCTCGTGAGCGATCAAGGATCCCGTATTAATGTAGCCAATAAATCCGCGATTATGGACATGACACAGCGGATTACGTCCATTGTTTCTTTGTTAGCCATACGGTCGTCTTCAAATGAAACAAAGTTAGCAAATATGGAGCGCGAATTGGACAAAGTCAAATTAAATAATAGTGTCAGTATTGTTAAAACAGATTTCAACAAAGTTTCTTATTCAGATTCTCTGAAACTTCGTCTGCCTAAGGTCGCTCCAGTGATGGAGTCTAGACCACCGCTGCCGTGTGTAATAGCATACCCCTCCAACGAAAGGTCAGCTGAATTCGCGACTTCCTCAGCCACTAAAGAAGCGCTTAAAAAAAGCAATTAAGCCAACTGACGACGGTTTTCAAATAGTTGGCATGAAAAAAATCGCGAAATCGGGCGTTGTATTACGTGTCGCTAACGATAGTCAAATAAGTAAACTTGAGTCGGTTGATGCTATTAGGACTGCCGGGTTAAGACTTGAAAAACCGAAAGGCCGCAGGCCACGTTTATTAATTAAAGACGTCCCATCCTCAATGGAAGACAAACCTTTTCTGCATGCGTTGTACCGTCAAAATATTAAAGACGAATTGGCAATTAGTGAGGAAGACTTTATTAAGTCGACAAAAAATATACGTAGACGTGCATTAGATAATGGCCGGAAGTGGGTAGGCATTGAAATCGACAACGCCATACGAAAGCATTTAATTAGTACCAAAGAGAAGCTTTTTATTGACTTCGCGATTTGCCGATTTTTTGATGATATCGCTGTAGTTCGTTGTTTACATTGCCAGCAGTTCGGTCACGTGAAAAAATACTGCGTTAATAAATCGCCTACCTGTGCTAATTGCTCTGAAGCACATGAAACAAAAGAATGCCCGCATAAGGATAATTTAAATTTTACACCAGTATGTGCGGCGTGTAAACGTATTAAAAAACCGTTTGACCATCGATGCGGGTCCCAACAGTGTACCACATATAAAGTTAGGCTCGAACAGTTAATACGCAACACTAATTACTAATATAATGGATAGTTTAATAATAGGTCAATTAAATCTACACAACGATAGGGTGGCGACTTCTGAATTGGACAAATTAATTATCGATTATAACTTAGATATTGTATTGGTTCAAGAACAATACCAAAACACGCGCTTACGTCACAAGGTAGTTCAGTTGGATAACAAGGCACGAGCCGGAATTTACGTGTCACGTTCTTCTAACTATACAGTAACGTCTTTACGAAACCTCATGAATCGACACTGCGCGGTTGTGGAAGTCTCATCCGCTAGTTCTAAAGTTTACGTTGTGAGCTGCTACTTTCAATATTCAGACCCTGTTGGTCCTCACATACATAATCTCCGTCACGTCTTGCGGTCACTCGCGGGCTGCAAAGTTATCGTAGGCGCAGACGTTAATGCGTCCTCGTCCCTGTGGTATGGCAAAGTTCGGTCCACGGATTACGAACGGCGCTGCGCTGTTGAAGACTTCATTGCTGAAATGAACCTAACTATTCACAACACCCCCGACGCACCACCTACTTTTTGCAGCCAAATGGGCGAATCTTGTATTGACGTCACACTTTCTAGTGCAGACGTACACTTGGATAGGTGGCGTGTCCTACCGGACGCGTCTTGTAGTGATCATCGCTTGATCGTTTACGAGTTTGTTCCGGTTTCTATTCAGGGTTCCTCACATGTCATTGGTAATTTTAGGTACAAAAGTAAAGGTGCTAATTGGGAATTCTTTAGATCGCTTTTTGCATGTCACGCCAAAGAGTTCACTCGTGATGGGCTGTCAGCCGAAGAAAGTGCTGAAATTATGTCAGACACCTTCACTTACTGTGCTGACATTGCCATTGGTCGCGGACCTATGACCAATATACGTAGATGTGATTGGTGGTGTGACTACCTAACCGAACAGCGTAAAACCTATCGTCGAGCGCGTAAACATCTTAATAAGCTTAAAAAACGCCAAGTCACCGGAGACTCGCTAACCACTGCTTTAAATACATTTAGAGTTGCCAAGTCCCGTTACAGAGCATCGGTTGAAAAATCTAAGGGTAATTTGTTGCGTAAAGTAGTCGATAAATTAGAAAAAGAAGGTCCGTGGTCTCCTTTATATCATGAGTTTAAAGCCAATCGATCGATCGACCTCGCGTATGTTCAGAATATTAAAGTAAATAATAAACACACCGCCGGTATTGAAGAAACAACGGAAGTTTTATTAAATACTCTTATCCCTGATGATTCACCTGTTAATGATAATGACTACCACCAACAAATTAGAGCATGGGCAACAGTCCCGCCTGAATCACCAGCGTCAGACCTTCCATCCACTGACGAATTAATGAATTTTGTTAGGAGATTGCCCCTTAACAAATCATCAGGTGAAGATAAAATATCTAATCGTATGATAAAAGAAGCGTGTAAAACAGCGGGTGACGCGTTATTAACTGTTTACAACCGGTGTATTTCTGAAGGCGTTTTTCCTCGTATATGGAGACATGGCTTTATACGAATAATACCTAAAAGCGGCGACAAGCCACCAGATGACCCTAAGTCATACCGGCCCATAACTTTATTACCATCTTTGGGAAAGCTCTTGGAGCGTCTTATCGTCCCACGATTGTTACCGGACGGGCCCAAATTCCATAAAAATCAATTCGGTTTTACTATCGGGAAATCAACCGTTGACGCGGCACTTTCTGTTAGAAAAATGGTTAATACCTCTAAACACAAGTACGTAGTTGGGATCTTTTTAGATATTTCCGGGGCCTTTGATAACGCGTGGTGGCCAATGCTACTACTTAAAATAAAAGCTCGTGGTTGCTATAATAATATATTTAATCTCCTTTGTTCGTACTTTTCTAATGGATCCGCGAAACTTAAACTCGGACATCATTCCATATCGAAACCTCTCACCATGGGCTGTCCTCAAGGTTCGGTTATCGGTCCTTATTTATGGAATCTAGGCTTCGATGATTTCCTCGCGATTCCACTTCCAAGTGGTTGTTCTTTAACTGGTTATGCGGACGATGGCCTTCTGCTCATTCAGTCGAGTACTCGTGCTGGACTCGAGAATTTGGCTGACACTTGCCTACGATTAATATCACAGTGGGGCGATCGTAACCGTCTGACCTTTGCACCACATAAAACCTATCAACTCATTTTAAAAGGTGACCTTAAATCGTGGCCTAGTATTAAATTCAATAATGTTCCCGTTAAGAAAAAGAAATCGGTGTGCTATCTTGGTTTAGTCTTAGAGAGGAATTTCACATTCATAGAACATATAAAAACAGTTGGTGAAAAAGCTAAAAATATTTTTTATGCCCTAACGAGAATATCCAAATCTACTTGGGGTTTGTCGTTTTTAACCTTAAAAACTATTTATGGTGCTACTTACTTGGGCTGTATGTGCTACGGAGCACCTGTTTGGGCCGATAGGGCCACCATAGGGGCGGCACGACGTAAATTGCTTCAAAGCCAGCGCTTGGCTTTGTTATTCTTAAGTAAAGCGTATAGAACCGTCAGTACTGAAGCTTTACCGGTACTTGCTGGTGTTCTTCCAGTCGATCTTGAAGTACAGCGACGTGCTGCAATGTACTTTTCCACACGGGAGACCACTGATGCTGATTTTCTACCTCAACGTGACCGTGATAAGATATCTAGATTATTCAAACCCCAGAGCGACGTCTGGGAGGATCTTTTATCCGAATGGCAAAGTAGGTGGGATAATTCTATCAAGGGGCGGCACCTCCACCAGTTCTTTCCATCCGTTCGTGAGCGGCTGGCTAGGACGTGGCTGGAGGTGGATCACTGTGTTGCCCAATTTCTCACGGGACATGGTAACTTTAAAAGTAAATTATTTTCCTTCAAGCTTGTTCCCTCGCCTTTTTGTCAATGTTCGACATCTGACTATGAATATGAACAATCAGCACATCATATTCTATGGGAGTGTATTCTTTGGCAGAACGAACGTAATATTATGTTGAACACTGTTCAGACTACATCTGGAGTCATTTACTACTCGGACCTTGTTGAAACTCGAACAAACTTCCGTGCGTTCAAGCGTTTTTGCCATACCTATTATTGGAATCAAATTTAGCAGCTCACAATTTAGGACCCATTAATATTAGTAGTCATTTTACCCGTGGTGCTAGGCAACTGGGCTTCTCCCAGTTGTAATGTCCCTTTGTGCCTATTGGCCTTGTTTTGTTCTGTCTCCTGCTTGCATGAAGGGAAGTGGAAACATATATTTTTTCCTACTCCTCCATTATTCTTTTCTGATTAATTTCGTTGCAGGATCCAAGACAGGTAAATTCATTCTTCGGGACACGTCGAGCTTCATTGTCTCGGCCCTTTTCTGGTTGGTTGCCACTGTTGATTCTGGCGCACAGGAGTTGCAGTGGTTAGGGAATAGTGTGGTGGGTTTGTCCAAGTCCCTCCCGCCCTGCCCTGGGTGGGAGGACTCATTTGATGATTTTACCACGAAAAAAAAAAAAAAAAAAAAGGTACTATATCGTATTTTTAAAATTTTCAGATCTTTTACCAGTACTCAGGTCCAACTAATTTTTTGAACATGAATTTAAAATATTATTCCATTGGTTTACTTTTCTGCTTCTATTTCCAAATTAATTGGTGCAATCCTGAGACAGTGAGTATATTCTGAAAGTTATTTAATGTTGTCACGATTAACGAAATAACGAAAATGTCTTTTATTTTACTGGTTGTAATTGATATGCCTACTCTACCAGTTTGCTTTGTACTTACTTCCTAAGTGAAATCGAGTCGAAGATACCTATTTCCCGGAAAAATATTAAATAGTGTTACTCGGGCCTTCAGTATCGTTTCTAAGTGTTTTTTTTTTGTCGTAGATAACTTACTTCAGTACTGAGCGTCCGGTTATAGACTGGTTTGACAAGAAATATTTTAAAAATTTTACTATGTACAGTAGACGTTTGAGCCGGCGGGATCCGAGATATTATGTGGACATTTATGCACATCCCCTTGTCTATTTCGATAATAACATAATGGTAAGTTGTAAAACAATTAATCGCCTTCCAAACACCACCACAAAAAAGTGTAAAATAACAACTGCCGGGGCAGAAAGCTGTTTACCGTGCCTGCATGTCGTACGGTTGCACGTGCTAAGTCGCCAATCCCTTGCACTCTGGCTGCGCTTAATGATCTCTTGGATGTTAATCCAACAGAAGATCTGTTTCCGAATAGATGGTCCAAGATTAAATTGGTATGCCAGAAGTACTGTGGATGATTGATGATGATTTTTATTTTAACCGACTTCAAAAAAAGGAGGTTATCAATTCGACCCGGTATGTCATATTTCAAGAACTGCCCAGTTATCGTATATGTTAGTCTATATCATCGTCTGGACAAATGTGCTAAATTTCAAAAGTGTATAAAATAAATAAATATTCCACAACTATCACACAACGCCATCTAGTCCCAAGCTAAGCAGAGCTTGTGTGCCGGGGTCGCGGGACCAAGGGATTACCGTGACCCCGGTACGTAAAGGGCTATTGAAGGACACCGTGGATTTTAGTCAGTACAAGTCTGACAGTCCCTCCCGCCCTGCCCTGGGTGGGAGGACTCATTTGATGATTTTACCACGATAAAAAAAAAGCAGAGCTTGTGTTATAGGTACTAGACAACTGATAAACATACAATATTTCTAAATACATACATATTATAGATAAATTACACCCAGACACAGAACAAATGATCGTGCTCATCACACAAACATTTGTCCTGGGTGGGAATCGTACCCACGACTTCCGGTATAGCAGTCAGGGTCACTAACCACTAGACCAACAGGCCTGTCGTGTGTATGTATGTTTGTGTTCGCATAGATTTTGTATTAAAAAATCTAGGTGCGAGTATAAAGGGCATCTTTAACGACATTTTGCAACCCAATTCATTATAAGGATTTAATAACTGATTCAGGCTTTCGTATTGAGGTGATCGTTTATTTCCCAACAAAAAAGAGAAAGTTGTGATGGATGTATGGAGAGAAAAAATGGATATGTAAGGAACGAGTATTGGTATTATGTGTGAGAGGAAGTTTAAAAACGGAGGCCGGACACGCATGGAGGAAGAAAAAGGAAGATCAAAGAAAAGATGTATGAATTGTGTAAGTATATCCTTCATGTGAAAGAAAAATTAGTAAATGATACTGTCTCTATGGGATAAGGAGAGAATTTAAAAGAGGAATCTTGTTGTGCTGACTTCAAGTAGACTGTGATAAGGGCAGAAAGATGGTGATTAAATAACAGATTTATGATATTTGTGTTTCAGGTGGATTTGTATTTCTACCAATTTTCAACCAACAGATACCAACCTAGTTTCGTTGAGTTGCATTATAAATTTTGCGACATGTTAAATGCTGAAACCATGATGGGTTCAGCATTGCGAACCGCTCTAGGAGGTCATTGTCCTTACCCCCCAGTAAGTATCATATTTTTCTATTGATTTTTCAATATTTTCAATGTGGCATCCAAAAAAAATCACATCTAGAAATACGTCTTAGCTTGACAGTAGGTACCTAACCGTACGGTGATTGTATTTTAATTAATTGTAATAAAATTTAATTAAAATATTTTTGAAAAAAAATATAACATGGTGTAAAAATTATTGGAATCGATTCAGTTACTAATTCTGAACAAACTATATTAGGTTTCGCATATACTAAAAATAATATTGTATATTCTGGTTGGTCTTGTTAAGTACCCAGTAACTGGGTTATAGAGATCAAGTTGGCAGCATAGCATAATTAGCTTTATAATGTTCAGACTACTGAAACATAGACCTTCTCTGTGAGAGGGATTCGGCTGTAATTTCTAACGACACTTATTTATATCGCTGTAATTATAATGTTCTGATTATTTGTGAGGGTGGTGTGGATCATGGATATTTGTTCCTCTTTCACACAAAAAATGCTAAGCTAGGCTTTTATTCATCATTTCTGTGTTTAGAGATAATTGAAGAAGTATTGAGCAAGTTTTCAGTGTGCCTGAAGCACTTTTCCAAAATTTCAAACAGCTCTTAGGCCATTAGCTCTGCGAGCTACACCCCCCTAGCCCCGCTTGCTCATGCTATTCATTGCGCATTATTACAGCAATCCGACTTTCATAGAGCATAATAAATTAATCAAACAAGTCTACTTCTTCTTCTCCTTCTTCAAACTTAGGTCACTCGGATCTAAGTGTAGATTGCTCTTCCAAAAATGTCCACTTCTGGTGGTTTTGTACCACGGCTATAACAAAGAATCTACATTGATTACCAATAAAATGTTTGAGAAATAATAATGTCAACTAAATGAAAGCTTCTTATTTTTTCAGGGCGAATATCATTTGAAGAATATGTCCATCCCATTTGTTCCTAAAGGCTTCCCGTTTCCTAAAGGCCGTATTTACGGCAATGTGTCATATAATGAAGGCGGGGTCAAAAAAATTATAGCTTTTGGCAGCATTGATATGGAGATCAAAGTCAAAAGAATTGATAAACACTAAAACAATGTTAAATATGTATGTGGATTAAAACAATGATTCTTTATTTTATTTTGATTTTTATACTTAAGTAATTATGCTAAATTCTGAATTATTATTACTGTGAATTTAAAAGAATACAGGGCATGTATATCATGTCTGCAAGACGCGGCGAATGATAATTTTCTGTTTCTGTTGTGTGATATCGTTCAGGATAGGTTATGTTATAGCTACCGCTTACTGGAGACTTTTGTCTCGGAGACTTTTTGTTTCCCGAAAAAGATCAGCAGTTTTAACGCCCCTTAAATTCAGAAGCGTTCATCAATGAAAGTGTATTATGTATCTTCTGTAGAAAACCTGTACTTAGCAAAAGAGTCTTAGGTATAGTATGATGAGTAAGATCAATTTGACTCTGGATGGGATCTTTTGGCGAGATTTTATTTAAGCTTTGTCAGCTGGCTTTACACAATTAACACATCTCTTGCAAACACCTTGGAGCCCTTGTTCCGCTTAATCGTCACTTTAATTTTCAAATTTGTCTATTGAGCTGCCTATATGACCCGGCGTGACCGGAGGTCTGTAGTCTTAACGAGAGTCATTCAGCCATGAGATTGAGTGCGTGCCTGGAGAGTTTTTGCATTCCACTTAAACGGCGGGATCTACCGCTTCGACAGTTTCTACGAGCCTCTAAATTTCATTCATTTGAAGCGCTTAGACACTTCGAGAAAGCCCTCGGGGTTTTGAAACAACTAGAGAGGACCGTGGATTTTATCAGGTCGGACCTTTCAAGTTGCTCTTACCATTCGGTGATCACTTCCGATCTTAACTCCATAAATCACTGAGACATTATTGAATTCGTTTCTTGTTGATCATGATAAAGTCTGTGTCATTTCTCGTGGAACCATCGGGACTCATCCAGGTTAATTTTCTGTGAGGCGACTCCTGAAAGAAAAAGTTCATCATAGAGAGTCTCTCTTTCTCTCGGGAGCCTTTGTCCTCTGGGGTTCCGTTATTCCTATCCATATTGCCCCATTTTCAACTCATTATCCCTTCTACTGCCTAGTTTTGAGTTGGAGTCCCCTCATTACAATAGTGAAGTAGGACTCTGACATATTTATGGCCCTACTGACGTCCTCATAGTCTCCACTTCATCATTTGGGGTGACGAGGTTGGTGCATACACCTGAATGATCATCAACGAATTTCTTGTAGACTTTTCTGAGTATTAGGTATACGACCCTGCTCGAAACACTTTGGATGGTATTTATGTTATTAACGAAGGACTTGAGGACAATAAAATGGACACCGCCATGGAACAGGTTATTTCTGGCGCCCAACGTGGGGCTTGATATGAATCACTACAATTTCTGATGCCGAATGTGGGAGTTGATATGAAGGGTGTAATTTTAAAACCCTCTAAAATTACTTGACGTAGAGTCATTTTAGGGGGTTTTGAAATTAGACCCCTCATATGGGCTTAAATATTTATGTTATTTTTTTATTTAAGTGACAATAGAATGCATCATAAATGTGATAAATTCAACTTTCTAACTATCACGGTTTATGAGACAGAGTCTGCTGACAGACAAATAAACAGACAGGCGTAGTAGGCAGCAGGTAGTTCCCGTTTATGTTATTACAGTTGAATGATTAGGCAGCACACATACCAGTCTATTTATATTGTCACATAACCTTAATCCGTTTCTTCCTGCCAATTTAGCTTTAGCTGTA
The DNA here is from genome assembly GCA_943136025.2 of Agrotis puta. Lineage (NCBI taxonomy): Eukaryota > Metazoa > Arthropoda > Insecta > Lepidoptera > Noctuidae > Agrotis > Agrotis puta. The sequence continues at coordinate 15,548,381 of OW964184.2, read as the reverse complement.
ATCGTGCGAGGAGTGGCTGGATAGAATCGTGCGAGGAGTGGCTGGATAGGCCTCACGGCGTCCTTACCTACCGCATGACGCAGGTCCTCACCGGACACGGAAGTTTCGGGAGATACCTGTGTCAGATAAGGAGGTTAGAAAAGCCTGGGTGTCACCACTGCGAGGATCGTCCGGAGGACACGTTGGAGCATACGGTGCAGGTGCCCGCTTGGGCAGAGCACCGCCGTACGTAAAGGGCTATTGAAAGACATCGTGGATTTTAGTCAGTCTATTCTGACAGTCCCTCTCGCCCTGCCCTAGGTGGGAGAACTCATTTGATGATTTTACCACGATAAAAAAAGCTGAAATCGCGTAGTTATTTTGATAACAAAGAAAAAAAAAGTGCCACTATCCAAAAAGTGCTATTTGTGTGCAATTCTTAATATTTTCCGAAGAATTATAGTTGCACATTATGTAGGAAATGTAAAAATTGTAAAAAAAAACATTTTTTTCTCAAACTTCTGTCCCACACAAAGATCTGATACCCATCACAAGAGATAATATAATTTCTGCATCCGTATAAAATGTACAGACGCCAGCTCATCAACCTACGCCAGGTTGTCATATCAATTCAATTTCGCAATCGAAAATAAACTTTCTATTTTTACCAGACTACGGCAAAGTCAATAGGAGGGTTATGATTTTGACCGGTATATATGTATGTGTGTCCATATAGGTAGGTATATACAAATATTGCTCGTTTAATATAATAGTGGGATTTAAACATTAAGTTTTACAAGATTTTAGACATGCTACTGTTTAATACAATTTCTGTTGCCATACATCGGGTTGAAAAGGGTCGTTACAATTTTTGGCGCCCAACGTGGAGTTTGAAAAGGATCGCTACAATTCTGGCGCCCAACGTGGGACTTGATAAGGATCTACCTTAACAATAATACTGGCACATAAGTCCGAAAAATTAAAATTATAACTAGAATTGCCAAAATCTTGCGCCTACATGGGTAACACAATACAATATCTGGGCCCCAACATGGGATCAGACAAGAGTCACCAGCTTTCATTTCGGTCACAACAGCTAAATTAAGCAGCGGTTTTATTAAAAAAAAATCTGTAACTGCACCAATATTTATCAAATTGGACAGCAGTTTAAGCACTAAAACATACCAAACGAACTCATTTACATTAATGATGTTTTACAGTTATGACATGAAACTAAATTATTTCTTGACTGTATGGTGGGAGAAGTGGTTGAGCGATCGACTGGCTGCACAGCGTGTCGCGTACTCGTTTCCCGCGCAGAACAAATATTTGTATGACCTACAAGTAGCTGTTTCGGGTCTGTATGTATATTTATGTCATTTTCAATGTTTGCAAACTGTACTCACAATACAGGAGAAATTTCTAGAGTAGGACAAAAATTTTATTAAAAAAATAATTAAATAATTTGTTTAGCTGCTAAATTGGCAGGAAAAATCTAATTAAAGCATTAAGACTAGTCAGGTAGTCATAATGCCTTAATCAGTTTTTTATGTTATTAATGTTAATTATGTTATTACATTTTTATGGTTAATCAACTACCACAGATAGGTATCTAAACTGGTTACACACCAGTTGACTTATCATTAAAATGTAATAACATAATCTTGCTTCATAACAGTAAGTGAAGAATTAGATAAATGATAGTAATTAGGTAAAAGATTTCAATTTATTCAACGATTGCATTACCCGCCTGGGTCATTATTTTAAATCACGGTCGTTCCACATTTGATATCAGCATTTATGTCAAATTATAGACAAGATCATTCTTTTTCTTTGAACCGGGTGCAGGTGATAAATCACATTAATCTTTATTTTCAACTAGCTTCCGCCCGCGACTCCGTCCGCGCGGATGTCGGTCTTCGCGTGGATGGTTTATTTCTCCATTTTGAGTAACTCTAACACTGGCATCTTATAAATATTACGGCGCTGAATCCACTGCAGGTAATGCAACGTGTGTTCGCGGTTCTACAGAACAACGTCTATGAATATGCACGCCGTGTGATTTGGGGGAACGCAATTCTAAGCCGGCGCCCCACGGCCATGGTAACCATGTCACAAATGATAAAGGCAAACGCTCAGTAGGCTTTTTTAACTTTATGTGCTTGGGTATAAAGTTGAAGTTCTAGTGAAGATTGCATAGCGTTTCGTTCTTTCCAGTAGCTAACGCTTTTTTTTTCTTGGTAAAATAATCAAATGAATCCCACCCAGGGCGGGACTGGAGGTACTGTCAGACTCGCACTGACTAAACGCCGGCAGGCTTTGCCTCTCTAATGGGACCCTGTCCGATTACTGACAGCTCTTTCCTAGGAATCACGTAAGATGATAAATTACTATGGGGCCCCCATTTAGCATCTCTAACGGGGTGACTAAGCTAATGAACGTCGAAACTGCGCGTTTGGTTTACTTCAGCTACTTTCACAGCATTATGTCTTATGGCATTCTACTATGGGGCCGGGCGGCTGACATCGAATCCATTTTTATTTTGCAAAAGAGAGCCATCAGAGCAATTTACAATCTACGTCGTCGCAAATGTCTTAGGGAATTATTTAAAAAGATTGATATAATGACAGTGTCTTGTCAATTTATTTTTGACCGTTATGTGGGACTCAGACCGCGGCACGTTCAGACGGCCATGAAAGCACATGGCCTCTGTTTTGTGCAGTGCCACGTCGAGTCCCAACTGCCGGATCCTGTTAGCGACTGTCGCAACCGCTTGCGTCGCCACCTCGGCCGCCGCCTGGTGCGACTCTCCCTTCGCCAGGACGAGCGTGTCGTCGGCGTAACAAATTACGCCGACGCCGTCAGGGAGGTCGCCGCGCAGCACCCAGTCGATGTTCCACAAGAGCGGCCCCAAGATCGATCCCTGTGGAACACCGCACGACATCTCTCGCCGGTTCCACTCTCCCCGGTGACCGGGGTAGATGACGGCTCTGTCCGTCAGGTAGTCCTCGACTATACGACGGAGGTAGGTCGGCACCCGGTGATACCGGAGTGCCTCCCTGATGCAACTCCAGGGCAGGGTGTTAAAGGCATTGGCGATGTCCAATGACACCGCCAAGACGACCCTGCCCCGGGATACCGCATCCCCCGTCGTGAGGGCTCTCACGCGCATGATTGCGTCCACCGTCGAGCGCCCTCTCCGGAAGCCAAACTGGCTCTCCGAGAGGTCCGGGCCCACCCGATTAAATATAATGCATGTTAGGAAAAATCTTCATCTTTCTTGCGATATACATAATTTTAATACTAGAAATAAAGATTTATATTTATACGGTGCAGGACTTCCCCGCTTGGGCAGAACACCACCGTGTCCTCAAAACGGCGATTGGCGGAGACCTCTCGCGCCCGGCATTGGTCGAGGCCATGCTGCGGCGCGAGACGGAGTGGGAGGCGGTCGCCTCCTTCTGCAAAGCAGTTATGCTAGCGAAAGAGGTGGCACGCCAGTTGAGGGAGAGGACAGCATCCTCCCTCCAACCCAGCCGCAGTGGTAGGCGCCCACGGCGACAGACGTCGGCAGACGATCTCCGGCCACCGTAGGCGCGGGCAAGCGGGCGGCGAGTAATGGGCGACTCACTGTCCGACCATGGACCATGCCCAGGTCGACGGCGCGTTGTGTCCGACGCGCGTCTCAAGGAGTGTCAGCATAGTGACGGGCGTACGACGAACACTATCGAGGTAAAGCTGCATTATTTTAAATATAATCTTCTAATTATAATATGCTTGTTTACTAAATGTATTTTTTATGTAACTTTTAATTTTCTTTCATTTAGAGTTAAAATCTCGCTAGGTATTTTATTGTAATAGTTAACACAGTACTCCACTTTTTTTTCCAACGTGGTAAAATCATCACATGAGTCCTCCTACCCAGGGCAGAGCGGGACGGACTGTCAGACTCGTACTGACTAAAATCCACGGTGTCCTTCAATAGCCCTTTATGTACTGGGGTCACGGTAATTCGTGAGTCCCGCGCCTTATAGCGTACATAACTCGTAACAAAAACGACACTAGCGCCATCTATACAACGACGAAAGAACTACATCAGAAAGATGTCTACATCGCGCAATCAAAGTTATCCGCGAGTTTAGAAGACAGAACATTCCGACAATGAATAAATAATAAATAATAAATTAAAGCCTTTTATAGGGGGCCCTGTCACCCATCCCATCCCATTGCCTTAAGTTTTAATATTCCACGTTCAAAAGTGCCTCTTTGATGGCCTAAATAAAATAAATAATTTGTCTTTACTACTTTGAGGCACGCGTGGAACACGATGCGCCGTCGACCCGGCCATGGTCCATAATCAGACGGCAAGTCACCCATTACTCGCCGTTCATTATTATTGCACATTTTAATTATTAGTAAACATACATTGTATACCAGCCTATTTATGTTGTCGTAGAGCCTTAATCCGGTTTTTCCTGCCAATTTAGCAGGTTAAGCTGTAATCGCGTAGATATTTAGATGACAGAGACGTAAGGTGTTTGTTTGTTTCGCTTTCATGCCGTTCTGCTAACCAATTTGATGGATTTTGGTACTGTGATAATTAGGACCCAATATTGGTTTAAATAAAAAAGCTTTTAACTTCAACAGCTGGGACCAAAAACGTGATGACGTAGTTCAGAAATATTGAAAAAAAATTGTAAACATGTACCTGTCCTTCTAACCTCATGTTGGATTGTCAGACCCCATGTCGGGCGCCAGAAATTGTAACGACGCTTCATCGACGCCATTATTTAAGTTCACAATTTGATTTTAAATGATACCATTATCTATATTGTCCAGCCCCATACCGTCTCATTGACCATGATTACGTACATAATTATCCTTAATTCTACTACTGTCAATTTTATAAAATATTATGTAGGGATTCAGGTAATTATTAAAGTTCGTAGAGGCAGGTTGATACATATCGTGGTGAGTAATAATTAAGCTGGTAAAAAAGCTTGCAGCACAAAAACATATAAATACATGTGTGAAAATTGAGGCTTTATCACGAGTTTTCACTTTTTTCTGACGCAAAGTTAACGGAGACTTTGATGTGAACCGCTAAATTGCTTTTACTCTAAATTCTACTTTACCATTTTAAAACAGTACTAAAGTAATATATATCATTTTGATGGATTAAATTAGTATCTCGTTCGAACACTAGAGTTGCCTTTTCATTTTCCATACAATTTCAATCGTAATATCTCAAGTACTTTCAAATATGTAAAAATCTTGCTAAGGTACTATATCGTATTTTTAAAATTTTCAGATCTTTTACCAGTACTCAGGTCCAACTAATTTATTGAAAATGAATTTAAAATATTATTCCATTGGTTTACTTTTCTGCTTCTATTTCCAAATTAATTGGTGCAATCCTGAGACAGTGAGTATATTCTGAAAGTTATTTAATGTTGCCACGATTACCGAAATAATGAAAATGTCTTTTATTTTACTGGTTGTAATTGATATGCCTACTCTACCAGTTTGCTTTGTACTTACTTCCTAAGTGAAATCGAGTCGAAGATACCTATTTTCCGGAAAAATATTAAATAGTGTTACTCGGGCCTTCAGTATCGTTTCTAAGTGTTTTTTTTTTGTCGTAGATAACTTACTTCAGTACTGAGCGTCCGGTTATAGACTGGTTTGACAAGAAATATTTTAAAAATTTTACTATGTACAGTAGACGTTTGAGCCGGCGGGATCCGAGATATTATGTGGACATTTATGCACATCCCCTTGTCTATTTCGATAATAACATAATGGTAAGTTGTAAAACAATTAATCGCCTTCCAAACACCACCACAAAAAAGTGTAAAATAACAACTGCCGGGGCAGAAAGCTGTTTACCGTGCCTGCATGTCGTACGGTTGCACGTGCTAAGTCGCCAATCCCTTGCACTCTGGCTGCGCTTAATGATCTCTTGGATGTTAATCCAACAGAAGATCTGTTTCCGAATAGATGGTCCAAGATTAAATTGGTATGCCAGAAGTACTGTGGATGATTGATGATGATTTTTATTTTAACCGACTTCAAAAAAAGGAGGTTATCAATTCGACCCGGTATGTCATATTTCAAGAACTGCCCAGTTATCGTATATGTTAGTCTATATCATCGTCTGGACAAATGTGCTAAATTTCAAAAGTGTATAAAATAAATAAATATTCCACAACTATCACACAACGCCATCTAGTCCCAAGCTAAGCAGAGCTTGTGTGCCGGGGTCGCGGGACCAAGGGATTACCGTGACCCCGGTACGTAAAGGGCTATTGAAGGACACCGTGGATTTTAGTCAGTACAAGTCTGACAGTCCCTCCCGCCCTGCCCTGGGTGGGAGGACTCATTTGATGATTTTACCACGATAAAAAAAAAGCAGAGCTTGTGTTATAGGTACTAGACAACTGATAAACATACAATATTTCTAAATACATACATATTATAGATAAATTACACCCAGACACAGAACAAATGATCGTGCTCATCACACAAACATTTGTCCTGGGTGGGAATCGTACCCACGACTTCCGGTATAGCAGTCAGGGTCACTAACCACTAGACCAACAGGCCTGTCGTGTGTATGTATGTTTGTGTTCGCATAGATTTTGTATTAAAAAATCTAGGTGCGAGTATAAAGGGCATCTTTAACGACATTTTGCAACCCAATTCATTATAAGGATTTAATAACTGATTCAGGCTTTCGTATTGAGGTGATCGTTTATTTCCCAACAAAAAAGAGAAAGTTGTGATGGATGTATGGAGAGAAAAAATGGATATGTAAGGAACGAGTATTGGTATTATGTGTGAGAGGAAGTTTAAAAACGGAGGCCGGACACGCATGGAGGAAGAAAAAGGAAGATCAAAGAAAAGATGTATGAATTGTGTAAGTATATCCTTCATGTGAAAGAAAAATTAGTAAATGATACTGTCTCTATGGGATAAGGAGAGAATTTAAAAGAGGAATCTTGTTGTGCTGACTTCAAGTAGACTGTGATAAGGGCAGAAAGATGGTGATTAAATAACAGATTTATGACATTTGTGTTTCAGGTGGATTTGTATTTCTACCAATTTTCAACCAACAGATACCAACCTAGTTTCGTTGAGTTGCATTATAAATTTTGCGACATGTTAAATGCTGAAACCATGATGGGTTCAGCATTGCGAACCGCTCTAGGAGGTCATTGTCCTTACCCCCCAGTAAGTATCATATTTTTCTATTGATTTTTCAATATTTTCAATGTGGCATCCAAAAAAAATCACATCTAGAAATACGTCTTAGCTTGACAGTAGGTACCTAACCGTACGGTGATTGTATTTTAATTAATTGTAATAAAATTTAATTAAAATATTTTTGAAAAAAAATATAACATGGTGTAAAAATTATTGGAATCGATTCAGTTACTAATATTCTGAACAAACTATATTAGGTTTCGCATATACTAAAAATAATATTGTATATTCTGGTTGGTCTTGTTAAGTACCCAGTAACTGGGTTATAGAGATCAAGTTGGCAGCATAGCATAATTAGCTTTATAATGTTCAGACTACTGAAACATAGACCTTCTCTGTGAGAGGGATTCGGCTGTAATTTCTAACGACACTTATTTATATCGCTGTAATTATAATGTTCTGATTATTTGTGAGGGTGGTGTGGATCATGGATATTTGTTCCTCTTTCACACAAAAAATGCTAAGCTAGGCTTTTATTCATCATTTCTGTGTTTAGAGATAATTGAAGAAGTATTGAGCAAGTTTTCAGTGTGCCTGAAGCACTTTTCCAAAATTTCAAACAGCTCTTAGGCCATTAGCTCTGCGAGCTACACCCCCCTAGCCCCGCTTGCTCATGCTATTCATTGCGCATTATTACAGCAATCCGACTTTCATAGAGCATAATAAATTAATCAAACAAGTCTACTTCTTCTTCTCCTTCTTCAAACTTAGGTCACTCGGATCTAAGTGTAGATTGCTCTTCCAAAAATGTCCACTTCTGGTGGTTTTGTACCACGGCTATAACAAAGAATCTACATTGATTACCAATAAAATGTTTGAGAAATAATAATGTCAACTAAATGAAAGCTTCTTATTTTTTCAGGGCGAATATCATTTGAAGAATATGTCCATCCCATTTGTTCCTAAAGGCTTCCCGTTTCCTAAAGGCCGTATTTACGGCAATGTGTCATATAATGAAGGCGGGGTCAAAAAAATTATAGCTTTTGGCAGCATTGATATGGAGATCAAAGTCAAAAGAATTGATAAACACTAAAACAATGTTAAATATGTATGTGGATTAAAACAATGATTCTTTATTTTATTTTGATTTTTATACTTAAGTAATTATGCTAAATTCTGAATTATTATTACTGTGAATTTAAAAGAATACAGGGCATGTATATCATGTCTGCAAGACGCGGCGAATGATAATTTTCTGTTTCTGTTGTGTGATATCGTTCAGGATAGGTTATGTTATAGCTACCGCTTACTGGAGACTTTTGTCTCGGAGACTTTTTGTTTCCCGAAAAAGATCAGCAGTTTTAACGCCCCTTAAATTCAGAAGCGTTCATCAATGAAAGTGTATTATGTATCTTCTGTAGAAAACCTGTACTTAGCAAAAGAGTCTTAGGTATAGTATGATGAGTAAGATCAATTTGACTCTGGATGGGATCTTTTGGCGAGATTTTATTTAAGCTTTGTCAGCTGGCTTTACACAATTAACACATCTCTTGCAAACACCTTGGAGCCCTTGTTCCGCTTAATCGTCACTTTAATTTTCAAATTTGTCTATTGAGCTGCCTATATGACCCGGCGTGACCGGAGGTCTGTAGTCTTAACGAGAGTCATTCAGCCATGAGATTGAGTGCGTGCCTGGAGAGTTTTTGCATTCCACTTAAACGGCGGGATCTACCGCTTCGACAGTTTCTACGAGCCTCTAAATTTCATTCATTTGAAGCGCTTAGACACTTCGAGAAAGCCCTCGGGGTTTTGAAACAACTAGAGAGGACCGTGGATTTTATCAGGTCGGACCTTTCAAGTTGCTCTTACCATTCGGTGATCACTTCCGATCTTAACTCCATAAATCACTGAGACATTATTGAATTCGTTTCTTGTTGATCATGATAAAGTCTGTGTCATTTCTCGTGGAACCATCGGGACTCATCCAGGTTAATTTTCTGTGAGGCGACTCCTGAAAGAAAAAGTTCATCATAGAGAGTCTCTCTTTCTCTCGGGAGCCTTTGTCCTCTGGGGTTCCGTTATTCCTATCCATATTGCCCCATTTTCAACTCATTATCCCTTCTACTGCCTAGTTTTGAGTTGGAGTCCCCTCATTACAATAGTGAAGTAGGACTCTGACATATTTATGGCCCTACTGACGTCCTCATAGTCTCCACTTCATCATTTGGGGTGACGAGGTTGGTGCATACACCTGAATGATCATCAACGAATTTCTTGTAGACTTTTCTGAGTATTAGGTATACGACCCTGCTCGAAACACTTTGGATGGTATTTATGTTATTAACGAGGGACTTGAGGACAATAAAATGGACACCGCCATGGAACAGGTTATTTCTGGCGCCCAACGTGGGGCTTGATATGAATCACTACAATTTCTGATGCCGAATGTGGGAGTTGATATGAAGGGTGTAATTTTAAAACCCTCTAAAATTACTTGACGTAGAGTCATTTTAGGGGGTTTTGAAATTAGACCCCTCATATGGGCTTAAATATTTATGTTATTTTTTTATTTAAGTGACAATAGAATGCATCATAAATGTGATAAATTCAACTTTCTAACTATCACGGTTTATGAGACAGAGTCTGCTGACAGACAAATAAACAGACAGGCGTAGTAGGCAGCAGGTAGTTCCCGTTTATGTTATTACAGTTGAATGATTAGGCAGCACACATACCAGTCTATTTATATTGTCACATAACCTTAATCCGTTTCTTCCTGCCAATTTAGCTTTAGCTGTAATCGTGCGAGGAGTGGCTGGATAGAATCGTGCGAGGAGTGGCTGGATAGGCCTCACGGCGTCCTTACCTACCGCATGACGCAGGTCCTCACCGGACACGGAAGTTTCGGGAGGTACCTGTGTCAGATAAGGAGGTTAGAAAAGCCTGGGTGTCACCACTGCGAGGATCGTCCGGAGGACACGTTGGAGCATACGGTGCAGGTGCCCGCTTGGGCAGAGCACCGCCGTACGTAAAGGGCTATTGAAAGACATCGTGGATTTTAGTCAGTCTATTCTGACAGTCCCTCTCGCCCTGCCCTAGGTGGGAGAACTCATTTGATGATTTTACCACGATAAAAAAAGCTGAAATCGCGTAGTTATTTTGATAACAAAGAAAAAAAAAAGTGCCACTATCCAAAAAGTGCTATTTGTGTGCAATTCTTAATATTTTCCGAAGAATTATAGTTGCACATTATGTAGGAAATGTAAAAATTGTAAAAAAAACATTTTTTTCTCAAACTTCTGTCCCACACAAAGATCTGATACCCATCACAAGAGATAATATAATTTCTGCATCCGTATAAAATGTACAGACGCCAGCTCATCAACCTACGCCAGGTTGTCATATCAATTCAATTTCGCAATCGAAAATAAACTTTCTATTTTTACCAGACTACGGCAAAGTCAATAGGAGGGTTATGATTTTGACCGGTATATATGTATGTGTGTCCATATAGGTAGGTATATACAAATATTGCTCGTTTAATATAATAGTGGGATTTAAACATTAAGTTTTACAAGATTTTAGACATGCTACTGTTTAATACAATTTCTGTTGCCATACATCGGGTTGAAAAGGGTCGTTACAATTTTTGGCGCCCAACGTGGAGTTTGAAAAGGATCGCTACAATTCTGGCGCCCAACGTGGGACTTGATAAGGATCTACCTTAACAATAATACTGGCACATAAGTCCGAAAAATTAAAATTATAACTAGAATTGCCAAAATCTTGCGCCTACATGGGTAACACAATACAATATCTGGGCCCCAACATGGGATCAGACAAGAGTCACCAGCTTTCATTTCGGTCACAACAGCTAAATTAAGCAGCGGTTTTATTAAAAAAAAATCTGTAACTGCACCAATATTTATCAAATTGGACAGCAGTTTAAGCACTAAAACATACCAAACGAACTCATTTACATTAATGATGTTTTACAGTTATGACATGAAACTAAATTATTTCTTGACTGTATGGTGGGAGAAGTGGTTGAGCGATCGACTGGCTGCACAGCGTGTCGCGTACTCGTTTCCCGCGCAGAACAAATATTTGTATGACCTACAAGTAGCTGTTTCGGGTCTGTATGTATATTTATGTCATTTTCAATGTTTGCAAACTGTACTCACAATACAGGAGAAATTTCTAGAGTAGGACAAAAATTTTATTAAAAAAATAATTAAATAATTTGTTTAGCTGCTAAATTGGCAGGAAAAATCTAATTAAAGCATTAAGACTAGTCAGGTAGTCATAATGCCTTAATCAGTTTTTTATGTTATTAATGTTAATTATGTTATTACATTTTTATGGTTAATCAACTACCACAGATAGGTATCTAAACTGGTTACACACCAGTTGACTTATCATTAAAATGTAATAACATAATTTTGCTTCATAACACTAAGTAAAGAATTAGATAAATGATAGCAATTAGGTAAAAGATTTCAATTTATTCAACGATTGCATTACCCGCCTGGGTCATTATTTTAAATCACGGTCGTTCCACATTTGATATCAGCATTTATGTCAAATTATAGACAAGATCATTCTTTTTCTTTGAACCGGGTGCAGGTGATAAATCACATTAATCTTTATTTTCAACTAGCTTCCGCCCGCGACTCCGTCCGCGCGGATGTCGGTGTTCACGTGGATGGTTTATTTCTCCATTTTGAGTAACTCTGACACTGGCATCTTATAAATATTACGGCGCTGAATCCACTGCAGGTAATGCAACGTGTGTTCGCGGTTCTACAGAACAACGTCTATGAATATGCACGCCGTGTGATTTGGGGGAACGCAATTCTAAGCCGGCGCCCCACGGCCATGGTAACCATGTCACAAATGATAAAGGCAAACGCTCAGTAGGCTTTTTTAACTTTATGTGCTTGGGTATAAAGTTGAAGTTCTAGTGAAGATTGCATAGCGTTTCGTTCTTTCCAGTAGCTAACGCTTTTTTTTTTCTTGGTAAAATAATCAAATGAATCCCACCCAGGGCGGGACTGGAGGTACTGTCAGACTCGCACTGACTAAACGCCGGCAGGCTTTGCCTCTCTAATGGGACCCTGTCCGATTACTGACAGCTCTTTCCTAGGAATCACGTAAGATGATAAATTACTATGGGGCCCCCATTTAGCATCTCTAACGGGGTGACTAAGCTAATGAACGTCGAAACTGCGCGTTTGGTTTACTTCAGCTACTTTCACAGCATTATGTCTTATGGCATTCTACTATGGGGCCGGGCGGCTGACATCGAATCCATTTTTATTTTGCAAAAGAGAGCCATCAGAGCAATTTACAATCTACGTCGTCGCAAAAGTCTTAGGGAATTATTTAAAAAGATTGATATAATGACAGTGTCTTGTCAATTTATTTTTGACCGTTATGTGGGACTCAGACCGCGGCACGTTCAGACGGCCATGAAAGCACATGGCCTCTGTTTTGTGCAGTGCCACGTCGAGTCCCAACTGCCGGATCCTGTTAGCGACTGTCGCAACCGCTTGCGTCGCCACCTCGGCCGCCGCCTGGTGCGACTCTCCCTTCGCCAGGACGAGCGTGTCGTCGGCGTAACAAATTACGCCGACGCCGTCAGGGAGGTCGCCGCGCAGCACCCAGTCGATGTTCCACAAGAGCGGCCCCAAGATCGATCCCTGTGGAACACCGCACGACATCTCTCGCCGGTTCCACTCTCCCCGGTGACCGGGGTAGATGACGGCTCTGTCCGTCAGGTAGTCCTCGACTATACGACGGAGGTAGGTCGGCACCCGGTGATACCGGAGTGCCTCCCTGATGCAACTCCAGGGCAGGGTGTTAAAGGCATTGGCGATGTCCAATGACACCGCCAAGACGACCCTGCCCCGGGATACCGCATCCCCCGTCGTGAGGGCTCTCACGCGCATGATTGCGTCCACCGTCGAGCGCCCTCTCCGGAAGCCAAACTGGCTCTCCGAGAGGTCCGGGCCCACCCGATTAAATATAATGCATGTTAGGAAAAATCTTCATCTTTCTTGCGATATACATAATTTTAATACTAGAAATAAAGATTTATATTTATACGGTGCAGGACTTCCCCGCTTGGGCAGAACACCACCGTGTCCTCAAAACGGCGATTGGCGGAGACCTCTCGCGCCCGGCATTGGTCGAGGCCATGCTGCGGCGCGAGACGGAGTGGGAGGCGGTCGCCTCCTTCTGCAAAGCAGTTATGCTAGCGAAAGAGGTGGCACGCCAGTTGAGGGAGAGGACAGCGTCCTCCCTCCAACCCAGCCGCAGTGGTAGGCGCCCACGGCGACAGACGTCGGCAGACGATCTCCGGCCACCGTAGGCGCGGGCAAGCGGGCGGCGAGTAATGGGCGACTCACTGTCCGACCATGGACCATGCCCAGGTCGACGGCGCGTTGTGTCCGACGCGCGTCTCAAGGAGTGTCAGCATAGTGACGGGCGTACGACGAACACTATCGAGGTAAAGCTGCATTATTTTAAATATAATCTTCTAATTATAATATGCTTGTTTACTAAATGTATTTTTTATGTAACTTTTAATTTTCTTTCATTTAGAGTTAAAATCTCGCTAGGTATTTTATTGTAATAGTTAACACAGTACTCCACTTTTTTTTCCAACGTGGTAAAATCATCACATGAGTCCTCCTACCCAGGGCAGAGCGGGACGGACTGTCAGACTCGTACTGACTAAAATCCACGGTGTCCTTCAATAGCCCTTTATGTACTGGGGTCACGGTAATTCGTGAGTCCCGCGCCTTATAGCGTACATAACTCGTAACAAAAACGACGCTAGCGCCATCTATACAACGACGAAAGAACTACATCAGAAAGATGTCTACATCGCGCAATCAAAGTTATCCGCGAGTTTAGAAGACAGAACATTCCGACAATGAATAAATAATAAATAATAAATTAAAGCCTTTTATAGGGGGCCCTGTCACCCATCCCATCCCATTGCCTTAAGTTTTAATATTCCACGTTCAAAAGTGCCTCTTTGATGGCCTAAATAAAATAAATAATTTGTCTTTACTACTTTGAGGCACGCGTGGAACACGATGCGCCGTCGACCCGGCCATGGTCCATAATCAGACGGCAAGTCACCCATTACTCGCCGTTCATTATTATTGCACATTTTAATTATTAGTAAACATACATTGTATACCAGCCTATTTATGTTGTCGTAGAGCCTTAATCCGGTTTTTCCTGCCAATTTAGCAGGTTAAGCTGTAATCGCGTAGATATTTAGATGACAGAGACGTAAGGTGTTTGTTTGTTTCGCTTTCATGCCGTTCTGCTAACCAATTTGATGGATTTTGGTACTGTGATAATTAGGACCCAATATTGGTTTAAATAAAAAAGCTTTTAACTTCAACAGCTGGGACCAAAAACGTGATGACGTAGTTCAGAAATATTGAAAAAAAATTGTAAACATGTACCTGTCCTTCTAACCTCATGTTGGATTGTCAGACCCCATGTCGGGCGCCAGAAATTGTAACGACGCTTCATCGACGCCATTATTTAAGTTCACAATTTGATTTTAAATGATACCATTATCTATATTGTCCAGCCCCATACCGTCTCATTGACCATGATTACGTACATAATTATCCTTAATTCTACTACTGTCAATTTTATAAAATATTATGTAGGGATTCAGGTAATAATTAAAGTTCGTAGAGGCAGGTTGATACATATCGTGGTGAGTAATAATTAAGCTGGTAAAAAAGCTTGCAGCACAAAAACATATAAATACATGTGTGAAAATTGAGGCTTTATCACGAGTTTTCACTTTTTTTTGACGCAAAGCTAACGGAGACTTTGATGTGAACCGCTAAATTGCTTTTACTCTAAATTCTACTTTACCATTTTAAAACAGTACTAAAGTAATATATATCATTTTGATGGATTAAATTAGTATCTCGTTCGAACACTAGAGTTGCCTTTTCATTTTCCATACAATTTCAATCGTAATATCTCAAGTACTTTCAAATATGTAAAAATCTTGCTAAGGTACTATATCGTATTTTTAAAATTTTCAGATCTTTTACCAGTACTCAGGTCCAACTCATTTATTGAAAATGAATTTAAAATATTATTCCATTGGTTTACTTTTCTGCTTCTATTTCCAAATTAATTGGTGCAATCCTGAGACAGTGAGTATATTCTGAAAGTTATTTAATGTTGCCACGATTACCGAAATAATGAAAATGTCTTTTATTTTACTGGTTGTAATTGATATGCCTACTCTACCAGTTTGCTTTGTACTTACTTCCTAAGTGAAATCGAGTTGAAGATATTTTTTTGTCGTAGATAACTTACTTCAGTACTGAGCGCCCAGTTGTAAACTGGTTTGACAAGAAATATTTAAAAAATTTCACTATGTACAGTAGACGTGTGAGCCGACGGGATCCGAGATATTATGTGGAAATTTATGTGCATCCCCTTGTCTATTTCGATAATAACGTAATGGTAAGTTGTAAAACAACTAATCGCCTTCGAAACACCACCACAAAAAACTGTAAAATAACTACAGCCGGGGCAGAAAGCACAGGCTGTTCGCCGTGCCTGCATGTCGTACGGTTGCACGTGCTAAGTCGCCAATCCCTTGCACTCTGGCTGCGCTTAATGATCTCTTGGATGTTAATTCAACAGAAGATCTGTTTCCGGATGGATGGTCCAAGATTAAATTGGTATGCCAGAAGTACTGTGGATGATTGATGATGATTCTTATTTTAACCGACTTAAAAAAAAATAGATTATCAATTCGACCCGTATGTATATAATATTTCAAGAACTGTTCAGTTCTCGTATATGCTAGTCTATATCAGGGTCTGAACAAATGTGCTAAATTTCTAAAGTGTCTGTACGAGTATGTATGTATGTTTTTATGTTTGTGTTCGCATATCTTCGGAACTACAAGTCCGATTTAAGTAAGTAATTCTTTTTTAGTTGTACAATCGTCAAATGGACTGTCAGACTCGTACTGACTAAAATCCACGGTGTCCTTCAATAGCCCTTTACGTACCGGGGTCACGGTAAATCATAAGTCCCACGACCCTATAGGCTTTGGCCCTCTATAGAGGGGGACCCCTCATTTTTGCTGACACTGTTTGAGCCGCGCGTGGAACACAACGCGCAGACGTCGGCAGACAATCTCCGGCCACCGTAGGCGCGGGCTCGCGGGTGGCCAGTAATGGGCGATTCGCTGTCCGACCATGGTCCATGCCCAGGTCGATGGCGCGTTGTGTTTGACGCGCGCCTCAAAGATTTTCAGCTAAATGACGGAACCCGCTCTAGAAGGCCAAAGCCTGCCGGTGTTACGGGACTTACGAATGACCGTGACCCCGGAACGTAAAGGGCTATTGCAAGACACGTTTTAGTCAGTTCGAGTATGGCAGTCCCTCCCGCTCTTTTTCCTGGGGAGCACTCATTTGATGATTATACCACGATAAAAATGCACTCGCCACGCTCAACACTCACTGCCCCTAGATTTTGTATTAAAAAATCTAGGTGCGATTACAAAAGGGCATCTTTAACTAAATTTTGCAACCCCATTCATTATAAGCAATTAACAACTGATTCAGGCTTGCGTATTGAGGCGATCGTTGATTTCCCAAAAAAAGAGAAAGTTGTGATGGACGTATGGAGTGAAAAAATGGATAAGTAAGGAACGAGTATTAGTATTATGTATTGGTATTATGTGTGTGAGGAAGTTTAAAAGTGATGAGGAGGCCGGACACGCATGGAGGAAGAAAAAGGAAGATCAAAGAAAAGATGGATGAACTGTGTGAGTATATCCTTCATGTGAAAGAAAAATTAGTAAATGATACTGTCTCTATGGGATAAGGGGAAAATTTAAAAGAGGAATCTTGTTGTGATGACTTCAAGTAGACTGTGATAAGGGCAGAAAGATAGTGATTAAATAACAGATTTATGATATTTGTGTTTCAGATGGATTTCTATTTCTACCAATTTTCAACCAACAGATACCAACCTAGTTTCGTTGAGTTGCACTATAAATTTTGCGACATGTTAAATGCTGACACCATGATGGGTCCAACAGTGCAAACCGCTCTAGGAGGTCATTGTCCTTACCCCCCAGTAAGTATCTTATTTTTGTCTATTGATTTTTCAATACTTTCAATGTGACAAGCAAGCGAACGGGCCGCTCGCTCGATGACATCCAAAAAAATCACATCTAGAAATACGTCTAGGTTCGTTCAAAACCACCTTTTATTCATCATTTCTATGTTTAGAGATAATTGAAGAAGTATTGAGCAAGTTTTCAGCATGCCTGAAGTGCTTTTCAAACAGCTCTTAGGCCATTAGCTCTGCGAGCTACACCCCCCTAGCCTCGCTTGCGCATGGTATACATTGCGCATTATTACAGTTATCCGGACCGGATCACCGGACACGGAAGTTTCGGGAGGTTCCTGTGTCTGATAGGGAGGGAAGAAACGCCTGGGTGGCACCACTGCGATGATCGTCCGGAAGACACGATGGAGCATACGGTGCAGGACTGCCCCGCTTGGGCAGAGCACCGCCGTGTCTTCACGACGGCGATAGGCGACAGGCATTGGTCGAGGCCATGCTGCGGGGCGAAACGGAGTGGGAAGCGGTCGCCTCCTTCTGCGTAGCAATCATGCTCGTGAAGGAGAAGGCGGGCCGCGTGAGGGAGAGGACAGCGTCCTTCCTCCACCCGAGCCGCAGTGGTAGACGCCCACGGCGACAGACGTCGGCAGACGATCTGTGGCCACCGTAGGCGCGAGCATGCGGGCGGCGGGTAATGGGCGATTCGCTGTCCGACCATGGACTATGCCCGGGTCGACGGCGCGTTGTGTTCCACGCGCGCCTCAAGGAGTGTCAGCACAGTGACGGGGCCCCCTGTAGAGAACCAAAGCCTGCCGTACGTAAAGGGTTATTGAAGGACGTCGTGGATTTTAGTCAGTTAAGTCTGACAGTCCCTCCCGCCCTGCCCTGGGTGGGAGGACTCATTTGATGATTTTACCACGATAATAAAAACGACTTTCTAGAGCACACTCAATTAATACCACAAATCTACTTCTTCTCCTCCTTCTTCAAACTTAGCTCACTCAGATCAAATTGTAGTGTGTGTGTACCACGGCGTGTTTTGTACCACGGCTATAACAAAGAATCTACATTGATTACCAATTAAATGTTTGAGAAATAATAATGTCAACTAAATGAAAGCTTCTTATTTTTTCAGGGCGAATATCATTTGAAGAATATGTCCATCCCATATGTTCCTAAAGGCTTCCCGTTTCCTAAAGGCCGTATCTACGGCAATATATCATATAATGAAGGTGGTGTCAAAAAAAATATAGTTGAAGGCAGCATTGATATGGAGATCAAAGTCAAAAGAATTGATAAACACTAAAACAATGTTAAATATGTACGTGGATTAAAACAATGATTTTTTATTTTATTTTTATTTTTATACTACGACGCTTCCAAGCAATAACCCGGCAATCTAAAAATCAAAATTTTCCAGCAGAAAAGATTTACTGATTTTTTCAAATATCTTTTCAACGAGTGGGACTATTGTAGTCATTGATGAACATTAAAGCAATTTTTTTGCGAAGTGTACCTGTGCTATTGATATGAAAATCCTTTTATTCAAAACCTCTAATTTTATAAATAATAATACCTAAAATTTTATACATACAATATTACAGTAATACTACTTACGGGATTATTGCAGTAAATTTATCAAATAAAATATTTCATAACATTACATTATGCGATTCCACGGCGTTATTTTTTATGTTATGAGTGATAGATAACTTGTTTGTTCGGAGTTATTGTGGTAATGTTAAATAATTTAAAAAAAAGGTATTAATAAATAACATTATTATTACGAGGAAAATTATAAAAACAGTGTTACTGTTACCACTCGATACCATTTTTAAATTTAAATGTAATGTTTGAAGATAATAAACGAAAAAATTTAATAATTTCCATTATAAGTAATTTTAAAACGGAACACGTATTTTGAAATTATTTCAACAAAACCCCCATAAACACGTTTATAAAAAATTTCATGAAAATGATTTATGCCAATAACCCGGTAATCGCAACTTATTAATTATGCTAAATTCTGAATTATTATTACTGTGAAATTAAAAGAATACAGGGCATGTAAATCATGTCTGCAAGACGCGTCGAATGATAATTTTCTGTTTCTGTTGTATGACTTCGTCCAGGATAGGTTATATTAGAGCTACCGCTCACTGGAGATAGATAGATTTTTCTAATTCCTTGGCCCGCCAGATCTCGTCGCGGAGGACGGTCTTCGCTTTCCTGTAGCCCTCGTAGCTGCCGCCTCCACGGCCGCCGCTTCCGGAAGTCGGGTGCGGCGTCCGGAACCACTCCACCTCGTCGTTTATGCCAGCAGGCCTGTCCGGTGATGACACCCAGGCGTGCACGATCGAGACTTCCAGGAATAGCTCCCGGTCCAGCTGCTGTGTTGACAAGCTCAACAAAATTGTAATTGTGATTTTAATTTTATTATTTCTCTCCAGTATCAAATTCATGTTTCTATCCTATTCTATATCGTGGTGAATAATAAAACGGAAAACTGTATTTAAAACAGGAGTGAAAGCAGTATAGACCTTTTGTTTTATCGTGGTAAAATCATCAAATGAGTCCTCCCCCTCCCACCCAGGGCAGAGCGGGAGGGGCTGTCAGACTCGTACTGACTAAAATCCACGGTGTCTTTCAATAGCCCTTTACGTTCCGGAGTCACGGTAATTCGTACAGTCCCGCGACCAGTATAGACACCTTAACACAGTTTTCAGCTATTTTTACCACTGTTCACGGTCAGGTCCAACAAGGTCATTGATTCGCGAGCACTTGCAGCGTACAGACGTGTCATTATTGTCATATTGTGATCTCCTTTAGTACTTGCGTAATACATGAATGCAATCTTGCGTAGTGTAGTGAATGATGGACACGAAATAGTGAAATTTCAATAAAACAATATGGATAGCAGTCCCTGTAGTCCAAGGGAGGCAGTGTTGTCCTGAGCCTCGCCTTCGCAGACGCAAAATTAATCCAGCTCCCAAATCAGGCTCGACCGAGTACATTGTTTCAACACCTGAGATTCAAAGATGGATGTCAACAATCGAGCAGTACGTAAACGAAGTTTGTTCTATTGCCACGGATGGCAAACTTAACACGGAGCAAAAAATTAAGATCTCGAATCTTTGCCGTAAAATAGGCTCTGGTACATCACAGATGGCGGTCTTTATCAATCACTCAAGCAAAAACCCATTTACGCCGAACAAGAGATCAACACTGTTAAAGAACAACGTAACCTGACGGAACAGCTTTCAGACCTTAAGCAGACGATTCGTAATTGAGACATTAGCATTTCACATATTTTGGCTGTGACTTCTATAATGTAATTGCAGGTCGCGGCATCCCTTTTCCAGATTTGTGACTCAGTTTTGTCGTGTCTAAGAATGATTCCAAGGTAATCTCTGGTAACTTGTCTTCTACATTTTGCTCAAATATGCACTTAAAGACCTAATTTTCAATCAATGAAGACGGGACACACACGATCCGGCGTTTACGCTTGTTGGGTTCATCAGCGGTTAGTACAGATGTGGAGAGCTGAACTGCGTTCTTTAATTTATCAGCGTCATCTTGAGTCTCGCTTCTGATAATTACGCCTCCATTTTTTGTTTTCCTGACCCCCACGTATGCGTGCAAATTCATTTTCTCGGGCCGTATGATCTTCTGAACTAGTTCTTTTGTTTCTTGTTTTAAAGGTATCATTAGGATAGATGGCAATGGCGCTTAAGTGACTAGATCTTACGAAGTCATTAGATCCTCTCTTCACCATGTCGGCAAAAGAAACATTTCCCGTAGAATTACAGTTCTGTATCATAGATAGGGTACTCACGAATTAGCGTGACCACGGAACGACGGTACGAGTCTGACAGTCCCTCCCGCTTTGCCCTGGGTGGGAGGACTCGTTTGATGATTTTACCACGCTTAAAAAAAACCCTTCATTGGGTTCGACTCGTGTTGGGCCAGTTTTATATAGTTCAAACCAGACTACGGAACCCTTCCCATCACACGCATTTCATCACGCTTCGTTGGTTTTGTCAAAAATCGTTCCAATTTCTATAATTGAGTAGGTATTAAATCTATTTACTAATCATTGATCTCGATAAAGGTATGCGTAGCTATTTTTTGTAACATACATAGTTAATAACTGATTGAATCGTAGATCGTTATATTTTATATACCTTGTTGCTTGGTCAAACGTATCAACTCCATCTACCTTACTACATTTCAAACATTCTATTATTTATAATGAATTTAAAAAAAGTTTTATTCGCATTGCTGCTGTATTTGCATTATCTAATTAATAAGTGTTACTCTGAAAAGGTATGTGCCTCATGATACTTTTAATAGAGTAGAGAATTATACAGAACTTTTAAATATTTCTTATGAAAAAACAGCAGCGGCCCTCCGGTATTAGGAACAGGGTCCAATCTACCAGCACGCGTAGCATGGCGCCGTAGAAACAGGTTTTGTCGACGGAAGAAAAGTTAAAATGCCAGAACGATTTTGTAGAAAGATTTTTACGTTCGTTTAAGCATGGAAATCTTAAAAATATAGTAAAGTAATGTATATACTTGTGTAAAAAAACAGTCGATTTGTACACAAATAACTATAAAATAACTTTGTTTTTCTTGGTAGAATAGAGATAGAGTAGAGATAGAGATAGAATAGAGACAGAAGCGTGCTGGTCAGGGCTCCAAAGAAAAGAACCTCCTAATGCGCGCCGTGTCCAAAAGAACTGATTTCTAAATCAGGCAAAGACCTGATTTATTATATTCGGATCAAGGGATCCAGCTGCCTAACGAGAGCCTCCTTAAATGTTGGTCGAGATTCAAGGCAATTAAACCATGGGCCGACACGACTATCGGCACAATGATCGCTGAATCCACATCCCACATATCGACGCCTTAGAATGAAAACGTCGTAAGTGTAAAAGATGTAACTTTTCAGGAATGAGAAAAAACGGCGTGCTATAAAAATTTTGTAAGGTGTGTTTTAGTTTCTTTAATAATTAATATGGCAATGTAACCTGCTTTTATATTCGGAACTGTTCGATAGTTTAAGATTGTCCGCAGTGCAAAAAATCTTATTTATCGGTTATTCGTAAAACCATGAAGCATGCAGATACTGGGTTTACTATCATAGATGGCACTACGAATATCGAGTGAACCAATTTGTCAGATCAGGATGTGCGTGTTGAGCTGTTTTTCCTAGAAAAGCAATAAAATAGCAAATTGCATTCCCGAGGTTTTCAAAGGCGACGATATCAACGAACTCGCTAGCAAAATCAAGATACTATACTATACGACAATTGATTTGCTTATCTTTTTTAGCTTTCACGTGGTTCTCGTCGTGCGGGATATTTATGTCATTGTGCGCCGCTCTGATCGATCCACCACCACTATATCAGGTCTATTGGCTACAATAGTCCTGTCAGTGATGATGGATTGATCCCACTACGGTGTGATCTTGCTATTCTTAGAAATGTTATTGTAATAGTTAAAAAATACGGTATGGTTTTTGTTGCAAAGTTCTTGCTACTTGTCGCAATAGTACGAATTGGAGTATTTAGGGTCAGTTCACACCAAAACGCGACGCTGCGAGTACATTTCAATAGAGCTACTCAAAATCTAACTTTATTTACTACACGAAAAGATAGACATTTCCAGTATCATCGCGTGACGTCGCATCGCGTCGCGTCTCGGCGTGACCCTGAATTTACTGTCTTGACTTCGTAGATTGAAATCTATATATATAAAAGGAGAACTGACTGACTGACATATCAACGTACAGTCGAAACTACTGGGGCTAGGAATGTGAAATTTTGCACACGGCTTCCTATTATAATGTAGGGGAGCACTAAGAAGGGGTTTTTGGAAATTTAACCTTTAAGGGGGTGAAAAGGGGGAATTAGGAAAGTGCGTAACCCACGCGGACGAAGTTGCGGGCAAAGTGCTAATGATTTTATAAAGTTGTTTGTGTAATTTGTTTTGCAGATAACATACATCAGTACCGAGCACCCAACGGTGACCTTTTTTGATCCGAAATATTTCAAAAATGTTACTCTGTATACTAAACGATACAGCCGACGAGATCCTAGGTACTATGTGGGGTTGTACGTACACACACTATTCAAAATAACAAATAGTTTAAAGGTATTTAACGATCAAAGTGCTGTCAAAATGTTCCAACCACATCATCATCGTCATCTTTCTGCCCTTGTTCCAACTTACCTTGGGGTTTTCTTCTTCCTTTCTCCCCTATCGGTCGGGGCGAGACGAAGTGAGAAGCGGTCGCCTCCTTCTGCGAAGCAGTCATGCTCGCAAAGGAGGAGGCGGGCCGCGTGAGGGAGAGAACAGCGACCTCCCTCCACCCCAGCCGCAGTGGTAGACGCCCACGGCGTCGGACGTCGCAAAGCGATCTCCGGCCACCGTAGGCGCAGGCATGCGGGCGGCGAGTAATGGGTGACTCGCAGCCCGACCATGGACCACGCCCGGGTCGACGGCGCGTTGTGTTCCACGCGCGCCTCAAGGAGTGTCAGCATAGTGACGGGGCCTGTAGAGGGCCAAAGCCTGCCGGGGTCGCGGGACTTACCCATTACCGTGACCCCGGTACGTAAAGGGCTAGTGAAGGACACCGTGGATTTTAGTCAGTACAAGTCTGACAGTCCCTCCCGCCCTGCCCTGGACGGGAGGACTCATTTGATGATTTTTCTACGATAAAAAAAAACTCCCCTATCGGACGTCACAGTATCATTTACTCTTTTTTCTTTCATATCAATACTTAGACAATCCATCCATCTTTTCTCTGGCTTTCCTCTTAATCTCCATCCATCAACATTCATACCCATCACTCTCTTATGCCCGGTTTCTGGTGTCACCAGTTATCCTTTCAATAAGTATTGATTCAATAAAGTTATGGGTAAGTTAAACGGAGGTCAACTGTCTCTGAGTTTCTGATGACCCACGGACCGATAAAATAACTATGAGACAGATAGCCAGATCCATATTGTGCCGCTAGATGGATCTGTTTATGAGATAGAGGTAAAAATTGTTTTTTTTTTGTTTCAAATCCTCATTAAAACAAGTTTTATTCATAATTTAATTTTTCGAGGGTAATACGAGTATAGAGTGGTTAAGATTTTTATATATATGAAAAATAGTTTCCTTCCGAGGAAAGAGGTTGTTCAATAGATTCTGTAACAGTATCTTCACGAGTTGATTCTTCAATTATTACAGTATCATTTTGGTAAAGCTATATTATGTAATACAGCTGTTGCTACAATTACAGCCAATGTGTGATCAAGATTTAACCCTAATTTTTGAGAAAACCATGCATATCTTCTTTTCAATACACAAATATCCTTTCAACGGTGTTTCTTGTCCTAGTTTGTGCTTCATTGTAGAGTTTTTCTGCATTTGATTAGATTGAATTGGTACTCGATCCATTTATACAACCAATTACGTTTGGAAATCCTACTATATTATAAAACTGCCTCTTTATTTCTCTCAGGTCTTCAAAATTAGGCATATGTATGTAACTCCTAGCCGGCTTAGCTAGCTAGCAGACAAAATTAACAACAGAAGCGAGAGCACGTCTGATTATATCAGTAAGGTGTATCACAGTGTTCTTATGAAAGCATAACATTTTGAAAGGATTTCTCCTGCGTCGTAAGTTTCTGGGTATAGATATATTAGCAATAAAATCCAGCACTTCCAGATCAGACTCTGATGAGCTGCTCGTATTCATACTTTTCGATCTATTAACTTAAATTTCTCTGGCTATTAATTTCTAAAATAACACGATATAACCTAAGAGTTGACAAATGAAACGTCAAATAAAGTTATGGAGCCGATAAACGGCACAGATTGGTCGGTTAAGTTGATCTTAGTTTATGTAGAGTTTAACTTACATCGCGGTGTTCAGAAACCCATTTTTATAGTTTATCGAACCAATAGCGCTATTGAATAGATAAACTATCGATAAAAGGACACCAGAAACCGGGCATTAGCCACACAGTTAGTTTTCTTTATTTCTATCAGTTTTCTTTGCAACTCAATTTGTTTGTTTGGGATATTTTTTGTTTCCGCTGGAATTATAATTGTTCCTATTCTTCCTCTTAAAAATAATTGAATAAAACGTCAATAACTCTTTCCCTTAGCTATCTTATTTTCTTCACCGAAGTTAATAATGTCCAAGATAAAATTATAAAGTGGAAATATAACTAACGTTTCAGGTGGATTTCTACTTCTACCAATTTTTAACAAACAGATACCAGCCCAGTTTCGTTGAAATTCATTATGGTTTTTGTGACTTGCTGCAAAAAGATATAATTTTTGGTCCAGCAGTAAAGAAGGCGTTAGGAGGCATAGACTGCCCTTTACTACCGGTAATTAATGTAATTCAAACTATATCATTTTTATTATCTACATAGACTACATATTTAGAAGTAGGTAAGAGTCCAAAAAATATTTCGATCACATGAAAGTGGCTGGAAGAAACCAGATAGCCATGACACAAAATCGTCAAAAGTGGAAAGATTTCGAAGAGAACTACAACCAGCATTAAAAAAAAATCTCATGTTTCGTGGGTCCGTTTACAAACATAGAAACTCAAATACACAAACACCCAGACCCTAAAAAACTACTTACTAAGTGAGGTAAATCATTAAACTAAGAAGAGGGATGGACCCAAAATCGAACCTTGCGGAACGCACATTGTCATTTTAGATAGGGTCTAAAATGACAATGTGCGTTCCGCAAGGTTCATTCCGTTTACCTGAACTTTAACCTTTCTATCTTTCAAGATTGATCTGAGTAAATCAAGAGCTATATTTTTTATTCCGTAATGCTCCGGTTTCAGCAGAAGTGTTTCATGGAATCGCAATCGAACGCCTTTGAGAGATCATAAAAGATCCCAATGGCAACTCGTGCTTCCTCTCAGGAGTTAAAAATGTTCTGAAGTAGGGTTACACATGGGTAGGTAGGGACATTTTATCATTTGATCTTTATAACAAAACTTTTGCCTTTTTCACGTTATGACATACATGGACATTTTAACACTTAGATAAATGTTACCCTAATTCTTATCCTGTGGCCAATAGCTTAAGATAGTACTAAAATATTTTTTTTTATTTTACAGGGTATTTATGACATGCAAAACATGACAATACCATCAGTACCAAAAGGCTTTCCGTTTAACAAAGGTCGCATCTACTGCAACGTATCAGTTATGAGTGAACGAGGTTCACTTAAACCTGTGGTCAGGGGCAATATAGATATGGAGATAAAAGTGGTTAATATTTAGAGATTAATTTGATTTCTCCTTTTGACCAGAGGGCTGGCCTATTTCTTGGTCAAAGAATTTGCCATCCAACGTGGCAATGCTGCCAGCATTCTGGGCACTTATACCGTTGACAGCGATGTGGATAAATTTTTTGATGAATTTTTATTAGGTTAGTTAATTTAGTATTTAAATAAATGTTTCTCCTTTATCTATTAATTTTTTCAATGAATAAATATCCGAATTTACAAAAAAAAAACAGAAACCCGCTAGTATACAGAACACGGAAGGAATATGGTCCAAGCTAGTAGCGGTCACGACCCCAGAGAGAAGAATGTCCTAACTGCACGCGGCGTCAAGAAGAACTGCTTTTTAAATGAGGCCCTTGATCCAATTGCTTATCGAGAGCCTCCTAAGGTGTTAGTCGAGGCTCTCTGCAAGTAAGACACAATGATCGGTGAATCTACATCCCACATGCCAAACCCCTTCGCGAGCCAAGTCAAGGTACTAAAATTTAATTCAAGTTCAATACACAAAAATCAATGTAGTCTGTATGATTTCCTTATCCTTATCACGTTTGATTCTGCTTTTGATTTTCAGGCTACTGACTGCAAATACGACTGTCAAAGATGTAGAATGTATTTTTGGCCTGCGAGGTGTAAATCCCAACTAAATGATCAGGCTTATTATTTTTTCCACTATATTTTTAAATATTCAATTTTAAAGGTTTCGAAATGCCTCAAGGACTTTTTATGCTTCCAAAAAAATCAGCATCTTTAAATACGCCTGGCTTAGTTCAATCTTAGACAACTGGAAGTGCCCTAAAGGTTTTGATTACCGGTCAGTGTCAAAGTCAGTCAGTCAGTGCCAAAATTAGCTATTTTCACAGGGTCATATTTCAGGATCTACTGAAGCTATAGCTATGAAATTTGGCATACTGCTTTAGTACAGGTATATGATGACGTAGATAAAAGTGGGTCGAAACGGTTCGTATAAATAGTGCACGGCATACGCGCGACCTTTTGCTGGAACTTGGCCTGCGCACTACCGTGCACTTAGATAATGATTTATTCATCTTTTTAGATTCTTTATTTTCAAATATAGAATTAGAATATAAAACAATAAAATTGTTCAATTGTTTCTCCTTAAAGTTTAAATTTAAAAAAACAACGTATGCAACACTTTTTTGATGTGTGTTGTTACATAAAATATTTTCTCCCTCTCGGTTGGGGAAACAACTATAAGGAAACAACAAATTATATAAAAACTGGTTTATTATTATACATAATAAATTTGATGTGACATTTATTGTTTAGTAGTTATGACAAGTAGGTCGAGAAAATTAAATTAAGATCTTAGTTTTAACTAAAGGTGGCTAGCCAGTTTATACTTTAACGGAAAGAGCTATGGGCGTGGGGAGTTGGAGATAAACCTGCCGAGTACTGTTCCGAGAAAAAGTTAAAAGTTAAATTATATCCAAACTAGAACGTTCCATTTAAATTCAAATTAAAATTAACAAATGGGCGCCAGGGACTGGGAGAGTCCCGGATCCTGAAGCTGAAGATGTTCACCCTACATCCGGGTGAATGAAGAACTAGCCCAAGATCCTCAATTTGAAAATCGGTGGAACACCGACATCCAGACCCGGTATAATATAGACCGGTTTACAGGCTCCGGTTTACAACGGGAGCCGGATTAAAATATAAAAAAAATAAGGAGTAAAAAAAAAAGGAGTTAAAAAAAAAAACCGTCTCGCACGGCGCGACCGCCTGCGGGCTTCGCAACCGTGCCGCTCGCTGTGCCGCTGGCTCCGCAGGTGGCTTCAGGCGAGCCCGAGCAACGGGTCCCGCGTCCAGGCCCCAACGGCCTGCTGGATCCTGGCGGCGGGACGAGCTTCTCAAGCTGCCTTCCTGTAATTTGCCATACGGAGACCCAATAATATACGTGGAACCAAATTGCTTTCCTTAACGGGACCGAGCGGGGAAATCAAGTAGCCTGAGCATGTAATGGACATCAGGTTCTCCATTCAAATACCGCTCCGGCGTGGCATCCGCCACGTCACCACGGGGTCCACGAATAACCTATAAATTAACACTGTGGTAGACACCGAGAAAACACCTACGGCCTATCTTTAGTAAATAGCGATGTTTAATACTCACAGTTCACTCTGAAAGAAGACTCGTCGGCGGCGGCTGCGGTGGAATGCTATGATGGAATGCTGTGGCCGTTGGTCACGGGTCGGCGCCACAAAGTCCCGCAATTAAGAATCCTGCAATAAGTTTTCACGAATCACGACTATATTCTCTCAACAACCGGGGAAGTGCTCACCGAACAACCTCAGACACCGTTACAATAAAAGAACTCACCTTCGCCAAAAAGTAAATAAGTTTGATGGTGACTGGAAGCCGGCTCGGGCAGAATGTGACGACTAACCATCACTGGCGCGTCGGCCGGAAATCAAGGCAGAATTCGGGTGCCCAAGAAATTCACTTTACCCAAGTCCAGGGAGAATCTCTCTTGGTTACCAATTACAAACACTCCAAGGAAAACACTCAATTCCTCAAAAATACACCAAACTCACAAAAAACTGTCCAACGTCACGTGTTTAAGCCTAAAGCCATTTCACTAAATTAAATCCATACGATTTCGTGGTCCAATTTATAATTCCTCGTAATTAACAATAACAATTACCCCTGAATATTAATTAGGCAAAATTGACATTTTTCTGTGACAACATTCTGTCACAGACAATTCACGCAAAAACTTCACAGATAATAAATGTTTCGCTGCTTTAGAATGTTCGAGAAAAAAGTCCATATTGAAAAAACTAAATCACTTCCGTTCACGGGTATTTCATTTTATTAATATTTTTTTATTTCCGTGATCTTATAATTATTTAGGTTTGCTAAATCAGGTATTTTATATTTTCTATGATTTGCAAACTATTAGTTAAAAATATCGATTATTTTATAATCGTTAATCGGCGAATCGCCAGATGGCGCCTTGAACTGTCATAATTGACGTCTGATGTAATGTCAAGTGAAAAGTAAACAAGTAAACTTTTGTTTTGATTTAATTAATATTGTAAAACTGTTTAAAAAGTTAATTAGAAAAGTGAATCGTTGTGAAAAAGTGATAACCTAAGAAACTCCGTAATGGACTCGCTATATGTTGTCAGGTAAACAGCCAGGTACAAAAAAACAACGTAACAGTACCTCCCCAACCACCAGAGATTTGACCCACTAGGGCAAATCTCGACGCTGGCCCTCCAGCGTTGAAGCAGACTCCAAAGGGCCTAACACGCCTACAAAAATCCACAACGTCCAAGCCTGAAACGAGGAATGGAGAACGAACCGAAGAGAAAAAATGTTATGGAAGCTGGTGTACGATTGTTTACAAAAATTTCTCCTGGAGCGAGTCTAATCCATTTACGAACATGTAAAAGACAAGCTCCAAAGGGATTAAACAAAATTTTGAAAATAACTCCCGACGAACTATCCCAGTCTGACTTACTATATCTATGTAAGACAGACCTACCTACTCTATCGTACACCACCATTCACATCTTAAACTAATGGACTACCAACAGTAATGCTGGCTGGTATCCAAATAATAAACTGGAAAAAATTAAATTCTACAAACAAATGAAAATTGGCTAACCGTCTTCCCAAAATGGAAAGTAACGGTTTTCGCCCCTAATTAAAAAAAATACCATCTTAAACGTATTCCATCAATGCAGCCTACACGCCCGCCATTATGGCCTCCAATCTCAGGACTATCATTTTGCTGCCTTACCAGCAATCCGGAGTTTTAGACTCCCAACAGGGTTGTTAAACATGCAACAACCACTCCCAAATATGGTTAACAAACGTGGACACAGTAGAAACCTGTGTACCACTACAAACCGTAAAAACAGTGGAAAATACTTAAATCCAACTGTAATATAGCGCCGTGGAAATAAAATCCCACAAAGCTAAAATAAAAACCAGCAACCTCAAGGCATATACAGCCCTCAATGGTTACTGCGACCAACTACGACATGCAAAAAGTAAAATATTTATTTTAAATAGGAATTAAATTAAAAAAAAAAAAGAATTAATCATGGCCACATGGTGGTTTCATATCCTTAATATGCCATGTGCCCAGATTTTTGCCGGAACTACAGCCTTCCAATTCATACACTAAGGGTGAAAGTTTTTTCCTAATAATACATTTTTCGTACTTAGGTGCTAATTTGGCCATAAAGAATTTGGAGGCGTCACTCTGGGGATAAGTTTTCTTCCACACAGTGTCGCCTACCTCAAACTCCGCCTGCCTCCTACTTTTATTATAATAACGAGCACTACGAGTATGTGATTGTATGAGCGCTTCCTTTACTTTATCGCAGATACCACGTAACGTTCCTAGCTGGTCTGCATATGAACTGCGCGGAGAGCAAGCTAGAGTGAGCTGTCCAACGGTATCATTGCCGAAGACATCACCACTACTAACTGCTTCTCTGCCATGTACTAGAAAGAACGGGGTGAAACGAGTAACTTCATTCGTGGAGGTGTTCATAGCAAATTGGATCTTGGAAATGTTTACGTCCCAAGATCGATGATCATCCTCCACGAGTATTGATACCGCGGTCATTATGGTACGGTTATAGCGTTCAACGGTGTTCACGCTTGGGCAATAACGAGGTGTGAAGTGAACTTGAGGTATTTTGTACCTCTGTAGTAGTGATCGAATCTCGTTGCCCGTGAATTGCGTCCCGTTGTCTGCTATCACCGTACGGGGTATACCGTGTACCAGGAAAACGCCGTCTTCTAGTTTCTGTGCTATAGCCTTACCAACAGCTCTACGTAAAGGAAACAGCAGACAATACTTCGTGAAACAGCACACGACAACAAACAGATACGTGAATCCCGCTCTTGACCGTGGTAACGGACCTACTAAGTCGATGCTTATAGTTTCGAAAGGTTTGGAACAGTCTTTCGCATCGCCTAAGAGACCGGAAGGAGGCTGTTGTGAGTGTTTGTATGCTGCGCATTTATCACATTTACCGACGTAGCTAACCACATCTTTGTACATGTTTGGCCAGTAGTATCGGAGAGCGAGTCTTTTATAAGTTTTAAACACTCCAAAGTGTGGTGCTAATTCGCCACTGTGGTGACTCCTAAGCAGTTCTTCACGATTGCTCTCCGGTACTACCTGCTTCCAATCATTGTCGCTAGCTACACCGAATTTATTTTTAGAATAGCGGTAAAGTTTATCCCCTTTAATAATATAGTTAGGGCACGACCTAGGTGTACTGACGCATTTATCCCACACCCCCTTAAACCAAGTGTCAGTGTCGGACGCTTTAATTTCCAGCACCGGAACGCCACGCGATAAGGCATCTGGAACCACATTGTCCTTACCTTTGCGGTGCTCAATGGTAAAATTGTAAGGTGATAACCGACAACCCCAACGGGCCAACCGCCCAGATGGATTGGTTAAATTAAAGAACCATTTTAAACTTGAGTGGTCGGTTACCACTTTAAATTCAGGACCGCCTTCAACGTAAGGACGAAAGTGTTCTACGGCGAAGACCACCGCTAGTGCCTCACGCTCCGTCGCTGAATAATTGCGTTCCGCCGGATTAAGCGAACGACTGCAGTAGGCGATTGGGTGCTCCTCCCCATTAACAACCTGAGTCAGAGTGCCCGCTATCCCAAAACTGGATGCGTCACAATGAATCTCAAAAGGTTGAGAGAAATCTGGGCAAGCTAATACTGGAGCTGACACCAATGCCTCTTTCAAGGTTGAGAACGCGGATTCGGTCTCAGCCGTCCACTTGAAAGGAGGCGCCTTTTTGCTAGTACTTGTTAGCGCATTCAAAGGGGCCGCTATGGAGCTAAAGTTTTTAATAAAACGTCTATAATATGAGGCCGTTCCAAGAAACATTTTCACTTGCTTACGTGTTGTAGGAGTTGGAAAATCGACAATTGACTGAATTTTCGACGGATCAGTGTGTAAGCCTCGCTCGTCTACTATGTAGCCTAGATATTTAAGTTCGCGTCGAAAGAAACAGCACTTAGGTAAATTAATTGTCAAATTAGCCTGCGTTAACTTGTCTAAAACCCGTTTTAGAAGCGAAGTGTGCTCCTCGAAGGTTGATGAGCAAATAATTAAGTCATCTAAATATACAAAGACCTTGTTATGGAACTCAGGACCGAAAAGTCTGTCCATTAATCGCTGTTGGGTGGCTGGGGCTCCAGTCAACCCAAAGCACATAACTTTAAACTGGAACAAACCTCGACCGGGGACTGTGAACGCGGTTTTTTCTTTGGACGAAACAGAGTCCAGTTCTATTTGCCAAAAGGCCGATTTTAGGTCAATGGACGAAAGATAACGCGCGTCACGCAACTGGTCTAAGATGCGAGAGATGTAGGGTAGTGGATACGCGTCATGCTTACTGACCGCATTCAGTTTTCGGCTGTCCAAGCAAAATCTCCATTCTCCGTTTTGTTTTGGAGCCAACAGAACCGGATTATTCCACGCGCTGTTGCTAGGTTCCACCACTCCCATCTCTAACATCTCATCCAGCTGACGGTTGAGTTCCTTGAGGCGTTCAGGCGACAAAGGGTAATAACGCTGTTTAATAGGAGGAACATCTCCCGTGTCTATTTTATGGCGCAGCAGATGGGTACGACCTAATCCTTTTACCTCAAAGGAGACCTTTTCAAAATCTTTAATTATTAACTCCGCTTCAATCTTTTGATCCGGTGTTAACTCATCAAACGGCTGTAGATGCCTAACCTCCGAGACGCAAGTATGACCTCTTTTACGTTTAAAATATTGAAATGGTAAAGTATTAAAAATTTTTGGTGCCAAATTAAAGGCCTTCCAAAAATCAACACCTAAAATTAACGGTGTGGTAATATCTGGAATAATATAAAATTTAATCACCTTAGTTACTCCCATGAGAGATACTGGTAAAAATAAATAACCCTCCACGGATGCTCGCGAATCATTGGCAGTTACTATGCTGCCCAACTGTTTATCGGCGTGCACAGTTGCACCAGCCCTTATAAAGTGCTGACCAACATCGGAACCCAATACCGAAATGCAAGAACCCGAGTCGAGTAATCCGTAATACTGCTCATCGTATATAGATATAGTTAAATGTGGACGACTATCGTCCGAAGTCTTATAATGTACTGTATTCACCCTTAATGTACTAAAAAATAATTTTAAAAATTTTAAATGGTTGTCCCAATCGGACTTATCAAAATTTTGACTGTAGTTCCGGACATTTAGTTTTTTGAAATGCAGGTTGGACAGGACTGAACCTCCTTCTGCTTTTTATTGCACGTAGGGCACGATGGTGCACGTACGCCCTTCTTGCCGCAACGGTAACAAACGATTTCCTTTGAAGTACAATTCGATAACGAGTGCCCCTTAACCCTACAACGAACACAAAACAACGAACCTGAATCTGTTTGCACGGCTTCAACCCTTGAACCCTTCGGGGATTGGTAAGCTAAGTCAGCTGCGACGAAGGAAGACGTTGGTTTGGGCGGCTCATGGAACTGAGCCTTGCTGTGAAAGCCCGACTCCAGTTGCCTGCACTTCTCCTTCAACTCGCGGAGCGTATTGATGGTGAATAAACACAACCCCGAAGTGTATTCTGGTCTCATGTTGTACTTAATCCGTGCCAACCGATCGTGCTCTGGAACCCTAAAAGAAAGCCTATTGAACATGTTCTCCATAACCGCTATAAAAATACAAGACTGCTCCGTCGACCCCTGTGTTCTGTTTGAGATTTCCGACATGAGACGCATGTCGTAATCAGGTGGAGCGAAATCTGCAAGTAACTGCTTTTTCAGTTCCGGCCAATCACTAACCACCGCTTTAATGCCACGGTACCATAATAAAGCTCCGTCAGAGAAAATGTCCAGAGCTGACTGATGCAAGGAAGACTCGTCGATACCTCTGGCCTCGCAGAGCTCCTCGAGACGCTCAATGAACGCTTTCACGCAACCTGTCCCATTAAATTTTACACCTAGGCTTTTGACTGTGTCTTTTTTGCAGGAAATGATGACGTCTTTCGTCTGCAAATTAGACAGCACCTCCGGTGCCTCCTCGGCGGAAGTAAAGGATTGGTGGAAGCTCGTGTTGACCGAATCAATTCTTGCTAAGAAACTGCTAAGTTGCTTATCAACGGCTGCGTAATCGGCTTCAAGCTCGGTTGGATAAGATATCCTACCCAAACGATGAAATAGATGGAAAGCCAAAGCCCTGGCGCGGTTAAATTTTTTAAAACTGCTGGGATACTTATCCAGAACTTCATTAATTTCTGGCAATTTGGACTTAATTATCTTTAATTCTGACTCTGGATCTCTATCTGTTTCCACGATTTCATCGGAACTAACCAATTTACTAAGTTCTCTAATTTGCACACGTAGTTCCTCTACGGTTGTGGCAGGTTTAGCGTCCCGGATCAGTACTTCATACATGAGCTCATCTTTCCGAAGCAAATTAAATTTAATAGGGCGTTCCATATTTGAAATTTTAAAAAAAACTGAATCTAAGATAAACTGGCCGTCACAATTTACAAATTCCAACACAGTGTAAACATTAACTATAATAAAATAAACAGTTACATTAATAGCAATCTTATAGATAACACGATATTAGGGTTCTTATTTATTATTTTTTTTTTTAAAAGACAAAAGTCTTGGTACAATATATTGGGGCACGTGTAAAAAAATAGAATTGTATAACGCAGCAAGAAGTAAAAAAAATAAAAAGTAAATAATTGTAAAATGTAAAAGGTAAAATTGTATAAGACAGCACAAACATAAACAGGCAAAGGATTCTGCAAGACGGTTTTTCCTTAAAATTAAAATAAATGGAAGGTTCCAGAAACAGTACTCCGGTTTATAAGGTACAGCCAGAGACGTAACCTCTATCTCCAACTAATACACACGTTGGTCGCCACTGTTACATAAAATATTTTCTCCCTCTCGGTTGGGGAAACAACTATAAGGAAACAACAAATTATATAAAAACTGGTTTATTATTATACATAATAAATTTGATGTGACATTTATTGTTTAGTAGTTATGACAAGTAGGTCGAGAAAATTAAATTAAGATCTTAGTTTTAACTAAAGGTGGCTAGCCAGTTTATACTTTAACGGAAAGAGCTATGGGCGTGGGGAGTTGGAGATAAACCTGCCGAGTACTGTTCCGAGAAAAAGTTAAAAGTTAAATTATATCCAAACTAGAACGTTCCATTTAAATTCAAATTAAAATTAACAAATGGGCGCCAGGGACTGGGAGAGTCCCGGATCCTGAAGCTGAAGATGTTCACCCTACATCCGGGTGAATGAAGAACTAGCCCAAGATCCTCAATTTGAAAATCGGTGGAACACCGACATCCAGACCCGGTATAATATAGACCGGTTTACAGGCTCCGGTTTACAACGGGAGCCGGATTAAAATATAAAAAAAATAAGGAGTAAAAAAAAAAGGAGTTAAAAAAAAAAACCGTCTCGCACGGCGCGACCGCCTGCGGGCTTCGCAACCGTGCCGCTCGCTGTGCCGCTGGCTCCGCAGGTGGCTTCAGGCGAGCCCGAGCAACGGGTCCCGCGTCCAGGCCCCAACGGCCTGCTGGATCCTGGCGGCGGGACGAGCTTCTCAAGCTGCCTTCCTGTAATTTGCCATACGGAGACCCAATAATATACGTGGAACCAAATTGCTTTCCTTAACGGGACCGAGCGGGGAAATCAAGTAGCCTGAGCATGTAATGGACATCAGGTTCTCCATTCAAATACCGCTCCGGCGTGGCATCCGCCACGTCACCACGGGGTCCACGAATAACCTATAAATTAACACTGTGGTAGACACCGAGAAAACACCTACGGCCTATCTTTAGTAAATAGCGATGTTTAATACTCACAGTTCACTCTGAAAGAAGACTCGTCGGCGGCGGCTGCGGTGGAATGCTATGATGGAATGCTGTGGCCGTTGGTCACGGGTCGGCGCCACAAAGTCCCGCAATTAAGAATCCTGCAATAAGTTTTCACGAATCACGACTATATTCTCTCAACAACCGGGGAAGTGCTCACCGAACAACCTCAGACACCGTTACAATAAAAGAACTCACCTTCGCCAAAAAGTAAATAAGTTTGATGGTGACTGGAAGCCGGCTCGGGCAGAATGTGACGACTAACCATCACTGGCGCGTCGGCCGGAAATCAAGGCAGAATTCGGGTGCCCAAGAAATTCACTTTACCCAAGTCCAGGGAGAATCTCTCTTGGTTACCAATTACAAACACTCCAAGGAAAACACTCAATTCCTCAAAAATACACCAAACTCACAAAAAACTGTCCAACGTCACGTGTTTAAGCCTAAAGCCATTTCACTAAATTAAATCCATACGATTTCGTGGTCCAATTTATAATTCCTCGTAATTAACAATAACAATTACCCCTGAATATTAATTAGGCAAAATTGACATTTTTCTGTGACAACATTCTGTCACAGACAATTCACGCAAAAACTTCACAGATAATAAATGTTTCGCTGCTTTAGAATGTTCGAGAAAAAAGTCCATATTGAAAAAACTAAATCACTTCCGTTCACGGGTATTTCATTTTATTAATATTTTTTTATTTCCGTGATCTTATAATTATTTAGGTTTGCTAAATCAGGTATTTTATATTTTCTATGATTTGCAAACTATTAGTTAAAAATATCGATTATTTTATAATCGTTAATCGGCGAATCGCCAGATGGCGCCTTGAACTGTCATAATTGACGTCTGATGTAATGTCAAGTGAAAAGTAAACAAGTAAACTTTTGTTTTGATTTAATTAATATTGTAAAACTGTTTAAAAAGTTAATTAGAAAAGTGAATCGTTGTGAAAAAGTGATAACCTAAGAAACTCCGTAATGGACTCGCTATATGTTGTCAGGTAAACAGCCAGGTACAAAAAAACAACGTAACAGTGTGCGTTCTTAAGTTTAAAACACATTTCCAACAAAAGAGTTCCGTGTTTTCCTTTTGAGATACAAAACCCATAAAACTGAGAAAACTGTGAAGCAAAACAAACAATGTTCGCAATAAATATTACTCAGTGACACAACAAACTTATAGTCCTATATCAGGTTTTCCTCAATATTTCACGGTATTTGTACCAGGCGCGCAGAGGTGTGAAGAGGTCTAATGTGGCCGATAGTTGGACAATTTGTTTCTATTGTGGTTTGCGAACGCCTGCGTTATATGAGGTCTTGGTACTTTGTTGTAGCTTATATATTTCTGTGGATAAAATATTAATTTATATTATTAGCTCAATTCAAAAGAAATTAATCATAAAACCTGAATATTGTAACAAAGTCAAAGTCAAAGTCAAAGTCAAATCATTTATTTCAATTAGGCCATCAACGAGGCACTTTCAAACGTCGAATATTAACATTAAGGAAATGGGATGGGATGGGATTGATTCTACACCCATTCGCAAGGGTAGGTTTGTATGAAGAAGAATGGGCAAGAAACTCCATACTTACTCTTTTTAAAAATGTTTTACAATATTTTTATATACATCATTTGACATCAATAATGTGAAAGCAATGTACTTTAAATCTAGACTAAATATTATAAAAAAAAATGAATAACAAATAAAAAAAAACTGCAAAAAGGTACATGGTGTTCACATTTTAACAAAATATTGCAATTACCTACAGCTATTTTACAAATATAAGTGTGTGAGCATTCAAATTTCAACAAGCTTGACTTTGTTTAAACCCTACATTGTACTATGGAGCAGGACCAGCATGTTTCCAAACATTTTTATCTTGAATATAATCTTCTAATTTATAATATGCTTGTTTACTAAGTGTATTTTTTATGTAACTTTTAAATTTTCTTTCATTTAGAGTTAAAATTTCGCTAGGTATTTTGTTGTAACATTTA
The DNA here is from genome assembly GCA_943136025.2 of Agrotis puta. NCBI lineage: Eukaryota > Metazoa > Arthropoda > Insecta > Lepidoptera > Noctuidae > Agrotis > Agrotis puta. Next base: position 15,509,821 of record OW964184.2, on the reverse strand, counting down.
ACACAGTACCCCATAAAAGATTTTTTGACTTTAGACAATCTAAAATAAGGTTGATCAATTTTATCTTTATTTCTAGTATTAAAATTATGTCTATCGCTTATTTTATTAAAAAGATGAAGATTTTTCCTAACATGCATTATATTTTCATAAATAAATTGACAAGGCACTGTCATTATATTAATCTTTTTGAATAGTTCCCTAAGAGATTCGCGACGACGTAGATTGTAAATGGCTCTGATGGCTCTCTTTTTTTCAAAATAAAAATGGATTCAATGTCAGCCGCCCGGCCCCACAGTAGAATGCCATAAGACATAATGCTGTGAAAGTAGCTGAAGTAAACCAAACGCGCAGTTTCGACGTCTGTTAACTGTCTTATCTTTCTAACAGCATAAGCGGCTGAGCTAAGACGGCTCGCTAGAGATGCTATATGGGGGCCCCATTGTAATTTATCGTCTAACGTGATTCCCAGGAAAACTGTCTGATTAATAAATTCCAATTTTACTCCGTTCAAAAAAACGTCGCAATCGCTACTTCTAACATTTGGCAAAGTGAATCTAATACATTTAGTTTTCTTTTCATTAAGAACTAAATTATTCAGAGTAAACCAATTTTGAACCTTAGAAATAGAGTCATTAACATTGTCTAGGTTATGTGCACGTCTATCTATTTTAAAAATTAACGATGTATCATCAGCAAATAACACCATCTGTGGTTGATTTTTTAGTAAATGGGGTAAATCATTAATATAGACTAAGAAAAGGAATGGACCCAAAATAGAACCTTGAGGCACGCCCATAGTCATTTAAGCCCCTGACGAGTTTACACCGTTTATCTGAACTTTAACCTGTCTATCTCTTAGGTATGAATTTATTAAATCAAGAGCTGTATTTTTAATTCCATAGTGTTCCAGTTTCAGCAACAGCGTTTCGTGGTTTACGCAATCGAATGCTTTTGAGAGGTCGCAAAAAATTCCTATGGCATCTTGCGCTTCCTCCCAGGAGTTAAAAATGTTCTTCAATAGGGTAGCACCGGCGTCAGTTGTACAACGACCTTTGGTGAAACCGAACTGTTGATCATGAAAGATGGAGTTTCTATTGAAGTGACATAGCATTTGTGCAAGCATTAACTTTTCAAACACTTTACTGAAAACTGGCAAAATTGACACAGGCCTGTAATTGTTAGGTTCCTTACAATCACCCGATTTGAAAAGTGGAGCAACCTTACTATGTTTCATGAGATCCGGAAACACTCCTTGATCTACACTAGTATTAAATATAAAAGCTAAATAAGGCGCAACGGTTTCTATTATAGATGTACAGGTCTTCACAGACATTCCCCAGAGATCTTCTGTTGACTTAATTTTAAGATCTTTGAATGCTTTAATCACAGCTTGGGGGTTTGTGTGCCGAAACCTAAACTCCATCGGGCATGCCTTTACATTATTTCTAAGTAAGGCAGCAGAGAGTGCGGGTGACGAATTTAAAGACTCGGTCATCTTAAGAGGTATGTTCGAAAAAAACTTTTCAAATTCCTGAGCTACTTCTATATCCGTGTTTATAGGGCCATGTGCAGTTTCTAAATTAAATTCGTTGTTGCGCTGTTTATTCCTACCTGTCTCATTATTTATAATTTTCCAAGTTGTTTTAATTTTATCATCAGCTGATTTTATTTGATTACTTATATGAATAGCTTTAGCTGTTTTGCATACAATTTTAAAAGTTTTTGAATATTTGGCAACATACTGATGAAAGGTAGTATTATTCAGATTGTGTCTCTTCAGACCATAAAGTTCGAAAAGCCTTTCTCTGCTTTTACGAATTCCAGGTGTCGCCCAATCACTAAATAAGAATTTTGTGAAGATAGTTTTAGTTTTTACTGGAAACGTGCGAGTAAATTGTGTACTTAAAATTGCAAAAAACTCGGTGTAAAACTCATTTGGGTCACTTATATTATTAAAGTTATAATGATCACATAATTTACTTGTTAGTGTTTTATTAAATTTTTCTAGATTTTTACATGTAATTGGCCTATACCTTATTTGAGTTGTTTGAATAGGTGTGTAGGCGCAAAACGTTATTGTTTGGCCACTGTGATCAGATGGCAATTTATTAAAAATTTCCTTATGCAAATAATCAGAATTAGAAAATACATTATCTATACAAGTGGCAGAAGAAGCTGTCACTCTGGTAGGTTCCATAAAAATATGTGACAAGTTAAATGATTTAAAAAGACTCAACAATCTGATACTATTGGAGTTATTTTCTAAAATATTGATATTAAAATCACCACAGACGATGACAGATTTACTACTACTACATACTTTATTTAACGCATCTTCCATTATAGAATCGAATATAGGATGAGTCTGGTAATTTGGGGGTCTGTATACACACACTATCACATGCCTATCAAGCTCAACACAGGACAATTCAATGGTGTGTTCAACTGACAGTTCAACAATGTCATTTCGAGTTTTAGATTTAATTGATTTCTTAATTAATATTAATGATCCGCCATGTAACATACGTTTGCGGCTGAAATGGCTAACTACACAATAATTATTATAACAAATAGACATAACTTGATGATCTTTTAACCAATGTTCAGTAAGGCAAACAATATCAAACTTGGTTGATTCCAAAAACATTTCTATTTCCAAAAGTTTAGAAGAGCATCCTTGAATATTTAAATTAAACAATCTTAAAGTATGTTGCTCTCCTCTTGATAATTTATATTTAACTAATTTGCTAGAAGAAACCTGTTCATTATTCACTAATAATGAGTTACTAATTAAAGAGGTTTCTTCTGTTGTCTTACAATCTAGTTTAAAGAATTATCCGGAGTGTTCTCCACAACAGAACCATTTAGTGTACCAGCAGGAAGGGAATACCCTGTCTGACTGGTAATGGTCTCCGAGGCTGGTGGTATACTAGGAAGATCCTCCTTCGTACAGCATGCAGGTTCACAACATTGGATCACTATGTTGTTAGGACAACCTAACAACACAGACTCGTCACTTAAACTACTACTTAACCTAGATTCTAATACATCAGCAACAACATGGTTAATATTATATGCTATCAACATAGCAATCAAATGTCGACATTTCCAAGACAGAGATAAATGTCTCCGATTCAAAACAAAACTACTAACAAAATTGTTAGAATCAAAAAACAATAATTTGTCAGTTTGTAACAGTTTAAGATTAGCTTCTCTGAAAAGTCCTTGTCCTTACTATAATAGGGACTGAAACAATTAGTAGAGATTTTTAGATTTGATTATTCTAATTAAGAAAAGTTCAATCCTAATTGATTGCCATAAGAACGAAGCCGCGGGTAAGAGTTAGTTATTGATAATTTCGATGTCAATAACAATATAATACATATCAGAAGATCCAATTTGACTAATTAGCATGAGTTCGCCAATATACCTATCTCAACGTCTCGTATATTATGTCAACGTTTCTCTAGTTTGTAATGTATATAAAATAAAATAAATATACAATTGTATGTATATAACTAATGAATTAACTCATTATCACATCATATCACAGGGTCTTTCTTTTAAATTGGCCAAAAGGGGGATATCAGAATCCGTAAGAGATTTTTTATAGCCTGGTAAAATCAAATCAAACGAGTCCTCCCACCCTGGACAGGGCAGGAGGCACTGTCAGACTTGTACTAACTTTAATTCACGGTGTCCTTCGCATTCCGGGGTCACGGTACCTTGTTAGTCCCGTGACTCCGGATCCGTAAGACGAAAAAACTTTGTTAGGAGACTAGCTCTTTTATGATGCGGACGGCGAGTTAAGGGTGACTCGCCATCCGACCATGGACCATGGCCGACTCGGCAGCACGTCATGTTCCACGCGCACCTCAAAGAACTATCACCATTGCCTGCTGGGGTCGCGGTACTGTCTCATCCAATAACCGTGACCCTGGAATGTAAAGGGCTATTGAAGGATCACCGTGGATTTTAGTCAGTACCAGTCTCCCAGTCCCTCCCATCCCGCCCTAGTTGGGAGGGCTCATTCTAAATAAAAGGCCTCCAGCTCCTCTCAACGATTTATGAATAAAGTTAAAATTCAAACATTATTTCTATGACGTCATCAAAGGCTTAACGACGTGTAATAGTTGGCAATTTGTAACTATTGTTGCTCGCCGGACAATACCCAGTGATCTGTGGTCACCGTAGCTTGCACCTATTTTAAACGTCGTTTTATTTTCCTTTTCCCTATTGCTCAACTAAAATAAAGGACATAGCGAAAAGCGGCCACACCCACACCACTCCAAGAGATTTGAATCAGGTGTAAGCGTCTTTCCAAGATCAGATAATTTATTACTATATGATCCAAAAATTGGCTAATTAACATTATGTTTATACCCAATATTCATGCTAAGCTTTCGGTAAGTGCGGGCAGCGAGTAATGGCCGACCATGGACCATGCCCGGGTCGACGGCGCGTTGTGTTCCACGCGCTCCTCAAAGAGTGTCAGCAAAATGACGGGCCCCCCTCTAGGCGAAAGTCTGCCGGGGTTGCGGGACTGACGAATTACCGTGACCCCGGAACGTAAAGGGCTATTGAACGACACCGTGGATTTTAGTCAGTACGAGTCTGACAGACCCTCCCGCTTTGCCCTGGGTGGGAGGACTCATTTGATGAATTTACAACGCTAAAAAAAAAAGCTTTCGGTAAGTACTCAAAAAAAACGACTTGACAGTTTTATAATTAACACAAAATTGCCCACATAACCAGATTCGTTTACCCAACTACCGACAGCCGTTATATTTTATTCGTGCACCCAAAACTTTCAAACCAGTACACACATTAAAAGGGCCAAACATACATACAAACATACATTATTTTTATGTGCTATTTAAATGAGATGGTCGGTTTAAATTCTAGTTTAGTCGTTAGACCCTTTAATACCTTAATGTATTACACTTCATTATTACTTGTTCATTGAGCTTAAGGCCGCTTTTCCATTTTACAAGTTACCTGTATCATCATCAGCCTATAGCAGTCCATTGCTGGACATGGGTCTCTCCAATACCACGCCAGTTCACTTGATCTCCGGCTACTCTCATGCTGCTGTTACCGGCCATCTTGCGAAGGTCGTCGCTCCACCTTGCGAAGGTCGCCCCACCTTACGTTTGCCGATTTCCAGACTACACTCGGGAACCCGTCTACCCCAACGGTCATTGTTTGTACGACTAATATGGCCGGCCCATTGCCACTTCAGCTTGCTTATTCTGTAGGCTACATCGATCACTTTTGTTCTCTGTCGGATCACTTTATTACGAATTCGATCCTGAAATCTTCTGTTAAGTTACTTGTATAAGCACGCTTGCGGGCGGCGAGTAATGGGCGACTCGCTGTTCGACCGTGGACCATGCCCGGGTCGACGGCGCGTAGTGTTCCACGCGCGCCTCAAGGAGTGTCAGCACCGGCCTGTAGAGGGCCATAGCCTGCCGGGGTTGCGGGACTCACAAATTACCATGACCCCGGTACGTAAAGGGCTACTGAAGGACACCGTGGATTTTAGTCAGTCAAGTCTGACAGTCCCTCCCGCCCTGCCCTGGGTGGGAGGACTCATTTGATGATTTTACCACGTTAAAAAAAAGGTACTTGTATACAATTTACAAATTGAATGCATCTTGAACAATCCTGCATGCAAAACACAAGCAAGCAAGTAGGTAGTTTGAACTCATTGTTTCAAGTAATTGACAAACTCTCGAATACATGTTTCCAATTCAAGCTACTTGTATGCAAATGTGACGTCATACTTGTATGCAAGACCTTTTGCCCAATGGAAAGGCAACGTTGCGCTCGGAAGCAAAGTTATTCTGCGTCTCGTACGTTTGAAAACTTCGCTACGCTCAGGATTCTATATTTGAACCCTAGGATCTTTCGCTTGCTTAGTTTTCAATTCAAGTACTTGCACAAAAAACAACTTTGCAGCCTTGCATATCAAATAACTATTGTCTATTCTTAGTACAACAGTCGTGATACGTGTGCACCAATCAAAATGTAGCACAATAAGTTCAAGTAAAAATTATTTAATCTTTATTTTGTCATAAACACAACACAATAAAAGCAAACATTACAAAGTTTTAACTCAGCTAGTTAAAGTTTCACATATAAACCGGAGATTAAGTTGGTTTAACCGTGGTTTAAACTATAATCGTCGATTAAGACGAGACAGGGTGCGGGCGAAGTTTCACGGCCTTAACATTATTATTAGAAAAGTTACGCGCAAAGGTGAACGTTTGGATATTCACGAACTAGAAGTGACTATTATAAGGGTAATAACGTTGGGTCGCGGACTGTCTAAACAGCCCCCCTAGTCAAGTCGCAAACGATAATCCGTTACGCTCGGTACTCCCCAATAGATTTTCAACTTTATAGTCTAGAACCTAAAGTTGAAAATCTATTAAAGATTTCTGAGCGTTAGCGACTGGAACGAACGAAAACGCTATGAAGTCTTCAATAGATCTTCAACTTTATACTCAAATAAATAAAGTTGAAAATCTATTAAAGTCTACTGTCTCGTTTGTTACATGGCTACAGGCCCAGGAACTGTGACCCTAGAATGCAACAGGTGAAGCCAAAGTGAAAGGTAGAAAGTTATCGATTTACAGCTGCGTGTCACGAGGTTCGATCCCAGCTTGGATCAATATACTCGTATATCAAGGTCAACATCTAAGGTCATTAGTATTTATATGTTAGTGATCACAATTTTTGTTTTGATGCGTAGGTCGCATCAAAACAAAAATTGTGATCACTAACATAAACGGTTTTTTTTAAATGGAAAAACAATTGATTTGTTTTATTGTTTTATATTCTCTATTAATCTAAAAAGAAGAAGCAATCATAATATAATCTACCGATAAAAAGAAACGATTTTTCAAGTGATCACTAATTATTTTTTTTATATGTTTTGTACAATTAGTTGTTCCGGATTAAGGTGTTTGTGTATATGACTTACAAAAAAATTGCAATTACACTAGGTCATTTTGCAGTTACACTTTTTGAGTCAAACGCTCAGAGAAGTTTACTTTTTTGTACTAAGACGGTAAGAGTCTAACAATCCCTTAAAAAACGCAAAGGTTCAAAACAAACGTGACATCCTCTTGTTTTCTAAATATGTTCAATCGAGTCCACCCTCTATGGGTGGATTGGATGAAACTATCAGACTCGATACCCTGTTTGAATGTATTATTGTGTCCAATGATTACCTGCTAATAAACATTAATCTGTAGACACTATCGATGCCGTTGAAGGAGTTCTCAAGCACAACCTAATGCACAAGTAAGTTTCATGCATTAGTTGCCTAACTAATTGATTCAATGATGATTATCTAATATCAAATTAACCAAGCATTGTAGGGTTGCTGGTTGTGAAATTAAAGCCCCGGTGATCTTGATGATTATTTATTTATTGGCAACTTCACTGTTACATCAATTTATTATAAACAAATCAAGTTAGTCGCAACCCTAAGTGGAGGGATGAAAGGGACTGCGTGGCTATCGCCCTTCACACCTCCCCTAGCTGGCTAATTCCAGAAGACCGCTAGGCTATCGAACTGGAGTTAGTCGTACTTAGGTTCAGAATTGGCTGCGTGGCTACCGAACTCTGACCCTCTAGCTAGTAGAATGATGATTTGTTCGAAGACAGCTCGTCTTATAAAGGTGGATGGTTTGTATGTGTGCTCAATCTTCACACGTAGTCGTCTTTAGTTGTGGTGCAGATAACAAGCCGGGTGGCGCTGGCGCAGGTAGTTGAACTCGGAAGATTATAGATGGCATCACATGTTCACAAAGGTCATCTTTACTTGCTGTCTTCTTGTTTATGTAGCTGCTCATCATAGTGGTTTGAATAGATTATACTAGATGGCGCTGTGTGTTTGTTACATTCTCCCCCTCTGGTACTCTATAGGCGTCCCGACTGAGTACCAGGATCAGTAACCATCTTCCTTGGTCTCCCTCTTTTTCTGATGGGATTTAATGGTTTGGGCACATTGTCATCTCTTTGTTCAAATTTACATATTGCTGACGTATGATATTTTCCCATGGATTGATCTGGTGCCTTTGTGCTTGCTACTTCATATGTTGATGCTCCATGTTTCTTTATGACAACATAGGGACCATCTCTGCGTGGAGCAAATTTTGCTGTGAACTGTTTTTCATTACTGCTTATTGGATGTGTCTCAACCAGTACTAAGTCTCCTATTTTATAATTTGGATCTGGTCTTCTTTTTTGATTTGCACGTTGCCTATTACTGTTTTGCATGGTTTCTATATTGTCTTTTGCAATTAATAAATCTTCAGCTAACTGCTTCAAAGTAGGTGTGATTTGTGATATAAATTTTTCTTGTGTTAAAACTGAACTGAAATCATGTGTAAGATCATAGGGAGTTCTTAATTCACGTCCAAAAGTTAAGTAGGACGGTGAAAATCCCGTTGTTTGACATACAGCTGAGTTCATTGCAAATCTGATAGCAGGTAGAGTATTTGGCCATTTATGGTGTTGATTCTTCACCATAATTGCGATTTGAGTTTTCATGTCTCTATTTTTCCTTTCTACAATATTGGGTTCCGGGTGGTATACAGGTGTCAGAATGTGTTGTATTTCCAGACAATAAGTAAGTTTTTGCATTATTGCTGATATGAATTGTACTCCATTGTCACTTATTAGTTTCCTTGGCAAACCATAGCGTAGAAATACTTCATTCAAAAGTGTTAATGCACATGTTTCAGCAGTGGCTTCCTTTATAGCAAAAAGTTCAACCCATCGAGAAGCTGTGTCTTCAACAATAAAGATCCATTTTTCTCCTGTTGTTGCTTTTGGTAAAGGGCCAAAAAGATCTATAGAGAGTAATTCGAATCTGTGATTATTTGCTGTTGACTGATATAACCCTGCAGGTTTTCTATTTGATGGTTTATATTTTTGACACTCTTCACATGTCTTCACATACTTAATAACATCTTTTCTTAATCCTTTCCAGTAGAATTTTGATGTAATACGTTTAATTGTGCGTTCTAGTCCTAAATGACCAGCTGTGGGATCATCGTGGTATGCTTTTAATATGTTTTGTTTTTCTTGTGACGGTATAAGTAGTTTTGCATTATCGTCTTCTTGATCTGGTGTGAAGCGATATAATACATTGTTGTGAAGTAAGTAACCTTTTTTAGACCATTCAATATAATTTTCTGTTTCATTTTTTTCTTCTAGAGCATTTATTATCACTTTAAGTTCATCATCTTTAAGTTGTTCTTCACGAATTTGTTTTTCACTGTACTTTGGTAATTCAATTTCTAAATAACATAAAGTACATTCTTCAACATCATGTGAGCATGGTGGTCTCGACAAAGTGTCTGCTACAACATTAGTCCGCCCCGGAGTATATTGAATTTTAAAATTATAGGGCTGGAGTTGTAATGCCCAACGGGCCAAGCGACCAGTTGGTGTTTTTAAATTCATTAACCATTTTAGTGGCTGGTGGTCAGTGATTGTAATGAATTCTGTACCTTCAATGTAGCCACGGAATCTTGAAACAGCCCATACAATGGCTAGAGCTTCTTTTTCTGTTACACTGTAATTACATTCTGCAGATGTGAGAAGTCTACTTGCGTATTCGACAGGGTGTTCGTTATCGCCCTCCCCCTGCACTAAAGCTGCACCTATTGCATATTGACTTGCATCAGTCTTGATTGTAAAAGGAGTTTCACAATCTGCTTGTCTCAACACAGGGGCTGTTGTTAACGCAACTTTCAGCTTTTCGAATGCATCTTGTTGTTCACTAAGCCATTGCCAGCTTGATTTCTTTTTAGTTAAGTTTGTTAAAGGTCGAGCTATGTCTGCGAAATTGTAAATAAATCTTCGATACCAAGAAGCAGTTTGTAGAAATGTTATCAATTGTTTTAAGTTCTTTGGTTTTGATAAACTCGCAATAGCCGAAACCTTTTCCGGATCAGTTTTTATGCCTTCTGGAACTATGAGGTGTCCCAAATACTTTATTTCGGAGCACATAAATTTACATTTCTTCCTGTTAGCTTTTAAGTTAAATTCTCTTAGTTTATTGAATATTTCTTCCAGATCTGTCATGTGTTGTGTCAAAGTGTCAGATCGCAGAATCAAGTCGTCTAAATATGACAGTACATTTTTCGTTCGTAAACTTCGAATGAATTTATCCATTAACCTCTGGAACGTTGCGGGCGCGTTCCGTAGACCGAATGGCATTCGTTTGAATCTAAACGTTCCAAAAGGTGAGACAAAACTAGTCTTGTCTTGGTCTTCGGGATGTACCATTATTTGCCAATAGCCTGATTGAAGGTCGATTGTAGACATGTATGGCATTGCCTTTGCTTGATGTAAAAGATCGTCAATCCGTGGCAGTGGATATCTATCTGGTTTTGTTATTTCGTTGAGTCGCCGATAGTCGATACAAACTCTAACATCGTCTATACCTTTAGGTACCATAATAACAGGAGCTGACCAGGCTGAATCGCATTCTTCTATAATATCGTTGCTTAGCATTTCATCGAGTTTTTGTCTCAATTGTTGTTGTCTACAAGGCGATAGTCTGTATGGTTTTAGGGCTATAGGTGAATGACTACCTGTGTCTATTCTGTGTAATATGAATGATGTTGGTTTTGTATTTTTATTAAATACATCACTATAGGTAGTCAGCAAATTATTAAATAGTGACTTTTCATCTTCTGACAGTAATTTTCCTTCAGTTGGGTTTAATAAAATATCAAGAGAATAGAATGACATTTTGTTTATTGGAACATATTTAATACGGGGATCTTTGCAAGATTCTTCGTCCGCTGGCTCACGAGGACGAACAGGGCGTGGCGGTGTCGCCATCCTCTGAAGATTCCACTTTGGTATCTTCGCAGACGGTGGACTGTCTTCAAAGTTATTCATCGGCGACGGTGTTTGAGGGAGTGGAGAGATCATGGATTGCAGATTTTTGGCCCACTGTATGAAGCTTGATATGGATTGTGGAGATGTTTCGTCTGCTTCAAATGATAAGCTTTCAGCTGCCTTAAAGGGTTTTTTTTCGTTTCTTAACTGTAGGAAACTGTGTTCCTCATTGGGTTTGTCCAGGAAGTACCAAACTCTCTGAGGTAGGTTAAGCATAATTCCTGCAGCTTCCAAAAAGTCAATGCCGAGAAGTGTGCGATTATCAGTTGCATCAGGAAGGATCGTAAACGTTATTGGTAGGCAATGTTTACCCATAGTAATGTATGTGGTGGTGGTGAGGACTTTCCGGGTTTGAGTGGATCCATCGGCCAAGATTGTTTCTGCAGTTTTTGATTTAAATGTCTCACCATTTCTTATCAGTAGCTTATATAATTGTGTACTTGCCATACTGGTTCTTGCCGCCGTGTCAATGTAAGCATAACCTGTTTCCTTTTTGTACAATATTTCAATTGTTGGAATCTTTGCTCTGTCCTCTACTAATTCCGTTATGTCCACAGTATGGAACGCAACTGGTTTAGGTGGGGTTTCCTTATTCTTGCACTTCTTACAGTTGCTTCGAAAAACTCCTTCTTCACCACATCCATAACATGATACTCTTGGAGTCTCGGTGGCTTTAGTATCTACTGTAGCATGAGTCTTCGGTTCTGCCAAGCGTTTCCGACATTCTTCGAGGCTATGGCCCTTTTTCCCGCAGAATGAGCAGCGTTTGAAGCCTTTTTTTGAGCCACGTTCTACAAATGAAGAACTTGTACTTGCCTGCGATTCTTCTTCCAGACTTTCTAAGTGGCGTACTTTTTCAAGTAACTCAGCGAACGACTTGATATCGGTTCTGGAAATCTGCTTTTTAATGCTCAGCTTCAGCAAGGCATAAACAAAATCCAGGTGTTCCTCTTCTCTATTTCGTTTAGTTGGTAGTTGTGAGAGAAGAGCACGTTTTTCACAAACAAACTCATCAATTGTCTCAGTTGATTGTTTTTTTCCAAACAACTCCAAATATATATCGTGAGGCTGCCTTTTAGGCGCAAACGCCGAACGTATTGCCTCTAAGGCATTGCTCCATTTCTTAACATCACTTTTGACTCCATGCCACCATGTGGCTGCTGTGCCATTCAACAATAATGGCAATCCTTCCAACGCGTCTTCATCGGAGATATGCTCAATTTTTTTATAAACAACGATACTGTTTATAAATTCTTCCACCTTGTTGTAGTCTCTCACTCCATCAAATCGCTTGGAACAACGAGCAAAACTTCCTCCGTTCATATTGCTAATTTGTGTCGAAGTGATAGTACTCAGTAAACTGTTTAATTGTTCTTGTGACATTGTTACTGACATCTTCACAATTAAGTGGGTACTCCTTACAATTTTACGGTAGGCCGTGCAAAATTTGAAGGTAGGCCAATATAAATGCCAGAGCCAATGTAGGGTTGGCCGTCTAAATATGAGGGTATCCGTCGATTTTCTTTGGGTGTCAATGTAGGTTTGACTTCCCAATTATGTGGGTATCCGTAGATTTCTCTTGACGTTTAAAATATTTTTAACTGTTTATATGTGGGTGTCCGTAGATTTTCGTTAGACGTCAGAATAGTTTTGACTATCCGAACTTGTGGGTATCCGTGGATTTTTCGTTGGACGTCAGAATAGTTTTTGACTATCCGAACTTGTGGGTATCCGTAGATTTTTCGTTGGACGTCAGAATAGTTTTTAACTATCCGAACTTGTGGGTATCCGTGGATTTTTCGTTGGACGTCAGAATAGTTTTGACTATCCGAACTTGTGGGTATCCGTGGATTTTCGTTGGACGCCAATGTAGGCGGGTTGGCTATCCGAATTTGTGGGTATCCAAGAATTTTTACGTTGGGCGCCAATGTAGGGTTGGCTATCCGAACTTGTGGGTATCCGTGGATTTTTCGTTGGACGCCAATGTAGGGTTGGCTATCCGAACTTGTGGGTACCCGTGGATTTTTCGTTGGACGCCAGTGTAGGGTTGGCTCTCCGAATTTGTGGGTATCCGTGGATTTTCCGTTGGACGCCAATGTAGGCGGGTTGGCTATCCGAACTTGTGGGTATCCGTGAATATTTTACGTTGGGCGCCAATGTAGGGTTGCTGGTTGTGAAATTAAAGCCCCGGTGATCTTGATGATTATTTATTTATTGGCAACTTCACTGTTACATCAATTTATTATAAACAAATCAAGTTAGTCGCAACCCTAAGTGGAGGGATGAAAGGGACTGCGTGGCTATCGCCCTTCACACCTCCCCTAGCTGGCTAATTCCAGAAGACCGCTAGGCTATCGAACTGGAGTTAGTCGTACTTAGGTTCAGAATTGGCTGCGTGGCTACCGAACTCTGACCCTCTAGCTAGTAGAATGATGATTTGTTCGAAGACAGCTCGTCTTATAAAGGTGGATGGTTTGTATGTGTGCTCAATCTTCACACGTAGTCGTCTTTAGTTGTGGTGCAGATAACAAGCCGGGTGGCGCTGGCGCAGGTAGTTGAACTCGGAAGATTATAGATGGCATCACATGTTCACAAAGGTCATCTTTACTTGCTGTCTTCTTGTTTATGTAGCTGCTCATCATAGTGGTTTGAATAGATTATACTAGATGGCGCTGTGTGTTTGTTACAGCATTGATTAGAATAGGCTACAATGGCAATTGGGTATAATTTTCCAGTAGGTGTAGTGCAAAATAAAAACGGGAAAGTGTCTGGAAAATAAAAGTACCCAAAAGAGCAGGCGGAATGTGTGAGGGAGAAGACATCCTCCATCTCACGACCCAGCCGCGGCGAAAAACGTCCACGTCGTCGGAGATAGCAAGGTGATGTCCAGCCACAGAAGTCGCAGGTCTGTGGACGACGAGTAATGGGTAGCTCGGCGCCCGACCAAGGTACAAGGTACGAATTGGAAAGGAGGAGGAGCTGTCAGCAAACTGGGACCGTTGATTTCCAAGTCAGTACTAAACGATTTTGTTATACAGGGTGTAAGAGACATCGACGCACAAACGGATACCATGGGTTCAGGACATGATTCTGGACCCGCCCGTGAAGGACTTTTTCGTCGGTTTTTTAATAATTTCGCTACATTCACTAAAAGTAGCAATGTAAATAATACTAGAACTGGTGTTTTCTCAGCTGTTTATAAAAGTTCAAATAAATGGTCATCGTATACATATATACTGTGTACACTATTAAAAAAAAAACAAATATTTAAAAAAGTTAAAATTAGAAAATTACCAACTCGGGCGCGTCCACAATCATGTCCTGGACCCATGGTAACCGTTTGTGCGTCGATGTCTCTTACACCCTGTATACTATGTAAAGATAAGTCGGTTAATTCTCTAATCATCACAGCTACTTGGCTAACAACGTCCAAACAAGCAATTTCTGCCACAAATCACGAGATTTTCAGCAATTGTGACATCCAAGCAAATTTGCCAAGTTAACGCATCCATCAACCGTAAGACGACATTAATTAGCAGAATTAACATTCCATCCAGTTATAATTAGCCATCCACTGGGGTATGAACGACCCCAGTGACACAGAATATATAGATACAGAAGGCTAGCTCTGCACATAAACTTAAAACACTCCTAAAGGATTGACATTTTTGATGGAGCGTTCCTTTATGTATGGTGAGAACTTGCTTCATGAATTTGCTTTTCTAAATGGAATAACGCTTTCATTTTTTCACAAACTTTTTCAATATATTATTATGGATTCATTTGTATCCAGTATGATAAAATATCAATTAAGAGTTTTTATTGGCACGGATGGTACAGTGTCAAATAGACTGCTGCGCCACTTACCGTAGGCTCAATTCCTGATTTCTTCACAGAAGCAATACCTTGCTGAGTAAGGATAAAAAAGAAACTTTTTATCATTAATTAATGAACATTAAGTTCATCCTAAACTAAACACTCATGTTCTTTACGAGTTAAGAGCGCCACGATTCAGCAATCAGTATTGAGGGAGCAATTAAACATAAAACATACAACATACCAAATTGAACTGTGCAAACTAGACACAAAACCGCCAAAGGTGAAATAATTATATAACAGACCTCAACTCAGCATTTGGTTCAAAGGTTGAAGACGTCGTTCTGTTAAAATATATTCTGTGGCATAAGGGTAGAATGGGTAGAAACAACCCCAAGATTACCCACCCGCAGTTTTATGGGCGAAGTTCTGCTAAAATTGCGAATTAATGCTGATTTTCGTTAGTATTCAATTAGTATTGAACCATCGGTTTGGAAACATCTGTGAGGAGAGATCGCAGACTGGAAATTGATCAATCGCTTGATAAGGTTTTGAGGCATCTGCCTTTAAATAATTATCTTCTGAAAGTACGTTTTATCTTACGTTGGCAAAATTGGGGAGAATAATTATACTTAGTACATGTTTATTGGATCTTGTTTTTTTTTAATTTAAATATACCTAGTATTTTTTTTAATTATGTTATCATTATAATTAGGTACCTACGTTTTATTATTTGGGTAACTTATTGATAACTAGCGACCCGCCCCGGCTCCGCATCACGTCGCGCCGCGCCGCGTCGTGTGTCGGTGTGAGCTGACCCTCATCCTAAAAATAAGTACTTTTCCCGAGGGAAACATGAATAACATTTATATGATAATAGATGGCGCCAAGTATGAAAACCGAAATAATAGACAAATTCTTAAATAGCTTAAACAGCTACTGAAAAAATAAAAACAAAAGAGAAGTAACTAAAATGATAATGGACTTTCAAAATCATTAACATTAAATTCCAAGAAATTATTTAATAAATTAAAACTAGTCGCCCAAAAAGATGTTAAGTGATAATTTTAACTTAATGTTGACACGTTAAAATTAACAAAACGATTTTCCATCTCTTTCTAACTTTTGCTAAAGTTATATGTCTGTCTCGCTTAATTTTAAGGGGTGCTTGAGACGCTGTATTTCACCACGTAAGACAGTTGACGGTAGGGTTGCCATACTTTAGATATTTTTTTGACAAGACTTAGACCTATTAAGTTATAAAAAGGTAGATTATGTCATTTAATTCAAATTAAAATGGTTTAAAACTTTTGCACTTTTTTTTGTTACATATCAAACTTGATATTAAATGAAAATTAGAATCTTACCTTACTTGAAAAACTAAATCTTCTTGAATAACTTAAATGATTAAATATTTAAATGACCTAAAAGTAGGCTCACTAGGGGTATGGGCAAAACATGATTGTATTTTTGTAACATTTTAAAAAACAAAATAACCTAGCAATTACCTCCATTAAATTCACCGAATTATTTAAAAAAGAACGAAAGAAGTTTAAAAAGCAAGAACTGTTTTAAAAAATCCCTTGTTTCATATTACTACTACTGATACTGCTAGCCTACATCATCCCACTGCTGGGCAAAGGCCTCTCCCCATGACTTCCAGTTTTCACGATCCAGGGCCAAAGCTGCATCTGGTTCGACTGAAAACCGACCCAATATAGTTGAGAAAAGGCTAGGTAGATGATGTTTCATAATTCTGTAATGTAACATTTTACTTCTTTATTATTTATTTGATCATTTATGTACCTACACACAACATAAAATAAAGGACATACCAAAACTTAAAAGTACAAAGGCACTGCTTATTTCATAAGAAATTTCTACCAGCAGACCTGCGACGGGGTGCTAAGACAGGAAACCTCCACGTGCGACCGTCGACTGGAGTTCCCTCTCGGATACGTCCGGGGTGAAGACCAGTTTGCGGGCAAAAACACTTCTTTAGGCACTGTGTGCCTAAGGGGTCTCTTTGCCCGTATGCGAATAGCCTGTCGGAGTTGACGCTCCAACGCGTGTCCCTCTGAATAGCAGACGGCACAGCGGCGGAGCGGGCTTGCGGACGGTGAGTAATGGGTAAGCTCGCCGTCCAACCAAGGACCAAGCCCGGGTCGGTGGCGCGTCGTGTTTCACGCGTCACCGACGGGGCTCAAATGCCTGCTGGGGTCGCGGATTTTTTCTTAATCCAGGATACCAGGGCCCCGGAACGTAAAAAGCATCAGAAGAAACACGGGTGGATTTTAGTCAGTAAGAGTCTGACAGTCCCTTCCGCCCCACCCACAGCAGGAGGACTCATTTGATGATTTTGCCACCCTAAAAAAAAAAAAAGCAGACCTGCGACAGGAAGAGTGAAAAAATAAATGTAGACAGTAGCGTGTGAGAACAAGAAAATAATATGAGATAAAAATGAATATTTACCTAAATCAATAATACATACTCGTATAAATTATAAATATTACATTGCGAAAATGTCTGTGACAACCCTGCACAAAGGGTGGAGGGCGAGGGCGGAGGGCGAATTTACGGTACTTTTAACGAGTTCACCCTTTGTCCGGACGGCAATTAGTTATTCTTTTCAAGGATGCAATTAATGTTTTATATCGTAAGTTGCAACTTACAATGCTTTTCAATAAGTTTGTTTGAAAATTGTTTACAGTCTCATAATGGTTTAATTAAAGGAAGAACAGTATTTGTGAAAGTTTTGAATTATTTTCAAAGAAGAGTTCTGAGTTTTTGTCCAAGATCTAGCTGGCTCAGTATTTTACATGGCGCGACTGCTCGGACCTCCAAACCCCAGTGGGTAATACGATACACCGTGGGTAACACAACCAGTCTATGGTTGTCACACTTTGGAGCTTCTGACTAATAGTAACAACTATCAGAGATCTACAAATGACAGCCGGGACCAACGGCTTTACGTGCATTCCGAGGCACGGAGGAAACTCGCTATAACGGATGGTCTTTAAAATTTAGTTGTTTGTTTATTTGTTTCTGCGCTAAAAAAAGTTACGTCTATATTTCTTTGTCAATGACATTTTACCCGATTGAACTCTGAAGTTAAAATATTCAAAGGAAGTTATATTTATTTCAGTAAAAACTTTTGGGTCGGACACTATCTATGATAATCATTATGCGTCGAATATCTTTTGAAATTAAACCGTTATGTTATTTTGATTTAAAGTTTTTACCATACAATTGAAAAAATAACGATTGAACTAACGAAGCTAGCTAACTAACAAATATAACGATTGAAGCGCGCGTGGAACACAACGCGCTGTCGACCCGGGCATGGTCCATGGTCGGACAGCGAGTTGCCTATTACTCGCTTCCCGCATGCCCGCGCCTACGGTAGCCGGAGATCGTCTAGCGACGTCTGTCGCCGTGGGTGGTTCTAAGTGTCATAGACAATAAGGAGGAGGGGGGTGAGCGAGCGAAGCCGGTGGCAAAAACTAGTGCTAAATAAAACATCTTCTAACATAAAATTAAATGAACATTGACCAATTTTATTATAAAAAGTAAAAAAGATTCACTGTAAAATTTATTTGTCCTGTCATCAAAAATAAAAATAACTAATGATATTGGATTTCTTATTCGAGAAATTAAGTTAAAAGAAAAACCGTTACAATATAAGAATAGACGTCAAAGATTAACAATTTACAGTTTAATTGTCTTTTATACAAAAAAAGCAATAAACGAAAGCAATTTGTAACAAACGATAAAATATACCTACTCCGATTCATAATGAGCAATACTAAAATTAACTTCTCAACAAAATTTCGGCTGAAAAACAGAAACGAACGAAGTGAGGCATAATTGTAGAAAAAAATTGGTCAAGTGCGAGTCGGACCACGTACAACGAAAGGTTCCGGAGTAAAAAATAATGTATCCCAAAGAGTAACTTAATATTGTAGTACTTCAACAAACTTTTTGAGGACGAATGCACTCATTTTGTATGAAATTAACTGCAAATATAAGATTGCAAAGATTTCTTTGTGGTATAGGTATAAAAAATCAAATTTTGGAATTGTTCCTTTGTTTGTAGGCACTGTAAGTTCTCATTTCGTACCAAACATGATTCTTGGTCAACGCAAGTTTTGATTACTTGGCAAGCGTCAAAATATGCGCTAAAACAAGCTGCTCTAAGGTATTGTAGTATGGGTCGCGGGACTTGAAGGAATGTAAAGGGCTATTGAAGGACACCGTGGATTTTAGTAAGTCTGAGTCTGATCATCCCTCCCTGGGTGGGAAAAAACATTTTATTTTTGATTTTACCACGATATAAAAAAAAATGTACTGTAGGATTTGATATTAACTTATACGTGATACTCCCACGTATTCTTAAGATAAGTGTTCACGTAGTCTTGACAGACAACAAAGTGATCCCATAAAGGTTCCGTATTTCTTTTGATATGCGGAACCCTAAAAAAGAACATTAAAAATAAAATGTGTATTTTTTATGAGAAAATTGTTTATTACCTTTTGCCTATTGTCCTCTGTGGGGGTCTGAGGGTAAATTAAAAGTACGATGGACCATTTTGACTTTTAATTACAGTCTTAATGAAACTTTTTGAAAGGTAACTGATGTTTTCTCGTAATGATTTTGGCCTATGCTTTTATTCTTTGTACCTCATTACAATTTAATGTTTGATCACATTTTTTCATTAAGTAATTAATGTTTCAATGCGAAAGTAGTTTGTTTAATTGTAACCTTTTTACTCCTAAACCACTGAACTAATAATCTTGAACTAACGTTGATCGCCTTTTTTTTCGTGGTAAAATCATCAAATGAGTCCTCCCACCCAGGGCAGGGCGGGAGGGACTGTCAGACTTAAATAAATAAACAAATTTGGCTTCAATAAATTTGGCCCTCTACAGGCCCCGTCACTGTGCTGACACTCCTTGAGGCGCGCGTGGAACACAACGCGCCGTCGACCCGGGCACGGTCCATGGTCGGGCTGTGAGTCGCCCATTACTTGCCGCCCGCATGCCCGAACGTTGATCGCCTTTCAATTTTTTTTTTTGTTTTGTGTATTATATTGCATCTATGTATCCTTTCTTGAAGATATAAATATAAATGACATTTGCAACGGTCTTTTTAATAGTGCGACATGAAATAACAAAATCTTGATGCTGAAAATTAATTTGACCTTTTCTTCGTCACTTGTAAAGCTAGCCTCTCACGGTTTGTGATAGCATGAGTCCAGCTAAGACGAGCGCGTACCCACGACACATCCACAAGCGCGCTCGCACCTTAAGTTTATTCGTTATAATACAAAAATTGCTTTTGTAAAAAAGAATATCTTGTGTAAGATACCTGGGTGGTTTAATTCCGCTATCGAGTATAATCGAGTATTCGACAGTGTTTTCAGCGAGGCTCAAACACCGAAACTCTTGGACCGATACGGAGGCGCTGGTATGAGTAAATGTCACAAATGTCAGTAAAAGAACTAGATTTTTAATTACATTTTTTTTTTAATTTTCTTTATTTTGTTTAGGAGTTTTGATCGGTACCGATATGGCAACCCATCGTAACTTTGAACATTCTAGAGCATATAAAAATGTCAGGTTAATAAATTAGGTTTTGAAACACTATAATGAATTAGCTATAACTGATTTTTAAATTGGAAATATTGGTTTAATATTTACTCAATATTAATTCATACCTAAAAGATACAAAATACGACTACATAAATAAGACAAACATACTAAATGATACTAATATTTTCCAATAAAATATCGAGGGTATTATTTTACGTTTACATCAAGCACTGGTACTAGAGCCCCTGGTGTCAGAGTGGCGCCAAGCCTTTGCCTTCATACGGCGCGTGAAGTGAGCGAGCGCGCCCTGTTGGCATACTTTGACGTCATAAAGCGAGCGTGTGGCATGTGGAAGCGAGCGTGTGGCATGTGCAAGCATGTGGGAAAGAGACCGAGCTATACAAATCGTCTAGCGCCACCTTGTTCCCACACTGGAATAACTCTCTCTTTAAGACGTCACATGATATCACGCGTCGTGTGAAGCGAACTTAAAGTTTAGTACCGAGCTCAACAAAGTGTAGTAGTAATTTTACAAGCGACGCTTTATATTCATTACTTTGCTCCGTTTTATTGCAAAACCCGATTTTATATTACAACCTCAACAATATTAGTATGCATATTCATGAGTTACAAGAAAATTGTTTTCAGTACTTAATTTTAACTTTTTTCTTTTTAATGCTCTTACAAAAATTATCTCTATCCACCGCGAAGGATTAGTTTTAGTTACTGAGGTACATACATAAATAAATACATAATCTCTCGCCTTTTTTCAGTGGGGTAGGCAGAAGCCTCAGAAGCCACAGAACGCTAAACTACTCTCCTTGTCTACATTCATACAAGCACGCCGGTTATAAGAGGTACGCACCCGAACTTGCTTAATAACCTCACCAACCCTTAGATTTTTTTTTAATAGCCTATTTTGTCTCCCACTGCTGAGCAAATGCTTCCCCTTTTTCCTTTCGAACCTCTCTATAACGTGGCAGAGGAGGTCGTGGCTAAATAAATACAGCCGCACAGGCCGATCTTCCGGGTTAAGCCGCTCTTGCCGAGGTTGGTCTGTGGATGGGTGACCATCTGTCATAGCGAGTTTCCTCCTGCGAGGAAAGCACGTAAAGCCGTTGGTCCCGGTTGTCATTTGTAGATCTTTGACAGTCGTTACTGTTAGTCAGAAGCTCTAAAGTCTGACAACCAGTCTTACCAAGGGGTATCGTATTACCCAGTTACTGGGTTGTGGAGGTCCGACAGGCAGTCGCTCCATGTAAAATACTGATATCCAGCTGTATCTGGTTTGACTGGAAGCCGACCCCATATAGTTGAGAAATGGCTATGCAGATGCAGATGATGAACAAATAAACGTGACTCAGAATGTAAGGTCCACAAAAAAGTAAACAAAAAACAGTATTGAGTGTATCCTTCATATAAATCGTAGCAAACTAATATAAAAGTAGGAAACGATATTAAACAGAGAAGACCCGACTTAATTTTCAAATTAGTTGACAATTATGAGACTCAGGAACGCGATGCCGAGAACTAAGGCTTAAGACAGACCAGCGACTTGATCATTATTATTTTATGGAATCTTAATAGCTGTTAATTATTTTATTAATAAAACCGTCTAGACTTTGAGAGTTTTGTGAGTGATTACGAATATTAGGTTAAGTTTATGTATTTGTTATGAGTTATTTTATTTTATTGATAGTTCCTTGAATTGTGTGGCTTCCACAGAATAGACTTCACTTTTATTTGCATTTTCCGTACTATGTTGGCAATGGCTTCTGGTCTCACCAGATGCAATTCAATACCAGTATTTATCGCGAGCGGATGGGGAGTAATGCGTGACTCACCGTTCGATCGTGAAACATGCCAAGACGACGGCACGTCGTGTTCCACACACGCCGCAATGAGCTGTCAGCAACCTGACGGGGACCCTTAGAAGGGCAAAGCCTGCCTGTACTGGGATCGTCTCATCAGGTAACCGTGACCCTGGAACGTAAAGGGCTATCATATAAATCTGATTTTTTATTTGCAGTAACTATCCCTGCTCTTGTGTTTGTGATGTAAAATTATCAAATAAGTCCTGGGTCCTGTGCGGAGCTAAACTGCCTCTGCCGTATCACGAGTTTTGACGTTTTTGTGATTTAAATTAAACGGGGACTTTATCGTTAATACGTATCTATATCTACTATAATAAATCTGTAGAAGGGTCAATTCTGTACATTGAAAATATTGAAAAAATAAATAGCGGGGGTGTTGCTGGATCGATACCAAACTCAAATATGTGATTAAAAATTTTTTTGTCTGTCTGTCTGTCTGTCTGTCTGTTTGTGCAGGCGTCACGTGAAAACTAACGGTTCGATTTCGATGAAACTTGGTATAATTATTCCTTATTATCCTGGGCATAACATAGGATACTTTTTATCCTGGAAAAATACGTAGAAAAAAAATCTTATTTTTCAGTTTTATTCATAGACGTTGTTCTGTAGAACCGCCAACACACGTTGCATGTGGTGCATAGTGGATTCAGCGCCGTAATATTTATAAGATGTCATTGTCAGAGTTACTCAAAATGGGGAAATAAACTATCCACGCGAAGACCGACATCCGCGCGGACGGAGTCGCGGGCGGAAGCTAGTAATGGATAAAATTAATTTCTCGTTCGTACATACAGTCGTAAAAATTACGTTAAAATCATGCTAAGGCCTTACTGACTAAAACCACCCTATTAGGTTGCCCTTTGCATTCGAGGGCTGCAGTGTCCTTTTTAGACAGTCTCGCGACTGTGTTCCGATCCTAACAGCAAAATTGTACGTTTAGTAGCAGTTTCATTTTACGGAGAAGAAAAACAAAGTTTTGTACAGAAAACGTTTCATTTAATTTTCACGACAAGCCACACTGTTACTGTTCTGTTTTTTAAGTTTTGTTCCTTAAAATAAAGATATATTGTGTTCCTAGTAATAATTGTTTTAAAATTAAATTATTATTAAACGATAATTTTGTATAGAAGTAGAGTAAAAAGCTAACTGATAAATGATAATACGCTATTTTACTCAAAAAAAAAAATAATTGGTCCGTAAGACCAAAATTGACGAAGATGTAACGCTTCTAAAAGCCACAAAGCATCACTCGGACGGTATAATTTTACAAGAGTTATGACGTCACAAGCCCCCACTCCCGAATTTTCCATTTTCAAGTGATATTTCAAAGATAGGGTAATTGACATTGTCCTTCTATCTTTTATTACAAAAAATACAAACTATCAATTTAATAAAAATTAATAATGTTAAATTCTTTATTACCATATGAGATTAAATATACATATAAAACAATGAAAGAAAAAATGTAGATCCTGGCTCCAGCACTAGATTGAAGTGCGTGTTTCAGGAGATTTCATCTCTCTTATATTCATATACCTAATAATTAAGAGCAGACTATCACGGTTAATAAATGCGAGCCATTGACGCATACAGTCCAAACACCGGTCCGGCGCGGGCCCGGCCCTCCCCGTGTCCCACTTAATTGGACCAAAGTTCGGCTTTAATTACTTTTTGGGAACAATCACTGAATAATTATGGTATAGGTGAACTTGTGTTGGTTTTCAACGTGGTGCGGTTATGGTGGTCGTTTTATTTGTTTTTTTAGGGATTATTAAAGTCTAAAGTCCATCCAAACATTGTCTGTAACTGAAAAACTTATTATAACTGAATAACATTATACACACACATACAACGATTGTTTTTGTTTTGTTAAAATATT
The DNA here is from genome assembly GCA_943136025.2 of Agrotis puta. Taxonomy (NCBI): domain Eukaryota; kingdom Metazoa; phylum Arthropoda; class Insecta; order Lepidoptera; family Noctuidae; genus Agrotis; species Agrotis puta. The sequence continues at coordinate 15,485,728 of OW964184.2, read as the reverse complement.
CAAATGAGTTCTCACACCTATGGGCTACGAGCGGGCAACGTTCCAGGGTCACATTACATGATAAGACCGTCCCGCGACCCCGGCAGGCTTCGGCCATCTAAGATCTAGATGGCTCATTGAGGCGCGCGTGGAACACGACGCGCCGTCGCGTCACATACTTTTTTTTTATCGTGGTAAACATCATATGAGTCCTCCATGAGGGCGGGAGAGACTGTCAGACTTGACTGACTTTCCACGGTGTCCTTCAATAGCCCTTTATGTACCGGGGTCACGGTACCTAATTTGTGAGTCCCGCAACCCCGGCGTCGCGTCACATACTACGGTAATACTGCCGTTGAGCCCATGAAATTAATCATATTGAAACATGGCAGTGTATTGAAGTTGTTATACTTTTATAATTCTAAATTTCTTCAATAGTTTCTAAATTTTACTGCTGGTCCACCAATGCTCGTTTATTAATAACAAATTATCCTCTCATTCTCAAAAATAAACTCTAAAACATACAAAAATACAGATATATACAGAATCTCAAAAGCCTCCGTAATCACGTCGATCTTTGAATTCTGATTGAAAAACCCTTCAAACGGTACCCAGTTCGATTTCTCAGGGAGGAGCAAATTTTATGAGAGCAATGGCCAAGAGCCCGCATTTCAATGTAAATCGTATTCCTCCTCGGGCAAGCAGGGGATTGGAACAACTGCTGCCGATTGAGACAGATTAGATTTTTTTTTTTGTTAAAAAAAGTTGCGATCTTTTGTAAAGAGGTCGATGTTTCTTTTTGTGAACAGATGATGTTATGATCGACTGACAGGGTAGTTATTTTTGGACAGACGAAAAGGCGTTTTCTGTATTATGTTAAACTAGCACTTTGCCCGCGACTTCGTCCGCGTGGGTTACGTACTTTCCTAATTCCCCCTTTTCACCCCCTTAAAGGTTAAATTTCCAAAAACCCCTTCTTAGTGCTCCCCTACATTATAATAGGAAGCCGTGTGCAAAATTTCACATTCCTAGCCCCAGTAGTTTCGGCTGTACGTTGATATGTCAGTCAGTCAGTTCTCCTGTTATGTATATAGATTAAATTAAGACAATTTTTAAAGAATAAAGTAAGCTCCTCGTTCGTAAATCAGAGGAGTTTTTTCTTTTTCTATACAATTTCAAGTACGTTGTAAGGCCAAATGTGTAAAATTCATGCTAGGGCGACGGACCTTTTATACTCAAATTCAAATAACTATTCCCCTTAAAAACAAATTCGCGTGAATTTAGTACAACAAAACATTGGTCGTCGGATATTCAACAAATGTACGAGCGTTTGGGCTTTGTTTCATCAAAATCAATTTGTAGTTTGAAGCGCTTTGAGCCCGCTAACGAACTGTATTTGATGTATAAATACGTTTTTTTCACAACGTGTAACATTTTTTATTACACGTAGTACATAGAAACTCACATACACAAACACCCAGACCCGGAACAACTACTTGTAGATCATACATATTGTAGATAACAGGCAAGGAATAATTTTATAATAATTTTATCACAATTCTATTTAGCCGACCCTTTTATATCACTAGATGTACGAATGTGGATAAGGCATGGGTACACCACGGGCAAAATGGCTTGTATATACCAAAGTAAATCTTCTTTGAAGATTACAATTTCATCTAACATCAAATAAATTAGTACAACGCTACCTTTCCCAAAATAAATCTCTTCAATCCGAACAAAACCGAGAAAAAATCTGTGAAAATCTTCTAAAAAAACAAACAATAGTGTTTCTATTGAACTCGGGGACTGAAAGGGCCAGCAATAAGGCTGTATTTCAACGGCGCCATTCCACAAGACGAGTGGGCACCGGGCAAGCGTCCTCGCGGTAAAATTGGATGTGTCCATCGCTTTATTTATGGGCTCGCGATCTGTTCTATTGAATTGCGTATTGTATGGACGATCGTATGTGGATGTGGGTGACGAAGATAAAAAGATTGCTGGATAAGTCAGGTTATTGTTTCTTGAAGTTTACATACTGGTCACACTCACAAGTCATCATCAGCCTTTGTCAAACAGGCAGGCGTGGCGAATGCGAAGCGTGACGTTTTTATTTGTAATGTATGAAATTGTTTGAATCCAGTCACATAGAAAAGCGAAAGCGATCCAATAGCGTGACAGAACTATCGGACTGACGTCTCGAATCGGTTCGTCTGTTTGACTAAGGCAATAATGTTTCCACTGCTGACACACAGGCGTCCTCTTTGTGAGAGGTAACGGGTATTAATCTACACACTCACAAGTGCGTGACGTTTCGATTTTAAAATTGAAAATACTCGTTTTCTAATAAAATATGTACTCATCATCACATATTTACGGCATGATTGGCGCTGTGGCTGAGTGATTGGTTTGTTGTGCTGCGCGTCTTGCTTCCCGCAAGTTTTGATTCCCGCACAAAGCAAATACTGTATGATCTGCAAGTAGTTCTTCCGGAGCAACTTACTGTCCGACCATGGACCATGCCCGGGTTGTGTTCCACGTGCGCCTCAAAGAGTGTCAGCAAAAATGACGGGGCCCCCCTCTAGAGGGCCAAAGCCTGTCGGGGTCGTGGACTTATGATTTATCGTGACCCCGGTACGTAAAGGGCTATTGAAGGACACCGTGGATTTTAGTCAGTACGAGTCTGACAGTCCCTACCGCTCTGCCCTGGGTGGGAAGACTCATTTGATGATTTTACCACGTAAAAAAAAAAGAAAATCCTGTTTTCTTAGCACTTCTAGTCGTGATAATTCCGTTGTAAAAAGAAAGCGAATCCACAGAATAGATTGTAATGATAGTGGGCTCGACAATGGATGTAGTAGCTTGTCCGGAGCTAATTAAACTACATCTATCATGTTCTAATCTCTACATTCATCTCATAATAAGCAAGGCTTAAGTTTCTGTATCCAGTTCTGAAAGAGCGAAGGAGGAATGTGTCCTTATAGTCGAGTCAAGAGTGAATAAATAAATATAAATAAATAAATATTCCACAACTATCACACAACGCCATCTAGTCCCAAGCTAAGCAGAGCTTGTGTTATGGGTACTAGACAACTGATAAACATACTTTTATATTTCTAAATACATACATATTAAAGATAAATTACACCCAGACACAGAACAAATGATCGTGTTCATCACACAAACATTTGTCCTGGGTGGGAATCGAACCCACGACCTCAGGCATAGGTTTCTTCTTGTCAAGTATGCTAGTTGTTATTGTTTAAAACCCAAGTGAATGTGTCACTACTTCTTTATAGCGTTTACTCTCTGCTCAAGAAGTCTGTAACTTCGGATAAAGGGATTTGAAGGTGTTGGCTCTATCGGTCGCCCGCCATATTTTTTTTTTAAATGTGTCCTCCCACCCAAGGTATAGCGGGAGAGCCTGTGAGTCTCGTACCGATTAAAATCGACGGTGTCTTTCAATAGCCCTTTACGTTCCGGGGTCACGATAAGTCAAGTAAATAAAGTATATAATTATTTAGATAGAGAATACTTAGACAAACAAACAAATATAGACACAATGTCCTAAAGCGTCACATTTCGTAGTTATTCGCTGAAATATAAGTCGAAAACTGTACCTTAGAGAAACAACTTTTTTGTCTTTTCACACTGCAATACACATGATTTTTAAATGACGACATAATTACATCACTACTAAAATATTTTATCCTTACGGGTGTTATCTATTCCGCACCACTTGAAACATTTTGAGGAAATTGACATTCTAGAACCGAAAATTGAAAGACATGCGACTTTTACCGACATGCATTGTCGTTAAACTTTCTCACGCCAGCTGAACGAAGAAGTTAAGGGCAAGCTTTACTAATGAGATTTTAAAGTTTAATAAACCATTTTAAGCCATAATTCGGTACATGATTCAATTACTATTCGATTCCTTTGTCATTACAAAGGAATGGAATAAAGAGTCCGGTGTCGGTAATACTGCACGTATAACTACTTTATTGTGGCTCGTCCTAAAAATATTGAAAATACGCGATAAAAGTGTTTAAAAGTGATAATAAGTGTGCAAATTATATGGTCAAACTACAACACTAAAAACTATAATTAATAGAAATTGTTTTTGAATGCGTTAATTCCTAAATTTGGACTAAAATAAAGCAATAAAATACTCCTTCTACCGACAAGAACAACAAACAGCGCTCCGCGATAGAACGCGTAAGCGCCACGCACTGCACGACGCTTACGACCTTTTTCTCGCGAGCGCGAACTGGGTAGCAAGACATCGATCGTCAGCTGTACTGTGGGCCTTTTTTAGTGTGCGTTTTTGCACTTGGTACCGAACTACAATTGAAAGGGCCTTTAATAGTGTGCTTCATTGTCACTAAATATAATTAAATAGCACTAAACTTGTTTGCTGGATTAAAACTAAAGCCAAGATTGCCATGCTTCTTCGTCGGTCCCCACCTCCCACCACCGCCGCAAAACTGGGGGGTACAAACAATGCAGATGGATCCACTGTGCCTACGGTTCAGACGTATGATTCAGATACACCTTCTGAACGGAGTGGTACCGGTAAGGAAGGTGTCCGACAGAAGCGCCGCCGGGAGATGGACGAAGATTATAGACAATTAAAAGTGGAAATGTCAAAGTTAATTGCTTCATTGTCAACCACCGTTGATCAACATTTTGATGAACTTAAAAAACAAAACATCGAATTAAAAGAAAGTCTGCAATTTATGTCAGACAAATATGACTCGGTACTAAAATCTATAATTGCCTTGGAGACCGAGAGGGAAAAGGACAAGAAAACCATCATCAGATTGGAGGAGAAAATGGAAATCCTTGAAAGGAAAAATAAATCCTCAGGCTTCGAAATACGAAACGTCCCTGTCGTCTTACATGGCAATAAAAAAATGGAAACAAAGGAAGAGATCTGCGAGATAGTGAAGTCCTTAGCTAAAATAGTAGATACTGATTTAAATGACTCTGATATCAGAGATGTGTACAGAGTTACCACCAATAAAGACAGCACCAAACCTATTATGGTAGAGTTGAATACTGTATTGAAAAAGGAGAAAATATTGCAAGCAATAAAGTATCTTAATAAGTCAAAACCTAATGAAGACAAATTGAATACTGTACACCTAAAAATACCGGGACCTGCAAGGCCTGTGTATGTATCAGAAGCCCTAACATTTAAAGCCCAAAAGAATTACTACTTGGCTAGGCAATTTGCTAAAGAAAATGGATACTCTTATTGCTGGACTTCTAGAGGCTTAGTCTACCTACGTAAAGCTGAGGGTGAGCAGCCAGTCCGCATAGAAAAGGAATCGGATCTTAATAATATTGTGAAAGGGAAGTGACTAATAGGTGTAAGACTCTTCAATGTACCCCGACAAAATTTCAATTTTTATAAATGTAATTACTTGACTTCTATGCAGGCTTCACAACTAAAAAACCCGTTTATCACACTCACATTGTTAAATTGTATACACATACATTTAAACATTCCTTACCACTCTCTAGTACTCACATATAAACACATCCGTCACACTATCAATCCAGCCGAACTACATGGTTACGTACGTACTTTACAAATATTAATATATTCATCAAATTATGTTATCATGAGATATCCTAGTAATGATGAGCCTACACTACAAAATAAAAAAATAATCATCAATTATCTTGAAATAAGTAGTCCCTTCCAAAAAGTAAATAAATCGGCCGACTTTAATGAGCAATTACTTTTATATGGTAAATTTCGACGCTTTAAATAATAATCTAATAAATTTAGATGAATTTAGGGTTTCGGACTCATGCAGATGTGAGGCTGAAAATTGTAAAGCTATTGTCACTCTTGAATCCTTAAAAATATTTACTCAAAATATTCGAAGCATTTCAGCAAATATGTCTAGCTTCCTAACATTGCTATCCAGGATATCTGTTCCACTAGACATTATTATTCTTACAGAATGTTGGCTATCTTGTAATCCCAATATACCTTCGCTTAATGGATTTAATTCTTATTACAGCACTGAAAAAATTAACAAGAACGACGGGGTTGTAGTTTACATCAGAAACAGCATATCTGATGTTACAATAAGTGAACCACCTTTCTTAGATGCTAATTGCATTCAAATACGAGTGGGAAAGGAGATCTCTATCTTTGCAATCTATAGGCCTCCGTCCTTTAAGGATATTACCAATTTTCTATCCGCAGTAGATCAAGTGCTGACAAAAAATTCTGCTACCAATAATATAATTGTTATTGGTGACATTAATATAGATATTGCAGACGGGAACATGGATGCTAAAACATCTGATTATCTAGATCTTGCTGCTAGTCATGGTCTTCTACCAGCACATAATCTAGTAACACATGGCAAAACCTCACTTGATCATGTTCTTCTTAAGTCCAAACTTAAAGCTACTACAATAGTCGTTGATTCTACTGTCACCGATCACAATGGTGTATTACTAACACTGGACAAATTTAAAAAAAATGAGTGTCTGAAAACCGTTAAAACAAAACTTGACCATATAATGTTTGAAGATTGCTTGAAGAGCACGGACTTATCTTTTATTTATGAATGCAAAAACCCAAATGTTGCCCTTGACTACTTTGCGAATGCATTGACTACAGCGTTAAGAATGAGTACCAAAAGCTACACTGTTCCTCATCGCTTAAAAATAATTAAGCCTTGGATTACTCCAGGCATTTTAAGATGTATGAAAAATAGGGATCGAATGTACATTAAAATGAAAAGTCACCCCACAAATGAAACTCACAGTATTACATTTAAAAGATATCGTAATTTTTGTAACACCATTTTAAAAAATCTGAAAAGACAATACGAGAGAGATGAATTAAATAAAGCTAAGTCTAACCCTAAAAAAATGTGGAACGTTATTAGAGAAGTTACTCATATGAATAAAGCAAATTCATCGGCCATTACACTGCTAAATATTAAAGATTCTGTTAATGAGTCTATTAATGAGGTCAATAGATTTTTCATCAATATTGGAACGGAACTGGCTAATAAAGACGCACAATCGACAATTAATCATAACTCACACACCGAATCGCACAAAGTGTCTGCTAATTCTTTTGTCTTTCTTGAAACCGATGAACAAGAAGTAGAGCGATTGATACTATCTCTCCGATCTGACTGTGCAGTTGGTATTGATGGTATATCCTCTAACATTTTAAAGCAATATAAGAATATTTTGGTGGCCCCCTTGACGCACATTTTCAATCTGTGTATACAGTATGGAATTTTTCCCGATTCACTAAAGAAGGCTCTTATTCATCCAATACATAAGTCTGGGGATGTAGACCGTATCAATAACTATAGACCAATATCTATTTTACCGGCTCTCTCTAAGGTGTTGGAGAAGATAATGAATAATCGTCTTAACAAATATCTCCAAACTTACAATATCATTTCTAACAACCAATACGGTTTTAGGAAAAATATATCCACAGATGACGCCGTACATGATCTTTCCGACTACATTGTGAGAGCATTGGATAGCAGTAGCAAATGTTTGGCAATTTTTCTTGATTTGGCTAAAGCATTTGATACGGTCTCCATCCCTAAACTAATCTTTAAATTGGAAAAGATTGGAATCCGGGATAGGCAGCTGGAATTATTTCAGAGCTATCTTACTAATCGGACTCAGTGTGTTAAAATTGGAGAGTACATTAGTGAGGCTCTCCCGATAGACTGTGGAGTGCCACAAGGTAGCATACTCGGACCTACGCTTTTTTTGGTGTACGTCAATGAACTCTGTAATTTAAACCTTACAGATGGTAAACTACTGGCTTTCGCAGATGACACGGTGCTTATTTTTACCGGGCGCTCTTGGGAACAAGTCTTTGATACTGCTCAAACAGGGTTCAATCAAGTTACTAAATGGTTATCATCTAATACACTATCACTAAATGTAGATAAAACCAAATATCTTTTATTTAATATCAAATACAGTAAAAAAATTGATAAAAGTAAATATTACATTACTGCCCATAACCACGCACCTACTGAACTTGTTTGCGACTGCCCTAAATTACAAAATTCTGCAACTATAAAATACTTGGGAGTTGTACTGGATGAAAGACTATCCTTCTCACCGCATATTGGTACATTGACAGGGAGAATTAGAAAACTTATTTATATCTTTAAACACCTTAGACACGTTGCGGATCCCAAAGTTTTAAAAATGGTCTACTATGCTTTGTGCCAATCTGTAATAGGCTATTGCATTTCCTCCTGGGGGGGAGCCTGTAAGAGTCACTTGATTAAGCTTGAACGCGCGCAGAGAGCTGTGTTAAAAGTATGTACCTTTAAGCCTTTTCGTTACCCTACAATAGAATTATACAAATACTGTGAAGTTTTAACGGTGCGACAACTATTCATTTTACAAATTATCCTTAGACAACATGCATTGAACACCACTCGTTGTGAATATGTGTCTGCTATTTCCAGAACTCAAATAACTCGTAGGCTAAGATTACCCTTAGGTGATGCACGTAACACTTCTTTCAGCCAGAGATTCTTTTGCTTCCTCGGGCGTTTCTTGTACTTAAAAATTAACAAAGTGTTGAACATTTTTTCCAAAAATAAACATGCCTGTAAAAACCTAGTAACTGATTGGCTTTTTACACAGAGCTATGACGGCACGGAGAAGCTCCTTCATCCAGTCAGATGACTACTTGTTTGTTGTACCTACGTATTTACATACACCAATATCACACACATATTACAATTACAACAAATCAACTTACACACACACACACACACACATACACACACACACACACACACACACACACACACACACGCACGCACGCACACACACACACTACTCAACAAGGCCTGCTTACTTACTTATTTGTGAATTTACTTAAGTGTTTTCTACCTCAATTTTATCTTTTTATTTTTTACCTTTCTTTACTTATTTAAATGTTTTTGTTTGTTAATTGATTGATTACTTGGCATGATAGTAATATATAAAATGTGCTTGTATTACCTTATTGTGACACTAAAAAGATTGCTGGTACTTATAGCACAGGATTTTCCTTTTTTAAGTACCAGCAGTGCATTATCTGTTCCTTACTGTATTCTTTCATCTATGTAAATTAATTTTTGTACCTGTGTAACCTGTTTGTGATACAATAAACAATAAAATTTCAAAAATTTAAAAAATTACAAAAATTACTATTACAAAATACTTCGGCTCGAAAGCAGTCAAAGAAAATACTTACATTTCCACTTCAAACAGATTACTTTGCAATCCAAAGCAGTAAACAACACAAATCTTTCAATAAATACACATTAAACAAACACCCAATCGCGAGCGAACATAAAAGTGTAAATACTGTCTTCCAATCGGCAATATACAAGGATAAAGCAAAACAATAGATAAAGTATTCGTTTATATAATTACGTATATACTTATATATAAGCACCACGTGGGTCCCCGGTTACTGCGCCATAAACAGGATTGGAGCACTCGCTTAGTTTGTACACACTTTTTAGGGGACCGCGGTGAAATAATGAGTGAAGAAACCTCTTTTATATAGAACAGTAGTAGAGGAGGTATTCTTGTGAATGAGGTTACTAGCAGATGGACCTTTTGATATTGTAGAAAGCTATGGGCTGCAGTAAAATATGAAATTTCTGGTTTGTAGTAAATTATGCATGGTTAAATTTTGGTCGTTTTAATCCTATTCAGGGGTCATTGTACTCATCATAACAAACAACATTTAGTATAGGATGTCACCAGAAATCGCGAAAAAAATCAGGTGGTCAGTACATTTATTTTCGCCTAACTCGTTGAAATGTACTGAGCTTTTTTTTACGTGGTTAATCATCACATGAGTCCTCCCACACCCAGGGCAGAGCGGTAGGGACTATCAGAGTCGTACTGACTAAAATCTTCGGTGTCCTTCGATAGCCCTTTACGTACGGGGGTCGCGGTAATTCGTGAGTCCCGCGACCAAAATGTACTGAGCTGCTGATTTTTACGACTAAAATTTAACCATATGTAGTACTTTACTACTACACGAAGGCATCGTTGGCGTAAATTTCTCATTTTTTAAATAATTTCTTTGTTTTTTGAAGGAAACTATTTATAATACATGCACATCATTAAAGCATATTGGCAAGTGCACATAATCATGTTAGCAAATGGAATAGCAATCAATTCGTTTGCGATAGAAAGACGTTAGTGCCGTAGCATGTGAGCTACGCGTTTTAGCGTATGAGTTACGCGTCATATCGGTTGTGCTACGCGTCGCAGCGCGTGGGCTACGCGTCGTAGCGCATACATGTGACACTCTTCGTAGCGCATTAGCTACGCTTCGTAGGAGGTGTGCTACGTGTCGTAGCATATGAGCTACGCATAGTAGCGGGTGTGCTACGTAACGAAGCGTGTGTGCTATGTGTTGCAGCGTGTGCTACGCGTCGTAGGATGCGTGCTACGCATTGTAGCGTGTAGCCTAACCCTAGCATATCAATAGCGCACGAAAGCACGTTTTTAAAATAGCATAGAAATGTTCAGCACTTAGGCTATGTGTAATAAAACACATAGATTTTCTACTTATTCCGTAACTATGACATAAACGATAGTTGCTTAAAAAAATATGAGATGATTAAACATAAACTTCAATCTTACTACTTCTACTTAGACAGGCCTGTTGGTTTAGTGGTTAGTGACCCTGACTGCTATGCCGGAGGTCGTGGGTTCGATTCCCACCCAGGACAAATGTTTGTGTGATGAGCACGATCATTTGTTCTGTGTCTGGGTGTAATTTATCTATAATATGTATGTATTTAGAAATATATAAGTATGTTTATCAGTTGTCTAGTACTCATAACACAAGCTCTGCTTAGCTTGGGACTAGATGGCGTTGTGTGATAGATGTCGAATATTTAAAAAAAAAAAAAAAAAAAAAACAATCACAAAATTCCCTTTACTAAATCCAATTTAATCATGCAGAACCCCCGTCACCCGCTTCACACTCATCTTGACCACTTCTTTATCCAGCCGTCGTTTTTACTGGCGGTTTTATTTAAATCCATAATTTAAATGCAGATGAGCGGTAGTCAGAGACGGTTCGTCCTAACTCTGAGAATAAGGATAATTTCTGCATATAATCGCTTTAGACGGTTTAATGGGAAGATAGTACCGTTTAGAGGAGGTTTTGTGCTTTTATTTTGGATTTATTTGACCAGTTCTATAATGAACGGATGTGAGGTTGTGAACGCACTTACGAGACAGAATAAATTCGAGAATACATAGTATAAGATAGGTGGCAGCGCGGCGCGACCGGCACATAGATACCGAACGTATCTTTATAATTATAAAAAAAAATCGAAAATTCTTAACAGTCGTTTTTGAATCGTGGGTGCGTTTACAAACATTGAAACTAAACTTTATTTTTCCATCAAATTTCCGTCAAAGTTCTCGTCAAATTGTAAGTCGCTAAAACGGGATTTCTGTGTTAGATGGGGCATCTGGTTTTACGACAAAACAGGACATCGTATATCTACTAATATAATAAATACGAAATTTTGGAGATTTACACGGAAGATTAATTGAATGGATCGCTGTTTGGCTCACAGATAATTTACAACCTGGCTATATTATGTTATAGGATTCATTTCATCTCGGTATTAAGTTCATATGCGATACTTTCCGACAACGACACAGGCATAACCGCGGGCAAAATCTAGTCTTCAATATAGCAGTCAATCCTCCACTAAGACCAACTGCACTGCTAAGCTCTTTAAGCCACTTTTTACGACACTGCAATATCCGTTCTGCGCCAATTACGCTGCTCTAGCGCAATGAGCGCGTTCCAGCGCCGCTCACTCAGGATATTAAGCGTTTGACGTGTGACTAATGAACTATGTGGAGCGTTCTTGGTGCTTTTGTGAAAGATTGGTATTGGAACACTCGTTTAACTTCTAAATGAAGCAAATATTTGAATATATGCTGTGGGATGAGGATGGTTGGAACGGAAGGGACTGTCAGACTTGGACTGAGTGTAATCGACGGTGAACCTTCAAGAGCACTTTACGTTCCGGGGACTCGCGACCCCGGCAGGCGGTTGACCCTGTATAGAAGCCGCATCAGGTTGTTGACGGCTCTCTGAGGCGCGCGTGGAACATCGGACGCGCCATTGACCCGGGCATTCTCCATGATCGGATGCCAAGTCACCCACTACTCGCCGTAAGCATACCCACAGATAGACACTTAAGCAAGGATTTATCAAACATGCAACCCACAATATCGCAAAACTCTCTGCAACTTTGTCGTCCATCAAAGATTACAAAATATTGTAATCTACCAATGTTGGTCGCGGAAGAATTACCGTGACTCCGGGACGTAAAGGGCTAGTGAAGGAAACCGTGGATTTTAGTCAGTACAAGTCTGACAGTCCCTCCCGCTCTGCCCTGGGTGGGAGGACTCATTTGATGATTTTACCACGATAAAAATAAAATATCTACCAATGTTAATCGCCATCAACATACGTAACAAAAGCTTTTGCGGTGAATATTTGACCAGCGGCACACACAATAGTTCATTGCAGTTATTTTTCGAACAATTACCGGTGCGCTAGTTTGTTGAATGCCTGAATTGAATATATAATGTATCCTGTACTGTACATATGTGCACAGTCTAAATAAACAGACCCGCTTGTATGCTAGATTGTTCAATAAATAATTACTAACCTTATTCTATGTTTATCAAATTCAATTAATTAAATGAAATGTTTTGATGATAATATGAAGCAAAGTCTAATTAGTTCGTTAGTTGGATTATGAATAAAATTATTTGGACCCGTATTTTTTCTTTTGTCACGTTTTTTTTTATCGTGGTAAAATCATCAAATGAGTCCTCCTACTCAGGGCAGATCGGGAGGGACTGTCAGACTCGTACTGACTAATCCACGGTTTTTTTTTTTTTTTTTTTTGGGACAAACCCACCACACTATTCCCTAACCACTGCAACTCCTGTGCGCCAGAATCAACAGTGGCAACCAACCAGAAAAGGGCCGAGACAATGAAGCTCGACGTGTCCCGAAGAATGAATTTACCTGTCTTGGATCCTGCAACGAAATTAATCAGAAAGGAATAGTGGAGGAGTAGGAAAAAATATATGTTTCCACTTCCCTTCATGCAAGCAGGAGACAGAACAAAACAAGGCCAATAGGCACAAAGGGACATTACAACTGGGAGAAGCCCAGTTGCCTAGCACCACGGGTAAAATGACTACTAATATTAATGGGTCCTAAATTGTGAGCTGCTAAATTTGATTCATCCACGGTTTCCTTCAATAGCCCTTTACGTTCCGGAGTAACGGTAATTCGTACAGTCCCGCGACCCCGGCAGGCTTTGGCTCTCTAGAGGAGGACCCCGTCACTCTGCTGACACTCTTTGAGCCGCGCGTGGAACACAACGCGCCATCGACCCGGGCATGGTCCATGGTCGGACAGTGAGTTGCCCATTACTCGCTGCCCGCACGCCCGCGCCTACGGTAGCCGGAGATCGTCTAGCAACTTCCGACCGTGGGCGTCTACCACTGCGACTGGGGTGTAGGGAGGACGCTGTCCTCTCCCTCACACGGCCCGCCTTCTTTTGTTACGTTAGCCAAAATTATTTAAAAATTCACAATACGTCACGTCGTGGTGTACATTTTTCATAGTTCTATCGTCACTAGCCACCACTTCCCATATTTAATACGTTATTTTAATACCTTAACTAATGAACTAATCTCAATTCAAATCCCGTTTTTCTTTGTTTTTTTTTGACGGCTGTTTTCGACATCTTAACGACTCGAATAGGCGAATTCGGTCGCTGATTGGTTACAGACAAAGATCTAACCGAAGATTACAACCGAGATGATTCTGAAACATTTCTCCGACATTCGTTTCGGATAGGTTATTAATTTCCAGTGTTCATAGATTTGCAACTTTTGCACATCATGCCTTTAACAAACTGATAGACTTGAGCATTCACTTATAATGGAACATCGACCATCTTCACGGTTTCTCTAGTCAACGCTCTAGTCGATGATCGTCAAAAATTTTCTCTTTTTTTGACAGTCAGCTCGGCCAAAGTTTGCCAGAACTCTCGTTAGAATGCTTACTAAAACGTTCTCGTTTGTTTTTCTGTAATACATTCGAATGAATGCTCATTAAAGCCTTTGTCAAACAGACAGGCGTTGCGAATGCGAAGCGAGACGTTTTTATTTGTAATGTATGGAATTGTTTGAATCCAGTCACATAGAAAAGCGAAAGCGATCCGATAGCATGACAGAACTATCGGCTGATGTCTCGCTTCGGTTCGGAAACTGAAAGCGTAGCGTTTCCTGTCTGTTTGACAAAGGCTTTAATGTGAATGCTCAAGTTTATGCGTATCTTTAAACAGGCAGCCCTTTCTAAACTAATAAGACAATTGCCTACTGTATTGATCTCCGGAATCTATTCTAGTCATGATCTCAAGAGCCCACGTCTAATATTAGCGCAGTATCCAGACGCGGTCATTGGCTCTGCAAACAGCTGAGCCTTAGTGTGTGTCCATAGTGGAAGCGCGGGGTCCATGCTTGTGACGGACGCGGTCGCGGGCGCGGAGGCGAGCGCGATTTGTGTCCATACTGCCTAACAAACATTTGTTTATTGCGGTGACTTCAGGAGTTGCAAACCGGTAGTTTCTATAAATCTTGTGTAAAGAAATTCATTTTGAAATGTTTTATAGGTTATTATGGATTGTAAATAAATGAATTATCAACCATTTTACATTATTCTACTCAGGTACAAGAAAAATAATTTAAATATTGTGCAGCTGGCTCAAGGGCTTGATGCAGAAAGCAGTTCTCTTGGACACGGCGCGCATTGTGAGGAGGTTCCTCTCCTTAGAGCCCTAACCACGGGCACCTTAGACCCTGTTCCCGATGCTAGTGGGCCACTACTTTTTATATTTTTAAATGTTTTTTAATTATTTTTTTGTAAAAATATTTCAAATGTAAACAGATAATGTAAAATGAATAAATGAAGTAAACAATTTAAATATTATGTACAAATACCTACTACGGTAGATCTTTAGTGTATGTCTTGTTAACCGAACGAAATGGTTTGATACACCTGCCACACGCCTTACTCACTTCAGTACGGCCACGAGCGGCGATTTTATATGTTTGATATATCCGCGCCCGCCATCGCTACCGCGCTAGGCTCGCAGCGTGTTTAGGCACATAGAGGCTCGATATCAATCGGGCAAACTCAGCAAACAATATAAATAATAATTGATATTGAATTTTCAGAAAGGTTGCAGAAACTGTTCTTGGTAGCTGTGTGAAACGATCAGTAGTTGTTATAATTCAATATTTGTTTTAAATTACGTTATGCCCGTAGCTTAGCCCTCTGGAACTTCGTACCGGGATAAAAAGTTAAACACCAGCCCAGTAAGCCCAGCTAGTCAAACTCGCTCGCGAAAGGTTTTGTACCATTATCTATAAAAACGGCAAAAATATCATGTCTATTGTATGGAAGCCCCTTTAAATATTTATGTTTAAAGGGGTTATTTTTTGGTCTGTATATATCATCGCGGGATGTTCTATAGCCGTCATTGATAAATGGATTATCTATCACAATAAAATAATATTTGAGACAGTAGTTTCTGAGATTAGCGCGTTCAAACAAACAAACTCTTCAGATTTATAATATTAGTGTTTGAGCTCCAGTTTTGAGCTATTTTGGCCCACAGTTTGTCCGGCGACATATACAGACAGGTCCTGCCCAATCGCCTTCTAAGCCACGTCAGCTATATTTCTTTTGAGCGCAGTATTGTGTTTCGAACGCGATCCGTCAATTTAACACCTAATAAACTGCGCTCCATTGCCCGTTGACAAACCTTGTTCGGACTTCTGGTGCGCCATATGTTAGGAGTATATATCAGTATAGATTTTTATATTTTTCGAGTAGGTATCTCTCATATTTCAAAGAGTGTCAGCAGAGTGACGAGGCCCCGCTCTAGAGGGCCAAAGCCTGCTGGGGTCACGGGACTGTACGAATTACCGTGACCCTGGAACAGAAAGGGCTATTGAAGGACACCGTGGATTTTAGTCAGTACGAGTCTGACAGTCCGTCCTCTGCCCTGGGTGGGAGGACTCATAAAATGATTTTACCACGAAAAAAAAAAATGTATCTCTCATATCACATTTGAAACCTTCATTTAAATCATAACGTTTCTGTTTTCATTTCTAAGAAAGCGTTAATATTAAAGTAAATTGTAACTGTTTTGAAACTCTGAGGGCAAACCTCCCAATAAGCGAGGCTTCATTTCCAAAGTACTCCCCTTCAGAGAATTTGCATCGTGAAAATATTATGAACTTTTTTCGGAATTATTATTTTAAGAATTCAATTTGAGGCGACGAAAATCCAGCTTAGAAAGCTGACTTGCTAACTTTATTAAATTTAGAATACTGAGAGAGAAAACTTAAATACTTAACGGTTTCTAGGAGTCTGAATAAAAACACGGAAACCTTACGGGGCTAGTTTTTATCCGTCAATCTGTCACAACCAATTTTCTCGGAATCTACTAGATAGATTTATTTGTTTGTTTTTTAAAAAAAACGTAGCCCCACACTAGGAATTTCTCCTGTACCGTGGGTGCGTTTACAAACATATAAACTCACATACACAAACGTCCAGACTCGAAAAAAATACTTGTAGATCATACAAATATTTGTTCCGTGCGGAAATCGAACCTGCGACACGCAGCGCAGCGGTCCAATCGCTCAGCCACTGTGCTAACCGTGCCGTCGTTTAGTAGAAAGCTGTTACAAGTACTGGATAATTTTCGGGATACACGCGGTTGAAGCCACTGGGACAAACGACAAAGTAACTTTTATCGTAATTGATTTAATATGGTGATTTTATTAATTTCATTTGTTTTTACTTCCATGTTTAACAATTAATTTAATTTGATTTTAGTATATTTGATTTTATTGATGATTACGAACTAACTGAAAACCGATGGGGAAGAAAAGTTCTCGAGTGGCAACCACGGACCAGAAGACGCAGCGTAGACAGATCTCCACTAGGTAGACCGACGACATCGTGAGAGTCGCGGGCAACCGATGGATGCAAGTGGCGAATTGTCGTTCGGCGTGGCGGTCTAAGGGGGAGGCCTATGTTCAGCAGTGGACGTCTTCCGGCTAATGATGATGATGATATAATGATGAATTAATTCAATTAGACTTATTATATCCGATTTTATTTTATTCTATATCATTTATCTATATTTTGTGTGTGTCTTTTATTGTAACTTACCTGAATTAAATGGATTTATCATTTATTTAGGGGAACAATGTCTAAGAGGGGGACACATGATGGGAAATCACACATTAAAGGCAAACTTAACACAATACTAACGTAGCGCAAGTGCCAACAGGACGCCATTTGGTAATGGCCGCTTGAAAATGACGTCCTGATGGCGCTTGCGCTACGTTAGTATTGTGTTAAGTATGCCTTTTTTTTTTTTTTTTTTTTGCGTGGTAAAATCATCAAATGAGTCCTCCCACCCAGGGCAGGGCGGGAGGGACTGTCAGACTTGTACTGACTAAAATCCACGGTGTCCTTCACGAGCCCTTTACGTACCGGGGTTACGGTGATGGGTAAGTCCCGCGACCCCGGCAGGCTCTGGCCCTCTACAGGCCCCGTCAATGTGCTGACACTCCTTGAGGCGCGCGTGGAACACAACGCGCCGTCGACCCGGGCATGGTCCATGGTCGGACAGCAAGTCGCCCATTACTCGCTGCCCGCATGCCCGCGCCTACGGTGGCCGGAGATCGTCCTGTGACGTCCGACGCCGTGGGCGTCTACCACTGCGGCTGGGATGGAGGGAGGACGCTGTCCTCTCCCTCAGGCGGCCCGCCTCCTCCTTCACGAGCATGACTGCTTCGCAGAAGGAGGCGACCGCTTCCCACTCCGTCTCGCCCCGCAGCATGGCCTCGACCAATGCCGGGCGCGAGAGGTCTCCGCCTATCGCCGTCGTGAGGACACGGCGGTGCTCTGCCCAAGCGGGGCAGTCCTGCACCGTATGCTCCACCGTGTCCTCCGGACGATCCTCGCAGTGGTGACACCCAGGCGTTTCTTCCCTCCCTATCAGACACAGGAACCTCCCGAAACTTCCGTGTCCGGTGAGGACCTGCGTCATGCGGAAGGTAAGGACGCCGTGACGCCTATCCAGCCACTCCTCAAAGAGGGGTCTTACCGCCGCGATTGCGGCGTGCCCGGACCTCGGTTGCGACAGTCGCTCCCTCCATACTGCCCTGAGATCGCGCCGGAGCTCTTCCCGCCGCGCCTCGACCTGTCGAGGCAGCGGGGATTCGCCCCGGCGCTGCGCCTCCACGCGCCATTCGTAGACGCGCTGGAGGGCAGTCGCCTCCAGATCCCAGGGCAGCAATCCTGCTAGGAGGTTGGCTGATTCGCCGGCGATCGTGCGGTATCCCCGGATCATCCGGATAGCCATGACCCTCTGGCATGCGACCAGCTTGAGTGGTCGCGTCCGGATGCTTAGGGCCCACACAGGGGCCCCGTAGAGGGCCATGGACCGCACGACACCGGCGTACAGCCTCCGGCAGGAGGCGTTTGGCCCGCCGAGATTGGGCAGGAGTCGCCTGAGGGCGCCTGCTGCCCGGTTCAGCTTTGGGGCCAAACGTAGGAAGTGCTCCCTAAAGTTCCACCGGCTGTCGAGGACGAGTCCCAGGTACTTCATCGTCCTCCCGACGCCGATGCGAACCCCCTCCACCGTAATGTGGGACTCTGAACGTGGCGCGTTCAGACGGCCATGAAAGCACATGGCCTCTGTTTTATGCAGCGCCACGTCGAGTCCCAACTGCCGGATTCTTTGAGCGACTGTCGCCACCGCTTGCGTCGCCAGGTCGGCCGCCGCCTGGTGCGACTCTCCCTCCGCCAGGACGAGCGTGTCGTCGGCGTAACATATTACGCCGACGCCGTCAGGGAGGTCGCCGCGCAGCACCCAGTCGTAGCCGATGTTCCACAGGAGCGGCCCCAAGACCGATCCCTGTGGAACACCGCACGACATCTCTCGCCGGTTCCACCCTCCCCGGTGACCGGGGTAGATGACGGCCCTGTCCGTCAGGTAGTCCTCGACTGTGCGACGGAGGTAGGTCGGCACCCGGTGATACCGGAGTGCCTCCCTGATGCAACTCCAGGGCAGGGTGTTGAAGGCGTTGGTGATGTCCAAGGACACCGCCAAGACGACCCTGCCCCAGGATACCGCATCCCCCGTCGTGAGGGCTCTCACGCGCATGATGGCGTCCACCGTCGAGCGCCCCCTCCGGAAGCCAAACTGGCTCTCCGAGAGGTCCGGGCCCACCCGATTCAGGTGCCCGACGAGGCGGTCTGCAATTACTCTTTCAAAGAGCTTGCCCACCTCGTCGAGCAGCACGATGGGCCGGAATGCGGACGGAGAGTCCGCAGGGCGCCCGGGCTTCTGGATCAGGACCAGTTTCCCCGTCTTCCAACGAAGCGGGAACCGGCCCCTCTCCAGGCATGCGCTAAAGAGCCCCCCCAGTCGAGGCCCGAGAGTCCCCGAGGCCAGGACCCAGGCTTTTCCTGGCAGGCCGTCGGGTCCTGGGGCGGTATTTTTGGCCTTGAGCCGTTGTACCGCCACTCTCAGGTCTACCTCGGTCACCTCTGGAGCGTCGTAGACATCGTCGTCGCTGTGGTCCGCGTTTGCGTCAGCTTCACCGTCGGATTCCGTCGGAGACGGAGCCATGGGCGGGGGAGTATGCTCTCCCCGCGATGGGAACAGGGCGCTCACCACGTCCTCCGCGAACTGAGGCTGGAGACTCTGCGTCAACGGGGGAGCCCAGGGGCGGAGCTTTTGTCTCACCCACTTATAGGGTCGGCCCCATGGGTCCCCGTCCAGGGTCTCCAGCATCTCCTTGCGGGCCAATTCCTTGGCCCGCCAGATCTCGTCGCGGAGGGCGGTCTTCGCTGCCCTGTAGCCCTCGTACAGCTCCGCCTCTACGGTCGCCGCATCCGGAGGTCGGGTGCGGCGCCTGCGGAATCTGGTGTACCGGCGTCGCGCGGCCACGCACGCCTCGCGCAGCGATGTAAGCTCGCGCGACCACCAGTACAGCTGACGCCGGGCGCGTCCTTGCCGGACCCGGGGCATGGCCATGTCACAGATCTCCGACATGGCCTCCCGGAACCACTCCGCCTCGTCGTTTATGTCGGCAGGCCTGTCCGGTGGTGACACCCAGGCCTGCACGATCGAGGCTTCCAGGAATAGCTCCCGGTCCAGCTGCTTCAGCGCCCATCGCGGACCACTTGGGTTCCGTCGGACCGGCGCGTCTGAGGTCTGGGCGGAGACGTCGAACCGGATATACCGGTGATCGGAGTAGGTCTCCACCTCCTCTACAACGCGCCAGTCGGTGACGCGCGGCGACAGGGCGGCGCTGGCGAACGTAACGTCCACCACCGACTCGCCCCTCCACCGCACGCACGTGGGGACAGAACCCTGGTTCTCGATGACCAGGCCCTGCGCCAGGGCCCAGTACTCGAGCATCCTACCCCGCGTATAGTCCGTGGCCCGGGAACCCCAAGCCACATTTTTGGCGTTGAAGTCCCCGAGGACGAGCGCGGGGAGGGAACCGTATGCGACGACGATGTCTCCTAGCTCCGATAGGGAGTCGCGGAACTCGGCGATAGTTCGGTTCGGGGAGAAGTAAACGCCTATTACAGCGATCTCCCCGAACCGTGCTGCGGCGATCCCGTGCCCTCTCTCGACGCGATCGAGGGGCGGGGTACCGGCGGCGGCCGACGAAATTAGGGTCACCGAGCCGTCCAGGTCCGCCACCCAGTCATTTCTGGGCAGGACAAAGTACGGCTCGGCGACCACGGCGACATTAATCAACCACTGCGCCATGCTCCGGAGCAGGAGATCCTGAGCAGCAGCGCAGTGGTTGATGTTCGCCTGGAGGAAGCGCAATGGAGCCATTAATTGGAGTCCATTGCGGCCTCCTCCAGGGCCCTCTGTGAGGGCGCAGCCACGGCGGCAGCGGCAGAAGCGGCGGCGGCGGCGGCAGCGGCGGCGGCGGCGGCAGCAGGAGCTGCGGCGGCGGCGGGGACGGCGGCGGCAGAGGGCCTACCTCTGCTCCTGGTTTTGGCGGGGGGCGCGCAGGCCTTGCCCCCTGCCCGGTGATCGGCCGGCTTGCCAGCCGCCGCACATGCGAAGCAGTGCGGTGGGGCGTTGCACGAGCCGGCCTTGTGACCGGGCTGACCGCAGCGGAAGCAGTTGTCGCTGCGGTCGACCTCCGAGGTGCACATGCATGCCGCGTGGTTACCCACTTGGCAGCGGAAGCACCTCAGAGGCCTGGGCTCCAGCAGTTTAACCTGCGCGGACACCCAGCCAACCAGGAGCCTTCGGCTCTCCTCTATCTTTTTGGCCGCCGGTACGGGGCAGCTGACTGTGATGGTCAGCAGCCCCGCGAAGCCAGGGCGTAGGATGCCTGCCTTTACCTGGTCGGCAGGGCATTCCCCAGCCCTGGCAACGGCGGCCACCACGTCCCCCTCCGAGACCGAGTCGTCCAGACCCATAATGCGCAAGTCCGCGCGCTTAATGGGCCTGGACACCCGGGCCTCCTCCGCGTCTAGGGACGCTCTGAGCCTTTCGGCCAGAGCGTCAGCGGTAGGGCCGCTGTCCGCGCCGGGGATCGACAGGAGTCTGGCCCCCGTCGCGGTGACGTGCACCCGGAGGCCCCCGTCGACTCCCAGCTCCCGGAGATCCACCGCCTCCCTCGCTTTTGCGAACACGTCGCGGTACGTCACGCCCCTCTTGACCGCTTCCGGCTGTAGTGTAATGACTACAGCCGCGGTCTTGGGGGCGCGGAGTCTGGCCGCGACGGTTCGCCTCTTGCGCTGTCGCTGCCGCCGTCTCTGCTTCTTCTTGGCAGCCTTCTCTCCAGCCACCTGCCATTCGGCGTCGGCTGGAGGAGGCTGCGAGGGCTGTGGAGACAGCCGGTTCGCCGCCGCCGGTTGTGGAGGGGCTGCTGCTGCGCTCGAGGAGGCCGGTGTTTTAGGAGCCGCCGGGACTCCCCTCGCCGACACCGCCTTTTTCGTTGTCGCAGCTCTCCCCGGAGGCTGCTTAGGTGGCGCCTGAGGCTTTGCCGCGGCCCGCTTCTCCGGGGCCGACTTAGGCGGCGTGGAGGCCGCAGCAGCCGCATATGAGGTCGCCGCCAGCGGGGGGCGCAGAATGCGGCCTTCTAGCACCGCGAAGCGCTGGTTGAAGGCCGCCAATTCCTGCCGCACCAGATTCAGGACAGCACTGCTGTCCTCCGCTGGCGCGGGCAGGGCCTGCGGCTCCTTACCCCGCCTCTGCGGGACCTCCTCCCGGCGGCCTGCCTTCCGCAGTCCGGCCAGCTCCGTCTTTAGATGGAGGTTCTCCTTCTGGAGAACCTCCATCGCGGCCGTCAAGCGGGCGACGTCCGCCCGCATTTTGGACATTTCGTCCGCTTCCGTCGGCGATGCGGGCGGAGCCTGGCCGAGGCTAGCCGCCGCCACTGCCGCCATAATTTTGGCAGTGGCTGCGCCTGCGGCCCGGTCCTTAGTCGCCCGCTTTCCCGGATTGGTAGAGGCCAGGCTGCGGACGGCTGCCCTCACCGTCTCCTCCAGGGTGGGCTCCTCGGCGCACCCTCTACCGCCGGTCCTGCCTCGGCCTTTACCCCGAACACTTGTCGGGATCTTCCGGCCCGAGGCAGGCTCGTCGTCCTCGGACGACGAATGGGGCCGCTTGGGGAAGAATTTCTTCCTCTCGGCGGCCCCCTTTCCTCCTCCGCGCCCAGAGCCAGGGCTCTGGGCGCTGATGGCGTCTGACGCTGAGTCGGACTCCGACATCGAAGACGGCGTCAGCACCATCCTTTTCTTGAGAGCGGCACTCTGTGCCCGCTCGTTCGGTGCCGGTGAGGCGGACGTGCTGGACAAGTCCAGCGACTCCACTTCACGGGCACGTGAGCCTCCCTGGCTCGCTGCGGCGACTGCCGGTTGTTTGGGGGGGATTTTATTTTCACTATCCATACGATTCCCACGAGTGTGGGGGAAAAACGGTCCACCTGGGCAGAGACCCCTGTACCCAGGTAAGCCTACAACATTTATTACTCGCCAGAGGGTCGGCCGGTACCCTGGCGAGGGTAGCACTAGCGACTGATTGTTCAAAGGAACTCCCGTCAGCCATACATCTCCTCGCGGTGCTCCGCCGCTTGAGATTCGGGGTGACTTTTTATAGAGGTTTTCTACCTCGCGGCCCGGGCGGTTAAGCCAAGGCCCTCGACCCCCGTCGAAAGTCAGAGACGTGATCCTGACAATCTTCGGGGCTACGAGAATAGCGGTGGCAAGAGGAGGTGGGAGTGCAATACCTCCTCCTGCCTGCCCGGCGGCAGGGTAAGTGCACACCGTGCCCGCTCTTGCTCCAACCACTGTGCCCTCTGCTGAGCAGAGGGACACGCGGTGGAGCGACGCGACAGGACATTGGCATACGAACAAGGAGACCCCGTAGGGGAGTACTTGCCCGCATCCCGGGGCGCACCGTCCCGAGAATCTGGGCTTCCCCCCGGACGTATCCGGAAAGGAATTTCCAGCCTCGGGCACTCGAGGAGGTTTCCTGTCCTTAGCACCCCGTTAAGTATGCCTAAAGAATCTTTGTCCCCATTATACCTCGCGTCCCCGTATTATACACTGTTCCCCTTCACACCATAATGTCATAAACTTGTTTATTATAAAAGATACTTACACAAACATTAATCCTACAATTAACACAAAACCTTCTAATATCTATTACTTATTCACTGTTTGTACAAACGGAGCCTTTCATATTTAGCTCCAGACAGATATTCTAGACGGCGGGAGACGTCAGTTACATAAGGTGACTCATTTCAACACAAACATTTTGTTATTAATATTAAAATAGGAGTACGTTACATAATAATATATTCGTCTTAAAATGTAAATATCTAGATCTGCACGTGTTACGATTGTAGCACTAGAGGCTCTATCACGAGTTTGCACGTTTTTTGTGACGCCAGCGAGATGTCAGCATCAACAGTATTATTATTTCCGAGATCACGGGACTGTCTCATAGTCATAACCGTGACCCTGGAACGTAAAGGGCTATTAAAGGATCACCGTAGATTTTAGTCAGTACAAGTCTGACAGTCCCTCCCGTCCCTCCCTGGGCGGGAGGACTTATTTGATGATTTTACCGCTATAAAAAGCTTAAGTGAATGAGTTTATTTATAGTAGTTGCCAAAAGTTGTTGCCTCGTCGTTTAAGCGTGTACTTGGTGATCAAATTAGAACAAGTCTCATGGAGGAAACTCTTGGTCAGTATTGGCCAAATTGCAGTCTATAAGATGTTATTGAGAATTCCTTATATAATAAAAAACCAATAGTGATCAATCTTGATTGACAATGACAGGCCTGTTGGTTTAGTGGTTAGTGACCCTGACTGCTATGCCGGAGGTCGTGGGTTCGATTCCCACCCAGGACAAATGTTTGTGTGATGAGCACGATCATTTATTCTGTGTCTGGGTGTAATTTATCTATAATATGTATGTATTTAGAAATATATAAGTATGTTTATCAGTTGTCTAGTACCCATAACACAAGCTCTGCTTAGCTTGGGACTAGATGGCGTTGTGTGATAGTTGTGGAATATTTATTTATTTATCTCTAGCATCAAAATTAAGACATTATTAATGGAAAAACACACTTGAGACCATGAACCTTATGCCAGACAAGAGTTTAAAATGGACATTTTAAATCCATCCTTTTCTAAAATAAAATGGCCAACTTATTCACAAAAGCACTGCCAATTGAAATCCTAAATAGCCCATATATCTTTCAACCAAATCCCTGAGGACTTTAAATTCTATTTAATATGGGTGATCCGTAAGTATTAAAATAGTGGTGTATTAAAATAACCGGTCGGGTCCTTACGGGCCGGTCCGGGCGGCATAGACTCTCCAGATATATTTTCGACCGGCATTACCGTGGGTGATAAAAATACCGTACCGTGGGACCGATAACTATCCTTTTTCTTTATAGATTAGTTTTACAATTCAGAGCCTTACTAATCTATTTGTATACACCATTTTTTATCGTGGTGAAATCATCAACTGACTGTCAGACTTGTACTGACTAAAATCCACGGTGTCCTTCACTAGCCCTTTACGTACCGGGGTTACGGTAATGGGTAAGTCCCGCGACCCCGGCAGGCTTTGGCCCTCTACAGGCCCCGTCACTATGCTGACCCTCCTTGAGGCGCGCGTGGAACACATCGCGCCGTCGAACCGGGCATACGTATACACCCTTAGATTACTTAATATCCAGGTTTCTTAGGGAAATCAGTGGCTTTGTTTTTAATTCATTTTTGCCACCAAGTTAAAGTTATGTTAAAAGAATGGGACCAATTGACAAATATACTGCACCTAACAAAAAAGGAATCATTTAAATCGGTTTACCCGGTCGAAAGTTATGTCGTACCAAGTAGGCCAGTTACAGGCACTTTTGAATTGTCAAAGACAAATAAAATATAATTAAATACTACAAAATTATGGTGCTACAGTCCCAGTCACAAGACATAAAAACTGTGATAGAACCGTAGATGCCCATTCCAAGGAGTAGATCTGTATGGAGAAGAACCGTCAAGAAACTTCATGGACACTCGTTTTAGATCGCCAAAATTATTACAGAACCTTTGTTACATCATTCATTTTGAGATGGTACATTATGTGAGAACGATGTATCAAGTTAAAAGTGTCCATAGTAAAAATATGAAAATAAAAGTTAAAAATTTAGTTAAAATAAATCTGTTAAACAAAACTGGTATCAAATACTAAGATTCCGTGAGTTCAACATCCATACTTTCATACATCGCATTGATTTGAAAAAGAAATCAATGCGATGTATGAAAGTATGGATGTTTGCTTTTCTTTCGTGATATATTTTGATCTTAAAAGAAGCTCGAAAAAAAATGACTTCTGTGACTTCTATACCGACCATGTTAAACTGACTTCTCAAGCCGAAAAAAAACACAAAACTTATCTCTAAAAGTAGGTATTTAAAGCGATTGCAATACATCATCAATTAAACAAATTGATAACGAAGTCAAACTGAGGTGACGTTGAGTAATGGCAGATACGTTTTAAAATTAATGAATGATGCGGTCGACTCATTATATAAGAAAGACTAGTTTAGCTCGCGGTTTCACTTGCTTCTTCCATTTTTTCCCCCTTCAAGTTTTGTTCAAAAAGTAGATATTTTTTTTTTGCTTCTCCATGGGTTCATACACCTCTGTACCTTTTCATTAATTATATTATCAGTTTAACGGTTTAGCTTTGTAAGTGTAACAAAGAAGAAAGAAATAACATTTATTTGGTACAAGAGTAACTAAGTAAAACAAGAGTAACAAAAAAGAATAATCCCGCAATATGGCGCTCCAAATCCGGCATTTTGGTTTTATCAAAATTGAATGCGTCATTTTCATTGTAATCTTCACAATCAAGACAAAAGTAAAGACAAGTCACAGACTAAAATACGTCAAGCCGCTTAGACTCACAGCGTGCTAAAGAAATATACATACATGTTTTTTTTTTTTTTTTTTTATCGTGGTAAAATCATCAAATGAGTCCTCCCACCCAGGGCAGGGCGGGAGGGACTGTCAGACTTGTACTGACTAAAATCCACGGTGTCCTTCAATAGCCCTCTACGTACCGGGGTCACGGTAATCCCTTGGTCCCGCGATCCCGGCAGGCTTTGGCCCTCAACAGGCCCCGTCACTATGCTGACACTCTTTGAGGCGCGCGTGGAACACAACGCGCCGTCGACCCGGGCATGGTCCATGGTCGGACAGCGAGTCGCCCATTACTCGCTGCCCGCATGCCCGCGCCTACGGTGGCCGGAGATCGTCTGGCGACGTCCGACGCCGTGGGCGTCTACAAATATACATACATAGACATACACTTGATAAACCACCATGTTTCTTCAGTTGATATTTGCGTTCATAGACCGCGGTAACCTCTTATGACATCCCAACAATGCAGTAAGATAACGCCAATAAAATTAAAAAAAAAAAAACAACACACGCGTATTTTTATTATCGTGGTACAATCATTAAAATAATGAGTCCTCTTATTCAGGGCAGAGCGGGAGGGATTGTCAGACTCGTACTGAATAAAATCCACAGAATTTCTTCAATATCCCTTTACGTTCCAGGGTCACGGTTACCTGTTTAGACAGTCCCGCGACCCCGACAGGCTTTGGCCCTTGGGCATAAAGGGCCAAAGCCTGTCTGTGTCAGCTTTTCTGAAGTGCGCGTGGAATACAACACGCCGCTGTCGTCGACCCAGAACACTGACATATCCCGCATATTTCCGTATATTCTCTGTCTCACATCTAATCTATGTTCATAGTCAATTCAATAAAAATATATACGATACGGTAACCGTTTTATAGATGCAATAAAATCATTCGGAACCGCACTAAATTGGGGGAGAATTACCCTTTTTCGCGGGATACCGCGGGATTCAGTACTGGGCCATAATAATAGGTGATAGAGATACCTCAGCTTACCTTGGGTTATGGGAACTGTGTTTAGTAGGTAGTAGAGGGAGAAAAATAGTCCCCAATGCGTCTTTCATTGGTTACTGATGAAAAGATATATCTGGGACTGGAGTCGAAGAAAAAAAAAAGTGACGATGCCAATGTCTTAAGTTTACGGCACGGTTAGCGTAGTGGCTAAACGATTGCACTGCTGCGCTGCTTGTCGCGGCTTCGATTCCCAAGGGAACAAATATTTGTATGACCTACAAGTAGTTGTTCCGGGTCCGGGTGTTTGTGTAAGTGAGTTTCTATGTTTGTAAACACACCCACGACATGGGAGAAATTCCTAGTGTGGGGCATCGTTTAAAAAAATAACATTTCCTGTACCTTTGATTTACAAACTTACTGATGAGATGGCATGTGATGATGAGGCATGAGGCCCAGCATGAGTTTTACCGTTGTAATGAAATTGCGTAAACGGGAACATTGACGTTAATTCGATGGAAACAAATGGGACTGGACGTAAAGCTAGAATAGTTGAACTGTAGGAAAGAGACAGAGCTATACAAGTCGTTTAGCGCCATCTCGTTCCCACAGTAGAACTACTCTCGCTTTAAAACGGTGGGCCACCAGGACTTCGCAAGTTATGTACAAAACACAGACGAAGTCACGGGCAACAACTAGTATTATCGCACAGTTAGTAATTCAATTAGTTAGTAATTAGTGTCCCGGAGAGGCAACGAATCTATTGAGCGGCTTGTTGTCCAGGGGGAAGACACGAGAGCAGGTCACCCTTGCGATGGACTGACCAGATCAAGTCTGCAGTAGGTGGTCCGCTGCATGAGTGCACACGAGTTACAGCCGACAGGGAGGGATAGCGTCGCATTGTGAGGAGAATTATGGCAGCACGATGTCTCGTTGCAACATGCTGACCCGTTGCAACATGCTGACCACGACCACTCTGTCAAGAGTGAACCGACGAAGAAGAAGAAGTAATTCAATACCCAAAAAACAATTTTAAGTGAAAACCTTGTCAAGATAACTAATGTTAAAGATAAAATTAAATATAATTCGCACGTTATTAAAATTAAATTCTACAAAATCCTTTGCACCTTTTTAATAAAGAATCAAAGTTTCTTTCGAGTCGATGTGCAGAATATAAGCTCTAGTCTAAGTTCTTTAGTTGTGCTGATCCCCTCAGGCGACATACACGTGAAGATTGTACCTATCATGTGAGACAGAGAGTTATTACACTTTAAACTTGCTCATAAAATATGTAAAACGTAAGTTTGAAATATATTGCGTTTGAGTGAAATTGCTACAAAGGATTTATAATAATGAGTTGGTCACAGCGTACTTAGTCATCTATACCAATATTATAAACCTGAAAGGTTTCTTTGTTTGGATGAACGCGCTTACATTTTTTTTAAAATTTACGATGGGTTTGCTCTTGGCCTTAGTCTAGGTAAGGGGTGACAAAGACAAGGTCGACGATGGAGCGAGCTTACCCAGAAGAAGCCTGTTCACTCTAACTTTGAAGAGATTATGGTTGTATGCGTTCGGAAACACAGTCGCAGGCAGAGTTCCACTCCTTCGCTGTTCGCATTCTAAAAGACGTTTGGAAACGCTTAATGCGAATTGGTGGAATAGCAATAAGGTAAGGATGGTAATTTGCCATGCGTCTAGATGTGCGATGATAGAAGGGGGCTGGCGGGATGAGGTTGTGGAGTTTTTGGGCACACTCTACGAAGTACAATCTGTAGAAGACCGACGGGCAGGCAACCTTGCGGCGATGAGTCAAGCTATGGAGCTTGGCGTTCACAACACAAATTTTACGTCACCAATGAGCCTCATAGCTCTGCGTTCCACTGAATCAAAGCAGCAAGTTGGTATTTAGCTGAGCCATCCCAAAGGTGGCTACGATACTCGATGCAAGATGACTTGAGCTTTTGTAAAGAGTTAAAAGCCAGGCGTGAAGTACCGCTTAATTCTGTTAAGGATGACCAGCTTTTTGGCCGCAAGTGGTGACATTAGCGCGAGGAAGGTTGTAGGCTGTATAACATCACGTCACGTCAGGGCT
This sequence comes from Agrotis puta, assembly GCA_943136025.2. NCBI lineage: Eukaryota > Metazoa > Arthropoda > Insecta > Lepidoptera > Noctuidae > Agrotis > Agrotis puta. The sequence continues at coordinate 15,456,027 of OW964184.2, read as the reverse complement.
AGAAGATTAGATACTTTTGCTCAGAATTTGACATTCAATTCGACATTCTAAATTAGACATTTTCGCCATCTATTATCATAAAACTGTACACCTGTCAACGTCAGAATGATTACGATAACCTTTGCTTATATTACTTTTCGGTGTTTCTTTTGACTGTTTTGGGCCACTATCACACATCTAAAAATGATAGCCGGTACCGATAAATACCAAGGAATCTCTGTAAGTAAATTGATGATGATCGATTGATCACCTATAAACGAACTAACTTAGGTCATCATCATCATCAGCTGGAAGACGTCCGTTAGCTGAACAAAACCCTCCTCCTTTAGATCACTACACTGAAGGATAATGAGCCACCTGCATCCACCGGTTGCCCGCTACTCTCAGCATGTCGTTGGTGCACCTAGATAAGTGTTGCTTAATGTAGAAAATCGATCCATATGGCTGTTTCTATTGAGCCAGAAGCTCCTTAAAATAAAGGTACAGTATGTATATTATATATTATCGAATATTAATTCGCCAGTCCTTGGAAAGAAACGAAACTTTTAGCCACATTTAAAAGTTAAGGTTGCTGCACATACCTATGCAGGTAGCGGCACAGCCGGGCGGTAAACCGAATATATTTAGATAATCAATGTTCGGGAATCACAAACCGCTCGTCTGCTGGACTCGGCAACTGCGGACTTCTGCCGTTCGACTTTTCCACAAGTTCTGCCGAATCGAATGACGTTTCAACCAGAATGCACTAGCAAAGACTTGAAGAAGCCGGGAAAGACTGATTTAAAATTTATAAATCATATAAAATCAAATTAATCAAATAAACCTGCTATTGAATTTGTTTTTTTTTCATATAATAAGCACCCACGTCTTCTCTCCTATTAATAATTAAATTTAATGTGCCCGACAGGGTCCATAATTGATTCAATATTTTAACATACGATGTATTATAATTATTATGAACATGATCATTATGAATACTGCCGACCCGACAATCCAGCTGATGTACGTGGTAACCCTCAAGGTTCACAAGCTCTGAAAAACTTAACGATGAAAATCTTAATAGGTACTACAAATTATCCGACGCTGTCCTTCCGAGAAACTTAGTCACAATTAATTGCCCAGTATAAAACCTTTTAATTAATCGCCTTCCCCAATTTAATTTGTTGTTCCCATCGTAAAAACATAACGGATAACCTAAACTTAAGTTAAATATTTAGGTAACTAATTAGTAGAGACGGAGCGACTGTGACTTTGGCCGACTGGCCGAATAGTCAGCTACAAAAAGGCCGAATAACATATAAATAAATCTTATTTATTTCAGACAAGATACAACTAATAACAACGAAATCACTTTAAAGTTTCCAAAAAGAAAAAAATATAAAATATATAAAATTTAGTATGTGGTAAAAGGTTACAATTATTATAAGTACTCGCTTATGCCTTAGTCAAACAGACAGGCGAAAGCGAAGCGTTTCCAAAGGGATAACCGATTAACCGTCAGTCCGATAGTTCTGTTACGCTATCGGATCGCTTTCGCTTTTCTATGTGACTGGATTCAAACAATTCCATACATTACAATTAAAAACGTCACGCTTCGCATTTGTCACGCCTGTCTGTTTGACAAAGGCTTTAAGGATAATTCACGCTACACCATGCCTTGCCCGGGCCGTGACTAGTTCGGGGCCCGGACGGGGCACGTCCGAGGCACGTCCGAGGCACGTCCGAGGCACGGTTAAGCATGAATCACTTCATACAAAAAGTACATCATAATGTTCGACCGTGTCCCGTCTGTCGCTCGGACACGGCACGATCATCAGGATCACCTTACATTGACCAAATGTTATCTAAATGAATGCAACAATTAGATAATTATGAAAATTATCTCAGGAGACAGATGACACCAGACCTCATACAGGTCCACTAGCTGTGATCGTCTTCCATCGGCTGCGCGTGCTTGCATAGGCTTAATACTACTTAGTTCGGTTCATCTCAAAAAATACTTTACTAATTGTTTCGTACCGAAGGTGAAACGGAACGCGCCAATCTGAACGCGACCAAATCTGACGTTGACATTTTGACGTTTCGACTTGTCTTTGTAAAATTGTTGTTGAACAAGTCGGATTTGAAGCCGCTTGATGAAAATTGGAATATCTTGATATAATTTCGCAATCCGTTTGCAACGTTGGCAAATTTGAAGATATTTATTGAATTCCGAACTAATGTTTGTTGATTTGGGTTGTTATCGTGCATAAATCCAATATTTTGTGAATTGAGTGCACCACGCCGCCTGAGTAAGGCTAACGTAGCCTCGCGTGTGAAATCTTGTAATTTGAATTGAACTATTCCCCTCGTTGAGTTATTAAACCGGGATGAACGATATATCCAATATTGTGAACTAAAAGCCTGTGATTATATTGTGGAGGCAGCGACGGTGTTCCGGTGACCACGCGCTCCGGAGGTAGCTTAGCGCCAAATTGAGGGTCAAATCCTGTCGGTATTTACTGAACACACATCACTATACACAAACACTTACCCCGCCTACACACAGACCGAAATCGGGCCCAGCAGGTCGCTTCATCAACAACCCCTAGTCGCGTCTGGTAAGTGTCTGTATTTTGTTAATTGACTCCGCGCATCGCGGACATCTTGAGACGGCTCGTGTCGTTTCATACACTAATTGTATTTATTGCTTCAGCTGGCTGAGAAAGATAACCAACTAGTTGACTTCACCAACGCATTGATACTAGCACATCCCTAACGTAATTAATTATTTTGTTAGTCTATGTATAATAACATTAATGGGTCTGTGGTAGTACCTACTCAATTAAATGGAACGATTCCTTAATTAGTGGGGTTAAAATTGTTTAGCAAATACTTGGTTGAATAAAATTTATCTTATTTATTAAACTGTATTCTGGTTGTTGTCGTATAATTTAGTTGTGTTGTTAGTTGCAGCTCGTCGTGAAATAATAAAATAATTTATAATGATTTCTGTATAGTATGGTCACAAATATTCCACTTCAAAATATGTAAATGTTCTTTTGCCAATGTCATCCAAACAAAAAATATTTGACCCGTTTTTTTTCTTTTATAGCCATAAAAATTGTAAAACGAAATTGACGAAGATAGGACAGTTTTACAATTGGTAATGCCTTTGTCAAACAGACTGGAGAAAGCGAAGCGTTTCCGAAGCGATACCGAACCGAAGCGAGACGTCAATCCGATAGTTCTGTCACGCTATCGGATCGCTTTCGCTGTTCAATTCCATACATTACAATTAAAAACGTCACGCTTCGCATTCGCCACGCCAGTTTGTTTGACAAAGGCTTAATACTTCACAAACAATTACAATTGTAACAAGTCAAATTATAAATTTATTAAAAAAAAGTTTTTTAAATAAATTTATAATTTGAATAAAAAAATAAATTTATATTATCCAACACCCACGGACTAAATACAGCAGTTTTTTAATTGTGGAAACTAGCTAATTGCGGTCAAATCTGTATTCAGTCCTCACATACATCTATTTCAGTCAGTTTTATTACCCTAGTAGGTACATAGGTACTAGACTAATAATAGTCCTATTCAAAGTTTACCCTAAACTGCCTTTGTATAGTAGAGGCGTTTCAGTGACACATATCTAGCTTACAAGCCCCGCCCCTTCTGTCTTTTGTGTTTTTATGATGATATCAGACGCTTTATTTGAGTGAGGGTTTCACTCGAGTGACTTTTTAGTTTAGTCTAAGTATGGATTACACCGACATAATTACACTGTAATGCTTTCATTTTGTTAGTATAAAATCTACCCCCTTCATATTGTTTTTATCTTTCACACGCCTAGTGAATCAATGAACAATGCCAAAATCCAAAATAATTGGTTCACTAATGAATCACTTTTTATTTAAAATATGGTTTTTGATTGAAATATCAATTCAACATAAATATCGACAAAGAGTGGAGAAAACCTCAAAAACATGAAGCGTCTGATTTCGCTCTTAATTCGGCTTGCTTTAGCAAATATATTTACTGATTAGTAATTAATATTTTTTTCAAATATTTAATACAAACGCGCTGCCAACTCGAGTTCTTATCGACACAAACGTCTAACACCTTCATCACTGATTAGTGAAGGAAGTCATCACCATGAGGAAATTTGGACTTTGACATCAGAAACATGCTGGTCCTGCTCCATAGTACAATGTAGGGCTTAAGCATAATCAAACACATTTATTTATACATTTGTGAAACATTTTTGAAAAAGAGTAAGTATGGAGTTTGCCCATTCTTCTCCATACAAACCTACCCTTGCGAATGGGTGTAGAATCAATCCCTTCCGATCCCATTTCCTTTAATTTTAAAAATCGACGTTCAAAAGTGCCTCTTTGATGGTCTAATTGAAATGAATGATTTGACTTTGACTTTGACTTTGGTAGGTGGCGACATCATCACAACACAAAAAGTAAAAAGATAGCTCAAATATCTTGATAAGCCTCAGAAACATTATATTCATACCCTCGTCATATAACATAGCAACATAATGTATAAAACATGACCAGAGAGTACTTACCTCGTCAAGACAGCGCTGCGGGACTAGCCGCCAAATTTGCAGACTTTGTTATTCAGATTTGTAATAGCGGTTTCAAAAGGGCGAGTGTTTGTCGACATCTGAGTTACAGGGCTGTCAAATATTGTGGTGTAATCGGGTTTCCAACATAGATAAACTCAGGGGTATTTTCCATGGAGGTAGAAACCATAGAGCGTTCCTTACATACTCCTTTCGCTTTATCCACGTTCAAGCAGCTGGTTATCAGTGTCGAATAACGGTGTGCCAACGATGGCCAGGCAATGGGCACAGAACCTGAATTGGCGCAGAAATTACCAGACTAAGACCACAATTTGGCCTTACCAGGGGTCAGTTAAGGAAGCTCACATTGGACCCACAAAAGGCTAGTTATGTCACTGCTGGTCATACAAACAGGTAACGAGTACTACGCTCCCGTCCTTTCTGAAGGACCTATATGTTCAGTATAAGTCTTCCTAGGGAATTGCCACTCACATCTGTCTGTCACTCACCTTTCATTCAAGTTCTCAACGTGGTTCAACCAGAAAGTCATAAAAAATTAGAAGAGATCAATCATGCTTGGATCATGTTCTTTTTAATTTCTTGTTAAGTTTATTCATTTTCTTTTTTAGGGTTCCGTAGTTAACTAGGAACCCTTATAGTTTCGCCATGTCTGTCTGTCTGTCTGTCTGTCCGTCCTCGCTTAATCTCTGTGACCGTTAGCACTAGAAAGCTGAAATTTGGTACCAATATGTATATCAATCACGCCGACAAAGTGCAAAAATAAAAATTGGAAAAAAATGTTTTTTTAGGGTAGCCCCCCTATATGTAAAATAGAAAGTGATTTTTTTTTTAATTTCAACCCTAACGTGTGATATATCGTTGGATAGGTATTTAAAAATGAATAGGGGTTTACTAAGATCATTTTTTGATGATGTCAATAGTTTCGGAAATAATCGCTCCTAAAGTCAAAAACAATGTGTCCCCCCCCCCTCTAACTTTTGAACCATAAGTTTAGAAAATATGAAAAAAATCTGGAAAGTAGAACTTTATAAGGACTTTCTAGGAAAATTATTTTGAACTTGATAGAAAGAACAGTTTTTGTGCAAAAAAAACAAGAAGGTGGTACAAAATTCCTGGACTAAGTTTGTAGTATAATCAATTATTTAATCATATATACAAGCATTTTTTTTAACTTCGTTTACGTATTTCATTATTCTGAACGTATCTTCTTTCAAACAAAAAAAGAATTATTGAAATCGGTTCGCGCATTCCAAAGTTATCAAACGCATAAAATGTTAAGGTAAAAACCAGTTCATAAATGGTTCGATAGATGACCTACCTGTGGTAAAAATTTGCTACTACTTAAAATATATGTTCTTAGAGTGCATAATCGCTACCTGAACTACTTACTCTTTTCGATTAAAATAAAATAGCTATTTGATAAAGGTTTGTGGGAAATTGTTATTGTGTCTTTTCAAATTTATATTGAGGGTTTTATTTTTTAACTTGTACGGGGACAAAAGTGGTTGATAGTCGTCGCACACAAGTTTAAAAAAAGGCTATTTGTTAACACTTATTGTAACGGACGGGAAACTACGGAACCCTACACTGAGCGTGGCCTGACACGCTCTTGGCCGGTTTTTTTTTTTTACTACATACATTTTTAAATATTTTTATGTAAAATATATATATACATATGTATAATAATAGTGGCCCACCGATATCGGGAACAGGGTCCAAGCTACCGACGTGCACGGCCCCAGAGAAAGGAACCTCCTAACAATGCGCGCCGTGTCCAGAAGAACTGCTTTCTGAATCAGGCCCTTGATCCAGCTGCCTAACGAGAGCCTCCTTAAATGTTTGTCGAGGCTCTTGGCAATTAAGTCATGCTCTTTTCAAGTTATTATTACAACAACTCGTTGATTTTTCTTCAAACTGAAGCCGCCTTAACACAGGAAGATAAACATCTGTACAACGCTTGTCTAAACAAAGTGTAACTGCAAAACGGCCCTTATATCAACGTGTAATGGAAGGCGCCCCGGGGTCGCGGGACTTACCCATTACCGTGACCCCGGTACGTAAAGGGCTAGTGAAGGACACCGTGGATTTTAGTTAGTACAAGTCTGACAGTCCTTCCCGCCCTGTCCTGAGTGGGAGGACTCATTTGATGATTTTAACACGATAAAAAAAAGGGGAGGCGCCCAGAATCTAAAATGCAATGTTTGCAACTGTTTATAAACATGGCGGTGGTGTGGAGAAATGATAAAATAATGTGCTTCTTCCTCAAGCAACATTTTAACGTTGAGCGGCGTGTGGACAACCCATATTGATTTAAACAAAGTTTCCAGCAGCATGCAGCATCAACAACGTTGATCAAATGTTGCTAAACAAAATAATGTTTACCATGAGTACGAGGCTTTACTGGCAAAAATCCAACCCGTACTTTGCGTTTCAGAGCCGCGGCTACTCTTTTAAAAAATCCCGGAACTTGTGTGTCCGCATTACAAATGAAATTACCTTCATAACATCAACTTTATAATTAAAACCAATATCAACTTTTCAGCTCAGTTTACAAAAATTACACGTTGCACTAAAGAGCCTTACAGCATACGAGCATGAAAAAATTAATTGAACCCGTTTTTAATCAATCTGTCGATCAGTTTTAATTAATTTTAAAATCCCTGAACGCTGGCAACCCTGTGCGAGACCAGACGGCCTCAGGACTGGTTCAATTTTCTATTGAAAACTATCTGAGTACAGTCGACGAAAAAAGTTTTGCTTAGTATGTATTTTAGTTTGAGTATGATTGATGGCCTTTTTGGTATAATTAGGTAATTATATTTTAATTAATTTTTGAGGGAACCTTTTTTAAACGCTTTTCTTACTTTTTTGTTATGTAAGACTTTTAAATAATAGTTATTGTAAGTTAAATTGACATTTGAGGGTTTTAAAATGGCTTGGAGTCGCGGGATTGTTTGTAAAAGTAATCGTAACCCTGGAACGTTAAGGGCAGTTGAAGGAACAGGGTTGAATTTTAGGCAATGTCAGTCTGACGGGAGGACTCATTTGATGATTTTAACACCCAAAAAAGGTTATAAAATAGTCAAGAACGGGTATTGTCTAGATGAAACTAGTTCTGAATGTGCAAATAGTGGTGATTTCATGCATTACTACGTTGTCTTAAAACACAAATGTGTTGTAGAGATCAGATAAGTTGTGTCTGCATATAAAATAATCAATCTGTTGATTTGCTGGGAAGTCAATTCTAAACAATTTGAAAAAAAATACGTGGTAGTTTATCTTGTATGAGATTTGATCCTAAAACTATCTTTCCTCTCAATCGTTTGGTACACCAAATTGTATCCAAATCTGTTCGGTGGTTTTAGCGTCAAAGAGGAACAAAGAAATCCATCCATCCAAACAAACTTACACTTTTACGATATTAGTAGGATTAATTAATTAAGTTCTTAATGTTAATTTGTAGAATACTGATAATAAAGAAGACTAGAAGAAGAGTGGAAGACTGATAATAAAGAAGTTAGTTGTCAAATGTAACTAATACTGTTGAATGTTTCGAATACCTTGAAGATAGATCAGTTTTTTTAATTTGACTGTTTCCTTAAGTTTTCCGCATATCATTCCTTTCCAATGAATTTAGACATTTGATCTGTATTAGCGACACTATAGAATGGTATATTAATAAAAAGGGCCTGATTTTTTTTCCAAATCAACAGGTCTACTGTCAAAACTGTTGATTATAAAAAAAACAATTATGCAATTTTAGTTTTCGTCAAAATCGGCAACGAGGCTCTTTTCAGTATTTATGAATATACTTGTTATTTTCGGATATAGACATCGAAGCTCAGTTGAAAAATTCAGCCTGTATATTGGAGCATTGTTGCAATGCAATGATTCGCAGCACTTCGCATATTTTAACGAGCACACAATGTTCTGCTGTCCTCCCGCTTGTTTATAGGGATGATGTTAATTTTGTAGGCACTCCTACACAATTAACATCATCCCTATTTTTGTTTTCAATTAACAGACTAATTAAGTGTCGAGTTAATTTGGAGCATGGAGTTATAGTTTAACGGTTGTGCTAGACTGAAGACACTCGTGGCTGAATAAAACGAGTTCGTCATTCATCTTTCATCTTTTTCACATAGTTTAAATAGACATTCAGAAATGTATGCAGCGACAGAGAAACTAAAGTGTTCTACATCGCGCAATCGAAGTTATCCGCGAATAAGACAATTACCAGCGGCTTACGTAGTCTGCTTCATTTTCTCGTAAATAATAAGCAAAAATGTAATGTTTTTACTACAAAAAATATCTTGGAAACGTATCTCACCGTGTCTTACCTCCACTTACAACAACGTCGTATGTCCCTGTGAACAGAAGACGGCTCCCTCATTGTCTGTGAGTCTAGCAGACGTAACGTAGGTGTCTACGTTACCTATATGTTACCGACTCATTATTTGGACTCATCGTAGCGTGAATCGCGCCGCGGTTGGGAGTTGACAACCTTTGTTTTTAGTGTTTAGTTTTTTTTTTGAAGTGAAAACTTCTTGAGCGGCGTTTTGCACTTTTTTTGGAATGGGTAAAAAATGTTAAACTCGCGTCAAGACACGTGACCTGATCGAAATATCGTAAGACGGCGCAGGGCGCTTGCGCGAATGTTCGTGTGTGTTTATTACTATTCAAGTTTTCACTTCGGCCGGCACTCCCAGAGTGCAACCTGTCGTTTTTTTTTCCTTTGTATTAGGCATGTAGCATCAACAAATTGCAAATTTGTTTAGTCCGTGAGCTAGAGTATTGAAATATCATCGTCCTATAAATGTTTTCTGTGAGCGGGCCATAATCCACCACGCGGGCCCGGTGCGGGTTGGTAGATGTCACATGTCTTCGAATTTTTGGTTTTAGGACATGCCGGGTTCCTCACCATGTTTTCTCTCACAGTTTTGAGAGCAATGTTGATGAAATAAATTACACAAAATAATGCGCCTGTCTGGGTTCGATCGTGGGTTCCTACAACTCTTAAGGCGAAGCCGATGACACTAGGCCACGACTGCTCTTTTGAAAGTAATGAACACATATTATTTTTTATTAATGAATATTGACAAAGTTAATACGCACCGAAACTCGGAAAATGGAGCTCGTGTCGTCAGAACTATAAAAAAAACATACCATGGAGTGACGTATTGTGAATTTTAAAATCCTATCTTCGTAATTTTTTTTTTCGGTTGTGGTACTCACGAATTACCGTGACTAGAAAGGGCTATTGAAGGACACCGTGGATTTTAGTCAGTACGAGTCTGACAGTCCCTCCCGCTCTGCCCTGGGTGGGAGGGCTCATTTGATGATTTTACCACGATAAAAAAAAAATCTTCGAAAATTTTGGCTCTTGTAAAAAAGGCAAAAATACGGGTCTAACATTTTTGAAACAAACTTTACTTCTGTATAATTTTAGCAATGATTTAATTTTACATAAAATTAGCCTGTTGCTAACTTCCGTTTAGAGTTTTAGACGAAGTTCGTTCAATGTTGCTCAAACATTTGCATAATATTATGGAAAACGGTTTTACGCTTACTTGTAGTTACGTCTTCCGTCTTAATCAGCTACCAAGTATAAAGGTTAACTAAATTGGCCATTTAACTTGCTATTACCTGCGACCTCGTTAAAGAAGGAAATGATCTCACTGAAACGCTTTGCCTAGACAAAATGTAGCTATCGGTGGCATTATTTATCCAAACTAATATTATAAATGCGAAAGTAACTCTGTCTGTCTGTCTGTCTGTCTGTCTGTCTGTCTGTCTGTCTGTCTTTTCTTCACGCCTAAACTACTGAACCGATTTGTGTGAAATTTGGTACAGACATAGTTTGGAACTTGAGAAAGGACATAGGATAGTTTTTAACCGACTTCAAAAAAGGAGGAGGTTATCAATTTTATGTTTGTTACCGCATTACGACCGATTGGGTGAACTGATTTTCATGATTCTTTTTTTGTTTGAAAGCTGGTGCTTGTCGCGTGGTCCCATTGTCACCAAATAAGGATCTGATGATTGGATCTTGGAGAAATCGAGGGCAACCCTCAAATTTTATAGGCTCACCCTTCGTTTTTCGTAAATCTTATGAAGTAATTTAAGTACTTGCGTATGGTAATCATCATCTTATGTAGCTGAGCTGATGATGGAAGGTACAACTCCTTAACAGTAGTTTGTTACCGAATAACGACCGACTGGGTGAACCGATTTTCATGATTCTTTTTTTGTTTGAAAGCTGGTGCTTTCCGTGTCCCATTGTCACCACATCAGGATCTGATGATTGGATCTTGGAGAAATCGAGGGCAACCCTCAAAATTTATAGGCCCACGCATCGTTTTTCGTAAATCTTATGAAGTAATTTAAGTACTTGCGTATGGTTATCATCATCTTATGTAGCTGAGCTGATGATGAAAGGTACAACTCCTTAACAGTAAGGAGTAGGCATCGACTGATTCATTGTTTGCATATCTCCGGAACTTCACGACCGATTTAAATTACCATTTTTTTTGTACTAGGTATCGTTCAATTAGGGAATACTGCAAGTTTCATCAAAATCGGTTCAGTAGTTTTTGAGATAGGGAATTTTATTAGCTTATTGTGTACATGAGGGATGTTATTACCAGTGCTACGGTTTACGTACCGGGTTCACGGTAATTCGTAAGTCCCGCGACCCCGGCAGGCTTTGGCCCTCTAAAATAATGAGCACTTAGAAAGGAATTCATATAATTCCACCTTCAAGAGATTCCCTCTAAATATTAGGTATAGGTGTTCAAAGATTGTAAGGAAACTAATTTTGAAGTTAGAAATCTGGGATGTACGATGTGAAGTTACATAAAAAAATATAATTATTTAAAAAAATGTCACGTAACTTAATGAGGCAGACCAAATTCTACGCGAGCGAAGCCGCGGGCAAAAGCTAGTATCTAAATAAAAGGTCTCCGGCGACAGACGTCGGCAGACGATCTCCGGCCACCGTAGGCGCGGGCATGCGGGCAGCGAGTAATGGGCGATTCGCTGTCCGACCATGGACCATGCCCGGGTCGACGGCGCGTTGTGTTCCACGCGCGCCTCAAAGAGTGTCAGCATAGTGACGGGGCCTGTAGAGGGCCAAAGCCTGCCGGGGTTGCGGAACTCACAAATTACCTTGACCCCGTTACGGTAAGGGCTATTGAACGACACCGTGGATTTTAGTCAGTCAAGTCTGACAGTCCCGCCCTGCCCTCCTAGGACTCATTTGATGATTTTACCACGAAAAATAAAAATAAAAAAAGATCTTTAAAGGTTCTTTGCACACGCTACGATAGGACACAAAGTAAAATATTGTTTCAATTAAGTAAAAAATAACAAAACAAATTAATGAGATTCAGTACACGCGCTCTGCCTTCAAAAATGTAAAGCCGCATTTTCACTCGGAGACATGTCGCCCAACATTCACGTGATGTATCCCTGAAACTTCATGGTACAATGTCGCTCGACATTTTTGGCCATTTTCTACTAGAGTCAACATACGAGAAGTTGCGCGACTTGTAAAAATGACCCGTGAATTAAATGTGAATTTCGTATCGAGTGACTTCTGTCACTCGATACGAAATTCATACATTTGTTCCGTGATTCTTCACGGAACAAATGTCCCCTTTTTTTATCGTGGGAAAATCATCAAATGAGTCCTTCCACCCAGGGCAGGGCGGGAGGGACGATTGACTGACTAAAATCCACGGTGTCCTTCAATAGCCCTTTACGAGCGATTAGAGTCAACATACGACAAGTTGCTCAACCCGTAAAAATATCCCGTGAATTAAACGTGAATTTCGTATCGAGTGACAGAATCACGGAACAAATGTCCCCTAGTGAAAATGCGGCTTAAAGGTAGGTCCTCATTATACTCACCGACGGTTGTCAACCCCTGTCTACAAAGTATACGCGTCGTATCTCCAACTGACACTCGTGACATTGTCACAACATCTCTCAGCTTCACAATATGACCCGCTTGTCATGTGACATGAGAATTAATCCCTCACAATGGTACGTTTCTTAACGTGGACCAAGAAATGTAAGTATGAGAGTAGGGTAACCATCTGCCGGTCGCGGGACTCACAAATTACCGTGACCCCGGTACGTAAAGGGCTATTGAAGGACACCGTGGATTTTAGTTAGTACGAGTCTGACAGTCCCTCCCGCTCTGCCCTGGGTTGGAGGACTCATGTGACGATTTAACCACGTAAAAAAGGGTAACCATCTGCCAGGGTCGCGGGATTGTCTTATCAAGTCACCGTGCCCCAGGAATGAAAAGGGCTATTGATGAGGATCACCGTGGACAGTACGTACGTCGGTCTTTTTCGCTCTACCCAGAGTGGGAGGACTCATTGGATGATTTTACCTCGTTAAAAAGGGTAACCAGATACAAGATTTAACAGTACGTGGAAAAAGCCTGATTTCCATTGAAAAATCCTGAGATTTTATCGAGTTTTGTGACTTGTATGTTCTGCAAGTAGTTGTTCCTAATCTTTGTATTTGTGAACGACACCCAACATACAGGGGAATTACCTAGAGTGAGGCAACGTTTGCACTCTGGGAGTGCCAGCAGAAGTGAAAACTTCAATAGTAATAAACACACAAGAACATTCGCGCAAGCGCCCTGCGCCGTCTTACGAATTTTCGATCAGGTCACGTGTCCTGAGTTTAACATTTTTTACCCATTTACCCAAAAAAAGTGCACAACGCCGCTAAAGAAGTTTTCACTTCAAAAAAAAACATAGGTTTTAGGTGTTTTAAGTCAAATCATTTAGTTGCTTTAAATCCACTTTTGAACGACAGGTTTTATCTCCCCGTTGGCCAAGCCGCTAGCAACAGCTAGTAAGAAATATTTCCATGCCTTGGAAGTATAACTAGCCTCAGAACTTGCAACACAATCTTATGACTTCACCCTAGAAACCGTCCCACAACCTTTAACTTTTTAGCAATAAGGTTCAGTTTGAAATTATTAAAGTGTAAAGTTAAGTTGGCATATCCATCTAAAGAAATAGCAGCTACTTATCATTTCTCGCCGTGGTAATAAATAGAGGGCTGTCATACAGCGCCATCTGTCTTGCTGAACGTAACTCTTTGTTTTGTTTATAGGCCGTCGATAAATAATTATAAATAATAACTTCTAAGGGTCAGTTCATACTAGCGCATAATCGAAGCGCTTCGAAGCATCAATCTATAAGGGCCAAGTCACACCGAGAAACGACGCTGCGCGCACATTTCAATAGGGCTACTCAAAATCTAATTCTATGTACTACACGAAAAGATACACATTTGCGTCACGTCGCGTCTCGGTGTAAACTGACCGTTACATAACATTGCAAATTCCTTATCTCCACAGTATATCGCATAGTTGCGCTTCTACTCGTATCTAACGTGCACGTCTTTCTTTTTTTTTATCTAAATAGAAATATGCACAAATACTAATTATTATAAAAACACATTGTGATGAAACCAGCATGTACAAAATTATAACAAAAAATTCGAAACATGTGATATCTACCAATCCACACTGCGCTTGCGTGCTGGGTACAGTCCACTCCCTCTAACAAAGAGGAGGCCTGTGTCCCAGCAGTGGGCACATTATAGGGTGATTATGCTTTTTTTAGTGATAGAATCATCAAATGAGTCCTCCCACCCAGGGCAAGGCGGGAGGGACTATCAGACTTGACTGACTAAAATACACGGTGTCCTTTAATAGCCCTTTACGTACCGGGATCCCGGTAATACGTGAGTCCCGCGACCGGGGTGATTGTGCTTAGAAATATGTGCATTGCGTTGTGGATATAAAGGTGATTTTGTCTTGTTAAGTTTTAGATTGACGCTTCGAGGTGATTCAACTCTGCTGTAGTATGAATTGACCCTAAGTATTGTCGGATAAAGATGTCTTCCGGTTATGAGGGGGGAGGATTGGCTCGTTATTGAACACCGAATGGCAGCTAAGACAATATCTATACATTTTATAAGTATTTCTTTCATCGTGGATGTAATTATAAACAATTAAACTCACATACACAAGCAGCTAGATGAGCTCATGTCGAATAATTACAGGTCGATCTTCCGGATTAATCCGCGCTTGCCGAGGTTGGTCTGAGGATGGGCGATCATCTGTCGTAGCAAGTTTCCTCCGTGCCTCAGAAAGCACGTAAAGTCTTTGGACCTGTGTTGTCAAGTGTACCTTTTTTATATATTATGTATAAAAGCTTTGCTCCACACTAGGAATTTCTTCTATATCGTGGATTGGTTTACAAACATATAAACTCACATACACAGGGTTTTTGTTTCAGACTCAGAACAACCACTTGTAGGTGAGACAAATATTTTTTCCGTGCAGGAATCGAACCCGTGACGCCCAGCGCAGCAGTCAAATCACTCGCCACTCGTGCCGTCAAGAACTTATAACGTTTCTTCATTTCACAAGGGTAATCTTAGGTGGGTCGACGGCGCGTTGTGTTCCACGCGCGCCTCAAAGAGTGTCAGCAAAATGACGGGGCCCCCGTCTAGAAGGCCAAAGCCTGCCGGGGTCGCGGGACTGTACGAATTACCGTGACCCCGGAACGTAAAGGGCTATTGAAGGACACCGTGGATTTTAGTCAGTACGAGTCTGACAGTCCCTCCCCTTCTGCCCTGGGTGGGAGGACTCATTTGATGATTTTACCACGTTAAAAAAAGGGGTAATCTTAGATACTTGGCTTTTATAGAACGGTGTTGATGATACCGCCTCTAACGGTGACCGCCAATACGTCTCCGTGCTCGGTGGTTCAGCTCATTTTTCTATTGTGGTAAGCTCGAGTTATATCGGACACCAGGTGCAGTTTGAAGAATATTGCGATAAAATGGAAGTCTTTTATAGCGAAGTGGCTTTATCGTGTGCTGTTAATTACCAGTAATAAGGCGTATTTCTTTCTAAGACTTTCTATCAGTAAGAAAAGGCTATTTTGCTTAAAAATTTTATTAATCTGATAGATATATTGCGTGAACCAAAATTGACAAAGATACAAAGCTTCTAAAAATCACAAAACGTCACTCAGACGGTATAGTTTTACAAGCGTTATGACGTCACAAGCCTCTACTCCCGAATTTCGAAGCGTTTAATCTTTATAAATATTCGTTGATTTAAAAACACAAAAAACGTGTTCATTATTTTTCAATACTGACGGACCAAACAAATATTCAATTTCTACCGTATTCTAGTTATACGGTCAGTTCACAACGTGCGGACGTGACGCAACGATACTGCTAATGTGTATCTTATCGTGTAGTAATAAAGTTCGATTTTGAGCCGCTATTAAAATGCAGCGCGGCGCTGCGCTACGTCGCGCTGCGTTGCGAAAGGTGTATCTTTTCGTGTAGGAAATAGAGTTAAATTTTGAGTAGCTCTTTTGAAATGTGCGCGCAGCTCCGCGTCTCGGTCTGAGCTGACCCTTAATAACAAAGTTTTTCCACGAAATTTAAACAAACAATGAAAGATGAACTCATATAAAAGACTTTGGCTATACAGTTTGGTTAGCAGGTGAACCAATTTTACCCTCAATTTCAGAAGAAGCGATACGATCTGCCATCTCATCCCACATTCATGAATACAAGTCGGTTGTCGAGTCACTCAAATATATTATAGTGTCAAGTGTACCCCTGCAGATGACTTGTAAATTCTCGCGAGTAAGCTGGTGGCTTTGACAGGCCTGTTGGTCTAGTGGTTAGTGACCCTGACTGCTATGCCGGAGGTCGTGGGTTCGATTCCCACCCAGGACAAATGTTTGTGTGATGAGCACGATCATTTGTTCTGTGTCTGGGTGTAATTTATCTATAATATGTATGTATTTAGAAATATACAAGTATGTTTATCAGTTGTCTAGTACCCATAACACAAGCTCTGCTTAGCTTAGGACTAGATGGCGTTGTGTGATCGTTGTGGTATATTTATTTATTAGCTTCTAAATTACGAAGCCGTGTCACTAAGGCGGTTTGAATTTTCTTCATTTTGGAATGTTAATCGTGGTACTCATTATAATGAACCCAGTGCTGGGACACAGGCTTCCTCTCTGTGAGAGTTAGTGGGCCATAAGTCGCATGTCTTCGAATGTTTGGTTCTAGGACATGCCGGTTTCCTTACGATGTCTTCCTTCACCATTTTGGGAGCAGTGGTGATGAAATAAATTACCAAATTATTACAAAGTAGTGTTTCTGGCTGGATTCGAACCTACAACTTGTAAGTCGGGTGGGCTACCACTGCTTGGCCAATCTTACTTCTTATTTTGATGCGTATTGTCTTGTGTTCCATTGATTAAAGAAAACAAAAATACGTAGCTGAAACTTCCAAAACTGTAAGTTATGTAATTTATTGAAACTAGCCTGTACCGAATTATATGAATCTTAGAAAACATTTCCACATTTTGTGCAAAACAAATTACTGTCAAAATGAGAAACACAACCCACTTAAAATATTAAATAAAGATCACATCAACATATCCGCAGACTGAAAATCTACAAACAGTCACGAACAGCACAAAATAAACAGCTTTGTCCAATGCCAAGATAAGTATACAAATTCAGTTAAAGTTTCCTACTACAGTGAACGTAGAACAACATTGTTTGTGTTGGCAAGCCAAGTGACGCCGGGGCGCGGTCGACACTGGCTACGGGCTACGCTTGCTACGCGCTACGCTTGCTACGCGCTACGCTTGCTACGACGCTACGAGGCTACGGAGCTACAGAGTGTTTGGACAAATGCTTTTAAGCTAGTTTCTATATGTAGATGGGGTAAGTTAGATACTATTTGGAGATTGAAATTTAAATATTTATGTAAGTGTTATAATATTATTGTCATAATAACTTTTAACTCTATATAAATAAAATCAATTGAAAAGTATGTTTGTTTGTTACTTTGTCACGCGTAAATCACTGAACCGATCATCGTGAAATTTTGCATATACATTGTCAGGTGTACAGAAACGGACGTAAGGTACCTTTCCGCAGGAAAAAATTACGTGTGGCACTCGGGAACTGCCGCGGTAAAGCTATTGCATAGCATTTTTATCAACTTTTGCAATTATAATTATTTATTTATGAAATAAAAGAAAAAATTATCGCCTACCGCGAATATTTTACGAGAATATCATCCCATCGTTGCTCTATGGGAAGTCACTCTACTAATTAGGCTATGGTGAGCCACATCAATCAAGTGAAACGTCAAGAAAAAAATTAATTCATTCTTTTATTCATTCACGTTGACATGACAGAAGTGACAGTGACAGTGTTAGGTTTATTTTCGTTACGGAATTTCTTGAATCTTCATAAATTATGGTCTATGTAACAAAAGAAAAAATACGGCTGTAATATTTTATGTTTAGGACTAATGTTTTTTTTTTTGTAAAATAGACCGACTAATAAAAAAAAAACTCAAGTATCAAAACTGCTTACTGAAACTACGTCATCTCAATCTCAGTAACAATTGCGGTCCAAAGACAAAACTTTTATTACTTCGCGACGCAGACAGATTGCGTGCGAGCCACCCAACAGATAAATTATAAGATTACTTACTTAATCTATTATTCTATTAATTTGCTCTCCTTGAAGGGTGGCAGATAACTTTGTTTGTGTTCGGTCATTCGGGACGATGTGGGTCCTACCTACTCTTAATTATTCGGTGTAATTAAAACCGCAAATGGAGAAGTGGTTTGTGTTGGTAAGAGATGAATTTTGATGATGATACACTTTACAGGGTTACTTGTAAACCGTACAGAACCTTTCACGGGCTTTTCTTCCTCTTTTTTTTATAATAAAACATTGCCCCTAGGAATTTCTCCTGTGTCGTGGGTGCGTTTACAAACATTTATACATACACAAATCCCCAGACCCGAAGCAACTACTTGTAGATCATACAAATATTTGCTCCGTGCGGGAATCGAACCCGCGACACGCAGCGCAGCAGTCCAATTGCTCAGCCACTACGCTAACCGTGCAACAAAAATCGGAGTAATTATTCCACTCAGTAACTGACTTCCTACGTGACAAATAATTTCAAGTCTCTATTCAAAATGGAATTTACTTGTAAAATCTCAATTTCTAATGTTCCAGAGCGACGCTACCGTAGTTTTACATGAACACTGAACAGGGAAGGTAAACATTAAAATCTACATTTCGACGAGGTACAGTCAACAAAAGAGAATGGAATGCTGCCAAAAACTAATAGAATTTGACTATGTAAACTGTATCCTGATTTAATTCACCAAGACATTGAAAATTTCGGCAGACCCCTCTGCTAGTTTAGTAATAGTTTTTAAATGTGTGATGATGTTTTTTCTTCTAAAGTTACATTAAAGAAATAACTGATTGGCTGACTAACTGATCGATCAATGCACAGCGGAAAACGCAGCGTCTAGAAGGATGAAAGGTTTTTTTTATCGTGGTAAAATCAAAAATGAGTCCTCCCACCCAGGGCAGGGCGGGAGGGACTGTCAGACTTGACTGACTAAAATCCACGGTATCCTTCAATAGCCCTTAACGCCGGAGTTACGGTAATTTGTGAGTCCCACGACCCCGGCAGGCTTTAGCCCTCTACAGGCCCCGTCACTATGCTGACACTCCTTGAGGCGCGCGTGGAACACGCGCCGTCGACCCGGGCATGGTCCATGTTCCGAAACTTCCGTGTCAGATGAGGACCTGCGTCATGCGGTAGGTGAGGTCGCTGTGACGCCTATCCAGCCACTCCTCAAAGAGGCTCGCCGCAATCGCGGCGTGCCCGAGGATGAAAGTTTAGAAGATTTTTGTAAAGGTTTTTGTAAGATTTTGTATCGGTCGCCCGCCATTTTGTATTCACTTTGCACAACGAACATCACATCCATATTTAGATAAAAAAGAGCTACAGCCTAATAAAGATTTTTGGTATTTCTTTTGGATTCGGAATTTCTTCTGTTGGCCAACTTAAAAAAAAAGTGTATAGTGTAAAAAAAAACTATCTCAGCTCAGTCGGTTTTACAACTTTAAGAATAATAGTTGACCAACTTATTAAATGCACTTGGACAAAACATTTTCGGGAGCGGACTCGTGCTCCACCTATTTTCTCCAACTGGATGAAGCATGGACACTATCAATTTGGATTTGGCGCCCGTGCTCCAACTGATGACGTTATTGTGTAGACGCTAGCAAATCAACCTACCTCAATCTGTAAAATTTCTTTAATAGCTTTTCAACCTTGTCATAATAGTGGAAGATTAATGTGCCATTGATAAAATTTGACAGATTCGGGATTATTGGACTACAAATGACAACTCACTTCTGACGTCGCTTATATGTACTCGTATCTTCGTAAATTTTTGTTTACGTAACAATAGAAAAATACTGGTAACTTTTTTGATAGTTTTATTAACGGACAAATCAGATTTTTTCAGTCAAATACCCTAATTAATGTAAGTTTTTTTTTTTATTATTCAACCCAGGTTACGGAACCCGTTCACTTTATGTTTGACAGTCCGACACGCAGTGGTCTGAAAACAGCTGTACAATAAATGATAAGACCAAGGGAATGATAACACACACTATTTAAATTATTTATAATTAACTGTATTTAGTAGCTAGCTCTTAATATGGGCCACTTTTAGCTCCATATCTATATTGGCCATGCCTACAAGTTTAGATGAACCGCCTTCAATAATTGATGTGTTGCAGTAGATACGACCTTTATTAAACGGAAAGCTTTTTGGTACAGTTAGTATTGTCATGTTTTCCATAACATATATACCCTGAAAAAAAAACAACACAGTATTACTTTAGCAGGAAAACAAACAATTTTTCCATATATTAACGGTAACAAAAACATTTTTTTTTTTTTATTATAATAACCTAACAACTAGGAAAAACGCGTGCGCTCCTATCATTAAAGCCTTTGTCAAACAAACAGTCGTGGCGAATGCGAAGCGTGACGTTTTTATTTGTTATGTATGGAATTGTTTGAATCCAGTCACACAGAAAACGCGAAAGCGATCCGATACCGTGACAGAACTATCGGACTGAACGGCTCGTTTCGTTTCGGTATCGCTTCGGATATCGCTTCGGACTCGCCTGTCTGTTTGACAAAGGCGTAAAAGTAGGTTACGATCCATCAGCTGAGCGTAACGTTCTATTAGGCTGCGGTTCCACTGAGGCGGAGCGAAGAAGAGCGGAGACGAACTGTGCCGCCATTCACCAATCGCAATGGCTGATGCACATGGCTGACCTGGATTTCAAGCCATGTGATTAGTGAATCGCGGCACAGCTCTGCTCCGGACCGCTCCACTCCGTCTCAGTGGAACCGCAGCGAGCAGAGAATTTGTGAGCTGTGTGTGCCGGAAATGTAAGCTATGAGACAGCGGGGAAAGGACACGCCAGCGCGGGTTACGCTCGGCCGCTCGACCGCACCCATTTTCGCTCTGCCGAGCCGCTTGTCAGCTCATGGCACAAAATTCTATATAAAAATTAGACATATACTCTCTTCTCCGGTTGATCATTAATATATCGGGAAAACAGGCTATATCAGGCTAGCGATGAGAGAAGATAGATGCGACGCGGAGCGGAGAGGGGTGGGGCAGTGCGGAGCAGGGCGGGGCAATACGGAGCAGGGCGAGGCAGTGCGGAGCGAGGCGAGTCACTAGACAATAGTATAGGCAAAGCATATCCGCTCTACCCAGCTCCGCTTCGCTTCACCCAGATCCGCTTCAGTGGAAACACCTACCTCTTTTCACTCCCCCTCAGTGGAACCGCAGCCTTACGAGATCGAGAGAAGATGTAGAAATAAATATTAAAGTAAATAGATTGGTTTTCCAAAACACATCTCACGTTTCCGCTGCTCTCCGTTTTGGTGGAAACCAAGCCTAATAATACATAACGCTCACAGAAAACACGCCACGCTTGCGCCTACGTTTAGCGGGACGATTTATATAAATTTCCATGCAAGCAAGCACGCCAAGAACACGCCACGGTAGCGTTGCGCTTACTCTGGTATGTACCCGTATATAAAAAAACGACGGGTTGCACTCTGGGAGTGACGGCAGAAGTGAAAACTTCAATAGTAATAAACACACACGAACATTCGCGCAAGCGCCCTGCGCCGTCTTACGAATTTTCGATCAGGTCACGTGTCCTGACGCGAGTTTAACATTTTTTACCCATTCCAAAAAAAGTGCATAACGCCGCTATAGAAGTTTTCACTTCAATAATACATTACTTTTGTTAGTCGTAGACGAAAGGCTTCGTGGTCTCGTTTTTAATTGTTCTTTTTCTTCTACTATGTTTATCCTCCCAATGGTGATATATTGGCCTCTTCCAAATCTTTAACTTCTGCTAATTTAATAAAATTGACGCAATAAACTTAGTCTTATTTACATTTTGATTGTTACTACTACATAACTAACAACCAGTATCACATTATTTACCGGTGGAAAAGGACAGTCTCCTCCTAATGCCATCTTCAATGCTGGACCAAAAAGTACATCATTTTTCAACATGTCACAAAAACCATAATGAACCTCAACGAAACTGGGCTGGTATCTGTTTGTTAAAAACTGGTAGAAATAGAAGTCCATCTGAAAGATTGAAGATCTGAAGATTTTATTTGTTCTTTCTCAATTTGTCCGGACATTACTGACATCATGAAGAAACCTGAACTAGAGGTAGCATCACGGTCGCGGGACTGTACGAATTACCGTGACCCCGGAACGTAAAGGGCTATTGAAGGACACCGTGGATTTTAGTCAGTACGAGTCTGACAGTCCCTCCCGCTCTGCCCAGGGTGGGAGGACTCATTTGATGATTATACCAAGTAAAAAAAAAGATGTAACATCACATGAAGAAAATTATATTTATTAATTACTATTGTAGCGATATTGTTGTCACAAGATAAAAACTGGAAGTACTGCGTCAAGTAATGATAGTGACCAGTTTGATAGGGACATTCCGACAAAAATACACAAAAAATAATACTTGGAAGATGGAGGTTCGAGTCCCATTCGCAGCTGAATTTTACACTCCTCAAAAATCTTTAGTATTTGGATCGTAACTTACCTTTAAACTATTTGTGATTGTGACAAGTGTTTCTGCGTATAACCCCACATAGTACCTAGGATCACGTCGGCTATGTCGTCTGGTAAACAGAGTTACGTTTTTGAAATATTTCGGATCAAAGTAGGTCACCGTTGGGTGCTCGGTACTGATGTAAGTCACCTAAAAAATAAATTACACAAACAAGTATAGTAGTTATATCTATAAGGAGAAGAAATATTTATAGGTACAAAATTATAAATAACAAAGTTCACTTAGATTTTGAAAATATTTCATTGTCAATCCGAAGTATTGAAAATCGGAATTTCGATTTTAGGCCCGAGAACCCATCGAGCTTTTTGATTTTTCGAACGTATGAAAATCAGAGAACGATAAATGAGATATTATATATTAAATTATTTTTATTTTATTATTATACCAGCCCATAGTGCCCCACTGCTGGGCAAAGGCCTCCCTCCACTCTTTCCACTTCTCACGACTTTCTGCGACTGTGGTCCAGTCCTTTATGAAGCGGTCCAAATCATCTTGCCATCTTCGTTTGGGCCTGCCACGTCGTCGAGTTCTCCCTTTTAGCACCCAATCGGATGTATGTTCTACCCAGCGATTGTATGGCATTCGACATACGTGGCCCGCCCAGTCCCATTTCAGCTTGGCAGCTTTTTCTCCCACATCGGCAAATCGTGTCAAGGAACGCAGTACTGTGTTTCTTATGCGGTCTGAAAGTTTGACTTCCAAAATGCTGCGTTCCATGCGTCGCTGGCAAACCGCGAGTGTGGACTTCTGAAGATTTGTCAAATACCAAGTTTGTGCACCGTACGTGAGGATGGGAAGGATGCAAAAGTCCATGAGCTTCCGTTTTAGCAGCAAACGAA
This sequence comes from Agrotis puta, assembly GCA_943136025.2. Classification (NCBI taxonomy): domain Eukaryota; kingdom Metazoa; phylum Arthropoda; class Insecta; order Lepidoptera; family Noctuidae; genus Agrotis; species Agrotis puta. The sequence goes on along the minus strand of OW964184.2, from coordinate 15,432,489 downwards.
GTTCTCCCTTCATCAGGTCTTCTATGGACCTAAACCCATCTTATGGACCAAAAGCTCTTCCAGGCGTTTTCGGTCCGTCGTAGAATTTCCTTATCTTTTGTCGCCTGGAACCTATATTTGGGCCAAATAGTCTCAACTATTTGGCCCAAATATACGTACTCATGAACGTACTCCACCCTAACACCCTGACGTAAAGATGGCGTTTTGTGCTGTTGGTCATAAGTTTGGTCTTTGACATGTCCATTTCCAGTCCGACCTCGCAGCTTGCAGCGTTTAGCTGTTCAAGCATCTGTCCGAGCTCCGAAGCAGAAGCGGAGAACAAGACTATGTCATCGGCGAAGCGAAGGTTCGTTAGTCTTCTCTCTCCGACAACAATGCCTTTCTCGCTCCAGCTAGCTCCAAACGTTTTGAATACCTCTTCTAGGACGGATGTGAAGAGTTTAGGCGAAAGTGTACCTCCTTATTTGACGCCTCTATTGATTCGGAAAGACGAACCAGCGGTTTCTATTTTTATGGCGGCTGTACTGTATGAGTAATTATACGTCAAAAGGCTGATGTAAGTTTTGTGGATGTGCTGTGAATTTAAACTTTCGAATATCGATTTATGTTTGATGCTATCTAATGCTTTGGAGTAGTCTATGAAAGCTAAATATAATGGCATATTGAATTTGTAGTGTTTCTCAATAATTTGCTTCAGAGAATGGAGGTGGTCTATGGTGGAGAAGCCTCGTCTAAAACCTGCCTGTTCCACTGGTTGGCGTAGATCGAGTGGTTCCGTTATTCTTCATTATTTGATTACGAAATTTTCGACTTTTGGAAATCGGAACATCAAAATTCTGGCGTCCTTAATTTATTTTTCGATTTATGAACCATTCGATAAAATAAACGTTCGAGTGTTAAGAACTTCAATGATTCATGAAATAAACTTACCTTTTTCGTACCACACTTGTTAATTTGATTAAGCAAGCACAAAAGTAGCACACAGACCAGAACTTGTTTTAAATGCATTACTAAATTTGAAATAATACGTGTTTCACGAAACACGGAGTCCATTTAATTTTATGTCTCGTTACACGCTTCGCTCACTAACGTTAATTGAAATAAAAAAAATAGGAATGATCCACGATAACATAATAAAAGCAATCTATGGATAAAACTGTCATGCTATTTAAGGCCTCGATATACAAGCGCAGTAGGCATTTACAATTACCTCACCCCCCGCGTACCACGTCGCGCGAGAGCGCTTTTCAATGAGCTTATTTTTTTTAACGTGGTAAAGGGAGGGACAGTCAGACTCGTACTGACTAAAATCCACGGTGTCCTTCAATAACCCTTTACGTTCCGAGGTCACGGTAATGCGTAAGTCCCGCGACCTGAGCTTATGCTAGCTTAGTATTATGGCGGAGCATTTAGAGTTACCTCAACCCCGCGTGTCATGTTGCTCATTTCTTTTTTTTTTGGCATCAAACAGTCATGTACAAACAATGTGGTTCTGTAAATAATTAGTTCCTCACAATAGACTTATAGTGCCAACAATGTTATAAAATGGTAAAAACTAAAAACAATCAAGTCGTGAAAAACAATACAGAAAGACGCGTTAGAATACATTAGATATTAATTATTGTATCAGACTATGAGATTACTGAAAGATATTGTCAGTTTTGAAAGTAATAAAAGGTAAAGTTAATAATAGGATATATTTACTTTCTAGCTTAACTTTTAGGCTATTAAGAGAAACGTTACACTATTTATGCGTCACAGCGTCCTGACCTACCGCATGACGCAGGTCCTCACCGGACACGGAAGTTTCGGGAGGTACCCGTGTCTGATAAGGAGGGAAGAAACGCCTAGGTGTCACCACTGCAAAGATCGTCCGGAGGACAAGGTGGAGCATACGGTGCAGGACTGCCCCGCTTGGGCAGAGCACCGCCGTGTCCTCACGACGGCGATAGGCGAAGCAGTCATTCTTTTGAAGGAGGAGGCGGGCCACGTGAGGCAGAGGACAGCGTCCTCCCTCCACCCCAGCCGCAGTGGTAGACGCCCACGGCAACGGTTGTCGCGTAGGCGCGGGCATGCGAGCAGCGAGTAATGAGCAACTCGCTGTCCGACCATGGACCATGCCCGGGTCGACGGCGCGTTGTGTTCCACGCGCGCCTCAAAGAGTGTCAGCATAATGACGGGGCCCCATCTAGAGGGCCAAGGCCTGCCGGGGTCGCGGGACTCACGGATTACCGTGACCCCGGAACGTAAAGGGCTATTGAAGGACACCGTGGAATTTAATCAGTACGAGTCTGACAGTCCCTTCCGCTCTGCCCTGGGTGGGAGGACTCATTTGATGATTTTACCACGTTAAAAAAAATCTATTGGTATGATATTTAGGGTTGATATACTTCAAGTACTACTGGTTTATTTATGAAAGGTTAATTACAATATTACTTAAATATTCTTAAATTACATGAATTTTTTTGATCGAGAAGTTTTGAAGTTTTAATATCGCGGTTTCAACCGTAGAATAATTTAGTTAGTTTATTGACCTAATAAAACATTTATTTTTCAGATCAAAAACAAAATATTTGATTGTTTACTGTTGAATCAAAAATAGGTCAATTCCGAGAAACATGGCCTTAAAAATTCCCGAGTATCATATCGAGATCAGTAAACGATAGCGTAATGTCTGCTCAATTAAATATTATTAATCTTCAGCAGTTACAATCACATGCACATAACTGGAGCGATTTTTGACAAAAAAGTGCTGCACAATCAAGGGTTCCGTAAAACCTGTAGTGTTAACTGCCATTTTGTTAGCAGCCATGTTGGATTTTAATTTGTTTTTTTTTTAGGGAACTCTAGTCTACTTGCCAAGCCTTTTCATTATTTTGAGACCTATACTGAGGTAGTTCCTATAGAATAATATTTAATCATGCAGATCTTGGCTTTCTTCGATTTACAATGTTTTTATAAAATTGTATTGGACTCATAACAAAAGCCTTTGTCAAACTGACAGGCAATAGCGAACCGGACGGAGTCCGAAGCGATACGAGACGTCAACCTGGGTGCAGCGAACCGAGGCGTGACAGTTGTATTAGCTGACTTCGCATCGGATCGCTTTTGCTTTCTATGTTACTGGATTCAAACAATTCCATACATTACAAATAAAAACACCTCGCTTCGTATTCGCCACGCCTGTCTATTTAACAAAGACTTATAAGTGTGTACCAAATATCAGATCAATCTGTCAAAAGGAAGGGGGTGAATGGAGAATGAATATTTCTGAAAACAAAGACATCGCTTTGTTTGGTGAAGTAAAAACGCGCCTTAGGGAAAATATAAGACAGTGTAGAGTGTAATAATAAGCAAAGCCCGGAATAGGTAGATTGATTTTATGTACTTGTATCACGAACTGTCACAGAAATCATAACATGGATAAGCCTTTTTCCCGGGATTTCATTTCAGTACTTACGGATTTGGCTGTTTGAAATAAAGATGACTTATACCCTATATATCTTCATCCTACATGTTCCCAACAATTTGAAAATTCCGAAAAAATCTCTTTAAAATCCCGGAATCCCGGGTTCAGTTCAGGTGGTTCAGTTTATTGACCCCAAATCAATCTACTTCTTCGGGCTATGGTCATAATAAGTCAATTGATAGTAACTGTCCTTCAAGATACAACTCAAATATTTACCAAAACACAGAAATTATAGCGACTTAAATCTCAAGAAGCGATAAATAAAATAAGAAGGGGTGATTAATTTAAAAAAGAAGCTGTAAAATTGGTAAGGTTTACATTCTTAAAATTATTACCTTAACTAGCTTCCGCCCGCGACTCCGTCCGCGCGGATGTCGGTCTTCGCGTGGATGGTTTATTTCCCCATTTTGAGTAACTCTGACAATGACATCTTATAAATATTACGGCGCTGAATCCACTGCGGGTAATGCAACGTGTGTTCGCGGTTCTACAGAACAACGTCTATGAATAAAACTGAAAAATAAGATTTTTTTTCTACGTATTTTTCCAGGATAAAAAGTATCCTATGTTATGCCCAGGATAATAAGGAATAATTATAACAAGTTTCATCGAAATCGAACCGTTAGTTTTCACGTGATACCTGCACAAACAGACAGACAGACAGACAGACAAAAATTTTTTTAATCATATATTTGGGTTTGGTATCGATCCAGCAACACCCCCCGCTATTTATTTTTTCAATATTTTCAATGTACAGAATTGACTCTTCTACAGATTTATTATATAGTATAGATAATTAAATTAAAATAAAGCTAATATTTTGTGTGGCTCCCATACTAAATACTTTTTAACCTTTTTTATATAATGTTACGGAACTTTTCGTGAGCGAGTCCGACTCGCACTTGACTGTTTTTTAAATTATTTTGTCGCAAAGTATTATTGATGCGGATATTTACCGACAATTTTTGTTGTATCTTATTAATATCATCATTTTATAATCACGATAATATAATTGACAGGAAATAATTAATTTATGCAATAATAGAAAATTATATATTGTATTATATAATGTACATACCTCATGGGTATTTTTTATGAATTTCAAAAAGATTTAGTTGTAAGATATATAAAATGAGAACTGTAATTGAGCAACGTCCTCTTTTTATTTTTATAATAACCAGTTTTATGCTCCGCATATACCAAGAGCCCACGACGAGCCACGACCTTTTTTATATTATACTAGCTTTTGCCAGCGGATTCACCCGCATGGAGTTTCACGTGTTATTGTGAGTCAACCATAACAGATAGACATATGCTGTCAAGGAATATTTTTTATATAATTTTAAGGAGAACATTTCCGTCATACATGATTTCTATGTAGATTTAACCATTAAGGCTGCACACGCGACGGTATAACCGACATATGTATAACCGAGAGGCAAGCCCTAGCGGGTATGTATTAAAACTATACAGTTATCGGTACAGTTTAGTTATGGATAGGGTTGCTATCCGTCCGAGTTTCCCCGGATTTGTCCTAGTTTAGAGGGCATCCGGTGAGCGTCCGGGGGGGCTTCATTTATAGTCCGGTTTAAAAATTTAAGTCTTGGGCCGCCCGTGACACACGCACACTTCACCGTCCCTCCACCCCTTCCGACGATGTTGCCAAGGTGCGCACTTCGACTCATGTCCGGGTTCTAAAATCCAGGGTTTTCACACATCTTGTCCTGGGTTCCATATTTTAGAAATGGCAATTGAGAATTTTTTTTTGTTTAGTCCGTAACTAGGGTAGTTACGGACTAAAAAAAATCTCAATTCGAACCAGTAATTTATGAGATGAGCGCGTGCAACCAAACAAAAACATCTGAACAATAATTTCATGCCTGATTGAGTTTTGAGCGAATCACTAACATAACTTGGTAGTTGATCCCGTTCAAACTATTTGAACTGGTATTCGTCGTCTTTCAATCAGCCGTTTATTATCAAATTTATATTTACTTAGTTTTAAATATTTCTTTTTTTATTATTATTACGATATCTTATAATAAAAAAAATATCAATTTGTTTTTAATAATGTTGAATGTATTTTTTGTTTTGTTTTTTTTAGACTTATATTAAATTAATAATTTTATTTTACCCACCAATTCAATTTTAATATTGTCGAATTCCATTTTTTATTATTTATAAGTACTCGTATCTCATTTTTTATTAATTAATTGTAAAGTATTATTTTATTAAGTAATGTTTAATGTTTACTGCTATTCCTAATGTAAAATTTTAATTACACCATTATATTAATTAGTGCATGTGGTGTACCCTATAATTAATTGTTGCACTTATAAATTTATAATCACTGGTATTAATTTAATGTGTGTTTTGTGTAAACAATTGTTGGCTAACCTAAATAAAGTAGTAATTAATTGATGAGCATTATTTCAAAGAGCACAAATATAATTTGCACGAAGAAATTGCTGCAATAGCTCGCTTTTGGTAGATTACTTTTTTTTTATCGTGGTAAAATCATCAAATGAGTCCTCCCTCCCAGGGCCGGGCGGGAGGGACTGTTAGACTTGACTGACTAAAATCCACGGTGTCCTTCAATGGCCCTTTAAGTACCGGGGTTTTTTTTTTTATCGTGGTAAAATCATCAAATGAGTCCTCCCACCCAGGGCAGGGCGTGAGGGACTGTTAGACTTGACTGACTAAAATCCACGGTGTCCTTCAATGGCCCTTTAAGTACCGGGGTTACGGTAATTTGTGAGTCCCGCAACCCCGGCAGGCTTTGGCCCTCTACAGGCCCCGTTACTATGCTGACACTCCTTGAGGCGCGCGTGGAACACAACGCGCCGTCGACCCGGGCATGGTCCATGTTCGGACAGCGAGTCGCCCATTACTCGCCGGCCGCTTACGATGGCCGGAGATCGTCTGTCGACGTCCGTCGCCGTGGGCGTCTACCACTGCGGCTGGGATTGGAGCGTCAAAATTTCGCAACTACTTTCGGTCAAAAGTTTCGTTTACAACGGTGATTGTATAACAGTCTATAAATATATTTTCAACAGTAGGAGTTTCTCCTGTATCATCGGTGCGTGTATAAACACATAGAGAAACAGTGAAGACCGGATTTAATAAAATAGATTTAATACCTACTCAATTATAGAAATTGGAACGATTTTCAAGAATCGCACAGCAGGTCAAACTCAGCCTAGCGTCTTATTCCATTCGTACCTGTATCATCAAATGTACACACATCAAAAGTGTCTAGGGATCAACATATATTTTTGCAATAACTTTTCTCCTGATTGATATTAATTAAATTTTTTTAAGGATTCATCAAATAAAGTGTTTTCGTTTGTCACAGTAACGATAAACCAAGTCACCTTTGCATTAATTAAGAAATTTGCCATTTTCCTAATAAAGGGATTTTTGTCATTTGAACCACTAACACAAAAGTTCGAAAAAAATACTGAAATAACAGTTTTCTTTAAAATTTTATTGGGTAACTTAAACAATTAATAATCCGTGTTTCTACCGCGAACACAAACAACACAAGAACATCGGTTTGGCATACTCAAAATGAGTTCATCCAAATCACGCTGTGGAATGGCCGCCCATGTTCGTTGCAACAACAAAAAAAGGTCTTCTTGCGACTGGATACCCTCCATATTCGGCAGAGCTCTTCTCTGTAGCATATCCCATGCATTCAAGTCTGGCGACTGAGCAGGCCAGGGCAGGACATTGATGTTAGCTGCGGCGAGAGTCTGTCTTACAACTCTTGCGGTGTGCGGTCGTGCATTATCATGCATTAACTGAAATAAGGGACCGATTTGCACTTGTAGAGGAACGATGACGTCTGATACAATCGTCTCAGCATAAATTTGAGCGTTGAGGTTGCCTCTGATCCAAATCAACTCAGTTCTTCCGCCGATCCAAATACCCGCCCATACCATGATGGTTCCACCACTATAAGGATGGACTTCCTGGCAGGATTTTAATCGCTGTTGGCGTCCAGGGCTTCTCCAGTGTCGTATACGTCTTGTATCCGGTCTCATACCAAAACGAGACTCATCAGAAAAGCACACGAAACGCCATTGTTCTTCTGCCCAATTTCTGTGTTCAAGAGCCCATTGATATCGAATCCTACGATTGTGCATTGCTATAGGTGGTACCCGTAGCGGTCTTCGGGAATGAAGGTTCACTTCATGCAAGCGGTTTCTGACTGTTTGGTCGCTAATTAAGTTCCCTGAAGAGTGATGAAGCCTCACGGCTAACATCATGGCGGTTATTGTTGGAGCTCTTCGAGTTAAGATTTGAATGTATCGGTCTTGTCTCCGTGTGGTGCAGCGATACCGTCCTCCATGGCGCTCAGCCACGGTACCAGTGCTTCGGTAACGTGTCCAAAGTCGACTGATAATACTCTGACTTGTATTCAGAGCTAAAGCCACAGTACGTTGCCGGGAACCAGCTTCTATCATTCCCACGGCTCTGAGCATTTCTTCCCTGCTTAAATGACGTCGCCGCTCCATAATAACGTTGGTTTTAATCAGTAGTAGGGAAACAGTAGCACTAATAATGTCTTCAATGCATTGTATGTTTTTATAGGGAAAATATTGACAGCTGATTTTCATCTTTTACTCGAATTTGATTCACAGTTCCTGATTCAAATTATGAAATGCACCAAAAAGGATCCATATAAATTTATAAAATCATAAATTTATTACAAAGCCACATCTCAATCTCAAGAAATCCGCATAAAAATGCTTGATCCCTAGACACTTTTGATGTGTGTATGTCTATTCCGGTTGTTCAAACCACACTACGGATCTTTTCACTTTGGGCATTTCATCACGCACTTCGTCGGTTTTGACGAAAACCATAGCAATTTCTATAATTGAGTAGGTATTTAATCTATCTAATAATCATTGATCTCGATACAGGTACGCGTAGCTATTTTTTGTAACATAAATAGTTAATAACTAATTGAATCGTAGATCATTAATTTTTACACGACTACGGCAAAGCCAAAAGGAGGGTTATGATTTTGACAGGTATGTATATTTGTATGTTTGTTTATTCCCTCATAACTTCTAAACTACTTATCATTTCCGCTTGTTATAGGGTACGGTTGGTTCAGACAATCTTTATTGGCTAGATGGCATACGACCACGGCTATTACTCGGTCAAATGAATATTGTTCTTGTTTTATACTTTTCAGTGCGCGATTTTTGCGTAGTCGGATTTTAGTTATTTTTTCTATTTTATCTCGGTCAACCATCTACTTAACTTAGTAATTTATTTATACTGAATTTCAAACAACTTATCTTTGCAGGTACTTATGGCATTTGTGTCAATAACGGTTTTTTCTTTCTTTCTATGGCAGGTGCTGGGGCGCGGTCGACGTAATACCATACCATAAAAGTGCTAAGGCACGCTAAAAACTTGCTCAATATTTCTGGAATCATCCCTAAATATAGAAATGCTGAACTGGCTGAGCAAAAGGGGTTTTTGTACGAAGCTAGACGTATTTATAGGTGCGATTTTCCTGGTTTTTTTTTGGTGCATCTTCCATACTTTTAACATTTTAAGTCTTTGATCTGTTGGCTAAAAACCACTATGTTAACAATATTACCAACGAACTCAATTGATACAGGCTAGAGTGGCCAGGTGTTGCCAGCGTGAACAAACAAACTCCCTTTAACGACCTTTTAATAATGTGGGAGTAGTCAAAAACTTATCCTGTCCTAAACAAATGACATTTCCCGAAGAATTCACAACCACTGGATGTCCCATTTTAAGGTTAACCGAAAATTAATCATAACTATCTTATTTATAACTTTTTAAACAGTTTTTTTTTTCAAAAAAATTTTGAAATTTGTCGAAAGGCACTTTTTTTGCGTAGTAATATCATTAAATGAGTCCTCCCACCCAAGGCATGGCAGAAGGCACTATCAGAGTTGTACTGACTAAAATCCACGGTGACCTTCAACAGCCCTTTACGTTCCGGGGCCACGGTATTCATCAGTCCCGCGACCTCGGCAGGCTTTGGCCCTCTAAAGGGGGCCCCCTGTCATTGCGCTGACACTCTTTGAGGAGCGCGTGGAGCACAACGCGCCGTCGACCCGGGCATGGACCATGGTCGGACAGCGAGTTGCTCATTACTCGCCGCCCACATGCCCGCGCCTATGATGGCGGTGGCCGGAGATGGTCTTGCGACGTCCATTGCCGTGGGCGTCTACCACTGCAGCTGGGTTGTGAGGTGGACGCTGTCCTCTCCCTCACGCGGCCCGCCTCTTCCTTCGCGAGCATGACTGCTTCGCAGAAGTATTCGACCGCTTTCCACTCCGTCTCGCCCCGCAGCATGGCCTCGACCAATGCCGGGCGCGAGAGGTCTCCGCCTATCCTTTTCCACCCTGGCGAAAATATTTTGTTCCGGATCTCGATTTCGATTTTCGATTCCGATTTCGTTCGCGACGAAGCGACACAGTGCAGTAATCAATCCCGTCCATACATTTATCCTTTTAAGTCCTCGATTTAGTTCGCCGTTTTTTCATATAGTCCTGGCACATCCGCCATCTATAACCCCATGTACCCCTAACTAACTAATCGTGTTCCCACCCAAGTCCCTAGTAAGCCTTCTCTGTTTACCTTATGGCAACACTGCGAAATTTCTCAACTAATAAGTAGTTTTCGTTTGTTTTGTACTAGCTAGCAAGTTGGGAGAGATTAACTGATGTTAATGCTTTGATGGTTGATGTGGCGGGTGTACAGACGCCAGCAACTCAACCTACCCGGATCTGTCAAATTTTACCAATTTAATATTAAACTTCCACTATTGGGATAGGGTTCCGGGGTCGCGGGACTGTACGAATTACCGTAACACCGTGAAAAAAAATGATAAAGTTGAAAATCAATTAAAGAAATTGGACAAGTTTGAGGTAGGTTTATGTGATATGTGTAGCCGATAGCCTAATAAGTAAGGCGTCTGGAGTACTTATCTAGAAGACGCAGGTTCGAACCCCGCTCGCAGCTGAATTTTTCTTTTCTCAAAACTATCTTTGACCTCCCGACCGATTTCGGCCACGGCGGCCAATCTCAACATAGATTAGCCAATTGCGCGGCGGGTGCGCAGGCACAGGTGCACAGGCAATCCTACACGACCGGAGAGAGATCAGGCGCAGGACCAAAGGCTTAACGTGCTTTACGAGGCATGGGGGTATTATACAGCCAACTTCCAAACACCGGGCAGCTACTGAGAAATTATTTTTAGAAAAACCCAATAGTATTTTTTGCCCGACCCGGGAATCGAACCCAGGACCCCACGCTCAGCAGTCGCGCTTGCGACCACGAGACCAACGGGGCAGGTAACGTATGTATATTCATCATGTAGCTATAGCGCATTGCCATACGTCTTAGAGTCCTATGATGGGAAAAGTCACGTGGAAACAAATGTTTCGTTATTCCAAAAAAAAATATTTCCTGCTTCCGAGCAACCCGCGCCTCCATTAAATTAACTACCGCCATTGTTTACGACCTCCTCCACTAATTCTATCAATAATAATTATTACACTTCTAATAACTAGAGCTTCCGTGTTACCATTTAAGCGAAGATACTTCATTTAGTAACCATGTACCGCGTAAAAAAAAACTGTGTTCTCTAGCTTTTTTTTTATCGTGGTAAAATCATCAATGAGTCCTCCCACCCAGGGCAGAGCGGGAGGGACTGTCAGACTCGTGCTGACTAAAATCCACGGTGTCCTTCAATAGCCGTACCGGGGTCCCGGTAATTCGTGAGTCCCGCGACCAGCTCTGTAATGGATAAAACATGTTTACATTACATACTAGCTTCCGCCCGCGACTCCGTCCGCGCGGATGTCGGTCTTCGCGTGGATGGTTTATTTCCCCATTTTGAGTAACTCTGACAATGACATGTTATAAATATTACGGCGCTGAATCCACTGCGGGTAATGCAACGTGTGTTCGCGGTTCTACAGAACAACGTCTGTGAATAAAACTGAAAAACAATTTTTTTTTTCTACGTATTTTTCCAGGATAAAAAGTATCCTATTTTATGCCTAGGATAATAAGGTATAATTATACCAAGTTTCATCGAAATCGAACCGTTAGTTTTCACGTGATGCCTGCATATACAGACAGACAGACAGACAGACAGACAAACATTTTTTGAAGTGAAAACTTCTTTAGCGGCGTTGAGCACTTTTCTGTAATGGGTATAAAATCTTAAACTCGCGTCAGGACACGTGACCCTGACCGAAAAAGCGTAGGACGGCGCAGTGCGCTTGCGTGAATGTTCGTGTGACTTTATTACTTTTAAAGAAGTTTGTATGCTGGATACATTCGTTGCTAGGTAACATTGTTTATAAAAGATGTACGTCACATTGGAAAATTATTGAAATAAAAAGTCAACCATTTTTGCGAGTTTTACTAAAATCTGTTCACAAGATATTTCCAACAATTACTATTCAAGTTTTCACTTCTGCCGGCACTCCCAGAGTGCAACCCGTCGTTTTTTTTTAATCACATATTTGGGTTTGGTATCGATCCAGCACGCCCCGCTATTTATTTTTTCAATATTTTCAATGTACAAAATTGACCCTTCTGCAGATTTATTATATGTATAGATTCCAACAGAACAATAGAATCCAATGGATTCAGGTTATGGATCAGCGCCTTTAATATTGATACAAAGTCTTATTCTGGACCTAGCAAATAGTTTACATATAATGTTTGTATAAAATGTTTGCGTAAACCGTAGTTATTCGTGATTTAAACCTGGGTTTTTAGTTAAACCCCATTTTTTTATAAGACGGATAATATTTAGGTCAAAATAAACTTTTTAAAAGCTTTGTTCTCATCTGTCATTTGATACCGTTAGTATAACAATGAGCGATCGTTGGCTGCTGGGGGGAAGAAAGACCAAAAATTGAATTATTTCACGAGATTGGTTCTCCGTTGGCGTATTTTGAGTAGATGATGTTGTTATGTGTTCAAAAGACAAGGGGAAATGGGTATTTTGGGAATGTTTTGTTAAATTCCTTAACGTTAACACATTTATCTGGAAACTCGCAATAATTACCGTTAAAGTCTGTGAAAGTAAAGTTTGGTTTGCGGTGTTTACTTCCCGTGTATTTAAAAGAAAAACAACAAGAATCCAATTGAAAACAATAATGATTAAGACGACACTAGAGGTTTTAACCTCTCGGGCGATTTATAGTTGAAAATGATAAAAATCAACGTCCAATGAGGGACTGTCTGTTATGTACAGACGTGTGTACGTAAGGCGCTGGGGCGTTTTCGCTTATGTACACCCGGGTGTACGTAACGCGCCCGAGAGGTTAAACATTTTGAGGATTTTGTAGTCTACAAGGAACCCTTATATTTTCACCACATCCATCTGGTTTAATTTCAAGCCGAACTTAAAGCAATTATTATTTAGGTCACAATATTTTGAAGATGGCCAAATACGGAATTCAACACATACTTGACCTGCCTTTTCCTCAAGTTCAACGATTTTTGCGGGACTGACTTATCACGTAACCGTGAACCCTGGAACGTTAAGGTCTATTGAAGGACACCGTGGATTTAAGTTAGTACGAGTCTGACAGTCCCTCCCGCTCTGCTCTGGGTGGGAGGAATCATTTGATGATTTTACGACGATAAAAAAAGACAAAAAAAGCAAGTACAACTATCTTTATACACCTAGATCCATATGTATACAGTACAGAAATCAAAAACACAAGAAAAATATGATCTTAAAACTCTATTGAAAATACGTAACAATATTTCGTAGAATACAGAACTCAATTATTTGAGAAACTGTGTCCAAATATTCCCTGCGTTTGTTTTTACGTGTACCTAGTGAATTTCCCTGGGGCTCGCCTGTATAACGATGTTCTGACTCATCTTAGGGCTATTTTGGTATTCGTAGAACGGCATGTCCAAAGTTTTCACTGATTTTATGGCAGTTAGAACCGCTTTTATAATCTTTATAAATAAAAGTAACTAACTTTTATTTCGGAGGTCGGTGGCTTTGTTTTTTTTTTATTCCAATGTCTCTTTTGCCACCGACTTCCGAAAGAAATGTTATGTTGTAAGTTAAACGTAAATGAAAGCGATTCCATCTACCATAAAATCTGTGGAAACTTCGGACATGCCGTTTGTTTCTTTGACTCATTGAAACGTACAGACACAAACACCCAGACCCAGAAGAATTACTTGTAGTTGCATATGGTCGCGCGACTGTACGAATTACCGTGACCACGGAACTTAAAGGGCTATTGAAGGACACCGTGGATTTTAGTCAGTACGAGTCTGACATTCCCTCCCGCTCTGTCCTGGGTGGGATGACTCATACGATGATTTTACCACGTAAAAAAAAGGTCAGGTGCATATACTTGATACTAGCTTCCGCCCGCGACTCCGTCCGCGCGGATGTCGGTCTTCGCGTGGATGGTTTATTTCCCCATTTTGAGTAACTCTGACAATGACATCTTATAAATATTACGGCGCTGAATCCACTGCGGGTAATGCAACGTGTGTTCGCGGTTCTACAGAACAACGTCTATGAATAAAACTGAAAAATAAGATTTTATATTATATGTATAGATAGATGTGTGGCGATCGAACCCGCGAAACGCTGCGCAACAATCGATTGCTCAGTCACTGAGCTAACCGTGCCATCAAATTGTGACATAAGTGGGTTGCTGAAGCTGTCTTATATTTTCTGAAATACTATCAAGGTTTTCAGCATCGAATCTCATGACCGTTCACCAGATTTTCCATAAAAAAGAATCCCTGTTACCAAAAACAGGTACAGTCACGTCAAAACTACGTGCAAAACTTTTTTTAAAAGCTGCGGAGGCAAAATAGATTTTATTTTTCTCTTCGTTTGGTGAAGCCCGGCCGTGGTGTCGATAGTGTGAAAATTGCTAAAAAAAAGTAAACAAAAAAAAAACCCATCGGGTTCCAATCGACAAACTTTTTACATTTGACACAGGCGACATCACGAGAGCAGGTTTTTTATTTGGCTTTTAATCCAACTAGCGACAGGAAAAGCTAAACGAATTTTAAACACTAAATATATGAAAATACTAGCTGCTGTCCGTGACCTCGTTAACGTAAAGTTTTAAGGTGCTCACAACCTTAACACTGGAAAGGAGCATTCTTGCGAAAGTTACTTTAACCAATAATAAAGCGAGCTCAAGAAATAATTAAGGGTGGATCATTGATGTATAAAAACCGTTTAGTTGGTTTCATTGTATATCAATGAGGTCAATGAAAATCCACTGTTTCTGGGATACGAGTTAAATTTTTCTAAAAATTAGAGCAACATGCTTCTACATACATATAATAAAAGGGTAGGAAAGTCAAAACTGAACAATAAATATTAAAAAAAACTTGGGGTGTGATCAAAATCGATACCGAAGCCAAAAATATAGTTTATAGAATTTTTTGTCTGTATGTATGTACGGGATAAACTCAAAAAGTACGGCATGGATTTACTTCAAATTTGGCACGAATATTATTAAGAAGTCGGGTCAACATATAGGCTACATATTATCACGCTATCACTTACGGGGAACAAGCAGTGAGCCTTTATTTTTTCAACGCATTCACGCAGACGACGTCGCGAGCAGCAGGTACTAAGGAATATGAATTTTGATTTTATTCATTTTAAAGCTACGGTAAGTAAGTATTTAGGTTACGTGTACGACACTCAAATTTAAACAACTATGTATTTAAGGTTCAAACAGCGCTTTAGTATTCTTCGACTCCACTGTCGTCAGTCTCATGTCTATGTGTCCCTCTCCAACTCTAGATTTTGTCTTTGGATGTGTTAGGTTGGCAACTATCCGTCCTCTGGTGAATGGGAAGCCTTTGGGAATGTATTTAGGGTTGACTGTCATATTCGCCATTCTCAACCCTCCCTGAAAACAGAAAAATTAACGCTAGTCTAGGCTGCAGAATTCAAATTTTGTTTCGTTATTTTGCAATTTGCATGTTAACATAGGAGCCATATTATGAAATTTTAAAGCCAGAGTAGTTCCAGTGAGTGAACGAGGTGGCGCTAGACGACTTGTGTAGCTCTGTCTCTTTCACTCACTGGAACAAGTCTGGTTCTAAGACGTCATAATACGGCCGCAGGTGGTTTGTCAAGTGGCGAGGAGCTCTCGCGCCCGGCACAGAAGATTTACTTTATAAGTCCGTGAATGAAGACAGGGGTACTGATACGGATGTACGAACGTAAATAACGCCCTATAGCAAAACAGCAAAAACGTAAACGCTCAGAAGCCTTTAATAGATTTTCAACTTAATATCCAAGTTCATAAAGTTGAAAATCAATTAAAGACTAAGTGATGAGCGTTAGCGAACAAACGAAAACGCTCTTTAATCTTTAATAGATTTTTAACTTTATGCGTTAGGGTATAAGTTGAAAATGTATTAGAGACTAATGACTGGGCTCTTGTGACGCGGCACTAGTGTCTGTCATTACATCAAATTGCATTAAAAAATGTTGCACCACGAATCCTCCACAGGTCATGAGTGGTAGCGCGGACACTAAGGAGCTATCTGTCAAATCGTAATAACATTCATTCTTAATTCGGGCTCGAAGTCATGAGGCGCAGAAAACGTCCGTATCTTAGGCCGAAACTGGGTTTGTGCCTTTTTTAGCGTGGTAAAATTATCAAATGAGTCCTCTCACCTAGGACGAGTCTGACAGTCCCTGCTCTGCGCAGGGGGGACTGTCAGACTCGTACTGACTAAAATGCACGGTGTCCTTCAATAGCCCGCCGCATGCCCGCGGCTGCGGTGGCCGGAGATCGTCTGGTGGCATCCGTGCCCGTGGGCGTCTACCACTGCAGGGTTCCGTGCTTAGAGATAAGACCCTAGTTCAGCTTATGCTGCGGAACCAGGGGAAGCAGACGCGGTGGACGACAAGTGGTCTTGGAACGTAAAGGGCAACTGAAGGAAGATTGTACATTTTTAGTCAATAGGAGTGTAAGTTCCGCTCTACCCAAAGCGGGAAGACTATTCGGAAATCTCAGGGGGTTGCAGTGGGGTCGCGGGACTGTCTGGGGTCGCGGGGCGGTCTCAAAAGGGGAACCGTGACTCTGAACGTAAAGGGCTATTGAAGGATCACCATGGATTTCAGTCAGTCCTGAGAGGGAGGTCTCATTTGATGACGTCACCACGAAAAAAAAAAAAAAAGGATGTTTGCGTTGCCTTTGCAGAGCGTAACGAACAGAGTAATTAAAGATGATTACTAGCGTTTTCAATAATTGTACGGATTTTTTTATTACCACACTGTTGTTAGTTACGAGTACACATGCCACGATATCGAGTTGTTTATTAACACTTTTTTTTATCTTGGTAGAATCATCAAATGAGTCCTCCCACCCAGGGCAGGGCGGGAGGGACTGTCAGACTTGTACTGACTAAAATCCACGGTGTCCTTCAATAGCCCTTTACATACCGGGGTCACGGTAATCCGTTGGTCCCGCGACCCCGGCAGGCTTTGGCCCTCTACAGGCCCCGTCACTATGCTGACACTCTTTGAGGCGCGCGTGGAACTCAACGCGCCGTCGACCCGGGCATGGTCCATGGTCGGACAGCGAGTCGCCCATTACTCGCCGTCCGCATGCCCGCGCCTACGGTGGCCGGAGATCGTCTTGCGACGTCCGACGCCGTGGGCGTCTACCACTGCGGCTGGGGTGGAGGGAGGACGCTGTCCTCTCCCTCAGGCGGCCCGCGTCCTCCTTCACGAGTATGACTGCTTCGCAGAAAGAGGCGACCGCTTCCCACTCCGTCTCGCCCCGCAGCATGGCCTCGACCAATGCCGGGCGCGAGAGGTCTCCGCCTATCGCCGTCGTGAGGACGTTTATTAACACTAGAATAATAATGTGACTACGCCTATATTAGCTTATTTATGTATCTATTTACCGGTGGATGAGGGCAGGTTGGCTTGATGCCACTCGCCCTTATAGCGGAGCCGAAGAACAGGTCCTTCTCGACGAGGTAGCACCAGGTGAAGTGGAACTCGATGAAACTCCGCTTGTACTGGTTCGTCAGTAGCTCGTAGAAGTAAATATCAATCTAGAGTTATAAATTATAGTTTTCAATTTATAGAATTATACGATATTTTGTGTATGTCACATTTTTGTAACGGGCAGAATTAAATCAACCACAAGAATATCACTACCGACATCTGGAGGAGGACGGCGAGTAATGGGTGACTCGCCGTCCGTTCATGGACCATGTTCGGCTCGCGAGCGTCGTATTCCACGCGCGCCTCAAAGAGTATTCAGTAATCTAACAGGGTTCCCCTTAGAGGGCCAAAACCTGCTGAGGTACTGTCTCTTCAGGTAGACCTGACCCTGAAGCGTAAAGGTTTGTTAAAGGAACACCGTGGATTTTAGTCAGTACAAGTCTGACAGTTCCTCCCGCCCCGCCTTGGGTAGGAGTACTGATTTGATGATTTTACCACGATAAAAAAATGGTACAAGGTAATAAAAAAGCTTACATAAATACCAGAGTCGAAAGTCACGACATTTTGTATGTTGAGGCCGACGTAGTAGATTGGGTTGGCGCGGCCGTACCGCACTGCCGTCAAGTTCACGAATGAAGCGAACTTTGGGTTGAAGTAAATTATCCTGGGATGTTCTACACTCAAATATGTTACCTGGAACGTAGCCCTATTAGAATACATACACAAATAACATTTGGGGTTGCATTTGCTAGAAGACGGGGGGGCGGAGTACAAACCCTGTCTCGCGGTCGCTATCTTGGAAAAACGAATGCAGTTTGTAGTTATCTTACTAACTGTTGGTCGCAAAGAAAGTAGAGACGTTGCTGGTTGCAAATTAATTCTCTAAAACTTTTATCGAATAACGAAAACAAAATAAGTTAAAAATAACTAAAACCCGACTACGAAAAAATCGCGCACTGAAAACTATAAAACAAGAACAATATTCATTTGACTGATACTTTTTCCTATTATAAATATTTAAAAGACGCGCTACCCTTCAGCGCGTCTATGAGTGGCACGTCGAGGCGCATCGCCGGGGCGAATCCCCGCTGCCTCGACAGGCCGAGGAGCGGTAGTAACAGCTCCGGCGCGATCTCAGGGCAGAATGGAGGGAGTGACTGTCGTAACCGAGGTTCGGGCACGCCGCATTCGCGGCGGTAAGACCCCTCTTTAAGGGGTTGCTGGACAGGCATCACAGGGTCTTGACCATCCGCATGACGCAGGTTCTCACCGGACACGGATGTTTTGGGAGGTACCTGTGTCTGATGAGGAAAGAAGAAACGTCTGGGTGTCACCACTGCGTGGATCGCCCGGAGGATACGGCGGAGCATACGGTGCAGGACTGCCCCGCTTGGGCAGAGCACCGCCGTGTCCTCACGACGGCGATAGGCGGATACCTCTCGCGCCCAGCATTGGTCGAGGCCATGCTATAATATACTGCATCGAAAAAAAAAAGAATCACACAAATCGGTCCCAAAACCTCAAGTATTTTTTTTTTAAACCTTGCTCCACACTAGGAATTTCTCCTGTATATGGGTGCGTTAACAAACATAGAAACTCACATACACCAACAACCAGACCGGATCGTTCGACAGATCCTAATCGGAGTAAATACATTAAAAAAAATCGACTATATTAAGAATTTCCTCCTTTTGAAGTCGGTATTTATGCCAACTGAATGCCGATAAGGCTTTGTTACTGGCTTTGGTAGTAATATAAAACTTTGCCACTCACCTTTTCTGAAACACAAGTGAAATAAAACAATGAAAATACAAAATAATGGACGATGCTAAATTGCTGAGCCATTGTCTAGCGAACCATAATCTGCGATAGATTTGAACAAAATTTCAAACGTGAATAATAAATACTCGTTTTATACTACTTATCTCATCTTGTTGTTTATTGTAATTGTAACTATATTTTATGCCCAGTGAGCATTCTAATATGTTTGTAACAGCGGTCAAAGTAGACCTTTTAATCGACTAAAGTTACTAATCTATGTATACATATAAAAGAATAGAGATTTGTTTAGACTCGACTACAGCCGAAACCGCTAAACGCAGGAACATGAATAAGAACACATTGTAAATTAAAAAAAAATATTAAAAAAACAAAAAACCCGACTGCCTGAAAAAATGTGAAATAACTGGAAAGATAAAAACAAGGTAAGAAATATTTTTTTTGGTATTTAAGCGATCGTAGTGGACAATTGTCACAAACGCAGTCGGAGGCATCAAATGTTCACATGACGACAATGATGTTGAGTTAACTACTGCTGAGTCATCGTGTACACTGTGTCTGATGCCTCCGACTGCTTTTGTGACACTTGTCCACTACGATCGCTTAAAAACCAAAAAAAATATTTCTTACCTTGTTTTTATCTTTCCAGTGATTTCACATTTTTTCAGGCAGTCGGGTTTTTTGTTTTTTATTTTACTATTTTTAGTTTTTGCAGAAGAATTTATCGCTTACGGGAATTACATTGTTAGTACAATTGTGAAATTCTCGTAATCGTTGAAAACTCAAACGTTCGCTAGATGGCTGCCTCCCTGCGTTAGCGGGATGGCAGAGCCAAATAGGAAGATCCAAAATACACAACAACTAAACATAAGCCCGAAGGCATTAATGACTTTAATGGGAGTTTTAGCCAGATAAACTGTTACCGCCTTCACCGCGTGGAGCTACTCCCAGCTTATGTCATTAATACTGCTGCGCACACGCCGCACGCTTGTTGTCAGTTGCCCAGGGTATATAAATGTTGTCTGCTCACACACAGGAAAAACAACAAACAGCTCGGCAATATTGGTATATTTATCTTAGGCCGCAATCGCGGCGGTAAGACCCCTCTTTCAGGAGTGGCTGGATAGGCGTCACGGCGTCCTGACCTACCGCATGACGCAGGTCCTCACCGGACACGGAAGTTTCGGGAGGTTCCTGTGTCTGATAGGGAGGGAAGAAACGCCTGGGCGTCACCACTGCGAGGATCGTCCGGAGGACACGGTGGAGCATACGGTGCAGGACTGCCCCGCTTGGGCAGAGCACCGCCGTGTCCTCACGACGGCGATAGGCGGAGACCTCTCGCACCCGGCATTGGTCGAGGCCATGCTGAGGGGCGAGACGGAGTGGGAAGCGGTCGCCTCCTTCTGCGAAGCAGTCATGCTCGTGAAGGAGGAGGCGGGCCGCCTGACGGAGAGGACAGCGTCCTCCCTCCACCCCAGCCGCAGTGGTAGACGCCCACGGCGTCGGACGTCGCAGGACGATCTTCGGCCACCGTAGGCGCGGGCATGCGGGCAGCGAGTAATGGGCGACTCGCTGTCCGACCATGGACCATGCCCGGGTCGACGGCGCGTTGTGTTCCACGCGCGCCTCAAAGAGTGTCAGCATAGTGACGGGGCCTGTAGAGGGCCAAAGCCTGCTGGGGTCGCGGGACCAAGGGATTACCGTGACCCTAGTACGTAAAGGGCTATTGAAGGACACCGTGGATTTTAGTCAGTACAAGTCTGACAGTCCCTCCCGCCCTGCCCTGGGTGGGAGGACTCATTTGATGATTTTACCACGATAATTTTAACGTGGTTAAATCATCAAGTGAGTCCTCCCACCCAGAGCAGAACGGGAGGGACTGTCAGACTTGTACTGACTAAAATCCACGATGTCCTTCAGTAGCCTTTTACGTTCCGGGGTCACGGTAATTCGTGAGTCCCGCGACTCCGGCAGGCTTGGCCCTCTAGAGGGGGCCCCGTCGTAGTATTATACATATAGAGCCTATTTGACATTTTTGGGTAGGTACGAGTATTAAAAGCCCATGACTTTTCACGTTTTTGTAATGTAAAGTAAACTGGAACTGTGATGAAAACTTGATGGACTTATATTGCAAGGAAACATATTGCATTTTTGCTAAAAAATAGGGATAGATAAGTAGATAGAGTACTCTTTATTATGCACGCTATACAAATCACGGGTATTTACAGATAATCTTATACATAGGGTGACACAATGGGCGGTCTTATCGCTAAAAGCGATCTTTGTAGACAACATGCATCAGGAATAAGGACAGTTGTATTTTTTATTAAAAAATGCTGCGGCACGTAAGTATTAAGATTACGTTGACATTGTACTAGTGCCTCATAAACTAAGAATTCAAATAACTATTTAGGTTTCAAACAATGCTTTTTTATTCTTCACATCTACAGTCGTTAGTTTCATGTCTATGTATCCCTCTCCAACTCTAGCTTTTGTCTTTGGATATGTCAAGTTAGCAACTATCCGGCCTCTGGTGAATGGGAACCCTTTGGGGATGTATTTGGGGTTGACTGTCATGTTCGCCATATTCAACGCGCCCTGAAAACAGAAAAAATAACGCCAATTTATTCATCTATCCGGTTATCATCAGACCATTTGTTGAGTGGCGGCGTGCTTCGCATCCGGCACTGGTTCAGGATATCCTGCGAGACGAGAGGGAATGCGAGGCAGACGTGGCGACGGACAGGTGACGTAAAGGGCAGCGGAAGGAACAAGTGGGATTTTTAGTAAGTAGGAGTCGGAGTTCCGCTCTACCCAAGATAGGAGTACTATTTAGAAACCTCATGGAGTTGTCATAGTGATGCATTGCGTCACTGATGTTTGTGGCTCAGCACATGGCTAGCTATTACAGGTTTAAGAAGATAATGGCTAACAGAGTGGACTGTCTATTTATTACAGACTGCTGTCATTTACATGTGCTACTGTCTAATGCCTAAACTCTTGGGCTGAAGCCGCAACTCGGTCGCGTACGATAGATGAAATACATCTGTGAGAAATACAAAGCACGCATTGAGAGAGAAATTCAGGCCTCACACCAGTCTAATAATTAGACTTTAGAATAATATTGCTGACCCTGTAATATGTCCATGGAGTTTCTTGGCCATTTTTCTCCATAGAGATTCATTGGAATGAGCACCTACTGTCCTTTACTGTCTTGTGCCAGGGACTGGAACACCATAATTTTGTACCATTTTAATTTTATCCTTTGACAATTCAAAAGTGCCTGTAATGGGCCAGTTAGTCATCGCTCGAAATCTATACCTATAATAAATCTGTAGAAGGGTCAATTCTGTACGTTGAAAATATCGAAAAAATAAATAGCGGGGGGTGTTGCTGGATCGATACCAAACCCAAATACGTGATTAAAAAATTTTTGTCTGTCTGTCTGTCTGTATATGCAGGCATCACGTGAAAACTAACGGTTCGATTTCGATAAAACTTGTTATAATTATACCTTATTATCCTGGGCATAAAATGGGATACTTTTTAACCTGGAAAAACACGTAGAAAAAAAAATCTTATTTTTCTGTTACTACAGAACGCGAGCTCAACAGCAGTAGCTCAATAGAGGGATCTCCTTAATTAGCCGTATTTGGGTCCAATAGATATTTATAAGATGTCATTGTCAGAGTTACTCAAAATGGGGAAATAAACCATCCACGCGAAGACCGACATCCGCGCGGACGGAGTCGCGGGCGGAAGCTAGTATATAATAATATAGATATTAATAGAGTATCTATTTACCGGAGGATGAGGACAGGTTTTCTTGATGCCACTTGCCCTTATAGCGGAGCCGAAGAACAAATCCTTCTCGACGAGGTAGCACCAGGTGAAGTGGAACTCGATGAAACTCCGCTTGTACTGGTTCGTCAGAAGCTCGTAGAAGTAAATATCTATCTACAGTAAAAACATAAATGGTTAACAGAATCAGACGTTATTTTGCGATAATTATCATCATCATTATCATATCAGCCCAGGATCACCCACTGCTGGGTATAGGCCTCCCCCTTTTTATGCCATATCTCTCGGTTCTGTGCGTCTCTTATCCATCTATTCCCCGCGATCTTGACGATATCGTCAACCCAACGGGCTTTTGGGCGGCCCTGGTTTCTATGGCCGAACCTTGGCCACCATTCGGTCAAAACCTTATTCCATCTGCCATCTTTGCGTCTAGCTAGATGCCCTGCCCAAGTCCACTTGAGGCGTATCGCCCTATCCCCGACGTCATAGACTTTCGTCCGATGACGGATTTCGGTGTCACTTACGATAATGCCGACAGTAAAAATAACACTTCCGACATCTACGGAGTAAATTAATAAAAACAATTTTGGGCAGTGGTCCACCAGACGACACACCCACCCTGTTACTCCCTTAGGCTGCCTGTCCACAGAAGCAGAAACGGCGAAATACCTATTAACCAATAGGAAAGTCTCCGCTCCTATTCAAATGTGCAATTCTATTGGTTAATATTTCTCTTTTTCACCGCTCCATAGCCTGGTGGACTGGAGGACTCATTTGATGATTTATATGGAAGCCCGGGGTCTTTTTTTTTTGGGATAAACCCACCACACTATTCCCTAACCACTGCAACTCCTGTGCGCCAGAATCAACAGTGGCAACCAACCAGAAAAGGGCCGAGACAATGAAGCTCGACATGTCCCGGAGAATGAATTTACCTGTCTTGGATCCTGCAACGAAATTAATCAGAAAAGAATAGTGGAGGAGTAGGAAAAAATATATGTTTCCACTTCCTTCCATGCAAGCAGGATACAGAACAAAACAAGGCCAATAGGCACAAAGGGACATTACAACTGGGAGAAGCCCAGTTGCCTAGCACCACGGGTAAAATAACTACTAATATTAATGGGTCCTAAATTGTGAGCTGCTAAATTTGATTCCAATAATAGGTATGGCAAAAACGCTTGAACGCACGGAAGTTTGTTCGAGTTTCAACAAGGTCCGAGTAGTAAATGACTCCAGATGTAGTCTGAATAGTGTTCAACATAATATTACGTTCGTTCTGCCAAAGAATACACTCCCATAGAATATGATGTGCTGATTGTTCATATTCACAGTCAGATGTCGAACATTGACAAAAAGGCGAGGGAACAAGCTTGAAGGAAAATAATTTACTTTTAAAGTTACCATGTCCAAAGCCCGGGGTCGCGGGACTTACCCATTACCGTGACCCCGGTACGTAAAGGGCTAGTGAAGGACACCGTGGATTTTAGTCAGTTCAAGTTTGACAGTATGGGTGGGAGGACTCATTTGATGATTTTACCACGATAAAAAAAAGGTATATGGAAGCAGTGCAGCACGTACGTACGTGCACGATAGGATAGTGTAACTGTCAGTAGCTTATTGAATGGCAAACTTTAGACCAAGCGTGGCGTGAGCGCTGCCGTGCAGCGCCGTCATAAGGCTGTCCTTATAGAGAATTGCATTGCTGGACGGGTTATGGGACATCTCGCCCACGGAAAAGCTCTGAAAACTCCACTCTGTTGGCCTGTGGGCCAAATGTCCCCTTTTTAAAATGTGCATGGGTAGATTCGCCCGGACCAGTTTAATAGTAGAACGGGCCAGATGTCTCCTTTATAAGTGAAGGGATATTTCGGCATAATCGTACATTTTTAATTAAATATCTGATAAATTAGCAAATGATGACTATTTAAAAAAAGGTTTTTTTTTTAATAATCATCGTTTGCTAACTTATTATTAATATAGTTATTCCGTGGGGGAGATGGCCCATGACCCGCTGGACCGCCTTGATCACCATCCATTCTGTAGGAGTCCAAACCATTTTAACTGTCTTCCGTCGGTGCGTGAGTAAGCACAAAAACTCACTAATTTTAAAGAAAGAGAAATAAAAAATACTTACATAAACATTAGAGTCGAAAGGCACGACATTTTGGATGTTAAGGCCGACGTAGTAGATTGGGTTCGCGCGGCCGTACCGCACTGCCGTCAGGTTCGCGTAAGTAATGTACTCTGGGTTATAGTATGTCACCTTAGGATGCTCAACGCTCAAGTATGTTACCTGGAACATGGGTTTGACGTACGTTGGAAATAAATCGACCGATTCGATTGAGATGCTGGATCAGCGGGTCTAAAACGGTCTCCTAGCAATATTCCTAATTAATATATTAATATTCATAATTTCGTGATTGAATATAAGAGGAATAGCCAATGGCGTTGCTGGTTTATGAAGTGAATTAATAGGAATATTGCTTAAAGTGGCCACTTTAGGCCCACTATAGGACTTTTCTGTAAGTTTTACGAGCTCACTTCACCCAGTTGAGCGTACAACTCATATTTAAGGTTCCGTTGTAAACAAGGAATCCTTATAGTTTCGCCATGTCCGTCCGTCTCTCTGTCTGTCTGTCGGTCTGTACGCAGCTTAGCTTAGAGAAGCTTCCTAGTACCAACTAGGAAGATGTAATTTAGCATGAATTTACAAATTACTTTTGCCGACAAAGTGTTAAAATAAAATCTTGTAAAATATTTTTCCTCTACACGTAAAGTGGGAATATTTATTTTTTCATACTCCACATTCCGTTATGTCATTAAGATCTTTAAAAAACATTGTGAATTTGTGAAAAAAAAACGATTAAGGGATTCGTTAGGGAAATAATAAGCTTTAAAGTGCTATTTTTATTAAACTCAACTCAAAGAACACTTGTCTAAAAAAAGTGTAACTGCAAAACGACCCTTATGTGAACCTCAAAAGCCGTTTTGAAGTTGACAGTTTTTTTAGACCAGTGTTCATGAGATGTTTATCTTTTTGTGGTAAGTCGTTAATTGTTTACTTTTTATTGCTTCTCTCAAACACTTTATTTATAACTATATTATAATATACTATACTAATATCATATATAAACTGTAAATAAAAATGTACTATTAATAACAAAAAAAAATTCAAAGGGCGTCAAAGAATATTTCCACGTCGCTGTCAACGGGCCAAGAACACTAGCCGCATTGCCACGTTGCATGGCAATGCTGATTCGTTGGCCTAGGAATTGGCCAGCTCTCTGGTCACCTGAAGAGTCAACTAATCACCTAGCGATATCTTTGAAAACTTTATGAGCACTCGGACCCCATTTCCCTAGAGTTTCAACCCCAAACGGCTAAAATACCTACATAATTATTTGCTAAGCCAATGTATTTTTTTGAGGAGTGGCTGGATATGCGTTACAGCGTCCTGACCTACCGCCTGACGCAGGTCATCACCGGACACAGAAGTTTCGGGACCTGTGGATAATGAGGAAAGAAACGTCTGGGTGTCCCGGGTTGACGGCACATTGTGTTCCACGCCGTACTTAGAGGGCCAAAGCCTGCCGGGGTCGCGAGACTAACGATTTACCGTGACCCCGGTACGTAAAGGGCTACTGAAGGACACCGTGGATTTTAGTCAGTCAAGTCTGACAGTCCCTCCCACCCTGCCCTGGGTGGGAGGTCTCATTTGATGATTTTACCACGATAAAAAAAAGACGGATAGGATTTATTTACTTTTTATCCTGGTATTACGTTCGCCACTGGAATATTAAATACTAGGAATATTAAAACTTTGCCACTCACCTTTTCTGAAACACAAGTGAAGAAAAATATTGAAAATATAAAATAATGGACGATGGTAATCTGCTCAGCCATAGTCTGAGGAACTATACTCCGTGACAGTCTTTGACAAAATGTCAAACGTGAATAATTTACGTTTATATTATACGGTTGTAATAAACTTATTGTTTATTACAAAGTTATTTTATGCCCTGTGAGCATTCAAATTTATTTGTAATTGCGATCAATGTGGCGGTGGGTTTTTTATGATCATCCTTATCACAATAGTGGAAGGTTAATGTTCGATTGGTAAAATTTGACAGATTCGGGTAGGTTGATCGGGGTTCTTAAATAACGAAAATGATGTCTGACTTAAATACAAAATACTCCTTTTTAATCCCTTTAGGAGGTGTTATTTTGAAACCTATTTTGGTACATAATGAACTTTTGTGTGACGTCCTACATGTAGATGATACAGCGGGGTTCACCGAGTGGGTTCGATTCCCGCATGTAACAAAAATATTTATATTTTTAGCCCTACTAAAGTAACATCCTCGGACTTATTCGAGAACGTACAACTACCGGAAACATAATGATTAAGTCATTTATGGAAATTGTCACCGGAAATTGTATTTTGTAGATATATATATGTAGGTATAACCAATTATTTTAGTTATTACCTATAATTTACTTTTATAAAAAAATATTGACCCCATTTATAGAAATTGGTCAATGGAGACAGCAGAATAATTTTTTTATGATTTGACAAGAATGGCAAGTAAGGAATGAGTATATAAGGGGAAATCTGAAAGTGGCGCCTGTTACAGAAAAAAATAACATATACTTGTGACTAAGAGAGTGTTGGCGAAACTTAATGGATGGAGAGGAAGAGGAAGGCCAAAGAAATGATGGATGGATTGTCTAAGGAATGATATGAAAGAAAAAGGATCAAAATGATGCTGTGACGTCTGATCCCCTATCGTTCATGTTATTCGAATTGATTGTCAAAATCTAAATGAACGTGACCAAAACTTTGGACAAAATCTAGTTGTAACAACAGTAAAGTAAGGAATCACTTACTCCTATTTCACGCGATCTTGAGTACTTAATAACTAGTTAAGAATAATAAAAATGGCACCATTATAAAGGTTTAATTGTAAACTTTAAATTCATATAAAATTAATTCAAATCACGCCATTATTTAAGGAGTTATCCTAGATCAATTCCCAGTAAGTAATTCCATACTTTTGCTCGCCAGTGTATTTATATATTATAGCTTCCGCCCGCGACTCCGTCCGCGCGGATGAAGGTCTTCGCGTGGATGGTAGATTTTTTTTCTACGTGTTTTTCCAGGATAAAAAGTATCCCATTTTATGCCCAGGATAATAAGGTATAATTATACCAAGTTTCATCGAAATCGAACTGTTAGTTTTCACGTGATGCCTGCATATACAGACAGACAAAAAATTTTTTAATCACATATTTGGGTTTGGTGTCGATCCAGCAACACCCCCCGCTATTTATTTTTTCAATATTTTCAATGTACAGAATTGACCCTTCTACAGATTTATTATATGTATAGATGTGAAAAGTTTTTTTTATAATAAAAATCGTTGCCCCACACTAGGAATTTCTCCTGTATCGTGGGTGCGTTTACAAACATAGAAACTCACATACACAAACACCCAAACTCGAAACAACCACTTGCAGGTCATACAAATATTTGTTCCGTACGGGAATCAAACCCGCGACACGCTGCGCAGCAGTCGATCACACAACCACTGCACCAATCGTGCGGTCAAAAAAACTTGTTCTGAACTACCATTATTAATTTACCTACAGCTGGACAAACAGACAGACAGACGGACAGCTGCGTATTAATACTAAGACCCCGTTTTACCCTTTTTTTTTGCGTAGTAAAATCATCAACTGAGTCCTCCCACCCAGGGCAGGGCTGGAGGGACTGTCAGACTTG
Organism: Agrotis puta; assembly: GCA_943136025.2. Lineage (NCBI taxonomy): Eukaryota > Metazoa > Arthropoda > Insecta > Lepidoptera > Noctuidae > Agrotis > Agrotis puta. Next base: position 15,403,656 of record OW964184.2, on the reverse strand, counting down.
TACTGACTAAAATCCACGGTGTCCTTCACTAGCCCTTTACGTACCGGGTTTACGGTGATGGGTAAGTCCCGCGACCCCGGCAGGCTTTGGCCCTCTACAGGCCCCGTCAATATGCTGACACTCCTTGAGGCGCGCGTGGAACATAACGCGCCATCGACCCGGGACCCCGTTTTACCCTTTGAGTAAGTAAAAGGTATCTTAACGGTCATATAAATAAGGTTTATTGCATTCTTTATTAATTTATAGCGAAGAACGTGGTTGTTTATTTCTGTCTTAAATCGCGAATAATATCTTTACAGGGCAAATAAATATCATTCTCACGAGTATAACGACCCCTGAGGCAGCGCGGTGGTGAGACAAGAAATATTATTTTCTTTTAAACAACTTTGTTTAGCAGTTTTGTTTTAAATAAGATTTTAATATAAATAATGTAATATCTTGTTAAAAAAAGGCAACATCGGCCTAGCCTTTTCCCAACTATATTGGGGTCGGCTTCCAGTCGAACCAAATGCAGCTGAATTTCAGTATTTTACATGGAGCGACTGCCTATCGGACAGCCACAACACAGTAACTAGGTAATACGATACCCCATGGTAAGACTGGTTGTCAGACTTCAGAGCTTCTGAAGTCTACAATTGACAGCCGAGACCAACGGCTTTACATGCTATCCGAGGCACGGAGGAAACTCGCTATGACAGATGGTCACCCATCCACAGACCAACCTCGGCAAGCGCGGCTTAACCCAAAAGATCGGCCTGTTCGGCTGCAATTATTTTGACACGAGCTCCTGGTAAAAAAAATACGAATGTTATGGTAAAAAAACTATAATTATGGCCACACTATTGAATTTGATAATTCCTATGATGTTATACTGTGGCGTTGTGGTGGTACTCCACGACAATGCCATCGGGGGCTTTTGTAAATGAATAAATAATATCACCAAGAAAAAGCGTAAAAATTAAATGTATTTCATTTTTTAACTACCACTCACGACCGACTCATGAATTACCGTGATGTAAAGGGCTATTGAAGGACACCGTGGATTTTAGTCAGTACGAGTCTGACAGCCCCTGCCGCTTTGCCGGGAGGGAGGACTCATTTGATGATTTTATCACGTAAAAAAAATAAAACACGTCCACGCGCCCGCCTGAGGCTTTTTAAAATCCTAACAATGTCCTCTCAACACCCCATATAATATTCAAGGTAGACCACAATTGATATGCACCCCACTGAACCGAGGACGGATACAAATAAGATATATATTATATTCATATCCCTGTAATCCCTCGTTTAGTGGGGCTTATCTCAATTTCACTGAATTGTCGGTTAATGTAAATCTATTGTAAGGGTTTAGTTAGCTGGTAATCTATAGCGTTAAAGTTCAGGGGCGGTGGGTGAAATATTACTGTAATGCGTAGGAGAGTTGGCTGAAACGGCCGCTTTAGCAGTAATATTAATACAACTAGTGATCGCTGCGTCGTTAATAGGGAGAGAAAATCTTCCTACTCGCGCCTCAGCTGCCGGCCGTCGCGGGAGATACCCAACTTTTTTTTAGGTTTGCATCTCGCAGGTCAACCTAGAAGAGGTTGTGTGCTGCTGAACCGGACAATCCTGTGTGCCTTGAATCTAAGAAGCTACCTCTAGGCAGGGTCTTACAAACAAAGCGACCACACGCTAAGGGCACCCCCTGTAGGGTACGAACCTCGTAGATACCTAAAGCATCGGATATTGCTTTTCAGCAGTAGTAGGTGCGTGCTTATGGAAGGCAAGTTATAATGGGTAGCTCGCCGTTCAATCAAGGATCAAGTCCGAGTCGACGGCGCGTCGTGTTCCACGCGCTCCTCTTACACTAGGGACACACTAACTAGAAATGCCGTTTATTATCTAATAGACACTTAGCAGTTCCCCGTGGTTTCACAATCACTGCACAGCTCCTAAATGTCGTAGCGTGGTGTTTTATAGCCTACAGCCTTCCTCAATATATGGACTATCCATAACAAAAATATTTTTCGATTTGTACCAGTAGTTCCTGGGGTGCTAAGACAGGAAACCTCCACGTGCGCCCGTGGACTGGAGTTCCCCTTCGGATACGTCCGGGGGAAAGACCAGTTTTTCGGGCCGGTGCACCCTGGGATGCGGGCAAAAACTCTTTTAGGCACTGTGTGCCTAAAGGGTCTCTTTGCCCGTATGCAAATAGCCTGTCGGGTGGATGCTCCAACGCGTGTCCCTCTGAACAGCAGAGGGCACAGCGGCGGAGCGGGCTTGCGGACGGTGAGTAATGGGTAAGCTCGCCGTCCGACCAAGGACCAAGCACGGGTCGGTGGCGCGTCGTGTTTCACGCGTCACCGACGGGGCCACTTACGGGGCCAAATGCCTGCTGGGGTCGCGGCTTTTTTCTTAATCCAGGATACCGCGGCCCCGGAACGTAAAGGGCATCCGAAGAAACACGGGTGGATTTTAGTCAGTAAGAGTCTGACAGTCCCTTCTGCCCCGCCCAGGGCGGGAGCACTCATTTGATGATTTTGCCATCCTAAAAAAAAAAAAAAAAACCAGTAGTTCCTGAGATAAGCGCGTTCAACCAAACAGACTTATCAGCCTTATAATATTTGTATAACTAGCGACCCGCCCCGGCTCTGCACGGGTGCAATCTCTACTATATTATGCATGTTATATACATATAAACCTTCCTCTTGAATCACACTACCTATTACAAAAATCTGTTGCGAAGTTTTAAAAATTTAAGCATACATGAGAACAGACAGACAGACAGGGGAAAGTGACTTTGTGTTATACTATGTAGTGATAATATGTAGATTCGAAAAATCAAGGGATAATGCCTTTGATGGCCCGACTATAAGAGCGGTCAGCAAATTGACAGATCCTGTTAGGGCAAGTGAAGGAAAATTGATTTTTGGTCCGACGAGGTCCCTTGGGCTCAGGGCTCACTTGACCAGAGGACTCAGGTGGTGATCTTCCAACCATAGAAAATCAGGGAGTGTTGGTGATAATCCATTCATATACCTTGTAACTGGGTTGGTGGAGATCAAATTAAAAGTAGCACCATCTAAAATTTTCTATTTAGCTGTATCCGGTTAGACTGGAAGCCGATCGCAAAAAATAACGGTAAGTAGACTTACGTTCCGGTTTAGCTTCGCACAGGTGCAATTTGAAAAAAAAAAACCTGCAAAGGACAATCAGTACACGCCCACGAAGGATTCCGTACCAGTATTTAAAAAAACGAAAAAAATCATGTATGTTGCATAATGCTTTGACTAATGGCAATGAACTACAATGAAACTGAAGCTTTACTGTACTGGTAATAATCGAAAATATAAAGGGGTATGCAATTTTTTGGCATCAATTTATTTTTTCTTTCGCCGGTAATAAAATGTTGGTCATTAGTAGACCGCAACCTAAGAACTTCGTAAAATTTAATAAAAAAATTCTAAACCGTAACCAACCAAAGATATGACGGATTTTATTCTTTTCTAATCAGGAGTTTTTTTTTTGTAGGAATCCATAGATTTATTGATTTGCTAGCTTTTGCCCGCGGCTTTGCCCACCCAAACCACTTTTATGATATATAATAACCGTCTCTAGAGTCCCATCTATCTCTGTACCAAAATTCATCAATATCTGTTCAGCCGTTTTGACGTCAAACGGAACATACCTAAATACTTATTGTCGTGTTTGTACTTTTTTTTGCCGTGGTAAAATCATCAAATAAGCTTTTTGTTGCATCAAATGTTGTTTTTCTATGGACTTCTTAGGTAGTAGTCTAATTGTGCCCAAAATTTTATCACTGGCGAAAGAAAAAAAAATTGATGCCAAGATACTTACAAAAAGTTGCATACCCCTTTAGGTAATAAAATTTAACGTAGATTTGTTAAAATTATGCACTTTAGATAGGTTGGTCCAGGTTTTCCGCTTTCGTACTCATTCACAAACATGCAGGCATACACATACACACACACACACACACACACACGATCAATCACATCCACAATCAAAACACATTCCACATACTCGCACATTCGCTCTACGCAACAATTACTCCACAAACATATAAACTATGGGGGTAGGAGGAACAGAGTGGAAAGTTCCTGACTACCCCAGTGAAAAGGAAGGTACCTTCCGACCAGACGGGTGTTGTGTCTGGTGGGCTTTCTGCCCGACATTCATTGTCGGAATGTTCTATGTGTTCTAATCTCACGGATAACTTTGATTGCGCGATGTAGACATCTTTCTGATGTAGTTCTTCCGTCGATGCAGAGATGGCGCTAGTGTCGTTTTTGTTGACAGTTATTATGTTCGCTACATCACTCCCCTCCGGAGACCGGAGGTCGATAGTAGTAGTCCAAGCCAATTGTAGTCGTCGTAGATGCCGCAATGTTCACAGTGAATCGGAACAATTCGATGCGGAGAAGAGTTGCCGCAGGGTTCACGGTGAGTCGGAACAGTCTGCTGCGGTGAAGAGTTGCCGCAGGGTTCACGGTGCGTCGGAACAGTCTGCTGCGGTGAAGCGAGATCCCAGTGAGTCGGGATCCGGCGCTGAGTAGCATTCATCATAGTCGGATGAGGAAGCGCCGCGAGGTGAAGGCTATGACAACCAGGAGGATTCGCACTCGACTGGCTGAGATGTGCCTTAGTGCAGGAGCATGGTCGCTCGAGGAGGTTGCGGGTGCTGACCAGGTATACGCCTTCTGCGCATGCTGATGGTCAGGGATGCCCGTTTGAAGCTGGCTGATTGTGGTACTCGTTGCTCGAAAGCTTGAGGAAGTGATGCAGGTGATGATGACGTCACGTTGCTCGAAGGTTGCTCTGACGTCCATTTCGGGGTCACCAGTTATGGGGGTAGGAGGAACAGAGTGGAAAGTTCTCTCACTACCCCGGTGAAAAGGAAGGTACCTTCCGACCAGACGGGTGTTGTGTCTGGTGGGCTTTCTGCCCGACATTCATTGTCGGAATGTTCTATGTGTTCTAATCTCGCGGATAACTTTGATTGCGCGATGTAGACATCTTTCTGATGTAGTTCTTCCGTCGTTGCAGAGATGGCGCTAGTGTCGTTTTTGTTGACAGTTATTATGTTCGCTACAAAACAATAATTGTTAATACTATAATACTGTATACGTATTTTAATGTTATTTACGATAAAATGTTTAATTCAAGTTTATACTTAGTTTTTTCGTACTCATACTTTGTTTGTATAAATTAAAAATAACAGTTCTTTGTTTGTTGTGAAACTTGTAAAATTATAACATAACATAAGTAAGTACTGGAAGAAGTCACTCTGGAAACACAGGTAACCTAACCTAGCTCAGGAGTCAGGGTTTCATCACTATCTGTTTATGTTTCTGTCAATAAAATTATCTTTATCATTTAATTAAACATTTATTTTATTCCGTTACTAGCTTTCGCCCGCGACTCCGTCCGCGCGGATGTCGGTCTTTGCGTGGTTGGTTCATTTCTCCATTTTGAGTAACTCTGACAATGACATCTTATAAATATTACGGCGCTGAATCCACTGCGGGTAATGCAACGTGTGTTCGCGGTTGTACAGAACAACGTCTATGAATAAAACTGAAAAATAAGATTTTTTTTCTACGTATTTTTCCAGGATAAAAAGTATCCTATGTTATGCCCAGAATAATAAGGAATAATTATACCAAGTTTCATCGAAATCGAACCGTTAGTTTTCACGAGATGCCTGCACAAACAGACAGACAGACAGACAAAAATTTTTTTAATCATATATTTGGGTTTGGTATCGATCCAGCAACACCCCCCGCTATTTATTTTTTCAATATTTTCAATGTACAGAATTGGCCCTTCTACAGATTTATTATATGTATAGATTTAGTATTTGTTGTTAAAGTGGCAACAGCAATACATCACCTGCTTTTACAATTGTCTAATTATCACTGTCAATAAGATTCCGCCTTGTGATAGACGGACAGCGGAGTCTTAATAGTAGGCTCCCAGTTTATCCTTTGGGTACGGGACCCTAAAAATAAAGCCTATGTCACTCAAGAAAAATGTAACTTTTTACATATGAAAGAATTTTCGAAATCGATTCAGTGATTGGTGTAATATGTACAAATGAAACTACATCCATGTTGTGTTTTGTTAAACTTGTGATCGAGTTTATGTTATTATTTATCTGTGTACCCACATAATATATGCGCTCTAATGATAAATTTTAATTTTAGTGTGTTTATTAGTACCTTTTTTTTTTTTTTTTGCGTGGTAAAATCATCAAATGAGTCCTCCCACCCAGGGCAGGGCGGGAGGGACTGTCAGACTTGTACTGACTAAAATCCACGGTGTCCTTCACGAGCCCTTAACGTACCGGGGTTACGGTGATGGGTAAGTCCCGCGACCCCGGCAGGCTCTGCCCCTCTACAGGCCCCGTCAATATGCTGACACTCCTTGAGGCGCGCGTGGAACACAACGCGCCGTCGACCCGGGCATGGTCCATGGTCGGACAGCAAGTCGCCCATTACTCGCTGCCCGCATGCCCGCGCCTACGGTGGCCGGAGATCGTCCTGTGACGTCCGACGCCGTGGGCGTCTACCACTGTGGCTGGGATGGAGGGAGGACGCTGTCCTCTCCCTCAGGCGGCCCGCCTCCTCCTTCACGAGCATGACTGCTTCGCAGAAGGAGGCGACCGCTTCCCACTCCGTCTCGCACCGCAGCATGGCCTCGACCAATGCCGGGCGCGAGAGGTCTCCGCCTATCGCCGTCGTGAGGACACGGCGGTGCTCTGCCCAAGCGGGGGTGTTTATTAGTACCTAAGTGAATTATCTATGTAATTCTTATGAGAAATAAAGTTGTTATTAAACCTAAAAACTCAGAAACAACCTTAAAATATTAGTATAGATATACGAGTAGATTTATCAATATTTCAGCCCAGAAAAAATAACAGTTTCAGGAAAATGAAACTGTGTATCTATTTCTCGGTTTCTTTAAACAATAATCAGTGACATACATTTTCTGGAGTCCAGCACGAGTTTTCACGTTTTTGTGAAATAAACTTTGACGTTATTCGATGGACAGAAATTTGTTCCTCGGAGTTACATTACTTCTATTTACGTCGTAGGCTGTACATATTTCAAATACGAAATGCGATCAAATTTGTGCTAGGGCAGAAAAAATGTTACAATGATTCATCTAAATTGGTGGCATTTGTATAATGCTATCGGCTAGTCATTATTGTAAATAAACATACCTAGATAAATGGACCAATGATTTACCTAAATCGTGCTATTAATGACAATATCTACACAAATAATTACAATTTCTGTTAGTTATGTTAAATAAAAAACCTTTTATTTACCAACCCGCTATTAACACGTTAAACGCCGCCTCGCCCTTTCGACTACTCAAATGAGGCCCATATGTTGTCCCCCGTGGCGCTTAACGTGTTAATGTTGTCGCACTTGCTTTTGCCGTACCCAGTGGAGGTATGGAGGGGCGCGCGATGGCAGCTTTTTGTGAGATCGCGAGTGACGGTCACTTAACTGCGCACCATCGTCGAGGGAACACCTCTTCCAGACTGTGATTATTCGTGTTAGTGGTAAATAGGTATCAGCCGGAAATAATGTTGGTAAAACATTATTTCCAGACATTTTTATTGTTTTCAATTTCCCGTGCTACATTTACAGTGTGTGCTAGATTTACAGTGTGTATTAGATTTACAGCATATTAGTTTCTGCAATTATAATTTAAATGTAAACTGTGATTATTTATCTTACAACTAATTGGATAAAACTGATTTAAAACTTAATTATACTTTTATGTGTCCTACCCGCATTATTGTCTATAAACGCTTCTTATGATTTACTGACTCTTATTTTTCTAATATCAGAAGTGACAACCGTACCTACATCGCTCACAAACATGCCGCGCAGCCGTAAACGAAAATCAAGAAGGGAGCCGTCGACAAGTTCAAGTACGTCGACCTCTAGTTCGAGTAACAGCAGCAGCAGTAGTGAAAATAAACGAAGGCACAAGAAGCGACGCCGCCGTAAGAATTCGCAAACCGTGAGTCAGAATGTTTTATTATCGTCAGTGATTCCCGAATTCGACCCGCTTGTAGACAGTGTAGATATGTGGATTAATGTTGTAGAGGCTAATTCTCGAGTGTTTGGATGGTCCGATAACATGATTAAGTACCAGGCGCTTCAAAAATTACGAAATACCGCGAAAACTTGGCTAGATGCTTTGCAAAAAAATGAAACTAGGTGGACCACGTGGAAATGGAAACAATGGCGTGAAACATTGTCGGATACCTTTCAAGTAAGAAGTGATATGTACAGATCTCTTAAAGAACTAATTGATATGAAACCTACGGCAAATCAGTCTTTGTACGATTTCTTTTTTAAACAAAAATCGAAAATAGATCGCTTGCAGTTAGGTTTTCGAGATCGAGATATAATATCCATAATAGTAGGTTCAATAGGCGATAAAAACATAAGTGTAGCTGCAGAGGCAGGCAATTTTAAATATTGTGATGACTTAGCATCCTTTTTACATGGCAAAATCCATTTACCTTCAGCTAATGAAATCCCTTCTAGAAACGCATTTCCACCCAAACATTCTTCTCGGCCATTACAATCCGGGCATCAAAATAATTCGAGTAAACCTGACATCAAAAGTGAACCTTCTGCCAATAATAATAGTGTACCAAACCATACCTGCTACCGATGTGGAGAGGTAGGTCACAGAAGAAATAATTGTACTGTCAAAGACGATGTGAGATGTACCTTCTGCAAAAAGTTAGGGCATTTAGAGGCAGCCTGTCATGCCAAGTCTAAGTCTAAGGTCGAGAAAAATGTTGAAGTGAAAATGATTTCTGATCCCAAAATGAAACAAAAGTTTTACAAACCGGTTTTAATAAACAACCTGGAATGTAGTGCTTTTTTTGACATGGGCAGCGACTGCTCCTTAATTACATCTACGTTAGTAAGCCAATTTAAGTTGCAACCGTTCTCTTTGACTAATCCTGTTAATTTGGTAGGGTTTACTAATGATTTAACCGCTATAGTAACTAAGGCTGTCTCAGTTAAGCTGCAAGTCGACTCTGTGGAATTAATGATTACTTTGTACGTTATTGATGCTTTAAATAGTTGTAATATTTTGATAGGAAGAAATTTTACTGAACATAAAAATATAATGTACGTTCGTGTAGGAGAAATTTTAACGTTTAAATCGGTCCCAGCATTGAATGTGTGCAGTATTAAGGTTACTAATAACGTAAAGTGTGAATACGAAATGTCATTAAATAAAATATTATTAAAATACCCTCAATCCTATGCTCAAGATTTATCAAATTTAGGAAAAACCTCTTGTGTTGAATTAGAGATACAACTAACATCTAGTAAACCTATTTATCAGCGACCGTATAGGATGTCCGAGTCGGAAAGGGCTATTATGCGGGAATTGGTAGATGATCTTTTAAAGAATGGTATTATACAAAATAGTAGATCTGCTTATGCTAGCCCAGCTCTTTTGGTTGATAAAGCATCTGGGGCTAAAAGATTATGCGTAGATTATAGACAGCTAAACAAAATAACAGTTAAGGAGAAATACCCTATGCCAATGATTGAAGACCTCATTGATAGATTGCAGGGATGTAAATTCTTTACTTCTTTAGACCTTAAAAGTGGCTATCATCAAATAAGCATCAAATCTGAAGATGTCCACAAAACTGCATTCATAACAAGTGATGGTCATTTTGAGTTTTTGAGGATGCCCTTTGGAGTATGTAATGGGCCAGCTGTTTTCCAAAGACTAATGAACACAGTTTTGGGAAATCTACGTTTTGAAAGGGTAATATGTTACATGGACGACATTTTAATCGCCACTAAAACTATAGAAGAAAATATGGCTTGCTTAGAAAAAGTATTAAATATTTTTGTCAAAAATGGCTTAACGATAAATTGTGAAAAATGTTTCTTTTTCAAAGATCAAATAACGTTCTTGGGCTATGATATTTCCGAGAAAGGCATCACTCCGAGTTCCCGTAAGCTCGAAGCTATTTCAAAATACCCCGTCCCAAAGTCAATTCATGAACTAAGACAATTTTTAGGGTTAATTAATTATTTTAGAAAATTTATTAAGAATTGTGCGCTTCTGTGCAAACCATTGACTAGTTTACTAAAAAAGGGCGCACTTTGGCAATGGGGGTCTCAACAAAATCGGGCTGTTGCATTAGTGAAAGAGGCATTGATTAAAAATGCCGTACTCAACGTATTTGACCCCAAACTTCCCATAAATTTGTATACGGACGCCAGTCGTGATGGCATAGGATGTATTCTGACACAGCTGACTAATAATGGCGAAAAACCTGTTTATTTTTATAGTCGTCAAACAAGTAATGATGAGAAGAAATACCATTCCTTCGAATTAGAGCTTTTGGCAATTGTTTCCGGTTTACAAAAGTTTAGACATTATTTATTAGGGACGAGTTTCAAAATTACAACGGACTGCAATGCAGTACGCCATGCCTTAAGTAAAAAGGAGATAATTCCGCGAATAAGTAGGTGGGTATTATATACACAGGATTTTACGTTCGAAGTAGTTCACAGAGCCGGCTCACAGATGCAACACGTTGACGCCTTAAGTAGAAATCCTATCCCTACTATCAACGTATCTGATGAGGTAAATGTTAACACGATTACTGAAGGCGATTGGTTACTAGCAGTTCAATTGCAAGACCCCAGTATCTGTAGTATTAGGAACATATTACAGTCAGGTGAGGCCGATTCGAATAAAAATATATTTAACGAATACGAATTGTTAGGAAACAAAGTTTATCGTAGAACTGAATTTGGCAGGCGTTGGTTAGTACCAAAAAAATGTATATGGTATGTAATTCGTGCTAACCATGATGATGTAGGACATTTCGCGGTAGATAAAACTATTGAAAGAATTAAGTCAAAATATTGGTTCCCTCATTTAAAGAAAACCGTTTCAAAATATATTAAGAACTGCTTGAATTGTATCTACTACAAGAACTGTCACGGTAAAAAACCGGGCAAGTTGTACCCAATCCCAAAATTCGCTAGACCATTCCACACACTTCACGTGGATCACCTTGGTCCATTTGTTAAAACTACCCAGCAAAATTGTTACATCTTAGTGATAGTCGACTCATTTACCAAATTCGTTTTTATTTCCGCTGTAAAAAACACTAAAAGCAAAGTGGTAATTAACGAATTAAATAAAATATTTAAAGTATTCGGAAGTTCAAAACGCCTAATTTGTGATGCTGGTAGTGCGTTTACATCCAAATTGTTCACCAATTATTGTAAAGAAAAAAACATTAGACTTCATATAATTGCCACTGCTGTTCCACGCTCAAATGGACAAGTTGAGCGCTATAATCAGACAATTTTAGAAGCATTGCGTAGTATGAGTGCTGATACTGATAATAATAAGTGGGATCAGCACATAACTAGCATACAGCAAGGTATTAACAGCACAATTAATAAAACCACGTCTGCCGTGCCGAGTGAGGTATTTTTTGGGTTTAGAATTCGTATGAATAATGATGCGATCACTGATGATAATAACGAGCATTCTATTGACGTCACTGCGTTGAGGAATAAGGTCGACGCAAAAATTAAGAGTAATGCTGAACGACAAAAGGCATCCTTCGACTCGAAAAGAAAAGAGGCTCCCATTTACAAGGTTGGGGACTTGGTGGTACTAAAAATCCCAAGTAACACAAATGATGGCCAAAGCAAGAAACTCTTGCCTTTGTTCAAGGGGCCCTTTCAAGTGACGAACATCTTGGGGCACGATAGATATCAAATAGCAGATCTAAGGGGTGCTGAAAGATCTTCCAAAAGGTACGATGGTATTGCCTGTGTGGAGAATATGAAGCCCTGGATCCGCGTTGCTGAAGTACCGGATGTTGTCAAAGATGCATAAGTACCGAAAAGTGGCAATCAGGTAAATTAAACAATCTTATCTATAAAGTTGCTTTGTGTTCACAGATTTATTTTTTAGATTCTTCTTGTTTTTGCCGATTAACCTTTATTATTCACGTGGTCCAATGCATTCGCTTTAAACATTACGGATGTTTGTAAGGTGTTTGGAGTCGTGTTAATAAGCAACGGGCATCCATAGTGAACGCTGTTGTATTATTAGTGGTGATACACGACTAGATTGATACGAAGTGAACATTAATCTAGTTCAAACCACAGACAGAAAAGAGCATGTTGACCATGTCGAGATAGCATGCTCTAATCTGTTCGAACACCTTTACTTATAGTCCGATGTTAAAGCAGGCCACGTTTGTGTATACTCAGTTAAAATAAGGCTTAAATCAAGTAATTATTGTGTTTCCAGCTTCTGCATCGGACCAAAACGCTGTTCGAGGACGAACGCGTGAGCAGGACGGCCGGATGTTGTCGCACTTGCTTTTGCCGTACCCAGTGGAGGTATGGAGGGGCGCGCGATGGCAGCTTTTTGTGAGATCGCGAGTGACGGTCACTTAACTGCGCACCATCGTCGAGGGAACACCTCTTCCAGACTGTGATTATTCGTGTTAGTGGTAAATAGGTATCAGCCGGAAATAATGTTGGTAAAACATTATTTCCAGACATTTTTATTGTTTTCAATTTCCCGTGCTACATTTACAGTGTGTGCTAGATTTACAGTGTGTATTAGATTTACAGCATATTAGTTTCTGCAATTATAATTTAAATGTAAACTGTGATTATTTATCTTACAACTAATTGGATAAAACTGATTTAAAACTTAATTATACTTTTATGTGTCCTACCCGCATTATTGTCTATAAACGCTTCTTATGATTTACTGACTCTTATTTTTCTAATATTAATGAATAAAAATATCTATACAAATAATTAATTTTTTAATTTGTAATGTTAAAAAAAGACAAATGCACGAAATGCATAATGTAAGTATGAATGTGTAGCGAACATAATTCAGTCGACAAAGCAAAAAGTACGACATTTGTGCAGCGACGGAAGAACTAATTAAATAATGACATTATTTTGTTTATTTAACTTCTACGCGTCTTTTCGTATGGGTTAAGTCACACCGAGTCGCGACGCTGTGCGCAATGTGCGTCGCGCTACAGAGCTACTCAAAATCTGACTCTATTTACTACACTAAAATATACACCTTTGCAGTATCGTTGTGTCAAGTCGCGTTGAGTCGCGTCTCGGTGTGAACTGATCGTAAAACTTTTTTTTTGTGTATAGCATCTCGAATCTCTTTTTTGTGGATGCCTTAAATTACTCTAAGGCCTCCAGCCAAGGAATTATTCTAAGGCCTCCAGCCAGGGGACCGTAAAACTAGGTGAGGCCGCTGTTTCATACCTGATTAATCTGTGATGATGATCTGAGATGGTCTTTTGAAGAAAGATCATACAGACTTGAGTGGACCTGTCCAAAGTGTCTACACATAGAATACTATTTTTTTTTATATAAAAACGTTGCCCCACACTGGGAATTGCTCCTGAGTCGTGGATGCTTTTACAAACATAGAAACTCACATACACAAACACCCAGACCCGGAACAACTACCTGTAGATTGTACAAATATTTGTTTAGTGCGGGAATCGAACCCGCGACACGTTGCGCAGCAATCGCTGAGCCACTACGCTGACCGTGTCGACAATAATGATTGACAGGCAGAAAGATCTTACTATTTATTGATTTTAGAGCTACAAAAACTCCAATTTCACAATTTATGGCAGTTAATCGAGTTTTCGGGTCTAAAATAAAGTGTGTTTTGAAATTATTGGTCAATAGTGTCAAACAAATCTAGATTTTACTAATTTATACAAAGTAAAGTGCAGCTACAGACAGTTTACCTACGTAAAAGGAACTATTTGATTGATAATGAATACCGTTCCAAAAAAATATATATTTTCATAGATACCAAGTACAGATGCACATCTGTAAGCACCGCATACATTGGTAGCTTCAAAACAAAATAGATTATCTACCACATTTATATTACAACTAGCTTCTGCCCGCGGTTTCACCCGCGTCATGATAGACATTTGGCCCTATTGTTCCGTCCCCATCAATTTCCTTGAGGAGCGCGTGTCTCGAGCCTTACTCCCCGACCGCAAGCGGCTGGAATATGCCCAGCGATTTCCGACGCCCTAGGCGTCTTCGGCGATAGCTGGGGCGAGTGGTAGAGGATGTATTTTCCCTCATGCGCTTGACTGCTCCCCATTCCCCTCGCCTGCCACCGAATCTCTGAGGTCCCTCCCGAAACAACCGTGCCCGGGACGACTTGCGTCAGGTTGAGGACGGCGTAGCGCCTCTCCAACCACTCCTCAAAGAGGCACTTATCATTATTTTGTTGCGGTATTATTTTAACTGTGATATCTCCTAAGTTAAAAGTTAAATGCTTGTGATGATTAACATACTTATTTGGATAAAGATTACCCAATATCATGACAATGAAAATACCTTCGCAAATAATGAATTATTTTAAAACAAATTTGATTTCCATAAAAAAGGTTATAGTGACTTATCCTTAAAAGAAAGATATATGCTCTCGCAGATTTTATTTTAGAACATTTCATGAGGAAAAATTCCATAACACATATTTTTTGCGTAACTCCAACCGATTACACAGCGCACGCAACGGAAGCTCTCGAAAAGGAATAGATTTTCCCGATTTTGAAACATTTCTCAATGCTGCTCCGCCCCTATTAGTCATAGCGTGATTTTATATAGCCTATAACCTTCTTCGATAAAAAGGCTATCCAACACAAATTCAATTCCAACCAGTAGTTCCTGAGATTAGCGCGTTCAACCAAACAAACAGACTCTTCTGCTTTATAATATCATATAGTATAGATTTCAATGCGCTAGCAATCACACCAATCTATCATTGCGTAGTGATGTAACAGCTCATTAATTACACACAAAAAATATGTAATTATCATTTTAATATTTAAGTTAATTGCAGTATTTGGCTGACTGTATTTTTCAAAACATTAGAGCATTTTTATCTGGCCCGTCAACGGAAGTCAACGGTTAAAATGAATTCGAATTTTTATCTTTTTTGTTTGTTTATGTATCTTTTTTGCCAACTGGAAACTTATATTACTGAAAAGGTTAGTACTTACCTTTCAATATTTTTGGACGACTTTATCACCATTATTTATCAAGGCCCCACGCTGAGGTACAGTCAACAAAAAAAGTACCACGATTACAGCATGATTGAAAAATCAGAAATTCAATTCTAATGAACGGAGTTCGCGTCAGAACTGTGTAGATGAACTAAGTAGTAGTTTAAAGTTTGGTATATTACAATCATATAATTTTGAATCACTTGGACGCCACACGATGGGAAATCCGTTTGCTGTTGACTGTACATGCAAAAAGTGAGAAAGCGTTAAATGCCTAAATTCCATGTAGCCCATTGCACGTGTCTTTAAAATCTTCGATTTACAGGCCTGTTGGTGTAGTGGTCAGTGACCCTGACTGCTATGCCGGAGGACAAATGTTTGTGTGATGAGCACGATCATTTGTTCTGTGTCTGGGTGTAATCTATATATATAAAAGGAGAACTGACTGACTGACATATCAACGTACAGCCGAAACTACTGGGGCTAGGAATGTGAAATTTTGCACACGGCTTCCTATTATAATGAAGGGGAGCACTAAGAAGGGGTTTTTGGAAATTTAACCTTTAAGGGGATGAAAAGGGGGAATTAGGAAAGTACGTAACCCACGCGGACGAAGTTGCGGGCAAAGTGCTAGTTTATGTATAATATGTATGTATTAAGAAATATATAAGTATGTTTATCAGTTGTCTAGTACCCATAACACAAGCTCTGCTTAGCTTGGGACTAGATGGCGTTGTGTGATAGTTGTGGAATATTTATTTAAAGGCCTTTTTAAATACCCTATCCCAGCCACTGCACTACAGGAAAATTTTAATCTGTGTTAAAATTCATTAAGTGAGTCCTTCCACCCCGGATGGAGCGGAAGAGGCTATCAGACTCGTATTGACTAAAGTCCATCGTATTCCTTCAATTGCCGTTTACGATCCAGATTCAAGATTACTCGTTTATACAGTCTCGCGACCCTGGCATGATCATAGAGGGTCAAAGCTAGAGAGCTTCCCCCCTTAGGGAAACGGAAAACCCTTCTAGGGAAAGCCCTGGTACCATAGAGAGGGCTTATTAAATCTAAAAACAACATTCAGGAACACGCAAATAGAAGAAGTTAATACATTTAATCTACTTGGCATAAATATTGACACACACATTAACTGGAAATCACACGTAGAACATATAAAAACAAAGCTATCCAGATTCTCTTATGCTCTCTTTCAAATTAAACAAAGTACCGACACACAAACAGCTATGGCTGCGTACTACGCATACGCATCCTCGTGGCTGCGATATGGCGTCATGCTATGGGGAAATAGTGTTAACGTGGATGAACTATTCATAACCCAAAAGAAATGCATAAGAATTCTAGCCCAAATAGACAATACGGAGAGCTGCAAACCATACTTCATAAAATTTCAGATTCTAACTCTGCCGTCAATGTATATACTTGACATTTGCCTATTTGTCTTTAAAAATATCAATAAATTTACTAAAATAGAAGATACACATAACATCAATACTCGACATAAAAAGAGGTTATGCGCCCCACCCTCAAGAATTAAAATGTTAAGCAATAGTCCACATTATATGGCAATAAAAATATACAATAAATTGCCCAACAAATTTAAAACCGAAAAGTCAGTAACTTTATTCCAAAAAAGGCTAAAATTTTTCCTAATCCAAAAGTGCTTCTACTCAGTACAAGAATATTTAGAGTCTAACTTAGTATAACTACTACCTCTCGTGTACAAAAGTGGAGATCTGTCCTATACAAACAATAAGATTCAAGTTGACATGAAAATGAATAGATATTGTATTGAATTATTAATTTTTAATCTCTATTGACATTTGGTTTTAAAATTACTTAATTTATATATAATTTACTATACTTATATTTCTAAACTTAAATTGAACATGACTGTAATAAAATTATTCATTTAAATTAAACTGCAAAATAAGAAAACCATAATGCAATAATAATGTAAAATGCATGAATTTTATGATAAAGATGAAATTTGCAACGCTTGTAAAAGGCTGCTAAGTCAAAAGTACCTACTAACATAAGATGACACCAACATGTAAACACTTAGTTCGCAAATAAACGCTTTGACTTTGCTTTCACTTTTTTTTTTATCGTGGTAAAATCATCAAATGAGTCCTCCCACCCAGGGCAGGGCGGGAGGAACTGTCAGACTCGTACTTACTAAAATCCACGGTGTCCTTCAATAGCCCGTTACATTCCGGGGTCACGGTAATTCGTACAGTCCCGCGACCACCAGGACTTTCCCTAGTTGGGTTTTCCGTTTAGTGAAATCAACCAGTTTTGACGCCGTAATGTTACTTACTCGTATACAGGTCACTTACATAGCTACAGAACGTCCAAAGGTTTTGTACTACAACAAGCAGTATGTAAGAAATGCATGGGTGACAAGTCGGCGGTACAGTCGCGATGACCCAATATACTACATCACCATTTACGTAGACTTACTGACTACCGTCGGAAATGATGTCACGGTAAGAATTTAAAATCACGTTAAACTTTTTTACAAAGTATAAGTCCGAACCAGTTCTAGCACAAGTTTTCACAGGAAATTTGACTTTAACTAGATGGATAAGATTATTTCCTCCCTCGTTATTGATCAGTTCGTTCCTCATTAGAGTCGCTTTTTCATTTACCATACAATAAACGTTGTGCATACTTCAAGCACGCTGTAAGTACAATAAGGAAATCTTGTGCTGGAACCTCTGTATAGAATATTACAGCCACCTTTGAGATGGGCAACAGCTTCATGTTATTTTAGAGACACGGAGCAGTCAACCGTTGAAGGTTGACTTCTCCGTGTCTATAAAAGTCCAAATTTTTCGCGAGAAATCGTATCGCAGCAATTCGCATCGCGGTTACCTGCGATGCGGCGTCGTATCACTCTTATCGCATCCCAGTTATGTGTGGGTATTTCTTGATTGGAGCAAAGTTTATTTCGATATTTATGTTACAGATAGACATGTACTTCTACCGATATCAAGGGAATAGATACCATCCTACTATTGTGGAACTACATTCCAAATTCTGTGATTTTATTGAGACCACCAATCTGTTTGGAGATACAATAAGAAAGGCGATGGCAAAAGATCCCTGCCCCTATCAACCTGTAAGTATTATGTATTTTTATTACATTTTCTACCCGCAAAGTGGACAGACGATCTTATAAAGACCACAGGATCACACTGGATGCAAGCCGCTTCTAACCGGTCCTATTGGAAGTCTATACAGGAGGCCTATGTTCAGCAGTGGACGTCTTACGGCTGATATAATGATTACATTTTAATAAGTATCTTAAAAGTTGGGTCGACGGCGCGTCGTAATCGACGCGCGCCTCAAAGAGTGGCAGCTCAATGACGGGGCCCCCCTTAGAGGGCCAAAGCCTGCTGGGGTCGCGGGACTAATGAAATACCGTGACCCCGGAACGTAAAGGGCTATTGAAGGACACCGTGGATTTTAGTCAGTCTGACAGCCCCTCCCGCCCAGCCCTGGGTGAGAAGACTGGTTGTCAGACTAGAGCAACGAGCTCCTCCTTAATAGGTTATTTTACTACAGTATTGAAATGAAAGAACACTTATGTTTAGTGCTGTATATTCATAATCTAAGCGGAATCACATCACGACTACTCTTTCAGGGGCCACATACTTATGCCAATTTAACCATGCCGATCAAGGCAATACCCAGCAATTTTCCCTTTCGACAAGGCCGAATTATTGCCAACGCATCGAAGACTTATAAAGGAGGTAACATAAAATTTATTGAAGCATCCATTGATATAGAAGAAAGGGTTGCAAGTGGAAACAAAAAAGGAATAAAAAAAGATTGATTTGAATATTAATAAAATTTATTGTTTTTGAAACACAGTTTGGTTTTCTAGAAGCACTGAAATTAAATAAAATGGGTATTGTACTTAGCCCAAAGGATACGGTATTCTATTTTATAATAAGTGAAGCCAACAACGTTGTATAGAGTGCCAGCACATAAACCTACCTCAATATTTCAAAGGGAAATGACAAGTATCGGCCCGATTCATGTTTGTCCAACAGACTTTCTATATTAAAGATAATTCATAACATAGCGTACCAAATTTCAAGATTCTGAGTTCTCGGACAATACCCTGAAGGTTCACTTGCAAGATTCAAAAATTTGCGGCATGAACGGTATATTTTGATTGCGTTGGCTTAGAAGCTCCAAGGGGCAGTAGACCTGAGTATTTGTTATTTTCAAATTGATACCTCCATGCGTTCCTGAGAAAAAGGTTCTTGACAGACGGACAGACGGATGGACGGATAAAAACGTTTTTTCCTTAAGAACCCTGATTCCTGAACCCTAATTATCACTCCTTAAGTTTATTTTGTTTGGCTAAATACACCAACGTGAAGGAGGCAGCGAGAATGGAAGCGCTTGTCTCTTACTCAACAAAATATAAATGGTAGAATATGTGACACTGAGTCAAAGTCATAGCGAAAGTCTGAACGATTCTTATTAGACAAAACTAATGAATCCTTTCGCCTTTGAGCGGGAAGTGTTACTTCAGTGCAGCCCTTTGCATTCCAGAGTTCTTAGTGGTAGTTTTATTAACTTGCAACCTAGCAACACTTCTAAAATGTCAAAGTCAATTTGACAATCAAACTGTTTACGTCAAAATGGGTGTTCTGTTGTTCATTGTTGTGAAAAACATTAATATTTTTCTTTAAGTATCGATAAGATATAAAGGTTCCTGCAATGCGGTGGAGTGAAGCAGTGACACTCGAGTTTGTTAAAATATATATAAAGCATGAGTGTCTCTGGAATCCTTCACATCCGGGGTACAAACTTCGGTATCAGAGGGAACAGGCGTACACCGATATAAGTGCAGAATTCAAGGGTTCCACGATGAAATCCCTAACTGTTCCCGAAGTAAAAATGAAGATAAAGAACCTTCGGACTACTTACGTACAGCAAGTGCACAAAATATTGCAGAAATCAAGCCCTGACGCGATATACGAACCGTCACTGGTATGGTTCCACGAAATGGATCGCTGTTTGAAACATGTGCCTAGTAATCGACATTCAAGCTCCTATAACACTGTAAGTATTATTAATTTCATCCAATATACATCCACTTGAATATGACATGCCTTTTGGTTAAATATTTTGTGATGATAATAAAATAAGGTATCTAAACAAAGTGTGTTTTTATCCAATTAATAACTAAGTTTTAAGTACTTTGTCTTCATAAGTTTGTTGTAGTCTTCTTTATAGTTATTTGCTTTAGTTTATTTTTAGTTTCAATAAAAAATTACAAATTCTTACAGTCTCAAGAAACTCAAGATGTGGATTCATCTTGCCAAATATGGGTTGACCAAGAGTTGCAACATGCCAACATGGATGACACAAACCCTGATCCACTAGTTCCACAAACAGATGATGAATATGATTCTGCAAAACTTGATGAACAAACATCAAAAGTAAAGATTGAAAGAAGATCCTCCCCAGTGTACTACAAAAAAATTAAAAAGAAAAAGCTTAAGCACCGGGTTACCACAAGAAATTATTCAACTGATTCAAGTTCCCAATGTACAAAGGAGGATGAGTTTGATATCTATGGTAAATATATTGCTTCACAACTGAGGAAAATGGACCTACATAAAGCATTGAGGATCCAGTTAGAAATACAGAATCTTGTTAGTGAAGCAAGGATCTCAGATATTGTATCTAGTGATTAAAATGAAATTTGCAGACATTATGTATGGCCCTTCCTTGCGTGTGCTTGAAGATATGGGCATGCATAATTATATTAGTGATAATTTATAATTCCACCGAGGGCTTAGCACAGCATATTATTTCGATCACCATTTAAAATTTTTCTTACTTAACACGTTCAGGACACTTGAGTTTTTTTAAATATCCCAATATGACACTTAAAAATTCCAATCATTTTATCATACCGCCTATAGCCGTACTACCATATTACACATATTTTTAATATTTTGTTACGACAAATACGGCCATAGACGTTGACGCCTATGGGCGGGACGTCATATCAGTAGTAACAATAAACAATGAAATGAGAGTGTGCAACAAAGTCCACCGCCCTTAGCCAGACTGTCACGTAAAGGTATATAGAGTTAACGGCGAGAGGCGGTCTGTCCCGGAAAGGGTTAATATTCTTCACATTTAAGCAATACTGATAAAATTCTTTATTCAGCTTATGAACTGGACAAGGATTTTTCTGCTTGGTGAAAACTGAACGCTATAATCAAAGTAATGCTCAATGTTATTTTGATTACGATGAAAAATGGGAGGTAAATTAAGTATGACTGTAAGATGTGGATGACTAATTTGTATAGCCCTTGTCAATCATATTGTGATAAACTGTATATTAGCCATCAGAATCTGTATAATTATTAAAAATTAGTTTATTATTATAAAAATACAAATAAGTAATACCTAGGTCTAAGTTTCATTGTATTTTTTATTTGAATTATATTTATTTACTAATAATTGTGCAATTTCAACATAGTCTTCCAAAGTGCAGAGCAAGAACCAAAGATACTAATAAATAATTTTAATATTCACATGCATTTTTTATTTACCTACTTTATTATAAATATTATATATATAGGTAAACTTTTACCCCGTATTTTTGGCCTCAATTTTCAGTAGCCTACTCACAATCTCGGGTTTTTTTTAATCTAAGCTATCCAACATAAAAATTTATTTTCAATGTGAACCTGAAGTTTCAGAGATTCAACCAAACAAACAAACTAGTCGGCTTTATTATGATATTGAAGTATAGATGTTTCATTTTCTTTCTTCAGTTTCTATCTATATATATAAAAATGTTATGTTGGTTTGTGTAAGCTTCAAAAACTCAAAAAGTTCTGCCCGACTGAGCTGAAATTTTAGCATGATATATATCTGCATCAAGGATTGTTTTATCAATTTTTTTTTTTTGACAAAACTATTTTTTTGTGCCACAGCGAAGCGGGGCAGGGAACAGCTAGTCAATTTATAAAATTGCAAAATATGCAGTGTCAGATAAATTATTCCCATTACTGCTGTGGTACTTTTAGTTAAGGCAATAATTACTTGATTTTCCATCTATTTATATAAAACAACATAGCAACACAGACCAGCTTCAGACTGCCAAAAAGTGAGTTCCATGTCCGCAACGCGTTTTTCTGCATTTTCTCTCACTGACACTGACATTTGAAGAAAGTGACAGTTGTGTTTTGTTTGTTGTTGTCGAGTTGAATTCAGTCTCAAGCAGTTGTTTTGATTGTGTAACAGTGCATTTGAATAAAAATAGCTAAGAATTAAATAACTAAAATGAGGTGGAGCGAAAACGAAACATATCAATTCGTCAAAATATATCTAAGTCATGAACATTTGTGGAACCCTGAGCATACATCGTATCGGTTAAAAAGTAAAAGGTTGAAAGCGTACAGAGATATTATTGCTGAATTAAACGAAACAACGGGCATATTACTTAATGAAACCGAACTGAAGATTAAAATTAAGAATCTTAGATCAACGTACATGCAAGAAATTGCTAAAATTAAGCAGCGCTCCGGTCCGGAATGGTCTTACAAACCGAACATGAAATGGTTTGCGGAGTGGCATAAGCGCTTCGGTGGATTAAAGAAAACTGTTGAAGATTCATCATCGTTCGATGTAAGTGCTTTAGTTCTTCTTTCAATGCCCTTATACTTTTTATGAAGAAGATTCTTCAGGAAGAAGATTCATTGGACACTCACCATTATTGAACATCTGATTCAAGGAAATTAACTTTTTTCCTGAACCTTAGCACAGACAAGAGCAAAATGTCCTGCCCTTGCATCTTGTATAGATAATCTTTGATATGTACTAATTATTTACTACTTGTTTACAGCATCAAGATTCAATAGATGAAGCAAATCAGAAAATATGGCTCTCAACAGAAGACAACATCGAAGAAGGGATACTAGACCCATTCCCTGATGATGAGGAATACACACTAATTCTAAAGACAGAACCACGCGAAATCCCCCATATCAATGAAACCAGATATCAAAATAAAAAGAAAAAAATTAAACACCGAAGACCTAGCACAGATTGCTCTGATAGAACCTTCTTAGGGAGCATAGACTCAAGTACAGAAAACTCTTCAAAAGAGGATGAATTTGATATCTATGGGAAGTATATTGCATCACAGCTCAGGAAAATGGATTTGCAGAAGGCATTGAGGGTGCAACTTGAGATACAAAGCCTTGTTAGTGAAGCCAGGTTATCAGGATTAGATGAAAGTCATTAGGGTATTTGTGAATTTTATTCTAAGTACAAAACCTAATGATGCTGAGTGAGATAAACTTCATATCAATAATTTAAGACTTTTGTGTGAAAGTATGCTTTCAACCTAGTCAACCCCATAAGCACACCTATCCAGGCAAGAATAAGTTACCTTTATTTTAATTTTTATTTATTTTGTTATTCTCTGATGTCATGGGGTTCTTGCAACACTCATTCAGATTCATTATACTGCAAGCAAGTTCCATGCAACATAGGACGGAAAATATGTTCCTCTTTATCACACAATTTATCTGTATTGGGATATGAGTGATTTTTCAAAACTTGTGTATTTTTGAATGAATTGGAAATAAATGATAAAAACAACCTTTGGTGCTTTTCTGTATTTATTACCCCAGAATCTTTGCTGAAACTATGACATTATGAATTGACCTGAGGTCTTATTTATTTTACATAAAGCGTAGGTACTTGGGACACGGTGGAGCATACGGTGCAGGACTGCCGCGCTTGGGCAGATCACCGCCGTGTCCTCACGACGGTGATAGGCGGCGACCTCTCGCGCCCGGCATCGGTCGAGGCCATGCTGCGAGGCGGGACGCGTCGCCTCCTGCGAAGCAGTCGTGCTAGCGAAAGAGGAGGCGGGACGCGTGAGGGAGAGGGCGGCGTCCACCTCATGACCCAGCCGCAGTTGTAGACGCCCACGGCGACGGACGTCCCAGGGCGATCTCCGGCCACCATAGGCGCGGGCATGCGGGCGGCCAGTAATAAGCGAGTCGCTGTCCGACCATGGACCATACCCGGGTCGACAGAGCTTTGTATTCCACGCGCGCCTCAAAGAGTGTCAGCACAATGACGGGGCCAAAGCCTGTCGGGGTCGGGGGACTAACGAATTACCGTGACCCCGGAACGTAGAGGGCCATTAAAGGACACCCTGGATTTTAGTCAGTAAGTTTGATAGTCCTTCCCGCCCTGTGCCGTATCGAGGGAGGGGGCACGTGTCCCGGGCGCCAGGTACCGGGGGCGCTAAAACACAATTGCTTGCTTACAAACAAAAATCTGAAATATCGGAGAAAAGAGTTAAAAATTGTTGCATTGTTCTTAGCCCTAAATGCCTGTAGTGTCAAAAGCGACATGAATCAGCCCCTCTCAACAATGAAATTTTGTCTCGATTGCAAAATAAGTAAAATAGAAAATTGAGAAATTATACAGATAATTTTATCGAACCGTCCGTATCAAGCCCCGGTTCGATAAAATCGTAGAAACGGGGCTGTTTGTCGTTCGTTGTAGTTGGTTAATTAATTCTACAGCACAGATAAACTACAACTACGATTTCGTAGAGACGAAACCGAAATTAGTAGATGCAAAAGTCGATATGCAATTTTTAACGCCGATACCTATAGATAGGTGGTCGCTTCTTCGTTGTTGATGGGCTTACTAGTGCAAATAATACACTCGCGAGAAAAATTGTGGAATCACTTCGATTCCTCGCGATCCTTGAGTACTTAACTAGTTAAGAATAATAAAAATCGTACCACTTTAAAATGATACCAAATTAATTAAATCACGCCATTAATTAAGGAGATATCCTGGATCAATTCCATACTTTTGCTCGCTAGTGTAAATTTCAGGAAAACAGAAAAACAAAGTTGCAAGTCTGATTTTTTATTGCTGTTACAGCATCTGTTTATAATACAAACAAACATTATCACTTACATTTCACTAGTGAAAATTCAGATCGTTCCATTGTACGTTTTGCTCCTACAATAACGGTCTCGCATTGATCCAGTTTCATGAAAAAATATACATCGGTATCTGCGCTGCATACAGATTTCATATTTGAAAAAAAAAATCACATCAAGTCTAAGTCTAAAATTAAGTACTTTTCACAATCATTTTACGTAGTTCCAAGGAACAAAGGGAAGTCTAACTTCGTGGGCAGTGCACATTCCGTTATGAAAAACTAAAACGCCTAAAAATTAGGTTTACAAATAACTTTGAAGGTCGATTCACACGCGTCTGCGACTATAATCTCACTCTTTAACACATCTAATTAAGTTTTGTCACATTGCAGTTATACTTAAAATTAATTGACGACAACCAATATTATTAACAGAAACACATCTTATTCATACAAAACGAATGTATGGGCTAACCTGTGGATAATAAGACTTTAACACCCGTATTAGGCTCAACTCACACCAAAAGAGCGTCGAAGCGCAGCGAAGCGGATCGCAGTTTCAGTGTCATATGAATTTTAACTTTATTTTCATTCATATAATATTTATTATCGCATGAGAAACTCGAACGAGTCGCGAGGAAGCACGCGGCGCCGCGGTCATTCGCGCGACTCGTTCATAATACGAGTGAGTATAATAGTAATGAAAATAAAGTTAAAATTCATATGACACTGAAACTGCGCTCCGCTTCGACCCTCTTTAGTGTGACTTGAGCCTTAACCTAACCTAACTCAAAACTCAAGTATTACATAAAGCTAGTTTTAACCAATACAGTGGCTTGAATCTAGTTTAGAGTAGTGCTTGCGTATTGAGTGACGTTCTGTAATACGGACCTTAGTGTACTAATGAATTTGCAACATTCAGCTCAGGGCATAAAGTTGAAAATCCATCACCACACTTATGTCGCTTCATTTGACTGCCGTCGAAAAACAACTGACTAGTGACAAAGAGTCTACTAAACGGTGCTGAATCGACCCTCATTAAGACTAGAGTGAACGTTTCATGTTGAAAAATCTCAAAAATAATACGGAAATGTTCACTTTACATATTGTTTATATCCAATGTGCGTTTCATCGCTTGTCATTGATGTGTGAACGCCCCTTTATAGACCCTGTGTACTTATTTTTGAGACATATTTATTTCTCTGAAGACGGTGTTGTGGTCCAGCTTTGGAGAGTTCTATGTCCAGCAGTGGAATGCGATAGGCAGTGTTAATTGATCACATAATAATAATATGATCACTTCGATCTAAAACTGTTGTAGATTACAAGCCCACCCCAATGTTGGAAAATGGCAGACCCTGAACTCCCTTTACTATTCAAAACATCTATGGTCCTCAAATTATTGCTTTAAAAGTACACCATTAAGCTTAAAAAACACACACAAACATTTACACACGTGAATTTAACAACAAAACACATTCGTGCTTAGTGTGGGTCGATGGATGACATTGTTTTTTTAGAGTCTGTAGTATGAGATACCATGACGTCCTAAAGCGAGAAGTAGTTCCACTGTGAGAAGGAGATGGCGCTAGACATGTATAGCTCTGTCTATTTCCCACAATGGAACTACTCTCGCTTTGACGTCATGGTATGTGCCCTGGGCCCGTGTTATGGATTACAGCCATCACAGAAAAGAAGCCTCTGCCTCAGTAGTAACCTAGTAAAGTTAGATGCTGATACGCCACGGTCTCCGCTAAACGTGTGTGTCCATCTTTATTTTACCAAGTACTACACGTCCTAATTTTAACATCAAATAATAAATCGACCTTATTTCTTTGATTTGGCAGTGTACATAGTAGCCACTTAGTTTAACTTTAGCTACTATTTCCGAATAAAGCATTTAAATATTTATAGTATCACTGTCCTCAGTGGACAAAGAGAGTACTCGTGTTTGAAATCGTGACGCTGTTCTCCAGTGGTGTTCAATGGAAATATTTAATTCATATTACTGTCCAGAGGTGGCCAGGAGGTCCAACAGGTCACCATCTTTATTTCCCTGCTGTATTTCTCCATAGAAGAGGTGATTATTGAAAATCATCGGGTCGTAAGTAGAATCTAAGAGGTGTTATCATTATTCCCCTGACGTATTTTGTCATCAATGTTTCAAAAAACTCGCTGTCCAACTATGGACTACTCCCGGGTCGACGGCGCGTTGTGTTCCACGCGCGCCTCATGGAGTGTCAGCATAGTGACGGGCCCCCCTGTAGAGGGCCAAAGCCTGCCGGGGTCGCGGGACTCACGAATTACCATGACCCCGGTACGTAAAGGGCTACTGAAGGACACCGTGGATTTTAGTCAATACGAGTCTGACAGTCCCTCCTGCTCAGCCCTGGGTGGGAGGACTCGTGTGATGATTTTACCACATCAAAAAAATATGTCTCAAAAAATAGTATACAAGGAAGAGTTTGAAGATAGAAAAAATTGGCACTCAAACACATATCAAAGAACAGTACCAACATTGAAAAAACACGAGAAAAAAACCGCATTTTCACAATCAGCAACATTTTTTTATCCTATGCACAATACGAATCCTTCACGTTATATTCTAGGTTATCTTACAATTCCGTCGTTTAGTACATTCTCTTTTTATTAAACAAAATTGTACTGTATAAAAAATGCAACAAGAGTCAATTTTGGAAGTTTTTGTTTTAAGGAAGAACGTAATTACGAGTCTTTTTATTGAATAGGACGAATTTCACCAAAGAAACTGCACGCGAGGACAAGTCTAGTCGATTGAATCAGTGCGTGGATTTTCAGCTTTGTACTTTAGAGTATAAAGTCGAAAATATATTAAAGACAATCTATTTCGGCAGTCTTCGTTGAGACAGTTTGTCTTCAATGGATTTTGAACTTTATAGTACAGACTATAAAGTTGAAAATCTATTCAAAATAAAATGTCTCGGCACTGTCGTAGACATTTTCCGCCTTACCACAAAGACAAGTGTTCAACAGATAAATAATAATAATAATAAATAAATATTCCACAACTATCACACAACGCCATCTAGTCCCAAGCTAAGCAGAGCTTGTGTTATGGGTACTAGACAACTGATAAACATACTTATATATTTCTAAATACATGCATATTATAGATAAAACAGATGTTTATCTATCTTGTGGGAAGACGGTATCTTCTATCTTTAATGGATTTTAAACTTTATGCCGGACACGATACGGCCGTGTTTCCATTATTCATACTTGTATACGACTAACAAATTGAATGCAACTTGAAAAAACCTGCATACAAGTTACAAATAGATAGTTTGAACTTTTACATTTTGTTTTTTATAATTCAAGCAACTTGTATCGAATTGTGACGTCATGCTTGTATGCAAGACGCTAATGGAAACGCGCTTTAGTCGGAATTCTTTTACAAGTTCGTTAACGAGCTCGTCGTAGACTTCTAGAGAATAGCTTATCTGGTCATATAATTGAGTTAAAGAGCTGCAATCTATCAGTCTTTTAAAGTGGATTCTATTGCCCGGTAACTGGGTAATGGAGGCCCAGCTGCATCTGGTTAGACTGGAAGCCGACCCCAACATAGTTGGGAAAAGGCAGACAGATCATGATAATACCAGTCATAGCTGTCAGATAGATTTTAAACACTGTGCAGATGTATTGATCGCGTTCAGTTTCTTTGATAAATTGCGTTCTAAGTACGGATGGAGTTTTAGTGAAATTTTTAGTTAGTTTTTAGAAAAATATCTCATTGTCTACATTGAATGGAAGTATTACAAGATTCTGTAGCTCCTTATGTTAACCGTCTTTATATGGACATAAGATCAAATTCTTTTATTTTTTCCTCAAGTACTTGCTATCTAGCATTTATTTGCGGCATCGCCCGTGTGGCGGACAAAAATAATCCCAAGGATATCCCTGGGATTATTTTTGTCCAGGGTCTTCTTCCGGGATAAAACACATGATAAAGGCGTTAAGAAGTAACAGACAGACAAACAGACAGCCATAGCTACTATTGTGTCCTATGGGGGGTAGGCAGAACCTATAGCCTGTTACAATCCTTACGACCCGATCACGACCTTGCCACTGAGAGGTGTCTTACCGCAGGGCAGCGAGTGGTAAGATCAAATGTATAGAAACGTTTAAAACACGGCACGACGCGCCGCCAGTGACCAATTCGCGTACTTTCAAAGTAATCTCCTATTCGCGCCGCCACTCCGCTCACCGGTTAGACCAAACTCGTGAGCGGGTCGTTACATACTCTTTTCGTCTCATCCACGTTCATACATTAGTCTTTAATACATTTTGAATTTTATATGTAAATCCATAAGGTTGTAAATTATTGCGTTTTTTGTATTTGATGGTTTTACCCACGTCGGTTTTAAGACAGTTAAGATACCAAATTCTATCATTACTCAGATCATTATTATGGCAAAACTTCAATTTAATTGTAGTATAACAATGAGATATGCTTTTAAAACTATTTATAAAATATTGCATACAAAGACATATTAAAGGTGGAATTATGAAATTTCGTAAGACATTGAACATGCAATTTGTAACTTCAAGTATGTTACTGAAAGTTGAAAATCTAATAGCACGTTCAGCATGGTTTACGTCATTTCAAATCTCCACGATATAATTTTGATATAAAGTAAATGCGCCATTCGAAAAAAAAACAATGTTCCAATGTTCCAAATACAAAATTTGAACTGTTATGGTGCCAGCACCTTTATTGTGGAACAGTACAGTAGTTACAGTTCACGAGTACGCTATTGAAAAATTAAACCCTAAGTTAATGATAATAAAGTCAGTTTTCGCACGCTCGTGATTTGCAACGACTATTTTT
Organism: Agrotis puta; assembly: GCA_943136025.2. NCBI lineage: Eukaryota > Metazoa > Arthropoda > Insecta > Lepidoptera > Noctuidae > Agrotis > Agrotis puta. Next base: position 15,373,679 of record OW964184.2, on the reverse strand, counting down.
TTTTTCGAAACGACACTGTACTTATCTGACCCCAAGTCCTAACCAAAGCGATCGGTATGGTTCATAAAGTCACTCAGGTGTTCGAAAAACCGGAAGGGTTTTAAAGTGTTATAAAAATAAGTCGACGATCGCTTTAGCTGACACAAAAGTAAATAGAAACAGAATCTTATGGGTGTCTGTTGTATATTATAATTTATAATACTGACCGTAGTTTTGTAAAGTTAATTTAGGAATATAAATGTAAAAATCTCATGAGAAATTAGCCCAAATGTTAAGTACAATTTAAGTCCACAGATAACCACAAAATTCAGAAACTTATTAGCAGTACTATCGATCCGGAACATCTGTCAAAATCACAACTGTCATGGTTCCATCGCATGTCAAAAATGCTGTCACACGTCAAAACTATAATCCTCTCTCAAATGTTCAACAAGAAAATGTAAGCGCCACGCCGAAAGTTCCCGAACTTACTGCCAGGCGGCGCCACACGTAAATACAGACAAATTTGGAATAAAAACGTCGAATAAAACTACAAATTTAATATACAAGGAAGAAGAATCGATCTCAGATCTCAATTTGTACAATTTATCACATAAAATTCGAAAAGAACACGTATTTATTAGAACGCAGCAGTGAATCACAAAGAGGACTGTCGTGTCTACACAGATTATGCTTCAAGAGATCATTGTACGGCCACGTGCTTTAAGAAATGCCGAGAAATGCAATGAATTTGTCGCTACATTGAAAAATGTATCCTATTCAGTTTCATACACATCCATTTTTCAATGAAACGTATTCATAGTCACAAAGTTTGCCTGTAACTGCGTTCAAGACAGCGAATATGATTTCGTACTCATATTCGCTGTCTTAAACGCAGTTTCAGGCTCAATTATGACAGTAATTGTGCGCGCAATAAAGCGAACGTCAAATCATATTGTAAAGTGGCAATTCACAAGAATTGTTGAATAAGGGACAGTTTCTTTAAGATCAAGTTACCACGAATGTTAGATACTCAATTATTTCAATATTGTGAAAAAATAAACGCTCTGTTTTGACATTATTTACGTACACTGTTACAAAACTAACACACTTGTTTTATTTTTAAGTATATCCAGTTTATTTTAATTCTACCGATATTTGTATGGACATTTGCGGGCGATCGCACTTGACCAAAGTTAAAACTGAATTTTTAAATAAACAAAAAAGGTTATTACTTCAAGTAACGTTATCACCAAAAAGAAAAAAAAAATACACAGTAATTTATCAGTCAGAGAAGGAGAAATCCGAAAACCAGTTTTAACAACAATTTAAGCCAAATGTTGCCCGCTTTCGACTTACAAAAAAATCACTTGTAAAAATTTAACTAACACAATAAATTAGTGAAAAAACATTGTCAGCTTGCATTATCAATTAGAAAACAAAAAAAAAAACAAAATTGAGATCAGGAAACGCCCATACAAAGACCAGTAAGGCTTGGGTAGGGTCGAAGCTCAGTTGTTCAGGACCAAAGAAAGAACGCATTACATCTAGATTTTCCTATCAAGTATTGTCTAAACTATTCCAGCTCAAAATGTTGAATCTTTCGCGAAATTTTAATAGGTATGCCAGGTATTTATATGACCCAATAAATATTTTAGCTCAAATGTCCATTTTAAAAGCTATGTCTTCGGGTTTTTGTTGCTGCAGACAGTCCTATATTTACCCGACGAGCTCAAAAAGAGGGTAATGTTTTTCACTGTTTATCTGGCAAAACTATTCACACAAGTTACTTCTAAACATTGACTGAAAAATTCCGTTGAAAACTCACACAATCCACAAAAATTACACAATTTTATTTGATTTTTGCAACACTCCTTTTTTATTGTTCGTCACACCAATCTTCGGAATATTTTCATATAATCATGTTCACTGAAAAGTTCTTAAAGAACATTCAGCGTGCTATCGGATTAGCAACTTTCGGTTTAGGACAATCGGTTGTGAATTCAATAGCAGGCTCAGTGTCGCTTAAGACATTTAATATTTCCAGTCTTGTGCATTTTAGCTTTGTACTGAAGTAAGTTAGACAATACTTGCGTGGCCGCGTTCGTTAGTGAATGTTCAGCCGTCCGAGCACTGCGCCAGCTGCTTGGGAGTGTACACCGAGGCGTTCGGGTCCAGCGGGGACCCGTCCGACAGACGCAGCTTGGACACCGCGGCACTGGACGGCGCCACGAACTCTGTCGGCATCACTGCCAGCATTTGAGCTTTAAGTTCCTCTATTTCTTTTTCTTGTCTTGATATTACGCCTGGAAGTTATTATTAAGAATCATATTTAAAGTATCGATAAAAATTACAAATTGCAAAGACATTATAGGATTCAAGGATGTCTCTTGTGAAGTATTCCAGTTTACAACCCTTGAAGTTTAGGGTAAAAAATCAGCAAGACTGCCGACAGCGAGGGCCAGGTGCTGCAGGCGGGACACCGTGCTGCCGAAGTATTATGTGTGGAGCCTCACCCTCCTGTATGTGCAGCTTGCGCTTGGCCTCGCCCAGCGCAGACAGCAGGTCCAGCTTGACGCGCGTCTCTGCCGACAGCGAGTGCTCCAGGTGCTGCAGGTGCTGCAGGCGGGACGCTGTGCTGTCGAAGTATTATGTGTGGAGCCTCACCCTCCTGTATGTGCAGCTTGCGCTTGGCCTCGCCCAGCGCAGACAGCAGGTCCAGCTTGACGCGCGTCTCTGCCGACAGCGAGTGCTCCAGGTGCTGCAGGTGCTGCAGGCGGGACGCTGTGCTGTCGAAGTATTATGTGTGGAGCCTCACCCTCCTGTATGTGCAGCTTGCGCTTGGCCTCGCCCAGCGCAGACAGCAGGTCCAGCTTGACGCGCGTCTCTGCCGACAGCGAGTGCTCCAGGTGCTGCAGGTGCTGCAGGCGGGACGCTGTGCTGTCGAAGTATTATGTGTGGAGCCTCACCCTCCTGTATGTGCAGCTTGCGCTTGGCCTCGCCCAGCGCAGACAGCAGGTCCAGCTTGACGCGCGTCTCTGCCGACAGCGAGTGCTCCAGGTGCTGCAGGTGCTGCAGGCGGGATGCTGTGCTGTCGAAACTGCCGCTGGGCTTGCCGCCCGCTACTGCTGCCTGCTGCTCTTGCCGTTCCTGCCGCGCCTCTAGCGTGCGCAACTGGATAACACAACAAAATAATTGTTGAAAACTTGAAAAAATTTTTTACTGTGGTCGGCCTAAGGTTCAATTAATTTTTCATGCAGCCTATTGTCAGCATCCTTAGGTTATTTTTTATTTCCGAACTTAAAAAAGTATGGCGGTAAACGAGGAGTTTGACAATATTCAAGTCAAATAGAAATACTGAAGCAGTGAAAATGGTCTGATACGCTGTCCGTCCCGCCGCAGCGCCGCGCCCTCCGCCTCCGCCGCGCTCGGCACGACTCGCTCTCACACTCGCTCTCACTCGCTCTCACACTCGCTCTCACTCGCTCTCACACTCGCTCTCACTCGCTCTCACACTCGCTTTCACTCGCTCTCACACTCGCTCTCACTCGCTCTCACACTCGCTCTCACTCGCTCTCACACTCGCTTTCACTCGCTCTCACACTCGCTCTCACTCGCTCTCACACTCGCTTTCACTCGCTCTCACACTCGCTTTCACTCGCTCTCACACTCGCTCTCACTCGCTCTCACACTCCCCGCTATGCACATCAAGCACCTGTTCGTTGGCGTGCTGTAGCTCCCTACTGAGCTGCGCGGCCCGCTCCCGCGCGCGCTGTCCGTCCCGCCGCAGCGCCGCGCTCGGCACGACTCGCTCTCACACTCGCTTTCACTCGCTCTCACACTCGCTCTCACTCGCTCTCACACTCCCCGCTATGCACATCAAGCACCTGTTCGTTGGCGTGCTGTAGCTCCCTGCTGAGCTGCGCGGCCCGCTCCCGCGCGCGCTGTCCGTCCCGCCGCAGCGCCGCGCTCGGCACGACTCGCTCTCACACTCGCTTTCACTCGCTCTCACTCGCTCTCACACTCCCCGCTATGCACATCAAGCACCTGTTCGTTGGCGTGCTGTAGCTCCCTACTGAGCTGCGCGGCCCGCTCCCGCGCGCGCTGTCCGTCCCGCCGCAGCGCCGCGCTCGGCACGACTCGCTCTCACACTCGCTTTCACTCGCTCTCACACTCGCTCTCACTCGCTTTCACTCGCTCTCACACTCGCTTTCACTCGCTCTCACACTCCCCGCTATGCACATCAAGCACCTGTTCGTTGGCGTGCTGTAGCTCCCTGCTGAGCTGCGCGGCCCGCTCCCGCGCGCGCTGTCCGTCCCGCCGCAGCGCCGCGCTCGGCACGACTCGCTCTCACTCGCTCTCACACTCCCCGCTATGCACATCAAGCACCTGTTCGTTGGCGTGCTGTAGCTCCCTACTGAGCTGCGCGGCCCGCTCCCGCGCGCGCTGTCCGTCCCGCCGCAGCGCCGCGCTCGGCACGACTCGCTCTCACACTCGCTCTCACTCGCTCTCACACTCCCCGCTATGCACATCAAGCACCTGTTCGTTGGCGTGCTGTAGCTCCCTACTGAGCTGCGCGGCCCGCTCCCGCGCGCGCTGTCCGTCCCGCCGCAGCGCCGCGCTCGGCACGACTCGCTCTCACACTCGCTTTCACTCGCTCTCACACTCGCTCTCACTCGCTCTCACACTCCCCGCTATGCACATCAAGCACCTGTTCGTTGGCGTGCTGTAGCTCCCTGCTGAGCTGCGCGGCCCGCTCCCGCGCGCGCTGTCCGTCCCGCCGCAGCGCCGCGCTCGGCACGACTCGCTCTCACACTCGCTCTCACTCGCTCTCACACTCCCCGCTATGCACATCAAGCACCTGTTCGTTGGCGTGCTGTAGCTCCCTACTGAGCTGCGCGGCCCGCTCCCGCGCGCGCTGTCCGTCCCGCCGCAGCGCCGCGCTCGGCACGACTCGCTCTCACACTCGCTCTCACTCGCTCTCACACTCCCCGCTATGCACATCAAGCACCTGTTCGTTGGCGTGCTGTAGCTCCCTACTGAGCTGCGCGGCCCGCTCCCGCGCGCGCTGTCCGTCCCGCCGCAGCGCCGCGCTCGGCACGACTCGCTCTCACACTCGCTCTCACTCGCTCTCACACTCCCCGCTATGCACATCAAGCACCTGTTCGTTGGCGTGCTGTAGCTCCCTACTGAGCTGCGCGGCCCGCTCCCGCGCGCGCTGTCCGTCCCGCCGCAGCGCCGCGCTCGGCACGACTCGCTCTCACACTCGCTCTCACTCGCTCTCACACTCCCCGCTATGCACATCAAGCACCTGTTCGTTGGCGTGCTGTAGCTCCCTGCTGAGCTGCGCGGCCCGCTCCCGCGCGCGCTGTCCGTCCCGCCGCAGCGCCGCGCTCGGCACGACTCGCTCTCACTCGCTCTCACACTCCCCGCTATGCACATCAAGCACCTGTTCGTTGGCGTGCTGTAGCTCCCTACTGAGCTGCGCGGCCCGCTCCCGCGCGCGCTGTCCGTCCCGCCGCAGCGCCGCGCTCGGCACGACTCGCTCTCACACTCGCTCTCACTCGCTCTCACACTCCCCGCTATGCACATCAAGCACCTGTTCGTTGGCGTGCTGTAGCTCCCTACTGAGCTGCGCGGCCCGCTCCCGCGCGCGCTGTCCGTCCCGCCGCAGCGCCGCGCTCGGCACGACTCGCTCTCACACTCGCTCTCACTCGCTCTCACACTCCCCGCTATGCACATCAAGCACCTGTTCGTTGGCGTGCTGTAGCTCCCTACTGAGCTGCGCGGCCCGCTCCCGCGCGCGCTGTCCGTCCCGCCGCAGCGCCGCGCTCGGCACGACTCGCTCTCACACTCGCTCTCACTCGCTCTCACACTCCCCGCTATGCACATCAAGCACCTGTTCGTTGGCGTGCTGTAGCTCCCTACTGAGCTGCGCGGCCCGCTCCCGCGCGCGCTGTCCGTCCCGCCGCAGCGCCGCGCTCGGCACGACTCGCTCTCACACTCGCTCTCACTCGCTCTCACACTCCCCGCTATGCACATCAAGCACCTGTTCGTTGGCGTGCTGTAGCTCCCTACTGAGCTGCGCGGCCCGCTCCCGCGCGCGCTGTCCGTCCCGCCGCAGCGCCGCGCCCTCCGCCTCCGCCGCCGCGCGCCGCGCCCGGCACGACTCGCTCTCACATTCCCCACTGTACACATCAAATACACATATTATTATTGAAATCATTATTTTTTGTCAAGTTTTTTCAACGTGTGTCCTTCTAGCGCCAGGCTGGCACCTGCAACATGTGGTACCCACCTGGGTGGCCTGGCAGCGTGCCGTGCCCGCAGCAGCTGCGCCTCCGCGTGTCCCCGCGCTCGTCTCTCCTCCCCCCCCCCCCCCCCCGCCTGGCTGGCACCTGCAACATGTGGTACCCACCTGGGTGGCCTGGCAGCGTGCCGTGCCCGCAGCAGCTGCGCCTCCGCGTGTCCCCGCGCTCGTCTCTCCTCCCCCCCCCGCCTTGCTGGCACCTGCAACATGTGGTACCCACCTGGGTGGCCTGGCAGCGTGCCGTGCCCGCAGCAGCTGCGCCTCCGCGTGTCCCCGCGCTCGTCTCTCCTCCCCCCCCCCGCCTGGCTGGCACCTGCAACATGTGGTACCCACCTGGGTGGCCTGGCAGCGTGCCGTGCCCGCAGCAGCTGCGCCTCCGCGTGTCCCCGCGCTCGTCTCTCCTCCCCCCCCGCCTGGCTGGCACCTGCAACATGTGGTACCCACCTGGGTGGCCTGGCAGCGTGCCGTGCCCGCAGCAGCTGCGCCTCCGCGTATCCCCGCGCTCGTCTCTCCTCCCCCCCCCGCCTTGCTGGCACCTGCAACATGTGGTACCCACCTGGGTGGCCTGGCAGCGTGCCGTGCCCGCAGCAGCTGCGCCTCCGCGTGTCCCCGCGCTCGTCTCTCCTCCCCCCCCCACCTGGCTGGCACCTGCATCATGTGGTACCCACCTGGGTGGCCTGGCAGCGTGCCGTGCCCGCAGCAGCTGCGCCTCCGCGTGTCCCCGCGCTCTTCTCTCCTCCCCCAGGCGCCGCTCCAGCGCGGCCCTCTCCCCCGTGCGCCAGGCTGTCACCCTGCAACAAATTGCACCCATTGCTACTTGCTGCTTCGCGCTCCCATTGGCTCTTAAATATCAAAAACGGCTACGGTATAATCAGGAGTCCAGAATCATGTCCCTCCTCAAACTGTGAACCCGTAGTATTCGATGTCCCTTACACCCTTTATGTATGTCATTAAATTATGGAATCAGGCCTTTGCGGAAATACATAAAATTTAAATGTGGCTCATCCTAGCCTTGATTTTTCTCGCGCTATCGTGCATATGTACATGGCAAAAATTAGCATGCCAAGCAACCATACATGCAAGAATAGGTTATCCGCAACTGGGCTTATTCTAGTAGGGAACGTACTTTCATATCTATTGGCTTTTGAGCGGAAACTACGTACCTATTTTCCTACTCTGCTATTTCTTTCAGATGAATTTCGTTGGGGAAATAATAAACTGAACCTCATACTTTCCCCGTAGACTACGCTTTGCGACATTGATCAATCAATAAAGCACGAGTTATAAATTATTGTGCCGAGTTATGAAATTAGAAGCCGATAGAGCTACTTCTTTGGTGTCATCTATACTAATATTATAAAAGCTGTAGAGTTTTTTTGGTTGAACGCGCTAATCGCAACATTTTTTCTTTTTTCTTTTGCCTGCTCTGTCCCACTCCTGGGTAAAGGCCTACCTCCACTCTTTCCATCTTTCACGACACCGTGCATCCTCCCTCCAGTTCGAACGGAATCTGTCTAGTTCGTCTCGCCATCTCCTGCGTGGTCTGCCGCGACCTCGCCTCACTGTCTCAGGGCACCAGTATTATGTTATTTTGGCCCGCGGTTAAAAAATAATTTCATAAGGCTATGGGCTATTTAACACGCTACCTATGCTACGACCAAAAAAACCTCGGGGAACTGCTGCTATCCAAATATTATAGAAGCCTACTATTTGGATCTATCAAATGATGCTAAAAAATAATTGCATGGCCGAGTTGTATTAATAGAATAAATAAATAAATAAAATAAATAAATATTCCACAACTATCACACAACGCCATCTGGTCCCAAGCTAAGCAGAGCTTGTGTCATGGGTACTAGACAGCTGATAAACATACTTAACAAATGATCGTGCTCATCACACAAACAATTGTCCTGTGCGGGAATCGAACCCACGACCATAGCAGTCAGGGTTCAGGGTGCAGTTCACGCCGTTTTAAAAACTAACACTATGGACTTTGTGTGAAATTAAGTTATTTGATAAAATAGCACCCATTTTGTTGCAGTAACCAAAACATTTAAATTCATTTTCCGGATTATCTCGGCGATCTTTTGGTAGTGGCCACTGTTGATTCTGGTTTTCAGGAGTTGTAGTGGTTTGGGAACAGTGTGGATTGTCCCAAAAAATTAAACTTAATCATGACCGATGGATGTGGGTGTACTATTAGTTATATTAGGTACACCGCTGGGTCGCGGGACTTACGAATTACCGTGACCCCGGAACGTAAAGGGCTAGTGAAGGACACCTTAACCCTTCATATTATATTTTTTTGACATAACTACATTATTATATTTTTTATCTACTATCATGCTATTAATCCTCTATAAAAGAACCTATAACAATTAGCTTATTGCCAACATTAAAGCACTCAATGATATAATGATCATTATATCATCCAAACGCGTGTTATAATGAATTTCAAAAAAAGAACATTCTCATGCAATGACATTTTCACCACCAGATCGCTAAAATTTTGAAAGAAGAACAACTCGTCTTATCGTGTTATATCCCGCCATTTTTTCACTCGAATATGGTATGCGAATATGGTATGTTATGAGAATCTTTTATAGAGGATGTAGCGGACGGACCGGGATAGCCGACGGTGGTCCGCTGGGTGTTTGCTCGGTGAGCTTGTTGTACCTGCGTGCCTTTCGTTGCTGGTGACGCAAGTACCCACGCACCCCTGAATGCGTAACGTTTGACGTACTAACGGGAATAACAGAGGAGGTGGGACCAGGGCGACGGAAACAAAACACGGAAATCTTGGTTTACTCTGAAGGCTTCGGTCTTCGCTTTTCTTAGGGCTTCTTGCCTCTTCGGTGGCTCGGTTGCGACTGACTGAGTGCCGGCATTTGTTCCGTCTTATATACCGGCCGTTTTTACCTTAAAGAGGTACGCGTTTTTTGAGCCCATTTTTGCCTTTCATTTTGCTAAGACCGAAACTTTCGTACCCTTTATTTGTGTATTAAATTCCACCTTTTCCTTACATGTTATATATCTTCGGAATCCTTTTTGTACATACTTTAACTTAAACTAATTATTTTTAACATATATAAATATACAAAAAAGCCTTACAACAAAATTAGTCTAAGTTTCCCAGAAATGAACCTTTCACTTACACAAAAATCGCTACTACTGAACCGATTTTTATCAAACAAACTGTACAATCATTTTTATAATAAAACACAACCATTTACATAAGTTTAATCAATAAAAACACATAAACAAAAAAGCACGTTTTCAACTTACGTAAATATTTTAAATTGGTACAATTTTTCAACTAGAGATATAAACCAAACAGCTTATTCAGATTCTAATAAGAATAGTGAACAAATTCTAACAAGAATTATATACAAACAATTATACAACAATAAATTCTGATTAGAAAAATCTTAAATCTAAACTTACAAGAATCAACCTTACAAACTACGTTTCGGAATGATGGCGCTCCTTCCACTACTTGCGCCTCGCGTCGCTGCGGTGGTCTCGTCGCCGACAGTCTCCCCCTCGTGCGTCGCACCATCCTCCAGGCTCGGCGACACTCCCGGCACCAACAGCACCACCCTCGAACTTGGTCTCCTCAGCACTCCTCCGCGTGTCTCGACGTCGACGACTCTGGTCCGCCCGTCTGGTCCCGGATACACCCGCTGGATTCTGCCGCGCGGCCAGGTGCATCTTGGCAGGCTGCGGTCGACGATGAGCACGACGTCCCCGACTCGTAGATCAGTAGCGTCGCTCCTTCCCGCCGTCTTCCTCGGCAGCAGCGTGGGCAGGTATTCGCGCAGCCAGCGTTGCCAAAAGTGGTCGGCAAGCCGCTGCGTAGCCTTCCAGGTGTGTTTGCCCACGAGCTCGTTGTCCGTGAAGCTGCCGATTCTCGCCGCGCCGCAGGAACGCCCAATTAGGAAGTGGTTGGGCGTGAGTGCTTCTTCTTCTAGGTTCTCGGAGAGGTGGGTGAGAGGCCGAGAGTTGACTATGTGCTCGGCTTCTAGGAGGAGGGTATGTAGGACCTCCTCTCGTGGATGCTGCTCGTTGAGTGTGGCGCCCAGTGCGGTTTTGATGGATCGCACTAGACGCTCCCATGCGCCGCCCATGTTCGGCGCACCAGGAGGGATAAACTTCCACTGCACGCCGATCTTCTCTGCTTCTGAGGTGAGGTTCTTCTGCTTCATGTCGTCTAGCGCTTCTTTCAGTTCTTTGTTAGCACCGACGAAGTTGGTCCCGTTGTCGCTGTAGATTATCTTCGGCATTCCTCTTCTCGCGGCGAATCTTCTTAGGGCCATGATCATGCTGTCCGTGGAGAGTGAAGGAGCGAGCTCTATGTGTACAGCCCTTGTGGTTAGGCATGTAAATAGAGCGCCCCATCTCTTCTCGTGACGTCTTCCCACGGTGACTGTCAGCGGGCCGAAGTAATCTACGCCGGTGCACGTAAAAGGAGGATCGCCGTGCATCAGCCTCTCTGCAGGTAAGTTGCCCGTCGGGAGTTCTTGTGGTTTTGCCCTCTTCGTCTTGCACCATTGACATTGATGCTGAACTGCCTTGATCGCTGACCTCAGTCCCAGGACCCAGAAGCGTTGCCTTATCTCGTTCATGAACGTGGCGTGGTTGCCGTGATTGAAGCGGCAGTGGTAGTCTTCGATGACGAGTCGTGTTGTCCTTTCCTTGCTGTCGAGCACGATGGGTCGTTTGTAGTCCCTGGTCACGCCCTGTATCGCGTCGATTCTTCCTTTCAGCCGCAGAAGACCCTCTTCCAGCACTACGTCGAGTTTCTTTAGCTTGCTGCTGCCTTCCAGTTGCTTTCCTTGCTGTAGACTCCTTATGTCTTCTCTGAAGCTTCTCTCTTGGCTTCGTTTCAGCAACAGGACTTCAGCTTGCTCTAGTAGTCCGGCGTCCAATGGTATGTATTTCTTCTCGGCTTCCTTTGAAGACTGATGTCGCTTCTCTGCCCGAATCGTCTTCTTTCCTTTTGTCACTCTCCAGGTTGGGTCTTCTTTGCTGACGTTGACCTTTTCCTTTGTTCGACAGAGTTTTATGAACTGTAGCACTCTCGCTGTAGCTCGCCACAGTCTCTTCCATGACGAAAACCTTTCAGGGTCAGGTACAGGATACGCGAGGCTCGCTGCTGTTACGACGTCCGTTGTTCTTTCTTCACCGGTGGTTTCTTTCTTGAAAGTCCTTGCTGCCGGCCAGTGAACTTCTTCTCTTCTCAGGAAGTCCGGACCGGTGAACCATCGGTGATTGCAGTCGAAGTCTTCTGGTACGTCGCGCGTCGCGTCGTCCGCGGGATTCTTCGCCGTAGGTACCCATCTCCATTCTTGAGGTTTGGTCAAGTCTTCGATCTCCGCCAAGCGATGAGCCACGAACGTCTTGAATGTTCTCGGGTCAGTCTTGATCCAGGAGAGCACGATGCTGGAGTCTGTCCAATATGTTTTCTTCACAACCTTCAGGTCCATTTCTTCTTCCACGGAGTGCGCCAGTCTGCTTCCCAGGAGGGCCGCCTGTAGCTCGAGTCTCGGGATTGACACCGGCTTCAGAGGAGTGACTCTGACTTTCGCTGCCACCAAGCTGACGTGGTAGATGCCGCCTGGTTCTTCCGTCCTCCAGTAGACCGTAGCTGCGTACGCCGTCTCGCTTGCGTCGGTAAATGTGTGCAGCTCCCCCTCGGTGCGATGTGGCGCCAGACACCTCGGAATGTGAAGATCTCGAAGTAGCTTCATCTTCTCCAGGTAAGTTTTCCATGCCTCGTAGTCCCTTTCTTCTATCTCGTCGTCCCAGCCGACGCCGCTTCTCCATACATTTTGAAGCAGCTTTTTTCCCTGGACGAGAACCGGAGATGCCAACCCCAATGGATCGAAGGTCGACATCACTGCGCTGGTGACTTCTCTCTTCGTGGGCACCTGGAACCCTTTGATGACTTCTTCCGGTGTGTTGCGTAGGTTAGCCCTGAAGCCGATGGAGTCCCTTTCCGTGAACCAGCGCAGGCCTAGAGTCTTCTCTTCTTTCTCGCCGAGATCAACTTCTGTCTTCTCCGCGGTGTCAGTCTTCACCCCTTGTAGTAGCTCAGGCTGGTTTGAGGCCCAACCTCTGAGCTCGAAGCCCGCCTTCTTGTGAACGAAGTCTACTTGTGCTGTTACTCTTCTGAACTCTTCTTCTGAATGGAAGCTATGTAGGTAATCGTCCATATAATGATTCAGCTCGATCGCTCTTGTGGCCTCTGGATACTGCTCTTTGTAGTCCGCTGCGTTCCGGTTCTTGACGTAGATCGCTGTGCTTGGTGACGATGTTGCACCGAAGATCACGGATGTCATCCTGTACTTCTTTGGTAGCACGTTGCGATCATCCCCTCGCCACAGGAACCGCAGGCTGTCCCTGTCTTGTGGCCTGATGCGAACTTGCAGGAACATTTCCTTAATGTCGGCCGCCACCGCCAATGGTCCCTGTCGAAATCGCAGCAGCACGCCGAAGAGGGACTGCAGTAGATCTGGTCCGGGCAGCAGAGCATCGTTGAGACTTCTTCCTCTTGATTTGGCCGCCGCGTCGAAGACGATCCTTATCTTCTTCTTCAATGGATGTACCACGGCGAAGTGAGGCAGGTACCATGTCTTCTTGGGATCTTCTGGTTCATCAGGAGCTTCTTCTGCATACTTGCTGTCGATCAGGTGCTGGATCTGCTTGCTGTATTCTGCCTTCAGCTGAGGATCCTTGTCTATCTTCCTCTCGATGTTCATTAATCGGTTCCGAGCAGAAGTGTAGCTTTCCGGCAGCTGCTCCTCCTTGTTCTTCCACAGGAGCCCAGCTTCGAATCGACCATCTTCAAGTCTTCTGCAGGTCTTCTCCAGGATGGCGAGTGCTCTTCCTTCTGAGTCGGTCGTGGGTCTTCTTGGTAGTACTCCCAGTGCTTCGATGGCGAAGTGCTCCTTGATGGCTTGATGCATCTCTTCTTCCGCTGCCGTGCCGATGTGAAGACACGTATTCAGGAAGTGCACTGGTTTCGCACCGCCCTTGTCCGATCCGTGTAGCACCCAGCCGAGTCCCGTTCTTGAAGCGACTGGTTCCCCTGGTTTGCCTCTTCTTATTTCTTGAGTCACGATCAGCTCCCAGTTGTCTTGCCCGATGAGTAGCTGAGGTGACTCCCCTGTGTAATAGAGTGAGTCGGCGATCTTCTTCAAGTGTTGACAGTCTTGAATCCTCTTCTTATCTAAGAACTGCGGTGCAAGCTTCAACTCGTCTATGGTTCGGACTTTCTTCAATGTCTTCTTGTTTCTCTGATGAACCCCTTTCACCGTTAGGTCCAACGTTAGAGAGTCCTTCTTCCTAAGTAGCTTGCCTCCTACTGTCTCGATGACCAGTTCTTCCTTGTTTCCTTGAGCGCCGATTTCCTTTGCTATCTTCTCATCCAGTAGTGACACCGTTGACCCTTCATCCATAAGGGCCAGTATCTTCTTGGATCCTTTCGACCCGAAGACCTCTACAGGAACTATCTTCAAGTACGCTCTTGCACTGTTGACCGCGTTCACTGATGCGGTGACACTTGTTCCTTCTTGAGGCGTTTCTTCTTTCTTGCCTTCGGGTTTCCTTTCTTCTGACTCGACGTGCAGCAGATGATGATGCCACCTCTTGCACTCCTTGCACGGCGGCTTCCTGCAGCTCTCCTTCCGATGTTTCCCTTGAAGACACTTGAAGCAGACGCGACTCTTCTTAACTGTTGCCCATCGATCTTGAACCGACGCCTTCTGGAACTTCTGGCACTCGAGGAGGAAGTGTTCGCCCTCACACATAGGGCAAGTCTTCTCTTGTTGCTTCGAGTTCCCCTCCTTTTCTTTTGTAGAATGCGCCGCCTGTCGATGAGTCCTCTTGAAACCGCTCTTTTCTTCTGTAGTCGCGAAGGCTCCACACTTATCTGCTTCTATGTTCAGGAACTTGGACACCAGTGTCAGGTCGGAGAACTCGCCTTCTTCTGATGCTGCAGTGAAGTCGTACCAGCGGAACTTGAGCACCGTTGGGATCTTCTCGATGATTTGTTTCACCATTTCCGGTGAGTGTAGATACTGGGGCTTCTTTAATCCTTTGATGGCTGCTACACTGTTGTTAATCTGACTTGCGAAGATACATATGTCCCTTGGATTTTCCGATATCTTCGGCAGTGTCTTGATCTTCTCTAACTCCGCTAACACCAGTGCATCCGGCCTCCCGTATCTTCTTCGAAGAGCTTGCATTACTTCTAGCGGAGATGCTTCTGAGTATAGAAGACTCTTGATGGCTTCTCTCGCGTTTCCTTTCAGTGCTCTTCTTAATCGCGCCATGTTCTGGACGTCGTTGAACATTGGTGCCGTATCCTCGTAGACGACCTTGAAGGCCAGCCACTCGCTGCTGCTGCCGTCGAAGAATGGTAGCTCATGTATATACTTCGGCTGCGCTGCTGGTCCTTCTCGTGTGGTAAGGGCTTCCCTCAATACCGACGCCAACGCTTGAATTTCCACTGTAGCTCCCTTGGTCGAAGAGTTCTCTTCAGGTTTCACTGTCTTCAACTCCTCAGGAGGGCGTTGACCTCGTAGCTCCGGTTGATCTTGAACGTCTTCATTTAACACTGACGTCTCGATCCAGTTCTGGACCTGTGCTGTTCTGTCTTCCTGGTCTTCGTCGACGGAGTCCTCGTCCTCACACTGTGCCAACTCTAATCTGACGCGGGCTAGCTTGGCCGCAGCCTGTGCTTGCTTCAGCTCCAGACGTGCCAATTCTTCCCTGGCCTCCAGCTCGCGTCTTCTGGCCGAGGTGCTCGTAGTCTTCGTGGACCTGGCTCGACGACTGACCCCCATCGGCTTGAGAGTGGCAGCAGAGCCATACACCTCCTCAGCCGGGGCCTGTTCTGGGATCTTCGTCGTCTCCTTTCGTGCGGCGTCTTCCTTCCGTTTATTTTTCTCTGATGCCGCTGTGGTCGTGGTCGCTACCGTAGTTTCCGTGGTTTCCGTAGTTTCCATAGCCGTGGTCCCCTCTGTGGCCGTTGTACCTGACGAAGTGTTCGTGCCCGACGTAGTCGCTGTACCCGACGTGGTTGCTGTACCCGATGACGCTGACGCAGACGTGACCCCTTCTGCCCTTGACGCTTCTTCTGTCGCGTCCCTAACGGAAGGACGTGACGTGGGACGTGAGGGAGCATCCTTCTGAGACCTGGTAACGGGCATCTTGCAATCTTCTTATCTTCTGTACTCTTCTGGTACTCTTCTGGGTACCTCTTCTGGGCACTGATTCTTCTATCTTCCAACAGGGATCCGGCTGTCGAAGGACCAACTGTAGCGGACGGACCGGGATAGCCGACGGTGGTCCGCTGGGTGTTTGCTCGGTGAGCTTGTTGTACCTGCGTGCCTTTCGTTGCTGGTGACGCAAGTACCCACGCACCCCTGAATGCGTAACGTTTGACGTACTAACGGGAATAACAGAGGAGGTGGGACCAGGGCGACGGAAACAAAACACGGAAATCTTGGTTTACTCTGAAGGCTTCGGTCTTCGCTTTTCTTAGGGCTTCTTGCCTCTTCGGTGGCTCGGTTGCGACTGACTGAGTGCCGGCATTTGTTCCGTCTTATATACCGGCCGTTTTTACCTTAAAGAGGTACGCGTTTTTTGAGCCCATTTTTGCCTTTCATTTTGCTAAGACCGAAACTTTCGTACCCTTTATTTGTGTATTAAATTCCACCTTTTCCTTACATGTTATATATCTTCGGAATCCTTTTTGTACATACTTTAACTTAAACTAATTATTTTTAACATATATAAATATACAAAAAAGCCTTACAACAAAATTAGTCTAAGTTTCCCAGAAATGAACCTTTCACTTACACAAAAATCGCTACTACTGAACCGATTTTTATCAAACAAACTGTACAATCATTTTTATAATAAAACACAACCATTTACATAAGTTTAATCAATAAAAACACATAAACAAAAAAGCACGTTTTCAACTTACGTAAATATTTTAAATTGGTACAATTTTTCAACTAGAGATATAAACCAAACAGCTTATTCAGATTCTAATAAGAATAGTGAACAAATTCTAACAAGAATTATATACAAACAATTATACAACAATAAATTCTGATTAGAAAAATCTTAAATCTAAACTTACAAGAATCAACCTTACAAACTACGTTTCGGAATGATGGCGCTCCTTCCACTACTTGCGCCTCGCGTCGCTGCGGTGGTCTCGTCGCCGACAGAGGATTCACAGCATGATTGTAGATAAAGTCTTGTATGCAACCGTTATAATTAGGTATTAAAACACTCATGTGATACTATTATCACACTCGGCTACGCCTCGTGTGATAAACCCAAATTCGTGTTTTAATACCCCTGATTATACAACAGTTGCATAAATAACTATTAACGTCCTACAGGCGTGATGTTAAAAAATATACCAACTTGAATATAATATTTTTTTTTTTACACAAACAACAGCTACATGTTTGCTGTTCATAATAAGACTTATCTGATGCAATTTCTTAGTAAAGCTTATCGTAAAAGTTGGTAACTTGATGCCGTGTTATGCATATGAACCCGGCCGTTGTGCTAAATAAAGACCCTTACAGACAGTGGCGGTACCTTCATATAAGCCCAAAAGCCCGGCATGCCTTACTAAAACGCTCAATAGAGAATCAATATCAAACCCGAACTATTTAAAAGTTCGCGCGCTTAATTCTTATCAAAATAACACAAACTAGTATCTACCTATGCTACACATCGCGATGGTTCGCGCGCAGTTTCGCATTTGAAGCATCAACATATAGCTATCTCGCCTACACTCGACCGGCTTTTACCGGGCTTTCAAATACTATCTTTCTGTCACTTTCGCACTTATAGCGATGTGCCGTATAACGAGTTAACCTTGTGAGTCTACAAATCGTTTTATAAGGAAGGTTTAAGAGCGTGTACGCCTGGCGCACGACATCAAGTTTAGGTAATTCAATGCAAATATTACTCACACAGACGCAAGTGTGACTGTGTGCGTAGCGCTAGCGCGTTCTCTCGCGCTATAGTCGGAACTAACTATTTTGGTCCGTTCGAGTGCAATTGTTATAGCAAATATTTGATTTGAATTTGAGCGTATACGGATGAATAAATTAAGTACTTAGTAATTATAAGTAATATTATTAGCAAGTATAGGTATAATTATGATAATATTAAAGTCGTTATTTTTATTTATTCAAACATGAATTCTTTGATCTAAAATTTAGAAAGAAAACCAACTTCAACAATTATTTTATTGTACTTTGATATGAATGATATTTTGATACTTTGACAACGTATTTAATTAGTATGAAATGTTTTTTTTTTTTCGTAAGTAGTGACTTAGATTTTTTAGTTTATTATAACAAGTGAGGAATTATATTACTATTACCTTTAATTAAGCAAATAAAAATAAAAACGTGTAAAATAAAATTTTAATATTTATCGTCTCTTAAATTCATAGACCTGGCTTTTCGGGGATCAACAATCTCAGGTAAAAGACATTTATTATAAAAATTAACCAGTCGCTGTTCCATACATTCTTTCCAAAAATTATCGTCCTTAATTATTTTTTCAGTCTTCAATTTGAAATTTTTGCCTGTCCACACAGCAAACAGACAATAATTTCTTTTAGTTATGTGCAGCTGCCCCTGAATTTGGTAAAACCAGTCATGTCGACGATTTACAGTTCCATCTATTTTCCAAAATTTTATTTTTTTCTGGCTTATAGCGACATCTGCCTCCAATCCAAATGCCGAACTAGGACACTTAATTTCTACGATGCCATTAGATTCGATGAGCCCATCCGGTGAAGCACCTGTAATCAAATTAATTCGATACTCAATTCTCTAATTACATCATCATTATTTTAGCCGTCAAGTGTTGCCACAATGAACGGTCCTGTGTATCTCGCATCTATCAGATTCCCACAACCCTTATAGGACACAGGCCCACCCTGTAAGCCTGTGAGGCTGTCTAATGCTTGAGGCTTTCGGTACGCCAGGCGCTACTTTTCTCTCTGGAAAAGACGGTTGCCTGATTCACACCACATTGCAGGAGAATAAGTTTCAGCAAACGCTTCGCTATCTAATTATTCGCTATACCTCATAGTTTCGAACTTAACCCGAAAAATTCATTCCTTGTATTAAAATAAATGTAATGGTAGTACATACCCAAGAAAAACAACTCTTCATCAACAAATAATCCGCATTTTTGTATTGTTATATTTTCTTGCACCTGCAATTGCTCTAAAGCCACCTTTTCATTTACTTTCCCATGCTCAATACTGGGGACATGGTCCAGTGAGTATGAGTAAAGTAATTGCTTTACCAAAGGTGCTGGACTAATTGTTGGTCGCCGTTTGCATACTTTGCTGAAACTAGACGCTGTTAATAAACACCGTCGTAGTTCAAGCCAAAGTGCACTCTCTGCCTGAAGTACAGTGTCCCTTTCTATTTCTTGTCTATTATTTACCTATAACAGAAAATTCGGAAACACAATTTATAAATTTATTAATATCAAAAACAATACACAACACAAATGACACAACAAAGGTATATTTAAACTTATGAAAGTATAGTGTAAATATTCACCTGTTCCTGAAGGTTTTTTAAAAACTCGTCTTTTGCCATTTCATAATCTTCATGGAGCATATCCGGCCGCTCACATTCTCCTCCATAAGATGTTTTATCATAATCAAATTGTATTCTTCTTTTCAGTGTTCGTTGAGTTTTTGGCCTTAATTTTCTTTTTAGACGGGCCATTTCAATACGCTTTAATGAGTTTCCTATAAATAATGGATATTTAACACATCTTCAGTTATAACGTATCATATAATTTACATAGTGATCTATTTAATGTGTAAATTTTTAAAATAATAAGTACCTGGACTTTTATTAAACTTTGATTTATACAAGACGTATTGTGGCCGGGCGGAATTAAAAGATACAACAGCAGCGTTGCATCGTGCGGTGTATGAATTTTTCAGCGAATAATTTACACGCTTTCCACCAACGTGTTTTGCAACGATACTGTTAAATTGTTCAGCCCTATTATTGTTTAAATTGCACAATAAACTTTTAGAATGTAAGGCGATTTGTGTCGTATGTTCTATGATTTTTTTAAACATTGTTTTTACTTTTGGTACTAAATTTTCTTCTTTTTTCTTTTCTTCAGTACAATAATATGCTTCGCATTCTTTGTGGTCCCCGAAAATATGCTTCGGGCTATTTAAAATATCTTTTTTCAAGCTTATAATTTTGTCTGACAAAGTTGAATTTTGTGCGTTTCTAAAACGTGCAGCTGATCTTATTGCAGTTCGCAGTCGCTTCATTCGATCCACTGTTAATAATTTTCTTTCTGCTAATGGTACACCTGTGTCTTTACCCAAGTTTATAAGCTTACCACTGAAATTACGCAGTAAGTGATTCGTGCATTCAATTTTTTCAACATTTACTTTATGGTATGGTCGACTTTCTAATATTTTCTTATAGGTACTCGCATCTCCATCGGCTATCAATGTTCCGTATATTAAATTTCTCTTAGCAACTGACGTCTTAAAACCTTCGACAATACCAGATTGTTCCATGCTAGTGGAAGATCCAGTATGATTTCTGTGGCAATCATGCGCGACTGGCGGCATGTTTTTTGATGCTGCTTTAGCACAAGTGGAACAATGTTTATTTTTTACAGCTACGTGTAGTACCTTGCCTGTTTCATGCCCCACAATAGCAGATACTCCGGATGATGCTGAGTAGTTATTTTTATATGATCTTTTTGACCAACAACAATCAGCAATGGCCTTGACAATTGGAATCCCATCCTTGACTTGACCACGTGAAATTGCTTTTTCACCTTCTTCTTTTGCAGCTTCCTGCATACTTACTTCTGCAGTTTCTGCCCACCATTTAGCGATTTCATCGTGATATTTGGTATACCTTTTTTGACCTATAAGTGGCAAATCTATAGAAGCAAGAAATTCATCTAAATTTGACTGACCGCATCCAATCATTATAGCTCCCATGACAGCACCATGATTTGCATCCATACCACTATTTGAAAGATCAGAAGTTTGTAACTTTAATTCTATATTACACATATTGCATTTCATTAAAAAAACTGAATGTAAACCACTCTGGACTTCTTTCACAAAGTGTAAATTGCCTATATTACAACCAAAGGCAGCATTGTGATTATTTAAAGTCTTTATTTGATCCATGAAAAACATTAAATCTATTATTCGGCGTCCTTGTAATTTGTTATCCAATGAAACATTTTCTTCAATAGCCTGCAAATACATAACAACATAACGAAAATGTTTCATTTGTGCTAAAATATGTATATAAATGATCAAATAACACTTACAGGGTTCTCTACACCAAGATCTTGAGTTGGAGACAATGATACATCGTTCTGGATGTGTAAAGTTTTATCAACACCAATTTCACACGTTATTTGATTCTCCTTAATAGGATTTGCTATTTCTGATGCCTGCAACATTTTTTGGATTTCCATTGTGTCTTTACTAATGTTTTCTTTTGGTTGTGTCTGAAAATATGATGTAAGTACCTATAATTTTCAATAATTTAAACAGTATGCACCACATCATAATCGATGATTAATTCAGAAACCAAAAATCTGGCTTGAGATAAATAAATAAAGAAGAAATGTGTTATTTATTTTCGTTAGTAACTCCTCAATCAAAATCAAGAACATACTGTCTCTTGGTATACAATTTCAAAAAGTGCCAAAAAAATATAAATATGTAGAAATTCAAACTTACAAGAGCATTTTTATTGATATCTTGGTTTTCAAGGATTTGAACTTCTCTTTTCTGCCTATAAGATTAAAAAGATTATAAATAATTTCTAATAGTTTAAAAAACTAAAAAAAAAACACGCTTTTAGCACGCACTAAAAATTACAAAATTTGATTGATATCCATGACATGATAATTTGGTAAGAAAATGTCATTCATCCTGTCTTTCATTTGATACCCATAACATGGGAGTGCATTTCAAATAACCGGTCCGCCATCTTGGATATCTGCCATATTAGATCTAAGTCACGTGACTATTTTTTTCGTATTCTTGACAGCAAACCCTTTCATTTGATACCCATATCATGGGGGTGGATTTTGGATTGGCTATAAACTGTTTTTAAAAGTGTGTCGATAGCTTACCTTTTGGCTTCATTAGCCTTGTCCAAATTTCCATAATTTTTTCTTTTTTTTCCAACATAACGCTTTTTGTTAGCCATATCTGAAAAAAAGCAGGTAAAATAAAAACATACAAATAAAGGTCTAATTACATCTTGTTACATTATTAAACTTCATTAAAATAATATATATACTCACCAAAGTTTTGTCATATAATAAAAAATATTATAATAATGAAAAGTATCAGTATATTTCAGTCGCGCTACAAACTCACACGACTTGACTAATATTTTACGCAGCGCGCGGCGAAGCGAGCGGCACACATCCTACCTCTGAAAGGCCTCGGCCAGCACTGAGCGCAAACCCAATTCCGCGTCTATTATATAGTGATTCTAAATAATTCATTGTAAATTAAAAAAATAAGTTATTGAAAAAATAATGGTACCATCGCATAGAGCGTAAATTTGTTCAATTATTAGGTCTAACAATAAATAAAACTACCTCATATTTTATCCCAAACTAACACGTTTAATATCTCGAAAAATGGAGAAAAAGTACAGGTTTGAGTTAATTTTTCTTGAATGAAAACCTACAGTAATCGTGTTTTTATTTGTATCAGACACTAGTTAATGTTATCAATTTGTTTAAGTTTAATTGCTGTAAGTTTATCATAAACAGTTTTACTACTATCTCTCATCTGCGTAGACAGTCGACGGCTAGTTTTGAAAACTGCTTGCATAAGAACTGTTCTGATGAGAAAACTATACGACTATTTGAAAATGTTCTTGGATCAGACACTAGGTTATGAAATTCCCAATAATATGACGTGTAAATCTTATCTAGAAATTAAACACATTATTGTCATATTGGCCGTCGGAAATCATTAATTTTGACCTCAGCGTAGTTTTAACGGATGAATGCTCTTAAGCCGTGATTGCCTATGAAGTTGTATACGTATGCGTAACTTGCCAACTCTGCAGTGTTGTCAATTTAGCGACGTTATGAGATCTTGGAGATTTTTAACGAGCCTGGAGACTTTTTTTAATTTTGTATCAATAAAAACTAGCGACTTTTTAAAATAACGAAATTAAATATTCAAGAAATATCTTAAAAAAAAAAAAATGCGACATCTAGCTAGGTTTTTCATATACTGGGCGACTTTTTTTTGCCGAAATGACAACACTGCACTCGCAACTCACTTCAGTTTTATTTTTGCTTGAGTGCGAAAAGTTTTGTTGTAAAAGTTTTTTGTGTGTTTTCTTAGATTTTCTCAGTGATACAATTGTTTTGGTGACTTAGTTATTGTACCTTGTGAGGATTTAAAATGCGTTCATGTTTTGATTGGCGAATATAAGGTAAAATCTTTAAACTTTGCTCAGAAAAAACAGTTAATTTCTTAATTAAAACCGTCGCCTAATCTGTGTATTTCTCAGACTAGTAAATCGCATAAACGAAAATTTAAAAGATCAGTGTATATGAAAGTTCGTAATGTTTTCGAATTAATTGATTTCATTCATGAGAATAACCTCGAAGATGCCATGCCCGAGCTGTTAAAGTTAGCGTTTCTTGTTGTGACTATTCCGGCTACAAGTTCTTCCGCGGAACGTGCTTTTTCGTCTCTTAAACCTATCCAAATCTATCTGAGAAATACACAAGGTTAAGAGCGTCTTTCCGAGTGATCAATGATAGCTATTGAAAAAGAGTTGTTGGTAGAATTAACACGATCACCAACATTTTACTCTGATGTAAATAAATCATTTCTTAAGAAAGATAGATGATTCCAATTAGTATATAAATAATTTATTTAAATTCCTTATTTCATTCTAAATAGCTGTTTTTTACTTTCGTTTTGTAACTTTCTGTTTTGTTTTTGTGTTTTTTTTTTGTCTGTAACCTGTTACGAAGCAAGCAATTACTCTCTATAACTTTGTTCTCTCAAGCAATGAAGCAAACCAGACGGCTTTTTTCAAAGCCACCGGAGTTATGATAGGTATGTTTATTATATTCAATCCAGCACTAGCGTGCCTTCAGTGAGCTTTGGTTACCTCATTCCACACGACAAGCAAGAGTGAAATTGAAAAAAGAAGAGGAAAGAAGAAGATGGATGAATTCACTTTTAATTTATTGTACCTACCTAACCAATAGTTTATGAGAAAATTGCGATGATACATACGTAGGTACCTACATACTCAGTCGAAAACTGACCTTTCTTTTTTTGAAATCGGTTAAAATTTTATTGGGCTTGCCTTATTTTGAAACCCTAGGCACGCCACTGCTTACAGACTAGTATCGCGTTGAAAATTAGATCAATCTCCAAGTTTAGTTTATGATCTTTTATGTCAGTGCGTGCGTAACTTCTTCGTGGCTTCTAAACTTCGAAAAGAATGAACAGATTTAAAAAGTTTTGTTCTCCTTTTAGTTTAAAAGCAGTAGTGGCGTGATTGAGATGTTTCTTTATGAAGATCTGTTCAGGTCCAACCAAAATTGCAACCAACATAGCGCCAATTTGGGCTCGCCACATCTGTCGTAGGACAGACAACCGTTTGGGTAGATGTGTGCCGGGCACCCGCCAGCCAAGTGGAGCGAAGATCTGCGAAATGCAGCCGGCAGAGATTGGATGAGAGACGCTCAGGGCAGGATCATGATGATCATGATGATGTTAAAGTTGAGATTAATTATACTTGATATCAATTTTGACCTGCTTATTTTAACTTTCCTTATTTAAATAATAAGGAAATTGAAATCCTTTTTAGTAGAAATGTCTAAATCTGAGCGAACCCCTATTGCCATCAACTGTGCACTGTATATACGTATGTCCGTTGCGTATGTTACACGAGTGTAAAAGACCCTTTACAATATTAAAGTCAGCAAAATTCCTGTCGAGTCTCGAGATAAATTTAGTTGTGTTGCGACATTATTCTACTGTAAAAGCCTACAAACATTAAATCAAACTTTAAACCTTCTACGTTATTTATTCTCGTCGTAACAAACACGTTGCCATGGAAACACCAGGGGAGAATATTATAGAAGGGACATCGGAGACGCCGTCACAAAAACGTTCTTGGGAATATTTACTATCATGTCAAATAATGAACCAGAGCATACCTGACTTCTGGACAAGCCACCCTCGCGAATGGTTCTTCAAATTCGAAGCCTACATGAACCTCCAAAATCAAGAAGATGAGATATATAAGTTCGATATCGTCGTTACGAAGTTAAAAGATAGTGAAGCTATTCGTGCTATAAGCGACCTTATTGAGGACCGACCGAAATCTGGGATATATGAAGCTTTGAAGAAGAGACTGATTGACGTATTCTATATGCCGAAAAGTGAGTTGAGACCAGTTAATAATCTGGTGGAGCGAAATGAGCTGTTGAGAAAAATAGAGAAGATGTTAAGGGGTGGATCTTCTAAGCATGGTCTTGCCGAGGACCGGAAGAAAACGAAGTGGTTATGCTGGTACCATTGGAAATATGGAGCGGATCTTGGTGTATGTGACGACAAGACGCATTGTAATTTTGATAAGATTCGTTTACATCGTGTTTAATCGTATTTTGTGTGCTTAAATTATAAAATGTCCAGATTCCGTGTTCGAAACAAAACGTAACGTTTTTATTGAAGTCACTTTTTTATAAATGTGTGAGTGAGCGCCACGCACACATTTAAATGTTTTCCTTGGAGATGTTCACTTGTTTTACGTAGAAATCGAAAGACGGGGTATTTTTTCTTGTTTTTGGTTTAAATTCTCAGTGGCATCATCGTCATCATCTGGAAATTCTACAATCTAAGTTTAAAGCCGGTATGTTTTTGAAACTGTATTTTTTAAATATTTTCTACTGTTATAAACTTTATGTATTCTAAAGTAATTATAAACTTTTTTATCAAGTAAATATAGTATATAGTATTTTTCTTAATATTGTCTCTTTTTGTTCGAATGGTCAGACTCTTATCGTCTCAACTGCAAAACGGCCTTTGACGTTGATATAAGGGTAATTTTGTAGTTACATTTTTAACAGATTTTAACTAAAAATCTACTCTGTTCCTTTGACTGTCCTTTTCTATCCGAACCACGGTATCCTCTGCGTACAGTGCAGCTAATATATGAATGTCTGGAGATTAAATATTCTACCAACATCTTTTTTTTTAACATGGTAAAATCATCAGATGAGTCCTAAGGCAGGGCAAGAGGGACTATTAGACTTGTACTGACTAAAATCTTCGGTGTCCTTCAAAAGCCCTTTACGTTCCGGGGTCACGGTTATTCGTTAGTCCCGCGACTCCGGCAGGCTTTGGCCCTCTAAGGGTAGGGCCCCGTCATTGTGCTGAAACCCTTTGACATGCGCGTGGGACACAACGCGCCGTCGACCCGGGCATGGGCCGAGAGTCGCCCATTACTCGCTGCCCGCATGCCCGCACCTATGTTGGCCGGATGCCGATGGACGTCGCAGAGATCGTCCTGTGACGTCCGTTACCGTGGGCGTCTACCACTGCGGCTGGGACGTGAGGTGCTCTGCCGCGCGCGGGGCAGTCCTGCACCGTATGCTCCACCGTGTCCTCCGGACGATCCTCGCAGTGGTGACACCCAGGCGTTTCTTCCTTACTCAGGCGGTAGGTCAGGACGTACATTCATAAAGGATTTACCAAACATTGAGCTCGGTTTGGCGCGGCACTAGAGTATTGTCCTTGACGTGTTTCTTCCCGCCAGCGCTAGCGTAGCGTGTTGTGTAACGACTAACATATATTTTCATAGTAAGTAAGCACGCCACGCTAACATCACGCCGCGCCGAACTCGGTGTTAGGCAAAGCCTTAAGACTCTAGCCTCTAATTTTGCGGGAGCGGGGTGATAGCGACGGCGGCGTGGAAGCAGAAGGATTGTATGCATTTCACCAAACGGACCTGCCCTACACAAAAGCGGGCGGGAGCTGGGCGGAAGCAGGGCGGTACCGGGGCGGACGCGGGCTGAGAGCGGGGAGCTCGAGTCGAGCGGTAACCGCCCATGCACCTACATTCAATAAATCGAAGGTTGGAATCAATTTGAATCAAAAACATGTCGATGTCGTTGTTCAGAAATTTCGTTTGCATATAAAAATAAACATCTCGACGACACAATACTACTCCGCCGTGATCTACCCGCTAGTTTTTAGAACGGATCAGCGTTGCCCGCTGCTGCCCCGCCAACCGCAAAATTCGAAGGGCTAGAGATATGAGAAAAACGGAAAACTCAAATCTAATCAAGCGTGTATGTTTTCTTTGAAGTAGGATATGTAAGGAACCATGACGCGTTTCGTGCGATTTGCAATTTCCACTTACTAAAAATGATAATCGTCCTTGCTACTACGATATAATGATGCAATTCGATTGACTTCTCGTCGTCGTAGTGAGCTTGTTTTGTTTTTCGTGTACCCGCAGACAACCGCACGTTTTATGTCATATGTCGTAGTGGTAAGGATGATTTTCACATGTAGTTGAAATCGGTCGAATTGCGTAGTACATACTTGTGCTGCAGCGCGGCGTGCGCCTGCTTGAGCTGCGCGTGGTCGGCGCGACGTTGCCGCTCGGCCGCGGCGGCCGCTGCCAGCGCGCGCCGGGCCTCCGCCTCGGACGCGCGCGCCGCTGCCAGCTCGGCGCGCACTTTCTTCAGCTCTTCGGCACACTCACGGGCTTCGCGCTACATACATATTAGATTGTCAGTGAAATTCATTGCTTCCAAAATTTTTTCCTACTCCTAGCGGATTACTTAAATTCACATAAACAAACAACTAGACTTTTTTTTTAGCGTTGTAAAATCATCAAATGAGTCCTCCCACCCAGGACAGGGCGGGAGGGACTGTCAGACTTGACTGACTAAAATCCACGGTGTCCTTCAATAGCCGTTTATGTACCGGGGTTACGGTAAATTCTGAGTCCCGCAAGGCCTTCTACAGGCCCCGTCACTATGCTGACACTCTTTGAAGCGCGCATAGAACACAACGCGCCGTCGACCCGGGCATGGTCCATGGTCGGACAGCGAGTCGCCCAATACTCGCCGCCCGCATGCCCGCGCCTACGGTGGCCGGAGATCGTCTGCCGACGTCCGACGCCGTGGGCGTCTAACAACTTGACTTCGAACAACTATAATATACAGGGTGTCCCGGGATTTATGGATCAAATTGAATATAGTCATGGGTGAGGTCATTTTCAATCTTTTTACCTCTGCAACATATTTTTTTATGGTTCCAAAGTTATCACTTATCAATACTAATTAGAATTTCTGAGTGATTAATACTTCGAAATAATCTCTATACCATGAAGAAGTTCCTCTAATGATTGGTTTTTTGGTAGTGTAATTATTTGATTTGCACTCCCAACTAGCAACTGGTGAAAGAATATTTGAAATCGATCCAGTATCAGTAGTCCAGTTATAATATTAGTGTAGATTATAAATATTTATTTCATGAGGAAATCGCACATGTTATACAGCAGTTGATCTTTCAACCACTGCGCCAACCGTGCCGTTAATTGGTGATACGTAGACGCAGTGTACACTTTAACATACCTGTTCGCGCTCCCGCTCTCTCTCGCGTTCTTTATCTCGTTCTCTCGTTTCTCTTTCTCGCTCCCTCTCCCTCTCTTTTTCCTTCTCTTTAACTTCTTTATTACTGCTTTCCTTAATTTTTACAGTATCTTTTGTACTTTCTACTTCTTTATCCTTAAATATTTGTTCTTTTGCTGTAAATGGAAAAGTTAACTTCAGTTTTATTACATGGTCGGCTGTTAATGTTATATTTTCTGATAGTTCAAATAAATGATACTTACAATTTTCTGTACTCTTACGACTATCACTGCTGTCCTTATCTTTATCTCTGTTTTTATTCTTTCTCTTTTCTTCTTTTAAAGTACTAGCCTCTTTCTTTTCTCTATCTGACTTAGAAGACTTTGCACCACCTTGAAAGAGATAATTAAGATAATAATATTAGTATAAAGTAATACATTGAAAATGACATAATTATGTATTTTAAAACGTACCTTTACTGTGGTCGTGCTTGTCGTCGTCGTCAGGCGCGTGATGGCACGCCGAGCCGTTGCTGAGCGCGTGTGAGCTGGCCGAGCTGGGCGAGCTGCCGGGGCCAGCCCCGCCTGTTCCACCAGCCCCACCCGCCCCGCCAGCCCCACCCGCCCCGCCAGCCCCACCAGCCCCGCCAACCCCACCCGAGCTCCCCGAGCTGGTCGAGCTCGCGTTCGACGCGGCTGCTGACGACGACTTCTCACGCAGCGCCGTCTGATGCTCTAAATGCCTTTCTAATTTTTCTAACTGAAAATAAAATAAAGGTTTTATTTTATTGGAGGATTGCCATAAAAATCAAGCCAGAGGCCTCTGGCATTTTGTTGATGTTTTGCTTTAGACTTGTTTGTTGATATAAATCCAGTTTTTCTCACGATATTTTCCATCCAGATGTCCAATATGTATTGAAAAAACATTGACCGCTAACCACTGGGCCATTATGCCTTTAACCAGAACAGAAAACCCAATGGTATGCATTGGGTTTATTGTTAATTATAATGATTTTGTGGTTGTTGGACTTGGATCCTAATTTCGCTGTTACTTTTTTTTAAGGAATAGATGATGAAATTAATGACACAATAACAAAATTGTTATTTTGTGTAATTTATTTCATCACCACGGCTCTCAAAACGGTAAAGTAAAACGTCGTGAGGAAAGCGACGAGCTATGTCCTTGAACCAAACATTTGAACACATGTAACATCTGCCTAGAGTGGTGGCTTTTAGTCAGTACGAGTCTGACAGTCCCTCCCGCTTTGCGCTGGGTGGGAGGACTCGTTTGATGATTTTACCACGTAAACAAAAAAGAGCCGTCTAGTGCAGGTTGCACTGGACTAACGTGTTGAATCCCACTCAAAGACAAGACGCCTGTGTTTCAGCAGTGGGATCATCATAGGTTGATGATGACGATAGTGTTTGGTTCTCTCATTTATCACCAAATAAATTACCTTTTTTTTTTACCTGGCAAAATCATCAAATGAGTCCTCCCATCCAGGGCAGAGCGGGAGGGACTGTCAGACTCGTACTGATAAAATCCACGGTGTCTTTCAATAGCCCTTTACATTCCGGGGTCACGGTAATTCGTTAGTCCTCTAGAGGGGAGGCCCCGTCACTATGCCGACACTCTTAGAGGCGCGCGTGGAACACAACGCGCCGTCGACCCGGGCATGGTCCATGGTCGGACAGCGAGTTGCCCGCATGCCCGCGCCTACGGTGGCTGGATATCACCGTCGTGAGGACACGGCGGTGCTCTGCCCAAGCGGGGCAGTCCTGCACCGCATACTCCACCTTGTCCTCTGGGCGATCCTCGCACACTAAATTACCTTAGCTTGTAGCTGTGCGTGTTCGGACACACAGTGTCCGTTGTGTTCTGTGGTCTTGAACCGACATCGTCGCAGCGAGCCGTTCATGTGCTTGGTGTCGTGCGCGGCCGGCGGGTGTGTCGCACACTCCGCGCCGCCGTTCGCGACACTGCCGGCCTCCTTGCTCGGCACCTGCTGCGTTTGCGATTGCTGAGACTGCGTCTGAAAATATTATGTCACATTAGTATCAAGTTTCCAAAAGAATTGTCCAGTAAAAATATCTAATCAGTTAATGAATAATGTTAAATAAAAAATATTTGACCCGTAGGTACATAAACTAAAATATAATTGGTATAATTTTGAGTGTGTTCTGACGTAACGGGCCCCTACCCCCGAAGTTTGTTACGTTTTTTTGTTGCCAAAATTCACTGATTTAAAAAAAATACGTATCCATTGGAAACGTATGCAAATACGTATCTAACCAATGGACTAAATAGATTTGCAATTTATTGAAGCTGAAAACTAGTCTATCATTTAAAGAAATATGGGCTTCAATGCGATTGTTCTTTATCTATGGAGAGGATTCCAAAAGGATTGTCCTATAATAATTGCATTAGACCGCGAAAGGCGGAAAGAAGGACAAAAAAGACCTATAATATAAATAATAATTATAAAATGTTTTTTTGTTGGTCTGTAAAAATATTTAAACTAATAAGTAAACTTTGAAAAACATATCTCACCTGGTCTAACGCAGACTCTGGTATCGCATCCCGCATGAGTTGGAAGTAGAACTCATTCATGGCGCGCACGTGCCGCTGCCTGCGCTGGCGCAGCCGGTGCGCGATGAGGGCCTTCGCCCCGAAGCCCAGCGTCACCACCGGGTAGCCCACGCAGTGCGCCGCCAGCGGACGACACAGCTCGCCCGCGCCCGCGCGCGACCCGCGCCACAGCCCCTCCACGTACACCAGCAGGCAGCATATCGCTACTGTTGGCACGCAGATGCCTTTGTCTGCGACTGTGTTTACAAATGTGGGAATAACTTTATTTATTTATTTAATAAACGCTTGATAAACTAGCCAGCAAAAGTATGGAATTACTTGGAATTGATCCGGTATAGTTCCTTAGATAATGGCGTGATTTCAATGAATTTGGTTTCAATTTATAGTTAACAGCTAAACCTTGTAATATTCATTTGTATTATTTTTAACTAGTTATTAAGTACTCAAAGATCTCGCGGAATAGGAGTTTGTGTTTCCATACTTTTGCTCGCGAGTGTATTTACGAGTATCAATATGTTTACAGGGTGTATTATGATACATTTTAGTTCTTCGATTTTTCTTCACTGTTATTATGCAAAATTATTATTTCTAGGCATTAATTGAATTCTGTTACCATTCTACAATTAGTATGAGAGTCAAATTCTACTAAGAAAGTAGAAGTAAAATACTCAGAAAGTAATATACCTATGTTTTCAATTTAGGTAAGAGAATACATATTATACAAACAAAAAGTCTAACAACTAAGTTCTGTTTTGATGGTTTAACAATATATAACAGGAAATAGTACAAATTTATTGATTCTTATCAGCAATTAACGAAATATGCAGGAAAATGTAGTAAACCCAAAAATAGTAATGCTTACATTAGAATAGATATAAAAGTTCTAATGAAAATACATTTTATTATTCAAAATGTCGATGTAACTTCGGAACACAGCCGTAATCGTGATGAAATTAACGCGTAACATGTAACAGTATCGTGTAGCTATAGGTAACTCGCGTCCAAGCCAAACTCTATTTGTGGTGCACTCATAAAATAATATGAGTGCAAGTGTAAGCTTGTAATTGTTCGACAAATCATTATTTTTGGTAGCAACGGAACAAAATCTTCCCACGACAAGTCGTTTGAAAGTTTAAGACAATGATAGGTGTATGATTTTGTTATTAAAATATGATATAGGAGTAGAGATAGCAAATAAACGAGATGGCGAGAAACAAGTTTATAGTTTGCGACCTGGTTGGGCCATAAGCGAGTGTGCGAGCGATTACTGACCCATAGTCACTTACTAGCATACATAACTACTAGCCGACAAACACTCAAGTGTGTGTTCTGCCCAAACCAAGTACAATTTTTTTGTTTTTATTCGGAAATTTCTTTTATATCGTACATAGTGCATTAGCAAACTTAGAAGCTCACATACACAAACACCCAGAACGGAACTGACTTGCAGAACATACGAATATTTTTTCGAAGCGGGGATCGAACCCGCGATACGCTGCGCAGGAGTCTAACACTCAGTCACTGAGCCACCAGTGCCGTCAAATTACTGAACTCACGAGTTTTTTGGTTTGATAGCTATAGTTGAATAACTAGTAGAACAATGAACATTAATTCGGTTTTGATAAGGAAATGTAACAGGCAGGGAGACTTCTAAAAAAATTTAAAAATACTCACAAGTATACCAGACATATTGTACCCAAACATAGGTACTTGCTGCGAAGAATATGTACTGTAGAGGTATGAAAAAGAAACATATCATGTCTGATGTGAGGGCTATGCAGATGAAGAATACTGAGAAGGCCTGCGAACAATTCAAAGTTAGTTCAAATTAAGGTAGCTCAATAAATTGGACGCGGGACTAACGAATTACCGTGACCCCGGTACGTAAAGGGCTATTGAAGGACACCGTGGATTTTAGACAGTACAAGCCTGACAGTAAGAGTGGGAGGACTCATTTGATGATTTTACCAAGATAAAAAAAAAGCTCATCTTTTTTGACGATTTTGTTAAAATCATCAAATGAGTCTCCCAATAGGTGGTTGTTTTCAGGAGTTTTCAATGTTTTCATGAACCAATCTGCTCTCTGCGAGAGGGACTGGGACGTCATCAACCACGCGGAATTAGTTGGTAAATGTTGCATATCTTCGAATTTTTTATGCTAGGACATGCTGGTTTTTTCAAGAATTTTCCTTTACAGTAGGCTGATTTACCTATATTTATTCTCATACAAAAAACTTAACATAACTTTTTCACAACAAATATTTTTATAATTATATCTACGAATGTCAGTCTGAGACAGACAATGCCTCTGATTCAGTTTTGATTTAACAAAAGTAGAACATGAGAATCAAAATGAATTGAAAAAAGTAGTAATAATGGAAGATATGATCACAAAGGACCCATATTTATTCAGATTACTGTTTTAATTGCAAGAGTACTTGCTATTTCTTTAAGAGTTTTGTCTGATGATGAACAATACCCTTTTAATTTTTGACTATGAATAAGCTTTCTTTCTCCTGCTTGGAATAGGTCCTTGTCCAATACAAAGGTGTGTGAAGAAAATCTGTGGCATTTTACACTTTCATTATCCGCGCAGTAGACACAATACCTAAACAATAGTCCTGAACCACATGTGACACAAAAATCAAATATTTTTACATACCAAATATTATTTCCTGATTTGTAATATTTTTATCACTTCTGTGGGAGTGATTCCATCAAATGCTCTTGAAGTGTGTAGAGGGAAATAGAACAGGATGGTCAAAATAGAGCCGCGGAATTTGATTTGACCAATGAGCACACATAATGGCTGCCAGATTCTTACCGAGGTTTGTCTTGGATGGGTGAGCAAGGTTTTTTTTTGTGCTTTAAGGTATTAAGAACAAAAATATAGTACTCACAAGTCCCTGATATTTAAATGAATCGTAGACTGATCTCAGCATCATCCAGAACGGCCAGAGGAACTCAAACCTGAACTCCAGCATATAGTCGGCCATGACAACTGTCGCCCAAATCATCACAAACTTCAGGTACAGCATTGAACTGAAAGTTTATAAATTTTTCAATTAAATTGTTATGTAAAAGATATTCAATTTTAGGTTAATTAATATAATTATTCCCAGTTTCCTACAACTGGGCAAAGGAATCCTCAAATTGACCTTTAACTGGTTAATAGAGACTGATACAGACAGGGGTGTAGAACCAATCCCGTCCCATTTCTTTTATTTTTAATATTCAATGTTTAAAAGTGCCTCTTTGATGGCCTAATTGAAATAAATGATTTGACTTTTTGACCTTCGACTTTTTTGATAGGGAGAGTCTGTCCTTGTCTGTCTCCTCTCCTTTTTCTTTTTTTGAATAAGAGTAAATTATTATTATTATTATTTTATTCATCTTTTTACTTATCTATATCACTACATAGTATAAAACAAAGTCGCTTCTACTACAGGGTTTGTTTTTGGGTTAATAGTTTGTATGAAACTTTGTTACAACAAGGGCTAGGAGTCTCGAATTTTGCATGGGGCTTCTTTTTAAGACGTAAATGCTTACCTAAACGGTATTTTGCAAAATTTGACCTCTAAGGGGTTTTTTCCAGGTTGGTAGTTTTGAGACTAAATTTTTACATAGGGGTTCTTTTTTGGACGTAAATGATACTTAAAACGGGATTTTGCGAAATTCAACCCCTAAAGGGTTGTTTTTGGGATTGATATTTTGTAAGAAACTTTGGTACTACAAGTGCTAGGATTCTGAAATTATGCATGGGGGTTCTTCTAAGACATAAATGCTCATCAATGAGGTATTTTGCGAAATTCGATTTTCCGTAAAGAGGGTGGCTGGGAGTAGAAATTCACAAAAGCAAAGTTAAAAAATCACACGGACGAAGTCGCGCGCGAAGTGCTAGTATTTTACATACATATAAACTTTAACAAAAAAAAGAAATAAAAAAATGTAACAATATAAAAAATAGCAGTCCACCAGCACCGGGAACACGATCCAGGCTACCAGTGATCAGGGCTCTTGAGGGAGCATTATTATTTTTAATTTGTTTGGCGCAGTTGGTAGCTAAATACTGCATCAACTGTGTCTGTCCTCAAAAATGGAGGTGTCAGTCAGGTCTCACTCCAGCAAATGGGGAAAAAAACTTCTCTCTTCTTCTCAAATAACAAGTGATAAAAACTCTTCTTCCTGTTTACTTAGCCTACCTGAAATCTATAGACAATCAAAGTAAATCTCAGATAAAAATCTTGTGACATTCTGTCGGATTAAACAGAATCTTCTGTATTAAATTGTGTTTAAATATTCATCATAAAAATTTTGGTAACTGGCCTATTCAAATTTAATTGTTTGGTTTTGATACACTTTATCAGTTGTAATATCCTATTATGGATAGCAAGCTAGCAATCATGACATATAAAATTAAATAGGTAGGATACTTTACAATTAATGTAAACGCATGAAAAAATTACAATCTAAATTAAAGGTCCAAATACAACAAAAATAAATTATCTGTGAGTAAATTATCCTGATATTTATTTATTAACACTTGCAAAATCAAATCTACAACTAATAAAATAAAAATAATTTTGTATGTGTAATCAAATTAATAAAAGAAAAAAAAATATTTATAATATGTTGGATGCTAGTTGTCACTTGACAACCCAACAATACAATCTATTTTTATAAAATAAATATGATTTGTAGAAAATAAAAGCATCTTACTGCCAATTTTTTTTGACATAAAACTTGTTGATATTATTGATTTTTATGATTTTGAATTTGTCTTAGTTTCCTTACAAAACTGTAATGTTACATTGAAAGGTATTACATTTTTTGTAAAATATTTAGATAAATTATCTACAAATACACTGATGTTGGTAAGTACTAATTGAACTGAATATTTATTTTAATGATAAATTAAATGGATGGTTATTATTTGAAAAATAACATTCAGATAAAATCCCATGTTTGCCATATTAAGTGAAACATCAATAAACTGCATGTCTTGTATTCCTACAAGTTGCAAATGTAAAGTTTAACTACATATCTATGTTTACATATGCTCGATTGTATATTCATAACAAAAAGATGGTCTCTTCATCTTATTTTAAAAGGCCACTTGTTCAGCATGAGCAATACTGACATGGAGTCCACACATGTTGCACATTTACACGCACTTTATAACAAAAAACGTGTATTTTCATTTTCTTTTTGTAATCGCACCGAACAGAAGGTGGATTATGATAGCCAGATGGTACTTTCTACCCACATACACGATATATTCCTTATTATTTATGTTCAATTTATCACAGAATTAGTTGCCTCACACTACAGAAATCTATTTCCTGGTCTAAAACGACCAACATAAACAGTATCCACTCACTTTCCGTACATTCCTTCGGTGATTTTTGTGCGCTTCAAGGGGCGCCGCAACTTCCCAGTTTCGGCATTTCGCCGCTTCATATTTTTTCATCCACGGTGTAAATCACGAATACAGGCGCTCGTTTCACAACACTTATTTACAGGGAAACATTTAAAACAACAATGATCCTCAAAATATTGCCTTTTGTTGTCAATCAGCCTATGTCCAAAATTTACGAGGGAGATGGATGAAATATCGGCAAGCTTTTTTTTGCGTTCACTCACACACTTGATGTTGCCCTATAGAAATTATATTTACCCATATTTACTTTCAACACCTTAAAAATCTAAAATAAATATTGCTTCAAACAGACAAAATAAATTTTCAAATTATTTCAACGAGTGGTTATTATAACAGTCAGATTAAATATTGGAAACCGGAAAAATTAAAAGCCCTGCAGAAATTATTGTATTAGTAAAGTTAAGGCCCTTTTACATGCCGCAAGAATTTCTACTTTGAACTGAACTCATTGACCAGTCTTTATAATGTAGTCAAACTTATAATTTATTATGCAATTATCACTCAATTTGTTGCATCCAAATGAGGCTGTAATGTGCTGATATATTCAGTTTTTTAACTTGTACGTTTTCAGCTTTTTTAACTTGTATGTATGTACGTTCAATAATTGTAATTCTTCCTATATTGAATAATACTAAAATAAATTGCGAACACAGTTTCCCAACACTATTACCACCAA
This sequence comes from Agrotis puta, assembly GCA_943136025.2. Classification (NCBI taxonomy): domain Eukaryota; kingdom Metazoa; phylum Arthropoda; class Insecta; order Lepidoptera; family Noctuidae; genus Agrotis; species Agrotis puta. Next base: position 15,336,959 of record OW964184.2, on the reverse strand, counting down.
ATATCGGTAATTCTCTATTAAAGTGACAACATTAAACTTGCCTCACGCAGGTGTTATGGCATGGAAATAGTAAGTTTCCACCAAAAAACAAATTAGTGATAATTTACATGTTTTTACAAGAATTATTTTAAATTTTTACTTATTTTTACATCCAAGTAAAATGGCATAAGGGCAGGAAGATGACGGAGTCCGATCCCAAAAGGACTCACAATTTATGGACCAGCTTAGTGGTCCATGGAATCCATGGGTGTGGCGATCATTCAGACCGCTGCTGTCATTTTTATGTCAATCAGTCGGCTTCAGTGTTAGTCAGCTGTCACAGTGATTGTCGTTAAAGTTGTTGATAAATAGTGGGAAACTTATTAGTTTAGAAAAAAAAAGATTAGTTTATTAATACTTTAATTAAAATAACTATAAAGATAATATTACATGAGTGTAGAGATACTGTGGCGGCATCGCCGCAAGTTTAATAATATTGTTGATAAAGTTGAGACGATATTTGATACCATGTCCTTAGGCAGTGCTGAATGCTAAACAAAGTGAAGACTTAGTCGTAGATTTCTTCAAGTATTATGTTTAATATCAATACTCAATTGGTGCAAAATGTCTTCTACTTCACTAATGAACTCAGTGCGGCAGTATCTGGCCTCACATCACATGTTTGTGGTCGACGATTGGCTCTCTGGGTGAGCTAAAATTTACAAGTATTAGTTTTTTTCTCGTAACTGATAACTTTATATTTGTATAACATCATGCCGTATATACACAGAGATTTAGAATACATCTATACTTACCAGTTAGCACTGGGAAGTGCTGAAGATAAGAGATAGATTGGGACACTGTGATTGATTATCTAAGATTAAAAATATCTGTAGTGTGGGGACTCTACACGTCAGTCTCAGAGTCCCATTTATCTACCTATGATAGCATGGTTGGCGCAGTAGCTATGTGATCAATTTCTGTGCAGCTCATACCAGGTTCGCTCCCACATGGAACAAATATTTGTATGATTTGCAAGTAGTTGTTCCAGGTCTGGCACCCATAACGCATGCAGGTTATATTCCTAGAGTTGGGCAAAGTAAACAAATGAAAATAAAACTCCTCAAAATCAGCCATTTTAATGTAGAACATTCAACACAGAAACATACACATGTTCCCATCTATAATATTAAGTAAGGATTCTGATTCTCAATGTTTCAGGTGTGTAGAATATCTATCAGAGGATACTGAAAACAATTATACCGAGGCAGATATAAAAGACCTGGCCAAAGAACAGTGGTTGCTGAATGATCTGAGGGAGATTTGTCCTGGCTCACTGCCTGCTAACTTGAAGGGAGAGATGAGGACGGTTTTAAATGGAAGATTTGTGTTGCAGATCAATGCTGTCATTGATATAGGTACATATTAATTGTTGATACTGTTGCAGCATCTCATATTCCAAGTTCATTGTAAAAAAAAAACGACGGGTTGCACTCTGGGAGTGCAGGCAGAAGTGAAAACACGCACGTGTCCTGACGCGAGTTTAACATTTTTTACCCATTCCAAAAAAGTGCACAACACCTAAATTGAGATAATGTTGGTCTTTTGAGTCTGGCGACCCGACTTCTATCACAATATTTGCACGGTATATCTAGGAATCTGATTTAGCCGGACCACAGTATGGTATTTGCTGTTGAATTTCACTGTAATAGTACTTCAATGTTCGTGTAAACATCCATTAGCTCAATGATCAACGGTATTTCATGTTAGTATATGGTATGGCTATAGTGTTACAAATGATACACTAGAAGCAGTCGCTATATGCATCTCGGAATATTTTGTATTAAAATATGCTTAAAATTTTGAAACTTTAACAACAAAGGTCGTAATAAATATCAAGGTCATAATAAATGGTGAAAATTGATAAACTCAAGCCCTCCATTGTTTGCAGGCACTCCTGCTTATCAGCAGTACTTGAAGCTACGGAAAGTGAACATGGAGAATGTTGAAGCCACTACTAATTATGAAGATAAGGTCTCTAGTCACAGGTATTTATAATAATAATTAGTAACTATACTATTATTATAAAGCTGAAGAGTTTGTTTGTTTGTTTGGCTGAACACACTAATCTCAGAACCTACCGTTTTGAAACATTATTTTTGTGTTCGATAGTCTATTTATTGAGGAAGACTATAGGCTACATAATATCATGGTACAACCAAAAGGAACTGAGTAGCGGTGGTGAAACCACAGTGAACAGTTAAAGTTTGGACGCAAAGCAAGAGGAGTTTCGTACTTTAATTGTCAGTCTCTGTCACTCCCGCATAAATATAATGACTGTCGCTCGCACACGCGGCTCTGTGCGAGGGAGACACATTATATAATGAGAGAGTTAGGTAATGACAGGTTAAAGTACGAAATTCCTCCTGCTTCGCGTCCGTGCTTTAGTTATTACATAATGTTACTTGCTACTATCTAACAAGCCGAAATTATTGATAGATGATAGACGAGTAGATTACACTATTTAGGGTAATCGGTCTATCAATAATTTCTTTCCATATTTTTTTCATTTGTTCCACTAAGCCCAACTAATAATGGCGGTCGCGGGACTAACGAAGGTCGCGGAGCTAACGAATACCGTGGCTCCGGAACGTAAAGGGCTGTTGAAGGACACCGTGGATTTTAGTCAGTACAAGTCTGACAGTCCCTCCTGCCCTGCCCTGGGTGGGAGGACTCATTTGATGATTTTACCACGCTAAAAATAAGGCCAACTAATGACCACTTCGTCCAAGTACAGATGCCAGAAATAAACCTTGTAGTACTGTGGATTAAGTTGAAAGCCTATCAAAGAAAATTGACAGATAGGGGTAGGTTAATAAGCTGGCATCTCTACCATTGATTGAAGTGCAACAGATAACTAATGTACAATTGATTTATTTGCAGAATGATAAAGATGTACTTAACAGATGGTGTGCAAGAGATCACTGCACTGGAGTACAAGCCTATGAGAAATTTGAGCTGTGACATCACACCTGGATGTAAAATTCTTATTAAAGGTATATATTAACAAGACTAGTGCAATTATTCAATCCCAAATGAAAAACCTAACTACCTACAGATGTTGATTGTTTAGTTTTTTGTTTTTAAATCTTTGCCTCACACTAGTAATATCTCCTCAGTCGTGGGTGCGTTTACACGCTGCGCAGCAGTCCAATCGCTATACGTGCCGTTTTAATTGGAGGACTCCTCAACAGATCCGTGGCCGTAGAATTTTGGCCTAGAAATTGTTTTTTTTTTTAAAGACAGAGAGTTTCAGACAAATTAAGATTTTTTAAAATATACTGCACAAAAATTAGAATAGGAGAACAGGAAACTGTCAACTGTTACAGAATTGACATAGCATTTACGTTTTATTAGCGAGACAGAAACTTCGTGAAGGTATTGCAAAAAAAAAAAAATACAGATTATTGTAATGGTTAATATCGTAACTTTCATCCTAACTCTTCAGGCCCAGTGGATTGTCGAAGAGGGCAGCTGCTTCTAACGGAAAGTGCCATAGAACTGCTGGGAGGAGAAGTCCAGGAGATAGCCATCTCCCACTCTTTGGCTGGACAGCTGTCCACAAAGTTAGGATTACCTATGACTCAAGGTAACAACGAAGAAAACTATGTTCTTTTTAAAAACAATCTTTAATTGTTAAAAAATACGATAGACAAAGTACTCGACAAGACGAATCAAACTAGTCTAAACTCGATGGATTTGCGGCGTTTCATTACAAAGTTCCTATGACCACCTTCCAGCTCTGTCGGAAACCAGGAAGTGGATCAAATAGAACTTGCAAGATTTGATTACAGACAACTGGAGAGGTGAAACTAAATAAAAGCTTGAAAAAAGAACTGCGATGTTGCTGAACATTTCGCAGAGTCCGCCTATTATTAAGGCCTATGTTTTTCCAGACCAAAGAGAAGAGCAAAGGTCTCCCTTCCCTCCTTTCATCCTTGGCGACCTAATGCGATTACAGGTCTTCAAATCTGACTCCTGCTCAACCCGCCATCTCCTTCTGGACCTGAGGCGTTGTCGTTTCCTGCCATTTCGGCTCCAATGAGTAGTTTTCTTACTCTCTTCTAACAAATTTCGTGTCACTAATTTTGAAACTGACTTGGTCCCTAACATCATCACTAGAACTTAAGACAGGATATCTATTCTACCATGTTTATTATTTGTTTCGAGATGAAAATACTACCGAAATATTGAATACTGCAGAACAACGCACTGTCCTCCGAGTCTCGCCAGAACCAGCCCTATTCCCCATCATTTCTAAGGTCGTCAGTATATCCCTTACATCTATAGTGAAGACTCCATTAAGACTATCTTTCTCGATCTTTCGACAAACGGTCTACTACTTACCCTGCCAAACAACTGCACGACACGTATAGGTCCATTCCTTTTATTTCATCATCACCGTTGTATATTTCAGAACCAGACCCTAACACAACAATCAACATACCAAGAAACACAAACGTACCAACACCACACACAGAAATGCCGACAGCGTATGTCGAACCCCCAACATTTGATCAAACACGCCAACAGGCTATCCGTGACGACCAACCCAACTTTGCAGACGACGAAATTGATATCGACCAACTAGCTGCCTTAGAAGAACAATTCATTGACAATAATCCCGGAAAAAGACCACTTGTCACTGACGATTCAAATCCAGAAAAGAGAATTAAAACTACAGCCAACCATAACGAATATCCAGATGAAAATGACATCTTTTTAGCAGAAGACGAAGATTACTTGAGGGAGTTAGAATCCCAGATCGATGCAGACAATAATGACTTTAATACTCCACAAAATACAGGTCCTAATACTGTGTCTTCGGAACCTTTCGTGTACATAAAGCAGATAAAAGATATGAATGACAGCGATAAAGTTGGTAAAGTTTTCAAAGTAAAGGGGCAAGTGATGAGTTTGTTATCAAAGTTATCTGTCAGTAAGGAGGGGTGGAGTTTGAAATGTACCATAGTGGATGGTACCGGCAATCTGGATGTCGAGTTTACTAGTGATGTGCTCTCTAAACTAGTTGGGTATACGCCTCAAGAGATGAACGCGATCAAAAGGCAGATGGCGACGAAGCCGGAGCTGAAAGAGAAAGCTATTACAGTAAGTTGAATTTGAATATGTACTATCTTTCCTTTACATTACCAAAGGTTCTAGCACAACTTTCCAGGGTCTCGTGACTGAAAAATACGGCCATTAGACGGAAAAAATGATCCTCGTTCATTTTCAATACAATAAACGCTGCATACTTCAAGTACGATAATTGTAAAATACGGAAATCTTGTGCTAAGGCCTCAGGGTTACCTATATCATTCAAGAATGAGATAGATGATCCTAAAAGTGATTCTCTATCTAAAAAAGTTTTATTTGTCATTTGGTATGTGCAACACCACACACAGAGCGACACATCTGCCTTGGTCGGAAACGCGAAATCAACGCGGCAGGCACTGCTGCGTACTGCCAAGTTCGGAATCATACTTTAAACTTCAGACACGCACAGCTACTAATCGCTGCGAGTAAAATTGAACACGTCCAGTTCAAACCGCGGCGACTATTCGCTGCGCGTGGCCTGACACATATAGCGAATACTCGCGGCGAGTAGGCATTCGCAGCGATTAGTCAGAGATGTAGCCCGTGCGGCTTGTTCAAATGTTCGTTAAAATCCGTCGAGTAGTTTTTGTTTCTATAATGAACATACAGACAGACAGACAAAAATTTTACCGATTGCATTTTTGGCATCAGTAGCGATCCCTAATTACCCCTTGATAGTTATTTTTTAAATATATTTCATGTACAGAATTGGCCTCTCTACAGATTTGTTATAAGTATAGTTTTTTCTTTTCTTTTCCAGGCGTTACAAAAAGCAAAGGATAGTCTACAAGTCCTCTACTGTATAATAGAGTTGACGATACTTGATGTGCCCAAAATAACGAAACTAATACCTTTCGATGCTACGCACATAGATCAGCTCAACAGGCGAGCAGTGATCAGCTGATTGTTGATATTTGTATATACTAAGATTTTTGTAAGGAAAAATAAAAAAAATATTTATGTTTTGTATTACTTGACGTTTTATTTGGTTACTAACTTATCCCTACCTTCATTAAATTAACCTTTTTTACCGCTTACGCACAACCGCGTACCACAAAAATATTTCGGGTCCATTTTGCCAGGGTCATATATTTCCGACTAAAATACTCGTTTGATGTGCTTTTAGTGTTGCACTTCCGTCTATTTTATTTGTTGGTATTTGTTTTTTGATTCACTGTGCCGGCCGCTGGGGCCACGACAATTGATATAAAGTTGGGCGGTGAAAAGGTTAAGGGTCCAGCGCTCACAACGCTAAGTAGGTTGGTTGACTGCCTTGCAAAGCAAAAATAGTTGAAATTAGTAGTAGATAGTTTGGCGTAGATTTTTATCCAAATCTATACATGACCTCGCATTGTGATCTCATGATGAAAGGCATATTCCCATCTCGAGACAGGTCCATGACCCGGTTAGTGAAAGACTACATTCAGGCAGGCTGATAATGCAATTGGACACCTTTAGGAAATTAATGTTTTTTGGGGGTTCACCAAACCTAAGGTAAGGGTACTAACGAGGAACAAATAAAAATCAAATAGACATTTTACAACTATATTTTAATACACTTTTTGTAACTCAATTATGTGAATTCAATATTATACAAAAAAAAATATATCAAATAATAACACGAGCTATCTAACGGTAGAAGACTAACATAATGTCGTCAAATGCAATCATAAAAATCGTCTATAACAACTTGAACACTACTTACAAAGCTAACATTTGAGATGGAAATACTTGAGCGCTCGTGTGCGAGTCCGGTCGCGGTGTGGCAGCACCTTTATGTGACGATGACAAGTTTTCAGCCTATAAAAGGTTGTATTTCGACTTCAATTAAGTTAATTATATCAAATAAATAATAAATTAATCTACATCAATATTTTTTCAATTTTTGATCAGAAACCTCTTGAAGAATAATAACAAAATCTCCAGTATTTTAATCTCAAACGCGAATGAAAAGTGTAACAAGTCCTTAAAACATAATTAGTTGCACACGGTAAAAGCAACAACTAAATTGAGCACTCAATGTTACACAATGCTTGTTTTAAAACTTAATATATGCGAATAAAATAAACATATAGGTGTACGGGACCCGACTAGTCGTGCGACTCGGTCGTACCTTTTATAAAAAGTGTATGTACAACCTACAATAAAATAATGAGAGGGTGATATGACGAATATAATCAAATATTTAAATCGTTAGATTGGCCCTACACGTTTAACACTTTGACAATGACATTTGGATGGTACAGACGCTAGAACATTAACCAACCTCCCAATCTGTGTTCAACTTCATCACAGAAGTAGAAGCTTTATGTCCCATTGGGAAAGGTTCACATACTGGCATTTGTACTGTCTCGTTCATTTAAGCAAAAAATTATATCTATCGGTCGATACGTAGTGTGTTCACTCTTCTCAGTTTGGACACTTTTCGCGCGACCTTGGTAACAAAATCGTTATATAGTACTGTTCCAAAATCTTCTACTTGGCTAAGAGTTGTCATGGCTGACCTGGAACTTTTAATAGATTCCGGGCACAGACTAGCCGAAGTAAAGAAAACCAGTACAGATGGAGATTTCGAGAGCAACGACGGGACATCGTGTCCTGCCTGTATTTTTATTTGGGCCTGATGGACGCTCCTGAAAGAGCCAAACTTGTCGTCAATTTTTGGCCTGTTTCAATTCAGATTGCGATCGACACGCTAAGAATAACAATTACGGTTAGGGCACATCTAACGATTTAAACACTCGATTGAAATAACATTAGGTTTACTCTCAATTTAATCAAATGATTTAACTCATTTATAGTAAATCACTTCAAAAATAAGTGACGTTTCAGCATATTACAACTTTCCCAAACAATATTAAAAGCGCGTCATGTTGGTAAACGTTTCCATTTTTCTACAAAATGGCACGAGTTAATTTAATAAATAATGGTTAGAATATTCCAACACCGCGAGATCACTTGGAGATCTTAGATTTATATATTGTTTCGTCTCTTGCTATACACAATTGTACCGATAAAGATGTTAATAAGTTAATTCCTTTTAATCTGAGTACTTATATCATTATTTCCTGCCAATTATTTAATTAAATAATCAAGGAACAACTCACGAATCATACTAGGCAGAGTACATTTCAATCGAATAAAATGATTTTTTGGATAAAATCGCGAAGATAAAAGTTAAAATATACATCTTATGAGATTATTCAATATGTTGATGAATTTCATTGGAAACAAAATCACTTTAAAACTAGGGGAGTGACAGACATGTCTAAAAATTGACGTAATCGACAACACATACAATAAATAACTTATCTACTTTTTTAAAAGCGGGTAGCGAAAGCGATGGAACCTTTTTTTCTTGACACTTCATGGAAGACTCTGCCCTGAAAGACGGGGCTATGCTACTAATTCATGAGTACTAGACCAGGACACCCTTTAGTCAACAAGAATTACTGAAATGTGTGCATTTTGAGAGTTGGCAACATTGTAAATTACTGTCAAATATTTCATGTGTTTTAACTTTCGAAATATAGCTCTGTTTTGTATAAAAATATTGATTATGTGTTGCATTATTATCACTAGGCGAGGTGTTTGTGATAGGCTATGTAAAAAAGCATTTTTGTTGGAACCTAAAGCAAAACATTCAGTGGAAAAATTGTTGCAATTTATAAACAATATTTTAGTGCAACACAGAGCGATATTTTATTTTGTTTTAATAATATTGCAGAAATTCATCAAGACAACGATTTATTGGACAGTATTTGCGACCTTGCCAAATTTTTCAAATGCTACAACTTTCAGCAAAAACACGATTACAGAGTACAAACATAAACATAGTAATAAATACACGAACAGAATCGACCAATTACGTACATTCGGGTGAAACATTTAATCTTAATGAGATGAATTTAAATATTCGTTTCGTAACAACGTAACATAATTTATGAATTACATTAGAAAACACTACGCACGGCTCCGATGCATAATATCTTAAGTGCACTCTTTAGTAATCACCGTCAATTCCTTCAGATCTGCACTTACGATGTTATTCCTCGCCAGTGATTATATGATAATATCCATGTGCAAGAAATAGAGTTATGAAAAATGTTCCGTCATAAGGCCTTGCGACACAGATTGGTCTTCGTTATTGCAAAACGCTGTTCAAACATAATTTAAAATAGCACAGGTTTAACTGTGGACAGTATTATGTGACTAATAGTATTCTTCAAGTTCGTTATATAAAACTAACAATATAACAAGCTTAGGATGAGTCTCAGTAACGCTGGTTGTAAAAATAATGCTCAGTTTAGTCTGATTTTGTCGGGTTTCAGTGTAGCACCCATGGTAACAAGATTATTAGTGTAACAACGTGTAACCTAAACAAAAATGCTGGCCGACACCCGGGACACCTCACAACCAGCGCTGCAATCGACGTTATATTATACATAAACAATTCATTAATAAAAATAAACTAATCACATGAGCGCGTCGGCGAGCGCACCAAACATTACAATTAAAACGAAAAAGCCAGTAAATAATAAACTTCCGAAGCTATTTACAGCGCATTTAGTAACGTAACATCATGCAGCTTGCCTACGTATCGATCCTACCAGTCTTCCGCTTAAATGCCAATCCATACTTTAGGCCGACGAACGCCGGGCGAGGCACTTATAGGATCCTTTCGTAGAACAGGAGGTAGGCCTGCGCCCTTAGTACTTTTTCCTCGCTCACTTCGGAGACCATGCTGTCTGATACGTAGTACCATTTGCCTGGAGGTGGCTCCGCGGCTGACGCAGGGCCCTCGCCGGACTCGTAGCCTGATAGTTCCGATTCAGAGTCGGCGTCACCGTCCCCGCTACCCGCGGCGGGAGGACTTATGTTCCCGCCTTTTGGCAAGAACCACCAGCGAGGATCCCCAGCTTTCACGGGGCCACGAACCTTCACATACGCCACATAATGTCCGCCGTGCATACCACCCGAATGCTCCACCACGCCGTACAGAGAATACAGCAGTTCAGTCTGTCCCTTAGTCACGTTTGGAAGTTTTCTAACTTTGTCCATCGCACAGAATGGCGCTAAGTCCAAGATAATCGGGAAATCGACGTGTTTGGACATCTTTCTGAACATACACCTGGGCCCAATCTGGAACCTCTTGAGGTGAAGGATGAGAATAGCGGGCGGGCTTGATACGAGGAACCGTTTGGTAGCGTTTGTGTAGACCGTCTTTCCATCTTTGCCGTTGATTCGCTCCGTACAAGTCTCGCATCCCACCTTGTTGTTGCCTGTCAGCAGTTCAAGCGCGGTGAACTGACTGAGACACGACTGAATGCTGCACTCATCCTCATCACACACGTATCTCGGTGACAATGGACTCTGTCGCGAGTACGGCAGAAAGTCTCTCTGACTCTTCTCAGCATCAATGTTGTTCACTTTAGGCTTCGGCGCAGGAGGAGGAGGATCCACCGGTGCCTCCACTGTAACAGGTGACGGTAACGCTGGCTTTTTGGTCTTAGAATCATCCAAATTATAAAGTTTAAGTTTGTCCAAATGATTGTTCAGGTCTGTGAAGTTCTTGCTTTCGGGTAAGGATTCGTAACTGCTCTCTCCGCTGTGTTCGAGCACACTCCGACATCCTTGCACGCTGATGCCCCTTGATACAACTTCATTGGAGTATTCAGGGGCGAAGGATATTCTTGACTCGGGCCTTTCATACTCCGTTTTGACAGGCGACAGTTTATTATGTTGCGGACTCGACAGGTCCAAGTTAATTTCGCTAGACAAAGAGCTATGGCTACCGAGTTCCTTGCCGTTAATCGGGGAGTCAACATTGTCAACGGTTTCTGTCGAGTTATGTTTGGTGGCATCTGGACTCGCGACGCCCGAATCTGGATTAGAGAGGTTTTCTAAAGAAATGAGGGGTTTATATTCGAGCGGTATCGCTGTGGTGGAGGTGGAGTGGTCAGCGAACTCGACTTTATCCTTATCCGCATTTTCTGGTGTGTTGTCTGTCTTCTCTTTATCCATTTCCACTGGACTGGTGCGGATGGAATCGGAGCTGATAACTTTCTCGGAGTTGTATCCAGACTCCATGTGGTAAGCGGCGAAGTTTGCAGCTGTTTGAGCAATGGCCTGTGTTCCTACTGACACAGAATGCGTGTCTGGCTGCCGAGGCATGTCCTCCAGGTTATCTTCCACATCAGCATCAGATTGCTCAGAGGATGACTTACCATCGGCTTTAGCAGTACCGTTGGCCTCCCCTGACTGATCATCTTTGGACGTGGAGTTACCTGGAAAGAGGGATTTGAAATAAGTTTTTGGCTGATAGCAATAAAAATTTGATGAATTATGGTGACTTTACATAATAATTGCTGGCATGACAACTTATGATTATTTCCTAAATTAATTATGAAGCGATATTAGTGTGAATTTTAGTACTGAAGCTTATTTCATGTATTGTCGCGAGAATCATTTTTTCATTTTTTTTTTTGGTATCACAGAAGCAATATGCAAAAATATGTAGAAGCAGAATATATACAGTTGAAACGTTTATCCCACAGAATATATGAAGGTTATATAGAGATGCCAGCCAGCCAATATGGAGTGAACAAAATGTTGGTATGGTGTACCACCTTTGTTCTTTCTGGCGGCTTTGCGAGCTGCCATCCGCTCCTTCTTCAACTGATGTTTGGAAGGTTTCTCCTCTTGCGTATTGTAAACATTCTCTTCTGAAAATATGTTCTCTTGTCATTACATGCCTTAGTAACTACACATTGGTTCGCGTTATACATTCGTCGGGGGAGTATTGCACCACTTCTCAACTCTAGTCGTGTAGGTGATATTTTCATTTTCATAATTGTTGCAGTGCGAAAGAGGGATTACTTTGTACTTACAGTAGAGTGCAGGAAATATCAAGCATTTTCAGGATTCAGGCACCCAATAGCCTTATAATGAATTTAAGCACGATTCGAATGCAATTTGCACCTTTTTAATTTTGAGAAAAGGCCAAATATGGCGGTGTGGGTAAACAGAGAAGTACAGAGCATGTGAGTAAATAGCTTAGTCGAATCTTAAGTATGGTTTGATTGCAGATGACTATTTTAATACCTCTTTTTCAAAATTTTAATACTTGGGTACTATGAGGTCTACCCCGGCTTATACCTTCGGGTAATGCTAGCTTAATTTTGATTTCAGTACATTTCCGAACGTGTTGCATCTTTAACTATTTATCTTTATTTTAAGTGCGAAAGTGAGTTTGCTTTATTTCTGGTGTAAATCCCCGCTAACCCAATTTTGGTGAAATTCGGTACAGAGATAGATGGGACCTTAAAGACGGTAATTGGTTTTTGAAATGGATGATAGTAAGGCAACGCGCGAGCAACAAGGGCTTCAATGATTTTACATTCTAAATATGATATGTTTTCCTGCTACCCTCATTAATTTCATGTTGAATGAGTGGTATAATGAAAACTTATTAAAAAATAGTGCAAATCATGTTATGACAAATGTAATGAAGCAAAGCATGCGAGAGGAATACCATAGATATATTATAGAATGTCCAGATTCAATTTTTTCAACCAATAATTTTTCAGCAATTGGCTATTTGACAGTAGCTATAAATAACAAATATAATTAGACCGTCATTTAGAGTTTAAAAAAATAACGGATACGTATTTTTTCTTTTATAAATCAAAGAATATTCACCAAAATACAACGCATCAAAACTCGAGAGTGGGGGCTCGTGACTTCAGAATTCAATAGAAATTGTACTAAATTGTAACGTTTTGCCAATTCTGAAAGCATCGTATCTCCGTCAATTTTGGTTTACGAAACAAAAGAAAAAATACGGGTCGAATATTTTATGATAATCTAAGTGACGGACTAATTACATTTTTTCAGTCAAATAGCCAATTCTCAGTGGCCTACTAGAAAACTGAGCATTCTATAATGTAAGGGGAAAACAAAACGAAAATCCTACTCACATCAAGCTCTTCAAACTCTACTTTGAACTGTATTCTCAAGCTTTATTGAGGCATAATGTCTCAATTTGAATTGAATACACCATATTTCATACTATCTACTACTCGATAAGAGGACCAAGGCCTATATCCAGACGGCAAGCAATAGTCGTTAACGCTCAGAAGTCGCTCATACATTTCTCAACTTTATACCCCAGCACATAAAGTTGAAAATTTGTTAAAGACTGCTGTGCGATAGCGAACGAAACAAACGAAAAGTCTGTTATCTTTAATAGAATTTCAACTTTATGTGCTGGGGTGTGAAGTTGAAAATGCATTAGCGACTTTTGAGCGTTAACGATGATCGCTTGCCGTTCGGCTATTGGCCCAGAGCATTCTCGATAGAATACGGTTCCTAGATCTATTAAAATATTCGGTTTTTGAAAGGTCAGTACAAAAACATCAAAAAGCAGTTTTACTAACCGTTTTGGATCGTGGGGCTAGTCTTCCGAGATAAGAAAAAAAAAAACGAATGGGGGTTCGAACCCAGCAGGCCTACATACACGTAAATGGGTCACAGTAGTGGGAGAGCAGTGATGGCCCAGAGGTATCGGCCAGTTGTGGGTAGTGAGTTCGATCCTAGCCAGGAGCATTACTTAGTGTAATTTATTTCATCACCACTGCCCTCAAAATGGTGAAGGAAAACATCGTGAGAAACCAAAAGGACATGCCGAACCAAAAATTCGAAGACATGTGATATCTACCAACACGCACTGGGCCCGCGTGGTGGTTTATGGCCTCCCTCTTACAGAGAGGAGGCCTGTGTTCCAGCAGTTGGAAGATTTATAGGCTGATGATGAAAAGGATCAAGTTAGTATTATGAATTATCAATATTGTGACCATTTAAAAAACATGTCAGTCCTTTAATTGTCTTATCTAGCCTTTCAGAAACCGTATTTAGCACTACAAATCACAACACAAACAACACACATAAAAAAAAACATTAAATTCAAATATACCATTTGGCGTTTTCCTTCTCACGACGGCAGGGGGCTGCGGACGGCTTGCGGCGACAGGAAGGGACAGGTCCAGGAAGTACTCCGCCCTGTCCGACTGATGGAGGCACTCTTGACATTCCAGGGTTGAGACTAGGAAGCCGCGGAAGACCTGGAAGAGATGGTGACGGTGATAGGATTAAATTGAAAAGGGAGTAGAGAGTATCACTCACATGCCTATGTATAAAAGTGTTTCGGTAGGGATTTTAGGGTTTTAGAACAGCGTGTTAACTCCTTGATATGATACTCCTTTAAAAAAAAAGATCTTAAGATCGTTCTACTCGATAATTCTGGTCAGGTTTTCGATATTATCTATTCTTGCAGAAAATTTTGGAAACACGATGCAGGATTTTTGACTTCCCCGGGTCGCAGGAGTGTGCTATTGAAAGATCACCGTGGCGTTTAGTCAGTACAAGTCTGACAGTCCCTCAAAGGTGTGAGGATTCATTTGATGATTTTACAATGAAATCATCAAAATCAATGACAAAAAAACTACCTTTAGTTCGTCATTTACTTTACAGATGTCGCTAGTATTATTTTTGTTGGCGACTTACATTGAAAATATATAAATCAGCATATAATGTGCCCATTCATCCCATATATGATAAGAAGTGGGTTGTAATCTACTATCACACAGGCACAGTGTGAGTTACAGGGCATCGCATTGTCTGAGAATCTACGATTTTTTTCTTTCACCGTTTTGAGGGCCATTTCGCACAGAATCGAGAGATATGGGCATAAAAAGGGGGAGGCCTATACCCAGCAGTGGGTGATCCCGGGCTGATATAATGATGATGATGAGGGCCATTTCTGCCCATTAAAGGATACATTCGAAAACACTCCCTAGGGGCCATTCAAGTATTACGTAGGCTGATTTATTATAATTATTTACCCACCCGTCCCCCTCGTCAGAAAAAGTAAGCAAAGCTCTTACCCCCTCCCCCATGCTTACGTGAACATTTGTCAATTAATGGATCGTTTTTGCCTAAACGTATGCATTATTTGCGGGAATCCCCGAAAATGCGTTTTTTTTTTTCAAGCAAAGACAATGTGAGGGTTGCCATTCGTGTAAAAAAGAAAATAATTACCGATGACGGTATCTGATCGAAAGTCCCTACTCCCCATGGGGGAATAAAAAAGCAAAGCAAAGACCCCACCGCCCCCCATAGTGCTTACGTAATACTTGAACGGCCTCCTACTTGTAGTAGATGCCTATGTACGGCCTAAGTAGATATAAGTATTCTTTTTTTATTATCGTGGTAAAATTATCAAATGAGTCCTCCCACCCAGGGCAGGGTGGGAGGGACTGTCAGACTTGACTGACTAAAATCCACGGTGTCCTTCAATAGCCCTTTACGAACCGGGGTCACGGTAATTCGTGAGCCCCGCGACCAGATATAAGTATTCTAAGGGGATATCAAACTCAAAATTCGCATGCCAACACGGAATAACACGTTTCAGGCGTTTTATTCTACAGGTCAGATAAATACTGCGTCCATGCGATAGTACTTGCGGTTCATAACGTAGCAAAGCAAACGCTTATATACTACGCCAGTGACACAACCCTAAATGACTCAAAAAGTAAGGTCCGACCGAAACTGGTTTTTCGGCCGTAACCGAATCCGAAACCGAATATTCGGCAGTGGCTTCAGTTTCGGCCGAAACCGAAACCGAAACGCACGTGGTCAAGTAAAGAATTCCTTAAAATACTGAAATTTGGTGCATTGTACGGTAAAACTTGAAATAAGTTTACCCATACAACGTAATTTAACAAATTAAACACTTCACATTTTTCATTTAAACAATCTCTTTTTAATATGTAACATGATTTGTTAATAACAACAAAACAAAGTTACTGACTCAATATTTATTTAATTTAATATACTACATAAATCATTCAAGTACAGAAACGAACGGGCACGCCGCAATCGCGGCGGTAAGACCCCTCTTTGAGGAGTGGCTGGATAGGCGTCACGGCGTCCTTGCCTTCCGCATGACGCAGGTCCTCACCGGACACGGAAGTTTCGGGAGGTTCCTGTGTCTGATAAGGAGGGAGGAAACGCCTGGGTGTAACCACTGCGAGGACCGTCCTGAGGACACGGTGGAGCATACGGTGCAGGACTGCCCCGCTTGGGCAGAGCACCGCCGTGTCCTCACGACGGCGATAGGCGGAGACCTCTCGCGCCCGGCATTGGTCGAGGCCATGCTGCGGGGCGAGACGGAGTGGGAAGCGGTCGCCTCCTTCTGCGAAGCAGTCATGCTCGCGAAGGAGGAGGCGTGCCGCGTGAGGGAGAGAACAGTGTCCTCCCTCCGACCCACCCGCAGTGGTAGACGCCCACGGCGACGGACGTCGCCAGACGATCTCCGGCCACCGTAGGCGCGGGCATGCGGGCAGCGAGTAATGGGCGACTCGCTGCCCGACCATGGACCATGCCCGGGTCGACGGCGCGTTGTGTTCCACGCGCGCCTCAAGGAGTGTCAGCAAATTGACGGGGCCTGTAGAGGGCCAGCTGCCGGGGTCGCGGGACTTACCCATCACCGTAACCCCGGTACGTAAAGGGCTCGTGAAGGACACCGTGGATTTTAGTCAGTACAAGTCTGACAGTCCCTCCCGCCCTGCCCTGGGTGGGAGGACTCATTTGATGATTTTACCACGAAAAAAAAAAGTACAGAAACGAATCTCGATCGATCTGCGTCTCTTTAATACGAATCGTGTTAAAGAGACCATACAGCGGAACCAAGGCTCCAAAGTGTTCGCAAAGGACAAGTCTATTGGGCAAAGCCAGATGACAAAGCTGAAACGGGAGGATGGCAGCATAGCGTCGACCAAAGCAGAGGTTTTAGGCGAGATCGAGAGGTTCTATGGACAGTTATACACTTCGGTCGCAAAGCCCGTTGACAGCTTGGTAGGAGATCCAAGAGCCAAGCTGTCCCGACATTATACCGAAGATATCCCGGACATCAGTCTGTACGAGATTAGGATGACCCTGAAGCAACTTAAGAACAACAAGGCGCCGGGCGAGGACGGAATCACTTCAGAGCTTCTGAGAGCGGGTGGAACACCGGTACTTAAAGTCCTCCAGAAACTCTTTAATTCCGTCCTGTCCGAGGGCAAAACGCCTGAAACGTGGAGCAGGGGTGAGGTGGTGCTGTTCTTCAAAAAAGGTGATAACAGCCTATTGAAGAACTACAGACCCATCACGCTTCTGAGTCATGTTTATAAGCTGTTTTCAAGGGTTATCACGAACCGTCTCGAACACAGACTTGATGACTTCCAGCCTCCCGAACAAGCCGGTTTCCGAAGAGGCTATAGTACCATAGACCACATCCATACGCTGCGGCAAGTTATACAGAAGACCGAGGAATATAACTTGCCATTATGCTTAGCGTTTGTGGACTATGAGAAAGCCTTCGATTCGGTGGAAACATGGGCGGTGCTTGAGTCACTCCAGCGATGCCGTATTGACTATCGGTACATCGAGGTATTGAAGTGTTTGTATGATAACGCCACCATGTCGGTCCGAGTACAGGAGCATAGCACGAAGGCGATTCCATTGAGAAGAGGCGTAAGACAGGGGGACGTTATCTCCCCGAAACTGTTTACTGCCGCAATGGAAGACGCCTTCAAGCTCCTGGAATGGCAAGGACTTGGCACCAACATCAACAGCGAATACATCACTCACCTTCGGTTTGCCGACGACATCGTAGTCATGGCAAAGTCGATGGAGGAACTCAGCATGATGCTCGATGGTCTCGACCGAGTTTCACAACGAGTGGGCTTGAAAATGAACATGGACAAGACGAAAATTATGTCAAATGCCAATGTTGTGCCCACCCCTGTCTCTGTTGGAAACTCGGTACTCGAAGTTGTTGACTCATATATCTACTTAGGACAAGTAGTCCAATTAGGTAGGTCCAACTTCGAGAAAGAGGTCAACCGCCGAATCCAACTCGGTTGGGCAGCGTTCGGGAAACTACGCAATGTCTTTTCGTCCGACATACCTCAGTGCCTCAAGACGAAAGTCTTTAACCAATGTGTGTTACCAGTGATAACTTACGGCACCGAAACGTGGTGTTTCACTATCGGCCTCATCTCAAAGCTCAAAGTCGCTCAACGAGCTATGGAGAGGGCTACGCTCGGTGTGTCTCTACGTGATCGAATCCGAAATGAGGAGATCCGTAGACGAACTAAAGTCACCGACATAGCCCACCGAATTAGCAAGCTGAAGTGGCAATGGGCAGGCCATATTGCTCGCAGAGCAGATGGCCGAGGGGGTCGAAAAGTACTAGAGTGGAGACCACGGACTAGCAAGCGCAGCGTAGGACGTCCACCAACAAGGTGGACAGACGACCTTATAAAGGTCGCCGGAAGACGCTGGATGCAGGTCGCTTCCAACCGGTATATGTGGAGATCTAAAGGGGAGGCCTATGTTCAGCAGTGGACGTCCTATGGCTGAGATGATGATGACAGAAACGAAACAAAAACTTACATTTAATAATCACTTCCATCAAAACATAACCTCTAAGTCTGCGGGTACGAAACTTGCGACGGGCGGAGCGACGGCGGGGCGGCGCGACGGCGATTTAATCAAATGCATTAAAACATTAAGCGCTGTGTACGAAACGGGCGATAGCGGAGCGGCGCGATCGAGCGATACACGGGCGGCGGCAGAGCGGTGGCGGCGCGGAGCGACGAGAACAAACTAGTTTGGTTTCGCCGCTCGCGCGGGTACATAGTGTTGCATTTTTATCACAGTAATAATATATAAAATAATGGAAATTGACAATGAAGAGTTAATATCTTTTATTTTATCAAAACCGGCTATATGGGACAGTAGAAAATTCTCCCAAACTGCGTCGTCGTTGATTTATTGGATGAACACCATCTCTAGGTAATAAAAATTCTCTCATTAGGAGACTGGGCTCCAATAGTTCTCTTCGACGTAAATTCATGTTCATCACAACACTACGTGAGCGCGAATGCGCGGAAATTTGTTTCGTACACACGCAAGACACCGCTATCTCATCGCCCCGCGCCGCACCGCCCCGCCCCGCCGTCGCTCCGCTCGTCGCAAGTTTCGTACCCGCAGACTAAAGAATGTTTGAGTCGGGTGAAAACGTAGTAAGTTTTGTTGCTACGGAGCTATCCGAACGGCGCACGACAATTCCCGAACAGGGCCGCGAGCGCGAGCGTCCGCCAAAGCGTTAGTGAAGTTAGACGAGCGTGCACGACAATTTCCGAAATCAGTTTCGGTTTCGGCAAAAGTTTCGGCCAATTTTGGCCAAATCCGAAACTGCCGCCGAAACTTGATTTTTGGCCGAAACTCGGCCGAAACCGAAACCGAAACCGAACCTTCGGTCGGACACTATCAAAAAGCTTTTGAAATCCGCTCATATAACTGTGTATATGTTTTTATTTCAATTTTAATGTAGCCGTCGCTCAGTGTTGGTCAAAACGAGCATAAAGCTTATGACGGCTTTCCTGTTTGATTCAAGTCTACATACAAATTTGATAAATAATCATTAGCATAATTACTATTCTGTATAACAAAACTGATGGCGCTAGATATACACGCCATTTTATATTTATAACCAATAGTCATAAAAAAAAAAACAAAAACCTGTAAATATTAGTTTCTTTTCTAGGAAAGGGGAGCAAACAAACAAAGAAAAAATATAAGACACGCCAATAGGATTAATATCGCACTAAATGGTTGTTATAAATTGAGTCTTTGTTGGACTATTAATCATTTTGCCGGATATCTTGCTAAGAAATATGTACACTGAAGGTAATCGTTTTTCTGCGGGGAATAAAACTGTCTTATTTCATCGTTACATCAGGCTTGTATCCAGCGCGATCCTGTCATCATCTATATTATGTATGTATTTAGAAATATATAAGTATGTTTATCAGTTGTCTAGTACCCATAACACAAGCTCTGCTTAGCTTGGGACTAGATGGCGTTGTGTGATAGTTGTGGAATATTTATTTATTTATATTTCTTTATTTATCATCATCGTTTCAGGCTATTGCAGTCCATTGCTGGACATAAAACTCTCCCAAAGATTACCACAGCGCACGATCTCCCGCTTTTTTATCCAGCCTTTGCCAGCTACCTTCTTCAGGTTATCGGTCCATCTTGCCGGGGGGCATCGCCTACGAGCGGTCTCCATTCGAGAACCTTCCTACACTACCTTTCGACGGTTCTGCGGTAGACATAACCAGCCCATTACCACTTCAGCTTGCTACAATTTTCGACCATATCTATAAGTTGGCGCAGTGCGCGTCGCGAATTAGCGGGTTCGATCCCTGTACGGAACAAATAATTGTATGACTTACAAGTAGTTATTCCGACTCGGGGTGTTTGTGTGTCAGTTTTTTAGTTTGACCACGATACAAGAGAGATTCCTAAAGTAGGGAAACATTTGACATTTCGGGGGCCTCACGCTACACTAGCGCCCCTAGCGGTGAATTCATGCACGATAGCTCACTAATTAATCTCCGAAACAAAAACAAAGGTATTATAAGATTGACGTGACGTTAACAATTTCAGGGTGTTAAGTTTCGATAGTTTATCTATCCATGAGAAATGGTCAAAATGGAATTGGTAGCAAACCGGCAATCTACACTATAATTCTTTGTACACCATTATTGTCGAACTAAAAATGTGGCAAGTACGCCTATCTGCATGCGACGTATATTTACAAAAAAATCAAAGATTGGATCGTAAAAACCCTATCTAAAGTTATCTGAAAACTGCACACATGCTGCCTAAATAAACACCAAGCAACGCATGGCAATACTAAAGTCCTAACACAACGATTTACAGTCCAAAAACTCAACTTCAAACAGCCATACCATGAACAAAGGAACGCCATTCAAAAATATTAAATCTCTCCAATAAAAAATGTACTCCCGGACCTATTTTATACCTTAATTACCTGTTCAGGTCTAAGCATAGTGTCTGAGGCCTGTTGGCCGTAGAACTTGACCTTTTGCTTGACCTCTCCGTCGACCTTCGCGGGGTCAACCTTGGAGTTCATCCCTAGACTGCTCAGTATCACTGACTGATATCGCCGAAGATCTTCTGACCTGTGAACAGAGGGATTTTTGTTTTAAGTGTGTGGAGTATTGTGGAGAGTAGCTAGTAGCGTTGGTAAACGTTTGCATAGATATGTGAGATTATGTTTGGTTTTATAATCGTTTTAAGCCGTGTTGCCTGGAAGCTAAGGTTGAATTTTAGTAAGATAATCAAAAATACGATTTAAAAGAAAGAAAGATTTCCAAAATATAGGCAAGTTTTTGATCAGTAAGAGTATGTTTATTGTCCTTTCTGCTCCACCTAGGGCGTGAGGACATAATGATTATTTTTACACCAAAAAATAAAACCAAATTGAAAGCTAATTATCAGCCCTGCTTCCCTCTTGCCCTATAAATGTTTATTGTTATCATTTACTGCTTTTTCACATCGATGATCACATATTTTCATTAGCTTTCCTCGTCCTTTCTATCCATCAACATTGTGTCACCATAATATCTTACCTGACAGCTTCGAGCAGATGCCTGAGCAGCTCATGTGCATCATGTTGATCACCGCCACCGAACTGCGGCAGTTTGTTCACCAGGGCCGACAACAGCTTCCGAGGAGTATACACGCCGCCTTCTCCTGGAAAGACAGAATAAGTATTGTTAGAGTATGTATGAGGGGAAAAAGGATCTCGTCAACACTCTAGTTTTTCTTCATTTTCTTGTTGGGGTCCCTGACCTTCAGGTAGGTAGGCTTTTTATTTTATGTAAAAGTAACAAACTAAATTCTTATTTAGATTATGATATTCATCACAACTGTGATTATCTAGTCAATTGAATTCGGTAGATAAGAAATTTAGTAATATACACTTTATTTTCTTGGTTCTGCAACCACTTTCGGTGGCACGGATTGGCGTAGTGCCCGAGCTATTAGCTGTAGCGGTGTATATCGCGAGTTCAATTCCCGCACGGAATAAAAAATTAGCCAGTTGTACAATAAAAATCAGAATACAAGAAAACTCTAGAGGTAGACAGTTTTTTTTTTAACCAAATCCTTAAGGTCATTACGATATTGTACAAAATACAAATTCTAGAAATATTTCGAAATCCTAGAATAGAATAGAATAGAATAGAATAGTTCTTTATTTGCACAGAAAGTAGGTACAGGTTTCAGGTGTTAAGTTTAAAATTGTTCCAAATACTAACTACCTTAACTAAGGCATGCAAACAGTTTTCAAGCTATAGTAAAAAAAGACTGGCTCAATAAATATTATTAACACATTAAATCCAATCAATACAAGTTTACCATGTCCAGATGAAATTGACTAAATAATTTGAAGTAAAAATATAATGCATAATGTCAAGTTTAATAAAATAGGTTTATAAATTCGTCAAATTAGAGGTAAATACAGTTAAATTATAATATAAATGATTTGGTACAAGTCAGGAATACAGAGATGTCATATCTTCAGATTATCGGTCAAAAATTCGCCAATTGAGTAGTAACATTTTTTAATCAATAAATCTGTCAATTTCTTTTTAAAAACTGGAAATGTCTCATTTTTTATTACATCCGGTATTTTGTTAAATATGATCGGAGCCATACATATTATGCTTTTCTTTAATAACGCGGTATGGGAACCACTGACAACCAGTAAATTTTTATAATGCCTCCTCATTGGCCGGTTTCTGTTTTCGGACAGTTTATTAAAATAATGCATATTTGATTTAACAAAAACAGCCACCTCGAAAATATAAAGTGATGGGAATGTTAGTAGTTTCAGAGACTTAAATACAGGTATGCAGCTATCGGTTACAATTAAATTGCTCATAGCCCTTATACAGCGTTTTTGAGCCTTGAACACCTGTTCCCTTAGGCTACAATTTCCCCAAAATATTATGCCGAATCTCAAAATAGATGCAACTAAACCGTGGTATGCAATTAACCTTGTGGCCATGCTTACTTTTTTAGACAAGTTAAAGAGTACATACGCAGCTGCACTAAGCTTTTTGCACACTTCTTCAGCCTGTGGCTTCCAAGTCAATTGGCTATCTATCATAATTCCAAGGAATTTTGCAACTAGTACTTGTTCAACTTTTTGTCCATTATAGTGTAAATGCAATACTTCTGGTGGAATCCGTTGATAAAAATGCATAATATTAGTCTTTGTTATATTTATCATTAAATTATTTTGGTCAAGCCAGCATATAATGTTTTTCAAAGTATCATTTATGTCATGTTCATATGTTTTTTTGTCAATACATTTAATCAAGGCAGTACTATCGTCAGCGAATAAGACCATAGGATGTTCAATGTGGCGAGGTAGATCATTTATATAAAGCAAAAATAATAAGGGGCCCAGCACACTACCTTGTGGCACGCCATATCTAATAATTCTAGCCGTAGATAAATATTTTTCTTCGCGCTTAGTTTTTAGACATATTCTAGATATTTCTGTGTGTTGCTTACGATTTTTAAGGTATGATTTTATGAGATCAAGTACATTTCCTCTGATTCCTATGATGTCTAGCTTTTTGACAAGAATGTCATGATCAACACAATCAAACGCCCTCGTCATGTCCGTAAAAATTGCGCAAACTGGTACTTTTTTATCCACATTTTGCAGTATGACATTTAGCAAATCGTAAACGGCCGTATTTATACCTTTATTTTTCCTGAAACCCTTTTGTTCCGCACTCAAAATATTATATTTGGATAAAAAGTTATTAACTGAGTCATAAATTATTTTTTCTACGACCTTAGAAAAAATGGGTGTTAAAGCAATTGGTCTATAATTTCCTAGATCTTCTTTATGTTTTTTTTTAAAAAGTGGCTTCACTATAACTGTTTTTAAACTATCCGGAAAAACTCCAGTACTGATACATATGTTAAGTATATGACACAAATGCAAAGCGATGTCGCCTGATACGAACTTTACAACCTTTGTTGATATACTATCATATCCAGTGCTACTTTTATTTTTTAATGATTTAATCGCTCTCATAATGTCTTGCGGTACTACTGGATGCATAAACAGTAGCGTTAACTTCTACAGTTGGCAAAACATTCGATTAAGGCGAGGCCACAATTACGCACGTAGTATGATTGTGAAGATTTTATGCAATCGTAAGGAAAACGCGTAACTCAAGGTTACGATATGCAATGTAAACAGATACACGAGAATATTAAGTTTACAATAGACAATTTTACAGCATCAATAAATTGCAAATTTAATTACTTAGTCAGCTAGTTTTGAAAAATAATGGACACGTATTGTTTCTTATTCTATCTTATCTATCGTTCCACGCGCGCCTCAAAGAGTGTCAGCAAAATGACGGACCCCGGGTTTTGGCCTTCTAGGGGGGGCCCTAGAAGGCCAAAACCCGGGGTCGCGGGACTAACGAATTACCGTGACCCCGGTACGTAAAGAGCTATTGAAGGACACAATGAATTTTAGTGAGTCAAGTCTGACAGTCCCTCCCGCTCTGCCCTGGGTGGGACGACTCATTTGATGATTTTACCACGATAAAAAAAAATATTATCTCCTATTTCAGGGCAGGAGGGACTATCGGACTTGTACTGACTAAAATCCACGGTGTCCTTCAATAGATCTTAACGTTCCGGGGTCACACTAGCTCATTAGACGCGCGACCCCGGCAGGCTTCGGCCCTCTGAGGGGGCCCCCTACTATCTTTAAATACTCGATGTATGAAAAGACCTTGCATTGTTTTCTACCTACCCTCATTGTAAACTTTTTACTATATTTATGCAATCACTTTTACTGTCATAGCTATTAAGTGCAACTGAAGCAAAAGTTATAAACATCAAGAAACAATAACCACATTTGTGATTAGCCATAAATAATAACGATTATTGCCAATAACGGTTGCCATTTATAACGGAAGAAAAAGTCTGGCGCAAGTGGTTAGACTAGAAATCTGTGTATAATATGAACTAGCTGTTGCAGCGGCTTCGCCCGCGTATAAATCTCACTTCGTACTATCTTACTTATGTTATAAATGTGAAAGTTTCTGAGGATGGATGTATGGATTTTTGTTACTCATTCACGCAAAAACTACTGAACGGTTAGGATGAAATTTGGTACACAGATAGTCTATAACCTGAAACTGAAAAGAACTGAAGTGACCGATAAGCTTGCAGAGTAAGCAAACTAAAGTGTTAGTGAGCTGGTCACGTTTGTCAAAGGACCGATGGCCGGAGGAGCAGACGAGTCCTGTGGAGACCGCATATCGGTAAGCGTATTGGAACGTCCCCCAGCTAGATGGACCGAGGACCTTAAGAAAGTGGCTGGGACTAAACTGGATGCGATAGGCAAAGGGTGGGGAGATGTGGCGCAGCCTGAGAAAACCCCAATGGACTGCGATAGTCTGAGTTGGAACTGAAAACCGCAATATGAATTTTCAACGCGTCAACGAATGGTTTAAGTAAGTTCTCGTCGCGGTTTATCCTAAGGTCGAAGCAACCAAAACAAATTCCTAATTAACTTAGCATGGCTAAAGAGATTGAACAGAAAATCGATAGTCAAATTAACATACTACTGGACGGAGTAAAAAATTGGATTTAATTCTTTCGTTTTTGTAATAAGCGAATTGGAGTTGGCTTTTTTGTTGATGAAGAGGACGGCCAGAGAAAAGATGGATTGATTGAAAAAAAAAGGAATTCATTGATACTGTGACGTCTGATAGGGGAGAATGGAAGAAAACGTGTTGCACCGACCACAAGTAAAAGGAGATAAGGACAGAAAGATGATTATGATGAGTTAGATTTGGCCTTCCGTACGAAATCCATAGATCTTTACAAAACTGTAAAGTACAGTGCAGGATATTTTCTCATTAATAGAAAGTGTACCGCCGTGTGCACTGATCAGGTCCTTACTAAGCAAATACTTACTAAAAAAATTAATAGGGGGTTCACCCCTATTATTATTTTTTTAACGTGGTAAAATCATCAAATGAGTCCTCCCACCCAGCAGAGTGGGAGGGACTGTCAGACTCGTACCGACTAAAATCCACGGTGTCCTTGAATAGCCCTTTACGTTCCGGAATCACGGTAATTCGTGAGTCCCGCGACCCCGGCAGGCTTTGGCCCTCATCCCCTATTAATATTAGTAAAAAAAATTACAAAACAGTTAATCGCCAATGACGAGCCCGGGCCGAGGGAATGTCTAAGTAGAATACCGTACGAAAAAAGAGCAACCGAAGAAACAGGGTGTACTTTTAGTTACTAAGAACCTGATAGTCCCGTTAAAGGGAAGACTCATTGGATGATAATTCCACCAAAAAAAAAGGCGAGCTAATTGTCATTAACTGGTCACAAATACAACCTAGCCAGTAGAGGCTACTGAGAAATTAATAATAATGTGGCCCTCGAACGCATAGGGCAACTGAAGGACTACAGGTTTGGCAGTTCCGCTCAACACATGGCTCCAAAACTTTTTGGGTTTCAGGTGCAATGTTCAATTTGAAAATATGAGTAAATAGCTATAAGAACTCTAAAATCCTACAGAGAAGGAAATCCAGAGAAACCAAATCATTGTTTAGTATGGATTGAAGGAAAAGTACCATCACAATGTGAATAAGTTATTTATATCAAATGTACATAATTTCTGTTGGCCATGGTGAATTTACATACAACACTTATAGAATTGCAAATAAAAAGACTGGTCTAAGAATTCGTAAAATGGTCTATTTTATTGCTTGCCTTAATAAGAACTAGACTTTTACTGACAATTGGCTATTTGACTGAAAAATTATAATTAGTCCGTCACTTGGATTCTTAAAAAATATTCGACCCGTATTTTTCTTGTTTTGTAAACCAAAACTGACTGAGATACGATGCTTTCAAAATTGGAAATACGTCACAATTTAGTACAATTTCTATTGAATTCTGACGCCACGAGCCCCCCCACTCTCGAGTTTTGATGCGTTGTATTTTGGTGAATATTCACTGATTTTACAAAAGAAAAAATGTGTCCGTTATTTTTTTAAACTCTAAATGACGAACTAATTATATTTCTAATTTATAGCTACTGTCAAATAGCCAATTATATCCAAATTTATAATTATGATTGTGCTGCAGTGGAGTTTTAAGACCTGTAGAACTTATAGACGTAGACCATAAAAATATTTGCTCCGAGCGGGAATCGCACTCGCGATGCTCAGTGCTTCAGTCAATCGCACTGCGACTGCGCCAACCGGATCGCGACTATTATTCCAGTCGATCGTAGACCTATATTTATGTTAATTAAACATCATCAACTCGAATTTCCAAGTATTAAGTAAATTTAAGGAAACAATCTCACATGTGATATGAAAAGGAGCTCCTAAAACTGTTCAATAAAAAATACTACATGATTGTGTACTAAACTATGCTGTTTCATTTAAGATTTCAAGAAGTATGTAATTGATCGCACAGGGCTTCGTAAGTAAACAGTAGATCTTATGTCTAATCAAGTTGGTCAACCCTGGACTAGAGTCTAGTATTATTTAATTCCATAGAGGCCTTGTTTTTGTTTTTTAGACTAGCAATGGACAAATCTAATATGTTATTGTTTGGTATAATCATCAAATGAGTCCTCCCGCCTCAAGTGGGGTGGAAAGTACTATCAGACTCTTGCTGACTAAACATTTTGCGTGCCTTTTACGTTCCTGGACCATGGTGCCTTCAAAGACAGTTTCGCGACCATATTTCTGTCTTTGTATTTTTGTTCTGAATTAACAGTGAACAGTAATTATACAATAATCTAATTTAAACTAAAAATGTAAATCATTAAGAAATCATTCTCAACGCGAGAACCAAACCCCCAACGTGACAATAATACGACATTTAGATTATTTTATTGCATAAGTTTAAGGTTGTTGATCCAATGTCAATGATAAGAAATATACCTAATATGTATTTGTTATCACATCTATTTCAGAATAAAATGTACATGATAGATAAGAAAATTGTCGGT
This sequence comes from Agrotis puta, assembly GCA_943136025.2. Classification (NCBI taxonomy): domain Eukaryota; kingdom Metazoa; phylum Arthropoda; class Insecta; order Lepidoptera; family Noctuidae; genus Agrotis; species Agrotis puta. The sequence continues at coordinate 15,308,809 of OW964184.2, read as the reverse complement.
GGTCATGACTTTCAAAATAATTTACGAAACCACACTTCCTATTAATAGATTAAAAATAAAAATTGCCATGTTGGTAGGGTTTAAAACGGGATATTCTAATACATATTATAATCACGGAAGAACGGCCGTTCACCATCTGTGATTATGGCGCTTGCAACAGTGCCAAAATATCGAAAACTTAAAACAAATAATAAACATAGGTAAATATCCTGTTTTAAAACCTAATATTAGTAATTGATATCAATGTCGAATTTTTTACAATATTGATAATAAAAAAAAATGCTAATAAACCTTCTCAATATTGTCATAAAGTCCCTGACATAAAATTTCATGTAAAACATGTTTCAAGATATTTTTAAAACATATCCAGACCAAAAGTATAGAGTAATAGACAGTGGAAGCATGAAATCAGGTCACAATCTAAATATAGGTAACCTATGATGTGGGTTGGCTACAAATTGTACTTAGAGACAAGTCGACAACATCATATAGGCATGTTTAGTTTATATTAGGTTTTTATAGCATGTTTGCTAATGTAAAAGAAGATTAGGATTCAAGAGTGAATAGGTTATTTCTAGGCATGGATGCTTCACTGCCAACCACATCTTCGCTTACCATCAGGTGAGACAGTGATACAATGCGAGCCTAAAGCAAAAAAATAATAAAAAGGATAGATTGATAATTGCCAGAAGAGTTCAAGTGAATTATATACATTTTTATTTATTTATAAAGTATAATATGTTTTTATATTATGCCTTATGGTGTCCAAAAGTGATAACTATGACACAAAATTGACATAGGTAGGTAATGGTTGAAGAGCATTAGGACTTGCCTAGTAAACTTAATAGGCAAATTCTGCAAAAATAAACTTAAAGAAAATCACTAATCAGATCAGGATTCTGTCTATATAATCTTGGTACAGATGATAGAAACTCCATATTATCCATATTTTTAAGATTAGTGCTACATGCATTGCTGTGTAACTGAGCATAAACACACAATTTTTCAATAAAAAAAAAACAACAACAGAAGTGAACCAAGAGAGGGACAAAAGATAAACATATTGTGCAATACGGAAACATAAATAAATCTTTGTTATGCTCTACAATCAAACAAAGCTGTTGTTGACAACAGTATGACACACAGGCATTTATTAAGGACAAAGGAACTCATAAAATTGTTTTAATTAATAGATAGGGCAATTAGAGAAACAATTACCTTATTTAAAAAATCTCAGCCTAAATAAAAACAAAATTTGTCTTTGATTGTGCCTACAACATTGGGTCACTAATTTGAATTATTTATAAGTATAACAATTACTCTTCTAATGTTTCCAGTGAGATTCTAATATGAAAATAAGACAGAATATTGAGAAGAAAATTTATATTTTCTTCTCAATATTCTGTCTTATAGTGTAGTGATAAAAAGATGTCTGATCAACTTAATGATGTGTGAAAAAGAAATGTATCAATGTCTATGATATCTGCACTGCATGAACAAAACAATTATGAATGTTTGGCAGTGATTGCAGTCATAATAACCGCAGTTTCTTACATCAACAATGTGCAACCTTGAATTAATTCAGTACAAAAACTGGTAAATTTTTAATGAGATTTTATTTACACAATTTTACTGCCTGTCTGTTGTCTTTAAATGCAGAAATTGCTAATATTTAAGTAATAGATTAATGAAATATTTGTTTATATATTATTTTCTCACATAAAATACTATACCTAAATGTCTTTGTTATGATTGAGAATGCCAATAAAAATGTAGATTAAATATCAAAATCATGTTTAAGATGCAATGAAAACAAAAGATGATAGATAAATAAATGCAATTGCAAAAATTCTAAACAAAACATTCCTATTCCACACAATGAGGGTATATGGCAATAAAAACAAGGTTTATTTCACTGAATAGATGTCAAGGTTTCAAAAGGGAGATAGTCTATAAATCAATAAAAACATACCTGCTTGCAATTCACTCAAAGTTTCTGACAATGTGCGAGTCAGGGTGCCCCATTCAGCTAGCTGTCCTGTGATGGGTGGTAATTCCACCTCCTTTCCATCATCACCATCAGGTCTAAGCTTCAACTTTCCACCAGGCAGCGTAAACCTCTCGCCAGGAGTAGCCATCTCTTGGAGAACTTGCAACAAATATGGTGTCTGCACTAAACATTGCATGACTGAATTGAAAAAGCATGTATTCCCTAGATTTGTGAGCCCTCTAACCCTCGGTAGACTGTACATGGTTTTGTCTTTTCCTTTTGATAGTGGGTCAATTCTAATAATAGTTTCTATAGTTGGTATGTCAGTTTTAGAGTCCTGATTATAAGGCAGTTCTATTGGAGGGAGAGATTTGGCATTCCCGCCACCAACTGCTTGCTTCTTAAGATATTCTACACACTCATGGAGCTTCTTAGCACTAGAAGCAGTAACTTCATTGTTGCAGTTGTAGCAGTAGATCTCCCATGTTGTTGTGTTGGCTGTGAGAGCATGGCAGTCAGAGCGAGGGGTTTTGAAGTGGTTCAGTGCGTGCTTATTGCGCGTCCGTCCACAGAGCTGCGTGCCACAGCGCAAGCACATCCACAATGAAAGGTCTTCCTCATAGTCGGGGTCCGAGACCTCGTTCTTGGAAGACTTCTTGCACTCTGAGCACTCCTTCTGAAAGCCACCCGTCTTCAGCGCCTTCTTCAGCTGGGTCAGGTCCACAGCTTTGGCTACATGGGGACATGCGGACTTGACGTTTTCGTCGCAAGACTCCGTAGATTCATCGCCGTTCTCACCAGGGTCGCTCTGTCTCTTTTTCTTAACCATTGTCACGTCTCAATGTAACCGCCTGCAATACGTAACAAGATACATGTGGTAAGAATAACCGCACTAACACAAAAAGAATAAAATGTCAAATCTGTGTCGATAGCCATTGCACGCGTGACAACGCACATTCATCGCGTATTGGTCCCAGGAAATTTACAAACATGCCAAAGAACTACTAATAAAATTATCGCCTACTTACAGTTACATACGACGGTGAATAACTATGTTTAGAACGACGAGAATAAAAAAATATTAAGTTTTCCAAAATTTTGTCAGAAAAGTGTACCACCGTCAACCATCTTTCCGAACAATGTTACCAAACTAACAAAAAAAATAAAAATGAATAGAAAAAAAACCCCTTTCCACGAAATGTCAAGTGATTCATTGTGAACAGCTTCACAAAATCGACTAATTGGAATCGGATGTAACAGCTGTCATCGAGTTGGAATGTTTTGTTCGCCTCTAGACTTACAACGTCATCTAGCGGCAGTCTGATGCACTAAAATTCTGAAACGTCAACATGATCGTGATGGAATCTGCTAATCAAATTGTGAATTTTCATTGATTTTTTGTAAAATTTACGTCGGAATTTACGAATATTGTGATAAAATTAATTATTTTGAAGCGTGGCACTGCACGCCATGTGATGTAAATATGTGGTTTGTCGGTAATTGCTCAAATAAATAAAGTGGAAGAAGTTGTTGTTGGTGATCAGTTTTTGGTATTCAAAAAGTAGCAAAAATGTCACTACCTGGGAATGGAATCTTCGTGGTACAGGGCGAGATGGCAATGCTCGTCACTGCCATGCGACGGAGTACGCGGTGGGGCTCACACTCTTTCCCAAACGAAGAGTATGATGTCCTGATGAGAACCTTTCAAGATCTCAAGACTATCTTGAACCAAGTGGATGATTTGCGGCTCCTGGACCCTGCAACATACCTGAGCCCATTCCTGGAGGTGATAAGGAGCAAGGAAACCACTGGTCCTGTCACAAGTCTAGCTCTTTCTGCCATACACAAGTTTTTATCATATGGTCTTATTGGTAAGTATTTGTTATTGATACAATTATGTTAGGTAGACTTAAATCTAGATCAAAATCTGATTAGAAATGAGTAAAATTTAAGTCTCATTTTCTTTTCTCAAGTTTCTATACACTTCTGTAAGACCATGTTCTTTTTTAAATCTTTCACATGTTTTTAACTCCTAGTTGGTAATAAGATTAACTAGTCAATTTAAACTAAAATATTTAACAACTGGTATAAAGTTCAATCTTATCATGTGCTTTGAATCAAGCCATAACAAAACAATTCATTGTTATTTAAATACCTGAACACTGTTTCATTAATAGAATCCCCAAAATTTAATTGTTAATGATTTCATAAATTAGGTAATGACAAAATCACTGTATTGTGACAGTCCATTAATCTGAAAATAAGAATCAAACTATTAATCAAAAAGAAAGTCAATAATCTATCTTGGTCTGAATCTTGATCACAATCCTTATCTGTAAAGAAGTCCAATTAAAAATTGCTGTCAAAAACGGGTCAAGTGCGAGTCGGACTAACGCCTGGGTGTCACCACTGTGAGGATCGTCCGGAGGACCCGGTGTAGCATACGGTGCAGGACTGCCCAACTTGGGCAGAGCACCCTCCACCCCAGCCGCAGTGGTACGGCGTCGGACGTCGCCGGAGGAGTCCAGACGATCTCCGGCCACCGTAGGCGCGGGCATGCGGGCAGCGAGTAATGGGCGACTCGCAGCCCGACCATGGACCATGCCCGGGTCGACGGCGCGTTATGTTCCACGCGCGCCTCAAGGAGTGTCAGCATAGTGACGGGGCCTATAGAGGGCCAAAGCCTGCCGGGGTCGCGGGAACGTTCACTAGCCCTTTACGTACCGTGACCCCGGTACGTAAAGTGCGAGTCGGACTAACCCATAAAGGATTCCGTAACAGCTAGTAACATAATATAAAAGTTCTTGTAGTTGTTTGTAACTTTGAATGGTAAATTGCAATTAATGATTTAGGACGTATTAAAAAAAAAAATGCTGGTAGTTTGCATGGTAATGTACATCATATTTTTTTAGTTATATCATCCTCTTATTTTAGAAGTTATAGGGGACACACAAACACATTTTACCACTTTTGAAGTGTCTCTCATGCAAACTGTTCAATTTAGAAAAAAATAATGTTAGTAACTTCAATATCATTTTTAAAGACATATCCATATATGCCCCACACATATGGGTTTGGTGACAAATAAAAATTATTTTAAATTAAGTATAGAGAAACCCCAATTTTTTTTTCTGTGAGAATCTTAATGCGGTTTACATAATACATTTACTTACCAAGTTTCAACAGGATAACTCTTATACTTTCGAAGAAAAGTAGCTGTGACATATAGACATACAGATGGACAGACAGACAGATATACAGACATGACGAATCTATAAGGGTTTATAGATTCGTCATGTCTGTGTCTATTAAGGCCATTTGGCTACGGAACCCTAAAACTGTATCAAAATTTGGATTAAGATAGAATATTGATTAGAGGTGTAAGTTAATACTACAAAAAACTCCATTTAACTGATCATTAATATCTCCTTACTGATAATTAAAATTATGTGAATGCACATTTTTTTTATAATGTTGCCCCATACTAGGATTGTCTCCTGTCTGGTGTGTTTACAAACATATAAACTCACATACTCAAATGCCCAGACCCCAAACAACTACTTGTCGATCATACAAATATTTGGTATACATTGTAAGTGATATTGCTTGAGATAACTGTAAGTACTTAATAAGAATTACAATAGGTCAGAGACCTTTCCATGGAATGGCTCAGTATACTTTGGTTAGGATTACAGATGTGCATGATTAGATGGTCGATTCTCGCCACGGAGTTCTTGGCTGACACGTGTGTTTAGAGTTTTTTTTTTAGTTTTTAAGTTTTGAGTGATTGTTGATACTTTTGTGACTTGTTTTGTGTTTAAGTGTGTTGTCCTTGTGCTCGTAATCAGGTTGGTCTTGTATTTGTCCTAACCTAATCCCAGTTTTATCCGAGATGGAAAGAAATAAACCGCCAGACCCTGACCCCCCAGATATCCCTGCCTCGTTATCCCCTTTGTCCCCAAATCCACTATCACAATTCGCGGACGTTGTTTGCAACTTACCAGCGATGGACGTCTCACAATCACAACAATCCTCACGCAAGCGTCCCGTTGAGAATGAAGATTTAATTACTCCCAGCAAACAACCAAAAACCCAAATCGGTTGCACTAAGTACTCGGTACTAGACAAAGCCCCTTATGTTGTACATGTTTCTCGAATAGAGGCTCAACCAAATGCAGGCTCCACCCTTCATCCAGTTAATTTTGGTAAGTTTCTTATGGCCGGGGTGCTAAGACAGGAAACCTCCACGTGCGCCCGTGGACTGGAGTTCCCTCTCGGATACGTCCGGGGGGAAGACCAGTTTTTCGGGCCGGTGCACCCTGGGATACGGGCAAAACACTTAGGCACTGTGTGCCTGAGGGGTCTCTTTGCCCGTATGCGAATAGCCTGTCGGGTGGATGCTCCAACGCGTGTCCCTCTGAATAGCAGAGGGCACAGCGGCGGAGCGGGCTTGCGGACGGCGAGTAATGGGTAAGCCCGCCGTCCGACCAAGGACCAAGCCCAGGTCGGTGGCGCGTCGTGTTTCACGGGTCACCGACGGGGCCCCTTACGGGGCCAAATGCCTGCTGGGGTCGCGGATTTTTTCTTAATCCAGGTTACCGCGGCCCCGGAACGTAAAGGGCATCCGAAGAAACACGGGTGGATTTTAGTCAGTAAGAGTCTGACAGTCCCTCCCGCCCCACCCAGGGCGGGAGGACTCATTTGATGATTTTGCCACCCTTAAAAAAAAAAAAAAAAAAAAAAAAAAAAAAAAAGTTTCTTATGGCCAATAACATTGCAAACGTTGTTCGTGGAGGCGTGAATAAAGTCGGCAGAAACCGAGTTTCAGTGGAGTTTGCTTCCCCTCAGGATGCCAACTCTTTTCTGACAAACAGTCTGTTGTCAAAATCCAGTTATACTGCATCAATACCTACTTTCAGCATTACTAGGATGGATGTTGTTACAGGTGTTCCAACAGACTTGACTGAAGAAGAAGCCTTAGTTTATCTCTCTGTGCCCCCAGGCTGTGGGCAAATTTTGAAAGTCCGCCGCATAAATAGAAAGACAGTAAAAGATGGCATTAATGAGTGGAAGCCCACTGAGACTTGTGTTCTGACCTTTGATGGACAAGTCTTACCAAAAAGGATTTACTGCTGCTATACTTCTCTCCCTGTTGAGCAGTACATATACCCGACAATCCAATGCCGCAAGTGTTGTAGATTTGGCCATGTGGCTAATGTATGCCGGTCTAAACCTCGCTGCAGTAAGTGTGGCCACGATCACCCAGGTGATGGTTGCAGCATTTCTGAGGGTGAGGCCTTCTGTGTGCTATGCTCGGGAAATCACTTTGCCAATAGCAGGTCATGCCCTGAGTATGGCGGGCAGAGGGCAATTAAAACTGTCATGGCTGAGAAAAACATCCCTTATGCTGAGGCTACTAAGACTATACCTATAGTTTCCCGTAATTATGCCAATATTGTTAAAACCCCAGTTTCTCAGTCATACCGCAAGACCGTTCAACTCAAACCTAGGACACATGCCCCCCTTTCCCCATCTTATGATAGAGCTGCTCATCAGCAAATTATTAGTTCTCCCCAACCCACACAGCCTAATGGCTGTTCTCTTAACCAGAATAATATATCTACCAGCAATAATTCTTCTTCTATTATTGAACTTCTTATTAAACTTATCCCTATTATTATTTCTTCTTCCACTTCAAATAATCAGTTACCGTCCAACGTTGCCGACCACATTATTTCACTACTTGCAAGTATCAAAAATGGCGTCTTGCCAAGTATTCCTTCAATGGAATGTGAGGAGCGTGTGGCATAAAAAGCACGACCTCATATTTCTATTAAATAAATACAAGCCACTGGCTTGTTCCATAGCTGAGACCTGGCTGACCCCAAGTCTCAGCTTTCGTATGCCCCGTTTCAACATTCTCAGATGTGACAGATCTGATGGCTATGGAGGATCGGCTCTCCTAGTTAACAATCGGGTCCCCCTTTTACCCTACCCTTTACCTTCGCTCACAGGTAACATGAGTATAGTGGCAGGAAGGATGGAAGGCATCACAGTGTTTTCGGTTTACATTGCCCACCCTCAGCATGATTTTCTGGACACTCTACGAAACATTCTTTCCAATGTTCATGGACCTATTTTGGTCATGGGTGATTTCAACTGCCACCATTTCAGATGAGGGTCTTAACGCTGTGATGCCTATGGTATAGCTTTGGTCGAGATCTTGGATGATCTGGACCTATGCATTCTCAACAGTGGTTGCCCTACACGCAGATCTTCCCCTGGCCAACAAAAAAGCTGTGTTGATTTAACATTTTGTTCGGCTGAGCTAGCAGCTTCAACCATTTGGGAATGTACGTCCCTGTCGCATGGGAGTGACCATTACCCTATTGTCATATCTTTGCTAAATAGAACATTTTTAGAGAAAACTTGCCCTCCACTTCTGAAATATAACTTGTCTAAGCCAGATTGGCCAAAATATGTTTCATTATTGGAGGATAAGATTGAGTCACTTCCAAACTTAAATTCAACTTTTACAGATACATCTGGTCACTCCCATGCCAAGATCTGTTACGAGGGACTTGTTACAGCCATCACCTCCAGTGCAGATGCCTGCTTTCCCCTTAAAAACAGTGCCCGTAATAAAATACCCTCCCCCCCATGGTGGGATTCAGAGTGCACTGCAGCTATCAGGGAAAGAAAAGAGGCCGAGCGGTGTTATAATGTAGACATGAGTACCGAAAACCTACTCTCATATTTGAGGATTAACGCCAAGACCAAACGTCTCCTTCGCAAGAAGAAACGCTCTGGTTGGGTTACGTTCTGTACATCATTATCTCCTGCTACCCCAATCTCGAAAGTTTGGAAAAGCATTAATCGGTACAAACGTGGGTGCTCTCCATCGGTCTCTTCCCCCATTACTAGGGAAACAGCTGAACTTTTTTTTGATAAAATTGCTCCACCATATGTTCCTCTTCCTTCTGAATGTTCCATTATGCCTGTTCAAAATGCCTCATATGATCCTCTAGATGTGCCATTCACTTTGAAAGAATTGAATGTGGTGCTCGGGCATGTCCGGGATACAGCCCCTGGAACTGACGGAGTACCATATTCTTTTATGGTTCATTCTGGAGATAAGGCTAAATTATATTTTCTCGAGATTATTAACTTTTGTTACATCCATGGTTGGGTTCCAGAACAGTGGAAGTTGCAAACCATAATTCCCTTGCTGAAACCTGGTAAACACGTAGATGATCCGAATGGCCTTAGACCAATTGCTCTGTCTTCAGTCTTGGCGAAACTAATGGAACACCTCATTAAAAACCGACTCGAATGGTTAGTCGAATCAAGAGAGTTATTGCCGAACTATCAATTTGGTTTCAGGAAAGGGCTCGGCACAATGGACAGCGTCGGCGTTTTAATTGCAGATATACGCTTAGCATTCTCTAAGAACGAATCTGTTGTTGCCGCCTTTCTTGATATATCTTCCGCATATGACAATGTTCTCCTTCCCGTACTCAGGCAAAAACTGCACCAGCTGAGGCTACCGGTCAAGATGATCGAATGCATATGTGGACTCCTAACGTCTCGTTCCTTGGTTCTGAGAGTCCAGGGTGAACTATTTGATAGCAGGCAGACTTGGAAGGGTCTTCCGCAGGGCTCCGTTCTCAGTCCAATTCTCTATAACCTATATACTTCAGATATTGGCTCCTGTATTAACAATAATGGCCACATATTGCAATACGCGGACGACCTCGCTTTATATGTGACAGATCCCTCCATCATAGACGCGGCGTCATCTCTCTGTGTCTCTCTGGACTCTTTGAACCAATGGCTTTTAAGGCACGGCCTGACGTTATCAGCACCGAAAAGTTCGGCAGTAATTTTCTCTCGCAAGAGACTGATTCCGCAAATATCAGTTGATATTTCGGGTCAAGGTATTCCTTTACAAAACCAAGCAAAATTTTTAGGCGTCTTACTAGATAGTAAATTAACAGGCACACATCATATAAATTTTCTAATTAAAAAATGTGAAAGAGTCATATCAATATTAAAAGTTCTCGCGGGTGTCTGGTGGGGTGCCCACCCTTACACCATGAAATTAGTTTATAACGCCTTAGTCCGTAGTGTACTAGATTATGGTTCGTTCCATTTGGTTCCTTGTAACAAGGGTGCCTTGGCTGGGTTAGATAGGCTTCAGTCAAAATGCCTTCGAATCATCTCTGGGTGCATGAAGTCGTCTCCCGTCAACGCGTTGCAGGTTGAATGTGCTGAACCGCCATTGTCACTAAGACGGAAGTATCTGGCCTCTCGTTTCATGGCTAGACTAATTCCCAGATCCTCTCATCCCCTTTTAACTAAATTGCACGAACTAAATGCCTTATGCAATAGCTCAAATTACTGGAAAAATAAAGAAATTCCCCTTATAGTTCAGGCATTTCGACAAATCCAAAATTTAGATAGTCCAGTAGAACAAAGTTCCAGACCAGCTCTTTTTAATTTCCCGTATGATGTCTTACATTTTAGTCCAAAAATCTGCTTCGACATCGGTATCTCCAAAAAGTCTTCTGCAGCGAATTCGACTTTCAACGCGGTGGTGGGAGAACGATGGGCAGGGTTCCAGAGGTTCTTTACGGATGCTTCAAAATTTAATGATCACAGCAACACAGGCGCCGCGGTTTATTACCAAAACTCCAGAATAATCTTGCAATACAAGTGTCCTGGGGAGTCGTCGGTGTTCACTGGCGAGTGTGTGGCTCTATTAGAAGCATGCCTTTTTATAGAGTCACATCAAAATATAGAAAAAGCCGTAATATTTACAGACTCTTTTAGTTGCCTGCAAGCCTTGGATCAAAACCCTTTTAAAAGTAAATCGCACAGTTCTCTTGTTCTTAAAATTAAAAACTCTTTGTTCTCTTGTGCTGGCAGTCAGAAAGAGGTTCAGCTTGTTTGGATACCTAGTCACTGTGGCGTTAAGGGCAATGAGTATGTTGATGCTTTGGCAAAAGACGCTTGCTCGTCAGCAACAGCTGATCTTAGCCACAATCGTCTCCAGGGTTATGACCTGCTGGGCCTTCCGAAAGTTTGGCTTCAGACTGCTTGGCAGGAACAGTGGGATATCTCTGGGGCGAAAAAGGGGAGATTTTATCAAGCTGTTCAACCAAACATAAAAACAAAACCTTGGTTCTACAGCTTCAAAAAAGTATCGAAGCCTATAATCTCCACTCTTTGCCGTATCAGATTGGGTTTTTGTTGTTCTCCTGTGTTTATGCATAAAATCCATGCACGTGACTCTTCCCTTTGTGAGTGTGGTTTGGAAGAAGGTACCCTGGACCACATCTTTTTTGAATGTTCAAACAACGTCCCACCTTTAGACCTATATAGCCGTCTCCCTAAATTTAAAATCCCCCTCCCCATTAATTTCCCCTCCTTGTTAACTTATTCCTCCTCAAAGTTACTTGTGGCGCTGATGACGTTCATCCGCCACAATAACATAAAATTATGATTTGCGTTGTGATCGTCGTATTTGTTTATTACATGTTTTAACAATTATGTTATATATATTTATTATATCTTTTCTGTTTGTTTCAGTCCTCTACTAACCCAACAAGATTTACATTGCGTTCAACTATATCAATCAAAGATTTTTATTTCCAATAATTTTTTTTTTTTTTTGCTCCTGTAACTTCTTTTGTTTTTGTTATAATATTCATGCACACTTGTTTTTCCAGTTCACTGTTATTGGCAGAATAGTTGACATCGACTTGGTTGCCATATACCAAAAATAGAATAGAATAGATTAGATGGTTACTAAGCCGCTTTACAAACTACTCAGTGACTAATTGCAACCTACTATAGTTATGATCTTTTATTGGGAATATTTAAAAATGCACATTTAATCTGGCTAGATTTAGCGACAATAGAAGATTATTATGCGAAACCAGTAAAATTGATTCTCTGACAATAAAAATGATGGTGTTTTTATTTGTTTTTCTTTTTATATCTTTTCATTATCAATTAAACATCCTGCCGGCAAAACTTGAGTGATAACAAACTACATAACATAACATTTGAAGTTACTTTTTGATTTGACATTTTACATGTCATTTGCATGAAAAAAACTCTATAAAAATTATCCTTGAATCCCTCTAGAGGGCCAATACCTGCCGGGGTCGCGGGACTGTACGAATTACCGTGACCGCGGAACGTAAAGGGCTATTGAAAGACACCGTGGATTTTAGTCAGTACGAGTCTGACAGTCCCTCCCGCTCTGCCCTGGGTGGGAGGACTCATTTGATGATTTTACTACGTTAAAAAAAGAAGCAGCGACAGAGTCTAGATTTGTACTTGGTGGCTTTAGACTCACCCCTTATTACATGGAACACTTCAGTCTTTTTTTGAGAGCCCTACCACACTGGATGGAGTGGACGGGACTCTGCTTTCTGAGTTCTCCATGATATCCTTATTAGATAGTACTGCGACCCCATGTACACCTTTGTCTAATCCTTCTATGATTTATCGTCTTCCTGCCCATATCCTATTTAACTCGGGGTCGTTGCAACACGCTTTCTTCTTCTATTTTTCCCTATTCGACGACACAATATCATTTAGCCCTTTTTCTTTCATACAACTCCTTAGATAATCCATCCATCAACTCTGTGGATGCACGATATTTAATAGTTACTAGTAAGATCTTAACTTTTTGTGGGTCAGTTATCTATTATATGTTTGGGTAAGTCATCTGTTACCTTTCTCCATAGATCCAACACATCCCAGCGTGCCAGCGACGGTTGAAGACATCGCCGATGCCGTCACCCACGCACGGTTTGTTGGCACCGACCACTCTTCAGATGGAGTGGTCCTCATGAAGATTTTACAGGTAAGTTCATCAATTTGTCGGCGCACTGTGCTTTGGTATCATGTCCCTCACTGTCGAAACTTGGTTTTAGAGGATCTAAAAACACCACTTTAGCAATGTTGCTAATAAGGTTGCGACAAAATGGGTCTTTAATTTTGCACGACATTCGTAGTTTCAGTTATTTCTAGGGAAAATGAGGGAGAGCGGACGATTTTTTCTTTTTTTTTATAAAAAAAACGTTGCCTTAGGAATTTATCCTGTGTCGTAGGTGCATCCCGTTATCGTCTAACTTAAAAGCGCCCATTGACAAAGCTCTTATATGTATCATATCGATGTTTCTGAGAATAAATAAATAATATAAATATTCCACAACTATCACACAACGCCATCTAGTCCCAAGCTAAGCAGAGCTTGTGTTATGGGTACTAGATAACTGATAAACATACTTATATATTTCTAAATACATACATATTATAGATAAATTACACCCAGACACAGAACAAATGATCATGCTCATCACACAAACATTTGTCCTGGGTGGGAATCGAACCCACGACCTCCGGCATAGCAGTCAGGGTCACTAACCACTAAACCAACAGGCCTGTCAAGAATACAAGGGCGCTCTCTTTCAGACAACGTTTACATGAAATTAATCTATATATATAAAAGGAGAACTGACTGACTGACATATCAACGTACAGCCGAAACTACTAGGGCTAGGAATGTGAAATTTTGCACACGGCTTCCTATTATAATGTAGGGGTGCAATAAAATTCCCCCTTTTCACCCCCTTAAAGGTTAAATTTGCAATAACCCCTTTATTGCAAATTTAACCTTTAAGGGGGTGAAAAGGGGGAATTAGGAAAGTACGTAACCCACGCGGACGAAGTCGCGGGAAAAGTGCTAGTTATTTATAAGTAAAAAAGTCTTTCTACGTGCTGCTAGTAAATACTAAGCATTTTTATCTTCGCTCAACTACTTGTATATAACATGTTGTAAAAATGTATTTGTTGCAGGTCCTTCGCACATTAATGCTAAGCCCGGAAGGCGCCATGTTGACTGACGAGAGCGTCTGTGAAATTATGCTCAGCTGTTTCCGCATATGTTTTGAAACAAGACTCACAGGTACGTTAAAATGCGAGTATACGCTCGTACTTTGTTTGGTAGTAATTAAAACTGTGTCAGACTTAGGTAGAGTTATTCATGTACTTACACTGATTTTATACAGCGAAAGAATAAAGTGGATATGCCCCTAATCCCGGAATTATTTTTAAATAGCAGAAAAAATCCCGTGATTTATTAAATAAAAAAGTTATTTACTTTTACACAATTTATTTGTCTAATCTATCTCTGATGTTTTTATTATTGTTATTTATTTGTAATACTGTTTTTCCACACGAGACTGTCTATTATACATCCCGGGAAGATACATATTAATATTTTATCAACATTTCGTTGCAAGTACAGAAATAACTACAGTTATTCCGACCTCTGTTCATCATCATCATGTTATGTTTTACCGGTCTACCGTTTTTTTTTCGTCTTGCTTGGCAACCGAGTCGATGTTGACTAACTGCGCCAGTGTCTACCGTATTTCTTGTTCGTTTTTTGACTTTGACACCACTACTATTGTCACTTAAGTCACTCAAAGTCAAATCATTTATTTCAATAAGCCATCAAAGAGGCACTTTTGAACGTCGAATATTACAATTAAAGGTACAGTACTCCCAAATTAATAATGCACATGCAAATCTTCGCTAATTGTCGTATTCCCGGAAACACCCGAATCATTGAATCGGAGAGAGCCCTAAACAATGCACTTGCATTTTGCACCTTGTTCAAAAGAAACAGGAGTCAATGTCAAATGTCGAATCATGTGAAACAATTGAAAACAATTCGGGCGGTCGGCGGCTGTCGCCGGTCAGTCAAAGGTCCGTCAGTCGTCTTTATATATTGGTGGTGACTGCACGTGTTCTCTCTGTGTGGAATTATATAGAGCTGCTATTACACACCCTTTTTGGTTTTGTTTTCAAAGGTCAAAAATCAAAAATCAATCAAAATCAACAATTCGTTTTCCTCGCTATTTACTTACATCGAATTATCGAATCAATTTCGTTACTGATAAATCAACATTTATCTCTTTTACCACAAAACACATAATTCTACTAAATTATGCATGAAGAAAATGCACTTAACCACTCTATATACATATCGTCTTCCGACGCTCGGGGAATACGACCATTGCCGAACAGTGACGAAGATTTCTATGTGCATTATTAATTTTGGAGTACTGTAATGGGATGGGAAGAGATTGATTCTACACTCATTCGCAAGGGTAGGTTTGTATGGAGAAAAATGGGCAAGAAACTCCATACTTACTGTTTTGAAAATTGTTTTACAATATTTTGATTACACGAGTTAGAAATAAATATGAAAGCGATGTACCCAGATAAGTCTAAATCTATTCTATTTTCAGTGAACAATAAAACAGAAGGAAAAAATATTATTATTATTATGAGCCTACGTTGTCCCACTGCAGGGCAAAGGCCTCCCTTCCCTCCTTCCATCTCTCGCGATCTAATGCGATTGTGGGTCAACCCTTTAAAACTGAATCCAGCTCATCTCGCCATCTCCTTCTGGGCCTGCCGCGTTGACGTTTCCTGCCCGTTGGGTTCCATAGAGAGGAAAAAATAAACAATAATTATATAAGTAAAAAGGTACATGGTGTTCACATTTTCACAAAATATTGTTCTTACTTACGACTCTGTTTCCGACACACAAAACTCATTGTATCCCTTCGCCAACGGTAGAAATACCGATTTCCGTACGTAAAGGGTGACAGATAAGATTGTAAATATTTTCGGAAAATGTGCCCTGAGAAATATCTTAATTTCGAGTAAACTATTGGAAAACCCTGATGTTTTATAATTTAGACGCAGCAGTTGTGAAAAGTCGTATATCGGTCAGATTTCCAAAAGATGTTTTCCTTCACTATTTGGAGAGCAGTGGGGCAGTTCTGCTACATATAAACTCGACTCAATGAGTCGTATGTGGTGATTTTTTTACAGTTATGTATTTGCTACTGGATCAATTAAATTCTAATTTACGAACAAGATCGTAATATGAGTTTAATGTCTATTGAGATGCTGATTAGTTTACGTTGTTTTTTTCGGTTCGAATATTTGTTTCGAAGGACTTTATTTTATAACTAGCTGTTCCCCGCGATTTCACCCGTTACTCGACTTCGGATGTTATATAATATTCCTCGATAAATGGACCATCCAATTCAAAAATATTTTTTCAATTCGAACCTGTAGTTCCTGAGATTAGCGCGTTCAAGCAAACAATATATTCAGCTTTATAATATTAGCATCTAACATAGGTTTGTTCGCGACTTTTAAATCTCGTCAAAATGTAGATGTAAATTGACGGCAATTACTCGTGAACAATATCCGGGGCTCATTCCAAAAAATGCATACGTAAACCCAGTATTCAATGAGAGAGCCGTTGCAATCATTGAAACAGTTTCAATTATCCACGAAAGGGGTGAAAGAACGAGAAACGCTTTTCCGAATGCACATAATACGCGTAGTTTCATTTACCGAATACACCCGAACTTACCCGAATGTTGACGAACTCCAGGGTGAAAAACTTTGTCGAGCATCGGTAGCTTTCCCAACGCCCTCTGTGCTCGCCAGTACTCTCGATTAAGCCTGTTGCGCTCTCTATCTATCATCAATGCATTTGGCTCTTGACTGCTCGTAAATCAATATCTGCTGCAAGAATTTAGGTCATAACTACATGTACTAGGTTTATGGTAGGTATAGGGTTGGTCCAGACGGGCAATGACCGATGTTACGGGGCGGGGGTAGTCCTTTTAGTACCTCAGTGTACCGAGAGCCTTCGTCCGTGCTCTACACTTGTACAGTCGCGCACAGTGACAAAATATCTCATTGATTTATTTGTTTTTTATCGCGTATTAGAGATTTTGGGCTGGTGTAATAAGACGATTATCGCTCTTGTAATTCAGGTGAGATTTTTGTAGTAATTTCTGGTATTTTTTCGGGTTCCTATAACTAAACCGATGGGTTGATACCATGAGGTGTATCGCGTCCATTTTGTTTGTAAATTGAGCGTGGGCCTGACAATTTTTTATAGAGTATACGATTCAAGTTCGGATTTGAATACTTTTGGTAAATCGATCATCAGTTAACATAATATTGTAATAATACAATTTTAACAAACGACAATGATGATGGTTGTAATCTTCTAAAAGGGCATCATTTTTTTGTAAATAAACTGTCCCACTGCTGGGCAAAGGCCTCCCCCAAGTTTTTCCATGTATTCTTGTCTAGCGCCTCTTCGAACCAGCCCTCATTATTTTAGAAAAGGTTTAGAGACGTTCACTGGGAAAATAATTATCAAATTATTTTTTTTTAATTAGAAAAATAAGCCGAGAATAATTCCATCGGTCGGTACAAAGACGTGGGTTGCGAAAACCTACCCTCCAAGCAAACGAACGAAATTTCCTTTGTTCGTATTTTTAGACTGGCAACAGGGGGTGTTGCTGGGCTACGCCAGTGTAGGTACCATCGCAGACGGTTCAATTGATCCGCACCTACGGCTTCGGACAATCTTTCGCTATCCCGCGCAGATTCGTGCGCAGGTTTTATTAAATATTTTGCCATCCACGCTCGGACCGCTCCTCCTCACAACCAATTCGGGCGCCGGGCGGATCAGACGTGTTTTCGGGAATACCTATTGAACTCTATTCTCCATTTTAGAGTTGCTAAGACGGAACGCGGAACAATGTCTTCGGGATATGACGCAGTTGATCTTCATGCGGCTGCCACAGTTCCCGCCAGAAGATACTGCTTCTGCCAGCTTTTCCACCGTTGGGCTGTCCCTGAAGAAGAGGGAGAAGACAAGCAAGAAGAAGAGTTTGACTAGTGTTAATAGTAAGTACATAGCTTTTAGTATTTTTATTTCAGTTTTTTTTCATCGTCTTCGGAGCTTAATAGGCAATGGGTTTAACTCTCATAACACTGATTGCAAAAAAATTGGCTCGCTATGCCTCGGGCCAACAAGATGGCCGGATTGCGGTGGTCTAGAAAAAAGCTGGAGTGCTAGCTAAAATTTCAAATCAAAATGGCGGACGAAGCTCACATGAAAAGAAAATGGTGGACGCCCCCGTTTCCCGTTTGTTCTCTGTGACTTGGACAGCGAGTGCAAAAAAAAAGTTATACTTGGAAATATGTTGTGTAACTCTGTAAAGATTATTGATTTAATTTTCCTATGATATTTCGATATGAAGGTATGAAGTTCTATGTTTGATTTTAAATTATTTATTGGATTGTTTTTTCTGTGTCTAACTTTTCAGCCTTTTAGTAACCCGTTAAGATCTTGAGTTCGATTCTCAGATCGATATTTCCGTTTCCTGGTTTTTTTTCTTACCAACGTTTTTATTTTTGGAATTTCATCTCAAGTTATTCGGGACATTGACGGGATGTACGCCGTTAGCGTTTTGATCTCTTCTCTCGCTCACACCGCTAGAATTGCGCCCATGTTGTTACCAGTACGATATATCTAGATATCGACAAATCCATATCTGCGGTACACGTCGATATCTGCGGAGGGTTGAGAGGAGGGGTACTGCCCCTTTTTGCCTCCCTTACCCCGCCAGTACCACGCCCATGGTTTTACCAGTATGGTATACCTAGTATACCTAAATATTGACTATTGATCGACCCCTCGTCTGCGTATGAATTTATAATATGCGCTTTCGTTGTCCGCGCAACTGCACCTAATTGAGGCAATTGAACTTTAGGACTCGCATATTAGATGGCTGCAATGTCGGCCTCAACCACAATGTAGCTATCGATCGATCATCATGCTAGCTTCTTACTTTGTTAAGTGAAATAGATCGAGTGGAAAAGAATGTAATGAAATAGCTTTTGCCCGCGGCTTCGCGAAGATGACTCAAATTCGAGCGCAAGTAATACATATGTAGTTTATTATTTGATTGATTGTTTAAAAGTTGCTGTCAATTTTTGAAGTAGATACTAATATTATTTGTACACACGGCAAACTATTCAACACTAGTTTATCTTAGTCTCAATTTACATAATGTATTGGCATAATAAATGGTCAACATATACTTATTTTGCATAACTTTATGTGTAGCCGTGTGTACAGTGGTACGCCACTCGCTTCAAACAAAAACACTTAAGTTTTCAAGTTCTACGTCGTACGTATATAATTATTCGAAATTCGATTAAAGCTCTTATTAAAATTCGATACTGGAAGATTATCTGGATGATATGATCACTGTATTCTGATAGTAATAATCTGTTTTTCTCATTTGCTGCGTCATTGTGATATGAAGGTGGTCGTGGAAGGCCTTAAACTGAACATTACAAGATAAAAAAGTACTTGTCTATGTTTTTGTTTTCGAGGGAAAACTTTCAAAAGTCGACCTTTAGGGTTAAGATTTTGGGAATAGATTTGTATCTAAAACCCGACCAGAGCCTCCTCCTGATATCTCGCAGGATTGCACAGAAGTATACCTGCTAATTAAGTTATATTAACAAAAAAATAGTGTTACGCATCCAATTCAAAAAAAAAACAAATAGAGCACGAAACAAACCTGAGGAAGTATTTGGAAGCAGGTAAAAAAAGTAAATGAGTTAAAATAAAACAATTTTAAGAAACACCGCTGTTCTTTTAGTGATACTGTAACCATATAATAAGTTTGTAATTAAAAAAAAATATAGAGCGTTGAAATAACGAGAATGAATAAAGCACTATGTGATTTACAAACTAAATACCGAACTCGTATTTAACCTATCGAGTTCGATAGATGGCGCTAAAAGCCCGGTCAGTTAACCAAAGGTCTTCTGCAGAGGAGACGCCGGTACTTTGGGTACCAACTGCCTCTCTGATACAAAAATTACGTGTTGGGTATGTCTTGATAGCCATACCCCACGCACCTTGCGGCGCATGTGTCATAAAAGCGACATACACCCTTTTTAATCCGGCCTTCTCACCGCGGGTACTTACAGTGTCGCGTGTAACGAAACCATAGCGCGATTCAGCCGGACCTAACAACGCCATCTATCGAGTTAGCGGGTACTAATCAAAGAGAGAGAAAAATGTGTTTGGTGTTCAAGTCGGTTCCTTTTTTTATATTTTCTTCACCCTTTTTAGTTAAGGTATTCATAAAAAATCAGGAGTCTTTATGTAATCGGCGTTTTTGAAAATCCGCCTTCCAATTAAGCAATAACGGATCTAAGCGGACAACGTCACGGGATATTATCCATAATCGATGCATACTAAAAACTACTGAATAGATTTGGATGAAATTTGATACACAGATAGTTTATAATCTGGATTAAAACATATGATATTTTTTATCCCGTTTTAATGTTTCCGTGGGATAATTTATCATGGATAGCCGGCGGAGCCGCTGGTAACAGCTAGTAAATCTATAAATAAATAGATAATATATTATTTCAGGTTCAAATTCCTTGGAAAGAAAGTCATCAATAAGTGAACAACCGAGCACTACTACTACAGAACTTGAAACAGAAAGCGATGCCAGTAAAAGTGACATCAGGCACACGTAAGTTATTAATTACTTTCACAATTGTTTCTATCTTAGATATGTGTTTGATGGTGACTTTTATTTTAATTTATTATTTCCGCATTTAAGGTCCTACTTTACCAGTATCATCAAATGATACAGAAATGAAAAGTTTTTTACTGTGTAATTAATTTCCCATGAAAGAAATAAAATCGCGAGTTAAAAATTTACCATACATATTCATAACAAATAAGCAATTTGCTAACATGATTAGTCTTTCATTTAGAGATTTAAGAAATAATCGACATAATATAATATTTTTTTCTTTTGTTAAATCTATTATTATTTACAAATATAAAACATATAAAAACTCGAGCTCGTGACGCCAGAACACAGTAATAATCGTACTAAGTTGTAACATGTTGCCAATTTTACAAGAGCCTCCGTCAATTTTGACTTACGTAACAAAACAAAAAATACAGGTGAAACATTTATTTGATAAACTAACTGAATAAATTATAAATTTTTAGTAAACTATTTAATTCTAATTAGTTTTTAAATGAATTTTGATTTCTCAATTTTTTTATATCACTTTCCCAATTTCTTCACAGCCAAGACAAGAATTTAATAAACGAAGCGGAAATAACAATAGAGCCAGTGGACTCAGTGAAGAGTCCCATAAAAAAACATGGACGCCACTCGTCAATGGACCTGGCTGCGAGTGGCAACACGTCCATCACACAGCTGCTGGAGAAGTGCGTCAGTGCTGACAGCGCTGATGAGAAGGTGGATCCGGGCGAGGAGAAGACTGAAGAAGTACAGGAAACGGAGAAGGAAGGTTGGTAACTATTTTAACTTATACTGAACAGCATTACAAGTCGGCAATTTAAATTGGGGATGGATATCCACCAATAAACGGTTTTCAGATGACAATTGTTTTAACTAGGTACCGCCCTTTTTTTGTAAATTGTTTTTTTAGTATTAAATCTCCAGATGCATATGATTATACCGTTATGTCGCCTTTTTAGAGCCTCTGGTTGATACATACTATTTTATACTAGGCTGCTAACAATTTTAAATCATTTGAACATGAATTTAAAAGTATTAAAGATTTTTTATTCAGTTCGCATAACATGGTAGAATATTAGATAGATAGATAGAATATTCTTTATAATGCACACCATACAAATTATTAGAAAAATTAGTAGCCAAAGAACAGTAATCCTTAATAGCTAGATATTTTCATATTCCCTGGATTCCACACTAGGGTAGCCTATGTCGAATTTGATAGATTTAGACTTCATTGTACACGAAAATTGGGTACATTAGTAGCATAGTCGCTCAATCCGATATTTTCCAAACAAATTTAATTTTTAATAATATAAATAATCATCCACAGAATCCACAGCCCCAGAACCAGATGGCATCGAAAACAAAGAACCTATCACTCCTGAAGCACCAGTTGATGACAGCGGAGACAAACCAGCAGAGTACGTGAACCATCGCGGGATCAGGTTCACTCCTCAAGAAGATCAGGTCAACCTACAGCCGTATGGCCTGGTCTGCGTCAGGGAACTGTTCAGGTAAGGATCTTGGGTATTCTAAAAGCCGTAAGCGGATCCTCTTCGTCATTAAGTTTAATCTTTAACCTACAAAGTTAAAAATATGCTTAATTCCAAATTCCAATTCTCCTTATATATATTTTTATTTAAACTTTTCCCGTTACTAAGAATTTCTCCTGTATCGTGGGTGCGTTTAAAAACATGTAAACTCACATACACAAACACCCAGACCCGCAACAACTACTTGTAGATCATACAAATATCAACGGGATTCGAACCGCGACACGCAGCGCAGCAGTCTAATCGCTCAGCCACTGCACTAACCGTGCTGTCAAACAACATTAAGGAAGTACTTCCAGAATAACATCATCTCTTTGTGTCCAGGTTCTTGATCTCCCTCTGCAACCCCCTGGACAGTCAGAACACATCAGGCATGGTGCATCTAGGCCTGTCCCTGGTTGGAACAGCTCTTGAAGTGTCAGCAGACCAGCTGGCCAAATACCCATCTCTTCTGTACCTGGTTAAAGATCCACTCTGCAGGAATTTGTTGAGTGTGAGTGATAGCTTTAATTATATGTTTTTTCTAGAATTTAATGCCGCAAAGTTACGCCTGATTTCATTAAAATTTATCTGATAGCTTTAATTCTTTGGAACATGTTTTAACGCCGAATTATTTTTGTATACATCGAAAAATATTTTCGACGCTTATAGTTATTTTCTTGTATTCAATGAATGTGTGTATGTGTATTTTTAAGTGTCCTTTCAGTAAATGGCAAAGCCTAAAGAATACCCAGTTTTACTTAACTTATGAACCAGTGCTTTATATGACATTAAATCCAGATATCTCAAAAGTACTCTTAAAAAGCTATTGTATGAGATAGATTTGCAATCCGGGCGTTCCCGGGGCAGAGCTCCGTACTAATTTAAGCATCCCCTTTCATTCAAAGTGTAAGTCATCGATTCTGGGTCAAAAATGCCGACCATCCTCTGTATGGTATGCATTTTTGATCCTAGCGTCGATGATGCCTTCTATCCAAGTTTGCGGGCCTACGCTGCCCTCGTAACAGCAAATACAGTACTTGCAAAATGGCGGTTTCGAGAAAAACGCGGTAAAGTGTTTTTTTCAATCTTTACTAAAACTGATAAAAAAATTCATATGTTTTTCTAATGTAGGTCTTTATAAACTTGAATACTGCATTTAAACCTTGTGTCGCCATTTACAAATATATATCAATTTTACTGTACAAAAAGCGTCCACATTGAATTTTTGAGAAAAACGAGAAAATGTGTCGATAAAATGTCGATCACTGCATTTGCTACTACGAGGGCAGTCCGTCGAACCTACCATGACGTCATAAAGAGTATTTCCACTGTGGGAAAGAGACAGAGCTATCTACCATCTAACGCCAAATAGGTGGGCCACAAAAGTTTTCCCTTTTGCGTTTCATCGCGATACAGTCATCAGAAAGATACCTACTGGAAGCAAGTCTATGCAGTCGCCTCGTGATCATAGTGCGTTACTCTGAAAGGCACCTCGTGAAACGGTAGTTCCTCATTTACGGTCCCACGAGGTGCCCTCGTGAGTTTTGTCACAATGCTGCCATCGAGAAAATACCGAGAAGATATAAAGAAGACTTCAAAAGAAAAGAGAGGAACATACTACCTGCGTCTGTGTTCCCAAACGCATACAACTGGAATCTCTTCAAAGTTAGATTGAACAGGCTTCTTGGTGCGGTCACTCCATCATGGACTTTGTCTCTGCCACCTCTAACCTAGATAGAGTCAAGAGGAAACCCATCTCAAATAGAAAAGCAACAAGATACCAAAAAGATAACAAGGGAGCCTGCATCAAGACACGAAAAAACAACTTTACAACTTTTTCTTAGTGTTTTTACCTTATTTCTTGAAAATTCACTATATGGAACCATACACTACACTATACAACATTATTTTTTGTTTATGCGAAACCCGATACACCTGTCTAGTATTTTTGTGTAAAGAATCTATGTACAAAATTTTAAAACCGTATCATAAAAAATCACAAGGTTATAAGTTTGTATATTACCTGGTTGTCCGTTCAAAAACATGCTCATTTCGCGGTATACCCGCGTAAACCGCGTCTCCTGTGTTATACACTCGTGATAATAGCTTGGCAATAGGTACCTAACCGTACGGTGATTGTATTGTAATTAACTGGTAATAAAATTTAATTAAAATAATTTTGAAAAAAAAAATATAACATGGTGTAAAAATTATTGGAATCGAATCAGTTACTGATTCTAAACAAACTACATTCAGGTTTCGCATATACTAAAAATAATGTTGTATATGAGACCATGAGGCGCTACCGCCACGATTCTAGCGTCATCAGGGCTCTTCCGAAGACCTTGGATGTCAGGTCTCCATCCCTCACATGATGTAACTGTGTATGTAAAGTCAGCCGCGTCCTGTGAGGGGTGAGGTCCTGCACATCTATGAACACCGCATCGACGGACTGCAAGATGGAAGATATTACTTTTGTTTCAATATTGTTTTGTTATTTGTAGCAATCTTCAAATGAGTCCTCCCACCCAGGGCAGAGCAGGAGGGACTGTCAGACTCGTACTGAATAAAATCCACGGTGTCCTTCAATAGCCCTTTACGTACCGGGGTCATGGTAAATCATAAGTCCCGCGACCATCATTTGTGAGCTTGGAAAATTATCAAATATGTCCTCCCGCAAAGGGTAGAGCGGAAAGGACAGTCAGACTTGACTGATTAAAAACCAACCTGTTCCTACATTTGCTCTTTACGTATACAGCCCCGCGACATGCATTCGGGGCCAGAAGTGAAGCTATCATTTTCTGCCTGTCCTGACATTTACCATGCGCAATTTTAGGTTCTGCATTCAACTCACGGGCCTACAGTACATAAAAAATATTCAAGATTCTACGTTCAGGAACTGCGTGTGTTTTTCTGTTACTAAAATATTTTCAGTAGTTCTTTTTTCATGAAAATAACTCCCATTAACTAAGTTATATTGTCCACAGTTGCTGAGCACAGAAAGAATATCAATATTCGCGCTTGACCTTCAAGTGTCCTTCCTCTTATTCGAGGCTCTAAGAACACACCTCAAATTCCAAATGGAAGCATTCTACAAGAAGATCATAGAAATAATTTCAGCGGACACGACGAAAGCTATATACGAGTTAAAAGAAATCCATCATTTAGCCTTAGAAAGTCTTTCGCAAATGTTTAGAATACCTGGACTATGTGCAGAGATATATTTAAATTACGACTGCGATATTTATTGCATGAATGTTTTTGAAGAATTAACGAAATTATTATCCAAAAATGTCGTGTCTTCAACGGCTTATAACATCCATTCTCTCTCTTTAGAAGCTTTAATGACTGTTGTAGAAGCCATCGAAATGGGCTGCAATCAAAACAAGGAGGTTAATAGTAAAACAGAGATAGAAATACCTAATGGGGAAGAGGAGAAAGAGAGAGATGGACGAGCTGGTCATGTGTCTTTGGAGCTGGGAGGTTTAGATGACGTGTCCGTGGTTTCTGATCATGTGACACACGACATCAGTCAGTACTTTATTTCTGGGAGAACGGGCAGGCACAAGCCTTCATCGGATCTGCCTACGGAAGCTGAGTTGGACAATATTAAGAATATGAAAAAGGTTAGTTTGTTTTTTGTTCCGTGGGCTAGTAAATTGATAGGAGCAAAAGTTTCGAAACACGTTTAATATATTTTACATTTAGATAACCTAAATCGCAAAAAGGTAAAATAAATTTTATATTACAACAAAACTTTTACACAATTCTTTTGTAATTGCTAATTTTTCACCGTTGTTTAAATAGTGAAAGACTTTCTATTATCATTAACTTATTTTTTGATAGGCTTCCAAAAAAGAGTCATTTTTTGTGGCAGCTTTGTCTAAATCAAAATAGTTTGACCATGGCAAAAACTTATGACTAAATAAATTCTCTTTTTTTTCAGTGGGTAACCCAAGGCACAGAGCTGTTCAACCAAAAACCGGAGCGTGCCATCGAGTTCCTACAAGAACATGGAGTTCTGTCCACTCCCTTAGATCCCCATGAAGTCGCTATGTTCTTGAGAGAAAACCCCGACCTGGATAAGAAAATGATTGGTGAGTATTCTTTATATATATATTTTTTTTCTTTAAAAATACTTTGGCACACACAAAGAATTCCTTCGTGGGTGCGTTTACAAACATAGAAACTCACATACACAAACACCCGGACCCGAAACAACTGCTTTTTTTTACAAGGTAAAATCATCACATGAGTCCCACTCAGGGCAGAGCGGGAGGGACTGTCAGACTCGTACTGACTAAAAGCCACGGTGTCCTTTAATAGTCCTTTACGTTTTAATTCGTACAGTCCCGCGCCAATTTGACTGTGTTTAGAAAACATTTAAACTCACATGCAGCCAGACCCAGAACAACTACCTGCAGGCAAATATATATTGATAACTATTATATGTATTTGCCTGCAGGCAGGCAGGCTATACAACTATTGGTTCTGTGCTGGGATCGTACCCGCAACACTCAAAACGTTTACCTACTGTGCCAACTATGCCATCTTCACATATAAACCTTTTCCAGGTGAATTCATCTGCAAGCGTTCATCCCGGGGTGAAGACGAGGATGGGGGCCCATCAGTCCTTGGTGCCTTCGCAGATAGCTTCGATTACGCCGGTCTGAGGATAGACCAGGCCTTGAGGCTTTATCTGGAGACTTTCCGACTACCGGGCGAAGCACCACTTATCTTCCTTGTCATGGAACGTTTTGCGGAGAGGTGGCATGTAAGTATTGTGTTCTTTTAGTATGGTTTAGATCGAGGAGCTGGTATGTAAAAGAAGTTATTTTTGTCTGGGGCTACCTTTTTTTTATCGTGGTAAAATCATCAAATGAGTCCTCCCACCCAGGGCAGGGCGGGAGGGACTGTCAGACTTGTTCTGACTAAAATCCACGGTGTCCTTCAATAGCCCTTTACGTACCGGGGTCACGGTAATCCCTTGGTCCCGCGACTGTCTGGGGATACCTACTTAATCTTTACCATCTTCTTTCTTAATTATGAGAAATGTATTTATTAAAGTCCCATTTTTTTTACGTAACCTTCATTTTTTACAGAAGTAGAAAAAAGTAGACATTCGTATAGTCAAATAAACAACCAATAGCCAGTATTTGAAATCAAAAGGAAAAAGTTCAAAGTGGTTGAGACACCTTTTCTCCTCTGCACTTTGGCAAATGCTTGCTCAAACTATGAATAAACTTGGATAGATAGCAAAACCCAAGGGAATAAAAACAAAACACATTATCTGCTACAGAAAAACCAACCTTACCTTCCTTAACCCATAACTAAATGTAAAGAGCTATCCTTGAAGTACTTAATCAACCATTCTAATTTTCTGTTTGTTTAAATTAATATTTTTTACATATAGCTACTGTAATTCTATAAACAACTTCTTTAATATTTTTGTAATTGTTACACCAATTGTACAACTTACATTTCACTAAGCATTTTGAACTTTACATAAATATTTCTTTTTTTTTCCTTAAACTTTATTTTCTAGCGTAAAAATGTATAACGTCAGTAAAACCATGGACGAATTCGTCCTTGGTAAAAAGTATCCTGTGAATAACGCAGTGGATTACATAATTATTATATTTAAGTCTCACTGTTTCTATAATTTTATTATGTAATTGTTAGTTGTTCCAAAAAAAAAAAAATGTCTATCTCCAACAGAGCACAAACGGCGAGCCCTTCGCGAACACAGACGCGGCCTTCCGCCTCGCGTACGCCGTCATCATGCTGAACATGGACCAACACAACCACAACGCGAAGAAACTCAACGTTCCTATGACTGTGGAGGACTTTGTCAAGAATTTGAGAGGGTGCAACGGATCGGGAGACTTTGATTCGGCCATGTTGGAGGCGGTGTTTCATTCTATCAAGTAAGTACATTTTTGATGTGTAACATCTTTATTATAAAAGATTTTCTTGATTTTCGCGAGTGCGATTTGGACCTTATAGAATTTTAGTATTCTTTCCATAGAAAATATATATATATATATATATATTCCACAACTATCACACAACGCCATCTAGTCCCAAGCTAAGCAGAGCTTGTGTTATGGGTACTAGACGACTGATAAACATACTTATATATTTCTAAATACATACATATTATAGATAAATTACACTCAGACACAGAACAAATGATCGTGCTCATCACACAAACATTTGTCCTGGGTGGGAATCGAACCCACGACCTCCGGTATAGCAGTCAGGGTCACTAACCACTAAACCAACAGGCATGTCAAATCTTTGAAATTCGCGACGCATGCGTTGATGCGTATAATATTCTATTGTGTCCTTCGGCCTCATTCGGGGTCATATAAACATTATTTGAGTCAAGCATCTTCCGTTTCCGTGTCACATCTATACAGGTATATAATGCAAATGTCGCCCTTTTGACAACACGATGATGACGTATTTCCGCCTTCGTTCACCAGGTGGCTGCAGCGCGCCAAAACCTTCATTGGCGTCCTGTTTTTCGGACGGTTCACATCTTTAAAAGTTAACGTTGTTAACGTTCGATATTTGAAAAATATTTTATAATATTATCAGAGTTATTTTAGTTTTTAAAACAAAATAGTGTTCAGTTTAGTTTTCTTAAAATGGCGGATAGAATACAGACGCGTAGTCGTAAAGATTCTGTTTCGTCATCGGGTTCGTCGAGTTCCTCAAGTTCCTCTGAATCATCACCGTCGGCTTCAGAGGTTGAAAAGGTTGATAAGTCCCGTAAGAGGAAGAAGGCGAGTAAGAAGAAGAGAAGTAAGCGTCTTCGAGGGCAAAGCAAGGTAATCAAAAAGCTTGCAAAACAGGTCAGTGATTTGAAAAAATTATATTGCTACCCTCATAATATTATGTATACTGAAAATGGAAATTATGAGTGTGATAACCCGATATATTATGGTAATAACTGTGATATGGCCCAAGAGCAATCAGAATCAGAAGGATTGTCAGAACCCGTCGCAGATCCTGCACCGGTTCAATCATTTAATTTTGATTTGGCAACGCAATTAAAGGAGCCAGCTGTCACTGCAACCCCTTCTAATCAGTTAGAATTGTTAAATTCCATTCAATATTTTAAAAATGACAACTGGAATAATGTTAGATATGTGGAAACACAAAAAGTATATAATGCTCGTCCAGGATATGTTGACCTTGAAGTTAATGATGAGATCAAGTCTTTAGAAAAAGTTAGCCATCTACCCTCTTCGGATAAATTTCTTGGCTCTGTAACTCGGGCATTGATAATGCAAAGCGAGGCTATGCAACAAGGTTTTCGACAGATAGTGGACTGGGCAAAGGATACTAGTAGTATGGATCCAGAGCAGTTAGCATTAAAATTAAAAGAGGTTTTTTCTGCCGATTATCAAAAAGTTTCACGAGATTGTTTACAATTAGTTTGTGGTCGTAGGGCAGATATAATTGAACAAAGACGCGAAGTGTTCGCTAAGCAATTAAGGGATAAATCATTTAAGCCATGTTTAAAGAAAATACCGCCGTCTAGTGAATTTTTGTTTGATAAAGTACCTTTTAGTGAATTTATTAAGAATAATGGCGGTGTTAACAAAATTTTTTATCCAAATAAAAATACTTTTTCTGGGCAAGAAAAGAAAACCCCTAGACCCCAGGCGGCGTACCCTGGGCCTAGTGGGTATCAATCGTCCAGTCGCGCTCCTGCACTGACGATGAACCAAAGATTTCTTCCTCCTCAGAGTGTAGAAACATTTTATAATTATCAAGCAATGCATCCATTTAATAATAATAGATTTTTCGTACCACTTGCTCAAAAAAGTGACATTCTATGCTTCAAAAATCGAACATAACGATAGTCATTTTTAATCTGTTAAAAACAGGGAGAGAATGTTGTACTGAATTTCATTCATCCTCTAGGGAGAGAAAGTGATTTAAATTTGGAATACTTACCGAAATTTATACTGAACTACATCTGTGTTTACACCATTGAGTTTGTATATAAAGCATTACACATCTTTTTGAAAAAGGAATACGTATTTATTATGCAGTTATGATTATTAAACAAAATTACGAAAACCGAAGAGGCCGTATGAGCTTGATGCCTTTGCTTTTCCGACAAAAAAAATGTAGTCTAGGAATTTGCCGCGTTTTTGTTTTCTTCAAATAAAACCTTGAGTTTATTTTATTTTTATAAATAAGTTAATGTTCTAAAAATGCGTAACGATCTTAAATCAAATGAAACGCAAGTTCCTCAGACGCAAGAACAGAGACATACTCAAATTAACTCATCGACAATAAATTTACCAAACAAAAATGTAACTCTCTCTATCAATAATTGGACCAATGTTTCGAATGTTAACTTTTACTTTTAATTGTCATTATTTTCAATAAATGCTTATCTCATATTATTATTGAGTTCATTTTTTCGCAAATGGTACGAAAAGTAGAGTATTTTCCTCGGTGATAAAGCTGTCTTAGTCTTGGGTGAACTTAAATCCCTCGCTACACTCAGGACTCGTCTTAAATCCCTCGCTTCGCTCGTGATTTAAGTTTTTAACACCCTCGCTACGCTCGGGAGTAAACCTCGAGTCCTTCGTTACGCTCGCGATTTAAATCGTCACCCGCGACAGAAGACACTGCTTTATCCCCTTGGTTAATAATCTACTATTTTCGTCCTCAATCAAGGGGACAGCATGCTGGACAACGCTTTCAGCAGCCCATTTTTCGGAGAAATGAACCGCAAAACAATGTACCACGAGGCAAAGGCTCTGGTAAATTCAATAAAAAGTTCTGACTCGGATCAGAAATTTCGAGGGGGTTGCCTACAAAATTATGTTACGGAGTGGAAGAGATTGGGGGCACCAGAACCATTAATAAAAATAGTGAAGGGTTATCGTATTCCATTTCAAAAGAAACCGCCTCTGGTACCGCCAAGGCAGGTGAAACGTTGCAATCTCACTCTACCATCTCCGGAGATGGACACGGTCATTCAAAATTTGTTAAAACAAGGAATTTTAGAGCATGCCCCCCTGACTCCGAGTTTCGTATCAAATTTCTTTCTGATTCTCAAAGGCGACGGAACCTACCGTCCCATTTTCAATTTAAAAAGTTTAAACAATTATTTGATTATAAGCAAGTTTCGTTTGATTTCGGTAAATCGGATTCCCGATTTTATTCAGACCGCCGAGATTTTCAGGAATCTAGGCATACGAGTAGTGGTGTTTCTCGACGATTATCTCTTAGTAGCACAGGACAGAACGACACTTATAAAACACGTGGACATTGTTCTGCGAACTCTCAGTCAGTTGGGTTGGCAGGTAAACATGGAGAAGTCGATTCTTGTCCCTCAGAAAGTAATAGAGTATTTGGGTTTGATGTGGGATCCGTGGCAAAATCAAAAATTTTTACCAGAAAACAAAATTCAGAGCATGCAAATAGTTTTATCGAAGTTGCTCCGCCGGCGGAAGGCGTCTCTTCGAGAGATACAGAGTATCATAGGGGTTCTGAATTTTGCTCGTCTGGTAGTTCCAATGGGTCGTTTGAATTTTCGCCATCTACTGGCTTATTGCAACCTGGTCCTGAAAATGCCAAGTCAGTCGACTTACCTCTTGCCTGCGGAAGTACTGGAAGAGTTGAATTGGTGGAAAGTTCACTGTCTAGAAAAGTCCAGGCTTCATCCACCACCAGTGAAAAACTTTTTGACCACAGATGCAGCCGATTCAGGTTGGGGGGCGGAGTTGAATGGTCTTCATTTATCGGGCAAGTGGACAAAAGAAGAAGAGCGGCTTCATTCGAATCACAAAGAGATGCTAACCATTCTAAAATGTTTGTTAGAGTTCGCTCCGTCTCTGAGTCATACATCTCTCCTACTGCAGTGCGACAACAAAGCGGTGGTGGCGTACTTGAGAAAGGAAGGGGGAAACAAGTCAAGGATCCTGATGGAGTTAATATATCGAATATTTCATTTATTTCAGAAGTACGACATTCATGTAATCCCCCATCACATACCAGGCAGGTACAACAATGTTGCAGACGGTCTATCGCGTCATTCGACGTTACAGGAATGGCATCTACTCCCCGAATTCACCAGCATTGTCTTTGCAAAGTGGGGTGTTCCCCAGACAGATCTTTTTGCCTCCAGCACAGCTCACGTAGTGCCTTGCTATGTCACTCTAGATCAACGAGACCAGCGAGCATGGAGGCACAACGCGTTCTCATTCAATTGGGACTTTCGTCTAGCTTGGGTCTTTCCTCCTCCGAGTTTGTTACCCCGGGTCCTGATGCATCTCAATCAGGCTCGAGGTATATTCCTGATAGTTGCACCGAGGTGGTCCCGAGCATTCTGGAGAGCAGACTTGAAAACCAGAGCGACCGCACCTCCATTCACGATCCACAGGTTATCGAAGGTACTAGTGGACACGAGGACCGGGCAGCCACCACCTCGGGTGAAGGAGCTGGTCTTAGAAGTATGGAAATGTGGGGGTGGTCTGAATCCTTAGGTGACTGGTCTGCAGAACAAAAGTGTCTGCTCAAACAAGGTTGGAGGTCGTCAACTTTGAATACCTATAGGCCAGCATGGCAGAGATGGTTAAATTGGTGTTCCAAGTTCGGTGTAAATTTTTCAGATCCGTCAGGTAGTGAATTGGCTCGATTTTTAGCCGATTTACACCTGAAAGAAAAATTATCGTATCGTACGATTTTACTTCATAAATCGGTTGTGTCTACTTTATGCAATACAAAGATCGAGGCCCGCTTAAGTTCAAATATTTTAGTTAAACAAATGATTAAAGCTATAGCGTTGCAGCAACCTAAGAAGTGTCCACCCACTATTTGGGATCCTGGGTCTCTGGTAGGTTGGTTGGGCAGTAGACCTCTTCAAAATCAAAGCCTATTCGATATTTCAAGAGTTAGTGCTGTTCTTTTGTTGTTATGTTCAGGGCGTAGGATACACGACTTAACATTGCTAAGTGTATCTCCAGACAGATGTATAGTAGGCGAGAATAGCATAATGTTTTGGCCGCATTTTGGGTCGAAAACTGATTCAGAAACTCACGTACAGTCAGGTTGGAGATTATTAGGTAATGTTGAGAATGAGGCGCTTGATCCGGTGGTTTGGCTTAAAAAGCTCATAGAAATTGGAAAACCACGTCGTTTGCTTTGTTCTAGTGATAGATTATTTATTACAGTTTGTGGAAAAGCTAAGCCAGCTACTAAAACTATATTGGCTGGTTGGGTTAAGTCGATTTTGAAAGAGGCAGGAATTCAGGCTACTCCGGGTAGCTTTCGTTCTGCGGTTGCTTCCCGAAGTTGGTTGGATAACGAACCTCTTGACGAGATAATGGCACGAGCAAATTGGAGATCCGGAAATACTTTTAAAAAACATTACAGGAGGGAAGTGGTTCCAGCAGTTCCAGCACAGGGAAGCTCATTGATTCATCTTTTTCAGCCAATTAATTAATTATCTTTGTTTCAATTAAATAAGTTATTTGTATTTTTATAGTGAATAAGGTATGAGAAATGTTACATGATTATGGTAAGTTTACAAAAAGATGTTATAACTATAAGGTACGTATAAATGTGCAGTTTATTTCAGTTTGTAAGTGTTTAAATAGTTATTTTAAAAGGTTATTATTTTATTGCAATATATTTAGTAAATGTATACTTAAATTGGTTTTATTTTGAAACTCGTTGGTTTTTTGTTGATGTAATTTAGCTAATTTCTTTTATAACACATTGGCGTCCCGTTCACCAGGCGATAACAAACAAAGCCTCAAATAATGTTTATATGACCCCGAATGAGGCCGAAGGACACAATAGTAGCGTTTTACCTTCAAATAAAACGCTTGTTGTGTCCGGAGACTCATTCGGGGTCATAATTTTAAAGTCTGCCTGGTTTAATTGTTTCTCAAGTTTTTAGGGTTTTTGAGGCCACAATGAAGGTTTTGGCGCGCTGCAGCCACCTGGTGAACGAAGGCGGAAATACGTCATCATCGTGTTGTCAAAAGGGCGACATTTGCATTATATACCTGTATAGATGTGACACGGAAACGGAAGATGCTTGACTCAAATAATGTTTATATGACCCCGAATGAGTCTCCGGACACAACAAGCGTTTTATTTGAAGGTAAAACGCTACTAATAATATCTTTATTATCGCTTCTGTGCGAGCGATTTCATTTAATGTAACCGAAGTCAAATCAGAAAGCAGGCTCGATATTTTTTTTTTCTTCTAACTGATTTTTTTTTAACGTGGTAAAATCATCAAATGAGTCCTCCCAATCAGTGCAGAGCGGGAGGGACTGTCAAACTCGTACTGACTAAAATCCACGGTGTCCTTCAATAGCCCTTTACGTTCCGGGATTAGGGTAATTCGTACAGTCCCTCGACCGCAGCAGGCTTTGGCCCTCCAGAGGGGGCCCCCGTCATTTTGCTGATACTGTTTGAGGCGCGCGTGGAACACAACATCGACCCGGGCAAGGTCCATGGTCGGACAGCGAGTTGCCCATTACTCGCTGCCCGCATGCCCGCAGTATTCTTTCCATAGAAAATCTTTGAAATTCGCGACGCTTTCTTTAATGCGTATAATATTCTAAAAATGTCTTTATTATCGCTTCTGTGCGAGCGATTTCATTTAATGTAACCGAAGTCAAATCAGAAAGCAGGCTCGATATTTTTTTTATCTTCTCACTGAACTTAGGTATATTTATGTTGCTTTAGCCGAAGTTTGACCGCCAGGTGGCGCTGAGTATTTGTGTCTTATTGTAGAAATTATAAATGAAAAACGTACAATTGGCGTAAAGCCAAGATACTTAACGGCATTTGGCGTGAAAGCTTTCTACAATTTACCTACTCTGAAACTTCTCCCCTTAGAAACGAAGAAATGGTAATGCCAGCGGAGCGCACGGGCGCCGTACGAGATGCGTACCTGTGGCGCGTGCTGCAGCGGCGCGGCGCGGGCGCAGGCGCCACGTACCGCGCCGTGCCCACTCATCATCATCACCACACCCGGCTCTTCACCGTCGCCTGCCCGCCTACTGTGAGATATTACCCCTTTCCTTCCCGTAGCACTTAAAAGAAAGAAAATTGTGTTTATTGGCACTAAAACTAAGTAATACTAATCAAACTTATAATAAGAGTAATACAATAAAAATAGGCGAAATAAATATTAAAAAAAAATGCAATTTAATGCCCAAGGGGCTCAGCTCAGCATAATGCCAGATGGCACCACAGAGTTTGCCACCTGACGCTGATTTTCAGCTGCAGCCCACGAGTGCCATATACTCCAAAACAAATACGTAAATTAGATAATCGTAGGTGAGTCAACAATACCAATCACGTAAATAGCTACAAAATATACAGTGCACAGTGTAACCACAATTAACTGCCAGAGATAAACTAAATGAGTAGCCATAGTCTACAATAATATAATTCTGTTAAAAAAAGAGAAAATAGCTGTACCCTGCCACGCTTCGCTGTGGCACATTGTGATTGAATGTTTGAGAAATAAGAAACAAAACAAAGAATACATTTCATATAATTTTTCTCGCTTTCGGTAGATGGCGCGGTCAATGGTACACAGGCGATCGTTAAAAAAAACTGTTTTTTCTCGGTTGCGGATATGTTACTGATGCAAAAAGTAGATGAAAACAATCCTTGATGCGGATTATAAATAATTTTTTTTTTTTTTTTTAGGGTGGCAAAATCATCAAATGAGTCCTCCCGCCCTGGGCGGGGCGGAAGGGACTGTCAGACTCTTACTGACTAAAATCCACCCGTGTTTCTTCGGATGCCCTTTACGTTCCGGGGCCGCGGTATCCTGGATTAAGAAAAAAGCCGCGACCCCAGCAGGCATTTGGCCCCGTAAGGGGCCCCATCGGTGACGCGTGTAACACGACGCGCCACCGACCCGGGCTCGGTCCTTGGTTGGACGGCGAGCTTACCCATTACCCACCGTCCGCAAGCCCGCTCCGCCGCTGTGCCCTCTGCTGTTCAGAGGGACACGCGTTGGACCATCCACCCGACAGGCTATTCGCATACGGGCAAAGAGACCCCTCAGGCACACAGTGCCTAAAAGAGTTTTTGCCCGCATCCAGGGTGCACCGGCCCGAAAAACTGGTCTTCCCCCCGGACGTATCCGAAGGGGAACTCCAGTTCACGGGCGCACGTGGGGGTTTCCTGTCTTAGCACCCCGGATTATAAATCATGCTAAAATTTTAGCTCAATTGGTGCAGAACTTTTTGAGTTTTTGAAGCGTACACAAACAAACATAACATTTATTTATATATATACATAGATAAATAAGACTAGGTGTACCCCGTGGTCTCACCTTCGCTGCTCGGCTCCTATTTGTCGTAGCGTGATGTTATACAGCCTATAGCCTTCCTCGATAAATGGACTATCCAACACAAAAAGATTTTTTCAATTCAAACCAGCAGTTCCTGAGATTACAGCGTTCAACCAAATGAACTCTTCTGCTTATAATATTAATTATAGATGTTACCACTGTTAGAAGCCTGTATGAACCTTAATCTAATGTAAGTTGGTAGATGTCACATGTCGGAGTTATCATTTTCCAGTAATAATAATATGAGCTCCGAAAAATGAATTATATTTCAGAGGACATTAATCAAAGGTTTTCCCAGCAATTCCAGAATCTTCCTGAAAGTCAGATGTCAGGTCTCCATCCCTCACATGATGTAACTGTGTATGTGAAGTCAGCCGCGTCCTGTGAGGGGTGAGGTCCTACACATCCACTCACATCGAAGGGGTTGAAATCTGGGGGTGCTTGAGGGTGTAACAGCTTAACACGCCACCAGACAGTGCCTCACCTGAAAAGTGAGGTCTTGCACATCTATCTTCACCAAGGGGGCAGAGGGAAGATGCTGCCTGTTACAATACCTCCTATTTGAAAATTTAATCCTGAAACTTGTACCTGATCTGAAAATTTAACCCTGAAACTTGTGCCTGATCTGAAAGTTTAACCCTCGAAAACTCGTGTTCAGCTATTACGCTTTTGACTACTAGACTACATATTAGTACAATTCCAAAAAAAACGAAGATGCTGGATGGCCGGTTACCATCCCTCGCATGATGTAACTGTGTATGTGAAGTCAGCCGCGTCATGTGAGGGGTGACGCCCTGCACGTCCACTCGCAGCACTCGAGTTGTTCGAGCCGAAACAACTAACCACGACCACCAAAGTGTCTGGACTGAAATTCGAACCCAATATCTCTTGCTAATTCAACACAAGACCGAAGTGCCACGAATGAAGGAAGACAGAAAATGTCGAAGGAAGAAGTTCCTGGATGTCAGGTCTCCATCCCTCACATGATGTAACTGTGAATGTAAAGTCAGCCACATCATGCGAGGGGTGAGGTCCTGCACATCCACTCGCAGCACTCGGGATGTTTGAGGCGAAATTAACCACGACCACCAAAATGTCTGGACTGAAATTAGAACCCAATATCTCTTGCTTACCAATTCAACACAAGACCGAAATTCCACGAAGGAAGGAAGACAGAAAAATTGCGAAGGAAAAAGATCCTGGATGTCAGGTCTCCATCCCTCACATGATGTAACTGTGTATGTGAAGTCAGCCACATCATGCGAGGGGTGTGGTCCTGCACATCTATGAGCACTGGGGATGCGTGTTGTTGGAAGGAGGCAGAGCTATGGGTAGGTTGAAGTAGCAGAAGCTGTGTGTTGTTGGAAGGAGGAAAAACTGAAGATTGTAGGAAGAAGAGAGAGCTTTGAGTTGTAAGAAGGAGGAGCTGTGGGTTGTTGGAAGGAGGAGGAGCTGTGGATTATTGGAAGGAGGAGGAGCTGTGGATATTTTAAAGCTGAGAAGACCAACATTTTATTAATACTTATGATTGTAGTGTTAAGTATCGAAGTGTTGTATCTAATGGCTCTTATTTCTATTACAGGTAACAGCACTTTCAGCAGCTTTCGAGCGCTCGACACCTCCGACCCCCGAAGAGATGGAAAGCAACAGGATCCGAGACAGCGCTGCCTTACTGGCGCTGAACGGTCTGGAGCGCTGTGCAGCGCTTATTGCTAGATTGCCGCCGGACAACATCACGTTGGACACGTTACTGTTGACGCTGTGCAAGTTTACTGGACTTTTGGCGCCGCAACATGCGAATTATATTGCTATTGGTAAGTTTTCTTAATAATAGAGAAGTATGGAAGAAGATACGCTGTTTTTTGTCTCCGTAGAAGTTATCTGCCCTGAGAAAAGTGGAAAGGTCTGTCAGAGTTGCGCTGATTAAAACCGCCCCAAACATTTCAGCATCACCACGCTCACTTTTCGGCAAAAACGAAGCTGTCACGTAATTATTGGGCTCACTTTAGCTTTCTGCGACCACAGAGGTTGAATTTGTGCGGAGTTGAAAATTTATCGTGTTAAGGGACGTTCTCCGAACATTTAAAGTCTATTTTCGCGAAAATTAACGGGAAATGCCGTTAGTGTGGGTCGGCTATTACAGATTTAGGGTCAGATTCAGACATAGTCAGACTAATAGAGACTCACAGTCAGACACAAGCTCAGACTCTGAGACTTATTTTCTCATAGAGGTTGATAAAAAGTGGAATGTTCACCTCGGAAGCAAGATTATATTAATCTCACCTACTTTGAATTTAGAGCGGAGCGAGAGTTTCCAGAGTAGAATTCCGAGCGTAGCGAGGTATTCTAAAGTAAAATCTGGAGCGCAGCGAGAAAAAAAAAACACTCGCCTTTAAAATAGTTGTTAAATAATCTACTATTTATGTGTTTTAATTAACATTTGCTATAATAAAATATGGAATGATCAATTGTTTTCCAGGCGTAACACTAGGTCAGTCCAGCAAGGCGCAGCTGGCCCTTCGCCGCGCCTGCTCGGTAGCCGCGCGGCACGCGGACTGTGTGCGGGACTCGTGGAGACATCTGTTGGAGATCGTCAAGACGCTGTACATTGGACGACTGCTACCTAAGGTATGTTTATATTACTCGCTGTCCGATCAAGGACCAGTTCCTGTTCGACGGCGCATAGTGTTCCACGCAAGCCTCAAGTAGAAACTGATGGGACTTCCAAAGGGCCAAACGCCTGCCGGGACCGCGAAACTATCTAAGTATATTGCCGTCATCTTAAAATGCAAAGAGCTTCTGATGGATTTTTAGTCGGTAAGTCCTTCCGTTCCACCTAGGGCGGGAGAAATACATTGATGATTTTCCATCCCAAAAAAATATATGTTTAAATTGTCTATATGTATGTATGTATATTGACACTAGACCAGTCTAATAGTGGCCTTTCTATTCATACATTTTTCCTTCCTATATCTTTTTTTTCTCTACAGTGCCTCATAGAAGCCGAAGACTACTTAGCCCCGAACGGCACGGTGTCCCTCATCAGAGAGGCCGCGCGAGGGTCGGAGGCAGGCCTGCTGTCCAGCTTGTACTCATACATCGCGCTGGGAGAGACAGGTAACAATCACCATACATAAAGTTAAGTTAGAGTAGATTATTGGAGTGTCAGCATAGTGACGGGGACCCCCTGTAGAGGGCCAAAGCCTGTCGGGGTCGCGGGACTCACGCAATTACCGTGACCCCAGGACGTAAAGGGCTATTGAAGGACACCGTGGATTTTAGTCAGTACGAGTCTAACAGTCCCTCCCGCTCTGCCCTGGGTGGGAGGACTCATTTGATGATTTTATCACGATAAAAAAAAAGTGTCGTGGGTGTGTTTCACAAACAACTAGACCCGTAGAACCAAAAAATCAGAAATCAGAAAGCTTTATTTGTGAACATAGGTCAAGTTACACAAAGTGTGAGGTGTTATAGATAGGTAGATCCTCTATGTTTTGCCCAGAGGCGTACAAATATAATAGTTTTAATTTTAGAATAACAGATTGATAAATTTATGTCGAATTCAGAATAAATGGCATAGCATAATCAAAACAAAACAAACAAAAAAATATACAATAAATTTCTAAATAAATGTCAAATGGTTAAGTTACATGTCATAATAATTCATAGCTATAATGTCGAACAGAATAATTCAAGGTCATTAAAACAGATCAGGTAAGTTATTGTTAGGCAGTAATTATAGAATTGTCGTCGAAGTAGTCCTTTAATGTGTAATAGCATTTATTAGTCAAAATTCTAAATAGTTCTTTTTTGAATTTGTCCAGATTTAACATTTTAATGTTTTCGGGTAGTTTATTATATATTTTTTTAGCCATACAGAATGTGCTTTTATTCATTAGTGCAGTTTTGCCATAACTTACTTCGAGTTCCAACTTTGTTTTGGTATTTATCATAGCAGAAAGCGCCAATAAAGTAGTTAACTGCATAAATAAATCGAAAATCTGATCAGTTCGTCAGTTAAGAGTATTGAAAAATAATGAACAGGATTTTTTTTAAATTTGGGAGTGGGGCCTTGTGACGTCATAACGCCTTGAAAAATAATACCGACCGAGTGACGTTTTGTGATTTTTAAAAGCGTTGTATCTTCATCAATTTTTGTTTCTATAACAAAAGAAAAAATACGGATATTTTTTTTTTTAAATAGCGATGGTGGGACGAACTCCTCCTTCTAATTCGGACAGGTTCTGTCCGAATTGGAAGGAGGACGCACGGGCTTGCGAGAAGTGGAAGGAGTGGAGGAAGGCCTTTGCCCAGAAGTGGGACAGAGAAGGCTGTTAAAAAAAACTATCTTTCTAATAATTACTACAATTTTTTTTGAGTAAAATAGCCTTTAATAAAATCTGAATATTCTGTCATTATTCAAAAGGTATGCGCGCACCAACTCCTCACGAGAAGACGTTGATAGATGCTGCCATGGACTGTGTAGCGAAGTGCAACCTACCCGGACTGCTCATCACTGAGACCAAGTTCCTGCAGCTTGATAGTTTACAGGTATGTTCTAGAGCCTTTGTCAAACAGACCGGTGTGGCGAATGCGAAGCGTGACGTTTATATTTGTAGTAGACAAAAAAATTTTTAATCACATATTTGGGTTTGGTATCGACCCAGCAAC
Source organism: Agrotis puta (assembly GCA_943136025.2). Classification (NCBI taxonomy): domain Eukaryota; kingdom Metazoa; phylum Arthropoda; class Insecta; order Lepidoptera; family Noctuidae; genus Agrotis; species Agrotis puta. The sequence continues at coordinate 15,267,739 of OW964184.2, read as the reverse complement.
AGCCCCCGCTATTTATTTTTTCAATATTTTCAATGTACAGAATTGACCCTTCTACAGATTTATTATAGTACTAGCTTCCGCCCGCGACTCCGACCGCGCGGATGTCGGTCTGCGCGTGGATGGTTTATTTCCCCATTTTGAGTAACTCTGACAATGACATCTTATAAATATTACGGCGCTGAATCCACTGCGGGTAATGCAACGTGTGTTCGCGGTTCTACAGAACAACGTCTATGAATAAAACTGAAAAATAAGATTTTTTTTCTACGTATTTTTCCAGGATAAAAAGTATCCTATGTTATGCCCAGGATAATAAGGAATAATTATACCAAGTTTCATCGAAATCGAACCGTTAGTTTTCACGTGATGCCTGCACAAACAGACAGACAGACAACATTTTTTTTTAATCATATATTTGGGTTTGGTATCGATCCAGCAACACCCCCCGTTATTTATTTTTTCAATATTTTCAATGTACAGAATTGACCCTTCTACAGATTTATTATGTTGTAGATAGATATGGAATTGTTTTAATCCAGTCACATAGAAAAGCGAAAGCGATCCGATAGCGTGACAGAACTATTGGACTGACGTCTCGTATCGGTTCGGTATCGCTTCGGACTCGCCTGTCTGTTTGACAAAGGCATTAGTCTTTCTACAGTTCTACAGACGCCTTATCACAAGATTTCTGTATTTTAGTTACGTACTTGAAGTATATTTTTCAGTTATCCATATCTACAAAAAAAAAAATGGAAATGAAAAAGCGGCCTGTCGGAGTTACGTGATCCTTCAATAGCCGTTTACGTCCCAGGGTAACGGTTATCTGATAAGACAGTCCCGCGACCCCGGGAGGTGGTTAGGAATCTTTACGTGACTCCGACAACCTGACATTTTTGTATGTCCTCCAAATGATTTTCATAATTGACCTATTACAATGGAAAATATTATCTCGTAGTGTTAAAATGTCTGTTTAGTTTGTCTTCTTATCCCTGTCAATGGCTTAAAAAAAACATAACAAGTTTGACTCTACTCGGTTGTGTCGGATTTCCTTCCCATCGAAACTATGAGAGTAAAGGAACAGAGTGTGCAACTGTTCCTGCGCACACACGCGCTCTGCACTATAATATGTCCCGCGCAGATGAATAATCACCGTTGAAATTGGCTGCCGTGGCCAAAATTGGTCAGGAGAACTGTACTATACAACATTATTTTTTGTTTATGAGTTTGTTTATACCTGATACACCTTTCTAGTATTTTTGTATAAAGAATCTATGTACAAATTTTCAAAACAGTATCATTAAAAATCATAAAGTTATAAGCTTGTTTTGTTACCTGGTTGTCCGTTCAAAAACATGCTAATTTCGCGGCGGGACGCAGTATCCCCGTCCAAACCGCGCCTCCTGTGCCGTACACTTATTGATAATAGTTTGGCAATAGGTATCTAACCATACGGTGATGGTATTGTAATTAACTCATGATCTAATTTAATTAAAATGATTTTGGAACAAAATACTATATGATGTTAAAATTATTACAATCGATTCAGTTACTGATTCTGAACAAATTATATTCATTTGCATATACTAAAAATAATGTTGTATAATCGGTGTATATCACACAAAGTGTCTTTGTACAGGAGTTGGTCCGTGCGATGGTGACAGTCGGCACTCCGCCTGACTCCGACAGTCTACAGCTAAACCCTCAATTGGAAGACATCACCGTCTTCTTCCTGGAGCTGCTCGGACAGACTTTGATACAGAACAGGTAACAAGAACGTTTATTCGTCTTAATTTGTTGTTTTTGATAATGAATAATTGGCCAACTAGGTTTCTCACTTAATTTTCTAGAAATATCAAATAACTAACATCAAGTTTCAGCTATTAAATCTGAAATTATTGAATTACATAATTAAAACATCATACATAAATCAATTATTAGTATGTGATGTTAAAAAAAAAAACATTTTTGTCTTGTCACGTGAAAAAGATTTAGAAACAAACATATTTTTTTCGTAGTTTCATAACAAAATATCATCCCACTAAATTGACGTACCACGCCCTTGTCTTACAACTGATTTCCGTGTGTTCAGGGACCGTCTCCTCCCGCTGTGGGAGGACGCGGCCCCTCACATGTCCCGCTGCGTGCTGTGGTCCACATCCCGCGGCGCGGGTCCCCTCCGCCGCTGTGTGACCGCCCTGCTGCGCACGGGCGCGCGGCTCATGAGGTGTGACGCGGCCGCGCCGCACGTGTTGCAGCACCTCACCTTACTGTTCCAGCTGCCGTATAAACTGTTCTATCAGCAGGCTGATGTGGTGAGTGGTTTTTGGAAAAGTAACTTTAATAATGTTAATTTAAAGTTGAAAGTTTGTGAAATCAGAAACAGATCATGTTAGTTTTCGGTGAACAACCATTTTCTTGTGTACGCCAATATACGGTACTGTTCACCTTACTTATCGTGTTTGCATTTAATTCAACATATTTCAATTTGCAAAGTGTTAATATAAAAAAGAAATTAAATAACACTTGGCAACTTCCACTAGCTGAATAAAATTGTAATTGTAACATATAATTATCCAAAAATAAACTGCCACTTAAGAGACATATTTGACGATTTCTCTCATAAGCGTCGTGTTATTTATTTTAACACCTTGTATATTTCCCGTCCAGATCTCCTGCGGTATGTACGAGATCGTAAAGACTTCTGCACAGAACGTGCACAGTGCGCACGAGTGGGACATCGTGTTCGCGCTGCTGTGTGCAGCCGGCGCAGGCGCATGGCCTAAAGATGCGCATCCCACCAGTAAGTATTAACTATTTAACCTAAAACCATTTTTATCCACCCTTACTATCTCTCTGTTCTAGTATAATTAGTATAATTAACTAGTTTGCAACAAATAAAGTGACAATTGTTTTCAGCCTCATGTTGAGCGCCAGAAATTATATTTGGAGATTCTATTCAAGTCCCACGTTGGGCGCCAAAATTTTGTAACTCTGGCCCCACGTTGGGCGCCAAAAATTGTTAGCGATCCTCTTCAGTCCCACGTTGGGCGCCAAATATTGTAATGGACAAAAAATTTCAATTCCGATTTGATTCAAACAGACATTGTTTATTAGCTGCTTAGCCTTTATAACCGTAACCTGTGATTCACAGATCTTTGTACAATTAATCCTGAATACCGGTCCAGCAGCTTAGACGAGATAGCGTAACAAACTACCTTTTGCATCTGTAATATGCGTTATAATATAAAAGTAAAATTTTAAATAAAAATTATATGATATTGTACTTTTTTAATCGAAACCAACGCAAATATTGTTTGAAAAAGGCGGATGACGCTGCTTTACAAAAATGGAAGTAACAGACAAAAGCCTCTCTGCCTATTTCTGTCTTTTGTCTAAAACTTATCTTTTACATGACTCACTTCATCATATCTTCTATACATATAATAAATCTGTAGAAGGGTCAATTCTGTACATTGAAAATATTGAAAAAATAAATAGCGGGGGGTGTTGCTGGATCGATACCAAACCCAAATATATAATTAAAAAAAATTTTGTCTGTCTGTCTGTCTGTCTGTTTGTGCAGGCATCACGTGAAAACGAACGGTTCGATTTCGGTGAAACTTGGTATAATTATTCCTTATTATCGTGGGCATAACATAGGATACTTTTTATCCTGGAAAAATACGTATAAAAAAATATTATATTTTTCAGTTTTATTCATAGACGTTGTTCTGTAGAACCGCGAACACGCGTTGCATTACCCGCAGTGGATTCAGCGCCGTAATATTTATAAGATGTCATTGTCAGAGTTACTCAAAATGGGGAAATAAACCATCCACGCGAAGACCGACATCCGCGCGGACGGAGTCGCGGGCGGAAGCTAGTCATTTACATAATAATACATGTAGGAGGTAAATTCGGAACGCATCACAATTTAAGGCAATGGGTAGTGAGTGAACGCGGCAATAAGTGAAGGAGAGAGTTGGTGTGTGAGGGAGAAAGCGAAGAACCCCCTACATACATGTCTATTTCACTAGGTCCTGCTGCGTCGAGTCGTTCGGAAGGGTCAGAGGACGAGAGTGAGCGTCGTCCTACCAGCGCCTCCTCTGAAAGCGAGCTTTCACATTCTCCACAAACGCAAGGATGGATACTAGTAAGTTCTATGAACACTTATTTATGTAGTACACTCGCCATTTAATTGTATTATTATTTTAAAAAGACACAGTTCCAAATCCATCACGCAATACACAATTGTCTTGAAAGCACGCGGCAAACCGACAAGCTTTTGAGCATCAACAAACGCGACGACCGAGGATTTGGCTCGCGAGGCAGCCTCGCGAGCCAAATCCTAGGTCGATCTGTTCGTAAGCGGCTAAACAATATTTATTTATGTCTGAATTAAAACATGTCTGTACCCAACAGGTAAAGAATGAGACGGACACTCCGGACACGAATGACATAGAGAGCTCAGTGTCTCTCCGCGCGCACCGCACGTCAGCCCTGGCGCGCTGCTGCGAGGCCCTGGCGCTCGTGGTGCGGGACGTGGCGCACGTCACGCCCTACAACTGCCGCGCAGCCGTGCGGGCCGTCAGACTGTTCGCCAGGGCCACGCTGTACGATGGTGAGAGACATATATTATACTGTAACCTGGTGTGCGGGACATGATGGACATTTGGAAACTAACAAAGACCCACAGTAGCGATTGGTGGCAACAGCTGCCGAACTCCTCACTCCCGCCGTCCGAACCGCTCGATATCGTGGCGTCGCACTCACACCTTTGTTCTTACCATTCACCGCGCGCTGCTATAGCTATTCGGTCGTAGAATTCCGCACACACTTTCGCTACAGGCGGCGCCTCGTGGCGTACTTCAAACATTTCGATACATTTGATCTTACCGTTCGCTGCCCCGCGCTGCCACTGCTTATAGCGACAAGGTCATGAACCGTCCTTTTCAGTACACGCATGTTTTAAAGCGTATAAATTAAAATAAATAACTTATTCTACAGGCAAGAAATCTGGCAAGTCGCGGTCTGGTCGTAAATCTCGTCCAAGTTCCGGCAGAAAACGCTACGATGACTCCAGCGATGAGGAAGTCGATACCTTGGACCAGTACCATATGGTTAGCATACAGGTAAGGAATAAAATGACACTTTCATCATTAAACAAAAAAACTACGTTTTTGTTGTCTTGATTTTTTTTAATGCTACTTTTTTTATGATCTGCTAGTGTCTGTACAATAAAGTGTATATCTGTCTATTATGTGTAGGGTAATTCTTATATTTTCAATCATCCGGAAAGTAAAGTAGTATGTAGATGTCGATAATAGTAGATGGTGGAATAAAACGATGACATTTATTTACGAAAATCTACAACATTTTGATAATCGAACCAATTTTTTATTACTCCCTCATATTAAAACTTTATCATCATCATCAACCTATAAATGTCCCCTGCTGGGACACAGGCTAAAAACAGGCAAAAAACTTTATCTGAAACATTCAAATGCTACCATAAATAAAGCCGCGTTTTATTTGTCCACAGCTACTAGACTTGATGCACACGCTACACAGTCGTACTGCACAGATATTCAAATGGTGGAGAGACGAGGCCGACCAGGGACAGAGTAAGTGTCGTTTTCAAACAAATAAATAATTGTGTACTCTTCAAACTCAGCCTATCGCAGTCCACTCTTGCCTGCCGGGGTCGCGGGACCAACGGATTACCGTGACCCCGGTACGTAAAGGGCTATTGAAGGACACCGTGGATTTTAGTCAGTACAAGTCTGACAGTTCCTCCCGCCCTGCCCTGGGTGGGAGGACTCATTAGATGATTTTACCACGATAAAAAAAAAATCGCAGTCCACTCCAGCCGCAGTGGTAGACGCCCACGGCGTCGGACGTCGGCAGACGATCTCCGGCCACCGGGCGCGGGCATGCGGGCGGCGAGTAATGGGCGACTCGCTGTCCGACCATGGACCATGCCCGGGTCGACGGCGCGTTGTGTTCCACGCGCGCCTCAAAGAGTGTCAGCATAGTGACGGGGCCTGTAGAGGGCCAAAGCCTGCCGGGGTCGCGGGACTCACAGATTACCGTGACCCCGGTACGTAAAGGGCTACTGAAGGACTCCGTGGATTTTAGTCAGTACAAGTCTGACAGTCCCTCCCGCCCTGCCCTGGGTGGGAGGACTCATTTGATGATATTACCACGATAAAAAAAAAAACCACTTCTGTACTTTTTAATAACCAGTAATTAGTTTCGTCAATACCGGGAGCATGGTTTCAAACCACTTACCGAGATTGACTATACTCCAGAAATAATGGTATGTTAGAATTCCGAATGTAACAAATAGGCTGTTCAAGGGTATAGTATTAATTAGTAACAGGGTTGTGGAAGTCAGATAAGCAGTTGCTCCATGTAAAACAGCTTCCCTTAACAAGTGGAAATCGATAAACAGAAACGCTATGTTATAGGTTTAGAACTTTAAGTTCTATGGCATAAAGTTCAAAATCTGCGTTTTTGCTCCTTCTGTGTGTCGTAGCTACATGCATCACAAATTGATTGAGAGAAGGCTGCAATGATGATCCTTATCGATAATAATGTTGTTGTTATGTGTTACAGGTGCCGAAGAATACGACTTATGGGAAGTAGCGTGGAAGCCATTACTACAAGGTATCGCACAATTCTGCACAGACAGACGAAAACAGGTTAGTTTCAAACTATTAAAGTAATACTCAGCCATCTCAAAATATACTCTTACAGCTTGTATATAAGATATCCGTCCCCTTTTTCCATCCAGGGCGAGAGGCGTGTACCAACTCAGAATGTATTGGCAAATAAACTGTGAAATACAGAAAAAAATCCTAATGTGGGGCAGCATATTATACAACATTATTTTTAGTATATGCGAAACCTGAGTATAGTTTGTTCAGAATCAGTAACCGATTCGATTCCAATAATTTTTACACCAAGTTATATATATTTTTTTAAATATTTTTTTTTTCAAAAATATTTTTAATAAATTTTATTACCAGTTAATTATAATACAATCACCGTACGGTTAGGTACCTATTGCCAAGCTATTATCACGAGTGTATAACACAGGAGACGCGTTTTACGCGGGTGTACCGCGAAATGAGCATGTTTTTGAACGGACAACCAGGTAATATACAAACTTATAACCTTGTGATTTTTTTATGATACGGTTTTAAAATTTTGTACATAGATTCTTTACACAAAAATACTAGACAGGTGTATCGGGTTTTGCATAAACAAAAAATAATGTATAAAAAAGTACTTCATCTACAAACTTTTGCCATAACTCCATTATAGTGCTAGTTTGTGTGAAATCTATGATCAAAAAATAAAAATAACGTCCATTCTCCCCAGGTATCAAACAGTGCTATAGCCTACCTCCAGCGCGCCCTCCTTGTCCCGGGTCTGTCCGCGATGGGTGGCAGTGGCTGGGAGGCGTGCTTCCAGAGTGTACTGTTCCCTCTGCTGGAACAGCTGCCCAGACGAGCTGATGCCACGGCCAGAGCTAACACTATCATGTGCAAGGTATGATGTTGTTCGTAAGGTTATCAAATCAGGTGGGATTTACGGTTGCAATTCGGGTTTTGGCGGAATAGCTCAGCGATTATTGCTAAGCTAAGCTGTGAAAATGTCATAAACCGTGTTTCCACTAGGCAACAATTGACGCGCAACATGTTGCACAACAAGTGGCCCAACATGTTGACAGTCAGCGCGGAACTTTTGTTGAACAACATTGTCTTTCTACGCAGATCTACTTTACGTCAGTCGTCGACAACATGTCGCCTAACTTGTGTTGATTTCAGCGACAGTGTATATAATTTAGTCGAAAAATGCATCAAAAAGAAAAAGAGATGCTCTTTAAACAAACAACAAGCCGCGCGTCATGTTGCGCGCCTGCTGGCAACGTCAAGCGCTGTTGTGCAACGTTATGTACATGTTGAGCGTCACGTGTCGCGCACCAGTTTGAAGTTGTAGATTGTGTTTTTTTTTATCAATTCAAGCAACTTGTATACCGATGTATCGTCATACTTGTATGTAAGACTTATCTAATAGGACCGCGCTTTAAAAGTACTGATTTATTTGCTATAAACATGTTTTTGTGTATTTTTTGTGAATAAAGAAAGAAAACGAAAAGGAAATGACACACACTGGATGTCAGTCGCGGTTACTATTATTAGAACGAAGCACTACGGGAAGAAAGGAAACTAGAGAGAATGCACCAGGGGAATACAGAAAATGAAGAATACCCTGGATGTCAGGTCTCCATCCCTCACATGATGTAACTGTGTATGTGAAGTCAGCCGCGTCCTGTGAGGGGTGAGGTCCTGCACATCCACTCGCAGCACTCGGGTTGTTTGAGGCGAAACAACTAACCACGACCACCAAAATGTCTGGACTGAAATTAGAACCCAATATCTCATACTTTGCATATGACCGAAGTAACATGGGAAGGCAGAAAACGTTTAAGAAGACCATGGATGTCAGGTCTCCATCACTCGCATGATGTAACTGTGTATGTGAAGTCAGCCGCGTCCTGTGAGGGTTGATGTCTTGTACATCCATTCGCACCAAGGGGTGGTATATCTACTTTATTTTTAAATTTGACTAGCTGTACCCTGGCACGCTTCGCTGTGGCACATTGTGATTGAATGGTTGAGAAATGAGAAACAAAACAAAGAATACGTTTCATATAAGTTTAATTTTCCTCGCTTCCGGTAGATGGCGCGATCACTGGTACACAGCTGATCGTTAAAAGAAACAGTTTTTTCGCTGTCGTGGATATGTGACTGATGCAAAAAATAGATAAAAACAATCCTTGATGCGGATTAAATATCATGCTAAAATTTCAGCTCAATCGGTGCAGAACTTTTTGAGTTTTTGAAGCGTACACAAACCAACATAACATTTTTATATATATAGACTAGCTGTACCCTGCCTCGCTTCGCTGTGGCACAAAAATTTGTTTTTTCAAAAAAAAAATAGTTAAAAACCATCCTTGATGCAGATTATATATCATGCTAAAATTTCAAAGAACTTTTTGAGTTTTTGAAGCATACACAAACCAACATAACATTTTTATATATATAGATATGCTCTTAACTCTAGTCTAGGTCAGAGGTTACTGACAAATCTACGATGGAGTGAGCTTACGTCGTTGTGGTGTAACATCTAACTACGCCCGCCAGAGAGTATCTGACCTGCGGCCATATTATGACGTCTTAAAACCAGGCCTTTTCCAGTGAGTGAAAGAGACAGAGCTATACAAGTCGTCTAGCGCCACCTCGTTCACTCACTGGAACAAGCCTGGTTTTAAGACGTCATAATACGGCCCCTGGATATTGAAGTTAAGAAACTCGCCACTCGCGATTACTACTATTAAAACGAAGCACTACGGGAAGAAGGGAAATTAAGAAGAATGCACCATGGGAATACAGAAAACGAAGAATACCCTGGATGTCAGGTCTCCATCCCTCACATGATGTAACTGTGTATGTGAAGTCAGCCGCGTCCTGTGAGGGGTGAGGTCCTGCACATCCACTCGCAGCACTCGGGTTGTTTGAGGCGAAACAACTAACCACGACCACCAAAGTGTCTGGACTGAAATTAGAACCCTCTCTCTCTTGCTTAACAATACAACAGGATTCCGAAGTTCCACGAAGGAAGAAAGACAGAAAATTGCGATGGAAGAAGATCCTGGATGTCAGGTCTCCATCCCTCACATGATGTAACTGTGTATGTGAAGTCAGCCGCGTCATGCGAAGGGTGAGGTCCTGCACATCTATGAACATCAGGAAGTAGGGAGTTAGGGACTTCACAAGTTGGTTCTTTTTTTTTATGTTGCATCATGGGCAGCATTCACTACTCAACGATGGTCAGTTTTACGCATAACTTAATAATATTTATACGGTCTAGGTATTGATGCAAGTGTGGTCATTTGTAGTGTATCACTTTTAACGTTAAAAACATCAAAATACAGTAGAAATTCCTAGTATGATGTGTCACAGTTTTTTTTTTAAAAGGTAGTGCAAGATTTAAAAAAAAACAAACTTTAAAGCCGGGTGCAGACTGGTGTAACGTGTAATGTAGTAATATAACGAGCATTGCTCGTAGTGCCGTCCGCACGTAGAATTCGTGTTACATTACACGTTACACCAGTGCGTCATGTCAATTGACGTCACGGCATGTATCGATTGGACAAGTCAATACGCATTAATTTCACGTCAAAATCGCATTAACTGTTTCTTTATGAATACCCAGGTGTTCCTACAGCACCTGTCGGCGCTGTCCGCGCGCCCCACGTTCGGTGCGCTGTGGGTGCGGGTGGTGGACGTGGCGCGCGCGCTGGTGTCGTCCTCGCCCGACGACCCGCTCACGGAGGCCGCGCTCGAGTCGCTCAAGAATATGATACTGGTCATGGACTCTGTTCGGGTGAGTTGACTTCCTTGAATTGAAACGTTTGAAACACGCCATGAATTGCCGCTCCTAGCGAAAACGCGCGTGTCTCTCTCCGATCGAATCACTACTCGAACAAGAGTTCGAGTGAGTGTGACGACACGACACAAAGCAGGTGCCATGCCATGACATCTTAAAGTGGGAGTAGTTCCAGTGTGGGAAAGAGACAGAGCGACACAAGTCGTCTATCGTGATTATTTGAGTGTAATTTCATGCGCGATGACGGTAACATTACTTCAATCATTTATCCATAGTTCTGTACTATGGAGCCAGTTTTTGTGTATATTTGTCCAGAGCGGAGGCCCGCAGCTAATCAACACGGTTCTCTATTTCTTTGTATAAATGATGTGAAGTGTTTTTTTTTTTATTCTGGACTTGTGTTTTCAAAAAGTTCAACTTATGGACGAACACTGCTGGGCTCACTTTAATTATCAACCAAATATAAATGGGAACAGAATGCATATGTATTGCTATGAGAGCATTCAGTTTAGGAACAATTAGAACACTTCAAATTAAACTAATTCAATTTATACTATGTTTCAAAATTAGACAAGTTGTTAAAAAACTTGAAATGTAGAAAAATTTACATTAATTATAAACTGTTCATTGTAAACGACACAGTTACAGTCAATTTTCAAATTAACAACTTTTTTTTTTAACTTTTTTTTTAAACTTCAGATATTCAGCAACGGAGATGGCTACAACGATCTGTGGTACATCACTTGGGATAAGATCAACGAATTCTTACCTAACTTGAAAGAAGAGTTATTCCCTCAAGGTAAGAATACCTTTCAGTTTTCTATTTCGTACAGGTTAAATATATATTTATAGATACTGCTTAAAGTCTTAATTTTTTATTGATTTTCCTAAGATCATAAAAACGGAGATATTTTGCTAAAATATTGATGGGCCAGTCTCGTAAATAAAATGTATCTAAAATCACTCGCTACTTAGTGGTAAAAGTATATTTTTTCCACGATTAAACTCGTTCTCTAACATCTATGTCGTATCTACGAATGTACTTCGCAGACCCACCAGTCTGCGTGTGGTGCACTACTTTTTTTTATTTTTTCTCCAGAGTAGAGCCCACAAGTGGCCTATCTCCCAGTTGTGGTAAAGCCAAACCACTAATATGATGATTTTTGCTATAGCCACTGTAAAATAAACAAACCTTGTTGTGTTGTTGTGTGCATTTATTTATCTTTTCTATTGTATTCTTGGTACACTCAGTGGCACAGTCCCTCTCGCCCAGGGCGGGACGGGAGGGAATGTCAGACTCGTACTGACTTAAATCCACGGTGATCCTTCAATAGGCCTTTACGTTCCAGGGTCATGGTTTCCTGATGAGACAGTCCCGCGTCGCCTTTATTTACTTAACCCATATTGTGCATAATTAAATAATTGTATTTATTCTTTTTTTTTCTAATCTAAATTCTACTTGTTCCAGTAAAAGACAACGCCAAGCCCTCGTCGTCCCTCCCCAGCCACATGCAGCAGTCCCTCCCCTCCCCCCTGCCGAAGCTGGTCCCCCCCGGTCCCTCCAGTACGCCCACTCTAGTACCTATCCCCTCCCCCACGCTCACGCACTCACCACCAGTACCATCGCCAACATTGACACAAACATTGGCGCATTCGCCGGTGAACATTGCGCAGACGCCGCCGTTGGTGGCCAACGCGCCAACATTGGTTGCGCCTACGCCGATTAGTGGTATGGTTCCGATTAGGAATCCTTTGTATGATCAGGCTGGGTTGACGTCTTCGGTGCTGCTACAGCCGTTGAATGAGGTTGGTGGAATCTAAGTATTGTAGGTTTTTTTTTGAAAGTTTGAGTAATTAAACTGAAGGAATTACAATTGTTTTGGAAGCGCTACTAACGAACCGACCGAATTCTCTACTAATGAAAATATTGCTAAAATCAATAGTCTTGAAATACATAATTTTTTCTAGATTTTCAAATCTTTATTAAATGTTATATTAACATAATATTGAGTGTTGCTCACACCACAAACCAAAAATATCGTTTCTTAGTATGTAACATATTGTAATGAGAGAGACGATGTTGTTTTATGTGAGATGGTGTTTTAAGTTCATTAATAGCTAAACGCCTCGCTTTTTTACTTCTCAAACAGTATACTTACTTATAAGAACCTTATACTTACTAACACTTTTCCATTACAGATGATTTCAACCCCCATCGGCATGTCGATCCAATCACAAATGCCGATGCTGTACCCGCAGAACATTGACCCGCAGCCTACCAGACCAGACCTCATCCGGGTGGACCAGAGACCAGACATCACCCACCCAACCGCCGTCCAACCACCCATCAACCCTTACCGCAACTTGGACTTGAACCAACCGGACATAACACGGTCAGAAAACACACAGAACTTAATAAATAATTATAATGAGAATATAATACTTCCAGAGACAAAAAGTGAGTTATACGCCGATTATCTTTCAAACCCATATAGTGAAATTAAAGATGTAACTAAAGAGGCAACTTTATACGATCCTGAGGACCCAAAACCAGCACAAAATGAGCTACAAAACCCATTGCTCTCAGTCCTCGATAAGAAGTCCTACAGTGCAAATACCACTCCAATGCATAGTAATAATAGGGCTCAATTTGGGTCAAGCGACAATGTTAGGCAGGAATCGGGGATTTTTAATTTTTCTAGCTATTTTGGGTCTGTAAGTGAGACCATTGGACCTGGGTCTGAGGTCTTCGACACACTGATGTCCACACAGGAGGGATAGCAAGACAGAGATGTAGGCACTTGGTTGTAGATTATTGAACTTAAAGTGGGTAGTTAGACCAGAATTTGTGTGGGAAATTAAGGATGAAATGTTGTATGATGGTTTTCAAGGAAGTGATCAGTTTTTATGGACGAGGAATAAAAAAATACGCTTGGTACGGTCAGCAATAGAGTTAGGTATAAGAGAAAAGAATTTTTAAATGGTTTTTCAGTGTGTCTGCATACCAAACTCTTTGGCTGCATTTAACATACAGCCAAAAAGTGTATACATACAGGATGTAATATACAGGAAAAGTGCTGAAAAATTGCTACCTGCACACTTACCTCTTTTGCTAACGGTACATGTGAATAGAAAATGATATTTTGTTACATTTTGATTCAAATAACGCAATTGGGTATTTGACAGCATAAATAAACTGAAAAATCTGTTTAGTTCGCCAGTTAGTCTAAATGAATATTAATGGACATTTATTTTTCGTTTATTTTTTAATCAATGACAAAGTTAGATAAATTCGAAATTTGCGAGTTGGCGCATAATGCCTGTAAAATTGTACCGAACGCGTGATGTTTTGTGATTTGTAGAAGCGTCATATCTTCGTCAATTTTGGTTCACGTAACCATAGAAAAAATACGGATTAAATATTTTTGGGTAATCTAACTTTGGGACAAATTACATTTATTCAGTAAAATAGCCTATAGGGTATTTGCTTAAAATCTTATTAGTTCGTAAGTTAAATTATCGAAACTAATAGGGGACGTATTTTTAAACTTGTTCAACTTTAAAAATGGCCAATACATCACAAGGAAGTACAGTTTTTACTTGGTTCTGACGTCACGAGCGACTCTCGAATTTTGGTGCGGTTTATCTTTGTAAATATGCATTAATTCAACAAAAGAAAAACAAACGTATCCATTATTTTCCCAAACTTTTAAACCTTTGTCAAACAGACATGAGTAGCGAATGCGAAGCGTGACATTTTTATTTGTAATGTATTGAATTGTTTGAATCCAGTCACATAGAAAAGCGAAAGCGATCCGATAGCGTGACAGAACTATCGGATTAACTCGCTTCGGACTCGCGAGTCTGTTTGACAAAGGCATTACTGATTAAATTTTTAATTTATTGATACTGTCAACATCCTTATAATTGTACACCTCGTAAGAGTATTCACTTTTATTCCGCGTCAATATTTGTGATCACTTCAAAATGGTTCGTTTCATAATCTGGAATTGCAAATCAACTATTAGATAGATATTTAATGATAATTGCAATTGTTTTTTTTTACTGGAACAATGTAATTGATCCACAAGCGAAAAACGACCTTATTTCCTTAGGATAGAACGTCAATTTATTAGATAAATAATAATATATCAAAAAGTATCTGGTCTAGCTATACAACCTAGTTAGAAAAAATACACTTTGTTAAAAATAAAATACTGTTTTACGAAATTATATCTTCACTTTAACGGGATTGTGAACCGTATCACCTTATTATTAAAGTCCATTTTAACTATAAGGGCTACCACATTCTAAATGTTTATGTATTCGTTTGGTTTTTAAGTTTTTTTATTTAAATCGAATTTAAAAATGGTGATTGAAAGTGATAGTAATGTTAATATATCGGCCTAATTTAACAGCAAAATGGTTTCTTTTATTTATTTTAGAATTATTGTTTTATGTATTACATTATTTTACATTCCAGGCCAATATATTTTTCTATTTATTTAAAGCTGTGTATTGACTAGTCGACAAAGAATAAGGCTAATATATCGTGCTACGCCTCATAAACGAATATCGACCTTAGGCTAGCGAGAATTAAGTTAATTTCCGAATATCCATTACCGCAGATTTTTTTTTGAAAATGTAGCCAAAAGATTTCTTTCTATCGACTTATCATAATTACCGTTCAAATATATTCCTTGTTTCTTGCAAGGAGCTGTCTATATTATTTTTTTGTGTCAACTTTTTTTATTAATCAAGTTCTAATAAACTACATCTACACTAATATTATAGAGGAAAGATTTGTATTTTTGTTTGAGTGAATGTTTGTAATGAATAACTCAAAAACTACTGTGCCAATTTCAAAATGTTTTACACCATTAGAAAGCTACTTACATTTACCCTGAGTAAAATAGGCCGTATTCCCGTGCGAAACCGGGACGGGCCGCTAGTATAGCACGATTTTCTGTCGCCTATTGAATACACAGCATAATCTTTTAGTTGATAATCTCTTAGTTATTCGGTTCCTTCTTCGACAATGTTTATATTCAGAGTTCTAAATATAATACAATACCTGGCCGTATGATGGCATATCCGAACTTTAGAAGGATGCTTCATCATCTTTGTACGTCTTCATCATCATCAGCCGGAAGACGTCCAATGCTGGACAAAGGCTTTCCCTTAGACCGTCATGCTGAACGACAATCCGCCACTTTTATACATCTTACTTTGTATGTCGATGTAATCAAAGGGCTATGCAACTTTATGGCATCAATTTTTTTTTCTTTTACCAGTAATGCAATGTTGTTCATTAGTAGACCGCAATCTAAGAACTTCGTAAATAATAATTAAAAAAAATTCTAAACCGTAACCAACCAGAGATATAACGGATTATATTTTGTTCTAATCAGGAGTAAATCAATAAATCTATGGGTTCCTATATGGACTTCGGAGGTGGGAGTCTAATTGTGCCCAAAATTTGATCACTGGCGAAAGAAAAAAAAAATGATGCCTAGGTCCATACTAGAAGTTGCATACCCTTTTTATTATATCTAATCAGTATGTAGACAACCAGGGCTGGGATTTAAAAGTCTAGAACACCACTTTAGCAGTATTATTTATATGAATTGCGATCATTTGTAATGTACTCGTAGAATATTTGATCCTATTGCTCAAGTAATAAAACAGACAATACCTTTATAGAAATTAATTTTATTATACAACTAAAGTGTCCTCTTCAGAACCCCAGGGTGGACTTTAGTCCCCTCCGCTCCACCCAGAACTGAAAGGGACATGATGATCTCCTATCCTAAATAAAACCAGGGTGTAACCTGCACAGCTATGTTGTTCTCTAAAAGTCTATCACGTGCTTGTAATTGATTTTCAACTTTATGCTTCAGAGTATAAAGTTGAAAATCCACTAAAGACAAACCGTAGTTTCGGCGGTGCATCAGCGCTGAATCTTTACAGAATAGGACTACTGGTATAACGTTGGGGTTCGTTCACACACCACAAACATGATACTATTAACTTACGTACAAGTGACATAGACAATGTGCTACAAAAGCTGAACTTTTTCTAAAACTTCGGATGTGTCATTTTAAGTGTGAGGATTTGAAATGCTGTAAGTAACATAAATTATGCTATAGGATTTTTAATTTTCGGCTTAGGGTCGAAAGTTCAAAATCAAAGAGCATATTTACTGTTTTATACGTTCTTCTATTTATTTGATGTTAGCAGCCAGGTATTGTACTGTAAATGAAATATAAAAAATATAAAATGCTTCAGGTTGACTAGAGTTTCAGACACGAGGGAACATTGTATTGTAAATTGTGTAATTATCGTCATTTTCGTTTTGTATAGAGAGTCATATATACTAACTATTGTATCAGTGTAATATAATGTTTAACAATTTATTAATAAAACGTGTTTAACATAAACCAAAGTTTTTTGATTTTGAATAATTTTAGTTTTACGTTATCGTTTCAAATCCAATCGAGCAACTTAATCGATAGCTTCTGTGCTCTTATGAAATCAATTGTGGATGTTGCTGACAATCTTGCAGATCTCCCCTCTCAACAGGCACACTTCACAAAGTAATAGGAATTTTCCATCAAAAGACTCAATATTGAGCAACCGAGTCGCCGAGTCAAAATTACTACCTACATCTTATCAAATGGAAAAGCACTATTTGTTGGGGATTGAACCCGTTAACTAAGTGTTCATGTACTCGAAATATTTTCTCCGCACACTCAAAGAACAGATACACATAATAAAACAAAGTAATGATTATAAAAAACAACAGTATATTATTCATAAAATTTACATTATTTACACATTTGTACAAAATATAATCGAGAGTACCTTCACAGAAGGCATAATCAGGCACTATACACCACTTAAACAAATAAGTCTTTACACTAAAACAAATGTTACATTACACACGTGATACGTGCAACGGTCTCTTATAGTAGGGGTGATGGGAGCGGAGAAGTGGGGGTGCGCAGCAGGGGGCTTTACGAGGGGGGCAAAGTGCTCTTCGCCATACAGCTGCAGATTTCCTTGACCACGCCCATGCCCCTGCGGCTATCCCACAGGACAACCCCAAACATACTGACATCCCACTCGAGCCAGCACCCTCCTCAACCTTACCAGCGTCTAACGCTACAAGCAAGGCTAAGCCACTGCGAGATTCCCTCATTCGAGCTTCTAAAACTCTCGCTCCGGTGCTCAAAGAGGCTAGTATAAAATAGAGTAGACCAGCCGCCGCTGCGCGTGCTGCCAGTCTCCCAACCCTTTTAGCTCCTCTCGAGTCTAAGGCACGTCTAACCCTCATTATCCCAGGACACGCTCCAATTGCTAACGCCACTGACGAGACCAGCAAGGCTCCTCTAGGCACTCCAACCAACGCTGCAGCAGCAGCATCAGATATTCCACAAGTTCCAGTCAATTCATCAGCTGTTACTCTTCTTAGTGCTAAGGCAGCTGCCGTCCATGCGCCAGCCCAGCCCCAGGAAACAGCGTGGAGGTATGCTGCTGCCCTTTCCAAAGCCTCAGTGGACCATTCGCTGGCTGCAGTCAAGTACCACGCGACACAAGCGTTAGCGAACCACGCGTCTGCGGCCAACGTGAAGTAGTAAGTGAGAGAGAAGAAGGCGACGCAAGTCGGTGATGCTAAGCCGTCAACGGCTAATGTGGAACCAGAGCAGGACACCAGTTTCGGTCCTAACCAGCCTCTAGTAACGTGCGCTAGGGCAACAATAGCATGGCATGCTGCCATCCAGACCACTGGTCGTTCTGGGTATCTGTACCGTGAGGGTTCCGCGCAGAATGTGAGCAGAGCAAAAGACGTGGATAGTAAAGAAAACCACGCAAGTGTGTTCATCCAAATCTCAGCTTTTCTTTTGTCACTTTGACTATATCTAGCATGTTGTCCACAAGCTGGCCAGCATTCTCCTGTAGGTGCTCTAGTATGAGCAGGTGGACATCCATGTTCTCTGATATCATGGTCGTGGAATGGCCAGCGAGACGCCGGTGGTGGTTCAGGTTCTGATTCGCTGGCGTTAGGTGGTCGCATGCACAGTCTTCTATCTGCCCGAAGAGGAAAGGCGGAACAGTCTAGGACGATTGTCGGTAACATTTGCTTCAGTTGCTCCTTGCAGTCATCGACGACGCTCTCGCACAGCGCTCTGCAGGCGCTGACGGAGCCGGAGACTTCCTCGGAGCAGAGCGGGGCGAAGGCCGAGCAGAGAAGGAACCGGGCGTGGACTGAACACCCGCTCGACAAAATGCCGGTGAACGACACCATCTGGAATAACAGAAAAGGAGATTTTAGTTAATAAGCACCATATTTTTAGAACAAAGTTACGAGTAACTTTAGGCAATATTTTTTCTGGCTACCAAACTAAATTACTCTAACATTATGCCAGAAACAATTTGTTAGTCATAAAAACTTCTTCAATCTTTAAGTGTTATTTTATTTAGCCGTAGTAAAACGTTCACAAAGCGCAGTGTTCTCTTCGAGACTTGGTTGGGGAGCAAAAAGGCAGAGAATGACAGGTTGAGAGACAATAGCAAGGTCGCCGCAGAGACCCGTTTTTGTTGTCACCAGGACGGATGTCACGCAATCAAATCAAGAGGCCGAAGACTTGAAAAGGGTTCGAAGCAAATTAAGATGACTGCTGAGTATTTTAGGTTTCGTTTAGATAGCCAATAAAGTCTTATGAAATCCGTTTACACAAATTCTAGGTACTAACAAATCAATTAGTGTTATAGAAACTCTCGTACCTAGTCTGTTTTTTGCGGAACTAGCGATGACGAAAAAGCAATCTTGCGAACATTATTTTGCATTATATTTCTAATCACAAGGAATTTACTTACAAAAATCAATTAGTTTCCTACTTTTAAGCAATTCTTTGCTTAATATTTTTTATTACTTGTGTACGTTATGAAAGAGCGAATCTCGCAAATCACTTGACGACATTTTGTATTAGATTTCTACTCAAGAAATACCAAGTGTAATTCTTAGGTCGGATTGCTTGTAACTTTATACGGCGGCTACTGCCCACCTCACACAGTACTTAGCTATCTAGATAGACCATCTATTAAATTCCTTGTACCATGTAACGGATAAGGTGTCTAGTTCATCTCAGCTCGGGTTTCATATGTCCTGTTTACAGGTTTACTGCACATTGTAATATGGTAATGATGATATTTTTAACTACCTTAGAAAGTAGTTAGTTAGATAAGTTAGGTTCTGAAGCAAAGAGAAAGTATTTTAAAACCTGTTATTGTACAGTCGAGTTCGAAAATCTGTATACTATTGAACCTTATTCTGACTAAAATGGCAAATAGTGTAGACATGTTTTAGAACTTGACTATACTTATTTAGTCCATCATTGTGATTCAAAGTTTTGAGAGCTGTCCTATCGTTTTGTCTATAAATACAAACTATTATCGAAACGCCAATAAATCGACTTCTCTAATACTAATCTGTATCGCCTATCGTACCTACTTTATGACTCTGGATTATATATTATCTATCTAGGCGCCATATTACGAAAACTTATGTCTACTTTTAATCTATACCTGCCTAGAGTTGAAAAAAGCAGGAAAACATTGTCTTTCCAATTAGGGGAACAGTGTATAAGACGGGGACGCGAGGTATGATTGAAAATCACACACTTAAGGCAAACTTAATACAATACTAAAGTAGCGCAAGCGCCAACAGGACGCCATTTGTTAATGGCCGCTTGCAAATGACGTTCTGATGGCGCTTACGCTACGTTACTGCTGGATGAGAAAAAAGAATTAAAGAGTGTATGTCCCATTTTACCTCCCATCGCCGTCCTATACACTGTTCCCCTATGTTGTTTCATTCATAAATTTAAATCTTTGCCAGTTACCACAACTTTATAAACTTGCCTAACATATATTACATATCAACGAAATCTTCTCACAAGAACTCCTGTCTCGCCGAGACATTCATTTCGGTCGGCTGAGCATTTCCAAAAGGTCGTTTTTCAATGGAGGTCTGTCGCATTGTTGTAGGATAATTGCCTCGGTGGCCAGCTCGACGCAAAAAACGTTTATTTCTCAAAGCACCGGCCTTGGGGCGGATTACACGAGGCCCCGACTCTAATTTTGTTTCGAATGATTTGAAATAACGTTTTTTTAAGTCGGTGGTTTTTGATTGTGAATTAATGTGCTATGATGAGCGCAAATCGGTTGTTAAAGGAAGTATGCTTCCACTGTGATTTGTTTAAAATATAGTGTCGGCTCGAATTTGTCCTTTAGTATTTTTTGTTCTAATGTTACCTTATGACTTATGAGCAAACATGACCGGAAATTGCAGAAAATAGGTAGGTTTGGAAGGCTATAGGGGAGACCTTTGCTCAGCAGTGGGACAAATTATACGCTAACAAATCAAAAAAAGTTGCCTTAATGACTATTTCTAATACTAGACAATGATGAACGGAAGTTGATCTTTATTTTAACATAATTATAGTAAATGATATTCGGAGAATGGAGTTTTAGCTACATAAACTAAGCGACAAAATCACTTTTTTTGTTTTTTTCGTGGTAAAATCATGAAATGAGTCCTCCCACCCAGGGCAGAGCGGGATGGACTGTCAGACTTGACTGACTAAAATCCACGGTGTCCTTCACTAGCCCTTTACGTACCAGGGTTACGGTAATTTGTGAGTCCCGCGACCCCGGCAGGCTTTGGCCCTCTACAGGCCCCGTCACTATGCTGACACTCCTGGAGGCGCGCGTGGAACAAAACGCGCCGTCGACCCGGGAAGCGACAAAATCACTTGGCAATAAGATAATTCAATTAGGTATTCAGACAGAGAGTCAATTAAAAAAACATGTTTTAAGGTTCTTTAGATCTTCCTTATTCGCATGCACATGACCTTGCTTATTACGGTAACATGCGCATGCGATGGCCAAGGATACCATTAACAATTCAATTTCCCTAAGATTAACCCTTTGCGCGTGAGTCGGCAACATAAAATACTTAAACGTCTTTAGTCATTACTGCGGGCCCCCAATGTCTCGTTTACAATCGACTCGAAAAGCAATTTATACCGATTCTGGCTATCGAGTAATGAATCGTTAATCGGAATCGATTCTGCTGGACATTTGACCAGAATTTGACGCCGGCAGTTCTGAGTAAAATCTAATAGGCTGTTGGCGCTGGTGTTTAATTGCAAGAAGGTCAAAAATCAAAATTATTAATTTGGAACAAAAACATTACATAAGGTACCGAAGGTGACTAGATGTACGAAGATGGACTTCGCCTTCCCTTGCCAACTGACAGATAAAATTTGCCATACTCTAGAAGGAGAGCCACTACCTATATCTTTCCTATAACAGAAATATAGGACCCGCTCTTCGTTTCCTCTCTTTCTAGTTTAAGCAGGTATTGCGCAGTTCGTACTTTAAGTCTATGGTTAAGGTAGTTAAAGTTCAGATTGAAAGGGTCAGAGAATGGAAATGCTTTAGAAATGGCTAGAACTCGTACTCGTAGGTATCAGTTATAGTAATACTTCATAATCTGTTGAAGTGTCTAAGGAAAAAGGAACCACTAACGCCTTACAAATTCCTGAAGCTATCTGAAATAGGCTCTGGAACGCAAACGACATATGGAGGACCAAGGTGATTTTTATCAAATTCAAAAAAAAGGAGGTTCTCAGTTCGACCTGTATGTTTGTTCGCGATTATCTCGAGTTTGGCTGCACCGATTTTGATGCGGTTTTCAGAAAAGTATTCTTAATATTCTGGAGAAATTTTTAGTTTATAACAATAATCGATATCCCCTGAAGTTGTCCGCATGGATCCGTTATTACTCAGTAGAAGTCTGAAAGCCCCTCCGCACCAGTTCGGGCCTGGAGACTCATTGAATGACTTTAACATTTTTTTAAAAAAGCCTCAGAATTCGAAAGTAATTAATGAAACCAATCATATCACCATTGCACTTAGTTCAAGATAATGGATGATTTATAAATAAATGTAAAATTGATGTTATAGGTAACGTAAAGGTCATCGCACCTTAGTATATAATCTGTGATAAGGTAATCCTCTTAACATGACACTCATTAGTTAGCAAAGCCCAGTTGCCCCACATAACCTCTTTGGAGCTTGCACTAAAATACTGGCTACTTCCCATTTGGTAAACCTAAAACTGTACCTACTAAAAAGCTAATCTGTAATCCTTATTTACATAATAATATTTATAAATTATATTTATTAACTATTTATTTATGATTATATTTATATTTGAATTACGTCATTAGCTTTGACTTCTTTCTCCCGGGTTTGTTGCTTTATTTTGCCACCACGGTGTGCGAAAAAGAAATCCGCGTTTTTTTTCAATCATCTGTGTTTATGCACAAGTAGGTAACCATTTTTGCGATTTTTTGATAGACTACACAACAATAATCTTCACTGACATTAATCCGTACAATAACAGCAAACACATCTTTTATAACATCAATCAAAATCAAACTACCAAAAAAAGCATTTAAACTTTTTGCTGCACTCGAACTTTATCCGCCATTTTTTTCCGTCACGGATTATTCTAAAGAACAGTATTTATTACCTGCGCCTGCGCATATCCTATTAGAACGGTAGATTGCACTCAAAACGGAGTGTATTTTAGTGTTTTTTTTTCTCCGGACAAACGTTTCGTTCTAAGCTAACATACTTGTTTGCCTTCGAAAAAGGTTTAAGGCGGCACTTAAGATATTTCAGTTAAGGCCATATTAGTTTAACGTAACATTTTTATTATTTTGTCGTTTATACTTTTAAAGTATTTGTCACGGGTAGATGAACTTTTAGAGATTACTTGAGAAGGCATTAAAAGTTTTAAATGTACTGCCAGAACTAGTTTGTTAATTTCTTCATAAATATATTCTTGTACTTAAGTATCTTTAAAATATGAGTTTAATTACAATACAATAACGAACGGAGTTTAAAATATAAAACCGTGGATTAATACAGTTTTTGCGATCAACACTAACGAGCCATTTAAAATAATCTGGTTCATTTCTGATTGCAATTAAAAGCGCAACCTTTATGATGCTAAAATACGTGCTCATTATCTTTGTATGGGTAATAATTAAGTACCTTATTGTATCATATTCTGTCTCTACAGAAGATATTTGTATTAAAAGGGTCTTAATTATGGATTCATCAGCTTTTTTCTTGGTTTCATTACATGCAATCATCAGCGTTTTTCTGATTTCATTACAATTTTTCCTATACAAACTTCAAAACCCGATTTCACTCTTCTGAGGATTGATTTTATGCCCTAATCCTTTACTAAGTTTCAAACTATCTCTATTCCAAATTACAATCAAAAATCATTCAACAGTTTAGCAGCAAAAATGTGGCATACAAACACACATAAGTCTGTATAGCTCTTAAGTGGTGAGTAAACGTCTCCTTAACAAACATTTGCCCACATGAGTGGCATCGGATGTTTTTGGATCACATACAAGGGTTTCCATTGATATAAATACCAAGATTATTATAACAAACACACTCACTTCAAAACCCACCTTATACAGTCCACCAGTTACCAGTTAAATGTTGAGCCGTTTTTCAGTTCCAATTGTTTACTTTAGCTGATCCATTGAGGTATTCCTCGTAGCGCTCCCGTTTTGAAGCGCTCCCATCTAAGCGCTCCCGTTTTGTTCCTCCAAGCGCTCCCAAAAGGAGCGCTTCAAGGAACGATTAAAAATATTAAAATTTATTTCCTCGAAGCGCTCCCACGTTTAAAAATAGGGAAAAGCATGAAGTAAACGTAATGAATTATATCGATAATGATTGCGATAGCAACAAAACGCAATTTTACGTAAACAAAAGTTCAGGCAATGCTCGGCTGGGT
Source organism: Agrotis puta (assembly GCA_943136025.2). Lineage (NCBI taxonomy): Eukaryota > Metazoa > Arthropoda > Insecta > Lepidoptera > Noctuidae > Agrotis > Agrotis puta. The sequence goes on along the minus strand of OW964184.2, from coordinate 15,243,381 downwards.
TCGTGTGAATTCGGTAAACGCGACTTTCTAGGATACAATGGGGAGGCGGGGTTACGGTTTGTATGTGTGTGTGCAGGTCTCACGCGCCACGCGCGCCGCATCTTTAACTCTTAGTTAAGAAGTTAGTATCGCTATTTTTGGCAAAAATTAATTATAAAATTGTTTTAACCATTTTATCAATCGCATAGGTAGCATCACCGTTGAGCGCAATACGTTACTGGGTCCCGGCTCAGAGCAGGTGATTTTAGTCAGTATGTGGTTGTAGTCAGTAAGTCTGACACTCTCTCGCCCCGCCTAGGACAAGGAAAGTCATTTCTACCATTGACATAAACGATAGACACCTCATTGCCTTATTCCTACGAAAAACTTCAGACAAAACATTGAGGTGTGCGGGGACGGGGGTAGTAATGGGAAACATAATGGAGAGAAATCATAAGCTTTCTAAACAACGAAAAATATTGTTTCGGGAGGTTCCTGTGTCTGATAAGGAGGGAGGAAACGCCTGAGTGTCACCACTGCGAAGATCGTCCGGAGGACACGGTGGAGCATACGGTGCAGGACTGCCCCGCTTGGGCAGAGCACCGCCGTGTCCTCACGACGGCGATTGGCGGAGACCTCTCGCGCCCGGCATTGGTCGAGGCCATGCTGCGGGGCGAGACGGAGTGGGAAGCGGTCGCCTCCTTCTGCGAAGCAGTCATGGTCGCGAAGGAGGAGGCGAGCCGCGTGAGGGGGAGGTCAGCGACCTCCCTCCACCCCAGCCGCAGTGGTGGACGCCCACGGCGTCGGATGTCGCAAGACGATCTCCGGCCACCGTAGGCGCGGGCATGCGGGCGGCGAGTAATGGGCGACTCGCTGTCCGACCATGGACCATGCCCGGGTCGACGGCGCGTTGTGTTCCACGCGCGCCTCAAGGAGTGTCAGCATAATGACGGGGCCTGTAGAGGGCCATAGCCTGCCGGGGTCGCGGGACTTTTCCATTACCGTAACCCCGGTACGTAAAGGGCTAGTGAAGGACACCGTGGATTTTAGTCAGTACAAGTCTGACAGTCCCTCCCGTCCTGCCCTGGGTGGGAGGACTCATTTGATGATTTTACCACGATAAAAAAAAAAAAAAAAAAAAAACAACGAAACATGATTAGGTGCATATGTGCGCGGGCATGCGGGCAGCGAGTAATGGGCGACTCGCTGTCCGACCATGGACCATTCCCGGGTCGACGGCGCGTTGTGTTCCTCGCGCGCCTCAAAGAGTGTCAGCATAGTGACGGGGCCTGTAGAGGGCCAAAGCCTGCCGGGGTCGCGGGACTAACGAATTACCGTGACCCCGGTACGTAAAGTGCTAGTGAAGGACACCGTGGATTTTAGTCAGTACGAGTCTGACAGTATGGGTGGGAGGACTCATTTGATGATTTTACCACGAAAAAAAATAGGTGCATATGTCGGCAGATTATATTCATCTATTTGGTGGACTAAAGGATTTACAATAAAACAAAAAATAAAATAAAATTACCAAACCCGTGCGAAGCCGGGACGGGCCGCTAGTTGTATATTATAACAATGTGTTCTACTTATTACCTACCTAGTTATTATCGATAATTTCAGTTAGTATAGTCCCATCTCTATCCGAAAGTTAATCATGGGAGCGCTTAGAGGAAATAAATTTTAATATTTTTAATCGTTCCTCCAAGCGCTCCTTTTGGGAGCGCTTCGAGGAACAAAACGGGAGCGCTTAGATGGGAGCGCTGCAAAACGGGAGCGCTACGAGGAATACCTCGATCCATTGAGTTATTTAGTTCTCGGAGTTGTATTATTTATTTGCTTGGGTAAACATTTGATAGTGGCGGCGGATTGAGTGATGACGTCATGAACGGTATACTTATTGTGTCGAACAATGAGAGAGCTTTTAGGGAAGTGTTATAGAAATGTGTATCAATGAAGCTTTGTTTCAGCTCGAGGCGTTTAAGCCAGGATGTTGGATTGAAGCAGAAATGGATCGCTTTTTTAACCAAAACATGAACCTTTTTTTAACAATGAGTACAATTTTTTGAATGTACCAAACAATTTTTTGCCCAGGAGTTTGTTGCGCCAGCTTCTCCCCAGCTTAAAAAGTGGCTGTTTTGGCTTTCCAGGACTATAATAAGGCATTTTGACTTTCAAAAAGTACCTACTGATTCTTATCTTGTACAAATGAGTTTTGACTTTAATTGCATGGCAAAAGGTAAACAAGCCATCTATATTCGTTTATCTCATAAATCGTTCACAGAATCTATCCTATTACTTGAACACGACAAAATTGCGTCCATCAAACAACAAAGGACAGGGCACGACAAAAAAATTAATTACGAACATGTTCCGAAAATAGCCGAGTGCGCCCGAATGCGCGCGGGCACGCTTTGATGTCGTCGCGGGACAGTTGCTGTACCGACCGCGTTTGATGGCCCGTGCAGCCGGGATCCTTTGGTAATGTATAGAGTTACTGAAAGGAAGCGATTCAGGAGTTCTCTATTTTACTATTGCTGTATTACTGAGTCTTTTAAGTGAAGCGTGTGGTCCTATCCTATCCTGTTATCTATCTTCATCATAATGTAACTAGTCTCTTGTTTTGTTTGTCTTTTGTTTTTCCCATAATAGATGTATTGCGCCCTGGGAGATTGATTCTAGTCTTAACAGATGTAGATACATACCCCAGCACATGAACGTACCCCCAATTTATCAAAATTCTTGAATAGATTTCCAACTTTATTAGAAAAAAATAATGTTCATGTTCAATTGGATTTTTTTCTGTTTTTGTTCATCGGTATTATCGTCCAAATTATAAATGTTAACTGCTCATTTCGGTAGCTATATTTTACTTAGGACGATAGTACCAGCATTTTCATGAGATCTTATAGGAATACGAAAGGTGATCCTTACAGTCTTTAAAGAAATAATGATGGCAAACTTGACACCGCATAAAATCTGTTAAAACCAAAGAGAAAATTACGAGAGACATTGAATGGGTTACCTAAATAAAATTTCAGTTCTGAACTCTCAATTGAATATTCAGAAACTTCAAAAGGACAGAACAGCAAAAAAAAACATAACCCGCTAAATAAACATCAAAGTTCAAAATTAGAACGAAACGTTAATAATATTAAACTAAACACATTTTTCCGAGTATTTCCTCTATTAATATAGCTAGAAGTATTTGTTCAGTACACATCTCAATACGGCACATCAAAGCTGCGCGCGCGCACGGACATGCCGTCGTTGCGACGATCAAAGAGGCCGTGGACACGGTGATCCATTTACTTTGAACAAGCCGATTGGACTTGGAATATACCTAGCTGTGTCCATTTACATTTTACGTGTTGTCTTTAGGTATAGGTACGTTTTGTGGCCATGTTTAATTCGGTGTAATTTAAGTGTAATAGGTACCTACCTACATAAGTTGTTAAAATCCGACACGTGTATGCTACCTAAATGGTGTGAAATTCCCTTCAGCTCCAACGAGGGCGGGAGGACTAATTAAAAATAGATTCATAAAACATTTGATTACCTTACCTAAATTAAGGTATGGGAAGACAGTCCCTGCTGCCGGGGTCGTGGGACTCACGAATTACCGTGACCTCGGTACGTGAAGGACTATTGAAGGACACCATGGATTTTAGTCAGTACGAGTCTGACAGTCCCTCCCGCTCTGCCCTGGGAGGACTCATTTGATGATTTTACCACGTAAAAAAAAAGGTAAGACATTTGGCATTAGAAGTAGACACTTTAAAAGAAGCTTACAAAAATCTTTCATGAAAGATTAAGTATATGACTTGACTTAATTGTTATTATTCATGTGTCCAATTGAATTTCCTGTTGAATGTTCAGAAAACAATGATAATACTGATGATAACATAGTATCAATGACAATGTTTTGACAGCAGCGTGTCCGACAAAAGATTAGGAACTCTTCACGTGACTCCGGAAATTGATAAGAGCATTTTTTTAGAAAAAAAAAACAAAAAAAAATACATCCGTATTCTGAATGAAAGTGAAGTTAAATAGAATAGATAATATTTAATATTACCAACCCTCTATACTTATCTAGGTATGAGTCTATTAGTTGCTACGCCTACGCTTCGTAAGCCTGCCGGGGTCGCGGGACCAAGGGATTACCGTGACCCCGGTACGTAAAGGGCTATTGAAGGACACCGTGGATTTTAGTCAGTACAAGCTGACAGTCCCTCCCGCCCTGCCCTGGGTGGGAGGACTCATTTGATAATTTTACCACGATAAAAAAAAAGCACAAAATAGATAAAGTTCTGTATTTAGTAGCAGATTTCTACGCTTTCTGTAAAAACGCCATTTCTATCTATGCAATATAATTAAGGTGCTTATGTACTAATCTACTTACTTCTTAACATGGGCAGTTATTCAATGAAGTACATTTTAACTAATGGTTAACTTTACATTTAAACTCTACATTAATTAAATCTGGCCCATAAGCAACTCTATAACCGCGTTTTCATGATACAAGTTACTTGTAAATAAGTTACAAAAAAACTTGAAACAAACCTGCATACAAGTTGCAAGTACGAAATTTGAATTGTTACATTGTTTTTTTTTTCAATTCAAAGCTACTCGTATACCAATGTGACGTCATATAATGCGTTCCAACTAAGAGGGTCAATGTTTATGGTCAACTGACACTGCAAGTACGGTTAATATAAGACAACTGTTCCGATTTGACAGCTGAGACGTCAGTAGAAGGTGGCTTTTTTAATTGGATCGCACTATACTTATAGGCAACACTTGCCTAATTGAAACGCGCCTTAACTTGCTAGTGTTGTTTGTAATCGAATACAAAAGCTAACAACTAAAAACAAAACTGTGTGAACAAAATGATAACACAAAATTAACAAGCGGTCTTATCAACGTCACACAAGAACCGCTCATGCGTCCACAACGGCCATCACCGCCGACGTCCCCAACAGCGATATACGTTCAAAATGATTGAGTGGGCCACGGTAGCTGGGTGTTCCGATGTATAACAGTTATTTATCTATTTATATAGAGTAATGGTTCCACTGCTATTTATCACTTCATTAGCTCGCCGGTCCTTTGATCTAGCGGTGCGTGGATAACCCTTCGCAGGGTTGTCACTTGGTGAAAAGTTTGAATAGTTCATATTTAAGGTCTAAGGGGTTATTTCCAGTTGATGACGATGGTGAAGTAATGATTGACTTTGGTGGCAAGGGCTAGTAAGTTGTCTTGCGCGTAAATCAGGTAAAAACTTGAGGCAATCTCATGTTGTCTTATACATAATGTTGTTTATGTACGTTTTTAAAAGGTATCTACTTAACAGAGATTTTATATAATCAAACATAACGACGTAATCTGTCGGATCACGTCATCATTCAGTTCCTAATTCAGACAGGCTATACTGTCTACATTTAAAAGTGCTAGCATGTCTTGTTTGTCGTTATGCTATTAAACTATGTATTCTAAAACCTCAATACACAAAAAAATGAAGGATTACTATTTTTTTTTTTGACAATGAATTTTCAAAAGCCCATCCCTGTCTTATCCAAATGAACCCATAACATAACACAACACCCTATCTCGGGACAACCCTACAACACAAACATCAAAGCGTTCACCGACGCATAAACACGCGCGCGCAGAGTGACGTACCGTCATAAAAACAACGCTACCAACGTTTATTTTGATTGTACACTAGCTGCGCGCGCGCACCCAGCGAATACAGCGCGCCTTTGTAATCAATCGCTTTTATATGCCGACCGTACCTAGGGCACGGTTATGAGCAATTTTGTTTAGAATTCTAGAGCAATTTAGTGGTTTTCGTGTTTGATAATGTTACAGTTGTTCCAAGCCTAGATTTTTTTCCCGCGGAGTACATAGCATTCTAATGGCCCATGGAGGGCCAAAGTCTGCCGGGGCACGGGATTGCCTTATCAGAAAACAGCGACTCCGGAACGTAAAGGGCAATGAAAGGCACACCATGGATTTTAGTCAGTCACGACCTCGGAGATTTTACCACATAAAAAAAATTAGGGGTACCAAAACTAACACTTCATACTCCATTTCCATTGCAAAACGAGTCACAGCTAGCTGCAATTTAGACTGGTTTATAAGTAACTGAAGCGGCTGTCGTTTATTCTTAGATAAACTAAACTAGGGTTACCGTACGCTAACCTTACGGCTGACGGCTCAGACCGAGGTTTTTGCATACCACTCATATACGGACGATCCATGGGAGTGCATACAGGTTGTACGTTGTACGGATGCCAACGATAAATATAAAGAGAGAGAGGGGCTAGTTTCAGCTTTGTATAGCGTTATCTCTGTCAGACACATCACCTATGTGACATTTTTGTCGATGATTCGTTGTTCGTTGTGTTTAGTTAGGCACGTCGTGCTAGATAGCACTACGAAGCTGAAACTAACCGATTATCTTTTTCCAAAAACCAATGTGCAGTATTTTTTTATCCCTGTATTGTATTACAGCTACTTGCCCTCGGCTATGACCCTCGAGCCGGATCAACGTATCCTTGAAATCATTACCGTCCTTACATTGACCCTAATTTTTGTATTGGGTTAAATTTTTTATTAATTTCTTTAGTAAATTATGTCAGTTGTTATAGATCGGTATCCTGGTTATAAATCTCTTTGATTAATGAGTATAGATGGGTCAATTAAAGATGTTTCTTTGATATTAATTAGCAAAAAATACGCCAATTAAAGTTGATTCCGCGTTGGTTTGTGGAGATGGAATGTATTGGCTGATTAGTTTCCCACGCAAGATAAACAGATGAGTCTCTAAACAGGTGTCATTCCGTTAACCGTATTGGTTATTTCTGCTGCCAAAACATTCCTAAAATCCTTTCATTATTCGATGATTTGATAGACAAATGACAGATGGCGAAATACAACATGGCGCGTCTTTGAATTAATTCATTTTCATTTTTGATTCATTTTCATGATTTATCTTACGTTTAGCTCTTCAAACTTCTATATATTAAGAAAAACCCCTTACTTTAATTTAAAGATTCTGTTTTTTTAAATTTCCGTTTACAATCGCAAGTCACCATTTATGTCGACAACAAGAGTTCGTTTGTTCCACGTTGCTAGTATTGGCTTCAATATATCACACACACATTTAATGATGATGAAAGATGCCATATGAAGCGTCTATTAGGCCCACAAAAATTAGGGCACAATCACAAATATACCTATCAAATCATCACTTTCCATCAACGCCAACCTCGCCCATAGTGTAAACGCAACACACCAATCCTGGCCAGTACAACTATGTTATTCTACGGTCCCGATGCCCCACTTTCCACAGCTGAGTTACTTCAAGCCCCACTTCCGGCTGCGGCTGATACATTCGAGCACAGACGCCATAAAGCCATGGGATTGAATCATGTGAAAGCGCCCACTGTTCCCCATCATGGATTAATTGGCGGTTTACGGTCAAGCCATCCTACAGGTAGAGGCAGAAGTTTAAGGAACTACTAAAACAAAGGTGCGCGACCCAGAAATGGAAAGAACAATTGAATTGATTATCTGACACTCCTCTTCATTCCACCAAGAGTGCGAAGATCTTACCCCAAAAAAGGGGAGATGCTCCATCAGTTATAACGTTGTTGATAAATCCTGAAGACATCCTATTATAAAGCACGTTGATAGTCGTTGCAAAAATCACTTCAAATAGGCAGTCGCTCCATGTAAAATAATGTTATTTGGTTGCGCCCGGTGATTAAAAGTCCACCTCTTCTGAGTTCGGAAAAAGCTATATAGATGATTTCGTGCGATTGGAGAGGTCTATGTGTGGAGAGGTGATGATGTGGAAACATATGTAGCTACACCACTTTCACAGTTATTAGTTCTTTTGATTGGGACTGCAGCTTCATTTTTTTTTTGCTTCAAATGTGCCTTTAACTGGCCAACTTGAAATAAATGCTTTGATTTGATGACATACATCTGGAGTATGCGTCATATGCATGCAATATCATGATGATAAAAATTGATTGGTTAGTCTTAATCCCAATTTAATTATGATCATATCGGCAGATATTAATCAAATATTGATAAGAGATATCTAATTATAAATCGGCTACTGTATTTAGCAAAATTAAACGAGATAACCGCGGTCCCTTTAAGTTATTATGATTTCGTTTGCGGTGAAAAAAAAATAATACGAATTATCTGTCGTTTTATATTACGTGTTGTCTGTCGGTGCATTCATGAGATTGAGAGTATTTAAAGCTACTTTTAGACGTCCAACGAGGTTAAATCATGACCAAGTGGAGGGCTATTGACGTCGATTGGCTAGGAAGCCTATGTGTAGAAGTGTACGACTCTGACTGATTAACTATGCTTTATGTATGTTTTAGCACTGTTAATCAAACCTAGTTTCGACATTTTGACAGAAAACTTTTCCTGTACAATATTGAAAGCATGATTTGAAGTGATACGAGTAATTATCATTGACAAACACTGATCTTTATCATGATAATGTTACTCCTATTTCTGCTATTAAAATCTTGAAGTGGACTTTCTGAGGTTTTATTTCATGGTGTACGCGGTCGATCAAGAGAGGCGTGCGCACGCGGCGATTTACGAGCGACATTCGTTCTTTTTATTGTTTCGCTTTTGAACTAATCAAGCCAAGAACGCTTGATAAACTATTGTTTCGGTTAATCAGTGTGTTGTCTCTGATATATGGAAAGGTCAGTGCCTCGAGTGATGTTCTAACTTGTGATTTATTTTATTTAAAGCATTTGTTTTTCGTTACATTACGTAGGAGTGTAGTAACTCGCGATTTAATAGCTTTAACATTGTTTACGATGAAAAAAAGATATTGTTTGTCAAATGGCAATAAAATTCCAAGGGTGAATCTCAATTAGAAATCTGAACGCGATGTGCACTACTAAACTGCGTTCAAAAGGTGCCAGGTTTACGATTTATGTGAAATTAAACATCTTGGATTAAGAAAACTCCATTCTTCTCCGACCACACGAGTAGAGATAGCATAAAACTGTGCTAGCTTACTTAGCCGTACACTCATACAGTGTGCAAAATGAATGCTTTTTACAGTAGAATATACTGAAACGAATTGTTTGTAAATGCGGACGAAATTACAAGTTTATTACACGTTATATTTACTTATTTCAACTGAGAACCGAAATTAATACGCAAAGCTTATATCTTGCTTTTGCACTGGTCTCGCGTTCTTTTTTATCGTGGTAAAATCATCAAATGAGTCCTCACACCCAGGGTGGGAGGGACTGTCAGACTCCTACTGACTAAATCCATGGTGTCCTTCAATAGCCCTTTACGTACCGGAGTCGCGGTATCTCGTAAATCCCGCGACCTCTGGTCTGGCGTAGAACAGATTCAAATAGAAAAAGACTGGTGGAGCGTGTGTCCTACTGTTATAATACTACTGATACAAACAGTTAATTGGCTATTAGTACCCTTTTTAGATCAATGAAGCGTAATAGAAAATGCATAGGAATACAATTAACCTTTTGATATTGACATTTAGCTTCAGAAAGTGTAATATCTAACACCCTTCTTACCCATGTAACCCCCATAAATTAAACCTGTATTTTTACTAACTTTTTAACTCTTCCTATCATGTTTATTTGTGTGATCATCATCAGCTTATAGCAGTCCACTTGTGGACAGACCTCTCCTATGTGTGTAAAGTTTTATTAAAATTAAACAAAAGTTTCGGAAAAAAGCACTTGAAAGTTTGTATGAAACTGTCGTTCTGAATTCTGCATATTACTATTGCAAATTCTAAACTAATAATATAGAAACTATGATCTAAAACATTTTACTATCGAGAACAATGAACGTAAAAAGGTATTTAATTGACATATAAGCTACCGAATAGATACAATTTGTATATATGCTTTGAAATCAGTTCTTACTAGATTTGATGATTCTTCAAAAAATATCCTGAAAATCTTTACTGTTTCAAAAAATACTTAATTCTGTAGTAGTGATACCACACGAGTCACTACCAGTATTACTACTCGTGTTGTCTTCAAACCACGAGTGTTGCGCCCGCGCAGGCCGGTGTTCAGTTCCCCACTGAAGCGTAGCTAATTCATAATAATCGTACGCCGGTCGTGACTATCTCTGATGGTATCCATTAACCACGCTTCATCCAAACTTACATCAACCTTAATTGCATGGGTCTAAAGCTCAAATTCCTTTACCGCAGTTTACCATAAAATTGTTGTCCATCAAGTCTACCTGCGGTTATAAAGTACTTTATTTCTGAGGTAGTAAAGGTGGGAATCGATTAGTAAAGTTGTTCTAAGGTTGTAGATGGCCTGATTCGTCGCGGCGGCTTCTCGCAGAAGACAATCGTACCGTGATTGCGGTTGCCCTCCGATGCGTGTTAATTCATGAAGATATTAAAGGAAATTCTGTGAGGAGTGATGACCCCATCATGGCGGTAATGATACGTTTTAGTGTTTTATGTGATGTCCGAGAGTGTTGGGCTTAGAGGGAGCCGACAGCCTCACAGAGGGTAATAACTTGGCTCTCTTAGATTTTAATATCCCTCCGTGTAATTGCCACAGTATACGGCAAATGACTTTTCTCTTAAGGAACGACGCTTGATTGCCATTCCTGCTTCCTCCAAGTCACAAACTTGCAATAGAGAAGAAAAATAAGTGACAATCGGTTTCAAAACGTTTCGTTTTTCACAGGATTGGCTCAGCGTTTCGATTGCTTATGTCAACCTGTCATTTTTGACATTTCTGTCATCGCGGTCGCAAATTTAACGTCAATTTGTCTTTTCCGCCATAAGGTTTCTGAACAATATTTTCATTAATCGTAAGTTAATGATCTCGACCTTATAAATAAACTCTGGTTTCACTCCGTAAATGTTTAATGCCAAGAGATCAAGAGCTTTTAAATAAGCCGCCAATACACAGTTTACGAGAATGTTGAGATATTAATCGAGATTTAATTATTTCACAATCGATTTCCTACTCGATATAATTGTTTAATCAAGCAGTTTTTATCCGGGTTTTATGCCGTTTTGCTCCATCGACTTTTACGTGTTTTACTACGAGTTGTTCACCGAAGTAACGGATTCTCAAAGCAGCCTATATAGCTAGCTTTTTGAGTTTTGGTTACAGTTTCGGAAGATCTAGGTATCAGAAGATTTCCGTATTTTACGGACAGCATTCTTGAAGTATTTACGGCTTTTATTGTATGTAAAATGAAAAAGCGCCAGTAGTGTATGAACGAGGAACTAATTTTTTCCATCAAATTAACGTCAAAGTTCCCGTTTTCTTTACGTCAAAAAAACTTAAAGTCATGCTTCTGAAGTATGACACATTGATGATTCGTAACATAGCTTACTCTTTAAAGGGAGCGAGAGATGCAAATGCGAATTGAAAGATATCACGTCTTTGAATAATAAGTTCTAGGTCTACGTACCTACTTACTTTTTCACGATCTAGGAAATACTATTTTGAACACTATTTTTATTCAAAGACTCTATTACTATACAGAAATTCAAGCGGAAATCACCAGTACCTTGATAACAGTATTACAAATAGGCAAATTGCCGGTTTCATTTATCCTAATAAAAAAAGTAAAACTTTTTTTCACGCGAACTTGTAATTTATAATATCCATTTTCCGTATTCCTACGTATACGTTTTCCAACAAAGTTTTTACCGTTTACTTTTATTAGTCAAAGACGCCGCTTCCCACATAATATTTGCTCCATTTGAACTATGTAAATACGCGGCTATTTACATAGAATATGTCAACTTTGAAACTTATTTACATACTGTGCTAAAATACTTGAAAGCGACAATAAATGGCGGTATGTGTAATGGATTGTATGTATTTTGGTACGTTTGTATATATGTGCGCACTAAGCACTTTATGAGTGCTATGAGAATAAGTTTGTCAGCAGTTCAGCACCCTGTATAGTATTATATTAGCGTTAGCAAATCGTTCAAAAAGATAGAAATAGACGTGCAAATGATTAGGGACTTAAAATAGAAATAAATTGAATTCTTTTGCTTTAATTAACCGATCACTAAAACATAATAAAGATTCATTAAAAATTCATTAAAAATAATCTTAAAACAACACAAGGGTGCGTGACCATAAGATACAGATACAATATGTTTAGATCGAAATATCCCTATACGGGTCTTAGTACCTCTGTATGGCTGTCTATATACCTGTAGCTAAGTAATTCCTAAGCCAACCAGGTAATACAGTTACAACAATTACTGTATCAGTAAACGTCAGACAGTTTCAATTAAATACATCGTTTGCATCAGCCATTTTGTAGCACAGCCCTATAATCCAGCCTAGATACAAAAACCCACGTAGATTTCACGACAAACCCATTACACGGCATATTTCACATGTTTTATTACATTTTTTTTGTGACAGATGACAGATTATTGTCGGCCATGATGCTTCAAAGTGACAGTTCAAACTTTTTTTTAGATTATGCAAAAGTCACGTACTTCGCAGATTTTTATGTATCGTGTTGACATCTTAAGTGTGAATTTATGTAAATGTAAAAGATTATGTAGTGAGAATTATGTTTTTTTATTGCTTTATTCTATGTAAAACAGTGTGATTATGCGATAGGACGATCTTGGCGAAGAAGATTCGTATGTGTTAATATTTTTAGCATGACATGTTCTAGAAAACTGAGTTTTCAACTCTTAGTATTTATACAAAAAAGTGTTTCAACAGAATATAAAAAAAACCAAGGAGTTAAAAAAACTATTTATTTTAGTCACAAATTGTCACAATCCATCCTAGTCTAATTAAAATAATAAGTAATTATCACAATTCTCCTTGCATAATGAACCGCCGAGCTATTATTAAACGCATACCAAATGTAAGTCATTCGCGCTTTGTAAACGCACAGTAAGAGTCGTTACGCGCCTCGTAAACACGCCTCGGTCCTCAGTAGTTCCCGAACCGTTGCCAATGTCTAGGAAGTGACGAATATATGCCTTCCGCCTGCAGGCTGGACAACACTGGTTTATAGGCCATGACGGTAGACATAGACAGACTCCTTTGATGAATGAGCAGGTTCTGGGAAGAAGGATCAATGGGTTTTATGGTAGACTGAAGACATCATGGATCATTGATCACCAAAATGGATGTTTGAAAATTTTAATCGATAGATATATTTTTGAAACGCGTGATAAAAGTCTGCTCTAATTAGCAATGGATATTAAACAAAGATAGTTAGTTAAGAGTTGCCGAGAAAGAGTTAAACAGTATATAATTTGAAAAGTATGGGAGTGACGATGATTTCATCCCAAAAATTAATTACAAAAAGTTAATAGTTAGCCTAATAGCCTCTAACAAAATGGCCAATTCTATGATCAATAGTTAAACTAACTATTATAAAAATCCCATTAATATTATTAACTATTGTTAAAAGAAAGAATTATACAAAAAGTTTAAATAATAAACAAGCAATTCGGCCTAAATTAGTGATAAAAATAATTGCAGCTGACTTTTCTTTCGTGCTGTCTACGTGTTACCTTACACGTAGACAGCAAATAGCGTTTATACTCACTTTACTAAACTGCTAACGAAGCTTCAAATATCCCTTTCTTTTTTTTTGTCGTGGTAAAATCATCAAATGAGTCCTCCCACCCAGGGCAGAGCGGGATGGACTGTCAGACTTGACTGACTAAAATCCACGGTGTCCTCCAATAGCTCTTTACGTACCGGGGTCACGGTAATTAATTAGTCACGCGACTCCGGCAGGCTTTGGCCCTCTACAGGCCCCGTCACTATGCTGACACTCCTAGAGGCGCGCGTGGGACACAACGCGCCGTCGACCCGGGCATGGTCCATGGTCGGACACCGAGTCGCCCATTACTCGCCGCCCGCATGCCCGTTGGCACGATGGCCGGAGATCGTCTGCCGACGTCCGACGCCGTGGGCGTCTACCACTTTCAATTATCCCTCAAAATAATTAGGATCCCATCATAACACCTTTACAGTGCAGTAAAAGTTCTTTAATTAGTACAATCAGCAGTAAAGTGCCACAAGACCAAATATTTCACATCCAGCTTTTTATAGCGGCCATCGTGGAGATAATTAGCGTATCTCTGAGAGTATAAAGTTTGCTATGCACGGTGCGACCTAAGTGGGAAGATAAGTCGTAAGACGATAAAAGGTGAATAGACTAGATAGATGAATTTAGAGCAAAATATGACCAGTTTTGCGTTAGATTGAGTTTAAGATTATTACTTTTTTTTTTATTGCAGTTATCTACTCTAATTTAGTTTGAATAACTTTCTAAGATCTTTAATAAACTAATATTAAATTATTGTAAACTGAATTAAAATATTTTTTTTTTAATATGTTTTAGTTAAAAATAGATTTATCTATAACAAACCTACTAATGCAATCAACAATTTCCCTTTTGAAACCATCTCAAAATCGTGCAAGAACAATCTCTATTCATACTTTCAATTTATAAAGCACCTTACTAACCTTTCTATAGTTTTACGACACAGAAACCTTCTATAAAACAATTATAAAACTGTAATTCCGCCATCGATTTGATCGTACACAAGGTGTCTAGCGTTAGTAATAAATAGCGATCAATATAGGCAGCTGCGACTTTCTAGACAACTTACACTTTATAGTGGTCGGATAAAAGTCGTATAGTGAATGGTACAGCCGGATGGCGCCAGCTGTTATCAAGTGATAACCGCTAATTAGGGCAGACGAACGTCTACAAGCTTTCGAGATACATTTACTTCTTAAATTCTTGGTTCTTATTTTGTTAACAATGAAGTAGTTTGGGCACTTTTTTGTTGTTTTTTTAAGAGAAGTTCGAGCTTGTAGGTATGCTTACCAGAAAGTACAATTTGTTTACTTTAAAAGTGAGGTAGTTTATGATATAATTCCAGTCCCCGAGTTACTTCTGTTTGTATATCTATTTGAACTTATAAGCCGTTAATTAAAAAAGTTTTGGAGCCAGCGTTCCAACACATTCAAATGATTAAATAAACAGTAAATATAACTAGCTCATATCAGTTTCACATTTCCCAGAAATGATCTTCGAGATGACATATTACCGTCAAAATTTAAATATTTACAGCATTTGCGTAAAATGCCGTACAGTTATGACCTCAAATAAAATCGTCAATGTCAACATTACATAGCGAACACAGACATCCTTTATTTGTTTTCAAACAACGTCTGGGAAAGCTTGCCAAATACCTTTGCCAATAATACTTGTGAATGTACAAAAAATCACGATAAAAAAGTAATAAAAACTAAGATGGCCGCCAACTGTCACGAATTTGACGTTTAAAAATTATAGCAACACTAATTCATCTGGCAGACGCATCAATGGTCGATTTATTAGAACAATAAGGAAACAAAAGCCAATAACAAAAGCAATTCAGTTTATCGCGTCTATTGTTATCAAAATATATAATTTATTAGCGAACAGCTGTTGATAAAAACAAAGTAGGTACCTACTTAATTTATTCCACCACACGATCAACTAATTTTAATAAAAGATTTAACAAAAGGACATTTTAAAAGCGAGCGCGCCATTAACAAATCAGTAACGTCTTTATTAAAAAAAATATTTTGCATAATCGCGCACTTCTTATGCAGAAACATTAAGCCAAAGTATAAAGCTCACAAAAAAGAGATTAAAGTTAAAATATTCACAGATAATTTTCAGTCGTCACAATAAAAAATCACGCGATCTCATAAATATTTCTATGGAGTGAGATAGTGATCCGTACCTATTTATTACTTTTTGCCGCGATTACCGGCAGACATTACGGTTGCTCTAATGACTTTCTATTGCTTTCCACTCATTATTTCATTGCTAGCGGTCACTGGCATATCGCATTCAGCCAGCACAGATAATTAAATTATTGTCTATGGCAACGCACTACAGTTTTTAAGGTTGAAAGCTATCCCAGTTATAAGTTGTATTAATTTGACGGAATACCAAGAATAATTAATAACTGTTA
Source organism: Agrotis puta (assembly GCA_943136025.2). NCBI lineage: Eukaryota > Metazoa > Arthropoda > Insecta > Lepidoptera > Noctuidae > Agrotis > Agrotis puta. Next base: position 15,227,354 of record OW964184.2, on the reverse strand, counting down.
AGACAAATAGTTCGTGTAATTAACCTTTACAAATGTTAATTGTTTAAAGATATCACAACGAATAGGCCGGTTGTACGCTGCCTTAAAAGCCTTATGTAAAAGTTGTTATAAAACAAGTTCGTAACATAAACGTTTTATCTTTCTTTAATGTGCTTTCATTAAAACTATCAAGTTTAAATATTAAGTTTTATAGACAAATAATTAACTACAAAGTTCCATATGTTAGTTCTACATGTTAATTTCCGACACAAGTTCACTTTAATTGACAACTATAGCGAATAAATTAAGCGCTGCGTGCGTGTCTTCGCATTTCTAGTGTTCATTTGATAGTTCATTTATTTTTAAACACATGTAAAACTCGATGCCGCCAGACAAAAAGGTTTTAGCCATTCAGTGTGGCAGGACTGGCAGTACTGGCAGTAAACGTATGCGTCCTCCGTGGAAGTATAATTGACAACAGAACGAGGCGGCGTTGTCGTGAGCAGAGATAAACAGTTTTTAATGGTTATTTATGCGCGCGCGCCGATCCCGACGACCATCCTCTAAAAGGCTCGGGTTGAATTAAATACTCGCCAATACTGCCGACCTTTTTAACTGTTCTAATCGATTACATTGTAAGGCAGAGCACTGACCTGTGTTTAGCGTTCGATTCGATTCACAAGCGATTTTGTATACAATAATATCGATTTCTCGGTTGAAAATTTGACTCGACCAACTTTAATAGTACTTCAGTGTGACATTTGTGATACCATTTTTCTCTTTCTCCATCTCTCCTAGCCTACACGGAAGTAAGATTAAAATAATGCTAGTTTACAAATATCCTTTTTTTTATATAAACTTGTGCCATGTAGGAGGATCTCTAATGAATGACTGTTCAAAATGTCGCCAAGTAAGATTAACATCAAATTGACTGTCACATTAAAAAGCACCGCATCATAATATTAGCATAATCACCACTTATTTATTCCAGACGAGTAAATTATCGGATTCAAATACAATAAAATATAAATGAGAACAATATACCTAACGATTAACTATATAATACGGTAGCTATTGAAATGGGCTCCATATATTTTTTGTCTTCATAAATTATGAAACTGTCAAATCTATAGCGATTTTAAAATGAAAAAGGTTGACAACCCACTTCAATGCGTAAAAACATGTCAAGTAAATAAATAATTTCTCAAATGTATGATATCAGATAGCGATCACAGGCATCTACGATAAAACTTATCAAACAGAACCGTCAATATCTGTAGATCATTAACTAAACGTTACATAGAAAGATACTGGACACTGGAGTATTGATAAAACAAGGTAGACGGCGCCTACACGAAAGTACCTCATAGACACGTGTAGATAGATCAACAGGCCTGCAATACAGAATGTCCCTTAAAACTAGTTTAAACCAATTAATCAAATGGCTTGAATCTTTTTTTTTTTTTTTTATCGTGGTAAAATCATCAAATGAGTCCTCCCACCCAGGGCAGGGCGGGAGGGACTGTCAGACTTGTACTGACTAAAATCCACGGTGTCCTTCACTAGCCCTTTACGTACCGGGGTCACGGTAATCCCTTGGTCCCGCGACCCCAGCAGGCTTTGGCCCTCTACAGGCCCCGTCTCTATGCTGACACTCTTTGAGGCGCGCGTGGAACACAACGCGCCGTCGACCCGGGCATGGTCCATGGTCGGACAGCGAGTCGCCCATTACTCGCTGCCCGCATGCCCGCGAAATGGCTTGAATCTAGTTTAAAGTAATGAGTGAGTATGGAGCGAAGTATGGAGGACTTAATGTTCTTTATTAAATGTCAGATTTGCACCTATTCTCCCTTACACAATATTAAAATTATTCCATCGCTGGTCTTCTATTTGAGAAGAAGTGGGTTATAAACTCATATTCCACTTCGTTGTTTGACGTTCTCAGCAGCCTATAGAAGTGCTGATACCGCAGGAGAATACTAAAAAATAATCCGTTCTACTAATTTTATCGCAATGCATATTGTGATGTTGCGAAAGTGCTTTTCAGATCAGCAGGTCACTAAAATAGTCCTTACAAGCCATATGTATTTATGAGAGAAAATTATCATTATTGCAAAGTAACAAGCAAACATATTAAAGACATTACTTTAATCTTTGTCTGCATTAAGCTCAAAGAAAATCAGCTCTAATTTCCCAGAAGTTGAATCTCCCACAAATAACAAAAGCTGTTATAGTTTGTCTGATTAATACACTCAAGGTATATCATCTAATCCATGGCAATATAATAATGAGTGGGGCCCGGGTCGTGTCGGATGGGCCTCGGAATCTATCTAATTGGTCTGCATTCCTTTCGACTCCCACCTCCCTATTCAACGATGACTCTGCCATTTCGGATACGACTGGCTTTAGAAGGGAGTTTGACGAAATTTTGCACGTTTCGTGGTCTTATTGATGGCTGAAAAGAATTTAATACGTCATTGGGAAGTAATTTCGTCTGTTTTAATAGAAAACTGGGTTATTGTTATGTTTGAGAAATATGTAGGTGTTATAATTTCAAAAAGTCCACATTACAATCTTTATAAAGCTTTCAATCTAATAAGAGCGCCATAAAACGTAATGATATGTCTTTTATTGCAACAATAAATACCTATTAATACGAGTATAACTCATCAATTAAACTCTAAATGAAAACAAAACGAAAATCGACCTACAATTAAAAGGCAGCTATTGATCGCCATTGAGTAGGTATAGAGAATCGAATGCATCGCGATCGCACCGGGTGAACGCACCGAACGACGCAATAAAAGGAAACGAATGCGCCCGCGCATCGTGCGGTAATCGCGCGCCTTTGATCTCGCCGCCAGCTCCCCCCTTCCCTTCTACCCTCCCGCCCCGCGGTGCACTTAACTACGACTTTATTACAAGTAATTTGTGATTGTTAACGGTATAATTATTAAAGCACAATTAAAAAGCTGCAATTGTCGGTACTTTAGTATGAGAAAGGGCTGCCCTTTGATCGATTTTGGTATGTGTGACGAATTCGCGGTGGCCTTTGAGATTGGTTTGATGAAACTGTTTTGTTGTTTCATTATTTTTGTAATAAATATGTTTTTTTTTTTCTTTAAGAAAAACGGTAAATGAACTTTTTTCATGATATATTTAAATGGATAGTGGATGTTATACAGAGACAAAACGAGAGAACTTGAGAGTTTTAAATGTACTTCAGGAACTCTTTGTGGCTTTTAAAAGTTAGCGTACAACCAAGGAAAGCATTCATCATAAGTTTTTGTATCGCACATAGGGAGTATAATTATAATTCTGTTTCACTATGTTATAGTATAAGACCAAGGCTGAGAATGGCCGCGACTGCTGAAGACATGCCCCGCGGCGCTCGCGCAGTTAAAACGGCAAAAACGAACCGGAGAGCTCACAAATTGCCGCCCCTAATTACCTCAGGTAGGCGGCCGCACAAAGTGCTGCGTTTTTTTACTATAAAAAGTGCTAAGTTATTCAAAAACAGGTCCGGCGCAGCAATAAATATGATTCCGAGCTCCATCAGATGTATAAATTAAGATTTAAAGTCGCATTTCCTAAATTATATAACGAAAAAATCGATCAGGTTTTTTGCAGAATTAATTAACTATAGAACTTGTATGCTTTTGTTCAATGACTTTTATACGACAGAAAACCTTGTAATAGTAAGCAAATACATACATAATGGCACAGAAAACATTAAAGGTAAAAATATAATTAAGAAACAAATCAGATACATCAAAATTGGTGTGAAGGAAGCGGCGGAACGATAACGAGCTTAACAATAACGAAAGAGGATTTAACAGCATCAAAAACTTTCTTTCATCCGTGAGACACCGGGCCTTTTATGATCCGACATTATACTCGCATACCTGCGCTAATGATAGGGTGCCGGTTCAAAGAATAACGCTGGGGACTTCTCAATAACACCTTAACAGCTGTACCTGGTGCGAACGCCGAATCACCCGTAAAAACACGGGTAATTTTAACACAACCCACAAAGAAGCCGACCGATGTAGGGAAATAGGTTATCAAGGTGTACGCAACTCATTTATCGCACTTTACAATACTTTATTGTTTTATTACAGCCGTAAAATTGAATTTTAAAACTCTATTGTTAGATAAAAGAAAGGTTTATGTTTATTTAAAAAAGAAACTCTTTGTTAGCAAAATGTGTTTGAGTACAAAGGCATTGCGTGAATCGCGTTCAAAGGCTTGAGATACTAAAATTAGTTCGGTTTAACAAACATTTTTAGACAGATTTCTGGTAACCTCAACCTGGTTCTTCATTTGGGGAATTAATTGCAACAGTACATCATAAACTCTACATGTTATGTTCGTATCCAGAGCCGCAACGGTTTGTTAGTTTAACACAGTGTTAATAGCCAGAGGTAAAGGTGTGGGTGCCTTAAAATTGGCTCATTACCACCTTCCAGAGCTAAAAGCCGGTCTTTGTTGGCCTTGGACGACTGTTTGGACGGGATTTAGAATTTGTTACCACAAAAAATGTAGAGGAAATTGTATTTGTTGGAGTGAAACATAAAATTGTTTGCGGAGTCTATTTAAATGAGGATGTTTTATCACTGCATCGAAATGATTTAGATTTCTAACAAATGGTGTTGTGGAATTATGTTGCCAAGACAGTCCACACGTAACAAATCATCGGCCCAGAAATGTGACTTTAATTGCCCAATCTAAAGGTGAACGGCCGGCGCCGGTGCGGCCACATCTGATGGAGCTCTTCGTGAATGGACCGGCCCATTTCTGCTCCAAGATTCTAACTGAGATATAGACATAGTTGTGATAGACTAAAGTTCTGGAAAGACGTTACACTTACATCTTACATCGTCAACCTAAATAACGACAGAACTGAGATCATTTTGTCAAAGATAAAAAAGCACGTGGGAGGTGATCCCGTGCGCGATTGTGAATGTCGCGAGACGAGGAATTTAGAGAGAAAAATAAACGAAACTATTATAAAACGTGACTGTCTTGAGATGTCGAAATGAAAAGAGCAAAGTGAGCTAATTGGAACGAAAGCTTTTTACGATACAACTGTAGATTCCAATGATCAAAGAAATTTATCAATTAAGATAATGGTAAAACATAAATCTACCCATTCCGAATATTACTCGGCTGATATAGGTACAACTTTGATCGCAATCGACATGATTATTCATAAGAGCCCCATCGACTAAGCATCGGAGATAATCGCTGCCAATTAGAATTCTGATAGGGCTCTTAATTAGCAGACAATTTAAAAGCGGTAAGTTGAAAGTGATACCGATGAAAACGTCAAATTTTACTATATCGATAGAGTAGTAAAAGTCACAAATACTACTAGTGATGACAGCACAGCAATCGTCTTGCACTATCGGCTCAGCAAATTTCAAATATAACTAAAGATATCACATATATGTGAAGTTTAAAGCGATGCCGCCGATAAGGTGGCATTAACCGATACACATCGGCACTTAAGGCAAAGATAGCACCAATTCGATAAGGGATATAAATAAAAATAAATGGTTGCTCTTGCGTTATGCCGCTGTAAAGATACCACTATCAGCGATAGTACACGTATGAAAGTGCCGGTAGTGTGTTTATTGATTTAATGCGGCTATACTAACGTTATTAATCCTGTGTAATTTGCAATATCGTATATTTACAGCTTTTAAAGTGGGATTATTGTTGAGAGAGCGAACTTCACTATACAACTTCAAGCATTCGATACAGAAACTTCAATCGTTGAATTTTTTGCAGTAGATTTATGTGGTTCAACAGGTGGTGTGTTGCGGTCGATACGAGAGAAGCCGGTTCGTGCGACTAGCGCGGCGATACAAGATCGAGCCTTTGATGTGCCGCGTGATAAGAGGCCGCTATTTGCTGCCCCTTATCGCTCACGTCTGTCGTTCCGTTCGACGCCCACACTTTACGATTTATCGCGTAAACAATGCCGAAGACTTTATATAGGACAAGAATTAGATTATCAACGCACATTTTGTAAGTTTACAAGTTGAGATTTTTTTGCCTGATGTCATAATTCCTAAAGAGGCAACAATTGAGGTAGCCGCTGATGATGTTAGCGAGATAACACATCTGGTTCTCAAATGGTTAACAATTCCTGAGCAGAATTTTAAGTTAGAAACTTTTCTTACGAAATCAAAGACATAAAGAAATTCACGTGTGAATTTTGTGAAGCAGGGGGTGAAAACACCGATTAATTTGAAAGAGTCCCTTCATGCAGTAGACAATGTTGTAGCGAAAGTCAACAAAAGGACCCTCCGAAACATCACACATTACATGTTCAATATCAGTTTGACAAATCATAAAACCTATTCTACAATCCATCGTAAATCAACTGATAACAATGGGGTGGCCCTAACATATGATACAGAAGAACATAAAATTTGATACATGGCTAACAGAGCCAACCCTCTACTTTGTACGACAACAACGTTAATTCTCTCAACCTATGTTTTCTTCGCTCTCTCAATTATCTTTTTGTTCCAATGGCAATTGTAAAACTTAATGATTTCAAAGAAGAGTTCGCAGGAAATTGCGTTATACGATTATTGCCTCTTTAACTTTATGCTTACCATTAAAGTTTAATATTACTGCTGATATTTAATTTTTGTGGTATTTAGTTTGAAAAAAATGATTTACGCGTTCTACATTTCATAAAACTTCATTGGCATTGGTATATTTTTCAGATAAGTCTCTACAGCATCTTGTTTATGAAAAGTTTCTCTTACCGCTTCCTCAGCCTCCTTCTGATCTTTGTGTCCCATCAGGTTGGGCATGGCAGTCCAATTGTATCCCAAATCCTGACATAGTGGCAGCTTGATCCTCTCGCACTTGCCACCTTCGACCTCTTCCTGGTCTGCAGACACCAGCCACACAAACAGCAGAAAACAAAAAATCCGAGCCATAGTATATAATTCACAAATAATAAATATCACTAGTTTATCATGTCATATTCAACTAACTCAGTCACAAAATCACTGTCGGTAAACACTGTTCAATCGTAAACATATTTTACTTTAATTAAAAGCAAGCGCGCGTCCTTTCCCGTTGCTAGCTTGGCGCAGACTGATTCAAATTTCGAACGCGGCGCGGCGTTTCAATTCAAAGGCAAAGGAACGAAACCGGTCGGCCGGTGCGTTCAGAAACATGCATATGTTCCGATAAAAGGTCTGAACGCATGAACAGGGCAATATGATGAAGAGAAAAAAACGAAAAGGGCCTAATTCGTGTACAGCTCACTGCAATCAGTGGGAGTAATTTTAGCCGTCTCTGTCTTTAGATCGGGTGGAAGTGGGATGGATAGAACAATGAAGAACGTATAAAATTAAGTGTATCTGCCCATGAGGTTGGATTTTATTTTACGAAATTGCTGCAATAAAAGTGTTGGTAATTGAGAGGTTCTAAAATTTTATTACGGAGCTTCGACGTTACTACGTTGTGTGTGGGTACATGCTTTTGATTTAACTTACATACTATTTTATGTTGCCGGTGAGAATTCATACCGAGGATTAGATCAGTTCACGGTCGGACAATGAAGATGTTAAAAGCAAGCATACAGCTCTTATAAGAAATAATATGTAATGACAACTTTGTCCAATGAACTTTGAGGCTTAATAAAGTTTTCCAGCTTTTCCGGAATAAATGAAAAAACACTCTTTTTGACGGTGGGGTAAGCAGAAACCGCAGAATTCCATCTGCAATGATCCTATACGCTTTTTCTATATTTTTATGAATTTTTAAAAACATCATCTTGAGATTATTGTGACAAATTAATATCATTTATGGCAGCCAGGCTTTATTACCCTTTAGAGACGCAATTTTAATAAAAAATGGCCATGTAAAGCCTAAGACACATTTATAACAGTAATTTATTCACCGACAACAGATTATTATGTGGCCACCGACAGCGTTGGTGTACTTCTAATGAATTTAATTCGCTTATGCCGTAAAATTGACTAATGGTTCAATTTTTTATGGAAAAGTGGACTTAATAGAATTTGTCATTGGGTTTCTTTTTTGTTATTTTAATTGTGTGATAGACAGTGATTTCATACTAGTATAAAATAAGCTCTTGTTATATTGAAACTCCGTGTTGAGCTAGGTCATTGATGTGCGGTTTATTTTACCTAGTAGTAAAATTTAATTAGGATTTAGTTGGTTTAAATATATTTGTATTATAATCAATTAATTTCATTAGCTACATGACTACATATTTTTAAGACTAGGTATTTTAGGTCTAATATGTATATTTTTGCAATCAAAAATCCTTTAATTTTTATTTAAAAACATCAGTCACTTGTCTTAATAAATGTTACTGATTGGCTTTTTAATTAATGACAGATTTAAACTTTTTTGAGATAAATAGTAAATATATTAGGGACTTCAATTTCAAGTTTCATGTCAAGATACTGAAGAAGTGTGAAAGAGACAACGCTATGCTTTCCGCTCGTGCCTTTATCTTTCAGTAAAGCGGCGTCCCAAGTAGAATACACAATTAGGCCCCTTCATTACATCACTCCAATAACACCTTTGATACTTTAAAACTCCACAAGAGAAATCCAACCTTAACCCAAAAAACACAAATTCCAAAATCGTTTAGCACTCTCAATATCTTCTTTAGCTATCTTGTCAAATATATCCAGGTCTCTGCCACTTAGATGACTTATTTGATTTTGAAAGAGTGGAGGAGGTCAGTTTAAAGTGGTGGGTCGTCATGAATAGTTGCATTGTGTGAGCGGGACGGCGCTCGGAACGTCAAAGGCGCCGCCTGAGCTGCGCGTACGCCGGCCGGACGCCGAGGGAATGCCTAATTAAGGACGCATGCGTGGACTGCGGGGTGAGGGCTGAGGGTTCACTGAGAGCGATTAGCGGGTTTATAAAAGTCTTTAAACTCTATTTTTTAAGTTCTTATTTTTATCACATCGCCGCATTATAAAAATAGGGATTAAAATAAAACAAATATGATGATGTATAAGCAATATGATCAGTTCAAACTAATTTCTATTTATTTTTCAACAGCACCCATGCAACATGCTAACAGTTCTATAATAGGTATATAAAAGTTTCTGTTTAAACCATACAGCTGTATAAGATTTTGTTGGACTGTTTTAGGTAAAACACTAATATTAAGTCGTATAAAAGCTGTGTTTTACGTACAATAATTTAATATACAACCTAATCTATGATTTATTACACTAAATCTCAAAAGCCATTCAGATTTAACATTTCAAAACTATGAAACATGACAACTTCATCAAATCGCCCCCACTTAGACCGCACATCAACCGCGTACACTACAGAATCGTAATTAAAACGTCAGATATGGCGGCGCGCGGTGCGCACACGCAGCCTGGCCTGGCGGACCGCAATTCACGCCAAATGCAAATATCGCCCAATTGTTCCACAGGAAGACACATACCGGACGAATATTAATGACACTTTGACACTCGCCGACAGGTACAGGAGACCGCACGTCAGCAGCGGTGACAATAGTAATACAGGGTGGAGATTTGGTCACGTCGAGGGTATTTTTTTTTTTGTACAGTCCATTCAAAAGTTTGGAAGATATCGCTATTAGCGATAAAACTACCATTGTAACCATATAATTAGTAATGTTTATAATAGTTGTGTAACAATTTTGGTGTAGAATTAATAATATTATTATTATCTAAGAGATTGGAACTTTCACAAAGCCAACAATTTTTATGAAGTCATCTAAATAGTCTTATATCGAATAGGAAATAGTTAATTTTCCACAATTTGGACCATGAAAGGTGGCCACTTCTGGATAAAAACTCCATACCGCGCATAATGTATGCCCGTTTGCCCTTTCTGGAGGCCCTGATGCCCTGTATAAAAAAATGATTGGTTTTTCAACAGCACCCCTCTATATTATTTATAGATAGATCATAATGCTTGTAGTTTTATAGCAGGTCTATAAAAGTGTCCATATAAAATTATACGAATAGCTGATTAAATCTTTTTTTTTTTTTGGTAAAATCATCAAACGATTCCTTCTACCCTGGGTGGAGAGGAAAAGACTAAAAATCCACCCTTCGGTTGCCTTTTGCGCTCCAAGGCCAAAATCTTTTAAAGAAAATTTGCTATCATGGTTCACAAATGTAATCAAGGAGTGCGGTCGACCGTACAACGAATGAGAGGCACATTCGCCGACTCTGATAACTTTAAAAGGAGGTGTGATGTGACGACCATGGTGAACGTGCTGTGTTTTGATTGCTTATTGACATCGCAAGCCTTATTATGGCGGGCATTACATCAAAGCCTTTCGCGAGGAAGTCCTTGAGCTATCTATGAATGATTATTGATTGGTGTGCCTTGCTAAATAAATAAATAAATGATAATATGTTGAAAACTGTTCCGGCTGTCCCTTCTTGCAGGGTCGGCAATGATTGGCGATATCTCTGGTATTGCAGACGTCTACAGGCTACAGTGACCGCGCACCACCACAAGGGGCATATGCTTGTTTATAAAAACAAAAAATATGTCATCCCGGAAAACGGCCGGTTGATGCGGTGATAGTGGAGCTCGTCGCTAAATAAATACAGCCGCACAGGCCGATCTTCCGGGTTAAGCCGCGCTTGCCGAGGTTGGTCTGTAGAAGGGTGACCATCTGTCATAGCGAGTTTCCTCCGTGCCTCGGAAAGCATGTAAAGCCGTTGGTCCCGGCTGTCATTTGAAGATCTTTGACAGTCGTTACTGTTAGTCAGAAGCTCTAAAGTCTGATAACCAGTCTTACCATGGGGTATCGTATTACCCAGTTACTGGGTTGTAAAGGTCCGACAGGCAGTCGCTAATAAAATGCTGATATCCAGCTGTATCTGGTTAGACTGGAAGCCGAGCGACCCCAATATAGTTGAGAAAAAGGCTAGGCAGATGATGGTGCGGTGATAGTGATGCTGCGCCACGTATCTCTGTTAGTAGTAGTTGTTCTTCATCTCCTATAGTTGTTCTGGGTCGCGGCGTTTGTGCATGTGAGTATCTGTGTCAGTCATGTTTGTGAACGCACTCACAATACAGGAGAAATTGCTAGTGAGGGACAAAGTTTATAAAAAATACAAAAGCTAGAGACAATGGTTCGGCATCCTCATTTTACCAATTATGATCAAGTCCGACGTAATGGTCGCGGGACTCACGAATTATCGTGACCCCGGTTCGTAAAGAGCTATTGAAGGACATCGTGGATTTTTGTCAGTACGAGTCTGACAGTCCCTCGCACTCTGCCCTAGGTGAGAGGACTCATGTGATGATTTTGCCACGTAAAAAAAAATTCCCACGTAATAGAGGGAAATATAATAACCGACTAACTGGATAGGTGGATGGGATACTATATAAACTGGAAAATTGGAATTTGAACTCTTCCAAATTTTTCCACATTTGGTGGTTCAAAAAGTATACTCAGTATGAAAAAATATACTTGAACCGTCTAGGTTCAAGATGGAAGAGAAGAAAGGGGAAATTTTTGCTACCAACCAAGCGAGAGTTGTAACTTCGAACTGCCTCTGTAAAAAAGTATATTGGTCCAGAAAATTAGACCCGGACCTCCTGTTAAACTCGGTAGTCTAAAGAAAAGACCTCAACGCGTTGCCCAATAAAATCCTAATTGACAGTTCTACCATTACATTTTATTGCAGTCGTTTTCAACAAACTTTCTTTTATGATTAGTAGATAACATAACTATTTAGAATTAGAATACGCAAACAGTGGCCCGTTTTTATTTGTTAATTCAATCACTACAAAGTATAAAACAAAGTCGCTTCCCGCTGTCTCTCTGTCCATACACAGGGACAGACAGACAGCGGGCAGCAGGCTTAGATCTTTAAAACTTCGCAACGAATTTTGATGCGGTTTTTTTTTAATAGATAGAGCTATTCAAGAGGAAGGTTTATGTGTATAAAACATGCATGATTTAGTAGAGATTGCACCCGTGCGGAGCCGTGGCGTGTCGCTAGTACGATATAAAAGGCAGGGACTGCTAGACTGTTAAAGAGTTTTGGTTGGTTTTGCAACTTACAAACCATACAATGTCATTTATTTACGTTAAATCACCATCACCATCATCATCATTGAAGTTTTTCTGAAGCTCCTGACAGTCCTACTGCATTTTTATGGACTATGTGTTTTTTGTATAAAAAATAACTCATTTCGTGTGTGTCGCGGGTTCGATGCCGCCAACACGGAACAAATATTGATATGACCTACAAGTTGTTCCGGATGTGGGTGTCAATGTGTGTGAGTTTTAATATTTGTGACCCATGATTCAGGAGAAATTCCTAGTGCCAACGTATCTTGAAAAAAATATGACTATAAAAATTAATAAAAATGTTTTTTGTTACAAGCAGTTGATAAATTAATAATGACAGAAACAACGATACCTCCATATTTAACTCAATACGGAAATAATTGAAAGCTAACGATCTTTTAGCAAGTTATCACACAAGCAGGTGCGCCCGCGCCGAGTCGTTGATGTATGACGTGTTACACGGTTTGTTTTTACTATTACGTTACTATAACTACACGACAGTCACCGGTAATGAGTGTCATTACTCGGGGTAACTGACTGGAACCGTCGCCATTGGACTGAAGAAGGGTTGGTACATATTTCTAGTAGGTATGACGTAATTACAATCGCAGGGAATCAAATACCAACAGGTGGCCTAGCACGACGTCTTAAAAGCGAGAGTTATTCTAGTGTGAGAACGAGATGGCGCTAGATGACTTTTATAGCTCTGTCTCTTTCACACAGTGGAATTACTCTCGCTTTAAATGGTGGACACAAGTAGTACTATTCTGTAAAGCCTCAGCCTCGCGACAGCGCTGAAGCTACTGTTTGTTTGTATTGGAACATTCATTACACGCTTGTAGACGAGCTCGTTGTCTTATTATATGTAGAGATAGCATATCTGATCGACCGGCAATGGCGGTTGTTCAGTTAGTAGTACCACTATAATTAAGTAGCCTAGTTACAGTCATTTACGAGCCAATATACAAATCCTTCAGAGCAGTGTATTTCCAGCGTAAATGGCCCCGACTTATGAGTTGCAGGTTGTTGGTTTCAACTCAGCCACGCTTACTTTGTATAATTCATCACCACAGGCTCAAAATATGGTGGAGGAATACATTGTGAGGAATACGGTATGTCCTAGAACCAAAAATTCGAAAACATTTGACATCTACCAAATCGTAATGGACCCGCGTAGTGGATTACAGCCCACTTCCTTTTATAAGGCCTGTGGGAACACTACCTATAGACTGATGTGAAGGAGGAGGCGGGCCGCCTGAGGGAGAGGACAGCGTCCTCCCTCCACCCCAGCCGCAGTGGTAGACGCCCACGGCGTCGGACGTCGCAAGACGATCTCCGGCCACCGTAGGCGCGAGCATGCGGGCAGCGAGTAATGGGCGATTCGCTGTCCGACCATGGACCATGCCCGGGTCGACGGCGCGTTGTGTCCACGCGCGCCTCAAAGAGTGTCAGCATAGTGACGGGGCCTGTAGAGGGCCAAAGCCTGCCGGGGTCGCGGGACCAAGGGATTACCGTGACCCCGGTACGTAAAGGGCTATTGAAGGACACCGGTGATTTTAGCCAGTACAAGTCTGACAGTCCCTCCCGCCCTGCCCTGGGTGGGAGGACTCATTTGATGATTTTACCACGATAAAAAAAAAACCTACAGACTGATCCCTTCTTCACAACGCAACAATTCTTCAAAAAAAACCGAAAAACCCGTCTACACGTCTCCTAATACCACTTCACTCCATAATTACACAACAATTAAACACGTTACTACAAAAACTTCGATTGTTAAACATTCAGCCGCTATTTGGCTCCCATTAGTCGAATAGTCGAGGCCCGTCGGGGGAAGGCCAAAAAGGCAATTTGCCAGGCCTTCGCGAGGCCTGCCCGCAATTACCGCGAGACTGGAGTGTCGCGGGGTCGCAGACACAATTAAGTGAATTTGCCAGAGACAACAAAAACTGTGGACGGAACGGGGAATGGTGACCATGAGAGAAGGATTGTGGAGACTTTTGGAATGACTCATGAAATATAAATAAACAACAGGTCAAGTCAGATGTCTCGATGGTGTGACAGTTGGCAGTATTTAATCTTATTTTTTGTCGAAATATAAAAAAAAAGTGGCACCAATTTAAATGGAGAAAAAAATTATGTAATGAAAATAAGACATAGCCGCCTTCTTCATCTTATCTGTGTATATTAGAGGGCGTATAAAACGTTGTACATTTGCCACATAGTTAATTTGCGCCATTTTTTAAACCTCATACATTGATTTAATTCTTCTGGTATCCGTGCGGAAAAAAATGGGGCGAATTTACAGTCATCAAAATGAAAAGAACAAAAACTGTGGCTAATTTTCGATCTTTTTCATGGCGAATTATGTTTGTAGCAAAACAACAACCCAAAATTGGCATCTAACTTATTGTAAGCTGGTTTGATTAATTTGTTAATAAACTGAAATGTCGCTCTGAAAATATGTCGCCTCCTCAATCGGCCTTCTTTAACAATAAATGATTTTTTTGACTCTTTAATGAGAAAGTACCTACTCAAGAATCTACTTAGCTAACCTGATTTAAGTACTTGAATTAATTATACATACTTACATAATGTTATATTAAAGCCAGCTGGAACATTGCAGCTGCCAATGTAAAATGCCGAGTAATTACATTATCAGAACACTTAACATTACTAATGACAAACTGATTACTTGTTTACTGTGCATAGAAAGTTTTATAGGGGGCTGTTTAGAGACTGTTTTTTATTATTATTTTATTTTGTAGATTCTAGTCTAATATTACTTAAAATAATAATCTATTTGTTTTTGAAACTCTAGGGCCATGGGGTCCGAGTGCTCACAAAGTTTTTAAAGATATCGCCTGGCGATTAGTCGACTCTTCGGTGACCGGAGGGCTGGCCTATTCCTAGGCCCACGAATCAACAACGTGGCAATGCTGCCAGCTTTCTGGGCACTGTTCCCGTTGACAGCGATGTAGACGAATTTTTTGACGCCCTTTGAACGTTTTTCTTTTCTTTTTATTTTCTGTACATATTACTAGTTAGTTTTTATTTAGATTTTAGATTATGATGGTGTATAATTGTATCACCTAATAAATCTTAATTAAAATAATTATTTTGATAATCTATTTGTATTTGTTTTTGAGAGTTGCGGGCAACCGATATGGATGCAAGTGGCGAACTGTCGTTCGGCGTGGCGATCTAAGGGGAAGGCTTATGTTCAACAGTGGACGTCTTCCGGCTGATGATGAGGATCCGCTTTTTTTTTATCGTGGTAAAATCATCAAACGAGTCCTCCCACCCAGGGCTGAGGACTGTGTGACTGTGTGACTGGGACTGTCAGACTCGTACTGACTAAAATCCACGGTGTCCTTCAATAGCCCTTTACGTACCGGGGTCACGTTAATTCGTGAGTCCCGCGACCATGAGGGTACCGCTTTTTTTTAACGTGGTAAAATCATCAAATGATCCTCCCACCCAGGGCAGAGCGGGAGGGACTGTCAGACTCGTACTGACTAAAATCCACGTTGTCCTTCAATAGCCCTTTACGTACCGGGGTCACGTTAATTCGTGAGTCCCGCGACCCCGGCAGGCTTTGGCCCTCTACAGGGGGAGTCACTGCTGACACTCCTTGAGGCGCGCGTGGAACACAACACGCGCCGTCGACCCATGAGGATACCGCTTTGGAAATAAATAGCAAAGAGCTTTCAAATGTCGTTGCGTGCATTTATATTATGTAGTACTTCTACGTTGTACTTTGTGTTTTGAAATACTCTTTAGAATCTTTACATTCTGTCCTGTCCTTGCATCCAATGTGATTTGTGATCATAAGAAGTCATCAAAACGGGTCTTCACAGGTTTTGACACCATAGAGCAAAAAAGAAAAAAACGTTTATTTGAAAGGATTCATCATCCTTTTCCCAATTGTGTTGGAACCTCCATAGAGTTATCAAAAGCAGTTAAAATACCATGTCTTTGCATGTTCTCCAAAGCCCCATTACTGGCTAATGTAGTGACCCCCTGTTATTTATTATCAATAAAACTCATTAATCCTAAAACATCCTCTATTCTCCAAATATGATGGTCACCACAAACAGTCGGTATAATTTGAGCGGAATGCCGGTTGGAGCGCTGACGTAAAAACTATGACGAACGCACGCTGGACCGACTCCTGCGCAGAAAAACTGACCACTGTATGCCGTACATCACATCACAAGCTGAAAATTTGAGGCAGTGAGTGTTTCATTTTATAATTAAGCTTTTGCTTTATCGCCCGACTTTGCTTGGATGTCCTACGAAACGTGGGGTCAAAAGTATCCTATGGCCCAGTTTGGGTCATATAAATAACTTCTAACTAAAGTATAGTTACGAATAACTCAAAAGTGATTTAAAATAAATTCTTTGATTTTGACATCTTAAAGTTTTGTTAAGCTGATGAAGCTAGAAAACTATTGAAAAGTAGAGACAGGTTTTCGGAACCTAAATGCTATTTTCTATCTAGCTATTTCTTAGAATAAAGACAGGGGGAGCAGGGGGGAGGGGAAGCAGACAGTGGAGCTGTCCACTGTCTGCCTTATATGGTGATGATGAAAGACAGACAAAGTAACTTTTAATTTTATAATTATGACCAGACTTTGTATGACGAAAATCTTTTGTGTAACGTAGAATGGTGCAGAGTTAGCAGGTGCTCGTTATGTATTTTGCAATAGGTAGTTAAGATGTGCGTGTAAGTCATATTGCACATACTAGACCACCTGGCATTAGGTAAGAGGCTGAAATTTAAAAACCTAACTCACTGTGTATTTAAGTACTTTTCCATCCAGTTTTAAATTCAATCTGTTGCCCTAAAAATGCCTGTTATTATCATGGACGAACTCGTAGTTAAATTATTACAGCCGCACAGGCCGATCTTGTTAAGATCTTGAGGTTAAGCCGCATTAGCCGTGATTGATCTGTAGATGGGTTCACCATCTAACACAGCGAGTTACCCCCGTCCTTCGGAAAGCACGTAGGACGCCGTCCCAATAGTCCCGGCTGTCATTTGTAGGTCTTTGACAGTCGTTACTGTTAGTCAGAACCATGAAAGACTGACAACCAGTCTTACCAAGGGGTATCTTATTACACAGTTACTGAGTTGTGGGCATCAGATAGGCGCTCCATGTATTCATCTGCATCCTAAACATTCCACATTTTATGCAAACATAGATACTCATATCTTGTAATAAAAGGTTGGCAGTTTTGCAACAATAACAAGAATATTATAAAGCTTGAGATTGAAGATAACAGATCTCAGTTTTATGTCATCGAAGTCGCCGATACAATCTATCTTCACTAAAAACACTTCATTTATAAATATACAATATTTACACAGTAAAGAATTGCAGGTAACACCTCTTTCTAGTCTCCTCTAAGTCTAAAAACGAGTTTCTAAGTATTTTTTTTTTGTCTTAAACGATCAACAGTCTAACTTTCACTTAAGTCGGACCCCTCCAGCACCACACACAGGTCTTGATGAGATGTCTAGCCTGAGGGGACACAAAATTATAATCTACGTCGTATTTTCAAAGACAGCGCCACCAGAAAAAAAAAGTACTATAATTAAGCTATTTCTGTTTAAGTAAAGACTAGAATTAGATGCAGTTCTCGAGCGTACATTTAGCGTCTATGGCTCAGATCAAGAAAAATAGGCAGATAGAACGTGCGCGAACAACAAAGTGAAGCCGGTTTTTATTTTAGTGTGCGCGGCAAATATGACGCGCCGTGTACGAACACGTGCATCTGTGTGCGTTTACGGTTGCCAGATATTGACAAATACTCCCACATTTTGTTCAGTTAAATTGTTCTCAATATTGTACCACTATTTTTTAAATTGGAAACGCGATTTTGCTTTATGGTTATACCCAGAGAGCAAAAGCGTGTAGTATTTATTATTTAACAGAATAATAATAAGGAATAAAAGTTAATATGCGTAATTACTTACTACCCATTTAATTAATTTATATCAGAACGGATAACACATCATAACGCTTTTTAGTAATTTGATTAATAAACTATTTAAGGACAGGTTTTTTAGTTTAAAAAGATAAACAATTTGTTATAACAATCAACACATATTATTAAAATAATAATAATTTTACACACAATCATTAAACTTTAACAGCCTTAGTTCTGCACCAATTATATTGAACAAACATACTATTAATGTTTCAAATTGGTAACGCGATTTTGCTTTATGGTTATATCCAGATAGCAACAATTAATAAAATAATCCAGCGGCGCGAGCTCGGCTCATCCTTACAAGTACCGAATAGCTCAAAGGCATGCTCTCCGTCCCACTTTCTCACGCAAAAATACGAATACAGCCTCGCGCGCGGGGGTGCCATCCCGAGACGAGACCCGAAGTCTTTACGACCCGGACGGAACTAACTAGTGACCTTGTGTCATTACGACCATAGACCATACAACATTATTTTTAGTATATGCGAAACCTGAATATAGTTTGTTCAGAATCAATAACTGAATCGATTCCAATAATTTTTACACCGTGTTATATTTTGTCCCAAAATTATTTAAAAAGGTTAGGAGTTGGACACCTATCCGCAATCATACGCGAGCACTACAGAGGTTACGGCAGATCAAAGCGATCAGCTGAAGTCGCGTGCGGCGGCAGCGCACAGGCAGCGGGGGACGGGGAACACAACCCGGTCGGGGTTGTGTTCCCCGCACCCCGCGTGTGTCTTCAGTCGTCCGGTTGTAACAGTCGCACGCGCCTATGACACAACGCGATACGCGGAATAGTTTAGTGTGTATCTGATAAGTGATCGTGAAAAAAATACTAGACACGTGTTTCAGGTTTCGCATAAGCAATAACGAATGTTGTATAGGTACTATAGATTACGACTGTGCAGTTGTATTGACGTATTTGATTGTTATTTTTTATGCACAATACACATTCCCCTAATTCAGGGTAATTTACCCGTCCTAAACTAGCAACACAGACGATTTACTGTTAAGGTTTTGTGTTTCAAGTGAGCCGAAAATATTTTATGGAAAATAAATACCAAAACAATAAAAATAACAAGAGTTACCTGTGGAAAGATATTCCATCTTGTTTTCTTTGTTTTTGTGAACATTTTTTGCAGTGTTTAAACATACAAGACGGCATGTTTTGACTTAAAATGGCAAATCACTAGTGACGTGTGAGCGAGACGATGCGTAGCTTGGTACTGTCGCGAGTTTGTATTATCCTTGGATTTTGTATTATCTTTGGTCGACACACTCGCGTGTTCTGAGCGCTCTATCTGCCTATTTTTTTTGATCTGAGGTCTATGGTAACACTTTATCTTAGGTTACCTGAGCTTAATATGAAGTCTACATGTACTCAATTACAGGCCACCTTGTACAGGTTTTGTTTCTACTTTTGTGCAGCTTATGAGGTATGTGGAATCCTAGTGATCCACTCCGGATGAACGGCACCGCAGGCTGCCTATACCCTGCGGTGACGACGGAGCGATCCCACTGGCTTTGGTAGGGACTTAAAAGGGTCGCTTACGAGTCACACCGTCATCATGTCAGAGTCCGGCGCCAAGTAGTTTTTACTGTATTCTGTCATGTCGGTGTGCAGGAGTGCCAGTTCTTTCTAGATAATTGTGTTCCATCTTAGGTTTCATCTTTGCTTCTGGGCTTGATTGAGGCCATTGCCAACCACTGCTAAATAAAAATAAAGCTAACTCTATGATTTTGGAGACAATTTTTTTTTCATTTGAATTGTATTCGACTATCGCGTTGGTCTTGTGGTCCCAAATCACATACGGTTTAGCGTAAAGTTTTGAGTTTAACTCCCAAGTTGGGCAAAGTGCTACAGGGAGGATTTTTACATTAGTTACTCATTAGCAGCTCAGAATCTAGATTAATATCCGATTTATTGTAATATGCGTGGGCATAACCTACATTTAGGCTTACTGTAAACTTATTTATGTCGACCATACGGGGAGTATAAGTGGTATTAACAAGTAACCCTTTTACGTATAGTTTTTTGCATTAATAACAAAGTGAAAAAGCTTTGTCAACGACTATCCGTTACAAGTCGTTTTACAGCTTGTTACCAGCTATTGTTGACTACTTTTCAGGGTTCCGTCACAAAAATAAAATTGAAAAACACGTTATTTTATCCCTTCACTGGATTAAATGGAAGCTCTCTTATCACAAAGTCAGCAATTTGAGGCTTCGGGCAGCCACTGTTATAACTTTCATCGTGGCAGAGTTCTAGCCAAAAAATGATAAACAAATACTACAGAACCCGCTCTTTAGAATCTGTCAACGTCTCCATTCGCTGTTTTTTTGCACAATTACTTGTGGTGACAAATTGTTTGTATAAACATGGCTTCCATTGCGTTGAATGTCGACTTCGCGCCATAGTTGCGCAAAATGGCGCTATTTTCTGTTATTATATGACATCTGTAGACATGCATTCTGCTTGCACATGCAACGTGTTACTTAATTTTAGTATTAAGGTTGGGTACCTTTGGTAAGGTTGAGTTTACATGTTTTTTCGTTACGAAGTAAAATATAGGTAAGGCAGTTATTACGAAAATTGAGATTTTTGAAAGCTTCACCTTTAATCACCATTTTGATTTACAGTCCGTTGATTCTATTCAAACATTTAGTAGATTAAAAGATCTCGTTTATTGCTTCGGTACTTATAGTATTTTGCTTACATGCTTAGCCTCAAAGATAGACCTTAATATGGCCAAGTAAAGACAGCTGTGTTTTATACATAATCCATAAGTGATCAGATCAACCATCCACTGACCCACCTTAAAAGCATTGCTGTGCCTTAAACGTTATATTACACAGCTGTTATTATTCAGCATACAATCAAGTTTATTGCCAAAACATTAAATAAAAATGGTGAATCCCATAGTCAGTGATATCAGTTTGATAAGCTGTCACTTGCATGCGGCGTTTCTTTCCATTTTATTGCTTCTCTCGGTGGGCGCCCCGGAGCGCGAGTAGGTGTTAACTCCGCCCCCCGCTGCGCAAGCGTCGACCGCGCTTTATTTATCACTTTGCCGCAGTAAGCCGAAAAGCGGTAAGTCAAAAATCTGTGTTTTGAGAAATCCGGCGGTTTTTTTTGCCATGCGTTGGGCTGAGGCTATCTCTTTAAGAAATGAGCTTACTCAGAATGGTGTAAATATATTTTTAGGATTTTCCCACGATATGCTCCTCACCTTTATTTTGTAACTAGTGTATAAAGATAATCTAGTTTTTTTTCTTGTAAAATCCTACGGGAGGAACTGTGAGACTCCTACTGACTAATATAATCCACGGTATTCCATTAATAGCCCTTTACGTTCCAGGGCCGCGGTGGGATAATCTAGTAAGTGCGACTTGACTAATGAAGCGAACGAACATTATTTCGAATTGAGTGCAAAAATAAAACATGCACATTATCCAAAAAAAATACTTGTAAGTTTCAATTAAGATACCCTTACATTACCTACACATTTTTGTAAGTTCACCTGAGAGATATTTCAAGATGGAATAGTAATAAAAAAAAACGAATTTTTAAACATTTTTGAGATATGGCTATTCAACTTTTGAGAGCAACTTTACTAGACAATACAATGAATACAATGTTGATGCTGGTTGTGTCTTGTATTCAAACTGTTTTTTTTTCTTATTTAATTTTAGCAATGAATATGTAACTAATTACAAGTTCTTATTGCGATTTTTAATGTGATCATTAATGTTATTTTAGGTTTGTTTGTTTCATCATGATTTGGACGTTGGCGTTGTCATTAACCGTTTTTATTTCTTTTTTATGTTTTAAATTTTGTCATTTTTATGGGCTAGCCTTTGAAGTCCTTTCTCTGTTATTCTTTAGCATAATCACCAGCCGGAAGACGTTCACTGCTGAACATAGACCTCCACCTTAGACCGCCACGCTGAACGATAATTCGCAACTTGCATCCATCGGTTGCCCGCGACTCTCACGATGTCGTCAGTCCACCTAGGGGGAGGCCTGTCTACGCTGTGTCTTCCGGTCCGTGGTCGCCACTCGAGAACTATTCTTCCCCATCGTTATTCTTCATATTAAATTCATTTTAATGGCATGTTCTTGACCTCAGGCGATGCGACACGGCCGCCACCTTCGCCATTTCACTTGTTTTCATCCGAAAAAAGTACCATCGGGCGACTATTAGACTGCTCTTAAAATCTTCTATAACCTGTTTTTTCTATAGTCGCATGTGGATGTCGCAACACGTACATTTGTAGACTACAAAGGTCAAGTGGTTAGTTATAGTCTGCTTAATCCAAAATAAGGCTAAATGCCTTAAAAGTTTAAGGCACGCTTCCATTTAGACAAAAAATGAAACAACTTATTTACTTTCTGGACACGGTTCCATTTGAAGTCGTCAAAAAATGGAACAATTCTAAATTTTTCCTTTCTAAACTCGCATAACTTATACCAATATCAGTCAGATCAACTCAAAGATATGAAACAAATCAATCATGCCATCACCTCCCCCACAAACAGGTTTGGACCTCGACGTCAACCTGTATTGTAACCG
The DNA here is from genome assembly GCA_943136025.2 of Agrotis puta. NCBI lineage: Eukaryota > Metazoa > Arthropoda > Insecta > Lepidoptera > Noctuidae > Agrotis > Agrotis puta. Next base: position 15,204,701 of record OW964184.2, on the reverse strand, counting down.
TAAGTTATCCCTGCTCCCGTTCACAATACCTTGTTTTGTAATTCTAATGGTGTCATGGCCGCTGTAGGTAGAGGGGGAGGCGGGGTGAGGGGGAAGTGCCACCCGTGCTTTTATGGTAATCTATGGTCTAGTATTCAAGGTTTTCGCTCGTGGGATGAGAAGGAACTTTATGGTGAATGGTATCGTAGGATATAGTGTGGTTTTGGATTATACTATGACTAATTTCTTGCTGTAGTCTTCATTATATTATGGGACGTATTTTGAAAAACCTTTCCTTAGTGCTCATCTCTATTATCACCCGATTCTGCCAAACTTAAATAGATTTCCAACTTTATCACAACAGCAGAAGGTTCAGTTCGAATCGGATTTAACGGATTGGGATAGGTTGATGTGCTGGGGTAATAAAGGGGCTTTTTATCTATTGGATAATTCTTTTTGAGCTTCTACAAACTGCGAAACCTGAACACAACTGTCTTTTCATACTGTCCAGACCAATAAGAGAAGAATCCTCAGTTTTCGAATCATAGAAATTATGACGACGAATTGGGACGACGGACGAGTATAAACCCGTTTTGACAGGAATCGTATCGAAGACCGTCTCGTACTCTCTTAAATTAAGAAGTTTCTGTGTACAGATAGTAATGAAGTTTTTTTTGTGACAATTCGAAAAAGGAGCATTTTACATATAAATCCTAATCCTAACTAATATTATAAATGCGAAAGTAACTCTGTCTGTCTGTCTGTCTGTCTGTCTGTCTTTTCTTCACGCCTAAACTACTGAACCGATTAGTGTTAAATTTGGTACAGACATAGTTTGGAACTTGAGAAAGGACATAGGATAGTTTTTAACCGACTTCAAAAAAAGGAGGACTGTATTTTTTTTTTAAATGTTAATACCGCATTACGACCGACTGAGTGAACCGATTTTCATGATTCTTTTTTTGTTTGAAAGCTGGTGCTTCCCGTGTGGTCCCATTGTCACCAAATCAGGATCTGATGATTGGATCTTGGAGAAATTGAGGGCAACCCTCAAATTTTATAGGCTCACCCATCGTTTTTCGTAAATCTTATGAAGTAATTTAAGTACTTCCGTATGGTAATCATTATCTTATGTAGCTGAGCTGATGATGGAAGGTACAACTCCTTAACAGTAAGGAGTAGGCATCGACTGATTCATTGTTCGCAAATCTCCGGAACTTCACGTCCGATTTAAATAATTCTTTTTTTTGTGCTAGGTATCGTTCAACTTAGGGAATACTGCAAGTTTCATCAAAATCGGTTCAGTAGTTTTTGAGATAGGGAATTTTATTAGCTTATTGTGTACATGAGGGATGTTATTACCAGTGCTACGGATTATATTATATGTATTTGGCAAGAATTTGGGTTGAATATTTTAATTAAAAAGTGAAAAACAAAAAACTTAAAAAAAAAATGTAACCGCCTTCAAAAAGAACCACAAAAAAGGGTAAAATAATCTACAAAATAACTTTTATTTCGGAAGTCGGTGGCAAAAAAAAACAATGAAATAAAAAATAACAAAGCCGAAATCGACTTCCGAAATAAAAGTTATTTTGTAGATTATTTTACCCTTTTTTGTGGTTCTGTTTGAAGGCGGTTACATTTTTTTTTGAAAAAGTTTTTTATTATATATATTTTTACGGGTTAAGCTGCGCTTGCCGAGGTTGGTCTGTGGATGGGTAAAAAGCACTCGGAAAGCACGTAAAGCCGTTGGTCCCGGCTGTCATTTGAAGATCTTTAGAAGCTCTAAAGTCTCACAGCCAGTCTTACCATGGGGTAAGACTGGACTGGTCAGACTTGACTGACTAAAATCTACGGTGTCCTTCAATAGCCCTTTACGTACCGGGTCACGGTAATTCGTAAGTCCCGCGACCCCGGCAGGAAAATAAAATAATGAGCACTTAGAAAGGAATTCAGATAATTCCACCCTCAAGAGATTCCCTCTAAATATTAGGTGTGTGTGTTCAAAGACTGTATGGAAACTAATTTTGAAGTTAGAAATCTGGGATGTACGATGCGAAGTTACATAAAAAAATATAAGTATTAAAAAAAATGTCACGTAACTTAATGAGGCAGACCAAATTCTACGCGAGCGAAGCCGCGGGCAAAAGCTAGTATTGTAATAAATTTAAAATTAGAATCCATAAATTGTAGTTCAGACATTTAGGTTTAATGTTGCTTATTAGTTAAAGTCATAATTACGAATGTAGAAAAATAAACATCGAAAGATCTACTGAAGTCCCAAGTTGGAAACGGAGAGGAATGATTTTACAGACAGTTTTACATTTTTTTTTAAATATTTAATTAAAAAATATGTAATATTAGTGATACTACTTTTAAAGTTATTATATTTTTATCCTCTAAGCAAAAATCTGTTCACTTTTTCTAATAAATTCATGGGTAAATTCGAGTGGAATTGGTTTTTGCACGAACCCACGGAATGACCCGGGTGCGTTTACTCAAAACTCAACTCGTTCCCCAGACCTAGAACAACTACTTGTAGATCAACAGTGCCGATTAAGTAGTATTTGTTGAATAAATACTTATTCAGATTTGATTTAGTTCGAATTAATCTGAAAACTTCGGTAGTATCCACAATCCATCGCGTGCTTCATTGAGTCATTGTATTGATTTGTTTATAAAGCTAGTGTCCGCAACGCTATGTGCATATGCAAATTTTGCAAACAGACAGGAGAATTTATCATTAGGTCCTCAAGAATAGCTATCAACGCCCTGTTGTTACTGACTTAATCACAATTAAATCGGTTTTCTAGAAAATTTTTGATTGTGCCGAATGCTTGTAGCAACCCTAACACGCTGGGACTGTGAGAAAAGAAGGCCAATTAGAAGGGGGATGTCAAAGTGGTTATTGAATGGATGAATGGACCTTATGGGTGGCAATTACGTGTAAGGTAGGTGGTTAAAGGGTCGCGGGACTGTATATTAAGGTAACCGTGACCCTGGAACGCAAAGTTTCGAACACAAAGTGCTACTGAACGAACAGGTTAGATTCTTAGTCAGTAGATCTTTTTGTTAAGAAGCAACTGCCACGTTTGCCATCAAGCAACAAAATAAAACCGAGATATTGAGCATTTTTTCATGAGTTTTAATAAAATTGATTAAAAAAAATTGATGTTGTAAAAAAATTGATGTTGTAAGCTTCAGCTTCAGTAACTTTGTAAATCTGGTTACTTTGCAATTTTCATCCTGTAGGTCCACTACGTGTGATGGAACCGCACAACTTAATTCCGCCTGGCCCATCATCGGAATACAAGACGTAAGGCAATGCGCCATCGATATATGGTGGACATCCCTCCCGTACCAAAGCGTTTTTCCAATACTTTTATTGTACGCACAGCTATGGAGTAGCGGCGTCTCTATTTCCCGACAGCTATAACCTTGGGATCTTCAAGTCAAGAGTGAATAGGTTACTTCTAGGCAAGCGTGCTTCACCGTCGATCACATCTTCGCTTACCATCAGGCGAGATAGTGGTCAAACGCGAACCTATCATTATTATTATTAGTAGCCTGCAGTATAGCCACCCACCCAATTATTTGTCCTGCAATGCAGTCAATTAAAGATTTTCTTGTTGTGATAGTGGGCAGTCACTGATAACATCGGCGATGCTCTCCTGATGGTAATCTTAATTAATATCAATTAACTGCTACCACATTTAATTGCCTGTTTCAATTTATTTAATTTGCATTAATTGGTCGGTACACTTAGTAGGTACCTACAATTTTAAAGGAATAAAACGAATTCATAAATTAAAAATAGTTGGGTCGCAAAATAAATCTTGAGATTCTTGAACGAGTGTGGTGATCAAAGCTCATCAAAGCCTGCACTTGACTTGCTATTGGACTACTGCCTAAAAATCACCCTTCACATACCCTTGCGTTCCAGGGCCGTGGTGCCTTTCCCATTACCCACAGCTTTCATATAACAGTGAGAAAGTAGGATTGGCAAGGATACACTGGTTTTCAATGTAACAAAAATAAATGCTTAAATAATTGTGTAATTTGATTGAACATTTTATAATGTGCTTTCTAGTATAAAAACGAGCCTGAATTCGGGGGCTTTCAGTTTTCTGACTAAGTTTTTATTTTATTATACTTACTCAGGACATTTATATGATTAACTAGCTGTACCCCCGCGGCTTCGCTCGCCCTTCCTTTATCGCTTGTTTCTAAAATAAACCTACTCTACCCTACACTACCCTAATTTTCAAATTAGGGTAGTGTAGTATAGGGTTTAATTTTTGTTTTCATAAGAACCTACTCCTCACAACGACGAAAACAACAAAAAAAGAATTGGCCAAATTGGTCCAGGCGTTGTTGAGTTATGCGCTTACAAACCCATTTAGCGATTCATTTTGATTAATTATTATCTGTATGCTGTGTGAAGATGACATTACATAATTACATACATTTCCTACCTACACACAATGGTCGCGGGACTGTACGAATTACCGTGACCCCGGAACGTAAAAGGCTATTGAGGGACACCGTGGAGTTTAGTCAGTACGAGTCTGACAGTCCCTCCCGCTCTGCCCTGGGTGGGAGGACTCATTTGATGATTTTACCACGATAAAAAAAAAACCTACACACAATATTGATTGATCTAAATAATCCCTGCCTACGAATGAATGAACTAATAAATAGAAATAAGACATAATAAACCTAATATTTCCGTTCATAACATAACATGTCCGCACTAACTGCCTACCACACATATTAATAGACAACTCATCAAAAAGACACCCTCTCGGATTTCAATCTCGCTAAGAGAACCCTTTTAACACTTCCGCTATTAAAAGCTGCTATAAACACTGAAAAACAGTGACAAAAAGTATTCTCTACACTACAAAGAAAAACCAGCTCTATCTCAACTAAGAAAGGTTGAAAACTGCTTGAGAAACACAGCTATCACAATATCGAAGTGATAATTTTGACGTCTAATCAAAATCTTCATCTATCTTTGTAGAAATAAAGTTCATAATCAAGTGAAACGTTTCTTGTAATAAACTTTTAACATGACAACACGAAATTAAGAGTATTAAAACAACATGTGTGAGACAATGGAGCGGCGGCGGCTAGTACAAAGGGCGGCGTTGCCTTTGATGTTGGCGTTGGGCCGGTTAATTTTACAACGGTCTGGTGGCCACTCCGGCGGGCCGGGAACTTGTACAACTAACTATTGTGCACCCTTTAAACGTAATAAAGTAATAAACTATTGTTTTTGAACCTTTGTTCAGTTAAACTGAACTCGAAGCTTCACCGTATTGTTCAATTAACGGATTATTTCTTTTGAAAGTAATATCGACTAATTGTGTAATTAGTTTTTTTGAAAAAGTCTGCATACTAAAGTTTAAGATAAGAAACAGTATTTTGTGTACGATAAGGCCTTTCTCTTCTAAAAAGCTGTAATTAGCCAATTCTTCACTAAATTAGAGACTTTTTAACCGACTGCAAAAAGGAGGAGGGTTTTTTGCTTTACACCATAGAGTTCAATGTTCTGTTTCATAAGAGATTTTTAGGTTACTGCGAATTACAGCAGCAAAGGTACTATGCGTTTTAACTAAGAATATAACGGTTGACGCCATATTGTGACTGAAATCAGCTTTATATGACATTCCAGTTGATGCCTCGGAACGAAAAGGGCTTTTGAAGGACCGTTGATTTTAGTCAGTACAAGTCTGACAGTTCCTCCTGCCCTGCCCTGGGTGGGAGGACTCATTTGATGATTTTACCACGTGATATTCTAAGGCAGTTTAGCGCATAAATCAAATCCTTTAAATTCTATTTTCTGCTTAATCATTAAAAGATTTTTTCTTTTCTCACCTTTTTAATCTTAAAAGTAGCACCTTCTTGAGTGGAACAAGTAATACAATTGTTTTGGTTCTCTATTATAGCTTCCGGTGGAGCGGCGCAGGCGCAGACTGCCCTGACAACCCACCATTGTGCCTCGACGCCATCACCACATCCCATGAACACTGCAATTTTATTGTGAAGTGAAACTGTTATTATAACACTATTTATAAAGGTTTATTTATATATTTACAGGCCTGTTGGTTTAGTGGTTAGTGACCCTGACTGCTATGCCGGAGGTCGTGGGTTCAATTCCCACCCAGGACAAATGTTTGTGTGATGAGCACGATCATTTGTTCTGTGTCTGGGTGTAATTTATCTATAATATGTATGTATTTAGAAATATATAAGTATGTTTATCAGTTGTCTAGTACCCATAACACAAGCTCTGCTTAGCTTGGACTAGATGGCGTTGTTTGATAGTTGTCGAATATTTATTTATTTATTTATAAGATCCGAGGCCGTAGCATGCATTCTACATATTTGGCCGTACTTGAGGTATTACAATGTAAATTGCATGGAAAATTAAAAAGCGCCTCTACAAATGAGGAACTATTTTTTCCCTCAAATTAACGTCAAAGTCTCCGTTTACTTTAGGTCACAAAAACGTGAAAACTCGTGATAAGTCCACAGAAATGGGGTATCTGTTTATAGTCTTTCTGATCATTACATTCTTATTAAAGATCTGAGATAATATTAACAATAAATACACGGAAAAGTCATTTATTAACAGTGCCGCCATATTAGCCATTATTTAATTCTTTCTTCTTTTTAAAAAAACGTTGCCCCACACTATTTCTGGAATTTCTCTTGTGTCGTTGATGCGTTTACAAACATATAAGCTCACATACACAAACGCTCAAACCCTAAACAACTACTTCTAGATCATACAAATATTTGTTCCGTGCGGGAATCGAACCCGCGAAACGCAGCGCAGTAGTCCAATCGCTCAGCCACTGCGCTATCCGTGGCGTCAATTATAATAATATTCACCCTATTCTCTATTACCATACATAATCCTACACTCCTATAGTTACAGATAACCTCTTCTAGATTCCGCATACAAGGCGACATTTATGTACGCCATGCGTCACTTCATTTACCATCATTTAAATTGATGTTCGTTCTCGATCATATCTGTGGCGACCAGACACAAATCCGTGGTAACGTTAAAAGTTTCTAGAAATCTACTATAGATTTAGAGCGCGTATTCTGAAAGTTGGCAACGTCGCAAATAGCTGTCAAATATTTACAAGTTTTAATTAATCTGGCAAAACTTTATGAAAATAAGAAATATGGCTCTGTAGTGCACTAAAAAATTGATATAGGAATGCAAAAAATACTGAATTTGATGTTGTAACCGTTATAGGTGTAAAAAAAACATTTGGCAAGTTTCCAAATACTTTTTTTTACACCCAAAACATATATTCGGTGTTACGGTAATTATTGCATTCCCTTATCAATGTTTAGTGCACTACAGAGCCATATTTCTTATTTCCATACAGGAACATTACCAAATTATTGAAAACTTGTTAATATTCTACAACTATTTGTGATATTGCCAACTTTCAGAATACGCGCTCTTAAACAAATATTAATTTGATAGAAGACGTTTTATATGTATATACATTACCTACCAGAAGAACTAAGGCAATGGCAATGCACAGCCTGCAGACGGCGCGTTTTTCCATGTGCACCTCAAAGAAATGTCAGCAATCTGAAATCAACTGTCAGCAAAGAACTGTCTTCAATGCACTGTCAGCACCTCAAACGCCTGACGGGATCTGTGAAAAAGGGAAACCGTGACCCTGAAACGTAAAGGGCTATTGAAAGAACACGATGGATTTTAGTCAGTAAGAGTCTGACTGACCGTGTCGCTGCACCCAGGACGGGGATGATTCATTTGATGATTCACCTAACAAAGGCAATGCATTGACAGACGTGTGACGCGCATTTGTTGCCTAGTGTGCGGAATCTATAGAAGATTATCTATTCCTTTATTGCATTAAACCGCCATAATATTCATTGTTAATACATTAATTAGCCATTAACGCTAAGATAGCTTATCAGACGTGGGTAGTATAGCGGTCATAGTTTCTTGCGCTGCCTGCCCCCTACCGGATGCGGCGTGAAGATAGGGCCACCATTACTTGATAAAGGTGTAATTAAAATGCAGTTTATCTATATAAGAACTGGATTGATACGGTGTGTGAACTTGTGAGTGGGTTATGTTAATGTTATTTGTATATTTTACATTAGCATAGCAACTATAGGAGATATAGTGTATTAGACTAAAAAACATAATTAGTCCGTCAATCAAAAAATATTTGACACGTATTTTTTTCTTTTGTTACTTAAAGCGAAATTGACGAAGATTGACACTTTAAATATGGCCATACGTCACGGGCCTCCGTGACGTCACCGTCAGTCGTCTGGTGGGTCGAAAAACGCCGAAACAATGAAGCTTGACATCACGCATGGAAGGGACTGTCTGATTCTTACCGACTAAAAGTCCATCCTATTCCTTCGGTTGCCCTTTGCGTTCCAGAACTCCGCCACGGTATCCTGCTTAGACTGCCCCGCTATCCAAGTGATTTATCTAACATTTATGTGACATCATGTCTGATGATTTTGCTAAAATCAATTCCCAAATAAAAAGAAAAAACAACCCAATGTTTTCGCTGTTGAAAATCAAAATAATAGGTAATTGTTAAATCAATATTTATTCAAAACAATAATAACGATTATTATTCATTAATACAATAACTTTTCTGACCTTATTTAAAAAGAGAACTGCTGACTCAATTACTCATTCAATTAAACATTCATTCTTTAAAAAAAATTGTTTAGTCTATTGTTTATTTATGCTCAATGGTTCTTTTAAACGTTATTCATAGATTGCATTGTCGGTTTAAAAGAAAGTAATGTTATTTAAAAACAATTGTTGCTAATTAGTTTCGGAACACCGACCACCCTTTGTGAGGTGTTTTGCGAAAAATTGGGCTTCCGTCTAGGCAAGGGGGATGAAACAGATGTCCGGCTATGTTGTTTCGGTTTCGGTTTTATGGTTTAACTAGCTGTTCCCCGCTGTTTTATGCGCTGCTCGGCTCCTATTTTACGTAGCGTGGTGTTATAATAGTCTATAACATTCCTCGATAAATAGAATATCCGACACTAAACACACATTGTTATCCAAGGGGTGAAAGTTACTTATTTAGCCCCGAGACGGCAATAGTTGATAAACATGCTGTTGCGTTTTTATATGCTAGGCTTCTTTTATATTTCTTCAGAAACCCTTTGCGTTTCAGAGCCGTGGACCTCTGCCTTACCCGGGAGATTTCTTGATTTTTATAGGTTTCTTGATAAAACACGCTTATCATGCTGCTAGGCAAAATGGCTAGCAGGCTTGCGTCTCAACTGTTTATGAGGATAGTTCGAGCGTTATCTCTTGTAGTTTTTTTTTCTGAAATATGGTATATTACAGATTTTATAAAACATAAACAATAGCTCTTCATATCCCGCCAACGGCATGCATGCAAATTTTGTAACAATCACAAATTATTTATTTTAATTAGCCAATTTTATTGTCCTTTATTAGCGAGTGACAATATACAGGGAGATTAACTATTTGTTTACATACTATATTTAAAAACTAAAATTAAAAGTAAAATATTTACAAAAATTACTAAATTAAAACTAAAATTGAAAATTTATAGGGCATCAAAAAATTGGTCCACATTGCTGTCAATGGGGAAAGTGCCCAGAACGGTGGCAGCATTGCCGCGTTGGATGGCAATGCTGCCAGAAAAAAAATTAAAAAAAATTAAATTAAAAAAATTAGCCAATTTACACATAATAAAACAAATGTTTTTACAAAACGATTAAATTATGAAATTGTTTAAGTACATTTATCAAAATATTTAATAGATATTAATAGCATAAAAATAGTGTGTACAATAGAGTTTAAACAGTATTTTCAATTTAAGCAAATTTCCTATTTGTCTTAAAATCCATAAATTCCTTAACAGTATAAAAACAATTTTCTATAAGCCAAGATTTGAGATGTTTTTGAAATAAGCTCGTTCGTAGTTCTCTTATCTCCTTTGGTATATTATTAAATATCTTTATTGTCATTTGGCTTGTGTTTTTTTGTCAGTATGCTGTTCTACATCTTGGCTGAGCTAGTTTAGTTGGATCCCTTGAAGTTTTGCCCACCTATAAAACATTAACGCTAAAGGCACGTAAGCTTAGAACAAAGCTTACCGACATAGCCACACGCACAACTAATTTGTAGATTATGGGTACCTAACTTGAAATATTTGCAATGCATCGTGGTACCGCGTAATTTTATAGGCATTCCTATGGCGCGCGGCTTCTCAAAGCATTTTAATGGCTGTCTAAAGCTCCTCATAATTAATCCTCCTCCTCTCGCCCCCCTTACTCCTTCCGTCTTCATCGTTGGGTGCGCGGGAGCAGACAGAATACCGCAAAGTATGTAGAAGCAGAAATTCCAGTCTAGTCGCGGTTAATATTCATAATATAATAATATTATTAATGTTGACTCTCTACAAAAGTATTGGCGTAAAATAATTTAGCAATAGAGCTTAAACCTTCAACAGGAGTGGAAATTTGGTTCAGTCATCTATTTGTATTAGGAGACTAACCAGAAAAGTAACATAAGTAAATAGTTTGTTTTCCATTATAAAAAGTATTTGGAAATGTCCAAATAGGGGTACCTCCTTACCTTAGATACCGTGGAAGAGCCTATTCACGACAATATTAAAATTGTTGCACTAAGATAGTATCTCAACTTTAGTCAGGAGCCGCATTCAAAGGTAAAGCTGGAGTTATGGTTTTAGTTCCTAGTGCCAAGTGTTGACTCTATGAATTGTTAAAGTGACCCCCGCAGCATCCTCGTGGTCCATCATCATCATAAGACGTCCACTGCTGAACACAGGCCCCCGTTTACACCACCACGCGAAATGAGAATCTGCCACATGCACTTTGCTCTGTGATTCGATTCCCGCACGGAGCAAATATTTGTATGATCTACAAGTAGTTGTTCCGGGTCTGGGCGTTTGTGATGTTTGTAAACGCACCCACGATACAGGAGAAATTCCTAGTGTGCGGCAAAGTTTAAAAAAAAAGTCTCGCGACTCGTGATATCGTCAACCCACCTAGTGGTCCTTAAGAATATGGAATTGGGTATGTAAGGATGTAGTGAGAAGAGTGAACCTTCTCCTCCTTCCTTGAAATTGCAGCGCCCGCGCATCCTTGAAAAACATGTCTAAACGATAGCTTAATTGCGGGTAATTATGACCCTGCAGCCATTTTATTTAGACCCTGTGCTTTGAGACTAAACACTAGACTACTATGTTGAAAAATATACTGTAAAGTAAGACCTAGATCTAGAATTAACAAAAAAAAACCTGAAAAATATAGGAACAGCATTTATATTTGACGGGTGCGTGTCGCGGGTTCTATTCCCGCACGGAGCAAATATTTGTATGTACAGGTAGTTGTTCCAGGTCTGGGCGTTTGTGTATGTGAGTTTATATGTTTGTAAACGCGCCCACAATACAGCAGAAACTCCTAGTGTGAGGCAACGGTTTTTTTTTTAATGATACATATAAAACTCAGTACAGTTTTCAATTAAGTGTGAAACAAATTAATACTATGCACTGACAAATCGATATAATTATGATATACACACATGATATAGTTATGATACCAACCACAATAATGGAGTTTTTTGCTCTCAAACGCAAGCATCATAAAAAATATTTTAAAAAAATACACAGATTCGGTGTTATTACTGCTTTTCAACAGTTTTTTTTAAATTTTGGAATAACACGTGTAGCTTGAGAATCCCACGTTTTTAATTTAAATTTGACAGCTCTAAACGTCAAAACTGACAGCTGGCTGAAGTTTGACCATGACATCAAAGCTCTTAACAAAATGGTCGCCATCCTACGTTAGAGAATGTAACCGCACTCAGAGCCTCTTGCAACAGTTTTTATTTAGTATTGAATTATAATAAAAGTGGTCTTAATGAATGGACGTCGTTTTTGTTGCGTCCGTAAAAGGTTCGAGATAAATGTCATTAATCACGGAGATATCAGCTTCCATGTGGTCTGGTTTTCTGTGAGACTATGTCAGACGTCAGAATAAGTATAAAAGTTTATACGTTCTTCTAACGTCTGTCATAGTCTGTGTGTGGAGTTTGTTGGAATTAGAAAGAACATTTTGTACTAATATAGTATTAGGCCGCCTGCCGGGGTTGCGGGACTAACAACCGTGACCCCGGTACGTAAAGGGCTATTGAAGGACACCGTGGATTTTAGTCAGTAAGAGTCTGACAGCCTCTCCCGCTCTGCCCTGGGTGGGAGGACTCATTTGATGATATTACCACGATAAAAAAAAAGACGGGTTGCACTCTGGGAGTGCCGGCAGAAGTGAAAACTTGAATAGTATTGTTGGAAATATCTTGTGAACAGATTTTAGTAAAACTCGCAAAAATGGTTGACTTTTTATTTCAATAATTTTCCAATGTGACGTACATCTTTTATAAACAATGTTACCTAGCAACGAATGTATCCAGCATACAAAGTAATAAAGTCACACGAACATTCACACAAGCGCCCTGCGCCGTCCTACGCTTTTTCGATCAGGTCACGTGTCCTGACGCGAGTTTAAGATTTTATACCCATTACAGAAAAAGTGCTCAACGCCGCTAAAGAAGTTTTCACTTAAAAAAAAAATATGGTATTAGGCCCACGTTTTTTGCATATTCTTATGCACTGCATAATGCCCCGCCATCCTTGAGGGACCCTACCATAGAGACTTCCTACCTACCATAGCTTTTTGGGGGTGACCTTCTTACTCCAGATAAGTTATGATTTTGTTTTTGAAAGTTTTAAATGGTGGCGATTCTAGTGAATTAGTTAATTCCTCTTTCAGGGTACGATTGGCCGACAACTGTACTCGCATAAGTCAATTATTTTTTTTTTTAATTTGATTTGCTGTTGACCATAATCTAGCCCAGACGCAAAGATAATACCTAAGATGGAGCGAGGTTACCCAGAAGAAACTGAACTATTGACTCCGACATGAGAGTGGTGCAGTAGTTTCTGATCGAAATTCTTTTCATCAATAACTCGTCTAGACCTTTAGATATTATGTTTGTATTGTATAACCCAATTAATATTAAAAAAGTTCCAAGTTGTGTCGTAAAACTACCATTTATATGCTCGCTAATTGAATTTATTACAAAATTGGTTGTAAATTAAAATATGAAACTATTTACAACACCATAAGTTATACTGCTGTGGCCACAACATTCCAGAGATAGCTACCGACTACCGACCACATCATAAACCTTAGATTGTAGTTCAGTTCAGTCGTTCAATCCATTCATTCCCTTTGATGGAAACGTTCAATAAACTCTACTTCAATCAATATATTTTAATTTACTTATCTAATTCAATTCCTGTTTGAGAGCTTTCTACATGAAGTTGCAACCAAAGATTTAAATATTTAGATGTTCTGTTAAGTAAGAAGAGTGAGCTTGCACATTCTGAAGGATAGGTAACGTTAAACATCAATAAAGCGAGAGTAATTCCAGTGTAGGAAAGAGACAGAGCTATACAAGTCGTCTAGCACCACCTCGTTCCCACACTGGAATAACTCTCGCTTTAACGCCATAGTAGGCCACCAGTGCTTGCGTCAAATCTGGGTATTCTAGCAGACTTATTTATGATATTGGTCCAATGAATAATCCAAGTTTGCGACCTTGAGCGCCGAAAGAAACTTTGTTAAAAACCAAATGGCGAATATAACCGTAAAGGACTAGTTATTTATATTTACTTTACGAGAGGTTTTTAAAGATGACCAAGTTTGTTTCGATATGAGGCTAAAATTGTGTCTGACGATCCAACAGCTACCGAGGTCCGAAAAAATGATCTGAACTTTGCAATTTCTTGCAATATTTTAGATACCACCACTCGAGCACCTCTAGCGATATTTCAAAAAAATCAGACCCGGATTTGACGCAAGTAACTGGGGTTATTTGTGTAAAATCCAGGCAAATACTTTCAGGTGACGTAATTATGATCTTCTGTCTCAATGGCAACACTAGTTATTCAAATATGAACGAAACCGAAACGCCAAAAATATTGTTTGACGTATATCGATCAAAAGGGCAAAAGGCAATATCGTATTGTCGCAAGAGCCAAAATGCTGGCTCTACTCTAGTCTCTGCCTACTTTTAAATTTACTGTTAGGCAGTAACTCACTATTATTTGTATTTTAGATTTTTGTTTTCATATAAAGAAAAGGCCATCTTTGTCAGATCTTGTGATTTAAATCTTTGGCTTGATCTAAATCAATTAGTCACAAGTAATTTTCATATCATTTCTAAACGAATAAATTATTAAACCTCGATAGAAAATGCTTTCATTTGGATAGATAATGTTGAATTAAAACTAATTTCGTGTTTCGAATCATATTTGATTGGAAAGGCATAGCGTCGTGTGAGAGCACCAACTGTGAGAAAGTTTCAAATAAAGGTACAATTGATTGCATTCAGAATTTGTAGATGATGGAAACATAATAAATTATTATAATTTCTTGATAATAAATACAATAACTAATATTTCACTTTTTCAGTTACCTATGTGAGTAGTCTGACAGACTGCCAAAAACTAAAATTCCTAGCTTCCTTAAAGAGAGACTTTTTGTCTAGCAGTGACAAAAACTCTCTTTAACCCTTTCTATATCGTACAATCCCTAGTTAAGTTTTCCCAACGAACAATATCAGATCATCACACAACCTTTGTTGCGAAAAAGAAAATAATATTGAAGTATTTTCAAGAAGCGGTTTCAAGTAGCACATTTTAATGCTGAACTAAAATTCTAAAGTATCTTAAATGCAAATAGTAATGCAGTATGCAGCTGCTAAAAGTAATTTAGTAGTTAGGTAGTGTAGTAGTAGGGCTGAAAGTCTTGCTTTTCACGTATTTTGACGTTAAGTAAACAGGAACTTTGACGTTATTTTGATAAAAAAAAATAGTTCCTCATTCAAGCGTTTACATGTACAATACAACAACTACGTTGTAGATAAAATACAAAACCTTGTGCCAAGGTCTCTTATTAGAGGGCCAAAGCCTCGAGAGTCGCTGAACTAACGGGTAACCCCGGAACGTAAAGGGCTATTGAAGGACATCGTGGATATTAGTCAGTACAAGTCTGACAGTCCCTCCTGCCCTGCCCTGAGTGGGAGGACTCATTCGATGATTATACCACGTAAAAAAAGCCTCTTATATTAATTAAAATTTTTCTTCTATTTTTTCTTTCATCAGAATTTTGCATTGCTGACCACAAATCTGCAACAAAATCAAGGTTCGTATCTCTATGAACACTTTGCAATGCCGACTGCGTCCCCTATTCCGTGGTATCGTATCAATTAAGTAGGTATGAGTATATACGGTGTGGGCCGGTCGGTACCCAGTAATGGCGGTCGCAGATAAACCAGTAATTAACGAATCAATTTGATTATATCCGGCCCCTTTGTGTCGGCCGTGTAGGTCAGGAGCCCGTGTGAAAATGACGTGTATTTTTATGTACATTTTTGAGGAAAATATCGGAAGTAATTTTTATTTATTTTAGTTGAAACGGAGTCCCGATTCTCGGCAGTAAGAGAATATTTGAGAAGAAGTAATGCTTACTGGTATCAATTTGGAGATGATGTCATACCTGGTGAGATATCAGCATTTCTTTACTAATGTCATTATTTTCATTTTATCTTTGACTGTCTTTGCGGCTCATTGGAAGCTCGAAAGTTGGATTATATGGGACGATTATATGACAAAGGGGTGTCATTAATTATCGCTTCATGTTAAATACGCGTTATCAGCTGCATCTGGATAGATGGGAAGCCGACCCCAACATACAGCAACAGCATTAGACAAATGTCTAGCACTTTGTTGCTGTGTGTATGTTTTTTTTACCATAGACTATTGATGCAATTCTATGCAATCATAAAATTACATAGTATAACCTCGATCAATAATAACTCCCCACACAATTCACAAAAATGCTCTCAGAACTTAGCAACGGGCAACACACAGCAATGCGAACACAAAAACATTAATACATTTAATTGTTTCTTTAGAAACACATCAAAGTAATTACGAGCTCTTAAGACGCGACAATGAGCTCGCGATACTTAATTGATGTAATTAGAACTGGATAATTAGAACGGCGAAACATTTAAAACTATATCTTTTTATTTCTGTAATTGAGTTTAACAAGGGATGTTTTTAAGTATGGAACGTGCACGTCTGTGAAACTGTTTCTCTTTAAAAAGTCAAACAGATATTTTGTCGGTGCTCAGTAAAGGTGCAACGGAAACGTTTAAGCACAAATATGGGAGAAAAGTGGTGAATTTAAATAAACTTTTGATGGTTTAAGAAAAAAGTGTCATTTCTGCCGTTGACACTTTTGTGTCAGACAAGGTAATTGAGCTGTTAAATTGTTAAAGGCATAATTATGTATGCCTATTATTTATTCCGTTATGTTTATAACAATTTTACGAAGTTCATAGAATAAGTTTAAGAGGATATTTTTCTACTTCATTTCTTTTCTATTTGTAATAATACAGCAACTTAATATAATTAGTCTGATAAACTTCATAATCGAAACATTTTAATGAGAAGTACATAATTGGCCAATTATTTACTGTGTTACGATATGGTTATGGCATAGCCGGCGCAATATCTTGGGTTTTTTGCTACATCTCGAGCTCAAATGTCAACTTGTGATATGAATATTAATTATTTTAATAATATCCTAGGAAATATCGGTCACAATAAGAAGCCAAGATAATATGCAACTTTGCTCGCTTCTTATAAGGTTACCATCCTAGAACGCAAAGGGTATTTGAAGAAACAGGTTGGTAGTCACTCAATCTGATAGCCTCTTTCCCTCGACCCCAGGTAGAATGGTTCACTTATTGCTTTTTTATTTCAAAAACATGGCCTACTGTTACATTATAAATATACCTTAAAATACTCTTTTTTTTAATTTAAATCAAATTTTAGAATTTCCGTAGATTATTCACCTTCAAACAAAATGTATTTCTTTCTAACATTATAGTTTATTTTAACGCGACATAGAGTTTCTAAAACGGCTCAAAGAAAGACTAAACCAGATCTCGAACAAACAATACCTATTTCTACTCAACCAATAATGATGTCACTTGACTTTTAAAAATAACCTCATTAAATATCAACACGTACTGCAAACAAAGCATTAACTAACAAAACTAATATTCCAAAAATCTAAGAAACCCACTCATAGTCAATAGACAAAACAATATTTTGTCCATGACTGTTGACTCGGGTACGCAAGCTCTTGGACTACAAACACTCGGACTTGAGTATTTTATGGCCGAAAGAGCAATAAAAGTTTAAATCCAAGCTTCGAGATATCGGCCTTAAAGCTTATTGACATTTTGTCCGTTTTTGTAACAAATTCCGATTTTCATTCACTTTGGCTCCGATAAGATTAATGCTTTGCAATTAATTAATTTATGCTGTTTTAAATATTACAAAAAATTTTTATTTAAATTGCGGTTTTGTGTTCGGTAGCTTCTTGGGTTTTTGTTTTCGGGGAATTTTGTATCTTAGGCTTTATCTTACCAGGGATTTATGTAAGAAAATAATCGACCTGTGGCTACTTTGATTAAATGGTTATATGTACTTTGATTAAATGGTTATATTGTTTTTTAATTTGATGCCTGTTTCTAGAATTTTATAACTTTTTATTATTATTAGTCAAACGTTTGATTGCGTCGCCTGTTTGAACGCCAAAATGACATTAGTCAGCGATCACAAAACAATAACCGTTGTTCTTTTCGAACGACTTTCGACGCTATTAAGATTTTCCGTTCAATTCCAAAAAACGCCAATCATAGTCCCTAAAAAATCCTTAGCATGAATTATGTAAATCCCATTCTTATCGTGTGAGATAGTAATGTGCGCGCGCACCCTATGATCAGGCGCACAATCGTGTGCATTAGCGCCGAGCCCCCGCGCCGCCGCACCGCGTCCCGCACGCCCCCCGGCGCCGCGCATGCGCCACACAAATTACTTTTATTATTATAATACTCGCGTGATTGTACTGTATTTTGTGAAACAGGAAAAGGATAGAAGGTTTAAGTCGTCTCAATGGTTACTTAACAAAGATAAGAAAGAAATAAAATCTAAATTATGTGATAAAACAGTAACATACATAGTGAGAAACATTTTCTGCATAGCCTATAAAAACGTAGCGTGTTAATTTCTGCGTAGTTGAGTATCAAATGTGATATGTTTCGTAGCAAGTTACATTACATAGCGCGTAGCATTTAATGGCTATGTGCTACGAGTATCATGTGGCGTAGCAAGTTGCGTAGCGTTCTAGGAAAATGACGTAGCACTTTGCGTAGTATCGCAGAATTTCTTAGCACTTTGCATAGCGTGTTGTGTTGCGTAGCGTACCGTAGTATTTGGCACTAGTGTAAAGATAGGCAATTTGCGTTGTCTCTAGCAGTTTTCGTAGCGTATAACTTTCTGTTACGCATCTTTCTCTGATTCTCCTAAAGCCTAAACAACTTTTACGAAAACTAAAAGCTCGTCTTGATATAATAATGATAAAAGTGAGCCTTCTGATCAATTTTTCTTCCTGGATCTTGTCTCTAGTGGTTATTAATACGCAAGTTGATATCATTCTCTTTTTCTATAGACTTTGAGGTAATTACCATTGTCTGGGAGTTTTTTGAGTTAATTATGATTATGTGGGATGAGATACGGACATTGTGTTTGAAGGCTTTTTTTTTTCGTTTGAAGGTGTTCGTGCGACTGTGGTTGTGTTATTAGGGTGTGTGGTATTAGACTGAAAAATTATATTCAACAATATTATCCTCTTATTGCATGAGAAGGGAGGACACGTATTTGATGGCACGGCGCTGGCTGAACGATGGACTGCACTGTGTGTCGCGGGTTCAAGTAGTTGTTCCGGATCTGGGTTTGTGTATATGAATTACTGTGTTAGTAAACGTACCCACGATAAAGGAAAATATCCTAGCCTGGGTGGGATGACTCATTTGATGATTTTACCGCGATAAAAAAAAAATAGAGAGACATCGAAAAAAAAATTCAATCATAAAACATACTACCTATCAATATCACCGCGTCTTTGCTTATCTATATATATATAAATGTTATGTTGGTTTGTGTGCGCTTCAAAAACTCAAAAAGTTCTGCACCGATTGAGCTGAAATTTTAGCATGATATACAATAATCCGCATCAAGGATTGTTTTTATCTATTTTTTGCATCAGTCACATATACACGACCGCGAAAAACAGTTTTTTTGTGCCACAGCGAAGCGTGGCAGGGTACAGCTAGTATGTCATAAAAATTGCACCTGTCATATTAATGAAGCGAACTATTTGCAGTAACATAAATTCAATTACAAATACCAATAATTAATGTTCACTAGCAACACTTTCATTTTTATTATTTACTGCGGCAGATTAGTAATTATTTTCATTAAAAATATAATTGCTTTAGACGTAATGACCACTGTTCATAAAACTTATAATTTTGTTATGTAAGTTATTATTTTTATGCCTTGTTATGTTATTCTGTTATTGTATAACATTAGCAGTTATTTTTTATTAAACAGTCTTGATTGCATTAGCGGAAAAAGAGCAGTAATGACCTCAACTGTCAAGTTGTTTCTAGTTCGTTGTATTAAATCCATCCATCCAATTCGCACTAAGCGTTTCCAAAAGTCTTTTATAATGCGAACAGCGAAGGAGTGGAACTCTCTGCCTGCGACTGTGTTTCCGAACGCATACAACCCTAATCTCTTCAAAGTTAGAGTGAACAGGCTTCTTCTGGGTAAGCTCGCTCCATCGTCGACCTTGTCTTAGTCACTCCTGACGTAAACTAAGCTCAAGAGCAAACCCATAGTTAAAAAAAAAAAACAGGTTTATTACTTTGTGTAATTTAATTCATCGCTGCTGCTGACTGCAAAAGAAAACAACGTGAGCAAACCAGCATATTTTATGTTCTAGAACCAATAGTTTGAAGACGTACAACATCTATTAATCTATTTCTTAAAAAGTCTGCACTGAAACTACAGTTTGACTTTAATAGATTTTTGACTTTGTGTTTTAGAATCTAAAGTTGAAAATCAATTACTAGCTCGTCGACTAACTCAACGAAGATACTTTTAGAGAATAGCTGGGCTTAGGGGAACAGTGTATAAGACGGGGACGCGAGGTATAATGGGGACATACACTCTTTATGCATACTTAACACAACATTAACGTAGCCCAAGCGCCATCAGGACGTCATTTTCAAGCGGCAATAACAAATGGCGTCCTGTACCCCTAGCACGAATATTTGTAGGTTTCGTATCGTTATTGTATCGAGCTGTCGATACAATAACGGAGTAATACGAAAGTCGGAAGCACGAATCACTTTCGAACTAGTATCGAGGGCTCGATACGAAAACGTTGGTGACGTTATACTAATGTAAGTAAGGATGGGAAAAATAGAACGAATGATCTTACATTTGAATGAATGTTTCGTTCAGAAACTGGATTTTTGTTAGGAAATTAGTGTCTGTCATACTGGCACAAAGAAGAAGCTATGAAAAAATATTATTTAGAAAAAAAACTTCTGTCATAGCTAATGTCTATCTTGTCAAATCTTTCCGCTGTCATGAGGTTACAAATCAATATTCAATGATTTTGTTGTTATAGTTCGTTATTTTTCTGTAAACTATTGCAGTAAACTAAGATAACTAAATGGAAGTGTTCTTACTGGAGTAATTGACACCCCGATCAGAAGGTCTGTTAACCGGTTGAATAGAAGGATCCCCCACGATCTTCAATGATGAGACGAGGCTATCGTTCTGAGATTCGGTGAAGAGCTTGAATTAGAAGACAGTACTTCTCGATAAGGCTTGCATTATGAAGAAAATGCAATCCTTGAGATCCTAACTAGACTTAATAATAATACATTAAACTGTGTTTCATAACAAAATGTTATTTTTTTTATTTTTAAATGTAAATGTTTTAAATCCTTATTAGTCAATGCGAATGTGAGTTTGTTTGTACTGCTTTCACGTTATACTGTTGGACCGATATTGAATAGCACAAGAGTAAGTGGGGTCTGGAGACGATGATAGGCTATGGAGCATATTTTGTCATGAAATTTAATGTAATATTTAATGTAAAAATAAAAGCTTTAAGAATGTTCTGTGTTCGATGATTTTATTTATTAATCATGACAATAATATCAATCAATGAATCAAGCAATGATCGAGGGCCAACATAATACGGTTGCTTTTTTTTTTAGCTTGGTCAAATCATCAAATGAGTCCTCCCACCCAGGGCAGAGCGGAAGGGACTGTCAGACTCGTACTGACTAAAATCCACGGTGTCCGTCAATAGCCCTTTACGTTCCGGGGTCACGGTTATTCGTGAGTCCCGCGACACCGGCAGGCATTGGCCCTAATTGGGGCCAAAGCCTGCCATACCATGCCCGACCATGCCCGGGTCATGACACTCTTTGAGGCGCGCGTGGAATACAACGCGTCGTCGACCCGGGCATGGTCCATGGTCGGACAGCGAGTTGCCCATTACTCGCTGCCCGCATGCTCGCGCCTACGGTGGCCGGAGATCGTTTGCTGACGACCGTCGCCGTGGGCGTCTACCACTGCGGCTGGGGTGGAAGAGTATACTCAAGTCAAGTAATGTATTACGCCAGTCATGTGAAATATGTAAAAACGAAGTTGAGTATAAACTAAAATTGAGGTGCAATAAGTGCTTGTTTTTTGTCAATTATGGCAGCATAAATAGAAAGGTAACGTATTATGATAATAAATTTTCGAGCACACATTCATTTTCTTTCAAAATATATCAAAACAATCATTTAAATTAAAATTTTATGCTTAATATAAACTAGACGAAAGTTTTCTCACTGTCAAATTTAAAGTGAATAAATATTCGTGAAACTCGTAAGCCAGCCTTCGACAGTTACGTTACTATCCGTCATATTTTGCGTTCGTGCTAGCTATCTTCATACAAACGGCTTAAGTTACGTTTCGAATTCAACACGAAGACGAGACGAAACTTACATGTATTTGTTCGTGCTCTGAAAATTAGTTCAATTTACGCTCACCAGAGGCGCTGTTCAAGTTCCCATACAAAATGCTCTCGAAGACGATACGAATGTTTTTTCGGTAGTGATTCGTGCTAGGGCTACTGATGGCGCTTGAGCTGCGTTAGTATTGTGTTAAGTTTGCCTTAAGTGTGTGATTTCCCATCATACCTCGCATCCTCGTCTTATACGCTGTTCCTCTACGTAGTTGACTATCACCTCCAACTGTTCCTTAAACTTCCTTTAAACTTTTCAAGTGAAGGATCTCAAAAAGCCACTTTAGCAATGTTGCTAATTTATTTTCCTTTTTTTTATTGTTGTATTACTATAAAATTGATCATTATCAATTATCTTCTCTATTGCTTGAGCAATAGAATAGAATATTCCATTTTACTAATTTTATCATAAAGCATATGGTGAGTACCGGGTCGACGGCGCGTTGTGTTCCACGCGCGCCTCAAGGAGTGTCAGCATAGTGATGGGGCCTGTAGAGGACCAAAGCCTGCCGGGGTCGCGGGACTTACGAATTACCGTGACCCCGGTATGTAAAGGGCTAGTGAAGGACACCGTGGATTTTTAGACAGTACAAGTCTGACAGTCCCTCTAGCCCTGCCCTGGGTGGGAGGACTCATTTGATTAATTTAACAACGAAAAAAAAAAACCATATGGTGAGTAGCTAAAGTATAAAAAAGTGCTATGCGTTTAAAACTAAATCCGCAGCACAGTTGGTTTAGGTAGGCTCCCATTTCATTCAATTTGTCAATGCAGCCGGAGACAGGTGCTCAAGTATTTCAAATTGAACAACGTACTTTCAAAATTCCAGTCAGCCTGTATTGCCTAACGTAATAGATTTCTAAATCTAATCTAGATCGAATATCTAAACGAAATACTAATTGAAACTATGACAGATTAATAGAATATTCGTTATATTGTAAGTTGTGATTGTTCTCGTTATATTTGTCATAGTCACTTTGTGCCACCGGAAGGAAGCCTCAATTAACGCGACTTTTCACGTTTTCGTAAAGCATTTTTCTACATGGAACGACAGTTATTTTTATTGAAAATATTCAATAATTTTAATCATAAAGTAGAATACCTACATTAAAAGAATAATATTTAATCACAATAATTCACAAAACATAACGTTTACCACTCCTATTTGCCACGAAATATTGGTCACAAACAACAAAGAAAATTTAAGGAATTCATCTTAAGGAAAAAAACATGGGTCTTCTATAACATAGTTCTCGAATATATCAAAAACAGGCTTTTAAAAAAATAATAATGATGTAACCGTTTTATGCAATTTATCAAGTACGGCTCGGATGCCAAAAAATAAATAGAAGGAACACCGTGTGTCCGTTGAAAGCACAGACAATTATTGAGAAAACCTATTTTTTTTTTTTATAAAATTCATACGTGAGCACACAGCACAATCAATGAATTATCTCCACACAGCTTTATTCCTTTTTTTTTTTTTTTTTTTTTTTTCTTGTCGATGGCCACAAGCGATTTGCTTTCTGTCCGCATTGAGGTGTGTCCAATCGATTCTGTTACAACTTCGCGGTGCGGGTTCGATTCCCTGGCAACTGACTATTATGTTGGTGTGTCGAGCTTTTTCGGTTTAACGGCAGATGCGGTAATAAAGAGATTTATATGAAAGTGACGTAATTTCGAAGAATTATATTATTAAAAACTTTTGCCTTTTACTTCCAGTTTCTAAGCTAACGTATTAGAAATATAGTTCAATCCTAAAGGTGGGATTCCCGAAAACTCTTAGTACGCTTTTAACTCGCCGGGATCGCGGGTCTTACCCATCACCGTAACCCCGGTACGTAAAGGGCTCGTGAAGGACACCGTGGATTTTAGTCAGTACAAGTCTGACAGTCCCTCCCGCCCTGCCCTGGGTGGGAGGACTCATTTGATGATTTTACCACGCAAAAAAAAAAAAAAAAAAAAGTACGCTTTTAACTCAACTAATAACCACTATCAGATCAATAAAATCACGATTTGCAAGCAACGAATAAAATATAAATACGTCCTTATTCAAAGCTTGTGTTCTAAATTCAAAAGTTCAAGGAGGTCCAAAGAAGCAGAGACAATAAAACATGCTTTAAATATAAAGCTATATCTACACACCATTATTTTATCTCGACTAAATCGATTCCCGACCGATTAGCCGCGGACATACTAAAATATTATGGGACGACGCAAACTTTTAGCATCATTAAACGTTTTTAAATGAGCAATCAAACCTTTTTCTGGGTCAGTATTTAACGTTAATTAAAAATGCCGACTGAAAATGATAAGGGCCAAATCATGTGATCAGACAAAAGTAATGTAGTTTCCATTTAATTGATACTATACGTGATAAAGAGTATGTTAAAATATCGTTTTTATTACACTCTGTGGGACATTTAAATTTTTTACGATTCAATCTTTATTTTTAGTATAGTTTTCAAAATGGCGGACGGAAATGAATTTTTTAGACTGGTAATTAAACGCCTTTGCTTATCACTTCAAAAGTTATTAAAATGATGTAACTAACATCTGAAGTTCTTTTTTTATGATACCAGCTCAAAAAAATAAGATTAAATCGTAATTGAATTACTGTGATTAGTAAAAAAATATAAAAATAGATCGAAGTTTGATTTATGTCGAGTTAATTAATTCAAAGTGTTTGTGCCGCGGGGTTCATGCCGCCATAACTTTTAAATTATGGAGTAAACTGTTCTACAAAACGTTAGAACTGGTTTTCTTATGTATCATAATATTCATAAATTGTGGTTTAGACGCAGTCTTAATTAGTTATTTTGGAAAAAGGTGATCGGATAGCAAAGGTGTGAATTTAGAAGTGACGGATTCGTTTATAATGCCCCCTATGTACCTGCATACTGGTACACATACCTAAATAAGAGAATGTATTGCATTTGAACCAATAACTAACAATAAATAAATAATCTTTTATCGATCAACAGATGTACTTATGAATGTGAATAAGGCGAAAGCAGTTTGCGAGTGTTGAAGGTCGCGTTATAGACTTTCTGCGCAGCTCTCTAAGGAAAAAGGCCTGATGGTATGTAATATGTATTCATAATTATTACTAAGATCACCAACGTGCTTGTTAATTTTGTTCAATATGGGCCTGTCGTTTAATCCAAAGTTACACTGTTATATATGTATGTTTAAAATCAAATGGTCGCGGGACTCACGAATTACCATGACCCCGTTATGTAAAGGGCTATTGAAGGACACCATGGATTTAGTCAGTACGAGTCTGACAGTCCCTCTCGCTCTGCCCTGGGTGGGAGGACTCATATGATGATATTACCAAGTTAAAAAAAAAATGTTGAAAAACAAATACTTACCTTTTTTTAACAAATAGTTAATATATGTGCAAGAGGATAACATATGAGGAGCTCGTGGTTAAATAATAACAGCCGCACAGGCCAATCTTCCGGGTTAAGCCGCGCTTGCCAAGGTTGTCTGTGGATGGGTGACCATCTGTCATAGCGAGTTTCCTCCGTGCCTCGGAAAGCAAGTAAAGTTAATATTAGACAGAAACTCTAAAAGTCTGACAACCAGTCTAACCATAGGGTATCGTATTACCCAGTTACTGGGTTGTGGAGGTCCGATAGGCAGTCGCTCCATGTAAAATACGACTGTAATCCGACGGTTCGACTGGAATCCGACCCCAATACAGTTGGTAAAAGACTAGGCAGATGATGGTTAATACATATATGGATAGGATGTAATAAATAGTAAAAATTTTTAGCCATTACAAAAAAAAAAGAATGCATACAACTCGCCCCAAAGATCAGTTGTTCGTTACGTTTTTAAATAAACTATTATTTTAAATGATACACATTTTTAACCACTTGTTATTTTGATACTGAATCATTTATGTGAACTTTAAAAACAAAGGCTACATAAAAACGTTACGGGCAGAAACAATAATAACTACACACCGACTTCTAAAAAAAATGTGAATCTGGACAAAAAAAAACTATTCACACATTATAATGTAACACTAATACATGTTATACATGGTACAGTAGGTACTTCATACATAAATTAAAGAATATTAACAACTAATAATCATGTTCGTCCATTGTCCATCACATTCACAAAGCATCTAACACTGATAGACTTAATTAAATACCATCATCGTGGTTAGGGTTGCCACACATCTGGATTTTCTAATACAATTCCGGAATTTAAGCTCAGTGTTCAACTTTAAAAAGCGACGCGGCAAAACGCATCGTAATATCTACAAAAAGGAAAAGTAATACAATCAACGTAATACCGGAATAAACGGTATCCTTTGTAAAACTCCTACATCTGAACATTATTATCATTAAGATCCGTTTGGACCTGATTGATTGACTAATTCCTGACTAATTTATCAATTAAAAAAACAAAGAATACAATACAAATTACAATTCAGAGAAAAGTAAAATCTGTTTTTTTTTTAACTACTGGATTTTCCTCCAGTTTTCTTTTATAGATCTGGCAACCCTGATCGTGACTTACAAAACTCCCGCCATCTTGAATAGAGGTGCTCATAAAAGGAGGCGAGTAATTAGGCGATTTTTAAAACAAAACTACGCTATGTCGAATGTATTAAAAGCGTCCGAGTAAGCTTTCAATATGTCTAATGAAT
The DNA here is from genome assembly GCA_943136025.2 of Agrotis puta. Lineage (NCBI taxonomy): Eukaryota > Metazoa > Arthropoda > Insecta > Lepidoptera > Noctuidae > Agrotis > Agrotis puta. The sequence goes on along the minus strand of OW964184.2, from coordinate 15,177,936 downwards.
GCCGCGAGGATTTTTTATTTTTTGTTTTATTTCTTAGATTCAGTCGTGTGGATAAGAAGTTAGATGCGAAGATGATTTATTTATTTATACGTTTTTAAGCATAATCATAGCATATTAATATGATGCCTATAGAGCTCCCACTGTTGGGACACCTGACTTCTCTCTGTGAAAACCAGTGGGTTTTTTCGACCAAGCAGGCCCAGTATAGCATAATCTAAAAAAAATTTGATTCTAGGAAATGCCGGTTTCCTCATACATTTTTTCCTTTATCATCATGAGAGCAGTGGTTATGAAATAAATTATACAAAGCAATGCGCATTTCAGGTTGGAACACTCGGCCTCGACTGCACCTACTCGTAAGTCGGAGTCATTGTCTGAGATTTTTTGGCAGTTTTATCGACAAAAAAATATATACATTTCATGTTTTTAGTAAACTGAGTAAACCTACATAATAGGCATTATCGCCTAAACTTATCAATATGTATAAATGCAATTTATGACTGACACAAGAATCCTTTTAATTTTAATTGATTTCTACATAACCCAGTTTTTTAGTTATCAATGTAAATATCAAAATAGATAACGCAGATGCGTTTCTGCAGTTTACCGATTGTTAACAGTGATAACCATATCGAATCAATTGAAATATCACTTAAATAATTGAATTAGAAACTATTTAAGTACTTTACTTTGAAATCACCGATTGGTAAATATTGCAGAAATTATTTTAAGGGTCCTTAATCGATTCAATTAATATTTTACATCGATTGAAAATGTTTACTTGAAAATTTTCATGAACTAATTAATGTTTCAAAGTTTTTTTCTTAGGTTTAAATAAAGCCTGGGCAGGTGCCTAGCTTTTTTCAGCTACGAATATGTTAGGAGCAGCTTCTGAATAGCAGTACTAGTATTGGTTTACCTAGTACCCAGTACTAATACTGGTTTATCTAGTACCTAGTATCCAGTTAATAATATACCCTTGTGAGCCTGATTGTCAGACTTTCTGGCTTCTGACGATAATTTTACACTACTAACTTGTGCTTCGACTTCGCTTGCTCTATCTGTGTCCGAAATTTAATCAAATTAATTCTGCGATATTTATTTTAAATCTTAACAAACTCATTTATAATGTTATATTCTCAATAAAACATTTTCAAATCAGTTCGTTTTATTCTACATCGAATCTTGTCCAGCTGCAGCATGATCTAAAACTTCGTGGTCAAGAGTGACGTAGACATATTTTTTCTTATCGATAAAAAACATCTCATCGGTGGGTTTAATATCGATATCGGGTTAAATTATTTGAGCTTCGAAAGCCGTTTTTGCTTTGCATGACTGAGAATCAAATCGATGTTTCAAGTACAAAGAACTGATTTATTGTTAGCTTAGTAAGTTGAAAAAAACTTTGTAATGGATATAAGATCTACTTAGTATGACTTTGTAATTTTAATACAGTACCTACTAAAAAAGGCGGTCGTTTGAATTTGTAAACTTATCTTTCATGAAACTGGTTATAAAAACCATCGGAATTTTCAATAAATAAGCTGTTGTTGAATCAGCTAAATAACTAACAGGTAGGCTAATAGTAATTACTTTCAAAAAAACATTGCCTAAGGAAACCTCTCATCTAGTCTTAGGCAAAGACTCGGTTGTATTTAAAAAATTTTGGTCTATTAAAAGCTTTTATTTACTTCCCCTATCCCTTTTGTCTGTTTGTAATCAAATCTGGCAAACTGAACGAGTCTGAACTGTCTGACTGAATGAGTCTGAACCGGGAAATGTCCCGGTTTCATTCATATATCATGAACAAACACAATTATTTGTAATGAAACGACGTAATTCGATCGAGTTGTGAGCATCAAGATGGTGGGACCAAATCCCCAACTATTTGTACCCTTAATAAGACATTTGTACCTCTCAAGGTAAATAAAGAGTGACAGATTGGTCCTGCCATTTTGAAACTCACACCAAGTTTGGACTTTATTTGTTTCGTCTTAACGAGTACTTGGTCCTTAGATAGTAATTCTTTATAAAGAAAAAAGTAATAAGTAATAAAAGCTTTTCATTTAAATTCAACACGTCTCTTCCGTCTCTCTGCTATAACCAAATCATTCATCTACCATAAATCTAGATTTTACATCAATTACATTGTTACAATATATATACAATATATTTTACATTGTGGTCTAGATTCCCTCTAGAGTAACATAATAAACAGAAGCCCCTACACACTCTCCGAAGCGTGAACAAGTCAAGCCGGACTAATATTGTAACCCGCGCCCCGGACCGGCGCAGGCGCACACAGTAATCAAATAACTCACAAAAAACATCGAAATCATCGCTGATGAGGTGCGGGGAGGCGGGGCTTAGGGTGACCAGGCTTCCGAAGGACAAGGAGCCTATTAAACATAAGTCACATATTTGAAAATGTCTTCTCGAAAGTGTCTGTCCTGTGAAGTGTATGTCTGTGTAATGTGTATCTGTCCCTTTACAAAATGATACTTTCCGAATTATCGTGTCCGCCTTGGTTCATGCAAAAAATAACAATTAATATTTAGTTCAGTTTTATGTTTAGAAATCGCTTGGAAATTACAAAATTCTTCAAAACTACAAACAATTACTCATCCTAGAAAAACATTTAAATGTGTGCGTGGCGCTCACTCACACATTTATAAAAAAGTGGCTTCACTAATAACGTTACGTTTTGTTTCGAACACGGAATCTGGACATTTTATTATCTTAGATTGTCCTATTTGAATTACGAATTGTCATTTCTCAACATCCATCATGGCCGCCCTACACGGGGCGGGGTGCGTGCCGTTCCAGCCGACTTCTCAGAACTAGGAGGGCAATGTAAAAAATATAGAAATAAATTATTCCTTTCGTGATAGGTGTAAAGTTAATTTACACTTTTTGTTGTAGATGTAATCAAAACTTTCTAATTGTTTTTTTTTGTTTTTTGCAATCTCTGATTATTTTTATGGTGATTTGCAGTTGCACACCTTTACAAGAATCAATTTGTTTGAGGAAATGGCAATATCTCTGTCTCCATGTACTTACGAGTATATGTTTTTTTTTTGTTATATTTGTAAATATTCTGAGATAAAATGGCGCATCCTTTACAAAAATATTTAGGCTGCTGCTGCTATTTACGACGGGAACGTTATATGTACTCTCATACTCTGATTATGCTTAGGTAGATAAATCTATAGTCATAGCCGATTTTTAGAAAAGTATTGCTCACAGCTCTAAGAAACAGGGATTTAGAGTTGATCTTATGTTGGGGACGCCATCGTCATATCATAGGCAATGGGCAGACCACATCGCTCTCGTAGAACTGACAACCGGTGGGGTAGAATAGTTCCCGAATGGCGACCACGAACTGGACAACACAGGCCACAGTGTCCACTGTCAACATCGTGAGAGTCGTGGGCACCCAAATAGGTGGCTCTAACGGAGAGGTTTTAGTTCAACAGGCTAATGTGACGGCACGGTTAGCGCAGTGGCTGAGCGATTGGACTGCTGCGCTGCGTGTCGCGGGTTCGATTCCCGCACGGAGCAAATATTTGTATGAACTACAAGTAGTTGTTCCGGTTCTGGGCGTTTGTGTATGTGAGTATATATGTTTGTAAAAAAACCCACGACTCAGGAGAAATTCCTAGTGTGGGGCAACGTTTAAAAAAAAATGATGAGAATAGCAATTTTGGCGCCGGTTTGTTTTCCAAAATTTGGCTAAAATATCAAAGTCTGTCGTCAAAATAAACACTATTACAAAAGCTGCTCAAAGCCTCCCATCTAACAATAACAAAATCTAACACAATACCTAACACAACATCAAAAATTATAACCCACAAAAAACCTTCACACATTTTATAAAATCAAAAACTGGCTGAATCGAAACGCATCGCCCAAGACATCATCAAAAAAAAAAAGAAATAAAAATACAAAATGGAGGCATCGCTTTGTGGCGGGCCGCCATTACTGAGTCCATTACGTCGGTCGTAATTACGAGTCATTAGAGGTGGGTCCGCTCCCGACCGACGACCATTACGACCAACAAGATATTGCCTTTTAATATCTCTCATCCTTGTGTGGTGTGTTTAATTGTTTGACATAATAAAAAAGTTATATGTTGAGGAAGTCATGTTGAATTTATTGTTGTTGCAAATTTGCAAAACTTTTGGAAATTAAAGATTGTACTTGCATTTTTGATATACTCTATAACTATTCTAAAATGGTAAGGCTTTTTATAAAATTGTTTACGAGTTATTTATGGAATAAAAACTTAAATTATCATAAATAAAAATTAAAACTTATTTTGATGTAGTATGACCATCCAATATGTAAACCTCTCATTCTATCTCTAAATATTGACCATCTATAAGTATTTTTAAAGATACAATAAAAAAACCATCAAAACGATTCAATATTTTAACAAACCATGTCGGTAAAATTACTAAGTGAATTTTACGAGCCAATCTTTTGATTTTACCGATATCGTCTTTCGATTTTCATTTCGGAGCACTCATAAAGATTAATCCGTTGATAACTCTTTTACTTTTCCATGAAAACTGTTGCATTCTTCGCGACTTTATAAAACTACTTTTAAGTATCAAGACTTGTTTTTATTGCATCTACAGGTTTTTTAAGTTAGTTTTACACAGTGGCGTAACTAGGCGGGGGCGAAGCGGACCCTAGCCATCGGTCTCGCATCTAAAGGGGCCTCACACCCAGTAAAATAAACTTGACAACGGCGATCACAAGTTTGCTACCAGACAGTAATGCGGTAGTTCAACTAAGAAATTAATATGACCCAGATAATACTAATTTGTGGTGTCCAATGTTCGGAAAATGAAAGACAGAGAGAGATGATCACTTTTAGGTCTAGCGCCTCCACTGCTCGCGTGAGGCCCCTTGTTGCAAGGTGACTTGGTTACACTTTATTTCTAACTGGGTACTGAACTCTTTGAGTCTTACAAGAGAGCCTCGCGCAAGCATCTGTGGCAAGTCATATTTTTCGTCCTGAAATAAGGGGGCCTCGCAAAAATGCATCTTGCCCCCTCCTAGATTCGGTGTCACTACGCCACTAGTTTTACAGTCTGACATTTTTACAACACAATAATTGCCATGAAAATGGTTCAATACAAAAACAGAATGGTCCTGTTGTACAAAAAGGTTGTTATTCCATACAAAAATATCCCACGCGATGTGGAGATACCTTTTATTGTTATTATGTGTCATCAAAATAAGCTAAAGTTTGGCGTCACTAAAAAAATAATTAGCTTCGTGTCTCCGGTTTGCCGAGAACAGACTGTTTTATATATAACGAGACGATTGCGATTCGACCATAATTAAAGTCAACACAATCAGATTATGTTCAATATTGGTTGCATTGCTAAAAGTTGCGTAAGCTTACTTTAAGAAGCATATTATAACTTAGGTATAGCTTGTTTAATTTAACGCATTTTAATGCGTAGCGTTATACACTAAAAAAAACAGTTTCAGATTTCGGCCGTCGAAAAGTGGAACTGCTGACCTACCATGGCGTCTTAAACAGAGTAATTCCGCTGTGGGAAAGAGACAGAGCTATACAAGTCGTCTAGCACCATCTCGTTCCCACTCTGGAATTACTGTCGCTTTGAGACGTCATGGTAGGCCTACTGTTCTCTATTCCAACACTTTTGTTGACATTACCTATGAACAGGCATGATCGCAGTGAACATTTATTGTATGATCTACAAGTACTTGTTCCGAGTCTAAGTTAATATGTTTGTAAACGCACCCACAATACAGGAGAAATTCCTAGTGTGGGGCAATGTTTATTTTAAACCATCCTCTCCGTATCGTAGTCGTCACGTGAAGCTAAAACAAGCCTTGATTATAGGTGTAATTTGGTTGGAGGACGCAAGTTTTTTGTGGCACAAACATTGTCATTCCGCCGCCGCCGGGATTATTCTGACTAAATAGATAAACGGTGCCTTTTTGTAGATAGATGACATTTTTGAGTACCTTTAATGACGGGTTGAATATTTTGAAATTGGGCCCCAGAGCACCGAGTTATCTGCAGCCAAGCACCCAAAAAGTGGTTCAAGATATTTTAGTTTTAGAGGGGATTTAGTTCTTTGAAAATCTTAATTAATTAATAAGTGAATTAATTAAGCAGTCTACCAGGATACCTACATATTTAGAAGCATCCAAATTCGTGAAAACTGAAAGATAAATTAATGCCCAAATATTTTGACACTTTTGGGATTTAGAACCGACTACAGAAAGTATAATTTATTTGTTCAAATCATGGTGATACTGATAACAGATATGACCTTTAGATTACATTTATACAAGAAACTCACCAGAGGTTGCCAGCGGAATTTAAATGTTTTTTTTGCAATTTTCTGGTCGGTGTCAGGTTGTGGTTGTAGCTTCTAGTTTTAGATTTGCATCATAGTTGAGACGAGGGATAAAATGTTTTAATTTTAATTGCAATTGATATTTATGTACTTACATTTTAATTCTATATTGTAATTGTTATTCATATTTTAATTGTATGCCTACTCTATGTTAGGTTATAAGCTCCTGTTGTTACTAACCATTATGAAGCATGAATCTGACAATTGAAAATAAATGAAATTAACCAATATTTCACAAAATTGTGTTATATGTAATGGCTATTATAAGACACTGTGGATTTTAGTCACTACGAGTCTGACAGTCCCTCACGTCCTCCCACCCAGGGAGGACTCATTTGATGATATTATCACGTTATTGTCGCGAATCATATTTTGATCAAGCTACAACCTGACACCGCCCTAAAAACGCACGCAAGAAAATTTTAATTTCTCCGTAATCATCTTGACTCAACAGTTCGCTTGTGACCACCTCTCTGCTGAATTTAATCTAAATGTTTTCATTACTATCGTAGTTAAGTTAAAAAAACTCTAGATTCGCATTCATCGGGCACGCCGCAATCGCGGCGGTAAGACCCCTCTTTGAGGAGTGGCTGGATAGGCGTCACGGCGTCCTTACCTACCGCATGACGCAGGTCCTCACCGGACACGGAAGTTTCGGGAGGTTCCTGTGTCTAATAGGGAGGGAAGAAACGCCTGGGTGTCACCACTGCGAGGATCGTCCGGAGGACACGGTGGAGCATACGGTGCAGGACTGCCCCGCTTGGGCAGAGCACCGCCGTGTCCTCACGACGGCGATAGGCGGAGACCTCTCGCGCCCGGCATTGGTCGAGGCCATGCTGCGGGGCGAGACGGAGTGGGAAGCGGTCGCCTCCTTCTGCGAAGCAATCATGCTCGTGAAGGAGGAGGCGGGCCGCCTGAGGGAGAGGACAGCGTTCTCCCTCCACCCCAGCCGCAGTGGTAGACGCCCACGGCGTCGGACGTCGCAGGACGATCTCCGGCCACCGTAGGCGCGGGCATGCGGGCAGCGAGTAATGGGCGACTTGCTGTCCGACCACGGACCATGCCCGGGTCGACGGCGCGTTGTGTTCCACGCGCGCCTTAAAGAGTGTCAGCAAAATGACGGGGCTCCCCTCTAGAGAGCCAAAGCCTGCCGGGGTCGCGGGACTCACGAATTACCGTGGCCCCGGAACGTAAAGGGCTATTGAAGGATACCGTGGATTTTAGTCATTACGAGTCTGACAGTCCCTCCCGCTCTGCCCTGGGTAGTATACTTAGTTATAACATGTAACTTCGCCAAGTTGCATAACTGGTTATCTTTCATCCAAGCATGACTTTACTTTAATCGAATCAATGGTACGCCACAATCTGCTGTCACTCGAGATATAATTCAAGATAACATCTTTAAAGATTAAGCTCACTCACGGGAAAGTTGTATGATAGTCATCTTTTTTTTAATCTTACAACATTATTAGTCTTTTAATTTATTGATTTCATAGTTTTCAGTCGCTTGAAGACCGTAAAAACGATGGACGAACTGTGTAAAATTTGTCAACATTCAAACTACATATAAGGATAGGTAGTCTATATATATAAAAGGAGAACTGACTGACTGACATATCAACGTACAGCCGAAACTACTGCGGCTAGGAATGTGAAATTTTGCACACGGCTTCCTATTATAATGTAGGGGAGCACTAAGAAGGGGTTTTTGGAAATTTAACCTTTAAGGGGGTGAAAAGGGGGAATTTTGTTAGTATGGAAAATCTTCTATCGATTGAAAAATCAGCCTTCGAATTTTTTAGAGGAAAGTACGTAACCCACGCGGACGAAGTCGCGGGCGAAGTGCTAGTAAAGTATAAAACAAAGTCACGTCTGTACTACGTGATAGATTTTGATGTGATTTACACGATTTGATAAACTTATTCATGAAAATGGATTAGATGTAGGTATTCATTTCGAAATAGCGCGGCTTTTGCCGGCCAATACTGTAGATTTACAATAATAAGGTGATGTGTTATAAGCTGGTTGTGTAAGGAGAAAAAAAAACACATTATAGGTACGTCACAAGAGGTATTTATTACTGTTCATCATCATCATTTTCCAAGTCATCTCTTAAAAGCAGTATTTCATCTAAAAAAGATGCAGGTGGCTCAACCTCATCTTGATGCCGCGCCCAAGATAAATACCACACTATACACATCACATGTGCACAGCAGCCAACAGTGCGTCTGCCCACTAAACAATTACAACAGTATCCAGCAAGAGCAGCTCTAGTGTTAGTAATTGATGGGGTGGTGTCAACTAATATATAAATATAATAAGTTTTCCTACTTGTGTGCCTTGATTGTATCCTACCTCGTAGGAGATAATTATTTGAACCAAAATCATGGAGAGGTTGTCGGTATACCTCGATTTTGAATTGTCCAGAGGCCCTGACGTGCTCTCCATAGTACGAACGAGATTGTTTGATTTGATAAATTCCTAGAGAAAATAGAATTAGGTCCTGGAATGTCAATTGAGGAAAATTATCCAGCTCTGGAAGGTTACCATCAATACTTGCAAATTGCAAATTGAAACCGAGCTGCACAATTGATACAACGGCTTTGTGGATTATGCACTGTATCTACGTAGATGCCATTTTCATAAAATCTTTCGAATAAAAATATGAAAAGAACAGAAGAACTAAACTATTGCAGGAAATTGTCCAAAGAGTACCTACGTTTTAGGTTGTCTGTCAAACTGTTTGAAACTGGACCACAGAGTATCTGCAACGGGCTAATAATTACGTTTCGTTCCACGGTGATTTTTAAAGTACGTTAATTGATATACTATAACGTGATAACCGTTAATAACAGCATTAAAAACAAGTTCACTGTACCAATTAATTATAACCTATTTAAACGTATTTAAAGATGATGTTATTACCGCTGCGCACCGTAGTAACATTTGTTTTCACGTTAAAATAAACCTAAAAACGCTCCTAAACAAGCATTTTTTGTCGTAACACATTTTTACTATTATTTCATTATTCCGGTTACATTTCTATATAATTTCTGGTCCGTTAATTATAATAAGATGATCACTTTTTTCATGTGCAATATGATTAATAAACGTTACCGTTTAACAGTGGGCCCAAAAAAAATTGTCTCCTTTAAGTTACATATTTTACCCTTTTAAATTCAAATGTTCAACCCAAATTCTTGTCAAATACGTTATCCGTAGTATCATCATCCAAGTACACAATAAGAAATGCTCATAAAATAAAAACTACAGAACCAAATTGAAAGACATTTTTATGGGACCAAATGGCAGAAATACTACATCGAACAAAAAACGATTCCACAAAATCGGATCACCCAGTCGTAAGATAAGAGGTAACAAACATAAAAAAATACAGTCCAATTGAGAACCTCCTCCTTTTTTGATGTCGGTTAAAAAGAAAGAATAATGAACAGTTTTTAACACGAATAAATTACATGTCCTTCTATCGATCATTAAAATAATTATGTTTCCTTCGCACAAAAATCAACTGCTACAGCCCGTAATATCCCCTCCATAAAACCATCTCCACAAATGAAATAAAATTAAACCATAATAAATTAAATAAAACTTTGCAACAAGACATGAAGACATTGCGGTGTCCCGACTTGCCCATGCGCAAAGCGGCGCTCTTTGACGACATGTCAGCTAGGGCTGCCCTAAAGATAAATTAAAAGTACAGTCATGCAGTAATACTCATATTTATACACTTACCAAAATTGACCAAAATCGTTAATCGTTACCGTAAGAAGAGGACGTGTCGCGGACAGGCGCAAACATAATTATGAGCGTTGCGCCCACGACCCGATTCTTCTCTATGTTTTGTGTCGCGACGACGCGACGCTTCCATACATTTTGTATGAAAGGGACGCTGTAGAGTCAATGACAAATGTCCACCCCCCGAGCAGTGTTGGCCCAGTGGTATCGGTCCCGACTTACGAGTTGTAGGTCGCGGGTTCGAACAACAAAATACTATATTTTGTACAACAAAAAAATACAATCATGTATTGGTATTTTGACAGGCCTGTTGGTCTAGTGGTTAGTGACCCTGACTGCTATGCCGGAGGTCGTGGGTTCGATTCCCACCCACGACAAATGTTTGTGTGATGAGCACGATCATTTGTTCTGTGTCTGGGTGTAATTTATCTATAATATGTATGTATTTAGAAATATATAAGTATGTTTATCAGTTGTCTAGTACCCATAACACAAGCTCTGCTTAGCTTGGGACTAGATGGCGTTGTGTGATAGTAGTGGAATATTTATTTATTATTTATTTTATTTGAAATATTAGAAGAAAAACTCCTATAAAACTGAAATACTATGTTGGCCGTGTCTGTACGTATTTTAATTACAACATAATTACCTCAGATCCAATCATTTTATGCACGATTTATATACTTCCCGTTAACTTTTAATGACTTACATATTATTTTAACTGCTCATTGCCTTACTAAACCGCTATTTAAACGTTGCTTCGATGAAATTAATTATTTTCACGTTAATTTAATTGCGGTATTTAATGACTGCGTTGTTTAGTTAGGTCAATGTTGTTCGAATGATAAAAGTTATTATTTATATCTTCTGTGATAATGTTTTTTCTTTTATTTATTAGCTTTCTTATTTATGTATACTGCAGTGCACAAACCTTCTTTCCGTTTATGGCGATGAGATAGGCACTGGGAAAGGATACAGTAGGTAGGTAGGTAGTCAAGAGTGAACAGGTCACTTCTAGGCAAGCATGCTTCACCGTTGACCACGTCTTCGCTTGTCATCAGATAATGGTCAAATGCTTACCTATTCCTACATAAAAAAGCGTAGGTATATCAATGGCAGACACACCAAAACATTTAAATCATTCGCCAAAAGAAACACTCATTTTATTATTAACATAGTGTCAACCCTATATAATAATTTACAACGCGGCACCATTAAATACAAACTCAGTCCCGCATGACGATCGATGTGACAACCCTGTGTTGAATGGAAACAAAAAGTACCCCTGTGACAGCCCTGATGCACTTCCCATACTTGAGTTACTGTTTATACTTGGTACAGTCACAAACATTAATATGTATACGTAAAAATCTCTTGCTGTGCTCATCATCTTCTTGCTTTATCATCATCATCAACCGCGGTCATCCTTCAAGTTAGCCATTGCCTTCGTGGTTATATCCTCTCGATAAATCCTCGATAAGACTATCTAACACATAAATGTTTTTCCAATTCGGACCAATTGTTCCTGAGATTAGCGTTCAACCAAACCAACGAACAAACAATCTTGTCAACTATACAATATTAGTATAGATTTGTGGTCGTGACTGTACAGGTACACTTCGTACCCAGATCATGATGCGTGTCTTAAAGAAGAACCTTCTTTTGTCGGTTGCTGACAAGGGACATTCAAGTGACATGGGATGGGAAATCTTACGTATTTTAATAGAGGATCAGTTCTATTCATCATTCAATGGTACCTACTTACTTAAGTAATGTTATTTTTTGTTGTATGGAAGCGTTTCCCGCGGCGGCTGGGTCGCCCCCGCCTGGGGGCCTTAGAGTCATTTAAGGCATTCACAGAAAAGTCCGGTTAAGCAGCTCACAACCTCCTCTAGGTTGACCTGCCAGATGCCACTCTTTTTTTTTCGTGCTAAAATCATCAAATGAGTCCTCCCACCAGAGCAGGGCGGGAGGGACTGTCAAACTTGACTGACTAAAATCCACAGTGTCCTTCAATAGCCCTTTACGTACCGGGGTCACGGTAATTCGTTAGTCCCGCGACCATCGTTAGTCCCGCGACCGCCAGATGCCACTCACAAAAAAAAAGGCGGCCGGCGCAATGCCGGGCGCAGGAGATCGCCGCCGTCTGTCACCTCCATGATCACACGGCGGTGCTCCTCCCAAACATCCATGCTCCACCAATGCATGCTCTACCGTGTCCTCCGGGTTGTCTTGCAGTTACGGTAATTCCATTAACATTTCTGTCATTAGGTACTTATTTTCTAAATAATTTATAAACATGTGAGCACTCAAGCACATTATCTACTTTAATAGTTAATGAATAAATGCAATAGCCATGTTTGTAATAAAAATTAAAGTTTTATTACCTACTTATTCATTATCTATCCATTAACGAATACAATACAAGGCATTTAAATTAAATGTGTCACTGCAATGGCCATTATTTTTGCCATTATTTAAGTGAATGTAATTCAGTTTTACCTTTTTTTTATTCTTTGGTAAGAGGTACTTAATTTATGATAGATAGCGTTTTTCTCTTTAATTCTTCATCTTTTCGTGTTAGGTACGCAGCCACGGTGTCTACACCTCTCGCCTGACGCAGGTCCTCACAGAACACGGGTGTTTTGGGAGGTTCCTGTGTCGGATAAGGCGGGACGAGATGGACCATGGCCGGGTCGACGCCGAAGTGCGTCGTGCACCGCGCGCGCCTCTAAGACTGAAGCTACACTAGGCCGCGACGCGATCTGCGACACATAAGCGATTAAAACAAATAAATTAATGCTCACGTATATGGCTATACCGTATATATGCGATACTACGTGTAACCTGTTTCGCTCTTTCAGTCGCATCGCAAATCGCTGTCTAATGTAGCCTCAGCCTAAGAGCTATCAACAATCTATTGAAACCTGCTGGGGTAGCAGGACTGTCTTATCAGGAAAGTATGACCCCGGAACGTAAAGGGCTATTGAAAGACGACGAAAAAAAAAACTACTTTCATTTGTCTACTTTGAAACGACTACTACTACTACTACTTTGAAACGACTTGAGTCCATTTCAAAACGTTTTTTTTTGCAAAAACTTTATTTATTTATAAACGGGGCGACTTTTAAAAAAATATAGTACACATGAAATTTCTCCTATATCATACACAATGCGAGGATCGTCCGGAGGACACGGTGGAGCATACGGTGCAGGACTGCCCCGCTTGGGCAGAGCACCGCCGTGTCCTCACGACGGCGATAGGCGGAGACCTCTCGCGCCCGGCATTGGTCGAGGCCATGCTGCGGGGCGAGACGGAGTGGGAAGCGGTCGCCTCCTTCTGCGAAGCAGTCATGCTCGTGAAGGAGGAGGCGGGCCGCCTGAGGGAGAGGACAGCGTCCTCCCTCCACCCCAGCCGCAGTGGTAGACGCCCACGGCGTCGGACGTCGCCAGACGATCTCCGGCCACCGTAGGCGCGGGCATGCGGGCAGCGAGTAATGGGCGACTCGCTGTCCGACCATGGACCATGCCCGGGTCGACGGCGCGTTGTGTTCCACGCGCGCCTCAAAGAGTGTCAGCATAGTGACGGGGCCTGTTGAGGGCCAAAGCCTGCCGGGATCGCGGGACCAAGGGATTACCGTGACCCCGGTACGTAGAGGGCTATTGAAGGACACCGTGGATTTTAGTCAGTACAAGTCTGACAGTCCCTCCCGCCCTGCCCTGGGTGGGAGGACTCATTTGATGATTTTACCACGATAAAAAAAAAAAAAAAAAAATATCATACACAAACAGACCAGGAACAATTATCCGTATTCTGTGGGACAAAATTAAATGGAACAATAACCTAAATCCACGCGGACGTACATGCAGGCATAAATTAGTCATACATGAAACAAATATTAAAGTTCCTTCCACTCTTTTATTGAGCGGAAAAACAAAGAGTCCAGCTCATGATGGAAGGGACTATCAAACCAACTAAAAACACCCTCTTCCTGCATCCCCCCTGCATTCCAGAGCCGTGGTAACCTCCCCGTAACCAAGTTCTTTCTTCACTCAACTACATAATTGGCTATTTGACTGAAAAATTATAATTAGTCCGTCACTTAGATTATCAAAAAATATTCGACCCGTATTTTTTCTTTTGTTTCGTAAACCAAAATTGACGGAGATACGATGCTCTCAAAATTGGCAATACGTCACAATTCAGTACAATTTTTACTGAATTCTGACGTCACGAGCCCCCACTCTTGAGTTTTGATGCGTTGTATTTTGGTGAATATTCATTGATTTTACAAATGAAAAAATATGTGTCCGTTATTTTTTTAAACTCTAAATGACGGACTAATTATATTTGTAATTTATAGCTACTGTCAAATAGCTAATTCCCGATAGATCTACTAAATGCACGATACAAATCGTGCAGGTGTGCCTACCAACGTCAAAAGCTCGCCGACAACCGATACAGATCGAGTGTCACGACGGGAAATGCAAATACTGCAGTTAATAGAATACGTAGTTAGGACGGTCATCTTAGTATGTGTGGGCGGTTCTCGAGAAGATGTGGCGTGTGAAAATGTGAGTTGATGTTTTAATTAGAACTTAGATTATGCAGAAGAGAATTACTAAGATTTTATTTGGTGTACTTGTAGCCTGATTTTTTTTATCGTGGTGAAAGGGATGGGGGTAAAGGGTAGTGCGGGATGGACTGTCAGACTCGTACTGAGTAAAATCCACGGTGTCCTTCAATAGCCCTTTACGTTCCGGGGTCACAGTCCCGCGACCACTTGTAATTTTCCGTTGCCACCTGACATTTTAAAAGATTTTTCTATGAGACTAAGCACACTGAAGCAATTTTTCCAAACCTTTTTAAACACAATCAGACAAAATTCAATTAATCAAAAAATACCACGTCATAAAAAAAAACCAAAAAGAAATCATAAAAGCGCAAGAAAATCCGCGTCATGCACTGCAGGCTGCGTCGGCGCATAATATAATTAAATTGCGATAAATGTCAGAGCGATAGCGCGGCAATTTATCGGCGTCCGGCCGCCGCGACTCCTGCGCAGCCGACCGGTGACCGGCCGGGGATTGAACGGGGTTAGGGTCGCCATTTTGAAGTTTCGAAAGTTCTAAGAAAAAAAATTGCATTACGACTCGTATACAGCGACTGACGTACAATTAAACGTTACAGGGCATGAGCTCATCACTAGGTCATTTGATAGTTCTAGACTTAAAACCAGACATCATCGGAAAATAAGGGAAATTGATATTTGGAGTTTAAAAAAAAGTTGCATCACACTAGTCATATCTCCTGTACTGAATGCGTTTACAAGCATTTAAATTCACATCTTAACTAGGGTTAGTTTTGCCCCGGGTGTGGGTACACTCGGGGCAAAAAACATACTTTTAGATCATGTATACAAAAATTTGCTCCGTACAGGAATGGAAACCGCGACACCACCAACAACAACCGCTACGCCGACCATGATATTTGCAATTACAAATCATTATTGTGACTCTGTAAAAGTAGCCTTTTTAAATGCAAATCTCAAATGTAAATGTCCGAAGAAATACTAATGAGTGGCAACCCTAATCAAGACCCACACGTCCGCCGCGGTATTTACTTTGATGTGATATTTATGTACTGCGCGTATGAAAGTACCTTTTATTGTAATACTCTTGCGTTTGCGCACATTCAATTATTACATTTATTTTGTCGGAATCAACTGTTGAATGAGTGGTACTCCCTGAAGTTGTGCTGGTTTCAGCTGTAAACAAATACAGTAGCAATTATAACAAACACATTGTCAGATGGAATCATAATAGGGGTCGTGGGACCGACTTAAAGGATGCCGTGACCCTGGAACACAAAGGCTAACTGAAGGAATAGGGAGAACTTTTAGTCTGTGAGGATCTGACAGTCCCTTCCGCTTTAACAGGGCGGGAGGACTCTTAAATGACAGTTACATAATAATATGTTAGATCGACTGTATCTCAAGTTGGCCAAATAGTCATTTGGGAGAGTTGAAGAGCAACTGCAACGGTCTAATCTCATAGAGGAAACAGTTCTTTATGTTCGTAAGCATTAATCATCCGATTGTCAGGGAAGTGATTTGCAGAAAACATCTCCTTAGGTGTTAGTGGTGATATGTATATGGTAATTGTAGTTTTTTTTATTTTTAACCTAATACCAAAACTTTAGATGATATTGTGACACAAACTTTTACCTAGAATTGTGTACGATTTTAAAAAGCCCAGAAGTGTTTTTAGTTATAAAAAAAAACGATTTAGTCTCGGTTCGGACCAAAGTCGGCCCACAGTATAAAATTTGTGAAACAAAGCCCGATATTTAGGTAACTTCAAAAATATAAACCATGCTGTTTCCTGTGAAGCGAAGGACATGTCAATAAAAACAAAAAACCGAAAACCTATTAACCGACAACCGACTTTAGCCGACTCATAAAGATTAATTAGTCGGCAAGTTAGTTCCCTGGAGCTCGCGGGATCACGCGGAAGTGTCATGGACTCGTGACCATCTCCTCGTGAATTCGTGACCTAAAACAATTACTGACACGACACCAGGTTGTACTCTCGTTAAGAGAGTACAACCTGGTGTCTACTAGTCGTTTTCATCTCGCAAACTACTCGGTCGCGATAACATGAGTGTCATACTTCCCCCAGTCAGAAAGAGCTGGGCATGAGGGCGGCGAGTAATGGGCGACTCGCTGTCCGACCATGGACCATGCCCGGGTCGACGGCGCGTTGTGTTCCACGCGCGCCTCAAGGATTGTCAGCATAGTGACGGGGCCTGTAGAGGGCCAAAGTCTGCCGGGGTTGCGGGACTCACAAATTACCGTGACCCCGGTACGTAAAGGGCTATTGAAGGACACCGCGGATTTTAGTCAGTCAAGTCTGACAGTCCCTCCCACCCTGCCCTGGGTGGGAGGAATCATTTGATGATTTTACCACGATAAAAAAAATGCAGAAAGAGCTACACAGACCTTATCGGTAAGGTCGGTTCTTCACGCGGGCATGCGGGCAGCGAGTAATGGGCGACTCGCTGTCCGGCCATGGACCATGCCCGGGTCGACGGCGCGTTGTGTTCCACGCGCGCCTCAAAGAGTGTCAGCATAGTGACGGGGCCTGTAGAGGGCCAAAGCCTGCTGGGGTCGCGGGACCAAGGGATTACCGTGACCCTAGTACGTAAAGGGCTATTGAAGGACACCGTGGATTTTAGTCAGTACAAGTCTGACAGTCCCTCCCGCCCTGCCCTGGGTGGGAGGACTCATTTGATGATTTTACCACGATAAAAATAAAAAGGTCGGTTCTTCAAAAAGATTGGTAATACAATTGTATGAATGTGGCTAAAGGCGGAAAGTTGTAAACCTCCCGGGAACAGGCGTTAGTTATGTAGGGACCAGCTGTTGCCCTTGGTTTAATCCCCGCTGCTCGGCTCCTTGTGGTCGTAGAGTGGTGTTTCATAGCCTAAAGCCTTCCTCGATAAATGGCCTATCCGACACAAAAAGAACTTTTCAATTTGAACCAATAGTTCCTGAGATAAGCGCGTTCAACCAAACTCTTTAGCTTTGTAATATAAGTAATGTAGGGAAGTAAATGTAGGGAAGTAAAATGGGGTGCTAAGACAGGAGGGGTGCTAAGACAGGAAACGTCCACGTGCGCCCGTGGACTGGAGTTCCCCTTCGGATACGTCCGGGGGGAAGACCAGTTTTTCGGGGCGGTGCACCCTGGGATGCGGGCAAAAACTCTTTTAGGCACTGTGTGCCTAAGGGGTCTCTTTGCCCGTATGCGAATAGCCTGTCGGGTGGATGCTCCAACGCGTGCCCCTCTGAACAGCAGAGGGCACAGCGGCGGAGCGGGCTTGCGGACGGTGAGTAATGTGTAAGCTCGCCGTCCGACCAAGGACCAAGCCCGGGTCGGTGGCGCGTCGTGTTTCACGCGTCACCGACGGGGGCCCTTACGGGGCCGGGTCGCGGCTTTTTTTTTAATCAAAGTAGGGCATCCAAAGAAACACGAGTGGATTTTAGTCAGTAAGAGTCTGACAGTCCCTTCCGCCCCGCCCAGGGCGGGAGGACTCATTTGATGATTATGCCACCCTAAAAAAAAAAAGGGAAGTAAAATATTTCGTTCTAATTACTAAAAAACATCATCATCAGCCTATAAATGTTCCCGCTGCTGGGACCCAGACCTCCTCTCTGTGAGAGGGAGTGGGCCATAATCCACCACGCGGGCCCATGCGGGTTGGTAGATGTAACATGTCTTCGAATTATTGGTTCTAAGCCATACCAATTTCCTCACGATGTTTTCTTTAATCGTTTTGAGAGGATCGGTGAAGAAAAAAATCACACAAAGTAATGCTCTTGACTGGATTCAAACCCACGACCTCAACTCGTAAGTCAGGGCCGATACCACTGGGTAAAAAAATGGTTTTCATATCTTCATAAGCTGGACCACCAAAGCACCTCAACAAAATGCAACGACAATAAAAGTCAAATAACAAAATGATGAAACCAAACCTAATGTTTCTTCGGCCAGTACTTACTCAACTCAGGACCCCATGTCGAGTGCAATTTATTGAGCTGGCAATACCGCGGCGGTATTGCCCGCAGCAGAGTAATTACATACCGTATTCGATCTGTGTTTCGTAATAAAATAGCTAAAGTTGCAGTAATAACTTGACTACGAAGACGATAGCTAAATTGTCTTATATGGCAGTGCTAATAGCGGCTCTCTGATGGTCGGTGAATTGCGTTTTGTTTTCTGTGTAGCCCATAGCTGGGATAATGAAGCAATTCTTGTGAAAGGATGAGTATGAGAGAAATAGTGATCAAGCAGGAAGTTAATTTAAGGCTTTGTTTAGACGATATTGATGAGTAGAAAGGGAAAAATCATCACTATAGTCGCACAGAGATTATTTGCGGGAATGAAAAATTCGACTCAAAATCAAAATCAAAAGTTTTTATTTCACATAGGCCCATGAGGGCACTTATAAAACGTCGACAGCAGGTGCTCGGTTCGGGTTGGTCGATTCCATGGAGAAGAACCGGCAAGAAACTCCATGGTTACTCTTTTAAAATATAGTATGGTTTTACAATCAGATTGTTACAATTTTTGGATACTTAGACTGCAAGCAGTACTCGAACGTGTGTCCTTCTGACGCTCCACCAACTAAACCACCGTAGCTGGGTGGGGACGAAACGGACCCTAGCCTCAGCCCCTGACCTGTAAGGATCTGGCGCCCAGAGACAAAAAGAAAACTTGACAACGACGATCACAAGTTTATTACCAGTCGGTAAAGCAGTACAACTTAACTACTACTATTTGACTGAGAACTGATAGAGCGAAAGAAGTGTCATAGAAGCCTCGCAAAACTGATGTCCCTGACAATCACATTTGAAATAGATGACTTGTGAGAACAACAAGTCCTCTTACAAAGGGCAGACTCGTGCGTAATATCTTTTTGAGATCGCCTTTCTTCCCCTTTTTTTGGTACTCCACTCGATGGGTTTAAAAATAAATCACATTTCCGCGCGATATATTTCAATAGTGAAAGAAAAGGGTCTCGACTCTCGCCGATGCATCTTGCCCCTTCCTACTTTCGGTCTCGCTACGCCGCTGCTCGGGGAGGTCGAATCTTCCATTCTATTTCGATAATGTCTTGCGGTGATGACGTTGCCCCCAACGTTGCCATCATAAGACCAAGACCGAGTCCTGCTCGTAGTCAAATTCTTTTATTCCGCAAAAATGCCTTACGTTTCGTGATGCAGGCGTTTATGAAATCGTCTCATAGGTGTCTCAGGACCGTGATTATTTAATGTCTGTATCGTCTACCGACATGAAATCCTATTTTTAACTGACTTCACGAAAAGGAGGAGGTTCTCAATTCGACTCTTTTTTATGTTTGTTACCTCATAACTTTGGACTGGGTATACCGATTTTGATGATTAATTTTTTGTTAAATGCAGTCTTCTTGTTAACTGGTCTCATTAAAACTTCATTCATTTTGGTTTAGTACTGTTTAGTTTGTTTTAGGAGCATTTTTTGGTTATTGTGTACTTAGACGATAATAAATCTTCACACCATTTCAAACGGTTGTTCACCCTAGTGAAAGTCCTAGCAAATATCACCGTCAACTGTCCTACTATGCCCAGTTTCTACCACCAGATGTAAACTGCAAGACTAACGTCTCCCATTCCTCATTCATAACCTTCCACATTAAACAAGACAGCTCAACATTAAGCAGACGTAACGGAGAGCCGGTGAGATATTGTTCGCGCGTGTTCGTAATTACCCTAATGTACGGACGGTCAAGTGCGGACCGTTGCGGATAAAGACGATCGGTGCGGTAGCTCGCTTAGGGCTGCACAGTTTCAAAACAGCTTCTGAGTTCATGGTAGGTCCTAAACGGGAGCACGCTTAACACTCTTCTCGTACCACAAGAGCAGCCGCTAAATGATCTCTGGCCATCGTAAAGAGGAGCCTTCGGATGACGAACTTCGGGCCAACGTCGCCCGACCAGCCAGCATTGATATAAAAAAAGGGTTTTTTATATCAATGCCAGCCAGGCTCTAACAGGAGGCGCGCTGTTTTAATTTATTACTGCGCGTCTTCAAGGGGAACAGCATTACCATTACAGTATTATTTCCATAATCCTATACCTGCCACCCCTAGCCTCAACAGTTAGAATAATCATCCTAAATTATTGCCTAGTCCGTCGGACGCGAGTACTGTACCGTAGTGCGTGCTATGGGCTATGTGCCAGACAGCTGGTCGTTGGCACTCGTTGGCCAGCCAGTCGTGGGGTCAACGATAATCACCGGGAACTTTCTGATAGCCACATGTGTGAATGGAGATGAGTCCACATAAATAGAGGTTGACAGTATCAAAACATTGATACGTATTGTTAAATGGAAAATTGAATCAATACGAATCTACGATTTATTCAATAAAATATAATTATCATCTTGGAACTTGAATTTGCCAGTCGTCTAAAATCACACTGGGCTGACATACGTCACCCCGTCTTGTCTCTGCTCGCTCCGCTAGAGATGTACCACGATGTGTAGGGTTGGGATTCCTTCCTTCCTCCTTCCTTAGTTACCTTTACCAGTTACTTTTGTTAACTTAATGGATAAATTATAACTAGCGCATCAAAATTCGCGAGTGTGTGGGGTCGTGACGTCAGAAGCAAGTGAAAACTGTACTTGCTTGTGACGTATTGGCAATTTTAAAAGTGTCGTATCTTCCTCAATTTTGTTTTACGTAACAAAAAAAATATTTGTCAGTTACTTTTTGATACTCTTACTAACGAACTAAATTCTATTTTGTCACTCAAATAGGTAAGGTACCCTATTTATTTTTTACCTACCTATTTAGATTGCGTATTGAATTGAATCAAATTAGTAAATTTAAGTCATTTATTGTGTTTGGATGGTTAGGAGGTGCGCAGAATTTCAGGAGAAACAAGAATGTGACAAGATAAATGCTATCTACTCGTTGTACTCGTACTCATAACATTAATTAATACGTGGTAGAATGAGGTTGACCAAAGAAAAAATGTGATTCAAATGATTAAATGATCAACAAACACGTTAATTCTCAGAAAATAGCTATAAAAGATGGATTGAAAACAAAGCTGCAAATCCCAGGAAGAACAATAATAAACCTTGCACAGAAAATCCAAAACGTTACAGAACTAGCAAAACTAAAGTTCGCTGAGGACAGGATTCGAACCTGCGCGGGCAGAACCCATTGGATTTCGAGTCCAACTCCTTAACCACTCGGACACCTCAGCTGCTTGTTATGATGGATGAATTGGGGTGTTGCTAAAAGCTACAACAGCTTATTTAGATTTCTTAGGGCGGGACGGGGGGGGCGCCGAGGTCGCGAGACTTTCCCATTACCGTAACCCCGGTACGTAAAGGGCTAGTGAAGGACACCGTGGATTTTAGTCAGTACAAGTCTAACAGTCCCTCCCGCCCTGCCCTGGGTGGGATGACTCATTTGATGATTTTACCACGATAAAAAAAAAAAACGGCGGGTCGGGAGGGACTGTCAGACTTGTAGTGACTAAAATCCACGGTGATCCTTCAATAGCCCTTAACCTACGTTCCAGGGTCACGATTACTAAATGAGACAGTCCTGCGAGTCAGATTTCCCAGCTTGGAAAACGTTGCTCTGAACTAGATTTATTACTGAGGATTGCCATCCAACGTGGCAATTCTGCCAGCGTTCTGGGCACTTCCCTCAATACCAGTGATATGGACGCCCTGTAACTTTTTATTTCAGGTTTAATTTAGTCCTTTTTGTAAATATTTTACTTTGAATATTATTATTTACTGCATTTTACTGCATTGGTCCTAGTTTATCTATTGTGACTTCTAGTCACGGTTGGGATGTAATTTCGGATTGATGTATAATGTGAATGTTCTATTAAATTGTGTACAATCTTGGTTTCTCTAACCGTACAGACAGATGTGTTGCTGGGGAGTTTGTTCCGCCACTTCTTCTTCCCAGCCAAAACACTAGGAAGTGTCGAATGGGGGGGCGCTTTGGGGGACTGTCTTATGTAAAAATTGACCTTCAAAAAGTGCTGATAAATCAGCCTAATTTTGAATAAATGACTTTTGATTTTGATTTAAATGTATGTATGTATGTATTTTTTTTGGGACAAACCTACCACACTATTCCCAAACCACTGCAACTCCTGAAAGCCAGAATCAACAGTGGCAACCACCAGAAAAGCGCCGAGACAATGAAGCTCGACGTGTCCCGGAAAATTCATTTACCTGTCAACTGAATCCTGCAACGAAATTAATCAGAAAAGAATAGTGGAGGATTAGGAAAAATATGTTTCCACTTTCCATGTATGTATGTATGTAAATAAATGGATCCCATCAAAAACATTAAATGTAAAAAAATGCCAAGTCTCTCGATGCAGTCTTTCCATCGTAAAAAGTTTTGAGATCTCATAGAAGCCAAGTCCTATTCAAATTATTTTGTAGTTATAAATCAACATTTAGTAATTGTATCAATAGTTTTCTTTATATTATAATTATAATGACTTGGCAATGAGCACAAGAAGAAACAAAACGGCATATTTGGAGTTGAAAGTCACACACCGCATGCGTAAACATTAATATCACAAAATTAATTTTCTTTTGGTTTATCCGTGTCGTCATATCCACACGTAACAAATAATCTGATCACAGGTCTCGTCAGTAACATTTGCACATAATTCCAGGCAGCAAGCAGCTTTTAATTGGTGCTCATTGCCAAGTCACTATAATTATAATATAAAGAAAACTATTGATACAATTACTAAATGTTGATTTATAACTACAAAATAATTTGAATAGGACTTGGCTTCTATGAGATCTCAAAACTTTTTACGATGGAAAGACTGCATCGAGAGACTTGGCATTTTTTTACATTTAATGTTTTTGATGGGATCTCATTTATTTTTTGTAAGTGTTTAATAAACTATTTGCCTAAATAACTGTTTCAATAACAATAATAAATCTACTATCTAATCCGGCTAACTTAAGTTCGCCGAATATAGCTACAATATTTTTTTAGTTTCGAAATGGTTTTCATAGGTAGATGGCGCTATCAAATGAAAATTATCGATTTTTTTTTTTTGTGTATGGCATCTCGCAGGTCGACCTCTATTAGGTCGTGTACTGCTCAACCGGACTTTTCTGTGGATGCCTTAAGATTTTAAGGCCTCCAGCCAGGGCAACAAACTTAGTTAAAAACTAAGCGACCACACGCTAAGGGCACCCCCTGTGGGGTACGGACCTCGGCTTAGGGCGTCGCTGGGAGAGGTAGCAAGGGACAAGCTGGATCTCAATAGATTAATTAGGGACTAATTTTGAAACTAATAGCTCAGCTCGCGGGCTGGCTTTGCAAGGGTCAGGGGGGGTCATTGACTTAGACGTCGCAGCGGACGACCTCTACGGTGAGGTCGGAATGACGGAGTCGGTTTTGATTTTGTTTTATTGATTGTACTGGTGTCCCTATTACTTTCCTGTAGGATGGTGGTGGGATCATAAAATTATCGCATTATTTTAAAGTACTACTTATACTGCGCTCGGTAACGAAACCATAGCGCGATTCAGACAGGTACAACGCCATCTATCGAGCGCGCATACAATCGAAATTTATCGCAATACAATGGAGTTTTAGCTTTATTAATTTAATGAATTATGAACTTTATGTATTAATTAATTATAGTCTATGTATTACATTTTTATTATTCTTTTCTATTCTATGTATTTATTCATCCAATTGAATACTTAAACAACGAACAAAGTTAACAATGCAGTCAAAATCCATACATAATGTTCTTGCCAAACCGCAAATATAAAATTGTTTTCTATGGTATATTATTTTTTAATGTTTTTATAATTTTTCCTTTATATGTGGCTAATGAACTATTGTGGTGCAAAATTTGAAGTTTCTAAGTCTGCTAGAAGTACCTTAGATTTTTGATGATCGGTCAGTGAGTCAGTGAGTGACAAAATGGTGTAACTTTGATCGACCGTAACTCCTAAACTATTAATTCAATTGGCATGTAATTTCGAACTTAAGCTTGTTCTAATGCCTACTATTATTCACCGAAAACCTAAACTCCTAGCTTTGTCCACATCGAAGATATAGGGGGGGCGAAACAGCCGCGAATCGCATCGAGAAAAGATGGTACGGCCGTGCCCGTTTTGCTCGAGACTTGGCTGGGGCACTGCCGTGCCCCCAGATGTAGCTTTACAAATATGTTCGATTGTGCGCTCACTTTATCGAAGTGAGCTCAAGAACATTACAGAAATTCACCACTGGTGGTGAGTGGAATGAATGAAAAAAGTAATATGATTCATACATTAAATTTATAAACCAATCGCAAAGTCAAGAAAACAAACAGACTATGATAACCCAGCCCAACATTTCCTTTATCTCGTTCTCAGCAAAATTCTCACAACTGTCACATTTAATAGATTTATGTTGGTAATAAAACAGTAAGTTCCTATGCAGTACAGTCTCCAGCACTAATATGTAAGTATTCACCGCATTACATTACAATAGTATTCAAATATTGATTCGTTTTAAAAGATCCTGGAAATAAGGTGTTCTGTGTAAACGAGCCCTAAAGATTTAAATCATATAAATAATCTACTGAGATGCAGTTCGATCCATATGCCTACGTGTTAAAAAAAAACACACACACACACTAGAAACTTCGCCTGTATCGTGGGTGCGTTCGCAAACAAATAAAGTCACATAGTCAAACACCCAGAACAGCTTCATGTAGGTCTTAAACTATTTGTTCCGTGCAGGGATCGAACCCGCGACACGTTTGCGCTCGACTGCTCAGTAGGTATACAAAGTACTGAGGGTCTAAAACGGCCACATAGCAATAGTCCAAATGATTAACTTCGTGAAAGAATAATACAAGAATAGCCAATGACGTTGCTGGAAATCACTGGAAATGTACGAACTTCGTGCCCGCAACGCCATTGGCTATTCATTCACGAAGGTGAATCATTTTGGATGTTGCTAGTGGCCACTTTATACCCTCAGAGTCAGGTCTGCGCTATGCGTAGTACTGGCTTCATCTTTTTAATATGGAAGCCGACTAATAACATAATTATAACAAGGCAGATGTTGATGCTTGAAATTGATGACTGTACCACAATTGTCCGGCCGTATCTATTGGGCAAAGCGCAATAACTCTTGATTGTATAATTATAGAGCTGCAGACGGCGCGCCAGACGGCAATTGACATTAGGACCTAGGGATATGATGACCCGGATAGGATTACCAGTCGCTCAATTGGGTCGAGAGGGCTTGAGAATTTTTGGAGTGCAAAATTAGTGTGGGATATACGGCAAAAGCACGTTGAGAGCATCAGTAAATTGCAAGAATGTAATTAGTCCGGTTAGTTTTGAACTTTGTACCATTATGGAGACATATTTTCTCTCTTGTTAAATAAATTAATATTTACAAAGATAAAACGATTAATTTGATAATGGCGGCTCGCTTGATGTGAAACAAGTAAAAGTTATACTTAAGATGCATTCACAAACATCAGTCACCGTCACGTCGTTCGTCAGTCACGTCGCCGGTTTGACTGAATCATTGAAAAATAACATCAGTCAAGTTACGGGCTCGCACGTGTAGCCCGACGCTGATTGAACTAAGACGTGACGATCTCGGGTGTGTGGGGATAAAAGTATGAAACTTGTATGGAAATATTATTTGACGTGTCTGACCGGTGACGTCACTGATAGATCACGTGCTGGTAACTGACCGGTGACTGTCGTTTGGGAACAAATTAGTCAAGAAAAAATACGTGTCAAATATTTTTCCATAATCTAACCGGCGGCGACGGCGGAGCTCGTGGCTAAATAAATACAGCCGCACAGGCTGATCTTCCGGGTTAAGCCGAGCTTGCCGAGGTTGGTCTGTTGATGGGTGACCATCTGTCATAGCAAGTTTCCTACGTGCCTCGGAAAGCACGTAAAGCCGTTGGTCCCGGCTGTCATTTGTAGATCTTTGACAGTCGTTACTGTTAGTCAGAAGCTCTAGTCTGACAACCGTCTTACCATGGGGTATCGTATTATCCAGTTACTGGGTTGTGGAGGTCTGACAGGCAGTCGCTCCATGTAGAATACTGATATCCAGCTGCATCTGGTTCAAACTGACAGCCGGAACAACTGACAACTGGAAGCCGACCCCAATATAGTTGGGAAAAGGCTAGGCAGATGATGATGAACCGGCGGCGACGGATTAATTAGATATTTTCAGTCAAATATCATTAGTATATTAGCGACATAAGGTCAGTTGTTTTTGCCGTTTTTTTGTCACAGTGTGCCACTATACTGGTCAACAGTTAGATTGGAGTTCGATTCCCAGATCATACTAAGAGTTATTGGATTTCTCCAAACCTCTCTGAGTAGAAAACCGGAGTCTTTCGAAGTTCTTCGGCTCATTTCCAATTCATGGTACTCAATGTGGGTTTTCAGTTGATATCTGCATAGCGCTTTATTTTAACGTGGTACTATCATCAAATGAGTCCTCCGGCAGAGTGGAGCGGACACTTAGACACGTTCTGACTAAAATCCACGGTGTACCTTTAACAGCCCTTTACTTTACAGGGTCACAATTTCGTGTTTAGATAATACTGTAACCCTGTCTAGCCCTTCACCTATTAAAGGCGTTAAGTACCAGATTTTTAGATAAGTGTAACAAAACTGCTCCTTGTCGTTTTGTCATTTCCGTCACGACCCGACAAAGACATCAAATTTTGGCTGCCGGTCCACAGTAGCGGAGCGAAATAGCTACCAATAGGATTGCACTAAATCTTCACTCCTCTTCAGTGGTGCAATCCTATTGGTTAATATTTCTCCGTTTCTCCGCTCCGTAGCCTCGCTCCGCTCCTATGGACAGGCAGCCTTAAGCGCCTCAGTTCCCCGTTAGTTTCGCAATACCACAAAAATGTCCGTCTCCCAACAATAACATCATCGAAATAATCTTCTGTATACTTCCAAGAAGTGTTCCGAAATGTTTCACATCACTGAGCCCTATCTAATTGGCGCGGTCAATAGCGACGGCTTTTGATGTCTCATTTCCTGCCCTACGCAGATAACTATCCCTTTCTCACTTGTTGTTGGTAATATCTCTGTCCTTTTCAGTTAAATATCCCGTGAAATAGAACGGCCACACAAGATTTGATGTAATGATTGGACGGATTCCGTTTTAGAGTTGCCTAGAAAAAAAAATATGAGTAATTTTTTCAGTTTTTTTTAAAGCATAGGATTTAGACCCGGAATTTCCGTTCCCTGATAAAATTTCCATTGGTTTTCCAAGTATATTCCCTTACTACTATTTATTTACCAATAGTTTTTATAGCATCAACCAAAACCGCGAGATTTATCTGAGAAAAGACTAAATCTAGGTGAATCATCATCGTCATCATCTGCCTGCCCTTTTGCCAACTATACATAAGTACCCAGATGATTATGAATTTTTACGTCATCATCATTAGGTACACGCCAGGCCATTTCAATTCGGCTTCGAATTTTAATGGAAGCAGCTGCTTGAATATCAGTATTTCACATGGATATTAACTTCCACAATCACAGTACCCCTTGTGTAGATTGGTTGTCAGATTTTCTGGCTTCTATCCACTTTCTTACAGCTTCTACACAATTATGTAATACACGAAAGGAAAAAATAGAAACTGTATTCGCTTTATTATTTACTAAAGGAAAGAGGGAACCGTCTGTCTTGGTATAGACATGTGACTAAGAGAGTGATAAATATGAATGTTGATGAATGGAGAGGAAGAGGAAAGAAAAGATGAATGGATTGTCTATGGAATGATATGAAAGAAAAAGGAGTAAATGATACTGTAATGACTGATAGGTAAGAATGGAAGAAAAGAACGTCTTGCGCCGACACCAAGTAAAATGGGATAAGGGCAGGAAGATGATGATTCGATTTATTAACCATTCGATATTATGAACATTCCAGTATTTAGAACTTCAACGTATAGTGGTTGATCTATTGATATTCGATTGGGCGTAAATTAACACCCCTTTTCACACACTCTGAAACCTGTTTTCAAATCTAGCTAAGAGTGTTAAAACCCAAAATATACAAAACTTCCCACCATCAATTTGTATGAAACAATAAGTGTGCAGGTCCTGTGGGGAGCGACATATTGCTACAATGTAAAATATCGTGCGCCGGCGCAGTTCGACGAACAATAATAATAATCGACGCAAGTACACTGAATGGGAAATAAATTACACACGACGCCAGTAGGGATGGGATGCTGTGTTGTTGGGAAACTTACTGGTCGATAAGCCAATTAAATATTTATGGAGCATATCGGAAAAATATCAAACATGTGTTTTTTTTTTCTAAATTGGATTTGAATTATGTTTTAAGGTATAATATAATATAGGTGGGGTGCTAAGACAGGAAACCTCCACGTGCGCCCGTGGACTGGAGTTCCCCCTCGGATGCGTCTGGGGTAAGACCAGTTTTTCGGGCCGGTGCACCTATGGATGCGGGCAAAAACTCTACCTTAGGCACTGTATGCCTAAGGGGTCTCTTTGCCCGTATGCGAATAGCCTGTCGGGTGAATGCTCCAACGCGTGTCCCTCTGAATAGCAGAGGGCACAGCGGCGGAGCGGGCTTGCGGACGGTGAGTAATAGGTAAGCTCGCCGTCCGACCAAGGACGAAGCCCGGGTCGGTGGCGAGTCGTGTTTCACGCGTCACCGACGGGGCCCCTTAGGGGCCAAATGCCTGCTGGCGTCGCGGATTTTTTCTTAATCCAGGATACCGCGGCCCCGGAACGTAAAGGGCATCCGAAGAAACACGGGTGAATTTTAGTCAGTAAGAGTCTGACAGTCCCTTCCGCCCCACCCAGGGCGGGGGGACTCATTTGATGATTTTGCCACCCTAAAAAAAAGAAAAGGTATGATATAGGTGTTGACCAGTGTTTCCCAAACGTTGTTCTGCCATGGCCCGGTTATTTTCACACTGCCCCTTGGTGACCCACTTAATAGTTTTAAACCCAAGCTAGTTCCGTTACGTAAAATAATATACTTTTATTAATAGTAAAAAGGTTTTATTAACACTCATAAATACTTTGGTGTCGCCTATTTAGTCACTAAGTCATGTGCGAATTCTGGAGTGTTGCGACCTCGTACCTATTTTATATTGATGGCCCGGGCACCGGGTCGCGAACCGTCAAATGGCAAACGCTGGTAGACTGTAGTGGTTACCTATTATGCATTTTTGAAGTGAAAACTTTAGCGGCGTTGTGCACTTTTTTGGAATGGGTAAAAAATGTTAAACTCGCGTCAGGACACGTGACCTGATCGAAAATTCGTAAGACGACGCAGGGCGCTTACGCGAATGTTCGTGTGTGTTTATTACTATTCAAGTTTTCACTTCTGCCGGCACTCCCAGAATGCAACCCGTCGTTTTTTTTTTCTGTTCAACTCGTACCAGCGACTGAGAATTTTATAATTATTGTGAAAAGTATGTCAAGCCACAAATCAAGGTCTAACGATTCGTGTAATGTCTAGTACTCTGAAAAGGTAAGGTCCTCTGCTGGACATAGGCCTCTCCAAAGAGCCCCAAATCGCGTCACCACCATTCGAAGGCCAATAAGCGATCTCCAAGGACATGTGCTTCATCGGATACCGACCCATTTTAGAATAGTTACTGAGCTCGCTTATTCTGATGCATTAATTGTAGGTACTAGCATGTTACATAACCACTTAGAAACAATAATATTTTCCACTAAAACTCGATATCGATCTATAAACACTCCTTCCCATCCCTATCACCGCCCGGAGCGATGCGCGTACGCATCGACCATCGCAATTTTGCCGTGCGCGCGCCGCTCACTTATTAAATCCTTCCGCCCCGCCCTAATGCCCCCTATTACAGGTAATATAATAAAACGGGCCGCGCTGGGGCTCGAGCCTTGTCATTATAGCGACATTCATGTATTTTATTTATTTTATTACACACGTATGTTTGATGAGGAATGAATTATACATTGCAGCTTAATGTAGCCAAGTTATGGAGATAGGTGCTTAGATGGTCAATCGTTGGTGTTAAATGTTCTGATATGTTATTTATTATCTACTAGCTTCCGCCCGCGACTCCGTCCGCGCGGCTGTCGGTCTTCGCGTGGATGGTTTATTTCCCCATTTTGAGTAACTCTGACAATGACATCTTATAAATATTACGGCGCTGAATCCACTGCGGGTAATGCAACGTGTGTTCGCGGTTCTACAGAACAACGTCTATGAATAAAACTGAAAAATAAGATTTTTTTTCTACGTATTTTTCCAGGATAAAAAGTATCCTATGTTATGCCCAGGATAATAAGGAATAATTATACCAAGTTTCATCGAAATCGAACCGTTAGTTTTCACGTGATGCCTGCACAAACAGACAGACACAATCGATACAGAGTATCGATCCAGCAACACCCCCCGCTATTTATTTTTTCAATATTTTCAATGTACAGAATTGACCCTTCAACAGATTTATTATATGTATAGATAAGAAATGTCATCGCTGAACTCTATGATGGGCTCTTCGACGAAGCGGCTTTGACATGACGATGCTTTGCCTCGTTGCAAGCATTATCATTACCATAGGGTGACCCCCTATTTCATGGTACTTTAAATCATAGGTTACTGTGGAGTCCGTAGCTACTTCGTAAGCCGGTCGTGACGAGGAACCGGTCTATTTCCACGTCATCAGATATGTTGAAGCATATAAGCAATCATGTAATGGTAAAATATCTCAAGAAAAATGAATACGGATGTATTAGTAGGTACACCTCTACCTTATTCTTCAGGTATATACATGCGTTGATGCTGCAGTCACGATACAAAAAAAAATGCTAACGCGTAAAGGGCCAAGTCTTAAAAAATAAAAATGACCACCAGGTTACTAAAATGTGCAATGACACGCAAGCTAACTTCAAAAACGATGGGAAGACAGTAGCTGTACAATCTTTTTTTTTAGTCCTCCCACCCAGGGCTGAGCGGGAGGGACTGTCGGACTCGTACTGACTAAAATCCACGGTGTCCTTCAATAGCCCTTTACGTACCGGGGTCAATTCGTGAGTCCCGCGACCCCGACTGGCTTTGGCCCTCTACAGGGGGCCCTATGCTGAAACTCCTTGAGGCGCGCGTGGAACACAACGCGCCGTCGACCCGGGCTTGGTCCATGGTCGGACAGTGAGTCGCCCATTACTTACCGCCCGCATGCCCGTGCCTACGGTGTCCGGAGATCGAACCATACAATCTTCATTGTGCAGAAAGCTATTAAAACATCGCGCTTTACTAGTCAGGCGGCATTCATCAATAGCTCCATGTTGATTGCACTATCGTACCGCCAAAGCTTTTAATTGTAGCGGTTAAGCTCTGAGGACATTAAAGGCCTTTATAATAATCATTACTTTAACACAACTTCAGTTAAATGTGCCGACATGAATAGAGTTACTAGAAGTTAGAAGTTCGTGTAATGCCGCGTACACAACGGGCCAACTAACGATCGTCTTTCTTACAGGACCAACGTTGGACTTCGTTGGCTTGATGTGTACACGGCATTAAATGATGGTCTTTTTCATTTAATGACTTCGAACTTGACTTCGAACCAGTAGATCCCGAAATTTCCGCGTCCAACCAAACAAACACGTCAGCTTTATAATATTAGTATAGATTTCTTTAACTGCCCCGTTGGTCTCGTGGTCACAAGCGCGACTGCTGAGCGTGGGGTCCTGGGATTGATTGTCGGGTCGGTCAAAAAGTGCTATTGGGTTTTGCTATAAGAATTTCTCAGAATCTAGCAGGAGTTTGGAAGTTGACGGTATGATATCCCCGTGCCTCGGAAAGCACGTTAAGCCGTTGGTCCCGCGCCTGATCTCTCTCCGGTCGTGTCGGGTTGCCATCCCATTGGAACTATGAGAGTAAAGGAACAGAGAGTGCACCTGTGCCTACGCACACACTTATGCACTATAATATAACATAATATGTCCCGTGCTGATGACTTGTCTCCGTTGAAATTGGCCGCCGTGGCCGAAATCGGTCAGGAGGACCACTATATTGATTTCTTTGTCTCGTTCCGAATCTGCGATGATTCAAATAAAAAAAACATATTCTTCCCGGAAACAACCAATGCAAAATACTAGGTACCTGTGAATCATTATTGGCTACGGTACCTCGATATCTCTCGCGCACCAGGGTCGCAGGCGCATCGAATTTTATGTGGCTGCATGAAGACATCGCACGGAGGTAGGCCTGCGCTTACGACGGTTTTACGAGCGCGGCAAGTCTTTGTTGTAAAGGTGACGGCTAAGTGCTGGTTGTGACGTATTATATTGTGGAATAATAGCGATTATTTTGTGAATAGATTGGCTGCTGGGTCCTTGGGCATATGTGAGTCTGTGGTTGGTCGCACTGTTTTCTTTCAAGAAGGAATGTAAGTAACTTGGCGCCAGAAGTCATGGATATTATAACTTTTGTTGCAAATTGTAACCCTTATGAGCGTGTATACCAACGGCAATTCGAACAAACATTCAACTTCTCGTTGCTAATCGTAACTGAATCGATTTCAATTAAAAACTTCATACGTACTTATAAGAAAGATACCTACAACGGTCTAAAAAGTTATCACAAAACAATTTCCAATTTCCATTTTGGTTTTAACCAAACTGTTCTTTCAGTTACCCTTGGCGTTGCCAAAGATGTAAGAAAAAAATCTGAAAAAAAGCCTGCGGAAAATTCGTGGCCGCGTACATGTTTTTTTTAACAGATCTTACTTCTTACTAATATTATAAAAGTGAAAGTTTATTTGGATGGATGGATGCTTGTTACTCTTTCACGCAAAAACTGCTAAACGGATGGAACTACGGATTAAATTACGTACACAGATAGTTTATAACCTGGATTAACACATAGGATAGTTTTTTATCCCGATTTTATCTTCCCGTGATATAATTTTCGAGTTGTAACGTACGTAGCCGCTGGCTAGTTCAAAATAGTCTTTCCATCGCTTTATTCCCCGCTCCGCTCGTCACTTCATCTCCGCCTGAGCGCCGCAAGCGACAAAGATGAGATATTGCTATTCCGGACACGCGCGCGATTCAACCTCCGCTATTCACTGCCGACAGTTTATAATCGCCTCTCCTTTCATGTATTTTATTTGCAACTATATAACAATGGTTCTGAATAGAAATAATACGAAAAAGAAAAATGACAGTACACTTTTTTGTACACGTAGAGACGTGTGTGTAAAAATTCATGGGTTTATTAAGAGGATGTCACCATTCGTGCATTCTTAACGTTTTGATTAGGTTTTCTTAACGGTTTTCGCGGAAAACTTC
This sequence comes from Agrotis puta, assembly GCA_943136025.2. Lineage (NCBI taxonomy): Eukaryota > Metazoa > Arthropoda > Insecta > Lepidoptera > Noctuidae > Agrotis > Agrotis puta. Next base: position 15,143,834 of record OW964184.2, on the reverse strand, counting down.
AAGCTAAGAATTTTTCCTAGAACTTTCACCTTTATTGGTACAATTGGCGCAGTAACTGAGCGATTGACTGATAGCTGGGCTGCGTGTCGTTCGATTCCTGCATAATGGAACAAATATTTTTATGATCCAGATGTATTTTATCACCGTAGCGTTAGGCAGATGCCAGTTATAGTATATTTCAACTATTGGACATCACAGATCCAGACTTCTTGTTTATTACCGAAGTTTTTTTTTTTACAACTATCACACAGCGCCATCTAGTCCCAAGCTAAGCAGAGCTTATGTTATGGGCACTAGACAACTGATAAACATACTTATATATTTCTAAATACATACATATTATAGATAAATTACACCAAGACACAGAACAAATGATCGTTTTCATCACACAAACATTCGTCCTGGGTGGGAATCGAACCCACGACCTCCGGCATAGCAGTCATGGTCACTAACCACTAGACCAACAGGCCTGTCATCAGATTCCCATATGGAAACGCCAAAGAACACCAATACGGCTCAGCAGTTGCGCAAAATTCAACTTTAATTCTAAATAGGTGAGCAGATAAAACAATCCTATCAAATGTTTTCTAAAATGTATATTTTTATTTCAATAGTAATTTTTGGAAAATTTTTGTTTGTATAATTGGTAGATTTTTTAATTTTTGGTAATCTTTATTAACTCTGTATGTTATGTGTGTTCCTTACCATGTTTTACATAGGTAAATACAAGCTTACGGATCTCCATTCCCCGACTTAGTTGGCGGCAAGTATACATTGATGTTCGTTACTCGTACATCCAACATATTCAGTCTGACCAGCAGATAAACGACTCAGTGAGTCACATTTACTGAGTACGGTGTTAATGTAGTTATTAAATGTACGTGGATCAAGTAATTTAAACGTCATACTGCGTGAATTGCAGACTGTGTGATTTTGACTTATTGCCGTATGTATGATTTTAGTTTAACTACTGTTACTTTTTTTTATTTTGTTAAAAACTTTGCCCTACACTAGGTAATTCTCCTGCTGTATCGTGGGTGCGTTTATAATCCCAGAAATTCACATACACAAATGCCAAGACCCGGAACTACTACTTATAGGTCATTCAAATATTTGATCAGTGCGGGAATGGAAACCGCGACACGCCGTTTATTGTCTCTACATCTGATCTAGCGTTACGTTTGCTCTTGTAATTGCAGTAACTGGAGTTAGTGTGTCCTTGCTTCTTGTCATTAGCTTACCAAAATGTGTGAGTTAGACCGCCTTTTTTTAAGGGAACAAAAACGCGGTCTAGCTTACAAATTTTAAAATTTCAGTCACAAGCAATCACGGTTTTTACTCGCTTCTAACGTGACGACTACCTACTCTAATTTTGATGCGTAATATCTTTGCAAATATGCATTTACTAGCTGTTGCCAGCGGTTTCATCCCGTGGGAACAAAATAAGATGAGATAAAATCGGGATAAAATAAGATCTATGTGTTAATCCAGCTTATAAACTATCTGTGTGCCGAATTTCAAGCAAATCCGTTCAGTGGTTATTCGTTAAAGAGGAACGAACATCCATCCATCCAAACAAACTTTTACGTTTATAATATAAGTAGGATTTAACGAAAAATTACGTGTCCATTATAGCTGACGGACTTATTAAAGTTTGCAATTTATTGGTGCCTATTGGTCCATAAACATTCAAAGAATGTTAACACAATCATTTCGCCTATAGGTACTGCCTCCAGATGTGTTCTGATTTGAAATCCCTGATGGGTCGCGATCTTCGTTCGGCAGTGAATGCCAGACTATGAGACTAATGATCGTGATTCATACATAGCCGTGTGAAACAAGGACGATCCTTTCCCTCCAGCTATTCTCACGACTGATAGTTTATTTTCAAAACATTTTGTAACATCTCCATTCTAATAGCGTTAATAATTGGCTGACGAATCGACTGCTGCGCAGTATGCCGCGGGTTCCATCACTGGAACAAATATTTGTATGATCCACAAGTAGTTGTTCCTGGTCTGTGCGTTTGTAAACGTACCCGCAGTAGATCCATTATGGATCTGGCCAATAGATCTTCTGAGATTTAACTGAAATTCCTAGTGAGCGCCACGTTTAAAAAAAATAATGTCACTGAAGCGTTTGCGCAGTGGCGTTGCATCTTTATTTACAAAAGGTTTTCAAGTTCAGCAGAAATGCACATTATACACCTACGTTAGCGATAGCCACCTACGGTAGCGATTGGCTGGCGATGGGGATTGTTGCGCTGCGTGTCGCGGGCTCGATTGCCGCTCGGAGTAAGTATTTGTATGATCTACAAGTAGTTGTTCCGGGTCTGGGCGTTTGTGTATGTGAGTTTATATGTTTGTAAACACACCCACGACACAGGAGAAATTCCTAGTGGGGCAACATTTAAAAAATCAAATTCAGATTACCCACAGCATGATGCACCAAATAATTATAGTTTTGGATGTCAATTTTCCTACCACACTGTTCTTAGATTATTATTTTGTCATAATATTTCCATGTTGACCGTCTAGTTGTTCGCCACAGATGGAATGATCCACTGACAATCCAGAAACGATATCTCTAGAGAAGAACGACCATGCCCGGATCGACGGTGCGTTGTGTTCCACGCACGCCTCAAAGAGTGTCAGCAAAATGAAGGGGCCCCCCTCTATAAAGGGGCAAAGCCTGCCGGGGTCGCGGGACTGTACGAATTACCGAGACCCCGGAACGTAAAGGGCTATTGAAGGACACTGTGGACTTTAGTCAGTACGAGTCTGACAGTCCCTCCCGCTATGCCCTGGGTGGGAGGACTCATTTGATGATTTTAAAACAGTAAAAAAAAATATGGTAGCTAAAACAGCGTCATGTTCATGGAAACCATTAATCAGTTTTCATTTCCACTAAATCAAAATGATCGCTCTAATGTTACCCATGGGGATAAAAAGGTTTATGAAATGGCCCAAAATGAAGTTTCAAAATAAAACGAAATCATTAACAAATACAACTTCATTCAGAATATAAATAACAAAACCACGATATTTTATAGTAAATTACAGTTATCATACGCAACATTATACATTAGTTTATAAACTAATCACATGTTTGTATCACGTAGTTTTCGTTAATACAGTTATAATAGATAATATTCTAACAATACAAGCTGAAATACACAGTAACGCGCACAGTTTTGTCAACATTTTGAACATGATTCTAGAAAAATAATATTGTAGGACTCCTGGGCAATGTATTTGAACCTTAGATTATAAAATGTCCAGTTTTCTAGTAGTCCACTGAGAATCGAAGCCAAAAACACGGAAGAATAAATTAACTCCGTCGTTCGATTCCTACATAAAACAAGTGAACATCTCCAAGGAAAACATTTAAATGTGTGACGTGGCGCTCACTCACACATTTATAAAAAAGTGGCTGCACAAAAACACGTTACGTTTTGTTTCGAAAACGGAATCTGGAGGTTTTATAATCTAAGGTTTGAACCTAAAGCTTATAAGTATCTAGTCATAGGGGAAGACTTCATTTCGGCTTTTATAGTTAGTTTATAGTATAGACACATATTGTAACTATTATTTATGATGAAAGTAACTCTACGATGTCTATGTCGAGACAGTGGCCGCCATGCATTATAATATTTTTCACTAAAATTAACCCAAATAAAAACAACATTACATGTTGTCAAAAGTACTTAAAACCGAATAGAAAATCAAGTGAAAACGTTGTTGTAAAATGGCTACGAACGACGCAGTATCTGGATTAAAGCCGCCAGCTAACCTACAAATTGAAACAACTCCACGTACTGGAAAACGTGGCCAAATTTGAAATGTTATGCAACCACCATCTGACGTTCAAGTCTGACAATCCCTCCCATCCCTCTCTGGGTATGAGGACTCATTTGACGATATTACCACGATAAAAAGGGGTATAGAATCAATCCCATCCCATTTTCTTTTTATTTTAAAATTTGACGTTCAAAAGTGCCTCTTTGACGGCCTAATTGAAATAAATGATTAGACTTTGACTTTACGAAGATTACGAATATGTCAGACATCGTAGAGTGACTTCCATCATACATAATAATTACAAAATTTGTATATACTTTACAAGTAGGTTGGCCAAATAATTGAAACCTCATGTATTCACAATGTTAAAAATAACTGCTTTTAAAATTTTTAATTAAGAAAAGTTTTGCGAAAAATAAAAAGCTTTGAAATTCGGGAGTGGGGGCTTGTGACGTCACAATGCCTGTAAAATAATACCGACCGCATCACGTATTGTGATGTTTAAAAGCTTCGTATCGTCGGCCATTTTGAATTACGTAACAAAAGAAAAAATGCGGTCAAATATTTTTTATCTACTATCATGCTATTAATCCTCTATAAAAGAACCTATAACAATTAGCTTATTGCCAACATTAAAACACTCAATGATATAATGATCATTATATCATCCAAACGCGTGTTATAATGAATTTCAAAAAAAGAACATTCTCATGCAATGACATTTTCACCACCAGATCGCTAAAATTTTGAAAAAAGAACAACTCGTCTTATCGTGTTATATCCCGCCATTTTTTCACTCGAATATGGTATGCGAATATGGTATGTTATGAGAATCTTTTATAGAGGATTCACAGCATGATTGTAGATAAAGTCTTGTATGCAACCGTTATAATTAGGTATTAAAACACTCATGTGATACTATTATCACACTCGGCTACGCCTCGTGTGATAAACCCACATTCGTGTTTTAATACCCCTGATTATACAACAGTTGCATAAATAACTATTATAATCTTACTTTCGGACTAACTAATATTTTTCAATAAAGCTTATTCTCCAATAGCCATGTCATCGTCGGGACAAAAAAGATTTTGAGTCTGTTTTCATTATTTCTAGAATGTTATACAAAATTAACAAACGTAACAGTGTCGACGTCCTTTACACCCTGTATACTATTTTCAAAAAAAAACTCCTGAAATTAGAAACATAATTTTATAATGTAATAAATAAGTACGTTTAGCTTAATAATTTACCGATATAAGAAGGGATTTCTTAAGGCTTTGTCAAACAGTCAGGCGAGTCCGAAGCGATAACGAACCAATACGAGACGTCAGTCCGATAGCTCGGTCACGCTATCGGATCGCTTTCGCTTTTCTATGTGACTGGATTCAAACAATTCCATACATTACAAATAAAAACGCCTCGCTTCGCATTCGCCACGCCTGTCTGTTTGACAAAGGCTTTATTGTTTATATTTATTTAATTTTTTGCCCTTGCTTTACCTATAAGGAATATATTTTTATTATCAGAGATGGAACTATGCAGAGATTATTTGCTTAAGGTCAAGACACACTGAGACGCGACGCTGTGCGCACATTTTAATAGAACGACTCAAAATCTAACTTTGTTTACTACACAAAAAGATTTCCAGTATCGTCACGTCACGACGTGTCGTCTCGGTGTGAACTGACCCTTAGGGTTCACGAAACTAACCGATGTGTGGATAATACTTAAAAAAAAAAACATTTTTAAGTCCCAAAAAATCATGCAAATTCAGCCCAATAGGTATGGACAAATCAAGTCTCTCTACTAACAGTAAAGACGAAAACATGACATCCGCCTTTTACGAAGTCGGTTTAAAATAAATAACTTTAAAATAACGAGTGTTGGTGTTTGTGTATGTGGGTTTCTATGTTTGTAAACGCACCCACGATACAGAAGAAATGTGGGGCAACTTTGTTAAATCATTATAGTCTCTTATTTTTTATTCTTTTATTTATATTTGCCTAGCAATGTTTTTCTAATTAAGACTCTATGTTTATGTTATTAAAGCTATTTCTTATTGCAGTGTCGTTACATGAAGTTTTATTACTATGTAGGATACGTTTTATGAACACATAAGTTAATATAACAGAATATGGTATATTTCATATTGTAATAGTCATTTTGAAACCAGAGTTGTGACATTTAAAAAAAATTGTCGCAATACATGCTGAGATAGGCGCCTTTTGGCCTCGCACAGGACTAATTATGATTATTTTTTCTTTTTGTGTTATTTTTTATATAAAGGGGTATGCAACTTTTTGGCATCATTTTTTTTTTCTTTCGCAGTTAATGAAATGTTGGTCATTAGTAGACCGCAACCTAAGAACTTCGTGAAAAATAATAAAAAAAATCTAAGCCGTAACCAACCAGAGATACAACGGATTTAATTTGTTCTAATCAGGAGTAAATCAATAAATCTATGGATTCCTACAAAAAATAGATCCTCCTGATTAGAACAAAATAAAAACCGTCACATCTCTTGTTCGTTACAGTGTAGAAACGTTTTTTTTTTTCTCGGACTTCTTAGGTGGTAGTCTAATTGTGCCCAAAATTTAATCACTGGTGAATGAAAACAAAAATTGATGCCAAGGTCCATACTAAAAGTTGCATACCCTTTTGTTTTCCTTCTGTTGTTTACCTTCTGTATAATTATGTTTTTTCTTGTGTGTGACAATAACCTTTCCTTTCTATAGAAAAATAATGGAGACGTATTTTTATTTTATTTATATAAGATACTTTGAGAAATTCCAGGCCCTTCTGTATATTTTACTACAGTTAAAAACATAGCTAATCGTGTCTATGACTTTATACTAATTGCACTAATGTTGATGGGGTCGTTGAGACGTGGGGGTCGTGGGGTCATTTTTATGGACTATTTTGCTGTTTATCACTGTTTTTAGAGGGAAAATAAAATATATTTTATGGGGTGGGGTAGCAAGGATAATAGGATTACCAGCATAAACTCACAACAAGATTAAAAGTAGACGCGCCTGTGCAACGACTATCGTCCGACTGACGGTTGGTGGCGCCGCCTCATGACGCATCGGGAACTACTTACGTTCCGTTACCACGCTATAATTTTAATATATTTTTAACCCCCCAGCGCGAAGATTGGAAGGTGGATTTTAAATCTTGCAATAAAGAAACGAATGCTTGATATTTTCTATATAGCTTGCTAGTTTGATTACTGTTTTGCCAATTTTATCAAACTTTATGTTTTACTATATTATCAAATGTTTGAAAATTGAGTTAGTGCGGGTACGAAAAAATTAACAAATAAATAAACAAACTTTCCTTTAGAATAGAATAAAAATTAACCATTTCAGAAAAAAAAATCTATTAACATAATCGATAACCCCTATACCTACGGATATTCCTTTATTTTTCTAAAAAAGTATCAAGATCGATTCAAATTTACAACCTCCTTTGTCCTACTAAAAAGGTATCAAAATTGTTTTTGATACCACCCCAAATCACCCCAAAAGCTAAAATCTCTAATAAACTGCAAAATAATCCACATCTACCCTCATCACTATACAGAGTGTTCCCTAGCCAACACTATGCCCATACAGGGTGTTACTAAGAAGGCATCATGCCCTGACTCCTCTTCCACTGCGCTCCTGACCGACGGTTGTGATTGGCTCGCGCTGACTTGTGCTTCTCTTTCTTATCTCTGTTGTGTAGGACTTCTTTCTCTTGTCCTTGGCCTTTGGGCTTGCCTGTGACGTCCATGTTTCTAGAAAAAGAAATAATGTAATAAAATAACAAAAAAAATTACATTTATTTTTTGTTGTTTTTCCTGCTGAAATTTTTTGGCTGAGGCCTATGTCTAGCAGTGAACTGCGACAGGCTGAGTTGATTGATGGATTGAATCATTCATAAAAAAAAAGATGGCAGCCTAAATTCCTATCACGGCCAAAAGATCTTTGTAAAACTATGTCTTCATCGCTGCCTTTCTTGTATCATACATCAAGTAACGCCATCTACCAATTTATAATCAAACTAAATCTCTACCCACCTAGGTACGGGCGCGGGTCTGTTCGCTCCCCCCCGTCCTCTTCTAGCTTGATAGCTAGCCTCCCTGCGCATGCGCATCTCCTCCGGGTTGACGCAGAAGTCCATCTTACTTCGACTGCTGCTCGGCTGAGCTTCTTCCGGTTCCGGTTCGTCGTCTGATTCCTCCTGAAAGAAGATAAATTATTGTTAAAGCTATTTCTTTTTCTTTTATAGCAATGATATAACTTTATTGCTGCGTTTTTGTCCCCTTAAATATATAGATGTACGCTTTGAACATTCCATAAAATGGAATATTAGTTTGATAACTATTGTACAATGCGCCTGATCTGCTTACGACGTAGGGTTGTCTCGGCGTCAGATTTCATAGAATGCGGTAGGCAGTTGGCACAGCACAAGAACGGAACATATTCGTTAGATCTTCCTCCCGATGCCTTTCAATTGCTCCTTGATATGAAAAAGATTATTGATATTTTTTTCTGGTTGAAATTGTGGGAACCAACATACAATTTAAACGATAGCTGGATTTTGATCTTTAGAAAAAAACGACATAAGAGAAAAACCATAGCAATGTGACAACTGATAGTACACCAACAAAAATCTAAAGAATATAAAATACTAGCTATTCCACGTGGTTTCATTACCGCTGTTCGGCTCCTATTAGTCCTAGCGTTATAATATATTACTAGATGATAGTAGTTCCTGAGATTTTTGAATTGTTTAGTGTTGGAATTGTTCAAAATTAAATAATCTTGTCGACAGTCATTTCCTTATAGGCATGATAGTTACCTCGGTCTCTCTCTTTTCGTGTTGTCTGAGAGCTCTTGGCGTGACGAACGGTCGTCGTGCGTCTTCCGTCACGTCAGCTGTAGGTGTGACGCCGTCAGAGTCGTACGTGTCGTCGTACTCGTCTGAGTACATGTCTACTTCGTCACATACCAAACTGGAACAGAAAAAGAGCATGATAAATTAATATGAGATTATGTCACGCGAACTTCACACGTTTTTTGTGTTTAATCGACATCACAAATAATCAGAATAAAAAACATCATAATTAGCTCAGTAGTTTTTGTATGAAAGACCAAGCTGGCGATTAATAATTGACTATTATTTTTTAACCGGCTTAAAAAAAGGTTATCAATTCGACCCGTATGTATGTAATATTTCCAGAACTGCCCAGTTTTCATATATGTTAGTCTATATAAGCGTCTGAACAAATTTGCCAAATTTTTAAGTGATAGATTTCTAAAGACGCCGATTATACGAAGATTTTTATTGAAAATCTGAACTAAAAAGAGTCAAATAAAAACTTTAAAAAAAGAACTGACTTAGGAAGTCAGTGACAGTAGTAAATAAAATAAAAAACAAAGACGGTGACTTCCGAAAGAAAAGTTATTTTAAACTTTTTTGTGTTTGTTCCTTTTTTTAAGTTTTTGCAAACAGTTCAACCGGATCTTGAATGCGTTTATTACAGCTAGTCAAAATAAAAAGATGAGGCTTCTGATCAACTCACTTATTTTATGACAAACCATACCGATGGGATATTCCATCATCATCATCCTTCTGAAAAAATCCTTCTTAATTTCACCTTGGTTATTTAATTTTCTTTTAATTGACCGTCAGTAAATAAATGAATTTAAGAAGATACCTTGTTGCTATTTGTACTAAGCGATTCCAAACGTCTTTTATAATGCACACAGGAAAGACGTGGAACTCACTACCTGCGTCTATTCCCGAATGCATACAACCCTAATCTCTTCAAAGTTAGAATGAACAGGCTTTTTCTGGGTAAGCTCGCTCCATCGTCGACCTTGCCTCTCCCACCTTTGACCAAAACTAGAGTCAAGAACAAATTCATCTTAAAAAAAGTAAAATTTTAATACTCACTTATATTTACTATAAATATCTACCCTCTGTTTAACCTCAGTCTTATCATCAAGCATATCCTTCAAGTCCTTGTACTTGGACCGTCTCTTCCCGACGTGAATCTTGCTGACGTCGACGTCGTCTCGCGTCATAATGTCAAACTCGTCTCCATCGAACACGTTCAGCCGTGCTATGCCGGTCTCTAGGAACTTTGAGTCTAGTGGATCCTCGGGGATTATGGGGAGGGATTGGTCTAATGCTGAAAGGAGGGAGAAATCGGTTAATTAAAATCAACAAGAAAAGTTGCTTTTATGCTTATGTGAATACACGGTGAAAACATTCAATTGCGAGCAGGCTTTAAACCTGTGACCTCCGGATTCAGTAAATCCACCGAGGTCTTGCCTGCAAGCGTCGAACTTTTCCGTCCATTCCTATCGTCTTAGGGAGCTTACCTATGACGCGATTCGTGCGATTTGCAATTTATACAATCTAAAATGAACATCGACTTTGCTACCACGAAATAATGATGCCATTCGATTGATTTACGTCGTCGTGGCGATCGTGTTTTGTTTTTCATCTACCCGTAGATAACAACGTGTTTTATGTCATATGTCTTAGTGGTAAGGATGATTATCACTTGTATTTTGAATCGGTCGAATTGCGTCGCATCGCGTCATGGGAAAGCTCCCTTACGGTGACGTTGCGCCATCTATTACAGAGTTAATAAACTAGTACTAACACGTTGATATGACAGTCAAATCAATGTAACAGATGACTTCTACCACACTAAATAAAGATTCATGCTAATTAAAATAAAGATGTCACGATATTTGTGAAGTCTTAGGGTCAGAACACACCGAGACGCGACGACGCGCAACGTGACACAACGATACTGCAAATGTGTTCCTTTTCGTGTACTAAATAAAGTTAGATTTTGAGTTGCTCTATTGAAATGTGTGCGCAGCGTGACGTCTCGGTCTGTGCTGGCCCTTAAAAGCGTGTTTAGCAGAGACTATTATTTTAATAAGAATTTGAGAGGCATTGATAGAAACTACGAAAAATGTCCAAAAAAAAATTGTTAAAGGAATTACGGGAAACTATCAAATTAGTTGCTTAGATTACGCTACATTATATATTATGTAACTTTCATGGCGTGGCAAGAGCTACGAATGGAGTTACTTATTAAAAAATATGGTTGATGTTCTTATGAAGAAAAAATAAATCTGATGGCTTTAAAAAGAAAACACTCGGCTCTCTCTTACAATGACATCAGCTTGTTGTCTATGACAGACTATTAGGACTATTTTATACGGAGTGTCAGAAATCTGAAGGAAAAACCAAACAAAAAAATCATAAAACAAATTATATTCAGACTTACCTCTCAAAGGCTGCGCTAAATTATCTTCTAAAATACTATTAATAACTCTCTCCGCATTAAACCCATAATGTTGCAAACATTTTAAAATGAACCCATCTCCTAAATGAGGCAATATATCCTTCACTTCGGAAATCAACGACTCTTCCCGAACTTGGTCGGGTATTTCCGTGTCCGTAGGAGTGGGGGCGGGGTCTGCATGCCCATTGGTCAGAATCTCCGGTGGGTGTGGCGTGGGGGCGCTGAGCTCTGGGATTGGCTCGTCCAAATTAGAGTATATCGCTTGCAGTATGAAGTCAGTCTTTACTGTGTCTCTGGAGTTAATGTTTAGGTTTTATATCTTAGAAAGCTTTTTTGTTTTAATAGTAAATTGGTTATTTTTAACATGATATTCTAGTACATTTGCTTTTAATTGCAGGGGGAGGACAGGTGTTATCAGCAAAATGACGGAGTCTCCAAAAGGCCAAACGCCTGCCGGGGTCGCGGACCTGCCTTAAAAGAATACTGAGGCCATGGAATCGTCAGACTTAGTAGTCTGACGGTCCCTTTCGCTCTACCCAGGGCGGGAGGACTCATTTGATGATTTTGATTCTTTATTGCTATATACGGCACGGTTGGTGCAGTGGCTGAGCGATTCGACTGCTGCGCTGTGTGTCGCGGGTTCGATTCCCGCACGGAGCAAATATTTGTATGATCTACAGGTAGTTAGTTAGTAGTACCGGGTCTGGGCGTTTGTGTATGTGAGTTTATATGTCATTGACATTATGTAAACGCACCCACGACACAGGAGTTTCCTAGTGTGGAGCAACGATTATTATTATTATTATTATATCAGCCCATAGTGTCCCACTGCTGGGCAAAGGCCTCCCTCCACTCTTTCCACTTCTCACGGCTTTCTGCGACCGTGGTCCAGTCCTTCATGAAACGATCCAAATCATCTCGCCATCTTCGTTTGGGCCTGCCACGACGTCGAGTTCTCCCTTTTGGCACCCAATCGGAGGTATGTTTTGCCCAGCGATTGTTTGGCATTCGACACACGTGGCCTGCCCAATCCCGCACAAACGATTATTAAAAAAAAAATTATTATTCTAAGCTGCCTTGCCTTGCCAGCCTTGCACGACCCAGAATCGAACTTAGGACTTCGTGCTCAACATTTTTCGTGCGACCCGTAGACCAAAAATCGAGACTATTATCAGATTTTCTTCTTAAATTCTTAATGGGCACTATGTTAAATACATAGAAACTTTGTTTCAAAGAAGATTCTTGGTGAAAAGGATACATGTCAGGGTATGCTTGTCGTAACATCTCCAGGTCATCGTGGACGGGGTAGCATGAGTGGTAGTCCTTGATGAGCAGCTTCTCCGAGAGGCCGTCCATCATCACGGCTAGGTAGTCTTCTATGTGGGTCGCTATACTGCCTCTGAAAACAGATATAAATATCGTTAAGTACGATTCTTTAACGGCGTATTTGATAAGGAATCGTTAAATTCTTTAGCTTTAAAACAATAGTTTATCTATGTACAACAATTTCTCGCGCCCGGCATTGGTCGAGGCCATGCTGCGGGGCGAGACGGAGTGGGAAGCGGTCGCCTCCTTCTGCGAAGCAGTCATGCTCGTGAAGGAGGAGGCGGGCCGCCTGAGGGAGAGGACAGCGTCCTCCCTCCACCCCAGCCGCAGTGGTAGACGCCCACGGCGTCGGACGTCACAGGACGATCTCCGGCCACCGTAGGCGCGGGCATGCGGGCAGCGAGTAATGGGCGACTTGCTGTCCGACCATGGACCATGCCCGGGTCGACGGCGCGTTGTATTCCACGCGCGCCTCAAAGAGTGTCAGCATGTTGACGGGGCCTGTAGAGGGCCAAAGCCTGCCGGGGTCGCGGGACCAAGGGATTACCGTGACCCCGGTACGTAAAGGGCTAGTGAAGGACACCGTGGATTTTAGTCAGTACAAGTCTGACAGTCCCTCCCGCCCTGCCCTGGGTGGGAGGACTCATTTGATGATTTTACCACGCAAAAAAAAAAAAAAAAAAAATGTACAACAATTGTGCAATCGACAAATTAAAATCGTGACCCATTTTGACATTAATTCGTTTGAATCCATCAAAATAACAAAGTCGTTATCATGGATATGTATGTTTACGCGAATGTGGACCTAATTGTATTTGAATGTCTGTAAGAAAATAAGTTTATGGTAGGTCATAATTAGTCTGGCGTGTGTACTTAACGGTTTCAATTAAACAACATTAGTTGAAGTCAATTCTTTTGATTTGGTTTCAGTGCAGACAAAACAATATCCATCTTACCACAAGAAAGATAATAATAAATAAATATTCCACAACTATCACACAACGCCATCTAGTCCCAAGCTAAGCAGAGCTTGTGTTATGGGTACTAGACAACTGATAAACATACTTTATATATTTCTAAATACATATGTATTATAGATAAATTACACCCAGACACAGAACAAATGGTCGTGCTCATCACACAAACATTTGTCCTGAGTGGGAGTCGAACCCACGATGCCGGAGGGCATAGCAGCCAGGGTCACTAACCACTAGACCTCTAGATAAACATGTGTTAAACACTTGTCTAAAAAAACTGTCAATGTCAAAACGACATTTCACGTTGATATAAGGGTCGTTTTGCAATTACACTTTTTTTGGACAAACAAGATGTTTATCTTTTTGTGGTAAGGTAAGGCGATTAATGCTTATTTTTCAAATTCGGTCTATATCTTTATGAGTGATACTTAAATTCGTCATCATTTAGTAGATCTCACAAATACTTTTTAAATTCTGTATTTCGTGGAAAATTACTTTTTGTACTTCATTAAATTTATTAAAAGAACCCGACGAAGACCCGAAATAAATATTTTGGATCAGATTGACGTTATTTTAGACACAGAGAAGAAATTAAAATAAAACCAGTATAAGATTAAACCGAACTTAAGAGGAGGAGAAGGTAAATAGGTGTGTGTAGGAGGAGCTCGTGGCTAAGTAATTACAGCCGCACAGGCCGATCTTCCGGGGTAAGATGCGCTTGCCGAGGTTGGTCTGTGGATGGGTGACCATCTATCAAAGCGAGATTCCTCCGTGCCTCGGAAAGCACGTAAAACCGTTAGTCCCGGCTGCCATTTGTAGATCTTTGACAGTCGTTACTGTTAGTCAGAAGCTCTAAAGTCTGACAACCAGTCTTACCATAAGGAATCGTATTACCCAGTAACTGGGGTTGTGGAGGTCCGATAGGCAGTCGCTCCATGTAAAATACTGATATCCAGCTGCATCTGGTTTGACTGGAAGCCGAACCCAATATAGTTGGGAAAAGGCTAGGCAGATGATGAGTTTCTATAAAAATATCACAAAAATATCAGTATAACATACTCACTCCCCACTAAAGATAGCACTCTTATAAGCGGCCAGTATTTCTCTAAATATATCGATAAGTTCAGCTCTAGCGGTATGGATGTACCCCTCTACTTCTGTATACGTCACACTGCTCTGATTCCCCGTCTCCTCCAGCTTCTCATATAAGAGAGGGATGCCGTATTCGTAAAGTTGAACTATACTGAAACAAAATTCTTAGGTGAGATTTTGGGATAAGGTCAGAGGAATTTTTGCTGACATTGAATAATGTGTTTTGTTACATGTGAAATTGAGTGCATACTTGTATGTACTTTATATTTAGAAAGGATTCCCATATTCTATTTTATCGTTTGAAGCATTGATAATAAGGTTTGTTGAAATCACTAACTCAATAAATAATCTTACTATTTTAAGTTTCAAAGCTACTTAAAATAGAAATCGAAGTTTTTTTTTAAATTAGGATTATTATTTATTTATTTAAGGTACACCAACAGCAAAACATACAAAAGTAGTAATTTAAAACAGAAATATAAAACATATGTGCTAGTATGTAAGCCTATGACAGGTATACGCAACATTTACTATAAAAGTGCCAACGAAGTAACAATTTGTAGTTACAAAAATATTGTGGATTGAATAAATTATAAATTTTTCTTAAAATTAAATGGGTATGTGCGGTATAAATATATCTATGTATCATATTTCATAACAAACAATTTACACAGAAAGAAAGAAATTGACTAAGGTTACTAAATTACTAAGTAGGTTAGGATTTTGGCGAATATGTTAAAAGAAATGATTTGGAATTACTGGCCAATATTGTCAATTTTTTTAAATATGTATACGCATTTTATTGTCAAATACCCATTTTTGTTGATAGTTTTTAGTAAGTAACGAGAATCCTTTTGGCGAACCTCAAGTAGCTAAAGAGAAAGGTTCGCTGTATACCGTAACAATTGGTTAAATGATTTACAACTCTAAAACCATTTAAGCAAAGAAAAAAGTTCTATATTCCCTACTCACCTAATAACAAAATTCGTTTTCCTAAATATGGGCACAACCTTCGGGTAGACCTCAATGAACAGCCTCATGGTCATACAGGTGTCCAGAAGGTGGATCACCAGGTCCTTCAGCATGTCGAAGGTTAGTTTGTCCGGCACCTTCGACGAGGACGGACGTCGGATCTCACTGAAGCCCTTGAAGGTTTCTGGAAGGTTCGGGGGCTCCTCGCTGTCGTAGTCTTTGTTTACTTGCAAGATTATGTATTTGAAGGCCTGTAGAGGATTAAAGAGAAGAATATGAGGTAATGCTCAACTTGATATGTCAATGAGATAATATAGGTGTATAAAATTTAAAACCCTTTTTTGTTCTTTATGTGGGGGGTGTGAAATAACGGGAAATACCGTTTAAATATCGCGATAAAGGATTTTAAATGTTCGTATAAACATGAATCATCGCAATAATTGACGGCATTTCCCGTTAGTGTGACCCCCGTATTAAGATACATAGAACATGACGTAAGTCTATCTTATCTCAGTAGCCGCTGGACGGAGTTGCTGAGAACAGCTGAATAGCCTGTAATTGTACAAGCCTTAAGCGTCGCCCGAATACTTCAGCTGCAGCTCAAATACACACTCCAGCACCCGCCTCACGTGTCTGCCGTTATCATCCCCATATGTCAGACAGAGGTCCCATATGATTGGTTTCTTTACTGTTAACTTACCTCTTTAACAAACGCGATAGAGGCCACATCGTCGCCTTCATACCTCGGCTGCAGTCCGAACGCACACTCCAGAACCCGCCTCACATGTCTACTGTTATCAACCCCACATGTCAATCAGGGAACTCATGTGATTGATTTTTTTTAAGTTAACTTACCTCTTTAACAAACGCGACAGCGGCCACAGTGTCGCCCTCATACCTCGGCTGCAGCCCAAACACACACTCCAGCACCCAGCCCACATATCTGCCATTGTCAACCCCATATGTCCAAAATGATTGGTGTATAATCTCATTGTACATACCTCTTTAACAAACGCGACAGCGGCCACAGTGTCGCCCACATACCTCGGCTGCAGCCCAAACACACACTCCAGCACCCGCCCCACATGTCTACCATTGTCAACCCCATATGTCCAAAATGATTGGTGTATAAACTCATTGTACATACCTCTTTAACAAACGCGACAGCGGCCACAGTGTCGCCCACATACCTCGGCTGCAGCCCAAACACACACTCCAGCACCCGCCCCACGTGTCTTCCGTTATCAACCCCATATGTCAGACACAGGTCCCATATGATTGGTATAGTGAATATAAATTTGTTGTATATTAAGTCTGCCATGTATTCTTTGGTCATCCAATGTGACTGGAACAAAGGATTATTGTTGTAGGTGAAAAGTTATATTTGAAGTGCTGTCATTCAAATGGCTGGTTGGGAATTACTTTGTGAAACTTGCTGCTAATAAAATAATTATGTTAAATTGTAAAAATACATACCTTACTCTCCTTATTGGTAACCAATCTACTGAATACGATGAGCACTGTTCTCCGTATATCCTCATACAATTTCTGAACTTCCCTGCTTTCATGTGGAGGGAGGTAGGGGGGCGTAGCCTCTTGTAGGAACGAGACAAGTGAGTCCATGCATAAAGGATGGTACACAATTGTGCTCCAAAACCTGGAATATTAAAAACGGTGTTGCAGATTTACTCTGCATTGATAAGTAAAGTGAGTTGCAGATTTACTCTGCATTGATAAGGTTAGAAAAATTTAAGCGGGGTCGCGCCACGCCTCGGTAGAGATGGCGGGAATATCTGGATAGGTTCTGCCGATAATGAGGACGACTGGATGCGCGTGAAGTGTAAGTAATGAAGGGAGGCCCCTGCCGACGAGTGGAGGAAAAAAAACAGTTGTAAAAAGCTTTTTAATCTTATTATTGGTAAAATAGAATTATTGACGTCAGCGTCATAACCAAAGTATTCGTATTATTTAGGTCGAGCGAACAAATCTCCAAAACGATCATGTCTCCAAGCGACCGATCGCTTTGGTTAGGATGCAGGACCTAAAAGCTATCACATGCAACTGAAACTTAGACAAAGGTTTTCTTGTTTGTATACTAAGTTGTATAATTGGAGTAAATACAATTGATTTTTGTTTTACTTTTGCATGCCATAAGGTAGAGCAACGCCTAGCGGGGTTGCAGGACTGTCTTAAAAAGGACACAGTTAACCTGAAACGCAAAAGGCAACCGAAAGAACAGGCTAGATTTTTAATCAGTAAAAATTCCACTCAGGGTGGGAGGATGCATTTAATGATATTACCACCTTAAAAAAAAGTAGTAACCCTCCTTCTTCTCATCTCTTAGTTAACAACTTATTTTGTACCCACATTAATTTCAAATTAAGTGATTTCTGGTATGTTTTATCCACGTAGCAACAGTAGGCACAGGCAACAAAGTAGAGGTTATGTAATAAAGTTAATAGTTAACTACACAATTATCAAACTTATGTATTTCACTGATAACCTCACACCATCAAATAAAACTGAATAAAAAAAACATTGAAATATAACAAAATATTGTATTTTCCCTCACAATATTCAAATCGTGCGAAAAAGTACCCTAACTTCTAACTTATAAGAACTTTACAAATGCAATGCATAAAAATTCGACGCTTGTGAGCAACACCGCGATGGCTACGTTGCTAAAAGCATCCGATACGAAGTTCGCAGGTTCAAATCCTGCTTGCAGTCTAATATTTCTATTAATTTACGACTCAAAAACTAAATTTATTTATTACACGAAAAGATACGCATTTCAGGGATGACACGACGCAGCACGGCGCAGTCCAAAATCTTAGGCTGACCCCACATTTTGGCGTGCGCGATCCTCGGGCGAGCGAGTAGCGCGAGCGTCGGGTGTTGCCGCCGTGTGAATACATGCAGCGTGCGCGCAACGCGCGGCGCTCGCCTTGGCGTTTAACCCGGGCGGCGGCGGCGAGCGGCGGGGATAACGGGCGAAGGGGTAAGAACGCGACTCGAGCGTCGCGAGCGCGCCGCGCGCGCGTTGCGCACACGCTGCATGCATTCACACGGCGGCAACACCCGACGCTCGCGCTACTCGCTCGCCCGAGGATCGCGCACGCCAAATGTGGGGTCAGCCTAAGATTTTGGACTGCGCCGTGCTGCGTCGTGTCATTGCTGAAATGCAATGACAATGCATGGTCAGCCTTAAAACATTAAGTTTTACTAAAGGAAAAGACTATCAGAATTGTCGCGTCACATCGCGTCGCGTCTCGCTGTAAACCGGCCCTTATGCATATACTATTTAAAAAATTACCTATAATGTTCTAAACTTAGCAGCCACTTGACATCCTCGAGATATAGTTCCATCTTGACCTTCCAGGAGTCGATAGCACCCAGCACAATGGTGCTGCCAGATGGAGGCCTCTCGTATATCATCAGCTCTCTCTTCTCCACCCAATATGGGTCCTGGAACAAGTTACGAGTTAATATTAAGTTACTTAAAGGCAAACGTTCTGCACCATCAACCACATCATCGCTTACCATCAGGCGTGATAGAGGTCTAACATGAGCCTACTCATACTGTTACACGAAAACTAATTTACAAGAAAGTTAGTGAGAATAGATGGATAGATATTTGTTATTCTTTCACACGAAACTACTGAAGGGATCTCAATGTTGTAGACAGTTTTATAACCTGGATTTACACATAGGATTTTCTTTACCCCCTTTAACATTCTCTTCTCTACGTGATCGTTTCCGAAATGAGAAGATCCGTAGACGAATTCAAGTCACCGACATAGCCCACCAGATTAGCAAGCTGAAGTGGCAATGGGCAGGCCATATTGCTTGCAGAGCAGATTCGAAAAGTACTAGAGTGGAGACCATGGACTAGGAAGCGCAGCGTAGGACGTCCACCAACAAAATGGTCTTATGGGATAATTCTCGAATCATAAAGCCACTGGCAACAGCTAATAATAAACTAATGGTCCTGCGTAATTAACTAATGGTCCCGTGACCATGGTATCAAAATATCCTTAATTAGCTTATTAGGGTCATAGTTATCTCTTAAGACAGTCATGAGACTGTCTTAACAGATAACCATGACCCTCGAGCATAAAGGGCTATAGATGGAACACCGTAGATTCTTCTGCTGCACTTAGGGCATGACGACTTTACCATGTAAAAAAAGGATATTAAGATAATATTTAAAGTTTTTGACAGTAACTCTATCACAGTCATTTGCTCCAAAAATAAACTAAAGATATTGTAAAGATAACAATCATGTGAATTATATTTGCTTTTACAATCCAAGATTTTGTCTATTTTAATATTTTGTAAATACCTTATACACTTTTGGGGTGTTGCAACAATCCATTGTATTGTTCTGTATTTAAAACTTGCTCATGTTGCTAATTTGAGGACAAACTCAAAATGTAAATATTCAGCTACTTTAGATACTGGTAGAACACAAACTTCTTTTTTTTAATGTGAGGAAGATAATACATAGTTGATTAAATTTATTTAAATTGGAACCCGATTTCCATTTTCACAGTGTGTAATTAATTATTAACTTCATATTCGTTTTGAGCTCATAAAACAGTAAATGTAAATCAAGTTATGTTGCTATGCTAACATATCAGTGTGCAATGAAAAACTCAGTCAATATTATAATTTACTAAAGTAAATTACTGCCACATCAGCACTATTCATCTATTCGTTTTGATTAGATTACTAGAGTACCCCCTAGTACTTACTTTACTAGGATATCAGTACTTTATTTATATGTGCCCTTTCAAGGCCATATCAATAATAGCTCAGTAATCTATGCATACAACTTGGGAATGTCCCTCAACTGCAAGTGCATTCAGAGAATCTATATATCTAATATATCGGTAAGGCTCTGCATAAGAATAAAAACCGGGTGTTCCCCAAGTAACCAAAGAAATGCAATGATTTCACAATAATTTGTAAAAAAAATAAAATGTGCACTTACCAACGCTTTGATTTCCTGCACAACGCCTGCATTCGTCACCGATAACGTTAACTTCTCAATCGGTAAGTTCTCAGGGTTCTGTGAATGCATTTTTATTTATAAATAAAGAATGCACGTCTCTCTTTTCTCAAGAACAAAAATCAAAATACTTACGGAAAAATCAACACATTTATTTGACATTTCTCTTCCGGAAAATTGCTGTAAATGAATTCAGTGTCTCATCAATGTTTTCAGCAAATGTGTCGTTAAGAAGTTTACGTTAGGAGAAATAAAATATTGAAGATATCGTATAGTGTGGTGCTACATACATTGAAATCGTCGACGAATCCAATTTCTGACACAGCAATTGAAAAGTCAAATTTTTGGCAGCTGACATTGAAAGAAAGTGACTCGTTCAGAAAAAATATATAAATATTGATGTTTTATTTGCATTATGATAAAATTATTTGCTAGTTTTTTTCAAGGCATAATATTTATTCATCTAATAATGCAAGAATCAAACGGACTCGGTTACAATAATTCACAAAACGAAAACCTTGTGCGAGAAATAAAAAGAAAACTCTATGATCCCAACTATTTTCCCATAAATAGGGCAAGTTACAGAATTCACAGTACAAAGTTACAAATTGTCTCAATATTCTTAAAACTCTAAAAATAACTGTCTTTTGATCTTTCTGGAAACCCACTGGCAGTAAAAACATTTTACCACAAACGATGCTTATAGCGAAGATTAACAAACTTTGTTTTCTTATCCACATAGATTAAAAAAAACCTAGTTGATAAGAGATGTTTGGATGAAATGTTTTAATTCCAATTTCATAATTACGTTAATACATTACTTAGAGCATCATTACAACAAAATTGTTGTTTTGTTTAAGGGTTAATTTCAGATCACTATGTGGTAACCCTATTCAATTGTCAATGTCATTATCTGTCACGAAAAGATAACGTCGTCGCGTAGTTTTGAATTTGTTATAAACAAATACGAAAATAATTGTTTGAATTTTATTCTAATAAATTTTATTGTAGCCATGAACAAAGCGGCTTCTGATTCGAAAATAAAGAAGACATTACTTAGAAATTATGAAGTAAAAGTAAAGCCGTCGACCGGAAAACAAGTTGTACATGACTTCGCTTCGTCATCAAATTCGCTTAAAAAATCAACACGTTCCTCACAGAAAGAGAATGAATTAAGTGAACCGACTTTGTGTTCGAGCGGAGTAATAGCTACTTACTTATCGGACTTGAAAAAAGTGAATGCTCCTCCGCTTTCGTCAGAAGATTTGAATCTCGACAGAGCACAGCTAAGTGCAAAAGTATGTTGGTAAACCTAATGATAAACAAATATTTGCCTGTTTTGTGTAGATAGTAAAATGAAAAAGCAACATAGAGAAAAAGAACAATACTAATTACTTATCTACACTCTATTATCAATAAGCAACCGTAGCTATAACCAAATATAAAAACCTGACTTAAATCTTTTCTTTGCTATTTTACAGATAACAAAAAAGCTTAACTTCCAGTTCAATGACAGAATATACCATAACCTCATTGAGTTGAATGCAAGCGTGGAGAACTTAAAAAGTAAAAAAGATAGAAAATCATCAAGTATAACATCTCTAAAGAAAGACCTTGAACCAAACATTGAAGATTTCTATGAAGATGAAAAGGAAATTGATTCTCCACCGAGTATTCCAATTTTAAAACCCAAGTTTAGAACAATAAAAACAGTTGATGATGGCCGCCTACACAAATTAGTTGCAGCTTTTGAGGATTTATGATAAATTTTAATCAAACTATTGAATTATTTTGTTGTCTAGTTATTGTGTTAATTTTTGACTATTAAAATATTTTTGTATTATTAAAATGTGTATTTAATTAAAACTATTTAGAAAAGTTATGTGAAGTTTGAATGTGTTTGACCTTTTTCTAAAAAAGAAGAAACTAATGTTACCAACAAACCATTTATTTGCCTAAATAACTGAAGATACTGTATTCAAGTTAGGAAAAAAATTCAGAATATTATAACTTTATTACATTACATTATACCTTTTAGTGAGGGCACTAAAGTGGTTTAATAGAAAATTACATTTTATATCAATGAAAAGCTGGCTACATTTATTTTTATACACGGGGAATACGCCCATGTTTCCATTAGAAAAATCCGATATAATTATTGTAATTCATATCCTTTCTCATGAGAATTTTTCCTGCAATCCATCCTAAAACGTTTAAATTAAACTACTTGGTGTAAAAAAATTTAAAGCATTGGCAATACATAGCGATAATAAAATAATATAAAGTGTAGGTTCTGAATATGACTTTATTCTTGATCAGTGCTTCCGAACGCAAACGCGCCGGCTCGCTCGCTCTGAAAGAAAGAGATGTTGATACATCCATCTCTTCTTTCACCCGCATTTTGCCAATAATTTCGTTTCATTCAGATTCAGTCAACTTACGACGTCAAATCATAACGGTCGTGCGCCAAGTTCTCAGTGGGAATAAATTCAATAAATAATTTTGCTCTTAAAAACTACAAATAACAAGACATAGCCATGGCTGAAACAGAAATTATATCTAGTAGTGAAAATAATGACCAATTTTTCGAGGGTGTTGAAAAACTCATCGAAATTTGGTTTACACCGGCGAAAAATGCGGATTTAAGAAAAATCACTCGGTGAGTGTTATTTTGACTGATGTTCATGTTCTACCTGTACATTAGTGGTAAATAATTACGTAATTAATAGCTTTGCATTTAGGTTACCGGCAGTTTTATTTCTATAACCTAAATATTTAAAATGATAAGAAGAAACTGTGGTTCTTTCACTGTTGAGAAATTAGAAGTTTTTTGATATTTTATCACTGGATTATTATTTTTTAACTTGTGTTTAGTGTGTAGGGTCGTAGTTTGTTGATACAGAATGTTCTGGAATCAGCTGTTTCGCTAGTGTCGGCTATTGGGAGCTGCCGGACCGTCCCGCTGCCGTGGTTGGCTTGAGTCCGGATTTGGGGCCGGCCTACGGCACGCGCGCGTGGTTTAAAAATCAATGCTGTTCTTTTACATTGTGTATTGTTTTTGTAAATTGTGTATATTTATACAAAATGAAATAGATCAGTGGAAATACAAATACTCTAAACACAATCCTGAAGCTATTACCAGATAATAATTTGAATCTTGTAGTATATTGAAACTATAAGGTTCAGATTACTTTCAAGTGCTCTTAAACTACTTTGTTTCTATTCTTTAGGCTAGAATGTTATTTCCTTTGTTACAAATTAGTTTAAATTTTTGTATGGACAGTGACAGTACTCAAAAAAGATTACACTGTAAGTTTACCTAAAATGTATGAGTATCCCAGCCATATTTATCTGAAAAGTTTTTAAGTATTGTCTAAAAAAAGTGCATAAATCCTCCTTCATAAAAAAATACTGTAATAGACTGCTTTACATTGTACAAAATTACTAGGTAATTTAAATTGACATTACATCAAAATAAGGTAATGTTTACAATGTGTTCTTTTGTTGCAGCCAACAATGGGAGAATGTGCTGAAGATAGTGCGTTGTGAGATCATCTCTTTCACCCAGAGCGAGCAAGTCGACGCCTATGTACTGAGGTAAGTCGTTGTATTTTAATATAGCTGAAAAAACCTCTATTGAGCCTTAGAGCAAACTGTTTCATAAGAAAAAAAACACAAAATACACAAAACACCGTGGTCTACCGTGGATACAATTAAATATATATAAAAACAAAGAAAATTAAAAATTAAATCTCGGACGAAACTGACCCAGAAATGTTGTAAGTACCAGAAAAGATAAATACTGCAACAAGACAAAAGAATACAGAACATTCTTTATTATATTTTATTTAGGTATTACTGTTTTATACCTACCTACTAAAATAATCTTATTAGAAATCATAGCCAGCAAAAATAATCAATTTGGCAAAGCTAATTAATTTATAGGATTCAAGTTAGCCTAACTTAAAATGTAAACTGCAATAATGTAAGTGTTCTTCATGATGAAGAAAAATGAGTCAAAAGCAGTAAAATAATTTATAGCCAATTTATCTGGGGGCACGGCAGTGCCCCAGCCAAGTCTCGAGCAAAACGGGCACGGCCGTACCATCTTTTCTCGATGCGATTCGCGGCTGTTTCGCCCCCCCTATATCTTCGACGTGGACAAAGCTAGGAGTTTAGGTTTTCGGTGAATAATAGTAGGCATTAGAACAAGCTTAAGTTCGAAATTACATGCCAATTGAATTAATAGTTTAGGAGTTACGGTCGATCAAAGTTACACCATTTTGTCACTCACTCACTGACTCACTGACTCACTGACCGATCATCAAAAATCTAAGGTACTTCTAGCAGACTTAGAAACTTCAAATTTTGCACCAAGATAGGTCATTAGCCACATATAAAGGAAAAATTATAAAAACATCCTAACTAATATTATAAATGTGAAAGTAACTCTGTCTGTCTGTCTTTCTGTCTGTCTGTCTGTCTGTCTGTCTGTCTGTCTGTCTGTCTGTCTGTCTGTCTGTCTGTCTGTCTTTTCTTCACGCCTAAACTACTGAACCGATTTGTGTGAAATTTGGTACAGACATAGTTTGGAACTTGAGAAAGGACATAGGATAGTTTTTATTACAAAAAAATAAAAAATAAAATTTATGAAATGCTCTAACGGAGTATAGATAATTCCTTAAACTCTCAATAGATGGCGGTGATCGTTCAATGGTGTCGATCGTTACACGAGTTGTCACTATGGATTGATAGATGGCGTTGGAACCAAAATTGTACTTATTGTCGGTTGTATGATAGTTTATGTGGACTGGTCCTGTTTCGTAAATTTTAAATTGTTCCGTTGTAACTATATAACTAGATCCACCAAGACTATATAACGGCATACGGTTACAAATAACCTATTTAGGACGGAATGTCATTAAAGCCGTTATTATGACTGGGATGGCAAAAGGCGAAACTTTTATTATTCCCCGTATTCCCATCATTCCAACTGATTTGCCATTCCAATTCAAAAGAGTTCAGTTTCCGCTGTAAACTGCGTTTGCAATGACCATAAATAAAGCCCAAGGGCAAACGCTAAAAGTTGCGGGGGTACATCTTGAAAAAGACTGTTTCTCCCATGGACAACTCTACGTTGCGTGCTCAAGAGTGTCGAAACCAGAAAACCTTTATATTTTTGCAAAGGATGGCTAAACTAAAAACGTGGTAAACAGAAATGTCTTGGTGTAAGAAACTTTCATAATCTCTAAAACCTAAAATAATAGAAAATTTGTCAAGGGAGAAACAGTCTTTTTTCCTTTTGGACTGAAATGTCAAGTCAGTAGAATGATGAGAAAATAAGGGAAAATTAACATTTTCGCCTTTTTCGATCGACAAAACGGCTTTAATGCCCTAAATGAGTATACATCTCTTAAATTAAACGCAGAGCTCATTATGTTGATTTTTGAAGAGTTCCCTAGAATATCCCGCGAGATCGGGAACTATGTGGGTAAAACCAAAAATCTGCTGGAAGTCACTATTCCACGCGAACGAAGTCGCGGGCAAAAGCTAGTTAAAAAATAATATACCATAGAAAACAATTTTATATTTGCGGTTTGGCAAGAACATTATGTATGGATTTTGACTGCATTGTTAACTTTGTTCGTTGTTTAAGTATTCAATTGGATGAATAAATACATGGAATAGAAAAGAATAATAAAAATATAGACTATAATTAATTGATACATAAAGTTCATAATTCATTAAATTAATAAAGCTAAAACTTCATTGTATTGCGATAAATTTCGATTGTATGCGCGCTCGATAGATGGCGTTGTACCTGTCTGAATCGCGCTATGGTTTCGTTACCGAGCGCAGTCTATGTAGTACTTTAAAATAATTCGATAATTTTCATTTGATAGCGCCACCTACCTATGAAAAACCATTTCGAAACTAAAAAAATATTGTAGCTATATTCGGAGAACTTAAGTTAGCCGGATTAGATAGTAGATTTATTATTGTTACTGAAACAGTTATTTAGGCGAATAGTTTATTAATATAACATAGACATAGGTAGTTACAATATCTAGTTGTTTACGTGTTATTTAGTTTAGTTATATTTATTTTGTAAGTTAGTAGATTTATGTTTATTTAGCTCGTTGAAAAGAAACAAAAGAGATAGAGATAGAGAATGGGTTCTAAGCAAAGCAGTAGCTGAAGTCCAAGAAATTATGAGGTCACCTAAAAAAAAAGAAAGAAATACACTTACAAAAAATAAATGAGATCCCACCAAAAACATTAAAATAATGTAAAAAAATGCCAAGTCTCTCGATGCAGTCTTTCCATCGTAAAAAGTTTTGAGATCTCATAGAAGCCAAGTCCTATTCAAATTATTTTGTAGTTATAAATCAACATTTAGTAATTGTATCAATAGTTTTCTTTATATTATAATTATAGTGACTTGGCAATGAGCACAAGAAGAAACAAAACGGCATATTTGGAGTTGAAAGTCACACACCGCATGCGTAAACATTAATATCACAAAATTAATTTTCTTTTGGTTTATCCGTGTCGTCCCAACCGAATTTCGGCAACGGCAGTCAGTCTCATCCAAGACTAGTAAACTGCGCAGGACATAAATTATAATGCACAAGTGTGTACGCAAACACTAGTGTTAGTGTACTCTCGGTTCATTTACTTTCATAAAGCGATGGCCCGTAAGGTACTTATTTTTTATTATTGCATTGGAGCATGTAGTCGGTAGTGATCTGATCACAGGTCTCGTCAGTAACATTTGCACATAATTCCAGGCAGCAAGCAGCTTTTAATTGGTGCTCATTGCCAAGTCACTATAATTATAATATAAAGAAAACTATTGATACAATTACTAAATGTTGATTTATAACTACAAAATAATTTGAATAGGACTTGGCTTCTATGAGATCTCAAAACTTTTTACGATGGAAAGACTGCATCGAGAGACTTGGCATTTTTTTACATTATTTTAATGTTTTTGGTGGGATTTTTGAGACTTACAGTGTTTACATCATGCGATTTATTGCACACAGGTATACCTAGCTATAGTACCTACCTACTTTATATGCAACTTGCACTTAAAGTAGGTACGAAACTGTAGTTACCTATTTATTTACTACAAATAAAAATCTTTGGTAAATGTGTACCTTCGCGAACAAAAGCGGTTGACCACTTTTCACCCTTGGTACGAAATATGTAGGAACTAAAATAATATACCTATTGACTCCTGTAAATAAGTTTAAAGCTTTAAACAGTGGTCAACCACCAGCAACCGCGATTGCAGTCAACACGTAAACTAAAAAAGCCGACTTCGTAAAAAGAATAAATAATAATTGTACAAAAACAGAACTCTCGTAGTCTAAAAGGAAATAATAGTCGGGAACATTAAAAAACTAGACCAGCCGAAATCTTCTCAATAAGCAGGCGTAAAACTCTCGATTCGCACATTCGGGCAAAAAAAAATGTCATAAGCATATTTACTATTATGCAAAATAATTAATAAAGTAGGTATTACTCATCCGCGCCTGACGCGGCATCGGGTCACTGCCACTGAAACTGTATCGTAATCGATCATAATTACATAATAGCTATCGTATTTCATACCGTTAGCTATAAAGATAAACCTAAAACGTTAGTTGAGTAATAATTTTTCCATGTAATAACTTTATGTCAGGTAGGAATATTTTGCTCCGCCCTTTTGGGGTGACAAACGATTTATGACTATGACTGTACCTGAACGAACTTTCCAGTCTTCACTGTCTTTATTGGATATTTTTATTCCTACTTGCTTAAATAAATATTTAGCTGTATTTATTCGTACCAACATCTATTCTTTTTTTTTTGGTTGGTATTTATCGTCAAATGCGTCCTCCCGCCCTTGTGTGGAGCGAAAAGGATTATCAGACTTACTGACTAAAAATCCACCCTGTTCCTTCGGTTGCCTTTTGCGTTCCAGGGCCACAGTATCCTGCTTAGACAATCCCGCTACCCATATTCTTAAACAGGTTAATTTTGCAAGTTGCTCTCTGCCTATCCATATGTTACTGTCACATGGTTGACTGTGACCCGGATTCGTACAAGCGATTTTCAACCCAAAGTACGTGAAAAAACTAGTACATGATGACTTTAAAAATGTGACCTCAATATTCCATACAGGAACTCCAAAAATAATCCTTCGCTTTGAGCTTCGCCATAATTGGCCGAAGAATAGAGGCATAGCAACATAACCCTGTCACTGCTGCCGCAGTTTCTGTGACAAATATGACCTTGACCTTGACATAACCGGTTTATTTTGGAACGTTCTTTATGCGGTAATAAATCTAATTCGTTTATTCAGTTGGAAGTATGTCTTTGTTATGGGTTGATTTCAAACTGAATAGGATGTTCTTTTGTTATGAATATAACTAGCCACACGCCGCGGCTCCGCACGGGTGCAATCTCTACTATATTATGCATGTTACATACATATAAACCTTCCTCTTGAATCACTCTATCTATGAAAAAAAAAAACTGCATCAAAACCCGTTGCGTAAGCATACATAGGGATACTTTCTTTTATACTATGTAGTGAAGCTTATGTGATCCATAGATCGATATTTTTCAAATATATGAAATTATTTATTCTGCAAATAAGAAAACGAATCTACTTGTCCATCTGTAAGAATTTTACACGTAATATTTAAATAGAGCCAGCATTTCTTTAGCAACGAGAAGAAATGGCGAAGCAGTATAGCGGTTCGTCTCATTTAAAGTTCAGAAAATATAATAAAAATCGTGTAACAAACTGCAAGGTAGCACTGGCTGGGCCTTTTGAGGAAAGTCGACAGACAGTTTAAGTAAACCTGTCTCGGCAGATGGCTCGCGTACATCGGCTTTTGTGAGCTCAACCCTAAATAACTAAATGATTCCAGAAGTGAAGAAGAACCAACCTATTCGATCAAATAACCTTTTCATTATCAATTTCGTTTCGCTTCAACATAAAATAAACGGTTGCTTAAATCTTCTTTGTCGTATAATCCGGATGACTCAAATAGCTGCATCTAATAGATTGCACAAACAATCTGCCAATTAAAACTCGTCTGCTGTTAATAGGTATTTTATTTACGTTTATTTCATTATTTGTGCTGTTACACGTGTCTAAGAGTGGTATTACCGACTGATATCGATTAGCGTGTGACTCTGTATGAGAAAGTGATAAGGCATTTTTCGCTATAAGAAAGTTAGCTACTGTGGCTAGATACACTAAGAATTTCAGGTATTTCATGAACATGAATAACAATCAAAAATTTATAGACTTGAGAAACACTATGTTAGACTAAAATACAAAATAAATGCAAAAGGCTAGGTCATAAGGTCAGTAATAGTGACAGAGGGTTAAAGTTTAACTAGACCATTTTTATTTAAGTCAGAAACTTTATGTATTTTACACAGGGACAATAATGTGGATACGTGTATTACGATTAATCAATACCAGACTAGTTAAAGTTATAAGGATTGTGGTCGAATATTTTATAACATCGTATTATCCATGATTAATTTAAAAGCAGTTACATATTAAGATCATAATCATGTAAACTAGGTTCAAGACCTGTAGTATCAATATTCCTTATGAACCTATGGAACCATGGTAATATAACAGATTTAGAAATATATAAGCATGTTTATCAGTTGTCTAGTACCCATAACACAAGCTCTGCTTAGCTTGGGACTAGATGGCATTGTGTGATAGTTGTAGAATATTTATTATTATATATAAATCTGGCCTAAGCTGTAGTGCTTGTCGCGTTTATCATTGGTGAATGTCGACCTGAGTGTGTTCGCGTTCAAAACCAAGAAGCTCCACCATTGCTTACCTCAGCGAGTTATTTTTAGCCTAGACCTTTACTTACTAGCACTTTATCGATTTTATTCGCTTCTCCAGCGAACGTTTACGCGGAAAATGAGGTAAAAGATATTTACATATAACAGTAAGAAACAGAAAAAATAATTGTGTATTTTCTTAGCTGTTTTTGTTAGAGTAGCTTTATAAGTAATATCAATTAGCGTAAAATTTTGCGGAAAATCGATCCTATCGGTAATTATTAGTCATGAAAATCGATACAATCATATTGTTTAATTAGGCGTCGGGTTCCGTTTTGTGACCCAATTTTCTATTACTGTGATTGTGTTTCATCATTATCTTCGTAATTGCTGATATATTATATTTTCACACACTTCGATGTAATTTTACTCATCTTTTATAGATGAATGTGCTGCATTATCCAAAGTATTTAAAATATTAGTTACTGAAATTTTGTTTTACATTCTGAAAATTATTATTTTAATAACTAGCCATTTGTGTTCTACTAAAGGGTTAAGGCCCATCTGTTGTTTCACTTGACCCTATTCATTGCTGTTGCCAATACTTTAGGATAAAACCGAATTTGCAAAAAGGTTTTTTGCAAAAAAAAATATTTTAACTCCTTTAATTGGTCGTTGTCTACTAAAATTCAATAATATTCATTCTGAATGCAAATTATATCCTTGAGTTAGTTCTGTTTTGCTAGTCCCACCTGAAATTGTCTTCATTGTTGACAATAACCACTGCATTACGCGCGAACTGTGAACAAGATATTGCTCGCCCATTGTCGGCGTATCCGTTCATTTATTGTGGTTAACGGTCAAATTGACCCCCTAGGACACTAACTCGGTTTATGACCTTGGAGCATTTGAGAGGTTAACGTAGTTCGGTTGCTAAACTTCGCATATGTTTTTGACCTTGGGGTGTTTAAAGGGTTAACGTCGTTGTAGAAACTGTGGTCAAAAACGGACTGCGTGTATGAATAGATGTGCTTGCAGTTAGCAAAAAAAGTATGTAAGAATCGAAGCAGGTGGCGTATTTTATGTATAACAGCTGTAGCCCATTGTTTCAGCCCCGCTGCTCAGCTCCTGTTAGTCGTAGCGTTATATTATTTAGCCTATAGCCTTCTTCGATAAATCACGGAGAGAGGGACCTGTGTCCCAATAGTGGGAACGTTATACGCTAGCTATGCTATCCTAAAATGTATTCTCTTATTTAAATCATCGTTTTTTCGGTGGATAAATGAAATAAATAGGTAATATTCTATATGGCCTCTACTTAGCCACATTGTTATAGTTTGAAATAAATAAATAAATTGACAACTCGTCGAATTGAGCAAAGAAAACAATATTACAATAATTTGCTTTTTCGTCCGAATTGAGGAAAATATGTAAAAAAATGTATATGTAATAGGTTACGTTCCGTAGATATGTAACTATGTATTTACTGCATTGTATAATTAAACAAGTAATTATAGTGAAAAACAAAACTCAAAATAGATTGCGTTATAAATAAATGATCTAAATATATTCTCTGTATGTTATGTAACTTCTATTTTTAAATACTGTATTTTTTGCTGACAGCCGGTAATTATTGTCAGTAACTGTATTCATTTAATTATTATGAAGTATTATATCACTTGTAGTGACAGCTGCGATGATAACGTCTAATTTCCATTCAGGGTTGCCTCATCAAAATTAAAATAAAAAGAACGGCTAAGTGCGAGCCCCCTTAAATATTTATTTTATTCTGTTGACAAACAGACGGCCAGCGGAGTCTTAGTAATAGAGTCCCGTTTTACTCTGTGGGTAAGGAACCCTAATAAGTATTGGGTCCTAAATCTGTTTGAATGTTTGTAAACGCATCCACGACACAGGAAGATAATCCTAGCGCGAGGCAAATAAAATAAGTTTACGCAGGTTTTAAATATTTTATTCGTAGTAGCTTGATTCTTAAGCTTATAGTTTTATTTCCATCTCAGAAATTTGAGTAAGTACACAAAAAAAATTAGGCAACCATGCTCAATTTTGGGGTTAATTATACTGACATCGTGTTTAACTTTGACTTTATTCTTGTGTACAAATGTAGGTAGGTAAACATTTTTTAATTATACGATAATTGGTTAGTCACACTGCAAAGATGCATTTTTATGATTATTAAAGTGGTGCATATCTTAAAGACTGCAGCTAAGTACCCACATTTGGCAAAGAATCGCTTGGCACACTCAAACATACTCCGTGATTACTTTTTATTTACCTTATCGATTAAAAGTTGCCAGTTGTATATTTATTTAGCTACTTATCTCAGCTATTTTACTCTGACATACATTTCACTTGTATTAACGAACTTAGTCATAACTATTTTGATTTTCAACTGCCTTATCTGGTACTAGGGTTCATTAACTTTAAAATCAAGCCTCTTTAAATAGAATAATAAACTCTGAAGGACAGAGAGGTGTACCTTGCAGTACACCCATGCTTAGCCAGTTGTTTTTGGTTTTTGGAGTATCCTTAAGTTTGTTCCAATTCTGGGCCAAAGCCTCTCCATCATAGCTTTTTATTTTGGGCAATTTCTGAAAATGTTGGCCCCGCAAAAATGATCAAATTGTCACAACATAGACCACCTAGCTATGCCGTGGTCGATCTCCTCTCTCAGGCATTCAAGACGCGTAGCATGACATGAAGGGGTATTATCGACGGAAGAATAGGCGAAATGATAGAATGTAGAAAGATTTCTATCGTAAGAGAATTGGTCATACTACGCTTGCAGTATGTGACGATCTTTGCCCACCTGCTTGATTGATTCTTACAAATCCTTGTTAAATTATGTAACTTTCTTATCAGTGACGAGTTCAGTCGCCATAGTGGCGAAAGCGGCACGCGCCAATCAAATGTTCAACATTTTAACTGTACTTTTAACCCTACGTCACCCGGTATCAGGGCCAGGTCATGTTATCAGGGCTACTTTTGGCAGGGTTATCACTTAGACGCTTCGCACTGTCATAGATAATGATTTTTAATTATATTTGAGGCCTCGTAACTATTGTAAGTTCTCCACTGATTAATCTTGTCTTTGTCTTGCCTTTAAATTTCGAAGCTTCTAGTGTTGTGACATTGCATAGACTAGTGACATTCGTAGCACGTGCATTTTCTATAATTAAAATCTATGAATAATACACTCCATATATTTTAGCTCTAGGTAACGAACTACCTACAACGTTTTCGATTGCCAAAGATTATGTGCAATAGAAATAAGACTGCGACAGTCGTGACCTGTTGTTTTCCTCACTTTTTTGTGTTTTATAAAAACTACATCACATCACGAGTGTAGGACACTCGTGATGTATCATATTCTTAGATTTGATGTAACATAGTTTTATAAAAATAAAGCAGAAATAATAAGAACAAGGGACATCACAATTATAAGTGGCTTGAATCTGCAGTTCTGCTCGCAGCTATTACAAAACATGTTAATTGACAAAAACTGAATGCTCTGAGATGCGTCTGCGCATTCGAAGTAGGTATACTGTTCATAAATAAGTAACAACTGAATATTCTAAGCGAATCGATGGCAATCTGTATTGAATATAACTACGTTTGGTACTTGTTAATACCGTCCATCAATTCCTGCATTGTGCAGACTTAATACGGGCACGCAGGATTTACTTTTTTTTTATCGAGGTAAAATCATCAAATGAGTCCTCCCACCCAGGGCAGAGCGGGAGGGACTGTCAGACTCGTACTGACGAAAATCCACGGTGTCCTTCAATAGCCCTTTACGTACCGGGGTCTCGGTAATTCGTGAGTCCCGCGACCGGGATTTACAATATGACCCATTCTTTGAACTCTCTTTTATTTGCTTCAGAATTCATGCTAGAAAACATTAGAACTTACAATTATTTGAACGTATGCGACAGGAAAGGAGTAAGTAAGGATAGTAGATTCGATGTTCTTTTCGATTATTCATACTATCAAGTAAGAAAGAGGAAAAATTGTTCTAAAGTCTTACGCATGGCAACAAGAACCTACTTACGCAGTTTCGTTATGCACCAAGGCTGCGTGTTGCACATGATTGATTGCACTCATTGACACAAGATTGTGCTCATTGAAATCTATTAAACCGTTAAGTGTCCATTAAAATGTTCTCTCTTGACGGATACTTGACATATCAATTGACAGACTATGACGTTTTAAGGCGTCAATTGCTTGACACTTGCTGCAACTTTGTATTGATTGTTGAATTGTTAGCGGTCAATATACTCTTGTTACATAAGTGATAAGGTTTAAAGTTCAATTGGTTACGTTGTTAATCGTTAAAGAGTGTGTCCACGAGATAGTTGCTTTTTTAAATCTCCTTAATTGGATTTTGAAATCTCTCTACTGGGCCCCAAGTCTGCTATTTTTTATAAATTCGTCATTCCAACACGATCCCATTGTCATTTTGATAAAAGTTTGTAATCTGCTAAATTCATAATGGTTGATCACTGGTCGGTCAGTGGTCTCGTAATGGAATCGTGGCAGAATGACGTTGTTGTATTGCCATTATTATAAAACCCGGTAGTAGAAATGATTTTCGAAAAACTACTATTAAATTTGAACATTTACTCATGCCAGATTTCATTTATATACATTTTTACATATTATTTAATAATTTTATAAGCAATCTGAAGTAGTAAAAAAGTTCGCAAATAGCAAAAACATTAAAATGTGTAACGCG
Organism: Agrotis puta; assembly: GCA_943136025.2. NCBI lineage: Eukaryota > Metazoa > Arthropoda > Insecta > Lepidoptera > Noctuidae > Agrotis > Agrotis puta. The sequence continues at coordinate 15,108,760 of OW964184.2, read as the reverse complement.
GATAAAAGTGAAACTCAATATTGTTTAGATCTGTTTAGCTGTTAAAGTCAAATGTGACATAGGCCTTTGCCTGCCTTTTGGCGAATTTTATAAACAACAAATGTGACATTAGTGCTTACTGTTTACAATTCTAGCAAATTTTCGTTTCAGTGCTTTATTTTTTAAGTGTTTTGCAACATTATGGAGGGCACTCTGTCCAATCAAATGACCCTGATGCATAAAATGCAAGTGCTATTAGAATCTGCAATAAAAATATAACATTAATCAACTATTTCGTGTTTAAAGCTACAGAATAATAAATCAATGAAAATCAAATTCAGTTTTCTAACCTTCATTTCTGCCGATATGCTATCGTTTCGCGGTCTGCCCATAAGGGGAATGAGTTCTTCAATTAACCCCCTTACTGAGTCTTTTCCAAGGCGAAAAGTTTTTACAAATTCCGTCTCGGAAATATCAATAAAGGGGTTTGTACTACTTCTCGTCAAGCGACGGGCTCGACGACGTCTTCTGCATTCCGCCCACCTTCTTTCTCTAGCATCCACTGCTCGGGCACGCCGCAATCGCGGCGGTAAGACCCCTCTTTGAGGAATGGCTGGATAGGCGTCACGGCGTCCTGACCTACCGCATGACGCAGGTCCTCACCGGACACGGAAGTTTCGGGAGGTTCCTGTGTCTGATAGGGAGGGAAGAAACGCCTGGGTGTCACCACTGCGAGGATCGTCCGGAGGACACGGTGGAGCATACGGTGCAGGACTGCCCCGCTTGGGCAGAGCACCGCCGTGTCCTCACGACGGCGATAGGCGGAGACCTCTCGCGCCCGGCATTGGTCGAGGCCATGCTGCGGGGCGAGACGGAGTGGGAAGCGGTCGCCTCCTTCTGCGAAGCAGTCATGCTCGTGAAGGAGGAGGCGGGCTGCCTGAGGGAGAGGACAGCGTCCTCCCTCCACCCCAGCCGCAGTGGTAGACGCCCACGGCGTCGGACGTCGCAGGACGATCTCCGGCCACCGTAGGCGCGGGCATGCGGGCAGCGAGTAATGGGCGACTTGCTGTCCGACCATGGACCATGCCCGGGTCGACGGCGCGTTGTGTTCCACGCGCGCCTCATAGAGTGTCAGCATATTGACGGGGCCTGTAGAGGGCCAAAGCCTGCCGGGGTCGCGGGACCAAGGGATTACCGTGACCCCGGTACGTAAAGGGCTAGTGAAGGACACCGTGGATTTTAGTCAGTACAAGTCTGACAGTCCCGCCCTGCCCTGGGTGGGACGCAAAAAAAAAAAAAGCATCCACTGCTGCGGCTAGCTCGAGAGTATTTGCTCGTAGTGAATACATATCTCCACTCAATATTTCACTATAGATAACAAACTCTTGTCAACAACCGAGCTATTAAAAGCAATGACTGCACAATGACGATCCAATGGTAGGTCAATGATCAAAGGAACTGTTAAAATTTTAGCAGATTACCCCTTACGTCAGTCATTCATTTGTCATTATGTACGAGATTACCATTCTAAGCCATTTCTTTCAATGGAATGTCAGTGGTTGACCATTGCAAAGTCATAATGACGCCATTATAATAGTAGATTACCAAACTTGTCAAAATCAACAATTATGAAATCAATGATAGACCATTCTGACACTATTGTAATAGCAGACTTGAGGCCCTGATGTGATGTTTTCTTTATTAAAAACTAGCCTTTGCCAGCGGCTTCGCCCGCTCCGAAGGCCCCCTTATAGCCTATGTCACTCAGGACCCTTACAGCTTTCTACTGGTGAAGAATTTTCAAAATCGTTTGAGCAGTTTCTGAGATTACCCCCTACATATAAACAAACAAATTTACCTCTTTATAATATTAGTATAGATTAAAATTTTATATCTCTAGAGATGTGTATAATGTTATCCTATCCACCACCACACGCTGTGCTTCAAAATTTGTACCACCGATCTGGACACTCGCCATAGAACTTTCATTCATTACCTAACATTGCATATCCAATTTGTTCCATCTTCATTTTATATCTGTCTTCCTCTAATGAACCTTTCCATTGAAAACCAGCTTTTTCTCTAACAAATCAAACTACAACAAAATAATGAATAGGCATAACATTGCTCTCTAACATTTCGCCTCCATTACGTCTATTGACGTCGTCGAATGATGCATGTGAGTCTGTCTGACGTTGCCAGGCGTCAAGCCAACTTCTGAGAGTGAAAGCACCGCTGTGTGTGCATGCGTTATGTCTCGCCTTTCAGTGACAGACATTATGTGCTGATGTGAATTACGTTCCGGGTTTTAATTTGTTTTACATTTCCTAGAGCATCTCTGGATATTCCGCTTGTTACGTTTCCATCAGCCCTTCGATCGAACCGATTGCAAATTTATGTCGTGATTGAAATATTTCTCACATAATGATTTGTAGATTTATTCAATCGTGGGCCAAACACGTCCCTAACCTAAATCTGTTCTGATTGATTTTTTTGGCCTGTTTGCGATTTTGGGGGAATATATTTGTAAACCCTGTTATAAAACAAAATGTATCCTTTTTAAACAAATATTGCTGCTATTTTGATATTAATATATCACCTATAAATCAAAAGACGCACGAGTTTCCGACATCTGACACTGATACACTCCACCAATGGTTTTCAATTAACTATTGTTTAGAATCATTCAAATAGGCCATTGTGATGATGTACGTGACCTACGTCAACGGTTTCCTTGTATCTTTGCAGTTACAGAATGGGTGAGAGGACAAAACGAAGATATTGGTGTTGAGAAATCATCAAATTAAATCTTCTACTCTGCATGGAGGGGAAGGGACTGTCAGAATCGTCCTGACTAAAACCTACTCTGTTCCTTCAATTGTCTATTGAAGAGAGAGTTTCGTTATTTTTTGAGTATTCCCGCAACCTTAGCAGGCATTGGTCCTTTCAGGTCCCGTCAGTTATGCTGACAGCTCTTTAAGCCAGTTGAAATACATTGCGGTTTCTATCAAATCCTATAGTTTGTCAACTTTCATTTTATTTATCACTGTCAATGGACTGAGCCTTATTTTACTTAAATACGTCATCAACATCATCAGAATCATAATTTATCCATTACAGGACGTGGGTACCACTTAATTCCTAAGCGTCTTCATCCCTCTTTTGTGTCATTTTATCCCTTATATAAATCCTTATATTTTTTAACGCTTCGAAAGAATCGCTTCGCGTAAAATCAATCCCATCCCATATCATTTAATTTTAACAATCGACCTTAAAAACGCCTCTTTGAAATAAATTATTTGAGTAAAGAATTAGATTCTGGAGACATTTATAGGCGATAGTTTTTACTGCACAAAACTTGAAGAGGGAGGGAAACCGTAGACAATACCTATTGCCCTATATTAGCTCTATCAAACAAAGAAACTACAACCGTAATAATGTTAATAAAGCACGTTATGTAAACAATAGTATATTCAGTACAATGTGTCCGATAGTAAACAATGCTAATTGTTAATCGTTCCCGCTTTGCAGTAGCACGTGTCATGTGTGTGACATATGTTTAGATTAGCTAACGTATTGTTAATAACTTGCGATTATAATATAGGGCAAGGAATTGTTACCTAGTTTTTTATGACTTGTGCATATGAACAATGACCCTTATTCTGTGTCTATCTTACTATTATTATAAATGTGAAAGCTCAGCAGCCGTATTATGACGTCTTAAAACCAGGCTTGTTCCAGTGAGTGGAAGAGACGGAGCTACACAAGTCTTCTAGCGCCACCTCGTTCACTCACTGGAACAAGTCTGGCTTTAAGACTTCATAATACGACCGCAGGATTTGTTACTCAATCACACAAATATTGCTCGACCGATATCGATGATTGTTAATAGCGTGAGGTAACTCATATTTGCAATTTTATATCGGTATTTTTTCCCGTGGGATAATTTTTGACTAGGACTTAAATCCATTCTAGAGGACTTCGTCAATCTTCATTGTGTCGGGACTCGGTGCTGTTCTTGTGGTTTTCACTGTTAATTCCGACTTTTAGGAGCTGTAGTGGTTTTGGAATAGTGCATATGGAATTAGTAATAGTAATAAAAAAAATAGTACTGGCTAAATCTGCTACGGCTTATGCTGTTTTATAATTCTAATAATTTATGCCTGCTGTAGTGCGGTGCTAGTTATGTTTTACTGTTTGTCCACTTTGTCACAATATTTGCATGGAAACATCCACTGTTGACTACATATGTCTTGTCTAAAGACTAATGGCAAATGAGTTGGGCCCCAACTTGGCAAGATATGCATATTCGAGACTCCGCAACTGTTGGGCAGTCTCGAATATATATATTGCCAATACGATAACGGTCTTGTTTGGCAGTCGACTTGGTAATCCTAGAATTTTATACAGCTGGCTAATGGCAAATATCTTTTGCCTCCGGTTGGTACTTAGCTTCAAGCTAACTACCAAGTTACTATTGAAAAATTAAAGACCACTTGTTAACTACGCGTTCTTATAGCAACAACCCTATATTTTCCCAAATAAACACAATCCAACGAAATGATACGAATCGTAAGTAATGAAAAGTGAAGGCAATAAACAAATATAAAAATTGATATAGGTAACGAAATCGAATTGTAATTTATTCTAATTTTCCGGAATTTAATAAAGAAATAACAAATGAAACACAAAAGAAATTATGAAACATTAGAAAGATATAATATCACGTCACTCATAAATTGAGTGTTCCCTACTCACGCGACTATCATTAAAATTGGCTTTATTTCAAAATTTATCTGTGCAGCCGTACCGAGTCTATGACAGGGAAATATTACCATTCTTCTATCGCCCAAATCCATATTTAAAAAAAAAATTGCTTTTGTCAACTGCTTTGCCCGCATGGTAGACGAAATTTATCTCACGAGTACGTAATGCAAGAAAAAATATATATGTAACATTTGTTCTATATTAATGTGTTTAATCATTCATACTGGATGAATGATTTGGATTCGTGCAGTTATTTTAGTGTGATTGTGAACAAAAACGTTCATCCATCTGAACTTACGGGCTTGTAATATTACTAGCTTTTGCTCGCATCTCTGTTCCAAACTTTAGGCGTGATAGCCCAACAAACCCACGACTTCATATTGTTAGTTAGGATGAAGTAAACATTTCCAATATTATATTGAATACCCCTGACCCAAACGTTATTTTGGTGAAAACGCTACAAGAAAGTCGTTTGACGTAAAATATCCGCAGTCACATTATGTTCGGCGTCATTATGACGCCTAAACAGATGTCCCTTTGAGACTTTGCCCAAAATATTATCTAATTAACCATCTTGTCGGAGATTTGTTTGTTGGTTATCAATTTTCTTTGAAAACATGCCAATCATACAAACATCCAAGTAATAAGCGTTTTTAGAGGTAAAGTTAATTCAGGAGTCGATACTATTAACCTGATTTGATAACGGCAAAGGGAAAAGCAAGTATGGTAGACTTATTGTTACTTATATTTCATTTTACATATGAACGCGAAACTCCAAAATCTTCCAGTTGCAGATTCGAAAGCTTTCCTGTTTATTTCTCCAACATGAAAACATTTCTCTTTGACTAAACAAACAAGGGCGTACTTCAAATGGAAATTCACTGTAGCTTGTGTATAAACAATCGAAAAGTTCCATGGTTGCCTGTAAACATCGCAAGTGATAGGGTAATCCTCAAGTACCGACGTAATATTTGGCCTAACATTGGCTTTTTGCCTCGTCTGCCGTCCAACGTTTGATGTGTCGAGGGAGTTGTTGCGTCTGCGTCATCATTAACTACTAGAATTTCGTAACTGTCGATTTTCAAAGCATTCGCATCATTATCTAACTTCTTATTATCTTCTACTTTTTCTTTTTCTCCGGGGAATTTCAAATGGAATCTCCGTGTGAATCAATGATCTCCGGCTGTCTAGCTAATCGCATCATGTTAGTGATCGATTGCATGAGTGTATTCAGATGTTATCAGTCATCGTTTATCACACTGTTCCCTGTTTATAAGCGAAACATAGACATAGTTGTAATGGGATATTAAATGGCTATCGTTAGTCGAAAATATGTAGTAATTTCTGGACTATGTAGAATAAATTGTTTTTTCTATATCTATTCACTTTTAAGTTTAAACCTTTATCATAAGAATCTACGTGATTAGTAAACTTATAACAAACACCCCTATTCTCGTTTATGAGTCCTTCGGAAACAACTTGAAATTGAACCAGACATTCAAAATAACAATTCTAATTACAGTGTTTACATTTTCGTGATCAATGTATTAATTGGTTGGTCCAGAACTTTCTCTGGTTTGTTTCTAAATAAACTGCTCTCGTCTGTATCCAATAGTTCTACTGCTGGCATTCTATCAGAATATATTTAGATTGAGTTCGTTAACCAAAACATTATCGTAGCCCAATATTTTTGTCGTAAAATTGTCTCACCTACTCACTGAAAGTTCTATAACTCTAAAATAAGATCTGTGTCTATTTAGATTTATAAATCTAGGTGGTAATAATCATTAACGGTGAACAGAGCGAAAAAAAAAATCAGATTTATTTTTATTATTCAAAAGGAAAAAGTGTCTTTGATTTAATAGCGGATAAACCTAAATCACGATTTCAGTATTTGTAGACACAGCTAGTTACATTGTTTATGGTTGCCGCAATCGTTAATTTAATGGGGTTGTTGTGGGTTCTCCTTCTCACATAAAACTACCAGAATCTCATAAAGTAATAGGCACTAAATTATGTGGACTCCTAATTGACAATACCCAATTACCCACATTATTGAAATTGTATTGTGAACCAAACATGTTTAATGTCTACAGTGTTATTGTTAAAAGTGAAGGAATTTTTGGTTTTATATTTAGCGGATTCTAAAGATCAAGGTAGTACAATACTACAAACAATAGTATACTATGTTACTTAGTAGGAACCTTTAATTTACACGTTAATTCGGAGCCAAAATGTACATTATGCAAAACGATTAATAAAAGCCAAAGTGACTAAAACTGAACTAAATATAAAGCCATAAGCTAGCTCAGGTTAAATTTGGGTCACGCTTACGACGCATTTCAGTATGAAAACAGACCGCCTAGACTAGACTGTTTGATTCTGTAGTGCGAGATTCGACACGTGTCTAGCACATAAACATAGAACTGTCTGAAATACACACGATTCTAGACTTAAGAGACTCGTAGTAGCCTTCAGCTCGTCTACTAGTGTTAGTTCCACTACAGATAATCTTGCAAAAACCTATGTACCAAACCACAGAGCTTCAGGAAACTTCCGAAGGAAACAAGCGAGATTTACGAGTTCGTCCAAACACGCCAACTTCTCGCCAACATCTCACAGTCAGACGTCCTTGTGAATGCCCCGTAGCCATCGATTTGTTTACCTCGTCGGTAAAAACGTTACATCGGATCGGGTAGGCGTTATATCAGTTATTTTGAGACGACGGCCACGCCTATTTTTAAGCGCCGTTTATTTTATTTTTATGACTGTAATTAATTCTACAGTTTAACCATTAGATAAAAGTTATTTATTTCTGTTTTATTTTCTTCATGCCAAACACATCCTCCATTCCTCTACTAACGAAGATTTGGTTTTACCTTAACGCCATTGCCAATCACAAAAATACTCGTAGCACTGCCGAGTCCCGATTTATTCAATTCCTCAAAACTAGAACAAAGACTTTGCTATCGACTTGGGTATGTGTCACTGCCCTATAGCTTAGTACTCTCCACTTACCAACAGCCTCCCCCTGGGGGTGGGAGTCCGAGGGGTTGGGCGAGGGTAAGGTCAAGGTAGTCACTGGCGCGCCTGCGTACTGCACTACAAGATGCTGATGCAGCACTTTGTGTTAGCATGCATAGCGCCCTCTTGTATAATGCTCTGTCATCGAGAACGTACGTTGAGCATCCCTTGTAGGGGTGTCGAGTCTGAATTCCGAATTCAAGCTGAGTTTAGTTATGAGATTTTTATTCAAGCGGAGAATGGAATTGCTTGGAATATGTGCGTTTATTAATTCTATTGGGAACTTTTTGTATATTGTTGTTTTGAAATAAGCAAAATCACAATTCCTCATAACTATGGCCTACATAAGACAAGTAATCTCAGTGTTCACGGATGATATCACTGTCACGGTTCATTGGCCTAACATGGAGAACAAAAACATTGTGATGTCTACAAAAACGGTCTTGATTGAACACTGAGAGGAATTGCTAATAATGTAAGTCCGGTAGGGGCCAGTTCCAAGGAATCTTCAAGGTCGATCATTAAGCTGTCATCTGAATTATGTTTAGTTATGTAACTTTGTCTTTGTCTCTTGCATATTTTTAGATTTTGGCAATTCTTTGGTTATGTGCTATATTTAGGATGTATGTTTAGGATTAGCTGGTTCTTGAAATTTTTCTTCATTAATGTGATGGACACGTAAATCTTCAAGTTGAACGCTTAAACCACAATGGCCGCTAAACGTTTCAACTTCTGCAGTGTTGAAATGATCTCCAACAATGTTTTCAGCCAACTGTTTTGCGATTGCAACACCTGCAGTTTGCACGAACATTTTACTACCGCGTGATATACAATCGGTTTATCTCGCGATTCAGGGCCATTCTTACGCATTTTGGTTAAAGTCAAGGCGCCATAGATTTATGAAATGATCATTGTTAGTTACTCAAATACTAGACGTAATGAATATTTAATATGATGCAATTTGGAACAGCTTCAGAATGTGCGTTTAAAGAACACTGTAGATCTGCTAGCGAAAAATGTTATATGCAGCACCGAAATCTTTAGGGAATCCCACCTGTTGTGTTTGGATCTCCCAGACTGCTAAGCCATTGTGTGCTTCCTCTTCTCGATATAAATTTACAATATGTTTAATTAATCTTGTACTATGTAAGTCCTCTCTAGTGATAAATGTATACTAGTTAAAATTCTTCACTAAATACAGTCCAATATTTACCAAATTTTTCTTCATCTTCAAGATGTTTGATGATTTTCCGGTATGTTTATGTTTTCTTGTAGATTTTTCCTAAAAAATTGAAACATTATTGGCTGATTATGCTATGGGTATGTCTACTCGTATATTTCGGACCAATATTTATTTTTGAAGTGAAAACTGAACATATTATATACAGACTATAAATAAAAACTTACTAGTAATATGTACACAAAAATAAATAAAACAAAAAATAAAACATTCAAAGGGCGTCAAAGAATACGTCCACATCGCTGTCAACAGGAACAGTGCCCAGAACGCTGGCAGCATTGCCACGTTGTATGGCAATGCTGATTCGTTGACCTAGGAATAGGCCAGCCCTCTGGTCACCTGAAGAGTCGACTAATCGCCTGGCGATGTCCTTAAAAACGTTGTGAGCACTCGGACCCCATGGCCCCAGAGTTTCAACCCCAAACGGCTCAAATACATTGCTACTAGCTAAGCCAATGTATTTGCGCCGTTTAGAGTTTTCAGCACCTGCAGCAGCAGCACCAGCACAACACGCTGAACTAGGAAGATGGGATGGCGCAAGGGTGTCGACACATGTTGCATCCCACACCAAAGGCCTACCCAGCTTCCATGGCATTATGGTCATACCATCTGGTCTCTTCCCATCGTCGCGTGCCAAGCCACTGGGTTCTAAGACGGCTGGCACCCCGGCGGTGACAAGAGCACGACGGATTATGTCATTTAAGCTAGCGTGTCGTGCTAACCGACCTGCACTCCTACTGCAGGAAAGGCCATGGTGCCCGAGGCAGTCGACTGCTTCACCACATTGACAACGGTGTGGAGCACCACAAGGAGCACCCAAACGTAGGCAAGTAGCTATCCGGAAAGTTGAATCACCCAGCATAGTACCTATGTTGGGTGAAGGTAGCGCCTGAAGCCAAAGGCCCGACTCCCACTCACCCACAGCCAGCAGGCGGGCACGATCCGCAGTATTGGTGGACGTATTAATGAGATTATTCCGTACCAACCTGCAGAGCGGCTCATCCCACTGTCTCTGAGAAAACGGGTTCACGGGCCGATCCGTATCTGGGCAAGCCACTTTCCAGGCGTCCTCGGCATCGGTCAAACACGGCACTTCGGAGTCGACCAGGGAGGAAGATAAAATTCTCTTGGTCAGCTTTTCAGTGCTGTGGACAGAGGACAGGAACGCCGGTAAGCTAACAAATGGGTATGTTCAATTATTATAATTTCATATAGTAAAAGAATAAATATGGTGAATTTAACTGTACAAACTCAAAAATATCTTGGAAGCCTACAAATATCTTCTGATCTTGTAAGATTCTGGCAACATACTCCTGTATCACCTATGTAAATTTCACCTCCTCGTGTTTATATGGTTATGTAAACTAATATTAGTTTATCTGGCATTACTGGGCGTCTAAATAAATAGAGTTTATGGGTGATTGCCAATTTCTGGTCACTCCACCGGTGTGTCAAAGCTCTATAATCCTTGGAGTATTTTGGTCATCTTCACCATATTATAATTGACACCGTATTTTGCGTTGCGTAGGTAGATTTTTAGCGTAAAATAAAAGTGGTGTTAAATGGAATTGCAGCTGTCACGATCCACTTTGCCTTATTTAAATTCGTTACCTTATTGGATGATATTAAAGTCAAGATGAGATTAATACCTGCAGGGTTGAACTGGACCGTAGGCCCGACCTGCCTATATTGCCTAAAAGACAAGGCCGATAATTTCATGATCGCCTTTTTTCCTGCTCAGCTTCAACCAGCCTGAACCTCTGAGACCTAGCCCGTAGCGTCTTAGTGGTGCACGCGCATTCTGAGTGGGGTCTGGCTAACAAACGCCACCTCGACCATACGGACAGTCCGCTAAATTCCTGCACTAAAGATGTACGGTAATGCGCCATGGTCGAAAAATCTGAGTATTGTTTTGTATTTATTCCGTTTGTTTCATTAAATTTACTTCGCTCTTGCTATAGAACTTTCTTATCGGATTTGTCAAGAACACGTGCTGGTTTTCGTCTATTTTGTAAGTCGTTTCTATTAATAAATTTTGGTAAATCATTCAATAAGCAAGTTTCTTTGATTCGCTCGTGCAGTCGCTAATTTGTTCTAAATGTTTATGTGAGAATCTAAACTAAATTAGTTCATTATCGCGTCACTAAAATTTAAAGCTTTATAGATGATATAGCAACTCGTGTTATGAATTTTATCCTCTCGCATTTCATAGCATAAGAATGGAATACTGACTAATTAATGAGGAAAGCATGCATGAATGACTAAGGTAAAAAGAATCCTAATTCTAACTAATATGTATTACAAATGCTTTTCACGCCCCTTTTTTTATCGTGGTAAAATCATAAAATGAGTCCTCCCCACCCCATACTGTCCGACTCGTATTGACTAAAATCCACGGTGTCCTTCAATAGCCCTTTACGTTCCAGGGTCACGGTAATTCGATAACACCCGCGACCCGCCTTTTCACGCCCTAGCCACTGAACTGATATAACTTGAAATTTTGCATATGTAAACGTTGTCAGTGTTGATGAGCAGTGGTATCGGCCTCGACTTACGAGTAGTCGTCAGTCGTGGGTTCGAACCCAGTCAGGAGCGTCACGTTGTGTAATTTATTGCATCACCACTGCTCTCAAAACGGTGAAGGAAAACATCGCGATGAAACCGGCATGTCCTAGAACTATAAATTCGAAGACACGTTACACCTACCAACCCGTACTGGGCCCTCGTGGTGGATTATTGCCCACTCCCTCTCACAAAGAGGAGGCCTATGTCCCAACGTTTATAGGCTGATGATGAAACGTTGTCAGGTGTACATTTGTACAAAAATGCACATATAGAGAAAAACAACAATGACTTTATTATAATAGATAGCGCTATGTGTACAAACTGAATTGATTGTCAAATTCTAAACTAACACGAGTGAAGCTCCAGATTCAGATTCTTTATTCGCTCAAACATGTGTGTACATACAATACAATGCATGCAAGGTGTTATAAATAGTACATGGAGTTGTGCTAACATGTTTACCATATTGTCATGGTGTGCAAATATTTAAAAGTTTAGAATTAATTATTTATGAACCAATAATAATAACATTCATTACATTACAAGAGATAAGAAATAAGAAATTGGATTAATGTATAGATTTAAATAACAATAAATTATAAAAACATACTATAGTAAAATTACATAAAACAAGGATAATTTCAAGTACTAATATTCAATCCACACGTCCAAGCAAAAGCTATCTAACAATATTTGCAGAAATAGTAGCTATAGTGACGACAATAGTCTAATATCCAACAGCTATAAAGAATATTTAATTATTTACTTCATTTAACTTAAACACAACTTCAGGTAATTAACCTAAATTTTCTTCACATAAAAAAAACTAAACCAGTTCAACTACATAAAGCTAAGTTTTTATCGTCCCCTACCATTAAGAAGTTAACACAGAAAGCTTAAACCTCTTTATTAGTGTACTAACTAATGCCTATTTGAATACTAACCATATTATCATATCAGCCGTAGGACATCAATTCCTGAACATAGGCCACCCCCATAGATTTCCAATAGGACTTGTTGGAAGCGGCTTGCTTCTAGCGCGAACCTGCGGTCTTCATCAGATCCTGCGGTCTGTCCACGACGTCCCAAGCTTACCGGTCCGTGGTCTCCATTCGAGAACCTTACGGCATCATCGGCCATCAGTTCTGCGTCCTAGAAGGCGTGCTAAGTCCTGACCTGCCCACTGCCACTTCAACTTGCCAATTCGCTGAATGTGCAAAATGTCATTTAAATCCTTTGTGTAGTGATTGAGTAACATTTAAACTTTCTCATTTACAATATTAGTAATGATTTCATCTGCATAAATTACAGTAATGCGACATTTCTACATAGCCCTGTCAGCTTCAATCAATATAGCCATCCAAATGATAACGTTACCAACCTGTACTCCCAGATGTAGGTAGGTACTCCCCCAACCCCCTCGGGAAACTGCGCAGCATTTTCATCTTGAACAAGCTTTTAGTATTCTATCTTCCATCTATGTATAAGAACTTTATAAACAAGAACGAAAATGAAAAAGAATTGCATGAAATATTGCTATTAGATGGAGCACATGATGTTGTTGATGTTAATTACTTACACGTTTCTTAATTTCATCTTATCAGATCAATGTATTCCAAAATACTTATAAAAAGTGTCTCAATTTATTATATACTTATTCCTTAGCATTTTTCATGTAACAGAATTTAAAAGGATTCTACCGTTTCCTCTGCGTAATATTTTCATCAGACACACACGCTACAATATTCAATTCCACCACTTGCCATATAAATTACTGTTGAAGTAGCATTTTATTACCTGTATTTTCAAGATCTAATAACTTAAAAATACAGGTAATAAAATGCAGTACACCTAAATACAATCATTTGTAATGTTCTTAGACGAGACTTCATTAAACGTCGTAACATCGTTAAAATAAATATAACCTGAACGAAATTATATCAAATTTTCTCGTGGGTGAGACGCCAATGTCTTCGTAGGACTTCATCGTTACACAATAATTATTTCTGAACCCATTTCAACTTAATTAAGATGTTACGCAACAGAGTAACACCCTACTCCCAAAATGCCAAAAGTAACTGCGCAATATTTCCAAGGAGTCACGTTTAGTTACAAATTTTCAAATTAACCATGTGAAATAACCTAAAAGCTTTGTATATCTTGTGATTTTTGTAGTGTCGTCCTTACATTATCAGAATGAACAATGTTGTCTCTATCAGTGACCTAGTTTTGACATGTTTCAACGTACACACCCCCAATCCTCTCAAACCTTACTTTTTTCGCGGGACGTGACGCAGTTTTCCTTTCATTTCTATTTCCATTATAAAATGACCTAATTCCGCTTTTTTTCTCATATCTGTCCCCATCCCTTGCACCCCAGGTAACTGCGCAGTATTTCAATCTCGAACAAGTTTCTAGAAATCGCGGTGCATATAATTGATGTAGTGGTGTTCCCGCGGACCAGGTATCGATCGGGACCTGCGCGCTCCCGCTGCAAGCAACAGGCTGTGACGCAGTTCCCCAGCCATGTGTTAGTGTTTATTTATGTATACTAAGTTGGAACATCGAAAGTTTCAAGCCCGGGAGTTAATCGTTCTGTCGTTATGATAAATTGAGTGTTTTCGAGGGATTTTGATGATGCGAAGGCGTGTCTTGCAGACCTGTGTGATTGTTTTGAATAGGAATAATAACAAACTACTGACTTTTTGAAATATGGATTGCAAACTTAATTTCCAATTGGTGTTTGCGTGGATCAAAGGCCTTTCTGAAATCAAAATACTTTTAACGTTCCTAATTTTAGACTTGTGCTAGTGATAGAATATTGATTTCTAGTTGCGTCTGTCCACTAAAGTTATATATCTAGCTCAAAGTATCTCGACATTCATTGAATGAATGATTTCAGAGTCAATTCGTCGGGTTCAATAACACGCAATTTATTGTCTTCTCGCGAACTCTTGACCTACTTGTGATAGAAGACTTATCGTTCATATATGCGCCAATAGATAGACACGTGTGCCCAAAGATTCTTACGAAATCGTACTGTAACAGGATGTTTAATTTTACTGGCGAAACCAAATGTTTAAATTATTGAACAAATCAAAGAGAAAATTTATTAAACATTCATAAAATTCATGAAAAGCAAGTAAGGCGTGAAGTTCAAGATTATAAATAAGGAGGTTTTTGTATACAAATTGGTCACATTTCAGCAAATCGGGCCAAGTCTTCAAGGTCGCAAATAGTGACTAATGCAGTGCGCTAAACGTCGCTACTGTTTACTATTGGTTTACGACTTCGAAGGTGTTATATAACTTTGTATTTATACACATGCTTTCATTGATTTTTTGAACATTATTTTACACAAAGCGTATAACCGACTATGATTGTTTGAGTACAAATATAATGAAGCTATCTTTTGCTTCTAAAATTGGAACTTCAATCGGAGTATTTTTTTAATAAAATAGCAATATGTATCCCACTGCAGAATAAACGCCTGAATTCTCTCCTATACCTTATCCTTGCCCAATGCTGATGAAACCGGTAACCAAAAAAGTCATTTGGTCGTGCAAGACTTTCATCAATCAATCCTGTATATTTTTTTCTATATTATTTTATGGTCGATGAACGAAAGTAGCCCTTAAAGTACAATATGTATAAAACATTTAACACCTAAACTCTCCATTTAGACGGTAAAGGATAATTGCGTGACCAAAACTATTAGCTAAGCTGGCATGTTTGCATTGTGCGACATTAACCGCCGGACGCTAAGCTTTAGGGGCGGCCATATTGTGTCGACATTACTCCCTTGGGTTCTCAGTACTTTACTCTGCTTTTAACTTGGAGTTGTTCAAGTTTTTCAAATTAGTTTTCATTAGGTAGTGTGTTATAGTTTTGAGCTTGATTATGATTTTAACTGTTGCTATTGCTAGAATATGTGTATTTAAATGTGTTATTTTTCATCTCGTTAGTGGTCTGTAGTTTTTGAAATCACATGATTTATTCTTCTAGAAATCTCTATTAATTGTCCTTCCATCTTTTCTTTCTGTGGACGTTGTTGAAGCTTTTGTATTGAATTTAATAAGTGATGTTCCATCTGCAGCTTTCTCGTGGACAAGGTTGAGTCGACGCTGTCTGTTCTCAACGATAAATTTGTTATTGTCCTTACTGATAGGCTGTATTATCGACATCCAAGATTTGTTGCATGGTTAAGATTGGTTCACAACTTTTGACGCCTTTTAGCTATATTGTTGATGAATTGATGATGATTAAGGGATGCTTCCTCACCTTGAAAGGAGTATTTGTAGAACGTGCAGTATGCCCTAGTGATGATGAAGATGAAAGGGGATGCAAATCAGGGAAAACTTGATAACTGTAACTTCAGACTCAAGTGGGCTATCTCACAAGATTAGTTCATTAGCAGATAGCGAACAATTGAGACAATCTGACGTTAACTCCTTATCCTCCCCAGATAACACGAAGATAACGCTGATATGTAAAAATAAATCACTTGAATAATACAAGTGATTATGAAATTTCTTCACAGATAAAAGTTTGTTGTTTGTAAATATTACAGCTGATTTTAATCAAAACCTGTTTAGTTATCTTTAATTCTTTGATTACTGGTAGGTATGGGAGGTTTCTGATTTTCATTGTCATCTATTTTTGGTAGAATTTTGTTTTTAAACGTTGCCCCGCTGTAAGAATTTCTCCTGTATCGTGGGTTCGCTTACAAACATAGAAACTCAAACAAACACCGAGACCCAGAACAACTACTTGCAGATCATACAATGTATCTGTTCCGTGTGTTCATCGAACCCGCGACACGCTACGCCGCAGTCGATGGCTCAGCCACTGCGCCAACCGTGCATATGGATAAACTAACTGTTGCCCCTGACTATGCGCGTATTTTGTCTTACCTTATTTTTAAACAAGTATCCAGAATCATTGACATCTGCCTAGCCTTTTCCCCAACTATGTTAACATTGGCGTCAAGTCGAACCAGATGTAGCTGAATATTAGTATTTTACATGCGAGCAACTGCGTACCACAACTCAGTAACTGGGTAATACAATACTCTAGGTAAGACTGGTTGTCATGCAAGTATCCAGAACATTATAATAACTAGCTTCCGCCCGCGACTCCGTCCGCGCGGATGTCGGTCTTCGCGTGGATGGTTTATTTCCCCATTTTGAGTAACTCTGACAATGACATCTTATAATTATTACGGCGCTGAATCCACTACGGGTACTGCAACGTGTGTTCGCGGTTCTACAGAACAACGTCTATGAATAAAACTGAAAAATAAGATTTTTTTTCTACGTATTTTTCCAGGATAAAAAGTATCCTATGTTATGCCCACGATAATAAGGAATAATTATACCAAGTTTCATCGAAATCGAACCGTTAGTTTTCACGCGATGCCTGCACAAACAGACAGACAGACAAAAATTTTTTAATCATGTATTTGGGTTTGGTATCGATCCAGCAACACCCCCCGCTATTTATTTTTTCAATATTTTCAATGTACAGAATTGACCCTTCTACAGATTTATTATATGTATAGAAGATAGGCCTATGTACTTCTCCGAGTCTCAGGCATCTTTAAGTATTGATAAAACAGCGATCAGCAGTAACATAAGGCCTAAACACGTGGATACGGGGAATCTGTTGCTTTGACTAAAATTATGATTTTCATAGCTGTATCTTCGGCATTATTTTTCTCTATTTATCAAAACTTAAGTATTTATTTAAATGAGAACTTTACAGGTACTTTTGTACGTTTACAAAAAAAAAATGGAGCGACGCTAGAGTCCCAGACACAAGACATAATAATTTGTGAAAATACTATCGTTGTATTTTGAATTCTATGTATCCTTTTACTTAATTTCAAACCTTACTATGGAATGGCGTAGGTATGTATTTGCACATTTTCGCGTCTAGTTTTTCCAAGAATTGTGAACTGAAGACTATAATGTATTTTTTCTGTGTACTTACCATTACGTAGTTATGTTTTGTCTACTTTAGACTTTTTCCTCATTTACAGAGACTTGAGATTCTCATTTTGTGCTTGGCAGACATTTTAATACCTAAACCGCTTACCAATATGATCCACAGTAGATATCAAGTAGCTAGGTACTATAATGTATGAAACATATGCATATTACTAATACATAGAGATAAAACAACCTAGATACGTACATACACAAGTTGACGTCAGAGCCAACTTATCAGGTTGTTAAAGGTATGATTAATTTTATGCAAAATAGGAGCAAGTTCAAGTACATGTACCTACCTACTTTTGTTTTTGTATAAATAAATATTCCACAACTATCACAAAACGCCATCTAGTCCCAAGCTAAGCAGAGCTTGTGTTATGGGTACTAGACAACTGATACTTATATATTACTAAATACATACATATTATAGATAAATTACACCCAGACACAGAACAAATGATCGAGCTCATCACACTAACATTTGTCTTGGGTGGGAATCGAACCCACGACCTCTGGCATAGCAGTCAGGGTCACTAACCACTAGACTAACAGGCCGGTCAAATGCGGTATACGTACGTCGTCACTTGCTGAAAATCTTCTTTAACCCTTTTTGTATGCTGCTGAGAAAGTATTATTAAAATCGGTTTTATCAGGAAAGTTTATATGAAATGCTGTACAGTCAACAGCAAAAGTAGACGATCAAAATCAGAAATTCAATACTAATGAACGGAGTTCGCGTCAGAACTGTGTGGCGTCGAAGTGATTAAAAAGTATGTGATTTTAATTTACCAAACATTTAACCTCTCGGGCGATTTATAATTGAAAATGATAAAAATCAACGTCCAATGAGCGACTGTCTGTTATGTACATACGTGTGTACGTAAGGCACTGGGGCGTTTTCGCTTATGTACACCCGGGTGTACGTAACGCGCCCGAGAGGTTAAATGAGTCCTCCCGACCAACTAGGTTGAGCGAAAGGGACCAAGACTTACTTAACTGACTAAAATTCAACTCTGTTCGTTAAATGATTACCTTTAGGGTTCCCGAGCCACGGTGTCTTTTTAAGACAGTTCCGTGAATCCATTTAACTCAGAATAAATTTCCTATTACCTTTTAGTAGCCCGTAGTATCATATATGGGTTCACCAAAATACCTGAATGAAACAAGTTTAACCGAGAAAAAAAACATCACGATTTTGGCAAGTTTGAGAACCGGGTTTTAAGCTCAGACGAAAGAAAGTAATAACGTACAAGCAAAAACTGGTCAGTGAATAACTGTTATTTTCTTCTTGTACTTCCGATTTATTCGCGAAAGGCTCTGAAATAATTTTTGTCCTCATATTTACGATAAAATTTAAATTTTATTTAAGTACAGCTTAGGTATTTGAAGTATTTATGGCGCTTAATGTATGTAAAATGTAAAAGCCCTCTAGCCTACGAACGAAAAACTAATTTATTGCCATAAAATTAACGTCAAAGTTCCCATTTACTTTACGTCACTAAACGTGAAAAGTCTTGCTAGAGCTTCTAAAGTTCTAAACTTCTAAAATCTAGGTGTACAACACTACACCCTCTGCCTAACCCTTCGGAAAAACATGCATGATATTATATCATGTAAACCTGTGCCGTTATTAAAATAACTATGAACTATTATAAGAAATTATAATTAGAAAATTAAAGATTGACTTGTTAATCTTGATACTTTCTCCAATTTCTTTATCGAGTTTTTTTTTTCATTCATTTTTGTGTTGTTAATTTTTCAAGCTACGGTTACTTTAATTACTAAAACTAACAAACATTGAAGCAAGTGTAAATACACTGTCCATATAAATATATGGACAAAAATATAATTTGTCGGTTGAAAATGCTTGTATCTACATAAAAAAAACAGTCTTTGACTGCGACCGAGAATCTAACCTGTGTCTTTCTGGATAAGTAAGTACTCTAGACGCTTAACCAAATAAGCTATCGCATTGCCCCACAAGCAAGTTCGAACCTTTCATTCTGTTGTCAACAAAAAAATTAAAAAAGAAAACTGGTTATATTGTGTTGACAATGTTTTGCATCGAGCCAGTAACAATTGACGATATATAAAAATAGCCCGCCACCGGCATAGTCTATTTGTGCCGGACTTAACAAGATAAACGACCGGTTAGCATAACACGTGCTTATGCAGCGCACTTTTCTTATTGAGCATGATTGATCAATCCTGTTGACTATCATCGAAGAGGAGCGGTAAATCAATTTACTGGGATTATTTGAAATGATTTCTTTGGTGGTACCCATACCTATCTTCAGAAAATATTCCATCATTACCGGAGTAATTAATAATTAAATTAAATAATTAAATATTCCACAACTATCACACAACGCCATCTAGTCCTAAGCTAAGCAGAGCTTGTGTTATGGGTACTAGACAACTGATAAACATACTTATATATTTCTAAATACATACATATTATAGATAAATTACACCCAATTAATAGTTACTTAATTACATTTCATTGATCATATTACGGCGGCTTTAGTCAATTATTGATATGAACTTGATGTCTTTAATTATGTTGTTCAGTGTAAAAAAAGTAATACCAAGTAAAACCATCTGACTAAAATGTATTGCTGTAATTTTTTATGAAACTTGAATTGCCTATAAAAAAATAACTTCACGCCAACTCTTTATTGACGTCAAATTATTTACTTTGTGAGATATAATAGGTACATCAATTCGATTCCGTCTCGTCGTCATAGAAACGGACAACGGTGGGTAGTTGCCAACCCCGCGCTCTCCATCACATATTGACCGGCTACCTGTGTTCTACCTGCCTACATGTACTATGTATACATAACTCGAGTACCTATCTTTTATACATGCATGTATTATTAGCTTTCAGAATATTGTATTACAATATAAGGCTCTATACTTATGTATATTTTATTGGCAGTAGTATATCTGTATATAGGTGTTTGTGTACAGATAATGATCGATTTCCAAGTCACTGCCCACAATGTTTTACAGATAGTGATTGTAAAAATGTTGGTTCGTTATTTACCAACTTTGAAATTGTTTGCGAATCATCCGTGTACCCTTGACTTCATCGCTACAAATACGGCAAACATCATAACAACCCCATATTCAGAGACTTGTTTGCCGCGTGTACTATAATAATAATTATGTAAATCGTATGTTATATACTAAGGTACATATCTAAGTCTAGGTAATTGCTCACTCTTACAAAGTCCACACTGTCGCAATTGTATGCAATTTGCGTCCGCAGTCAGTTTTTCCTGCATTAATTTCGCGATTTCACTTGCAAAATGTTAGAAAGTGTATTAACACGAAATCAATATCAAAGTACTTCTCAGAACTAAAAATAACTAACTAATAAAAAATTACAAAATGAGCTCGATAAACTATTTACTCGAGCACACATAGGGAACGTGTTAATACTAATCATGTTTACTATATTACATAATGGTTATCGAGCTACTGTACACTGGCATTGATTGTGCACGTACAGCCACTAAATAGACTGAAACAGTAGGTCTAACAAATAATGGCTACATTCAGATGGCCATTAACGCAACAAGTTACTTGAAACGAAGCTTATTGTGTGGGCAGCTGTAAAATTATGTCACGTACATTCTCAGGGCAATGCATGCACAGCAGTACATTGATTTTGCAATATGAAACGGTAAAGTGAACCGTTGCAATGAGAAAATACAGTAAAAAATTGATTGCTTCTGTCGATGAACGCAAGAAGACATCATTACTTTATTGCATGAGTGCATCTGTCACACGAACGGTGACGGGAAACATACATGTCTTTGAACCTTACATCGGAGATACGTGACATTCACTAATCCGCACTAGACCTGGGTGGTGGTGCCAACTCTCTCTCACCAAAATGAGGCCTATGTCCCAACAACAGCTGTGGGAACGGTCTGGATGGAATGATAAAGTAAAAGTGCATCTTCTGTTCTCTCACTTGTGATGCATATGTGACCCGTCTCGATGCAATGAAGATAAGGTGTAGATTACATTGTATGCGCTCGTGGCTAATTGCTGGACCGTAAGATGTCGAGTACATTGAGTCGATTAATTTATTAAACATTACGCTTTATGTAGCAGATAATTAAGGTTGAAGAGAATTGCAGTATTTAGCGTCATTCGCTTAGGGTTATGCGTTTATTGCTAAGTTTCTACACGCTGAGACTGCGTGCAGTATTAACAATATCGGTAGTCAATATCTTAGCACGTGCACAATCATAATTTGAACGTAAAGTAACTGAAAATTATTTCTTGTTTTCTTTTTGAATTTAACTAATTGCCACGTGCTACGAAAACCCGACCCGATCAGAGGGCCTCTTTCAGGCACTAAGACCGGTAATAAATAATAATGTATTTTATTAAATTTGGTTTAGTTAATTGTTTCCATGATTAAGCCTTTTTCGCGGAAGGTAGGATAATTATAAAAACAAACATTTAATACTGGAGCATTGCGCTGGTGGCGGTATATAAACTACAATAGGAATATTATCACGGAATATGATTATGGGCACGGGTGGTCTAATGTTCAATTTTTACACGAAAAGATAATAATAATTCCACTCATCATTTCATAGATGCGTTATTAGAAGCGATAGCTGAAAATCACATGAGGACAGGTCAATTATGATGATTGACCCGAGATACACCGTCTACGCGTCTGTAGTACGAGAATTCAAAGAAAAAAAATCCATATCTCAATACCTTATCGTGTTTTAATAAGGAAATATTATCACACATTTAAATATACCTCAATTAAATGTCATTTTGTGTCGGATAGCAGCAATATATCAAAAAGTAAAATAATGTGTCAATGTTGACTTTATTAATGTCAATATGTCACTATTTTTAACATCAACTATCAAAATGACCCGGTCGGTTTACATTTTTAAGAGATGATAAAGACTGTTTGATATATTTTTGATTTATTGTAGAAGTTCCATGAATGTAACTTATTTCTACGTTTTCCATACATCGCATTGCTTTGGACGATTGAAAAATATTTCTTTCTTTTTTACATTCTGTCATTTTGTTTTTTTTTTCATTCCTATGTCGAAAAAACATGTTTCTCTTGTGAAAGTAAAAACGTGAAATAAGTAATTGTTTTGTTTTTTAAACTATATCCCACACTAAGAATCCTGTGTTATGGGTGCGTTTACAAACATAGAAACACATAATATTTACTTTTATTATGCAAATCAAAGAGGACAGCCCTAAACCCACTTAAAATAATTTCCCAGATTAATTACTGTGTTAATTGTCTGGTGTTCTAAATCCTAAATGGACAAATAGTGTACATAATTAAGACTTGTGTTATGTTACATTTACAACTGTGCTAATTGGTTATAACTTATTAATTAAAACCACTTCTGAATTGGTGTTATTATTTGGTTTTTTTATTTAAATATTATGGCCTAGTTTCCGCCAGTGCTACTGATGACTGAAATGTGCTAGGATCGATCGATTCCCAGATCAGGTAGTGTTATTTGGGGCATAAATTAACCTACCCACTTCTAGTTGTTAGGTGTTTGTGTACGTGAGTCTCTATGTTTGTAAACGCACCCACGACCCAGGAGAAAATTCCTAGTGTGGGGCAACGTTTTAAATAAAAAGTAAGTTTTACGTAATTACGTATCAATACGTGAGGTAACTTATGTATCGAGAAAATATTACAATAACATTGTAATATTTCGATTTATTTTGAAAGGTAACCATGGGTTTCTTATCGGAAACGAACGACCAACCCGAACCGTGCTTTAATATTCACGTTTTATAAGTGTCCATTGCGGCCTATAGTGAAAAATAAAACATATTTCATTTGACTATAAGATCCAAAGTCCAAGTTCACAGCCTAACCGCTCCATCTTCTCTTCCCCAGCGAGAGCAGCATGTTCGTATCCCGCCGCCGTTTCATCCTCAAGACTTGTGGCACGACCACGCCCCTGCGCTGCGTGCGCGCCGTGCTCGGGCTAGCACGCGACGTGGCGGGCCACGCGCGCGTGCACAACGTGTTCTACTCGCGCAGGGAGTTCGCGCGCCCAGCTGCTCAATTGCAGCCACATGATAATTTTGATTCAGAAGTAAGTAATCCTTAAATAAACGATTTGTTCATTGAAAGGTCATTCGGAAAGGTTAGGTGTTTAGTACTCGCAACCAGCGTACTTAATAATTAAAAAGTGGCTAAATAATTAAAAAGCCGCACAGGCCGATCTTCCGGGTTAAACCGCGCTTGACGAGGTTGGTAACTAGATCGGTGACCATCTCTCATAGCGAGTTTCCTCCGTGCCTCGGAGAGCACGTAAAGCCGTTCGTTTCTAAAGTAAAGTTTCTATGTTTGTGAACGCACCTACGACTCTGGAGAAATTCCTAGTGTGGAGCAACGTTTATTTAAAAAGAAAATACACCTCTTTATGATATTTTATGAAAACAATTGCCATGGCAAGACACGCTAAGCGGCTAAGCTCATTTATTAACAGCTATGAAGCTTTCTCGCTCCGCTGAACCGATCGACCGATACAGGACCGACAGAGGTGCCTTTAAAATATTTTAAGCGTTGTTTATTTAAACTCACTTTTTAATTAGCATGAAAGCTACCCAACCAAATGAGCAGGGTTTGAGAAAATTGTTTAATTTGTGCAAATATGCATGGATTTGTTTGAAGTTTTGGTCAAACATAATATCTTCGGATAATTAAATCGATAGTTTTTCCGATTAAAAGACTTTTACTCGATATATTTCAAAATATATAGAAATTACTAGCTGTTCCTCGTGGTTTCAACCCCGCTGCTCGACTCCTATTGGTCGTAGCGTTATATTTTTAGCCTATAGCCATCCTCAATAAATGGATTTTCTAACACAAAAATATTTTTTCAATTCGAACCAGCAGTTCCTGAGATTAGAACACGTTTCTTTTTGTTTTTATTTTTAATCATTGAACTTTGACAAAGATAAAACGATTCGAAATTCGGGAGTGTGGGCTTGTGACGTCATAACGCCTGTAAAATTATACCGACCGAGTAACGTTTTGTGTATTTGAAAAGCTTTGTATCTTCGTCAATTTTGGTTAATTTTTGGAGTATTTTAGCGTATTGGCTGTGCTATGCTTGCAGAAGTAGGAGAAACATTTTTCTTACCACGTAGTTATCTTCCTGTATTTCGCAATAACCACACAATAATAGAAATTGCATAATATTTCCTCCTGAACATATAAAATGTCTTATTTTTTTTATGATATGTTTGACCACTATCTCGCCTGATGGTAAGCGAAGATGTGGTCGCCGGTGAAGCACGCTTGTCTAGAAGTAACCTATTCACTCTTGACTTGAAGACCCCAAGGTTATAGCTGTTGGGAAATACAGAGCCGGCAGGGAATTCCACCTCTTAGCTGTGCGCACAATAAAAGTATTAACAAAACGCTTCGACAAAGTTGAATTATGACCCACCATAAGCTTATTTTCTTACAGATATTCAAGTGAACCTATTTGAATATCTCTAAGAAAGTAAGCTTATGGTGGGTCACATTCGCGTAAACACACATAACCATGGTAAACACTTTGATCTTTGTTATTTTGACGGATTCAAACGATTTATTGCCAAAATGGGTCACGATTTAACTTTGTCGATTGTACGTACAGAAGGGATGTCGCAATAATTTAATCCAGTCCAGACTTCAAGTGAGTCACTAGTATCATTGTATATAACAAATATTATGAAATACAAAGCCTCATTGAACTTGTCGATATGATATGACTACAAACAACCCAGTGTTTGATTTTCCTAGTATTAAAGTAATTAAAAACACAATGTGCTACTTTCTTGGTATCTACACTATTATGTAGATTATTGCTTTGTAGTTTTGGTTATAAAGCCTACTAAAGGACAGGCATGCTCTGTAGTCTTCGTAATCTCTTTGCATGCATCAACTGGCACCCGGCCCCATCATTGACATCATATAAGTCGTAGGATGTCCACCGCTGGACATAGGCCTCGCCTATAGATTTCCAGTAAGACCGGTTTAAGCGGTATGCATCCAGCGCGATCCTGTGGTCTTATCAGATCATCCGACCACCTTGCAGGTGGACGTTCTACTCGGCCCCAGCTTCACGCAATTTAGGTAGCAATTTGAAAATAAATAAAATACAATCCACGGTACTCGCTTTTAATGTCATTTTTATAGGAGCTAGAATTTCAATAATAAATTTAGTTGTTTTTGAGATATCCATTACAAACAAACATTTAAAAAAAACGAGAGTACCTTTAATTAGTCGCATTATGATGTGCCCTGACCTCTGCAAGAAATTGCTGTCATCTGAGGGCTCACTCTACCACCGCATGCGCTATTTGATTTGACCAATCCTGTTCCACTTCTGTTACATTTCACGAAATCACCTCCGCTTATGTTATAGGAAAGATGTTACATATTTAAAAAAATAGCTTTTTATATTTTAGTTTAGAACAGTAATTGAACGATTGCCACCTGTGTGATCTTCTTAAGTCAATTACTGGGTGATATTTTGGAAACTATAATATGATGGTCCAATGTAGATACTGATTATTCATTTTTAATTTTCCCTCTGAAAACTAGCTTGAACACGGTTTTTTTTTTTTTTTTTTTTATCGTGGTAAAATCATCAAATGAGTCCTCCCACCCAGGGCAGAGCGGGAGGGACTGTCAGACTTGTACTGACTAAAATCCACGGTGTCCTTCAATAGCCCTTTACGTACCGGGGTCACGGTAATCCCTAGGTCCCGCGATCCCGGCAGGCTTTGGCCCTCTACAGGCCCCGTCAATATGCTGACACTCTTTGAGGTGCGCGTGGAACACAACGCGCCGTCGACCCGGGCATGGTCCATGGTCGGGCAGCGAGTCGCCCATTACTCGCTGCCCGCATGCCCGCGCCTACGGTGGCCGGAGATCGTCTTGCGGCCGGAGATCGTCTAATAAATTATCACAGTCAACCTCAAGGTTTTTGCATAAAAAAATGATATGACACATTTCTTCGAAACGGTAAATCACCGATCATTTCTACGAAAAATGAAAAATAATAATGTTACATTTTTCCTTAATTCAATATTCAGTTGACATAGACATAACAGATAAATCTGTTCTGTGACTAAAGGTTAGTACACACTGAGACGCGACGCGACGATACCACAGAATACTTAATAGACGATACTGGAAATTTGTATTTTTTCGTGTAGTAAATAAAGTTAGATTTAGAGTCGCTCTATTGAAATGTGCGCGCAACGTCGCGTCTCAATGTGAATTGACCCTTACACGCGTTTATGCACGATTGGCCGGAGAAAACTGCAAAGACGAAATAGTGGAAGGTTCTGGAGGATACCTTTGCCCACCAGTGGAAACCGTCTTATGAAATGAAATGATATTTATTTATGCAAGTAGGTTATATCAACAGTTTGACATGTCTTTTCATAAAACTAGGAGGGGCCGGTGTTTCGTACCTGACTACTCTGAGAAGAAACAGCCGAAACAAACTCAGAGGTCTCTTTAAAAGTCCAGACATTATGTGTAGATCAGGCTATACGAGGACCATGCAGGTCAGTGTCTGAAATGGTCTTTTGAAGAAAGAACCACACAAATTCGAGTGAACCTGTCCAGTCAGTGCAAGCATTTATCGTGTAGCTCATAACTCAAGGAGCTCAACCTTATTCCTGGAAGTTTAGTCTACGTCTCCTAGACTTTAGAACAAATTCTTGCAACAAGATAAGGCCTGCTCGTGGCTGTGACGACACGATAGGTCACAGATTACGATTGAACTTATTGAATCATCTGGTCTTATCGGTTATCGGTATAGTACTATTGTGCGGTCAATATCACGAACAATTTGAACGTTATTGGACGTAACACATAATGTCATCGTAGTAGACTTCGTGTACAAAACTGAGGTACAAATCCAAACTAATATTATAAATGCGAAAGTAACTCTGTCTGTCTTTTCTTCATGGCTAAATTACTGAACCGATTTGTGTGAAATTTGGTACAGACATAGTTTGGAACTTGAGAAAGGACATAAGATAGCCGGAAGTCATTATTCCACGCGAACGTAGTCGCAGGCAAAAATTAGTCTATACATATAATAAAATGGTGGGAAAGTCAAAACTGTACGTTGAATATTTTTACAAAAGAATACTTGAGGTGTGATCTACAAACTATACCGAAGCCGAATTTTTGTCTGTTTGTCTGTACGTATGTCCGGGATAAACTCAAAAAGTACTGCATGGATTTATTTAATTTTTAGCATAAATATTATTAAGAAGTCGGGTCAACATATACGCTACATATTATCACGCTATCGCCTACAGGGAACGAGCAGTGAACCTTTATTTCTTAAACGCATTCACGCAGACGACGTCGCGGGCAGCAGCTATTGAAGAACAAAGATATTGCAATTAAAATTAGTAACATGAAAAATGGAAATTACCTTTGAAACAAAGAGATTTAAATATTTTAATGTCTTTGCTTTAAAACTATTACTTAAACCTTTTCATCCTAACAATAAATGTAATTATAGGGGAATCCCTAAAACTCACCGCCTGCTATTCATTCCAAACAAGGAAACTAGAATAACATTTCTGAAGGGAAAATACGTAGATAGGCATTCAACTTAGTAACATACAGGATGTTTAGTCCAAAGAAGACTACAACTGTACACAATGGTTGGACAAGTGAATAGTTATTTAACAACTTCTAGAACAAGCAATGTTTGGACTTTAAATATAATGACAATCTAATCTTTTGACCTCTGATTCATTAACCGTTATCCCCTAAAATATAATGATGGTACAATCTAATATTTGACTGATTGTAATTGAACTTTATGTAAAGGCCAGATGGAACCTCACGGCCGGTATGACGCACGGAGACGCCAACATTTTGGACCTCCAGTGAGGGAAGAAATACTAAAAAACTTGAGAAATACTATCAGTGAATAGGATAATGAACCTTAGCTAATTTGATTAAGGTTTAGTCATTATCTGCTTAACTTTTCCTCAACTATGATGAGATGGTCGCGGGACTGTACGAATTACCGTGACCCGGAACGTAAAGGGCCATTGAAGGACACCGTGGATTTTAGTCAGTACGAGTCTGACAGTCCCCCCGCTCTGCCCTGGGTGGGAGGACTCATTTGATGATTTTACCACCTAAAAAAAACTATATTGGGATCGGCCCCCAGTCTAAGTGGATTCAGTTGAATATCAGATTACTATTTGATTAAGTTTTAGTAATACAAATATAATTTTAAGCTCTCATGAGGACGAAGCCGGGAGGTTCGATTCTCAGATCGGGCAACGCAATAATTGTGTTTTTCCATTAAGAATTTATCCTAAGCAGCTGCGGAGTTCACCGTAGGCGCGGGCATGAGGGCAGCGAGTAATGGGCAACTCGCTGTCCGACCATGGACCATGCCCGGGTCGACGGCGCGTTGTGTTCCACGCGCGCCTCAAACAGTGTCAGCAAAATGACGGGGACCCCCTCTAGAGAGCCAAAGCCTGCCAGGGTCGCGGGACTCACGAATTACCGTGACCCCGGAACGTAAAGAGACACCGTGGATATTAGTCAGTACGAGTTTGACAGTCTCTCCCGCTCTGCTCTGGGTGGGAGGAATCATTTGATGCTTTTACCACGATAAAAAAAAGCAGCTGCGGAGTTTGGATTTGTGTCCGTCATAGAGAACTTGTATCATCAAACAGTCTTGGAGATCGATTTCCGCGCAGCCATTGTCCACTGTTATGTGATTGGCGCCGGCAGGAAACGTTCAGGTTACCTGCTCGTAGTCGGCATCCGTATTTGATTGTTACTCCGCACTATGTTTACAACCGTGGGGTTTTTAAGTAAAGACTGAACATGTCAATTTTAAAATACGTTTTAGACAAGCCTGCTTCACCGTCGACCACATCATCGCTTACAATAAAATGAGATAGTGGCCAAACGCGAGCCATTCGCTAAACAAAAAGGTTTGTCGTTAGTTTTCTCTATTTTTGATTGCGATTTACAAATATATGTCACAACTACTTGTAGATCATACAAGTACTTGTTCCGTGTAGGAATAGAACCCGTGTCACGCAGCGCAGCAGTCGATAGGTCGGCCACTGTGCCAACCGGGCTGCCGTGCCGTTGTGTCCTGAGACATCAACTGGCTCCTGCTGGCCACTTATACCACAAAACTCTCGTTAACTTTAATATTTGTCTTGTTCCAGGTGAAACTTCTGGACTCATTCTTCGGAGATGGTCGCGCATACATCATGGGGCCGGAGAAAGATTGTTGGTATCTGTACACACTGCTGCCACTTGAAGGTAATTAAGACCAGTCAGTTTGAACCAACTGCCGTATGGAGCAGTTACTTAAACGTATTAAGTAATCGGCTGGTCAGGAATAACTATGAACTCGCAATAAAGGCGTGTAGACCCATCTGGGTTAATTCATGTCCGAACTGAAACGCGACGAATGGCATCTTTTTTTTTCTATTGCATGGACTCCAAAGTTCTTTCTGACCAGTTTAGCCAAATCTGCTTGAAAAATGGTCGCCACTCCCTTTATATTTGGCCTCGTTCTCTCTATATGATTCTCATCGCCGTATGTTTATTTGGAGCGGCCCGCTTTGCGCACCGCGCCGCTTGACGCTCCGCGTGTCCTTGAACAAGGGCTTTGAGATAAATCTTGGAAACAGTCCGAAAAGTGGCTTTCGCGTGCTAATAGTCATCGTAAAATGTTCTATGAAAACTTAATCCCTTAACTCCTTAATCAGCCTATAATATTGCCACTTTTGGCACACAGTGACGAGTGGTCTGTAATACACCACTGGCGTAGTTGTATGCGGTTTGAAATTTTGGTTATGGGACATTTTCTCTGAGTTGTTAAGGCTCATGTACACAACGCCGCCGCCGCGCCGCTACGGTTCCGCCACCGCGCCGCTACCGCTCCGCCACCGCGCCGCCATTCGCTAGTGTTTAATTTTTGGCGGTGAGGACACAGTAGCGAACGTATACACAGCTAAGCGGCGCGGTGGCGGAGCGGCGGCGGCATCGTGTACATGAGCCTTTAAAATAAAAATAGACAGTCTAGTTTAAATATAAGTCATCTGCTACCCATTAACTTATAAATATTATCATCTTCAGGTCATCGCGCCGCCTCATTCGTATTGGTACTCCTAGACATTGTACCGTATGTACCTGTTGACATATTATGTTTGTTGTATTTATTATCATCTTAATATTCTGATAATTATTATAATGTGCTACTTTATACATGGTAAAGTATCAAATATCAATGAGGGTGCATTGTGACTAACCATTCGTTACCATCCACCATAAATCTACCCTGTATACCCTATACAGGGTGAATTTTCTAATTGGGCGTGGATGGTCAAAGATTTTTTAAATATTTTTCGCTATCCCTCATAGTTTCCAATTTAGCTATCCACACCCAGTTGGATAATTTACACTGTTTAAGATATCCTAAGTGTTACAAAGGTAGATGGCGCTGCCGTCAACATAACATTGAGCTCTTATCGATTTTTTTAGAATATTGTTTATAATTAAATATCCAAGTGAATATATCCCACTTAGGCGTCAAAGTGAGTCTCATTAGCTAAAAAACGTCATCAAGTGTTATCTAAGAAAACAAAAATACTAATGTGAAGAAAAATACATAAAAACAATATCAACCAAGTGATAGTGCAAAAGAAACAGTTATAAGTGCAATAACAATTTACTGTAACTAAAGTGACCTTCACACATAATAGTGCGCCCAATTACGGAAAAAAACAGTTTAAAAACTACGAAATGGTGAGCTGATTATCAAAATATATGCAATGAAATAAAATCTGTGACGGTTTTTTTTCTATCAAGATTTGAAATTGCTACCAATGTCAACAAAGAGCGACATCTAGCGTCGAGTGGACGAACAGTAAAAAACTATCGATCATTGAGGTTTTACAACAGATGGCAGTACCACAGCAAGAGCAATACATTAAAATAACTTAATAAAAATATATAATCACACAATTCTGTGATAACGACCACATACATCCTTCATGGTGAGTTTATCCCTGTCGCAGGTTTCTTCTTAACAAAAAGTTATGATGAACTACGTACGTGACCACTAGCACCACTTGTGGATATCTGTGACACTAATATCGAATGAAAGTAGTGCTCTCCAGCGGCGAGTAGAAGAACTTTGAAGACTTTCAATTACATTTCTAATTAGTTTGAATAATCTGACAATGGAAGAAGAAAATGTAACATTTCGACGACATAAAACACAGGGAAATGACTCACTAGACCTTTCCTTCGAATCAACAACCACAGAAATTAGAAGATGTAGTTTACCTGACTTGTCGACTGCATACGACAGTGATTTAGAGGACTTAAAAGAAGAGGTATTGAAGATTAAAAGTGAATTAGAAAGTGCAAATGCGGAAATAGAAAAACTTAATGAAGAGAACATGACATTAAAAATCGCTTTAAATAAAGAAAAAAGCAAATCGGAAAATTTGCAAAAGATATGTTCAGACACGAAGAAAAAAGGTATAAATACTTTAAACAGCAAAAGCAAACGAAAGCGAAGGATTTCAAGAAACTTGGATCTTCAAAGGAATGAGTTATTTAATACCAGCTTCGTAGATCTTGGGATCAATGAGAGTAATGAAGTGACAACAGATGGCACCAGTAGCTCACAAATCACACAACCCATACTACCGGTTACTAACGAGGTTAGCGCTGCGTGCACCAACACTACAGACGACAACCAGCAACTAGATGGCGTTACCAGTACCTTATTAGAACGACATCAGGAAAAAAAACAGCAAAGAATTTGTATAATAAGTAGTAACAAAACAAATAAAGTACTATATATAGCACAAAGCACATTCCCACGTCATAATTTATGTCACTATATCTCCACAAATTGTGGGATTATACAGTTACTCGCTAACTTAGAACAAAAATTGTTAAACTACACAAAGCAAGACTATTGTCTTATTCTCATAGGCGAACAAGATTTTAGAAAAACTGACAACTACTTTAGTTTAATTACTAGTATAAGGAACATATTACTGCCAATTCAGCACACTAACATTTTGCTCTGTTTACCTACATATAAATTTAATGGATACTGTTCTATGTTTAACTCCAGAGTAGAAACATTTAACAATTTAATCTACCGTGATAACTGTACTCATGATTATGCGATGATATTTGACTCTAATTTAAACTTGACATATAATGAAACAATGTTTTATAGACGCCGTGGAGTCCTCAATAACTATGGCATGAAGAATATTTTTGACAATCTGAAGTGCTATTTTGACATGTATATTCAACAAAATTGCCTCAAAATTGATGAGGAAACAATTTCCGATAACTGTACAACTTTAAAAAAGGATAAGTTTTTTCGTCCCTAGTATAGTTAATAAGAGGGAACAGGATGCTAAAGTTGAATCTTGTAGCATACGACTACTGCACCAAAATATTGCAGGGTTATTGAATAAACTTCCTTTGGTAGAAATATGTTTATCAGAGTTTAATGACAGGCATAAAGATATTCATATACTTTGTTTTTCAGAAACATTTGTTAGAACTAACAACGAAATCAACATAGGTATTAATGACTTTACACTTGCAACTTCATTCTCTCGAAATAAAGAAAATAGAGGTGGGGTATGTATTTTAATAAAGCAGTTCTTAGATTATAAAATACTACAATTATGCAAAGAAATGGCAGTGGAGAAAGTATTCGAATGCTGTGGCATAGAAATAGCACTATATAATTGTACAATTGTATGTGTCTATAGAACACCAAATTCGAACATAGCAATTTTTTTAAATAAATTAGAGCTACTACTACATAAACTTAGCGACAGGAAAAACAACAAAATTATACTTGTAGGAGATTTAAACATAAATACCCTCACCACGAATAAAAATGCCACTTTATTAAATGACATTCTTAAAAATTATAACTTAACTTTAAAAATAAAAACTCCAACTCGGCAAACCGCTTGCATAGACCACATTATTAGCAATATACCTGACTCTTCTGGTGAAACATGTGAACTAAACCTCTCGGACCATAATACTGCCCAGATATTAACATTCCCATCAAATACTTCACTAAATAAGCCTGCTCCATCGCATTGTTTTATATATAGGAGGAATTATAGTCAAGAACATATTGATAAATTTAAAGAGTGTCTCTTGAGCCTTACGTTTCAGGATATTTATGACGAAAAGGATCCAAATACAGCTTTTAATAAGTTTCATGAAATTTTTTGTCTATTCTATAGATTAAACTTTCCCTTGCAAAAAGTTAAAATAAACGATCAAACACCTACTTTGAAATGGATAACTAAAGGTATTAAAAAATCATGCCTCTCTAAAAGATACCTTAAATTCAAATATCATAAAAATAAATCACTAGAAAATAAATTAAAATATAATAAATATGCTAAACTGTTAAAAAAATGCATTAATTTATCTAGAAAACAAACATCCGGCAACTTTATTATGAAAGCAAAAAACAAATGCAAAGCAACTTGGAATTTGATTAAAAATAAACCTAAGTGTAGAGACTCACAATATATAGAAGCTATTAAAGTAAACGATACATTAATAAGAGATTCTGAAAAAATAGCAGAGGCTTTTAATAATCACTTTATTGATTCTACAAACATTGACATAACAAATAGTAGTAAAAATAGATCCACTTTTAATACTAACAATGAAGGTAATAGTATATTTATAGAACCCTGTACGCCAAATGAAATAAGCAAAATAATAGCATCATTAAATAATACCAACGCTGTGGGATATGATGAGATTTCGACACAAATTATAAAATCTTGTGTTGATATACTGTCACCTATTTTAGCACATCTGATTAATTTAAGTTTCTTTGAAGAAAAGTATCCTGACAAGTTGAAGTTTTCAGTAGTAAAGCCTTTGTACAAAAAAAATAATAAATATGATGTTAATAATTACCGACCAGTTACCTTAATTCCGGTGATTTCAAAAATATATGAAAAAGCTATGTGTAATAGGATTGTCTCATTTATATATAAACATAGCATAATAAGTCCGGAACAAAATGGCTTTCAAAGAGGGAAGTCAACTACACTAGCTTGCTATCAACTAATCAAATTAATTACCGAGAATATAGATAAGAAAGTACCAGTCACTGCTATATTTTTTGACATGAGCAAAGCGTTTGACTCTGTTAAACATGACATACTGTTAAGAAAATGTGAGAGTAACGGAATAAGAGGTAAAGCGTTAAATTGGCTTAAAGACTACCTAAGTAACAGACAACAACGTGTTGAACTCTTAGGTATGAACAAAGAAAGAGAAGTCTTACATTATAAATCTCAGTTTAGGACAAATACATATGGCGTGCCTCAAGGTAGCATTTTGGGGCCATTGCTCTTTCTTCTGTATGTGAACGATTTGCCTAAAGTAACACAGGATAAATGCGTGTTATTTGCAGATGACATTTCATTAGTAATAAGTAACGAAAATAAAAATGAACAGCATGAGGACAAAATAAATACTGCCGTAGAAAGCATACTAGATTGGTTCGAACAAAATAATTTATGTGTAAATATTTCCAAAACAAAATATATTAATTTCTGTAATTACAAGATGACAAATAAAACAATGAAAATTATTGGACGTGATAATGGCATTGATGAAGTTGATGATACAAAATTCTTGGGCATAGCAATTGATAAGAATTGCAATTGGAAAAAACATATAGATAACATATGCAACAGGCTAAATAGCTTTGCATTTGCACTAAGAAACCTAAGGAAAACTGTTGGAGTACAAGCCGCTCTACTCGCTTACCATGGTTATGTTTCATCTGTGCTTAGATACGGCATAATAATATGGGGCAATTCTACAGACATTGATAGGGCTTTTATTGTTCAAAAAAAGTGCTTACGAGCTGTGTTTGGTGCAGGTCCATTGGAATCATGCAGACCCATATTAAAAGAGCATAAATTATTATCACTGGCATGCTTATACATATTGGAAATGGGAGTGTTTGTAAAAAAACACCCTAACCTATTTAGTAAAGCCGATAGTGTAAACATATATAAATTAGGTAAACACTCAAGGGATCCAACCAGATTGGCTATGCCTAGGTGTAGAACAGCTTTTTGCCATAAAAACTGCAGTCGAATGGCAGTGAAGATATTTAATAAGATACCTAAGATAATTAGAGAACTGCCATCGAATCTATTTCAAAGAAGACTCCGAACATGGCTTATTGAAAACTGTTACTATTCTATTAATGAATTTATGAATTCTAATACCAATAATAATTTATTACAGACATTAATAATGTAATTAAATTAACTTTGCTATTCATCTAAGCTTATCTTGAACATGTAATTATTAAAATAAATTATTTTTATACTTACCTAGTTTTAACATTAGTATAATTTTTATTGTTTGACATTTGTAATTTTTCGTACTTCGACATTTGTAATTTTCATAGTTTGACATTTGCAATTTTTCATAGTTTGGCATGTGTAATATTAATAGTTTGACATTTGTATTTTAATTTAATGATATTTTCCCATTGTGACATATTTAAATGATTGCAATTGATTATTTAATTAATTAAAATTATGGCACAACCTAAATTTGCATGCTGAATTTAGTAGGCGGAATATGAAGTACTATATATTGTATTATGAGATCTGTAAGCACCATATTTCATGCAAATAAACGATATTATTATTATTATTATTATTATAATGCCATAGATAAATTACGACTAGGGGTTGCCAGCCTCCCTGTCAGCGAACAGCAAGGATCTTTCACAGTTGTCTGTTTACGTTAACATTGGTAGGGTTGCCATATTTATTCAAATCCTAATAACGTTACCTCCATCCAGGACACCCCAAACCCCTGACATATAAGCTGATAATCATCAAAAGCCTGAAAAGAGTTCCATAAATTACTATAACAAACAAATCAGACAAAAATAACAAGCTGTTCTCAGTAAGATTACTGGGAAAGTTTATCCCAGTAGACTTACCAACAAAACAATTTCTCTTTGTAGACACACTGGGCACGGGCGCATTTATGCTCATTGGTGAAAATCGATTCATTCGTTTAAGAGCTACGATGCCAGACAGACTTATAAGACCCCTCCCTTTGTGTCAGGGTTTTAAAAATATACTAATAATACTTAATCAAAAACTTTTACTCCACAGGCACAGTAGACGCTCTCGAGAAGGAGCATAGTGACGCCAGTGAGGGCGTGGGGCTCACAGAGCCCGACCAGACCATCGAGATCCTCATGTCAGACCTCGACCCAGCTGTCATGGACATCTTCACCAGGCAGTATTCTGCTGATGCCGCTGCTGCTACAAGGGTAAGCATCTCATCATCTGTCTAGCTTTTTCCCAACTGGAATCGACTTCCAGTTTAACCCAGAATCATAGAGAAACCAATCAACGTTGAATGCTATTTTTTTTCAGGCTGACATCGCTCAATACATCCCATTCCTTTTCAATTCTGTATCAGTTGTAAGAGTCTCAAATTTTTATTTATGTACAGCCGCCAGTAGGTCAACCTACCTATCTATAAATAATTATGATGTTAAATATTTTGTTTTTATTGTTTCCAGGAGTCTGGCATAGACAAGATAATTCCAGGGATGGTCATAGACGATTTCCTGTTCGATCCATGCGGATACTCTATGAACGGAGTTGCTAAAGATGTAAGTATACAATTTGTACGATACTAAAATAACTGAACTGATTTTAATGAAACGCAAAAACATGATAAAAAGTTATTAAAAACGTTTTCGAAAAATTAGCTGTAACAGCTAAATTAGACCGATTTTAAACTTCCATAGTAACAGGGATTTCAATCTTTTTTTAAATTAAGATATTTCGAAAAAAAATACCGAATAACTATTTAGGGTCAGTTCATAGTGACACGCGAGGCGACGCACAGTGTAGAAAAGTGGACAAAAGTCCAGCCACAGCTCAATTTTCGTCCGATTTCAATAAAACAAAATTCAAAATACTCGGAAGGATGCCTATTATTATATGCGACTGCGATATTATTAAATTTCCACTCCCACATACCCCTACTACCCTTATAAACCACCCCTACCAACCCCCAAGCGGGCTCATCCGCCTTTAATATTAACTTTTTTGAAGAGAAGCAGTCGATTGAACTTATTTTACCTAGGTTTGTCCGCTTTTCTACACTGTGCGACGTGACGCCACGTTACTGGAAATGTGTATCTTATCCTGTAGTTAATAAGTTAGATTTTGAGTTGCTATTAATATGTGCCCGCTGCGTCGTGTCACCTATAGTGTGTATTTTTTCCTGTAATAAATAAAGTTTGATTTTGAGTTGCTCTATTGAAATATGCGCGTGGCGTCGCCTGTTCATTGTTTATATTAAATTTCATAATAATCCGATCAATCATTTCGAAAAATGAAAAGAACTTAATATAAATTAACCCTCTAGTTTAAACTAAGATAAACACGAGATACCTAATAATGAGTAAATATTTCTTTACGCTGCTAAAGGGAGATAAGGATTTACCATCAGTAAGTTGTCTGCATTTTATATAACTGGAAATACATTATTTACCTGCAACTGAATGCAACGTACATAAGTAATATGACGTACGAACGGTTAAATTATAGTTATTAAAAGTCAATTGAATGGAAAATTTGTATTTTATTATAATAGTAGCATGTTAAGAACTAGATAATGTAGAGCTTTAATATCTTCTTAGAATTAGCTACTCGAATCAGTTTTTCTTTACCAGCCGAATCGAAAGAATAATTTCTGAACATGGTCAGAAATGATTCGATGCGATATCGATTCGTATAGTCGTATGCCTGTTTTTGTTATGCCTAAAAGAGAGAATGCGATACTTCCTAAATAGAACCGTTTGTAAATTATTACAAATTAAATACGGGTTCATTCTGAATTTCTGCGGCCGTATTATGACGTCTTAAAACCAGGCTTGTTCCAGTGAGTGAAAGAGAAAGAGCTATACAAGTCGTCTAGCGCCACCTCGTTCACTCACTGGAACAAGTCTGGTTTTAAGACGTCATAATACGGCCCCTGGTATATAAAATTACGGTAGATTGACAGAATGATACGACAATCTTATACATTCCGTCAAATTAATATTGTCATTTATCGCAATCCAAATTTTGATCCGCTTTTTGAATGACTGCGTGTACTCTTACTCAGTCACTGATTTTTTAGAAAAAGATTAAGTTATATTATTCATATATTCACCCACGATACAGGAGAAATTCCTAGTGTGGGGTAACGTTTTTCTTTTTTAAGAAAAAAATCAAAAAAATATCCAGCTTAAACCGTCACTGTAAGTCCGTGCCGAAATGTACCACTGGAAAAGAGCTCATTTATTACAGTTACGAAGTCGTCCATATTACCATGTCCATGTTCCCACCGCTGGGACACAGTCTTCCTCTGTTACCATTAACCGCATTAACCATCAAAATATCTAATCAGCACATTTCCTCTCGACAGGGCTGCTACATGACGATCCACATAACTCCGGAGCGCTCGTGCTCGTACGTGTCGTTCGAGTCCAACGTGCCCGTGTCCAGCTACGACGAGGTCATCGCCCGCGTGCTGCAGGCTTTCAAGCCAGCCAAGTTCGTGCTGACAGTGTTCGCTACACCGGTGAGAGATTACAAGATAGTGATACTTAATATGTGGTAGTTTTGACCACTATGTACATTTAAGCTATGTCAGAGGTCTATGGGAAGAAAGAAAGCTAGCACATCTTCATTGCTCGTGTGCTGGCAACCAAGCTATATTGGTTACCTTCAAACTATTATTATTTTGGTAAAGTTAGTGAAAGATAAATAGCTCTCCATCACTACATAGTATAAAACAAAGAAGCAGGAGCGAGTCGCTATTACTTAATAAAGTTTTCCTTGATAGATGGCTAATCGTATTCGTTGAATTTTCAGGACTCTCCGGGAGCCTCGGCAGCCCGTCAGCTGAAGAAGTTCCCAGCGCTGGGCGCGTACTCCCCGCTGGAGACTCAGCACTGCCGCTTCTCGGGCTACGAGCTGCAGTACGCGCTGTACGCCAAGTTCCCGAGCTGAGGCGGGGCCCCCCCCCGCGCGGCCCCGCCCCGCCGCCCGCGGGCCCCGCGCCGCGCGCTGGCCGAGCTGCTGGGGGCCCCGGGCCCCGCGCGGGCCCCGCCCAGGGCCCCGCCCCGGGCCCCGGGCCCCGGCCTGCTGGCGCGCGCGGCGCGGTACCTCTGCTGCGAGAGCGCGCCGCCTGCCTGACAGACTGACTGTTCCATTCCATTAAGTGATATTATCATACTATAAAACGTTACCTTAGTGTCACCGGTTCTACGGCTCCCGATTATTGTGTGACGTCAATCCTTACGTAGCGGTGTATGCGGCGGCTGCGACCTCGTGCGACACGTGCACACGTGCGACACGTGCCCCTCGTGCGACACGTGCGACACGCGCGGGCCGTGCGGCGGCGACCTGCCGCGACATGCGGGGCGTACGCCCATCTGAGATTTAACAAATCAATAAAAGATTTTAACTTAGTTATTCGACTTTTATTTACAAACTGCCCAGCATAGGTTTACCCTAAGGAAAACCTGTTGTGATGATGACACGGACATATTTTAGGGGGACGGGAAACCCTGAACGTGCGCGAGCTAAGCGAGGTTTAAGAGTTAATTCTCGAGTAACGCGAATAAGCTGAGAATCTCTAGGGGATTCCAGCTAGCCCAAGACTAAGGCACCTTTATCATCGGGAAGAGTACTAAGTATTCTATTTTTCACATGCGTTAAAGAAGGAATGTTTACGAAGGAAAAGAAATTCGGTTTTTGAAAAAGGCGTCACGCGCCAATTTTCTTTATTCCTATTTGAGTAAAAGAAAACAGCAATCTGTAAAAGAAAATATATTTATTGATTAAGCACAGTTTTACTGCATAGCCTCCACCGTTTAAATTATTGACATATCAGTCTCATAACATTAATTAATTATATCATTATTCTCATAACATACAAGGCGTAAAATGAGTATAAATAGATTCTTTCATAGTTTTACATGGTAATAAGTAACAATAACATTTACTGGCGTATTAATTAACTTATACCAACTGCTGACAAATGTACTGTTTACAGTACTTAATATTATAAATACGAAATTTTAGATGGATTAATGGATGTTTGTTACTTAAACGTCAGAAAAACTGAATGGATTTTGATGAAATTTGGCCGTTTTAGCCATGGAGAACAGTGGGAATGACCGTTTATCCCAGTATTTCGTTGCTGAGTATTTCTCCTGTATCTTATGTGCATTTACAAAATTTAAACTCACATCCAGTACAGTTTAAATTGTTATATACTTAAAATAAGTATTATTGAAAGTTAAGTATGTACTTAAAACATTATGTACTTATTCTAAAACACTGAAGACATCACAGAAAGATAAATAATTAAAATATAACGATTATAAATTAATAATAATATAATTAGCCACTTTTCACGACTAAAAAAGTCAAGTTTCATAACTTTTTTTTTATCCAGCACCATATTTGTATTATCGTTTAAAACTTACCTAAGTGAGTGATTAAAATATAATAGGAATTAAAATACTATATTGGAAAGCACCTATCACAAGCATAATGTTCCTTCCGCTGGAAGCCTCCTAACTTAAAATTATAAATGCGTCTTAGAATTTTTCAACGGAATCAGATTTTTTGTAAAAATTCTTCTGTTACAATGATTTTTTTGAAAGCAAATTACTACTTTTTATCAATATGATTTAGAATATTCTTACTAGTACAACATTGATGGAGGGGATTGTGTCTTATTGTCCTTTAGTTCTGACCGCAATGGTCACTATTCCTCACCTGTTTTGGACAAATTGTCTCTGATTGTTATATTAAGTACTGTCAGGAATATTCACTATTTAACGAACTGACATACGCCGCTCACTTGCATAAATGGTAAAGTATGGATGGATGTTTATTACTAATAGTCACATCAGAACGGCTCTTGATGAAATTTAGCTCAAAGATAGGACACAGTTTATCTCGATATAATGTTCCTGTGGAATTATTTTAGCTAGTAATATATGGTCGCGGGACTGTAAGAATTACCGTGACACCGGAACGTAAAGGGCTATTGAAGGACACCGTGGATTTTAGGCAGTACGAGTCTGACAGTCCCTCCCGCTCTGCCCTGGGTGGGAGGACTCATTTGATGATTTTACCACGCTAAAAAAGAAAAGCTAGTAATATATACCCAATGCTCAGTCAGAGGTCTATTGGGTTCCCACAGGCGACTTATTCAACAATGACATCAGAAGTTGGCTATATCTTTACACAAAAAATACCTTTCTAGTACATGCTGTATGGACAATTTCAATTTGCAAAACAAAAAAATCCCTGAATTGACGATATCCCCAACTTTAATAAAGTTTACTCCGGTAGCTTGCAGGGTGGCGCAGCTCCCCCTAGGGCTTCGCCCAGGTGCAGCGCGACAGCCGCACAGAGAGCCTCCTTCTTAGGAGCTGCCACCACTTGGATGCCCACAGGAACCTTGTCGCTGTTCAGACCTAGAGGGACCTGGGGATATAGAGTAGTTTGATGGTTATTGTACTATTCCACCACAGTGTGCGGCACAATTGTTCGCGAACATTTTGTGCAACGTTTCAGTAGTGCGCGTACAAAACTGGTATCACGTTTAGCCTCTGTGTCCATCGGCAAGGCTGTGCAGAAATTCTGGTTTGCGCACAATGCAGCACATTTACCCTGAACTGAGCCTAACAAGGTGCGCGCACAAATAACAAGTGCACTCCTCACGTGTGCGCGCACAAAAGTATCCAGGTTTGCGCATATTTTTCTAGAAGGTGCACGCACAATTTATTCGTGTTTGCTTAAGTGACTCGTTCAGAGCGATTATTTGTGCCGCACACCAGTGGAATCGCATCTTAAGATTAGAAGTAAAAAGTTTTCTTGAATCAAATCTGAAAGTTTAGTCTCTGTTCTCAATCGTGATTGATAGCACAGAACCGAGGTCGTGGGACTCACGAATTACCGTGACCTCGGAATGTAAAGGGCTATTGGAGGACACCGTGGATTTTAGTCAGTACGAGTCTGACAGTCCCTCCCGCTCTGCCCTGAGTGGGAGGACTTATTTGATGATTTTTCCCACGTAAAAAAAAAATATTGATAGCAGAGAGAATATCATTATTGATGATTACCTGTGCACTAGGGAAGTGTAGCGCATTCATGATGGCCCAGTAGGCGAAGTTGAAGGGTCGCACGATGGCCGCGTAGTGGTACGGAGCTACCGTAGGACTGCTAGGGAACAGGAGGACTCCGTCGTCACCCAGCAGTTTCTGGAGATTTACAACAGCCATACAGGATATTTGATATAATAAATAGTCCGGTTTTTTATTATATCGTAAATAAATTAATAAACACGTATAAAAGACCAGGGCTATCATTTTTAAACAGATTTTTATAGTCTCGCGCTGGTGACACGTGACACTTGTTTCCCCGAATACACCTGTGAAGTGCTGATGTCTGCCGGGGTCGCGGGTATTAAAAGGGCACTGCGTCCCCAAAACGCAAAAGACAACTGAAGGAACTGGTTGGTGTTTTTACTCAGTCAAATTGCCCTTTTTATATTTTATCCAATCGCGTCAAGATAAAAAAATAACATTCGTAGCAGTTTTATACATAATGAGGCATTTACTCGTTTCAGTCAATTAATTAGACGACTAGCCGTGCGACTTGTCATTTAGACAATCGATTCCGGCACGGCAGGTCGCATGGCTAAATCGAACAAAAAATCAAAAGAAAATTTAATTTTCAGAAAAGTCGTATGAAAGTTGTTGAAAAGTAGTTTTTTTTTTATATATTAGGCTGCACTGTCCCACTGCTGAGCAAAGGCCTCCCCCAAGTCCTTCCAGGAACTCTTTTCCTGGGCCACTTCGAACCAGCCCTCGTGGTATGCGTCTAGGTCGTCTCTCCACCTTTTTCTGGGTCGGCCTCGGCGGTAAAGTAGTTTATTTTCTGAAAAGTTGTTGTTGTAGTACTCACAATGAGATCGTCCTTGAGTTCCGTAGTAAGTTTCTCAGCCCAGTCCTTGTTGACGGGCGGCATCACCTGGTCGTCTGCCAGCTTCATGATGGCGGGCAGGGTGTACTCCGACATGCCTACCAACTGGAACATACATACTACATTGTACCTAACACAAATGGATAAGCGTATGAGATCGTAGCACGTGGCGGTGTTAAGTGTCTGCCTACCCAAATGTGGAAGTAAGGCGCGAATTTATAGTATTTATTTGTTACTTTTTAGTATATTTATTTATTCATGGTCCTTCGAGCCGGATCATTTTACATTCAGTTCTATAACTGTTCCTATAACAATGTTCAGGATATATGGAGTCATATATCCTTAACATTATATATATATATATAGTATATAATAATATACATATAATAGATATATATTTAGAAGCCATGTGCACTATTCAGAAATGAGAATATATAGGTGGAAATTGGAAGAAGTAGTGTTCCTCACATCCCATAAAATCAGAGGCTCTCAGAACCAGACGGGTGTTGCGCCAGGTGGACTACGAAATTACGCCTTCGCTTTCGTTGTAGAAACCTGTTTAGTATTTTGTGTAAAGAATTTATGTAGAAAATTTCAAAACTGTATCATGAACAATAACAAAGTTATAAGCTTATTATGTTACCTTGTTGGTTGTCCATCCAAAAACATGTTTATTTCGCGGTGTCTTCGCTAATCCGCTCATTATGTGTCGTACACGCATTTATAAT
Organism: Agrotis puta; assembly: GCA_943136025.2. Lineage (NCBI taxonomy): Eukaryota > Metazoa > Arthropoda > Insecta > Lepidoptera > Noctuidae > Agrotis > Agrotis puta. Next base: position 15,064,280 of record OW964184.2, on the reverse strand, counting down.
AGTTTGGAAACAGGTACCTAACTTGGTGATTGTGTTGTAGTTAATTAATGATATAATTTCATCAAAAAAATTTGAAGCAATATAATATCATGGTGTAAAAATGATTGGAAACAATTTTGTTACTGATTCTGGACAAACTATATTCAGGTTTCGCATTTACTAAAAATGTTGTTTTATATCCTTATTTACAACTTAGAATGCATATTTGTTTGGGATTAAAATATCAAAGCCAAAGCAAAGTGATGGCACGTTGAATTGCTGCGCTGCGTGTCGCGGGTTCGCTTCCCTCACGGAGCAAATATTTGTATGATCTACAAGTAGTTGTTCCGGGTCTGGGTGTTTGCGTATGTGAGTTTCTATGTTTGTAAACACACCCACGACACGGGAGGAATTCCTAGTGAGGGGCAATGTTTTACAACAATTTTTTCGTGCAACTTGAGTGAATTCGCAAGAGTTTTATTGAATTTTGTTTCTTACATGTAATGTTGTTTGTTTGTTGTTGTTGTTTAATAATTTAAAGTTTTGTGTTTTTAATAGTATTTAGTCGTTCCTAAGTTATTTTTTTTAATTATCTTGTGTGTGTCTGTTTTTTTTTGTTTTTGTTTGCAAACCACTATTGTATTGGGTCTGCCTGTAAAGATAGTGTGTGTGTGTGTTTATTAATAAATAAATAAATGAATAAAAAAAAAGCCCACCTTCTTAGGCAGTTCCTTATAGAAGTAGGCAGTTCCCTGGTTGTTGGTGAGCAGCTTCTCGAAGCAGTCCTCCTCGTGCGTCATCCAGTAGCGCCACAACACGAACATGTGGTTGAAGCCCACGTGGTAGTACGGCTGGGGGGCGGTGTCGGTCGTGCTCGTGTCTTCTGTCAGCTTGGTGATGGCTCTGGAATGATAATCTTTCAGTGAGAAAATAAAATATTTACTTAACATTTTTTAATCAATTCTGTTAACAGATACGGGCACACATTACAGTTAGTAAAATATTGCAAATCACCTCTTTGGGAAGAGATTATTTGTGCAAGGTAAATGAAACCGTTTAAAATGTGTATTTATTTTATTACCCGGGTCGACGGCGCGTTGTGTTCCACGCGCGCCTCAAAGAGTGTCAGCATAGTGACGGGGCCTGTAGAGGGCCAAAGCCTGCCGGGGTCGCGGGACTGTACGAATTACCGTGACCCCGGAACGTAAAGGGCTATTGAAGGACACCGTGGATTTTAGTCAGTACGAGTTTGACAGCCCCTCCCGCTCTGCCCTGGGTGGGAGGACTCATTTGATGATTTTACCACGTAAAAAAAAATGTATTTTATTAAATACTCTAAATATATTGTCCCACTGCTGGGCAAAGGTCTCCCCACAACATCCCATTTCGTCCTATTTTTATATAATTTGGGCTTTTTGAAGCGCCTACGCAATTACTCTTTTAAGAGTTCCGTTCTATTTCAACTAATTGAAATTTGATATGTGCGCGTACAAATATAAATGTGTCCTTCTTTTCCCAAAAATTAAAATTCATACACGTAACTGCATGCTGCCATTTTATTTAAATGAAAGATTTTTGTTTTGTCGTGTAAATCTTGGCAACATTGAGGTATCTTACTTATTTGTGCATTATTAATTTTACATTTTACACTAACATAAATTCAAATCATAGCTTATGTCACTCTGGACCCATACAGCTTTCCACTGGTGAAAGAATTTTCAAACCCGGTTGAGCAGTTCCCGAGATTACCCCCTACAAACAAATTTACCTCTTTTTAATATTAGTATAGATTTAGATTTTAATCATTTATATTTTGTTTACGATTTTCGGATCAACCCCCATGAGATGACAACTGCTAGTGGAATGTTTGTGTTCATATAACATACCTGTTCATAGCAGCACGTAGGTCAGCAGAGATGGGACTCACGCGCAGATCCTGAGCCGTCTCCACATAGTAATACTTCAGTTTCTGAAATATTATATAAAATGAACATTGGAACCGTACTGAAAGTCATTATCTAGGTGTCGAATGTCTGCGGATCTGTCTGTAGATCATCTAGCAACGTCCGTCACCGTGGGTGGGTGATTTTTATTTTGTCTGGTAAAATGTAGGTTTAATATTAGTTACAACTCTATCCAACTCTTTGGGGATTACAGGTGTGAACTTACTTTAACATCAACAACTCGATCCAGGTTCAACTCCTTCGCCTTATCTCCTGCGACGATCTTAGTGAGAGGTATGAGGTCGGTACAGTGTCTGCTCAAGAAGCCGATGGACGCCATCGATTTCTCCTTACCCGTGCGGAGGGCGGACCCTGAGGATTGGAGATTATTGGGTTTATTGACAATTCATCTCTACCTCGGTACATTTCAAAGATATAAGACCTGTTGCTAGACAAAACTGCACAAAAGATGAGTTTCAACAAATAATAAAAAAAGGATGTGCCCTTAAAACCACATAATCTAAATGAAAAATTCATCAAGGCGTGGTAAATAGTAATACTTTTTTATTCTATATTCAGAGTATATTAAAATATGTGTTTAGATTACTCTCTTCACTTACTTCGTCGTACTTTATACGACTCGATACGATAATTACTCGAACAAGTGTGTTAGATCGTTGGATAAAATAAGTCCACAATCATTATTATTCTGAATTTATTCCACTTTTTAAGTTTACACTTTTTACGCCTCAAACAATTTTATCCGCGACTACCAGGGAATTAATTCGACCTGCTCGGCTCGAGGCTCAAACTAGAGTGACTGTTGGATCTAAAATTCACTATTAGCTCAACTTTGACAATAATCAAATGTAATGTGGGTAACGTGAAGAAAAAAATTTTAAAAAATTAAAAAAGAATTAAGAATTTTGCATCGATATCATTTCAACAAAAATCTTTAAACACTTTTAAAATACATCATTAATTATTCGATTATTTTTCCAAATTATGGTTACAAGAAAAAAAGGAAAAAACTAACATTAATGTTACCATAACCAAAAATTATACCAGTCTAAACTAATTTTAAGTAAACCATATTTAATTATTTTGTATCATTGTAACACCGTTTTTACAAGTGTTAAATACGAATAGCTGAGAATTCCACTTCATTATATTTTATGAACAATCGAAAATGGCTATATCTTGTGTAACAAACCTTAACTAATTCAGGACATCATCTGCCTGCCTTTTCCCAGCTATATTGTGGTCGGCTTCCAGTCAGACCAGATGCAGCCGGATATCAGTATTTTACATGGAGCGACTGCCTATCGGTAATACGATACCCCATGGTAAGACTGGTCGTCAGACTAGAGCTTCTGACTAACAGTAGCTACTATCAAAGATCTACAAATGACAGCCGGGACCAACGGCTTTACGTGCTTTCCGAGGCACGGAGGAAACTCGCTATGACAGATGGTCACCCATCCACAGACCAACCTCAGCAAGCGCGGCTTAACCCGGAAGATCGGCCTGTGCGGCTGTATTTATTGAGCCACGAGCTCCTCCAAAAACCTTAACTAATTAACCCTTTAACCGCCAGAGTCGTACATATGCGACAAACATTTCCGTGCTCCTATCGCCCGTGTCGTATTTATCCGACAGAGAATATTCACGATTTTCGTTGTTTTGTTCGATTTTATTGCATCTTTTCTATATCTCTCTATTTATGTAGATAGACAGGTAGAATACTTTTTATTGTACACCATGATATTTTACAAATCGGAGCTTAAGAGGAGCAGAAAGAGAGGAGAAGAGGAAAGCACGATTGGTAGCCGGGCGCTAGGGGCACAGCAATTGATTTTTAGCCAAGCGTTTAAAAGGTTAAGGACGACGTATTATAATTATGAATGTGATAAATACCTTTCAGGCTGGTATATCCGGAGGTAGGGTTCAAAGCGTACAGTCCGCAGAAGAACGCAGGCATACGAGTTGAACCACCGATGTCGGAGCCTGAACAAAATAATTAAATAAATACTAAGCAAAAACATGGGGTAGTAGGGTAGGGTGAACATTATTTTATCTACAAATGTCAGTTTCCTCACTAGAACTTTCCTCGGATTTTTTTGTCAAAAACAATAAATAACACAAATTATTGTTTCCACCGGACTAATCAACAAAAGTTTAGATCTCAGATTTTCTTTCTCATGCTGCAGACAAGGATTTATGAATTTGTTTAGCCATTTCCAAACTACCCTATGTCTATCCACGTGAATGTGGATGAGTAGGCGTGAACGCCGCGCAAAGGGGGCGCGAACCTTTTGCCGCGAGACAAAATACCGACATTGATCGGGGAACAGGCTTGAATACGCGTGAACCCCGCGAAAACTATCCACATTCACGTTCACGTCTTTTCACGGGGCTTCACGGCACTAATGTGGAGCCGCCAAAACATATACACGCTAGGGCTTGCCTGTCGGTTATCCAAACAAAGTTAAAACCATCATACAAACTCAAACGTGTATGGTCTCCATAAGTGTGCAGTGCGACTGAACTGTGGAAAAAAACTGCAACGTTTTTGATGAAATACATACACAGTGATATAGGCACAGCGACGGAGGCCTGCAGCGCGGCCTCTCCTCCGCTGGAGCCCCCGGCGGTGCGGCCGGAGTGGTGCGGGTTGTTGGTCTGACCGAACACGTAGTTGCGACTCTCCATCCTGCAATATACCATAACAAAATCATTTCAATCAAAATGGAAGAAAGGCAAGAACAGTTTTTTGCAACACTATGCTACTAACTTCCGAGAAAGCGATCTCTACCTCAAATAGAAGAGTTACCCGATTTCGAACGTTTTAGCATTCAGCTTCTGATGGATTAGTTTCTTTATTAATGTAAAATCCAGGACTGTGCAAGTGATGACGGGGCTCCTTAGAGAGTCAAAGCCTGCCGAGGTCGCGGGACTAACGAGTAACCGTGGAACATAAAGGGCTTGAAGAGCTTCAATCCATGGTGAATTCTTCAACTGAGCGTGGATGGCTCTATCCGAAACTATGACGAATATCGAAAAACCTTGAAAGGAATCTCGAGGTCGATTTTGACGAAAACTAAAACTGCATTATTGAATTTTAGAAAATTCAATAATCCTGGCCAGGAATCGAACGCGCTGATTTTGGAAAAAAAAACACACCCTGTATTATTACACTCATTCGATAGGGTTGCTAAAATTCCTGTAAAGTAAGTTTTTCGAGGATTTCGGCTGGCCTTCAGCCCTGTATGGTAAACCCTGTAGTACTCACTCACCACTTGTTAATCTCAGGCACGTTGGTGACAGCCAGTGGTATGGCGCCGGCCTCCTTCATGAGCCGCACGCACTCCGCGTCCTCGTGCGCGCGCACGTGACGTCGGGACACGAGGCCCAGCGTGTGACGCATGCCAGACACCGCGTGACTCTCCTTGGCCGTGAACGGGACACCTGTATGGATACATTATTAACATTAGGGGATAGACTGATGAGGCTCCATAGACTGAAGGGGCCCCCATAGACTGATGAGGGCCCCATAGACTGATGAGGGCCTCATAGACTGATGAGGGCTCCATAGACTGACAGGGCCCCCCGAGGACTGTAGCTCACCGTCCGATAAGTATCATCAAAAAAACAGATATAGATAAGGATTCCGAAATAAGTATTTTGAAATAAGACCTCATCATCATGCCTGATCGGGTACTACGAATTTCAAGTTAATTTTGCTATTGTGTGACTTATAACAGCAACCAGTCTATTTTAAAATACGATTAGCTTTATGAAACAGAAAATTCATAAACTACCAAAAAAATCTTGATTGCAATACAAATAAAATATTTTAATAACACAATAACTTTACTGAATAATTACCCTAGTAATTACTGTACTGAAATACAGCACTAATTTAACTAAACTATTTTACTTTTGGCTGGTTGAATGAATGTTTGTTACTTTTTTATACAAAAACTACTAAACGGATTTGGATGACATTTGGTGCAGAGATAGTTTATAACCTAGATTAACATATGATCTATTTTTATGCCAAACAACGCCACGGGCATTTTTTTATCGTGTTAAAACCATCAAATGAGTCTTCCCGCCCAGGGCGGGCCGGGAGGTACTGTCAGACTTGTACTAACTAAAATCCAAGATGTTACCGGGGGCCGTATTATGACGTCTTAAAATCAGGCTTGTTCCAGTGAGTGAAAGAGACAGAGCTATACGAGACGTCTAGCGCCACCTCGTTCACTCACTGGAACAAGCCTGGTTTTATGACGTCATAATAGTGCCCCTGATACTTAATAAAAATGTCCCGCGACACGGGCATAAACTAGTATTCCATTACTATCTTGTGTCCATGGCTTTGTCAGCGTGGATTTCAGTACTTGTCCCAAGGGATATATACCGGGATAAAAAGTATCCTTCGTGCTGTATCCAGGTTTTAAACCATCTCTGCTAAATTTCATTCAAATCCGTTCAGTAGTCTAGCGTAAAAGAGTAACAAACATTCATTTTCACAAACTTTCACATTTATAATAGCGTTAAGAGTTTAAGATGATAGGATCAAGATGATGTGCGCAAACGCTTGTTAAGAAGATTGAAAGTATTTAATAATTTACTATCTTTTGTCGGTGGTTACGCTCGCGTTAATTTAGAATTTAACAGTAAATTCGGATTGTAATGCAGCGCATAATATGAGCGTTTAGAAAAAAAAAACGTTGCCCCACTCTCACGGAATTCCTCCTGTGTCATGGGTGCGTTGCGTGCATTTATAATACGTATTCGTTTGAAATTTTGAATGTTAACAAGGAAGTTATTTACTCGGATGTTTCTTCTCCGAGTAGTCCGGTACGAAACACATACAAAAATTTTACTGCATGGTTAGCCCAGTGGTTAAGCGATTGGACTGCTGCGCTGCGTGTATCGGGTTCGATTCCCGCACGGAACAAATATTTGTATGACCTACAAGTAGTTCTTCCGGGTCTGGGTGTTTTTGTTTGCGAGTTTTATATGTTTGTAAACGTACCCACGATACAGGAGAAATTCTTAGTATGCGGCAACATAAAAAAAAAATAGTTAAAAAAGAGTCTTTAAGGCCGCTGTTGCGTCATTTTCGTCACCGTTGCATGGAAGTGAAAGTATATTTTTAGGCCTACTTCACTCCTAACTTAAGAGCAACTTCAACACGATTTTTGTTATTTTTTTCAATCTCACGTTTGGAGCAATGGTTAAGTGAATGGCTACTGCTAGTTCGTTAATTGGTTTAAACCCAGAAAGCCTAAATCGCAAAATGGCAACCGAGTCATAAAAAGACAATTTGTCAAAATGTTATTTTTGCCACTCGGCTGCCAAATGTTCAATGAGTTGACTCTTGACCTTAGTCCAGGTCAGGAGTGACAAAGACAAGGTCGACGATGGAGGGAGCTTACCCAGAAGAAGCCTGTTCACTCTAACTTTGAAGAGATTGGGGTTGTATGCGTTCGTAAACACAGTCGCAGGCAGAGAGTTCCACTCCTTCGCTGTCCGCATTATAAAAGACGTTTGGAATCGCTTAGTGGCAATTCAAAAATACTATAATTCTCTGAAAACCTAATTCTCAGAATGGCCAATTATGAAAATGGAAAATTTTCTACAATTGGGAATACTTATAATTCTTATAAATATAAGATTTTTTTTGGTTAACTCGAAGAGTTATGATAAGTTATGATACAAAATCCACCGAGTTCCTTCAATTGCCCTTTACTTTCCAGGGTCACGATTATCTGTTCAGATACTCCCGCGACCCTTTACACAATCATGCCGGGTTGCTCTGCCGCAAGCAATCTTTGTGCAACACATAATACTTAAAGAAATATTAACGTGACATGTACTTAATGTCTACTTAAATTTGTAATGCCTCATCGTCGGTATCATAACGTACTTATGTCACTTTCCACTCTTTCCTTAGGGCGAGGCCACAATACTGCATTGCGGAGTCGGATCGTAAAAATCACAGTTGAAGATCTTTACGTGGTTTTCGCGATACGACGCCACAACGCATTGTTGTGGCCTCGCCCTTAGAAGAGGCGCCTGAGGCGACAATCATGTAATATTTTCTTAAGAAGGTAACCGCTGCAGCAATTTCTAATTTTCAAATAAAATATTGTTCTTTATACTATTTTAAAGAATAATATTTTATTTGAAAACCGACTTCATAAAAAAAGAAGGTTCTCGACCTGTATGTTTGTGTGTATGTTTGTTTGAGTGGTGGCCCAATGATATCGGTCCCGACTTACGAGCTGTAGATCATGGATTCGAACCCAGCCAGGCACATAACTTTGTGTAATTTATTTCATCACCACTGCTCGCAAAACGGTGAAGGAAAACATCGTGAGGAAACCTGCGCGTCCTAGAACCAAAAATGCGAAGAAATGTGATATCTAACAATCCGCACTGGGCCCGCGTGGTGGATTATTGCCAGCAGTGGAAACGTTATAGGCTACTGATGTATGTGTGTTTGTCCGCGATTATCTCGCTTTTTGCTGAACCGATTTTGATGCGATTTTCAGAAAAGTGTTAAGATTCTGTTGCAATAGAAGTAGGCAATACTTACCCAAGAACGGTTTCTTCTCGAAGTAATCATCAGTCAGGCCACTTTCAATCAGTTTGTCCACCTCGCGAGCGTCCTTCAGAGCACCCTCGTACCTCTCGTCAGTCACTGCATTTATTATGGGGTTCACCTGCAACAAATAAGAATATCATTCTTGTTCTGAGGAGGAGTTCGTGGCTAAATAATTACAACCATACAGGCCGATCTTCCGGGTTAAGCCGCGCCTGATCTGACAACCAGTCTTACCATGGGGTATCGTATTACCCAGTTACAGGGTTGTGGAGGTCCAATAGGCAGTCACTCCATGTAAAATACGTTACGTTACAGTCGGAGGATACATATTCGCAATTTGTATTCTCCAACTGCACTCCATGATTTGTAATTTTTTTTTTCATTATTTTTTGTGGATTTCTCGAAAACTCAAACATTAATTTCTGTGCCAAGTTTTATCTAGATCTGTGTAGCCGTTCATATGTGATTAAGTAACAAAACAAATTAATCCACCAAAACATTTATAGTTTAGAAGTATTTTATGGCAACTTGACAAGCCATCAACACAACTACTACGAGCGATATATTAAACACGGTCTCGCTTGTTAGTAATTACCCTAAAAATGTTTTATTACTGATACGGTCTCCCTTTATAGATTAAGCGATACTTATCTTATTACTAGGTTAATAAAATGATAACTTATTCACTTTTAGATAAAGATGAATAGTAACTCAAACATGGGAATAAATCGAGATACTAAGCCAGCACAAAAGTATATTCCTCAATATTTTTATATGTATATCGACCTAGGGGGATCTTTAAAAATTTGGAATTATAACAAAAAAAATCATTTAAATTAGATTTTTTTTTAATTCTCATAGAAACAAGAAATTTTAATTATCTTTGGAAAAAGTTCTTTCATAACTTTTTAGACCTATCCTCTTTGTGTGAATACAATTTTATTAAAATTGGTTCAGCTATTTCGAGAAACAAAGGTCTCTAAAGTTTGTTTGACATGCCGTTCGCGGTACATACTCTAAGTATTAAGGCCTGATTTCATCAACACTATGCAACACCTAAATAAAATATTACAAACTAACTGTAATAAAAATGTATGCTTCAAAATAATAATATTATAAATCCAAAACGAAAGCTTTGCACTTTCATTTTAGCAAGATGTCAAAATAAAAGTTTCAATTTCAACATTAATTTTTATAATTTATTCATCGTTTTTTTTTATAATAACGGCCATTAAAATTAATTAGCAATACTAACCTGTTTAATCCTCTCAATGCAAGCTTTAACCAAATCTTCAGACTTCAACTCCTTATTTCTGATCTTCGCAGCCAAAGTCACGGCACTCTCCGTGAGGATAGCGTGTTTCTTCTCCAAGTCCGGTATGGCCTGCCGTTTGCCTTCCCAGAAGTACCCGTAGACCAGGTCTATGAATAGATCCAGGTAGGTACGGAATACCAGGAACACATGCTTGATCATATTGGAAACCATGCCGAAGAATATTTTTCTGGGTTTGTTTTTTTGATGCTGTTGGAAAGGAAATAAATAACTTTTTAGTTAGTTATGATCATCATCTGCAACTGTTATTTCATATGTTAAGTGGACTATTAGTCTAAATGGAACAATATCAGAAATAAGATTCCTCTAAGACCGGTCAACATACTTTTCTGGTTATTAATTAGTCGTATTTTGTCGCAATTGTAGAGAATTTTATTTACAAAGAACAAAAAAGTAGAAAAAACAATACAAAAATATTCTGAAAGATCTACTAGTACTTTTATTAAGAAAAATAAATTATTATCTAGGGTAAACTTTAAATAATTAAGATGGCTTTGTAACTGGTTTCAAAATATGAAAATTAATAAAAAAACACACCAGGTGTGGTTTTTATCATGTGATGCAATTAAACAATAATCATAAAATAAAACAAAGATAAGTGCCCAACACGTCGGGTAGTATTCAATGAATCTGTTTTTTTTTTCTGGTTAAATAGAATCTTCAATGGCTGAAGCATTTCTAAAATAATTACTTGCAAAACAATCATAATTATGCATTATTTCTTTACAAACGGAAAGAAAGAAATTCATATGCAATGAAATAGACTGACCTAAAAACAAAAAAGTAAAGTAAGCAAGAGACATCATTTTTAATTACCTACCTGGCACAAATATTATTAAATGAACACACACCTCACTTCAGTAACTACAGAAATGCTACTGATCGATTAACCACAGATAATAATGAATTACAAACACATTCAATGACTATAATTTACTTAGTAATGACCCGTCTTGCATTTAAATGCTTCTTTCCATTGTTCCTGAACAAAATATCTTGCAAAGGCAAGTACAAGCTAGATATGCGACCTTACCGCTGAAACAGGTTGTAAGGAGTAAAGATCATTGCCCTGAGCAAGAGCAAGGACAAAAGTTAGGCTAGGTCTGCAAGTTTGTGTCTTTTTTTTGCAAACTGAAGAGCATAGACATTTTCTAAATTCAAAATATTTTTTTTCTTACATTATAATAGAGTTATAGATCTCACCTCAATATTTTTTGTATTTTCGGTTTTTTTAATGCTCATTGCTTGTTAACACTGACACATTAGATTATGCTAATCTCATTCAACGACACCGCGTTTATTTTCTGTGCACCAAGCTATATGCCGATAAAATTCAGTTCTATTCTTGTTTAAAATTCCGCTGATGCTAGCATTGCGAGCGTAGTGTACACTGCGCGGAATCGGCGGAGATGTGAAAGGTGTAAAATGCAGAAACTTTCTAATAAATCGCTAAACTTTATCGTAGCTATATTTCTTGTGGACTTTGGAATTACGTTTAAAGTTGATGAGTTACAAGTTATTTTAATGAAATATTGCTGATAAGCTCTTTCAGATGTTAAGATTTTATAGTTACTTCCACGTTCTTTTTAATTTTAATTGATAATTAGTAAAAATACTGAAATCGGGACAAATAACTAAGATTATTGACATTGTTGTTTTACTGTCAATGTCAAACTAATGTCATTTTAAAGACAGCTGATTTTTACGGTTCACGAAGAAAAAACAAAACATTTTTTTTTTACTACGTATAAATTCCTTTTCTTACATAGTGTGCTCTTTTCGCTACTGTAATCATTTCTTTTACTGCGCCTAGTGAAATTAGCCTAACAACATTTTGTGCATCCCAGACAGCATGATACTACTTACTTACTTATACTTTTTGCGTGGTAAAATCACCACATGAGTCCTCCCACCCAGGGCAGAGCGGGAGGGACTGTCAGACTCGTACTGATTAAAATCCACGGTGTCCTTCAATAGCCCTTTACGTACCGGGGTCACGGTAAATCGTAAGTCCCGCGACCCCGACAGGCTTTGGCCCTCTAGAGGCGAGGCCCCGTCATTTTTGCTGACACTCTTTGAGGCGCGTGTGGAACACAACGCGCCGTCGACCCGGGCATGGTCCATGGTCGGACAGCGAGTTGCCCATTACTCGCTGCCCGCATGCCCGCGCCTACGGTGGCCGGAGATCGTCTGCCGACGTCGGCGTCGGTCGCCGAGGGCGTCTACCACTGCGGCTGGGGAGGAGGGAGGTCGCTGTTCTCTCCCTCACGCGGCCCGCCTCTTCCCTCGCGAGCATGACTGCTTCGCAGAAGGGGGCAACCGCTTTCCACTCCGTCTCGCCCCGCAGCATGGCCTCGACCAACGCCGGGCGCGAGAGATCTCCGCCTATCGCCGTCGTGAGGACACGGCGGTGCTCTGCCTAAGCGGGGCAGTCCTGCACCGTATGCTCCACCGTGTTCTCTGGGCGATCCTCGCAGTGTGACACCCAGACGTTTCTTCCCTCCCTATCCAACACAGGTACCTCCTGAAACTTCCGTGTCCGGTAAGGACCTGCGTCATGCGGTAGGTCAGGACGCTGTGACGCCTATCCAGCTACTTCTCAAAGAGGGGTCTTACCGCCGCGGTTGTGGCGTGCCCGTAATGAAAGCACTTAACAACAGAATGTTAATTACTTGAGAAAGAAAGTACAGACGCCAGCAGGTCAACCTAACCGAATCTGTCAAATTTTACCAACCGAACATTAACCTTCCACTATTGTGATAAGGTTGAAAATCTATTAAAGAAATTTGACAGATTGAGGTAGGTTGATGTGCTAGTCTGTACAATAAATTAATTATAATCTTTTTGTTGTAAATTGTTGCTTATCCGTCATCTGCGTAGAATATTGTTCTACAGTAAGGCCAATGCATACACGCGGTCATTTACCTATGTTGCATACGGCTTTCTACTATCTAAGCGGGCGCGGGGGTGGATAGTTTGTCTGCAGTGTGATAATAAAAAAAAAAAATGAAATCTAATTGTAAACAATAAAATCACGCTCACATTTCCCACAGGGTAGGTGATTAGATGTTACATCTACTTTCATAATTAAGTTTCATGAATAGACAGGGATGATCTTGGATGTATAACGGCGCATTCACACACATCCCGTCACGTCACCGACTACGGCGATCCGTACGACGGTTTGTGTAGGTATACACAAACACCAGTCACCGTCACGTCGTTCGTCAGTCACGTGTCGCAGGTTTAACTGAATAATTGAACAATAACATCAGTCAAGTTACGGGTTTGCCGCACGTGTAGTTGTAGATTGTACATTAAAGTACACACGCTGAAACAAACATTAAAGTACTCTGTGGACGGTAGCACGACGCTGACTGAAATGAGACGTGACGATCCTTGGTGTGTGGGGATAAAAGTATCAAACTTATATGGAAATATGATTTGATAAGCCTGACCGGTGACGTCACTGATAGATTACGTGCCGGTGTGCCCGTGTGGGAACAAAGTCATACTAGGAGTATAGAAACATTTTTTTTTAAACAGGGCCGATGACGTGACGTGACGGTGACTGATGTGTGTGAATGCACCTTTAACGACCTTTAAACAAATGAGGCTCAAAAAAAAACGTTCTTTGGGATGTAGATTGAGTAGCGGTAACGGAGCCGACTAACGAGTTGTAGGCCGTGCCGCGATTCGAATCCAACAAAGGCGCATTAATTTGTCTAATTTATTTGTGAAGGAAAACATCGTGAGGTAATCGGCGTGGTTAAGATCCAAAACTTTGAAGACGTTTTGTGACATCTAGTACCAACTCACACAGGGTCCCCGTTGGATTACTTACAACTCACTCCTTACAGAGAAGAGGCATGTTTCCCAGCTGTGGGAATATGTTAGGCTGTTTATTTTATATGATAATGGTATAAAATCTCCAAGATATGCAAAGAAACGTGTTATTTTATATTGAAGTATGTACTAAACTTCAAAGTCTGCATCACGCTAATTGTAATTAATATAGACTTTCTATTTATTTTTGTCTTAATTGCATTAAATATTAAAATTAAAAAAATCATACGCCCAGGCAAATCAAATCAAATCGTTTATTTCAATTAGGCCAATTACAGGCACTTTTGAATTGTCAAGAGACAAAATAAAACTAGTACAAAAATAGTTATGGTGCTACAGTCCCAGTCACAAGACATAAAAACTGTGAAAGTACCGTAGGTGCTCATTCCAAAGCGTAGATCTCTATGGAGAAGAATGAGCAAGAAACTCCATGGACACTCTTTTTCAATCGCCAAAATTTTTACAAAACTTTTTTACATCATTCATCATGAGATGGTACATTATGTGAGAACGATGTGGCAAGTTAATAGTGTCCATAGTAAATATAAAAAAGACAATTCAAAAATAAAGTTATTATTAATTAAAATAGACTGGGGCAGCTAAGAGATGACCAGTCCCAACTGACAGCGCCCGTTCACGAACATGACACATGTATCAGCACCATTCAGCTCAACCATTTTGAAGGGAACTAAATGATCCGACACACACGCCACCATCAGCGAGACTTTTGAGTGAGCATGACATATTCTCAACCGCCAGAGTCATTCAAGTCAATGAAAGACGTAGGTTTCTAGTCAAAGATAGCTCTGAAGTACATGGTACTCACACAATGCTGGCTATGACGCTATATAATACTAGATAGATACACTCTATACAATGCAAGAGATAGTTGTACATTCTTCATCCGCTCCAACAATATTATTAAAAGATGAAGGAAACCTACGACTGTCGTACTAAAAAAATACACACAAAAAGACAAACAATAAAATATAAAGTAGGACAATAATGTCCGTTAATCAAAATAAAATAATAAAACAAATACAAACACATAAAATAAAACAAGATGACTTAATTAAGTCATAAAAAAAACAAATAAACAATTATATGAATCCATATAACTAGTCCGGAAGAAGAAAAATACTAAAAATCTGGGAAAGAGCATGAACGCCGCCGTCTTAACTTCAACAGAGTGACCAGGTAATACGATATTAGATACCGACCTGGCTATTCTGTGGTTCTATTATTTGTAGTTTATAGGTATTTTGGGCATTAACAATAAGGCTGTAGAGTCAAAACTTGGACATTTTAATACTATGGATTTATAAGCCCTATTAAAACACGACCGAAGTCGAACACCCGAGTTCCAAACGTCGAAATCCGGTGACGAACAAAGGTGTTCGATATTGGTAATCGAGTTATGGAACTCAAATGGAGTTGGGCAGGGCACTTGTCAAGGCGTGGTGACGGCAGGTGGAGTAAAGCTGTGACAGAGTAGCGTCCAAGGAGTGGAAAAAGAAGTGTTGGCGGCGAGATGGATAGACGACATTGTTGCCATCGCGGAGTTTCCTGGATGAGGCTGGCGAGAGATTGTGGAGCTTGACACAAGCAAAGAGAGGCCTATACCCAGCAGTGGGTGAAGACGGGCTGTGGATGATGATGATGATGATTAAAACACTGCAAACCATCTAATTCATTTATCAAGATGTATGTCTATTTGCCCTTTGTACCTAATCTAGTGATTTAATTGGAAATAGGTAATTATAGGCTTAAGAGAAACAACAAAAAACTGGTTTTTATCTTTCTTGAGACTCTATCTAATGATTATCTATCTATATATATAAAAGGAGAACTGACTGACTGACATATCAATGTACAGCCGAAACTACTGGGGCTAGGAATGTGAAATTTTGCACACAGCTTCCTATTATAATGTAGGGGAGCACTAAGAAGGGGTTTTTGGAAATTTAACGTTTAAGGGGGTGAAAAGGGGGAATTAGGAAAGTACGTAGCCCACGCGGACGAAGTCGCGGGAAAAGTGCTAGTTCTTGATAAACAACTTCAATGTTTTGAATTTGCTATTATCAACGTGCACCGGCCGAAATCGAAATTATGATTAGGTACTTACCTACTTATGACGCGCTCATGCTGGACAAAGTTCAATGAATGTACACGGTCTACCTAAAAATTATAACGTAATGATCAAGACAACCGCTCACATAATAATTTAGTTGTGATCGTAAAACGCGGCTGTATGCACGCGTTTATACGTCTGTGATTTAAAAAAAAGTGGTGTTCATTTTGGAGGGAGTTTTATCTGTCAAAGTCAATCTACATTTGCGCGGGGATCGGTACGTTTTGGACAGTACATTTGTACTTTTTTATCGATGATCTACATTACTTTTTTATTCATAACATGTTCTTAACAATAAATTAAATTGCTACAGAAAGTTTTGTCATTCTAATAAAAATATTTATAGCATGAACTGGTTCTGGTTATGGTGCAATAATATGCATCATAACCAAAACCAGTTCATGTATGAGAATGCTCAGCAAAAAATAATCATGAATCGTAGGTAACAATACTTATTACTATGTATCTTTAAAATATTTAAGTTTGCTAATGGCACAAGGCACAGTAGGTATAACATCTGCTTACGGGATTAGTGTAGTTTGTGATATAAATAAATATCTACCTGTGTTTTAATTCACTGGCATTGAATAAATTGACTTCTACCAGTAACAAACGTTAGTCATACCTAGCTAGGACGATATAAAACATAAATGGCTAGCTGTACTATATCTACCTACTATAAAAACAGAATCAAGTTTATGTGCATACTTATCTTTGATGTGTTTCTTGGTTTCGCCGCGCAACTTACAAAATCGATTTTGCTGTCAGAGGTCATCGTAGAGTCGTTATTAAAAAAAGTGCTCTATATTTAGGTTTGTTTATTTATTCAAGCAGATAATTTTCAGAGATAAACTTTACCTATTTAACGGGAAGAGGTCAAGGGGTTAGAAAATATTCCAGTACCATCGCTTGGGTCGCGGGGGTAACGAATACCGTGACCCCGGAACGTAAAGGGCTATTGAAGGACACCGTGGATTTTAGTCAGTACAAGTCTGACAGTACAAGTCTGACAGTCCCAGGAGTCCCAGACTAGACCCAGGGCAAGAGCCCGGCCCTTGGGTAATAAGTAATCTACTCAATTAAATCATTAAATTATCACGTTATTTATTTAAAATTCGTATATGAAAACAAACATTTGCGCTCTTTCTGAATACATTATCTACCGAGACAGCTACCTGTATGTCACAAGTAGGTGTGTATCAGTCAACTTACAAGGTTCACCTTGAATTAAAGTGACTTATAAAATCACAAGAATTGAATACCAATCAAGTTATTTTTCTACTGCTCTCATAGTCTTGATTATTTTAAAATTACTGACAGTAGATAAAACTAATAATTTCCGATGTCCACCATCTCCTTGTCAGCCACTGGTGGACAGTGACACGATTCTACAAAATAACTGTTCCCCGTGGTTTCACCGCCGCTGCTCGGCTCCTATTGGTCCTAGCGTGTTGTTTTATAGCCTATAGCCTTCCTCGATAAAAGGACTATCCAAAACAAAAATATTTTTTTGAATCGAACCAGTAGTTCCTGAGATTAGCGCGTTCTACCAACCAAACAAACTACGCTTTCTAATTTTTATTTTTCGTGGTAAAATTATCAAATGAGTCCCAGTCACAGTCCCTCCCGCCCTGCCCTAGGTGGGAACGCAGGGCGGGAGGGACTGTTAGACTCGTACCTACTGACTAAAAATAAAATCCACGGTGTCCTTCACTAGCCCTTTACGTACCGGGGTCACGGTAATTCGTAAGACCCGCGACCACGCTTTGTAATATTAATAGTTCTCCTTGTGCATCAGATGAACAGTGACATACCTAACCTTTTAAAATTACTGATCATTATGTTGAAATAGAGGCATTAAGTACATTACATATACATTAGACAAACTCTTTTCCCTGGGAATATACAGAAAAAACTATAAAAGGCCACCAATTCTTTCATTTACCAGCGAGGAATATGATGCTATACCTAAGTCACTCACAAAAAATTAAGGTCTTTTTTCCCAATTTGCAATAAACAACTCAGTTTTTGTAAACAGCTCCATAATAGCCTTATGCAAGCTGGGAACTTTCCAAATGAGCTCAATTACCTAAGTCGGTCGTCGAACCACCTACCTTGCGTATTGCGTAAATCGTACTGTCATGCATCGGGGCACATTTGAGCATAACCACTTGTTGTAGACTGCTGACACGAGTTTCTTAACCAAAATGAAATGAAGACTTTCGAATAAATCTTTACATAAATAGAGTGTCTTTAGAAAATGTCAGAATTTTGGTTGTTCAGACTGATTTGGTACCTATCTAAGATTTTATTTTTTGGATTTGAAAAGCAAGGTTTGCAAGTCTGCAACCAAACCTCAAAAACTCAGTATTTATCACAAACATTTATTATGCGAACATATTTTGAACAGCCATCGTTTCAGCCATTGTTTATTTTCTTCGTATTTTTTTTCTTCAAAACATTGGCTCACGTAAACATCCAAAATTAAAAATAAAAATTATCGTTAATTAAATTATTTTCTAAGAAATCTTGATCAACAAGAAACCCGTTTTGTGGTTGTTTAAAAATAAAATTGTACATTTACAACAATAACGTATTCGTGAAGAACGTAGGTCAAAGTCAGGCACAAATTAATATATTATGATGCATAGCTGTCTGTTATTAAATGTATAATTCAAATTTAATTATATATAATTCGTGAGACTAGTAATTAAAATTGCTGTCTGTGCATAAGTATACTACATAACATCTTAATAAGCAGGTACCTATATCTACTAATAAGAATGCAAAAGTTCGTGAGTATTTTTGTTTTTTTTTACTTGGTAAAATCATCAAATGAGTCCTCCCACCCAGGGCGAGACTTTCATTCTTGTACTGACTAAAACCACGGTGTCCTTCAATAGTCTTTTACATTCCGGGGCCACGGTTACCTGATTAGACAGTTTCTGGACCCCTCCAAGGCCGACCATATTGATACCGATATTGCTGATAGCTCTTTAAGGTGCGCGTGGGACACGACACATACACTCCCTGGTATATTATATTCGGCATACTACTGGTCTAGTGGTTAGTGACCCTGACTGCTATAATACCGGAGGTCTTGGGTTCGATTCCCACCCAGGACCAATGTTTGTGTGATGAGCACGATCATTTGTTCTGTGTCTAGGTGTAATTTATCTATAATATATATGTATTTAGAAATATATAAGTATGTTTATCAGTCGTCTAGTACCCATAACACAAGCTCTGCTTAGCTTGGGACTAGATGGCGTTGTGTGATGGTTGAAAAAAAAAATATTAGGCATGATGAGTAATGCTACGCTTATGCTAAGGCAGACGATGAAAAAAAAAAAACTAAAATTTACTTTTATTCCAACAGATAACACCAACAAACGAAAATGGGGAAGTTCTGCAAGACAGTACTCCTTTACATACGTCTGATGATAGACCTGACAATCGACGGCATCTTCTCTCTCTTCTGGAACTGCCACAACAAGGAGGTGCCTGCTCTAGACTTGAAGAAGCATTCTATGCTAACGGAGAGTGCTACAGCTCTCGCCAAGAAGATCAGACAGAAGGTGCTGAAGTCAGAAGATCTGGTTCGAGCTGTCGTTGAGAGGATTAAGGAGGTGAGAACTTGCATTCATCATCATCATCAGAGTATCTGCAATCCTAGCTGACAGAAGCTGTCATTAACGAACGAGTGGATACGCAGGGCCGTCTTATCCATTGGGTAGTCCAGACATGGCCCAGGCCCCTAGTTCTTGTAAGCATCAGCTGTCAAAAGAAAACCTAACGTGATCGAGGCGATGTGCCAAAAAAATGGAGTGCACAACAGTCGCCGTCGATTCTGCATGTGGGCCTATTGTGATACGAGTATAATGCCTAAGGCCGTCTTACAGCCGGCGATTAATACGCAAGGGCGATTCAATTTTGAGTTTAACATAAAACATCGGGTAGTATTTAAACGCAAATCAAAAAATATCCTTTTTCTATGCAATAAGATTCCGAATTCCCATCAAAATTACTGATTGCACAGCAAAATATTCAACTCAAAATATCACTAAACACACTACAATTTATTTTCGCAGCGTATAGCGATTTTTCCTAAAGCAAAAGCTTTTTCATCAATGCACAACTAATAATCTTAATAATGCACATTATACATGTTAACTCTTTTTCTTTTAAATATAGCTTCTATTTTTATATTATTTACAGCAGTTTTTCTGAATAAAACAGCATTTTATTAGTCACAGTTGTCTTATAGGATGGATCTCCAAAACGGGCGTATTCGTGTGATCGCTCTGGTGCTTTTCAGATATTGATTTTTAATAGTAATTATGTATCTCATTAAAAAGAATGATATTTAAATAGTATATTTTTACTATTGGCCTTCAATTTACACAAACAGTTATGAAAATATTTAAGTTCAAAAAATTTCGCGACCAGAGCAATCATAATTGGTGCCAGAGCGATCATAAATGGTGAAATCAGTGAAACAAAAAAAAATAATATTGATAAAATATTATTTATTTAGCCGTTTTCAGTCATATTCAGTGTACGAATAACAAGATTGATGTAAGAGAAATGTATTATTTTAGAAAAATATCGTTATAATTTCAAACTATTAAGTACATTATAATTTTAAAATAACAAATTAACATACTTATAAAAAACGACTTTTGGCTTAGTTTCATTTATTTGGACTATATCATCCGAACTTTCCCTACTTTTCTTCCTACGAACCTTTTGCTGGCTTGGAGTCAAATCACTCATTGGTAGTACTGTGCCCCGAGCTTTTTTCCTTTGGTGATTTTCTCTTGACTTTGCAAATCATTGTCCGTATAGATCTGGATTATTGGTCATGTAAAGATCATTTCGTTGTGTCGGAAGAAAAAAATGGGGATAGCGTAAATTGGTCATATTATAATTATTAGTGGAGACTATAATTCATTTTACTTAGGTAAACCTCTGTCCAACCCTTCGGGGATTACAGGTGTGATGTTTTGTTATGTTTAGGTAATTGCTTGAGGTCGTTGGTTCTAGCAATACTTATCATTATTTTGTGTTTCTCAGCACTTTAAAAAATCAACAGATTCAGATACCTCTCTGTTGTCGAACTCAATAGAATAACTCTGTATTTTTTACCATACCTGCGAGTAAACATTGGCTGGATGTTTTGTTTTCTTAAGAGTAAGCTTCAATATAAACCAGTTTTCTGTTGGGAGGAATTGAAAACTTTGAACTGAATGCACATTTTAGGCTGAGAGCTTTAGTCCTGCAAGTAATTTTCAAAGTATCAGCTGACGATATTTCCACCGAGATACAGCCAGCTGACGTTTGTTTTTATCCATAACTTCATGTAAACTATCATCAGGTGAAATTTGAGTCGAGAGGTAATTACTGAAAGTAAAAAAAAAAATACATGTTTGGGTGACCAGCTGACGTGTTTTCAAACATGGTACAGTCAACTGATTGATTTATTCTTCGTGATATAAGATAATCTTTAATATAAACCAGGTTTCAGTTGGGAGGAAATGACATTTTTTTTTCTACGTGTTTGAACGGCTATTGCTGCTTATCCCACCAACGGAACCACAGCTGACTTCCACGAATCTTTATGATACGACTCTACTATTATGCTACTAGCCTACTATTAACCAACCAACGGAACCACAGCTGACTTCCACGAATCTTTATGATACGACTCTACTATTATGCTACTAGCCTACTATTATGGCTTGAGAAGGAATCACTGACGAAATTTTGCTCCCCCTTTTTCCGCTCTATAAAATGTTTTTCTTCGAGGCATGGTTTCCATCTGCAACAATAGTTGATATTAAATTTTAGAGAAGAAAAGGTTATAGTTGCGGTTAGCTAAATGCCAATATAATAATACTTATCATCATAGCAAAATACGTCAAAATCTGTTTATGAGTTTAGGCTACCCAAAGAAACCCAGAAAAGGTTATAAATTAAAGGTTATATGCATAGTTCTTCGTTTGTCATTGTTACAGTCCGGACTTAAAACAGATTTATTACGTACAATTAATGCAAAATATCATTGCTCTGGTCTTTTTGGACAAAGCAATCACAGCCATAGCTATCAGAAAAAGTCAGTAAATCATAAATTTAGCCGAATTTAAAAGTAGTAGAAAGTTGTGATTACGTCACATAAAAAACATTACAATGATCACTTAATTCACATAGCAAACACATCTACAAGCTTACTATTTAATTTAAATAACGACCCATAGCAATCATAAAATTCGAGAACCAAATCCAGAGCAATCATAAACTTACCTTCGTAAACTTACCTTCGCGGGAACGTGGCAGACAGGTATCCTCCTCGGCGGTTAGGCCACTGCTGGCGCTGCCCAGCGGAAGAGGAATAGAGTGTCTATAACGCGTAACTAGGGATGAGGGCGATGTTTTACCTCAGCGCAGAGCGATTAGATAAAATGCCCGGTCACGATTTTAAATTCAAATTGAGGCAAAAGTATTGTTAATATAACTGAAAATATTTTATTACTATGAAGATTAACTATTTGTTATGTAATCTAAATAAGTTGTTTCATATGAATCATCTCATTAAAAAATTAAAAAATGTTTTTTTCATTCAATCGGGAGGCGGGTCAACCCAGAGCGATCAGGATTTTAGGGTTTAAGAGTTTTTTTTAAATATTTAAAATAAATTTATTCATAATATTAGCCTTGTACCACGTAGATTAGACACCGAACTGTATATAAAAAAATATTATGAAAACGGTTTTCGATTTTAAAATGGGTTTATCCAGCCCGACACGAAAAAAAATGCCTCTGGAGATTGTGCCCTTATTATTTATTAATTACCACATAATGAGATCAGCAAAAAAATATATAAAATTAGATACAAAATTGTAGTTTATTGAAGGTTGGCAATAAAACGAGTGACTGTAAATTACAATTTTAAGTGTAAAAATTAATTAATTTGGGTTTTATAATTACTAAGTGAGCGACTGACTGTTGGTGACGAGAAATCAACAGAACAGTATCTTACAAACATTAATTTGAGTTACTTAAAATACAAAATGAACAGCTTCATAATTCATATACCTATATATCTAATCTTAATCTAAATAAATCACAGTATAATCATCACTATTGTTGCAAATGTTAAACAGCATGTCGACGGAGCCCCGCCCCGCGGGGCTCCTACTTCTGGGTGGTTTGAAAAAAAATTACCACGAAGAGGATGGCGGGGTCTTTCAGACCCCGCCATCCTCTTCTAACCTAAATTGTCCGAGTCGGGGTGCCAGCAAGTCCCGAGCTGTATTTCCAGTCGCTCACTTAGTAATATAGTCGCTCGGATAAAATATTAATATATGAAATGGATTAATCACAATCCACTTTTTGTAAGGTGGTTCTGGATTTTATTATTAATCGATCTCTCAAATTCATACTGCTCAAGTTATTAATACAGTATGTCATCATCAGTCGAACCTTTTTCAGTTAATTTGTTCTGCTTTTAGAAATAATGCAATGTGACAGGTTTTTTTTTGTTAAAATAATCATTAAATTTGACGAGCATGGATTCTTGAAAATTAAGACAAATATGATGAACATGTTTTGTTGTACTTACTGGCTAATATGCGATTGGGATAGTTATTTTGCTATGAAATATGGAAAATTTGCTCTGCAGTCAGTATTTATGCTATGTGTGTAGCATTTTTCTACGAAAATAAATTTAACTGAATTGCATTATGAGGAAAAAAGTAGTGTCATATTGATGTATAATTTCGAATTATCTGCAGTTTGAGTTTTGTTAAAAATTTATTTTATTTGTAGTGAAGTAAGCTATTTGATGTAAAAAAGAATATAAATGATGAGTATGTATTGATAGGCGATTATTTATTTGATATGCAATTTATAATATCCCTAAAACATCTATAAACTGAAGAGTTCGTTTGGTTTAACGCGCTAATCTCAGGAACTACTGGTTCGCATTGATTTTTTTAAGTTGGATAGCCGACATAACGAAGGAGGTTATCTATCTATCTATATATATAAAAGGAGAACTGACTGACTGACATATCAACGTACAGCCGAAACTACTGGGGCTAGGAATGTGAAATTTTGCACACGGCTTCCTTTTATAATGTAGGGGAGCACTAAGAAGGGGTTTTTGGAAATTTAACCTTTAAGGGGGTGAAAAGGGGGAATTAAGAAAGTACGTAACCCACGCGGACGAAGTCGCGGGCAAAGTGCTAGTAGGCTATATGACATCACGCTACCGCGAAACCGGAAAGCGCGGGGAACAGCGAGTTACAAATAAACGCTCCCGACGAGGTAACATTCGCCTGTAATGGTACAATCAAAGACGTGATTGTTACAAATTATGTCGTAACATGTTATACTCTGTAATGCTCACTCATTGATGTAAATTATGTAATGCTTGAACCTGAACCCTTTAGGTACTATTATATATTCTGTGCCTGAACTTTTAAATAGTAATTATAGCGTTACAGGCGAACGTTCCGCACAGTATGATTATTTCGTGAGAAAATCTGATAAAAGATTGCTACCTACTTTTTGAAATAGATACCTACAAATAGTAGCTCATGGCTAAATTCTTACATCAGCAAGGTAAAGCCGTACTTGCCGAGATTGATGGTATGAGTGAAGAAAAACACGAAAAGCCGTTGGTCGTGGCTGTCATTCGTAGATTTTGGGCATCCGTTACTGTTAGTCATAAGCTCGAAAGTCTGACAATGACAGTCAGTCTTAGCAGCTTACCAAGGTGTTTCATATGTGTATAAAAATCGTCATTTATTTCTCGATTAAAATAGATAGATAAAACATTTATTCACATTAAAGTAATTTATTTATGATTCCTGTAGACGATTGAAGAATAGAATAAATAATTATATCTCTATTCCACCAAGAGACAGGCGTTAATTCTTTACAATTCAACATTATGCCCGATTAAGGCACAACAGGTTGACGATGTTTTGTTTATCATAAGTACTATGGACTTAAATAATACCTTAAGTCATGTTTTATTTTAGTTTTTGGTCAATGCCTAACTTTATTACGCTTGCAAGCACAACTTTTATAAAACTTGTTTGAATTTTATTTTTTGTTCCTCAGAATTGTTATTGTTTTATTTTATCATAACAGCCTTGTGAAATATTCCATGTAACAATGTTCCATGATGTCCTTTTTCATGTTATGTTTAATTGTATACCTAATATATATAAATAAGTGAGGTGACCTGTACCATAGAATCTTCCTATTTCAGACACGTTTCTCTATTAGTGTCTGTAACATCTTGATGTGGAGAAAAATAAAGATTTTATGAATACGATTTATGTATGATTGTGATTGAAATACTTATAGAAACAATTTAATAATATAGTATAAATCTTTATATATATTCTGTAATTTTGTATATTCTTCCGTCGACACAACCCGCTTCTACGGGTCCGCAAATTATCAGCTTACGTACGTTGCTAACTGCACGGTCTAACAGCATCGGTTCAATTAAATCATTATTTTTTCGAAGAACTTCCATTACTTAACATCTTGTTTGACAGTTCGATTGGTTTCGTAAAACAATTGACTGTTACTTTATTGCTCCATTGTGTTTATTGACTATGCCCGGGTCGACGGCGCGTTGTGTTCCACGCGCGCCTTAAAGAGTGTCAGCATAGTGACGGGGCCTGTAGAGGGCCAAAGCCTGCCGGGGTCACGGGACTTTTCCATTACCGTGACCGCGGTACGTAAAGGGCTAGTGAAGGACACCGTGGATTTTAGTCAGTACAAGTCTGACAGTCCCTCCCACCCTGCCCTGGGTGGAAGGACTCATTTGATGATTTTACCACGATAATAAAAAAATTGTGTTTATTTACGATGATGAGTTCTTTGATCATTTTTCGGGATTTTTGTTAGTTTTTCAGCAGTGGCTTTCGCAGTAGCGTAGCTATGCCAAAAGGGGCCCCGTATCAAAACTTGTTTGGGAGGCCCCAATCAAGTTCTAATATCTAAGTTTGGCAGAATAAAGACAAAAGCATCCTGACTCGTGTAACTAATGCTATTAGTGATGTCATTAAGAGAATTTTGAAGGGAGCTAAAAATATGAGAATGCTGATCGACTGATCGTAGCTCATTTATAACAACTACATTTATAGCTTTTTGAACATTGAGCTATTAGGAGTTCGATAATTGGAGCTTTATGGCCGCGATAAGTTTTTATTTAAGAGCAACATTGTGCATATGTTTTTATTTTTATTCCAATCGTCGGGGCCCCTTGACTCTTGGGAGCACCGTATAATAGATACGGCTGATATGGCGGTGGCTACGTCTCTGCCTTGAGCGTACCGGTTGCGAGTACTACGCACCTGACCTTTGTGATGAACTTCACCATTTTCTTTTCCACAAACTCCTTTTCTCCTGTATCATGGGTCCGTTTAGAAACATTAAAAATCGCATAGAAAAAAAAACCTAGACACGAAACAACTATACCCTTTAGGCTATCAATTGTCTCATGTGGAAATTGAATCCGCGACACGCAGTACTGGAGTCAGCCACTGCGCCAATAATGCCGTCCGACAAAGGCAGAACATGGACGCATTGTCCGCTGCATTTACCCAGGCCTGGTATTTAGACCAACAGGCCTGTCATTTTTTGACAGGCCTGTTGGTCCAGCGGTTAGTGACCCTGACTGCTATGCCGGAGGTCGTGGCTTCGATTCCCACCCAGGACAAATGTTTATGTGATGAGCACGATCATTTGTTCTGTGTCTGGGTGTAATTTATCTATAATATGTATGTATTTACAAATATATATGTTTATCAGTTGTCTAGTACCCATAACACAAGCTCTGCTTAGCTTGGGACTAGATGGCGTTGTGTGATAGTTGTGGAATATTTATTTATTTATTTATTTGACGTATGGTAAGCTTCAGAGAAATCTCACCCCCTTTGTTAGTCACATCGCTGTCAAAGGGGGTGAGTTTTCTTCGAAGCTGAATGTATCATTGCTTCAACGATTTCATTAATAATTACAATGATGCATGTTTACAGGTCGAACCAGTAATAAACGCGATTGCCAAGGACCGATTTGACGCAGCCCTGGCTGAAGCGAAAGAAGTGGATGCCCTCATCGCCAACGGCATATCAGAAGATGAGTTCAACAAAAAACCTTTGCTGGGTATGTAGCTTTTCCAATTGGCAGGCAGGCTAACGATTTACACCACAACAAGGAACGCCAATACTCTTATTTTACTCTCCTGTGGAAAGTTATCAAATGGGTCTTGCCGTCCCAGTGAGAAGGGATTGCCAGCCAGATTCGTACTGACTAAAAACCATACGGTTCCTTTGGTCATCATCAATAATTATTGTTTCTTATTCATAACAACATTTTGTATTACACAAGCCAATCAAAGATTAAAAGAGGTCCATTTAGTCGATCTTTAATTATTACTTCCGTTCAAATCGTTACATAACCTACGCCCATCACAGACGCATACAAGGGGAAGAATTAGTAGGAAATTATCAAATGACTCCTCTAAACCCGTTCTGGGTGGAGCGGAAGGAACTTTTCTTTCAGATGCCCTTTACGTTCCGCGGTACCCTGTTTAGATAGTCTCGCAATGGTCTTTGGCTAAGGGTCACATTATCACACTCTTCACTTTTCACTCACTCGGGGTTTTGATGTCTCCCCTTCTTCCCCAGGGGTTCCCTTCACAACCAAGGAGAGTCAGGCGGTGAAAGGCATGCCTCTGACGTTTGGGCTCAGTCTCCGCCGCCACGAGGTGGCCACGGAGGACAGCGAGGCTATCAAGAGGCTCAAGGATGCTGGAGCCATCGTTGTAGCCTCTACCAATTTGCCTGAATTGCTCGTTTGGTAAGTCTACTGATCTTTGAATCGATTATTACAGTTCTTAGTCCTAACTAAGAACCGACACCTGCCTGCAGGTGTCGGTTGACAGTGATTGTGGAGAATAGTGAGAAGAAATTGGAGAATTATTTAAAGCGTGTCACGTGCAGCGCCGTAATTAACTAATTAGAAGCACTAGGCCACTTGAGGATCACACTACATGCTTCCAGTAATCTGTGATAATGGCTGAGGGAACCCACTGGCAGTGGTAAGCTTATCCACTATCCTGTCTGAGTCTGACATCAAACAGTTCTTACTGTGTTCCTTCGGTGCGCAGGAGTTTCATGTCTCTCTGCGAGAGCTTGCTTTATCTTAGTCTTCTCTATGCTTCACGGAAAGGCAGGACATTAACCCAGAGTGATCAATTGAAAAGATGGCTTCGTCCACGAGTCACTTTCGCAACTTGCTAAAAGAATAAAAGATGAGTGCGAATGTCAATTGATGGTAGTCACATTTGTCGCAAATGTGGTCTTATTTCCATGAAGATGGCGGGCAACTGGATGACTATCTTTAACAATAACTCCTCTGTTTTCAGGCAAGAGACCCGCAACCCGGTGTACGGCAGGACCAACAACCCACACCACACAGGCCGGACCGCTGGGGGCTCCAGCGGGGCCGAGGCCGCGCTCACAGCTTCCTGTGCCTCTGTCATCAGCTTGTGTGAGTTTTGTTCACGCTTGGTGGTCCCATTTCTGATTTAAAAATTTTAACAATATATCAAATGCCTATTTCTTGCAATGTTAATAAATAGGGGCATCAAAAACGTCATCCTCTCAACTATCTGCTAATTGGCCCAAGTTGCTATACCCAAGAGTCTGCCGGCATTGCCACAACGTTGACATCACAACGTTCAGCCTCTGGCTAAGTAAAAGCCAACTCCAGGCTTTATATTCATTTTACCCAGACCCCAGAATGAAGTAGTCTCCACTGCTGATAGAAAAAATCCAGCAGCCCTAAATGGATTTTTTTACCTCGTGGATTCTTCAATGATTTACGAGTTTTCTCATGATGCGATGACTTAATGCGCCGTAGTGAGAGCAATGAAAGTAGCAGTGAATTATATAGCACAAAGTAAAGTGCCAGTCTGGGTTTGAACCTAAGGCATAATATATTTATTTAAGGTTTTTATCACTGGGTCTTGCCACATTGTGCCGAGAAGCCAAATTGAGCCTATCCCGGAAAATATGATTGAAATTAGGGATGTTTCGTTACTCACACAAAACCTTACTCACAGATGAATAATTTCAGGTTCTGATCTTGGTGGGTCTACTCGTATGCCTGCCTTCTACTGCGGCATGTTCGGATATCACCCTACTCCTGGAACCACTAACACGAGAGGTATGCCAACTCGTCACAACACTTCGATTTTTATATCAGAACAAAGACAGGAATGAATTTTCGCAAGAGTTCGTAAGCTTTTTTTTCGGGCAACCGTAACTGGTGGATGCAAATTACGAATTGTCGTTCGGCGTGTCGGTCTAAGGGAGCGGCCTTTGTTCAGCAGTGGACGTCTTCCTGCTGATGATGCCAATGAATCTCCTTTATTGTGCTGTGAGGGGTCGGCCTAGAATACAATATGTCCTCAAAACGGCAACAAACGTGTATGTAGGAAGGTAATATTTCATAGTATTACAATATAGCAATGCACCTAGCCAATGAAGATTGTCTGAAACAACCGCAGGTGGCATACGACCACGGCTATTACTCGGTCAAATGAATATATTGTTCTTGTTTTATAATATTCAGTGCGCGATTTTTTCGTAATCTAAATTTAAACGGTTCATTTCCAGGAGTGATGTTCCGTAATGGTGAAGAGAAGGATTCCATGCTATCGCTGGGCTTCATCACCAAGCACGTGGAGGATCTGGCTCCTCTCACCAAGATTATTGCTGGAGACCAGGCTCCGTTGCTCAAGTTGGACAGAGAAATCGACTTTAAGGTATGTACAGCTGATAATGTGTTTCAGAGATATATTTAGTAACTAGCTTCCGCCCGCGACTCCGTCCGCGCGGATGTCGGTCTTCGCGTGGATGGTTTATTTCTCCATTTTGAGTAACTCTGACAATGACATCTTATAAATATCTATTGGACCCAAATACGGCTAAGCTTATAATAATTAAGGAGATTCGCGGTTCTACAGAACAACGTCTATGAATAAAACTGAAAAATAAGATTTTTTTTTACGTATTTTTCCAGGATAAAAAGTATCCTATTTTATGCCCAGGGTAATAAGGTATAATTATACCAAGTTTCATCGAAATCGAACCGTTAGTTTTTACGTGATGCCTGCATATACAGACAGACAGACAGACAAAAAATTTTTTAATCACATATTTGGGTTTGGTATCGATCCAGCAACACCCCCCGCTATTTATTTTTTCAATATTTTCAATGTACAGAATTGACCCTTCTACAGATTTATTATATGTATAGATATAGATAGGCATATGAGCTTTAGTCATCAAACATGGCTATCATGGACACCACTGGCAAAAAATCCAATTTTAATCACTGGATGAACGGGATCAAAAATATCCCACTCGCGACAACATGAAAATTATTACCGTTTGTTGCTAGTGAGGCGACTAACAGAAAGTACTAGGCTAGCGTGACTTCTAGGTGGTCTGTTTTAAAATAATTGTGAAAACCGTAACAAAAGTAATAAAATACTACAAGTTGTATTGCAGGAGATCAAGTTTTACTACTTGGAGACCGCGCAAGACCTCAGTGTGAGCTCCATCAGGGCTTCTCTTAGAGCAACTATGAAGAGGTAAGAAATTATAACATTGAAATTTAATTACACTTCAATATCCCCTCGAAAAGGGATCTTTGCAACAGACGGACTGTTGTTCTTTAAACAATGTTGTCACGTCACTAATATTTTTCGTGGTAAAATCATCAAATGAGTCCTCCCACACAGGGCAGAGCGGGAGGGACTGTCAAACTCGTACTGTCTAAAATCCACGGTGTCCTTCAATAGCCCTTTACGTTCCGGGGTCACGGTAATTCGTAAGTCCCGCGACCCCAGCAGGCTTTGGCCCTCTAGAGGGGGGCCCCGTCATTTTGCTGACACTCTTTGAGGTGCGCGTGGAACACAACGCGCCGTCGAGCCTTGACGTCAATAATACTTCGAAAAACTTCGTCAAATTCGTCATGTTGCTCAGTTTGATTGTAAAATTGTTTTTTTAATGATTTATTTGATACTTTATAAATATTTCTATGAACCAGTCTTTCCACAGTGTCCACTTTGTTTTTATAATTAATTAAAATCAAGTTACTATCCCACAATCCAATCAAGTTCTTTCCACCAGCGTCATAACCAGAATCAGCCAAGAGATCTCGACAACAGAGAACGCTCCCAAACCGTACTACCACGAAGGGTTCAGCCATATGTACAGCATCTGGAAGTACTGGATGACCAAGGAGCCTGAGCGTCTGGCCAGCCTGTGTACCAACAGGAACGGCGACGCTAACGGACTGGTTGAACTTTTCAAGAAGGTGAGGACTGCCAGAAGTATCTATTTTGAGTAGGGTAGGGCTAGGTAGGATCTAGGGTCTTCTGCTGCCCAACTGCGGGATCCAGCGATGATATTCTCTAGAAATCTCATTGCTGAAACCTACAATGTGCTACATTACACTACACTTCGGTATTCACTAAGCTTATGTCATCGAAGTGTCAACACTATAAAGGCTCTGTCTCAGTGATGAGCTCGACTTAGCGTACAGACCGTGCTGATCCAAGTGATAATTTCGATGGGAATAAATATTAGTTAATGTTAGAGAATTGCTTTCCAATGATCTAGGAGTCCACACCAGAAAACATCAAGATATGATTAAACATTATGATATGATTTGAAACAGTTTTCTAAGTAACCCGGGAGTAATAAAATAGGAGTTGTTGGCTAGATTTTACTCAACATTCTTCGAAACGTAATAGAAAATTGTGATAATCAATTCGGTGAGCGGTTTCATCAACTCCTAGGTCTATCACATGTGGGGTGTCTCTGAGTCTCTGATGATAATTTAATTCTCATCTTCTTTTTCAGATGGTGTGCCTGAGTAAGCTGTGCTTCTTCACCATCGTGCGTCTGATTGAGGAGCAGTACTTGCCGCAGGTCGACGCCGAATGGGCTGAGAAGATCTCCAAAGAATTGAAGGAAGACTTATTTGTAAGTACCTACCTTCGCAAATAAATACCATAGAATTTGGCGACCAGGGGGCCGTATTACGACGTCTTAAAACCAGGCTTGTTCCAGTGAATGAACGAGTTGGCGCTAGACGACTTTTTTAGCTCTATAGTACGTTCATAATTATGTTTTCAAACAGTATCTGCTCGGATTTTTGGAAGATGTCGAAATCAATGCTTAGATACTGTTCCCGTAGAAAGAGGTTTAGTTAGATGCGAAAGATTTTTCGGCAAAAAAAAATCCGTAAAATAAATATGTTAAGAACTTTACGATTCTATTATACCTTTGTAAAGTTTTACGGGTTAAGTCTTACTGGGTCGCGGGTCAGTCGAGGCTCTAAAATACAAAGGGCATGTGAAAGAAGGCATTCAACAAGCAGAAGTGGTAGAGTCTGACAGTCCTGGACAGTCCTTTCCGCAACCGGGGTAGGAGGACTTATTTCATGTATTCTATACTTCAAAGCAGGGTCCTACTACAGTAACATTTGGCTTGTTCCATTTTACAGACTAAACTAGGTGATAAAGGCGTGTTGCTGATGCCGAGCGCTCCTCAACCAGCTCCGTACCACTTCTCCTGCCTCCTGAGACCCTACAACTTCTCCTACTGGGCCATCGTCAACGCACTCAAGTGTCCTGCTACTCAGGTAAGATCATTAGTTAGAATCAGCATAATACCTATTTGTTAAATAAAGGGCAGAGCTAAACTTTGGCTTTGTTTTTTCACGTTGCTTGAGTTCTCAACCTTTACATAATAAATTATTAGACCAAATCATTTTCTCTTCTCGTAGTTGAATTCCTCTTCAATTCAAAAATGCCTACCCATATCTCTACTTAATTATCAGGAAATATGGTTACCAAGAAACGGTGCTATCCATAGAATCAGCTATTTATTAACGGGCGCTATTTGAATCGACTTCAATTTAATACATATAATTATTGTCCACTAAAAAATTACATTGGCCACAAAATTACCAAGTTGCATACAATAAATTGATTGATCAGCAAAATGTCCAAAAAATAGGCCAAGCCAAGGCGTAGTCGAAGGAGCCCCGTTGTGCGGGACTCCTATTTATATCTACGGGGTTTAAAGGACTCGGGGTGCCCCCAAAACTAAAAAAGTTTTAATATTCGTGGCTGAGTCAGTAATTTTGTGGCTCGCTTTATTAGTTCCCTTTATTAGCACACTTACCAATTGTTTTTTTCTTCCAGGTTCCTATAAGTGTGGACGCGCAAGGTCTTCCCCTGGGTCTCCAGGTGGTAGCAGCCCCCTACAACGACGCACTCAGCCTGGCCGTCGCCAAGTACCTCAGCAAGGAGTTCGGAGGCTCCATTGTAGCTTGCAAATATAAAAATGTTTAAATAGATTATAAATTAAGGAAACGACTGATATGAAGAAATAGGTATGACAAAAAGTAATAAAAACATTTTTTAAGACTTTTTTTGGGGGTCTTTGACAGTGGTTAATGTTACATTTAAGTTAAGTTTCTTAAGTTCCCAAAGAGGAGAGAACGGGACCCTATTACAGCTTGGCAAGAAAGAGTCTGATGCGGTGACAATTGAAACTACGAAACGTTTGTTGTTGCAACATGTTAGAAAAGTCAAGTACGAGTAGCTTCTGTGTCAAAAAACAATTCCCTCGTGTTATTTCACAATTTTCTACATTATTTCGCAACGATCAGTGCTTACTTGTTTATTTATAATGACATATGACAAGTAGTAGCGACCTCAATTTTTCCACACTCTTTTTTGCCAAGCTGTACTTAATCTCAACTCATTCATTCATTCTGTCTAGAAGGACCGACATTGGAGTCTCTATGTCCGTTTGTCTGTTTGGATGTCGTCTATCACCAGGCTGTATCTAATGAACTGTGATAGTTAGACAGTTGATTTTTTTATAAGACGTTTTATTATTGTTGTAACAACAAAAAACAGAATAAAATAAATATTTTAGTGTTCTCATAAAACAGAAATGATTTTTTTACCGTTTTAACACGGAACGTTTTTTAAAGATTTATTTGGGGTCAATAATAGCGGGTACTGTATTTAAGTACAGATTTCTTAATTTTATTTTTTTGAATGTCGACACCAATTACGACCGCCGAGTTTTGCTAGTTTTAAGTAATTATTATATAATAGATTGTCTGTTTGGATGTGTGGTGGATTTTATGTTTAACATAATATACTATTAAACTTAAGTGATTAAATATTTTAGTTTTTTAATCAAGTACTTTTTTTCTTTTACCTTATCTACACTTTACAATACCCCTTGCTTCTTTTATACGAAAAATCAAAAGGATTTTACCAAATATTATAACTGGAACGTTTGGGTTAAGTCCCATTTGTTGCTGTGGGAATGTGAGTAATCCAACACAAAATTTAACTCCCTACCCACTTTTGACCGTAATTAGATAGATAAACAGATAATAATTAAAAAACGTATTATTACTACGCGCATTACTTATCTCTTGGCTTGGCTTATCTTATACGCTATTATACGCTTACCCTATTATACGCTTAAACAAGGCATATAATTACATAGAACCAAAATTAGCAATTTGCACAAAGAAGAAACTACTATCTTACAGTCGCGTTCATAAATATCGAGAGTATATTATAATTATCTTGGCAATCGTTAAAGTTGACATTTATTTGATATATAATTAGAAATATCAGTTCATAAATATTCCTTTATGATTTCTATAAGAAATAAATAATATTTACTTCATGAATTATGCATCAGAGGAGGTAAACAAACTCCTTTCAATTCACCGAACGCATCAATAACATGACCTTGCTTTGACATTGATTTGACACTACTGACAATAGTTTTGTAATAACTTTGCGCGATCTTTCTGACCTCAAAAACTCCGATAATTTATGTTATTTAATTAGAACGGAGCGTCGCGTTAGCTCGTGTTGTTTGCTAAAACATTATCTCATTCATAAAAAATGCCTAGCATAGTAACTGTGGATACTAACCCTTTTGAGGGACAGAAGCCGGGAACGAGTGGTTTACGTAAAAAAGTTAAGGTTTTCGTTCAAAAACACTACACGGAGAACTTCGTGCAGAGTATTTTGGATGCGGTTAAAGACTCCTTGCCCGGTTCCACGCTGGTTGTTGGTGGAGATGGCAGGTACCTCGTGAAGGAGGTGGTCGACAAAATCATCAAGATTTCAGCTGCTAATGGAGTAAGTTCTTCATAATTTATTTCTTTCTTATTATCAATTCCAATTAAAACTCCCTAAGACGACCCACTGTCCAAAACTTTAAAGTTTTAGCTCAATCGTCCAGTACTATAAGTTAAAGATCAATCTTAACTTTTATTATTTTATCAAACTAGGATTTTTTGTTTTAGGTTTCAATTTTAATTCTTCTCAACACAGCAATTTTCTACCAAAATATTGATTAATCACTTTCCAATTCTAATTTATTCAGGTTTTGTATGTGGAATATTTCCTAATTTAATTTTAGTAAATTGAAATATTAATCAGCCAATAACTAAATTGATCTGAAAACTTTTTTTATTAATAGGTTCACATTTGATCACTGTCTTGCCTAATTTTCTATTCAATATCTGTGCTTGTTTATGAGGATATGGCATTTACTTAAGAGTTATCTAGCATTTATGCTGAGCTGAGGCCCTTTTAGCATAAAGTTTATGTTTCTTTTTTTTTTGGATTTAGGGAGATTTAATGCATAGAAACACAATTTTCTTTCTTTGTTTTTCTCTAAACTAAATATTCAATTAAAAGAATGTATGTGTAACACAGCAAGCTCAACGAGCTAAGCATTTAAGATGGGGGCCCACATATTAGATCATTTAGTTAACAATAAAATGATTGAGTTGAATGTGTCTGATCCACGAGTCACATTCATGAATGGGCACTGTCAGTTAACGCTATTCTTCTCTTAAGCTGCCAGGACTTTTGCTTTATTTCTTTCTTTTTCCATATTCTTCGCGGGACTCATAAATTACTGTGACCCCGGAACATAAAGGACTATTGAAGGACACCGTGGATTTTAGTCAGTATGAGTCTGACAGTCCCTCCCGCTCTACCCTGGGTGGGAGGACTCATATGATGATTTTACCACGTTAAAAAAATGTTCTCAATTATTATTTGAAGTGCAGTAGTGTTATGTGCTGGGGATTTTGTAATTACTACCTTGTTGTTATAATATCCTCCATAGAATTTTGTTCCTTTACTTCACCATAGGTATTGTTTAGTATTTGCGATCCCTCCATTTATTGGACTCGTACCTGGACTGTTAGTTCATCTTCTTTTTTGTTGCCTGTCCATCTAATGTGAAAGTTTTGATATCTGTTACTCAATCACATCATAACAGCTGAATGGATATTGATGAAATTTGACCAAGAGATAGGTTAGTCTGGAATAACACATAAAATACCATTTATCGCAGTATTATATTCCTGTGCGAGTTATGTTTGTATATGGAGCTGTTGCTAGAGACATCGCCTGCATGTAACTTACTATTCAAAATGAAATTAGACATAAATGATAAAAAATGGGTGCCAAGCCCCCTTTTTTGGTCATTCATGATTTCATTGTCATCATAATTTTATTTTATCAGTTAAGAATAGTCTCGTAATGATACAAATCAGTACCAAAATACAATCTCATGTGATGACAAGGTATTTTTCTACAATCAGATAAAATTGACCTTGTGTACTGATTATAATATACAGTATAACATAACATCATCTGTTGATACTAATCATTTGAGTCAGCTACTGTTTAAAAATGTGAAAATCATTCTGATAGGCGCAGATTTTTTGATGTGTTTAACCATGCCCCCAGTTCAAATTTACTCAATATATACTAATATTATAAAGCTTAAGAGTTTGTTTGTTTAACTTGCTTAACTTAGGAACTACTAGTTTGAATTGGAAAATTCTTTTTGTGTTGGATAGTCCATTAATCGAGGAAGGCTATAGGCTATAAAATATCATGCCACAACCACTAGGAGACAAGCAGCAGGTATAACACCACAGGGAACAGCTTATTGCATGCAACTTGACAGCACGGTTGACACAGTGGCTGAGCAATCAACTGCTGCTCTGCGTGTCACGGGTTCGGTAGATAATGGGTTTCAGATACAGTTGTTGCTTTGAGATTAATCAGTTTTGTTTTAATGGACCTTAAGTTTGTTGTATATCATAACTTCCCAGAATTTAATAGTTTGTAGCAACACTATCGAACGGTGCAATAAAATAATACAGGCTGTGATTTTAATTCCAAAATCAGCAGGTTCGATTTCTGGCCATGAATTTTCTATAATCTAATGATGCAGTTTTCGTTTTCGTCAAAATCGGCCTCAAGACACATTTCAATGTTTTCGAAATTCCTCATAGTTTTGGATATAGGATCCACACCTTGTTGCAAAATTCACATTGTATAATTATTAAAAAAAATATCTTGTTTACGAAAAGAATTGTTACTTAGTTGAAATAATTAAAATGCATACAAGCATTGGTTAAGTATAATATCTTATATTTATTGTTTATCTCATAGTAAAATGAGACCAGGTTTATCAGTTAATTCTATTGTGTTTTGTAATGGAAGTGTATGCAGTTATTATTATTTTATTGCACTGTTGTGTACCTAAATACTTATGTTATTATGTATCTCTGTCTTTCTTTAATGAATAAACTACCATGCTTGACATGGTTGATATATCAAGTGATTTTTTATAATATTACTAGCTGTTGACCGCGGTTTCAAACCCTCTGCCCCCCTCCCTTTATGGCCTATGATCGTCGCTGAGGTTCCATCTACTTCTCTGCACCAAAATTCACCAAAATCTGTTCAGTCGTTTTGACGTGAAAATGAAATATCTGTAACATAGTAATTATCTTGATGGCAGTAGTCGGTAATCTTTTTGTAATTGGTAAGAAGGATCTTCTGCCTGCGATGATTAGACATTTCTATGATGACTAATGGAAAATAATGAAACTTGATGAGATTCAAGTCTTTAAGTTGTTACATACATTTTTAGTATATCAAATTCAACCCCGCTGCACGGCTCCTATTAATCGTAACGTGATTGTATAGAGCCTTCTTCGATAAATGGGCTATCCAACACAAAAAAGGTTTTTTCAATTCCAACCAGTATTTCCTGAATTAAGCGCGTTCAACCAAACGAACTCTAGAGCTTTATAATATTAGTTTTGATACCATAATTTTTCTGCATAAGTTGCTATGCTACGTAAATTGGATCTTTTTTTTAAACGTAGCGTCACATTAGTATTTTCTCCTGTATCGTGGGTGCGTTTACAAATATATAAACTCAATACACAAACGTCCAGACCCGGAACAATTACTTGTAGGTCATACAAATATTATTTTGTTCCGTGCTGGAATCGAACCCGCGACACTCACACTCACACTGCGCCTTTTTACACAACTCCCCAAAAAGGAGTGTCATATATTTCCCTATGTCTAAACACTTGCAGCCTACAAAATTGCTATAGCTTATGTTTACATCGCCTAGTTTATGTTCTAGGTAGGAAGACTGCTGGTGGGTCAAGCTGGCATCCTTTCCACCCCTGCTGTATCTTGCATCATCAGGAAATACAAGGCACTTGGTAAGTACACTCAGGTTTATTTATTTTTCTAAAACCAAAGGCTCTGAAATTTCTGGCCACCGTAAATGATGGCACGCGGATGGTGAGCAGTGGATGACTCGCCGTCCGATCTTGGACCATGCCCGAGTCGACGGCTCGGCTCCTCGTTTTCCACGCGCGTCTCAATGAGCTGTCAGCAATCCTATGGGGCCCCCTTAGAGGGCCAAAGCCTGCTGGGGTTGCAGGACTGTTCAAACCGGTAACCGAACTGTGACCCTAGAACGTAAAGGGCTATTGAAGGATCACCGTGGATTTTAGTTAGTACGAATCTGACAGTCCCTCCCGCTCCGCCCAGGGTGGGAGGACTCATTCGATGATTTTACCACGCTAAAAAAATTTCCAGACACTCGGGTTCTACTGTTTTATTATATGTATAGATGTAATCTTTTTGAATACTCTATGCGACGAACTTTATCGCAATTCATAACATATTATGATTCTGAAAAAACCTTTTTAGCACAAGTGTGATCGTGTTATTTGCGTGATGAATCAAACAATTCAATTTCAATGATATTTAATATTCAAGTTCACCTCGTACTTTGTACTTATGGTCAACAAAAACTGAAGATATTTTTTTTATCATGTTTTATAATAATTTAAACTTTTTCTTGGTGCTATCCTGCTATATGTATAGTTTAACAAAATATAATTTAGGACCCACAAAACAGCTCGCGGCACTGTGTAAACAGGGTATCGTGGCCCTTGAACGCTTTTTTTTACTCTCTACTTTTTTCTACGAGTCGGGAGGAACTGTCAGACTAAAATCAACGGTGTCCTTCAACAGCCCTTTACGTTCCGAGGTCAAGGTTACCTATAAGACAGTCCCGCGACCTCGTTAAGCTTTGGCCCTGTAAACCCTGTCAGATTGTGGACAGCTCTTCGAGGCGAGAGTGGAACACGACGCGCCTTTGATTCGATGCTCTGCAACGCTAGGGCAACGAAGAAACAGGGTGGCTTTTAGTCAATAAGGGCCAGACTTTTGTTAAAAAAGTTAGTATGACTATTAATCAAACAAATCGCCCTAAGTTTAAAACAGTCCCTTCTGAACACAGGCTCCTCTCTGTGAGAGGAAGTGGGCCATAATCCACCACGCGGGGCCAGTGCGGGTTGGGAGATGTGACATGTCTTCGAATTTTTTGGTTTTAAGACATGCCGGTTTCCACACATGTTTTCTTTCCACGCTTTAAGAGCACAATGA
The DNA here is from genome assembly GCA_943136025.2 of Agrotis puta. NCBI lineage: Eukaryota > Metazoa > Arthropoda > Insecta > Lepidoptera > Noctuidae > Agrotis > Agrotis puta. Next base: position 15,024,482 of record OW964184.2, on the reverse strand, counting down.
AAGGAACCAGGCTGGGTTCAAACCCACGACCTTCAACTCTTAAGTCGGGGCCGATATCACTGCTCCAATTATCTATCGATTGTCCGTAATTCTGACACGATATTAAAATTATGATATCAAAATGACCATGAGTGCATGAGTACTTACCATGACACAGCATAATCATCAATTCATCATACATGATCGGCAATTTTATTTTTAAGAGCCTGCTCTGTCCCACTCCTGGACAAAGGCCTCCCTCCACTCCTTCCACCGTTCACGATACTGGACGTCCTCCTTCCAGTTCGGACGAAACTTGTCCAGTTCGTCCCGCCATCTCCTACGTGGTCTGCCACGACCTCGTCTTACTGTCTCAGGGCACCAGTTTTGAGCTATTTTGGCCCACAGTTTGTCCGGCATGCAGCAGACATGTCCTGCCCAGTCCCATTTCAGTTGGACAGCCTTCTGAATTTGGCAATTAGATAATTTTATTAATCACTGGTTGATAAGCGCCCTTAGCACCGAAAATAGGGTTTGTCAAACAGATCTCCGGAATATTTAAAGAATTCCAAGCTTGGTTTGGGTGCCTATGTAAGTAAGCCTACTAATTAAACGGATGGCAAAAAAAATGGAAAAGAACATGTGTGGTCGTAGTTTTAAACCTAGGCACTTTTCATCCGTGACCCTGGAACGTAAAGGGTAGTTAAAAGAACATTGTAAGAGTCTGACAGAAATGTTTACTATATTATATTAGTTTATAATTATTGTTTGATAAATAAATTGCCTTGAATAAAGTTAATAAACAATATCGGTACTTAGGTATCTATTGGCATAAATGGGAGATAAAATTAACCAAGTAAACATGCTATATGCTAGTTCGATATATATTCAGATTATTCAACGAGACAATATTGACAATAACCACATACTGTGATAATGATTTAGCAAAAGCATATTTCAGTCAACTTGTGAACATAAATTGACGAGACTCGCTTCGCTTACAAACAATAATAATTAAACTACAAAAACCCAGATCCGGAATACCTACTTGTAGATCATACAAATGTTTGTTCCGTGCGGGAATCGAAAGCGTGACACGCAGCGCAGCAATCGATCGGTTGGCCGCTGCGCCAACCGTACCGTCAACATTTACAGATTCTCCTAACTGCAATACGCTGTGTGCTAGTAACCACATCATGGTCGCGGGACTGTATGAATTACCGTGATCCCGGAACGTAAAGGGCTATTGAAGGACACCGTGGATTTTAGTCAGTACCAGTCTGACAGTCCCTCCCGCCCTGCCCTGGGTGGGAGGACTCATTTGATGACAATACCACGCTAAAAAAAAAAACACGTCATTTGAGGACATAAGATTTGTCAAGTCTTGCCAACAATGTATTTTGATAAACATTTTCAACTTGTTTTTCATTGGAAATTAAATAAAACGGTTGGTGACCGGTGCCCCACCAATTTTCTCCAACTGGGTTAAGCACGGTGGAGTCAGTGCTCCAACTGACGATCGGTACAGTCAAGTAATTGAGAAAAATGCACAGTTCAATAAAATCTAAAAAAAAAGTACTTAAAAAGAGTACGTACAAGTGATGCATATAAACTTGACACGTACTACACTCCGCGGGTGCCCTTTGCAATACAAATCTGTCACATCCCACGCTGCGTTCGAATTGATAGTCCTTACCCTCGACTTTGCATAGAGGAGTTCTTGGCTAAATAAATACAGCCGCACAGGCCGATCTTCTGGGCTAAGCCGCGCTTGCCGAGGTTGTTCTGTGGATGGGTGACCATCTGTCATAGCGAGTTTCCTCCGTGCCTCGGAAAGCACGTAAAGCCGTTGGTAAGCTGTCATTTGTAGATCTTTAACAGTCTTTACTGTTAGTCAGAAGCTCTGAAGTCTGACAACCAGTCTTACCATGGGGTATCGTATTACTCACTTACTGGGTTGTGGAGGTCCGACAGGCAGTCGCTCCATGTAAAATATTAATATCCAGCTGCATCTGGTTTGACTGGAAGCCCACCTCAATATAGTTGGGAAAAGGCTAGGCAGCCTCGACTTTGCATAGCGTATAATCTTTTAATCTTTTTCCCTCCAGGTGGAATCGTCCTCACAGCATCCCATAACCCGGGCGGCATAGACAACGACTTCGGCATCAAATTCAACTGCGCCAACGGAGGCCCCGCCCCCGACGGCACGACCAATAAGATCTATGCTCTGACGACCGCCATAAAGCAGTACAAGATTGTCCCTGATATCGTCTGTGATATCAACAAGATTGGAGTCAGTAACTATGATGTGAGTATAAAAAATTGGTTAAGAGTTAAGAAGTTTTAAACTTCTGTCTGTATGGTAAATGGTTGGTCCAGTAGTTTTTATCATAATCACTGTTAAATAAAAACTGAGTAATGTACATTTTCTAGGTTTTTATATATGAATACACCATCAATAGCATCTTTTCATGGCCTTGTCTGGCGTTTAAATCTCGATAATTATCCCACGTAAAGATAAAATCGGGTTAAAATCTATCCTTTGTGTTAATTCCGGTTGTAAACTATCATTCAAATCCGTTTAGTAGTTTTTGCGTAAAAGAGTAACATCATCATCTGCCTAGCCTTTTCCAAACTATATTGGGGTTGGCTTCCAGTCGAAAAAGATGCAGCTGGATATCAGTATTTTACATGGAGGGACTGCCTGTCGGACCTCCGCAACCCCAGTAACTGGGTAATACGATACCCCATGGTACGACTGGTTGTCAGACTTTAGAGCTTCTGACTAACAGTAATGGCTGTCAAAGATCTTCAAATGACAGCCGGGACCAACGGCTTTACGTGCTTTCCGAGGCAAGAGAACAACAAACAAAAATTTATGTATCCATCATCACAAACTTTCACATAGCCCCAGCGGCACAAAAACGTGCCACCAAACCCCGACCGATTTAGAACTGTATTTGTAGTAAAGATAAGTCTTAACATGGTACTTGACGGGTGGTTGACGTAAATAATGGCGGTCCTTGAGAGGTTAAAAAATTAACTGGATTGTAATTTAAAGCTACTGTCAAATAGCCAATTTTAACAATCAAGTTCGATTTGGAGAACTGAGGTCACATAACAAACCAGCACATAACAGTCCTTATGTCCCCCGCAGGTCGACGGCCAGAAGTTTACCGTGGAAGTAATAGACTCGGTGAACGACTACCTTGCGTTCATGAAGGAGATCTTTGACTTCAACAAGATCAAGAGCCTCATTCAGGGCTCGGAGCAGAGGAAACCGTTCAATGTGCTCATCGATTCTATGAATGGAGGTGAGTGTCATTTTTTTTTACCGTGGTAAAATCATCAAATGAGTCCTCCCACCCAGGGCAGAGCGGGAGGGACTTTCAGACTCGTACTGACTAAAATCCACGGTGTCCTTCAATAGCTCTTTACGTACCAGGGTCACGGTAATTCTTGAGTCCCGCAAGGTGAGTGATAAATAGGGCTTCCTTTTACTGGCACAAAAACATGAAATGGGTTTTCGTGGTGACAGCATGGTGTGCCCCTATAAGGCCAAGCGCCTGTCCGGGTCGCGAAACTGAATATGCAGGACGCTGCGGCTCTGGAGCGCAAAGAGTTACGGAAGGCTTTTAGTTAGTAGAAGTCTGACAGTCCCTTCCGTTCCACCCAGGGCGGGAAGATTCATTTGATGATTTTCATATCTCAAAAAAAAACTCTCTTTTCTTTAACATTCCGACTTTTGTAAACTACTTTTTTTTGGTTTGAGTTTGGCATCAATCCCAAATTCTCCGATAAATGCTCACTATAGAAGCTAAGTGTGCGACGACAGCACCTCACACCCCTGGCCCTGGCTGGCCACAGAAAAGTCCGGTTAAGCAGCCCACAAACCTCTTCTAGGTTGACCTGGGAGATGCCGTACAAAAAAAAAGACAGCATCTCACAGTAACCACATTATTTGGGTGCATAAGATAAGAACTGCCAATTCTTGCCAACTAGATAATTTGATAAACATTTTCGGTTCGTTTTTCCTCAAAAATTTAATAAAACCTAAAAAAGTACTTACAGAGGTTGTGGTGCATATTAAACTTCACACGTACGTCTCTACTTGTGTCTGTCCATTGATTCACATCCTCACATCGCTACGATCGATTTGCTAGTCTCGACCATCGACTTCGCACTTCACATATAGGCATTGACCCTATGTCAGCGGTCACCTATAATAAATAGGTATCAGCCAAGTTCCAACCAGTATCATTTGTCTGCCACAAACCTATCGCATGCATTATCACGCGTGGTTTGATAACATATTTTAGGGAAACATTCGTTTTTATCTATCTGTCGAGAATCATTGACCTAATTTATTTGTTGCTAACTTTAGGTACACATACCTACCTGAAGGCAAGTATGATCTCACAGTAATTCTGGGCACGGTTCTATTTCAATAAGTAGGAAGTTTCTAATTTAAATCTCATTGAAAGCTTATTGGTAAAAGGTTTTTAGACTGCAAAGCATTCGGGTAAAAATAGCAAATGTGAACAGATTAATAAGCCTAAAATCTTAAATACACACATCAAAAGTGTCTAGGGATCAACATATATTTTTGCAATAACTTTTCTCCTGATTGATATTAATTAAAAAAATTTTTAAGGATTCATCAAATAAAGTGTTTTCGTTTGTCACAGTAACAATAAACCAAGTCACCTTTGCATTAATAAAGAAATTTGCCATTTTCCTAATAAAGGGATTTTTGACATTTGAACCACTAACACAAAAGTTCGAAAAAAAGACTGAAATAACAGTTTTCTTTAAAATTTTATTGGGTAACTTAAACAATTAATAATCCGTGTTTCTACCGCGAACACTAACAACACAAGAACATCGGTTTGGCATACTCAAAATGAGTTCATCCAAATCACGCTGTGGAATGGCCGCCCATGTTCGTTGCAACCACAAAAAAAGGTCTTCTTGCGACTGGATACCCTCCATATTCGGCAGAGCTCTTCTCTGTAGCATATCCCATGCATGCTCAATCGGATTCAAGTCTGGCGACTGAGCAGGCCAGGGCAGGACATTGATGTTAGCTGCGGCGAGAGTCTGTCTTACAACTCTTGCGGTGTGCGGTCGTGCATTATCATGCATTAACTGAAATAAGGGACCGATTTGCACTTGTAGAGGAACGATGACGTCTGATACAATCGTCTCAGCATAAATTTGAGCGTTGAGGTTGCCTCTGATCCAAATCAACTCAGTTCTTCCGCCGATCCAAATACCCGCCCATACCATGATGGTTCCACCACTATAAGGATGGACTCTGATGAGTCTCGTTTTGGTATGAGACCGGATACAAGACGTATACGACACTGGAGAAGCCCTGGACGCCAACAGCGATTAAAATCCTGCCAGGAAGTCCATCCTTATAGTGGTGGAACCATCATGGTATGGGCGGGTATTTGGATCGGCGGAAGAACTGAGTTGATTTGGATCAGAGGCAACCTCAACGCTCAAATTTATGCTGAGACGATTGTATCAGACGTCATCGTTCCTCTACAAGTGCAAATCGGTCCCTTATTTCAGTTAATGCATGATAATGCACGACCGCACACCGCAAGAGTTGTAAGACAGACTCTCGCCGCAGCTAACATCAATGTCCTGCCCTGGCCTGCTCAGTCGCCAGACTTGAATCCGATTGAGCATGCATGGGATATGCTACAGAGAAGAGCTCTGCCGAATATGGAGGGTATCCAGTCGCAAGAAGACCTTTTTTTGTTGTTGCAACGAACATGGGCGGCCATTCCACAGCGTGATTTGGATGAACTCATTTTGAGTATGCCAAACCGATGTTCTTGTGTTGTTAGTGTTCGCGGTAGAAACACGGATTATTAATTGTTTAAGTTACCCAATAAAATTTTAAAGAAAACTGTTATTTCAGTCTTTTTTTCGAACTTTTGTGTTAGTGGTTCAAATGTCAAAAATCCCTTTATTAGGAAAATGGCAAATTTCTTTATTAATGCAAAGGTGACTTGGTTTATCGTTACTGTGACAAACGAAAACACTTTATTTGATGAATCCTTAAAAAAAAAATTAATTAATATCAATCAGGAGAAAAGTTATTGCAAAAATATATGTTGATCCCTAGACACTTTTGATGTGTGTAGTTTAGACTAATTATTTCTAAGAAGTTGTTTATATATATATTTATAACCAAATAAAAAACTATTTATTATTGATTGTATAATTATGTTTACTCCGTTTAAACGCAGAATATTCAATTTGCAATCAGTCGCAAAGTGTTCAATAAGCAGAATGTTTAGTTCGCAAAAGCGACCTAGGGACTTGGGGCACTCCGTCCATGTTAGGTTAGACGTGGTTAAGCCTCGCGACTCTCGAGCTCGGGCTCCGTTTACCGGTTAGCTTTTTGGCTCATCGAGCACCAGCAAATGTGGCCCAAATCAGTCCCACTTTAATTAACGGCTTTTTGTACTAGCTTCATTAGTCTCTGTTTTGGGACACAGCGGTGTTACTGGTATTTAAAAAAATACGAAATTAAATAGCTGCCATTATTTCCCAGTTACTGGTCCCTACGTAAAGCGCATATTCCTGGACGAGCTGGGCGCGAAGGAAGGCAACGTGCGTCGTATAGTACCGCTGGAGGACTTCGGCGGCGCTCACCCGGATCCCAACCTGACGTACGCGGCTGACCTGGTCAATGCCGTGAAGGCTGGAGACTATGACCTGGGAGCTGCTTTTGATGGGGATGGTGAGTTGAAACTATAATTTTGTTGTTTTTCTTATACCACACGAATATGGCACGTCTTTCTTCTTTGCAGTCGGTAAAAAGGATGGACTCTACTGAATTAAATCTACAAGAAAGGAAGTTTTATAAACAAAAATGGAGTAACTTTAAGCCCGAGAAAATCCCATAATTATTTTTGAACTTGCCTCGCAAATGGAATGAATATATCCTTCTAAGCTAAGCAATAATTTAAAAACCGTACTAATTCCTTCCCAGGCGATCGTAACATGATAATCGGTCGCGACGCCTTCTTCGTGACTCCATCAGACTCGCTGGCAGTCCTGGCCAATAACCTGCAGCACATCCCGTACTTCCGCCGCACCGGGGTCAGAGGGTACGCGAGGTCCATGCCGACCGCTGCCGCCGTGGACAGAGTGGCGGCTGCTACTGGACATGAGATGTTTGAGGTGCCTACTGGTAAGTGGACATAATCTATACATATAATATAAAATGGTGGGAAAGTCAAAACTGTACATTGAAAAAATTTTTTTAAGAATACGTGGGGTGTGATCTACAATCGATACCGAAGCCAAAAATATAGTTTTTAGAATTTTTGTCTGTTTTTCTGTATGTATGTCCGGGATAAACTCAAAAAGTACTGCATGGATTTTTAGAACAGTCGTATTTATTGAGGAAGGCTAATAGGCCAAAAATACTCATAATTTTATTATTAATTCATCATTAATATCCTATGAAGAAAGTTTTTAAATATTTCAATATGGTCTACACCTTTACTATTCACTCTATAGATATTCAACACAAATTAGCTAGCAAAACTTGACAGAAACGATGAAACAAAAAAATGACTTCGAAATAAGAACAAAAAAAATCCTATTCCCCCAGGCTGGAAATACTTCGGCAACCTGATGGACGCTGGTCGGCTCTCCCTCTGCGGAGAAGAGAGCTTCGGAACAGGTTCAGACCACATCCGGGAGAAGGATGGACTGTGGGCTGCGTTAGCCTGGCTGTCAGTCCTGGCTGCTACAGGACTGTCCGTTGAAGACATCCTGAAGCAACACTGGGGGCAGTTCGGCAGAAATTACTTCACTAGGTAAGGTTTTACCAGTAGATGTACGGGAAACAGGGTTCTGATGTAGAAAAGCGAGAATTCTTGGAACAGACGAGTATTGTCTGGTGGTGGTTTATGATAACTTTGTGAACCCATTTTTTTTTATGTGTGGTGTTGTTTTAAACATTTACCGTCTTACCACAAAAGTTTGTGCATGCACGCGAGCATAGAGTTTCACAAAAGTTTGTGGAACTCCATGCTCGCGTCGCGACGGTGTCATTTTTTTTACGTGGTAATATCATCAAATGAGTCCTCCCAGCGCAGAGCGGGAGGGACTGTCAGACTCGTACCGATTAAAATCCACGGTGTCCTTCAATAGCCCTTTACGTTCTGGGGTCACGGTAATTCGTACAGTCCCGCGACCAGCGACGCGGTCATGGAGTTTTTTTGACATGCTTACTTGACTCGTTCAAAACACACACTAACACGCGCGTACGCACGGTAGTGTCTGATTATTTTATTTCTTCGCTCCGTTTAACACAGTTGACCTAAAAGACTAGTTTTATCAACTTATTTATTCTTTTATACTCTACTTTGTTACAGCATTTTGTACCTAGCTTTTTGGTTTTAAGTGTTCCAAGCATTTATCTGTAGAAACTTGTAAATTACCTTCAAATACGTATTTATTAAAAACATTGTATAGTTTAGCTGGAAGTTTCCCGAAGAGTATAAAATAAACAACTTAATTCCTCACCAGATACGACTACGAGGAATGCGCAAGCGACCCTTGCAACGAGATGATGCAGACCTTGGAAAAGAAGATCACATCTCCCGGGTTTGTGGGCTCCTCGCACTCCAGCGGTGGGAAGACTTACGTGGTGAAGCTGGCCGATAATTTCTCTTACATGGATCCTATTGACCAGAGCGTGGCTATGAAACAGGTACACTGATATTTTTTTCTACATTCATCTTAACATTAAACAGGCTGATTTTTTTATACAGTGTGGATATTTTAGAAGTACTAGTTGGATAAAAAAGCGGCAGATCGTGCTCTTAAGCACCCCTTGAGGAGGCCTATGGTCCAGCAGTGATTTGAAATAGGATTATGAATTAATGATGATGATATTATGGTGTGTTATTGCCCCGAATGCTCTATTACTACTTTCAGGACTATCTTAAAAAGACACCGTTGCTCTGGAACGCAGAGCTCAACTGAAATAACAGGTTGTTTTTTGAGCAGTCTGGCAAAAAAAGTTGTTTATGAAAATAACACACCTCCACAGTACTATTACTGAAATAGAAGCACAGAAAAAAAATCCGCATTATATAAAAATGACCTTGTATGGAATCTTTTCACTATTTCTTATTATCTTTCATACCTCTCTTCTTGTAACCTTATGATCTTTCAGCAACTAAACACTGCATTTTTGGGAATAAAATATAACTAATAAATGTTAATGTAACTTGCAGGGCCTTCGCATAATTTTCGAGGATGGTTCCCGTATCGTACTGCGACTCAGCGGTACAGGTAGCTCAGGTGCTACCGTCAGGTATGTTACTTAAATTTCACTTGTATCTTCTCTAGTATTATTACAAACTCTTGTTTATGGTGTGCCAGATGGCAATCTACCTTCTCACACCCTAGCCAGTGTTTTCCAGCTACCAAGCACAGGCTTGCTATCGGCGAGTAAAGCGTAGCCCGCCGTCCGATAAGGACCAGGCCCTGGTCAACGACGCATTGTGTTCCACATGCGCCTAATGGAGTTTTCAGCATTAAAGACGGGGCCTGAAAAGGCCAAATGCCAGCCGTGGTTATAAAAATGTGTAAGGAGGCTACCACGGCCCTGGAATGGAAAAGGCGATTGAAGATACAGGATGGATTTTAGTCAGTACAATTTTGACAGTCCCGTCAGTTCTTCCACAATTTTTTCACCTCCGATCTTTCCTCAACAAATCTGATAGCCGATGGGGGCCGTAAGGTTCTCGTATGTAGGTAGACCAGGCACCGCAAGCGCAGCATGGGTCGGCCACCCAAAAGGTGGACAGTCGATCTGGTGAAGACCTTAGGATCACGCTGGATGCAAACCGAACCGATCCTATTCGAAATTTATAGGGGAGGCCTATATTCATCAGTGGACGCCTTACGGCTGAAATGATGATGATTACCATGATCTTTCCTCCACCCAACATAAAAAAAAAGCATAAAAGTTTTGTCTAAAAACTGTTAATTTCATTCCAGATTATACATAGACTCATACGAAGCTAAGAACGTGTTGGGCGACGCTCAAGTTATGCTGAAACCTCTCATAGATGTCGCGCTACAGATCTCTGAGCTACAGAAGTACACCGGACGTGACGCTCCAACTGTCATCACATAAATGTACGAACAAACTGACGAATTTGTTACCCAACTGCGGAAGGTTATGTGTTAAAGGTGATTCAGTTTCTTTTTTTATTATTGGCTAGCTACATATACTGTTTGAAACTTTTTTTGAGTTCTTTTTCTATGAAAAATTAGTTGAGGAAGGAAAATCCAGATATGTATTATCATTTTCGGAGTACCTACACACTATGAAGTGTTGTCATACTTTTCAAATTTTATTTGGAACAAAATCCCTATTTTCAATATAAATATTATTCTGTTGCATCTTCAAATTATTAACAAAGAAATACAATTTGTAACCGACTTCGAAAAAAGGAGGTACAAGCGGGCTTAAATCTGTAAAATTTAGATACCCATTTTTGATTTTTTTTTATAATACAGTAAACTTTAATTTTTTTTAATCACGTGCAGGGAAAGTTGATAGTGATTGTTAAAATTTGTAAATATTTTCAGTTAAAATTGTTTCTTTGTAAGCATTTCCTAGGTCTATAAAATTGATTGATTGTCAGCGATATAATAATTTACCATTTAATGACTTTAAAAGTTAAAAATATAATTCAAGTTCCTTATGGAGTGTTACATACATAATATTTAACTGTTAAGAAATAATTACGTATATTTTATTTCTGTTTTTTTTTATGCTCATTTTATTTTGTCTTGTTTTGCGTGAATGTTAGAAGCCTTAAAACGTATATCTCTTAGTATATTAGCACAAGCATACAGTCAAACAAGGTATTTAGTGAAAAGTAAAAATAATCATATTTCTACTGATGAATTACTACTACTGATGAATTTATTATTATTAATTACTACTGATGAATTTTATTTATATAAATTACTACTATAAATTACTACTAATTCATTACTACTGATGAATTTTTAAGCTAATATTTCAGTTAAAGATGTGTTTAAAACAGTTGACTCTTCACCTCGGTCACAAAACTATGTGCATTTGCAAGTTAGGACCTGTCTGCCATAGACTTAAAAGGATGGACTGCGCCTTTCCTAGGCAACTAAGAGATAAAATTGACTCCTCTAGAAAGAGAGAAAAACATTTATTTGCAAAGACATAGAAGCAAATAATTGATATTGTCTCTTTCTATAGAGTAGTCAATTTAAGACAACCATTGGTCAGTCCATCATCTAAGTCTATGCTGTCTAGCAAACAGATTGTCAAACTTTACATACCACACAGAAGAAATATTTAATTATATGAACCACTAAACGAGTGATATAAATAAAACAATATAGTTCTCGTAAGAAAAAAGTCACTATATATACATTATGTCCATATTTACAAGTATGTACAAATTGAGATTTTTATTTATTTATATTCATCTTATAAAGTACAATTGGCCAAAGACAGTTTTGTATGAAACAATTCATTTATAAACTTGTTAAATCAGGGCAATTAATCGGTAAGCAGTCTACAGTAAAATCACTGTCATAATTTGACAGGTGTCAAATTTTTGACGTAAGCTATCAATTTACCAATTAATTTCACTGATTGTGTGTATAATTTAATATTTAAAATTATTTTAAATAAACGTTGTTTAAATTAATATATTCTAGTTTCACTTATACTAATAACTATGACTAGATATTTTTATAACTTTGGTATTTACCGATTCTTTTTGATATAACGCAGTATTATAATTAAGATTAGGTTGTGTTACACTTTTTTATATGAGGTTAACAGTGATATAATTTATTTTATCTACTGTCATGCTATTAATCCTCTATAAAAGAACCTATAACAATTAGCTTATTGCCAACATTAAAACACTCAATGATATAATGATCATTATATCATCCAAACGCGTGTTATAATGAATTTCAAAAAAAGAACATTCTCATGCAATGACATTTTCACCACCAGATCGCTAAAATTTTGAAAAAAGAACAACTCGTCTTATCGTGTTATATCCCGCCATTTTTTCACTCGAATATGGTATGCGAATATGGTATGTTATGAGAATCTTTTATAGAGGATTCACAGCATGATTGTAGATAAAGTCTTGTATGCAACCGTTATAATTAGGTATTAAAACACTCATGTGATACTATTATCACACTCGGCTACGCCTCGTGTGATAAACCCACATTCGTGTTTTAATACCCCTGATTATACAACAGTTGCATAAATAACTATTATTCGATTTTTTTAAACACATTGTTGCCCCCACACTAGGAATTACTCCTGACCGATAGTGTCAATCGATGCAATTCTGTATCGCGTCGCGTCATGAGCAAGTTCCTTTATTCGATAATTATTTAGCTTTATTGTTAAGGTTTATTTTTTATCGTGGTAAAAAAATAAAAATAAAAACCTTAACAATAAAGCTAAATAATTATCGATGTTGAGGTGAAAGAATTTTGAAAATCAGTCCACTTAAAGCGTGAGTAGTTAGGTTGTGGGAAAGAGACAGAGCTATACAAGTCGTCTAGCGCCATCTCGTTCCCTGAGCGGAACCACACACGCTTTAAGAGGTCATGGTAAGCCATTTGTATTATGAATTACTTTTCCGAAGGGTGCGTTAAAATCGGTACTGTAAATGCGATGTGAACATCGTCTCCAGTACCGAGAGATCTCTGATGTTCTATGTGCACGAGCCCTTATATAGGCTATATTTTATTTACAAATCGCACCTGTTCGAAGTCAGGGCGTATCACTAGTGTTTATTCATACAAAGTACCTACAGACGTCAGCAGGTCAATCCCAATCTGTCAAATTTTACCAATCGAAAATTAACCTTCCATTATTGGAATAAGGTTGAAAATCTATTAAAGAAATTTGACAGTTCCACAGTTTCAGTTCCACCTTTTTGACCCATAAACCAAAGGTCGGTATTTAAATTATAAATCCATGATGTGTCTTACACCATTCTTTAAATTCTTCTACTCGTTGATGAAGAACTGCATGAACAAGTTGGCAGCTCCTAGTACTATGATGGAGCAGTAGAACAGGGTCTTCCACCAGCGCGACTGGTGACGTAACTGGAGGGAGCGGAGCTGGAGGAGGGACGGAAGGAGGAAGATGTGGACTAGACCGCTTATGGCGCCTGTGTATCTGAGGAACATTAAAAAGGATGTTAAAACCTGTGCATGCTCTTTAGGCATACTTAACACAACACTAAAGTAGCGCAAGCGCCATAAGAACGTCATTTGTAAACGGCCATTAACAAATGGCGTCCTGTTGGCGCTTGCGCTACGTTAGTATTGAGTTAAGTTTGCCACATACAAAATAATGCGTAAGTAAGTAAGTCGGGACTCGTAAGTCCGAAATAACCAATCGCTTATAAATATTTTCAGATACGGTCGCGGGACTGTCTGCTCCGGAACGTAAAGGGTTATTGAAGGACACCGTGGATTTTGGTCAGTACAAGTCTGACGATCCCATCCCTCCTGCCCTGGATAGGAGGACTCATTTGTGCCTTTGTCAAACAGACAGGCGAAAGCGAAGCGTTTCCGAAGCGATACCGAACCGAAGCGAGACGTCAGTCCGATAGTTCTGTCACGCTATCGTATCGCTTTCGCTTTTCTATGTGACTGGATTCAAACAATTCTATACATTACAAATAAAAACGCCTCGCTTCGTATTCGTCACGCCAGTCTGTTTTTTTTTTTAAACGTGACGCTCACTAGGACATTCTCCTGTATCGTAGGTGCGTTTACAAACATAGAAACTCACATACGCAAACACCCAGACCCGGAACAACTACTTGTAGTTCGTACAAATATTTGTTCCGTGCGGGAATCGAACCCGCGACACGTAGCGCAGTAGTCCAATCGCTTAGCCACTTTTCAGATAAGACTAGATTCATGACAATTTCTCACCTTATAATAGTCCCAATGCTGGGACAGAGGCAGGCGACGAGTATGCACAAGCTCATGATGGCGATGTTGATGATCACGGTGTTGACCCGGGAGGACTTCACAGGCAGCAGCAGGAGGGTCTCCGAGCGGAGCATGAACGCTACCAGCGGGTACACTGTCACCACCTGGAGGATCATGGGATATCTTAGTACAATTCAAATAAGCTTTTATGTTCTGGAAAGAAAAAGTCCAGCAGGAGGCCGACCATGACGTCTTAAAGCGAGAGTTGTTCCACTGTGCGAAAGAGACAGAGCTATACAAGTCGTCTAGCGCCATCACATTCCCACAGTGGAACTACTCTCGCTTTAAGTCGTGGTAGGTCACCAATTCACTTATTATTTTACTGTAATTAGTACTCACTTGAAACAGCAGCAATATCCTAGCCACTGCAGTCATCACATCATGCATTTCGAAGTTATTCAGCAAATTCTGAGAAAGAAAACATTGAAATACATGTTTAATGTCATGATTCTATTGCATTTCTACATTTATATATATAAAAATGTTATGTTGGTTTGTGTACGCTTCAAAAACTCAAAAAGTTCCGCACCGATGGAGCTGAAATTTTAGCATGATATATAATTTGCATCAAGGATTGTTTTATCTATTTTTTGCACCAGTTACATTCATATTCGCGATCGCGAAAAAACTGTTTTTTTTTTGTGCCACTGCGAAGCGTGGCAGGGTACAAATAGTTTAAAATCAAATTTACAATTCACTACAAATAAATTATTTAATTCTAGCTGTCTCCCGTGGTTTGGTTCCCACTGCTCAGCTCCTATTTGGTCATAGCGTGATGTAATAAAGCCTCGCTAAATGGGCTATCCAATACAAAAACAATTTTTTGAAGTGAAAACTTCTTTAGCGGCGTTGTGCACTTTTTTTGGGATGGGTAAAAAATGTTAAACTCGCGTCAGGACACGTGACCTGATCGAAAATTCGTAAGACGGCGCACGGCGCTTGCGCGAATGTTCGTGTGTGTTTATTACTATTGAAGTTTTCACTTCTGCCGGCACTCCCAGAGTGCAACCTGTCGTTTTTTTTTAATTCAAACCGATAGTTTCCAAGATTAGCGCGTTTAGTCAAACAAACTCTTTAGCTTCATAATATTAGTATACAGATTACTTTAATTTAAATTTTACGTGGTAAAGTCATCAAATGAGAACTCCCACCCAGGACAGGACAGGAGGTCCTGTCGGACTTGTATTGACTAAAATCCACGGTGTTCTTCAATAGCCCTTTACGTTCCAGGGTCACAGTTACCTGATGATACAGTCCCCCGTCAGATTGCTGACAGCTCTCTGACGCTACTATTATTGTCAGACATGTGTCAGGTACTCACATCTTCAATACAGGACTTGGCGAGAGGGAAGCAGATGTAGAACACAGCACCCACCAGCGTGTACGTCACCGTCACCAGCAGGAAGGCTATGGTCAGGTCTCGACCCTGGAACAACATATTTCATCATAAGGGTTACTCCAAAATCTCCTCGTTCCTCCTTCTCCTCTCAAGAAGAATAATGTTACAAAGGTTCTTATTTCTTTTTGTTTAATCAATCGTTGCCCCCCTCTAGGAATTTCTTCCTGTGTCGTGGGTACGTTTACAAACATAGAAACTCATATACACAAACACCTAGACCCGGAACAACTACTTGAAGATCAAACAAATATTTGTTTCGTGCGGGAATCGAATCGCAGAGCAAAGTACAAGTGAAGATTGTCAAGTGATTGATTGCTTCCACGTTATCTAAGTTAAGGAGGTACCCCTATTTGGACATTTCCAAATATTTTTTATAATGGAAAGCAAACTATTTACTTATGTTACTTTTTTGGTTAATCTCCTAATACAAATAGATGACTGATCCACAATTCCACTCCTGTTAAAGGTTTTACGCTCTATTGCTCAATTATTTTACTCCAATACTTTTGCAGAGAGTCAACGTATACGGGCGATTTTAATAGGAATATTAACCGCGACTAGATTGGAACTTCTGCTTCTACATACTTTGCGGTATTCTGTCTGCCGACAGACAGCGACACGCAGCGCAGCCACTGCGCCAACCGTGCCATCAGAATATAAAAATATTTTGTTGATTGATAAAGACAGTGTCAATGGAATTTATTGCTCATTCTTCTCCATATAAATCTACGCTTTGGTATGTTTAACTTCACAGTTATTATGACTTGTGACTGGCATAACACCATAGCATTTTTTCCAAAAAAAAACGAAAGAAGTGGTCTTGAAGAACGAGCGAAGCGAGCTCGATTTTTTTTTTATTTTCTCGACCGCAATAAGTCAAGTATTCTTTAAATACCAGTGAAGCTAACTCTTCTATGGTTTTGGGCAACCTGCCCACGTGCCTATACAAATCACTTCAAGGTCCGCTAAAGACCAGGTTTAAAATATCCAAAAAACACTTACGTTCTTATCCTGTCTTGCATTATTGGCCATGATAGTGATGATAATGTTGTGTATATAGAAGGACAGCGCCAACATCCCGCTCAGTACGGCCGCGTTCTTGATGGCGTGCGTCTCGGAGAAGATGCTGCCGATGTTAAGGCCCCATACGTAGCCCTTCACTAACACGAAGATTAGGAGGTAAGCTACTGATAGTGTTCCTGGAAATAGATGGCCACTAGTTAGTTCATTGTTAGAATTGATCCGGTAATAGGTCCAAGGATTGATCTGGTATTGTTCGTCGTGTCGTTGAGCTCTTTGAGTTATGAGTCGAGCTACACGATAACTAACAAATGCTTGACTGGACAGGTCCACTCGATTTTGTTTGGTTCTTTCTTCAAATGACCATTTCAGACACTGACCTGCAGGTCCTCGGGACCTCGCATAGCCTGATCTACATATAATGTCTGGACTTCAAAATAGACTGTGACTTCTGTACTGTGTGAGTACGAAACACCGCGGCCCCTCCTAGTTTTATAAAAAGACGTGTAAAAGTGTTGATATAACCTACTTGCATAAATAAACATCATTTCATTTTAAGGAATTCTTGATGTTTGCCAATCGCATTTTATTAA
Source organism: Agrotis puta (assembly GCA_943136025.2). Lineage (NCBI taxonomy): Eukaryota > Metazoa > Arthropoda > Insecta > Lepidoptera > Noctuidae > Agrotis > Agrotis puta. The sequence continues at coordinate 15,007,403 of OW964184.2, read as the reverse complement.
AACCATTGTTCGTGATCCCCTAAAAGCGGTCGTTCTTGGCAAAGTCAGCAAATATGCTGATATGTTCTGTTATAGCGTGGTAAAAAGAAGGACTAGTCAGCAAGTTCCTTTAAAAGCGAGACAGTTTACTTAAAAGTCTTTAGATTTGACAGCTTTTATTCGGGGAACACCCCTTTTTTATGTGGTATAATCATCAAATGAGTCCTCCCACCCAGGACAGAGCGGGAGGAACTGTCAGACTCGTACTGACTAAAATCCACGGTGTCCTTCAATAGCCCTTTACGTACCGAGGTCACGGTAATTCGTGAGTCCCGCGACCGGGGAACACCCCTTGGTTCTGTATTCTAGACAAGGTACTACCATGATCACGTCGTAACCGTTCAATACGGCAATAAACCGTTCAATATCGTTTTTTTGCTAGGAACTGTTGGTTTTACCAGGAATCAACGAGAAATTTTGTTTTTAAATTCAGTTGTAACTTTAATGACGATGAAGATATGAGCAAGAACTTACTCCAGATAGGTGCTGGAGTGAGTACACGACTACGTGAGTGATGATCTTCACTCACTGTCATGATTGAACTGTGAAAATCTAGTGGTGGTGGAGGTATTTACAGATAGCCTGCATTATTCCTGGTCAAAGCCCTATGTAGTTTTTTTTTATCTAGGGTCAAAATACTGTTCATTAGTTGTCCAGGTGAACGGGTGCTACTTGTGGTGACTGGTCGACTTGCTGACTTTTGGTTCTGCTATTTGTAATTTAATTTCTTTTTCATTAAATTGTTATTTACTGCGTTGGTCCTAGTTTATCTTTTGTGCCTTCTAGTCATGGTTGGGATGTAATTTCGTATTGATGTATAATGTGAACGTTCTATTAAATTGTATACAATCTTGGTTCCTCTAACCGTACGGACAGATGTATTGCTGGGGAGTTTGTTCCGCCACTTCTTCTTCCCATCCAAAACACTAGGAAGTGTCGAAGGGGGCTTAGGGGCTCTGTCTTACGTAATAATTGACCTTCAAAAAGTGCTGATAATTCAGCCTAATTTGAATAAATGACTTTTGACTTTGACTTCCAGCTTGTCCCACCATCTACTATGAGTACTGTCGCAACTTTTTCTGGTTTTTTCAGGGCTCTATTTACTCAACGATTTGAACATGGTAATGAACTACTCGAAGGTGTTGGTAGGTATTTTAGCTAATGAGGTCTAGTAATGGTGGAAAAACTTACCCAGCGAATTAAACTTGGTAAAGAACGACACATCTCTGAAGTTGAGCAGCGGGAACACGATGAGCGCCACGTACACAGGGACCGTCGAGTGCAGCCCCCAGTAGGGAGGGTCCTCTCGCCCGGGGGGCGGAGGGTCCAGGAGGGACAGGTTCGAGTGGCGAGGACACAGGAGGGACGTGTTGTAGACTGTCGTGTTGGAGCTGTTCAGGTCTGGTGGGAGACAAAGACAAAATATAAGCACGCACTTCTGAATCCTCATTCTACATACAAGACAATGATGAATGAAGCCATGTTTTGTCTTTAGAAACGCGAGGTTCATGAATTGTTACAGAACTGGCTAAATCAAAAATAAAAGTCAGTACTTTTGAAGAGTCTACTGACTTTTCGAAGTTCATAACTTATCAAAGTATAATGGTAAAGACATCGAAGTTCCTATTCTATAGAGTGAGATTCATAATAACTTACCAACAAAATAATTGACAGTGAAATACAAGAAGTTGGTGATGAGAATCCAGTAGACGATGTTGGCGCCCAGCAGCACCAGCACACTGAAGATATGCGCCACCACTTCCGCCCACGGACCCAGCAGGGTCCGACACAGGGCGGGGACTTCACAGGTTTCACTACCTGGGGAGGTGGAAGGTTACGTGCGCTTCAGTATGGTGTTAGGTCCTCCAGACATCTCAGTTTCCAGCAAATGGCTTCTCAAAGACAAAGTAAAGGATACTCAACGTGGCCCCTTTTATACCTTTGGGTTGGCAAAGTCATTAAATGAGTCCTCGCACCCTAGGTGGAGTGGAAGGGATTGTCAAGCTCTTACTGACTCAACTGGCCACCAGTGTGGATTACCATGAGGTCTTAAAGCGTGAGTAGTTAGGCTGTGGGAAAGAGACAGAGCCATACAAGTCGTCTAGCACCGTCTCGTTCCCTGAGCGCAACCACTCACGTCATGATATGCCACCTTTTCTTTCGACCCTAGGGCTGCTAAAGGTTTTGGTAAAAGTAATTAGTTGCCTATTTGGACTAATTCGGCAATCACATGACAATATCCTCCACTAGTTAGCTCATGTCTACTATATTCTGTTCACATTTCTACAATGATATTGTGACCACATAAGTAGCTGAACCTATTGATATTAAACGAGTATAACCAAAAAAAACTGGTTTACATTTTCAAACAAGAAGCCCTTAAGTATTGGACCTACTTGTGGTACAAAGTCCAGGCAAACAGGTGGACTAAAGACGAAAGCATTTCGCTAAGACTACATGTCAACTCACCATGATACTTATTAACCCTGAGCAGCACATAAGCGGTGTACAGACACAGCGCCGCCATGAATGCGACCAGCACCAGGGCGGCTGGTAGACCAGCCCGCTCCACTCCCCATGCCATCGTCAGCAGCGACGAGCCCATTATTGTGTTCCATACTGAGAAACTGGAGAGGGTACAGAGAATTAGCATAATCGTTGAAATTCCTTGTTGTAGGAATTTCTTTGAAATTTTTTTGACATCCAGATAGCCAGTGATGGATGAACAAGGTATGATGTGAGCACCATAAGATGAATCAGTGGTGTTCATGACAGGAATTCTGGATAGCAGATGGTCTTAGCAAAAAGGGAGATCCTCCGAAGGTATCCAAAGCGTTTTGTACTTCTATAACAGTACTGATACAAAGTACTAGTTAATTTATTGTTTAGGATCTTTGCCGGAGTACCAGAGTGGCCGACATTGCTTTAAAAATTTATAAGTTTAAATGACAATGGGCACGCTTTATCAGTTGTACAACTCATAACTGATGGGGAGAAAAAGTTGTCGAGTGTTGACCAAGAACTAGAAGACGCAGAGTAGGCAGGCCTCTCATTTGGTGGACCGACGACATCGTGAGAGTCGCGGGCAACCGATGAACGCAAGTGGCGAATTGTCTTTCGGCGTGGCGCTCTAAGGGGGAGGCCTATGTTTAGCAGTGGACGTCTTCCAGCTGATGATGATGATATCATTCCTGTTATTGCTAAAATAATGCCACTTTGTTTTGTCTCCGCTCCTAAGTGCAAAGATTCGAAGGAAGATCGAATTCTTGGAACATCCACCAGTTCTTTGACGGGCTATGAAGATTGTCACTGCGCTATGGATGGACATAGTTAATGAAAAACTTCGTTTAAGAATGGCAACATCGTGATCATTCCTTCTCAATCCTTACAGTTTGCTTAAACTTTAGAATGGCAACATTTGTTACTGATCAATAATAATTTTCCTTGGTGTAACTTACATTGTGACTAGCGAACTCTGTTTCTTTGGCTCTGGCTTGAACGTCTTCTCGAATGTCTTGTTGAATGTCGTTAGGACAGCATCCGATGATAGTTCTGCAGGGCCCTGAAATAAAACCTCTGTTAATTATATTATTGTACCAACGTACACTAAGCCCGCCCGTTATGTATTAGGACCCACTCCCTCTGACTCACTCTTTTTGGTTTGAATCTCCGTAGAGAAAACATTGTAAGTCTATTGATAATGATATTTATTTCTGTCTGGACCTTAATTTTTATTTTGACAACATGACCAATAGTTTAATAAAAGTTCTTTTTCAAAATAAGTTCACTTAACACAAACGAGCGCTCAATCAAACTTTTTGTTTTAACTAAAATTGCTGCAGATTCTTTAGGAGAAAATTTTTTTTTTTTTTTGCTGTTAAGGTCCTTCGCCTTACGTGAAGCTGAAGAGACTGTCACTCTTACGGACTAAAAATCCACCCTGCTCCTTCAGTTGCCCTTTGTGTTCCAAGGTCTCGGTTATCACGTCCGAAATTCGAACTATAAAGGGCAGGGAGGCCGTGCAGCGCACTTCCTATTAAAATAATGCGATAGGCGGTACAAAGTGCCTATGATGTGCGCTAAGCTTTATCAGTCGCTTCTCGATTCTTCCTTGTTATGAGAACGTGATTTTTATTATCACGTTGGATCACACGCTGGCGACGTACCTACGTATATCCCCGAAATAGTTGCTTACCGCTGATAAACCAAAATACAAAGGCCTTTGACCACATACGTACAAGATAAAATGATGAAACTTAAAAATTGTGCCAAGTCCCAAACTGCTGGGTATCTTGTCAAAGATTGTAATTAGTAGTTAATTAGTTGAAATGATAATTAAGTTGGCTTTTATACGGTGGATAGGAAATTAATTAGGCGTGAAATAAGTGATAATACTGAGAGAATTGTGAGTTACGTCGTTTACGTGAGAGCAAATTCCTTTGAATATGATTCACTAAAGTGATGTGTTGGTGTTCAATTTGTTAAATGTTAAAGTATTCTAATTTCTTATTTTTAAAATAGTGTACACCCTGCCTGTGGCTGTTTACCATGTTGTCATTGCCCAATATTGTTTTCTGTGTGTATGTGGTAACACTAGAACTGATTCCATGTTCCTCCGCCCTGTTTCTGTTTCTGCTATATTAAAAATCTATATAAACAAGTTTCTTGTGTTTTGTATTTAAAAAATCTCAACAGGTTATGGGCCCAGATGCCTCCTGTTGCAAAACAGTTTGTACAAATAAAATAAAAATAAAAAGGGTCCTTGTGATTCGATCCGATATAATTAAGTCGCCGTGTTTCCAGTGGTCCGTAAGTAAAAATGGCTACGTCTACGACCGAGGAACTTAAAAACATAGAAAAGCTCAGCGATATCGAGACGTATCAGCTGTGGCGTTTTCAGATTGATATAATCTTTCAAGCCAAGGGGCTGTCAGATATAATAAAGGACGACATAAAAATGGAAGATTCGGACAAGCCCGAACTCAAGGCCGATTACAGTAAAAAGGACGCGTTAGCAAAGTACATAATAATACAGACGGTGGACAAAAGGTTAATTACTATGTTATTCCAATGCACATCAGCAAGTGCCATGTACAAAAAACTTTGTGATATGTTCGGCGGTACAGAAGAACGGCATAAAAATAAAATCATGCAAGATTTTTTCAACTTTAAGTACGACAAGAGCAAAGACATGATACAAAATTTATCTCAGTTGGACAATCTTGTTTTTAGACTGCAACAGCTAAAAATCTCCATGGATGACAGCTTAATTGAGTCAAAAATACTAACGTTTTTATCTGCTGAATATGAAAATTTTGTAACAGCATGGGAATCAACCTCCAAAGAAGATAAAACCCTAACCAACTTAAAACTAAGATTGATCAAAGAACATGAAAAACGTAGCAGTATATCAAATGAGAACGAAGTAGTATTTCAAGCATCTAAATCATCCAGGAAAATGGAGAAACAGGAATCACAATCTACAAGTAAAGTCGGTAACGATTCTCACTCTAATTATAAAAATAAAATACGTTGTTTTGGTTGCAATAAAACAGGTCATGTAAAAAAGGATTGTAAGAAAGTATGTTCTATTTGTAAGAAAAATAATCACAAAGAGAGTAACTGTTTCTTTAGAAATAATAAAAATTCTGTTTCATTTTTGAGCTATAGAAATAAAAATAAACAAACATATAATTCCCAGGACTTTATAGTAGATTCAGGTTGTACATCACATATGGTAAATAATATAAACTTGTTAAGTAATGTGGAGTGTAATGAGACCTCTATATGTTTGGCAAAGAAAAACGAAAAAATGTTGTCTGTACAAAAAGGCACTTTTGAAGGTGAAAATTGTGTCTTAAATAATACTTTGTGTGTTCCAGATCTTTGTAAAAATCTGTTTTCAGTCTCAGCTGCTACAGAAAATGGTGCTGTAGTAACTTTTAAAAATAATGATGTGGAAATTACATCTAACTGTGGCACAAAAATATTTGGTAAAAAGGAGGAGTCAACAGGTCTGTATCATTTAAAATTAAAACTAGGTAGTAGTGAAGTGTCATTGTTAGCCAATAAAAAGAGTAGTGTTTATGATTGGCATATTAAAATGGGTCACCCAAGTAATGAGATACTGGGTAAATTGGTGGACGCTGCCACGGGTGTCACATTCAGCAAGTCAGATATATCACAAATGCAGGATTTATGTGAAATTTGTGTTAAAGCTAAGCAGGTCAGGAAACCATTTAATAAAACTAGGGAACGTGCTACTAGGGTACTTGAAATAATACATAGTGATGTATGTGGTCCTATAGAAACTATAAGCTTTGATGGCAAAAGGTACATTCTCACAGTGTTAGATGACTTTAGTCATTTTACTAAAATTTACTTGTTAACCAACAAAAGTGAAGTTAGTTACCATTTAAAACATTACATTAGGGAAACGGAGAGAGAGATGAATGCTAAAGTTTCGGTATTACGCTGTGACAATGGAGGTGAGTACTCTAGCAGTGAATTTAAAGCATGGTGTTATAAAAACGGTATAAAATTAGATTATAGTATTCCGTATAGCCCACAACTAAACGGTAAAGCCGAGCGTTTAAATAGAAGCTTGATGGAAAAGGCTAGGGCATTGTTGTTAAATTCAAATCTTAATAAGAAATTATGGGGAGAAGCTATGTACTCAGCTACATACTTACTTAACAGGTTGCCATGTTCTGTGATAGATTTTAAAACCCCATATGAAGTATGGTATAATAAAAAGCCGGATATATCTAACATAAAAGAATTTGGTTGTGAAGCATTAGTAAAAGAATTAAAACCTGTAAAAAAACTTAGTTCAAGGTCACAGAAATTAATACTTATGGGTTATTCTAAAAATGGGTATAGGCTATTTGATGAAAATAATAATAAAATTGTATTTGCTCGAGACATTGTCTTTAAAACAAGAAGTAATAGCACGGTACAGGAGAATGAACAACAGCTGCAAAGCATAAAATTAGATGAAAATGGTGGTGATCTGGGTGGTCATCTTTTAACAGACAACAATCAGTGTGAGTCTCCAATGTGTTCAGAAGAGAGCAGCATAAAACCTGAAAAGGAAACATTAATACATGAATATAAAGAAATAGAAGAGGAAGGTAATATGAGTGATGAGGAAGTATCAACAAAGAGAGTAAGAAAACTTCCACAAAAGTTCAATGATTATGTTCTACTTACTTACCATGAAGCCATGACGTCACCTGAAAAAGAAAAATGGAAGACAGCTATTAGTGATGAAATAAAATCATTACAGAAAAACCAAGTGTGGGAACTAGTGGAAGAAAAAGATGTCAAAGATGCTAAGATTCTAACCAACAAGTGGGTTTTTCGAGTAAAAGAAGATGGGTCATACAAAGCCAGGATTGTTGTGAGGGGTTTCGAACAAAAGGATATAGATTATGATGAAATTTTTAGCCCTGTAGCATGTCAATCTGCATTAAGAATCATTTTCTCTATAGCTGCGATTAATAAATACCATCTTATGATATTTGATGTCAAGACAGCGTTTCTCAATGGAAACTTGAAAGAAGGGGAAGTAATTTATATGAAAGTACCTCAAGGCTTTGAAAAATGTCATGGAAAAGTGTGTAAACTTCGAAAATCCCTATATGGGTTAAAACAGGCGCCTAAAAGATGGAATGAAGAATTTATTAAGATAATAAAAACTTTAGAGTTTGAACAAGTTAAAAATGAGCCATGTGTGCTAAGGAACAAAGAGGCTACGGTTATTATAGGTATTTATGTTGATGATGGGATTTTAATTTGCAAAAATAAAGAAGAAGGTAGCAAAGTACTTGATAAAATAAATAAAATAATAGAAATAAAAATATATGAAAAACCAAAGACATTTCTAGGTTTACAAATTACTTTTAAAAATGATGGCATTTTACTGTCTCAAGAAAACTATACCAGAAATATGCTAGAAAAATACAATATGTTAGATTGCAAAGCTGTCGACACACCTTGTGTGAGTCAAGAAGGAATTGTTCTGGAAGAAAATAGTAAAAATCTTTTTCCATATAGAGAGGCTGTTGGAAGCTTACTGTATCTCTCGACCAGGACAAGACCTGATATTGCATATGCGGTAGGGTTAGCTAGTCGCAAAGTAGAAAAACCTACTAGGCAAGATGTAGTGCAAATAAAACGAATCTTTAAATATTTAAAAGGTACTATTAATGATGGTGTGCGTTACCCAGGCAAAATGTTTTGCTTTAGAGAGATGAGACTTAAACAAATAATTAGTGTATCATGAGGAGCAATTTGTTTACTAATAGCAAAATTTGTTTGAATTGTAGTTTTTAAGTTATTTAAGAAAAACAAATTTTGCTGGAGTAACGTTTGAAACGTTACCCAGGCAAAATCGTCTTTCAAAAATTAGTTTCAGCACGGAACCAAATACATGAATAGATAGCTTTTGTTGAGTAGTAAATGTTTATAAATAGCAAAATTTGTGTGTGGTATAGTTCTTTAGTTATTTAAGATTTTGCTGCGGTAACGTTTTGGGATTTCCCAGATCTCGAAAACGGCTCAACGCAGAAGTTTGAAAAAAATACCAATAAAAGACCTCAATTTGTTTAAATTTGTTTAATCATTAGTTTTTGATTTGGTTGACGTAAACCAATGTAATTAAATGGTTTCAAAAATCAGAAGAAACGGGTTTGCAAGTAAACCAATACACTTATAACCAAATAAACAGCTGTAAAAAATACCCGTGGTTCGACGCTTGTTTACATCAGAAATATTAGATTTCATACTTTACACATTAAGAAGATAAAAACAAATTTGATTTATTTTAGACTGGTCGTACTTTAGCGATCAAATACGCAGTTCCCATAACATTAAGAAACATGGCATACTTTAAACAAATTAAAATGATTCCTGAGAATTCCTTCCTGTTAATTGCAGCTTTGAATTACGGCTCTAATGAAAGTTATCTCAAAAACAAGATTATGTCAGCAATTCTCTAATGAGCCGACCAAATTGAAAAGGTCACATAAAAGCGACCGCACCATACATAGCGCAACCATCTGAAATGAACAGGATAATATAGATGTTTTGTTAGTACAGTTGAATACAAAAGTTTTCTGGTCAGGTTAGTTAAAATAATAAAATGGTTAAGATTCATTATTTTTATTTAAAAAATCAGTCTCATACAAATTATATGTATTGCTTTGCCTTAGCATCAACATTTTTAGAGAAAAATCACAGATAAGTTATAACCTACTTACTTAATTTTAATATTTGGATACATTAATAGTTTGTACAATTTTCCTTAGGAGGTACTAATAACGTAGGTTGATAGGTGGACTCCATTTCACCTCGACTCACAGTATGGCATTTTAATATGAGTTTTGTTACGTGTTACTTAGAGTGAATATTTTAACATTACATGTGACTGCCACAGGTGGATAGCCATTGAAATGATAAAAAAAAACTATATACTATATTTTCCTAATTGTAATGAAGAAAATGGCAAAGTTTTTTTTTGTGCCGGGGCTAATTGTGTTTTGGGTCACATTTGACGAGTTTTCTTTATTCTGATTCACACCAAAAAGCGTACATTAATATATGCTGAATGACTATTTTATACTGAAACACAACTGTACTGTAAAATAAAAACATTTAATACTCACATCGTTCAAAGACGTCGTCGTACACACACACATAAACCACAAGCACTTCTCTCCAAAACACTTGGTTCACGACTGATTGTTTCATTGGTTCGGTCGGAGCTAGCGTACCCATAGATAGAGCGTACTCAACTACTCACAGCTAAAGAGTAAGTAAGACAAGGCATATAGCTGTTGCGTTGCATTGCACACAGCGATGCGCGCTGCTCTGACTAGCATCAAGAACGTTAAAACGTTTTTAGCGTGGCTTTGCGTTGTGGTATCAAAATAAAACATTTGGTTTAACAGAAACAACAAATTAAGTACTAAAAATATAGCTACATGTATATATGTTTGTATTGTTTTAAATCACACTATAAATTATACACTATGATATTACACTTTTATTAACTAGTAAAAATTGTGTAATATGGTACTGCACTTAAAAAATATTAAAAAATCGGCTTCACGAATAACGTTTTTCTGCTTAACTGTACAAAACATCGGTTACCAAGCTGCTAATTTGCGAAGATTACCCGTACGTACGGTGCAGTCGCTTTTACGTGACCTTTTCAATTTGGTCGGCTTATTAGAGAATTGCTGACATATTCTTGTTTTTGAGATAACTTTCATTAGAGCCGTAATTCAAGGCTGAAATTAACAGGAAAGAATTTTCATGAATCATTTTAATTTGTTTAAAGTACGCCATGTTTCTTAATGTTATGGGAACTGCGTATTAGATCGCTAAAGTACGACCAGTCTAAAATAAATCAAATTTGTTTTTATCTTCTTAACGTGTAAAGTATGAAATCTAAAATGTCTGCTGTAAACAAGCGTCGAACCACGGGTATTTTTTACAGCTGTTTATTTGGTTATAAGTGTATTGGTTTACATGTAAACCCGCTTCTTCTGATTTTTGAAACCATTTAATTACATTGGTTTACGTCAACCAAATCAAAAACTAATGATTAAACAAATTTAAACAAATTAAGGTCTTTTATTGGTATTTTTTTCAAACTTCTGCGTTGAGCCGTTTTCGAGATCTGGGAAATCCCAAAACGTTACCGCAGCAAAATCTTAAATAACTAAAGAACTATACCACACACAAATTTTGCTATTTATAAACATTTACTACTCAACAAAAGCTATCTATTCATGTATTTGGTTCCGTGCTGAAACTAATTTTTGAAAGACGATTTTGCCTGGGTAACGTTTCAAACGTTACTCCAGCAAAATTTGTTTTTCTTAAATAACTTAAAAACTACAATTCAAACAAATTTTGCTATTAGTAAACAAATTGCTCCTCATGATACACTAATTATTTGTTAAGTCTCATCTCTCTAAAGCAAAACATTTTGCCTGGGTAACGCACACTTAATGATGGGTTGTTCTACAAAAATTCAGGTAATATAAAAGACTTACACTTGTACTGTGATGCTGACTATGCTGGTGATTGTGAGACTCGTAGAAGTACCACAGGGTACATTATCATGTTGGCAGGGTGTCCCATTGCTTGGTGCTCAAGAAGGCAATCTATAATTGCACTTTCATCCACAGAGGCAGAATTTATATCTGCTGCAGAGTGTTGTAAAGACGCAATATTCATAAAATCATTGTTAAAAGAACTTAAAATTGATATTCAGATGCTTCAATTTTATATAGATAATCAAAGTGCCATTCATTTAATAAAAACAGGCATATTTAATAAAAGGTCCAAGCATATAGATGTTAGGTTTCATTACATTCACGAATTATATATAAACAAAAATTTAAGTATAACATACTGTCCTACAGAATTACAACCTGCTGATGTAATGACTAAAGCTTTGAATAAACTTAAATTTGTAAAACATAAGAACACTATAATGTATAACAATGAAAAGTTGTCTGATATTTCAGATTTAAAAAACTAAAATAAGATATTTGCTCAATCTGTATTTAATTAAGATTAACAAGTGCCTAAGAGATCATATTGTATAATATGAGTCAGGTGTTTGTAATATGAAAGTTTTTATTTTAACTTTAATAAGTCTTTGTGGTCTTGTACCGATCCCAGTCATGTTAGCTTGTAAGGAATGTGTCAGAGTTTGTTTGTTTTTCTTTTGGTTTTTAAAGATTGTAGACTTAAAAAATATTTGTTTGTAAAAATGATACCATGGTAAATAAAAAGCCTTGCGTTTAAAAAATTGCAAGCTGTAGTGTTTGAAAAATTAAGAAATTAAGGGAGGGTGTTAAATGTTAAAGTATTCTAATTTCTTATTTTTAAAATAGTGTACACCCTGCCTGTGGCTGTTTACCATGTTGTCATTGCCCAATATTGTTTTCTGTGTGTGTGTGGTAACACTAGAACTGATTCCATGTTCCTCCACCCTGTTTCTGTTTCTGCTATATTAAAAATCTATATAAACAAGTTTCTTGTGTTTTGTATTTAAAAATCTCAACACAATTGAAATGATCAATAAGGTACTTCTCAGTCGTACCAATAGCACTTAATGGTCTGAAGAGTCTAGTAATTTTTTTTGTTAGCGTGGTAAAATCATCAAATGAGTCCTCCCACCCAGGGCAGAGCGGGAGGGACTGTCAAACTCGTACTGACTAAAATCCACGGTGTCCTTCAATAGCCCTTTACATTCCGGGGTCACGGTAATTCGTAAGTCCCACGACCCCGGCAGGCTTTGGCCCTCTAGAGGGGGGCCCCGTCATTTTGCTGACACCTTGAGGCGCGCATGGAACACAACGCGCCGTCGACCTGGGCATGGTCCATGGTCGGACAGCGAGTTGCCCATTACTCGCTGCCCGCATGCCCGCGCCTTCGGTGGCCGGAGATCGTCTGCCGGAAGAGTCTAGTCTTGGTAAAATACTGATATTTAGCTGCATTCAGTCGGACTTAAAGCTGACCCTATTGTTGGAAAATGGCTAAGTTGATGATGATACATATGAAATTGTACACAAGTTTATTGAACAATGATGTGTGAGTGAATATGACGCACGATTTATAATAGATACTATAGGTAATTAAACGCCTTTATCTACACTCTTTCCACTTCTCGCGGCTGCCTGCAACTGTGGTACAGTTATCTCTCTTCTAACACATTGTTTTGTCCAGCAATTTTCTGACAATCAACGTATTACATTATTGTCTCACATTATTGCATGGACTTAGTTTCATTTAATCTCTTTCTGACCGGTCCTCGTCGGATAAGTGTGGTTTTACGATAAGACTTTAAAACGCATTAATTAATTCTTCAAATAGTATCGCAAATAGTCAAAACACTGGCGTCGTATCGTATACAACTTTAACTTATCGGTCGGTATCCTTGACTAAATATAGATGTTCCATTTAATTATTAACTAGTGACTGCACAACGATAATTAAGCAAACCGTTAGTGTCCAGAATATTGCTTGAGATAAGCCTAATTTACTAATTTGATCCGGAAACGACTAGCTTTGGAACGAACGCGTGCCCCTTATCATAGATAGGAGCAATTTATTTATTGGAATAGATAGATAGATAGAATAGTTTGTATGTTTATCCACTAATTAAATCGCACTGAGGGCAAGCGAGGATTATTTCAAAAGCGTTTAGAGTGCGGGACTTTTCAAGTTATGGACGAATGCAAACGTCTGTCTACCTGCTTTCGAAGATTCTTTTATTCTTTAATGATCCTACCCGAAGATAAACTACTGGAATTTATGTTTTTATTTTTATTGATTTTCATTCTTCTCATAATTCTGGCAAATCACGTAATCAGCTAAACAACGGGGCATGAGCGACAAGCGTAGTAATACGTTAGATCAGTGGTTCTCCGGGCACGCCGAGACCCCTCTTTGAGGAGTGGCTGGATAGGCGTCACGGCATCCTTACCTACCGCATGACGCAGGTCCTCACCGGACACGGAAGTTTCGGGAGGTACCTGTGTCTGACAAGGAGGAAAGAAACGCCTGGGTGTCACCACTGCGAGGATCGTCCGGACGACACGGTGGAGCATACGGTGCATGACTGCCCCGCAAAAATAAAAAATAAAGATCTGTGGTTCTCGAAGTTGAATGGTCTCCGATCGCCGACCCATGTAAGTCATACATTTCAGTGCCCACGTTATATCCGCTCGCAACTCACTGGTGGCTCACGTCACATGGTTTGGCAAACACTGCGTTAGATAATGTTGGATGTCCCCCGCCTATATTGCTAGTATACACTGACTGCAGAAGCGCGAAGAGACCTTGCAAAACCGTGAAGATTACGCCTATAATAGGTCCATAAGTTAATTCTTCTTAAAGCACTAAAGTAACGCAGGTGTTACAATTTACCGTGAATTAAGTGATGGTTTTATGGGGACAAATCTAAGACTAAATTATCTAAAATTACTGGGGCATATCGTAAATACGTGATAACTAAAAAACTACGTCGTTATTCGATAGTTATGTAAGTTCGTCGTTTGTTTATAATTTATCAGTATTTTTTTATTGATTGTTTATTCATAGGGCACGAGGCATAACACGCTTTTGTCTCACTTCGTACGTTTGACATCCCGACAAATTAGGTATAGTTTACAACTTCGTATTTAATATGATAAGAACAATCGAGATTTGACCCTGTGCCACGATTATTTTATTGATGTATCGTCACTGGACACAAGGCTACTTTTCGATTCTACATTAGACTCATTATCATACGAAGAATCATGTTCAATATCTTGGATGCTGAAGTATGATTGCTGCAGACAGGTAATTGTAGAGCGTCTTTCCTAACTACATTGAAGCACCAATAAAATACTTATATCCGTATGACTATAGATACCTGAAGCCTAGCTTATAAATCCCAGCATGGCCGAATAAAAAAAAGGTTTGTGGACGTCATACAAAATTATTTCCAAGTACCTAACTAAACTAGAATCCTGACTTCGCATAAACTGTCATAGATTTTACCTGGAGAATGTAAGAACGAGTGTAAAGAGATCTTGAAGAGCGAGCGAAGCGAGCACTTTTAACCGGGGCTTTCTAGATAGGTACACGGTAAGTCTGGTTTTCACTGAAGTGTGACCAGGGTGCCTGGGTTACTTTCACAAATGAGTGAATATTAATGTAGTGTGTGCATACTGTAATTGCCTTTTGTGTATGGTTTTTAACATTTTACCTTACTGTGTAACTACCATAATCTCCCAAATTTGTAAAAAACAAACTTACCAAAGAATCAATACTGTCTGAGCTAACGGCCCTGTAGTTTACAGGGCTGACACCTCTTTGTAGAAGCGGTTCGGCCTCCCGGCGCTCCTCTCGACTCATGGCGCTGTAGTAACTCTGGCTTGCGTTGCTTGGCGAATGATATCTGTCAGAAACAAAAGCACACCATCATTATCTGCCTAGCTTTTACCAATTATGCTGGGATCGGCTTTCAGTTTATAGTCCAGTATGGTACTGGACTCAGAGACTTATGGAGATTTGGAAAGAGTCAAAGTGAAGACGAATGGAGTGAGCGCATCGGTAAATCATATTTCTCTTGTCTCTCCTGTGATTGGTTGAATCTTGCACGTCTCCTCAGCTCTGAACCTCTGAATCCGCATCATCTCTACTTTGAAGGACCCAGGCATAAGTGTTGCAGTTCGTCAAAGAGATTTGTTCGTATACTATTTGTGTTTGAGTTAAGTATTTTACATGGAGCGATCGCCTATCGGACCTTCGGACCGCCGCAACCCAGTTACTGGGTAATATCCCTTGGAAATTAAGTCTGGTTGGTCTTTTTCGAACTACCCGTAACAACTGACAAATGTAATGTTACTTTACGCCTTGATATCAAAAGAAAGATGTATGGGGGATTCTGAATCCTTTTTTTTTCTCGAGGTGAAAGCCCTCAATGGATTACTTCCACTTTCGTCGGCGTGGGGTCGACTGCGACTACTACTTGCCAGGCCACCCAAATCAAGCAGGGCTTTTGACCTGCAGGCTTCGTTCCAGAGGCGAGTGAGGTATATTTTGAACACTAGTTAATCTTTTAGAGAAATTCTGGGCGTGCTGGTTTTGAGACTTTACCTACTATAATAGGTAAATAATAATAATAAGAAGAAGACAGTACTCCTCGATACGGCTCGCATTGTGAGGAGGTTCCTGTCTCTGGAGTCCGCTAACCACTTATAGCTTGGACCCTGCTCCAACACCGGCGGATCACTATTTTTATATTTAAAAATGTAATATCTTTTAAAATGAATAAACCGAATAATAATTATAATACATAAATAAATAGTACAGCGTGTAAGATAACAGAATGACTAACATGAATAATGTAATTACCAAGATGAGTTACATACAACTACAATATTTAAATGCGCGTCAGATTAAAATGTTATTGTAGATAATCAGAATATTTCTACAGGACAAAAACAAAATAAAAATATGTGCATGACTAATTTCTGCCTCTTGTTTCAATAGCCATATATGTTTGACCATCCTAAAAGGTGGCTTCAGGTATAGATATCTCTAAAATTGACCACCAATAGATTTAAGTTAGGTACTTACTATGCGACAGAATTAACAGTGAATGTGTTATGGCGCCATGTTGTCAAAACATGCACGCTTTTTTAGAAATGGAACGCTTTTTATAAACAATAATTATTTGAAAATAACAATATCGAGATAATATATATTATTAAACAATCATTATTTTGCATTTTTTACTTCTTTTTTTCGCAAAACTTTTTTACTAAGCGTAATTTTAAAGTGACAGTCAATAGATGGATGCCAGTCATGAGTTCCCTGATTTAGTCGCATAGTATGTACGTAAAATTAAATGAAGGATACTCACTTATTGGTGTGTTTCCAATATCGTCTTATTCTTCGGTCCTCACAATATTCACAGTCGGTTAGGTCGGAACATGCACTCCCGAATATGCTAAAACAATACAATATTTTTTTTAAATTATATTGTTGAAAACCATTCATAAACTGTATTAAAATACAATAATAATTCAGTCTTCTAAATTCAAAATTAGACACCAAAGACAAAAAACTAAACTTTTTAGGAAATTACAATGAAAATTACCGCGATTTTTGTTTTTTGTAATACACACTACGAAGTCAAAATAGTCACCATTAACTACAAAAACCGCTTGTTTTTCTTCAATAAATTATTGTAAATTCAATAAACTTGCGAATTAACTGTACAAGACGGTATGTTGTCGTCAAGTGATTATCAATATTCACTGACAGTTTATTATGACAGTGCGCTCCGCATTTTTTATCGCGCCATCTTTGACGTCACAGGGTGATACTGGCATCATTTTGATTTTAAAGAGTTAATTCCATGGTTAATTATAGCAATCTTGGGCAGTTTTTATTTAATAAACACTGCTTTGCAAGAAATGGTAATGCCTTGATAAAATCTTTCATCCAGGGCAAGCTTTGGGCAGTTTGGGCGCGGTTACCTACTCATATAGACTAATCTTCTGTTTGAACAATCTATCTATATATATATAAGGAGAACTGACGGACTGACATATCAACGTACAGCCGAAACTACTGGGGCTAGAAATGTGAAATTTTGCACATGGCTTCCTATTATAATGTAGGGGAGCACTAAGAAGGGGTTTTTGGAAATTTAACCTTTAAGGGGGTGAAAAGGGGGAATTAGGAAAGTACGTAACCCACGCGGACGAAGTCGCGGGCAAAGTGCTAGTCTTCAATAATTGATCAGCTAATAAAAGCAATGCGTTTGGTGAATGAGGTCTACAGTAAAAAATAATACATCATTGGCATAACAGGATAAAAAGTACAAGTTATCCTATGATATGATTATCTAGTGACGGGGGCCCCGTAGAGGGCCAAAGCCTGAAAATTTTATCCAAATTCGTTCAGTAATTTTTGTGTGAAAGAGTAGGTAATAAACATCCCGTAAATCTACGAGTATCTATCCATCCTCACAAACTTTCGCATTTATAATTTCATGTCAATTCATTAGAAATGTTTATGGTTTATTTTATTTGAAACACAAAACCTGTATTTTTTTTATAAATTCGAGTTCGCTGAACGCATTCGATGATTTATCCACATCTGTATAAATACGTGATGTTTCTCCCTGTTCAAACTGATATGAGTATGTAACATGACTTTTAATATGATATTTAGCATTGTTTAAAATGAAAAACTTAATTGCTTGTTACTAAGATAAAATAATCCAAACTAATATTATAAATGCGAAAGTAACTCTGTCTGTCTGTCTTTTCTTCACGCGTAAACTACTGAACCGATTTGTGTGAAATTTGGTACAGACGTAGTTTGGAACTTGAGAAAGGACATAAGATAGTTTTCATAGTTTTTCTTTTATTTGTCACTATTCCACGCGAACGAAGTCGCGGGCAAAAGCTAGTAATTTTATAAAACCGACTTATCTCATCGAACGTGCCGGAAGCAATTTTATCTCTGGTTTATTTCGTTTAGATTAAGCGCCATTACTGTATGAGCAGTGGTATCGACCGTGACTTACGAGGTGTAAGTCGTGGGTTCGAACCCAGTTACTGAGGCAGCTAGGCGCATTATTGTGTGTATTCTATTTCATCACTCCTCTCAAAACAGTAAAGGAAAACATCGTGAGGAATCTAGCATGCTCTAGGACAAAAAGTTCGGTTTGAAAAAATATTTTTGTCTTGTATTGATCCCTTTATCGAGGCTGTAGGTACTATAGGCATCATGCTTCCGGGGTCACGGGACTATCGGGTAACCGTGGCCCCGGAACGCAAAGGGCTTCTGACGGACACCGTCGATTTTAGTCACTACAATTATGACAGTCCATCCTACCTTGCTCTGGGTGGGAGGACTCATTTTATGAGTTTACCACGTAAAAACAATCATCACGCTTCGAACAAAAGGAGTTGAGCAGCGGGGGTCAATTCGAATCAGTACTAGTTCCTAAAATTAGCACGTTCAAACAAAGAAACCAACAAACTCTTCAGCTATCCAAACTAATATTATAAATGCGAAAGTAACTCTGTCTGTCTGTCTTTTCTTCACACCTAAACTACTGAACCGATTTGTGTGAAATTTGGTACAGACGTAGTTTGGAACTTGAGAAAGGACATAGTTTTTATTACAAAAAATAAACAAAAATCTGCCGGAAGTCACTATTCCACGCGAACGAAGTCGCGGGCAAAAGCTAGTATTATATAAGTATAAAATTATAGATATAAGTTATCAAAGACTAACACTTTCATCTCCATCTGAGTAAAGATCGAAGACATATCTATCAAAGCAAATGTATTTTACAGCCTGTTAGTGTAATCAGTCTTAACCTTGAAACCATAGGTAGTTGATTTAATTATAAAAATGTTTGTCTGAATTTAAAAATAAATAAACGAATTTTTCTTTAAAAAAATCAAAAATGTTTCTGTCCTACACCGTCCGTTAATTCATGGATACTATGCGCCCGAGTTACGTATTCACTGCAAAGGGCGTTAACCTGCCGCAATAGCCGTCCGTTTAACTACATACCTACATAAGTTTTAACTAACTACATCATAAAATACAGGTAACCTGTGATGTAACTAACTTCCCTTCATACTTTTCCTGGCTTAGGACAGGCAAAAATACCTACCTTTGTTGCGTGACGAGTCCAGATGATGTAAGTTAGTCAGCGTACATTCTCCGAGCCTCGTTCAGGTTATCACCCGACGCGGCGTAAACCCGGACCATTTCGGTCCACTGTTCGTTTATGTACGACATAATCACTAACACTTGCGCGAAAAATTAACGGTGGGGCGGCGCGAGGTCGTGAGGTGCGCTGCGCTGCGAGCGTACACACGATCGTTCCGTAGCGACGCTGCCGGCTGACTGATCACTGAAGTGTGCGCCGGCGACGCGGCGGCGCCGGCGTCGCGGCACGGCGCGCTATTTCGCGGCGTATTTGATCTTACCTTTGCGTAATAGGGTGAAATAATTTTGGGGAAAAATGGAGACTTTATTGAAAAAAAAAAAGTTTTTATTTTTTATTGAATTTACGTTCTGTAAGTGATACCAAACCACTGGTTTCAAGTTTAAGACTGATTACACTAACAGGCTGTATAACATAAATAAAACTAAGTAGGTACAGATAATATCTACAACAAAGTTGCAATTTATTATCAGTAAGTCTTACAAAAGGCTTGGTCACAAACGATCTTGATCCCGTCAAGCGTCAGTCCATCGCATCAGTCGCATCGGATTGATGTATGCCTTCAACCTTTTGAACTCACTTGAACTGACTTACACGGAATACAATGACATGTGTTGTGGTGGGTCATCGCTTGCTGATAAAAACACTCACTGATTAAGTGTCAATTAATCATTTTTAACGGCAAAAGCTTTTGTAATGAAATATAAAATGAATTTATGGGATGACTCATTTATAAACTGTGCTTAGTTTGTAAGTTAACTTCCAAAGCAAATAAGAAAAATACATAAAATTAGGAAACCATTAATAGGCATCCCTTTTTACACGCGTGGCATGACACCAGGGTAATTGTTTTTTTCGACGGAGGATTTATCAACCTGTTTACGTTCCGGGGTCACGGTAATTCGTACAGACCCGCGACCACCTGTGTTCATGAATAGCAATAAAAACAAAAATGGCTACCATTCCTTTTCTTTTCTTTTTAAAAAACGATTCAGAGGGGGTTGGGTTCCGACCCCATATTTAGAATACTTAATTTGATTGTCAGAATTGAGCAAGCAGGAGGATTTTTTATATCTTGGTAAAATCATCAAATGAGTCATCCGTACTGACCAAAAATCCATGGTGTTCCTTCAATAGCTCTTTACGTTCCAGGGTCACGGTTACCTGATAAGGCAGTTCCACGACCCCGGCAGGCTTTAGCCCTCTAAGGGGGGCCCCGCCAGATTGCTGACAGCTCTTTGAGGCGCGCGTGGAACACGACACGACCCCGCGTCGACCCAGGCATGATCCATGTTCGGAAGGAATAAATAAATATTCCACAACTATCACACAACGCCATCTAGTCCCAAGCTAAGCAGAGCTTGTGTTATGGGTACTAGACAACTGATAAACATACTTATATATTTCTAAACACGTACATATTATAGATAAATTACACCCAGACACAGAACAAAAGATCGTGCTCATCGCACAAACATTTGTCCTGGGTGGGGATCGAACCCACGACCTCCGGTATAGCAGTCAGGGTCACTAACCACTAGACCAACAGGCCTGTCTAACTGTCTCTATCTAACAGGAATGTCAACCATTACTCGCTTTCCGCATGCCTGTGCTTACAGTCACAGATCACTACAGTCCTACAGTGGCCGCCTCGCGATGACCGTTGCCGTGGGCGTCTCCTGCGGCGGCAGAGACGTGTCGGCGCACGCCTCCTCCCTCGCTAGCATGACTGCTTCGCAGGAGGCGAAGTTGCCTTTAAGTTTGTACAGACCGAAGCCGGAGACATTATATATAATCTAGTTTTACTACGTATCTGGACAGGATAGACGCTTTCATCTTGATTTACGAGTTACACATATAGCATGTTGACCGGGGTCGCGGCTGACGAAACAATTATCCGAGTTTCGTCATCTTAATAAGTATCTATTAAAATAGTAAATATTTATAGTAATACTACGAGTATTGATACTGATAACGAAGAGGAAGCTTATTTATTAATGATTTGTAGTGTACTGTGTCAGTGTGTGAATTAGTAGGTTCGAGAGTAAAAGAGCCAAACTTTATTATCGTAATGACTAGCACTCCGCCCGTGACTTCTTCAGCGTGGATTTTATACAGACGCCAGCAGGTCAACCTACCCGAATCTG
Organism: Agrotis puta; assembly: GCA_943136025.2. Taxonomy (NCBI): domain Eukaryota; kingdom Metazoa; phylum Arthropoda; class Insecta; order Lepidoptera; family Noctuidae; genus Agrotis; species Agrotis puta. The sequence continues at coordinate 14,985,938 of OW964184.2, read as the reverse complement.
TTGTCAATCGAACATTAATCTTCCACTATTGTGAGAAGGTTGTAAATCTATTAAAGTTTATATAGTTTATAAAATTTGTATTTCTTGTTCTTTATCCTAAATTCTGTGCAAGTTTGAGAGTGATACATTTTAGTTCAATCATCAATTTAGGTCACAAACTAAGGCAGAGAGTAAGGGGACCATTACGTACTCCCACAGACACATAAAGCCCCTCCTTGCCCAGCCCTGGGGACGCTCTTGTACGGGCACAATATTATTATTTTCTAGTGATAGTTTCAATCAATATTTGCATTAACCTTTTCGCCGCCAACGTACACAAAACGCAATGCCTCGCCCAGCGCCAAGCTATAAATGTATAACTAAATGTACAGTAAACAGTAGTGATGGGGATATCGTTATATCGATGAATAAAATTTGTACGCGTAAAGTTAAGATTTAAAGTTGATTTTATGAATATAAATAAAAACTGATTAAATATTTCCAGATTTGTTTTATTTCACAGTATCCTTAATAAGAAAAAACAGTATAATTTATGAGTATCAAAGAAACTAATACATAACTCAATTAGAACTGTAAGGAATGGGGTACATCTCTATTTGTTTCGTGATGTCATTCTTTAACTTCATATCAAGTTATTGGCACTGAGGGCACGTTGAATTCGATCAGGGATGGGTCTATGGTCTTTCTTTCTTCTATTTTTGTTTATTCCTGTGTTTTTTTAATAACTTCAGTCAACGTTTTTTACCGTAGGTATCTAAGTGGCAGAATTTTGAAATGTTTTTTGAAATGGAAAGTAAGTATATATTTAAATTCTATCACGCTGAGCCGAAAAATAATTTCTAAAAAAGTTAAAATTACAGTGCTTTCATACACTGTATTTACCATAATAGTGTATAGAGTACAAAAACAGTACCTAAATCTACTGTAATTACAGTGCATCTGGAGATACTGGGTTCACCGAACATTTTACATACTTATTGAATTCCTACTCTTTGATGAATAAACATTATTATTATCATCCAGTTAGACATACCTCAGAATTATCTTCTGGTTCAATGTTCAAAAAATACTCCGAGTCCGATTCGCAAAATTTTTAAAAGTTCGTCTGAATCAAGTTCACTCATTTTTCTCTCAGATGCGTGCGCGCGAATCTGATTTTGTGCTGCACTATGCCAAAGTGACCTTGACAACCGCTCGCCTATGACGTCGCTGACTAACTTCTATAGAAGTTCTTGGCACTCGGTGGCGCACAGTTGCATAGACGACCACATGTTTTGTAGAGATGGGAAAATAATTATCGACAAGAATTAGTAACAACTTTATAATTACGTATCGGCATCTACCTGAAGGTCGAAATTCATCTACTATCCTTTGTAATGAAGAAGATAACTAAGTTCATATTTTATTGACCTCAAAATGTTTTGGATATTCGTAATTTTCTGTATTTATAAATATTTCAATGGTGAAATCAACATTTCACGGCACATCACTGGCCAACTTGATATGAAGTGATTGGCGTTCTGAGGAAAGAAACAAAATTCGGAGTTTCTGTTTTTGCCGATTTTAGGACAAACTAGGGCTTATTTTGTGTAGAAAAATAAAAAACAGGGTAGCAGACAGTGCTATCTTAAATAATAAAATGAAACAAAGCTTTTAATTATAGTAAATTTATTTTAATAAATGAATAACTTCTATAGAAGTTATGGCGCTGGTGGCACGAAAATCCCGAACTTCTATAGAAGTGCTTGGCGGTGAAAAGGTTAACAATAAATTTATCTTCCATGTACTTATTTACTTTAATATAAATAACACCGAATGCAATAACCTAACCTGTTGCATCATTATTTATTTTAGATATCGCACTGAAGGGTTATGTATAAATTAAACAAACACTTTTCATTCAAAGTTTTGAGCGATATGACTGCAGCGCTGCGTGTCGCGGGTTCGATTCCTGCACGGAGCAAATATTCGTTTGGTCGACAAGTAGTTGTTTCGGGTCTGGGCGTTTGTGTATGTGAGTTTATATGTTTGTAAACGCAACCACGACACAGGAGAAATTCCTAGTGTGGGGCAAAGTTTAAAAAAGAAAGATATGTCTCAGTGTATTTCAAATCTGCATTTCACTGCATGAATCTAGGATCGTTTTCTCCTGTATCGTGGATGCGTTTACAAACATTTTAACTCACAACACAACTAAACCCGGAACAACTATGTATTTGTGGTCTTGTAGATCATACAAATATTTCTTGCGGGAATCGAAACTGTGACACGCGTATACGCCAACTGTGTCGTTAAATCCTCGATCGTTTGAATGAACGCGGCAGAATAATAGTATTTTATATGGCCGAGGTCTAAATGCTGGGTTTTCACCCAGAACTTACCAAGTGCCCTTGATGGCCTTTTTTCAATATTTCAGGGATATTTACAGCTGTAACGACTAAAAGATCGGCAAAATACTTTCAATTATGCAATTTGACTGTGCTGACCAATAATTCTAAAACACAATTCATCTAAAAACACATTTTAAGCCAAAAAACCCAATAAACTTTCAAAAATCTGTTTTAATTATTTATTTTCTAGCTCTGAAATCTGAAATAAATAATCGTAGCAACATCATTGAGTTGACTGTGACATCACAGATTGTAAAAAAAATTGACAATTTCATTACGTTTTGTGGGCAAATCACACTTGAACAAAATAATAAATATCTCACTTTTTTTATCGTGGTAAAATCATCTATTGAGTCCTCCTACCCAGGGCAGAGCGGGAGGGACTGTCAGACTCGTAGTGACTAAAATCCACGGTGTCCTTCAATAGCTCTTTACGTTCCGGGGTCACGGAACTATAATTCGTGAATCCCGCGACCAAATATGTCACTTGAACAAAAATAAAGTCTCCTAGCAAAGATTTTCGTACCCCTTAATAGGAGACTTTAACTCTTTTTTAAAATTCGCTATTTCCTCTGTTGGCCAACTTAAAAGAACGGTCCAGTACAGACAGATGGACGGATTATCACCTTCCAGGAACCCACAATACCATCTATTATGATAGGTATTCCGTGACGGTATTCCTACCTATCTTTCGCGATAGACGAGACCTACTTTAAAGGTTAGTGGCCCCAATAATAAATCGGCGACCCACGTATATAGTATGACGTAAGAACTATTATCTTATCACTAAGAAAGAAAAGTTTGTAAAAAGGTCTTTTACGGCGAGAATCATACAATAACACGTCATGTGTCTAGCCTTTCCTAAACTTGAATTAAAGGCATGGTTGATGCAGTGACCGAGCGATTGACTGTTGCGCATTTGATTTCCGCACGAAACAAGTACAGTGAAACCTGGTTAAGTGAGACATCAAGGGACCTGCAATGTCGTTTCACTTATAAAGGTATTCCACTTACCCAGTGTCTCAGATATACAGTGCCAAAGTGTTGGGACCTCAGCATGAGTTCCAGTTATGGAGGTTTCTCACTTATCCAGGTCCCACTTAACCAAGTTTCACTGTATTACGATTACTCGTTCTGGGTCTAGGTTTTTTGTGTTTGTGAGTTTAAATGTTTGTTTTTAATTAAACACACGCCCACGATATATCGTATAGGAGAAATGCCAAATTTTAATGCCTTAATAAAATACTATGATGGGATCGGCATTCTGCCTATAAGCCCCTTCGTACACGCGATGCAAGTCTCCGATACCTTACGACTTTGGTATCAGGTGACTATCGTAATATAAATCCATAGTGGTTCGTACACAGGCACGTCTCAATGGATACCAAAGTCATAAGGTATCGAAGACTTCGGTCGCCTAGTGTAAGAAGGATGAACGCACCTATCTAGATCTAGATGAACGCACCTATAAATACAAATATTTTACATGAACCGACAGCCAATGCGACCTCCACAACCTATACCCAGTTAGTACTGGGTAAAGGTTGTGGTCCCTTCGTCGAGTCTGACGTGCTCGAAATTCGAAATTCATACAACTAGCCAGCTGTATGTATTTCGAATTTCGGGCCACTGACAACATGTAAAGAACGCATAGCGAAAATTGAGAAAAATGAATGGTGGGTCATATAAGCAAACACGGCTAAACTGTGAATGAATTGTTATTATGTTGCTCAGTTACAAGCTCGTCACAATCACACGATAAAATACTACTCACTCATAACTGTCAACAGATCTCACTGAACTGGCTGCAGAGTCAGGCTCCCTTGCCTTCTTCGATATTTTCTCGACGAACATCACTGATTCTTTTTTCAAACAAATTGTCTTTGACACAGTTAACTTTTTAACGCTAAAGATTAGGAGACAAGCGTCCTGCCCTGAGTTCGCACTGCGATTGGGAGATAACAATTTATTTGTCAAGTTTTCATTGTTTATTTAATTCGTTGTTGTTGTAGGTAAGTATTATTCTCTGGCTATATAGACACTGATAGTGCAGCTTTGCAGTTTAAATTAAGGCTGGTTGTCAACTGCAGAACGATTTGTCCATTCCATTAGTGTCTAAGTCACGACACCTAATTTAAAAAAAAAAACGTAACATTTTTATCGTTGTCAAAAATGCAGGCGTTGTATTTATGTTTGATGATAACCAATTTTCAATGGCCCTGCTTAAGGGAAAGGCCATTACAGCACGGATGAGTTGGCGACATTAAAAGAAAAAATAAAAAATACGTACCTAGTATAGTCTCAGTCTTAATTAAAACACGTTTTCCTAAGTATGTATTTCAAAATCACTGAAAAAGAAATATAAATCACGTTATTCTGTTTTAAAATCATTTTGTCACTATTGAAAGTGCTACGTCCACTAATAAACTAAAGTTATTGCGAGGTATTCGTGTGTTTTATTCATTAAGTTACATCGCTAAAGAACTACCCTCTTTTTATTAATTTTGTACTCTGGTTAAAAAAGCAGCTGACTCGCTAGTGCTACATAAAAGTTTTAAAACTTTTTCCAACAAGATTATCACGTCACATGCTCGACATGAACATCATTAAGCAGCAGTTTTTTTTACGTGTTAAAATCATCAATGGAATCTTCCCACCCAGAGCGGGACGGGAGGGTCTGTTAGACTCGTACGGCCTTATTACAAAAACTAAATAAACCTTGGTTTAAACCTGGTCTATCAAGTCCAGGCTTATCTTCAGAGCCATGGTTTAAATTTGTCCGTATGTCAAAACTAAGATAAAACGTCGACTTTAGTACCGCCATTTGAACGATTGTCTAAACAATTAAATCCACAATGAGTAATAACAATTAAATCTACCTTGTTTAAATCCATTTTAGGTGAAAATAACACAAAAACTACAACACAATGAAAAATTTGCTATGAGAAACTTTGACATACCTTTGACAGCTACAACTGTTAGACCATGGTTTATCTCAAAACCACGATTTGTAATAATGTCTGTGTAAACCGTAGTTTTACAAGATTAAACCTGGGTTTTTAGTTAAACCCCTTTTTGTAATAAGGCGGTTTCTGACTTAAATCCACGGTGTCCTTCGATAGCCCTGTACGTTCCGGGGTCACGGTTACCTGATAAGATAGTCCTGCGACCATTCAGAAGCACCTAAATTAATTAATGCGTAAATATATTTCATATACTTACTCTCAGGTGTTCTGCATTGTTGATTGATATGTACATTAAAACAGACTTTTTAAGCATTAATTCAGGAGTTGCCCAATGTTAGTGAAAACGGACATCGGTGGTAATAACCTCATCTCATAGAAACAGTTATAAAATATGCTAATTATTTCTTAATTACGTAGGACGATAAAAAGCAAAAAGTATACCTATTCTACGAATTTGACCATCGTAACTGATGAACTTTTCGACCTTAACGATAACATAGTTGGAACGAATTCTTCTGAATATAATACGTAAGTAAGTAGTAAAATTCAAGTCTATGCATGACCGTAAGTGTGGATGCAGCGTTTCAACGCATTGAGATCAAAATTTTCCCCGTCAATTTAACTCGCATTAAGCCGCGTTCACATCGGGCCAACGAAAGTCAGCGCATGCGGTCTTGCTGGCCTTCGTTGATCCAAACTGACCACTATTTATAAAGAAAGCGATAGTGCGGACAATACCTAACCATTTTCTGTAGTTACATAGATTCAAAGAGAACTAGATTTGCTTACATAGCCACATGATCACTTGTGTCCCTCACATTTTTTGCTCCACCTTCATAGCTGCTGGTTAGGGACAACCGGGGCCATTTTCTCCGATTATTATTTAGCCATGGTGTTATGATATGGTCGACATTGCAGCACGCTTGCCTTGAAGTATTTATGTGATCTACCTTCCCCTTTTTTCAGTTAATACTTTGTGAGCTACCACGCGCTACTATATTGGCTTAGTTTCTACGATTTGGAGCCTCTATCATAATACCATTGAATTTCACGTTATGTGTATTTTCCGAATTCATTTTACCTATCTCTGCACTTCTCCTAGTTTTGATGTACGGGTTCATCCGATTATTACTGCCCCCTATTGTAAGTAAAAATAAAACAAAACGTTAAATTAACAAACATTTTATTTACATTACTACTAAAAATAAATAGAAGACGAATGAAGTAGTCACAGATCTTTATGGAAGTTATTTAGTCAATAGAATAAAATATAATTATTTATCACACACACCTCCCACACAACTCTGCCTAGCTCTCTGAAAATATAGGTGTGATGATATACAAGTATTTCATGTGATTAGTATACTGTTACTGATTTTAACTTTAATTTTATTCAGCTGTAGGCTCGCGTTGACCACTATCTCACTTGATGGTAAACGAAGATGTGGTTGATATTGAATCATGCTTGCCTAGAATTAAACTATTTACAAAATATGGCTGTTTAGCTCATAATTTTGAAAGGAATGCGTAATTTTTGGCTTACATTCCAAATGGAGAAGAAAATACAGAATTATGACATCTTTGGCTATTCTTCTTTAAGTACAGTGACTGAAAACTTAATTATAATAAAATGCATTCCTCATGATCATTCATACAATATCATAAACTAACCAAATACTATTTGTTAGTAACAAAAGTCGAAGTTAAAGCAATTTATTTTTCTATACTTTTTAATTTCTCACTATGCAGGTTTCAAATGACTTACAATTAAAATTATTTTACTCATTTATACTTTCTTACACAATTCTATATAAATCATTCAGTTTACTAAGTTATACAAGAAAATGGCAGTTTTAACAATAAATTACTTATTTTGTATTGCGTTAATTCACCTGCCGCAGCAGACTGCCATATAGGCCACAAACAGGGTATACCGTTTAGTTGATCCTGATGATTATTTATCATGGTTTTGTCTTTATTCTATTTTGCACGAGTATTTCAGCAGTCTCATTTGTATATTTGTGACATAATATGGCTATCCCTATGTTCAAATGACTTGTAAGAGAGGAATTGAAAAAGACATGCTACCCTTATGTATACCCCTTTGTAGCCTGAATGAATTGGAATACCTAATGGTTGTAGAGAATGAATGACAAATCTATGATCAACTATTCTGGCATTTACCGTAACCTGTAGTGACGGTCGAGTGATCCCAAAGGCAGTGGTAGGCTTTACCACAACACACAGCTTGCAACCACCATGCTGTGGGAATCTGGTGTCAAGCAGTTTTTTCTGTGTTCAAACAGTGCGCAGGAGACCCGGTTCCTAGTAGGTGATTTTGCTCTATCTTATGCTTCAAATTTGCCTCTGGGTTTAAGAGCAAGAGCAAAACACATTTTAAATAAAAAAGGCCGACTTTGGCAGTCAACTCTTATATGACCAGACTAAATAGTTTTTCTTTCTTCCAATAAATGAATAAGTTAAATAGAATTATGTTAACAAATCCTAGTAAGGTACATTGTGTCCCTTCGAGTCTCACTGTGCAGTAATTAGATGTTGAAACCCATCTTCCTCATGCAGGCTTTGTGTTCCTCGATCAGGTCGCCACAGTTTTCTTCACCATTTTCAATTATGCTGGAATTAGCAAAGGCATCGGTTATTGCTATGGAAATTATTGGTAAGTAGTAAAGGCACAAACAAGAGGTTACTAAACAGTGGATGAAATAAAGCATAACTAGCCTCTGTTTAAAAGCTGGCAAGTCTGTTAAAAGAAAAACTGGCAAATTTAGGAACTTCTAACTTTTTTGAGTAACACATTTAAACAAATTCATCAGTCATTTCAAAGACATCAGCCAACCCGTACTAGGAACATAAAGCATCATAGGTAACGTACTACTACTCTCACAGAAAGCCTCTCCCAGTAGTGGAAATATTGTTGGCTGATTATCTATTTAGGTTGTGTAAGTTATGGGACAGTTAAGATTTGTAATTCCTCAATATTTTTGTTTCAATGTTTAATTTCAGATTGAAATGTCTTTCAATTCTTTATCACAAAAGTAGTCTAAAAATGAAGTAGCTTCATGCGGAACTAACCATTTCATAGGAAGTCAGTTAACAGAGGTTTTATCCTAAAAAAATATAAACCTATTTAGTTTCTCAACTAACGTTTACTGCAGCCTTATTAACCGATTTCACGTCTATAATATTTATTGGTATATAAAGCACATTTCTATCACCCGAATCCATGTGATATTTTTCTAGAAAAACCGCTGTTGCGTAATAAACATAGTTTTGATCATAACCTTACCATGCATCTCTCGCTCGTTTGGTTTCGGGGCAAGCACAGCATGGCTTCAGCTTCGGTTTCTCAGCGTTCGCCGGTGCAGGCGGCTCCGCTATTTTCACATCCACAGCTTTAGCACTTGCATTACCCATTTTAATTTAAATTACCGAAAATGTTTATGAAATGATGCAATTATTGTACGGTCGCACGCTCGACCTTTGATGACAGATGTCATATAAAACCAAGGTCGTTCTTGTCAAAATATTTTTGACACTGTGTGCGTTTACGAATACAGATTAAACATAGGTTCAATGATGAATCTGGTTGATAATTATAATGAAAAAGTTTTTGTAGTTTGTGCAAGAGTAAACGTTTTTATTATTTAATTAATATATTATATAATAAATTTAAAGTAGCGAAAAACAGTTTTTGTTAAATATAGTTTTTTCTTGTTCTTAGCCTGTTGTGTCCCACTCCTGGGCAAAGGCCCTCCCCCCATTCCTTCCACTTCTCTCGATGTTGTGTCTCGTCACATCAATTATCTAGTTTCACTTTTCTTGTTCGCAATTTTTAAACGAATTACAACCACATTCGTAAACAAAATGGCGACCTCTAATATATTCTCTGTATTTATCCATCTATATTTTAATCAGGGTAAGCGAAGGTTAAACTCCTTGGGGTAAGCAGATTTTAAACAGAGCACAAACTTTGAGAGCTCTGCTATTTCGTAGAGCGAAGTAAACTGCGAACCAAACAGTAGAGTGACCATAGATTAATATACTATTATAGATGGGTAACTTCGGCTTCGCTCGAGGTCGCGAAAGTGCTGCCGTGTAGTGGTTGCTTCATGAACTAAAGCCACTGCACTACATAGATACATATAGGTATAGTGCAGCCTTACTAGGGTACCCAGCTTTTATAGATATTATTGTTATTGCATTGTTTTCATAAATTTGTGATTTCAGGGTAACACAAATCATGAAAACAGTGCATGACATTTTTCTTAAAGGGAAAAAGAAACAATATGATAGGTTATTAGTTTTTATTTCTGGTTTTATGTGTTACATAATAATTATGAGCTGCCACTTTCATCTCATCACTTTCATCAAAAAACGTGGTTTTTCCAGATATTATCTGGTTCATATCCTTGCACCAATTATTTAGGAAGAACAAAATTAGTTTTTTTATCATAAATTTTATAGATAAATTTCTATGATTGTTGCATGTTATAAAATTGTAGTTGATATTTATTGTTAACACAAGTTCTAAATAAGCTTTTATATTTTTGCTATGACATTTTGTCTTTAGGACTTCTGTAACAATATTTTCTGAATTAAAAAAAAATGAAAATGCTTCACGACTTGGGTAAGAAAGCCAAGTTTTTGTGCTATCATATTCTTTAATTTTAATATATTTATGATAGTCTTGGATTTCTTCAGACTCGAAATCATGTCTGCAGGTTTGACAATCCATAAAAATATTTTTTTTTAAAAGATAGATGAGCCACCCGCTACAGTATGCTACTGCTGCACATTTTTCTTTGTTTTCGGGATTTGATAATAAATTTTCTACATCTGCGTCCCCTATGCATAAGTGCTCCTCCGCTATTTCATAGTTAACATTAATTTTATCTGGTTGAGGCTGGTTTTCAGTTAAAATTTTCTTTAATGAATGTAACAATTCAAAATTGTCTTCTTCACAATTTGCCCCAACCGATTTGTATGATGTAATATTACATATCAGTAACGATTTATAAGCGTTAATAAAAGCGTGAGCACTTGGCATATTATTGCGGAGACCATGTGCTCTTATTGCCCCAAAGAAATTTTCTAAGGGGTCTTGATTAATATGGCGCAGCAGTATCGATTTCAAACCTGCAGAATGCAAATCCTTTGTCAAGGCGAGAAAAGCTTCGATAGTTTTTACCCAACTCGTTAAAGACGGCACAGTTGCTCTGTGACCAGTTTTTGTGATGAACGTCATGGATTTCAATATTGGTAAACTTCTATACCACAATCTGTGATGTGGAGATTGCCGAGTTACAGCACATCTATAAATTTTTCCTATGTCAGGTCTATGGAAATTGCCATTGACAGAATCGAACAATTTATCAAAAAATAGGATGAGATCGGCTGTGTCCATACTTTTTTTCGGGAGTCTCCCTTCATCTGAAAAGAAAAAGTTTTTAATTAACTTTGATTTTTTCCATCAATAATCAAAGATTCACTAACGATTTGGCCAGACTAAGGTTTAACATACATATATAAACTCACACCTATTTCCCGTAGGGATAGGCAGAAACCACAGAGCGCCACCTAAACCAGTATGGTTTAATTAACGTATCACTAACGCAGAGCCTACTACTGAAGCTACAAATGATTATATTTTTTTTACAGTAAGTTCCTTTACTATCAAAGCAGACACTAAAAATATTTTTTGGAAATTCCACCTCCCAAAACCTATGTTTAGTATTCTCACTTAAAACACCAATAAAGCTTGATAAAATTATCACAGAATTTAAGTCAAATACTGTTAGTAAAAATGTTCAATGTTACAAACCTGCCATGTACCCCATAGTCAGGCCAACTGTATTGCTAAACACTTGTGTGCAGTGTTTGACTCTCATTTTTGGTATTAGCTGCAGTGGATATACATGCTGAGCTGTTAACTTTTGCATAAGCTTGACTCCTCTGTATCTTGGTCCTCGTTTATATAAAGCTTCTATGTGTGACCAGGAAGCTAACTTTATTTTACCATCTTCTTTGAATTTTAAATCTTTGGTAAGCAGGTTATTTCTAACGCCCTTCATGAGATGAGGTGGGTCATAAATTGGGTATATTTTTTTTGAATCTATCTCAAAAAAGCCTCCAGGATAATTTTTGCCACACCTTAAATAGTCTCCTTCAGTTGCCTTCATCAAAAGGTTAAGTGCAGCCATATTGGTGGCTCCGTGGTCACACACTGTAGCAACCACATTTAACCCAATTTCATTTAAAGAATGAATAATATGTTTAATTTGCTTGCATAAATCTGCCGTTTTAGTGCTTCCTTTGCAGAATGAAAATGATATGGGTTGTTTGTATTTTTTACAAATACCCCTTATCATGAAAACACACACATGGTCACAGAATGTCTTTGATCTCTCTTCACCATTATCAAGAAAACCGTGGATAATATCAGTGGTCTTGTCATAGTATAAATTAGGTGCTATGGCCATTTCGTCAAAAATCAGGCAGCAATACTTGTGACGGGCGGGCATTTTTTCTACTTTTTTTTTTAAATGTTGATATATTATTTTGTTGAATCCTGGCTCTAGATTTATTTTGCAAAGCAATTTCTCCAAAGTTTTTCGCTTGGGAAGTATGCACATTTGACTTAGTATTCGGTATGCTCTAGGGGAAGGCTTGTATAAAGATAAACAGAGAACTTTCTCATCTAGAGTAAAACGCCTCCCTGCAGGTTTCTTTGCAAACTGCTTGATCTGCATTGCGAAAAATGTCTGAGCTGCTGGTGTCATTTTTTCTTTCACCATTTGATAGGCAGATGATTTCATAATTTTTTCTGCCATCATTATTTCCATTTTTAGCTTTTTGTTTGTATTGCGAGCTTTGCGCAATTTTGATTTGACTTCAGATATTATGTCTTTCAGCTTCTTTTCTGTTGCAGTCAAAGGTATGGAAATCTTATAACGACCTGAAAAATAAAAACAAAGTTATGCATTGGGTATTAACTATAATACCTATTATATTGGTAAAATTTGCTTGTTTGTTTGTATGTAGGGGTAATCTCTGGAACAAATTATTCAATTCCAAATATGTTTTCTTCTGGTAGGAAGCTACAATATTCCTGACTGCTATAGGCTATAAATTAAATTTATTACATCATGTTTATTAACTGAGCTATCACATTTTTGTCCGGGCGGTGGGATGCGACGCGGTTGGTCGGGGCCTAAACATCACGCAAACGAGAACGAAAAATTTGCGGGTAGTAGCTAGTTTAAAATATTATTATACAGTATATATAGAATATTTATTTTGAACATCATTATTTGTTTACAAGTGTTACATCAATATTCATTACTCATAGTACATAACATCACGCCTGTAATCCCCGGCTGGTTAGGCAGAGGTGTAAGTACCTAATAGTACACCCACATTTCGCGAGTTATGTTTATGTCCCATGTATTAGGCGGCGAACCTATTGCCATCAACTGGGCACAAATCCAGACGCCGTGGCTGCTACTGAGAAATTCCTTTAGAAAAACCCAATAACACTTTGCCCGATCTGGGAATCGAACCTGGGACCTAATGCTCAGCAGTCGCGCTTGCTACTAGATAAATGAGGCATTCTACTTATAGTATTTTAATAATTATTTTGTTTTTTATTTACCTGGATTTGAAGATACTTCTGTGTCCATTTGAACTGGTCTGGTAGAGGCCATCTCCATTTGAAGTAAAGCAGATGGCATTTCAATATTCATTACTGTAATCACAATAGCAAAACCAAATTAAAAAATTGTATTTTTTATCAATTACCAACTGCAAAAAATCTATCAGCAAAATTGGTCGACACTATCTTTGGACTACTGTATAATATTTACCTGGCCTCGAAGATATATCTGTATCCATTTGAACTGGTCTGGCTGAGGCTGTCTTTATTTGAACTGAAGTAGATGGTAGTTCAATATTCATGACTGTAAGAACATAATAAACATAAATTAACATTGGGTTGTTTATTAATTATTAAAGAAAAGTGCGAGTCGGAGTCGGACACGAAGGGTTCTGTACCACTGTAAAATATTTAACTAATTATTTATATATTTAACTAGCTGTTCCCCGCGGTGTCACCCGCTGCTCAGCCCCTAAAGGTCGTACCGTGATGTTATATAGCCTATAGCCTTCCTCGATAAATGGACTATCCAGGATAAAAATAATTTTTCATTTCGATCCAGTAGTTCCTGAGATTAGCGTGTTCAACCAAACAAACAAACTCTTCAGCTTTTAATATAAGTATAATTTAAAGAAAAAAACCGGCAAGTGCGTATTAGACAATGCATAATGAAGGGTTCCATAGTTGGGGTGAATTTATTTCAAGAACAAACATAACATAGTAGTCGATGAAAACATGTTGATTGGAGATTTACCATGTTATTTTAAGACCATAGATTTGTTATAAATTTACCTGTAATCTATAGGTATAGAACTATTTTTGTATTGTTTTCTTTTTGACTGCTCTAGCCAAGCGCAACATTTCATACTCACAGATACAGTCAACATTAGCATGTCAGTGGCAGTGAAGCAAATATAATATAATAGGTAAGATTTACCCCTGCCAAAAATCGCTAAACTCGCCTAAACCTTTATATTTCACAAATAATATTAAGTATTCTATTAAAATTATAAAAACCCTCACAATAATTTCACTTAGGAGGCCTTGATGCTTTTTGTTATTATAAATTTCCATTAAAAGTTTACGTAGTGAATCATTTACCTGGCCTCGAAGATAAATCTGTGTTGATGGGAATGGGTCTGGAAGAGGAGGTTGTCGTCATTTGAATTGCCGTAGATGGCAGTTCAATATGCCTGTGCTCACCAACATGTACACCTGAAATTTATAGAGTTATTATTAATAGGGATGAACACAACCTTTTGGGATAAAAGGATTTATTCATAGAAAGCCGTTATCATCATCAATCAAAATTTAAAGACCATACATCTACTTTTATGAAAATTTAATATTTTCAGACACAATTTCTAATAATAAGACTGCGTAATATTAATCTGCTTAAAAAACTTCTTCATGAAGTAAGTTTCAATTTTTAAATTGCTTAGTATTTCACAAAACAAGACATTGTTACATTATTTACCTTTACTTTTTTCCATCAATAAAAAGAGTAGGTATAGTGTTTTAAAAATTAACAAATTTTACCTGGAATTTCAAGTGTTGGAATTGCCAGTGCAGTTAGTTTCATATTTGGAAATGTGTAAACTTCTTCAAAATGTTTATGACACACTTTTCTGTTCTTATATATAAATTCATTATTTTCTCCAATAATATCTCCTCCAATTTTCATTACCCAAGTGCGAAAACGTTCTATTTGAGCAGGATTATTTGGATTTGGAAACCGATGCAACGGCATTCCTAAAACATGATAATTAAGAACTTGTTACAAGATGTTCATCAAACATAAAATGAAAAGAAAATGTAACATAACACTCAAATTATAATTTTAAACTTGAACATTTAACTGTTTTTTGTTCCATTATAAAATAAACTTGTATCTTGGTTTAGTAAAAATAATGAGTGGTCTGGAATCAAACACATAATACTACTGACATAATTATTTTTATGTTTAGATATTTGTTACTCAACCACACTTCAACAGCTGAATAGGTTCGGGCGAACACAGGTACACCATGACCTGGATTAACTTAAAGGACATTTTTAATCCAGGAAACAGGTTTCCATGTAGTAATCTCCCATCACTAAGCAGACGAAGAATAATAAGAATGTGAGAATTGGCTAAGTAGTATGTTTGTTGTTCAATTACATACTAGCTTATGCCCGTGTGAAGTTGGGTAATTATCCCACGGGAACGTCATACTGGGATAAAAAGTATCCTGTTTTAATCACGGTTATAAACTATCTGGGTACCAAATTACATCCAAATCCGTTCAGCAGTTTTTGCTTGATTGAGTAACAAACATCCAAAAATCCAAACACCCACACTTTCACATTTATAATAATAATAGTAGGAATAAATCGGTAAGAATTACAAGTACATAGGTGGGTAATTTCAGCAATAAAAGTAGTAACTTTGAACAACTTTTAAGTAGGTACCAGTTACTTAATACCTAAGGAATAATGTTATTCTAAGCCGGAAAACGGGAATTCTATAAAATGTCGAAATTCTACACATTGCCGGTGATACGAATAAAAAATATACTCAGACTGAGACAACTTACCGCCTCCAAGTTTCATGGAACAGCCGGGAACACAACAGGACCTTTGAGCCATCTTAAACTTATCGGGTAAAGTAAAGCCGGAGGAACAAAGTTCAACTACACGTACTCTAGGAAAACAAAAGCGAGAAAACACGAAAATACAAGAAAATTAACAGCATAGGCGCATACACACCAACCGAAAAAAATCTTGTGAAAAATTCAAAACAGTGTCAATGTCAAATCAAGTCAAATGTCAACGTCCTTATAGTGTCATCGTTATTTCATAGTGCCATCTAGTAATAATCCTTCTATAAAATTACAAGCAGCCTTTCTTTTCTTGAAGCGGCTAATAGATGGCAGTGCTTACAGCGTACCGTGCCGTTTGTTCTAAGATACCACGGCATGAGAGTGACTGAGTATAGTAAAATGGAGAATTTAGAGGATCTCTAAATAAAATACTGTCAGTTTTTAGCTACAAACTTTAATCGGACAAACAAAACTTTAAGTAATTGTGCAAAAAAACCTTTCTTCTTGGAATGTAAATAATAAAAAACAAAATTAAACAACCTGACACCAAGATAGGTAACTAAAACTAAACTCTTACGAAGTTAAACACATACGTATACAATTAATTAAATCTCATAATCATACTTTAAAACAGATTTATCGTAATCACAAGTTCATGATTAAAACAAGTACATTTTATGATCTTAAAAAGTAGGAACCATAGAGTAAACAGAATGATACATAACTACTTGGTGGTAAGATGAAATTAAAAAAAAAGAATAATATTTTATTTGGAGATCGCAATGGTTATGTATCAAACCGTTACCATAATAAGTAAAATTAAATCTAAAACAAAAAGCATTCACATTAAATTAGCATGTTAATATGGTTAAAATCAAAAATGCAGTAAAAAACAAAACTTAAATTCATAATCACAAACACATAATGATTGGGTGATACAAAATGTTAAAATGTTATCTGATTAAAATGCAGCTGGGTGACGCTCGTTGATATAAAATACTTACTAAAATAGTCACCTATGATCACTGATCGCTGAATGGTTCAAATTAGTCGTACCTATTTAAAATCAAGTCAATTTTAGCTGTCCAAAATGTTTTTTTGCCGATTGTGCGGAAAATGAACGATTATAAAATAGATTTGTTGTACCTAAACTGAAAAATATCACTTCAAATGGCAGTTGTAGCTGGTTAAAGATAAGTCTACAGATGAATATGGAAAAATGAGAAAATGGAAGTGAGATTTTTCAATTTGGACCCTATCAGCGTCCTTGAAAATCATATTTCTCAAAATATGGAATTAGAAGGAACGCGCGCATGATTTCGAACATATTTCTTTAGCACTAATTAATCAAATGTTAAAAGCCGAATATGATAATCAAAATAGTCTGAATATACTGTACTTAAAAACTATGTAAACGATGGTTAAAAAATAAAACATGCTCTCCTAAACTACGATTAAAAATTCTATAAAAACGTAACTTATAGCTAATATTCTACGGCGCCTGGCCCGTTTACTTCAACAATTGTCTATAGAGATCTAATCGTCGTATGCTTTTAGCTATCGTAAAAAAACTTGATAAAAAAAAACAACTTACAAATCTAAATTTGATAAAAATCTCAAAAATCAACGAGATATTTGTAAGAAACAAGCTCATTGCAATCAATTCTAGAACAAAGGTAGTTCTAATATCATATAATTTCAGGAACTCATGAAAATTGTTATAGTTTTCTATAAGTGCATCAGTCTTACATATGTGTAGTCTACCTTTAGTAAATTGCATTGAGATTCTCAAATTATATCCAGCCTCTTATGAGGTACAGACAGAAGAAATACTTACCTGTTTGTACTTTTAATTAATATTTTGTACTCAGAATCAGTCTTGCGAGTTATCTATCTTCAGTCTTCAAGCTACGTATATTTGTGGTTAGGCATACCACATAAAATAACTCATAAATTAATACATTTATTGAACAGGCAGCAAAAGCTTTAAAAACTTTTAACAAACAAATCAAGGTACTGCTCATTTTGCACGCATTCATCAATACATTACTTTTGAAGTTTTCAATTGATATTTTTGATAACGCATGCGATTTTAAATATGCCTTATTTTGTGTAATACTTATACGTAGCTTTATTTATTAGGGTAGTTTAGTCTACCATTTGTCTTGCGTTAGTGTCGCGAACTGAGAAGGCGATCCTACGTTCATCTTACGTTCAGTACCGCCTGAAGAGCCTTGGAAGTTACCCTTGTGGGATTTGAGATCTGGAAAAAACACATAGCGTTTTTTAATGTCATCGGATCCTATTTTTTTTTTTGATGGAGCGATATACAGGGTGGCCAAAAAGTCGTGGATCAAACGAAACAGAGAGATAAAGGAGGTAATTTCCAACAAAAAATCTTTCCCCAGCATGGCCATAACTTCATTGCACGAAAAGATATGAATTATTTTAGTTTTTTCAATGAAACTACCGAGTTTTTTTACAATTTAATCAGTAAAAAATTAAATTGATTAAAAACAATAAAACAAAAGGTGTTGTATTATGAGTCGATAATGTATCAATACTACAAAAATTGTATTGCAGCTCTTGGTATCAAACTTAACGAGCAATGATTTTTTTCCGTAAATTTTGAAGCGTTACAAAAAATTACTTCTCACTTTAAGAGCACCATTTGAAAAAAAAAATGTATTACGGAAAAGTGACCTTGTATTAAAAAAACTTGCTGGTTTAATGCTGATTCAAGTGAGATAAAACACTTTACTCTTTGATCTTTAGTTTTGGATTTATGTTCGTTTTTTCGTATCAAGGTGCAAATTTAACAAAATGGTAAATTTAAGGAAAAAAAGATTTTTTCTCATACATACTAGGTAGTAATTTCAGAAGCCATCATGAAATAAAAGAACGATTATGACTTAGTAATTTTTATTAAAATACAATTTTTTACATTAAATGTTCAAAGTTCCTACCTCTGACCATAATGCACAATCTGCACCGCCTAATAAAATTCGCACGTAATCGGCGGAATGCACGTCTGTTATTTAGAATTTGTAACTTAGCAAACTCGAGCTTTTGTCGTAGTTCTTGTTCGGTGTTATTCTCACTTTGATACACTATTTCTTTAAAATAGCCCCAAACAAAAAAGTCTATGGGATTTAGGTCGGGCGACCGGGGTGGCCATGCAATAGGTCCGCCTCGACCAATCCACCGGTTAGGGAAGCGCTCGTTCAAATGTCCTCGAACTGCTCTAGCGTAATGAGGCGGGGCGCCATCTTGTTGCAGCCACATTTCTGCCACTCTATCTTCAAGAATCTCAGCTTCGTTCAGTATTTGGTTCAAATTATTTTGTAAAAAATTCAAATACTCAGCACCATTCAGCCTTGGTGGCATTTCATGAACCACAAGCTGCTGGTCAATTATTCCAGCCCACATGTTTATGCCAAACATGATAGTTTATGATAAACTAATAAATTTTAAAAAAAGGCTAACTTAATGTAATTTGCACCTTGATACGAAAAAACGAACATAAATCCAAAACTAAAGATCAAAGAGTAAAGTGTTGTATCTCACTTGAATCAGCATTAAACCAGCAAGTTTTTTTAATACAAGGTCACTTTTCCGTAATACATTTTTTTTTTCAAATGGTGCTCTTAAAGTGAGAAGTAATTTTTTGTAACGCTTCAAAATTTACGGAAAAAAATCATTGCTCGTTAAGTTTGATACCAAGAGCTGCAATACAATTTTTGTAGTATTGATACATTATCGACTCATAATACAACACCTTTTGTTTTATTGTTTTTAATCAATTTAATTTTTTACTGATTAAATTGTAAAAAAACTCGGTAGTTTCATTGAAAAAACTAAAATAATTCATATCTTTTCGTGCAATGAAGTTATGGCCATGCTGGGGAAAGATTTTTTGTTGGAAATTACCTCCTTTATCTCCCTGTTTCGTTTGATCCACGACTTTTTGGCCACCCTGTAGACCCCGTAAATCGTAGCTTATTGAGATCATAAAAACGCCTGCCAAATATTTCATAGTTTTGTTATACGAGGTCAACAATTCTTGTTTGCTGTGCGAATTGCTTTATTTTTGTAGATTAGTTTACACGGGACACATAAAAGAGGGTCTTTTATGCCGTGCTCCTGCGCCAGACAAACTCTTGTTCACTTGACTTATAATCTTATTGAGATTTTATGGCACAAATTCAGCTCTACTAAGTTTTTACAGCTGGTATACAGAAATTCTCAATACTGGGTGTAAGAGACATCGACGCACAAACGGATACCATGGGTTCAGGACATGATTCTGGAAAAAACAAATATTAAAAAAAAATAGAAAGAAACCGACGAAAAATTCCAACATGGTCCAGAATCATGTCTTGAACCCATGGTATCCGTTTGTGCGTCGATGTCTCCTACACCCTGTATAAGAGAAAATGGTCTTGGGCCTAACCCACCACGTGAGTCTTTTGACACAATTCTGCTCAACTATGGCATGGGACGTCACGACATAATCTGTGGAATGATACATCAGTACCAGTGGTTTACATTAGGACCAACTGTGAATTGGACATTTTTGAACATTGGGCTAAACGCGGCTAAAAGGAGATATAGTTACCTGCTATCAATAGCAGCATCTTCCTGCGAGCTCCGAAGGCGGTGACGCCGATCTCGATGAGATCCGCCTCGTTCAGCGATGTGAACGTAGACATGTCTAACTCGTGTTTCTTGAACAAATCTAGAAAATGTGATGGGTTTTAGCTGATGTTTTCGCTGATGATAATATAGGGGAACAGTGTAGACGGGGACGCGATGATGGGAAATCACACATTTAAGACAAACATAACTAACGTGTTTTGTTAATGGCCGCTTGCAAATGACGTCCTGATGGCGCTTGCGCTACGTTAGTGTTGTGTTAAGTAAGCCTAAAGAGTGTATGTCTCCATTACACCTTGCGTTCCCGGTTTATACACTGTTCCCGTACGTACCGAAAGGGTACATGAAAGGGTAATCCCACCAAAAACATTAAAATAATGTAAAAAAATGCCAAGTCTCTCGATGCAGTCTTTCCATCGTAAAAAGTTTTGAGATCTCATAGAAGCCAAGTCCTATTCAAATTATTTTGTAGTTATAAATCAACATTTAGTAATTGTATCAATAGTTTTCTTTATATTATAATTATAGTGACTTGGCAATGAGCACAAGAAGAAACAAAACGGCATATTTGGAGTTGAAAGTCACACACCGCATGCGTAAACATTAATATCACAAAATTAATTTTCTTTTGGTTTATCCGTGTCGTCCCAACCGAATTTCGGCAACGGCAGTCAGTCTCATCCAAGACTAGTAAACTGCGCAGGACTGCTCATTGGACTGGACAGGGTGCTCATTGCCAAGTCACTATAATTATAATATAAAGAAAACTATTGATACAATTACTAAATGTTGATTTATAACTACAAAATAATTTGAATAGGACTTGGCTTCTATGAGATCTCAAAACTTTTTACGATGGAAAGACTGCATCGAGAGACTTGGCATTTTTTTACATTATTTTAATGTTTTTGGTGGGATCTCATTTATTTTTTGTAAGTGTATTTCTTTCTTTTTTTTTAGGTGACCTCATAATTTCTTGGACTTCAGCTACTGCTTTGCTTAGAACCCATTCTCTATCTCTTTTGTTTCTTTTCAACGAGCTAAATAAACATAAATCTACTAACTTACAAAATAAATATAACTAAACTAAATAACACGTAAACAACTAGATATTGTAACTACCTATGTCTATGTTATATTAATAAACTATTCGCCTAAATAACTGTTTCAGTAACAATAATAAATCTACTATCTAATCCGGCTAACTTAAGTTCTCCGAATATAGCTACAATATTTTTTTAGTTTCGAAATGGTTTTTCATAGGTAGGTGGCGCTATCAAATGAAAATTATCGAATTATTTTAAAGTACTACTTATACTGCGCTCGGTAACGAAACCATAGCGCGATTCAGACAGGTACAACGCCATCTATCGAGCGCGCATACAATCGAAATTTATCGCAATACAATGGAGTTTTAGCTTTATTAATTTAATGAATTATGAACTTTATGTATCAATTAATTATAGTCTATGTATTACATTTTTATTATTCTTTTCTATTCCATGTATTTATTCATCCAATTGAATACTTAAACAACGAACAAAGTTAACAATGCAGTCAAAATCCATACATAATGTTCTTGCCAAACCGCAAATATAAAATTGTTTTCTATGGTATATTATTTTTTAATGTTTTTATAATTTTTCCTTTATATGTGGCTAATGACCTATCTTGGTGCAAAATTTGAAGTTTCTAAGTCTGCTAGAAGTACCTTAGATTTTTGATGATCGGTCAGTGAGTCAGTGAGTCAGTGAGTCAGTGAGTGAGTGACAAAATGGTGTAACTTTGATCGACCGTAACTCCTAAACTATTAATTCAATTGGCATGTAATTTCGAACTTAAGCTTGTTCTAATGCCTACTATTATTCACCGAAAACCTAAACTCCTAGCTTTGTCCACGTCGAAGATATAGGGGGGGCGAAACAGCCGCGAATCGCATCGAGAAAAGATGGTACGGCCGCCGTGCCCGTTTTGCTCGAGACTTGGCTGGGGCACTGCCGTGCCCCCAGAAAAAGACAACACGTGGGTTTAATTCACGGTCCTACAATAGAGGGAACTCTTCCTCACTCTATTCAATTCTGTTGTAACCTAACATTCACGTACGGTTACAAAACTCTGATAGCACGTTGACTTTCGAATAAATAAAAGTCATCGACATCAGTTCCTTGGAGATTTACTATAAAATAATCTTGTTTATTTTAGAGAAATCTTGCTTTTAAGAATGCCATTGGGTGTTTATTATATAAATATTAGTAAATTGTCAGACTCCAAGCTGTTCTTTTTTCTACCCCTTAGGTATTTAACTACACTCGCGAGTTTCATTTCTATCACTTACTTGGAATTGATCCGGGATAGCTCCTTAAATAATGGCGTGATTTTAATGAATTTGATATCAGTTTGCGGTATCGGAGTAAGTGATACTTTTGCTCGCCAGTGTAGTATTTATATCAGTGACATAAGTTGACTAAACTCACCAATATACTTGTGCAGTCCCACGTCCCGGAGTAGAGCGATCAGCTGCTGGTAGCGACAGTTGTTGTTGGGAGGAGACTGCGCCGGCGTCTGTTGTTGGGGAGGAGACACTACGGGCTCCGCGATGTTAGGACGCACCAAGTCAGGACGGTTCCAGCCTTTCTCCGGCTATAGAAAGTTAAAAATTATGATGAAGATAAATATACCAGATGAAAGTTCTCCTGGTAGAAACAAACCGTCGCTATAGACAGTAGACTCTCTACTAATGTGAAACAAAGCGACACCAACACGGATTTGTGGTCGGCTCATCAACGGCTTCTAAGCGTAGACCCATGCCCGGGTCGACGGCGCGTTGTGTTCCACGCGCGCCTCAAAGAGTGTCAGCAAAATGAAGGGGCCTTCCTCTAGAAGGTCAAAGCCTGCCGGGGTCGCGGGACTTACGGATTACCGTGACCCCGGAACGTAAAGCGCTATTGATGGCCACCGTGTATTTTAGTCAGTACGAGTCTGACAGTCCCTCAGCTCTGCCCTGGGTGGCAAGACTCATTTGATGGTTTTACAACGATAAAAAAAAGCGTAGACTCATCTTAAAGATACATCGAATGCCTTTAAAATGGGGTAGGTAGAAACTATAGAACGTCATCTACTACGACGTAAAGGAGTTCTTCTATACTTTCTGTAGTGTGTGTAAACAACTAATGATTTGTCTCGGGCGCATTCGGCACAAGGTGTGAGAGGTGGGGATAGAGTAGGTATAAAGTACTCTGTCTCTCAGTCTTTGTCGAACCGTCAACCTGTTAGCACGTGGTGGTGCGAATCTATACATATAATAAATCTGTAGAAGGGTCAATTCTGTACATTGAAAATATTGAAAAAATAAATAGCGGGGGGTGTTGCTGGATTGATACCAAACCCAATTTGTAATTAAAAAAAAATTGTCTGTCTGTCTGTCTGTATATGCAGTGCAGCGTTATAAAAAACGCTACATTTTTAAATATCACCTTTTTTTATGGTGATTGTCATGCAACCTGTTTTCGGAAGCCTTTAGTCGAAATTTTTCTTTAAGAACTGAATCTTTTTAAGTTAGGAATTGGTTTTTGTTCGAGAAAAAATGAAGATTTTTTTTATGTCAGTTGGATGTGGTTTGTTGCCCGTGACGTGATTTTTTTGGGTGGAAATCACTTTTTGTTAAAAAATGTGAAACATTTTGGTCCTGTTTTGACCGTGGCTACCAGCACGGTTCTCCGCGGCAGTCCTGCAGCGCGTCTCTCCATCCCGACAGGATCAAGCTGAGGATTCTTTATTTATTTAAATTAACTGTCTTATTTTTTGCTTTTAATGTTTAAATTGTTATTTTTATGTAAGGCACAGTAATACAACCCCTACACAGGGTATGTACGAGTATTTAGGCAAATAGCATCATTTTTTTTTTCCTTCCGAGGCGTGTTAATTGACATTGGCCAATTAGTTAGTTACCGCTAGGATCGCTCAAATATTTTTTTCCTCTGATATTCAGGATTTTGGTTTTTCCTCAGTAAATTAAATAACTATTGATTCGTACATTCTCTGGATAATCTGACATAATTGTATCGTAACCGATTTTTTTTTTTTTTTTTGTGTGCGACCTAATTTTATTTAATTCAAAACTTGTTACTTTGATAACCGGGCACAATCGCATCCTAACTGTATTTTTTATTTACTTTTACAATTTTACCTATATCAAAATTATACGTTTTAAATAGGGGAAAGTTGTTTTCTTCAAGAATCCCGCTATATATGGCGCCCGAACTAATAAAGTAAGTATTTTTCTTGTCCATACTTCTTCTTATTTAAATCTACATCACATAATTTTTTTTTTTTGCAATTTCGAGGGTGGTAGCTCGCTTCAAGTGAGCTAATAATTTCTTCCACTGTGTGAGCTAATTCTTTCTCTGTTTATTCCTATTGTTGGTTTCAGGACTTTAACGTGATTACCCAAGTGACCAGTTTAAGAGTTTCCTAGAGCCTGGACTGTTCCCATGGTGATACATCACGAGCCCTGAACTACAGATACGATAACGAAGAACTGGCAGGATACTGTTCTTTGTTTGCTTGTGTGAGTTGTAATTTTTCATCACTTATATAAAATAATTTTGTGAACTATAAAACACACAACCCTCTTTTATTTCTCACCCAACAAATACATAATTTACCTGATTGTTATCCCTTGTGTTTAATTTGTTTTCCTTTAGCTAGCGGTTGTTAGAACCCGTAGTGCATGAGTGTGTTGTATGAACTTATAGGCGTCGTGTTGCAAAGGTAAGCTCCGTATGCACGGTTGTTGTCTGTTCTTAGTGGTGTCTTTTGTTTCCTAGCTTGGCAATTCCGGTCACGGCAGGTCGCTGCGTGTTTAGTTTCTTTTTTGTGTTTAGGTCCAGCTGTACTTGGGGTGCCTATTTTCTTTGCTTAGGATCAAATCGACTTTTAATTCACAGCCGTCGTACTTATTCTAGTTTTATGCACGTGATTGCCTAGGGTTGTATTAGTTTTATTTACATCATGTCGGAAGAAGGAAATTCCATTGGTGAGACTCCGCATCGTGATAGTCCTATCATCTCTCGACCGCCACCTCCTATTCCACCTAGAGTCTCTTGTGGTTCCAGCCAGTCTATTCTGCCTTCACCTATCAGATCCGATGACGGTCCACCGTTCGTCAAGCAGTTCTCTCTGTCAAAATGGAAAATTTCTTTTGATGGCAACACTTGTGTACGCGATTTTTTTTCCAGTTTGGAAGAATGCAGGGAGGCTGACAATCTAACGGATAGTTATCTCGTTAGGCGTTTTCACGAGGTTTTGTCTGGTATCGCTTTACAATACTATAGGTCCATCCGTCGACCCGGTCTGACGTTTGTAGAGATCAGACAGGCTTTCCTTAAAACATTCGGTTCAGCCGATTTTGAATTCAGGACTGGACAAGAGGTCCGTAATCTTAGGCAGAGACCTGAGCAGTCTGTGAAGGAATTTGTTATTCGAGTGACGTACCTTAATGCCAAACTCGTCAAACCCATTGAGGAATCAGAGTTGGTTGATATTATTACACACAATATGTTACATTTAGTATTTTGTTGTAAATATTTAGTTTTATTCTTAAATTTCTAGTTTTAGTTATGTAAATACTTTTTTATAAATAGTATGTAATATAGTATTAATTTGATGAACCACTGTGATATAAATAAATTGAGATTTGCCATATGTTACCTAAATACACCCCCTGTTTGTCTATACAGAAGTTTCCTGATTTAAATAGTCTGATTGAGGCCGCTTCGCATTTTGAATCTTTTATTAAAACTCCAAAAGCAGTCGCTAGTCTGGATAGTACTGTTTACCCGACATCTATTTCTGGACACGCTTCCCCGTCTCCAAAACCCCGCCTGAACAAACCCCACCAATGTGAAAGTAAGGTTCAGAGTTGTCCAACCTGCAGTCTGTCTCAACCACACTGTCTTAAGTGTAACAACCTCGGACACTCTTACCGTTCTTGCCCGGAGGTCACTGGCATGTTATGTTTTAAGTGTCGCACTCCAGGTTTTATAACACGTGATTGTCCTAAGTGCAATCCAAAAAATGCATAAGCCACCGACGGCACGCTTTTTACCGTACAGTGTCGCCGGTGATATCTACTGATTTGTCTGATAATCGACCGTTTATTGAAATTTTATTGTGTAACCAGGTTGTTAAGGCTTTACTTGACTCTGGAGCACAGATGTCGCTTATTAGTGATAGTTTAATACAGAAATTTGGTCTTTCTTTGAACGCGAGTGATGCTTGTCCTCGTGTAATTTCGGCTAATAATTCGCCTATCGATATTCTGGGTACTGTTTATCTCCCAGTTAAGTTTAACGGTACAACTTTTATCCATGAGTTTTTAGTGGCAAGTTCTATGTCGTCCTCCGTGATATTAGGTATTGAATTTTGGAATAAGTTTGGTTTAACGTCCGTCTTTAGTCAAGCTTTTGATAAAAATATTAGTGGTCCACAAATTTCCTCTGTTAGCGACGTTCGATACGTTCATCCACGCAACGTATTATCACTGGATCAAGAGATGAACCTTCAGCAAGTTATTAATGAGTTTGAAGACATCTCTTCTGAAAAAATAGGTCTGGGAAAAACATCTTGGCTGTCCCATAAAATCAATACAACGGGACCTCCTATCCGCCAAAGATATTATCCTTTATCTCCTGTTAAATTAAAAATTCTCAACGAGGAGATTGATAAAATGCTAGACTTGGGTGTTATTCGTCCCTCTCGTTCCCCATGGGCTAGTCCAGTGGTTATGGTTACAAAAAGTGATGGTTCGGTGCGTTTTTGTGTTGACAGTAGGAAGCTTAATAGTGTGACCATTAGAGATTCGTACCCGCTCCCGCGCATTCATGATATTCTTGATAACCTTCGAGGCGCTAGATACATAAGCTCTCTTGATTTTAGGAGTGCATTTTGGCAGATCCCGCTCGCTGATAGAGAGAGTTGTGAGAAAACCGCTTTTATTGTTCCTCAACGAGGTCTCTTCGAGTTTGTTAGGATGCCATTTGGTCTTACAAATGCTGCTTCTGAGATGCAGCGTCTTACTGATATGATTGTCAATTTTGAATTTACTTCTACCAGCGACGACTACGTTTTCGGGTATGTCGACGATTTGATTCTAGTTTCCAAGGACTTTAATAGTCACCTGGCGCTTCTCAGGAAAGTTCTAGCTCGTCTTAAGAATGCTGGTTTATCCATCAATCTAAAAAAGTGCGTGTTCTGTAAGAGCGAATTAAAATACTTAGGGTATATTGTAAATGAGAAGGGTCTTCAAACCGATCCCGGTAAACTCGAAGCTATTAGGGATTATCCTACTCCTACTACTGCTAAGTCTTTACGTGGTTTCATTGGAATGTGTTCCTATTACAGGCGTTTTGTGAATGGTTTTTCTACCATAATAGCTCCGCTTACTGCGTTAATTGGTAAGAGAAAAGGTCGTGATCCAATAAGTTGGGACGACGCGGCTGAACGAGCTTTTGTAAAATTAAAAGAAGCTCTGATCGATACCCCTGTTATGGCTTGTCCTGATTTCTCGAAACCATTCATATTGCAGTGTGATGCGTCTGCTGTTGGTCTTGGTTCAGTTTTAACACAAAAGATTGATGATGTAGAGCATCCAATCGCTTATTATTCGCGCCTGTTTTCCAAAGCTGAACGTAATTATAGCACTACAGAGCGCGAACTTTTGTCAGTTCTAGATTCTATTAAACATTTTCGGTGCTATTTGGATGGGTTCAAGTTCTCTGTCATAACAGACCATATGGCCCTTAAATGGCTTCTCACTTTGAACAACCCCTCAGGTCGTTTAGCTCGTTGGGCTACTATGATCTCCCAATATACGTTCGATATCATACACCGCAAGGGTTCACAACATATAGTACCAGATGCCCTTTCCAGATTATATGCAAGTCCTGTGTCGTTTGATCAGGGTCCTGAACATACTAACGACCGATGGTACAAGAAGGTATTTTTAGGTGCCCGTGATACACCACAAATGTTTCCAGCTTACGCAATTCATAACGGTGTCTTACTAAGACGTATGCCTGTTACTAGTCCCTTGTCTTCCGACCCATGGCGTGTTGTTTTGCCAGCTGAAAAGGTTACTTCTGCGATTTGGGAAGTACATAATAGTTTTCCTTCAATACATCCAGGTGTATCCAAGTCGTACCTAAAACTTAAGGAAACTTTTTATTGGCCTAACATGTACCGTGACGTCGTTAGCACCTTAAGACAATGTGAGGTTTGTAAAGCATATAAGATCGCGAACACGCAACCACGCGGACAGATTTGCTACCCTAAGCAAGTGTCCATGCCCTTGCAGATGATTTCGATTGATGTGATTGGACCGTTACCCATCGCTTATTACGGTTATAGGTACATCATCTCTATGGTTGATGTTTTTTCGAAGTATGTGTGGCTTGTTCCTCTTAAGAGAGTAGACGCTTTTTCTATTATTAAAGCTTTAGAGTCCGAAATTTTCATTAACTTCGGCGTTCCTCGTTCTATTTTATGCGATAACGCTACTGTTTTTCGCAGTAGTCAGTTTCTAAATTTCCTCAGATCGTTCCATATTGAATCTCCTACATTTACACCTTATTATACACCCCAAGCGAATACTGTTGAGCGCTATAACCAAAGTGTAGTGACATGCTTAGGGATTTTAGTTGGTGAAAACCAAAGATGTTGGGCTAAGATGTTGCCTAAAGTAAAGCTCTATCTTAACTCATGCGTCAATCTAGCCACAGGCTTCACGCCTAACTTTCTCATGTTTGGTAGAGAAGTGCTAATGGATTCTAGCCGTGCTAGTAGTCAGACTCAAAGCTCTAATTTAGCGGACAGTCGGACTCGTCACGCCTCGAATTTGTCTTCACTTCGTGAGGTTTATGCGAAGGTGGCTGATAATCTTTCTTTGGCTTTCCTCCGTAACTCCCGAGCTTATAACTCCAATCGGTCGGCTATCACTCTAAGTGTTGGTGACACTGTATGGAGACGTAATTTCTCTAGGTCATCTGGAGAAGACTTTTTCTCTGGAAAGCTTGCTCCACGTTTTGTTAAGTGTCGTGTTTTGCAAGTTATTTCTAGGACTACTTATTTACTACAGGACTGTGGTTCCCTACATTCTGGTAGATATCATATTAAAGATATCCTAAAGTAACCTTTTTCCTCTATCTTTTATTTCAAATATTTTGTACGGGACTCAAGCGATTCTATCGCGCTCAGTTTGATCCTTAAAAATTGCCTATGATTACCGTTGGTTCAGTACTAACAATTAATTACAGATGGCAGTTGTTAAACTTTTGTTTTAAGACATCTTTAGTCGAGTTGTCGCTAGCGATTAGTTCCTATAATCGTACATAGATGGCGTTTTTCTAAATTTTATGCTAGTACATTTTCAAGTCGCGTCATAGCTAGTTCTATTATAAATGGCGTGTTGCACATTTTGGTAGGGCGTTGTGTTAATTAATTACTGCACTTAATCTATCCGAAATGATAGTCTTGGACTTTTTTTTCTTGTTTCTCTTGGACTTGAAATCCTGTTAGCCTTAGTCCTCCTCTGACTCTAGTTTCTGTGAACCGGAGTCCTTTTGTCTCTTGTCTGTCTTATCTACAACTGAGACTTATCTCTGAGTTCGTGTAGTACTTGATTTGTGTATAGACCCAAGTTATACAAGTGAACTTGTGGCTTTCATAATTTTAGAACTCAGCCATACTGGTGTATCCTTTAGTGATGTGCACGTTTCGATAAAATCTATTATCGAAATTTTTTTTATCTTCGATTTGAAACTTTTCCTTAAGTTCGAATGTCACTTGATTTGACTTTAGGCTCAAGTTATTTCTTTAAGCCTGGTTTTTTTCTAAACCTCCCTTTGTCTCCCGTTCCTTGTTTGAACCGGAGTACTACTTAGTCGTTCAAGTTGTATCTTTGAACTTGAACGCTGTTTCTGTTTTTGTATTCTCTAAGACTCACGTTCCTTTGTTCGAACTGTTGTTCATTTGTCTTATGTCCAAGCCTTATTTAGACTTGAGATATTTTTTTTTTGTCCTTGCTTGTCCTAAGTCTCTTTTATAGACTCATGATGGATTTGTCTGCTGTTGATTTTAAGGCCAAGGTGTTTCTTTGTCCGAAACTGTTAAATATTTTTCAACCGATCACGTTTGTCAACTAGGTGTTATTATTTATCCTAGGTTTTATCTTTTTCTTTTGGCTCTTTCAGGTCACTTTGTTGACTTTGTCGTTCTAGTTTGAAGTTAGTTGTATAATTAGATAGCTGCTACTGCACAACTGTTAAGTTAACTTAGTTTTACTTAGATTTAATTCTTCCTTGTTATTTTCTTGACCGGTCAAACTTAGGTTTATTGGACACTTCGTGAGCTTGCACTGATAACGGGTAGATGAGAAACCGGTTACTCATTTATTCTGTATCTGTTGTACTCCGATGTCGTCTATGTTAGGTTTAGTTTAGGTCAATTATTAGGTATAGTGTTTTTGGCTAGTCTAAGTTAATTTCCTCTGCTTTTTTCCCTTCTGCCGGACTTGTGTCTTTTTTTTTTCTTGGAAAGGGGGTACTGCAGCGTTATAAAAAACGCTACATTTTTAAATATCACCTTTTTTTATGGTGATTGTCATGCAACCTGTTTTCGGAAGCCTTTAGTCGAAATTTTTCTTTAAGAACTGAATCTTTTTAAGTTAGGAATTGGTTTTTGTTCGAGAAAAAATGAAGATTTTTTTTATGTCAGTTGGATGTGGTTTGTTGCCCGTGACGTGATTTTTTTGGGTGGAAATCACTTTTTGTTAAAAAATGTGAAACATTTTGAATTTAAAGTCGACAACGTTGGTTAAAAGAAATCATATGTGAAATCTTCTGTTTTTTGCCGGAATGGCGTGATCTGAAAATTTTCCTATGTATCGGAGGCGCTGAGTACGGTATCACCTACAACTTTATAAGCTAGCAGTCGGGAGCAACGCTCCACCGCGACCCCGGTGTGGTTGCGTGCAGTCTTTCCGGATCCTGAATTTGTCAGGCTCTTGAGCCGACAAATAAGTCCAAGCGTCAGATCATCGGAGGCCTGGTCCTGTTTTGACCGTGGCTACCAGCACGGTTCTCCGCGGCAGTCCTGCAGCGCGTCTCTCCATCCCGACAGGATCAAGCTGAGGATTCTTTATTTATTTAAATTAACTGTCTTATTTTTTGCTTTTAATGTTTAAATTGTTATTTTATGTAAGGCACAGTAATACAACCCCTACACAGGGTATGTACGAGTATTTAGGCAAATAGCATCATTTTTTTTTTCCTTCCGAGGCGTGTTAATTGACATTGGCCAATTAGTTAGTTACCGCTAGGATCGCTCAAATATTTTTTTCCTCTGATATTCAGGATTTTGGTTTTTCCTCAGTAAATTAAATAACTATTGATTCGTACATTCTCTGGATAATCTGACATAATTGTATCGTAACCGATTTTTTTTTTTTTTTTGTGTGCGACCTAATTTTATTTAATTCAAAACTTGTTACTTTGATAACCGGGCACAATCGCATCCTAACTGTATTTTTTATTTACTTTTACAATTTTACCTATATCAAAATTATACGTTTTAAATAGGGGAAAGTTGTTTTCTTCAAGAATCCCGCTATAGCAGGCATCACGTGAAAACTAGCGGTTCGATTTCGATGAAACTTGGTATAATTATACCTTATTATCCTGGGCATAAAATGGGATACTTTTTATCCTGGAAAAATACGTAGAAAAAAAATCTTATTTTTCAGTTTTATTCATAGACGTTGTTCTGTAGAACCGCGAACACACGTTGCATTACCCACAGTGGATTCAGCGCCGTAATATTTATAAGATGTCATTGTCAGAGTTACTCAAAATGGGGAAATAAACCATCCACGCGAAGACCGACATCCGCGCGGACGGAGTCGCGGGCGGAAGCTAGTAAAAAAATAATATAGACTAATGATCACTACACTTTCCACAGCCCTTCATATGAAAAAGGCAAGATTTTACGAAATAAATTAGAATAATATAAAAAACTTACAGTAACAGCGTCATTGTTCTCGTTGAGGTTGATGGGTCCGGGCGAGGTGTGACTGAAGTAGTACCCGGCCCAGCGCGGGGTCGGCACACGGTACCCGCTGCCCACACTCTCGCGCATCGCCTGGAACGATTTAGATGGAAAACATGTAAAAAGTCACGGAACATACGTAATGCCGTGTAGACTGAATAGGTACCTATCCTCTACACAATTGTCAAACGGTAAACGATAACATTCTGAAGTCTTTAATGGAATTTACCTTGAATTTACTCCGCCCCTAAGACGAACCACTGGGGGTGCTAAGACAGGAAACCTCCACGTGCGACCGTGGACTGGAGTTCCCCTTCGGATACGTCCGGGGGGAAGACCAGTTTTTCGGGCCGGTGCACCCTGGGATGCGGGCAAAAACTCTTTTAGGCACTGTGTGCCTGAGGGGTCTCTTTGCCCGTATGCGAATAGCCTGTCGGGTGGATGGTCCAACGCGTGTCCCTCTGAACAGCAGAGGGCACAGCGGCGGAGCGGGCTTGCGGACGGTGAGTAATGGGTAAGCTCGCCGTCCGACCAAGGACCAAGCCCGGGTCGGTGGCGCGTCGTGTTTCACGCGTCACCGACGGGGCCCCTTAGGGGCCAAATGCCTGCTGGGGTCGCGGCTTTTTTCTTAATCCAGGATACCGCGGCCCCGGAACATAAAGGGCATCCGAAGAAACACGGGTGGATTTTAGTCAGTAAGAGTCTGACAGTCCCTTCCGCCCCGCCCAGGGCGGGAGGACTCATTTGATGATTTTGCCACCCTAAAAAAAAAAAAAAGACGAACCACTGACCGAATTTTGACACTGACTTTATTCTATGCGTACAACTCGGATCTGGCCGAGGACTACCTTCCAGAGCTGTGTGGTATGTTTTATTTGGCACTTCTTTCATTTAATTTTTACTACACCATGTTTTTTCGTCCGTTACCGTATCTCTTCAACGTCGTCATCTCGTTGTGTTCCACGCGCGCCTCAAAGAGTGTCAGCAAAATGACGGGGCCCCCCTCTAGAGGGCCAAAGCCTGCCGGGGTCGCGGGACTCACGAATTACCGTGACCGCGGAACGTACAGGGCTATTGAAGGACACCGCGGATTTTAGTCAGTACGAGTCTGACAGTCCCTCCCGCTCTGCCCTGGGTGGGAGGAATCATTTGATAAATTTACCACGATAAATAAAAAGTCCATAATACCAACGCATTATGTCATCTACCGTCCTGTACATTTAACTCTCAAAATCCTGTATTCCGAGCACTTCAAGACCTTGATATTGACTGCTACCTTGTAGGACCTAAAATGCATAATGCATGCATAACTTAAGGTAAATGGATGTAGTTTTACAAAGTTGTGACCTTAACATCATTACACACATGGCTTGCATTCGTTTGATTTATTAGCAAACCTTCGGAGTAAAGGACTTTGTAGTCAGATAATTTGGTAGGGCTGAAGAAGTGTCTGATTGTCCCTAAAGCCTTGCCAAAATGTTGAGGAATTATTCCAGTCACGCTGACCAAATACAGGTTCATTGTATGTTAAAAATGAACCGTAAATCAACATAATTCAGATTTAACTGTTTCTCTATGTGAATAAGCCTAACAAATCGACGTACGTACGACAAACCAACTGATACACTGCTTGGTAACAACAATAGTCCCAACGATAAGAACTTCCGTTTTCACGTGGGTTATTAAATTAGTTGTGTCCATGGACGAGCAAGAGAGAGTGTCTATTTTTTTTTTATCGTGGTGAATTCATCAAATGGGTCCTTCCACGGCAGAGCGGGAGGGACTGTCAGACTCGTAGTGACTAAAATGCACGGTGTCCTTCAATAGCCCTTTACGTTCCGGGGTTACGGTAATTCGTGAGTCCCGCGACCCCGGCAGGCTTTGGCCCTCTACAGGCCCCGTTACTATTATGCTGATACTCTTTGAAGCGCGCGTGGAACTAAACGCGTCGTCGACCCAGAGAGTGTCCATGGAGTTTCTTTTACGTTCTTCTCTACAGAGGTCTACGTATCGGATCAGCGAAACGACTGCATCATTATCATCAGCTTATAATGTTCCCACTGCTGGGACACAGGCGTCCACTCTGTGAGAGGGAGTGGGCCATAATCCACATTCCCACTTTCCTTCACCGTTTTGAGAACAGTGGTGATAAAATAAATTAGACAAAGTATGCACCTGGCTGGTCGCGGGACTTACGAATTACCGTAACCCCGGTACGTAAAGGGCTATTGAAGGACACCGTGGATTTTAGTCAGTCAAGTCTGACAGTCCCTCCTGCCCTGCCCTGGGTGGGAGGACTCATTTGATGATTTGACCACGATAAAAAAAAAAAAGTATACACCTGCCCCGGATCGCACCTTCGATCTACAACTCGTAAATCGAGGCCTCGTATTATGTGGGTCGGTTTGTGGCATCGTCATTCATGATGGAATGGTTTCTTACCTTGCCAGCTTCAACCTTCATCTTCCTGTACTCGGACAGCGGTGACAGTTTGTTCAGGGTCTCTAGAGTCTTCTTCTCACAGCCCACAGCGCGACGATCAGATATCGGCAGATCTGATATTATGCTTGCTAATTCTGAGAAATTATTTGATGACAGTGAGCAAGTTAGTCCCGTTAAATGTTCTACTTAAGGTACATAATTAATGTAATATTTAGAAACTCTTTTTACACCAAACGAAAATAGAGGTTCTTAAGCATAAATGATTCCCACTGCTGGGACAGGCCTAAAGTAAGTGGGATGTATACAGGTTGTAAGAGACATCGACGCACAAACGGATACCATGGGTTTAGGACATGACTCTGTACACCCCCGTGTTGGAATTTTTCGTCGGTTTTTTCCTAATTTTCTCATTTTTTTTTACTATAGACTGTTCATAATCGTTATTCTTACTTAACCCAATGATATTATTAATAAAAAAGTAATTATTTCGCTACTTTCACTAAAAGTAGCAAAGCAAATAATACTAGAAATGGGTGTTTTCTTAGCAAGTTGAAATAAAAGGTCATCTAATGCGCGGCACACTAATTTTCAATCACTATTAAAAAAAATGGAAAGAAACCGACGAAAAATTCCAACACGGGGACGTCCAGAATCATGTCCTGGACCCATGGTAACCGTTTGTGCGTCGATGTCTCTTACACCCTGTATATATATAAACTGGGATATACGTGGGCCCAGTGCGGGTTGGTAGATGTTACATGTCTTCGAATTATTGGTTTTAGGACATGCTGTGTTTCCTCATGGTTTTTTCCTTCACCATATTGAGAGCATGCAATACGCCTGGCTGGATGTGTACATTTTGAATTCACGATCTACAACTAATAAATCGGGACCTCGTATTATATGGGTCTGTTTGTGGCATCGCTCCTGGAAATGGAAGCATCAATCTACTTAAAAGGTAATTTAATAGCGAGTGCTCTTGTCCGAGTCAAGAACATCTACTCATCACACAACCGTTTGAAGATCATCGGTTCTTCCAGTACGTACCCTGTTGTGAGCGCTCAGCGTCCGAGGAGGGCGCGGGGCTGTGACTGCTGTGGTTGCTGTGGTTCTTGCTGATCGGAGAGACTGATGGAGACACCACGTTGCTGCCGTCACCGCCGCCTGGATAACAAACATTATTTTACATCTGCCTAATTTTCTCCTAAATTATTACAGAAGGTCGCAGGACTGTACTAATTACCGTGACCCCGGAACGTAAATGGATATTGAAGGACACCTAGGATTTTAGTCAGTACGAGTCTGACAGTCCCTTCCGCTCTGCCCTGGGTGGGAGGACTCGTTTGATGAATTTACCACGAATAAAAAAAAATTACAGAAGATCACATACACGAAGTTTTAGTACCGAGTGGTTTATTGAATTAATATCTACTTACAAATTATTAACTTATTGATTGTAATAACTTAATAAACACTACTGTATTTTACTTAAATTTAATGAGATTGATTTGTAATATTATTAACTGACATTTATTTTCTTAATTTCATTGACATGATTGTATTAACTGTAATAATTAAATAAACCCTCAACTTCTCCATGATGCAGCATGTCAGTAATTCAAAACATTAAAAAAATTGCACGACTTTTAAGTCGAATGTAGTGAGACTTTAACCTTAATTTACCATGTAACTGTACAGTGTACACCTATGGGTTGCGGGACTCACGAATTACCGTGACCCCGGTACGTAAAGGGCTATTGAAGGACACCGTGGATTTTAGTCAGTCAAGTCTGACAGTCCCTCCCGACAGACTCATCAAATGAGTCCTCCCACCCAGGGCAGGGCCCTGGGTGGGAGGACTCATTTGATGATTTTACCACGATAAAAAAAAAACTGTAAACCTATATTCTAGCAAGTAAATCATTCATTCATTCATTCGTACTAAGTGTAAAAAACACAGTTTACCCGAAATATTCTGTGTGTCCAGCGACACGGAGCTGCCAGTGAAGTTGCTCTGGTATCCGCTGCTCGCTTGGGAGCTTGAGTTCAGGATCTGACTAAGCGTCGTCTGTCAAAATAAAATAATTCTTAAACTTTCATGACATGACATAAGTTAAAATTTCACAAAGACTTCTTCGACAAGCTCGTCGGGATTTAAAATTCATCATCACCTCTTCTCTTCTTCATCACCTCGTCTAACTAAATACACATTTTTCGATGTTAGAACAGTTCTGCCCTTCAGAAGATTTATGAGTATAGTCTTTTCCCTAATTGCTTAAAACTTCAAATTATTTTGCTTTAAGTAAAGCAATGTGGAGTAGAAACTCAAGTAAAAGTCAGCTAGCTAGATAGATAGAATATTATATTTTATTTGACGACACGGTTAGCGCAGTGACTGAGCGATTGGACTGCTGCGCTGCGTGTCGCGGGTTAGATTCCCGCACGGAGCAAATATTTATATGATCTACAAATAGTTGTTCCGGGTCTGGGCGTTTGTGTATGTGAGTTTATATGTTTGTAAACGCACCCACGACACAGGGTCAATTCCTAGTGTGCAACCAGCAAAGTTTAAAAATAAAATAGTTTATTGCACTGACTAATACATATACAGCTATTTTACAATGTATGATTAGACGAGGAGATGACAATTAAAACTTACGTGTCTGCCCTCAGTGGGCATCTGTTGCTGGTACTGTGGCTGCATCATCATAGGCTGAGGAAGCCCGACCATCTCTGCGCCGTTCGTCATTGCTGCGAGGAAAATACATCACTTAGATCCTAATTTGGAAGTGTACTTTTTTTTTACTATGGTAAAATCATCAAATGAGTCCTCCCACCCAGGGCAGAGCGGGAGGGACTGGCAGACTCGTGCTGACTAAAATCCACGGTGTTCTTCGATAGCCCTCTACGTT
Source organism: Agrotis puta (assembly GCA_943136025.2). NCBI lineage: Eukaryota > Metazoa > Arthropoda > Insecta > Lepidoptera > Noctuidae > Agrotis > Agrotis puta. The sequence continues at coordinate 14,948,219 of OW964184.2, read as the reverse complement.
CCGGGATCACGGTAATTCGTACAGTCCCGCGACCTTATTGGAAGTATACTAGAAATTATCTGTTCCTCGTGGCTTAACCGACTGCTTGGCTCTTATTGGTTGTAACGTGCCGCTATGTAGCCTTCCTCGAAAAATGGACTTTCTTACGCAAAAATATGTTTCAATTCGAAGCAGTAGTTCCTGAATTTAGCGGGTATAACCAAACACTCTTTAGTTCCATAATAAATTAACTATCCCATTTCCAAAACTCAAATAAATTTCCTCGCTCGAGTGCCTACGCGTGAAAAAGAAAATACAAAACCAATCATTGTTGGATTTTGCAACCGCTATGTAAAGGAAGATTTTATAGCTGCAGCTAGATATGAATCCAAAACAACTAGTCTGATAACTAGTCATATTGGTTTGCCTGGTAACGGTAAAATATTTATTAATGACCATTTAACATTGAAAAATAAAATGTTATTATCGAAGACCAAGAAAGCTGCCAGTGAAACGGATTTTCGGTATGTGTGGGTGAAACACGCCAAAATACACGCAAGAAAATCAGATTCATCTCCGGTTCTGATAATCAAGACGGAAAAAGATCTCGGAAAAATAGTGTGATCAAATTACTATTAAGGGCTCACTTTAATTTACCTCTTAATGTTTACTTTAATTGTTTGCGAATACTTCTCATTTACCAAGTATTAATATCACTGCAGTTTGAGAACCACAGAAAGCAGCGTGCTAATTACGTTTTCCTAATAACACGTTGTTTTGGCACACTGTGTCTAAGTAAGTTTATAATTTTTAATTTTTATAATGATGTCTTGTCGAATGTCTGTTTGTCGAATAGCGATCTTATGTTGTTCTCAGTGCGATTGCAATTACAGTACTGTTCAACTCAACGTGTGACTAATTGCCTCGGACCGCTCGTTTTTTGCTACCTGAATCCGCCTTTTGTCTCCATTCATACGCGATTAGACTTATTAGATTCAAAGTTTTTATTTTGTCGACACTGTGTCTTGCTGAGTTCATTTCGTTCGTATAGTTTATTTCCTTCCACCTACATAAGTAGTTTGTGTTTTAACCGTAATTTGTTAATCAAATATCTTATATTAATAAAACGTAATGTCCCCATTTAATATTTACTACCAGAATGTACGTGGTTTACGTACAAAAACAAATAATCTGTTTCATAATGTGTGTCTTAATTCCTATGATATCATAGTATTTACGGAAACTTGGTTGGTGGACGATATTTACAACAGTGAACTGTTTGACGGTCGTTATCTTGTTTGGAGACGGGATCGGGACTATTCCCGAACAGTACAAAAAAGAGGTGGTGGTGTTTTGATAGCAGTCAAACGTGAACTAGTCGCAGTTGAAAGACCAGATTGGCGTAGTTCTGCAGAGGATTTATGGGTGTCACTTATTCTTAAACGCTCCAGGCCACAGGTAACGTACAATGTACATCTATGTGCTCTTTATCTTTGTAAAGAAAACTTAGGACATTCATATTATACACAATTAAATAACTTTACGGTCAAACTAAACGAGTTATCAGTAACTCATCCATTGGATAAATTTATAATTGTAGGCGATTTTAATTTTGGTAATGACGTAGACTGGGTTTATAGTCATAGTAATGAACTGATACCGAAAAAAATTACAAACCAGCAATTAGTTGAATTTTTTGACACTGTAGAAATTTGTAACCTGTCACAATACAACGGTGAGCGAAACATAAATAACAGATTATTGGACTTGGTATTTTCGAATGACTCCTTAATTATTAACGAATGTACTAATCCCTTAGCGTTACCTATAGATAACCATCACAAACCATTAATTATTGAATCTAAATTTGTCGAAATTCATAGACTGTGCGATAACGTCGCTAAACGATTTGTTTTTTCTCGCGGTGACTATTCAGCTATTAAATATGAACTAGACCAAGTGAACTGGTCACAATTCCTGCTAACGGACTCAATAGATGAAGCGGTCTCTAAATTTTACAATAAATTATACGAACTTCGTGACAAATATATACCACAAAAATCAGTGAGACAGTCTTGTCATCCTGCATGGTATAATTCTGCTCTAATAAAAACTCTTAAAGAAAAATACAAATATCACCGTAAATATAGAACGTATGGTAATATATCTGATTATCATTCTTTTTCTGTTCTGCGGTGCAGAGCCATCATCTTGGAAAAGGCATGTTTTGAAGTCTATATGGAAAAGATAGAATCCTCAATAACAATTAACCCGAAGATGTTTTGGTCATACGTAAAAAGTAAGAAAAATGTTGGTTCTTTTCCGAATGTCATGACCTATCGGAATACGACAGCTTGTACGGGTCAGGACATTAGTAACTTGTTTTCTACTTATTTTTCTACCACTTTTCAAGAACCAGAGTCCAATAATTCTAACGTAAACACCCCTCGTAGTACTAGTTTTATTAACAGTGCAACAAGCATAAGTTCTGTCGAGGTTAATCATTCACGTGTACTAAAGTTGCTTAAAGCACTGGACTTAAGTAAATCTGGTGGTCCTGATCAAATACCGCCATTATTTATTGTTAACTGTGCTACTAGTTTAGCTGCACCGATTACAATTTTGTTCAAGCGCTCACTTTCTGAAGGAATAGTCCCCAAAATATGGAAATCGGCTTACGTGACGCCAATTTTTAAAAAAGGGGACAAATCTGATATTGAAAACTACCGCCCCATATCTAAGATATGTTTGTTCTCGAAGGTCCTTGAACGTCTAGTATATACTGACCTTTACGAGGCAGTTAGATGTAATTTAGGTGACGAACAACATGGATTTCTTAGAAATAGGTCAACCACATCTAACCTTATCCTTTGCCATGAGTTCATATCCGAAGGGATGGAGCAGCACGCGCAAGTTGACGTAATTTACACCGATTATAGTAAATGTTTTGACCGTATTGATCATCGTGTGTTACTGGATAAGTTATTGGTGTCCGGAATACATGGTGATTTATATCGGTGGTTCTGTTCATATGTTGACAACAGGACTCAGGCGGTGGTGCTCCAAGGTTATACGTCTAGCTGGATATCTGTTCCATCAGGAGTCCCACAAGGCTCAATTCTGGGCCCACTCTTATTTATATTATTTATATGTGATATAAAATATTGTTTTAAAGACTCGTATATTCTTCTCTATGCTGACGATATGAAGATACTCAAAATAGTACATAGTCAATCAGATATACACCTTTTACAAGAAGATCTTCATAGATTTCAGACTTACTGTAACTTAAATAAGCTACAGCTCAATGTATCTAAATGTTATCACGTTACTTATACGCGAAAAAAGACCTTGATAGGTACAGGATATACATTGAACGGTCATAGAATTAATAAAGTCGATTCCATCAGAGATCTTGGTGTTGTAATAGACAGTAAACTTTTACTCGATCAGCATATTGAGTCCATAGTCAAAAAAGCATCAAAAGCATTGGGATTTATAATTAGGACGTCTGCTTCTTTCCGATCCTTAAAAACAATAAAGATATTATACTGTTCATTTGTACGCAGTCATTTAGAATATGCGTCACAGGTCTGGAACCCCCAATACGAGATTTATAAGTTTCGTATTGAGGCCATACAGAAGAAATTCTTAAAATATCTTGACTTTAGAGCGCATCAGTATTCCTCGGATTATGATCATCGTTGCCGCAGATACCATTTTCTTCCTCTAGAATATAGACGACGTATAAATGATGTTTGTCTTCTGATGAATATTGCGAATGGCACTATTGACTGTTCCGAGCTTCTTGCTAAGTTGGAACTGCGGACAAACCAACTTTGTTTACGTCAACGTCCACCAATCAACGTTCCATTTTGCTCCACAAATTACAGGCGAAATGCTTTCTTTGCCAGAAGCGCATCTAGTTTCAATAACCTACCGCGTGAATTGAACATTGATCTTTTTTGTACTTCCGCTAGCACAACGAGACGAATTTTGGCCAAGGAGTTCTTCGACAAGTCTAAATCTAATATGTAGTTGCGCTCAAACTGTGGTGATATTTTGATTAAATGCAGTAAAATAAGCTGTAATAGAATTATATATTGCACTTCTTTTTTTTTACAAATATATTTACATAGGTATTATATCAATTAGGTTACGTTAGATATTATAATAACGTATACATGTGGAGGCTTGTTATTAGCAATTTTGTGTTATTAAGTTTTTCTAATCATCAATGTAATTAGTCTGTAAGCCTTCTATAAGACAATAAAAAAAAAAAAAAAAAAAAAAAAATATTCAAGATATACTTATAATATTTTATCTACTATCATGCTATTAATCCTCTATAAAAGAACCTATAGCAATTAGCTTATTGCCAACATTAAAACACTCAATGATATAATGATCATTATATCATCCAAACGCGTGTTATAATGAATTTCAAAAAAAGAACATTCTCATGCAATGACATTTTCACCACCAGATCGCTAAAATTTTGAAAAAAGAACAACTCGTCTTATCGTGTTATATCCCGCCATTTTTTCACTCGAATATGGTATGCGAATATGGTATGTTATGAGAATCTTTTATAGAGGATTCACAGCATGATTGTAGATAAAGTCTTGTATGCAACCGTTATAATTAGGTATTAAAACACTCATGTGATACTATTATCACACTCGGCTACGCCTCGTGTGATAAACCCACATTCGTGTTTTAATACCCCTGATTATACAACAGTTGCATAAATAACTAATAAAGCTATAATACAAAGTCTAAACAGCCTGCGAAGCCAGGTACCCCGCTTCCAGGAGAAAACTTCTATCTCAGTTCTTTTCTTGCTCTAGGCTTTGTGCATGGTCGCGGGACTCACGAATTACCGTGACCCCGGTACGTAAAGGGCTATTGAAGGACACCGTGGATTTTAGTCAGTCAAGTCTGACAGTATGGGTGGGGAGGACTCATTTGATGATTTTACCACGATAAAAAAAAGGCTTTGTGCATCCCCAGCAAAAATATTTCTCTGTGGGACTCGTATGAAGCGACTACTAACATTTATTTACTAATCAAAACTTCTAGCTGCTGTATCTTCTTCATTCATCGATGTTACTTATCAAAACATAGAAAGTGGACATATTAAGACAAAATAAATTAAAATAATAAGTTGGAATGTCTTTATACTCACGGTTCCAAGATCCACCTTGATTCTTATACATAACCGAGTTCGGATTTGGCAACAAATTCGGATAATGGAACTGTCCACTCCTTGGCTGAGGAGAAGGCACCATCCAGGAGTTAGGATACACGGGCGGGGTCAACGCTACGGGAGACAAAGGACTTGGGTATCCACCAGGCGTCGGGGGGTTGTGGCCATACATTGGCGAGCCAAGGTTCGCAAACGACGCCAGTTCTGAAAGCTGTAAGTTATATGGGGAGCAAGGAGAGTTGGCCATAGTGTTGGCGTGTGTTGGCGAGAACGGGTTGAAGACGCCAAAGTTGGACATATTGTTGTTGGCAGATATCGCGGGGATGTTGTAGGACTCCGGGATCTCTGCGGTGATGACCGGTTCTTTGTCGGCGAGGAGCTCACGACGGGCTTCGTAGATGTCACCTAGAGTGGGAAAAGTGGGTAAATAAATTAAAGCTATTTATCTAATACTGCTAACTTTTGCACGCGGTGGCTCCCTCTCGTGTTTCATATTTCAAGTTTTATGCAAAAATATGTAGCATATTGCTACGTATTTTTATACATATACAGTCTCCAAGTTCCAATCTATCTTTGTACCTACATTTATCAAAATGGGTTCAACAATTAGCTTTACAGAGTCTAGAGTGTAAATAGTTCAAGAATTATTAGTTCAACAATTTTCCGTCATGAGTACATTGATTCTTCTAGATCTAGATTATCTTGAGATTTCAGAACATAAACAAGTAGATTTCGAGACCATCTCTTTGGATAGCGAGAACGTCTGTGGGTAGCAGGACCGTCTGTTAGCTGTGAACCCAGAATGTAAAGGGTTCCTGAAGTAACAGTGGATTTTTAGTCAGTAATCCAGAGAGGACTTTTTGATATTTTTATCACACAAAAAGTAAAAAACATAAACAAGTACCTGCACATCGCTCAATTCCCTTGACAACGACAGAGGTGATCCCCTGCTTGGGCTTGCGACGTATGTTGATGTATACGTTGTACTTGTGCATCAACTTGGTCGCGAGCTCGTTCTCTATGCGACATCCTTCGTCGGAAACATCGAAGATCACCACTAAAGGAAGGCTGCCCTGTTGAGATAGATAGCTTTGTTAGGTAGTAACATCTATAAGGCTTTATATAGATTGAGAGATATTATGATACACAATTTTTATAAAAAGACTTTGGATGATCGTTCTAAGATCATTGAGATCCCGCAGTGCATACGTGTGCAGCAGGACAACGGAACAACTGCTGATCATGCGTCTAAGTGGGTTTACAATTGCATTTTGGAAGTCCATCATGATAATGTAAATCCCTTATTCCCTCTGAAATTACAACCGTGTACACATGATCCTGGTAGGGCTTACGAGTATTTATATATTTTAGTAACCCGATTTTCCGGGTTAAGCCGCACTTGCCGAGGTTGGTCTGTGGATTGGTGACCATCAGCTATAGCGAGTTTCCTCCATGCCTCGGAAAGCACGTAAAGCCGTTGGTCCCGGCTTTCATTTGTAGATCTTTGACAGTCGTTACTATTAGTCAGAAGCTCTAAAGTCTGACAACCAGTCTTACCATGGGGTATCGTATTACCCAGTTACTGGATTGTGGAGGTCCGACAGGCAGTCGGTCCATGTAAAATACTGATATTCAGCTGCATCTGGTTTGACTGGAAGCCGACCCTAATATAGTTGGGAAAAGGCTAGGCAGATGATGAGATGATGTACTATATATTGTTTTTTAATTTGATTTCAACTACTTAAATACAGACACAGATAATATAATAATATACATAGTGGTTATTAAGACTCCAGAGAATATATGGCACATCAAACAGTTATTATAAAATTCCAAAAGAATCAAACACTACTTACCACCAACTGCTGCCTAGCCGCATAAACATCCTTGATGTTCCCAGTGATAGTGACGCAGGACTTCTTGATGACCGGTATGTTGGGGTCGTCGGCGTCAGGGAACATGATCTGAGTGTTGGTTCCTTTCATGATGACCTTCAACTGTTCGGCGCCACGTCCTACAACCACGCTGTGGTGCATCGGGGATATTTCTAGAGACATCTGCACTTGGGTTTGACTCTGAAATGGGATTTGTGTGGTTGGGATTTATTTTTTTAAAAGGTACATGTAGAAATGAAATATGAATGATGATGTTCTTCATAATAATTATATCAGCCCGGGATCACCCACTGCTGGGTATAGGCCTCCCCCTTTTTATGCCATATCTCTCGGTTCTGTGCGTCTCTTATTCATCTATTCCCCAAGATGTTCAAGATGTTCTTAAACTTATCAATTTTCTATTCGATTTTTTAAAATTTTAGGTGCACATCACTGTCGTTTCTTCCGATGCCACGTGATTTGATGCTCTTCAAAAAGCTTCAGGCGTTATGTCTTTAGAATAACACCAATTCCTTGTTTTAAAGTTTACAGTGAAAGTTTCCTCACTTTGAACTTTACCTTCGATTGTGATGACACCAATTCTAGTCTATTCTATTCTACTCTATTCCGAGACAATGAAGCTCGACGTGTCCTGGAGAATGAATTTAACTGTCTTGCATCGATATTAATCTGTATATATAAAAGGAGAACTGACTGACTGACATATCAACGTACAGCCGAAACTACTGGGGCTAGGAATGTGAAATTTTGCACACGGCTTCCTATTATAATGTAGGGGAGCACTAAGAAGGGGTTTTTGAAAATTTAACCTTTAAGGGGGTGAAAAGGGGGAATTAGGAAAGTACGAAACCCACGCGGACGAAGTCGCGGGCAAAGTGCTAGTAGTGTTATAAAGTACTCACTGCCAATGGTCCGCACATGTAGTTCATGAGCAGATTGGTTGCCTCCATGGTGGCCTTCACCTCCCACTGCACCCCCTTCACCACCAACAAGTTCGCGTGCAGCTTCGGACGGTTGCGCAGCATCACCTGTCGTTGAGGCAAGATTATAGAGTCCAAGACACTTGAACAAGATCATATCAGTCTAAACAAATCCTCCGTAACATTAACATAAAGTAACGTAATAAAAAAGGTGGAGTATGCGAATCAGCAAACGAAGGGTGGGACGGGCTCTGATAAGGTGGAGCGACGGTCTTCGGAAGGTGGCCGGTAACGGCTGGATGAGAGTAGTAGTAAGTGGAATTCTAGATGCTGATAATGAGGACAAGTCAGAAGCTGGTGCCCAAAAAAACCTCATTTATTGAAGAATCTAAATACAATCTCATGCATTTTCCCAACGGAGTAGGGTTATGCTGAGACCTGCAACATCCAGCTATACACATGCGGTTCCGAATATAACGCACATCTCTTTTCTATAAAAATTACCCATTAGATGATACCTATCTCCTTCTAGGCCTCTTATTCTGCGTTTCTACTCACATTTGCTTGTCTTCAACTTCTCACCTCAGTCTTATAAATATACTGCCGCCTTCCATCTCTCGTATTTACCTGAACGTTGTACTGTTCCTGTATATTTTGCACGTACGGCGAAGTGATGTCCGGCAGGGGCTGTGAGCTCGGCACTATCGGCAGCTCGAAGCAGAATACCAGCGGAGTGAGGGCCTGTCACACACCGAATTTAAGTTTTAGTATACAGGAAATAAACAAATTTGAATATATGTAGTTCTTTTCGCGTTTGAGGTCAGGCATAGAGAACATTTGGTTGAGATCAAGATGGTGGCCAAGTTTCAACGACAGTCGTGCGCCAAAAATAACCGGGGCCATTTTAACTTTTTAGGTATTTAATTACAGTCCCTGGTTAAGAACCAAATATATTATTAAAAAAAATGAATTCATTAATTCTCAAATTGCTACAGCAATGTCGTCAGAATGCGTCTGAGTGTTTGCAATAATCATATTTTAGGCAGGCGCTATGCAAATATCCTCTCGATTTGCATAGCGCCTGCTACACATATCGCAAAATAAGAACATTCTGGTGTTTCAACACGTCCACTTTTCTTGGATATTGAATTTCCATGTCAGAAACGGCGAGAGGTGACCTTGGGGCATGAAAAATGTATACTGCGAGATTGCGGGTATGCGAGTTGTGTCCCTAGACATACTCGTTTAAGACTTTGAACTATCTGACCATCAAACCTTTTTTTTTAGTTAACTATAGCTCCGTGTTTCACTTCTTGCCTGATGGCAAGGAATGATATGGTCGACGGTAAAGCTTGCTTGAATCGAAGTAACCTATTCTCTTGAATCTAAATGGATAAGAATCGTCGGACTCAGCACAACAGCTGTACAGCTAGGAGGTTTTATTCAAGAACCTAAAAAAAGCAGTTGACTCACTCTGACTCTCGCCCTGGCGCGCTCCACTCGCTCCATGTCTCCTGCGATAGACACCTGGTTGCTCTTCTCCACAGTGCTGGTGCGGTTGGAGTCCGGAAAGTGGATGTGGCAGCCCGTCTCTTCCATCACGCGCTTTATTGTGAGCCCACCCTGATGAACAAAATTTTGAGTTAATTTTAACAACGCAACAGAACTACGTTCAGGCGCTATCAGAGTCATCATTATTAGGGAATGCACTACCGAGATTGGGACTCAAGCGAGATCCAATATTAATATTGTTATTCATAAACTCGCGAGATCTCGCCAATTTTGAGAACTCGCGATGTTCACAAGAACTCACGAGGCAGTTTTGTGGCGTGTTTTTTGCCAAGAGCATCGAGCACAATAATTAATAAAGTACAAAAAATCCGTGACAAAAGCCTGAGGTCCAAATATGGAAAGGACAAAAGCCCTGTGCCTAGAATGCGCCTTTGGAATGTCTACGTTGTAGAAGGATACCATAAATTATTTAACCTTAACAGATGAATGAATGACAACTAAGTACATATAAGGAGTTTATAGGGATCCTGGGAGGAGGCATTGTTTGTAGCCCACTTCCATAATAAGAGGTGTGACTTTTGTTTACGTTACGTTGGGATTGTGTAATCATGTGCTTAAAAGCAGTCAATCAAATCTATCTATACAATTCAATTGAATTAGATTTTTCCAATAACATAGTCTATTATTTTTTTCTACTAAAACATAAGATTAGCAAGTGCCATGTTGAAAAAATAAGCCCAACTACCTATAGTACGGTTACCTAACTTAGGATGACGTTGTTGGCTTGCGGTCGTGGAACTGTCTCGCAAAGGGTAACCAAAAGAACAATGTGGATTAATAAATAATCAGTAAGACTCTGACAGCCCTTTCTGCTACACCCAGGGAGGACTCATTAGATGAAATTACCACCCCAAGAAGATGACGTCACATCGTACCTTTCCATTTGCATTCTACTCGTACCCTCAAATTCAATCAAGTTAAACAAAAACTATGATCTACAACTCCATATACCCCATTCAGCTCATGGTTTTTATGGTGAAATGATAAGCCAGTCAGCAAGGTGGTACTATTTAGTGTCGCGTCATAAATGCTATTTTAGAGCACCCATATCAATAAAAGTTTGCAATAATCATAATCAAGGCTCTTTTTAAACATTGGAAGCATGTGTTCATTTTTATTACCTGAAGATCCTTATAGCGGATAATTAGCGGACGTGTGAAAGATAATCGTAATTACTCGATGCCCGTATTTGCCATAACTACTCGTATAAAGCATCAAGGTAGGATATTAAATTACTGACGCACGAAACAATAATTTGTTATGTTACGTTTAATTTTATTATTGCTGTGTTTCCGAGACATCTACTTATAGAAATAAGTATCTATATCCATAGGAGCAGATTATTACTAGCGGGTCTAAAACGACCATTTAGCATTATTGCAGAATGTAGCAGTGTGGCTGAGCGATTGGACTGCTGCGCTGTATGTCGCGCTCGCCTCACGGAGCAAATATTTGTATGATCTACCGAGTAATTGTTTCGGGTCTGGGTGTTTGTTTATGGGGGGGTTTAAATGTTTTTAAATGCGCCCACGATACAGGAGAAATCTAACTCTCTCTCAAGTCTCACTGGATGATTTAACAACGTTAAAAAAAACATTACTCAACATGGCAATATAAATAATAGTTTTGTGTTGAAAATATACTGTAAAAAAATAAGTTAAAAATAACTTAAACCCGACTACGAAAAATTCGCGCACTGAAAAGTATAAAACAAGAACAAGCCGTGGTCGTATGCCACCTGCGGTTGTTTCACACAATCTTTATTGGCTAGGTGGCATACGACCACGGCTTGTTCTTGTTTTATACTTTTCAGTGCGCGAATTTTTCGTAGTCGGGTTTAAGTTATTTTTAACTTATTTTTTATTTACACTATTTTGGGGTTATATTATTCATAGTAATTCATGTTATATGTATAGTTACTGAGTTGTGAATTTAAGATTTATCATTTGATTCCCATGTTGACACTGTTAAAAACAGAAAATTTGCTAGTAAAAGCTATATAATGTATATATATTTCAAATGTGCTCATCAAGCCCTTTAATTTGATACCCATGTCGATATTGTACGAAAAAATTTTTTTTTTCGGTAACGACTTCTCATCCCCTAGAGGGCGCCTTATTGGATTTGGTGACACGTCACCTACCCTATAACCAGCGGACAACTGAGACACTTCTAACGAGACCTCATTTGTCATGTAATGATAAGTAGTTTAGAAGTTATGAGGGAACAAACAAACATACATACATACATACATACATACATACATACAAACAAACATACATACCGGTCAAAATCATAACCCTCCTTTTGGCTTTGCCGTAGTCGGGTAAAAATATCTCAAAATGCACATGTACACCTAAGTGCACCTAATCCAGCAAGTTGGCAACAAAAGACGTATAATCGGTACTGAATTTGAAAACATTGTGTGTGAATGCGTTCCAAAACGAAGTAAATTCACACGGCTACCTACCTACTTCCTTCATTATGAGGTATGAACGATAGCAAGGTTCCCATTTCAAAGTTTACTTCTTTGTCTATTACTATTGTAGACACTTTTTCCCCAAACATGTTGTAAAAGGATTTGGCTTTGATTTTATAGCTGGCCACCTGCCCGACACTAACCCTCTTTGGGAATGCGTTTGTTGGTGGTTTATCCGCAAGCATTTGGGTGACCCAAGGTGCTTGATAGCATGCACTGGATCTTAAGATCCATAGTTCCATCCATAGTTGCCTTTACAACATCAACGACAACGAGATATGGGGTGGTGCTATTATTTATAAATAATAAATAAATAAATATTCCACAACTATCACACAACGCCATCTAGTCCCAAGCTAAGCAGAGCTTGTGTTATAGGTACTAGACAACTGATAAACATACATATACTTACCTATATTTCTAAATACATACATATTATAGATAAATTACACCCAGACACAGAACAAATGATCGTGCTCATCACACAAACATTTGTCCTGGGTGGGAATCGAACCCACGACCTCCGGCATAGCAGTCAGGGTCACTAACCACTAGACCAACAGGCCTTATCAACAATGTTCGGACACCACACGGAATTTTGACTAAATAAACTGAAAGGCCTTTATAGGAAAGACACCTTCAGAAACTTAACATCACGCCTGTAATACCCGTAGGGCTAAGCAGAGATGACTGCTGAAGCAAAACACTTTAGAAATTACCAGTTCGAACTGTATATCGAACAAAGGACCTTATTCTCGCGCTTCAGAATGCACTGAAGAACATAAACGAACACTATTACTGATATAAACTAGCGTATATTTTTTTTTCGATGATGACCAAATTAAACAAAGATGGTTAATCGTCACATTCTCACGCTACCCTCAAATATAGAATACTATGTCTGACGTGGATAGTAACATAACAAAGCATTTTGCTACACAGTCTGTAGGTAAGGTAGTGTCAACATGTCAACAAATGCAGGTACCTCCTAAGGGTCAGTACACACCTCATCGACCACACAGCCTATAGACTCCTAATAACAGGCGACCGATGTCTGTCAACACATTAGGCAAAAATGTCTTATAACCGTCGTCACTAACCAAGTTCGTATTAGTTTCGACCACTCCTGTGAGCCGTAAACACTTCCGCATTACTCCTTTAAAAAATCGAGAAAATAGACATAATATGTTCCCGTATACAATACGTTTGTGTGATAAAAAAAGCCGGACTTCAAATTTCCTGAAAGACGTAATCACATTTCATCGGTAAGTTAATAGTTCCATAATCTAAATTAGATTAAATTTCTGACAATTTTTATCGGGGTTCATCTTATACTGGTCATACTTGGTGTCTTTATGATTGCGTCTCTTTCTTTTGCAAGTATTTTTTTCGCCATCTCTTTTCGTCGATTTTAAGTACACATATTAGTGATGTTCCAAATCGTACAACCACCTCTGTTGTCGATAAAGCAAAACAAAAACCTATAACTATTAATTTATGCAAAAAATATTTTTTCAATAATTAGAAATTACAACAGATACATGTGATAAATTGTGAAACTTTAATTTATAAATTTTACATACCCACACGATCTTGATTTAAAAAATAAATGGATAATTGCAACCAAGCGAGAGAACTGGATCCCATCTACTTAAAGTGTAATATGTTCACGTCATTTTAGTGAAGATTGTTTTATCCTTATGAAAAACCGTCGATGTCTACTAAGTTGAGCAGTACCAACTAAGTATTTGCCGCTTTTGGTGAGTTTAATTATTGAACTTTTGTTTTCTGTCTCCTAGGCAAAAAGTATAGTTTCGGAACCTTTCTTCTTTTTCTTTTTCGTGTCGCTGGCACGACGGTATTTATATTTTATTGGCCCAAAACCCCGTCATCTCCACCGCGTTGTCGGTAGCGGTAGATCCGTTTGGCTGCATGTTTTTGGGCTAACTCTATAACATCGCGCTGCATTCAATTTGATAGGCCTCACCAAAGATTTCGAACAAAGCTTATAATAATTACGAAAATTTTAAAACATTGTTTTTATTCATTTTTATATTTTACCTACATGATTCAATCGTAATTACAATAAAAGAAGGTAATTGAAAGCAAGTATGTAAAAACATATTTTATTAAATACAATTTAAAAATGTCGATACTTTCTTGTTTGATTTAAAACCGTCCCATCCCTAGTGACATGCACTGACCTTGAATTGACCAATCAGGACGCAGTACCCCGTCCCCCTCGCTGACGTCATACCTCAGCAAGTTGGCAGAATAGTTTTCGTGCGTTTTATCGTGTATTAGGCGTCTATAGGCTGTGTGGTCGATGACACACCTAGACGTGACGCAACGCGAAGTGACACGAAGCGACGTGACGCGATGTGACTCGACACGAGGAAATATTGGAAATGTGTATATTTTCGTGTAAAATTGAATATTAACCGGGGTCGCGGGTCTATCTCATCAGGTAACCGTGACCCTGGAACGTAAAGAGCTATTGCAGGTTACTGTGGATTTTAGTCAGTACAAGAGTGATAGTCCCTTCATGATTTTAGCACGATAAACAAAAAAAAGGTAGGGTATTGAGTCGCTCTATTGAAATGTGTAACGCGTATCGGTGTGAATTGAACCTAAATAGTGAGAGAGAAGTGGAAGAGTAGTAGAATTTCCCCTTCAGGGAAACCTCCAAGCTATTGAAAATACGGACTGTCTAAACTTGTATAATATCGTCCGGGAGATCGGAATCAGCAAAGGTGGATAGGCATGATGTCATAAACAGTAACTATAGAACTTATATCTAACTATACAGAGCGTCTAGATTCCAAGAATGAAATACGAGAACTTTATCTAGATATTTCTCGTGCTCACAAGTTATTGATGTGAAATCATTAGCGTCTCGAGAGAAGCAACTTCCAGTAAATATCTAGGAAACCGAAGTTCTCAAAGGATGTAGACACACGACACGGTAACAGATTTCTAATGAAAAAACGTGCTAACTTCACTTATAACAAAATATCCCTCTTCCTAAGGGAGTGTGGAATACAAAAATGTATTGAAAAATTATTCTTATTTTATTTCATATTTTCCAGAATTATTTATTTCCACAGACTTTGTTCATAGAGCCTTTTTAAGCTTAAAAACTGATTTTCTATTCTCTAAGGAGTCTTCCGCCTTTTTTCGGTTCAAACTTAGTACCGAATCTGACTTTCGCTTCGATCGCATTAAACTCTTTCACGTCTTAAAGTGTGGTCACCCCTAAGCACTTTCGTGCACAACGCGACGCAAGTCTCTGATACCTTACGACTTTGGTATCCAGGCAACTATAGCAAAACAAATCCATAGAGGTTCGTACAGAGGCACGTGTCGATAGATACCAAAGTCGTAAGGAATCGGAGACTTGCGTCGCGTTGTTTACGAGGGGCCTAACTCAACCAATTCCGCTGTCACTCTGACATATTTGAGCACTCAACGAACGTTTAACTAGCGACTCTTAGGGTGCCTTGCCACCAGAGATGTGCTATGTAGCTGTGCTGCGAGAATGTAAAAGCTGAGCTACGAAACTGTGCGACCGTTTCCACTGATGCTACGCTATGTAGCGGTGCGAGTAAGATGTGCTGTGAAGATGCGCCGTCGCAAAGTAGCTGAGCTAGGAATGCGCAGCTCGAGCTATGCGATGTATCAATAGTAGGGAAGACGACCCATAGCAGGCCTCCATAGCACGCATCCATAGCACGCAGCCATAGCACCCATCCTTCCATTATAAAAAACACATCTTAGTTAAATCCGTTTCCACCAGTGCTGTGCTATGTAAACCAATGAATATACAAGGTGGATTTCAAACGCATACGTAGCAACGTAGCATAGCACATCTCTGATGGAAAAGCAGCCTTATACTGCTAAATACTTGTTTATTTTAGTACTCAACCAGTTTACACGATTAGTGAGGCAATTAAGTTAACGCCAGCTTGATTTTGATTAGAGTAATGGAACTATTGAATCAGAGGTTTTATCATTAATTTGCTAAGATACATATAAATTACCTATAAGAAATGGGTACATTAGTCTATAAGTTATTGCATGTTATTTCATATTTTTGTATCAGTGTATTAAATTCTTGTTATTTTTGTATCAGAGTAAGACTTTAGACATAAAATTGATACGTATTCACTATGCGCATCTATTTTTTATATTGACCAATCAATATCTTGAGATAATTTGTAGTTATTACTGTATTAATAACTTTTTTATTATTGCTACAAAAAGTGTTTTTTTTTAAGAACACGTGCATTTTATTTCTTACAGTCTCATTACCCGTGTTAGTAGAACTTACGGGTCAGTTCACACCGACGTTCACGCGTTGCGACCCGACGTAACGCAACGATATATCGATAATGGAGATGTGTATCTGTTCGTGTAGTAAATAAAGTTTGTTTTTACGCCACGTCTTCTTGGAATGTGTTTTTTTCGTGTAGCAAATAAAGTTAGATTTTGAGTCGCTCTATAGAAATGCGCGCACACTGCGCACAGCGTCGCGTCTCGATGTAAATTGACCCTATGTGTCAATTTATATTTGGGAACACCTAATTATGTATGTAATACGAGATGCTTTAATTGAAAAACAGACGGTTCACTTGAATGTAAAAACGTGACAGGTTTCGCTCGTCATACTTCTTGATTACAATATCGTAATTACGAGGTTCAATTGATTTGATCTCACAAATAAAATGGCTGGCTGATAAAATAATGGAGGAAAAAACTTAGGTTATAAGTAACTATTTAGTTTCATATGCTTATATATAATTTATGATAGTTTTTTTTTTTAACGTTGCCCGACTCTAAGAATTGCTTCCTGTATCGTGGGTCCGTTAACAAACATTAACACTCACATACACAAACACCCAGACCCGGAACAACTACTGGCAGATCATACAAATATTTTTTCGGTGCGGGGATCGAACCCGCGACACGCAGCGCGGCTGTCGATCGCTCAGCCACTGTGTTCGCAAAATCGACCGTGGTTACGCGGCCCTGCGATGCAAACGTCTACTGACGGAACAGGGTAGTTTTTAGTCGGTCAAGCATCTTTAAAATAGTACTCTATGCAGTCAAGTCTAAAGTCTCTTCCGTTCCAGTCGGGGGGGATTCGTTTGATGATTTTATATCCACAAAAAAAAGGTTACGCCCCTGGTAAGTCATTTTTTATAATTATGAGTACAATCATTAATTTTAGTGATAATTACGCCCCATAGATGTAAATAATATGTTTTCATATATATTTTTTCATACTTTTGAATAAATAATAAGATTTTTTTACATATATTCTTAAAGATTTTAATTATTCATGATCAAATAGCGGTCTTTGACCATTGAAAATAATTAATGCCAGTACCTAAGTAGAGTTGAATTGTTAAAATCAAATTATTTTCAACATAGTAAGTATAAAGTAAGTAAATACATACATACTAAACAGACAAAAAATAAACAAATTGAGGGCACCCCAACACGCATGCACCAATATTTAATTCTAATTAGAGATTAAAAACATTAACATAACAAAAAGGTGTTGTGGAATGGTCATGTTATGTCTTTGACAGATTTAGATCTGCCAAGTGTGTGTAACACGCGTATGGTAAGGTTCCGTAGACGCAAAACAGTGAACAGTGTAGAATTAAATTTTGAGAATCAGTAGTGCTATTAACGTTCTTGAAATCACGCAAGTGAGCGCACTATCGAAGTATTTTTTTGATGTAAATCATCACAGATTCTGATCGAGACAAAAAAAGAAATTCTCTGGACATTACGTTCGACATTCAAATTGTTTCATACAATAGAACTACAGAACTCGCACTAAAACATATTTAATGTTTAGTGGAGTCTCTGGGAAATCTGGAATCTTTGAAGTAGATCAATTGCATATAAAATACGTTTATGGCAAGTGCTTTTCAATTTAATAATTTCAGCAGTCAAGTTTACGGAACCCTAAAATAACAAAAAAAAAACAGCTCACCTTTCCGATGATATGCGAATGATCTGTGTAACTGACATCGATCTTCATTGTAACCCGGTTATTCTGAAAAATACATTGCCAATTAATTCAATCATACTTAATTACCTGGCAACAACTTACCCTAATCTTCTTTAATAGATTTTCGACTTTATTCAAAACACAGAAGGTTCATATTAAAAATAAAGTTTGGCATAGGTTGACGTGCTGTAGTCTACGTTTGTACAATCACTTGTAGGTGCGATTTAATTAATTAAACAAGTGCACCTATCTGTGAATGACCGGCTCTGATGGTATTTGTGAAAATGTACAGACGCGACAGCATGTCAACTCGAACTTTAAAGTTTTTACAATCGAACATTCAGTCATTCACCTCCGTGGACGCGGGAGTGTCATAAGAGGACACCGCGGCCCTTTAATTCAAAGGGTGTGTGAAGGAATAGGGTGGTTGGCTGGTGAAGGTTCCACCAGGATTCAAAGAGCCCCATGCCATGTCCTGACATAATTCTGACGTAGGTAGCAATGTTCAAATGGCGTGTCTTCTATCGAAAAAACATTTTTTAATAATATTTCTTATACAACAGTTAGTACTATATCTCGTTAAGTAAAAGAAATAGTCCAAGTTCATACTATTGACCAGCCAGCTGGATGATACTCCGACTGATGTAGCTAAATGATGTGACGAACTGACGGAAGGTCCAGACGAAAAGTTGCAAATATGTACTGTTAAGTCATGGAGGCTCCGGTAGGAAAAATGTCTTAGAGTACTTCAGCACCTACATTTAGAGGGTTGGTTTGAGGACAGGAGCTCCTGGAAAGAATTAGGCCTTTGCCCAGCAGTGGGGCAGCATTTTTTTTACGTGGTAAAATCATCACATGAGTCCTCCCACCCAGGGCAGAGCAGGAGGGACTGTCAGACTCGTTCTGACTAAAATCCACGATGTCCTTCAATAGCCCTTTACGTTCCAGGGTCACGGTAATTCGTACAGTCCCCGCGACCCAGTGGGACAGGGCATATAAAACATTGACTTGATTTAAAACACTAAAATATGACCACCAACACTCAGGCACGATTATTTATCGGACACCGACCAACTCGTTTCCAAATTCTGGCCTCTCTTAGCCAAAGAGAATTCCAGTATGAGGATCCAGGTATGCGTAAATGCTCGTAATCGTCATATTGGACTTGAAGATATGATTAGCAGGACGCAAACGTTATAATTATGTAAATAATAGGACACGCTTTGCGGCTTTGTAAGATAGCGATTTGCGTAAGTCTTGAAGTCTAGATATTTCAAGGGCTAGACTTGAAGGATAAACTTAAATAGGGTAACGAGTGAGGTGGACAAACAAAGCAGTTAAATTACTTTCGCTTCTGTTATTAAACTTCAACAAATTATCAATCACTAACACAGTTTTCATTTAATCAGATTGTGTAATGGACTGCCAGGCCCTTTCGTGAATATGAGTGTGAAGATAAAATATATCTATAGTAAACTACTGCTAAATGATTGGTCAGTCAGGATCAGGATCCCACAAATATTAAAAGTAGGCACTTCACTTAAAAATAAAAATTACATACCCTTGTGTCCAATAACTGAATTATTTTTTCTCGAGCCTGCTTCACATCATCAGGTCGACCAGCGACTCTCACATGTGGGTCTAAATACAACAATACACACATCAATTTCTTAGAAAAAAAACCAAACTATTTTATGGATTAGTCTTGATCGCTTACCAATATCAAAAAGATCGACAAATTTATTATCCCGCAATTTTCTAATAACATTATAAACCAAATCGTCACTATAATCGTCAAAAATCATTGTTACTTCATTAAATATAATTAATTGATTGCTAAATATGTTAGTTCATGTAACGGATCCACGCGCGAATACATTTTAAAATAAAAATTTGAGGAGCGCGCCAGCCTGACGCCTCTCCGGTAGTCTATTTGGCGCCGGCCCGCCAAAATTACGACGAAACGAATACGCAGGTGTACCGTTTATTTTTTAAATTTAAAAAAAAAATTGTGCGTTCATTTTTTTTTCGGATTATTATTTGATTTATTTTTTAGAGTTGCAAGATTTTACCTTTTTTAGAACGGGCTCCTATTTTTAGACGAGCTGGCCAATTTATTAAAGTATTGGTTTCAGTCATTACCTGAAAAAAATGTTTTTCATTGTATGTATTGCGTCATTAACTCATTATAAATTGTTTTAATTATATTTATTATTTTACTTACCCGGTGGAAGAACGCTTGGGCTGTTTGTGATTCATCCAAGTTATCTGTAAAAGTAAAATTAATGTAATTGAATTCGTATTTTTTTTTCTGGTCATTGAATTATAATAACTTACCAGCAAGCATAGCTTCCAGACGACGTCGGTCAACACGGAATCTTTCCTGGTATACATCTTCAGCACTGTTTAGCCCAAGAATCACTGCTAATTTCTGTAGGTCTTCTGCTGACGTCACAGAATTACTCGTTCCACTTTCGGAAGCCTATAACGGTTATTAGCAAGAGGTTGATAGACAAAAATAGGACTTTGATAATCATTTACACAGTTTGGGGTGTTTTGATTTTTCAATGGAGTAACAAAGGGCTGCAAAAGGGCTATGATCTTCAAAATGGCGGAGGATGTTTTAAATGAGATTTACGAGTACATACTTAGTCGTTAATAGCAATATAATATTGAAAAAACTTACTTCACTTAGTGTATCTTTGTCTGAATTGTGTTTAAACTCCGATAAATGCGTTTTCACGGTTAAAAAGTTGGTGGATGCCATGGCTAATTGTGCAACAGATTTATATTATTAACAATATAATTGCAGTCAATTAGAATATAAATATATCAATTATTGAATTAATAAAATAAATTGTCCAATGAACATAATAATTATTGCAATACTTAAAATTATACCGTGGTTTTGTATACCAGAACTACTTCACGTATTGCTTGACCGAAACCGAGTGAACTGTACTTAAATTATACCTAGAAATGCAAAACACGATCAATATAATGAGGGTAGATTTAACGTTCAATTTCAAAAGTTTACCGTTACCTACCCTTAAAAGTAATATTTTTGCTTATTACTTAATACCATAGATAAACTTTACGAATAAATATTATTCCATATATTTTATTTTAATACCTACATTACCTGTTCATTAAAAATGTAAAAAAAAAACTTTTAGGCGCAGTAAACATGCATCGTTTGCAACTCGGAGGCCTGTCTTGAAACAACCAATAAGAATTCCTCTCGCCGCCGCCGCACCGCGCTCTGACGGCGGCGGCGCCGCGTCGAGACGGCGCCAACGCGTTAATTTCTCCGCGGACTTCATTTTGTATTTAGATAAAAATTTACTAGCCAGGTATATTGCAATTTACTTTTTATATTTTTTCTCTCAAGTGTTGACTTTTTCCAATTCGTTGTATTTTTACGTTTTTTTTTGTTTGTAACATTAATAGTTTTAAACTAATTATGTTGTCATCAAGAGAGATTTTGTATTTTTATCAAGCATTACAAAAAAATATAACAGACATCATTATTGATTATTCAATTAATTCACGTGTATGCAATTTATTCAGTTGTTTATTACAAAATAGGGAAATAAATCACAAACTAATAAATTATCTCTGCTTTTGAATGAATGAAACCTTTATTTGAAACGGAACGTTCCATTAATATTATTTTGAGCGCACGCCGCGTGAGGTCGCGCCAGTCGGGTTTCTGCACTTGCCGGTGTTGGGTGTGCGTCCTCCTCGATTCTTGAATTCGTGTCATAGTTAATTTAAATCTAATATTTATAAATTAAAATAGCCTTAACTGTATTTAAATTTATTTAAGGACATAGTGTAATCTTTTATAAGTGTGTTACTTTTACGTCAAGTGTGTATTAACCTATATTTATTTTAGTGTTTAAAAATAAGACGGTGAGTATCAAATAGTTAATTTCTTTTATGTAATTGTCCACTCTAATCTCTAACTAAATAAAACTTTTACTGTATTTAAATGAAGAGAAGAATACAAAAAAGCCGTTGCTTCGGTCAGAGTTGAACAGCTGTTCGGTAACGAAGCGCCCCAACGAGGCAAGAACACGACATAATGTTACCAAAATGATTTTATTGAACACGTTTTTGCATAAATATTCCTTTGTTGTATCATGATATATAAAACATAGATGTCCTTTAGAACAAGTGATTTTTACACAGTAATTGTTTTATTCAGAGATCGAAAATCATGTTGAAAACAATAATTTTATTCCCGGTGTCGTTGTTGCGAATTCGTTTTTATTCTTTTTCATATATTACGATGCCGTTCATATTTAATTTTGTGGGTACCTGACCGTAGTTAAAATATGACTAGAAAATTTAAGGTTGACAGTGTTGAACCAAGTTACGAAAAAGCAAAAATTTTATGCGGTTTTCTGGTTACATGACCCCCATACAAATACGCACGCAAAATGATACAGAGCTTCTAAATAATAAAATAATTGAAGGCAATGCTTATTATTTTTACTGAGTTTGCGTTTATATGAGTTTGTTTTTATGTGAGAGTTGAGAATAAATGTTGATTAATTATTCAGGGCTAGTATTAAGATTTCTATATTGATCATAATATGATACATTTAAAAATAGATCATTTCGATTACAAGAAGCTCGAAAATACCTACTCTATAAAATAAACATTTGACCAAGTCACTAAGCTGTCAAATGAAGTCAAATGTCATGTTGTCAAAAACTTAACATTTTTATTGCCAGCCTAAAGAAATAACTTAAAACCAGGGAGTTAACAAAGACGTCACTGACGTTAAGTTTCGTGCAACGACCAGACAGTTGTATAATCCTTGGTTTCGTGTTAATCATTGTAACATTATTTCTATTTCTCGTCGTCTTGTCGATTTTTTCATTTATCTATTCCAGGGCAAAATTCCAATTTGGTATGAAAGACCTTTCATGCGATTTTATACCCTTGCCTTACTTTAAGTCATTACGAATCTAGCTACGGGAAATCCTAGTGTCGTTTTTTTTTTTTATCGTGGTAAAATCTTCAAATGAGTCCTCCCACCCATACTGTCAAACTTATACTGACTAAAATCCACGGTGTCCTTTAATAGCCCTTTACGTACAGGGGTCACGGTAATCCGTTAGTCCCGCGACCGAAGTGGCGATAGGAAAAAAAAAAAAAGTAGTTTCTACTAGACAATAAAAATCCTTAAGCCTTAGCAACACAGTAACTTTTTGCCTTTGTAATAAATAATTACAGTCAGGTGGGTGACATGTAACAATTTATTATTTGCATGCGATTAGCATTAACGTTTGTGATTGAGACATTGTTCGGTGCCTTATGTGGACGTGCATTCGATTAGAAATATGTAATGAAAAGTAGAAAAGTGTCACAAAACTACTTTTACTGCTGTTCATAAAAAACGAAAGAAAAAAATTACACGTGTATTAAAAGCTAAAAGTTTACCAATAATTTAAAAAAATGTAAACAAACATTGAAAATTATCGTTCTGGACAAGGAAAGGATAAATTTTATAATTGCGTACCTAATTCAGGATGTGGTTTATGAAAGTACAAATATATTTCCTTCTAATAATATTTAGATACCATATTTTTTGCAATATAACCAATTTTTCCTCATTAATTTTACTCGTCTAACTGTGCTTCTAAATTAATAGCAAAATGCATTTTTAAAAAGTTTTCTGAAGTAATTCAAGAAACAAATTACTAGATTTTTTTATTCATACGCAATAACTTTTATTTCTCATACACATAATATAAACCGTGATTCAATTATGCAAATAGGTAACTAAGAAAACTATAATAAATTAAATACACGGCCTTTTAACCTTCACGTATGTTCGCCATCAAAGCGAAATGAAATGTTAGTATGTCTCCGCCTTCAATGTCGTTCCTAAATCAAACGACATAAGAGCGGAAAGAAAACAAACTACGGAAGGACATGAGGAAGTGATTTGCCAGAGATAAGAAGTCATTTGTTTTTTTTTTTTTTCTAGCTACCGCTTTATTGACCATAGACAATAATTGAAAAAAAAAAGAGCTAGCTGCCTGCATTGCATTTACTAGAGGGTATACTTAATTACTGGAATTACTAGAGGGTATACTTAATTAATACAGCCAACTCTCCTAAGTTGCATTTGTCCTCTCCCTGCCGCATCCTGTTTGACCCAGTCGCCTTTAAAGTCGTTTGGTTAAAACCAGGTTACACCCACAATAAACTGAATTTTCAGTTCTCTAAGACAGTTTAAATATTATTTAATCATAGAATTCACGATATAAATTAAATGCAAATTTCAATGCCGCCCGCAGTGTCATTACTTCAATGACATAATTGGGATCAGATTATGTTAACTATTAGCCTACTAGATACTGTAGGGCGATGATCACACGCAAGGCACGATCGATCCGACCTTGACTGGTCTGTATCGAAATAGATTTGTGCGAATTATATTCGCGTTAGATTCAGTCGTCAGCGGGTCATGCTCCAGGGTAGCAAAAACTGTGATTAATTTACGTAGCTACTTCAAGTCGATAAGGTTCTACGACCTTTTAGATCAGCTTAAATTTTTCAAGCTGATTTAGTATAGCTATGCCTATTTGAGGTTAATGTCTCATGATTCAAAACACCAGGTGTTTTTTTTGTATTAAAATGTCCATGGATGTGATAATTTCTTCTCCTAATTGGAATTTGGAAGTCTCACGGGATTCGACAAGAAAGTACATCACTTGTTTAAAAAGTCTACCGTGTTTTACTTCAGCTCATGAAGTATCTGTCTTCGAAGCTTAATAGAAATTCATTCACGTATTTAAGTGTGAAAATGATAAATAGAGTTACTTTCATTTAGTATCAGTATGGATTTATGGATGAAGTAATTCATCTGCTCACCTTCACCACCATCATATTACATACAAGCAATAATCGATTTTAATGCTTTTTCACGGATATCAGTAAAATCCCTGAATACGCAGAAAAGTAATAAAACATATAGGTATTTCTTTACGACAGACTTAACACTAAACGAAGATCATAGCAGTACTGCATAAACCTTTTGAATACACAGTAAATGCAGAATCCCTTTTACTCCGCCTGAATATGTAAGACACAAAACGTTGGTCATCTCGCAGATTTCAATTTGCGCAGCCGAATGGTAATTAAGATAAGATTTTTTCTCCAGGCCGACAGCCTAAGGCGTCGGACAATCCGTTATGGCTGGCGCCAGGCGTTCAGGCGCTAACTTTATGTTTAACGGTGAATTTTATTACTTGTAAACATGTTTAATTTGAGACCAAATTACCTGTTAAAAGACTACTTAAATCATAATTATACAGAAATAAAGTTGCTTCTAGTGTTTCTAAGCTGCTAGTTTATGTCATATCAATTAGGTATGTTCATTTGAATCTTTACTTAAAGCCGCTTAGTTGTAACTGCTGTTGTCGATGAGTGACTCAATGAATGCCTGCCTAGTAATTTACATAACTAGCTAGCGAGGAAGACTAGAAATTACAGCATTTTGAAGACGTTTATTGTCAAAGTTGAACATCTTGCTGTTCTTTGTAAATAAAACATCAATTTTATGTACAGCTTTTAGTTAAAACTGAAGTTTATTACTCCATACTGCAGTATGATTTGTTTTCCAAACATGCTTTGGGATAAAATTTATTCGGAAATGAGTTTTGGCCTTGAAATTCAAGCTGTAGGTTGCATCTCACAAGTCATGATACTTTTTTTTTAAACGTGGTAAAATCATCACATGAGTCCTCCCACCCAGGTCAGAGCGGGAGGGACTGTCAGACTCGTACTGACTAAAATCCACGGTATCCTTCAATAGCTCTTTACGTACCGGAGTCACGGTAATTCGTGAGTCCCGCGACCCGGCAGGCTTTGGCCCTCTACAGGGGGCTCCGTCACTATGCTGACACTCCTTGAGGCGCGCGTGGAACACAACGCGTGGTCCATGGTCGGCCAGGGAGTCACCCATTACTCGCCGCCCGCATGCCCGCGTCTACAGTGGCCGGAGATCGTCTGCCGAAGTCACGATACTTGTAAAAATACATTAAAAAAATGTGAGTTAATACGTTAAGGTGTCATGGTAAAAATAGGAACACTTCTTGGTCTGTGTATCTTGACAAGCATACTTTCCTTCGAAATGCAACGTCATCCGTTCATTAGCAGTTTTAACGCATGTTTCAGCGTACCTATTGAATGTTTAAAAAACTTGTATGCAAATTGTGATCGGTTGGTCTCGCACAGTAAAACCCGATAGTGTGTTATTGCGAATTAGATATCGTTTATTTAACTTTCTCGCCTCACTTGCGTACATGTTGATCTCATTGAGGTGTTTAAAAGTTGAGTTGAACCATGAATGACACTGTTAAAACTGTCCTCACATAACGGAAAAATCTGTTTGCTAATTTAATTTAGCATGTCAGTGTCCATCAGTTGTAATGAATAGTCCAAATATGTCAAATGGAATGTTCGCAATGTTTGTATTGAGGTTACTGTGGCAGTTTATTAATAACTTATGCTTGATTGCATGTTTGTGATTCAGGTATTCGACACGGCAGACAACAAAGTATTTTCTTGCCTATTAGAAAAATGTTTAGTTAGGTTCCGTGATTTCATAAATAATCCATTCGCCGGGAATAAAAGAATATTAAAAAAGTAAGAACTATTTATGATTTCTTAAAATTTATTTCTTTTATTTCAGATCCTCAAATCATTCCACAACCGCGTACCATGGCCAAAACAGAGAAGTCATTTCCAAGAAACTTTACAGGTAAGAGGCGTTTTGGCGTTACCTAACACTTATACCAGGATATTTTGATACGTTTTGTGGTCATCCGAAATATTCTAAGAACATTATGTATTAACCTAAATAACATTATGAAATTCTGTCAGACAGGTATGATTTATTTATTAGCCTCTTGGAGAATTATTATTGTTACGTTGTATGGGTTTGTGATTGTTTGTCGTTCGGCGTGGTGATGACAGGCCAACTGGTAAGCAGTAGACATCTTCTGGATACTGATGTAGGGTTTTATAAAGAATTCGATTAGCAAAATCATTTAATTTGATGAAACATATACACAAAAACATTAATTTGTGTATACCTTGCAAAGTTCCAACAATAATTTCAACAATAAGTGGGTAAGGGACAGTTTAGTTGGCAACACCATAAGGATTGTCCGTGACGTGTGCCGCACCTCCCAGGTTTTGGCAAGCCGCCATATTTAAAAATAATCGCGCGAAACTGCTCCAAGTTGATACATAATCGTATTTCCGGATTTCCGCAAGACCCCGTGCTTTTTATGTAATATCTATTTATTCTTTGTACGTCTGCGACAATGTCTAGACGTGAAAACTGTTATCGACCTGTAGAATTCAATTTCGTGTCAAAAAGATAACAATGGATAATTCAGTAGGCTTTCCACCATTGTTTGCACAAAAAACTTTCAAAAATGCAGTCGAGCATTTTGCATTGCATGTTATATGTAATTATTTGTGACTGCATGACTGCAGAAAATTACATGGTAGCCCTAGACAGTAGATAATGTCTTTTTATACTCGTCGCTGAGGGTTGTAAAATGTATGTAACCGTGATCGCCAGAGGGATAGTATTGTGTGTCAAAAGGTATAAACACAAAAAGTATGCACTGTCCGCCCGTTTAATAGCATTCTGCAGTCGCATTATAATACGATGGCGCCATACTATAAAGGTAATTTATAGGAGAACGCTTATATGAAACACGATAAACTTATGTAAGTGAAGAATGTGCGAAAATTTAAATGCTAAGAGAGTACTCTCATTTGGTTTGATTTCTGGGCGTTAAAAAAACATACAGATTAGTGTTGAAGCATCAAGTATTAGAAGATATTACAATAAAGGCCCATGCAACTTTTAGTATGGACCTTGGCATCAAATTTTGATGCCAATAAGTTGCATACCCCTTTGGGTAGTAACATCCACATTTCGGGCCATGAGGTGTGACGTGTAGTCTAATGAAGTTCGTTGACAAAATAATTGTCATGGACAATTCCATAGAACAATAAAATTTGTCGTCATTGTAAGTTTAATCGCATCACGGATTGTTTATGATTCACGATGAATCATTGGGCCTTAGCAACTGTGGAAGTGTGGACCATAGCGAATCGCTGGCATTCCGCATAAATCAGCAGAGACTTGCGCTAACTTAAAAAAAAAAAAACTTCAACCGCCTTATTACCAAAATGTTAAACGTCGTTTAACCACTTGTCTAAAAAAATGGTCAAATGTTGTTTAACTTTTTGTAATAAGGCAAGTGTCTATTCCCCGAAGGGTTTACCAGAATTGTAAATGCTTATAGTACGCCCAGATTGTGCTGTTTACTGCAGGCTTCTACTGATGTGAACTGGTCCTAAATCCAAAATGCTTCCAAAAAAAAAAAACTTAACTTTCCAGGCGTAAGACTTGAGCCCTTGATGCAAAGATCTCGCTCAGCATTTTTTATCGTGGTAAACTCATCAAATTAGTCCTCCCACACAGGGCAGGGCGAGCGGGACTGAGACTGATTCGTACTGACTAAAATCCACAGTGTCCTTAAATAGCCCTTTACGTTCTGGGGTCACGGTAACACAAACCGTGCGCGCACGCGCGTGGTACACAACGCGCCGTTGACCCGGGCATTGTCCATGGTCGGACAGTCAGACAATCAAATCCATCCATTTCAAAAGATTTCATAAGATCTATTCGATAACTTAACACACGGAAAACTAGACGCATGCGCAAAGTGCTAACACCTATAAAAGAATGGGGACAATTCATT
This sequence comes from Agrotis puta, assembly GCA_943136025.2. Classification (NCBI taxonomy): domain Eukaryota; kingdom Metazoa; phylum Arthropoda; class Insecta; order Lepidoptera; family Noctuidae; genus Agrotis; species Agrotis puta. The sequence goes on along the minus strand of OW964184.2, from coordinate 14,919,328 downwards.
CACACTTCGTTAAGATTTTGATGCGTAAGCACGTGCCAATTGCGGAGAGGCGCCAATAGTTTGGCAACACAATCAGAGAGAACCTTTGTAGCAGTAAATTATGGGGCTGCCTGCTGAGGATAGCTGTTCAGACGAAATGAAAAAAAAAACGACGTGCGAAAGATGGTCAGGCAAGAAAACTCATAAGTAACCTTACAAAAATGAAAGAATATAATTATTTGACGTAATAAAATATATGCACACGTAATAAAATAAAGATACAAAAGGAGACGGGTGGAGAGCCCGTGAGCGAAGATAAGAGCTCGTGGCTCAATAATTACAACCGCACAGGTCGTTCTTTCGGGTTAAGCAGCGCTTGCCGAGGTTGGTCTGTGATGGGTGAATATCTGTCGATAGTCACCCATCACAGACCAACCTAGCGAGTTTGCTCTGTGTCTCGGAACGCACGTAAAGTCGTTGGATATCATACACTACGACATCCCTTAATTAATTCAGGGGTTGATTAGAATAGACAAAAGGAATAGAAACTAGTCATCTACTCTGCTCTAAAATGTTACTGACCTAACCAAACTAAAAATGTTGACCACTCACTTCAAGACAGCTTTGTGCCAGTAATGCATGATTTAGCAAGTGTATCATTTATTGAAATAAAAAAAAAATTGGTGACGCGCCGTCAATCCAATAACGGTTAATTTTATTGCTTCTAATTTGGAGCTGTCAAACGTTAATAAGCTTGACTGCTTGTCACCAAACCGGAAACTTGAAGATGTGAACCGTTCACCTTGACATGTGTGGAAATTAAATCTGATCTACTTAAGATCAGATGAATATAAATTAATCTTTACTATTATTATAAAGCTTGAAGAGTTTGTTTGTATGAACGCGCTTATCTCAGAAACGACTGCTTCGAATTGAATAAAAACTTGTTGTTTTATAATATTGATAGTCCATATCGAGGAAGGCTGTATAACATCACGATATGACCAATAGGAGCCGAGTAGTGGGTGGAACCCCGGGACAGCGCTAGTACACTATATCACTGTACACTGCAGCGCTGCGTGACGCGGGTTCGATTCCCGCACGGTACTAAATCGTATTGCCACACGGTAGCAAGCACGGTTATTTAGGGATAAAATTAGCACCTTTAAGATTTCCATTCAAGTTGATTAAATAATAGCTTCCGTCAGCGGTTCGACTAGGGTGACCATGATGCGAAATTTTTGTGGACATTTTTTTTTTACGAAATTGTTTTAGTCTTTATTATGTTGATTAGCTACGATATATGTAATATGCCAAAGTATTTAACATCATATCTATTTAATAATCACCCACTTGTGTACTATTTTGCATTTAATTGCAATTTTTTCTTCTCGTAAACGAACGCAATGTTCAATTTGAAGATATTTTTAGTTTTTAAAACCTGTCTATCCGTAAATTCTCAAGGTAAATTGTGTGTCTTACTAGTCAAACTATGAGCTACTATTATGTACTCAACGGTAAGTAAAGTGCATGCTAATGGTGCCTGGCTAATTGCAGTGGTCATGTGAAGTGGCTAACGGTATACCACTGTCGGCTGATCGGTTATTACATGTTAGACTTGAGTAATACATTGACTAACTTTTTTTTTTGCGTGGTAAAATCATCAAATGAGTCCTCCCACCCAGGGCAGAGCGGAAGGGTCTGTCAGACTCGTACTGACTAAAAGCCACGGTGTCCTTCAATAGCCCTTTACGTTCCGGGGTCACGGTAATTCGTAAGTACCGCGACCCCGGACATTGACTAACTTACTCGAATTTTAGATAAGATACGAAAAAAAGATAAAATTTTCGATTGAAATATACATAGACTATACGGTATACATACTGAAAAAAAAATCCTTGGTAACTGGTGATAGTTGGCATGTGTAGCAATCCCATAGACTATTGTTAAAAACGTAATGAAACATCTAATAAGGTGTTATTTGCAAAACTAAAAGAAAAGACCTTATCTTGTTTTCAGTTTTTCTAAGTATTCTAGACATAACACCGATGCTATATTGTCATTTTTATTGTAATTCAGGAAAAAATAGTATTGATCGTAAATAACCTGTATCCTTCTCCGAACCGAACGCATTGAGGTAATTACATTGTGCGTGGAACCCGACGTAAGTTACTTTCGTTTGACTTTCCAAAGAGGCTCTTTCAAACTTATCTCCATTAATCAAGTTAGTTTCTATGTAATTTGACAGAACATGCTTCATTGAGTATAGACTAGCTGTTTTATTCCATTAGATGTTTTCTTTTCTGCAAATTAAGTTAAAGATATTTTTTATTTGTAATTTACGTGTTTTGATTTTTTCGAAACCGATAATCATGTTTCTTGTTGAAGCAAGTTTTTCTTACTTACTTTATTTTTTATTTTCTGCTAATTAAGGAGCTTGTGGTGATTCAAAGTATTTTACTTACGTGGAACTAATTTGTACTACAACTAAGACAATACCGCATAGGAACCCTGCGAAGTCTGAAGATGTGATCTAATCTTACTATGACGCGGATAGATTAGAAACTGCCATTCAATCGTCCGTCACGAATCACTGCATGAAAAATCGTGTCTGTACTTCTAGTTAAAAATAAACAATAAAGACTTTTTCTGTTGCAAATTGTATGATATCGTTGTTTTTTACCTGAGATGGCTTTTAATCTTCCGAGAATATAACCACAGAATCATGTCCGTTTCATTCTGAGTTAGCAATAATTCTAATTCCCCACCATTATATATTTTTTATACAATCATCATCGGCGATATTGATCATACTTTCCGTCACAATTATTTTTCTTCGACACGAAATTACCTTAGATCGATTTAAGTCATTAGTTCTTTAAATAAATGTCGGAATAGAGAACGGTTCACTATTTTTAGGATAAGGACCGTATCAAGTGGGTCAGAAAGCTGTAAAATCTAGCCGACGAACCCGGATATAATACTGTAATTGCGAAAAAACTAACCTCTTCATATATTTTTTTTTTATCCATTCTTTTCTTCTTTAAGGGAAACATGAGCACGATTTCCCCATCGAAGATCTTTAAGAAGAATAGGAAATCATAAAACATTACTTTTATTGTTCGTACCGTACGTCAATGATTGAGTCATTCCGATAATGGTACCCAAATTGCATGCACAATTAAGTTGTTCAAGACTATGTGGACAGAATAACTTACTGATTTGCTTATCTTAACATAAAGGAAACGTTGATTTAAGTCATTTAGTCTTTCTAATTGAAAGTGCTTGAGTTGATTTGGTCCTTCTGTAATTTTATCGATAAACCTATTTGTTTTGTGTTTTGCATTGCTGTACAAAGCTGTTCTTTGGTAATTTTGTTTGCTAATTTAAATGGTAATCATTGACATGTAATGAGTCTTGTAAAGGCACATCACGTAAGCATCAAATGACATTTATGAAGATTGACGTAAGACTCGTATATGTTAATTGGGTACACTTCAAGCATACAAGTACCTTAGAAAGGTAGCCTAATTAATGAGTGCAGGCATCTGTCTTCAAGTAGAATTTATAACTATTTTTTGTTTCTTCTTTGCCAGCGTGATGACCAGAAATAACCCCTCAAGGAAGTACTTGATGAATGAAAAGTATGCTTTGTTCTAACGTAGGTCATAGTGTACCTGTGTGTAATCACTGAAAACGGTTAAGGTAAACATCGTGGGATGATCTAGACTGACCATTAAACATCTATATATATAAAAGGAGAACTGACTGACTGACATATCAACGTACAGCCGAAACTAATGAAAAAATTTTGCACACTGCTTCCTATAATAATGTAGGGGAGCACTAAGAAGGGGTTTTTGGAAGTTTAACCTTTAAGGGGGTGAAAAGTGGGAATTAGGAAAGTACGTAACCCACGCGGTCGAAGTCGCGGGTAAAGTGCTAGTTATGTATAAATCTAAAGTCATGTCAGGGGCATGTAGGGTTTTTAGAGGCGGTTTAATTAATTCTGATACCCGAGGGTTTCTGGTGACATTATTCGAAAGAACGAACTTGTTTTATCGAAATCTGTGACTGAAGCTATGATATAGACGGAGGTAAACACGCCTATTACCCATCCTGCTACCAGACTGGTTGATACGTTTTATTATTTGTAACGTAAACATTGAGTAAGAATATGAATGAGTATTATCAGTACAATATTACGTGTCAACTCTAGACTTCGTGCCAGATTTTTTTTTTACAATAAATACGTTTTCATACTCCGCATAATTGCCATTCAACCACTTCACACGTCTACTAGATGTTCCATTGACAATATTTACACGTGTCTGCAACAAAATACATTTTACGACACTTACGTGGGTGCAGTGCTATTCTCGAAAATGTCATATAGCTTTTATTTCACATATCGACCGTGACACACTTGTTTTGTTTTCATTTTAATACTTTTTCAATAATGTTTAAAAATAAACACAGTGTTATGGGAAAATGTCCTCGGAAATTTATTTGTGTGGACACCCACTTTGGACAATTCAATTTAATTTTTCCTTTAAATTGTTTGGCGTAGTAGAAATTCTGTCGGGTTGTTAGTTTTTTTCTATAAGGCAATCAAATATATCTTGGTCAACGAGCTGTCACAAAAATGCTCTGCTCTGCAACTTCACGTTTCAAAATTGGTAAAAAAAAAGACAAATTTCAAACAATTTATTTCTAAAAGCACTTTAGAACGCCGCGTGTTAAAAATGAAGAAATCAGAACAAACGAGTAATCTATATATATAAAAGAACAGGGTTTTTTATTAAGACTCGACTACAGCCGAAACCGCTAAACGCACTAACTTGAATTTTGGACAGCAGTTGCAGTCTACCGTGTAGGGGAGCAATAAGACGGGATTTTGCGAACATCCTCCTCTAAGGGGGTGAAAAGGGTTGAAAACTGTTGTATGCAAAATCTTATTCCTTGGGTTTATACATTTGAAACTTAGTACGTATATGAGTATAAGTAAATAAAAAAGACGGACATTAATATTTTTATAAAACTACCCTCCATTGGTCACCTAGACGATGTTAAAGTTTGTATGGGAAAATCATAACGCGTTAACCGATGAATTTGAAACTCAGTATATAGAAATTAGATTAAAAATAATCGAACACGTGTTTCTGGATTTTTCTAAAATCACCCCCCAAGTTGGTGAAAAGGGGTATTCAAATTTAAAGGGAAGTATTTTAAACCGCTATTTGTATAACATAAATTTTGGATGGTAGTTGCAATTTATTATGTAGGTGAGTACTAAGAAGGGTTTTTGCGAAAATCTACCCATAAAGGGGTGAAAGGGGTGAAAAACTTTGTATGTAAAATCTTATCCGTTAGGTTTATAAACTTGAAACTTGGTACGAATATGGGTATAAGTAAATAAAAAAGATGGGCATTCTAAGTTTTTTAAAACTACCCTCCATTGGTAATCTAGACGATGTTAAAGTTTGTATGGGAAAATTATAACACCCTAACCGATGAATTTGAAACTTAGTATATAGAAGTTAGATCAAAAATAATCAAACACGTGTTTGTGCGTTTTTCGAAAATCACCCCCCAAATTGGTGAGAAGGTGTTGATTAAGTTTTAAGGGAAGTATTTTACTGCTTGCTTCGATAAACTCAAAACTTGCCATAAATATTTAAAAAATCAACCTAGCGGGCGAAAATCAGTTTGTCTACACTAATATTTCAAATTCGAAGTTAGAAACACGCGCTGACGAAGTCGCGGGCGGTGTGCTAGTACATAATAAGAAAGAACCGTCTTGTATAATAATTACATGATATTCCTGTGTCATTGATGAATGACCTGATAACTGAAAATGGCAGGATAGGCTCAGAAAAAAGTAACTGAGTAACAAACAGCTGTGGGAACGTTTTAAATTGATAATACTTCACATTACACAGGGTGCAAAATTAACAGAATAAAAAAAAACACGTTATGCAAAGAACAAGCTCCAGTTTATTTTAATAACAGTTGTAAGGATTTGCATACTATTTACATACCGCTATCCGGTTTATTACCGGTATTGTATTGACCCAACAATTTCGGTACCCTAGATTTGACAATATGACAGCTACATACAAAACTGGTATTTTTTTACAAGCGAATTTCAACAAGTACTTTTATTTTTAAAAATTACAAACTAAATTTTCAAAAATGACACTGGCATAGTTTTCGATATGTCATTTAAAAGTGCGTTGACTTTATGTAAAATAAACAATGACAAGATATTTTCAATTGAGGAACGTCAAATAATAAACGGAACTACGTAATGAATGTAATAGGTTTGTAATAGCTAGATTGTAGCGGTAAATAATAGCTTGATAACCGGTATTGTCACTGATCCAAACGTGTGTTAATACGTTACATCACTGTGATTGTGATTATGACGTCACTTGTCATGATATCATTGACAGCTACATCACTCAAGCAAATTAACGTCGATAAAATGTGTTAAAACGTGTTACTATTACTCTTTTCCAGCTATATAGTAACGTAGTAATTGTGAAGTCTGTTCTAATTTGTATATCAGTGTCATGACATTTTGAGTTTGTGACGGTTTTTAAAGTAAGTAGTTACTCTAGTTTCCATTTAAATAAAGTACTATATATTTAAATAAATAAATAAAACAATATACATTTTCCTTTACGCAAGGAAATATAAAAAAAATAGGGTAACCAGCCTTCTTGTTTTTTTTTCGGGACATATTTGAAAATTAAATGTAAATTGTTCTTTCATTATTTCTATTTTATATGAATAAAGTAAGAATATAATGTATTATCCGCTTTTTTACTACTAACTATAACACACAAAATTCTTTATCTATGTGAACAAGTGCAATGAATTGCGTCAATATTCGATGGCGGCGATTAATTGGCCGTGTTTATGCTGGCTCCAACTATCCAGGGTCATGATCCAACTGGTGGACTGAATGCCAGGGATTTGCATACGTGCATAATAGAACAACACGTGAAATTAATTATTAAATCCGTCGATTCACTCGCGGCCACGTGAACGATTTTAGGTTGATTAGATTTGTTTATTAGTAGTACTGCTTCCGTGGACGGGCAAAGTGCTATTGAGTTTTTCCATCAGAAAACAGACAGTAGCAGCCAGGAGGCTGGTCTTGTGTTAATGAAAGTAGACACAGCAGCGTTGTTATTAAACAATATATGCGATTACCAGACCCGGTATCCGGATCCGGCAAATCACCGGATCTTATAAATGTATATGAATGGCTGGATCCTGTTTTCCGGATTTACTCAAAAAAATAATGTAAAAATACCTATCCAAATTGGCACAGAAGATTCATTAGAATCCCACACTTCATCGTAAAATAAAAAAGACCACACCGCTCTGAAGAGAAGAACTTGTTGAATTGAATACTGAGTCTAGTTTCCGTACTGTGAAACAATCAAAACATTGATGTTACATTCGCCAGCAAAAGAATGGTATCACTTACTACGATTCCGTGCGATCTTTTGTACTTATAATCAGTTAAGAATAATAAAAATGTTACCATTTTAAAGGTTTAACTGTTAACTTTAAATTGATATCAAATTCATTCAAATCACGCCATTATTTAAGGAGCTATCCCGGATCAATAATAAGTGGTTCAATACTTTTGCTCGCTTGTTTAACATAGATACAATAAAGAAGCGGCCGATCGCAATGTCGCTGGTAGCAGCTAGATGAGCACCTTTTACCGAGAATAGCGTTTAGTGGCGTGCGTAATAGGCTCAAGATAAAAGTATCACAAGAATAGGCAATATAACACAAAAAAAAGTATTAGTTCTAAATGTTTATTTTTTTTAAATTAGTAGACCCGTATTTTTTCTTTTGTTACGCAAACCAAAATTGATGAAGATACAACGCTTGTCGCGGGACTAACGAATTACCGTGACCCCGGTACGTAAAGGGCTAGTAAAGGACACCGTGGATTTTAGTCAGTACGAGTCTGACAGTCCCTCCCGCCCTGCCCTGGGTGGGAGGACTCATTCGATGATTTTACCACGATAAAAAAAAAATACAACGCTTTTAAAAATCACAAAATGTCACTCGGAACACAAGCCCCCACTCCCGAATTTGGAAGCTTTTTATCTTTATCAATATTCATTGATTTGAAGAAACAAAAAATACATGTTCATTATTTTTCCATATTCTAACTGACGGACTAAACAGTTTTTTATGCATTATAATACTCCATTCTAGCCCTACAACAAAGCTACAGTAGGCAAGCTAGCAGATTTTTTTTTTTTTGGTTATCCCTATTAGGAATTGGCGCCGGCGCCTATTTCATATCTGAACGTGCCTAAACCCACATTTGGCAAACTAGCTTTTACAATCTAAGTATGTCGAAACCCGTTGTGTATAAACGTTTGAATTGGTACGTAATAGGTAGCTAAGCGTATAGTGTGTTCGCAATTTGGGTCTTGTATCCTACCTACTTATTATTCACACCGTCTTCGCACGTTATCAATTTACTTATTTAATTTCCTCTACTAAGATACATTTCGGTTCGAAAACTATCCTATCTTTTTTTTTAGAAAATTCATACCCAAACCTATCAGTCGAATTGGTGGTTTCGGAGATAGCCTGTACGAGCCTATTAAGAAATTATCTTTATATTTTAATAAAATTAATGAACCAATGCTAGTACAGTAAGTAACAAAAAAAAATAACTACTTTATTAACTGAATCATTCCCGATTCGTCATCATCATGTTTTCAAAAATACATATTTCACAACATAACTCCTGGACTCGTAAAGTCTGCGAGAAGTATTATTAAATAAAATTCCGATCCGAATACAAAATTAAATTAAATTTTTATTAAGACTTGGTAACAAACGTCATACATGTTTCATATTTAATCTCAAACTGAGGTGACCATGATTTCGATAAAAAGATCAAGGATTTTGCTTTTTCTCTTACAACTGTCACATGTCATTTCTATTCTGCATCATCAGTAGTAAAAGCTTTCAAACGGTTATTTTAGTTTTATGCGCACATGGTTTTCGTGTTCGTTGCCAAGATTTTTTCGCTCAGACTGCGGAGTGTCGTGATAATTGCCGTCTCGTTGGATGGTCAAACACGTTAACTGTTGAAACGTAGGCTAGTGTCGCAGTGCGTAGGTTTTTATTTTTTGGTTTATTTATTAAAAGAAGATGTGATATTTTCTTTATTAAGCTGATGCTATGTAAATAGAGAATAGTTGTGCCCCGCAGGTTCATGCACCGTTTCTTTTTTTGCTTGGAACATTTATTTCTTTTACTTAGAACATTTCACACCTCACTTATCAAAAGCAAAAATATTTTTTTCAAATCCGGCTGTCAGTTCCAGAGACAAGTACATTTATACTAAAAATAAAAGTTGTTTTTTCTTGTATTATTATGATCGAGAGATAATTATACAAAACAAATTGCTTGCCGGAAATGATGTTAAGATTCATTTGAAACCCAAGGGCCTCAGGGTTACCTTTGGGTTTTTCCAATCATCATTGCTTTGCATCCTGCAAAAAAAATGCAATTAATTTTGGCGCGTACAAGACTGAGTAATGATCCAGACACTAAAGATGGCAGGATATTCAATAAACGGTACCGTTAAGCCTTTTTTTTTTTTTTTTTTTTTATCGTAGTAAAATCATCAAATGAGTCCTCCCACCCAGGGCAGGGCGGGAGGGACTGTCAGACTTGTACTGACTAAAATCCACGGTGTCCTTCACTAGCCCTTTACGTACCGGGGTCACGGTAATCCCTAGGTCCCGCGACCCCAGCAGGCTTTGGCCCTCTACAGGCCCCGTCACTATGCTGACACTCTTTGAGGCGCGCGTGGAACACAACGCGCCGTCGACCCGGGCATGGTCCATGGTCGGACAGCGAGTCGCCCACCGTTAAGCCTTAAAGCTAATATACCGATAAATCGTCCTTGTATCAGATATTAAAATTCGTCATCTGTTCTTGCGTAATGTGAACAATATTCATAGTGTATGGCGAATATGGTAATGGTTAGACCGGTCGCCAGAAGCATTCACCTTGACTTTAGCACCTAATTCGGTATTTAGATTACCGATTAACGGTTTATTTATACGGTGCCAATGGCAAATTAATGGCGGGATCAGATGGTCGATTGTTTTGCGAATAAAGAACGAAGTTAGGACAGCTGTACTGGCAGAATTGTGGTTAATATGATGTTTAACAATGAATATTTACATTTTTTTTTATGTTTTTCTGTTCTGAGTGCAGTGTCATGTAATTTTGAAGTGCTTGAGGTCGTCATCCTCTGAAATAGTGCACTGTGAGCTGATTGATAAGTAAAATTGTCTTAAGCATCCGTAGGTTTGTGAAGTAGTTATTTCTAACTGGGTCATCCTAAGTCACTATGATTCAAGTGAGAGAGCTTTTAAATAAAAGTATACTATTATCTGCTGAGTTTTTGGATTGGCAACAATTAACAAAAATAGAGAGTCCCAAAACGTTTAACCTTGTCTAACCGTGATCCTAATATAGTAACTTGACTATCTATTGTGATTCATCCAACAATGTCTAGGCTAAAAATAGAATTTCCCACAGCTATCAAATTCATTAGTTACTGCAATAATATGCTGATATGCCGTTTGTGTTTGAATAACAACCGGAAATAGCTCTCGTATTACGAAAACATTCGTATTTAGGTATGTATTGGATGTGATTTCAGTATCGTGTGAAAGAAAATTTACGTTTCTATCAATGATTTATCTCTGCTTCTATCTTTTGCACCATGCAGTAGTAAAGATGGGACCATGAAATATCATCATTATTCACCATCGTCATGCTCTGGTCCATATGTCATAGTATCATTTCTTCTTCAATACTTCTCTATTACTCCTTATCTTCGTGAAGTCTTCTCTTTTCTAGTCATGTCACTCTTTATACAGTCCAGGATTCTTTGGTCTTTCTCTACACCTATAGCCATTGACATTCGTATTCAAAACTTTACTCACCACATTGACTTCAGTAGTCTGTGCACCCCCATGCCCTATTCAGTCTCAATGTTCATTAAGTATAATTATGGAGTATACAAAGTGGAATAAACAGTTATATTTATTTATTATTCGTATTCTTTAATTGTCATCTCATTTGTATGAATTAGTAGTTTAAAGCTTTTTTAATGTTTACCAGTCAGTCCTGTACGTGTTGCAAAAACAGGTCGTAAGAAATAAAAATAGTTTTTGCGATCGTCTTTAGTGTGAACACAAACTTACCAGAATAGCATGGCATTACAAAATATTTATAGTCAGTTAGTAAGCTTGATAGCGAAGCGTCTAGATCTATTTCAAGCATAAATATACATAGGTATTTCCATTAAAAAACTTTAGTCATCTCTATCTCTCCTTTTCCTATTTATATTAGTTTTCAGTTTAAACAGATGCATCTAAATAGGAATATAATAGTATTTAAAAAAAAAAATTAGGGCGCTAATGTGACCATAATTTTTTGTTTTTAGGAAGATCCCGATTTTTCACCGATAGTGAGGACAGGGATGGTGTGTGTTATAAATATGCGTAATGCGTTGTTTATATTGAAAACTGTCACCAAAACGAAAACTTATCATACAATGTTTTTCCCCAAATACTTGTAGGTATATAAAACAGAATATAGGTATTCATAACTGGGGCAAAGTTAGTCACTATGATTCACGAAAATGCGATAACGGGTAAGTACAATGTAATGAATTTAATCTGCATTAACTGTCTAGCTAGAGTTACCTCATACGTATGACTCATTACGAAAACAAATATATCTGAAAACATTGGAATTTTCTCTTCTGAAATTATGATAAATATTTATAAAGTCTACGTCTAGTTATAGTTTATTTTTCCACGAAAGTAGAATGGGTGTTAAATGCCGGGTATGATTTTAAAATACCCGCATTTACTAGAATAAACGAAGTAAATAATGTTAATATCTAAACATAATAGTAATTATTATTGCATAATCAGTGCACTGAGTTACTCCTTAATATGTTTGAATATTAAAAAAAAGAGCTCGTGGCTAAATAAATACAGTCGCACAGGCCGATCTTCCGGGTTAAGCCGCGCTTGACGAGGTTGGTCTGTGGATGGGTGACCATCTGTCATAGCGAGTTTCCTCCGTGACTCAGAAAGCACGTAAAGCCGTGTGTCCCGGCTGTCATTTGTAGATCTTTGACAGTCGTTACTGTTAGTCAGAAGCTCTCAAGTCTGACAACCAGTCTTACCATGGGGTATCGTATTACCCAGTTACTGGGTTGTGGAGGTCTGACAGGCAGTCGCTCCATGTAAAATACTGATATCCAGCTGCATCTGGTTTGACTGGAAGCCGACCCCAATATAGTTGGGAAAAGGCTAGGCAGATGATGATGATTAAAAAAAAAATTATACAACAGCTTGACGACACCGTGGCGCGGTGGCCCAACGGTATCGGGGACAGGGTCCAAGCTACCGGCGGCGGCGGTCAGGGCTCCTAAGAAATAATAATTCTTATTGCTCAAATCGATTTAATAGTTGGATAAGAGAAGCACAGAACCGAGAGATATGGAATAAAAAGGGGAAGGCCTATACCCAGCAGTGGGTGATCCCGGGCTGATATGATGATGATGATGATGATTGCCATAAATAAAACATTCACTTTTCTAGAGTAGCTATGATACTCTCTGGCAGCGAGTAATGGGCGACTCGCTGTCCGACCATGGACCATGCCCGGGTCGACGGCGCGTTGTGTTCCACGCGCGCCTCAAAGAGTGACAGCATAGTGACGGGGCCTGTAGAGGGCCAAAGCCTGCCGGGGTCGCGGGACTTTTCCATTACCGTGACACCGGTACTTAAGGGGTAGTGAAGGACACCATGGATTTTAGTCAGTACAAGTCTGACAGTCCCTCCCGCCCTGCCCTGGGTGGGAGGACTCATTTGATGATTTTACCACGATAAAAAAATGCTATGATACTCTCGTAGAATACATACATTGCAAAAATATTTGCCAAGCTGCGGTTAATACAATTGACATAAATAAATTATTTTTATATTTTGTCTGTGACCTTGATAAACAGAAGATACTGTACTATCGTGCAGAATTTTATGTTATTGAATATTACATAATATGAATGTATATTACGTCACACAAATACAAAAATATTTTTGTTACTAAAATGTTATATCAAATGCCCAAGGTCTTCAATATACTTCATGTTCTTCAATTTACGACAGGTCTTTTTAAATTTGGGATCGGCAACGGTTAGCTGACACGTATTTTTGTAAAATCAATGAATATTCACCAAAGTACAACGCATCAAAACTCGAGAGTGGGGGCTCGTGACGTCAGAATTCAATAGAAATTGTACTAAATTGTAACGTATTGCCAATTTTGAAAGCATCGTATCTCAGTCAATTTTGGATTACGAAACAAAAGAAAAACTACGGGTCGAATATTTTTTGATAATCTAAGTGACTGGCTAATTATATTTTTTCAGTCAAATAGCCAATTCGCGTTAGTTTTCTCTGAAGCTGACTGTGCCACCATTTTAAGACTTCATGGAAGGAAATAATGCCTTTGCCCAGAAGTATACCACTTCTACCTACAAATACCTAAGTTTTTAAACTGACATAGTCTAGTGGCCATTGACAGTGTAGTGACACTATCATTCGAATTTTGAACGACAAATTTACAGTATAATCTTTTGCCACTGTTGCATGTACCAGGATCATAAATAAACGACATCCGTATACGGGGTCTTTTAATGCTATAGCCTAAAAAAAAAGACAAGATGATGTACTAACGTATCTTTTTTTCTTTGTCCCAGGTTGTCTAACATGCGTCCAAGTGCTGAACATAATGGTCCTACTCGGCTTCATGTTGAACTACGCCCTCCGAGTGAACCTCACGATCGCCATTGTGGAGATGATTTACGATGACAACGACAACCAAACTGCTGTCAACATCACCCACGGTCCCCACAACGTTACTGAGGTAAGATTTGCTGCTTTTCTTCTGAATTTATTGCTTTAGAAACCAAAGATTTAAGTGAAATAACTTTTTTTTGAAGTGAAAACTTCTTTAGCGGCGTTGAGCACTTTTTCTGTAATGGGTATAAAATCTTAAACTCGCGTCAGGACACTCGCGTCAGGACACGTGACCCTGACCGAAAAAGCGTAGGACGGCGCAGGGCGCTTGCGTGAATGTTCGTGTGACTTTATTACTTTTAAAGAAGTTTGTATGCTGGATACATTCGTTGCTAGGTAACATTGTTTATAAAAGATGTACGTCACATTGGAAAATTATTGAAATAAAAAGTCAACCATTTTTGCGAGTTTTACTAAAATCTGTTCACGAGATATTTCCAACAATTACTATTCAAGTTTTCACTTCTGCCGGCACTCCCAGAGTGCAACCCGTCGTTTTTTTTTTTTTTTGCTTGGTAAAATCATCACATGAGTTCTCCCACCCAGGGCAGGGCGAGAGGGACTGTCAGACTTGTACTGACTAAAATCCACGGTGTCCTTCACTAGCCCTTTACGTACCGGGGTTACGGTGATGGGTAAGTCCCGCGACCCCGGCAAGTGAAATAACTTAGCGAACCTTTAAAAGTAGGTACCTATATAACAAAAACTGTAAGACAAGTACCTGGGGTCAGTGATTCTAAATATCATCAAAAAATGATTATGAGTTTTATTATGTACTAGCGACCTGCCCCGGCTCCGCACGGGTGTAATCTCTACTGTAATATACACATAAACCTTCCTTTTGAAACACTATCTATTAAAAAAACTGCATTGAAATCCGTTGCGTAGTTTTAAACATGTAAGCAAGCATACATAGGAACAGACAGACAGAGGGAAGCGACTATGTAGTGATCTCTCACGCCGTTTAGATTTACCCGCTGATTATGATCTTGTATACTTACAACAGATTGTCATCGTAATTTTCTTGCCATAGCCAACGATACATTAATTGTTTGCACTATACGTATATGGCATGTATAACTAGTAATAGTATAATATTAATAATATTTCCTATATTACGCGTACCTCACTGAGATAATTTCCTATGAAATTTGAAGCATAAGTCTATACATATTATCTAAAACTTTGAAACGAACTTGATCATATTTCTCTTTAAAACCTGGAAACATGGAAACGTGTCAGTAGAATTTTCTAGAATTATTGGTGAACTGTTTGTTCTATTTATAAGGTATCCGTGAGCAGTCTGAAGCAGTAAGAACTAATAATATTATTGTAACAATAATTGTTTTAAGTAAATAATTGGTGTTTCCAACTTCTTCGGACCAATTATCTTGGATTCAATAAACCCAGAATATAATTTGAGTAATTATCTAAGATTTCTCGATTTTTTTGTTCATCTCATTGTTATTTTAAAGTTAAACCTCATTGAAGTTTTTACTGTACGTAAAAACTTTATAGTTAAACTAGTAAACTATGGTTGGAGGCCCGGGTTATTCCCTTTTTACCGAGAAACTGATAGTCACTTCCGTTTTAACCACGCATTGGAACAATAGAATTGTACTTATTTATAGAAACAGGATCACGATGATGCTTTGAACCAATTAGTCAAGTATTATTCAGAGATAAAACTAAATCAGTAGACCATAGGTTTTCAAGCAAACTAAGATCAGTATGTTATCTCAAATATAGGTTTTTCTCTTGCAGCACCCAGGACATATCGAGCAGACTCGCTACCACTGGGATACTAAGCAGAAGAACCACCTGCTGGGTTGTTTCTTCTGGGGATATGTGCTCACAGAACTGCCAGGTGGCAGATTAGCAGAAGTCATCGGCGCTAGGTAAGAACTATTATATATTTCCCTAATGTTTTATCCATGGAGTTTCCAGTTTATGGCTTTTATTAGTCGTAATGTCTAAGCTATGTTAAAATTTGCATCAACTTTTCCGGCAAGGCTGATTGATGTATGAAGAACAGACTGAGACCTTGCAAGTCGCCAAGCTTCGCTTCGATCTTCGTTAAGGAGTTTCGAGTAATCGTATGGCGATCCAATTTCCAATCATCATAGAATTATACCTTCGACAGTTCTTGACCACCCCATCCGAGACTGCAGCAATGTGGCTTAACCTCGCGGATCGATTACCGCGAAGTCCTCAAATAACACGTTATCTTAGTTTCCTTACAAATGCAATGGTAAACAGGTTTTTCGCGCTACCTAGTATTGAATAAGTGGGCCAAGTTTTTCAAAAGTACTTTTGCCATGTTTGTTGTCGACATATCGGGATTAAATTGTTTCTTCGCTGTTGATGGGCAATAATGTATCATTTCATTATGTAATGTCGGAAAGGCTGCTGACAATTTAGATGAGGAAGACGGAGGACAGAATGTTGTGACGGAGCTTGTATAAGGCCTTTGTAGAGCACAGCGGTCGTATTATGACGTCTTAAAACCAGGCTTGTTCCAGTGAGTAAAAGAGACAGAGCTATACAAGTCGTCTAGCGCCACCTCGTTCACTCACTGGAACAAGCCTGGTTTTAAGACGTCATCATACGGCTGCTGGACTTCGATAGTCTTGTCAATGTTTTTGTTTGCATGAACGACGTTGAAACTCTCATACGCTTGGTTGTCACGATCGTTTTATTACGTCTAGTGCGTCTAGTCCTAAAAATAACGGTCTCGTGAGAATGTCACGTTTTTCATGCGAGGCAACTGTTCGTATTCCAGTCTGCATTATCAAGAGCATTTGGCAACTATAACTGCATCGTCCCAGCCAATCCCAGGCTCATCTCTTGTGGAATGCCGGCCAATTTGCAAATAATAGCTGCTATTGTGACAGTTACTTAGTTCGTTACAAAAAAAAACTTGGCCCCTGAATAATAAACAGCATTTTTTTTGCAATATCTACTATGCCATTCATTGTTGGCAACACTCTACACTGGTGACAGTTTAATAAAAAAAAAGTCTCGCATCGCAGAGGGCGCCGACCGCAAGCTGCCGCACGAAATATATCGTCATTCCTTTCTGAATTTGAAATATTAGTGACCATGCATTTCTCATTTATTGGGACCGGTTCCGAAATTTAAGTTCGCTCAATAATTCAAGTTTGACTTTTGTTTTTTTTTCGCTATACATCAAGCGTACAGGCTTGTTATTTCATTTTAAATTAAACGTGCCTGGTAATTTGTGTGTCCAAATAATTTAGCGTCGAACTTTCTAGACGCTTATAATTAAAGGGTCAGAAAGAGTCAACGAAGCTGATTGGCCTGAAACTTTTGGTCCTTGCCATCGATTTGAACTATGATAATCACTCATAATAATAGAACAGTTGGCCGGTCGGTGCTATATTACTAACAATTACTATGACAGCTATGATTTCAAAACAATGTATGGCATGCAAATTATTATCGGTAGCAACGTGTGCAATCGATATGTATGCGCTAATAAAAAGCGGGTTAATGTCACGATAGCAACCGTAACGAGTTTTGCAGTTTCCATTCGGTTCAAATAATAAAATATCAAGTTGACTCTTGACAATTAATGCAATTAAAAATAATACTTATTGAATTAATTTGCCGGCGGGCGGTGCGGCCTGCACTCGGCGATTTGATCAGGCTTACGGAACCGGTTAGTGAGTAATTGTGTGAATAACACTTTATTGAGGACGCTGAAATCAAGTTTATCAAGTTTTTTGGGCTGTTTTATTTTGATCGCTGATAACCAAACGTGGTTTTGTTTACGAGATCAGAAACTTTCAATTCTATAAATTGCCATCAGTAAATTCAGTGTTTCGGCAATCCGCTTTAGGGTCACGTTGTTGAGAAACCCTTTTTTTTTTCTTCTCGATGAGGACCAGCTAAGGGAACGTTATTTAAGCTGATTATGTATGTGAAAAAAAATAACGTGCCAGCGAAATTCTGATGCCATACAATGCTTAAAAAATTAGATGTCATAAAATGATTCACGCGGAACATTCTCGCAGTAAATGCGGGCTTGCCACGATTTATGAACGTTATCGTGTAACTGAACGACGAGTGTCGTGTGTGTGATCATTCGTGAAATGTTCGCGTGTCAGTTTTTAAGACGACGCGTCGATACGGGCGGTGGATTTTTGACATGCCTCATGTATTGAATTGCCTGTCATATCGACACGCAGCTTTTTATGGATGATGATAATGATTTATACTGAATTGGATTTATTGATCAGTCTTCGTATTTTAGCTTTAAACGATTTTCAACCTTCAGCAACTACCTAATCGATTCCTTTTTGTTTCGTCACCAGGCGGGTGTTCGGCTACAGTACTCTGCTAGCCAGTATCCTTACCCTCCTCACTCCTGGCTCCGCAGCCCTTGGCTTCGGGTGGGTCGTAGCTGTTAGAGTCTTACTAGGATTCCTCCTTGGAGCGACATGGCCAGCTATCCTTCCAATGGCATCCAAATGGATTCCACCGATGGACAGATCGAAATTCATGTCAAACATGATGGGTAAGTGTTCTTAAAATAATTCTAATTGAAGTGGAAATTCCAAGAAATTATACCTAATGGTTTTGCACTAAAATGTCTTGCTTGAATAATGGTCTCATGTAGATGACACATTATTTGTAGTTTATTGCAATTAATGATATAAACAATACTGGTGGATGACGTTCGCGAATTGTAGAGTTCAAAGATGCGCGATAAATCTGTATCACAGACACAGTTTGCCTTGACCGGCCCCCATTCGCCTCCGTCATCTGACGTTGGCCAGATATCGATATCACAAATAAACGTACACGTAAAGGGGGCTCGGATTATTATCGCTCCGTGTCGCCGCGCAATCATTTCGCAGTGATGCGTGCATTTGAAAACGACAATATGGCCGCGGAGGCGCGCGCAGGCGTGGTCGCTGACGTCACAGCATTGGCACACTCTGATTGGTCGTTATAAGCTGACCGCGCGATTTAACCTTGCGCAACCGTTGCCATGCTGCGGTTAACCAGTTCCGAGAAGCGCGGCTTAGTGTTATTTTAGTACGGGACGTGTGGTCACGTGTTTTTTAGGGTGACTATGATGCTAGGCAACGTTAGGAATATGAGTTCGAGTCTATTCTAGAATGCAATTAAGATCACATCAATTTCGTTCAGATGGCAGATTTTGCATTTGAAAATAAACTGTGGGAATTATGATTAAATTGCTTTGTTCCGCTATAATATAATGTTTTGCAGAAATACTGAAATTACGCCAGCGTGACTTAGATTCTGATCAGAAGCAATTACATTTATCTGCTTACTAATTCATGGTTACTACAACCTTGGTTACAAAACATGTAGGTAATGCATTTCCTTGTGTTAGTTGTATAAATGAAATATGCACACGGAACATACTTAAGTACTACGTAATAATAAAAAAATAACTAAAACCCGACTACGACAAAATCGCGCACTGAAAAGTATAAAACAAGAACAAGCCGTGGTCGTATGCCACCTGCGGTTATTTCACACAATCTTTATTGGCTAGGTGGCATACGACCCCGGCTTGTTCTTGTTTTATACTTTTCAGTGCGCGATTTTGTCGTAGTCGGGTTTTAGTTATTTTTAACTTATTTTTTATTTACACTATTTTGGGGTTATATTATTTGAAGTAAGTAATTTATGTTATATGTATAGTTTCAGAGTTGTGAATTTAAGATTTATCATTTGATACCCATGTTGACACTGTTATAAACAGAAAATTTGCTAGTAAAAGCTATATAATGTATATATATTTCAAATGTGCTCATCAAGCCCTTTAATTTGATACCCATGTCGATACTGTGGGAAAATACTTTTTTTTTCGGTAACGACTTCTCATCCCCTAGAGGGCGCCATATTGGATTTGGTGACACGTCACCTACCCTATAACCAGCGGACAACTGAGACGCTTCTAACAAGACCTCATTTGTCTTGTAATGATAAGTAGTTTAGAAGTTATGAGGGAACAAACAAACATACATACATACATACAAACATACATACCGGTCAAAATCATAACCCTCCTTTTGGCTTTGCCGTAGTCGGGTAAAAATAATAAACTATCAACATCAACGTTTTTACTTCAAAGTAATTATTTGTATTTATGTTATTCCTTGGCTGTATACGATACATTTACTAAAACAGAAATGTAGTCCTCTTTCCTCACCTCAAAAACACAAATCATTAACTTACAATTTGGCTTTGCCGTAGTCGGGTAAAATAAAAATAGAGGTGTATTATTTTTTGTTTTTCGCAAATGTTTGACGTACTAGCTGCCATTTAAAATGGAAATCACTCAACCAGTAAACATATACCGTTTTGCATACACATGACGTCAAAACATATCTTCTTGAAACTAGAATGTTCAGGCCCTGAAGTCAACAGACTCGCAAAACGAACGTCTATTTAAAATGTGGGTCGTACCCATAAATATCATAAATCAAATAATAGTCAGTTCGATATAAAACCTTATCTCTTATTGACTTGATTCCACAAGAGCTTCCTTTTACTGATTATCAGTGATTACTGTTAATGTATTACGTATTGATTGTACAGTAATGCAATCAAAAATAAATTTTGCATTTGCTTCGACTATTCTATCGGTAATGTTTGAGGTTAGAGGTCGGGACGTTGTTTATGCGGTTGTTAATTAATTGCTATAAGGAATAGTTTTAATGAGATTTTTATTACGTTGGCTATACTAGTATATAAAGTATGTGTACGTTTGTGAGAATGGATGAATGTTTAGATTTGTTACTTATTCATGCAAAAGCCATTGAACGCACGAACGAGAAATTTAGAAGACACACCAATTTACTAAAAAAAAATCATCTGTTGACACTTGTCTAAAAAAACTGACAACGTCAAAACGTCATTTGATGTTGATATAAGGGTCGTTTTGCAGTTAGACTTTTTTTAGAAAAGTGTTCAACAGATGTTTAACTTTTTGTTAATAAATCCTAGCGGGCGTAGCCGCGGGCATAAACTAATAATAATGCTTGTCCGTCATAGTGAAAAAAGGTGGTCACATTACTTCTTCTAACTGTACGAACAAAAGCTCGGTGCGTAACTGTAAATCGAAAAGTGAAATTATACGTGACATGCTTTACAAATGTCAATTTATTTTCAATTGACACAAATTAGACGTTCATGCGCAAAAAAGTAGAAAAGAAACTATATACGAAGCTTCTAGAATAAATATGATCAGTAACACGTAGCACGTGATCATTGAACTTGCAACAATTTTGGTATTTATCTAAACTAAACAGAAATTAAAACATGACAAATAAATATCCCGTTTTATTTAAGTTCTAATCTATATATATAAAAGAACAGGGTTTTTTATTAAGACTCGACTACAGCCGAAACCGCTCAACGCAGATACTTGAATTTTGGACAGCAGTTGCAGTCTATCATGTAGGGGGGCAATAAGACGGGATTTTGCGAAAGTCCTCCTCTAAGGGGGTGAAAAGGGGTGAAAACTGTTGTATGAAAAATCTTATTCCTTGGGTTTATAAACTTGAAACTCGGTACGAATATGAGTATAAGTAAATAAAAAGGATTGGCACCATTATTTTTTTTAAACTACCCTCCATTGGTAATCTAGACGATGTTAAAGTTTGTATGGGAAAATCATAACGCGCGAACCGATGAATTTGAAAATCAGTATTCAAATACTAGATCAAAAATAATTAAACACGTGTCTTTGGATTTTTCGAAAATCACCCCCCAAGTTGATGAAAAGGGGTATTCAAGTTTTAAGGTAAGGATAGTAAATGCTAAACGTAGAAAGCTGACTTTTGGATGGTAGTTGCTGTTAATAATGTAGGTGAGAAGGGATTTTGCAAAAATTCACCTCTAAGGGGTAAAAAGGAGTGAAAACCTTTGTAAAATCTCATGCCTTGGGTTTATAAATTTGGAACTTGGCAGGAATACGAACGTAAGTAAATAAAAAAGATTGGCGTCATTAATTTTTTTTAAATACCCTCCTCCATGTTAAAGTTTGTATGGGAAAATCATAACGCGCTAACTGATGAACTTGAAACTCAGTATATAGAAATTAGATCAAAAATAAACAAACACGTATTTTTGGGTTTTTCGAAAATTACCCCCTAAGTTTGTGAAAAGGGGTGATTAAGTTTAAAAGGAAGGATTTTACTGCGTTCTTCAACACAAGCAACACTTGGCATAAATAATATTCCAAACAATTAAAGGATGCGTATTAATATATTTTTCAAAAATTAACCCCTAGCGGGATGAAAATCGAGAAATTTGTTTCAATGAAATATCTTATTCGTTTGGTTCAAGTTCTAGAAACCATTCAAAACTCTCATCTATCTCTTTTAGTATTTTAAAGGTTGTGGATGGGTTATTCGACTTAATTTTGAAAACCTAAAATCATATATGAGGTGACACGGTATGTAGGAACTTCGATTTTCCAAAAGTATCCCTTAAAGACGGTGGCCGGGAGTTGAAATTCGTAGAGGGAAAAGTCCGAAATTCGCGCAGACGAAGTCGCGGGCTAGTGATACTAATAAAATAAGTAGATATAAAGATTGTAAACAGACTATCATCTTTAAAAAAAAACGTCTCGAAAAAATCAAAAATCATGGAGGCCCTTTTGCTGTCGTTACTAAGTGATTAATGAATGAAATGCAATCGTTCCAATACGCGCATTGTTCGTAAATACAGGTCAAGAGTTCAGCTAGACGCTGTTGCAGTTGCTAAGAACCTTAACATCTGCAACATAGAGGTCAATTTACATAAACTATGTTTTTTGGTTATTTTTGCAGGCTGTAAACTTGTATATAAGTACTTGTTCCGTTGAATGTTCAAGATGTAGTATTGATTTGTGACTGTTATAAAACTGAGAAGATAAGAATTCAATTGTCGATATACATAATATTCAGAAAATTCTAGAGGTTTCAAGATACGCAGCGTCATGTACTGATGACCATTGATCCCAACGATTTATGGTTTATAAGGCCATGGGCCAGCCTAATGCAATTTCCATCTACTTATTTTGCGAGATAGGTAAATAAGTATTAATTATGACGATAGATTATGTAAAAGTTAGCTTATGAATAATAGGCAATATTACTTAAAAAAGAAATTATTCGAAAGCTAGATTGTGAAACAATATTTGAGCCATATTTTTTATTTTGTTACGTAAACCAAAATTGACGAAGATACAGCTTTACTAAAAATCAAAATACGTCACGCGGTATTATAAAATACAGGCGGAATAATCTTCACAACCCAACTCCCGAATTTCAAAGCTTTTTATATTTGTCAATATTCAATGTATTAAAAAAAATGGTCTTCACTATTTTTCAATACCCTGTCTGACAGATTAAAACAGATTTTTATTTATGCTATAAAATACCCTATTGTTTCTCAGAGAAAAAGTGTAAAAAAAAAGGTTCTATTTATGAATCAACTATTAATATAATTCATCTAATTAATATAATTAAACTTCTACATAATTCGATAATCCATACACAAACTTACAACTTCATACATTACTGTGAAACTACTTGAACAACTTGAAATAATAACTTGTTAACGAATTACGCGTTTCAATACATTATTATTGCTTTCATTAGTTCAAACATCCATAATGTTCTCGGATTGAACGAAGACGATAATTCTGTTACTTGAAAAGCAATTTTTTGTCTGTCATTTGAATGATGTCATATTGCCTGACCATCTACCTAGGTAGTTCCACGAACCTTTTCCAAAAACTGACCAAAGTACTTCCAAGAGTAATCATGTTTATTTGTGGTTTGTTACCTCATTTGTCAATAGCCTTTTGCAAGTGCAGTCACGAGTAGGGTTGCCATCCGTCCGGGTTCCCCCGAATTGGTCCTAGTTTAGAGGGCATTGGGGGGGGGGGACTTCATTTGTAGTCCGGGTTTAAAAATTTAAAGTCTTGGGCTGCCCGCGACATACGCACACTTCACTCTACGCCACCCCTCCCGTCGTAGTTGCCACGGTGCGCACTTCGACACATGTCCGGGTTCTGGACTCAAAAATCCGGGGTATTCACGTGTCTTGTCCTGGTTTCCAAATTTTAGAGAATCCTAGTCACGAGAGTAAAATAATCATTCGGCAGCCTTGTTCCACCCACCGCTTTTTAGGTAGGCTTTAATCAGGTTCAGGCTTTAGGGTGCTTTCATAATAAAAATGTAATGTGTATAATCGATGGTCGCTCTAGTGCGGCCATGCTTCCGCACGCCGAATACACGCCGTCTAAGACGTCGTAACGTATTAACTGTATACATCCGGTCGGAATCGTAAATGGTAATTATTTTTTAATCTAGTCACACCTCGCCCTTCGCCACGTCCTTTATCAAATGGGTCTAGGCATTTTTGAGGAAAACTGTAGCTTTAAAGAATAATTATATGTTTTATCACTCCTTACGCCTTGAACTTTCGATATTTAAACCAGTTTGCAATGTTGCCCGAGGAAAATATTGAATTGTCGGTTCAGATATGGATTTATTAGAATAATGTGGTATCATTTAGCATCTTAATTGAAAATTCTAATTAATTGATATCCAATGATTACAAAAACAATGTTTTTTTTTGAAGATACGTGTTTCAGTTACATTTTTTCCTGAAAATATAAATTTGTAGATGCCTATTTTAACAACAAATCTTATTGAATACCTAATATATTACAAATTAAATAACTTCCTAAAGTGATGTTTCTCCCACATCTGCCTTTCAAAAACTTTATTGACACTAGAAATCACTGTACCTAAGTGGTTTCAATTTTATGGGCAGTAAAGTTAGTGAAACCTTTGAAATGTTCCATTGAAAATCATATTATTTCCTGCCACATAACACTACGAAATACATCTAAATTCAAAATATATAAGGAACAGACACAAATAAATTTAATATTTACTACTGCAGCTGTAAATTGTGTAAATACTTCCTTATTAGGTGCTTAGAGGCTGGGCTTGCAAACGGCAAGTTGGGTAACTTACCGTCAGTCAAAGTCAAATCATTTATTTCAATCTGGGGCCGTATTATGATGTCTTAAAACCAGTCTTGTTCCAGTGAGTGAACGAGGTGGCGCTAGATGACTTGTATAGCTCTGTCTCTTTTACTCACTGGAACAAGCCTGGTTTTAAGACGTCATAATACGGCCCCAGGCCATCAAAGAGGCACTTTTAAACGTCGAATATCAACATTAAGGGAAATGGGATGGTGATGGAGCAGTACACAACCTACTAGAGGTTGTACTACCGGTTGAGCAGTACACAACCTACTAGAGGTTGACCTGGGAGATGCCATTCCCAAAAATAAAGGGATGGGATGGGATTGATTCAAATTGAAAATAAGAAATAAATAAATATTATACTCGTACATTCTAATTTAAGCAAAATAGTGCAATTACAGAAGAAAAACCGTAAACATAAAAGAGTATTTCAGATAGCAACAGTTAGGTTAGGACTGACAGTTTAAACTAGACCAGTAGAGAAACGTCATCCTCATGTGTTGACCTCTTAACAGGAGGAAATTTTCCTATCAAGAGGCTAGAGTAAGGAAAACTCTATACATTAATTAAACATAGGGAATCTTGACTTATTAGTCATTAATGTCCTACTAATAACGCTGTTATAACTGCTTCTGTACGTTGTAATTTATCTCTTTAAATTTTGATGTGATTTTCTCGCTGGTCCTTTGAAACGTAGAAGATATTTTGTTTTCCTACAAAATGTGTTTCAACCTACATTTTTTTTCCGTCAATTCTCCCCATTGCCATCAATTCTTTACACAGAAACTCCTTCGCAAAAAAAATACGCAGAAATAAAGTTGCTTAAACTAAATTTTTTGGCAGAATTTTGTAAACCATAGTTCACTAAGCGATAGCTTTACTTTAAAACTAAATCAACAATACATATAGCTGTTAAGTAATCTAGGTACCTATATGTCTTCAGCATACTAGACGCCTCGAAGATACACAGACCCCTTTGTTCTTATTCGTAAAGACAGAACTGTTAGCAAGTCTTTGTCAAAGTAGGTACACGATGAGAGTGTCCATAGAGTTTTTAGAGTGTCCATAAAGTTTATTACCCGTTCTTCTCCATATAGATACAACTACGGTACTTCCACAGTTATTAATTTATTTGTCTTCTTCATGTTCTGTCTCATGAATATTCAAAAGTGGCTATTAAAATGTTTAGATTTTGAGGTACACACGGTTATACATTAAGCCAATTGCACACCCAGTATACCTAAGCTTCAAAAACACATGCCATAAATGATTGTACAACACTACGTACAATCTAAATTCACTTAAAAAAAACTTACAATCGTGTAGTTACAATAATTTACGTCATATAGACCGGGGGGCGTGGTTAGCAACGCGGTGTGACCTACTCTGGACGATTGCCAAGTTCACGTTTAAATAAACTCAAGCATTTTTGTTGCTATTCGTTTATTACTCAACAACCTTTATACAGATGAGAGATTTATGGGACAGGTGAAGATCTGAAGGAAGTCAGATATGACCGGGTTCCTTGAATGAAGCTGGTGTTATCATTTACTCTATCTATCTAAACTTTACGTTAGCCTTCAGTAAATCACGAATGATTTTTTCAGATGAGTTCAAAAAGTGGAAACTAGATCTAGATTCCTTGTATGTAGAATGCAACCCGCATAAAGATACATATGAAGAACGAGCTTTATTGTGCCTTTGATTATCATTTTACCGGGTTCTCGAAATTCAAAACTGATTCCGCCAATAACCACAACCCCTCGGGCGCACTGCATCTTGCATCCAACCAAGACTGGATTTTTATCGCGGAATATAAACTGAATGAGAGTTGTAAACTGGTATAAGCGAGACATGTCAAAATGTTTTATAAACCTCTAGATATAAAGCACTCAAAGACATGCAATAAACTAATCACTTTATCGGGATTAGGGCCAATTAATATTGACTTAACATCGAGATAATCCACCTTCTTAACTCTTGGTGACACACTCCAGCGACCAGTTAATGTCGTTGTGGAAAACAAATGAAAGAAGAAAGTGATCAGAGCATCATATATGAGTCTCCGCGTCGCAATCTGGCGGTTAGCGCACACCACAAGCATGAGAATAGAGCATTTATAAGAACACAAATTTTATAACCTTTCGCATCGGTACAATACGAATTGGATGCTCCTGATTGGAGGGGTATAGGACATGTCATGTGCCTCAGGTTGGCTGGACAAATCTTCAAAATAGCTTGCATTTAACTAGGTCAATAGGTCACTTTATGTGACGGCTAAACACCCTTATTTCAGAATTTGTGACGCTACAGAATCTTAGATAATCGATCGAAAACGTGTCCAGCCATCTTGAAAAACCACTTTTCGCTGGTCTCTCAATCTCGGTAACGGAAGTGATTTTGACGACTTTTTGCATATCAACGGGCGTCACATAAATTTGTGACGGGCACCGAGCTAAAAGTTTTGTGATAAGTACAGTGGTTTAGTAGAAAAATGCAAAAATCTGTGGCCAGCCATCTTGAATTTACGTATAAAACTTATGGCTGGCACTTCCGAATCTCAATAACGGGGGCGTTTTCGAATATGGTTCCTTTACTAATACTTGGTGACGCAATGTGTGACTGTAATAATATTGGATATATGGCGTCACATGTAAGGGTTTACGAGAAATCAATAAAAACTTAATGTCCAGCCAACCTGAGTTCAAGATGGCTGGACACATGTATCTCCACTGCCTGATGATCTACGACCTTCGAAATGTGTTCAAAATTTTGTGACGGGGACGATAACGATAACCTGAAATTGTGACGGAGAAACTTTGCGTAGTTTCAAAGATATTGACCGTTTAAATGTTTCCATTCAAACATCCATTAATATTATGAGGTGACCATAATTTTACATACATAAAGGATTTCTTTTTAATCGATTAATTGGCCGGTAGCATCCACGCCTGCTTTGTATTTGATTTCCCTGTGGGAATAAAAGGTTTTCCTGCAGTGAAAAGAGTAAGTATGTGTTAATTCAAAATAATGATTAACCACCAGCGCTGCAAGAGAGAGCCCACTTGTATTTCGCGTTTAGTTCATTGTCTTATGTAACTGAAAATGAGAACTAAAGTCGATAGCCGGCAGTGTATGTACTTACTTTTCGAAGTGTTATCACTAATCAGAGTACTAGTAACTATTAATTAATCTGCGGTAAGACAACCTAATTATGAGTTAAGATTCGACCAGTTGTCCTAGTAGTACCAACTTTAAGCAATAGATGGCGACACCAACAGCAGCTATCATGGCAGTATAGTTTGTCATAAATTTAGTATATACAGCTATTTATATGATAAAAATAACGACCACCAAGCCAAGTTGCAAACGATAAACGTGAACGCTTAGTAATCTCCTCTAATAAAGACTACTGAGAGTTTACGTTTATCGTTTGTGACTTGGCTAGGGGGCTGGCTTGTTCTCGGTTTCGCTCATTTTGTCGCGGTGAAGAGACAGTACCAAATGTACGAACGGGCCAGTTTACGCGTGTCGCCGACCGCCGCCGGCCGCGCCCGCGCCCGCCGTCGTCTGGTACGCGGCCTTAGGACGGCGGTAAAACAAAGTTGTGGCACAAGGCGGGGGTTACGGAAGTGCAAATGCGAGTTGATCATCGTCATTTTCGCCATTTGAAACGCTGTATGAGTACAAATAAATAAATGTGATTTTATTTACAGCAAACAATATTTTTTCATTTAAATACCTTCAGAGCATTAGTTTAGTTCTCCTGACATAATATATACCTACTAAAAAGAATAGATATCTGCACGTAAATAATCAATAACATTTAAAAATTACACCCCCCCCCCCCCTTCCTCACTTCTACATTTTTGTCTTCTATTGATTTAAATATCTACAGTTGTTCGTATTAGTATCACCAATACACGGATTTTCGACCATTAATGAAAACACCTTTAAATATACTTGTCCTACATAAAACCTACAATATTAGTTACCCTACTGCAAAGTTTGTATGGGGAAATTTAAATGGTCAATATCTTTGAAACTACGCAAAGTTTCTCCGTCACAATTTCAGGTTATCGTTATCGTCACCGTCACAAAATTTTGAACACATTTCGAAGGTCGTAGATCATCAGGCAGTGGAGATACATGTGTCCAGCCATCTTGAACTCAGGTTGGCTGGACATTAAGTTTTTATTGATTTCTCGTAAACCCTTACATGTGACGCCATATATCCAATATTATTACTGTCACACATTGCGTCACCAAGTATTAGTAAAGGAACCATATTCGAAAACGCCCCCGTTATTGAGATTCGGAAGTGCCAGCCATAAGTTTTATACGTAAATTCAAGATGGCTGGCCACAGATTTTTGCATTTTTCTACTAAACCACTGTACTTATCACAAAACTTTTAGCTCGGTGCCCGTCACAAATTTATGTGACGCCCGTTGATATGCAAAAAGTCGTCAAAATCACTTCCGTTACCGAGATTGAGAGACCAGCGAAAAGTGGTTTTTCAAGATGGCTGGACACGTTTTCGATCGATTATCTAAGATTCTGTAGCGTCACAAATTCTGAAATAAGGGTGTTTAGCCGTCACATAAAGTGACCTATTGACCTAGTTAAATGCAAGCTATTTTGAAGATTTGTCCAGCCAACCTGAGGCACATGACATGTCGTGTAGTATGCTACGAGTCCCCAGGGTGAGATCTGGCGCTTAGCGCACTTAGAGTGTGTACCTTAAGCAGAATTCAATATTTTCTAATAATACTGTAAAATTAACTTTATAAATATTTGGATACAATGCAAATTGGATGTTCCAGCTTGCAGCATTGCGATTTGACGAATGTTTGTAGGGTTATTCGCTCGAAATTGCACAAGTGTGTGTCGCTTGAACACGCCACATCGCCGTGAACCTTAGCGCAATTACAACATTCTGTATCTAACACAGTAATCCCAATACCGTATCAAAGGAACAAATAATCCGTATTATGGTCTATATCTATACCAACAGTTTGTACTGTAAACTCAGCTAGTTAATTTATCTTATTGTCCTTATAGCGTACTTAGATTAAGTATAGCATATGGAAAGTCATAATCCTCAGTAAACAGGCTTGTGGTTATCGATGTAGGCCGGTGTAAATAGTCCTATCTGCTTTTACGTATGCCCGTATGAATGAACAAACCTATTGAGAATTGCTTTTTAGATTATGAATTATCCCCTATTGTAATGGGACTTCGTAATTGAGATATATGGGTGTACTATGAGGTTTACACGTATGGTGTTATGTGAATCGATAAGTCAATTATTATGCAAGTCATTTAATCTAATATACGCACAAGACCTAACTTGTACACACTATTTAGGAGAGATTTTTGTTTTTGTAATTGAGATTTCTATTTTGATTAACAGCAAAAAAGTAGGGAAAATGACTTTAATTAGATGAGGGCACTTGTACCAAATTATGGCTTTATAAAAATGAGCTGCAAATAAGAACTTGATGCACTTTATCTGCGGATCTGCACCTCACGGGATGCACAAAGCACATTCCTTTCTTTACCTGAGTATTTCTCTTGCAGCTTCATCCCTGGGAGCAGCGATGACTATGCCGATCTGTGGGTTCCTGATCGCCCACTTCGGATGGGAGTCCGCTTTCTACTTTACTGGTAATGTATTACAAACATTTCAAATCGTAGCTTTAGAATGCCTGGCCAGCGGAGTGAGACTGCGAAGTGGTGTATTAACCAATAGGATTGCACCACTGAAGACTTTTAAAAACTTTCTAAAGTTTTTTCTTTAAATTACTTTTCTTGAAATTAGAAACTTGAAAAGACTTTTGAAATTAGCCCAAAAATGTATGGAGCGTGGGTGATCTCCTTTATCAGAAAAGAATAGTGGAGGAGTAGGAAAAAGTTTTGAGTTTTTTATTGAGTCTGGTCTCTATTTTAAGGATAACTAGCGGGATAAGAAGGTCAATCAATCTTCTTGGCCTATGGCAGTTTACAGATGGACGTAGGTTTCTTAGATAAGCCCGTATAGTAAGCTTCCTAATTTTTTTTTCATCCCCACAGGTATAATCGGCGTGATGTGGTCAGTGGCATGGTTCGCGGTGGTATACGACACGCCAGGCCAGCATCCTCGCATATCAGAGACTGAGAGGAACTTCCTCATGAAGGCGCTGCCTCAAGACAACAATAACAAAGGAGTAAGTTACTTATTACTTATGAAGATTTCTTTGACTAGTTTCAGTTATTTTATCTTTGAAAAGCAATCTTATTTTGATAAGAATAAAGATCAATGTTATTTTGACTGCAATGCAAGATCAGACTTATAATAACTGACGCCTTATCTCGAGTTTTCACGTTTTTGTAACGTAAAGTAAACGGGGACCTTCACGTTTATTTGATGGATAAAAATAGTTCGTGTTCGTACACTAGATTTCATAATGCTTCAAATACGCTGTACCGTCAAATACGTAGAAATCAGGCTCAGGCCGCTGAGTTTAAAATAACTGTATGGCCATAGGATGTAGGAAGCTGTACCAGAACTATAAATAATCCATCGGGTTGCAGCGAAATCTGAACAAATAATTAATAAAAAAAATTATTTAAAAAAAAATTAGGTCTGTAGTGCACGTCGAACTAGTTACGAAAAAATGTATAACGGATTGCCCTTGATCCAAATTTCATCAAAGTAACGAAGTGGATGCAGTGTGCAAACGCTTGTAGAAAAGAAATTTTAAAAATACGATATAGGTACTTTCGGCTGCGTTTATCTCGAAAATTATTATAATTTGAAACTTATTTATTACATTAATAGAATAGATCTTAAATTGCATTTATTTGCAAAAATTTCAAAGCGAGTTTGTTATGCTCGGGTCGGGGCCCCCATTAGAGGGCCACCGGACCGGGGTCGCGGGACTCATGAATTACCGTGACCCCGGTACGTAAAGGGCTATTGAAGCACACCGTAGATTTTAGTCAGTATGAGTCTGACAGTCCCTCCCGCTCTGCCCTGGGTAAAAAAATAAGCGAGTTAGTTACACGCGGTGTTGTCGCGCTTGGCGTGTGCTTAGCGGACGCATGTCGTCTGTACGCAGCCTTCCTTCTCACTACACTACTGAAGGGCCATATCAATTGACTTAAATTTTCTTTCACGGCCAAACCTGCATGGAAAATAAATTTATTAACTTAAGGAAAACCCCAGTGATTTATAGCCCTTATAAACCAAGGGAATTTTGGCAATCCTCAAGGCGACAAATTAATATTCAGTGAACATAGTAAAAATTACGCATATAAATAAATCATTGGAAAACTGTGTGCATTTCAAGGCTTATAATTTAAATATAATCGGTATTGAGAGAATTGTGTAAATCATTCGGTGAGAAACTCACTGTTTAATTAGACTTTGTTGTGATTATTTTAATTTGCACTAATGAATTAATTTTTTGTTTCAAAATTCTAATTTGTTTGAGAAATAATTGTTAATTTAGGATTAACCCATTACGCATTTCCCAGTAAGAACCCGGATGTTGAATTTGTATAGAGTTACACACATCAAAAAAGTTTGCGATCAACTTTGAAAAATCTTAAATCTTTTTTGTAACGCTTACGGTATGTAATAATATGATTTCATCTTCTTTTTAGATTCTTTATTTAAAAATTTAGATTTAGTAGCAGGTGGCGATGGCGCTCTGTGGTTTCTGCCTGGTTTTCATATATTTGATCTCGTTAAAATCATCATTTTGCCACTTCCCCAATACATTAGGAGTCAGTGTAGCATATTTTCTTTCATTATTCTCTATTCCTCGTAATGAGAAGAGACATTTTGTGAATGTAGCATTATTCGCCTTATCCATTTGAACTGCTATGTCTCAAAATTCCAACTTTTAAGAAGCAACCGCCTGTTATTCAGGTATAAGTTTGTTTAACCAGAATTCAGATTTTCCCTCTACCGAAGCGAATGATGAGCCAATTAAACTGACAATCCTATCAAGTAATCTATGAATCACAGTGATTCCACAAAATCGCCGACTTCCTTTTCGCGCGAAACAATAGGTACGTATTCAGTAGTCAACAATGTGTGAACAGCGCCATAATTTACACACGTCACAGCTGCGCCGGCGCATATATTTAGGGTTAGCACTTGTGGATGTGGTATTAATTTAATAAGACCAGAACGAGCTTTGGACATCCGACTCCGTATTCTTAATTTTTTGGTAAAATTGTAAAAACTTAAATTATAAAATGTCCAGATTTCGTGTTCGAAACGAAACGTATCGGTTTTAGAGGAAACACTTTTTTCATAAATGTGTGATTATGTTTTTGTTGTGCTTGCTGATTCAAGAAGATATCCATTAGCCTACACTCCTTTTCCATCGCATAAACTTCTCGTACTATTGCAAGTTGCCGGGGTCGCGGTACTAACGGATTACCGTGACCCCGGTACGTAAAGGGCAATTGAAGGACACCGTGGATTTTATTCAGTACGAGTCTGACAGTCCCTCCCGCTCTGCCCTGGGTGGGGAGGACTCATTTGATGATTTTACCACGTAAAAAAAAAACGGATTGAAAGTTGTAAATGGTCAAATGTCCGAAGTTTTCACAACGGTTTCCTTTAAAAACGAAGAGTTTATGTATGTATTCAGCCGTGTTTATTTTTAATCGACTTCAAAAAAAGGAAAAGGTTCTTAATTCGAATTTAAATTTTTTATGTAACGACCTCATAAACCGATTTTGATGATTCTTTTTTTGTTTGTTGCAATATATTATCTGTCATTTGGTCCCAAAAATTTCAGATTTTTATTTTATGAGCATTTTTCGCTTTAATCGAAAAATAAGTTATTTATTTAACCTTTTTTTGTGGTGGAATTTGAAATCGGTTAGTATTTCTATTAAAGTTTTTTATAAAACTTCTAGAAATGTCCATGATCTAATTGTAGAACGTAGAACCGCGTCATATTTTGACAACATCAAGAACAGATGTCTTTGGCAATGAATTCGTTAGATTCAATGACATCTGTCATATACAATTTAGTAAATTGACTGTAACAGCATAGGTCAAGCATATGACATGTTTTATTTATTAAAACGTACCTACTCGTACTACTTTTAGGGTATGGATGCACTACCGATTTAACTCCGCGATTTATTTAGCCGAGGAACGATTTGTATTTCGGAAGCTTTTTTTTTGAATGCAGCTTCATGTTACTTCCATTAGCGAATAGCGTAGCGAATTTTATCCATTTTAATTCAATATAAGATTATTTTTCATACAATTTCCATAATTATGTCGCATAGCTAATTTTATTCACGCGTTTGTTTCTTATGAAGTATGAAGCTGCTACAGAAAACCAGCGCTGTGACAATTTTAAAAATGGCCTCGCACAGGACTAAATTGTTTTTTATTAGTTTTACCTTTTGTCGTTTTTCTTTTATATATTTTGTTACCTTTGATGTTTTTATTCATGTAATTTTTTTTATCTGTCCTGTGTGTGTCAATAAATCTCTTTTCTTTCTTTCTGCACCACCGATTAGATAGAAGCTATACAAAATTGCGAAAAAAAATCGTGCGATGATTATCTTTAATACAGAACGAAGAATTATTTCAAGAAAAAATCGCTTTTAAATTCCGCGTAAAGTATTTACGTTCGTGACTGTATTATTCCACGATTAAAATAGGTCGACCATGTGTCTCCATTTATTGAGACAAGTCCTATTATTCTTCCACGTTCTAACGTTTTTTCTTTTGTTTTAACCAGGATGTATTTTGTGGTCTTAGCATGTTAACAGCATTGTGATAAAAAACATAGTATGAATAGTTTATTTTATTTATTCATGTCGCGCTCTTGTAGTAGGTATCGAATTAATTTGTCTGACGTTGAATAACGACGCTGATGAAAAAAAAAACTCCGCACATTATTTTTGACAGCAAGGATTGCGCCATCACTAAGCCATTAGCTGCTGCACTGGGTTTGATCTCCTCACAGAATCTATATTTTCGTTTGATGTACAGTAATTCCTAGTCTGGGTGAGTTTAAATGTTTGTAAACGCATTTTGGGTCAGAGTTTATTTAAAAAAAAGAAGCAAATTCTACTGACATTTTAATAGACACAAGTAATTAAAGCATTCGGATTCAAGTAATGCAGCGATTCATGTTATTTTCTAATTAAAATTCCATGGCGTATTACACCGACGCGACGCGATACGCCATCCAGTGTAATATGCTGTCCGTCGCGTCGTCGTAATAACGGAATTTACTCCGTAAGGAAAAAGCGTAGGACAGCCACTACGCTTTTTCCTTACGGAGTAAATTCCGTTCTATTCTGAGAACTTCGAGTAAGCCGACGTACGTTGATTGTAGGCGACGTTTTTTTCTTTCTATGGATGTAGCATTCATCCTTTTATTGCAGAGAAATAGGAAAATTACATCAGGTTGACTTGTGTGTCATAGCCTTGGTCACAAGCGCTGTTGTTACACTTGAGATCTTAATGTTTACGTCTGGCATACTGCTTTTTTAACAGAAATTTATCAGCGATTCTTTGATGGCAATATGCCATGCTCATCATCATCAGCCGCAAGACGTCTACTGCTGAATAAAGGCCTCCACCTTAGATCACCACCACAATCCGCCACTTACATCCATCAGTTGCCCGCGACTCTCAAGATGTAATCAGTCCACAGCGAGAGGTGTATATCATAATAGTTTAATGTAACTGGCGAAATGTGGATTTACTGTCTTCCGAGTCTATTTTCGAGAGGATTTAAGGGAATTCGAGTAAAGCGATTGCGTAAGATGATTTAAGGAAAATATGAGTTAACTAGCCCTACGCCACACACCCCCGCCCGCTCACCCCCTCCTCTTATTGCCTATGTCACTCAGGACCAAAACAGCTTACTTCTGGTGAAAGAATTTTTGTAATCGGTCCAGCAGTTTCGGAGCCTATTCAATACAAACAAACAATCAAATCTCTCCTCTGGTTCTGTATAACATTAGTGTAGAAAGAGAGATCTGCTTAAAGTCTAGTTAATCTATTACAGCAATATTTATCATTTCTTGTAACTTCATATAACCGCTATTACATACTATTACAAGTATTTATTTGACTCATTGCCAGTAAAAGATGAGGTGCAGTGCCAATTGGCAAGTACTTTGAAGTTCCTCCATTTGTGCTGTTTCTGGTTTTACGTTTAGACGAGAAACCACTGGAATCAATTTTGGGGAAAATAAGCTAGATTATGCGTATTTGCAGTTTCCTTCGTCAGCCTTTCATAGGTCGTCGCTTCACCTGGCCGGCGGGCGTCCTACACTACGTCTGAATAGTTCGTGGTGAAGAACCTTTTGAACATAAATGTGGGCGGTTTTTTTTTTCCAAACGTTGCCCCACACTACGAATTTCTACTGTGTCGTGGGTGCGTTTACAAACATATAAACTCACATACAGAAACGCCCAGACTGTAGATCTGTAGATCATACAAACATTTGCTCCGTGCGGGAATCGAACCCGCGACACGCAGCGCAGCAGTCCAATCGCTCGGCCACTGCGCTAACCGTGCCGTCAAATACGAGTAGATAGAGAGATATAATTATAATAGAGTAGAAGAAACTAATGATACGTTGGGTACTCTGTGTGAAGGATGATATCATCATCATATTTGGCTGTATTTCCACATTCCTGAGCTGGCTTTCTCTCCTTGGTGCCAATCTTCCTCTTCCACGCCAAAAGATTAGGAAGTGGCAAATGGCGTTTAGGGGAACTCCCACCCAGGGCAGAGCGGGAGGGACTGTCAGACTCGTACTGACTAAAATCCACGGTGTCCTTCAATAGCTCTTTACGTATCGGGGTCACGGTAATTCGTGAGTCCCGCGACCAGGGGAAATGTCTTTTATAAATTGACTTTTAAAAGTTACTGGTTATACCTAATTATCAGCCTTGATCCAGTCTTGTCCATATTTTCCAATTATTTCATTAACTAGTGATGTTTCAAAACGAATGTTTAGTTTAGAAACATCACTAGTTATAATTATTTTAAAGTGCAGTAATAATGACATCATACGATATGTTAGATGACTCAACCCGTAATGATAAACAAGTGCATCCATATCTGATTCAATTCTGAGAACAAGAAACGTGGAAAATTGATTGTTCACGGAAAAAGTGTATAATTTCAATATTATTATAGGCAATGTTGCGCATAAATAATTACAGCATGTGGAAGGATAAATGCTTATGTAATGATTTGATTGAATAACTGTTTAATATTTTCACGAGCTGAACTGAAATGTGACTGGGCAGGACATGTCTGCCGCATGCCGGACAAACTGTGGGTCAAAATAGCTCAAAACTGGTGCCCTGAGACAGTAAGACGAGGTCGTGGCTGACCACGTAGGAGATGGCGGGACAAACTGGACAAGTTTCGTCCGAACTGGAAGGAGGACGCCAAGTATCGTGAACGGTGGAAGGAGTGGAGGGAGGCCTTTGCCCAGGAGTGGGGCAGAGCAGGCTCTTAAAAAAAAAAGCTCACGAGCTGTTCCCTGCGGTTTTACCCCTGCTGCTCAGCTCCTATTAGGCGTAGCATGATATTCTATCGTCTGTAACCTTCCTTGATAAATGGCCTATCCAATACAAAAAGAATTTTTCAATTCGAACCAGCAGGCCTGAGATTAGCGCCTTCAACCAACCAAACAAACGAACTCTGTAGGTTTATTTTATCAGTATAGATTGACTAGATTTTGCAGGTTTTCCAGCATATTGATATTTGTATAATGCGTTAGCTTATCGTCAAATATTTTAGCACGTCGAGTTATGTGATTTGTGGTTGTTATTACGCTCTACAAATGTCTACAGATGTTTAATAGGAAATTCAATTTATGCCACTCTTTTTCAGTATCGTTTATAGTTCTCCCATAAGTGGGATAAACATGATAATAAAAATTCGAATAAATTTTTTATCCATAAATTTATGTATATATTTTGGAGTACAATTTACAGGAGCTGGTATATACTGGACTATTTGACTTAATTATAATTGGAACAAATTGTAGCACAGGAAAAATACGCAAATCCATCGGTAACACCTTTAGATAAATAAGTTTTGCCTTCTTTTAAATTCCCCAGAACTTATCTAATCGTGTAATTTCTTCTTCTCCCGTAGCATATGCCAGTCCCATGGAAGAAGATGCTGCTGTCTCCACCAGTGTGGGCCATCATCATCACTCACGGAGCCTCGGTCTTCGGTTACTTCACCGTCGTCAACCAGCTGCCGAGTTATATCGAGAGCATCCTGCACTTTAACATCAAACATGTGAGTTTTATTATTAGAATATACAGATTTCTTCTCGGTCTTAAGGAATTTATTGGGGATCCAGTCCCAAATCTTCAATAGGGTGTTTCAACTCAGCTTATTGGAGTCGAATGCTGGACGTAGGCCTCAAAGTCAAAGTCAAATCATTTGTTTCAATTAGACCGTCAAAGAGGCACTTTTGAAAGTTTTGAACATCGATTATTAAAATGGGATGGGAAGGGATTGATTCTACACCCATTCGCAAGGGTAGGTTTGTATGGAGAAGAATGGGCAAGAAACTCTATACTTACTCTTTTTCAAAAATGTTTTACAATGTTTTGATATCATAAATTTAAAAATAAATGCAAATGCGATGTACCCATAAAGTGAAGACCATTTAAAGGATAAAATACAAAACAAAAAAATAATAATAATTAGACAGCCTCTCCCAGCCTTAGAACGTCAAAGGGATCGCGGGATTGTATTATCAGATTACCGTGACCCTGCAACGTAAAAGGCTATTGAAGGATCATCGTGGATTTTTGTCAGTACATGTCTGACAGTCCCTCCCTTCCCGCTCAGGGTGTGAGAACTCATTTGATGATTTTACCACAAAAAAGACTTCCCAGGCTACGCCACATGAAAATTCATAAAGGCTTTCCATGTTAACTATCGCATCGACTGGTACATGTATGAAGAGTAATTTTGTTGTTTTTAAGGTTTGTTGAGTTGATCTAAATTACCACAAGAAGTGTTGCCCTTAATCTGTTCTGTTAAAAACCTACGGGTTTGCTCAGTTTATTAATTCTAATAAAATACAGAAAGAAAAAACTTTTATTACATATGGTTGTACTTTAGTTCCATATTTTTATTTCTTTTCGCAATAGGCTATTTTACTCAAAAAATATTTGACTCGTATTTTTTTCTTTTGTTGCGTGAACTAAAATTGACAAAGATACAACGCTTCTTAAAATCACAAAACGTCACTCGGTCGGTATAATTACAGGCGTTATGACGTCACAAGACCCCCCCTCCCGAATTTCGAAGCGTTTAGATTTGTCAATATTCATTGATTAAAAAAAAAACAAAAATACGTGTTCTTTAATTTTCATACTTATGTAGTAAACTACCCTATCCTAAAGCACCTGCAACCGATCTATACATTATTTAATATGTTATGCTTTGAATTAGAGTCTATATACAATGTTATGACAACTAATTTGATATGACAAGTAAATTATATGATTTTCACATTAGCACCAAGATTGGATTAGGCGATTATGTCAAATTTTCGTGTTAAGATCAATATTTGAAAATACTGGCAAAAAGTTTCATAGCCAAATTATAATCATACATGTGAAAAACATTTGTACATATAACATATTGACGTTATAACTCTCATGGAAAATTGTTAAAAGTTTCCTAGTGTTTAAAAAAAAACAGTTTTGTAGGATGTCCAATTATTTGGTAAAACGTTACATTAGTCTCCTATTGTGTGTGTCAAACACGTCAATGCCGTATGGTAATCAGTAATCAATGTTGACAATGAACAACGTTCACAAAAATAAATGAGCCTGTCTTTGAAAATCGCAAATGAGGGATATTTTCGCTAACAGTCTTCGTAATTACCGTGATAAGTTGGTGTTTGTTGAAGAAAAATATTTCGAGAAAAATTTATGTCTAAGTATGAAAAAAAAACTAGAATAAAAAAACATTGGCATCCAGTAACCGGTACTGGGCAACTGCGTAGATAATTATAGACTGAAAGCTCACTAGTATTTTTTTAATTAATTTTTGACGTGTCTTGTAATGTAAAAATCATTTGCGAATAAATCTATACATAAATATATACAAATTTTATGTTGGTTTGTGTACGCTTCAAAAACTCAAGTTCTGCACCGATTGAGTTGAATATTTAGCATGATATATAAACCGCATCAAGGATTGTTTTTATCTATTTTTTGCATCTGTCACATATCCGCGACCGCGAAAAAACAGTTTTTTTGTGCCACAGCGAAGCGTGGCACAAAAGTATAGCTAAAGTATAGCTAAAGTATAGCTAGTGATGAGTCGGAGGGAAAGAAAAATTGGGAGGGAAAAAAAAGATTGGGAAAATATGGGAATATAAAATAAATTCCCGGAATTTTCCCAAAACGACGGGAAAATGAACGTTGAACCAATAACAACGTTAAAAAATTATGATTAATTATTTTATAAGGTGGTAATACGATGGTAATAAGGCCTTCAACGGCTGGGTCATGTCATTATTGATGTCAAGTATCTTGATTTGGCTCAGGAGGTTGTCAATATTATGTGGGCTGTAGATTCAGCGATCATTGTGCCTATAGTAGTGTCAGCCAGTGGCGGTACCTTCATATAAGCCCAAAAGCCCGGCATGCCTTACTAAAATGCTCAATAGAGAATCAATATCAAACCCGAACTATTTAAAAGTTCGCGCGCTTAATTCTTATCAAAATAACACAACGTATTTACCTATGCCACTCATCGCGATGGTTCGCGCGCAGTTTCGCATTTGAAGCATCAACATATAGCTATCTCGCCTGCACTCGACCGGCTTTTACCGGGCTTTCAAATACTATCGTTCTGTCACTTTCGCACTTATAGCGATGTGCCGTATAACGAGTCAGAACCTTGGCGTCTACAAATCGTTTTCTAAGGAAGGTTTAAGCCGTGAATGCCCATGACGTTGCATACGTATGCGTGACTTGCCAACTCTGCAGTGTTGTCATTTTAGCGACGTTCTGAGATCTTGGAGATTTTTAACGAGCTTGGAGACTTTTTTTAATTTTGCATTAATAAAAACTAGCGACTTTTTAAAACAACGAAATTAAATATTCAAGCAATATCTTAAAAATAAAAAATTGCGACATCTAGCTAGATTTTCATATACCGGGCGACTTTTTTTTGCCTAAATGACAACACTGCACTCGCAACTCACTTCAGTTTTATTATTGCTTGAGTGCGAAAAGTTTTGTTGTTAAAGTTTTTTGTGTGTTTTCTTGGATTTTCTCAGTGATACAATTGTTTTGGTGACTTATTTATTGTACCTTGTGAGGATTAAAATGCGTTCATGTTTTGATTGGCGAAGATAAGGTAAAATTTTTAAACTGCTCAGAAAGAACAGTTAATTTCTCAATTAAAACCGTCGCC
This sequence comes from Agrotis puta, assembly GCA_943136025.2. NCBI lineage: Eukaryota > Metazoa > Arthropoda > Insecta > Lepidoptera > Noctuidae > Agrotis > Agrotis puta. The sequence goes on along the minus strand of OW964184.2, from coordinate 14,877,885 downwards.
TAATCTGTGTATTTCTCAGACTAATAAATCGCATAAACGAAAATTTAATAGATCAGTGTATATGAAAGTTCGTAATGTTTTCGAATTAATTGATTTCATTCATGAGAATAACCTCAAAGATGCCATTCCCGAGCTGTTAGCGTATCTTGTTGTGACTATTCCGGCTACAAGTTCTTCCGCGGAACGTGCTTTTTCGTCTCTTAAACGTATCCATACCTATCTGAGAAATACACAAGGTTCAGAGCATCTTTCCGAATTATCAATGATAGCTATTGAAAAAGAGTTGTTGGTAGAATTAAAACGATCACCAACATTTTACTCTGATGTAAATAAATCATTTCTTAAGAAAGATAGACGATTCCAACTAGAATATAAATAATTTATTTAAATTCCTTATTACATTCTATCTAGCTATTTTTTAACTTTCGTTTTGTAACTTTCTGTTTTGTTTTTTTTTTGTCTGTAACCTGTTAGCCTGTTAGCCTGTTACGAAGCAAGCAATTACTCTCTATAACTTTGTTCCCTCAAGCAATGAAGCAAACCAAACGGCTTTTTTCAAAGCCACCGGAATTATGCAATTGCTGATATGTTTATTATATTAAATCTAGCACTAGCATGCCTTCAGTGAGCTTTGGTTACCTCATTCCGCACGACAAGCAAGAGTGAAATTGAAGAAAGAACAGGAAAGAAGAAGATGGATGAATTCACTTTTAATTTATACCTAACCAGTAGTTTATGAGAAAATTGCGATGATACATACGTAGGTACCTACATACTCAGTCGAAAACTGAACTTTCTTTTTTTGAAATCGGATAAAATTTTATTGGGCTTGCCTTATTTTGAAACCCTAGGCACGCCACTGGTGTCAGCCCATGGCTTAATTGCTAAGAGCCTCGACCAACAATCTAAGGAGGCTCTCGTTAGGCCGCTGAATCAAGGGCCTGAACGATGAATGAATCAGCATGCGTAGCATTAATGCAAAAAGTATACAATCCATAGACATACAGTATGGTTCGAGTCCTTCCTAGCCAAATGTTAAATAAAATCAACAAACTTTCTAGAAAGAGAGAAAAACATGTGTGGAAATGATCTATATGTTACAGGAGAGAGATAGATATTTAATATATGATAAATTATAATTATGACAATTTTAGTTGGATAACGTTTGGTCCATTCTTTATGTCTATGAGTGATGAGTAACAAGTTTCTTGCAGCCTTTTTATTCTTTAAGCCATAAAAACTGATGCGATTGAATTAGTAGGAGCCTTACTTGTTTTCAAAACAAATTTAAGTCAATAAACACCAAGAATATTATAAAAAGAATCTTATCAAGGACTGACATGAAGTAGACAAATTTCTCTTGTAGAGAAATTTTTTTAATGCCAATCCCTACCGTACTGCGTCTTAAAAATCTTTTTTAGGACTGAAAAACCCAGTAGATGAAATAGACACCTATCATAGTTTCGCATAAAAAATAATTTATTTACTAATTAAACAGTGTAAACCGGGGAATATTAACAAAAGTAAAAAAAAATCAAGAGTTCAACGACCATAATTACTTTAGACCTTCGTGTTATAAAACCTACAGGCAATCAGATTAAATAAACATCTTTTAAATTCAACTTTATATTAAAAGCCATAAGGTCTATAATAAACGTTGAAATAGCCACCCCACTACGAAGAACGTCGCGGCACTTACGATTTCGTACGGTGACCATACTGAGTACAGCGAAAGGACAGTTCTTGCTAAATAATATTTATTTGTTTTGCAAATGTTTGCACGGTTGTTGTGCAACATTTCAATATGAACATGCCTTTTAGGGATCTTGAATATTGTGTTTATATATTTTTATTTACGTACTTTTTGGTTTTTTATATTGTGACTTTTTCAAAAACCCTTCTCTTGTACTGTGAAATGATTATGCCGGATATTTAGCCTTTAAAAATTCAAATTTATTACACAATTTCAAAATTACTTTTTTGCTATTATGAAGCTCAGTTAGAAGTAACCTTTGTAGCTTTTAAAAACTACGTATTCTTTTTTTTACTTAGCGATTCTGTTTTTGTAGGGATTGCGTTTGGATACCTACGTTTTTTGTTGTTTAGCTCGCTCTTATAGCAACTCTCAAGTCTTTATTACGAATGAAATTTCATTATAGATGTAAGCAAAACATCGTTCTGATTGACAAGTCAAAAAAATACAGTGACTTATAAGTTTTGTTGCAAACGATCCTTTGAACTTTGTAGTCATCGTAATTTAAAAAAAAACGTCTTTGTATTTAACGCAGTACGAGGTTGCAAATTCATTCTCGACCAACTAAGTCTGAGTTGATTATTAGTATTTATTGCTCCACGTGCCTCGTGCTTCCTGCTATTAAACCCATCTATTGCTAGAACTTTCACGGCCTTATTACAAAAACCAAATAAACCTTGGTTTAAACCTGGTCTATCAAGTCCAGGCTTATCTGCAGAGCCATGGTTTAATTTTGTCCGTATTACAAAACTAAGATAAAACGTCGACTTTAGTACCGCCATTTGAACGATTGTCTAAACAATTAAATCCACAATGAGTAATAACAATTAAATCTACCTTGTTTCAATCCATTTTGGGTGAAAATAACACAACAACTACAACACAATGAAAAATTTGCTATGAGAAACTTTGACACACCTTTGACAGCTACTACTGTTAGACCATGGTTTATCGCAAAACCACGATTTGTAATAATGTTTGTGTAAACCGTAGTTTTACAAGATTAAACCTGGGTTTTTAGTTAAACCTCTTTTTGTAATAAGGCGGTCATTGTTTATCACTGCCTCACGTGCCGGCTATTCAAAGGAGTTTATTGTTTACTTCAAGTACTTGGAGTTTACGTTGATTAGGTCCCGAAGACTACACGTTTTCATGTTTAGGTTTACCTAGATGACACACATGACACTTGTACGTAACATCAATTTTGAATCGAAAGGGATATAAGTGTATGGAACTCCCCGCGTTTTGAGTTAAAGTATTTGAGATGCTTGTTTTATCATTATTGTAATTGATTGACGTCAAATCAATGATATCAATAAATTACAATGAACAATTATGATCTGACTTTACAATTTATTATGAAAAAGTAGTCTTTGTTTAGATATTATATTATCAATGATTTATGTGCTTTTTCCATTGTTAAGAACTCGCTATGATAGAGTTAAAATAACAGCAGTGATTTATTGATATGACTAATAGAAAAAAAGAACCTTATGCAAAGTAATGTATGTAGTCGCAGTAGCCACATTGACCGATAGCGAGACTGTTACGAGTACATTACTAAAACAGAGCTGTTCTGCCAAAATATCAACTACATAGTTCTATCTGAATTTAACATTATCCTTGTGAATATATTAATTAGTTATTTGAATATTAATAGAGTGACCAAAATATCAGAAGCAGATATTATTTTATTCTCAAATAATTATGTTCGGAAGATAGTTCCGAAATTATGATATTTCTGTTAATACCTACTAGATGCAGTTTTTCTTTTTTGTACTTTATTTGAAAAAAAGCTTAATAAGTTACAGGTATTGTGTAGTCAGATAGTGGAAAAACTAGAATTTGAGGGCCTTTAAATGAGGGGGCTTTTACCCACCGATACATGCACCTACTACAGTTTGATTATGGTAAAGTTTAAAAAGGCGCTGGTTGTTGCATCGTGGCCAGACCGTGGTTGCCAAAATCTTTACTAGCAATATGTTCATCTTTTTCTCTTGTCATCCAATTCATGTATGTTTCCTTGTCAAAATCTCGGCTCTATTAGCAATTCTAGCAGGACAAACGTCCACATTTCACAAAGAGTTGTTTTTTTTTTCACAAGTAATAAGTTACTACAGCTTATTAGAACTTATTTTGTGCAAGACGAGGTTGCACAAGGCACTTATAGGTAGTTCCATTAAATTAAAACCCAGTTATATCACAAACCTGTGTGAGATTGCGATCAGGTTGCTACCAATGTGTGTGTGCTCAAATACCACAAACTGGAAGTCCAACAGTTACCTAAAGCTAATCCTGATATTCAATTTTCACCTTTTTACCAAAGAGCTGTTGATTTCATCTCGCTTGATCACTTATGAACTTGCAAAGGATAAACAAGCATCACGCAAGCCAGCTACCCTATTGCATCAGCCAAAAAGTTGACAACCTCAGGTCCGCTTTATAGCAGCAAAAGCAAGTTGCCACACCTCAATTTATGTGGCAAACGTTTGAAAACCATCGCCCGTGGCTCCTCGTGCATATCATGTACTACATAAATACTGAAATAAGGTTATTTTAGAGGTAAACTATCGAAATGTCATTGCCAAAATAATAAAAACGTAAAATAAGAATCGTGCTATTTAATATTTCACCTAGAATGTGTTTTTCTGTATGATAATAGTTTAGAATTTAGTGGAATATGATTTCGGATGAAAATGTCAATGTATATCTTTAGTTTATTCTCCATAGTGTTAAATTAAATATTGTGATTCAAATGTCTCAAGAATAGTGTTTACTGCACCTTAGAACTGGAGCAAGAATTTGCTGTAAAAGTGACACTGACGTGTAATGAAAGTCTGCCCTTTAAAACTTGTTTTATAAAAATAATATCCAGGTAATGGCAGTAAAAGTGACATGATATAGATTTCCTGGATCGAACGATCTGAATCAAACGAAGAAAGTAGTTAGAACAAGATATGCTTCAGTTTTCACCATACTGTATGCATGTAGCAAAGTACCTTTAGCATATCAATTTAGACTGTGCTAGCTCAGGTGTCTGGATTGGAAATTTTAATGGAATGGACCAGGATCTAAGAACTTTTGCAGAGATAAAGCTAGTAATAGGTCTCTGAAAGAATATACTCGACGAGGCTAAGGCACACCAGTGGCATACCATGAATATAGAGGATTACGCCTCTACATGAATGGTATGCGTTAGTGAATATGTAACTAAATGCGTATGTAACATTTTTTTTTCTTAATACGCCAAAAATAGATGAACACTTCTGCTATCTGGCTATGATAAGCATTTGGTGGGTAAATAATTAAATGATATTAATCAAAAATATATCAGAACGTATAAAAACATTGCGATGACGTATGCAGTCAACACAAGCCAAATGTTTTTTTTGCAATTAAAAAAACCACCGGTAAAATCATTACGCTACTTAAATCTAATCATTGATAAATTGTGTTTTTGCAATTTTAGATTAATCTCTGCATATTTTTTAATTTATTTTTCCTCTCAGACGAATGTTTGATGAGGTTATCTAGTTATTTTATGACACCTCTTTAATTCTGTTGATTTCCCAACTGAATTAATTTTAATATCCGTATCCTTCCATTTAATAACTTAATTTAAATAATATTAAGCATATTTCATTTGTCACAGTATTCGACGGCTCAATTTAGTCAGTTGGCTCGCCACTGAATCCGGACTGTCCGAGAAATAGCCGGCAACATGGTTACCTTATAAAAAGACTTATATTTTTTATTTGAACTACGAATGTGTCAATGATACATGTTAAAGCGAATACTTACGTTTTTTTTTCTCACAGACGAATTAAGTTTATTTTTTTTTAGGTTTTTTTTGGACGTTGAATAATATTTATTTTGGCTACTTGATGACTAAGTAAATACAATAAGTAAGTTTATGTATTAGTGCTACTGAATCTATAGACAATCAAGCATTCCCCATTGAAGGAGATATTATTTTAATAAACAACTAGACTTCTTGTGGCATCTTAAAAGTAAAACATTTAATAACTAAGTGATTCTATTATTTCAATTAAAAAAACAGTATAAAAAAGGAATGCTTACTGCGCAGCTATCCACGTAAAGCGTAGGTATTTGCTATAATTAAATTTGTGAACTTAAAAACCTGTAAAACCAGTTGAAAAGTCTCCCATGACCTATGATGTGGTTTTTACCAGTTCAGACTTATTATTACTCCAATAACTAAGTCTAGGATATAAAGTTTGTCCTAGGTCACCTCTGTGGAGATCTTCAGATCACGCAGTTAAATTCTTCACATGATGCACTACGGGTTTAGGAGGACTCTAATTCATTGTGCTTACGTCAATTTGCTTTGTAGAATGTATTGTTCGTCGTAAAAGCTGATTTTCATCCGTTTCTCACGATATTTAGGCTGGACTATCAATCAAGATTGCAGTTTTTATTTTTGGATTGAATGGGTATATTTTCTAGATTCTTTCAGTCTTTAACCTTTAGCAATCATCTGTCGGTTGCTTTTTCATGTCGTAACGACTGAAGTAATTCGGATCTGAGAGTTTGGAATGAGGCGTTATCAGTGGTAGTTAACAATATTCAATCTCCGCACAGTGTAGAAAAGTGGACATAAGTCCAACCACAGCTCAAGTTTCGTCCGATTTCAATAAAACAAAATTCAAAATACTCGGAAGGATGCTTATTATCATATTCGACTGCGATATTATTAAATTTCCACTCCCACATACCCACATGGTACGACGTACTACTCGGACGAACGCTAATTCGACATCAGTTAGGTTTTCCCATAATTTTATCATTCATTTTGCCTAGGTACTTATATGCTTATCAGTCACCATTGGATTAGGTTAGTAGCGAATTTAGTTTGCTATCTGATAAGAGGCACCCCCATAAGCTTTCATAATTATCATGTTATCTTCGGTTGTCATAAAACGATACTATTGCTAAAATCGTAAATTTTGAATTAAAATTGCTTTAGATTTTTTTATCTTGTCTAAAAAGTAGGTCCTTTTCGGTTTTTTTCTAACTCCTATTTTGGCATGTTTTCTACAAGTAGTAAAAAACTGAAAATAAAGAAATATTTTTAAAATTTTATAATAACTAAAAAGTTACGTAACCTTATGTTTACATTTGTAAAGAACTAAATGATGATTATATTGGGTCCATTGTATTTTTATGTTTTTAAGAAGAAGAAAAATAGACGTAAGACGTGGCAAAAAATACATACGTAAGTTTTTACATTAGTAATCCGTCAGGGTATTTCCAGATTTCCATTCAGATTAATACAATGTACAAATTAAATAAAAAAACAAACTACATTGCGCAGCTTATAAAGTATGCGCAAAAAAAATGGATTATCCCGCTTATCTCTGAAGCATGGTCACTTTATTAGTACGTCACTTGCAATACTGTGCAACTATGAGTTGTTAGACCTAATATGTATCGGATATGGAAGGGATGAGGAATGTAGGTACAAATTCTAGTAGTTTTTAGACTTAAAGACTTGACTTGGCTTGACCACCCATCGTGGTCTGCAAGTTTGAGAGTGAGTAGATGTCGAATTGATATAACCAACCCGCTCTGGGTCTTCGAGGTGGATTACGGCCCACTTCCTCTTACATAGAGGAGGCCAGTGTCCCAGGAGTGGGAACAGTGTAGGCCAATGATGATGATGATATCTAACTGCAAGGGACATCACCCGAAACTGCTAGAAGGGGTTTGTTTATTTGGAGAGGATTTTTTAATATTATCTCAGATGGAATATGCACAAAATTAAAAATAGCAATTTGTTGTGTTATTATACGATGTGATTTAACCTTTTAAGCGCTTGGCTAAATATCAATTGCCGTGCTCCTAGCGCCCGGCTACGAATCGTGCTTTCCTCTTCTCCTCTCTTTCTGCTCCTTTTAAGCTCCGATTTGTAAAATATCATGGTGTACAATAAAAAGTATTCTATCTGTCTATCTACATAAATAGAATAGATGCAATAAAATCGAACAAAACAAAAATCGTGAATATTTTCTGTCGGATAAATACGACACGGGCGATAGGGGCACGGAAATGTTTGTCGCATATATACGACTCTGGCGGTTAAAGGGTTAAAAATGCTGATTAAAGTTATGAAAAGCACAATCTTCAGTAAGTAAACGATCACAAATCATTACTTAAGGACTTTAGACACCCATGAATGAACCTTTTATTTATAATGGTTCTCCTTTGAAAATTTTCCATGACCCACAAAAGTCTTCGTCCTATCAGCATCAATAGGAAGTAACTCATGAGCGCAGGATGCACCAGTTCTAAGTGATTGGTAGAAATTGTCAGCTCTCGGCAATTGAGACCGGAGCCCTACAGTCGCCTGGACAGCTGTGAGAAATTGTTACATTACGCATGATGCAATGCCCCTTTTAGGGTCATTGAAAGTAGATCTTTTTCTTATATCATAAGTACAGGATTTTCTGAACTTTTTGCTGGAAATCATTGGCTATTTTACTCAAAAAAATAGTTAGTCCCAAAATATTTGACCCGTATTTTTTTCTTTTGTTACGTAAATCAAAATTGACGAAGATACAACGCTTCTAAAAATCACAAAACGTCACTCGGTCGGTACAATTTCACAGGCGTTATGACGTCACAAGCCACTTACGAACTTCGAAGCTTCTTTGTCAATATTTATTCATTAAAAAAAAACAAAAATTACGGGTTCATTATTTTTTAATACTCTGACTGACGGACTTAACAGATTTTCAATTTATTTATGCAGTAAACTACCCTATTTGTAGGGGAGTTTTAGTTTCTGATTCTAGATAGGTACGAGTATTACAAAATTTATAATAGTGGGAGCCGTCTGTTGTATGTCTTGTGCTTCTTATTTTTGGAAGGAAAAATCAGCAAATAAGTCCTCTAGCCCCGAGTGTAGCCTGCTAGGGTTGCGGGACTCACGAATTACCGTGACCCGGATACGTAAAGGGCTATTGAAGGACACGATTTTAGTCAGTACGAGTCTGACAGTCCCTCCCGCTCTGCCCTGGGTGGGAGGACTCATGTGATGATTTTACCACGTAAAAAAAAAGCCCCGAGTGTAGCGGAAGGGACTCTCAGATCTACTGAATGCCAGGAATTCGCAAAAGCAGAGATAAACTCTTTGAACTTTACGGTCTTAAGAGTCATAATATAAATAATATTAGCTTTCATCAGTATGTAGCCAGATATTCAAAAACTTTTAAACGTGTATGTAAAACAGCTAAGGCTCTTTATATTAGTGGTAAAATTAAATCAGCTGATGACAAAATAAAGACTACTTGGAAAATAATAAATAATGAAACAGGTAGGAATAGAAAGCGCAATAATGAAATTAATTTAGAAACAGCACATGGCCCTATAAACTCAGATGTGGAAATTGCTCAGGAGTTTGAAAGGTTCTTTTCGAACATCCCTCTTAAAACGACTGAATCTTTAAATTCGTCGCCCGCACTCTCTGCTGCCTTACTTAAAAAGAATGTAAAGGTGTGCCCAATGGAGTTTAGGTTTCAGCACACAAACCCCCAAGCTGTCATTAAAGCTTTCAAAGACCTAAAAATTAAGTCAACAGAAGATCTTTGGGGAATGTCTGTGAAAGTATGTAAATCTATTATTGAAACCGTCGCACCTTACTTAGCTTTTATATTTAACACCAGTGTAGACCAAGGAGTGTTTCCAGATCTCATGAAACATAGTAAGGTAGCTCCACTTTTCAAATCAGGTGATTGTAAGGAACCTAACAATTATAGGCCTGTGTCAATTTTGCCAGTTTTCAGCAAGGTGTTTGAAAAGTTAATGCTTGCACAAATGTTATGTCACTTTAATAAACATTCCATCTTCCACGATCAACAGTATGGTTTTACCAAAGGGCGTTGTACAACTGACGCGGGTGTGACCTTATTAAAGAACATTTTTAACTCCTGGGAGGAAGCAAAAGATGCCATAGGAATCTTTTGCGACCTCTCAAAGGCATTCGATTGCGTAAACCACGAAACACTATTGCTGAAACTGGAACATTATGGAATTAAAAATAAAGCCCTAGATTTACTTAATTCATACCTAAGAGATAGATGGGTAAAAGTTCAGGTAAACGGTATAAACTCATTAGGGTCTGAAATAACAATGGGCGTTCCTCAGGGTTCTATTTTGGGTCCGTTCCTCTTTTTAGTTTATATAAATGATCTACCCCATTTACTCAAAAATCAACCACAGATGGTGTTATTCGCGGATGATACTTCGTTAATCTTTAAAGTAGACAGACGTTCGCAAAACCTAGATATTGTTAATGATTGTATTCTTCAGGTACACAATTGGTTTACTTTGAACAATTTAGCTCTTAATGAAAACAAAACAAAATGCATTAGATTTACTTTACCAAATGTTAACAGTAGCGAATGTGACATTATACTGAACGGTGAAAAACTGGAATTTATTAATCAAACAGTTTTCCTGGGAATCACGTTAGACGATAAATTACAATGGGGCCCCCATATAGCATCTCTTGCGGGGCGTCTAAGCTCAGCCGCTTATGCTGTTAGAAAGATAAGACAGTTAACAGACGTTGAAACTGCGCGATTGGTTTACTTCAGCTACTTTCACAGCATTATGTCTTACGGCATTCTATTGTGGGGCCGGGCGGCTGATATTGAATCAATTTATTTTGCAAAAGAGAGCCATCAGAGCTATTTACAATTTACATCGTCGCGAATCTCTTAGGGAACTATTTAAAAAGATTAACATAATGACAGTGCCTTGTCAATTTATTTATGAAAATATAATGTATGTTAGGAAAAATCTTTATCTTTTCAATAAAATAAGTGATAGACATAATTTTAACACTAGAAATAAGGATAAAATTGATCAACCTTATTTTAGATTGTCTAAAGTAAAAAAATCTTTTATGGGGTACTGTGTTAAATGTTACAACAAAATACCTAGTGAGGTCTTAAAACTAAATGAAAGAAAATTTAAAACTCCTATCAAAAATACTCTAAGTAAACAAGCATATTATAAATTAGAAGATTATATTCAAGATAAAAATGCTTGGAAACATGCTGGTCCTGCTCCATAGTACAATGTAGGGCTTAAGCAGAATCAAACTGGTTGAAATTTGAATGCTCACACACTGCCAATATTGTACCATATTTGTATAATAGCTATAATTGCAATATACAGCCTGTTAGTGTAATCAGTCTTAACCTTGAAACCATAGGTAGTTGATTTAATTATAAAAATGTTTGTCTGAATTTAAAAATAAATAAACGAATTTTTCTTTAAAAAAATCAAAAATGTTTCTGTCCTACACCGTCCGTTAATTCATGGATACTATGCGCCCGAGTTACGTATTCACTGCAAAGGGCGTTAACCTGCCAGTGCGGCAGGTTAACGCCGTCCGTTTAACTACATACCTACATAAGTTTTAACTAACTACATCATTGTAATAAAATACAGGTAACCTGTGATGTAACTAACTTCCCTTCATACTTTTCCTGGCTTAGGACAGGCAAAAATACCTACCTTTGTTGCGTGACGAGTCCAGATGTAAGTTAGGTTATCACCCGACGCGGCGTAAACCCGAACCATTTCGGTCCACTGTTTGTGTACGACATAATCACTAAACACTAACACTTGCGCGAAAAATTAACGGTGGGGCGGCGCGCACTCGTGCGCTGCGCTGCGAGCGTTTGTTACGGGACACACGTACGTTCGATAACGACACTGCCGGCAGACTGAGGTATGCGCGGGGCTCGCGCATACCTCAGTCTCCCCGCGCCGCGGGTGACGCCGCGGCGCTCGCGGCTTATTTTAGTGTTCTTTACCTTTGCGTAATAGGGTGAAATAATTTTGGGGAAAAATGGAGACTTTATTGAAAAAAAAAAGGTTTTATTTTTTTATTGAATTTACGTTCTGTAAGTGATACCAAACCACTGGTTTCAAGTTTAAGACTGATTACACTAACAGGCTGTATTGTGAAAATGTGAACGCCATGTACCTTTTAGCTGTGTAATTGTTTTTTGTTTTGTATTTTATCCTATAAATGGTCTAGATTTTATGGGTACATCGCATTATATTTATTTTTAAATTTGTGATATCAAAACAATGTAAAACATTTTTGAAAAAGAGTAAGTATGGAGTTTCTTGCCCATTCTTCTCCATACAAACCTACCCTTGCGAATGGGTGTAGAATCAATCCCTTCCCATCCCATTTCCTTTAATTTTAATAATCGACGTTCAAAAGTGCCTCTGATGGTCTAATTAGAATAAATGATTTGACTTTGACTTTGACTTTGACTGACTAAAAGTTCATCCGTTCCTTCCAATTGCCCTTTGTGTTTCGAGTAGCGATACTTATAAAAACATTTCATAATTTCAATCCGCTAAATTGTTCCGGCAACATAAGCGTCCCTTGCAAGGGCAGACACCACTAAGTAATCGATACATTTATCATTACAAGGTCGGTCGCAAGAAATAATGCAACGTACTGATGCTTACGTCACACTGTAACATTGTAGTCTTCTTTAATAGGTACCACCTTAGGTAACCTGTTACTTAAAAACATAGATTGCAAAAATCATTACCAACTACATTAGCTTGGGACTAGATGGCGTTGTGTGATAGTTGTGGAATATTTATTTATTTATTTAATCTTTTTGGTTTCGTATTAGTCGGGTAAAAAGTAAAAAAAGGCCAGCTTATGAGGTAAAAAAAGGTTAGTGATGCTATGGAACCCAGTTTCTTTTTCGATTTTTTTTATTGCAGTTTTCAGACAATTTAAATTCTAGAGAAATGCGATAAAGGACATGTAATTACGGAATTCTATTGCCCTCGACGATTGTTACAATGATTGACATGATTTGAATTCGTGTACGATCACAAGCTCTTTCACGCAAAAAAGCGCACAATGTTACAATTTTTTTATGTAAATCATCGCAGATTCTGAACGAGTTAATATGAAAATTCTCTATACATTACGCTCACTGCCGAACGAAAAGTCTTATTGATAATCCGACATGATTTAATATACAAAAATGAGTTCGGTAGTACACACACTTGCAGCATATTCCGCGCTAATTTCGAGCAAGAATCGCTTCAATTTATACATACCTTAATCCAATTTTCAAGTCTAATTTAACATTCACAAAGACAATGGACTAAATACTAATTGTAAATGATGATGCCATCACAAAAACAATGATACAGCACGATTGCTAGCTCAAATTCTATAGCAACAATCATCATCTATTTCTTCATCAAACGATTTTCCTAACATTTTGTCGTCTACATGTTTCGATGTTATTATGTTTTGCTGGGATTGCGTAATTAGCGTTGCCTAATGGTCTAGCTCGGTGTAATCATCGTAAGTACTGAAGATTAAGGCTCTAAAGTGCTGCGCAGGAGTAATGACTTTTCAAGCCGTGTTTATACCAAACGTGCTTTAAACTTTTTTTTTACCTGGTAAAATCATCGAATGAGTCCTCACACCCAGGGCAAAGCAGAAGGAACTGTCAGACTTGTACTGTCTAAAATCCACGGAGCCACGATTACTCGTTAGTCTAGCGACTCCGGGTGCTTTATACATGGACTAGAAAAATATCATCAGCGTATTTTTTTTTTCGTTGGCCTATGTTGTCCCTTTGCTAGGCTAAGGCCTCTCCCAATACCTTCCAGGAGCTGTTATACTGCGACTCCTTAAACCAGCCCCCATTGTACCCGTCCAGGATGACTCGCCATCTCTTAACCTATGCTTTTTTTTTATCGTGGTAAAATCATCAAATGAGTCCTCCCACCCAGGGCACGACGGGAGGGACTGTCAGACTTGTACTGACTAAAATCCACGGTGTCCTTCACTAGCCCTTTACGTACCGGGGTCACTCCATCGACCATTCCTGGGTCGACGGCACGTCGTGTCCCACGCGCGTCTCAAAGGGCTGTCAGTAATCTAACGGCCCCCATAGAGGACCAAAGTCTGCCGGGGTCACGGTACTGTCTTATCAGTTAACCGTGACCCTGGAACGCAAACACGAACCTGGAACTATTGAAGGAACACCGTGGATTTCAGTCAGTAAAAGTCTGACAGTACTAATTATCTGCTAAACTGAAATTACGAAATTCGACACTTTTCCGCTGGGCCTACGCACAGTCGCACACCCCTCCCGTCCCAATTCGAGCAGAAGGACTCATTTGATAATAAAAAAGTTGGTCGACTTCCAGTCTTACAACCTTTCTTTGCTAAGACTGATTTTAGGGGTTTTGGTGTCCAAAACAAATAACAGCCATTTATGAAATAGTTGGTCTCTGGACAGATGACCAAATATGTGAGTGTGCCTTACTTAACCTCAGAATGATCCATGCGGCTGTATAATTTAACCACGATCCCCTGTCGATGTGAATGCGATCTTAGAAACTACAGGACACAAACAACACGCAACTTCGTCATTTCTAGATAAGATCATTTGAATCCTTAAGATCTCAAGTACCGTTTAACATGGCGCCTCGGTAGAAATTCCAAGAGGCGACAATGTGAAAGTGGTTTGAATTTCATGAATAGACAGGCTCTGTGGCCGATGGGACTTCCCGACGGCAAAAAATCACGAGTTTCTTCTATACAACATTTCATCCCGTCTTAAATCTTTTTGAGGATCAGGATTATATTCGTCACGTATAAAAAGCCGCACAGGCCGATCTTCCGGGTTAAGCCGTGCTTGCCGAGGTTAATCTGTCATAGCGAGGTTCCTCCGTGCCTTTGAAGACACGTAAGGCCGTTGGTCATTTGTAGCTCTTTGACAGTCGTTACTATTAGTCAGAAGCTCTAAAAGTCTGACAACCAGACTTACCATGGGGTATCGTATTACCCAGTTACTGAGTTGTGTAATTCTGATAGGCAGTCGCTCCATGTAAAATACTGATATTCAGCTGCATCTGGTTCGACTGGAAGCTGACCCCTGAATATAATTGAGAAAAGGCTAGGCAGATGATGACATCTTAGCGTTAGATTTATATTCTGTATACAGTCGCCATTTCCAATTAAACTTAATAACTAAAAATTACAGCACGTTATTCACACAAACAAAGTTAAAACCTACTGGCAGGCAAATAAATTACTTAACAATAACGTGGAGACCATGTTCGGACATATTTACTGCGTCTACATAAAACTTTACTACGTGTTCAAAATTCCTAAGGCGTAAGACAAAACCGGTAATTTTTCCCAACGCGCTAATGTTAGCTGTTTGGTCTATCTTTAGCCTAAGAATGCAGTCCTGGGTCTAGAGTTGATGAACAGTTACTACTTAGTTGCTGGGTATCTTAGACTGCACGTCAGTAGTAACGAACCAGTATAACCTGACCTCTTCTTCTATTGTCGAGGGTTCTGTGAGGAAAGCAATGTAAATAAGCTCGAAATATAGTCTCATATAAAATAGATGTACGTGGAACAATAAAATTTCCTAATTTAGCCACGTTGATTGCATTCTTTAGTTAACCAAAGATCATTATGGTAAAATCATGAAATGGTTCCTCCCATCCAGGGCAGGACGGAAGGGACTGTCAGACTTGTACTGACTAAAATCCACGGTGCCATTCAATAGCCCTTTAGGTCCCGCGAACCCGGCAGATTTTGGCCCTCTAAGGGGGCCCCGTCATACTGCTGACAGCTGGTAGAGGCGCGCGTGAAACACGACGCGCCGTCGATTCGGGCATAGTCCATGACGGGCAGCGAGTTGCCCATTACTCGCCGTCCGTATGCCAGCTAGGAAATGGGACGCACTAAATGTTGGATGAGTCCCATTCAATTGATACGAGTACTTTGGACTATTCTAGGTCATCTTATAGTTAGCGTTACTACTGATGTGCTGTCTAGTATACATGTTAGTAGTAAAGATAAAGATAGAAAAAAAAAAGATGTTTCTCGATCCTGTGCTGGTTTGACTGGAGTTTTAAGACAATTACAGGATGAGTGACTGACCTTAATGCGGCATAATGTGGCTGATGTCCGTGCTGGTGGCCTGAGATAGACCTTTGGAGATGTCATAAAATTATCTCTACGAGGACATCATCTTAGCCTATTGCATTCTACTGCTGGAGGCATAGTATTCGGTCTTCCGACTTTCACATTCAGTCTATACCAGCTATCTTTTTGGAAGGTGGGTCGGCCCTTCTACCAAGGTGCTTTCTGTAATACATTTGCCAATACACGGTCTACTCTCTAAGGCTTACCTTTTCCACTGCTATACTATCATAGTTTTTTGGCGTGAAATCACTGCGTGGAACGGAAGGGACTGTCAGACTCACTCGAGTAAACGCACTCTGTTGATTCAATGAATTTAATTTTTTTTATCCGTTAAACGTAGATTGGAATTATGCCCGGTAGAGGAGAAAAAGACTGCCTAACACTTTTGGGGATAACAGGCGTGATGTAAGAATTTTACAAAGACCTGTACATTTTCACTGCAAATTCCTAAACTAGTGCGATTACTTTTTAACTTTGCTTGCCATATTTAAAAATATGCCCAAGCACATAACGGCTTCACAGACCGCTACATCGAAGGGTCGTCAGGGAAAAATAACAGTTGTCCCGGATGGGCTTTACTGCTTCACTGGAAAATACGCAGATGGGTGGTCGCGTCCTTAATTGATACTCAGAAGGCAGGGGTCACACGGGGCTTTGAGCGTGGGGTGGGTGAGCGAGAACTGGGGTTGAAAGTATCTTATGGCTATTGAAAAGAGGGTAGTGAAATTTATTTGACAAGTTTTGGAGTTTATTGTACGTTTGAGTTTTAAAAGGAATTAACGTATTGTGTAAGAACATTTAAAAATCTCTCCATTATTCTTTTCTTTATTCAATACGTATGAGCTGAATATATTTGTACGAAACTACCTACTTTTTTGTGCAGTTTGTTAATGTATTTTAGTTTTTTAAATATGTACTATTTTATACATATCTACACTTTCGTCCGAGATAGGCAGAATTTATTATTTGAATTTATAATATTCATTTATTTATATACTTCCTACGTCGGTGTTTCCGAACGCATACAACCCTAATCTCTTCAAAGTTAGAGTGAACAGGCTTCTTCTGGGTAAGCTCGCTCCATCGTAGGCTTTGTCTCATTCACCTTTGACCTGGAATAGAGTCAAGAGCAAATACATCTAAAGAAAAAATAGAAAAAACAAATTTACTGAAAAAGTAAAGAAATACTGCTGATTGCCAGTTTATTTATTCAGCATCTTAACGGTCACATCAAATATACTTTTAATTACCAGTCAAGGTTTATTTGGATCATTCGCATAATTTCACAAGAACACATGTGACGCATATTAAAATAACCTTGCTGTTCCCATAATCGTGAAGGTCAAGGTCAGTTTGTAGTGCTATACTAGAATTGACCTTGAGTTGAAAGAAAGTATACAGTTGCGCTTTTCTTATGTCTTGAGTGTAAATGAAATGGTGAATTATGTCACCGTGACAAATGAAGGTCAAGGGCGCTCTGTGTTTGTCTCTAGCAATGTGAACCTGAGTTGTCTGCAGTTTATTCTAGATGTCACCTTGAACTGAAAGAAAGTGTAAGATTTCGCATAATCCATAATCTGTCTATGGGTAAATAAATTGGTGACATAAGTGCGTGAAGGTCAAGGTCAAATTTAAGCGTTTGTCTGTAATTTAAGTCTAAAAATGACCTTGAATTAAAGGAAAGTGGTAATTTCGCTTTTCACATAATCGAAGGCTATAAATTGTGAGATAACAATGCTGTTGAGTGTTTGTTTCAAGTAATAATATTCAGGGAGATAGAATTTCAATTTTATTAATGTGGTCTGATATAGGAATATAGCTGTTTGTCCGTCTGGGGAAATCTAGGCTTTTGTGTCCATAAATAACTAACAAAATAAAGTGGAGTAAATTTTAACCCTCTACTTTTGTCATAAAGTTGAAAATCTATTAACGACTACGATTTCTAGTCACGGTAATTCGTACAGTCCCGCGACCCCGAGTGCTAATGCCCTGGACAAATTTCACTAAATAATTAAATCTTTTCCAAGGGGTTTCGTATTGGTCGCGGGTCTTACGAATTACCGTGACCCCGGTACGTAAAGGGCTAGTGAAGGCCACCGTGGATTTTAGTCAGTACGAGTCTGACAGTCCCTCCCGCCCTGCCCTGGGTGGGAGGACTCATTTGATGATTTTACCACGATAGAAAAAAGGGTTTCGTATTACCCAGTTACTGGATTGTGGAGGACAGATAGGCTGTCGCTCCATGTAAAATACTGATATTCAGCTGTATCTAGTTCGAATTAAAGCCGACACAAAAATGGTTGGAAAGAGGTTACGCAAATGTTGATGAGTTATGGTAGTATAAAACTGCAGACATTCACTTCAAGGCTAATGATTACTACGAGTATAATCACAAACCACACTTTCTTTCAGAATCCACCTCTCACTTAATTCAATTAACCACCAACATTCCTGTTACCTAGCAGCTATAAAATCCATTATATATAATTTAACGAGCTGATACAACGATAATCATGCGCGCACGCACCAAATAAGGATCATAAAGGCGTAAAGGTACTGCCACACAGAAACCTAAGCTAGGCTAAGCTCGCTACTTTTGTTATTTTGGCCCCTAAGTTTGTATATCATTGTTTGGCCCTATACTATGTTGTCTCAGTTATTACGGCATTATTAGCATTCTCACAAATGTGCCATTTCTTGGACAGGAAATATCTCAGTACATAACGCTTTGCAAAGTAGGCAAGCATAATCTGGCAACAGGAGATGAAAGGTTTTTATAAGGCACTAAGTCCTAAGTGCTCTTGTGGTATTTCACTTCATATGAAAATTAAGACGCCATATTCCCTTTTTTTATGCTACACATGAATATAAGGCAGACGAATAAATGAAAAGCGCAGCTAACTTTGTAAATGTGGTGCACTACCTAGTAGCAGCGAAACTATACAAACTGGCGGGATAACAAAGTGACTTACGTTTACTAGATCATTAATTAACATCGCAGGTGTAGCTCATCTGTCAGTGTAAGCCAAAGTATTAAAAGAAGTGACAGCCTAAATATGGCAAGCAAAATGGACGTATTATAGCTTCGTTTCGCTTCGTGCACAGTGTGACCTCCGCTTTTATCAAGCTCCGGCACCAAACAAGGATCATAAAGACAATGAAATTCAGAGAACATCCTACCGACTAGACGTTTGACTCATCTAAGGTTAACGCTCAACGGATATGCGAAAGGAAAAGTGATTTGTCTCGGCGTATTGTCGTTTAGCATACCTTTATATTTAGACTTATCTAGTTGTGTGTGTCATGGACTCACGGTATTATCTATTCTGTGGTCAACAGTATGAATAATGTAGTCTTATTTATGGATTTGATGGAAGTATTGTGGTTTAAATGAATATTCTGTTAGGATGAGTACTGTAATACCTTTTGTTCGTTGGTTAAAATACCTAATGACAGTATTGTTAGGTATTAGGTACTGTTATCGTACCGGCACCGGTACAGGCTGTACCGCATAGTAGCAGCGTAGGACGTCCACCCACAAGGTGGATAGTCGCTCTTATAAAGACCACAGGATCACGCTGGATGCAAGCCGCTTCCAACTGGTCCTATTGGAAGTCTATAGGGGAGGCCTATGTTCAACAGTGGACGTCTTACGGCTAATGTGATGATTGTTGTTAAGGGCTCCCTTTTCCGCATTTGGACTCGTAGGTGGTCCGTTATGCGTGAGGTGGGACGGTTGGCTATGTGAGCCAACCCAGCTCCTTCCAGAAGCTCAGAAGTCTCCTGGGACGTTCACAGGCTTCTTGGAGCGACCTTGGAGTGCCAAGGTTTTGTGCCCGTTGGTTAGCAACGCCTTCGCATTCCAGGATTACGTGGGTTGCCGTTTCATCCGCGTTCAGGCAGCCCCTGCACAACGGGCTGTCTGTCGCGTTGATAGTAAACAGATGTTTGTTGAGTGGGCAGTGACCGGTAAGCATACCCACCACAACTCGTAATTCTGTTCGTTGGAGGCTGAGAAGTCTGCTGGTCAGTCGCGGTGTTAGTGCAGGTACCGCTTCTCTAGACTGTCTGCAGTCGGTTGTAGATGCCCATCTGGCATTATGTTTTGTTTGGGTTTGCAAACGTATCCAGGTCCTGAGTTTACCGGATGGGATTGGCAAAAAGGGTGTGGGGCCGGCCACATCCATACCCGAGCCTCTCCTTGCAAGTTCGTCTGCTGCATCGTTACCCAATGATCCACTATGTCCTTTAATCCATTGCAAAATGACCCTGTTGCGGTTCGAAATTTTTTGCAATGCTAGATGACATTCATAAATTAGGCTGGACGACATAATATTGCCGTTCAGCGCCGTTAGTACAGCCATGCTATCGGAGAGAATTCTAATCCCGTACTTAGATATGTTCCTTTCCATGACTGCGATGGCAGCTTGGGTGATTGCTACACATTCACATTGGAATATAGAGCTATGTTCCCCTAGCGGTAGAGATATTTTTATGTTGAGATCCATTGAGAATACACCAGCACCTGTACCGGTTGCGGTTTTAGAGCCGTCCGTGTAAATACGGACTTCGTTGGCTCCTGATTGATCTCGCTCGGTCTCTGATAGTTGAATTCGATAGAGCTTATCGAACACGTGAATTTTGGGGATTCTATCACAGGGCGCTTCAATGTATGGTACATCGTTTAGCGCTCTTTCCCATATTATGGTGTGATTGCCCCTTTGGTTTTTCCACATGCCGGAGTGTTTTAACCTGATTGCCGCCATACTGGCCTCCTGTTGGATAAAGAGGTCCAGTGGCGGCAAACCAAGCATTATCTCCAGGGCATTAGTTGGTGTTGTTCGCATGCATCCTGTGGTGGCTGCGCAGGCCAACCTCTGGAATGTCTGCAGTTTTTTACGGGTGGTTATTAGTTCAGTTCTGGGCCACCAGACTACCGCTCCGTAGGTAATTATTGGTCTAATAACGGTCTTATAGAGCCATAGTGTTATTTTTGGCGAAAGGCCCCAGGATTTCCCCAGAAGTCTTCTGCATTGCCAAAATGTTATGCTTGCTTTGTCAATCTTGTGGTCCAAGTGTTTGTTCCATAACAGTTTGCTGTCAATGATGATACCCAGATATTTGACCTCATTAGTTAGGGACAGCTCGGTGCCAAACAGTTTAGGTAGTTGTAAACTGCCAAGATTGCGTTTGTGAGTGAACATGATAAGTTCCGTTTTTGACGGGTTCACTGATAGTTCGTGCTTCAAGCACCATTGTTCGACGATCTTCAGAGCCTGTTTTGCCAAGTTGCACAGCACATTCTCAAAAGGTCCCGTTATGAGAATGGCTAGATCGCCCGCATAGCCTACCGTATAGTACCCATGTTCAGTGAGTCTGCAGATCAGCTCATTGACCACGATGTTCCATAGGAGGGGGGAGAGAACTCCTCCCTGTGGACAGCCTTTAGCTACCACACCTCTGGTCGTGGTATTTACGGTAAGTTGAATAGCCCTTTGTCTTAATGTGATGATGATGAGGTACTTAACTGTTAGTCTTGTCTCTGTGGGTAGCCCTCCATTTTCAAGTTTTATTATTAGATTGTCTTCGTACCGATTCGATTTACTTATGCCCGGTTTCTGGTGTCACCAGTTATCCTTTCAATAAGTATTGATTCAATAAAGTTATGGGTAAGTTAAACGGAGGTCAACTGTCTCTGAGTTTCTGATGACCCACGGACCGATAAAATAACTATGAGACAGATAGCCAGTTCCATATTGTGCCGCTAGATGGGTCTGTTTATGAGATAGAGGTAAAAATTGTTTTTTTTTTGTTTCAAATCCTCATTAAAACAAGTTTTATTCATAATTTAATTTTTTCGAGGGTAATACGAGTATAGAGTGGTTAAGATTTTTATATATATGAAAAATAGTTTCCTTCCGAGGAAAGAGGTTGTTCAATAGATTCTGTAACAGTATCTTCACGAGTTGATTCTTCAATTATTACAGTATCATTTTGGTAAAGCTATATTATGTAATACAGCTGTTGCTACAATTACAGCCAATGTGTGATCAAGATTTAACCCTAATTTTTGAGAAAACCATTCATATCTTCTTTTCAATACACAAATATCCTTTCAACGGTGTTTCTTGTCCTAGTTTGGGCTTCATTGTAGAGTTTTTCTGCATTTGATTAGATTGAATTGGTACTCGATCCATCTATACAACCAATTACGTTTGGAAATCCTACTATATTATAAAACTGCGTCTTTATTTCTCGCAGGTCTTCAAAATTAGGCATATGTATGTTACTCCTAGCCAGCTTAGCTAGCTAGCAGACAAAATTAACAACAGAAGCGAGAGCACGTCTGATTATATCAGTAAGGTATATCACAGTGTTCTTATGAAAGCATAACATTTTGAAAGGATTTCTCCTGGGTCGTAAATTTCTGGGTATAGATATATTAGCAAAAAAATCCAGCACTTCCAGATCAGACTCTGATGAGCTGCTCGTATTCATACTTTTCGATCTACTAACTTAAATTTCTCTGGCTATTAATTTCTAAAATAACACGATATAACCTAAGAGTTGACAAATGAAACGTCAAATAAAGTTATGGAGCCGATAAACGGCACAGATTGGTCGGTTAAGTTGATCTTAGTTTATGTAGAGTTTAACTTACATCGCGGTGTTCAGAAACCCATTTTTATAGTTTATCGAACCAATAGCGCTATTGAATAGATAAACTGTCGATAAAAGGACACCAGAAACCGGGCATTAGTATGCCATCGTTTCAATTACCAGTGTTTGACCCAGTTACTTTAATATTATATCTATAATTCCTTCTTACTTTAATATTATAAACCTTACTGACGTTTGTTACTTTTACACGCAAAAGCTACTGAACGGATTTGTATGAAATCAGGTACCTACCTACAGAGACAGTTTCTAAAACCTGGATTAACAACGGATAGTATTTACCCCGATTTTATCTTCCGTTGGAATATTTTTAATCCGATGGCAACAACTAGTTACCAATCATTCAGACTAATTACCGTCTCCATTCCTAAATAATTTCAATCATCATGCTAACGGGGTCGCGGGACTGTCTCATTAGGTAACCGTGACCCTGGAACGTAAATGGCTATTGAAGAATCACCGTGGATTTTAGTAAGAACAAGTCTGGCAGTCCCTCCTGCCCCAGCCTGGCTAGGAGGAATCATTTGATGATTTACCCATTCCTAATTTAGATTTTTGGAAAACATACTTTAAAGTTTAAATCATAAGGATAATTTTGCCAGTCTTCAAAACTAATGAAGAATGATTGTGAATGAATCCACTTGTCTGCGCGTGTTCCCTTATTGGGTGTTCGGTTACTGAGTCAGCTCTTTAGTAATTCGCTTGGATCCGGCCATGGCGGGCTTCTGAGGAGAGCCAGCAGCTATTATATTTTAATGTTGACCCTTTTTCAATATAAATTGACTATCGAAGCGAAGTTTCCCCTTTCTGAATCTCACATTCCAAACAGCCCACTACACTACCGGGGAAAAGGCTCGTCAAATTATGTGCTATAACAATAAACACTCACTTTCTATTCGCGTAGGCGTTACGGAACCCTAACATTGTGCAAGAATCTGCAACTTCGGGTAGTGGAAGGAAATACATAGCAATATAGTTTATTTTCTATACGACGCAGCTGGCGCAGTCGCTGATCGATCGACTGCTGAGCAGCATGTCGCGGGTTAAATTCCGGCACAGAGCAAATAGGGGAGAAGTGTAGGTATAGTGTATAAGACGGTGTCGCGAGGTATAATGGGGACATACATTCTTTAGGTATAACACAACACTAACGTAGCGCAAGCGCCATCAGGACGTCATTTGCAAGCGGCCATTAACAAATGGCGACCTGTTGGCGCTTGCGCTACGATAGTATTAAGTTTGGTTTAAGTGTGTGATTTCCCATCATACCTCGCGTCCACCTTTTTGTAAACTGTTCCCCTGTTTGTATGACCTACAAGTAGTTTTTCCATTCCGGGTCTAGGTGTTTGTGTATGTGAGTTTAAGGCTGATAACACAGTGGGAATTTATTAGCACGTTTTTATTTTTCCGCGCCTATTCTGTGTCATAGGGGGAACTGTATGAAGCAACACATACTGCGAATAAAAAATAGCGGACACACGAAAAAGTAGAAACTGCCAGTGTGGAGCAATGTATAAAAAAGCCTATTTGAAACAACTGCCTAAGGGTAATAAGTTTTTGATATGTATATTCACGCATTAGTTACATATTTCGCTGGTGATAACAAAATGCCTAAGTTGACCGCAAAATGTTAATCCTTTTCCTCAACCATATGTTTTCCTGCGGTAGTCTTTCGAAGAATTACTTTAATGCCGGTAGGCTGTTAAGTTTTAAATGCTTGACCACGACCTGCATAGACGCTTTAGCAACATGCGTGTTGATAAAGGGTTAACACCTCGCCTCTCATTTATGTGGTTCAAATCCGAGGAAGTACCAATGTGTCCTTTTTCAATGCATATGTAAAGGGGATCATTGTTGTTTTTATTTCGTTCGCATACTTTGGCATAATGTGTTTTGCAAAATGTTTTTGGTAAGTATAATTAATAAAACTGCCATATTTTTGTGGCATTTAGTCTTTTTTGTCATATGTTTATTTGTTTTTACATAATGTAGTAACGTTATATGTATATCTATTTACAAATATGTCTAGTAAGACAAAGTCACTATTAGCCTAATAATATTGGCAGGGGGGTGAGAGGGGAAAAAAAGAGAAGGGCTGACCGAAACATGATGGTGGTTACGAGAAAGAAACAAGTGACTAAGACGCCATATGTACGAGCGCTTTTTCTCCGAGCGTTAAAAAAGCGCCGATGTAGAACAAATGCATTCCCATGTATCTGTTCACACGTCAACACTTTAAAAGCGCGGCGCCTTTTTCGAACTGTACTTGGTTTTAAGTGCTGGGCGGTGACATTTACGTTCAATTTCTATTTTTCTTCCAACTCAGCCCGAAAAAAAAGCGCCCATGCGAATGGGGGCTAATGCGCATCATATTTGACATGAGTCGCGTTGCAGGTTGTATCGCTTGAGGTCGTGACCGAAGCGTAAAGCAATCAATAATGACCTCTTTTCTGATACAAGGAATTTGAACTCATCATATGTTAATAACCTATGCGATTATGACCGGTGAAAATGGGGCTTTTCAAGTGTTTTTGTGCTAATCTGTTAACACTTCATAAAAATTGTTTAAGTAACAGAATGTTCAAAAATACTTGAAATATTTGTTCATTCAAGTGGGACATCTGTCTTGATTGTCAGTTTGTTGCTCTCTAAAGGTATATAAACCCACGACTTTATTCTAAAGGGATAGATAGATTGTGTTCCACGCGCGCCTCAAAGAGTGTCAGCATTATGACGGGGTCGCGGGACTTACAAATTAAAGTGACCCCGGAACGTAAAGGACTATCGAAGGACACCGTGGATTTTAGTCAGTACGAGTCTGACAGTCCCTCCCGATCTGCCCTGGGTGGGAGGACTTATTTGACTTATTGGATTTTCAGCCCCATATATCTAGGTTCTGTGGGTCCTCGTCCATCTGTACCCCGAGACTTTGACGAAGAAATTGAGAACCTAATTTGCTTTTGGACGGCCCTGAATTGTTCCTTTTGTCAAACATTAGCCACCATTCGATCAAAACTATCTCTCATCTCCACGTCTTGCCAGATTAGGTTTAAATAATATTTCTACGTTCATTTACCTGGTACATACTTGTGGTTGAATTCATGTGGTTTAATCCAACCGTTAAAGTATATCGTACTAGCTTTTGCCCGCGACTTCGTTCGCGTGGAATAGTGACTTCCGGCAGATTTTTGTTTTTTTTTATTTTTTGTAATAAAAACTATCCTATGTCCTTTCTCAAGTTCCAAACTATGTCTGTACCAAATTTCACACAAATCGGTTCAGTAGTTTAAGCGTGAAGAAAAGACAGACAGACAGACAGAGTTACTTTCGCATTTATAATATTAGTTTGGATGTTTTTTGAGGGACTGAAATCCTAACCGTGGGTATAGACAGACACATATAAAACAAAATCATAACCCTCCTTTTGGCTTTGCCGTAGTCGGGTAACATTAAAAATACGAGTACTTAACCCAAAGAGACTTAAGGTCTCAGCACACATATGGGATCGGAAAGGGATCGTAACCGTAACGCCTTTCGCCTCGCTGTCAACCAGGCGTCAACCTACCGTATGCACGTAACGAAAGCGTATCAGCAGCTCCTGTACGTCAACTCGGCTACGGCTAGGCGACACCGCGCTTACGCCTCGCCGCCCCCTGACTGACCTGGTTGGCACCAGATCAGTTTGAATCCAAACGTTAAGTGTAGCTCACGGTTATGTCTTGGTTTACAATACGTGAGTTGGCTATCATAGCCATAGCACTTGATGAAGAGGAAAAAGAAAATAGCAAGAAAAAAAGAAAAAGATATTGGGTACACAGTATGAATAAAGCAAGGAGTACTGAAGGGGAATTTCGGACTACTTATAAAAAAACATTTGATGGATGATGAAGAGAAATTTTATATTTATTTTCATATGCCGAAATATCTCTTTTATAGCATTATAATAAAATATATAATAAATATCTCTTTTATTCGTCTTTAGCAGGCAAGTCGCGGGAGGGGAAAGGGGAAAGGTGGACGAAGAGATGTGAGCTCGGGTACGGAGAGACGTAAGCGCGGGGACGGAGAAACGTAAGCGCGGGGACGATGAGCCGTAAGCGCGGGAATTCAAGTTCGGAGCCTGTTCCGAGGCGAGGCGATTACGTTATTATTCCGATTAGTGTGCGTTGCAGTAGGGAGTTTAATACAAACCATTCTGAACGGCTCGAGGCGATACGGTGACGATCCCTTTCCGATCCCATATGTGTGTTGAGACCCTTAACCGTACCGTTACGTAACCTGCCCTGGCGCCGCGAAACGGATTATGACGACTGGAAATCTGTATCCCTATGGGAACAATACGGGCTATACAAAACCATTTCAAGTTTAATCAACGTCCATCAATATAATCCATCTTTTATCGGCTGGCCCGTAGCCTTGACAATGTAATTTGACAAACCATTGGACTCGTCGATCAAACTTCGTTCATTATGGCTTCAGTACAATACATTACAGTATAATAGTTTATTGGGACACATTTTAACGTCTGATTGATCTCTTTATATAAATCTAGCGATGGTTAGGCATTAGTCCAGTTATAAAATTGTTTGTAGAGTAAAATTTTACCTTCAAATCCACAGGAGAAAATACGTAGAAAGTTTGTATGGATGGATGTATCATAACGTACCTGTGGTGTAATTTTTGAGTTACATGCAGGCTGTTACTAAGCCGACCCCGTTTGTCTTAAAAAAAAGCAATGTCCCCCTTAATTGCTCCTTTAATTTGGGCAACTAGTTTACGCGGCAGCCTTCAGAATGTAACTGACTAAGTTATCCATATAATTTATGTGCATTGGGTAAAAATGCAACATAAGCACTTTAGTAATGGAAAAGTACATTATAAACAAGTCCAAGCTGAGTTAGACTCTATTGCCTTGTAATAAGGGTTATATACACAGCTAGTAATACATTTTTTTTTTATCGTGGTAAAATCATCAAATGAGTCCTCCCGCCCAGGGCAGGGCGGGAGGGACTGTCAGACTTGTACTGACTAAAATCCACGGTGTCCTTCAGTAGCCCTTTACGTACCGGGGTCACGGTAATCTGTGAGTCCCGCGACCAGCTAGTAATAATACATAAAACAATAAAACACAATATAATTCCTAATATGAAAATAATTCCTAAGTAACTATTTTAATTTATACGATGTAAGAGCGAACATTTATTTAACCATGTTTCGTGTTGGAATCGAACCTGTCATGTCTAGTTGAGGCTATAAAGTTTTCTACCCACTATGCCAGAGGCACTGATACTTTGCCTATAGAGCAGAGCGTTGACGCTTTTTATTTTTTATTTTTACGTGGGAAAATCATCAAATGAGTCCTCCCACCTAGGGCAGAGCGGGAGGGACTATCAGACTCGTACTGACTAAAATCCACGGTGTCCTTCAATAGCCCTTTACGTACCGGGGTCACGGTAATTCGTGAGACCCGTTACCGAGCGTTGACACTTTTTTTTTTTACAAATATCACACAACGCCATCTAGTCCCAAGCTAAGCAGAGCTTGTGTTATGGGTACTAGACAACTGATAAACATACTTATATATATCTAAATACATACATATTATAGATAAATTACACCCAGATACAGAACAAATGATCGTGCTCATCACACAAACATTTGTCCTGGGTGGGAATCGAACCCACAACCTCCGGCATAGCAGTCAGGGTCACTAACCACTATACCAACAGGCCTGTCACTGCCA
The DNA here is from genome assembly GCA_943136025.2 of Agrotis puta. NCBI lineage: Eukaryota > Metazoa > Arthropoda > Insecta > Lepidoptera > Noctuidae > Agrotis > Agrotis puta. Next base: position 14,849,673 of record OW964184.2, on the reverse strand, counting down.
AACTATGCCAGAGGCACTGATGCTTTGCTTATAGAGCAGAGCGTTGACACGTGACAAAGAGATGACACGAGACGGTACCACGCATCAGAACCCTCAGGCTATAGGCCATAGAGTAGAGTAACCATAATAGATACAGAAACAATATTCTTCACTTATGATTGGACAGGCTACCTACGTCGGACCTCGAAGGTCAATGCTCCCATATTAGCAAACAATCAATCAATTTATTTATAAAACGTTCAGGAATTTCAGCACAACGAACTAAATCAGTTTGTTTTGATTTAGGAGAATGTAATAGGTACCTGGAATAAAATGTTTGATGGAACTATGGAATTATGAGGCCAGTAAGCGACCAAAAAGCACTTTCTATCAGATACGGACGTCGTAAGACGATCTCCGGCCAACGTAGGCGCGGGCATGCGGGTGGCGAGTAATGGGCGACTCGCTGTCCGACCATGGATCATGCCTGGCCCGACGGCGCGTTGTGTTCCGCCTGCGCCTCAAAAAGTGTCAGCACAAAGAGATGACCAAAGCTTGCCGGGATTTCGGGACTAACGAATTACAATACTAAATCTCTTCAGATATTCGAGATCATCTACGACATTCGATACTAATATTGTTTAATGTAACTAGATTACCTCTATTAATCCTCGTTTCCCTTTGTCCACAGAACGGCCTCCTCTCGTCTCTGCCATACCTCGGCAAGTACCTGTGTGCCCTCGCATCGTCCGTGCTGGCCGACCACCTGAGACGGAGCGGGAAGCTCTCAACCACGGCTGCTAGGAAACTCTTCACTGGATTCGCTGTGGGACTGCCCGGTAAGCTACCCTTATCCTACTGGAATATCTAGACACTGCTTGGTGCTTTCAGTTACAAAGTATGGCTGGTGATGCATCTAACTTTTCGAAAGACAATAGTCAGCATTTCATTGATTTTATAACTATGACGAAAGTGAAGCACGCTTGCCTAGAAGTAACTTATTCACTTTTGACTTAAAGACCCCAACCAACGTTGTAGCTATCAGGGAATACGCATTTGACGGCACGTTTGTGCGCAGTGGCTGAGCAATTGGACTCCTGCGCTATATGTCGCGGTTTCAATCCCCGCACGGAACAAATATTTGTATGATCTGCAAGTAGTTGTTCCGGGTCTGGGTGTTTGTGAGTTTCTGTTTGTAAACGCTTTTTTAAGCACATTCCGAGCCTAATGCTTTGAGGATCGAGGGCGAGACTTACAGGGCAAATAGCTCAATCTCTTTCCTCAAAAACGTTTTTTTAACGTGGTAAAACCATCAAATGAGTCCTCATCCCCACTCAGGGCAGAGCGGGAGGGATTGTCAGACTCGTACTAACTAAAATCCACGGTGTCCTTCAATAGCCCTTTCCGTTCTGGGGTCACGATAATCCGTGAGTCCCGCGACCATTTGTTTGATCTACAAGTAGTAGTTATTCCGGGTCTGTGTGTGTTGTTCATATGCTTGTTCCACGACACATGACAAATTCCCCGACATGACTTCCTTTTTTCTAATCCAATTAATTATGATTCCGCAGGTCTGCTGATGATAGCGCAGGCGTATCTCGGCGGCGACCGCGTGTGGTCCATCGCGATCTTCACATCGGCCCTCACCATCAACGGCGCCGTCACTGCCGGGTATCTCGGCAATGGACTGGACATCGCACCTAACTTCAGTGGTAAGTACTGAAGAAGGTTTAGACCTCTGCGATAGTTAAGCCTTTGTCAAAACGACAGGCGTGGCGAATGCGAAGCGAGACGTTTTCATTTGTAATGCATGGAATTGTTTGAATCCAGTCACATAGAAAAGCGAAAGCGATCCGATAGCGTGACAGAACTATCCGACTGACGTCTCGTATCGGTTCGTTATCGCTTCGGACTCGCCTGTCTGTTTGACAAAGGCATTATAGTGTTTATCTAAAGTAAGATATTAATAAAGATATGTCAGTTATAATACTTGCAAGTGCGTGTTGAACAAAAGCTCAACATTGTACAACGGCGGACTTCATTCCGTAGGCATTTTCTGCCAGTCTACCTTGGGGTGATGCAGGGATAAAACATAGCAGGTGCAATAAAAAAAAGAGAACTATTTACTAAAGATATATTATATAATACATATATAAAAATAAATAGAAATAAATACATACATACACTAAATTCGTATTACTCTGGTTGTTTGTGTATGCGAATTTAAATGTTTACACGACACAGGTTTATTTTCTAGTATAGGACAACATTTTACATGTTAAAAAAAAAAACTTCTTTAGCTCACTTAGTTATACTGATAATTAATTGTAATGTTACAGGAACAATCTTCGGTATGGCGAACACACTGTCTTCTTTCGGCGGCTGGCTGTCCACATTCATGGTCGGAGAACTGACTAAAGAAACTGTAAGTTACACTTTTATAACTAAGTAACTAGTAAACATTTTCTTTTCAAACCTTTGATTGCTATATATCAGGGGTGGCCAACTTGATTAGACATAAGATCTACTGTTTACTTACGAAACCCTGTGCGATCTACCAATTACATACTTCTTGAAATCTTAAATGAAACCGCATAGTTTAGTACACAATCATGTAGTATTATTTTTTATAGATCAGTCTTAGAAGTTCCTTTTCATATCACATGTGAGATTGTTTCCTTAAATTTACTTAATACTTGGGTATGGAAGTCTGAGTTGATGATGTTTTGTCAACATAATATAGGTCCACGATCGAGCTGGCCACCCCTGCTATATAGTATAAAACAAAGTCTCTTCCTGTTGTCTGTCTGTTGTGTATGCTAAAACCTTTAAAACTACATAACAGATTTTGATGAGTATTTTTGTAATAGATAGAGTTTATCAAGAAAATGGTTTCTATTTATATAATATGCACAATATAGTATAAATTGCACCCATTCATTACCGGAGCGGATCGCTAGTTTAATACAGGGTGTAAGAGACATCGACCCACAAACGGATACCATGGGTTCAGGACATGATTCTGGACCCCCCATGTTGGAATTTTTCGTCGGTTTTTCCCTAATTTTCTCATTTTTTTTAGTTATTTTTTTTACTTTAGATTGAGCATAATCGTTATTCTTAATTAACCCAATGATATTATTAATATAAAAGTAATTATTTCGCTACTTTCACTAAAAGTAGCAATGTAAACAATACTAGAAATGGGTGTTCTCTCAGTATTTTCTCAGCTGTTTATAAAAGTTCAAATAAAAGGTCATCGTACACCTAAATACTGTGTCCAGTATCGCAGTACTTGTAGTAGTTACTACGCGCGTAACACTATTAAAAAAAAAATATATTGGAAAGAAACCGACCAAAAAATTCCAACATGGGGGAAAATGGTTTCTATTTATATAATAAGCACAATATAGTATAAATTGCACCCGTGCAATACCGGGGCGGGTTACTAGTTTAATATATTTTGGTTATTAGCGATATCTAGGTAAGTATATGTAGTTTGGAATTCAAACAACATTTTTTATTTTCTTTACAGAATACTCCAGAACAATGGAAGATTGTGTTCTACATCCTAGCAGGAACATACATCACTGGCGCCCTCTGCTTCGTCAGCTTCGGCTCCGGGGAACTGCAGCCCTGGAACAACGCCAAGCCCACCACAGAGGTCGAGAAGCAGCATGAGGAACAACCCCTCAATGAGGAGAAGGCGTGAAGAGTTGGAGGAAGTGTCAGACATGCTGTCAAGGTGAATTGTTGAGACAACTTTAATTTTGGGAGCTTTAAATCTGAGTGTGAAAGAGATGGAGCTTTGCAGGACGTATAGCTCTATCCATTTCTTTTCAACTTTAAAAATTTGGTCTCATGCAGTTGGTCATGACATTTGATTTTATTTTTTTTTATATATTTCCACTCTGTGCCAGTTATTTTTGCGGAAATTTTTCACAAATAAGTTCAATTTACAGCTAATCGTTGTTTGGTATGAAACTATTTGATGTAGGTGAACCTGTCATGAGAAATGGATTAGCCATCTTCTGCCAAGTCCAGAGTAAGGGTAACTTGGGATAAATACAACTTCAATATAACTTTAAAAATCGTGATGACCGACTGTATTGAGATATTAGGTCTAGAAAGAACTTAAAATATCTAAGACATTTTTCTATGCATACAGGATTATTTAATATTGTAAAATTAAAACATTTTTTTCGATATTTCAGTGTTGGTTTCATAGTAAAAGTTGTTTATAACCGTAAGTAATTCCAGCACATGAAAGGTTGTTAATTATTTATAAATAACCCTGTATTTCCGTACAAGACTTTTCTAATACCCTGTTTAAATGATAAATCACGAAATTTTTGCTACACCTTTTGAAAATTTTATCGAATTTTCTAAAAATTATACACGTTTTTAAAAATATTCACCAGAAAAAGCATGTCTGACGTTAGATATTAATAGAAATTGTTATTCTATACTTTGTTACAATTTTCACGTACTATCACAAAATGTATGCGAGGTATTCTGATTCGTACTACGAAATCAGACTTGTTACATTCTATATAAATTGTTATTTCTCTAGGATATTTGCAGTTTAAAATGCTCAGTATTATAATAAAAATATTAATCATTCCTTTAATTATTTCAGTCCGCAAATTGTTTATAAATCTCTATTTTCACATAAATTAGCTTTCTAAAAAAAATTAATGTGTTAATAAGGCCTGTTTTCTCTAATAATAATCAATAACTAAAAGAATTCCGAAATAAAAGCGCATTGTTGTATGTTCAACACTCTGGTAAATATAAAGAGTTGAATTTTCATCAATGCATGTTTGAGCATTAACTTAGATGTGGCTCACTATTAATAAAAACATCCACTTAGTATATTTAATATTCAGGAATTGCTACGATCTAAGTTTTGTAACTCTACCATAGACAAAAAAAAAACCTATTTTCATTTTCCCATATCAAAAAATAAACTGCTAATTTCCTAGAATCATGAAAAAAAGGCAAAAGAAATAATTTTCCCACTTCTAATAAGATTACAAGTGAGAAAATAATTCCTTATGTATTGTTAAAAAGTAAAAAAAAAAACTCAAAAAAAGGCTGTTTAGTTGTGTAAATATATATTGTGATGTATTTTTAATGATATGGAACCGGCGCGCCCTTGGACTTCGATGACGGTTCGTTCGTGGGAAACCCGACTCATTTGTAGTGTATAAGTGTCAGGAAAACGTGCGTACGCGCATGGCATGCGTTGTGGGGGTAACTGTAGGGGAGGTTATGAAATAAGGTTCATTCTAAATTTGAAATCTTTGGCTAAAGTCTAAGTTTGATTTTAGCTAACGTTATTGATTTTCAATGAATTTGATAATTATTATTCAATTCATTGATGGCCATTTTTGCTCTCTAGGGACTAAAGTTTGAAACTTGTTGATTAGCAAGTTTATTTAATGATTTGTATAACTAAGATTTTAATCAGAAACAAGCAAGAAATAAATCCTACCCTACATTTGTCCATCACAACTCAAACTTAATCTTAATTTTGTTGCTTCAACGCTTTTGGTAATGGTATGTAAGACAATTTGCGAGGAGGACGCGTGATGAAATGTAAACGATACACAACAACGTCTTAATCAATGTGTTTTTGTAGCACACACACAGACAGGTCTGTTGGTCTAGTGGTTAGTGACCCTGACTGCTATACCGGAGGTCGTGGGTTCGATTCCCACCCAGGACAAATGTTTGTGTGACGAGCATGATCATTTGTTCTGTGTCTGGGTGTAATTTATCTATAATATGTATGTATTTAGAAAAATATATAAGTATGTTTATCAGTTGTCTAGTACCCATAACACAAGCTCTGCTTAGCTTGGGACTAGATGGCGTTTTGTGATAGTTGTGGAATATTTATTTATTTATTTATATCTCCTATCCAAAATAACTTGACCAGACTTATTGATAATTTTCCCGTAAAATGCGAGGTCTGATAATCCTGGTTACGCATAGCTGGATTGGTAAATAAATAAAGCCACCATTCCAGCAGCCCTCGTCGGCTAAGCTACTTTGCGTTCTTATTTTTACTTTGATAGGATTTTTTTTTCACTTTTATACACAGCTAAGCCACAATAAACTGTACTTAGAACTTTATGAACCTCTCCTTGAAAATACTACCTACATAATAAATAGTGTCTGTAGTATGGTTGGCTTTATTCTCATTTGAATAGGCAAAGGTGTAGGAATATATATTTTTTTAAAACGTTGCCCCATACTGAAAATTTCTCCTGTGTCGTGGGTGCGTTTACAAACATATAAACTCACATACACAAACACCCAGACCCGAAACAACTACTTGTAGGTCATACAAATATTTGCTCCGTGCGGGAATCGAACCCGCGACACGTAGTGTAGCAGTCCAATCGCTCAGCCACTGCGCTAACCTGTGCCTAATAAAAATATATCATTAGAATAATTTCTACCACACCGATTAAGCATTTTTCTCGTTTACATTTCACACAGTTGTACCAGTGTTAATTATCGTATAGATTAGCTTACCAAATTGTACTGATAGAAGTAAGGCGCGGATCCGATCCGGGGACCAAAGTTGAGGTCAACAAAATAATATTGTTATTTTGTGTCTGTAGTCGAGGTTATTCTAAAATAGTCTTTAGTACTTCCGATTATAAAGTCTTATTTAGCAAATTCCGCGCCGGAAGCGATGTTTGCGAATTGGTAAATCTTTATATTGAAGTGTAATTTATCTATAATATGTATGTATTTAGAAACATATAAGTATGTATATCAGTTGTCTAGTACCCATAACACAAGCTCTGCTTAGCTTGGGACTAGATGGCGTTGTGTGATAGTCGTGGAATATTTATTATTTTGACTAATTCCTATGAAGTAGCATCTACAGTAAAGCCTCATTTAGAACATGCAAGAAATTGCATGCGTACGCATGCGATTTGACTACATAGCGGATTATTAATGAATTCAATGAATAAAGTATGGCTAAATAAATACAGCCGCACAGGCCGATCTTCCGGGTTAAGCCGCGCTTGCCGAGGTTGATCTGTGGATGGGTGACCATCTGTCATAGCGAGTTTCCTCCGTGCCTCGGAAAGCACGTAAAGCCGTTGGTCCCGGCTGTCATTTGTAGATCTTTGACAGTCGTTTACTGTTAGTCAGAAGCTCTAAAGCCTGATAACCAGTCTTACCATGGGGTATCGTATTACCCAGTTACTGGGTTGTGGAGGTCCGACAGGCAGTCGCTCCATGTAAAATACTGATATCCAGCTGCATCTGGTTTGACTGGAAGCCGACCTAAATATAGTTAGGAAAAGGCAGGCAGATGAATGAATTCAGTAAATCGAACAAATATCGTAATGTAGTCCAACTTGCTTGCAAGTTTTTGCAGCATGTAAATGAGCCTTTAGTGTATCATAATGCTGACATGTCTTAATATGGTGCCTTTATATAAAACCAAATACAAAAAGAATAATTTTCCAAATTCCTGTTCTCTTACAATCGCACTCAAAAACGATGATTAGAAACTTGAATTAATGTTTCTAAATACAAATTAAAAGTGCTCAAGGCACTTTTAATTTGTAAATCGATTCTCTAACTACAGACACAAAATGAATGATTTCTTGAAATAATTATAATTTTGTAAGTATTTTTTATTAAGTATCTTATTTATTTTTCTACGTCAAAGGTTTAGGAGAATTCAGAGCCATTTTAGCTAACCAGTGGCGCGAAGCTGTGCTCGCAAACGACCATAGGCAAGTCTCGTTACTTTTTTTTACCGTAAGACATAGATATTAAGATATTGAGGGTGGTCACACTGGGGTGTGGTGATGGAGTTATTATTTTACTTTCTGATTAATTTCTTTTTAGAAATTCTGAATTTTCTTCCCACTAGACATAAATATTTTAAACGCTAGAGTTCGCGCCACGACTGAAGTCTTTTTGACGCTGGCGCTAGTGACTAATGACACAGCATTCTAACTAACAAATAATTTAATTCAATAAATGTTGTAGTACGACGAATTTTTCGTGGGACTTCAGTTGTGGCGTGGACTTAAAAAACATCTAACAATTATCATTACATATCTGTCATTATTTCAAAGAATTATGCGTTCAATTAATTTCCAGCGAAAGCGTTTGTTATTGCCTTAATTTTTGTTTATCTGGCTGAAATATTTCCAAATTTCTACAGTCCTAATGTATTAAATACCAAAACATCACGCCTGTAATCCCACAAGGGTTAAACAGCACATATTGCCTTTTTTATTTAGAGATACCTAGACTTTTGCGTATTACCATATTCTCGCCTAGTAGACCCCTCTAATAGGGGTTGAACCTATTCCCATCTACTAAATAATTAAATAATAACCGAACCACATTAGTAGGACCACCCGCTAAGCCATGTTTGCACTTAGCTTTATTACAAGGGACGATGCATTGTTTTTGTGTGCATTTTAACAGCTGTGATAAAGAGAGTTGTCTATGGCATTAATTTACTATGGTTACTTCGCTAGTGTCCTTTTGAAACGTACGCTCTCCAAATTGTATGAACTGGGTGATTTGTTCTACGAGGGATTTTAAGAGGTATCAAAATCTAAAGTTTTTATTTCACATAGGCCCATGAGGGCACTTGTAAAACGTCGACAGCAGGTGCTCGGTTCGGGTTGGTCGATTCCATGGAAAAGAACCGGCAAGAAACTCCATAAAACCGTATGAACAACTTACTGTCAGACTAACCTTTGAAATCTTTGAAAAGCAACAGCTGTTCCATAAATTGAAATATAACCTGTGAAAATCGAGGATACACTAGCTTTGTACATATTTTATATGCAGTAATGTCTGCGTCGCGTATCGTAAAGAATTTTTGAGGAAAGTAAAAATCGGTTTTAAAGTTTGCAAACATAAAAATTACTTACGTAAATGGAGCAGCGAATTTCATGGTTGGTCTAATAAAAAATGTTGTTAACTTTCACGATTTATTATATAATGGATCTCTCATTTAACGAATCACCCAGAAATTACCCGTATGAAGTACTGAAAATTAAATCATATTCGAATCTTTTTACGGCTATTTTGTAGTTCCTAAATTACAATCAGTATTTCGTAAAGGTTTCGATTTTATGTCCAATTTTTTTTATACGGAATAGACGGATTTTTATAAATAGTAAATGTTTAAAATTATAGTTTTTAAGACATTATTCAATCATGACATAGTTATGATATACAATAATTTATGTTATAATTATTATTTATTTATATACTCTCTCTCATAGCAAGTTTAGGAATACTTCATCTTAGTTTTTTTTACTATCAACCTAAAAGTAGTGTATAGAGACTAAAGGTCACTGTAATGTTGGCAATGCGGCCGTAATATGACGTCTTAAAACCAGGCTTGTTCCAGTGAGTGAACGAGGTGACGCTAGACGACTTGTGTGGCTCTGTCTCTTTCACTCATTGAAACAAGCCTGGTTTTAAGACGTCATAATAAAACCCCTGATCTGAAATCCATAGTGAAAAAGTGTGTCTTCATCAATTATATAAATTGAACGAAAGTACTGTAAAATACTAGGTATAAATTACATGCGTTTTCTAAGCTACATATTGTATCAGACATCTTATTATGTACCATAGTGAATCCGTCTATTCCCATAAACAATTTCCACAGACAATCGACCGTGTCCTTCCAACGATTGCAGGGTAACTGAGTCCATAGAGTACATTTTATAAAAGAAATAATAATAAACGTAATTAAGTTAGCTTGTCTGTGGAAACTTGCAGTATGTTATTTTAGTATAATATTTGTATATGTCTCATATTTATAATTACCTATGTTTAATTTTGAGGTTATTCTACACGATTGGCATAAAATACTTAACATCTTTCTGACTCTATTATTTTTAAACAACTGCACGCTTAGTGTGGCTATTTCTATTATTATTCTACTTGTAATAGACAAAATTATTTTTAATAAAATAATAATATTAAATAATATAAACATGTCTACATCTTAATCGATATAAGTCTTTCTAAATGCTGTAAGTTTGTCGATTCTTCCGTCGACAAAACCCGTATCCATGATTATGCGTGTTGGAAGAAATTAAATAAAGTTTTTTACGGTGCTAAGCACTGATTTACCTGAGTTGAAGCCTAACCGTGCCAATGATCGTGTCGAAAACCGTTTTAGTTTTATTATTTTTATTTATCTGCTGTTAAAAAATAACCATCACTATAACCACTGGAATGTATGCCTGATTTTAACTTCAAGTATATCACCTTGTCGCAAGTAATTTAAAAGTAAAGCAAAGCACGTTGCCGTTTTTATAAAATAACATAGTTTTTTTTTTGCTATAATTAACTGTATTTTCGTAATTGTTATTTTATTATCCAAAAATCTATTAAGTAACAATAGATTCACTAATGTAATTGGGCATTTGATTTCATAAACACACGTTAATGATTATCGAAATTAACTTAAGAAAAGTGACCATAACATCAGCTATGTATCTATAAACGTATCGTATCAAGTATTTTATAAGTAAAACTGCTATCAAAGTTGTGTTTTTCGAATAAATCTCTTTTGTAATAGTTCTTAAGTTTAAGTTAATAATGATGTAAACGCATCACACGTTATGATCATAAGGAACAAAATATATTCTACTTTAGAGTATTTATGTTTTTCGTTTGATATCTGCATATTATTTGTTGCTGGAACATTTAAATATAATTCCAAAATCTTTAATCCATCTATCTAAAAGATTTTGAAACATACTTCCACACTAAAGTATGTAAATTATAGGGAAAAAAGTTGTCTACCTTGCGTGGGAGTGTGTGCCAAGATCAACCAAGCTTAGGTATAGTGGGCCATCAGCCACATAAGGCCAGTGTAGTTTGGTGTCTTTTTTTAGAAAGCTAAGCCTTCTCTATCATATCGAACTAAAAACTAGACCGTTTCAAAGTCACGTGATATTTAAAATCAACTTATTTTTTTAAAATAACTTTGTATGTATGGCAATAAATTCATTACTTATGTTACTAAGACAGAATTATTTATATATTATATTATGTACAGAGGAACGACGAATTCAGTAAACCGAATGAATGTAATTGCATGTGTTCAGCGCGTAATGAAACAAAGTAATTTTAGGCAATATTTATGTATTTTCGAATTATAATGTAATGCATGTGAAAGGCAACATTTGTTATGTCTCATGACAGCTCTGTAATTTTGTGAACATTTTCTTTTTGAAAATAAAGATTTTACCAAAATATCTTTCTGGTTTCTCTTTCAGTTCTCCAGAAAAATCATAATCAAACGACAAATAAATAAAAAAACAGATTAATAAACAGTGGGCCAGTAGCCCAGCAATGGGGGCGTTAAGAGTGGCATCAGTTGTCGGCTGGTTCTTGTGTTGCCTACACAACAAAGATGGCCTGCATGTTGGCTAATAATTTTGTTTACACGTGCAGTTGGCATGCCGACGGCTTGCCCGCATGCGTGCATGCATGCATAGCTAATAAGAATAATAAGCTTTTGTTATTTCCGTTTTAATAGTGAGAAAAATATAAATGGGACTTAACTGGGAGTTAATCCGTAGTTATTTTCTGTCAATTTTAAGACATTCATAGTAAGGAGACGCCCCGTAGGCGTGGGCATTCGGACGGCGTGTAACGGGTAGCTTGCCATCCGACCATGAATATACCCGGCGACGGCACCTCAAAGCGTTGTAAATAAACAGGTAACCGTGACGCTAGAACGTGAACTTTAATGGGAATTATCACGCCAAGCTCCGCTCAGATGGCGCTACCAGCGCATAATGTTAATTTACTGTATGACTAACTTGACATACACTACACACTCGAAGCTACACTTGACGTTGTTTACGTTATGCGCTTGTAGCGCCACTAACGGCTAAAACATGCAGTGAAAATCCCTTTTGAAGGAATACGGGAGATTTTAGTCAGTAAGAGTCTGAAGCCGCCTCCCGCTCTACCCCCCAGGAAGGGGGACTGTTATGATGATTTTACATTTTTAGAAAAGGGGAATTTAGTAAAACTCAATGCTGGGTAACTTACAATATGTTTATTGAAGAAACATTACATGTTAGCACAGCCTAGCTGTTCCTACGAAGCTCGCGCTTCTCACTACCGTTACAAGGCATGGTGACTGATTACAGCTCCGACTTATTATGTTACGTACGTTACATCGCTAGGAAAACATCACAAATACACATAAAGAATAAATAAAAAGTAAAGAGGATTGGAAGGATTGTACCAGGGTGACTTGGGTAAAAAGTACCTAATCAGGGGATCTAAAATCTTTATCAACGTTGCTAATATCAATGTTGCTAAAATTGTTTTTTATAAATTATACTCTATTGCTTGAGCAATAGAATAAAATATTCTATGTAACGAATTTTATAGCAATTTTTACACAAAATTAGCAACGTCGATTACGTTGACGATCAAGATTAGGTACAACTTGTTATCTTCAATCTTTATAACAGATTAATGAAGAAAGTGATCATATTTCAGTGATAAATGATTATTCACTTTTCGATCATTATTCTCGTATTATTTTTCACAATTCTGGTAATAGCTATTACAAAAAGTTTACTACAGTGGTTGAAAGAGATGAAGCTAGTGACGTCTAGACCCCTTTTTCACTCAACAAAATTAAATATATAGTGATAGAAAATAGACATAAAATGTAATTATACCATGGGATTCCACTAAAAAAAGAAATACAAAGTTTAGCATTTAAATTTCAAAAGAAAAATGCTTTGACTCTTTTGAATTTAAAGGTTATCTAAGTATTTATTACTGAAGAATAGGTTCTGTATATTTTTAATGTTGTTTTCAAAGCGATGAAATCTAACAGTGAGTGTAGTGACTAGACATAGGTCTTATCACAGGTTTTTGTCTATCATTACATCAGTGAAAAGTAAGCATTTTTACAATTAATTATATTCCTACCACACATTTTGACAGCACACGAAAATGTTACACATTTCATAAGTTTCACAGTAATATCAAAATGTGCGATATTTATTTATGATTAAAACATGAATAAGTGAGATATAGTATTCAGTAAATATCACAAGAATGAGTGCATTTTTATATTTAATTGAATTAAAACCGAAATGTTATTTGGATAACTATGATGTTATAATTATTTTACATACTGAAATAAATATGTAATTATTTATTTGGTGTACTGAATTTTGAGTTCTTTTGCACATATAAAGTAAGTCTTTCGTGAATGAATGTTCACATTATTTTAATTAACTTTTTGTCCGTACACAAAACTATTAAACATTACAGTTATCGAGATAGCATTCCTAATAATAGCTATGACTAGGGTTATTAAAACACTAATATATACCGAAGGCTTTATTTTTTACCACGAATATAAATACTCGACATATTTTTGCCCGGACACAATGTTGCCCAATTTATGCCCAGACTAACTTACTTTTCAGTAAATAAAGCCATCGTTATTTTTCAGTGCCAGCCTAATTAAACTAAGACCACGTCTTAACTGAAGCGAACATTCGAGTTGCATTTTGTTCGGCGAACCCGTTCGTAACGTACGTACGCGACGATCGTTCGTGACATATGAACGCGACGATCGTTCGTGACATATGAACGCGACGATCGTTCGTGACATATGAACGCGACGAATTGTTAGCTTCAGTTAAGACACGAAGGTACAATATAACTAACTAAATGTAACAGCACAAACTGACTTACCCTTAGCATTTGTACTAAAGCATGTATCACCGTCTCTGTTACACGCACGAACACCTTCTATACTTGGCTTACTTTAACTCAGGGGTTCCCAATCTGTGTGCCGCGGCGCCCTGGTGCGTCGTAGAGAGTACAGAGGGGCGCCGTGAGACGCGAGGGTCGACCATTCTCCGGATTGATATTGCGTGAAACCAAGATTTTATCTATATGTATAAAATATCCACCAGAAAGAAGAGGATAGTCTCATTGATCTGTTTTGTAGCTACAAACCTACTCGTAGATTCACGTGCTCTGATTTTGTGGAGTTTGGAACCGAGTATTTATCTTATTGTTTTATTATTCATCCGGTATCAACTAGCTAGGGCGCCGAGAAATAATTCTAAACCTGAATGTGCGCCACGAGCTGAAAAAGTTTGGGAACCCCTGCTTTAACTGTTGTATTTTAAACAAACTGACTTTTTTGTGGGTTTTATAGCACGCGCTTTACGTACAAATAAACTATTGTATTTTTAAAATTGCTTAAACATCGGTACTTATAACTAATAACAACTGTTTGTTGAATCCCGGAAAATTTAAATCGTTTTCGTTTTTTATAGCAAGATCTAAAAATAGTCTCGCTTTAGACGATGTAGAAAGCATTGACATATTTGACTTCATGAACATAGAATTGACGTATAAAGAGACATAAAATAAAAGAAATGTTTGGTAATTTTCATTAAAAAAAAACACAAAAAAGTCAACTTGTATAGTAAATTGATGTATTTTACAGACTGATTCTATATAATCTATTGACTAATGTTGTTGTATACTAATTAAAAATATTCTCCACTTGATTTCACTAAATAATTGATTACAATAGCTTGATTAGGATTGAGATAAGTTTTCAAATTATTTTACAAGTTTTTTTTTCATAATAATATGTTTTAAAGCGGTGATTTTGGTGCTTGATAAAATAAAAACATTTTTTTTTGTTACACCTACATACGGTTTCGGGTCGGCACATTTAATACATTATTTTAAAAACGAATAATGTAAATAGTTATGATTATTATGATCCCTGCTCCACACAGCAAATTAGTAGAGGGGAATTTAGTTTATCTGGAATTTTTGTTGAAAAGCCGATCGGTAGCAATTATAAGACACGTGCACGTGCCGAACGGCAAACGTTTGTACTAAATTATGTCAACCCGAACGTGTGTGCTCACTTCTCGGGAAACTCATTAAGTTTCGAACTACAACAGAATCATTATTGCAATAAAGATTAGGCATTGAATTAATGGTTCCTGCAAAACATAAGACGTAATAAAACATTGATTCTTCAAGCCTTTATCTTTGTCATACAAACATATTATTTCATATATAATTTCCGAGCCATTGCCGCCATACATTTCATCTCACAGCGACCCATCTATTTTGTTCCCAACATTCAATAACACCAATTAATATTAACTAAGAAAACATCCAATTAGTTCACATTTAAAAAGTTTTATACAATTTTCTATCATTGTACTTTTTAGGAGTTCATTTCATTCTGTGATTGGAAAAAATATTTACAAAATTAAAGTAATTTACTCAAAAGTTGAAATAAAAGTGGGAATTAGTTGCATACTGACTAAAAACACCGTGGTCTATGAGTCGCTCTTTACTTTCCAGAGCCGCGGCACCCTGTTGAGATTGTCCCGTCACCCCGGCAGGTTAATCTCAGCCTTCAGATATATTATAACAAGTTTAAAACTAGGAATAGTCTTTTCAAAATAATTCGTTGTCATAAATGAAAGTTTTATTTTATAGTCGATCTTGTTCAATGAGCAAATCGTTTTAAGTATAAAATAGTTAAAGATAGAGTGGTATAGATACATAACATTAAAATAGATTCCCGATGAGCGCTTCAAAAACGGCCCGAAAAATAACGCCACAAACGCTTTTGTGACGGTATTTCGAATCATTGTTGCTTAGATCTAAAGTATTATTTTAGAATGAATAATTTTGTACTGATGACATTTTATCTTCAAGAAACATTTTTAAATTGTTTACGTTAAACCTAATACATTTTGCAATGGTCATTAAACTGTATGTTTGAGTGTTAAGGTTTATAATAAAACTAAATGTGGTTAATACTATTGAACATTTTTTTATGAAGTGTAGATGGTTACGTGTGTGCAAATGTGGCCGCTTATGCGACTCATTTTTGTTCCTGATCCTTAATCTAGAGCTATTATTGATCGAAGCTCCTAGGACTTGTAGTTTCTGAGATTTTGCGATGAGTGAGTGTCACCTTTCGCGTTTATATATAAAAAATTTGGATGTGAAGTACTAAATATATAGGCGTCAAATGGACTAAGTGCCTTCGGTTATTTATATCAGTCAAGAAGTTTGATAAATCATTTATTTAAGATGGAAGATTTATGCGTATGAAATATTAATAAATAGATAAATCACAGAAGTCTCAATGCTAAAAATGTCACAAAAAAGAAGTTAAGTAAGAATTTAAAGGTGTATTGCAATAAAAAAAATATCAGGAACCATCATCTACCTATTGCTCAACAGATTGCATTAAACAGAACGAGATAAAATGGATACCACAGAATAAAATAAACTCCAAAAAGTACATAAAATAGAACTAGAAATAATAGGTATTTTACAACAATTTTTTTAAACACTTAAACAACAATTTGGTCATACAACACTTAGTAGACGAATTAACAAAAAATACAATTTTAATAGAAGAAAATTTGTAAGTTTTTTTTTACATATAATTGACATAATTAACAAGATATAAAGATAAAAGGTAACTCTTTAAGCCAATTGTGTTTAAAAGATTTTTTATGTTTTTATATTTTGTAACATTTGAATCATTGAAAAGAAAAATGTCCCAATATAGCATTTGATGGTCCCACTTCTGGGATAGAGGCCTCAAAATATTGATAGCCCACGCATTACCCAGGAATGGGACACAGAGGCTAGCTATAATAACAAAAATGTTCATCGAAAGTTAAAAATGTTACAAAAAAAAAGTACAAATAGTTCAAAATTTACAACAGTTTTAGGCGTTTTGGAATAAGCGTGTCCAAAGCTGTGCTTTTTACATTAAAAAGTAAAAAAATAAATAGAAGCACCTTTTTCGTTAAAAACTCTATAATTTATGGTACCTACTCAATCCCTTTAGGAACTCCCAATAATGTGCAAAATAACTAATATCCTGTGTGTTTTACAAGCCACGGAATATGTAGTCAGGAAAATTAATTGTTATGCAAAATGACTACCCACTAAAAAGGCCGAATACTTATTGAAACTGTCTTAACTTTACAGATGTCCACAAATAACTGTCATTTTGTGACAGTTGTCGACATACAATTGTCATTTTTTGACAGTATTTAACATTCAACTGTAATTTTTTGACAGTTGTATGTTGAAACAGTTGTGGCGCGACAATTGTTGTAGATTGCTTAATCGCCTAACAATTAATTTCCCTGACGGTGTTATGTACTTATACAATATCTATTTAATATTTATATCGACTGTATATGGGTAAGGTTAATGTTCACATTGCCCGGTTAGTGTACCTGAATCAATATAACTGAATGAATGCATACTGACCGGGTAATGTAGACATTTTCGCGATATTCGCCTCTAAGGTAGTATTCATTTAGACTTTGGAATAGATTGAGACCGTTTTGACATTCCAGGTCCGTCATAAAATATATTTAAGACCTATGAAAAAGATGTTGAGAGATAAACATATAAATGCTTTTTCAGACAACTTTTTCAACCACTTTTACAATCAACTTGTTTTTTTCATTGTTCAATGTAAATGTTTCTTAAAAGCAGAGAAAGCATTATAACTATTATCTATTTGTGTAAATTTTTAAAGTCCTCATATATATTTTTGTTAACGGCACTGCTGGCGCAGTGGATGAGCCTGCTTCACTGCGTGTCGCGGGTTCGATTTTCGCATGGAATAATTTATTTGTATGTGAGTTTAAATGTTTGTAAATGCACCCACGAACCAGGAGAGATTCTTTGGGAAACTTTTTTAGAGAAATAAAATAAATGTGGTTAAATTTCTGTTAAGTACACCTTGTTCAGATGAAATCAAAATATAGCTAGATCTGTTAAAAGCTCAATCTATTCCACAGATACGAGTAATTCTATAACTATTTAAAGGCAATGTCTTGAAAGCATAATTACTTTAACTATATTTATTTACGAACTGCTTTACACTAAGACTAGATGTTTCGTGAAATCACCGGCTAATTTGGTATAAAACTACTTTTTTTTACTGTAACTTTTGTTTTTTATACATATTTTTACGCCAATTCCGTATAAGGTAGGCAAAGTATATAAAATTATAATCGTTGTGGTAATTTAGCTTTGTAAGCTGATTTTTTTATTTAAGCAATGGTTTAATGTACTATTTAAGTCTTAATTGGAATTGAAACCATTATTTTTTATGTTTAACTAATAATGAGATTTGGTAACAAAAAATATCAAGGTAAATACGAAAAACTAAATTAATATTGAATAGAAAAGTTACTATTTC
Organism: Agrotis puta; assembly: GCA_943136025.2. Lineage (NCBI taxonomy): Eukaryota > Metazoa > Arthropoda > Insecta > Lepidoptera > Noctuidae > Agrotis > Agrotis puta. The sequence goes on along the minus strand of OW964184.2, from coordinate 14,831,390 downwards.
AGAGTGAAATGAAAAAAAGAGGAAAATTTTATATTTACAATTTCATACATATTTTGAAGTTTTATTTTACGGAATATAACAGTGTAGGCACATGAATTAGCTACAAATTAAAACTATAATCTATTTTTAAGTATTTATAAGTATCAAGCCTCTTATATTTTTAGGTATATGTAGGGTATGTAATACTTAAATTTTATTCTATAGAGTCTAGAGTAAGTTTGAAAATATAATATTTTAGAACATTATGCGTCAATATTTGAAATGTTTTATTTGTTACATTATTTTTATATGTATATATTTTTATATTTTTACATGGAAGAAGCTAAATATTCGCGTTGACAGCATTAATGTATGGCAAATCTACTCGTAAGTAATCAGCTAGTAACTTTTGAAAAATAATAGATACGTACTTTTTCTTTTGTTAAATCAATTAATATTTGAAAAAAAAACGCATCACACTTGTGGCATACACAAATGTCCTTTCTTTGGTATTGTTCGTCGTGTCGTTGAGCTCCTTGAGTTATGAGTTGAGCTACACTATAATTAACAAATGCTTGCACTGACTGGACAGGTCCACTCGAATTTGTGAAGACCATTTCAGACATTGACCTACATGGTCTTCGTATGACATGACCAATATAATGTCTGGACTTTAAAAGAGACAGTGACCTCTGAGTTTGTTTCGGCTGTTTCTTCTCAGAGCAGTAAGGTACAAAACACCGGCCTCTCCTAGTTTGTAAAAGGCGATGTATAAAAGGTGTTTATAATAAACTACTTTCAAAATAAATATCACTTCATTTCAAGTCAGAACCCACAAAAATTGTACTAACTTGTGTCGTATTGCTAATTTTAAATGCGTTGTATCTTCATCAACTTTAAGTAACAAAGAAAAAAATACGGGTTTAATATATTTATTTTTACTTAGTGACGGACTATTTAGATTCATTACTTAAATTGACTATTGGGAGATGACGGTATTTTTTATTGACAAGTTTTAAAATAAAATACCTATTTTTGATTCTAACTACAGAATAATTTAGTTAAATTGGAAGTTATATTGTTTTGATAATTATTTACCTAAATTACGGTTTTTTTGCCTACTGAGTTATATTGACGCATTCGGAAGCATAGAAGATGTTTTATCATAATTGACAAAACTATAACAATAGGGTTGTATGATATAAAAATTATTGCAATTTTCCAAAGACACGAGTTAAGATAAATTAGTTCAAAGTGAAAAGGTTAATAGTTGGAATTATAAAAGGTGAAATAAATTAGATCTTCTGGTGTGTTTAAAAAAAATATAAAAAAATGTAGAGAAATTATTATCTTTAAGATTTTTTAATCAGCACATTTTTTGACAACATTCATTTCAAATAAGAAATATTTCTGATTTTATATTTTTCCCTGATAACCACAGCAAATCGGTAACGGGGCCATTTTTCAGAATAATTTTCAGAAACTAACTAACGTACCGATTTTAAATATCACACGTTGCTAGTTCCTTAATTGTGATAAGTGCGAAAGAGACAACGCTTTACGAAGCCGTCTCTTTCTAAAGATCGAAGTGCAATATATATCGTCGGAAAATAGTTTTGTTAAGAACGGAATGGCTTAAAAATAGAGCAAATGAATAAGTTGAGCAGCTAAGGTTAGCTATGAACCTGCTGAGTCTCGTGGTGGAGTGTGGTCTTTAAACTTGTTCGTGGAGTGGGGAGAGTCCCCTCTCACCTGTCCTATGGGATGCGGACTGACTGGAGGACTTTGCTGGCCTGAAAACACAGAAAAAAATTTTTTTTAAAGATTTTATTAAGTACTAGCACATTTCCCGCGACTTCGTCCGCGTGGGTTACGTACTTTCCTAATTCCCCCTTTTCACCCCCTTAAAGGTTAAATTTCCAAAAACCCCTTCTTAGTGCTCCCCTACATTATAATAGGAAGCCGTGTGCAAAATTTCACATTCCTAGCCCTAGTAGTTTCGGCTGTACGTTGATATGTCAGTCAGTCAGTTCTCCTTTTATATATATAGATATATAGATTTGTTGTCAAAGAGTATATTTTCTGAATGTCACATCGCCACGTTGTGTTTTGATTATTTTTAAATACCTTTACAATCAATGAACATAAATTGTCAACACGTTGATAGAGTTGCAGTTTGTCTATTTATTTTACCAGTAAAGTTGTTTATAAAAATATTTACTTGCATTTAGTTTAATCTCTTTTTTAAGTTTGCCGTGAGTGTTTATTAACCGTGTCAATGGATTCAATTTGGATTTAGCCATCCAATCATATATACGATAATTCAGTGATAACTTTGATCCTGCCATAACACGAAGGCTTCTTTTAATCCCGGTATTATGTTACTATTTTTTTTTTAATCTTGTTAAATTATCAAATGAGTCCTCCCACCCAGGGCGAAACGAGAGGGTCTGTCAGACTTTTACTGACTAATATCCATGGTGATCCTCCAAAAGCCCATTACGTTCCAGGGTCCCTGTTATCTAATACGACAGTTCCGGGACCCCAGATTACTTAATTTCCAGTATCTACGTGGGCGAGGCGGTGGCATAAGCTTGTATATGATGTAATGTCCGCACCTCATATTCGTTGTCGTCGCTGATGGTCCCGCTGACACACAGCAGCTGGTACTGCTTGGCCCGCAGCGCTGCCGCGCCGCGCCGCAGCAGCCGCAGCGCTGCCGAGCACACCGACGAACTGCCGCACACTACCTGACGGACCTACAAGTATTGAAATAATAGCGTCATCAGCGCCGTCAGCGTCAAAAAAAATACAAATTCTTTGACCAGGCTATAAAGCACACATCATCATCTATCTAGATGCAGCTGGATATCAGTATTTTACATGGAGCGACTGCCTGTCGGACCTCCACAACCCAGTAACTGGGTAATACGATACCCCATGGTAAGACTGGTTGTCAGACTTTAGAGCTTCTGATTAACAGTAACGACTGTCAAAGATCTACAAATGACAGCCGGGAGCAACGGCTTTACGTGCTTTCCGAGGCACGGAGGAAACTCGCTATGACAGATTGTCACCCATCCACAGACCAACCTCGGTAAGCGCGGCTTAACCCAGAAGATCGGTATGTGCGGCTGTATTTATTTAGCCACGAGCTCCTCAATATATTTTTTTTTATTCGACGACAATATAATTATATTTGATGACACGGTAGGCGCAGTGGGTGAGTAATCTAATGCTGCACAGCGTGTCAGGGGTTCGATTCCCGCACGGAACAATTATTTGTATGACCTACAAGTAGTTGTTCCGGGTCTCGGTGTTTGTGTATGTGAGTTTATATGTTTGTAAAAGCACCCACGATACGGGAACAAATTCCTAGAGCGGGGCCACGTTTAAAAAAATAATACTAAAATAACACACCGCAGTGTAAGCTAAACAAAGTTAAAGAAAAAAAGAGTCATAGGTTTTTTTTTTGGTAAACACGATAAAAAACATATTGATCAAGACTTCTTTTTTTGTACGTAGTAAAATCATCTTATGAGTCCTCCCACCCAGGGCAGAGCGGGAGGGACTGTCAGACTCGTACTGACTAAAATCCACGGTGTCCTTCAATAGCCCTTTACGTACCGGGGTCACGGTAATTCGCAAGTCCCGCGACCTTCTTTTTTTTCCTTGGTAAAAATTATTTAATAAAACACAAAAGAAATTAAAAACCGGCCAAGTGCGAGTCGGACTCGCGCACCGAGGGTTCCGTACAAACCTGCAAGGTTTACAAAGTTCGTTCATTACGACAATCGAGTCATAACTATGGTATTTTTATTGCAAAATGAAATTCATAACATTACAATGGGGAAAGATGGAGGAGCATAAATTTAAGACAAAGATCTCTTTATCGTTTAAATAATCCTTTATTTTATATTAACACATATCATTTATCTATAATATAACTGAAACACTTATACTAGCCTTGCAGCAGACTTGCGAAAGTTATTTTATTAAAGTTATTTATTTACTAAGTTTTTTAGTCACTATTTAGAAATCTGGTTCAAAAATATTAATTACGTATTAAATTTGAACCAGACCTGTAAATGGTGACTGAAAAAGTTATGAATAGTACCACATTGAACATTGAAGTTCGAAAAAACGTTATCAATAGTTGTACAACTTCGTGTAGTGCTACTGTTTATTAACGGAAACATGTTTATGGATGAAAAATATGTGGAAATTCCATTTTGGGGATTCATTCTAAAATCTATATTGAAGTCTCCCACAACAATCAGACGAGAAGATGAAGTGTACATATTGAGGTTGCTGCCGAATATTGTTGTATTTATACATTCTATTGCAACATTAATTTGACATTGTGGTGACCTATATACAGTTATCACTCTGATATTAAACATTTCAAAATGCAAGCATTCACAATGGCCGTTTGCAGCGCCTGGGAACGGGAAGTGGTCTTTAGGTTTTAATTCCCTTGCGTGTAGTTGCGAGTTTCAAAATATGTGGTATCAATGGTTGTACTTTTGCGTTGACTTAGAATTATTTTTTTCACGGGTTAAAGGCAATTAGATCTAAGTATTTGATATGAATTTCAACTTGATACATTTCAGCTCTACGCGTTCATGAGGAAAAAAGTAATAAGTTTATATATTTTGTAATGTAACTAAAAATTTAAGGTTTTCGGAATTTTTCCTTTATGTGTGCTATAAAACGTTGCTTCATGCCAAATTTCAAGATTCTAGGTCGACTGGAAGTACCCTTTAGGTTTTGATTCCCTTGCGAGTACTTGCGAGTTTCAAAATATGCAGCTTAAATTGCTGTTTCTTTTGATTGCGTTGACATAGAAGTTTGATTTTGTTACAGCTTAAAGGTATTATAGACCTGAGTATTTGGTATGAATTTCAATTTAATACCTCTACGCGTTTATGAGGAAATGGGTAGTAAGTTTAAAATTATTAAAAAATATATATTATGTGATGTAACTAAAAATTTATGGTTTTCGTAATTTTTTCTTTATCTATGCTATAAGACGTTGCTTCGTACCAAATTTCAAGATTCTGAGTTCACGGGAAGCACCCTGTAGGTTTTGATTCCCTTGCAAGTGTCGAAAATTTGCGGCATAAACGGCTGAATCTTTTGATTGCGTTGGCTTAGAAGTTTGATTTTTTCACAGCTTCAAGGGACAGTAGACCTGAGTAATTGATATAAATTTCAGCTTCATACCTCCACGCGTTCCTGAGAAAAAGGGTCTTGACAGACGGACGGACAGACAGACGGACAACAAAGTGATCCTATAAGGGTTCCGTTTTTTTCCTTTTGAGGTACGGAACCCTAAAAACAGGTTTGGACAGCCTGATTGTATAGAACTTTACCGTACTGATTTGATTCTGCAATTATGGTCATCTTTCAATAATTACTCATGAACACAAGTGCTATGAAACAATGGTACAGTGAGATTTTAGTTTTTTTATATGCCTTTCAGCGGGACATAGTATGGACCAATATTTATTAAAAACATCTGTTTAATTTAGCCAAAAATAATAAGTTTAAGAAATTAAATGCTGTTTATTTATGCAAGTAGGTTATGTCAACACTTTTACACGTCTTTTTATAAAACTAGGAGGGGCCGGTGTTTCGTACCTGACTACTCTGAGAAGAAACAGCCGAAACAAAATCAGAGGTCGCAGTCTCTTTTGAAGTCCAGACATTATATGTAGATCAGGCTATACGAGGACCATGCAGGTCAGTGTCTGAAATGGTCTTTTGAAGAAAGAACCACACAAATTCGAGTGGACCTGTCCAGTCAGTGCAAGCATTTGTCAGTTATCGTGTAGCTCGACTCATAACTCAAGGAGCTCAAGATCTTTTTTTTTTTTGTTTAAAAACTTTGCCCCACACTAGGAATTTCTCCTGTGTCGTGGGTGCGTTTACAAACATAGAAACTCACATACATAAACACCCAAACCTGGAACAACTACATAATATCATACAAATAATTGTTCCGTGCGGGAATCGAACCCGCGACACGCGGCGCAGTAGTCCAATTGCTTAGCGCTGCGCTAACCGTGCCGTCTATTGTTGAATACTCACTTGAGCGGGAGAATGTGAGGGATCTAGCACTAATAGCGTCGCCTTGCCGTCTTTGTGCTTTTCGTACCCTATTATCGTCCGCGAGTGACCTGAAAAATATATTTTAATTTATTAACTGTACTGGTAACTTCTAAAACATGCCAAAAGTATAAAAGTAATATATTTTCAAGGTGTTTTCACCCCCCTGGCTGGAGGTCTTAGAGTAATTTAAGGCATCCACAGAAAAGTCCGGTTAAGCAGCCCACAACCTCTTTGCTATTTAAATCCGAAAGTTAATTAGTAAGTTTGTGTATGTGTTTCTTACTCTAACACGCAAAAACTGCTGGGCTGTTTTGGATGAAACTTGGTACACAGATAGTTCTTAACCTGGATTAACATGTAGGAAAGTTATTATCCCGAATTTATGTTCCTGTAGGACAATTTTCTAATTGTAACGGGTGAAGCCACTGGCAACACCTTTTTTTTTACGTGGTAAAATCATCTTATGAGTCCTCCCACCCAGGGCAGAGCGGGAGGGACTGTCAGACTCGTACTGACTAAAATCCACGGTGTCCTGCAATAGCCCTTTACGTTCCGGGGTCCCCGGGACCTACTGGCAACACCTAGTTTATAAATAATCAACTTTTGTTGCTAACCGATTCTCCTTACCGATGGTAATTGAAGCTATCCTGAAGTGGATCGATCACCTATTTGATAAAGGTCATGATCTTACCTTGATGCTGCAGATACAGAGGTGCCTTGAACCCAGTGGGGTCCTCAGTGAAGTACCGCAGCACCCAGTCGAACAAGGCGGGGTGACTGCCGTCTGCACTCGTGGGCTTGTGGAAGTCTATCAGTTGACATCTGGGGAGCAGCAGTCATTAATTTAATATAAGGTAATTTACTTCATAAATAAATTGAAAATCTGTTTAGTCCGTCAGTTAGTCAGTATCGAAAAATAATGAACACGTGTTTAAACTTTTAGAAATAGATGAATATTAATAAATAAATATTCCACAACTATCACACAACGCCATCTAAACAGAGCTTGTGTTATGGGTACTAGACAACTGATAAACATACTTATATATTTTTCTAAATATGCTATATACTTATATAATTTCTAATTTTTCTATAATATGTATATATTATAGATAAATTACACCCAGACACAGAACAATGATCGTGCTCATCACACAAACATTTGTCCTGGATGGGAATCGAACCCACGACCTCCGGCATAGCAGTCATGGTCACTAACCACTAGACCAACAGGCCTGTCATTAACAAAGATAAAACGCTTCGAAAGGGAGTGGGGGCTTGTGACGTCATAACGCCTGTAAAATTATACCGACGTGACGTTTTGTGAGTTTTAGAAGCTTTGTTTCTTCGTCAATTATTTGTATAATCTATCTTTCTTTTAAAATTGCATATTAGGTACAGATACCTTTAAAAAGCTACCCCAAAAAGATCAATTGAAGGACATTGCAGAAATTTATTTTAATTTTAAAGTACACAGGCCGATCTTCCGGGTTAAGCCGCGCTTGCCGAGGTTGGTCTGTGGATGGGTGACCATCTGTCACAGCGAGTTTCCTCCGTGCCTCGGAAAGGACGTAATCCCGTTGGTCCCGGCTGTCATTTGTAGATCTTTGACAGTCGTTACTGTTAGTCAGAAGCTCTAAAGTCTGACAACCAGTCTTACCATGGGGTATCGTATTACCCAGTTACTGGGTTGTGGAGGTCCGACAGGCAGTCGCTCCATGTAAAATACTGATATCCAGCTGCATTTGGTTCGACAGGAAGCCGACTCCAATATAGTTGGGAAAAGGCAGGCAGATGATATGTTGGTGAGTCGGTAAAGCTCTTCAATGTCCTCATCATGATTATCTTTAGTACAGTACTGCAAATCCTTTAACGATGGTTCAGTTGTTTAGTTTTAATAGTTACTAGCACTTTGCCCGCGACTTCGTCCGCGTGGGTTACTTACTTTCCTTATTCCCCCTTTTCACCCCCTCAAAGGTTAAATTTCCAAAAACCCCTTCTTAGTGCTCCCCTACATTATAAAAGGAAGCCGTGTGCAAAATTTCACATTCCTAGCCCCAGTAGTTTCGGCTGTACGTTGATATGTCAGTCAGTCAGTTCTCCTTTTATATATATAGAAGATTAAATTATTAATAATAATACATTTACCTTATCCTGAGCGATGACAGCACAGTGACAACTTCGCAAGCGCCGATCCACTTCCGCGTGTTGTACAGTTTGGAGCCAAGCTGTTCGGAACCCTGTAAAAATAGCCATAGATTAATCATAAATGCGAAAGAAACTCTGTTCGTCTTACCACAAGAATGATAAACATCTGTTGGACACTTGTCTAAAAAAACCGTCAACTGCAAAACGGCATTTGACGTTGACATACGGGTCGTTTTGTAATTACAATTTTTCTGTGGTACGACGGTGTATGTTTTTCATTTTTTAGCTGGATTTTTGAACTAATTTACAGACCATAATGTAGTTAAAAACGTTGACCGCCGTACCACAAGTTAAACGTCTGTTGAACACATGTCTAAAAAGTGAAATTGCAAAACGAATCTTATAATTATTAACGCCAAATGCCGTATCGAAGTTGACAGATTTTTTTTAAAGCAAGTGTTCGACAGATATTTAACTTGTTTTTGGGTAAGACGTACAATGTTTTTATGCCGTAATTATTAATTGCAATCTTTGCTAGAGCAAAGGCACAGTTAGCGCAGTGGCTGAGCGATTGGACTGCTGCGCAGCGTGTCGCGGGTTCGATTTCCGCACGGAGCAAATATTTGTATGATCTACAAGTAGTTGCTTCGGGTCTGGACGTTTGTGTATGTGAGTTTATATGTTTGTAAATGCACCCACGACACAGGAGAAATTGAGTAGAGTGGAGCAACGTTTTTTAAATTAAAAAAAAGGGAGGATAAAGTTATTACTACTAATCTGTTTATATCAGAGAATAAGATTTGTTGTGGACTTATCACAGGTTAACTGTCTTATCACAAAAAGTTAAACATCTGTTAAACACTTGTCTAAAAATAGTGAAATTGCAAAACGACCCTTATATCACATCAAATGTCGTTTTGCTGTAAACAGCTTTTTAGACAGCTGTTAAACCGATGGTTGACTTTTTCGTAGTAAACGGTATATGTTTTCAGGCATGTTAGTGTGCAGAAGACTGGGACTGGACTCTGCAGGGAACATGTAGTGTACTGTACAGTACCTGTGTATCAAACCCCAGCTGCCAGGCCCTCTCCACGAGCAGCTGCAGGCGCGGGATGGACGGCACACAGTCGCACTCTCGCTCTCGCTCCAGTGTGCAGCTCAGCAGCGAGGAGTACTGTGGGTGACGCATCAGGGATGATAACACCATCTGCATGTTCCTGAAAACAACAAAAACTTGATTTAAGTTGATATAACTTTGGATTAAATCGTCACGTTTGAAAACATCGAAAGTAAATGAGTAAGAGGTACTTGTATAAAAACGTGATGTTTAAACCCAGGTCCCGGTTTATGTTTAGGCTTAAAAAGGTAACGTAAAGAGAGAACTGAGGCAATCGTTCACGTCCCACATGAACGATGCCGCAATAATATACTGGGTGTAAGAGACATCGACGCACAAACGGTTACCATGGGTCCAGGACATGATTCTGGACGCCCCCGTGTTGAAATTTTTCGTCGGTTTTTTTTTCATTTTTCTTTTAACAGTGTGCCGCGCATTAGGTACTACAGGTACTGCGGTACTGGACACAATATTTAGGTATACGATGACCTTTTATTAAAACTTTTATAAACAGAGAGAAAACACCCATTTCTAGTATTATTTACATTGCTACTTTTAGTGAAAGTAGCGATATAATTATTTTTTTATTATAATATCATTGGGTTAAGTAAGAATAACGATTATGAAATGTCTAAAGTAAAAAAAAAAACTAAAAAAAAGAGAAAATTTGGGAAAAACCGACGAAAACTTCAACATGGGGTGGTCCAGAATCATGTCCTGAACCTATAGCATCTGTTTGTGCGTCGATGTCTCTTACACCCGGTATATACAGGAGGGAAGAGTTATCGGATAATAATTAAAGAAACCACTGCAGGTTTTGTATTCCGTTTTTTTGCACAGCTCCAAGGGTGAAACCCTTTATCAGGGTAGATAATATTCCAAGTATTGTTTAACAGTATTTTAAAAGTTAATTCCAGTTGTAGGAGGCACATAACACAACACATAACTTTACTAGTTTAGTTTAAATATGCAGTTTTAAATAATCAACAGGTGCCAAACAGCTGTAGCTGCTAGCCGAGGTAAAATTGTACCGATCAAAAAAGAGTTGAAGATAACACAAATGACAGAATGAAATTCGAAATGTGAATATTCAAAAATTTAAAAAACGATGTAGATCCAAAAGGAAAGAGGTTGAGACAACAGAGGAGGTGGAATACCCACTCTGTTACAGAACTATGTCTGAACTGAACTCATAATATTGAAATGAAACTTGTGAGCCTGGATATTTCAAGATCCATTTTCCAAGCCGTAACCTACTACAGTTACTATGATTTCCTAAATGGCATATGCTATTCTATGAAATCATTATTGTTGAGAGTCGTAAATTAAGTCATACTTGTCTGACTTCTCAGTACATAACTTTAAAGAAATAGTACATTGTTATCCGAGGGGTGAAAGTTACTTATTTCAGTCCCGAGACGGGGTTTGACGATCGTAACGTAGTGAGGGCGCTAATAGTTTGAGGGACTAAATAAGTTATTTACTTTCAGAGCATGAGTAATGACAGATATTTTAAGTGAAGTTTACCTGTATCCGCAGCCCCAGCCCCTGTCTCCATAGGTACTCGCGTAGTGGTCCACAGCACTGCATAAGTATGTCTTTGATATACTGGTGTTCTGAGCATTCAGTTGAGCTATCCTCTCTAAGAGGCCTGGAACCAATGGACAAGTATGAAGTTAACTTTGACTGTAGCACCATATTCTTGTAGTTTTTTATTTTTTGTCTTAACAATTCAAAAGTGCCTGTAACTGGCCTACTTGAAATAAATGCTTTGCTTTATTGATGTAGGGTCATCACGGAAAGGGTAAAACGATATATACACAGGAATTATTTGTAGTCAGGGACAAAGCTTATTTTTTTTTTATAAATGCACATTGGGAAAAACTGTTTATAAACTCATAGCTCAAGGCTCTGGGCTGATTCAATTAAGATAACTTTCAAAATGAAAGAAGAAAAAGCGTTACAACATGGTGAAAAATTTATACGATTTGAACATTGAAATTGTAGATGACTGTGTCCAACAGTATACTTCCATCGCCCCACTCACCAGTGGTCCTTGATGAGCCAGTGTCAGTCCCCGAGGCCGCAGCCCTACGGAGGCCCAAGCTTCGTTCATAATAGCCAGCTACTGATAGGGCTCCGCTGTACACGGCGCGTTTCAGACTGTTAGTTGCCCGGTGCGTGTAGCCTTCATCATCATCTTCTTCCATGCCATATTGTGCCTGGGGATAAATTATTGTTAACTAGCGATCCGCCCTGGCTTCGCACGGGTGTAATCTCTACTATATTAGCATGTTGTTTACATATAATATTTTAAATAATTAACTCTATCTATTTAAAAAAACGGCATCAAAATCGGTTGTGTAGTTTTAAAGATCTAAGCATACACAGGGACAGACAGACAGCGGGAAGCGACTTTGTTTTATACTATGTAGATAGTGAAGAGCGACACCAATTAGCTATCTTCTATCAGGAGAACTGACTGACTGACATATCAACGTACAGTCGAAACTACTGGGGCTAGGAATGTGAAATTTTGCACACGGCTTCCTATTATAATGTAGGGGAGCACTAAGAAGGGGTTTTTGGAAATTTAACCTTTAAGGGGGTGAAAAGGGGGGATTAAGAAAGCACGTAACCCACGCGGACGAAGTCGCGGGCAAAGTGCTAGTTGTATATAATATGTTAATGCTAATCATATTAAGGAAGATAACGCTATATTATGCTATACTGCAGAAGGAGCAGACCTGTGTTAGAGTAGACAACGCGTATGGGCAAATGTAGTGGGACGCCTTGCGGTACGATGGACAGGTTATTTGAACAAGATGGCGGTTAGTGGATGGAAGCATGGATCACATGGATGCATACTGCTCAGGACCAGGGTGGTTGTCGTTCTTTGACGGCAATGGCATGAAGTGAGGGTATCGCTATTAGCGATAATACCGCCACTGTAACCATAGAATTAGCGATATTCTAAAACATGGAGCAAGATTTTTTTTTTTCATAATTATAACTTTTAGGGTTTGTTTATGAAACTGTGTTAATATTACAAAACCAAACAAATCATAAACTTAAAACTAAATAGTACTTTAGAATCGCCCTATTATTGTAAGGTTTCTTGGCAATTGGATGGACATTTTTAAAGTGTTTTACCTGTAAAAAAGCATCATACCCGTAATAACTGAAACTCATGTTCCTCCCTGTTCCTTTGAGCTTCCCTCTCGGCTGCTGACAGACCTGACGTGGCTCCACACTCCTCTCCTCTCTCAAAGTGTTCTTCAATGTGTTGGATCTGCATCAAAAACAAGTTGGGTTGAGATTTTTGATACAAATTGACAGATACAAATCTTATTATACACAAGATTTATTTTACTGACACATTTCTGGTGGAAAAGCTGGACTTTTCACTCAACCTTGGCATAGATCATAGGACCTCAGGTCATGGGTTCCAAGTGGGTGTCCCCTTTCGAAGAAAATCTTTTTTTTGAAGATTAATATGGGTTACATTTTTGTTTTTTGGACAGGTTTTCGTTTTGTTTAATTTAGCTTTCATTCATTCTATTGTATAGTTTTAAATAGTATACAGATAATAACAAATTAAATTAATACAAAATCTTACAAGCTCATGTTGCGAGAGTGGCAGTGGCTGGCAGCACACGGGACAGTTGCTCACAGGACTCTCCTCCATCATCACCACATCCTCGTTGCAGGACGCATTGTCTACTTGGTCCTGGTAATGAGAACAGAAAAATATATAACAGGTTTTCAGTTTTTGTTTTGTTTTAGTTTCATGGTAAAATCATTAAATGAGTCCTCCTGCTCGGCCCTGGTTGCGAGGACTCATTTGATGATTGGGACTGTCGCAGGGCCTGTCAGACTTGTACTGACTAAAATCCACGGTGTCTTTCAATAGCCCTTTACATTCTGGGGTCACAGTAATTTGTTAGGCTAGTAGGTAACAGTTTTAGATTTCATTTATGATCGGCTCGCATTTGACCACCATCTTGTCTGATACTAAGTAATGATGTGGTGAAGTACCATGTGATTGTTTTAAATTGCACAATTACAGTGATGTGTTTGAACTTTGAGTTGTTAACACACAGCCAATTTTTAGAAACTATAGTAGCTACTGTATTGATATAAAATGTATTTTGTTACAACATTTTTTGGAATCTATGTCAATAGCAAATATACCCTTAACTCAGTTTAACATAGTTACAGATGCCAGCATGCCAACCTACCCGAATCTGCCAAATTTTACCAATCAAACATTAACCTTCTACTATAGTGATAAAAAAATCAATTTTTGAAATTTGACAGATTGAGGTAGTTTCAATGTGCTGGCGTCTGTACAAATAAGTGCTAATAACAACACAATGTTATTGATACAATAATGGTTTTAGATGTTAGAGTTAACATATAAATATGAAGGGTAGATTAGTCAATAACTATGTCCAGTAAATCTCTATTCTAAGCAGACAAATAAGTTTTTGACAAGTTGCCAGCTGGGGTCGCAGGACTAACAAATAATGTGACCCCGGAACGTAAAGGGCTATTGAAGGAGACTGTAGGTCAGTGGGTCGTCTTGTGGATTTTAGTCAGTACCTACAAGTCTGACAGTCTCTCCTGCCCTGCCCTGGGTGGAAGGAGTCATTGGAAGATTTTACCACAATAAAAAAAGTTGTTGACAAAAATTTTATTCTTACTATATTTCTAATAATAGATTAGCATACTCACTGCCTTCTGCGGACTCAGTATATCTCGATGTTCCACATTGACATGCACTTCTATTTCGTTTGCATGAGCAAATTCTTTTTCACAAATCGGACACTGATACGTTGAACTGTGGGGTCCTGGAGACATGGCCATGGCGCTAAATGCCAGCGTCGGATTGTCCAGGGTTATTGTAGGGTTCGTCAAACCCAAAGTTGGATTGTCCGAGTTAGCATTAGCATTAATAGAAGGCGATGTTAAATCGAAGTGTGCACGATTTATATGTTCCTCCAATTTTCTCGGACATGTTGACGTAAAATCACACAATAGACACTGGAAATGAATTTCATGTTTATTACTTTGACAAACAATTAGTTTTTAGCACTTTATTAATTTATTTTCAGACAATAATTTGGAAAATACGTTTTGAAAAAAATCTTGGCGGTAAACAAAGAATTAAATTTGACATTGACATTTCACGTAGTCATCACAATGATGGATCGTTTTATTTTATTTGAACACAGACAATAATAAAGTCAACATTCACAATTCCTACAAAAAAACTTTGTTATTTACCTGCACGGAAGGACTTGGCGTAGGGGCACTTTTTTTTGGTGTATTAGGTTTTAATTTTAAAGCTAATTGTGACCTAAGAGGTGATCCTTGTCCAGCACTAGCCATAGACAACTGAAATGGAGTAAACTCAATTTAGTTTATTTTGGTACAGCTTTACAAAATAATACATTGTCACTATTTCTCTAGAAGAAAGTTTACCTTATTTTTATTAGGTGATCCCTCATAACTACCAGAATTATTATGACTTGGACTAGATATTGCACCTGAGAAATAATGTTTGTTACTAGTACAAGTGCGTCATAAAAATCATTTCATTTCAGTCTAAAAAAACTTCATTGGTATACCTTTTCTATCAATCCCATTGACCTCACCGTCATTAGAGTTTTGTCTGCTTTGAGCCTTTTTAGGAACCACACCATTACTAATATTGATATTTTTCAGTCCATTGACAAGATTTATGTTTTTTGGCGACCTTGAACACTTTTCCTCTTCTTTTTCACTTCTGCTGTAGCTTTCCTTCTCTTGGTACCCATTGTAGTAATTGATATTCTTTGATATAGCCCCGTTGTGGTATTGAGTTGAATTGTCAGGACTGTGCCAACCATTTATGGACCCTGGAGTATTGTAACTGCAGCTATCTGTCGTTGTCATTTTAGAGTCCTCGTCGAAACTAGAAAAGATGAATATAGTTTAGTATGTTAATGATTATGTTGTATCATATTATCGTATTCCCCAGTTACTGGGTTGTGGAGGTCCGATAGGCAGTTGCTCCGTGTAAAATACTGATATTCAGTTGCATTTGGTTCGATTGGAAGCCGACGCCAATATAGTTGGAAAAAGGCTAGGCAGGTGATGATGTTAATGATTGTTGTGGAAAATTTCTTAAACTTTTGGTTCAAAAGTTTGAGTCTAACAAACTTAGTAAGTAGAAGTTTAAAACCTTAAGTTTCACCTTAGTATTTTCATTTAAAAGTTTGGTTGGTAAAATCATCGTCACGATGTGGTTACACCCTTTAAAAGCGTCTCACTCCCAAGGCGGGTTACCTCCTCGTGAGACTGTGCTGGCTTTGTTTATTTTATCAAAATAAAACATTCTTGTCTTTAGTAGCAGGTCCTTACCTTGGGCTTTGGTCATCAATAAAAGCCATCAGTTCCCTCTCAGGCGTTAGATAATGGAGATGAGCCTTCTGAACATGTCCCACTAGTTGCGGCTGGGGTACCGCACAGTCGCAGAAGGGACATTCTGGTCTCCCATTCACATGGGCCTCCAAGGTATGGGACCTCATCCCCTCGTCGGTTAGACCCTCAGCCCCACAGAGCTCGCAGGTGTAAGGAAAAGGGCTGGTGGACATCTTGCTTGATGAAGGAGACACTTTGTTTGTTTTCGAAGTCATCTCTGGAAAGATGAGGAAATGTTAAAATTATTCTGTTTTTCTAACAAACATTTTTAATAGTCAACATTTTTTACAGAATTGTCGAGATTAATATATTGCTATCCCAATGCAATGAGAAGATAAAACGAAACAAAAGTAGAGGTCCGTGCATCATTGATAATCATAACTTAATTGTTTTTTTTTATTTATATCAGTTATTATTTAGTTCCAATTTGTCGATTAAATAAGTTACTGTAATTTAAACCCATCAAATAAAAGATTTGCACTGAATTATCTCAGGTAGGAAAAGCGTCACTAAGAGCCAAATGCTGTAAGCTGAACTTCCCACTACAGACATACAGACTAATGACCTAGTGAATGTAGACAGGATGCGGAAAGCGACGATCCGGGTTAAGGAAGCGACCTACTTATATCCAGACATGTAACAGTAACATGTTACTACGGTAAGATAAAATGGAAATTAAAAACGGGCCCAGGAGACTTCCTTGCAGTATCCCGTTTCGAACTGAGTTCGTTCAAGTAATATATGCTGCACTGCTTTTATATTAAATAGTTTAGTAGGTTTATTCATTAATTTACACTTGTATTTATGTTTTGTTCTTTTGTAATCAACTTTTGATTTTATTTTGAACGTTCTCAATGCTTGAACGGTTGAATGGAATCAAGTTATGGAAGTAGAAAGTCTAAATATTAATCCCGGAAGTCGCAGTGTTTTGAATAAAGTTCCAATGTAAGATGTTTTCGTAAAACGCGCACATGCTGGTTTCCACAAACATACTTATTAACTACTTTCGGTACCCCAAGAATAACATTCTTGGCTCAATCTTATTGACCTAAATAAATATTCTACATAACTTAAGCGAACAAAAATAGAATAAAATATTGATTTACATAAGTACGATGTACTTGTACTAGACCTTGATTCTGACCTCAAGTGTCTACAGTCCTAATGATATAAAAATTGATTTATTTTAATGATGAGTTCGCATAGAAACCAACCACAATAACTATATTGGGGCGAAAGTGTCAAATCGATAAAATTACCGCAGTTTTGTTTTCAAGGAAATCGCGGTACCACCAATGACAAGCAAATAAATTATCACCAAATATTAAACCTCTTTTTACTAACCTTTGCTCCAGTTGGCAGGATAAATGTGATACCATTGCGTAACATGCTTTAATCCGCAATAAAAACATCAAAATAGAGAGACTATGTACTCACCGATTACTTTAGTATTTTATTGTCATAGAATAATACAATTCCACTGTTTCTTGCCAGAACACTATCTAATTGGTACAATTTCGTTAATATATGTGATTATAACTAGCATTTTCTAACATTAAAATTACAAATTATATTAAAACTAGGTACTGGCGATAGGTTGTGATTGCCGTCATTCATGAAATTTTTGGACATTGAAAAACAAGGATTTGGAATACGCATGCGTGTGTGCGTTTGTCACGCCAGAGTCCGAAGTGAGTATTTTTAGAACTATGAAATTTTTAACTTCATTTAATTTAACGAAAATTATTTGTTTAGGTCACATTTGTACTCTAATTATGTGAATTTTATAGTTAAGCCGGCTCTGTAGTTATTCTTGTGTTGTGTGGCGCCCTCTCTACAAATATTTTTGAACAATTGTTCTGAAAGGTAGGCTCACTTGTGTTGAGCGAAAGAGAATATATGGAAAAGTTACAGTCTGAAACGATGCGCGATAGATGGAGCAGTTTTATACTCAACACTTTCTTAATAGAGGTGGTTTGTGCGGGCATATGTTTTCCACTAAAGTATAAAGCTTATAACACAGATTACCAGTGATTGCTCCATACCTAGTATTATCCACATTTTCTCCACTTACTAACAGTTCGCGGGCAGCGAGTAATGGGCAACTCGTTATCCGACCATGGACCATGCCCGGGTCGACGGCGCGTTGTGTTCCACGCGCGCCTCAAAGAGTGTCAGCAAAATGACGGGGAAAGCCTGCCGGGGTCGCGGGACTCACGAATTACCGTGACCATGACCCCGGTACGTAAAGGACTAGTGAAGGACACCGTGGATTTTAGTCAGTACGAGTCTGACAGTATGGCTGGGAGGACTCATTTGATGATTTTACGACGAAAAAAAAAAAGCTTCTCACATGAAAAAACAATACACGGTCGGCAACACTGAACGCCGAACCACACACACAGGCGAGTACGCGCAGACCGGGCTCGTGCAGGCAAAACTCTGGTGAAGCTTGTGCGTGTGGTAGGTCCATTAGTTTAGGTCCTAAACTGGACTGCGTTAAGAGCGCGTAGTAGGCTTCCAGGATCTCAGGAGTCCCACATAGTGACTGTGAGAAAAAATCCGTAGGTTTTTCTTGTCA
Organism: Agrotis puta; assembly: GCA_943136025.2. Classification (NCBI taxonomy): domain Eukaryota; kingdom Metazoa; phylum Arthropoda; class Insecta; order Lepidoptera; family Noctuidae; genus Agrotis; species Agrotis puta. The sequence continues at coordinate 14,812,983 of OW964184.2, read as the reverse complement.
TATTTAGATGGTTATTACTAAGCTTGAATATCTTTAGTGACATTGTTTTCTTTGTTAGGTTTCAATCTAATTATCATGTAGGCAGGTAATTCGCCGAAAACGACTATTTGGGGAACGTGAGCGCTACGGTACCCACCGTACCTAAACACTTCTGCCTAACTAACCAATCTATCCGGATTACAAGCGTGATGTTATGATTGTTTTTTTTTGCTAGATTTCACAATATCATGTAATTCGCCCTTACCGCCGCCGCCAAGGTTCCAAATAATACCAAAGTATCACGAGCAACGATAACGAAACGGAATTGTACCAAAATAAGCATAAACGCTACCTACTCTGTGTAGAAACTGTGTTGTATCATTTACCCAGCCCGACACGATTACATATTAAATTCATTTACAACAAAAAGAAAATAATGTAAAAAGAAAAACTCAGCGGAATGGCGGGAAAGCGGGCCGCCATTGCATACATAGTGAACGTTTATGCTAAACACCTCTTGTCACTCAAATAAAATAAAATATTGTTGCATTTTTGTCTTTGGAACTTAGAAGATATTCTCGTCTCTCGTACCGACGCCGATTTAAATGCAGAATAGCCTTGTAAAGGGTAGTTGGATTTATGTTTTCTTCCGGATACTGAATTTTTAAGAGTGGTTCTCGCGATAATTTAACTTTGGAATAATTTTTGGGTCCTATTAGCATAACACTGGCTGTATAACGAATAAGGAGGTTGAAGAGAGGAAATGAGGTCGGTAGCAAATGAGAATGGTAGGTCATATTTGCGGAGGAGAATGAAATCTGTTACAAGATTTTAAGGCATAAGATTTCGGTTTGAATATTTATTTCGGAATTACAGGTTCAGCAAGATTAGACTTTCATTTTGTAATGGTAGCTACCTATTTACTTTTAGATTATCACTTTCCTGTTATCTGAAAGTCTTTTGGCAGCTCCAAAACACATTTACAACATCGGCACTATAATTTCCTGTAGTCTATGCCTTGCCGGAAAAGTAACTAAGATAAGAAAATATTAGAACCCGACTGTACCGGGTGAATCGCGTGTTAATCGTAGGTATCTGTAGTCTGTAGACTGTGCCTGCTTACCTACGTATTTTATGATCATTGGTATGGAAGTAGTAAGTTTACTGCTGGTTAAATTATCAACTTACTTAAACTCTTAATGAACTCACGCTATCGATTGTCTTTCGTTTTTTTCAACGCTAACCCACACTAGCTAACTTAGTGAATTTTCAGTCATTATAATAATGGTTAAACACAAAAGTAATTCGCAGGAAAATAGCTAGTAGATAGCTACTATATCAAAGATATTTTATATAGTGAAGGTACAAATATTAGAGGGCAAGATGAATTGTTTGTTGTCTTCGGCCAGTTGTTCGCAACTTTGTAAAAGTTTGGCGGTTATTTATGGTGACGTGACGTCCGTTGCCTAAGGGTTGTTTTGTGGTTCAGAAGACAGGGGAACTTCTCGTGAATTTGGGTCACGGGACAGTAAAGTGGGCATAATAATGTCATGATCATTTTTTTCTATAAAACTTCGGTGCTTCAGAAAGAGAAATTTTACTGAAAAATGCTGCAAGTATCAAGACTGTTGTAGGCAGGTTAACGTGGACAGCCTTAAGGGGTTGAACATGGAAGAGGGTAGAAATTGTGGGGGTTCAATGTGGAATAAACCGATTTCAGTGCTTTTTGCTACAAAATAAGTCGAATTTCCCAGATGCTTTGTAACTTTCGTACAAGCCGAATAAATAACTTTCAATGCTCAAATTCATAGTTAATAATAAACTAACTAGTGTAACATTACTTTTTTAATGTTTTTTATTTATTACGTGGCACCATACTAGGAATTTCTCCTGTATCGTGTATGCACTTACATAATCGTAAAAAAAACACTTTTATTAAATGATTTTTGACAGCTCTTTCTCCGATAAGTCACATACAGAATATAAATTGTTAAAATCAGCAACATAGACATAAAAATAGGCTATTTTACTGCATGAATAAATTGAAAATCTGTTTAGACCGGCACTCAGAATATTTGGGTGTGTAGGTTGTTACGTCATAACGCCTTTTAAATGAGTCCTCCCACCCAGGGCACGCCGGTAGAGAATGTCAGTCTCGTACTGACTAAAATCTACGGTGTCCTTCAATAGCCCTTTACGTTCCGGGGTCACGGAAAATCGTGAGGCGACCGACGTCAGCCTGTAAAATTATACCGACCGAATGACGTTTTGTGATTTTTAGAAGCGTTATAACTTCGTCAATTTTAGTTTACGTAACAAAAGAAAAAATGCGGATCTAATATTTTTTATAATCCATCTTTGGACTAATTATATTTTTAAAGTAAAATAGTGTATTGTGAGGTATTTCAATCAACCATTTTCTCTTCATTAGAAATGTTCCTATGCACAAATGCATTCTGTATAAACTTCGTAACTTTCTATACGATCTTCTTTTCAACACATATCTTAGTCTAGCCAACTTTAAAACTCCTAACTTGGTGACAATGTCGCGTGAATTTTTGTTATGCAAAAGTGAACAAACTAGGTAGGTCTGTTCAACTTAGCTGTTGAAACGCCTGCACTCCTGGTATCGCTTTTAAAGAAACACAAATAGCTTGAGAAACTATGCAGCTTGCTAACTTTGAACAACGAGATAAAGGGGTTTTGGTGTTAGATTTTACGAGGAGACGAACTAAGTTGAGCTAAGCTAAACTAAGTTTCTTCATAGATTAGCAATTACCGAATAAGATGTCGTTTGCTAATAGCTAAGCTCTTCATGGCTTTCCTATTCGTCTTGCAATTAGACATCTGATCTACCAAAATACATTTAGACTGTATTCTGTTATTGTGGAGGCCGATCCCAAAATGGTTTAATGTCCTTTCCGGGGCATCGGAGTATCATATCTCCAGCACTGAGAAATTCTTATAGAAAAACCCAATAGTACGTTTTGCCCGACCCGGTAATCGACCCTAGACCCAAACCTAGCAGTCGTACTTGCGACCGCAAGACCCACGAACATAATTATACGAAAATTAAAAAATATTATTACGATAAAATTAACGTGTGGGTGGCCAAGCTATTAATACTTTTAAATTATAATTTCACATTTAATTTTGTCAATTAAATTAATGAGAAACAGCATAATAAAGTGGCAATGAAAGCCATCAATAGGAATTCAATATGAACTGCAACATGCCCCAATTGATTTTGATACTTCACACAGAGAGAATTATATAAATTTAAATTACAAACAAAATGGAACCAAATAGAGTCAGTAACATCATTTGACGAAGCCTTTCCTAGCTATATTGTGGTCAGCTTCCAATCTTACTGAATGTTCTTCTGCCGGTGTCGCGAGACTGTCTCATCAGATAACCGTAACCCTGGAACGTAAAGGGCTGTAACAGAGTGGGTATTCTACCTCCTCTGTTACCTCAACCTCTTGCCTTTTGGATCTGTATTGTTTTTTATTAAAATATTCATGTTTTGAATTTCATTCTCTTTTTTGGTTAGTACAATTTTATCACGGCTAGCAGCTGCACCTGTTCTGAACTATATATATTATTTTTAAAAGCTGTTTCATTTTCCTTTAACTCGAGTGAAGTTTTAAAATATTGTTGTAATACCTTGAATATTATCACCCTTTTGAAGGTTTGTTGTGAACTTATTTATATTTTATTAGTTACTCTACAGATCCTCAGGACCGTTACATAATATCAAATTGCTTTTATTCTTGTTGTTCATAGGGTCCACCCTTGGGGCTTTACAAATAAAAGGAATTACAAAACCTGTAGTGGCTTCTTTAATTATTGTCCTCTTTACTATTGCGGCATCGTTCATGTGGGAGACTAGAACGATTGGCTCAGGGCTATTGAAGGATTATTGTGGATTTTAGTCATTGCAAGTCTGACAGTCCTCCTTGGTTGGAAGAAGGACTCATTTGATGATTTTGTAAAAAAAAACAAATGTTATTGAATAACAGTGTTTTACATGGACGCTTTTTTAATGTAATACTGGCATAATAAAGGATTTGTAATAATTGCCAGCCTGATTGAAAAAGAGTGTCCTTGGAGTTTCTTGCCCAGCCACTTTCTATAGGTCGTCGGTCCATCTAACTGAGGGGAGTTCCACTCTTCGCCGTTTCCACTCCAGGACTCGTCTGCTCCACCGGCAAAGTACAAACAGAGTACAACCTGAATTAATAATAAAATTCTAAATTAACGCAAGCAAAGCCGTGGAAAAAAGCTTGGTACGTTTAAATGAATAGAATTAGAATTACTCCACGTTTTAGGGAGTTAATGTATAAATATTTAATTAGATGGGTCAACTCATTACTCGTAATGTTTCAGTAGGATGAAGTTATAATGCTCAGCTTAAAGTTTTAAGCTTTGTAATATGTATGCAGTGTGGAACCAGATGAATAATTTCCTATGGACAGGACTTACTTAGCGATGATAGAGGTCTCGGTGTCTACTCTCTTACTCCGTCAACACAGGGTGTCAATTTTCTAAGTCCGTCAACGAAAACATGGGAACGGATGCAGAGATGTACGAACGTAACTCGTCAAAATAAAATTTGATGACGGATTATACCGCCAGTACTGAAGTCATTTTGACGAGACGCTAGTGTCTATGTTATTACATTAAATTGTATTAAAAAAATGTGCTACCACGAATTTTCTACAGGTCGTAATAATATCATTCATTCTTAGGTCAGGGTCGTTGGCAAAATGAAACTAAGGCCGAAACCACGGGTTTCGGCCTTAGAGATTAGACCCTCCGACAAGGGCCCGTACGAAAGTACAAAACTCAAAATATTTAAGTGAACTCTATTAAATACGAATTTTGAATTCAAAAGTTCTGGCCACACATCGGGAGTGTGTAAAACTGTCCAATCACGTTGTCATTAAATTTTAGTTGGTATCACTACCTAACCTTATGTCCGTAAGTGATAAAAGACGTGTCCCGTCCGGGTCCCGGACGGGGCACGGTCGAACATTGTGGTGTACTTTTTGTATGAAGTGATACATGCTTGCGGCCCGGACGGGGCTAGTCCGGGGCACAGACGAGACTTGGTTAAGTTCGACCGTGTCCCGTCCGTCGCCCGGACACGGCTCGGTCATGACACGGTCATGACACGGTCATGACGCGTGAATCATCTTTTACGCTTCCATGAAAAATGGAATTTAATAGTAACTAAGTAATTACAATGCAATCAACAACACTGTTTCTATTTTTGGTCTAATAGTGTATCGCACTGCTGGTGTAGTGGTATCATGCAAGATTCCCATTCTTGCGACCCGGGTTCGATTCCCGGGCAGTGCATTTTTTTTGTATTTTTTGTATGCATTTTTTCTTTAATTTCTTTTAACGAGTGTCCCATGACGATAAATACTGCAACTGATGCCTTATAAAAGATTTCTGTACTTTATTTATATCGTACTTGAAGTATTTACTGCGTATATTGTATGGAAAAATTAAAAAGCGCCTCTATTGTATGAACGGTGAACTATTTTATTTCCATCAAATTAACGTCAAAGTTCCAGTTTATTTAACGTCACAAAAATGAGAAAAGTCAGGGGCCTCTGATTATTTCCTCTGTCCAGTTTGTAATCTCAAATTTTTGGCCGCCATTTTGAGTCGTTTGGCGGCAAATCCCGGCTGGGCGCGTTATTAGAGGACAACCGTTTGCGAATGGTATGATACCCCATAATATGCTCGGCTTTAATCTCGGTGTTGTCTAAAATTGGGGTGACAAAACCTTTTGGGTTTTGAAGAAATAGGTATATATGAACTGAGCTAATGCTGTACTTAAATATAAATGATGGTTTTGAAACTATGTTGGCGCAGTGGCTGAGTGCACGGAACAACTATATGAATTATCTTTAAGTAGTTGTTCCGGGTCTGGGTGTTTGTGAGTTTATGTTTATAAACGCACCCACGATACAGGAAAAAATCCCAGTGCGGGTCAAAGTTTAAAAAAAATGGCTTGGCTAACTAAAAAAATACAGACGGTAAGTATTTTGCCCTCGGTAAGCTCGAAAATTGTCACACATAAAACCTATGCTTCTCGGAAGTAAAGAAACAGGTAGTTTAACTTCATAGTTGGTAGTGATCATTTTCTGAGTTTTGGATTACTTGTTGCTAAAGCATATCTAAACATACGAATCTATTATCTAATAGATAATAAAGGATTAGCCTGAAAATTGAGAAAATATAATAAAAATCGAACCAAGATTACTGACGCAAACCGTATCAAGTTTTGGACGATACTAGTTTCAACGGACAAAGACAATTTTCTAAAATATTCAAAGATTTCCTAAACTATTCAACATATCAGATAAAATTCACATCTACATTTTCTACACAACGAAACGGAATGTCTCAGATAGCATCAACTTTGTGAGGACCCTAACGTCAGATGCTTATTTGTACGGAACCCCGGATGGCCCCTACTGGACTCGTTTCTGTGATAACCTGGCATTTTCTCCAGATTTTATATTTGTTTTTCTTGCTGATCCCTGGTTTTGGCGAACAGAGGTTACTTTTTAGTTATTTAAAATATCATTTGTCTGAAGGGTTCTGTGTGTAGAACTTGAATAAGAATATCAGCTTTATTAGGTTTTTTTTTTAATTTGTTGAGGTCTTAAAGGGGTAACTTATAGCCTTTGGTTACAACTTGGCTATGGTATTTCTAATATTGTTCTATCTATATAAAAAGCCTTTGTCAAACAGACAGGCGTGGCGAATGCGAAGCGTGACGTTTTTATTTGTAATGTATGGAATTGTTTGAATACAGTAACATAGAAAAGCGGAAGCGAGCCGATGGCGTGACAGAACTATCGGACTGCCGTCTCGTATCGGTTCGGTATCGCTTCGGACTCGCCTGTCTGTTTGACAAAGGCATAAGTATTTTATTCGTCTGTGGTTTGCTCGGCTACAAAGGCAGAGTTTCTAAACATTGTGATTTCAGTTTAAGAAATTCCAATGATCATCAATCTTTACTAATATTACAAACCCAAACATTTGGATGGATGCATTTCAATCATGTCAAAACGGAATTTGAAGAAATTTTGGCACATAGGATACCGTTTATCACAGTATTAGGTGTCTTCCAACTTTTTTTTTTTTTTCGTGGTAAAGTCGTCAAATGAGTCCTCCCACCCAGGGCAGGACGGGAGGGACTGTCAGACTCGTACTGACTAAAATCCACGGTGTCCTTCACTAGCCCTTTATGTACGGCGATAGGCGGAGACCTCTCGCGCCCGGCATTGGTCGAGGCCATGCTGCGGGGCGAGACGGAGTGGGAAGCGGTCGCCTCCTTCTGCGAAGCAGTCATGCTCGTGAAGGAGGAGGCGGGCCGCCTGAGGGAGAGGACAGCGTCCTCCCTCCACCCCAGCCGCAGTGGTAGACGCCCACGGCGTCGGACGTCGCGAGACGATCTCCGGCCACCGTAGGCGCGGGCATGCGGGCGGCGAGTAATGGGCGACTCGCTGTCCGACCATGGACCATGCCCGGGTCGACGGCGCGTTGTGTTCCACGCGCGCCTCAAAGAGCGTCAGCATAGTGACGGGGCCTGTAGAGGGCCAAAGCCTGCTGGGGTCGCGGGACCAAGGGATTACCGTGGCCCCGGTACGTAAAGGGCTAGTGAAGGACACCGTGGATTTTAGTCAGTACAAGTCTGACAGTCCCTCCCGCCCTGCCCTGGGTGGGAGGACTCATTTGATGATTTTACCACGATAAAAAAAAAAAAGCCCTTTATGTATCGGGGTCACGGTAATTCGTTATCGTTATCGTCCCGCGACCAGGTATCTTCTCGTTACATAGTTTTGAGTTACACACGTGGGCGAAGCCGCTGACGATAGCTAGCCGACTAAAATCCACGGTGTCCTTCGGTAGCCCTTCACGTTCCGGGGTCACGGTATTCGTTAAAATTATCACCTAATAAAATCTCTTTCGGGGTCGCGGGGCTCACGAATTACCGTGACCCCGGATCGTAAAGGGCTATTGAAGGACATAATGGTTATTAGTCAGTCGACAGCAGGTGCTCGGTTCACGTTGGTCGATTCCATGGAGAAGAACCGGCAAGAAACTCTATGGCTCAATCAATCGAAAAGATATATAAGCATTCAAACAAAAATATAAAAAAAGCGATTTCCTACGTTTTCTTTCTGTAAATTGTAGGATATTTTCTTAGAGTTATCTCAGCATTTCTTACTACATAGTTACTATGTTTTAATATGATTACCCCAGCTTCCTAGCGATGTTTCCCTGCACCGTAACTCAGGACTCTCATTAAAAATCGTGAAGTAGTTCTCGCATGATAAGATTACGAAAACAGATTCAAACAACTTCTACTTAACTTTTAATTAGGTAACCTACAGATTTATGTACTGAGGGATTTGTTAAGCTTGTGTTATGAGTTAAGCGCGGGGTCTTTTTTTTTTGCGAAAAAATAATACATTAATAAAAATCATCAAATAAGTCCTCCCACCCAGGGACTGTACTGATTAAAATCCACGGTGTCACACAGATTTTACACACACACAGACTTTAGGATATTAATGCCCTACACGCGTGCTTAGAAAAGCTGTCTGCATTGTAACGGGGCCTGCCGGGATCGGGGGACTGTCTCATCAGGTAAGAGTCTCCCTGGAACGTAAAGGGTTATTGATCAATCACCGTGGATTTTAGTTAGTACGAGTCTGACATTCCCTCCCGCTCTGCCCTTGGTGGGAGGACTCATTTTATGATTTTACCACGCTAAAAATGATGCTTTCTTCAACATAATACATACTCAATTAATCTTCATCATCATCATCATCATCATCCATAGCCCGTCTTCACCCACTGCTGGGTATAGGCCTCTCTTTGCTTGTAATTAATCAATTAATCTTACTTAAAACAAATAGGTACGGTACTGAATTTCCTTGAAAACTGTTCTCAAAATAAAATAGCGTTGTCTCAACAACCAGACACAACATAAAGGATCATTATTTAGAAATACTTGTAATAGATCACGTCTACGTCATCTTATTTTAAGACTATGGTCTGATTAAAAAATGTCTCACGAAATTCTAAACAAACCCTATTCAGTTAAGTTATTCTCAAAAGATATCTAAAATAAATAAATAATATAATAAATCTGTGGAAGGGTCAATTGTGATTAAAAAAATTTTTGTCTGTCTCTCTGTCTGTCTGTCTGTATATGCAGGCATCACGTGAAAACTAACGGTTCGATTTCGATGAAACTTGGTATAATTATACCTTATTATGCTGGGCATAACATGGAGAAATAAACCATCCACGCGAAGACCGACATCCGCGCGGACGGAGTTGCGGGTGGAAGCTAGACATATCATAAGATGTGCTCTTCAACGAATCAGTTTTAAGATCGCCAGATAGTGCAGCGCGGGCAGTGAGCGATAGCGTCGCAAGTCGCTGTCAGTTGCTTACGCGGTGTCCTGCGTGAGCGACGAATACGGCGCGACGCGACGCGATTCGAACTAATTCAACTAATATTTATCATAATACTTGCTTCGTGTTGCGTTGCGTCGCGTCGTATTTGTCGCTCACGCAGGACCTGCCTTAGCTTTGCAGCAGCTGTGGATTTGACGCTGGGGCAACCCTGCATATGAGGTTTTAGAGAATACCACACCGCTACTACTAAAAGGATAGACACCCTCGAAGAGGGTGTGAAAAAGTTACAAGGTATAGGCAATACCTCTGGTGCGGTGATCACTTTTCATCTTTTTTTTTTTTTCGTGGTAAAATTATCAAATGATTCCTCCCACCCAGGGCAGGGCGGGAGGGACTGTCACACTTGACTTACTAAAACCCACGGTGTCTTCAATAGCCCTTTACGTACCGGGGTCGCGGTAATTTGTGAGTCCCGCAACCCCGGCAGGCTTTGGCCCTCTACAGGCCCCGTCACTATGGTGACACTCCTTGAGGCGCGCGTGGAACGAACGCGCCGTCGACCCGGGCATGGTCCATGGTCGGACAGCGAGTCGCCCATTACTCGACGCCCGTATGCCCGCGCCTACGGTGGCCGGAGATCGTCTGGCGACTTTTCACCAGGTGGGTCGCATTTTTTAGTGTCATCCTCATGGTATAGAAGAAGTGGTGTTACAAATTGAGAAATACGGATATAATTTTCTGATCTATTTGTTTACCTTTTCATCAAATACTTTTCCAACAGACCATAGCTACAATGTATAATTTCACACAACGCCGCCATCGCCCTCTGGCGTCATATGTGTGAAACGAAACAATTCAACATGGCGTCGTAATATCATGTGACAAAGACTGATGAATTGACTATTACGTTGTTAATTTGTGGGTAATGGAGTGTTGTTATAAATTGGAGGGTTGTGTGTACACGATGGGCCATGTGAGGCCATGTCTGAAGCTCGAAAGCTTCTTATTTGTTTTAAGATGTTTCTTTTATTCTGTTGTAGATTTTTGTAACACAATTTGGCGTATTTTGAACAAAATAATTAATGTTAGGTATTGCCTTATCCTGTCGGATTTAGGAGATAATTAAATTGCCACACAATGTCGTCAATAAAGTGCTAGAATGATGACATTAAATAAAACAAAAACTAAAAACAAATTACAATTTGATCAGCGTCTCAGCTATAGCGAAGATGAAACATTGAAAACGTAAGTATTTTTACAAATACAAAACGCTTTTAAAGTGATTTCCATCACAACAAAGATACTGCTTATTTCATTAATTGCTGCAGTTATTGCTGTGAACGTAAAACGTCTTATATTTCGAAATTACAGAATCAATTTTAATGAAATTTCACACGCTTTAGCAGAATACATAGGATAATAATGTTAGTAAAAATAGTGCCACAGACAAATTAGAAAACACTTATTAAGTGAATATTCATTTTTTCTTTCAATTCTAATTCCATTTAAAACAAAACTAATATATTTAAGTCCAGCTTATCCTATCTTGATCCAAGTTTCTGAAACAGTTCAAATATTAGACGTTTCTATGCAAATACAAAACCTTGTGAAATGCTAACACAAAGCGGTCTGTACTTTGTTAAAAAGCGCTGACACAAGTGAAGTTCCTGAACGAATGTTCATGCGGAATATTTAGAATTTTACACTACAGAGTTTCAACATTTCATAGATGATCTATTCTATACTATAATAAATCTGTAGAAGGGTCAATTCTGTACATTGAAAATATTGAAAAAATAAATAGCGGGGGGTGTTGCTGGATCGATACCAAACCCAAATATATGATTAAAAAAATTTTTGTCTGTCTGTCTGTCTGTCTGTTTGTGCAGGCATCACGTGAAAACTAACGGTTCGATTTCGATGAAACTTGGTATAATTATTCCTTATTATCCTGGGCATAACATAGGATACTTTTTATCCTGGAAAAATACGTAGAAAAAAAATCTTATTTTTCAGTTTTATTCATAGACGTTGTTCTGTAGAACCGCGAACACACGTTGCATTACCCGCAGTGGATTCAGCGCCGTAATATTTATAAGATGTCATTGTCAGAGTTACTCAAAATGGGGAAATAAACCATCCACGCGAAGACCGACATCCGCGCGGACGGAGTCGCGGGCGGAAGCTAGTTTTGAATAAAAGTCTTGTAAAGAATTGATGTATTAAAAGATCGGCTACGATTTAAATATTCATAAATAATTCTTTGTGTATATCAAAATGGATAAATGCTCTCCAAATCTTAAAACTTGCTTTCGCAAGATTTGAGGTACACTCCGAAGTTGGGTTTGGTTAGGTTCCTTTAAACCCTGCAAACAGAAACGAGGCCCCGCGAAGCAGGGCTCCATCGACCGTTTTTAGTTTAATTTTTATTTTATTTTACAGAAAATAGGTTTATCCATTTTAGCAGGTATTTCGATTTTTTGGTAGGCGTTTAATCACAGGCCTAAAAGATCTATTGTATTTACACTATTTACAGAAATATTTCTAGTTTAAAAAAGATATTACCATTATTATACCTAAAGCTATTTTGTCATAAGTTGATTACAAAAATGTACAAATAAATTAAATTATATTTAATTTTTGATTAAAGTGATTATAAAAAAATTACTTAAGATCTTACTAAGCTAAGTAATACGAAATCAAATCAAATCAAAATCAAAATCTTAGTGAAGCAATTTCTCAGAAACGAATTCAAGTTAATTTCACTGTAAAATCATGAAGGATTTATGTTGAAAATTGAAAACTGTGAATCACAGCAAACTTTCAAACATTTATCAAGCTTTAATTAACTGAAATTTTACACTTCAGGCGGCGGTCAGTCACTGAATAAATTTTATTAACCCGAAAAAATTTGCCGAGCTCGAAACGGCACCGCTAGAACTCTCCCAAAAATGTCTAAACTTGTGAGTTATGATTTTTTCTGCTTTTTGCGTAATTTTTATCCGTTTTAGGGTTCCGTACCCGTACCCTAGGGTCTCTCCTGTTACTAAGAATTCGCTATCCGTCTGTAAGTACGTCTGTCACCAGACTGTATCTCATGAACCGTGATATTTAGAAAGGTGAAACTTTCACAGATGTATGTATGTGTCTATTTCTGTTGCATCTATAATAGTTAAAATAGGATAAATAAGTTTTTAAGGGCTCCCATATAAATAACGTGATTGTTTTGCTCGTATTTTATCGATATTGATAACGCCAACTGTGACTATTAAGAGAATACTTAGTTATAAATATCCACTTTTAAAATGCATAATTAAATAAAAAAAAAAACAAATATTTAAGGGCAAAAAAACACGTTTGTTGTATGGGAGGGGCTCCCATACAACAAACGTGTTTTTTGCGCTTCTTAGTGGGTATAGAACACTGCGAGCGCGGGTCCGACTTGCGCTTGGCCGATTTTTTGTGTAATTTTTATCCGTTTTTTGCGATGCGTTGTTAATTTATGTGACAGAAGTAAGGGCTCGGGAGAAAAGGAACGATGCGTGTGCGAATAAGTAAGCTTATTTTGTTAAAAAATAATGAGATCCGCGTATAAAAATGGCGGGATGCGCTGGGGAATGTTTTTACGTATAGTTCTGACTTTTTTTTTTAATGTTGTAAGGGTTTTCCTGTTTCAGAATATAAAAGAAATGTTATTTCGAATATTAATATTGGTAACGTTAATTTAACGTATGATGTGGAATGATGCGGTCAATGTTATCATATTATAATAACACAAATTATACCACCTTCAGTTATAAAAATCTTAGTACATATTTCGCTCGTTTTAACTAACACGTGGAAGCGTAACAAACAAACTCACTCCTAGTTGCATTATTAGAAGTTGGAATATACGAGTAATTACATACGGATTCATAAAGTGTAGATAAATGTTAATTTATCACAGTAAATGGCCAGCTATCAAAGTCTCAACGCAGTCAAACCGCGGCCATGTTCCACTGATTTCGCGCCAACTAGAGAATTGCCTCGACTCCACAAACAACACAGTTCACGATTTATGCGCCCACTTGTTTTGTCTCTGGTTAACTACTCCAAAGAGATTGTATATCTTCTGTTTAAATGTTATCCGGAGTGTAGTTTGCTGTTCTTAATGTGTTGGTAGTATGTTAAAGACTTTTATGTCGAAAGTTGTACTGGATAGTTCTGACTTGCGAACAAGAGAAATTATTTGGTTATAGTAATTCTAAATAATGGCCCTATTTTACAAAGACTGTTTGAATCATGACCTACCTTTCGATTTGCACCGGTCAGGTGAATAAGCTTCCTTCTGCTGGACACGGAATTTGTGTCTATGAGAGGAAATCGGCCATCATCGACCACTTAGGCCCAATACACTGGTCGGGGTTTCGCTTATCCACCGTCCACAATGGGTCTTCTATGAGTTCTTGGAAATGCTGTTTTCACACGATATTATAAGAATCCTTCATTGTTACTTCAAAAAACGTGTTACACAAGGCATACTGTCGAACTCTCCCACGCCTCTTGTAACGCTACAGGACCGCCATTTTTCTTCAAAAACCCAGAGATGTAAAACCACAAGCGTACCGTTTTTAACGAGTCTGAAAACCAGTCTTCAAACCTTAAAAAATGTTACAGGAAATATCATAAAATGTACAGGATGTCCGAGCATGTTTTTCGAGTGGTTTTACCTAGATCCTCATTAAAGTTGCAACACGTTCCGTTTGAATATTCATTCTCGTCACTTGCCTACCTTGCTGGTACTGGGACATGTTTCATCTTGTCCTGACGGAGGTTTGGCTTTGTTTGACGTACATTACCTGTTTTTGGTACCTAGTGATGGAATTTTTGATAGAGCTACTAAAGGTACAGTCAACAAAAGTACAGTCAGTTATAACAAATAGCTAAAAAATTTCAATCATTTATGCAAAAAGGAGGGTTCCTTTTTGCATAAATGATTGAAATTTTTTAGAATACGATTCGATATAATTTAATGCTATTTTAAGTTGTACTACGTGAGTTCGACAAACGGATGTGCGATTGACGCTTGTGCGACAAAACTGTATTGCGACTCAGTACAATATTCGCATACAGGCTTGTGTGACATATTGAAGTTCTACATGTTACCGAGGCTCCTAATTAAAAAAAAACCCATGAAAATTGATCCTTTCTAACCTAACCCGTCTGATTGGGGGTGCCCTACATCACGAGCTCGCTGCGCTCGCTATTGCGTCATAAGTTCTCTGTGCTTTTTCACACATACCTTCTTTGTCGCACTGCCGAACTACTTTTGTACAACCACGCGTAATTCTCTTCACATTTCATGAGTTTGGTCAGCTTATTGGTAAAACTCATATTTATGGATTTTTACTAGTTGGTTAAAGCTAAAAGATAAATCTATAAAGGCCCATCTGTTTGGTCGCGGGACTCACGAATTACCATGACCTCGGTACGTAAAGGGTTATTGAAGGACACCGTGGATTTAGTCAGTACGAGTCTGACAGTCCCTTCCGCTCTGACCTGGCTGGGAGGACTCATTTGATGATTTTACCAGGTAAAAAAAAGCACTGTTATTACGAATTTTAAACCAATCTTTGACCAAAATATGTAAATCTCAGCCGGCAATGGACGCCGAATTCGTTTAATTCTAGATCTTATCGAAACCGATGTCTTTAAGTAGTTCGTAATATTCATGACTTAGGTTCCAGACAGTTGTATAGCCGGATGAACTTCTTCAAAACTAGGCTGGAAATCAATTTAAAGTTTTTTTATTTGTGAATAGATTTTTAGGAACATAAATATACTATTGGATTTTCACTACTTATTGAGTGAACCTGTTAACTATCCACAGATGTTTTGACTGACAGACAAGTTAATAAAGGTCATAATAGCCTTTTTTTAGGTGGTAAAAACATCATGTGAGTCCTCTTACCCAGGGCGGGACGGGGGGAACTGTCAGACTTGTACTGATTAAAATCCACGGTGATCCTTCAATTATTCTTTAGGTTTCAGGGTAACCCCGGGTGGACGGCGCGTTGTGTTCCACGCGCGTCTCTAAGGGTGTCAGCACAGTGACGGGGCTCCCCTTTAGAGACTAGACTAGACTAACGAATTACCGTGACCCCGAAACGTAAAGGGCTCATTATAAGATTTTACCACGCTAAAAAAGTTCCAGGGTCACGGTTATTTGATGAGACAGTCTTGTGACCCCAGCAGGCTTTGGCCTTCTAGGGGGCTCCATCAGATCGACGATCCATAACACCGGTTAATGCGCACCTTAAAATAACTGTTCCAGGATATTTGGCACAATCACTGGCTCATCCTCATTGAAATTAAAAAAAAAAGAAAGGCTCATAAAAAGTTTTTATTGTAACTTATACTAACAATCATTGACATAATAACTGAGGATCAATATTGATAGAAGAAATCTTGTCGGTCTCGATAAACAATGAGACCTTTTACTAGCACTAGATGGTGATAATTACAGTGGCAATAGGCGCTTTCACATTAGACGATAACGGTAAATCAACGACACCGGAAGTTTCATTAATTTCTAGGAAAAAATTAGAGAGAGTTGACGTTATTTCAGTGTCGTGTCGTAACCATTAAGGTGCATTCAGACCCCTCAGTCACGTCACGTCACCGTAACCTCACCGACAACGGATCGGTTACGGTTTGTCTAGTCACCAATGACCGTCGTTCGTCAGTCACGTCTCCGGTTTGGCTGAATCATTGAACACATATACTGACTGATTATTTGACATGCCTGACCGGTGACGTGACTGATAGATCACGTGCCGTTGACTGGCCGGTGACCGACGTGTGGGGACAATGTCATATTAGGAATATAGAAACATTTTGTTTTTTAAACCAGGCCGGTGACGTGACGTGACGGTGACTAATGAGTGTGAATGCACCTTCGTCTAATGTAAAAGCGTCCAATAGAGGACATGATATACAAAGTGACACAATAGTACATTGTTCACCGAGAGGAGAAAGTGACCGATTACCGTCGAGGGTGTCGTTTGAATCCCGAGCCGTAGGCGAGGGCTTTAAAACACCCGAGATCGGGAATCGCACTTTCTCTCGAGTGATACATATAGTGCTTTATACTACACCTGCGTGGAAAGTACCTTGATACGGGGAGAAAACGCATCTGAGCGGGAGAGAAAACGTTTTCTCCCCGCATATTTACTCGATATGCAATGACCGTACCTTTCTACCGTAAATTTGATAAAGTATCAAGGTATTTTCGACGCAGGTGTAGTATAAAGATATAGGTGCTACGAGAAAGGGCGCGCGTCATGGCAATAACCGTCCACAGTGCCGATGCATGCGATTGTTTTGTATTTCTTCAGATTCTTGGCGCGCGTATTTTTCGACACGAAAACCAGCGTCTCGGGGCGCGGTAGTAGATGGCGATGGGTTTTGTATATCATGTCAGCTTTACTTAAAGTCAGCATCTATATCTTGCACTCTTCGTATCTTTTGAGCCATCTCCTCCCATTCACCGACCGGTTCAATGGGGCTGTGCATCCGTAACCACCGTTACCGTTCACCATCAGGTAGTCGAAGCAGTTTGTGACTCCATCGCCATTGCAGTCCTGGAATTAAAAAATGGCAAATAATACGGAGATTTTTTTCTTTTTAAAAATTGCTTCAAGTAGTTTTTCCTTTGAGACAGCAAACAGAAATGGCTACCATTCAGTAGGGGATGGTTTCCGACAGTATTGAGCAAGCTACCTCCCCTTTAAGTTTGTACAGACCGAAACCGGACACATTGTATAATATATTATGTCAATATCAATTATAAAATACAAGCTGTTGCTGTTGCTGCTACAAATGGAAAATTACCCCATGGGAACATAAAATCCAAATAAAAGCTATCCTATGTGTTAATCCAGGTTATGAACTATCTGTGTAGGTACTAAATTTCATCTAAATCCGTACAGTCATTTAGGCGTGAAAGAGCCACAAACATACTTATCCATCCTCACAAACTTTCACATTTACAATATTAGTAAGATTACGTAAGAGATTTTGTTAAAGCTGCCTTGTGTTTTTAGAGCTGTAGAAGTGTGCATTCTGGCAATTCAATCAAGGATGATATGTGACTTTTATTTCTTTATATTTACCTGTCCGAACCTCTGCAAATATCCTTCAATGATTTTCTTAGCGCACTGAAAACTTCTTGCGCAGTCCTCCCAGGCTGAAACCAAGGTTATAACTTAGATTTACACTCTAAAATATCTTTTAAAAAAAATTAATGATAGTTTCGTATTTGACCACTATCTCGCCTGATGGTAAGCGCGATAGTGGTATGACATGTACGAATATCTTCTAATTTTTAAGGCTGCACTTTTTTTTATCGTGGTAAAATCATCTAATGAGTCCTCCAACACAGGGCAGAGCGGGAGGGACTGTTAGACTCGTACTGACTAAAATCCACGGTGTCCTTCAATAGCCCTTTTGCTGACACTCTTTGAGGCGCGCGTGGAACACAACGCGTCGTCGACCCGGGCATGGTCCATGGTCGGACAGCGAGTTGCGTCAGCAGACGTCTGTCGCCGTGGGCGTCTACCACTGCGGCTGGGGTGGAGGGAGGACGCTGTTCTTTCCCTCACTCGGCCCGCCTCCTCCTTCGCGAGCATGACTGCTTCGCAGAAGGACTTCCGTGTCCGGTGAAGACCTGCGTCATGCGGTAGGTCAGGACGCAGTGATACCTATTCAGCCACTCCTCAAAGAGGGGTCTTACCGCCGCGGTTTAAGGCTGCACTGGAATAAGTGATGTTTCCTATCGCTTCTTCTGTGTTTGTTTGTAGGAGTCGTCAGATGGTAGAAACTCTGTTTGTGGATAAGCCTATAGCTAAGCATCCGTGGAAAATATACCTAATCAGGATCCTATCTTTGGGGTGTATCCTTTCACATGTTACGTCTTCGAATTTGTAGCTTCTATACATTCATACATATTCCTTCATCGTTATTTAAAACAGTGGTGATGGACGGGATTCCCTTTTTTTCGCATAATGTTTTAATCCTAATATTCTTTGGCATAACTGTTTCACAAAATTAGTATAAATAGAGAAATTATGCTTAAAATTATGCGTAAATAATACGAGTATAATGCGTAAACATTATAAGGAAAAATAACTGTTATATTACGTCTTATTTTATGCAAATGATAGGGAACCATGAAATCATTGACAAAAACTGTATGTAATAAACTCACCGTGATTCCTCTCGGGGTCATCATCAGGCAGGACGACCTTCCCAGCGTCTACCCAGTAGACCTTCGAGATATTGAATGGTCCACAGTAGCCCCCCGTGCATCCGTTACTGATGTCGCATTTCGTGGCCGCGTGGCAGAGACAGCCATAGCATCTATTCGTAAGATTGGGAATAAAGATACCTGGAATTGTAAATTATTGTTATAGGGTTGTTGACATAGTAACGGGGCCTGTAGAGGGCCAAAGCCTGCCGGGGTCGCGGGACTAACGGATTACCGTGACTATGGCCATGGCTATTGAAGGACACCGTGGATTTTAGTCAGTACAAGTCTGACAGTCCCTCCCTCTCTGCCCTGAGTGGGAGGACTCATTGGATGATTTTAACAAGTAAAAAAAAGTCAATTTTGAATCTAATTAGTCGTCATTTGGAGTTTTCAAATATAATGGACATGGTAGTTTTTGTTTTGTTATAACAATACATTTTTACAAAGATAGAACACGTCCTAATTCTAGAGTGGGTGCTTGAGACTGTACTTTCATGTGCATATTGCTAATTTTAAAATTTGTTATTTTCGTCAATTTTGGTTTACGTCACTTAGTACGTGGCGAAATATCTTATTGTACCAATCGTCTCTTCAGGTGACCAGAGGGCTGGCCTATTTCTCGGCCAACGGATCAGCATTGCCATACAACGTGGCAATGCTGCCAGCTTTCTGGGCACTGTTCCATTGACAGCGATGTGGACGTATTCTTTGACGCCCTTTGAATGTTTTGTTTTCTTTTTATTTATTTTTTTGTACATAGTACTAGTAAGTTTTTATTAATAGTCTATAATCGTTAAATATGTATTATATAAAAGAACAAATTAAAATAAATGTACTCGAATTGTACCAATTTTCATATAAAGAAAAAACCGGCCAAGAGCGTGTCAGGCCACGCTCAGTGTAGGGTTCCGTAGTTTCCCGTCCGTTACAATAAGTGTTAACAAATAGCCTTTTTTTAAACTTGTGTGTTAAAAAAAGGTTATTTGTTACGTTGACATTTTGAACTTTGATAAAAAGGGAACCCTAAAAACGGGCCCACAAAGGACGGTGATAACTAAAAAAACTTAGTCCAGGAATTTTGTACCACCTTCTTGTTTTTTTTGCACAAAAACTGTTCTTTCCATCAAGTTCAAAATAATTTTCCTAGAAAGTCCTTATAAAGTTCTACTTTCCAGATTTTTTTCATATTTTCTAAACTTATGGTTCAAAAGTTAGAGGGGGGGGGACACATTGTTTTTGACTTTAGGAGCGATTATTTCCGAAACTATTGACATCATCAAAAAATGATCTTAGTAAACCCCTATTCATTTTTAAATACCTATCCAACGATATATCACACGTTAGGGTTGAAATTAAAAAAAAATCACTTTCTATTTTACATATAGGGGGGCTACCCTAAAAAAACATTTTTTTCCAATTTTTATTTTTGCACTTTGTCGGCGTGATTGATATACATATTGGTACCAAATTTCAGCTTTCTAGTGCTAACGGTCACAGAGATTAAGCGAGGACGGACAGACAGACAGACAGACAGACATGGCGAAACTATAAGGGTTCCTAGTTAACTACGGAACCCTAAAAATGGGCAAAACGTTCCGTTCCTTGTAACACTTCCATGTATATTTCAAATGAAAAAAAAAAAAAACAACAGACATGCATGGCTGGATGTATCCTCACATCCTCACAAACTTTGGCATATTTATTAGTAATATTAGATAAAAAAAAACTAGATGTCAAAAACATAGGTACATTTGAGCAAAAAACTAATCTAGTATGTAATATCCATAAATGATGTTGATTCTGTTGGACATTTAAATAAAATAATAAGTAATATTATTCAATGAGTTTCCTCTTATTTCTGGGCAAACTGCATATCATTTCTAATAACATTATATAAAAACAGATTTTTTTAATGACACTGTTAAAAAAACTAGACATAGACAACGTGACTTCCTTTTATTTTGTAAGTTACGTGACTGATTTTGATTTGGTATTTACTATTATTAACAATGTAATAGTTTTTTTTTTGTCTTCTTTATCGTGGTAAAATCATCAAGTGAGTCCTCCCACTCAGGGCAGGGCAGGAGGGACTGTCAGACTTGTATTGACTAAAATCCACGGTGTCCTTCAATAGCCCTTTACGTTCCGTGGTCACGTTAGCTCGTTAGTCCCGCGATCCCGGAAGGATTTGGCCTTCTAAGAGGGTCTGTTTTGTAATAAGACTTAAAATCTAGGCTTTTTGTTTCCCTTTTTTTTATCGTGGTAAAATCATCAAATGAGTCCTCCCACCCAGGGCAGGGCGGGAGGGACTGTCAGACTTGTACTGACTAAAATCCACAGTGTCCTTCAATAGCCCTTTACGTACCGGGGTCACGGTAATCCGTTAGTCCCGCGACCCTGGCAGGCTTTGGCCCTCTACAGGCCCCGTCACTATGCTGACACTCTTTGAGGCGCGCGTGGAACACAACGCGCCGTCGACCCGAGCATGGTCCATGGTCGGACAGTGAGTCGCCCATTACTCGCTGCCCGCATGCCCGCGCTTTTTGTTTCCCTAGTGTATAATTAATAATTTGACGGATTACATATATTTTCATTTACAAACGTTAATTTAAAAGAAGTCGGTTAATTATACATTGCACAGATCTCGAATAGACATGATCTAGACATTGAACATGGACATGGGTGAAGCGAAAGATTAACCATTAACCATTGCAACAGATGCATTTCTGTAAGTAGGTAATTTAAGCTGTTAACTGAAAAAATCCAAGTGAAGAAGTCGCAGAAACGGTGTTTGATATCTATACATATAATAAATCTGTAGAAGGGTCAATTCTGTACATTGAAAATATTGAAAAAATAAATAGCGGGGAGTGTTGCTGGATCGATACCAAACCCAAATATACGAATAAAAAAAGTTTTGTCTGTCTGTCTGTCTGTCTGTCTGTCTGTTTGTGCAGGCATCACGTGAAAACTAACGGTTCGATTTCGATGAAACTTGGTATAATTATTCCTTATTATCCTGGGCATAACATAGGATACTTTTTAACCGACTTCAAAATAAGGAGGAGGTTATCAATTCGACTGTACTTTTTTAATTTTGTTACCGCATAACGACCGACTGGGTGAACCGATTTTCATGATTCTTTTTTTGTTTGAAAGCTGGTGCTTCCCGTGTGGTCCCATTGTCACCAAATCAAGATCTGATGATTGGATCTTGGAGAAATCGAGGGCAACCCTCAAATTTTATAGGCTCACCTATCGTTTTTCGTAAATCTTATGAAGTAATTTAAGTACTTGCGTATGGTAATCATGATCTTATGTAGCTGAGCTGATGATGGAAGGTACAACTCCTTAACAGTAGTTTGTTACCGCATAACGACCGACTTCGTGAACCGATTTTCATGTTTCTTTTTTTGTTTGAAAGCTGGTGCTTCCCGTATGGTCCCATTGTCACCAAATCAGGATCTGTTGATTGGATCTTGGAGAAATCGAGGGCAACCCTCAAATTTTATAGGCCCACGCATCGTTTTTCGTAAATTTTATGAAGTAATCCAAGTACTTGCGTGTGGTAATCATCATCTTATGTAGCTGAGCTGATGATGGAAGGTACAACTCCTTAACAGTAGTTTGTTACCGCATAACGACCGACTTCGTGAACCGATTTTCATGTTTCTTTTTTTGTTTGAAAGCTGGTGCTTCCCGTATGGTCCCATTGTCACCAAATCAGGATCTGATGATTGGATCTTAGAGAAATCGAGGGCAACCCTCAAATTTTTCGTAAATTTTTCGTAAATTTTATGAAGTAATTCAAGTACTTGCGTATGGTAATCATCATCTTATGTAGCTGAGCTGATGATGGAAGGTACAACTCCTTAACAGTAAGGAGTAGGATCGACTGATTCATTGTTCGCATATCTCCGGAACTACACATCCGATTTAAATAATTCTTTTTTTTTGTGCTAGGTATCGTTCCACTTAGGGAATACTGAAAGTTTCATTAAAATCGGTTCAGTAGTTTTTGAGATAGGGAATTTTATTAGCTTATTGTGTAATATTTTAAAAGATTTCATTGTCAGAGTTACTCAAAATGGAGAAATAAACCATCCACGCTAAGACCGACATCCGCGCGGACGGAGTCGCGGGCGGAAGCTAGTTATACATAAAACTATACTTCAATACTTGTATTATGAAATTGAAAAAATTGTTTGTTTGGGATAATATCAGGAGCCAGTTGTCCGAATTGAAAAAATATTTTTGTGTTGAATAGGCCATTTATTCAGGACGGCTTTGTGCTATAAAACATCACGCTACGATAAATAGGAGCCGAGCAGCGGGGTTGAAACCAACAGCTAGTATTTTATATAATAATATGGTCATTAATTCTAGTTGGATCCGATAGATGGCGCTGTTATCAATTTCCAAAATCGAGAACAATCGTCTCAACTACTGCTTAATAATAGTGTAAGGCCTAATCCGCACTGTGATAAAAATCGAAAAAAATAATAATTTTATATTGCAAGATCATCATCATCTCATCACCTTCATCTTCCTACACTTTCCCTGCATGTGGATGAAAAACGCCAAAAGTGGAAACATTTTGGCAGAGATCTTTTTAATTTTTTCTTTAGTTGGGTATAAATAAACGGATTGTTCTTGGCGCGAATTTTACAAACTCAAACCCACACTGAGGTCGCGGGACAGTGTCATTAGGTAAGCGTGTCCACGGAACGTAAAAGCTATTGCCCGTATTTACCGTGGCTTTTAGACAGTACGAGTCTGACAGTTGGGTAGGAGGACTCATTTTATGTTTTTTTCACGATAAAAAAAAAACACTCAATCCCTTCCACTATCCTTTGCGTTCTAGGGCCGTGGTAGCTCTTTTGAACAATGCCTTAAAGGAAGAGACCTATATTTCATTGGTTGACCAAAGGTTTAAGAAGATAGAAAAGAGATGCTACCACCATTATACCAGTGACGAAATACGAAAACCTGATACCAAGAATGAATGAAGTTTTGAGGATATCGTATTATTCCGTACTGACTTTTTGGAGGACAGATAAGAAATCGCTCCGAGTAAAATACTGAAAGTCGGTAAGACTTAGAAGTAAGGTAGGTGGACCATGAAAGGCCATGCTCCTTCGAAGGCCAATTATTAAAATTTCGTAGTTATTGCCATGTGATGACAAATTCCTTCTATCTACATAAACATCCATCGAACTAGAAATCACAGACGCGGCGGCGAATCGCTCGCGCCACTATTTTGGCAGTACGGTCCCTCGCTTCATTGATATCGGAAATCGGTGACGTTAAAATAAGGTGGTGTACCATAGAAGGCCACTCTAACAAATAAACAGTTAAGTATTATTCGTTTACTTACTGGATAAATGAAACTAACAAATATTTAAGTAATACTTTGTTTTATTCCGTAATATATAAACCACTTCTTTTTATTGTAGATTTAATCGCTATTTATTAACTTTTAGTGTTAAATGACTGATTTATTATAATGGCCTTCTAAGGAGCCTTGTTCCTAGCAAGGCCATTTGGAAGAGCTTAACAAAACTTAAGTTTAATGAATACTGATTAAAGCTAGGTTAAAAAAAAAGTGATTTATATGGTACACAATAAAACAAAGTATTATTTGATAATTTGTTTTTTTCATTTATCCAGTTAATAAACGAATAAAAAGCGTTTACTCGTTAGAGTGGCCTTCCATGGTCCACCCACCTTAGTTGTTCCGGCTCTGGGTGTTTGTGTATGTGAATTTCTATGTTTATAAACGCACCCACGACTCAGGAGAGTTTCCTGGTGTGGGACAACGTTTTTTACGGCAACGGCAAATACTTAGGAAAAGGCTAGACAGATGATGATGATGAATTATGGAAAGAATGGTGATAAAAAATGATAAAAACAAGTGCGGGGCAGGCCTTAGACATACCCGCACCGCTTGATCCGGATATCCAGAATAAGAATATGCCAGCCATGCATACAGGGATCGCGAACAACGGCTTAATCTGCATCTTTTTGTTTTTTTCTTTGTATCTGAAAAATAAAGAGAAGTTTGTCATTAGTAACTGTAGATTTTGATGTCTCGGCTAATGAAGATGATTTTTTTTTAAGGGTGGCAAAATCATCAAATGAGTCCTCCCGCCCTGGGTGGGGCGGGAGGGACTGTCAGACTCTTACTGACTAAAATCCACCCGTGTTTCTTCGGATGCCCTTTACGTTCCGGGGCCGCGGTATCCTGGATTAAGAAAAAATCCGCGACCCCAGCAGGCGTTTGGCCCCGTCGGTTACCCGTGAAACACGACGCGCCACCGACCTGGGCTTGGTCCTTGTCGGACGGCGAGCTTACCCATTACTCGCCGTCCGCAAGCCCGCTCCGCCGCTGTGCCCTCTGCTATTCAGAGGGACACGCGTTGGAGCGTCCACCCGACAGGCTATTCGCATACGGGCAAAGAGACCTGTACCTGAGGAAGAGTTTTTGCCCGCATCCCAGGGTGCACCGGCCCGAAAAACTGGTCTTCCCCCCGGACGTATCCGAGAGGGAACTCCAGTCCATGGGCGCACGTGGAGGTTCCCTGTCTTAGCACCTCGGCTAATGTGGGTGATACAAATATATTTTATAAACTTATCATAGTAGTAGTTCTGGAGTTAACTCCTCCATAGAAACAAATAAATACCTCTTTTTTATGTAATGATTTAGTTTTTGACTTTTAATACCAAATTAGACACAAAAACTAGCGTGCTACAGTTAGATCATACATTATAGTGGCAAAAAGAAATTGTTTTCTAATTTAAATACTTCAGGTACTTTTATTCTTCGGACAACGTAAAATTAGCCTCTCAAGATTCATCCTTAATCGAAATCGCTGATTTGGCCAACACGAGGTCGAAGTACTGTAGGATTGGGCTGGATCATATCTGTATAATGGGTCAAAGTTTTTCCGCAGTGGGTGCCAGAAAATGGGCGTCATTGCCGAGGGAGGCCTAGCGAGCACTAGACGCATTTATGCGGAATTTTGACGTTTATGCCTGGAGAAAAGTGCGCAGAGGAAAGAGTAGAAGTTTATGTGGAGATCTTTGCCCAGCAATTGGCTATTTGACTGAAAAAATCTAATTAGTCCGTCACTTAGATTGTCAAAAAATATTCGACCCGTACTTATTCTTTTGTTCCGTAAACCAAAGTTGACGGAGATACGAGGCTTTCAAAATTGACAATACGTCACAATTTAGTACATTTTTTTATTGAATTCTGACGTCACTCTCGAGTTTTGATGCGTTATATTTTGGTGAATATTCATTGATTTTACAAAAGAAAAAATACGTGTCCGTTATTTTTTGAAACTCTAAATGACGGACTAATTATTTTTTAACCGACTTCCAAAAAGGAGGAGGTTCTCTATTCGACTGTATGTATTTTTTTATTTTATTTTTTTTATGTATGTTCACCGATTATTCGAAGACGACTGAACCGATTTGAAAAATTCTTTTTTTGTTTGAAAGGGTATACTTCCAAGTTGGTCCCATAGAAATATTGTCATGATCTGATCACGAACTTCGGAGATATGGAACGAAACTCTTCAATAATAGACAGCAAATCTGTCATGATTGCTGCAATCGCTTGGATGTTTATTGTTTACACAACATCATAACATAACATCACGCCTGTATGCTCTGAGGGGGTACGCAGATGTGTACAGTATTCCCATATTTCGACAGTTTGGTATGTTAAGTTTCATTTTATTGGGGATAAGCCTATTACCATGAAAAATATTGTTAATAATAACAATGTATAAATGCATAGCAAATATTTGTATAGGATATTACAACTAATAAATATAATTGAGAAATAAAAAAAACTTTTTTGCAAAAAATAAAACCGACTTTAAAAACACAAAAAAAGTGAAAAATAACTTCAGAAGTAAGTCTAGTCAATTGTTGACCGATTTTCAAAATTATTTTTTCATTGGAAAGAGTATACTCCCGAGGTTAGAAAGAGTATACATGGTGACAATGGGAGCACCCATTGTCACCATGTCAGGATCTGATGATGGAATCTGGAAGGTAAAATTCCTTAACGGTTAAAAGTCAGAATAATAACTCAAGTTATATGACGTAGTTCAACTTACTACGTACGTACCTACGATATTTACACTAATAAAAATAGAAAAAAAAACAACCTACTGATCAGATGGGGTATCAAGACAGAGGGTTTCATAAATTACTAAATGTAACTAAAAGAAAATGACAAAGTTAACTTACTACATACGTACCTTTTTTTTTATCGTGGTAAAATCATCAAATGAGTCCTCCCGCCCAGGGCAGGGCGGGAGGGACTGTCAGACTTGTACTGACTAAAATCCACGGTGTCCTTCACTAGCCCTTTACGTACCGGGGTCACGGTAATGGGCAAGTCCCGCGACCCCGGCAGGCTATGGCCCTTTACAGGCCCCGTCACTATGCTGACACTCCTTGAGGCGCGCGTGGAACACAACGCGCCGTCGACCCGGGCATGGTCCATGGTCGGGCTGCGAGTCGCCCATTACTCGCCGCCCGCATGCCCGCGACTACGGTGGCCGGAGATCGTCTTGCGACGTCCGACGCCGTAGGCGTCTACCACTGCGGCTGGGGTGAAGGGAGGACGCTGTCCTCTCCCTCACGCGGCCCGCCTCCTCCTTCGCAAGCATGACTGCTTCGCAGAAGGAGGCGACCGCTTCCCACTCCGTCTCGCCCCGCAGCATGGCCTCGACCAATGCCGGGCGCGAGAGGTCTCCGCCTATCGCCGTCGTGAGGACACGGCGGTGCTCTGCCCAAGCGGGCCAGTCCTGCACCGTATGCTCCACCGTGTCCTCCGGACGATCCTCGCAGTGGTGACACCCAGGTGTTTCTTCCCTCCTTATCAGACACAGGAACCTCCCGAAACTTCCGTGTCCGGTGAGGACCTGCGTCATGCGGTAGGTCAGGACGCCGTGACGCCTATCTAGCCACTCCTCAAATAGGGGTCTTACCGCCGCGATTGCGGCGTGCCCGAATACATACGTACCTACGATAATTTATACAAAAAATGGAAAAATAAAAAACTTTTTAACAAAAAAAAAACCGACTACCAAAAATACAAACGCCCCACCTAAAACCACTAAAAAGTGATAAATAAACTACTATTATTACTACTATTTATCTATTTCAGAAAACAAAAATGCACGTATTTTTCAAACGAATCAAATAAAAAACTTATTACCTACCAATTCTAAATCAACTTACAATATTATTTTATTTAAGAAACAAGATATTATGTATTTACAAACAACCTATAATGATTTATTTACAAAATTACAATGTGACCATTCTTGTCTAAACCTAATCTATATATATAAAAATGTTATGTTGGTTTGTGTATGCTTCAAAAACTCAAAAAGTTCTGCACCGATTGAGCTGAAATTTTAGCATGATATATAATCCGCATCAAGGATGGTTTTTATCTATTTTTTTTTTAAATTAAAAACAATTTTTTGTGCCACAGCGAAGCGGGGCAGGGTACAGCTAGTTAGCTATAAATTTAATTATAATATTTTTATAATGTTGTGTGCTAGGCACCTACTGATCTGTTTGAAGTCGGTGCCAAGCCAAAAAAAAGAGAACAATAATACTTAGTAATATAATACACACAGGGTTATAATTAATAACATCTAATATTTTTATTAATAAACAAACCTACAAACACGTAAGCGACTATCAAAAATACAAAATTTATCAACAGCACTATAACGCATCAAAACTTAAATGCATTCAAGACGACCGTCAAAGACGCCTGCCTGCACGTGTCTGCCCGTTTGGGTTGAATCGCTCAAGACTTGCCGACCCACGATCGCGCGTTCGGTCGCAAGTGCAGGGTGATTTGGTGTGATTTAGATGTAGCGCGATGGCGTGACGGGGCTAGACGTGCGTATCCTATGGAATACCTTTTTGGCTTGGCACCGACTTCAAACAGATCAGTAGGTGCCTAGCACACAACATTATAAAAATATTATAATTAAATTTATAGCTAATTAGGTTTAGACAAGAATGGTCACATTGTAATTTTGTAAATAAATCATTATAGGTTGTTTATAAATACATAATATCTTGTTTGTTAAATAAAATAATATTGTAAGTTGATTTAGAATTGGTAGGTAATAAGGTTTTTATTTAATTCGTTTGAAAAATACGTGCATTTTTGTTTTCTGAAATAGATAAATAGTAGTTTATTTATCACTTTTTAGTGGTTTTAGGTGGGGCGTTTGTATTTTTGGTAGTCGGTTTTTTTTTTTTGTTAAAAAGTTTTTTGTAATTTATAGCTACTGTCAAATAGCCAATTAGACGATTTTAAAGAAAAGAAAATAGTACCTATAGATTTATGTTTCACTTGCTTTAAAAACAGCTATAATTTTACCCCAATTAGGTCTCAGTTTGTTCTGTTTCAGACTACACGCGTTCGTACCTACATAGGTGTAACCACATTTACGTTTCAGCAGGGACATTCACCTGAAACGTCGCTTACAGTGGTTAGTCAAAGCCGATCGACATCACGCATCACCGCAGCGGACGAATAGGCGCTAGTGCTAACGTGTGCGATGTAAATGTACGTAAATTAGAGTGAATTTTCTTACGAAAAGATACGCATTTTAACTATGACTCCGCTGTCTGTCTGCCTGTCCGTCAACCACCAGGCTGTTTCTCATGAACGAAATGAAAAACGAAGAAAAATCTACAATCCAAGTAAGCAAATAAGGGACCCATGCGGGCTACGTCACTGTATATCCATTATTGTTATATACTAAAACCTTATCCGGAATTAACGAACACTTTTCTGAAAATCAAAATAGGTTTAGCCAAACGCGAGATAATCTCGCAAATATATACAGGTCGAACTGAGAACCTACTTTTTTTTTTGAAGCCTTATAAAAACCAGAATAAAGGAAGGAAGTAGATATAAACTTTAAAAAAGAACCTTCAACAACTAACACAAAAAAACTGTATTACACTGACTTTTTTTCGGAAGCCAGTTGCTTTGTTTTTATTGTATCATTGACTTATCACCGACTTCCTAAAAGAAAAGTCGTATTCCCCATCTTTACATTTTTACATACGATTTAGGCACTAGCAACACTAGCTTGCGAGATATGGCAACACTGGCAACGCTGCCAGTTGTATAGGCACTAAGCCAAATACGGATTTGGCACAAATAACCTCTCGGGAGAGGTGTGAGCTTAACTGGTGGATTACTCCAGTTTTAAGCTTCGGTATTTTGACAGCATCCCTTCTAGTTCTTAATGGTATCAACTTTTAGAAAACTGCATTGAAGATTTTAGTTTTGTTTATGATTTCGAGTATTATTTGCTGGGGTCGCAATCAATTATCAATCAAAATCAAAAGTCATTTATTCAAATTAGGCTGATTTATCAGCACTTTTTGAAGGTCAATTTTTACATAAGACAGTCCCCCAAAGCGCCCCCCCATTCGACACTTCCTAGTGTTTTGGCTGGGAAGAAGAAGTGGCGGAACAAACTCCCCAGCAACACATCTGTCTGTACGGTTAGAGGAACCAAGATTGTATACAATTTAATAGAACATTCACATTATACATCAATCCGAAATTACATCCCAACCGTGACGAGAAGGCACAATAGATAAACTAGGACCAATGCAGTAAATAACAATTTAATGAAGTAGAAATAAAATAACAGAACCAAAGGTCAGCAAGTCGACCAGTCACCACAAGCAGCACTCGTTCACGAGTACGCAAGCAATGTAACTAAGGGAGCATGACAACTTACTGCCGGTTCCTCCGTCAAAAACACTAATAAAATAAGATTAAAAAATCGTGGTCGATAGTTTATCATAGTGCAAAACTGTTTATTCAAATAAGAAAATGAAATAAAATAAAAAAAAAGCTAATCAACATAATATAAAAACAAACATAATATAAAAATAAAACTAAATGACTTAGCTAAGTCAAAAATAAATAAACAATTATATGAAATCATATAACCTGTCGGGAAAATAAAAACTGGAGAAAAAGCATGAACGCAGTCTTACTTTCAAACGAGCGTCCAACTGCTCTTGTCGTCTATGTATTCGTTTAACGAATAATATGCCTTGGAACAAAGGATGGTTTTGATCTTATATTTAAAGGCATTAAAAGGTAAGTCTAGCAAAGATGAAGGCAGTTTATTATAAAAAACTATACCGAGCCCTGCAAATGAGCTGTGAACTTTATGAAGCCGATGAAAGGGAACACGTAATTGGTGCTTATTTCTAGTATTAAAATTGTGAATATCACTATTTTTGGTATATAGATGTAAATTTTGCCTAATATACATAATGTTGGCAAAGATGAATTGAGATGCCACCGTCAGAATGCCAATCTCTTTAAACAAATCTCTGAGAGAAACCCTAGCACCCAGCTGATAAATTGCCCGAACAGCTCGTTTTTGCAAAACAAATATATTTTGAACTAGCGACCGGCCCCGGCTTCGCACGGGTGGACATTTATTTATTAAGCTCTCTGAAAAAAAAAAATTCCGGGATAAAATATAGCCTATACGGATTCGGAAGAATCCCTCTAAGTAATGGTAAAAGAAATTTTGAAATCGGTCCAGTAGTTTTTGAGCCTATTCAATACAAACATACAAAAATACAAAGGTTTCCTCTTTATAATATTAGTATAGAGTATAGATATCAGCGGCTTTTCCCCACAATAAAATGCTGTAGGACATAACGCTGTGAAAATAACTAAAATAAACTAGTCGAGCTGTATCAACGTCCGTGAACTGTCTTACTTTTCGGACAGCATAGGCGGCCGAACTGAGCCTTCCCGCCAAGCTTGTTATATGCGGACCCCATTGAATTTTCGAATCGACTCTAATACCCAGAAACACTGCTGAATCAACAGTTTCAAGCTGTTCATTACTTAGGATAATGTTAGGTCCTAGATTTCTAACATTTGGCAAGGCGAACTTTAAACATTTAGTTTTTTTGGCGTTAAGAACCAGATTGTTAGTTGTAAACCATTCCGTGACCAACGTTAATGCGGTATTTACATCGTCAAAATCTTGTCTATTTCTATCCACTTTAAATATAAGAGAAGTATCATCTGCAAATAATACAACGTCACAAACGCCCTTTAAAAGATATGGCAAGTCATTGATATAGACCAAAAGTAAAAACGTACGTAAACGTATTGTGAGTGTTAGTACATAATGATTTATTAAATAGTGAACTAATTAAAAGTCTGCGGTCATCAATTATTCGCGGGAGTGTCCTAAAACGGCATCACGGCCCCGGAACGAAAATGGTAACTGAATAAACAGTTTGCTTTTTATTCAATCAACAGTTACAGTCCACTCTGTTCCATCCAGGGAGGGATTCCTTGATGATTTTCCAAACTTAAAAAAAGTTAGCAATCATCTTTAAAATCCTTTAAGACGCTATGGAGAAAAACTGATAAAAGATAATTAGACCATGTTACTTTCATATTACAAAATTACGTATTTGGATTGGCTTTTTCAGAGGCTAGAAACGAGTTTATGAGAGTTTTCTAGTGGAATAAATCTAATCTATTGAAAAACGTTTGTGTGACCTTCCTGATAGCATAAAAGATTGCTTAAGCAAGGATTGTAGTCGGACGTTGATGTTTCTGAGTATGATTAATATGTATAGTTTGGTGTAGCTAAGCTAAGCTACATATAATGGGGTTGCATTCTCTGGGTTCTACTGGATTGTATGTGTTGGTCGTTTTCGGGGACATTAGCGTTTGGTTGGGCTCCTCTTTATTTAAGCAAATGTATTGTACCCTACTGTATGTACGTAATTTAATAAATTGTTAACTGTGGTCGTTATTGATCTTAGATGTTGAAAAGCGACCTTAAATAAATAATAAAAAAAAAAAAATCTAAATATAAAATATCTTTTTTCTTTTTCTAAAATAATCAAATGAGTCCTGTCACCCAGGGCTGAACGCGGAGGACTGTCAGACTTACACTGACCTTAATCCACGGTGTCCTTCAATAGCCCTTTACGTTCCGGGGTCACGGTTACCTGATTATACAGTCCCGCGACCCTGCCAGCCTTTGGCCCTCTAAGGAGGCCCAGTAATGTTGCTGACAGCTCTTTGAGACTCGGGCATGGTCCATGACCGGACAGCAAGTTGCCCATTACTCACCTCGCGGGGCGTGTCCCGCAAAATATCCTATATCTTAACCCAAGTTATGAGCTACCTGCGTGCCAACTTTCATCAAAAATGATTTAAAGAATAAAGTGTAAAATGGTAACAGAACAATAAGGTTATTAAAGTATGAAAATGCAACATAGTAGTGAAGTTGTTTGGTACAAACCTTATATCTACATGCCAAAAACACAATTTAGAAACAAGTAGAGTTGATCTCAAAGTTCAGCCAAATGTTAAGAGCAGATTCTGTCCAGTTGATTCTCTGGACCAGTGTTTAATCTGCCTTATGTAACGACATCTATATTACTATTTTAAGCTGAAGATTTTGTTTGGTTAAACGCATTTATCTAAGAAACTACCCCCGTATCCCAGAAGTTCCATTTATTAGTTTCATTATGTAACTACTGGGGTTTTTTTCTCCACGTTGTTCCATGCATGGCAGCAAGTAATGGGCAACTCGCTGTCCGACCATGGACCATGCCCGGGTAGACAGCGCGTTGTGTTCCACGCGCGCCTCAAAGAGTGTCAGCAAAATGACGGGGCCCCCCCTCTAGAGGGCCAAAGCCTGCTGGGGTCGCGGGACTTACGAATTACCGTGACGTCGGAACGTAAAGGACTATTGAAGGACACCGTGGATTTTAGTCAGTACGAGTCTGATAGTCCCTCCCGCTCTGCCCTGGGTGGGAGGACTCATTTGATGATTTTACCATGATTTCTTAAAGCGAGAGTAGTTTCGCTGAGGGAAAGAGACAGAGCTATACAAATCGTCTAGCGCTATCTCGTACCCTAGTGCTAAAATAATGACACACATTATTTTGTAAAACATGAGTGCAGAATGCAGGTTTAAAAATATAATAGGAGGTAGCTACATGTTTAGCCACTCATGGCGTACAAAATTAGTGGCACTAGACAACTATTACAAAAAAGAAATCAAAATGTCAACAACAAATTAAAGCTACAAGGAATGACAAAGATTAAAATGTCATTATTTAAATTCAATTTGAGCAAAGCGCGCCACACACGGCTAAGATACTATAATATTTTATCTTAAGATACCATATCGCTCGCCATACAATTCAATGGACCGTCACACACGACAAAGATAATATATATTTCATATTTTGGTATCTTAAGATAGAATTGTATGGCGAGCGATAAAATATTATAGTATCTTAGCCGTCGTGTGGCGCGCTGATTTAAAATATTTAAATAATAATACCTATAGGTACACATTCAAAATTGTATAAAGAATTCATCTACGCTTTAATAGCACTTCTCTGTTATATTCTAATATATAAAATTCCAGTTAGTTTCACAGAGTAACTAATAAACTAAATGTTTGCAACAGATACTATCTCAATGTGCTCTGTCCAGTTGATTCACTGGTGCAGTCTGTTAGCTAGTAGTCTGTGTTCGTAACTTAATTGTAGTTTAAACTGAACTGTATTTATCGCAGCCATTTGTTACTGAAACGGTTTATTGATTCCGGCTCTCTTTTAAACGTTGCTTAGGAGATTGTTTCTTTCGTGAGAAATTAGTGAGTTTAAATTGCAGTGGTTTAATGCAGTTTTCGGAGACGTCTTTTTGCAATAATTTTTCGGTAGGATCATACTGTCGAAATAACAATTGAGACTATACAAGTCTCAATTTTTTTTTAGTGTATGTTTATCGGTCGCGGGACTGTACGAATTACCGTGACCCCGGGACGTAAAGGGCTATTGAAGGACACCCTGGATTTTTGTCAGTACGAGTCTGACAGTCCCTCCCGCTCTGCCCTGGGAGGGAGGACTCATTTGATGATTTTACCACGATGAAAAAAAAAATGGTATGATTATGTAAATGGTAGAAATAAGTCCTCCCAGGGTTGGACGAGAGGCACTGTCAGACTCGTGTTGACTAAAATCCACGGTGTTACTTCAACAGCCCTTTACGTTCCAGAGTCACGGTAACTATAATATCAGACTACCAGCAGATAGATTAGAATCAGACAGCCAACTTGTTTTTGTCATTTTAAATCATTACAATAATAATATAATTATTATTAAGATGAAGCCTGCATTTCCGGTTTAATCGATGATGTATAAGGATAATTCAATAAATATCTAACTTCATCTAACATTTACGTTTTCCTCCTAAGTTTTGATTTACGTTATTATGTACATAACTAACATTTTATTGCCATGTAATGTTATCTGCTCCTTTATTTGTTTAATACAACTGAACGCCACCTTACGATTCTTACGGTGCGGTGTTACATTAATTACTTTGTAAGTGCGCGAATTCGTCACTAGCGCCGCTTCGTGGCGTGATTCAAACGTTTCTATGTATTTAATCTTACCGCTTGCCGCCCACGCTAAGTGACTGCTCACAGGTCGTGAACTGGCCGTTACTCGTCCTTGATTATAAATCTGTGACGTTTTAATTCGTCTGGGGTTACCAGATAGATTTTAAAGCTCGGAGAAAAAGCTTGATTTCCATTGAATTTTTGAAGTGAAAACCTCTTTAGCGGCGTTGTGCACTTTTTTTGGAATGGGTAAAAAATGTTAAACTCGCGTCAGGACGAATCGAAAATCTGTAAGACGGCGCAGGGCGCTTGCGCGAATGGTAATAAACACACAAACTTCAATAGTAATAAACACACACGAAGTGTTTATTACTATTGAAGTTTTCACTTCTGCCGGCACTCCCAGAGTGCAACCCGTCGTTTTTTTTTTTTTGTTGGGAATTCTTTCGTTAACGTAATTTACGGGTTTGACGCGTGAGCAGTGCGAGGGTACCATCCACATTTCCCAAGGTTTTCATCGATTTTTCAAAAAAATAGGAAAAAATCCTAATATGGGGTTTTTTTTTAGAAAAAAATTCAAGCTTAAAACCGCTTTTATTAGAACCAAACATGTTTTTCAAGTACTGATGTAGTTTAGAAAACATATAATACAAGGTTTAAACCGCAATTATCCATTCCTTAGGTACCCAAACATGTTGCTCAACTACTGATGTAGTTTAATACTCCAGAGTTATATTTAGCCTAGACAGGTAAGCAGGGATACTAGTCGGTACCTAATGGAGAAACCAGTCTTAAAGTTTATGGAATACAACAGGTTATGGCAGCAACTATATCTTTTTTAGATTGAAGAGGAGAGATCTTGAATAATTCTGCATTTTTCCGTTGCCAGCGACTCCGTTCACGTATACCTCAAAAATATCCCACGAGAACATAGTGCCGGGATAAAAAGTATCCCATGTCTTAATTCAGGTTGGTCGAGGGACTGTACGAATTACCGTGACCCCGGAAGGTAAAGGGCTATTGGAGGACACCGTGGATCTTACTCAGTACGAGCCTGACAGTCCCTCCCGCTCTGCCCTGGGTGGGAAGACTCATTTGATGATTTTACCACGATTTTACCACGAAAACAAAAAAAGTCTTAATTCAGGTTATAAAATATCTATGTACCAAATTCCATCCAAATCTGTTCATTAGTTTTTGTGTGAAAGAGTTACAGACATCCATTCATCATTACAAACATTTTCATTTATAATATTAGTGCGAGAAGATTTTTTGTTAGATTACGAACTGGCTATTTGATTGAAAAATTATAATTAGTCCGTCACTTAGATTATCAAAAAATATTCGACCCGTATTTTTTCTTTTGTTTCGTAAACCAAAATTAACGGAGATACGATGCTTTCAAAATTGGCAATACGTCACAATTTAATGTATAATTTCTATTGAATTGTGACGTTACGAGCCGCCAGTCTCGAGTTTTGATGTGTTGTATTTTGGTGAATATTCATTGATTTTACAAAAGAAAAAATACTTGTCCGTTATTATTTTAAACTCTAAATGACGGACTAATTATATTTGTAATTTATTGCTACTGTCAAAT
This sequence comes from Agrotis puta, assembly GCA_943136025.2. NCBI lineage: Eukaryota > Metazoa > Arthropoda > Insecta > Lepidoptera > Noctuidae > Agrotis > Agrotis puta. The sequence goes on along the minus strand of OW964184.2, from coordinate 14,776,163 downwards.
AGCCAATCCTCGGTTTCGCAACAATCAAAGAATATGTAAACGTAAAATATGATTCTCTGTCATTGGATTTATACATATAAAAGGGCGATATTTTTAATAAAATTTAAACCGCTTTACTACAAAAGACAAACATCTGTTGAAAGCTCGTCAAAAAAAAGTGTAACTGCAAAACGACCCTTATATCAACGTGAAATGTCGTTTTGACGTTGACAGTTTTTTTAAACAAGGGTTTAATAAATGTTTATTTTTTTTGTGGTATGACGGAAAGTGTTTATCAATATGCACAGTAGTTGGACGTAAAAAGCTATTTTGGTCATAACCTGTTTTGAAGAAATATATATATAATACTCGTAATATCGATCGTATATCTTGGTTTATTATATATGCTTAATTATGTGTGGATAAAATGGACGTTACTCTTACACACACAAACTAAACGCGGGCAACGCCGCGGATATAACCTAGTCTACGATACCACAAGGAATTTTGATATGAAATAGCTTGTATACACAGGATGGTAACATGAATACCAATATTGCCGCCTTTTCATTTATGACTTTAATTTTTATGCAGAACTGTAACTTAGGCTTTGGGAATGTAGATTATTGTAGTCCTGGAACGCAAAGGACATTCGAAGAACTGCTTCTTCTTCTTTTGATTTTAACACTTTGAACTGAGCAACGTTATAATATGTAAAATTTGATGAACGCTATTTGACACAACGTATAATCACGTCAGTAAAAAATATGTCTTTCTTCAAAGATCGTGTATAAACGGCTGAGGCTTATACAAATTCCTTCAAGCTACGTCATCGCGCCGTATCACTTTAAATTTTGGGACTGCTAGCGCCACTCCAGGTTAGTTTTTTTTGTGCACTTTATAAGGCTACTCGCACACATACATTCTAATTACGCATACATTCAGAGAAAATAGTGCGCCGCGCAACAAACATTTGAATACCCAGATGCTCAGCTGAAAGTGTTAATCCTGTACGAGTCTGATAGTCAGGGGTGAATGGACGAAGAAAAAGTGTTGCGCCGACCCCAACTAAAATGGGATAAGGGCAGGAAGATGATGAATCCACCCAAAGAAGAAGAAATATTTGGCTCCCAAAGCAAAGACCGACTATTTTCTCATAATATATATTTTTTAACCAAACATTCAAGTTCTCAACAAATCCACTTTAAACTAGTTATTATTAAAAAAATTCAAAAACTGGTACCTTTAAATAAATCGAGCCGAACCGCTGGGCACTATCAAACACTTAATTTATGAAAATAAAAAAAAAACACTTCTGCACTTTTGACTATTATTATTTTGAATAAATGGGTAATGTATTTATTTGTTAAACAATACCTAATTGTAATTTTAAATATGTTTAAATACAGTCTGTCCGTCTTAAGAGTAAGGACACTACTGTAACTTTTTGTATTGTGTATGTGTTGTGTGTTTATTTTTACACATGTGTGTGTGTATAATATTTATAATAATGATGGAATCAGGTTTGTTCGTGCAACTGGACTGGCAAGTTATAGGTCGCTCCAGTGGCTTCGTAGTGATGTAAACCATTTTTGAGTTTTTGAGAAGAAAAATATACAACTTTATTTTTTGTATATGCGAAACCCGATACACCTGTCTTGTATTTTTGTGTGTGAAAGAACCTACGCACAAAATTTCACAACTGTATCTTAAAAAAAATCACAAAGTTACAAGCTTGTTATGTTACCAGGGGCCATATTATGACGTCTTAAAACCAGACTTGTTCCAGTGAGTGAACGAGGTGGCGCTAGACGACTTGTATAGATCTGTCTCTTTCACTCACTGGAACAAGCCTGGTTTTAAGACGTCATAATACGGCCGCTGTTTGTCCGTTCAAAACATGCTAATTTCGCCGCGGTTCGCGGTACCCTCGCAACCCGCGCCTCCTGTGTGGTACACTCATTGATAATACTTTGGCAATAGGTAACCGTACAGTGAGTATAATATAATTAACTAGTGATAAAATTTAATTAAATATTTTTTTTTACAAAATATGGCAAGGTTTAAAGAGTTTTTGGTGTTTTTGAAAGTAGACGTCAGGGGCACCCCGTGGTTTGGTTTGATTAGGTACATTTTCGGGCGATTTTAGGAATTACATAATTATATTTCCTAGGAATTGTGTACAAAGACGGATCACACACATTTCCGTTAACTTTATATACAAGTTTTCACTTTCAGCTTATTATCTCACATACACAAACGCCCAGACCCGGAACAACTACTTGTAGATCATACAAATAATTGCTCCGTGCGGGAATCGAATCCACGACACGCAGCGCAGCAGTCCAAGCTCAGCCACTGTGCTAACCGTGTCGTCAGTATTGTAAAATACCTACCTTATAGGACAATATACATATAAAGAATCGAACGATTCATAAATGACATAATAGAACCGTACAATAAATTCCTTTTAGATCATCCATAGGAACTATTGTGGTTGCCTATTACCATATTCAGTCATAAGTGTTGTTTATTTTCCTGTTTTTATAAAGAAGTACACAAAAGGCCACACATGTTAAGATATACCTACTCTTAGATTGCGAATATCAAAAACAAAAAAAAATCTGACCACTAATTGGCACTAATCCATTTTATTATCTACAAGATTAGTAACCTACCTAATAAAATAAGATTGTTCATTATGATGAGTATTGTAAACCAATTTGATTTCAATGACCCCTCAAAACATAGGTATTGTAAGGTTTATGGTATAGGTTGCGGGACTTACGAATTACCGTGACCCCGGTACGTAAAGGGCTAGTGAAGGACACCGTGGATTTTAGTCAGTACGAGTCTGACAGTCCCTCCCGCCCTGCCCTGGGTGGGAGGACTCATTTGATGATTTTACCACGATAAAAAAAAACGGTTTATGGTAGAGGACTGTCCCACCGGGTGGAGTACTGTTTTCACGGAGGGGATGGGTGACGGCGACCTCTCGCCTCTAACCCTGGTTCCATGTTACGGAGTGAAGGGGAATGTGAAGCAGTCAACTCCTTCTGCGAAACAGTAATGCCAGCCAAGGGGTGGCGGAATGCTTACGCATTCGGAGAGATTCAGAGGACCCAGTAGGACTTCGTGTGGCAATTTCTGACCTTTCTGGGCTTGCATACGGCAAATAATGGTAAGTTCGCCGTCTGAACAAGACCTGATGCGTGTTGTGTTCATTTCATGCCTCAAGAAGCTGTTACCAAAATGACTGGGGCATATAAGAAGTGACCTATAAAACGAAACGCCTGCCACTGAAGGGGGGCTCTCACTGAAAGCACATCTGTGGCTTCAGTCAATCAGTAAATCAATCCAGTAGTTTTTGAGCTTCTTCATTACAAACATACACACAGACAACGACGGTGAAGCACGCTTGCCTAGAACTAACCAATTCACTCTTGACTTGAAAAACGCAAGGTTGTAACTATAAGGAAATACAGACTTTGGCAGAGAATTCCTGCGCTCAATGAAAGTATTTTCAAAACGCTTTGTATTTACTGGTGGATTGTCCATCATAAACCTATTGGGAATTGCATTATGTAATTTATCATATAGTCCACTGACATAGTCTCCATTTGTGACCTTCAGCCAAGATCAACGGTCACCAATAAGCCACGCCACTCTGCTTGAAGGTTATGTATGATTTTTGACCCTGACTATCAGTCAGAAACAACACAAAAACAGAACTTGTTTATAAATGTTGTAATTGCTATCAAAATACCAGTTATGTTAATTGTTTAAGTGTGTGTGGATGTTTAAAAAATATAGTGTAGTGCTTTATGTCTGTCTTTTTGGTAGGATTTAGAAAAAAACGTACGGTATGTATTGATACAGATAGATATGCATCGGCCACCGTAAGCGCGGGCGGCATTCCTCGCAGGTCACCCGTCCGATCATGTACCATGGTCGACGGCGCGTCGTGTTCCATGCGCGTCTCAAAGAGCTGTCAGCAATCTCACGGGTCTCCTCTAAGAGTGACAAAGCCTGCCGGGGTCGCGGACTGTCTCACCAGGTATAAGTGACCTTGGAACGTAAAGGGATATTGAAGGATAACCGTGTATTTTAGTCAGTACAAGTCTGACAGTCCCTCAGGTGGGACGGGAGGTACTATCAGTCTTGTAACTCATTCTTGTGACTCATTTGATGATTTTACCACGCTAAAAAGGGTACCTATCATGCCGAAAATTAGATATTAATATCATAGATCAAAAATATTTTTAAATATACATGTCCCATCCCTACGCTCCTTGATAATGACCGCCGAGCGATGCCATTGGACGGTGCATCGTTGCAACATCAATCCGTAATTACGCTGCGTCTGCGCAAGTTGTTGTTCATCTCTTCCTTTTGCCTACAGACAACCTCGCGCCTGTGTGTGTTTGTGACTTTGAAAACGTGTTTCATTATCTGTCTAGTCTTTTCCCAACTATTTTGGAGTCAACTTCCAGTCTAACCTGTTGAATATTTTGCCTGTCTGAACTCTATAATTCAGTTAGTACTGGGGAAAACGATACGCTTTTGGTCACGATTTCGGTCTAAAGCCTTTGTCAAACAGACAGGCGAGTCCGAAGCGATAACGAACCGATAGGAGACGTCAGTCCGATAGTTCGGTCACGCTATCGGATCGCTTTCGCTTTTCTATGTGACTGGATTCAAACAATTTCAAACATTACAAATAAAAACGCCTCGCTTCGTATTCGCTGCGCCTGTCTGTTTGACAAAGGCTTAAGTGTGTGATTTCTCATCACACCTCGCGTCCCCGTCTTATATACTGTTCCCCTAGTAGTACCGTGATTGTTATAGCCTTCCTTGGTAAATGGACTATCCAACACACTACATTTTTTCAGTTCGAACCAGTTACTAGTTCCTGAGATTAGAGCGTTCATCCAAACATACCCTTCATCTTTATAACATTCTGTGTCTGGGTTCTGTGTCTGGGTGTAATGTATCTATAATATGTATGTATTTAGAAATATATAAGTATGTTTATCAGTTGTCTAGTACCCATAACACAAGCTCTGCTTAGCTTGGGACTAGATGGCGTTGTGTGATAGTTGTGGAATATTTATATATTAGTATAGATTCAGAAAAATACAGATGTTGAGACAACTAAGTTTTCCTATACATTTGCATATAAATTACTCGCCGTCTCTTTTTTTCTTTAAATTGTAAAACCAATCAGTAATTACCTAAAAACTTGCTTCGAATGAATAATTTAAAAAAAAAACTTGCTTCGAATTATTAATTGTTTTATTTATTTCTACAAACTTATTGTTTGTAGTACCAAAAAATAAAGAAATATAAACTGCTTGAATGTCTGCCTCGTGTACTTGCTACGGCGTAGCAGATGTGGTAATGTCATGCGCTACGGCGTAGCAGTCATTGCAGCATCGTAGCAAGTAACCGAACCGCTACGCAACTACTATACGGTTCAATAATTTTCATTATTTTTGAGACTTTGCTGATAGACGGACGTATTTTTGGTAGCTCTGAATAATAACCACTTTGTTTTTGGTAAGTTCAGTTATTTTAGTTTAATTTTTTATACATGTTCTTTATAAGTTTTTTTTTTGTTTTGTAAAGTCATCAAATGACTTCTTCCGCCCTGTGTGAGAAACAGTTCTTCAGTTACACTTTGCACTCTAGGGCCACTGTAACCTTTTAAGGTAGTTTTGCGTTCGGGTAGGCAAATTTAGGGCTTGTCACAATTTTTTTTGTTAAATTCCTATACATTTTTTTAACAAACGGTTACTCATTTTTAACAAATGTTTAATAAATGTATTGATCTCAACATAATTCAAGTCAGTACCTTTATAAAATGGTACCACAGTTCATTGATAACCATAAAGCGAAACGACGATAAAACATGTAGTTTTATTGCATAGAGGTTTAATCAAATCAAATTATTTATTTCAACTAGGCCAATTACAGCGGTCGCGGGACTGTATGAATTACCGTGACTCCGAAACGTAAAGGGCTATCGAAGGACACCGTGGATTTTAGTCAGTACGAGTCTGACAGTCCCTCCCGCCCTGCCCTGGGTGGGAGGACTCATTTAACGATTTTACCACGATAAAAAAAAACATATTTTAAATTACTTACAAGTCAAGCTGGGTCACAAATGTTGAGTTTAGAAAGAGATACTTAGACAGCAAAGCGTCGTCCCCTCACGACTCAATGAGATTCGTAAACCATTGTCTAAAAGTATGGTGGCCATTATGCAAAATGGATGGAAATCTAAATACATTAAGTAATTACAGAGGGAATTAGGCGGACATCTTCAATTCAACGTTCGTTCTTACAAAACTGGTTTATTATGCTTTACTGATTTTTTAGGGTCCCGCGGATTGTGTGTTATTCATTTGTTTATTTTTTTAATACATTGTAGGGTAGTTTACTGCATAAATAAATTAAAAAACTGTTAAGTCCGTCATTTAGAGTATTAAAAGTATGTACTACGTTTATTTTATGTATAAATTGAAAAAGCGCCTCTAGCGTACGGACGGGTTATTAAATTTCTCCATCAAACTAGCGTAAAAAATTCTGTTTATTGAAGTGAAAACTTCTTTAGCGGCGTTGTGCACTTTTTTTGGAATTGGTAAAAAATGTTAAACTCGCGTCAGGACACGTGACCTTATCGAAAATTCGTAGAGGGCACAGGGCGCTTGCGCGAATGTTCGTGTGTGTGTTTATTACTATTCAAGTTTTCACTACTGCCGGCACTCCCGGAGTGCAACCCGTCGTTTTTTTTTTCGTCACAAAAACGTGAAAGTCTTACTAGGCTTAAGTTTCCTGAAATCCGTTGACACGAAAAAGAATATATGTAAATGATCACCTACCCACAATGACAAAAATATCCCCTGTTTTCTTTTTCTTATACCGAACCAAACATTCTACTGGAAATATACCTAAAGAACCCACTTCATAAATCCGATTAACGCTTACCCGACTCCCCACAAAGAAGAGCCTATGAAAGTATACAAAAAACCGTCAAAGTGAGGGGCCGACTCGCGCACGAAGGGTTCCGTACTATTATCTACACAATATTATTTTTAGTAAATGAAATGAAATCGTTTAGTTACCAGATTCGCATCCACATATAAATTATATGTATATAAAACCATACATAATTAAATAAAAATTAAAAACAAATAATACCTAATTGAAATATAACAAAATAAAAGATGACGCCGGGAATTACGTTTTGGACGTGTGGTGGTTTAATGCGAAACCCGATACACCTGTCTAGTATTTTCAAAAGATGTAGAAAATTTTAAACTGTTTCTTAAAAAAATCACAAAATTATAAGCTTGTTATGTTACCTGGTTGTGCGTTTAAAAAAGATGCTCATTTCGCGGTACCCCCGCGCAATCCGCGCCTCCTGTGTCGTACACTCATTGATTATAGTTTGGCAATAGGTACCTAACCGTACGGTGATTGTATTGTAATTAAAAAAAAAAATATCATTTGAAAAAAATTATTGGAATCAAATCAGTTCTTTACTGATTCTGAACAAACTATATCTGTTGTATGGTAGCCCGGTTAAATATTGATTTTATTCTGTTTTTAGTATTTTTTGTTATACCGGCAACAGAAAAACACTTTCTGTGTAAACTTACACATCATACAAATCTACATCATACAACTTACACATCTTACTATCACGATTGATGAGATACAGCCTGGTGTCAGACAGACAAACTGACGGATGGACAGCGCATTCTTAAGGGTTCCGTTTTACCTTTTGGCTACGGATCCCGGAAAAAAATCCCTGAAAACCGCGTTTTTAACAAAGAATTAAAAACACAATGAATGCTTGCCGCGACGGCACTTACGAAATGAAAAAGGTTGTATTTCATTAAGTTTTACAGGAGGATTTAAATTAGAGTAAAATAAAACTGAAGTAGGGTAGAAAAAATAATGTTTGATAATGAAGGTTCGTTTTTTCTTTATAAATTTATAAAGAAAAAACGAACCTTCATTATCAAACATTATTTTTGACCAATAAGAGAACCTAATTAGGTTCTCTTATTGGTTCTAATTAATTATATCGATTTAACTTAATCCTTCTTTTTTTTTAATATGAACGTGAAACACCAAATAGCATATACAGCTACATTTAAATACGTTGGCACCAGGTTATGCCAGCTTCGCCCACGTGGCGTTCGGTAATTTGTCCTAAGGGTTTAGATACGGGTCGCGGGACTGTACGAATTACCGTGAACCCGGTACGTAAAGGGCTATTGGAGGACACCGTGGATTTTAATCAGTACGAGTCTGACAGTCCCTCCCGCTCTGCCCTGGGTGGGAGGACTCATTCGATGATTTTACCACGATAAAAAAAAGACATTCTGGCGTCATTGAGTTATAAACATCCACCTTTCCATTTCTGTATTAATAATAATAGTAAGATTTCTCATTTGTAACCGACTTAAATAAAAAGAGGAGGTTTGGCCGTACGTGTTTTTATGGGTGGAATACTCAACTTCAAACTTCAGCTTTAATAGAGACTGTGACCTCTGAGTTTGTTTCAGCTGTTTTTCTCAGTTGTCAGGTACGAAACACCGGCCTCTCCTAGTTATATAAAAATACGTGTTAGTGTTTATTTAACCTACTTGCATACAAAAACATCATTCCATTTCATTTCAAAAACCAACAAACAAGATTTTTTTGTATATTATCATGGGATACACACTTTACATTGTAAATGTTGTGTTGATATTTTGGTTTTCGAAGTTGAGTACTCCAACCATTTTTTATTAACTCAACAGTAATTGCCAATCACTGACTAATCATGAGAGCAAGTAAAGTAACATGGGAACGTTTCTACTAAGTATATTGAAATTAAAGTAACATCTAGATAAAATAAGACATTTTGTGTACAGTTTCCCAGAGAGTTCCTCTAATCAAGGCTCTTGAGACCGGTTGCATCGTTTAAACGTGATTCAATATAGCAAAGACTATAATATTTTTATGTTTATCCCTTGTATAAAAGAACTGCGTGTTTTTTTTACCGTTATCTGGCCTGATGGTAAGCGAAGATGTGGTCGACGGTGAATCACGCTTGCCAAGAAATAACTTATTCACTCTTGACCAGGCCTGGCTCACTCCGCGGTGTAGGTATAAAACTGCAAGTACCGGCGGGGGCCCCTTCGTCACGGCCATTTAGTCGGTTGTCGCGCGCCGCCCACTACGCATGCGCTTACTTAAATAATATTTAAGTTTGGTGTTTGGTTGTATTTACGCATAAGTTTAAAAAAATATATATATGATGAAGAAAAGAAAATACTGCATAACGTTTGGTTGTTTAAATAATGACAGTGATAGGAGCCTCACGTTTCACACACTACCACGTGATTTCGAAAGGTAAGGAAAAAAGTGAATATTTATCTATGTAGTACATATTTAATAATGATCAAAAAACTATCTACCTGCTTGTGGTGTGCTTATTAATGTCATTCAAGTACCGGCTAGTAATCATGATCAGTATGATTAGGTAGGTTACAAATTTGGCCTACAAGACGACCAAGATAAAAAAATAGACGAATATCAAACCTGACATCACTCTCACTCACCTAAGCTGAATACGTAGGTAGGTCGAATTATGATCGGTAGAAAGTAGGAAGATGTTTACGTTATTGTTTAGACACGTTCAAACTCCGAAAATGGCTACACTACGCATTCAAGGTCAGCGATCGTATTTCTCTTCGCGACTTTTTTACCTACTTACCTATAAAGACACGCAACACGGGGCCTGTGACAATGAAATGAATGAAATGATAAGGACTAGTTACCTATTTTGCCGTAAACGATAATAATCGATCTTTAAAGTTATGACTACAACTTGGCCAGAACGGATTGAAACGGAACTAATCTTTTTGTTTCTGACAACGTTTTAAAATCTTTGATATTTGATGTAAACAAAGACCGCAGGTTTGTTAGATTTATTATTGTGCCACAAAACTAACGTAATAAGAGAATTAAACAATGCATAAATAATGTAATTAAACAATGCATAAAATACGTATTCCTACCTAACTGTGCCCAAACTCGCGAGTCGCAACCCTATTGAGCTTGACCGACAGTAACCTTTTAATGTCGTTGGCGTCAGATAAACTAAAATGAACTCTCGCGCGTCACTATTCAGTTCATTTTTGCTTGCGCACGGGAAGTTTAGGCTATTATAAAAGTAGGTGAGTGATGCGGCTGCAAGTAAAAATGGACTCTATTCTTTCATGCATAGATTTTACATTTGTTTGTTTTCTTTTTGGGAGTTACACTTCTGTACCTTTATGTACTATTAAGTATTCTGTGTCTTGACTTAAATACCACAAAGTTGTAGCTACGACACCAAAATAGAGTAGATTACTTTTTTACTAGCCTATTCTGTCCGGTCGCGGGACTTACGAATTACCGAGACCCCGGAACGTAAAGGGCTATTGAAGGACACCGTGCATTTTAGTCAGTACGAGTCTGACAGTCCCTCCCGCTCTGCCCTGGGTGGGAGGACGCATTTGATAATTTTACAACGAAAAAAAAAAGTTGCCGCCTGTGTAAGACAGTTTTAAAAGAATTTATTTTTATTTTACATTATGAACTAATTAAAAATGAAAAAACATTCATATTTGATTGATATTTTTGATAAAATACGATTGACCTTCCATGCCCTTCAAGTTAAGAAAGCGCACAACATAGTATGTGATAGGTTAACTTATGTTAAACATAGCTTAAGTGTCAAGCCATTAGCATTTCTAAAGCTTGGGTCATACACGCCTCTTCACATATTCACCATTCTCTAAACCTTGTACAGAACAGTTAAGTGGAGCAATAAATATTCCGATGTGGTTCCGTAGACATTTTAATGTATCCCTTTGCCCATTACACGCACATTTATTGAGATAATCCTGTAATTTTGAGATCGTTATTTCTGTAATATATACCCTTTTTTTGGGTATATATTTTAAGTTGCGTGTGGGTTATGACAAAACATAGAGGTTATTTTACTTTTAGTGAATCAACGATACGATGAAGACGAAGACTAAGCCAGTAGAGTTACATCTTACTTTGGACCACGTCAATCATTTCCTCTTCTCTCTTGTAAAACGATTCAAACATTTTATCCAGAAATCTTATAAACGCATACACGTGCATTTCCATAGGAACCTTACTTTTTCTATGCCGTTTAATTTTTTTAGTAGATAACTTAGAAAAGGAGTAAAAAATCGACCGGAAAACTATATACCACCAGAAATGCATAAGAGCATGGTAGATGTGTTCGGTCAGAGGTATTTGTCCCAGCACTGGGGACCTCATAGACTGCTTGCGATGCTTCAGTGTATTCTCCACTTTAGAGTATTTTCTATAGTCATTGTGCATTGAAAAAGTGATCAAGTACATAATTCTTGTCGTTGTCGATTAGAAAAAATATGACCTTGCAATCTAAGACCTCTTAGCACAAGATTTCTATATTTTACCGTACACTTGAAGTATTATATGTATGGAAAATGAAATAGCTCCTCTAGTGTACAAACGAAGAACTATTTTTTTCTATCAAATTAACATGTTATCACAAAGACGTGATTTGTCCTCCCACCCAGGGCAGAGCGGGAAGGAGTGTCAGACTCGTACTGACTAAAATCCAAGGTGTCCTTCAATAGCCCTTTACGTACCTGGGTCACGGTAATTCATGAGTCCCGCGACCTCGGCAGGCCGTCATTATGCGCCGGCGACTCGGGCACGGTCCATGGTCAGACAAGCGAGTCGCCCATTACTCGCCGCCCGCACCTACGGTGGCCAGAGATCGTCTGCCGACGTCTGTCGCCGTGGACACCATCATCTTCAAATGATTGGCACAAAGAAATCTAACTATGATATTAATTGCTTGTGATTTATGATGCAAGCAAGACTAAAATCTATTCAGTTATCAATCTTATTAAAATTCAGAATTAAATTCATAGGAACAGATCTAATCAAACGAAGATAATAAAGAAGTGGAACCTATAAGTAGATAATCCGAATAAATGAGAAAATTGCAAAAAGTTGGAATCACGAACAAAACCGTTTCACGTTAATTAGTTACAAAAAGGTATTTTCATCGGCAATTTCATTAGGGTGATCGTGCACTGGATTTAATTTAGCTTTTCCAGGTGTAGCGCAATATTTCCGTAATATCCGTTTATTTGATAGTGTAGCTGATAAATATTACAATGGTGGACCGGTGGTAAACGGCTCGCGGGCATAGCATAACGAGGTTGAAGAGAGGAAATAAGGTCGGTAGTAATGAGAATGGTAGGTAGGTAAGTTTTGTGAACTGTGACAACTTGCTAATCTTATGCATAATATTTCGGTTTGAATATTTATTTCAGCGTTACAGGTTTAGCAAGGTTACACTTTCATTCTGTAATAGTAGCTACTTCGCGGGCATGCGGACGGTGAGTAATGGGTGACTTGCCGTCTGATCATGGACCATGTCTGGGTCGACGGCGGGTTGTGTTCCACGCGCGCCTCAAAGAGCTGGCAGCTATAAACATTGATATCCCGGCTTACAAACTGTATGTCGTGGGTTCGAACCAACCCCAAACGTTTACGTTGAAATCTAACTTCTAAACACGACTTTCTGAAATAAACAAAACAGGATGCAAGAAACGTTAAATTTTTGGTAGCTGAGGAACAATTTCTAGCTGACGGGGCGGATAGGACAGTCAAAAAAAGTCAGTTCTGACTATCACATAAAAAAAGTACAATAGCCACACAGATTATTTCCATTTCAGCAAAGCCTAGGACTAAAAAACTTCATACTCAGTTGTATAAAAACAGTATAAGCCGAGTTCCTAATTCAGGGCATACTAAAGCTCCGTAATCATAGTTATCCAGTGGGCAGCGACCCTAAAAGAGCGATATCGCGAAATCTCATTAGTGCGAATGCGAGAGACCACAAAAAATAATGAGTCAATTTACCATTTTTGCTGTGCCACCAAAATTAAACCTGTCCAACTTTATTTTTTAGGCAACAAAGTTTATTTTCCAGTACAATTTAATTTTTTGGTGGATAATTTAACTTGGCTTTTCAATAAAAAGGTTTTAGTAACAGTAAAGTATGTAAGTATGTTTTGAGCAGAGACAAGGGAATATTTTTGTCTAACATCACATCACGGTCCTAATCCCCTAAGGGTTAAGCAGAGGTATAGGTACCTAATATTCACCATATTTTTTCAGTTAGGTTTTAGTCCCATAGTACAGTATAGTATAGTAAAGACTTTAAAGCCTTTGTCAAACAGACAGGCGAACCGATACGAGACGTCAGTCCGATAGTTCTGTCACGCTATCGGATCGCTTTCGCTTTTCTATGTGACTGGATTCAAACAATTCCATACATTACAAATAAAAACGTTTCGCTTCGCATTCGCGACGCCTGTCTGCTTGACAAAGGCTTAAATGTATAGACGTGATTACTACTGAAAAATTCCTGATAGAGAAATCCGATAACACTTTGCCTGACCTGGGAATCAAACTCAGAAGCTTTTACTCAGAATTCATTGCAACCACTAGACCAACGAGGCGTTCAAATATCGGTATCGATGCTTACTTGAGCCATTTTTGATTCGGGTCGGGTTGATTCTGAGAAAGGGTAGTTTTTTGTGTTATTTTACTGTGGTATCATCTTTTGGGACAAAGGGTCGGATCCACGGATGTAGATAGACCTATACAATGGAGGAGCTACTACTTTGTGTGTCCAGCATTAACAAAAATGTTTAAGCGATGTCTTAGGCGAAACAACGCGATCGCGAAGCGAAGCAGTGCGAATGAAACAAAATAATGAAAATATGAGTCTTGCGGTGGCTTGCGTGACCAACCGAAGCGAATGCAGAAGTTGAACATTTTTTGACTGAAGTAGTGAGTTCGCATGCAAGCAGGACAGACTAAATAGCGTCGCTTCGGCTCCATATATAACACCGCCACTATCAGGCTCATCCTATGGCTGGAGGCCTTAGAGTAATTTAACCCTTTCGCGGACGGTACTCGACCACGTGGAATATGTAGAATGACACATCAATTGAGCAGGACGTCTTCTTTTTGAAGCACCGAAAATCATAATGTAGGTAATGTGACAAAACAATTTTGAAATTTTCATGCGTTGTGGCGGAAAGACGTAGCTAGTACAATTTTGTATGGCGAGTCAACGTGCGTATACGGTCTGCTTAAAACAAGTAAATTAAAATAGACGTGGTAGTACGTTCTGTCACCACACGTAGCTGTCTTGGAACGTATATACACGCCACCGCCCGTGAAAGGGTTAAGGCATCCACAGGAAAGCGGTTAAGCGGTTAAGCAGCCCACAACCTCTTCTAGGTTGACCAGCGAGATGCCACTCACAAAAAAAAAACAGGCTCATCCTTCATCGGTGTCATCGGCTGCCGCAATAAGTAGAGGTCAGTTTAAAAAAAAGTTATATTGCAATCATTTAATTTCTGAACTGTTGTAATTTGATTTTCCCAGCACTATATAGTGCTTGTGACGTCACAGTAGGTTGTCAAAAAACGGTACGCTTAATTTTCATATAAATCGTGATGCGTGCATTATCTAGGTCTATCTAAATCTGTGGTCGGATCCGCTATACAATGTAATAAGTATCTTCAAATTGTGTTTCATAAGTTTTGGCCTTTTCTTATCCTTACACATGATATCAGAGTCGATTTAAGTATTTTTCAGGATATTGGAATCTACCCGAGTTACTAGGTACTGTTTTCTTAATAAACTGAATTTATGTCTATGATTTTATTCATCTTTAAGAGGAATTGTAAATTCTGTTAATATAATATGGTGAAACTTTTAAGCCTTTGTCAAACAGACAGGCGTGGTGAATACGAAGTGAGGCGTTTTTATTTGTAATGTATGGAATTGTTTGAATACAGTCACACAGAATAGCGAAAGCGATCCGATAGCGTGACCGAACCGATGCGAAGACGTGGTGAAGGCGTTTTTGCTCTGTTTGACGTCGTTCATAAAAAGTCAGCTAATACAACTGCCACGCCTCGCTTCGCTGCACCCAGTTTGACGTCTCGTATCGGTTCGTTATCGCTTTGGACTCGGTCCGGTTCGCTATCGCCTGTCTGTTTGACAAAGGCAAACCATAATATGTAATATTGTGGGAAAATATACTATCCCAAACCTAACAAATTTAAGAATTTGCGAAAGTGTGTTTGTTTATTTCTTTACTTTTCATGCCTAAAATACAAAACCAATAATCCTGAAATTGTATGATGAATTGTACATAAATGGACACAGGCTTTTATCCTGAAAAAGTACTGTTTCTGAGGAAAAAACAATAATGTTCTTATGATAATAACTAGGTGATGCCACGAGTCGTTGATGAATTGTCAAAAAAGTTTTTAGCAACACTATCGAATGGTGTAATAAATAACTAGTGCAGTGGTTAACTCTTACCCTTTTACTCTTTTAATTGTCCAAACAGATTCGACTCCTACTAAATAAACATTGTTTTTTTTTTTTTTTAAATTGCCTTTAGCCTTATTTGAGTATTTTTGCTATTCCTCATAACCATCACTTCCTATTTGGGATTCGGACATCCACATCCAGTTAGAAAATTCACTTTATTTACCGAGACAAAATCATTAAATGAGTCCTCCCGTCCCACCCTGGACTGTCAGACTTGTACTGACTAAAATCCACGGTGTTCCTTTAATAGCCCTTTACGTTCTAGAGTCACGATTACCTGTTATTGCAGACCCAAGACCCCAGGACAGTCTAAAATTCACATTGTGGAAGAATATAAGCTTACATTTTTGACGGAGCACATGCCCGTTTCACAAAATCCCATTTAACAAGCTCTCCTTGACTGGTATAATATTATTTGGCAGCGCGCCGCAATACCATTGAGTGTCGAGCGCCTGCTAAGTTTCAACGAGCAATACGCCGCCATAACACGTGTGATGAACTGCGCTAAATTCTCAGGCGCTTCGTTTTAAATTAAAGTTTAGTTACTTTGCAAACGTGGATGGAGTTAGAAATGAGAAGTCTAGTTATCATTGGAAGAATGAGTATTTACTGGGTCTTTTTGTAAAGTTTTATACAAAAAAAGTTTTTTTGTTAAAGATATTACGCATGTAGTCCTTGAAAATACTGATATCCAGCTGCATCTGGTTTGACTGGAAGCCGACCCCAATATAGTTGGGAAAAGGCTAGGCAGATGATGACGCATGTAGTCCTTGAAATGTATACAGACGTGTACTTTTTTTTAAATATGTAATTTGCAAGTTTGGCTCCAGTGAAACAGGGATGAAATCATATTCTCATAAATCAAGCTCTGAAAATCAAAAAAAAAACGACGGGTTGCACTCTGGGAGTGCCGGCAGAAGTGAAAGCTTGAATAGTAATAAACACACACGAACATTCGCGCAAGCGCCCTGCGCCGTCTTACGAATTTTCGATCAGGTCACGTGTCCTCACGCGAGCTTAACATTTTTTACCCATTCCAAAAAAGTGCACAACGCCGCTAAAGAGAAGTTTTCACTTCAAAAGATTCCGTTAACATAATGACGAAATTGCCTAGATACTGACGTTTTAAAACTTTACTCATGAAAGAATCGTAGCAAAGTGGTGATTTGTAATTGCTATCACGTTGCTGTGTATAGTGGAAGTAGTGTACGAGTGAGGAACTGATGCTTTTTATCAAATTAATGTCAAAGTTCCCGTTGACTTCAAAGGTCACAAAAACGTGAAGTCATGCTACTGCCTCAGTACTTTTGTGAAAATCGCGTTTGAACTTTGAGTGCATACATTTTGTGACTGTACGTAAAGTTTCAAATTAAAACTGTTTAAAACAGTTAAATTGCTTAATAGCAGCATTTGTGTACAAAATACTGCAACTTTGTCTCATTAAAGACTTGATCTTAATTTAAAGAGAGTTATAACCTCTTTTTATAGTCACAATATCACTAAAATCCAGCTTAACTAATGCCTCAGATTGTGATTGTACGCCATTCCCGAGAACATAACTTTGTTATCAAACAGTTCGGATTGCATCGTAAACGGAACAGCTTTTCCGTTTTATTTGGTGAGATATAAAATGTATTGTGTTTTGGTTTATTCTTCTGATATTTCTTAACATTGGTGGCTGTGTGAAGTGTTTAGGAGCGGATATTTTATGATAAAATTTTACCCGGTGACACTACGTTTAGTAGGCTTTAATTGATTTTTAACTTTATATTCTTTGGTATTTTCAACTTTATATTCATTGGTACTTATACAGTTGAAAATCTATTCGAGACTACAGAGCGCTTACTTATATTGTTTGTTTATTTTTTTTTAACGTCTTAAAATCATCAAATGAGTTCCGCTGTTCTTTTCCTCACGCGTCTCGCCTCCTCCTTCGCGAGCATGACTGCTGCGCAGAAGGAGGCGACCGCTTCCCACTTCATCTCGCCTCGCAGCATGGTCTCTACCAATGCCGGGCGCGAGAGGTCTCCGCCTATCGCCGTCGTGAGGACACGGCGGTGCTCTGCCCAAGCGGGGCAGTCCTACACCGTATGCTCCACCATGTCCTCTGGTTGTTTGTTGACTTGGCTACGTTACACTTTATCCTATGATAAAGTTTCTATAAACTAAAGAAGGAAAGCTGTTTATTCTGCCTAAAAACAACAAAAAGTAATTATAGGAGAAAATTATAATAACTAAACTAGGTAAATAAATAGCTACTAAGTATATTAGAAGACTTTAAGAAGTTCTAAAATAATTAAGACTTAAATTAAAATACGGTTGTTGATTTTATTGGCGCCCAAACTGAGACAGTCTTAAGAATTGGTTCTATTTAAGTTACCGTAAGTTATTTAAGTAATTCACTATTGACTATTAAACATTTTTAGTTTTATTAAATTAATAATTCGCTAGCTAGAAAATACAACATACTTAGTAATTTTACAGTTGGCCCAGTTTGGGCGCCAATAAAATGCAACATCGGCTTTTATTGATAAATCAATGAATAGATATTGTACTAAGTTTTTTTTAAATATTTTGTTTTTAGAAATACTTTCCAAACATGTAAAACTGGTTGCTATTTTCGTTGCTTTGAGAAAGGATCTTTGTATCCCTCGTAAAATTTATACAAAAGGTTGGATTCCGCCTGTCCTGATTCTAGTTGTTGTAAAATGCTGCTCTTCGCTTTCCTTCATTGTACAGAACAATACAAACTTGAATTTTATTTCTCAAAGTTTAGCCGTTACATGATTGTGTGGAAGATTTTTGTTTAAATACAAAAGTTTTATTTACGCATCGGTCTTGTGATTAGGTGGTAATGCTATTGGTGTTAGGTGGGGGAAGTGTAACTGGGTTTTTCAGTTCGGAATATTCAGTAGCAGCGGTGTTGAATGCCAGTTCCGGATTGACCTATAAGCAAATTAAGCAATTCTTTATGGCGCCATGTCTCAGCGGGCACCATATACGAGACCAAAACTATATTTGTGACGAGCTGTGGGTTATGGGGTAAATACCTCCCAAAATCTGTGTCACCTATAAAGAAACCAAACTAATCCGAGGCAGAATGCTTTAATTGTCTAGCTATCTCGCTATTACATCATAGTTTTCATAGTCTTAGTTAGTTCTGAATAAACAAAATTATATGTCTTATTTATTGGTTATGAAACGGAGGAAAAAAATTCGAGCTCGCTTCGCTCGATTTTCCATTCCTTTACTTCTAAAAGGTTTCTGCTTTATCTACTAAACGAAATACTTACCTACATAACATCTTACTCATCACCAATGAATACCTACGTAAAAAAAATGGAGGCAGAAACTATTTTACCGTGTTTAGGGGGCACCATAACCTTGGATTGCTTAGGACATCAAGTAGTCTTAATCCGGCACTGTTGATAGCATTAGATTCGGCTACTTTAGGTACCAGGGATTTGTGAAGGTGTACTCCTCTGCCTCTGACTAACCAGGTATAACAAGGTGTGCTCTAACACTGATCCTATTGACGATCCGTAGATTCTCATCTGTAAAGAGTACCCGTTGTATTGAAGATTGTAATAAAGCCTCTTTTGAAAGACGTTCGATCAAATAGTATATAATGTAACAGAGTGGGTATTCAACCTCATCTGTTGTCTCAACCTCTTTCCTTTTTGATACGAGTATATTGATTTTAAATTTTTTGAATATTCATATTTCGAATTTCATTCTGTCACTTGTGTCATCTTCAACTCTTTTTTGATCAGTACAATTTTACCTCGGCTAGCAGCTACAGCTGTTTTGCATCTAAAGTTATGTGTTGTGTTGTGTGCTTCCTACAACTGGAATGAACTTTAAAAATACTGTTATAAAATACTTGGAATATTATCTACCCTGATAAAGATTTTAGTATAGTTACTCTACAGGTCCTCAGGCCCGTTACATAATATTAATCTGTTTTATTGGTTCTTATTGTTCATAGGGTTCCACTCTTGGAGCTGTGAAATAAACGGAATACAAAACCTGTAGTGATTTCTTAACTATTGTCCCATAACTCTTCCCTCCTGTATATATATTATTGCGGCATCGTTCATGAGGGACGTGAATGATTGCCTCAGTAGTAGTGCCCCAGGTCGGGACCCGGTTCGCGTCCAGCATGGTCTATTATAATTAACACCGATCAATACCGTTATGTTCTGAATTATGAGATAATACTCCGAATAATCCTGCTGATATCTGCAGCAATATAATTTGAGCTTTGACACGAATTTAAAACCATATCCCCCGCGTTGTGGTATACGTTTCATAAAATTAATGATATGACAATTTAGTAGATCGAATGGATTGGTATTTATTTATAGGCCATATGTGGGTAGAAACACAAAAGCCATACACAGAACTTTAGCAGTGCGCGTTCTAAATTGGCATTACGTTTGGGCTCTGTGTCCACCGAAAAGGCTATGCCGAACTTTTGCGCACAGTGCAGCACATTTGTGCGCGAGTCTTTCCACTGAACTAAGTCTAGTAATATGCGAGCACAAATAACGACTCCACTGCTCACGTGTTCGCGCACAAAAGTATTCAGGTGTGCGTACATTTTTAAAACGTTCACGCGCACAATTTGTTCGTGCTTGAGTGAGTCCACAAGAGCGAACATGGAATCGCATCTTTAAAGTTAAGCGCGTAAGTATCTACTCGCAATAGATGTGTGTGTATTGTGACCATAATATTTTAATTTCGTAAAGATTAAGTAGGTACCTGAGTTTCTCTATTTCGCTCGGGTATAAAAGAACGTGCCTTTGTAAGCTGTAAAAAAAAATGAAATACGAATTTAGCCATCCGTTTATGTTTACGAAATTAAATTGCTACCCTGGAATATGAACACAGGTAGGGTCTAGATAATCCTGTATTGTATGCCTGGTAATACAAAAAAAACACGTATCCTTTTGTAAGCAAACATTGTGATCTACATAAACTTATTTTTTATCTTTAGGAATCATCATCTACCTGCCTTTTCCCAACTGTATTAGGTTGACTTTTAGTCTAACCGGATGAAGCACAATACCAGTTTTTTATTACCTTCTGCTTTTTACAACCCAGTTAATATTGGGTAGTTCAATATCCCTTTGTAAATCACACGAGCGGGCTCAAAGAGGCAAGTGAGAGCGCAGAACCCAGCGCGACTCGTGATATCACGCGCCGTGAGAAGCTAGCAACAGACGCGACGCTAGCGTGGCGTGTCCTTGGCGTGAACCGTCCTGCTAAACGCCGGCGCTAGCGTGGCGTGTGATGATTTACATATATTTTCACAGTAAGTAAGCACGCCAGAGAGCGTTGCGTCACGACGACCTCGCTACACATCCTCGCTGTACGTCTATGATGCTTTCCATATAACAATTTCATGTTTTATGAGATCTTAAAACCGAGAGAAACATAAAAAACACCAAGTAAGCTTTTTTAGTCTAAAAATCAAAACCTGTTAGTTGCCAATTATTTTACAAGCTTCAATATAAATAAGATAATATTATTTTCGTACCACTTGCTCAAAAAAGTGACATTCTATGCTTCAAAAATCGAACATAACGATAGTCATTTTTAATCTGTTAAAAACAGGGAGAGAATGTTGTACTGAATTTCATTCATCCTCTAGGGAGAGAATGTGATTTAAATTTGGAATACTTACCGAAATTTATACTGAACTACATCTGTGTTTGAGTTTGTATATAAAGCATTACACATCTTTTTGAAAAAGGAATACGTATTTATTATGCAGTTATGATTATTAAACAAAATAACGAAAACCGAAGAGGCAGTATGAGCATGATGCCTTTGCTTTTCCGACAAAAAAAAATTTAGTCTAGGAATTTGCCGCGTTTTTGTTTTCTTCAAATAAAACCTTAAGTTTATTTTATTTTTATAAATAAGTTAATGTTCTAAAAATGCGTAACGATGTTAAATCAAATGAAACGCAAGTTCCTCAGACGCAAGAACAGAGATATACTCAAATTAACTCATCGACAATAAATGAACCAAACAAAAATGTAACTCTCTCTATCAATAATTGGACCAATGTTTCGAATGTTAACTTTTAATTGTCATTATCTATATATATAAAAGGAGAACTGACTGACTGACATATCAACGTACAGCCGAAACTACTGGGGCTAGGAATGTGAAATTTTGCACACGGCTTCCTATTATAATGTAGGGGAGCACTAAGAAGGGGTTTTTGGAAATTTAACCTTTAAGGGGGTGAAAAGGGGGAATTAGGAAAGTACGTAACCCACGCGGACGAAGTCGCGGGCAAACTGCTAGTTTTTAATAAATGCTTATCTCATGTTATTATTGAGTTCATTTTTTCGCAAATGGTACGAAAAGTAGAGTATTTTCCTCGGTGATAAAGCTGTCTTAGTCTTGGGTGAATTTAAATCCCTCGCTACACTCAGGACTCGTCTTTAACACCCTCGCTACGCTCGGGAGTAAACCTCGAGTCCTTCGTTATGCTCGCGATTTAAATCGTCACCCGCGACAGAAGACACTGCTTTATCCCCTTGGTTAATAATCTACTATTCACATTAAACTATTTATACCATTTCGGGTTTGTATCCTAAAATACATTTATAGAAATAGTTGTGAAAACAGAACATTTATAACAATACCGCAGTCGGTGGAATCGTCACGTTTCTGAACGATTCGATAACACAAGCGTGATCAAATCTATTTGCATCACTATCCGTACCTGTGTGTTGCTGGCCATCAGATTAACTATTGATGTTCGAGTTTCTGAACGGAATTCAAAAGCAAAAGGGGAGGTTTGTCAAAGCTTTGTAGATGGATTATTTATCCGTAGCCAAAGTCCGCGCCACGACTAAAGTCCTTTTGACAGAACGCTTGCGCTGGTTAGATACCAGATGTCATTACATCAATTTGTTTTTTTTTTTATCTTGGTAAAATGATCAAATGAGTCCTCCCACCCAGGGCAGGGCGGGAGGGACTGTCAGACTTGTACTGACTAAAATCCACGGTGTCCTTCACTAGCCCTTTACGTACCGGGGTCACGGTAATGGGTAAGTCCCGCGACCCCGGTAGGTTTTGGCCCTCTACAGGCCCCGTCACTATGCTGACACTCCTTGAGGCGCGCGTGGAACACAACGCGCCGTACATCAATTTGTATTTAAAAAAATATAGTACAGACGCCAGTACATCAAGCTACTACAATCTGACAAATTTCTTTAATAGATTTTCAACCTTATTACAAAAGTGATAGGGTAATTTGGTTTGGTTTTGGTTCGATTGGTAAAATTTGACAGATTCGGGTAGGTTGAACTGCTGGCGTCTGTACTATGCGTTTCAACTAAGAAGGAGAGCTTTTTATGAAGTTATGGTGATTACCAGTATGTACAGAAAAAACAGATATCGACAATTACTTTTTTTTTTAAATTAGTACTAGATACTTTGTATAAAATTTGGAGGAATTCGTGGCTAAATAAATACAGCCGCACATGCCGATCTTCCGGGTTAAGCCGCGCTTGCCGAGGTTGGTCTATGGATGGGTGACCATCTGTCATAGCGAGTTTCTTCCGTGCCTCGGAAAGCACGTAAAGTAGTTGGTCCCGGCTGTCATTTGTAGATCTTTGACAGTCATTACTGTTAGTCAGAAGCTCTAAAGTCTGACAATCAGTCTTACCATGGGGTATCGTATTACCCAGTTACTGGGTTGTGGAGGTCCGACAGGCAGTCGCACCATGATATCAAAATACTGATATCCAGCTGCATCTGGTTTGACTGGAAGCCGACCCTAATATAGTTGGGAAAAGGCAGGCAGACGATGACTTTGTATCAAATTAATTAATACCAACAGCAGTACTTTGCGGTATTTAGTCAACATTATGGTAAATTAAAACGTTTATATTTTCACCAGTTTTCACTATTGTGTAATTAGTCAGAACAGCATTAATAGATAAAGCCTAAAATTTCCAATTTGCAATTAATATTGTCTGTTTACTGTGCTATAATATTTAATGAATATCTAACAACCCACACTAATTCGTGGTTGATTATAGCCCTCTTCCTCTTACAGAGAAGAGGCCTGTGTCCCAGAAGTGGGAACATAATATATCAGCTGATGATGATGAATAACCGAGATTTTTTTTTTGCGTGGTAAAATCATCAAATGAGTCCTCCCACCCAGGGCAGGGCGGGAGGGACTGTCAGACTTGTACTGACTAAAATCCACGGTGTCCTTCACAAGCCCTTTACGTACCGGGGTCACGGTAATGGGTAAGTCCCGCGACCCCGGCAGGCTTTGGCCCTCTACAGGCCCCGTCAATATGCTGACACTCTTTGAGGCGCGCGTGGAACACAACGCGCCGTCGCCCCGGGCATGGTCCATGGCCGGACAGCAAGTCGCCCATTACTCGCTGCCCGCATGCCCGCGCCTACGGTGGCCGGAGATCGTCCTGTGACGTCCGACGCCGCGGGCGTCTACCACTGCGGCTGGGATGGAGGGAGGACGTTGTCCTCTCCCTCAGGCGGCCCGCCTCCTCCTTCACGAGCATGACTGCTTCGCAGAAGGAGGCGACCGCTTCCCACTCCGTCTCGCCCCGCAGCATGGCCTCGACCAATGCCGGGCGCGAGAGATTAAATTATGTTTACTAATTCCGCTACAATGTTATAACTTGGGGTCACGGAACTGTCTCATCGGGCCGTGATCTTAGAACGTAAAAGCCAAACAGACTGGCGTGGCGAATGCGATGCGTGACGTTTTTATTTGTAATGTATGGAATTGTTAGAATCCAGTCACATAGAAAAGCGAAAGCGATCCGATAGCGTGACAGAACTATCGGACTGACGTCTCGCTTCGGTTCGGTATCGCTTCGGACTCGCGCGTCTGTTTGACAAAGGCAAAAGGGCTATAAAATTGGAAGACATGGTACCTCCATCCGCGCTGGGATTAGAAATTGGGGCCAATCCTTTTAAACAGTTGTTCCCCCCAGCAGAGGAAACATTATTGGCTGACAATACCAACCGTAAATTTAACCTCAATTGACAATCCAAATATCAAATTCCCAAACAAACATAAAACACAGATATCTATAAAAATCGAAAAAAAAAAGTTTCAATATTGGCTGTATGAACCGTTGCGTGTGCCATTGCAGCACGTTGAGAGGAAACTATTTCGCGTTTAGAAACGACGCCATTTCCTGTACATAACAGTCCGGGAGCACAAAATGGCGGCCGTATTTGTTCGGGGCCAACGTTTAACGATATTGCATTGATAATTTCGTGTTTCGGCCGAGTATTGATATTGTATTTTAATATAGAGATGTTCTCGCATGTAAATTGGTTACAAATAGGTAAAATGGCTGCCGTTAAGCCTGTTGAAAATTGCCGGGATATTTTTGTTTTCGATAAATGTTTATGTTATAGGGAAAAGTACGAAGTTATACAAGGCTTATTACTTTTTTCTTATATATAAAAACTAACGACTTAAATAACTGAAGTACTGTTGCTACGCCCGTAGAAGCCAGCGTTGACGTAGACCAGGGGCCGTATTACGACGTCTTAAAACCAGGCTTGTTCCAGTGAGAGAACGAGGTGATGCTAGACGACTTGTATACCTCTGTCTCTTTCACTCACTGGAACAAGCCTCCACCCCAGCCGCAGTAGTAGATGCCCACGGCGACAGACGTCGCTAGACGATATCCGGCCACCGCAGGCGCGGGCATGCGGACGGCGAGTAATAGGCGACTCGCTGTCCGACCATGGACCATGCCGGGGTCGACGGCGCGTTGTGTACCACGCGCGCCTCAAATAGTGGCAGCAAAATGACGGGGCCCCCTTTCGTGGGCCAAAGGCTGCCTGGGTCGCGGGATTTACGAATCACCGTGACCCCGAAACGTAAAGGGCTATTGAAGAACACTGTGGTTTAGTCAGTACGAGTCTGACAGTCCCCCCCGCTCTGTGCTGGGTGTGAGGACTCATTTGATGATTTTACCACGCTAAAAAAAACTCTGCATAACTCTTTTAGAGACCACAAGCATGATGTTACGCTTTACGATTACGCTGAATTTTAAAGTAAAACCCGCATAATATTTTGTGTCTGGTATTCTGCAAGAATTCTAAAATCAACTAATGTAAACAATCTGTCTATATACAATGCTCTCGACCACAGGCGTCCATCGCAGACTATTACTACAGAAAATACAATCATTCCTTACACTCACAGTGGAATTCAAATTGTTCTCCGTCCCAAGTTAAAACCGTGATAATTAAATTAACTAACTATTTCAGGAAATTTCAGCAAATGAGTTGGCGCTGTGGAAGTGAAGTAGAAGGTCCACTATTTTTATTATTTCAAACTAGCTGTACCCCGTGCTTTCAAACCCTGCAGTAGCTAAGCGGGGTCTAAGCGGACCCTAGCCCACGGCCTCGCACCGGAAGGGGGCCTCGCGCTTAGAGAAAAAAAAACAACGGCGAAACTTGATACGGCCTCGCAAAGCTGACAATCACATTTGGTATAAATGACTTATGCCTTTGTTAAACAGACAGGCGAAAGCGAAGCGTTTCCGAAGCGATACCGAACCGAAGCGGGACGTCAGTCGGATAGTTCTGTCACGCTATCGGATCGCTTTCGCTTTTCTATGTGATTGAATTCAATCAATTCCATACATTACAAATAAAAACGTCACGCTTCGCATTCGTCACGCCTGTCTGTTTGACAAAGGCTTTAGGGGAATCAAAATATTTTACAAACAGGGGGCCTCGCGCTAGCAGCTGAGGCAAGTCATTTTTTGGTCCTGAAAAAGGGCCTCGCAGATGCGTTTTGTCCCCTCCTACATTCGGCCTCGCTACGCCACTGACCCGCTGCTCGGCTCCTATTGGTCGTAGCGTGATGTTGTGTGATGCCTACAGTTCCTCGATTAACAGACTATCCAACACTATACAATATTTTGTCAATTCGAATCAGTAGTTCGTGAGATTATCTCGTTCAACCAAAGAAACAAACAAAATCTTCGGAGTGGGTAATCTAACCAAACAGAAATATTATTATGACATACGGACATTTCAACACCTTTTATTTGGCTTGGTAAAATCATCAAATGAGTCCTCCCACCCAGGGTAGAGCGGGAGGGACTGTCAGACTCGTACTGACTAAAATCCACGGTGTCCCACAATAGCCCTTTACGTATCAGGATCACGGAGATTCGTAAGTCCCGCGACCCCGGCAAGTTTTGGCGCTCTGGAGGAGGGCCCCGTCATTTTGCTGACACTCTTTATGGACGAATTTTACCGTTATCCATAATTTTAAAATGCTTCTGTGGGAATTATTTCATGACGTGTACCGGAATTGGAACTAGATGAATTCCCAAAACCACTGAAGTTTTTGTGTTCCGATACTGGGCAAAGGCCCCTCCACTTCTCGTTGAAGTTTATTGTTTTTCTTATAAATCTAAGTTATGACACGTGTAACTTATAAACAACATACTACAAGATCACCCAAAAATATTTAAGAGCGCGTTTTCTGAAAGTTGGCAACGTCGCAAATAGCTGTCAAATATTTATAAGTTTTAAATATGTTGGCAAATTTACTGTATGAAAATAAGAAATATGGCTCTGTAGTGCACTAAAAAATTGATAAGGGAATGTAATAATTATTATCGTAACACCGAATATATTATAGTTTTAGACGTAAAAAACGCATTTGGGAACTTTCCTAATGCCTTTTATATACCTGAAACGGTTACAACATCAAATTCAGTGTTTTAATTGCATTCCTATATCAACGTTTTACCTGTTACACCTTTTTACCTGTTTTACCTGTTAATTAAACAGTAAATTTGCCAAATTAATTAAAACTTATAAATATTTGACAGCTGTTTGCGACGTTGCCAACTTTCAGAATATGCGCTCTTAATAATTATAGGTACAACATAAAACATTTTTGTTGAGAACATGCTGCACATGCGTTGAGAATCGAGGCAGTCTTTCACATCTATACTATCTATATTAATATTAAAAACAGGTAAATTTGTTTGTTTGTATGTAGGGGGTAATCTCAGGAATTGCTCAACCGATTTTGAAAATTCTTTCACCAGTAGAAAGCTGTTTGGGTCCTTAGTGACTATAGGGAGCGGGTGAAGCCGCTGGCAAAGGCTAGTCTTCAAAAAAAACACAATTTTTACAAAGCAGAACTTCTGAAACTTAGCAGTAACATGAAACGCCGTGGTGAAACGGCGACAGATGACATTGTGAAAGCAATCCGCCATTATGGTGACGCTAAGAAATTGTTATAGTATTTTGTTTTAATGGTTTACTTCTCGAAAACCATCACTTTTTGTTTTAAAGCAATTGAGGAAACTTCGAGGAGTTAAACACAAGACTTGCTCTTACTTTATCATCTTTTTACCACGATAAAAAAAAGGTACGGAACCTTTAAAAATTTGCTGTGGGACTAATAATTTTCAGCTATCTACTGAACCCTTCTTTGTGCGCACTACGACCGGCACCTGGCAAGTTTTTTTATTTATTAAAGAACTGCCATAATAAATATGCCATAATAGCAAATTATATTATACCTAATTATGATAGCATCTAGAGCATGACACCTACACGAGAATTTAATGAAATTAGTAAGACGAGCTAGTTGGGAGTCTGTGCTAGCTAGTATTAGAACAGAAGATAATGAGGGTTGTCTGATATTGTGTAATAAAGATAGCAAAGTTAGGAACAATACTGAGACACATATAATGAAAGTTAAGGATAAACCCAAGTCTTGAAACTTAACTATCATATTTATCTTCTGAGATTTTCCAAGTATATTCGGATTGTTGCGGGACTCACAATTACCGCGACCCCGGTACGTAAAGGGCTATTGAAGGACACCGTGGATTTTAGTCAGTACAAGTCTGACAGTCCTTCCCGCCCTGCCCTGGGTGGGAAGACTCATTTGATGATTTTACGACGAGAAAGAATAAAAATATATATATTCGGGTTGATTTTCTGTCTAATCTGTCAAGTTATAGGCGCCAACCGTGCGGTTAGAATCCAGACCACATTGTGGGGTTACTTCCTCTACGAAGGAGTAAGGCTAGTGAAGGAGGTGGCGAAACACACGAGGGAGAGGAGATTACGAACTAGCCGCCAGGAGACCCTCAGCCGGCGATTTCAGGTCACCGTAACTGCGAATGGCGAGTAATGGGTAGCTCGCCGTCCGATCGAGAACCAAGCCCGGGTATAGATGGTGCGTTGGGTTCCGAAAATAGTACGAAAGTTACTGCTGCCGTGGAACACTAAGAACATCTGAAGAAACAAGATTGGTTTATACTATGGTCAAGACTGACAGTGATTGACAGTCCCTTTCGGTCCAGATTTGATGATATTCCAAATTAACAAAAAAAAAGAAGTATTCCAAAGACAAAAACTGCGTTATCATACTCAAAATGATTCCTGAACATCATGCTCAGTATTCACGATCGTTACACTAACAAGTCAGACAGCTGTTAACACCTTAATCCAATAAAGAAAAAGGAAAGAAAGAAATAAAAAATGGCCGGAAATCGAAAAGAGATTACAGTAAAGGCCTAATTACTCGTGAAACGAGCAGCCACTGCAATAAACGAAAAGTTATGAGACGAATTGGTTTCAGGACTATCGGCGATCATTTATTTTTACGGGTTTTAACCTACGAAAAACCCGGCCAAGCGCAGGTCAGATTTGCGCAGCAAGGGTTCAGTACACGTATTTAAGGATTTAAGTACAAGTATTTTATTTTTTTCCGTACCATAATTTATACGCCGGGATCATGGGACTACATGGGATCATAGGACAGGTAACTAGAACGTAAAGGGCTATTGTATGGCACTGTGGATTTTAGTCGGTACAAGGTCAACCTTGTACTGACTAAAATCCGTCACGTTCTGCTCTGGGTAGGATGACTTATTTGAGCATTTTACCACGATAAAAAAATACATAATCGGTAACAAATAAATCATCTCTGTCTGTTGTATCGGAGTCCCCTAAAATATTTATTTTGTTCTGTTTTTAGCTATTAGCTTATTTAAAGCGGTAGCAGAAATACATCATCTGTGAAAATTTCAACTGTCTAGCTATCACGGTTCATGAGTTAGATCCTGGTGACAAACGGACAGATAGACGGCTTTTTTTTTTATCGTGGTAAAATCATCAAATGAGTCCTCCCACCCAGGGCAGGGCGGGAGGGACTGTCAGACTTGTACTGACTAAAATCCACGGTGTCCTTCACTAGCCCTTTACGTACCGGGGTCACGATAATCAAAAAGTCCCGCGTCCCCGGCAGGCTTTGGCCCTCTACAGGCCTCGTCACTATGCTGACACTCCTTGAGGCGCGCGTGGAGCACAACGCGCCGTCGACCCGGGTATGGTCCATGGTCGGACAGCAGGTCGCCCATTACTCGCCGCCCGCATGCCCGCGCCTACGGTGGCCGGAGATCGTCTTGCGACGTCCGACAGATAGACGGCTAGTAGAGTCTTGCTAACAAATACCCGTTTTACCCTTTAGCTACGGAACCCTAGAAAGGCGGAGGTTTTCCATTCGACGTGTAGATTATAATATTATATTTCTTGAGAATTACGTCATTATCTGTAGAAATAAATCGTTGGATTCGCCATTATGCGTCAAAAGATAATCGTATAGATTTATCGTTTGTATTTGAATGATTATGTTTGGCTCAAACGGAAAACGGTTGATGTGATGGCGTCCGTATAGTTACGAGCAAGAACATGTATACACTTAACAAAATTCAAACGAAATTTACTCGTAAAATACTGGTTTCCACTTTGAAAAAAGACCTATTTCGTAATAGTATGGGATAATATGAAAAGGCAAAAGTTTAATCAATATGGTAGCAGAACATCGCTTATATGTGTATGCTTACTGTTATATCTAAATACATGCTGCCAGAAGCCTTAGCACAAGATTTCCTTATTTTACCGTACAGTTTACTTGAAGTTTAAGGCGTTAATTGTATGTAAAATTAAAAAGCGCCATATACGAACGAGATAAATAAATTTTCCATCAAATTAACGTTAAAGTCCCTGCCTTCTCCATAGAGATCTACGCTTTGGAAAGGGCACCTACCGTACTTTCACAGTTATTATGTCTTGTGACTGGGAGCGTAGCACCATAACTATGTTTAAGCTATAATAGTACATTGTTCACCAAGAGGAGAAAGTGACCGATTACCGTCGAGGGTGTCGTTTGAATCCCGAGCCGTAGGCGAGGCCTTTAAAACACCCGAGATCGGGAATCGCACTTTCTCTCGAGTGATACATAGTGCTCTATACTACACCTGTGTGGAAAGTACCTTGATACGGGGAGAAAACGCATCTGAGCGGGAGAGAAAGCGTTTTCTCCCCGCATATTTGTTCGATATGCAATGACGTATTTTCTACCGTAAATTTGATAAAGTATCAAGTTACTTTCCACGCGGGTGTAGTATAAAATTATTTGTCTTTTAGCGATTCAAAAGTGCCTGTAACTAGCCTACTTAAAATAAATGGTTTGAATTTGATTTTGTCACAAAAATTGAAAACATTTGTGATTAGCCCTCAACTTCGCACCTCCATTTCATATCCCCAATTCTCCAAAACAGTCCAACAATTTTAATACCGTATTTGTACCGAGTGACCCAGAAACGGACTTTTTTAATATCACGACCCAAAACGTTCGCGAAATACTGTCACGTACTAAACGGGGCCTAATATCAGCCACCGTGTCCCTGAAATGGCCAGCCCTAAGTTCCTATATTTTAATAAAAAAACTTTTATGAATTACGCTTAAGTTTTCGCTATTCGCCGTGACGCTGCGAAAACGTGAGGGCAGGTTGGAAATAATGCCTTTGTCAAACAGACAAGCGAGTCCGAAGCGATAACGAACCGATACGAGACGTCAGTCCGATAGTTCTGTCACGCTATCGGATCGCTTTCGCTTTTCTATGTGACTGGATTCAAACAATTCCATAGATTACAAATAAAAACGCCTCGCTTCGCATTCGTCACGCCTGTCTATTTGACAAAGGCTTAAGGGCGTACTGGTTAGTTTTCTTTTTGATAAGTTCGTGTGTGGAAGGAAAAGGTTTTAATTTTAGGTGATGCGAAATGCTCGAAATAGGTCACGATTTTTTTTTTACGTGTTACAATTATCTAATGTGTCCTCCCACCTAGGGTAGGACGAGAGGGTCTCTCAGACCCGTACTGACTAAAATCCACGGTGTCCTTCAATGGTCTTTTACGTTCCGGGGCCACGGTTACCCGATAGTCCCGCGACCCCGGCAAAATATGTCACGATAGAGAGGCTCTTTGTTGTAATCATGAACCAAAGTAGGCTTGACTTACTGTTTAATCCTAGCCTTTTTTTTTATCGTGGTAAAATCATCAAATGAGTCCTCCCCCCTTTGTGGAAGCAAGAAATGTATTGGGTATTGCAAACATTTAATTGATTTTGGACATGCATAACAACAACAATAATAAAAATATAATAAGAATGCTGAGAAAATCCGAAAAAAAACGGGGTTACCAACTTAGGATTTCTGGGCGAAAGACACCCGGCGCTGGTTCAGTTGGCACCCTGTTATGGCACACCGATGAGGGTAGGCAAATAAAATAAATTATTAAATAAAATGTCAGTACTGCATCGAGTTGAAATTTGTCTACCGAAAGAGAAGCACGATCGCGATGCCGTGCACTTCCTACTTTCTATTACCAAATAGTTTAACTTGACTTTTTGTCTACTTTTGTGATATAGTGCCTTCTAATCATATCAGAACAGCAATTGTGTGCCTACCATTCGGATTCCGAAAGACTTTGTAGAAGCTCGTAGTGACGTCACACCCAACCACACAGCGTACAGCATCACAAGGGTGGAGTTAAAGGTAAGTGCAATCAAATTCTAATCAGGGATGTGAATCTTAGCTAATTTACACCATAATTTTAATGTGACTTCTTGGCCACGGACAATAGGGTAATTGACTGAATAAAAAAGCGACGGGTTGCACTCTGGGAGTGCCGGCAGAAGTGAAAACTTCAATAGTAATAAACACACACGAACATTCGCGCAAACGCCCTGCGCCGTCTTACGAATTTAGGATCAGGTCACGTGTCCTGACGCGAGTTTAAAATTTTTTACCCATTCCAAAAAAAGTGCACAACGCCGCTAAAGAAGTTTTCACTTCAAAAATCTATTTGGTCCGTTAGTTGGATTATCAAAAAAATATTTGACACATATTTTTTCTTTTGTTATGTAAACCATGCATGTAGTATTTTGTGAGTTATTTCATGTAATGGAAAAAAAGGTCAAAATCTTACAAATTTCTAGCAATATGACCTTGAAATTTTTACG
This sequence comes from Agrotis puta, assembly GCA_943136025.2. Classification (NCBI taxonomy): domain Eukaryota; kingdom Metazoa; phylum Arthropoda; class Insecta; order Lepidoptera; family Noctuidae; genus Agrotis; species Agrotis puta. Next base: position 14,743,300 of record OW964184.2, on the reverse strand, counting down.
ACAGAAAACCATCAAAAAAGTCTTCCCTGCCCTGGATTTAGCGGAAAGGACTGTCAGACTTAACTGACTAAAAACTATCTTGATGCTTCAGTATTCCTTCAAATTCGTTAAAACAGTTAAGTAAAACACTTTGACCTTGACCTCAAGAAATATATTTATTTTAACTTCAGCCATTTCCCAACACTTTGACCTTGACCTCAAGTTATATATTTATTTTAAAGCCTTCAGCCCACAACAGTTATAAACGAACTGCCAGCCATATTCCCCGTAGTAATTCCCAAAAAGAATCCCATAAACGTTTTCCTGGAGTTATTATCTCGGGTTCTCCATTGCGCCGCCCCCTCCCGATTGTCACGTACGCCTGTGCTCAGTTATTGTCAATATAAAACAAATTATTTTTGCTGAGTAACTTTGTGATTTTATTTTATATTACTTTTTTTTACGTGGTAAAATCATGAAATGAATCTTCCCACCCAGGGCAGAGCGGGAGGGACTGACGGACTCGTACTGACTAAAATCCAGGGTGTCCTTCAATAGCCCTTTACGTTCTGGGGTCACGGTAATTCGTACAATCCCGCGACTTTTATATTACTATGGGCACTTTTAACTTGCTACATCGGTCTCACATAATGTTCCATCTCGAAATGAAAGATAATAATAAATAAATAAATAAATAAATATTCCACAACTATCACACAACGCCATCTAGTCCCAAGCTAAGCAGAGCTTGTGTTATGGGTACTAGACAACTGATAAACATACTTATATATTTCTAAATACATACATATTATAGATAAATTACACCCAGACACAGAACAAATGATTGTGCTCATCACACAAACATTTGTCCTGGGTAGGAATCGAACCCACGACCTCCGGCATAGCAGTCAGGGTCACTAACCACTAGACCAACAGGCCTGTCGATGATGTAACAAAGGTTCTGTAATAATTTTGACGATTTAAAAAGTGTCCATGGAGTCTCTTGCCAGTTCTTCTCCATAGAGATATACGCTTTGGAATGGGGTGCTTTCACAGTTATTATGTCTTGTGACTGGGACTGTAGCACCATCATTTAGTACTATTATATTTTTTGTCTTTTGACAATTCAAAAGTGCCTGTAACTGGCCTACTTGAAATAAATAATTTGATTTTGATTTGGAATATGGGGTTTAAAAAGACAAATAAATAAATAAATAAATATTCCACAACTATCACACAACGCCATCTAGTCCCAAGCTAAGCAGAGCTTGTGTTATGGGTACTAGACAACTGATAAATATACTTATATATTTCTAAATACATACATATTATAGATAAATTACACCCAGGACAAAGGACACAAAGGACTTCTAAGATAAATAAAAAAAGTTCGAAATATGTTTTCTTTCCGAAGCTGATGAATTTAGTTTTTTTTTATTGAGGTTTTTAGTCTGTTGTGATATTCCACGCAAATTCTTGCCGTACCAAATCTTATACTTTTTTTTTTACGTGGTAAAATTACCAATGAGTCCTCCCACCCTAGGCAGGACGGGAGGCACTGTCAGACTTGTAATGACTAAAATCCGCGGTGTTCTTCAATAGCCCTTTACGTTCCGAGGCCACGGTTACCTGATAAGATAGTCTCGCGACCCCGAGAATATTTAGAATTTGATCAAGATGTTAAAAGATTTTCCTTTAAACCCATACCCTTGGTCATACCATTAAGGTCCCTTTAAAGCCCTTGTCAAACAGACAGGCGTGACGAAAGCGAAGCGTGTCGTTTTTATTTACAATGTATGGAATTGTTTGAATCCAGTCACTTAGAAAAGCGAAAGCGATCCGATAGCGTGACAGAACTATCGGACTGACGTCTCACTTCGGTTTGGTATCGCTTCGGAAACACTTCGCTTTCGTCTGTCTGTTTGACAAAGGCATAATGGATACAAGCGTGATATTATGACACAGTTACTTTGAAAATGTAATTGGCTATTTCCTAGTTTCTCACTTACGTCGTTCAGAAACCAATTACAAGTAAATACCGATACCAATACCGAGGCCATTTCCGATACCCTAAAGTTACAGTTGTTGGCAAACTTTCAGGATTCGGACAGTAAACGACTTTCATAGTAAACGACTTTGTTTCATTTACTTCACGCCATTAAGCTAAAGAGGGTATAGTATTACAATCTCATTTCGCGTTATGTTTAAGTCTTATCTAAGATTTTTTTAATAAAGAAAGAAAGAAAAAACGTTTATTGACACATGTCATAAGTACACATGACATTAATAAAGAATAAAAATAATTCAAAAGAAAACTTACAACTAAACATTTAAGCCTTTATCAAACAGACAGGCGTGGCGAATGCGAAGCGAGGCGTTTGTATTTGTAATGTATGGAATTGTTTGAATACAGTCACATAGAAAAGCGAAAGCGATCCGATAGCGTGACCGAACTATCGGACTGACGTCTCGTATCGGTGCGTTATCGCTTCGGACTCGCCTGTCTGTTTGAGGCTTAAATATGGTGTGACTCACGGCTGTGCCAAATAGGCCCAGTTCAGCAAATGCCGGACAACTAGTGCCCGACTCTGGTTTTCAACTATAAATTATTGTTGCTTCACACTACGAATTTCTTCTGTATCATGAGTGCGTTTTCAAGCATTGAAATTCACAAACAAACACCCAGACTCAGAACAATTACCTGTAGACGTTACAAATATTTGTTCCGTGAGATGATCGAACTCGCGACTCGCAGTGCAGGAGTCGGTTGCTCAGCCGCTGCGCCGAGAAATACATAACGCTTTTTTTTTTTGCGTGTTAAAATCATCAAATGAGTCCTCCCACCCAGGGCAGGGCGGGAGGGACTGTCAGACTTGTACTGACTAAAATCCACGGTGTTCTTCACAAGCCCTTTACGTACCGGGGTCACGGTAATGGGTAAGTCCCGCGACCCCGGCAGGCTTTGGCCCTCTACAGGCCCCGTCAATATGCTGACACTCTTTGAGGCGCGCGTGGAACACAACGCGCCGTCGACCCGGGCATGGTCCATGGTCGGACAGCAAGTCGCCCATTACTCGCTGCCCGCATGCCCGCGCCTACGGTGGCCGGAGATCGTCCTGTGACGTCCGACGCCGTGGGCGTCTACCACTGCGGCTGGGATGGAGGGAGGACGCTGTCCTCTCCCTCAGGCGGCCCGCCTCCTCCTTCACGAGCATGACTGCTTCGCAGAAGGAGGCGACCGCTTCCCACTCCGTCTCGCCCCGCAGCATGGCCTCGACCAATGCCGGGCGCGAGAGGTCTCCGCCTATCGCCGTCGTGAGGACACGGCGGTGCTCTGCCCAAGCGGGGCAGTCCTGCACCGTATGCTCCACCGTGTCCTCCGGACGATCCTCGCAGTGGTGACACCCAGGCGTTTCTTCCCTCCCTATCAGACACAGGAACCTCCCGAAACTTCCGTGTCCGGTGAGGACCTGCGTCATGCGGAAGGTAAGGACGCCGTGACGCCTATCCAGCCACTCCTCAAAGAGGGGTCTTACCGCCGCGATTGCGGCGTGCCCGAATACATAACGCTAAGGACATTTATTTGCCGGGGTCGCGGGACCAAGGGATTACCGTGACCCCGGTACGTAAAGGGCTAGTGAAGGACACCGTGGATTTTAGTCAGTACGAGTCTGACAGTTCCTCCCGCCCTGCCCTGGGTGGGACGACTCATTTGATGATTTTACCACGATAAAAAAAAAAACAAATTGATGTAATGACATCTGGTATCTAACCAGCGCAAGCGTCCTGTCAAAAGGACTTCAGACGTGGCGCGGATTCTGGCTACGGATAAATAATCCATCTACAAAGCTTTGACAAACCTCCCCTTTTGCTTTTGAATTCCGTTCAGAAACTCGAACATCGATAGTTAATCTGATGGCCAGCAAGACACAGGTACGGATAGTGTTTGCAAATAGATTTGATCACGGTTGTGTTATCGAATCGTTCAGAAACGTGACGATTCCACCGACTGCGGTATTGTTATAAATGTTCTGTTTTCACAACTATTTCTATAAATGTATTTTAGGATACAACCCGAATTGGTATAAATAGTTTAATGTGAAATAATATTATCTTATTTATATTGAAGCTTGTAAAATAATTGGCGACTAACAGGCTTTGATTTTTTAGACTAAAAAGGCTTACTTGGTGATTCGTGATATTAGGCGCCGTGTGAAGTCAGATTTACAAAGGAGTATCGAACTACCCAATATTAACTGGGTTGTAAAAAGCAGATAGGTAGTAAAAAACTGGTATTGTGCTACATCCGGTTAGGCTGAAAGTCGACCCAATACAGTTGGGAAAAGGCAGGTAGATGATGATACCTAAAGATAAAAGATAAGTTTATGTAGATCACAATGTTTGCTTACCACGCAAAAAAAGAAGGACGTTTATTTGTCGTGGTAAAATCATCAAATGAGTCCTCTCACCCACGTCTGGACGGTAGTGACTGTCAGACTAGTACTGACAAAAATCCACGGTTATCCTTCACTAGCCCTCTACGTTCCAGGGTCACAGTTACCTGATGTGATAATCCCGCGACCATGAGACGGTCTCGCGACCAAAAACTCCCTATAGGCCATATAAATATTTGTTCCGTGAGGGGATCGAACCCGCGACACGCAGCGTGGCAGTCGGTTGTTCAGCCACTGCGCCGAGAAAAAACGATGAAGGCATTTTTTTTTATCTTGTATGCTTATGATGAAGTTATCGGGCACGCTGCAATCGCGGCGGTAAGACCCCTCTTTGAGGAGTGGCTGGATAGGCATCACGGCGTCTTGACCTACCGCATGACGCAGGTCCTCACCGGTCACGGAAGTTCCGGAGGCACCTGTGTCTAATAGGGAGGGAAGAAACGTCTGGGTGTCACCACTGCGAAGATCAGGGAGGAGGCGGGCCGCGTGAGGGAGAGAACAGCGTCCTCCCTCCGACCCAGCCGCAGAGGTAGACGCCCACGGCTACGGACGTAGGCAGACGATCTCCGGCCACCGTAGGCGCGGGCATGCGGGCAGCGAGTAATGGGCAACTCGCTGTCCGACCATGGACCATGCCCGGGTCGACGACGTGTTGTGTTCCACGCGTGCCTCAAAGAGTGTCAGCAAAATGACGGCGCCTCTAGAGGGCCAAAGCCTGCCGGGGTCGCGGGACTATACTGCCCTGGGTAGGAGGACTCATCTGATGACTATACCACGTAAAAAAAAGGATACAGTTATTCTCGCCATAATAGTGCCGTTTTCATAAAGTAAACCAATATTGCGTAGAAAAGGGTCTCTTTATAAGTTTCGTGTTTATTTGCAGATAATCCTCCGAGTTTTGAAAGACCAATAAAATCATCGCGTAGTTTTCCACGATTTATTTAGTTATTTGATGAAAATACCTAAAATAGAAACTGAATAGTTTTGTGAGAAGTTGTTTATAAATAGATATGTTTATATTAGCGTTTGAAGTCGAAAATTAAATCATAGTAATGTTACGAACTGGGTAAGGGATAAAGTAATTAACACCAATTAAAACCAAATAATTTTTATTAACGTGAGTCGCGTACGCATGTGTGTATGTTACTCTTTCACACAAACTACTGATCAGATTTGGATGAATTTTGGCACACAGATAGTTTTATAACCTGGATTAACCGTGCCCGTGGAACAATTTTTGAGATACACGAGCAAACCGCTGGTAAAAGGTAGTTTATTAACAAAATTCATTACATTATAAGTTTAATCAGTAGCAAAATTTAGAACTTACTTGTTTAAAGTTATAACTTACTATGACTAGTAAGTTATAACTTTAAACAAGTAAGTTATCATCGTGGTAAAATCATCAAATGAGTCCTCCTACCCAGGACAGGGCGGGAGGGACTGTCAGACTCGTACTGAATAAAATCCACGGTGTCCTTCAATAGCCCTTTACGTTCCGGGGTCACGGTAATTCGTACAGTCCCGCGACCGTCTGAACTGTCTAGTATGATATTAATTTAAAAATCTACATAAAATAAGGGTCAATCCACAGCGAGCCGCGACGCGACGTGAAGATACTAAATAGTAGTAAATAAAGCTAGATTTTGAGGCGTTCCAAGTCTCCAAATCTGTGTTACAACATGTGTGCGCAGCATCGCTTCTCGGTGCGATTTGACCTTAACAGTAAAATTGCTTCAAAGGAACAAAGTAGTAAATCATAAATTCCAAGGTCACTCCGTTATCTTTTAGGCTACGACTTTTTATACTTTAAATTCTTCTTAAGCGTGTTCAGCATAAAACATAATTCAATACGAGAATGTATTGTGTAAGTGACAATTCATGAAAAATGTTTTCAACCTCAAACGCCTGATATTAAAGGTCGCAGTGACCTTTGACCCGAAGATTGTAAGGGTTGATGTACAATTTGACCTTGATATGTCTCTTTTTTTTTTACGAGGTAAAATCATCTTATGAGTGCTCCCACCCAGGGCAGAGCGGGTGATTTTACCACGATAAAAAAAAAGGGCAGAGCGGGAGGGACTGTCAGACTTGTACTGACTAAAATCCACGGTGTCCTTCAATAGCCCTTTACGTACTGAGGTCACGGACCTTGATATGTCTTCGGGTAACTTTAGAAATATGGGGGGACTATATTATTATGCGCGAAGTTTATAAGTTATTTAATTTGGAATGATCTAGGGATGCCTAAGAGATTCGGCATAAGATTAAATTATGTAAGAAAACTTAGTTAGGCGTGCTACTCGTAAATTAAACGAGATTGAAATAATTTGTACCTAAGACATAATATGTGAATAACTTTTAAGTGTAAGAGTAAAACTGAATTATAATAAATTATTGTGAAATGTTTGTTGGAACAGTTGTAAAAAAGTAAAAAAAAAACATCAAAATGTCAGAATTTTTGTTTCGGTTTGTGTGGTTTTGCTTTGTTTTTTTTTTACTCAGCATGTTTGTACAGCACGTCAAAAATTTTTTTTTTCTATCTTGCATTAGGTTTTCAGTAAAGTTTCTCTTCCTCGATTGATGCCACAAAAATAACCAGGACACATACAAATAGAGAATTTGAAATCGCACCTTTAGAATTAAAGTGGCCTAACTAAAAATTTTAAGAAAATGACTTTAATGCATCGAACGACTTATAAACATGTATTCTATTAATTTATTAAAAATAAATCGACTCCGAAAAGGAATAACGCACTGTTTCCGTCTCTTTCAAATCACGCTCTTTCCCCGCGTCCCTCGGTATTGAATTAATAAATAACATTTTTAGCGTTTCCCAAAACACTGGAATTTTGGATTACGCCACTTCTATTCTAAAGGTGCGAAATGAGAATGTTCTTTTAAATCAGGTATACCTCTGACTAACCTGTCTGGTATTGGTCATAAATGTCAGAAGTCTAAACCTATTTCATCGGAACTACTGTCCTTTTTGCCTTTGCCAAACAGACCGGCGAAAGCGAAGCGTTTCCGAACCGAAGCGAGACGTCGTCAGTCCGATAGTTCTGTCACGCTTTCGTGTTTCTAAGTGACTGGATTCAAACAATTCCATACATTACAAACAAAAACATCACGCTTCGCATTCGCCACGCCTATCTGTTTGACAAAGGCTTTTAACTCTCGGCACAACGTTCCTGCTTACTTTCATAGTTACGTCCAGTTGAAAATCAGCGTGAGGCAAAAATATGGTTCATCGGTAGATCCTCACTGACTAGGTCAAGTTTTCTGCCATAATACTCATTGCTCACCCAATCCATCAATGTTTTCTTTGGTCTCCCTCCCATTCATTAACGTTAATATTCATCACTCTTATACGCCAGGTCGAGGTCAAACTGTCACACGGAGGAATGTATAGAACAAGGTCGTTTGTGGGGCTAGGTTTCTACCTAGCCCCACAACGAAACGACCTTGTTCTATCAAATACATTACTGGTTGATATAATTTTCTGTATAGAACGACATGTCTTGATAATAGAAGCACTATACAATTGAGACAAGGACACTGTAAAATGTAGCCAGTAGTTCAATAATATTAGATTATTTATCAAGGAAGTACATATTTATTTCATGTAGTAGACTTGTTTAATAGTACTAGTCATTTTAGGCTGAACCGTTTTGGCAGTAAACAAAAACGTGTTTCAAAATTATGTATAACTAGCTTCCGCCCGCGACTCCGTCCGCGCGGATGTCGGTCTTCGCGTGGATGGTAGATTTTTATTCTACGTATTTTTCCAGGATAAAAAGTATCCCATTTTATGCCCAGGATAATAAGGTATAATTATACCAAGTTTCATCGATATCGAACCGTTAGTTTTCACGTGATGCCTGCATATACAGACAGACAGCCAAAATTTTTTTTAATCACATATTTGGGTTTGGTATCGATCCAACAACACCCCCCGCTATTTATTCTTTCAATATTTTCAATGTACAGAATTGACCCTTCTTTTTTTTTTTTTTTTTTTTTTATCGTGGTAAAATCATCGAATGAGTCCTCCCACCCAGGGCAGAGCGGGAGGGACTGTCAGACTTGTACTGACTAAAATCCACGGTGTCCTTCAATAGCCCTTTACGTACCGGGGTCACGGTAATCCTTAGGTCCCGCGATCCCGGCAGGCTTTGGCCCTCTACAGGCCCCGTCACTATGCTGACACTCTTTGAGGCGCGCGTGGAACACAACGCGCCGTCGACCCGGGCATGGTCCATGGTCGGACAGCGAGTCGCCCATTACTCGCTGCCCGCATGCCCGCGCCTACGGTGGCCGGAGATCGTCTTGCGACGTCCGACGCCGTGGGCGTCTACCACTGCGGCTGGGGTGGAGGGAGGACGCTGTCCTCTCCCTCAGGCGGCCCGCCTCCTCCTTCACGAGCATGACTGCTTCGCAGAAGGAGGCGACCGCTTCCCACTCCGTCTCGCCCCGCAGCATGGCCTCGACCAATGCCGGGCGCGAGAGGTCTCCGCCTATCGCCGTCGTGAGGACACGGCGGTGCTCTGCCCAAGCGGGGCAGTCCTGCACCGTATGCTCCACCGTGTCCCCCGGACGGTCCTCGCAGTGGTGACACCCAGGCGTTTCTTCCCTCCCTATCAGACACAGGAACCTCCCGAAACTTCCGTGTCCGGTGAGGACCTGCGTCATGCGGTAGGTCAGGACGCCGTGACGCCTATCCAGCCACTCCTCAAAGAGGGGTCTTACCGCCGCGATTGCGGCGTGCCCGAGAATTGACCCTTCTACAGATTGATTATATGTATAGATAGATAAGAAAAAAAACTGTATTCAAATCTGTTTACGGCCTTTATCGAGAGAGCGCGATCCGTTCCGAAGATCCAATCTGGCGATGCGATCTGAACCCATGCGATCTCTGTAACCTATAAATTTCCATGTGTGCTTTCTCACTGCCGGCGTTAGATCTCATTGCGTTCTGCAGAGTTCTTTACAGAGATCGCATGGGTTCAGATTTAATCGCCACATCGTATCGCTGCTGCCGGAACGGTTCGCGCTCAGGCCTTAATGCCTTTGTCAAACAGACAGGCGAGTCCGAAGCGATAACGAACCGATACGAGACGTCAGTCCGATAATTCTGTCATGCTATCGGATCGCTTTCGTTTTTCTATGTGACTGGATTCAAACAATTCCATACATTACAAATAAAAACGCCTCGCTTCGCATTCGTCACTCCTGTCTGTTTGACAAAGGCAAGATTACAGACAGATACACATACAGCGTTCCAACTCTTTTAACACCCCTCTTTTTGTATCGGGGGTAAAACAGCAGCATAATTATGTTTAAGTATACTATCACTATAAGACGCTGGATGCAGGTCGCTTCCAACCGGTATATGTGGAGATCTAAAGGGGAGGCCTATGTTCAGCAGTGGACGTCCTGTGGCTGAGATGATGATGATGATACTATCGCAGCAATGGACCTTCTATCTCCCCTCCACAGTGAACACATAACCTCTTTTCCGTAGCAGTACGTTTTATTACAACCGAGGGAGCGAACACGTATCCCTAAGTGCCAATTCCGAGCTTATAAGCTATATACTATAACATCTTACAAGATGTCTGCTAAATATTGATGGAGTTATGTTAGTTGGAAGTAGTGTGGAATGGTTTAATAATAAGTCTTCTGGTGCAACATTTTTTTAATAAAAAAGATGTATTTTTTGTCCGTAATTTTGCCCTGACTGGAACGCAAGGGACTGTCAGACTCTTACTGACTAATAACCACTTTGAGCCCTTTGCGTTTCAGGGCCGTGGTAATCTTCAAAGAGTCGTCACCCAATCTCTGTGGGTCGCGGGACTGAACGAATTACCGTGACCCCGGAACGTAAAGGGCTATTGAAGGACACCGTGGATTTTAGTCAGTACGAGTCTGACAGTCCCTCCCGCTCTTCCCTGGGTGGGAAGGACTCATTTGATGATTTCATAACGATAAAAAAAAACCCAATCTCTGTGTGCCGCGACACGGTTCCACTCGCGCTCGCAGAGCACTCCAAAGACAACCTATAAGTGTATAAATAAGTATTATGTTTTATGTGTATTGTGTTGTGTCTCTCTTAATTCCTTGAAGAAAACTCCGTCAACCCTAGAAGAAGGCCTAAACCCACACACCCGTCGGTTACGTTACCTCCGGAACAAAAAGTATTCTGTATTTTATTATCTGTCAGTTACCTGGCTTGTTCATCATATTCATCATTGAAATTATTTTATTTGTCGTGGCCTTCATCAACTCTTCAGACATAAGCTTTTGAGTACTTTATTTCAAGAAATGCAATAACTTTTATTCATTTAGATGAGACTCAGAATGAGCCAAGAGACTGGCATTGATACGTCTAATGGGTAGCTCGCCATCCGATCAGGATCAGTGGTGCGTCATGTTGAACGCGCTGTCAGCAATCTGACAGGGCCCCTCTGGGCCTCCGGGCCAAACGTCTGCCGGGCCCAGGAACGTAAAGGACATTTTTTTTTCTTAAAAAAAGCGTTGCCCCCCACTAGGAATTTCTCCTGTGTCGTAGGTGCGCAGAATATTAATAGAAAATTGCAGTATCACGGTGGATTTTATTCAGTACAAGTCCGTCAGTCCCTCTCGCTTCATTCAGGGAGGAACTAATCATTTGCTGGTTTTATTCCATTACATTGTTTTACTTTTTTTTTCGGTTGGTGTCCTAAAAGAAGGCCTTACGCCAAGGTCAGCTCTTTGGTTACAGGCAGTGTATTTTAACCGTTTTTCTAAAATCTTTTTTTTAAAGTTCTCGGTCTCGAACCCTACGGCTCGAGGGTTACAAGTGAATTGAAAGTCTGTTCCAAAAACATTAAGACAAAAATTCCTAGGACTTAACGACACACTACTAGAAGGTATCGGTGTCAAATGTACTGGTTTTCGATTGTAAGTCATGGTAACAGCCCATAAATATCCCTAAATGTCCATTGCCGAATATAGGCCGTGCCTAAAGGCCGTTACGACTAAGAACGGTGGAAATATCGTCACCACACCGGATGGTTTAGCAGTAAGATATATTTTTCCCATTTTCTTAATTGGACTGTTAGTTGTAAGAAAGTTTTATGGGTAACATCCTAGAAAACTCAATAACGCCATTGCCCGAACTTGGTATCGAATCCTAGACCAACAAGGTAGTTTATATAAGTAAGTTTATATTATTTACTCGCTGTTGCCAGCGGCTTCGCTAACGTGGATATCAAATATTAGTTCATAGGAATGTAATCTCGGAGGACACGATGAATCCCGATGGAGTATACGGTGCAGGTCTGCCCCGTTTGAGTAGAGCATCGTTGTGTCTTCACGGAGGCGAGAGGCCGCGACCTCTCGCGCCCGGCATTGGTCGAGGTAATGAAAGGATAATCGTGTATTCTAGTCAGTACGAGTCTGACAGTCCTTCCGTCCCGCCCTGTGTGGGAGGACTTATTTGATGATTTTACTGCGATAAAAAAGGGATTGTAATATCGGTGTTAAAGGGAACCTATCCTTGTGCCAAATTTAATTTAGATCCATCCAGCTATTTTCACGTGAACGAGTAACAAACATCCATCAATTCATCCTTACATCAAACTGTCGCTTTTATAATATAAGTTTTAAAATTTTGGCATGACAGATGTGACAGTGACAGTGTTAGGTTTATTTTCGTTACGGAATTTCTTGATTCGGTCACCGCGCTCAAATCCCGCGATAAAAGCTATGTAAAAGCTTAAAATTAAAAATAAAGTTAAAAACTTCAGGGAATACAAAAACTTCATAAGTCTGTTCGATCATACAAATGTCAAAATACGGAACCCTTCATGTGCAACCCAGCAGGTCAACTTACCCCAATCTGTCAAATTTTACCAATCTAACATAAACCTTCCACTATTGTGATAAGATTGAAAATCTTTTAAAGAAATTTAACAGATTGAGGTAGGTTGATGTGCTGGCGTCTGTACAATAAAGTACATTCTATTACATTCTAGTTAGGCTGTAAAGGCCAAGCATCATTAACGTCTTCATCGTTCAATATTTCAGTAATTTCAGTCTTTTCAACTGAAAGCTTTCACTATGTTTATACTTACCATCATAATGTTCAGGCTTTCAAATTAATAAACCTTTTCTTTGTAAGTTCAGCTATAAAGAAATGTTTAAGTACCCTCGTTTGCGTTCTTAGAATTTTGACAACACTTAAGACTTGCTTTTGAATTTAAATTTATAAAGACAAAATGGCCAAAAATAGTTTTTTAGGAGCAAAATTATAGGTAGTTTAAAGCCTCATTTAGACGGAGCAAGAACTCGCATGCGAGTTTCACTACATTGCGGTATTTGTTTGATCAATTGAATTCGTTGTACCTATAAAGTCCGCAATGTAACGCAACTCGCGTGCGAGTTTTTGCATCGTCTAAATGAGGCTTATTAGGGTGGCAATAACTTCTAGAAAGGAGCAGTGATGGCTCAGTGGTATCGGCCACGACTTACGAGTTTTCGGTCGTGGTTTCGAGCCCAGCCTGTGTATTACTTTGTGCAATTTATTTCATCACCACTGCTCTCAAAACGGTGAAGGAAAACATCGTGAGGAAACCGGCATGTCATAGAACCGAAAAAGTCAACATGACTGTGACATCTACCAACTCGCACGGGGCCCGCGTGGTGGATTATTGCCCACTCCCTTTCACAGCGAGGAGGCCTGTGTCCCAACAGTGGGAAAATTAAAGGCTGATGATGATGAACTATAGAAATATTCCCACGGCTGGGACAAAGGTTGCCAGTATGACAAGGCCGGCCACGCGGGTCCAGTGTGGATATTTTTGGTGGATTTGGATGGTGTGATGATCTTTGAGACAAGATTCGGAGGCTTTTTTTTTACGTGGTAAAATCATCTTATGAGTCCTCCCACCCATACTGTCAGACTCGTACTGACTAAAATCTACAGTGTCCTTCTATAGCCCTTTATGTTCCGGGGTCACGGTAATTCGTACAGTTCCGCGACCGTCAGTTGTCGTCTAGCTCGACGTGTAAGGGAGCTTACTCATGATGCGACGCAATACAGAATTGCATCGATTGTCGATATCGGTCAGATATCGCACATACCTCCGGCCGAAGAAAATGTATACGTGTAGACGATATCGCTCATAGATCTGCTCGATATCGAATTGCACGAAGGTGCTAATGACAATGCACTTGATTCTCTATTCGAAATTCGATTGCGCAACTACTCGTTTCTGGCGACATCTTCTATATTTTGTTTGCAGCGCCTTTATGTCGTAGTAGTAAGGTGGATTTTTGTAGTTCACGGTCGAATTGCATCGCAATAGACTCGAAATCGCACGAGTCCCGTCGCGTCACGAGTAAGCTCCCTAATTCCTTTGACAATCAGACAGGCGTAAGCGAAGCGTTTCCGAAGCGATACCAAACCGAGGCGAGACGTCAGTCCGATAGTTCTGTCACGCTATCGTATCGCTTTCGCTTTTCTATGTGACTGGATTCAAACAATTCCATACATTACAAATAAAAACGTCACGCTTCGCATTCGCAATGCCTGTCTGTTTGACAAAGGCTTAACTCGAGGAGCTCAACGACACGACGAACAATACCAAAGAAAGGAAATTTGTGTAGGCCATATAAGGTACTCATTTCATCAAAAACCTACACAATAAAGGGAATAGACAAGGTCATAGAGGTTGGGAGGGTAAAATGAAAGTCGAATATCAAAAACACTGAACGCTATATTCGATATCTAGAAACAACATCAAAGTGGCCTAACGTCAAGTTTGTCTAATATTAAAAACATTGTTTACATTACATAATTAAGAAATAACATATAAGGCATTTGTAGACACTCTGACTTCATTATTTGTATAACATTTTTATAAATTACATTAAAATATATACGACACAATATCCTAAAATTGAAGATTTTGGGATAGAAGTACTGTACTTAATATAATAATATTATGTATTTTATGAAAGGACTGTGAAAAAATGCCCTTCGATTAGCTGAAAAATTCGCTTGAATAACGTTATGAAAATTGCTGAGTAGACAAAATGATACTAGTTACGCAATTCGAGATTTATGCAAACCTATTATATTAATATATGAGATATTTCAAATTATGCTGGGTGCAATCCCCAATCCCAGATTCTATTTTTATTATTTTAATTTAAATCTCAAAGCTCTTTGCATGTTAATAAAAATAAAATTGAGAAACGTGAATTTTAAGTGAGTAAAAACCGAACCTAAAATAATAATCTCAGTTCTTAAAATCCAATTATAAAGTTGAAATGAAATTGCAATCTCGTTTCGTTTAGAGAATGGATCAAGATAATTGAATGTCAGTCAACGAATTTATTTATTTTGGTACATTGCATAATTCTAATAAATAGTCTGTTTTTAAGCTTTCACAGAGTTTGTAAATTACTGTGGCAGCCATTAGAACACAATAAAAAATGCGTGTGGCACTCGGGGACTGTCGCGGTAAAGCTACTGCATAGCATTTTTTATCAACTTATGCAATTATAATTATTAATTTATAAAACGAATATTTAAGGAGAATATCAGCCCATCGTTGCTCTATGGGAAGTTACTCTACTAATTAGGCTATGGTCAGCCACGCCAATCAAGTGAAACGTCGAGAAAAAAAAATCATTCATTTAAATTTTATTAATTCGCGTTGACATGACAGATGTGACAGTAACAGTGTTAGGTTTATTTTCGTTACGGAATTTCTTGATTCGGTCGCCGCGCTCAAAGCCCGCGATAAAAGCTATGCGATAGCTTAAAAATAAAAATAAAATTAAAAACTTCAGGGAATACAAAAACTTCATAAGTCTTTGTTCGATCATACGTATGTCAAAATACGGAACCCTTCATGTGCAGACGCCAGCAGGTCAACCTACCCGAATCTGTCAAATTTCACTACTCGAATATTAACCTTCCACTATTGTGATAAGGTTGAAATTCTACTAAAGAAACTTGACAGATTGAGGTAGGTTGGTGTGCACTGGCGACTGTACGACTCCGGCTGGAATTCGGGCAGTTTTTTAACTTAAAATGATTGATATTCTTCGTATATTTATATCATCAATAAAGTGTCTAAGCAAGTCAGCGTCAAGAGTTTCCTTAAAATGTATAGTTCAATATTTCATGAAGTCAGAGTTCTTATTTATACAAAACTTACATGATATGTACATTTGTTCATAAATAAAGAAAGTGGTAAATAAAAATCTTGTCCGATCATCGCTTTTAATCAAAATTATATTAAAACTACATGTTTAAATACTTAAATATAATGATAATTAAAGCTAACATTGAATTTAAAGCTTGATATCGACTTACAATACTTTAAACAATCGAAAATAATGTTAATAAAATTAACATTTAATTTGTTCAATATGAAGAATTTTTATTTTTTGTTCACCTAACTAGAAACGTACTTAATTTGAAGAACATCTGATTATGCCAACAAATTGTTTTATATTTTAAAGTTTTGATGCATAAATTACTGTAAAAATAATAGTATTTAGCAGAAAATTAGACGGCACGGCTGGCGCAGTACATAAGCGATTGACAGCTACGCTGCATGTCATGAGTTCGATTGCCGCACGGAGTACTATATGAAATTCAAGTAGATGTGCCTGGTCTGGGTGTGTGAATGTGAGTTTAAAATGTTTGTAATAACACCCACGATACAGGAGAAACTTGATTGTGGCAACATTTAAAAAACTACCTACCTACCCATGATTTTTAAAACGAAATAATTTTGAAAAATAAATTCCTCGAAGTACATTTTATACCGTGCTATGAATATTTTCATATTTTATTTTCATATTAAGTTATATACTTTGCATTAGGGACCAAGAAAGCAATCGTGACTCCACCAAAGCCTCGCCCTCGCCAGGCGTGACTTGAAAACCTAATTATGGAACTCAATAGCGGCCTTTATTATTATTTGACGTTTTAGGTCTCACGACACAAAAACGACAGCCATTTTTATTCAAAGAATGATCAAGCATCTTTTCTGAGACGTTTTACGTAAAGGAAAAGTGAAATCATTTGTTGGCAAAACCAGAGAAGTATTTTTAAACCTTAATATTTAAATGTTCAAAAACTAAAATTCGGACTTTGTCACATAATAAAAATATAATATTTTAGTTATATTTTTAAAGGCAAATAAAGTAATTTTAGTACCTAAAAGGGTAAGTGAAGATGATCCTAATTTATTATACAAAATGGTGTACGAACAGTTCTACAGGCAAGCAACATTTATTTATTTCATATTGTAAACGTACAAAACACTAACAACTATAGCAAACATGGACGTGAGACTAACTAGCTTTATGGACCTCCGTAATTTAGTATTGTCCACCATTGTGCAGTTTTATTAATTACATTTACGTATGTATATCACAAAGGAAACGTTTATTTAGCTCGTAGCTTTAAAAAAAAACAAGCTACTGCATCAAAATTAAAGAGCATCATTGGTCCTATACAAAACAACGGAGCCTCTTAAACTTCCATTAGGTTATGAAAATGCTATCTTATAGAAAAACATCAAGTTATACTTACAACGTTATTTCAATGTATATGAAAACATGCATTTGATCCTAAATATTCTCCAAATCAAATTGAATAGGTACTCCTTGACAGGTTTCGAAATATTAGCACTTCAAATAAAGTAGCGAATGAAATACAATATTTTCACTTTGTTTGGAGTTACAATAGAGGTAAAATATCTGAAAATATTATTATATTTAAATGAAATCTGATGCTTCTTGCGAACATTACTCATAGTTATAATCATAAAATATATAATAACAATAATGGTGCCATGTAATCGTAATGCAAATCAGAAACATCAAGCAGAACCTATTCAATTAATCAATCAAAATGTTCAACATGATTCTTTATTCTTCACAATAATATCCCAACTGTTATTGATGATAAAATGCCAAAATGAGCGTCTTCTCGCCTTTCTAATTCAATCTAAAACGTTTCTATTTTTTTCTCGCGATTTTTCTATTTATTACTTTATCACAGGCTCACGCTCCAACCCTCAGGGCTATAATTACATTGCACCTTTTTATTTTAGTGATACCTTCACCTAAAAATCCAAAGAACTTCGTTCCGCTCCCTTTAAAATTTACAGTTTACATTTACAATAATAGTTCTCTATTAGGCTTTTGATGTAATGAATCACACTTAGAATTAAATTATTTGATCACTTTGCACGTAGTTATTTCACATAAACATTTTAAATAGTGACACTAAATGCATATTATGTGTGTCGTATTTTGTTCCCTCCTTTTATAAGGGGGAACTCGTTAGTGAAAATTTACGTCGGGTGTTTCACAAGGCGTATACTTAGGCCCGGGTCTGTTCCTGAGGAACGGTTGGGTTCAAGAAGAAGGGCGGTGGTCGCCTAGCAGTCGTGCGGCCACCGGGACGGGTGGCCGGCCACGGATCACATGACGCAGCAACTCTTCGCGCGCCCTTTCAGCTCGGCTTTCAGATCGCGCTTGCTTTTGCTGCGGCCCACTTGTTTCTGTTGGGAAAACGATTATTTTATTTTGTCCTATTTAACATTACTGAATGGAAGTATTTTTAGACTGATTTATAAGGACTTCCAGATTAAAACTGTTGGATACAGCTATAAGCTTTGTCTACGTACCTACTTTAGAATCCGCTTGGAATGCTGTCCAGCACGTAAGGAAAAAAGAGGGGGAAGATAAGATTAAAGTAATAATTTGTTGTGTACAGTGTTATAAAAGGTTGTATACCTGTTGTTTCATCTGTTGCTTGTTTAGTTTTCCGAGGGCGGCTAGTGCAGCTACTTCAAAGGCATCTTTGACGCCTTTTGTGGAAGCTCTAGCTGATGTCTCTACGTAGGTCATCGCTCCCAGCTGTCTTGCTACTGATAAAGCCTGTGAAAATGCAAAAATATTGACATTCATAGATATCTCACAAAAATTACACGACACAGTTTGAAACTTATCAAAAGATGTTTTGTCTGGAAGGTAATTCCGGCAGTTTACACGTATGGATCAATAAGGCAAAGTAGAGCAAAACTATAAAACCGGTTTAGTATCTCGATCCCTTTAAATTATGAAGATTAGTAAGTTATAAGAGCAAGGCAAGTTAGGCTTGGCGAGCGAGGTATATGAAAGTATCATTAATTCACTACCTACTAATTTGGGCATCATCATTTAGAATCACTCCGCAATCATGAGATGGAATTTTATCGTAAAATTCACATCCAAATCTAATTTGGAATCTTAAAAGCCTTAAAAGAAAAACAAAGTCACAACTTTTCAATTACCCAAACGATTCTCACAAGAGGACGGTCCAAGGAGCTTCAATGTCAGCTCGATCCGTGAGGCCATTCGATTCATTCATGGAACGAGCCAATTACTCCGCTCCCATTTACTAAATGGTAACTAGTTGAATAAGATCTCTAATTAATACGGACGTCCAGGCTGAATTTGCGACCGAGTTTTCAATTGCCTCGTTATACAATACGTGTAAATGCTTCAGGATGTTTCAATTTAGATTAGGAATTCTGATGAATGAAGTTAAATCGCTTTGCTAAGGGATAGGAGCTTTCCAATTTGAGATGTTGGAGAACTCCGTGAAATTGAGGAGGCTGATATAAATTCGGGACCATTAGGAGGTCCTAAATTGCTTGGAGCATGTGTTTGAGATGCGTAGGTCGGATTTGGGTTTTTCGTAGAATTTCAATGTTTAGTTTATTTTGGATCTTCTAGGGAGTGTAGTTGCTTGTGGAGGTGGATTGGGTTTCTATTTAGGGTGATAAGATGACCTCAATTCTTGTTTGTTACTGTAATCTGCGTAATGGAATTACGTGGCTATTTTTGTTTTACTTCTCAAGTATTTATCCAACGGGAACACTTCAAATACACTTAAACGATTAATGGACGGCGGCAACAAATCTTTTAATGGAAATCTTATTTTAAATTACAGGTCCCTTACATTTGAAATCTTCGCAGTCGATGTGTCCGAAATTGGTGATTTTTAAAGCATAAATATGAGATGTCCTTTTCGTTAATGTTTAGTGTGTCGTAATCAAGTGCAGGTGTGGTGCTTTAAAGTTTTTATGCAAAATTGGCCTGGGAAAACTTAGAATAGGAGGCACGGAAGGTTACGGAGAAAACCTTTGCCCAGGAGTGGGACAACATAGGTGAAAAATAACAAGTCAAAATTCTTACCTCTTCACTGGTGACTGGGTGTGTTCTTAGCTTGGACAGCATGGTGAGGGTTTCCTTCTCGTGTCTAAGGTCTGCCTTGCAGCCGCAGAGCAGGACTGGAGCTGAGCCGCCGTGGGTTCTGACTTCTCTGTACCACTGGAAATAGTAATAATATTGTTTTCGTTTTATTAAGACAGATAGGATACGTCGTTCTTACATGCAATCTCATTTTTGAAGTGAAAACTTCTTTAGCGGCGTTGTGCACTTTTTCGGAATGTTGAAAATAAAAATGTTAAACTGGTTTCAGGACACGACCTGATCGAAAATTCGTAAGACAGCGCAGGGCGCTTGCGCGAGTGTTCGTGTGTGTTTATTACTATTGAAGTTTTCACTTCTGCCGGCACTCCCAGAGTGCAACCCGTCGTTTTTAGGGTTCCGTACGTCTGAATACAAAAACGGAACCCTTATAGGATCACTCGTGTGTCTGTCCGTCCGTCGCTTACAGTCAATTATCTCCGAATCTATTAGACCGATTAAGTTGAAATTTGGTACACATATCAATTCCTGTGACCCAAACACAGAGGTGTGACGTGAGCAGATGAAATCTGTATATGGGGGGTCATTTTTGGAGGGGAAGGGGAAAATTAAAAAAAAAAAACTGAAAACTGCATCGTGTGGCATATCAAATGCAAGGTCTTGTTGAGAAGATCTTAAATGTATTTTTTTGTAATTTTAAAATAAATAGTTTCCAAGTTATTCAAGAAAATAGACGAAAATTGACCATTCCCCCCCCCTTATCTCCGAAACTACTGAACCTAAAATTTTGAAAAAAATACAGAAATTAGTTTTCTCCTTATAGATTATAGGAAAACCTATAAGAAGTCCATGATATTAAAATAACATGGTAAATCACTCAATATTGTGCGTACCAACTTACATTTTTTTTTAATACGTCATAAATCGTAAACCGCAATTTATCTTTCAAAGTTACAACCAACTTTTATATAATGTTACTTGCTGCTACGGAACCCTTTAAAGGCGAGTCCGACTCGCACTTGGCCGGTTTTTTATTTTGGACCTGACCATAGTTCCCGAAGAAAAGAAAACGTGTAATTTGTTTACGAGAAGAGTCTGTTTCATACCTTGTTAAAAATACAATTTACTTTGTTGTACAACAAAAAATATAATTATACAACTCGTCAACAGTAATTTCTAATTTCTTTGAGTTGACTGAATAAATATAAATAATCAAGTTTGGGCCTTACTGTTTATTCCAAGGCTTCAACTAATGAGTCTGAAGAAACTTAGAACTGGGTGAAGATTTTCATCATCAAATAGTTCTGTTGTTGTATCCAATTAGGATTTTGGGAGCTAGAAATTTAGGGATCATAATTCCATTTGAGATTGTGAAGTCGTCTGGGGCTATATTTATCCGTAGAATTATTAATTTATAATTATAATCTCTTCTATTGTGATGGTGTCCTTCTCCTAATTTGTTTGTGGTCGATGCAACACGTCACACATTCAAGTTACTGTAAAGCTCGTTATCCCAAAAAAAAACCTTTTTGCATGTCATTTTTCATACAGTTCACTTACCATTTCTTTGGTCAAGCCATCCAAATTTGTTGCCTTCGATTATAAAATGTCCAGATTCCGTAATGTTTTTAGTGAAGTCACTTCTTTATAAATGTGTGAGTGAGCGCCACGCACACATTTAAATGTTTCCCTTGGAGATGTTTACTTGTTTTACGTAGGAATCGAATGATGGGATTATTTTGCCTTCCATTTTTGGCTTCAACTCTTAGTGGCTTTTTTTTTTACGGATAAAAATCATCACATGAGTCCTCCCACCCAGGGCAGAGCGGGAGGAAACTGTTAGACTCGTACTGACTAAAATCCACGGTGTCCTTCAATAGCCCTTTACGTACCGGGGTCACGGTAATTCGTGAGTCCCGCGACCCCGGCAGGCTTTGGCCCTTTACAGAGGGGCCCCGTCACTAACTCTTAGTGGCCTACGAGGAATCTGGATATTCTAGCCAATACTAGCATTTTCAATTAGTAATCAATTCTAAGATATAATCAAGACATTGTCAGTGTTTTAATATTAGAATCAGTAGTTACCTTGGCGGCAGCGTTGTGTAGGGTCTCAGGTTCGGCTATGTTGAAGCAGAGCATGAATACTCTGGCGTCCTGGTAGGCGAGGGGTCTGACAGTGTCGTATGCCGTTGTGCCTGTCAACAATGAGAAAAAAAAGTTAGTTTCATAGAGCATACGAACATAGGTAGCGGTTAACCATAGAGGAAATTTATTTTGGTAACCTAAGCCTTATGTCACGCCCGCCGGGGTCGCGGGACAAACCGAATACCGTGACCCCGGTACGTAAAGGGCTACTGAAGGACACCGTGGATTTTAGTCAGTACAAGTCTGACAGTCTCTCCCGCCCTGCCCTGGGTGGGAGGACTCATTTGATGATTTTACCACGAAAAAAAAAAAGCCTTATGTCACCAGTGATAGACGCCCATGGCGACAGACGTCGGCAGACGATCTCCGGCCACCGTAGGCGCGGGCATGCAGGCGGCGAGTAATGGACAACTCACTGTCCAACCATGGACCATGCCCGGGTCGACGGCGCGTTGTGTTCCACGCGCGCCTCAAAGAGTGTCAGCATAATGACGAGGCCCGCTCTAGAGGGCCAAAGCCTGCCGGAATCGCGGGACTTACGAATTACCGTGACCCCGTAACGTAAAGGGCTGTTGAAGGACACCGTGGATTTTAGTCAGTACGAGTCTGACTTTCTCTCTCGCTCTGCCCTGGGTGGGAGGACTCAGTTGATGATTTTACCACGCGATAAAAAAAAAATGGCGAATAAAATTAATCATTCGAGTTCTCTATTCAATCACCGATTAATGAAAGTAAACTCCATTAATAAAGTTAATCAGCAACTGACTGTGATAAGAGGGGATAATTATCTACAACCGCTTACATGTATGGGTTGACCTAGATTCATCAGCCGTATCTCGGTAATGATAACCGACAATCTCTTTTGATAAAGGCCTTAAGTAATAAAAAAAACAATATTTAGGACAAATTAAATGTTCTGGTAAAAAAAAGTAAAGCCAAAAAAATAAATAATGATTAAATGTCATACTAGATGGCGCCACTCATTTATATTAACCGGATGATAATCTAAACATTATCAGATTTCCCAGCTGTATATTACGGTAATGACAATCTAGTTTTTTTTTTAGAGTTAAAACATATGAAAAGTACTGTGTAGGTATTTAATTTAGGACACGTTCACTTATTCAATTGTTTTTCATTAAAAAAAAAAAACGAAAAATTTAAAAACAAATAAAAATACGATGAAATGTCGTACTAGATGGCGCCACACACTGTGTAAGCACTGCAGACAACTAAATGTTTCTACTAAATCATTAAAAAAAAGTAAGTAAATAAAACCTTTTAATTAGCAAAACGCGTATTTTCGCCACAAAAATGTTGTAAAAAACAATAATTGTTAACAAAACATAAAAGGAAAACACAAAAAGAGATTGCCGAAACCAGGGATTGAACCAGGGACCTTTAGATCTTCAGTCTAACGCTCTCCCAACTGAGCTATTTCGGCCGATGAAGATTAGTTCAAAATACTAGTTCAGATACCACATAGATGTTTATTATGACGTCACGATTATTTCTGTGGTAATCTATTCAAGGTTATTGTAAAGAAATCAGTTTTTTTTTCTATCATTATTACTTGTGGTCTTGTACACCTTGAAAGGCGGCATAAGAATTATTTAGGATTGTCAGTGACCAGCATTACTTGACCCACTTTAACGTTATTCTGCCGTCTATGATGGGTCATTTAATGATGGTCCAAACTGTACTTTATTCTGCAGTACAAATCAATCTATCTACTTATAAATAATTCATGAATGGTAAATATAATATGATCTTTAAAATAATCAATCATTTATCAATCTACAATTCTTTCATCAAGACTGCCTTATTGGTTGGATTTTAAAACTATAGTGAAAGTTGATGTTTCCACATAGATTTGAATGGTGCGACGTAGCGGCCGGGTCGGTTGTTTTGGGGCCAATGGGATTTATTACGTTTCCCATTTACCCTCGTGTAGGGACAGGGCATGGGGACAGATGGGAACAAACGACTTGGTCCTATCAGTCCCTGTCATCATGTCATCTGTCTCACGACAGAGGACATTTTACGTTTTTTTATTTTTTATTATTATTGTGTTCGTTTTGCATTATTATATTACCTCAGGTTTAACACAAGTTTGTTACAGTTTGTAAGACATTATAGAAGTAACCCAGCTTTTATAGCTTTCTTTTTTTTATATGGATTCTTCCTTACTCTTTGTTTGTGAATGTGAGAACATTGTAGGTCGTGTGTATATATTATTATATATTTCTTCTTTTGTAGCACTAATTTTAGTAAGGACTTCCCCCTTGTTGACCAGGCCTACGTGTTTCTCGCATATCTGAGTATTCAAAAATTGGAACAATCTGTTTATAAAAGCATACCATATTTTAAAAGAATAACCATGGAGTTTCTTACCGGTTCTTCTCCACTGAACCGAGTATCTGCTGTCGTTTTTGACGTTTTATAAGAGCCCTCATTGGCCTATGTGAAATAAAAACATTTGATTTTGATTTTGGACCTAGTCTACAATGGCTGTATTTTGCGAAACTGACGGATTGTCAGACGCAGAGATCGACAAACGGACTGACGTACGAAATTTTATTTAATTTTTGCTATTGGAACCCTGGTGATGAAATAAATTACACGAAGTAACGCGCTAGGATGGGTTCGAACCCACTCGTAAGTCGGGGCCGATACCACTGGACCCGCACTGCTCACTACACCTTCCTCATCACCTAATGAATACGTTAAAAAAAGGCAGGAACTACCGTGGATAGGGGGACACCAAAGGCTTCGTTTGGTTAGGGCATCAATCAAGTAGTCTTAATTCGGCACTGAACACAAATAGCTTAGAACCTTTGTAATCGCGTAGGATACCTTTTATCCCGGTTTTCCACCCCCGTGGGATAATTTTCGTAGTTTTGCATGATTATCTCCGTGCTATGAAATTCTAGGCTTAAGTAGGTACTTAACTATCCGTGAAACATGAAGAGCATGATAATTTATACGCTTCCTAAACCTGGTGGGTGGACATAGCATGATCAGACGTACCTGTGGGTGTGGGAACAACATTGCATAAGCTGGTGGTTTCAAATGACGGACGCCCTAACACGAACGGGCGTCGGCAACTTGATGTTAATTAAAACGATTTTTGAGTCATTCATTTGTATTAATGAATCAAAAATCTTTTACTAAAATGGAAATACACAAATGAAATTTGCATCAAGCATAATAAGAATCACATTTAGCTAAGATGTGTTAAACTAGTATCTATACATATAATAAATCTGTAGAAGGGTCAATTCTGTACATTGAAAATATTGAAAAAATAAATAGCGGGGGGTGTTGCTGGATCGATACCAAACCCAAATATGTGATTAAAAAAATTTTGTCTGTCTGTCTGTCTATATGTAGGCATCACGTGAAAACTAACGGTTCGATTTCGATGAAACTTGGTATAATTATATATCCTGGAAAAATACGTAGAAAAAAAAAATCTTATTTTTCTGTTTTATTCATAGACGTTGTTCTGTAGAACCGCGAACACACGTTGCAGTACCCGCAGTGGATTCAGCGCCGTAATATTTATAAGATGTCATTGTCAGAGTTACTCAAAATGGAGAAATAAACCATCCACGCGAAGACCGACATCCGCGCGGGCGGAGTCGCGGGCGGAAGCTAGTTGTAAATATAATAATTGTTCGATTTTTTTTCGTGGTAAAATCATCAAATGTGTCCTCCCACCCAGGGCAGGGCGGGAGGGACTGTCATACTTGACTGACTAAAATCCACGGTGTCCTTCAATAGCCCTTTACGTACCGGGGTAACGGTAATTTGTGAGTCCCGCAACCCCGGCAGGAATTGTTCAAATTTGCGGTACTTTTACATCGTAAGTTCATGTAATAAGTATATCATGTCTCTTGCCTTTCATCGTCATCATCATGTCTATCCTACATGCCTACCTATTGCAGTTCATTGCTGGACATAGGCCTCCTCTGAGGAGTGAGGAGCGCCTTTTTCATCCGGCCACTGCCGGTTGCCTTCTTCAGGTTGGCAGTGGCTGGATGAAATAAGGCGGATCGTGCACTTATGGAGGGAGCGACTGTCGCAACCGAGGTCCGGGCACGCCGCAATCACGGCGGTAAGACCCCTCTTTGAGGAGTGGCTGGATAGGCGTCACGGCGTCCTGACCTACCGCATGACGCAGGTCCTCACCGGACACGGAAGTTTCGGGAGGTTCCTGTGTCTGATAGGGAGGGAAGAAACGCCTGGGTGTCATCACTGCGAGGATCGTCCGGAGGACACGGTGGAGCATACGGTGCAGGACTGCCCCGCTAGGGCAGAGCACCGCCGTGTCCTCACGACGGCGATAGGCGGAGACCTCTCGCGCCCGGCATTGGTCGAGGCCATGCTGCGGGGCGAGACGGAGTGGGAAGCGGTCGCCTCCTTCTGCGAAGCAGTCATGCTCGTGAAGGAGGAGGCGGGCCGCCTGAGGGAGAGGACAGCGTCCTCCCTCCACCCCAGCCGCAGTGGTAGACGCCCACGGCGTCGGACGTCGCAAGACGATCTCCGGCCACCGTAGGCGCGGGCATGCGGGCAGCGAGTAATGGGCGACTCGCTGTCCGACCATGGACCATGCCCGGGTCGACGGCGCGTTGTGTTCCACGCGCGCCTCAAAGAGTGTCAGCATAGAGACGGGGCCTGTAGAGGGCTAAAGCCTGCCGGGGTCGCGGGACCAAGGGATTACCGTGACCCCGGTACGTAAAGGGCTAGTGAAGGACACCGTGGATTTTAGTCAGTACAAGTCTGACAGTCCCTCCCGCCCTGCCCTGGGTGGGAGGACTCATTTGATGATTTTGACACGAAAAAAAAAAAAAAAAAACCATCGTGCGGCACCAGCGCAGATCGTGCGCTGTGGCGCTCCCAGGATTGGGCGATCTGCCGCTTTTTTCATCCAGCCACTGCCAGCCGCTCTAGCAGTGAACTGCAATAGACGAAACTGATGATGATTGTTTTTTTGGTAATTCACCGTCGAAACTTTCTTCCACTTCTCATGCTCGTAACATTTCAGCCGATCACCACAATTTTCAGTCTCCGGTTCGTACAAAGCCCACAGTACAGATATTATATTAGTTTCTAAACAAATATTGTTATTACATTAATAGTTATAATAAACCGCAAACCCAATGCGATTGGAGTAACGCAATGATTTATATCTCTATTATGTTTTGCTGTGGTATGCAGCGTTGAATATTATTTATAATCTGTGTCATGTTTAGTTAAAAGCGGTGTTATTTTAATTGATTGGGATTCACATGGAAACAATAGGTGAATGATAGGTGTTACTTGATTGTTATGTAACAGGGCCCACAATGCTCCAAAACTAAAGCCTTTGTCAAACAGACAGGCGTGACGAAGTCGGTACGAAGCGTGACGTTTTTATTTGTAATGTATGGAATTGTTTGAATCTAGTCACATAGAAAAGCAACAGCGATCCGACAGCGTGACCGAACTATCGGACTGACGGACGTCTCACTTCGGTTCGGTATCGCTTTGGAAACGCTTCGCTTTCGCCTGTCTGTTTGACAAAGGCACAATGCATATTCTTATGTACCTACCGCCTAAGTTCACGTTATGAAATGCAATGCGTCGTGTTTCACGCGCGCCGTCAACCCGGGCATGGTCCATGATTGGACAGCGAGTCGCCCATTACTCGCTGTCCGGGCATACGGACAGCGTTGCTATACAGGTTTAAAGCAATCGATACTGACTACTTTCAGCAGTTCATGTATAGCCGACCTAATAGGCTCTTTTCAAGTGATCACGAAGGGTTATACAGAATACGTGTTTTAATCAAAATCTTTAGAAAGTAATAGAATGAACTCGGATCTTTTGTAACAAAAGGGTTTTAATCCCCTGAAGGAATTAATGTCGATTGGAATATCCTTACTTTTTTCTCTCGAATTTAGATTTTACCTATTGTTAAAGATTTTATTTAGATTTTTTCTCTTTTGCATACAGGCTTTTGTCCGTGGCTTTGTCAGTATTTAGGTAAAAATCTGTCCCATGGGAACATGACGCCTATATTAAAAGAATTCGATGCCTAAGTATTCTAATTGGGTCATATTCTATCCGTGCGACAAAATTTACTTAAATTCGTTCCCTTTAAATCGTGTCGCTCGTTGTTGTATTATAAACAGACTGACAGTGGAATTTTGATTTAATTTTTATGTACGATTTGTTGCTTCCTCTTAATTCATCAGTAGACTGGTGCTATAAGGGCCAAAGAACAACTTTGTATCTAATCAGAATGTACTGTGAAGGAGCGATTCTAACTGTTTTTGTAAGTACCCACCCAGGGCAGAGCGGGACCACCCGTCAGAATCGTCCTTCAATAGCCCTTTACGTTCCGGGGTCACGGTAATTCGTGAGTTCCGCGACCCCGGCAGTCTTTGGCCCACTACAGGCCCCGTCACTATGCTGTGAGGCGCGCGTGGAACACAACGCGCCGTCGTCGACCCGATAACTCTGTAACTTAGGGCAGTTATTGGTATGGGTGGCCTAAATACAAAAGCAGTGCCGATCAATCAATACTTTAAACAAATGACACTCGCGCAACATCCATTTTTAACATCAAACATTTCATCCGTACATTGAAATGCAAATAAATCACACTCTTCGAATACCACAACCAGTTTTACATAGATGCATGTATAATGTACACATTTTATGTACATAAATGTGTGTACATTTGTGTATTGGCCAGTTCGAATCTCTGGTCCGTATTTACTGGAGTTCAGATTGCACACATGAGGACAATAAAATGCACCAATATTTTGAATTATCATGAAGTAACTTTTACATACGGTTTCACTCGTGCTAATCGTCTGGGAACATTTTAAATATTGTCTTTCACTCTATGATCACGTATTGTAAAGATCATAATCCACACATCAAAAATTACAAATATCATCATCACCTGCCTAGCCTTTTCCCAACTATGTTGGGATCAGCTTCTAGTCCAACCAAATGCAACTGTACAATATTTTTCATGTAACGACTGTCCACAATACGATACCCCTTGGGTAGACTTAATGTCAAACTTTTGGGACACAGAGTACCTGTCATAGCTGTCAAAAATCTTGAATTGACAGCTAGGACCTACGGGTCTCATTTGTACCCACAAAAAGAACATTCAAGGTACAGGTGGACTTGAAGATCCAGTGTTGGGGGAGTGTTCGAAGAGTTATCGAGGCCCTGTTACAGAAAGAGTATTTGAAGGAACAGGGTAGTCCTTAGTCAGTAGAAGTATTCTAGGGTTTTTTTTTTATCGTGGTAAAATCATCAAATGAGTCCTCCCACCCAGGGCAGGGCGGGAGGGACTGTCAGACTTGTACTGACTAAAATCCACGGTGTCCTTCAATAGCCCTTTACGTACCGGGGTCACGGTAATCCCTTGGTCCCGCGACCAAGTATTCTAGGGTAGGGGTACTCTCTTCCGCGCTCCGTCCACAGCAAGAGAAGTCATTTAAAGACTTCCCAGCCACATAAAAAAAAATTGAGGTCGATTCTGGGGCTTTTAGCCAGAACCCCCTTTTTTGCCGTGGTAAAGTCACGAAATGATTCTTCCCACCCAGGGCCGGATGGGAGAGACTGTCAGACTTGTTCTGACTAAAATCCACGGTGTCCTTCAATAGCCCTTTACGTTCCGGAGCCCCGTTTGCTGATAGTCCCGCAATCCCGGCAGGCTTTGGCCCTCTAAGGGGCCCCGTCACGTTGCTGACAACTCTTTCAGGCGTGGAACACGTGTCCGGTGAAGACCTGCGTCAGGCGGTAGGTAAGGACGCCGTGACGCCTGTCCAGCCACTCCTCCAAGAGGGGTCTTACCGCCGCGATTGCGGCGGCTCGTGCCACAACCCCCTTGCGAAATTTACAAACAAACAAACTTTAATATTAGTATAAGACTTCTCTGTGTCTGTTTAAATAACTTTGGCAACTGTTCATTTGGGGATTGAGGAAAGATGTTTATTTCGTTCGTTTATTGTCCCCTGGTAATACTGTTGAACTGTCTCCCGTAGTAATATCTAAAAGTGCCGTTCGAAATTTTTTGCAGACTATCACTTGATTGGCCTCGTAAAAAATAACGATTCAGTTTTATGAAAAAGATCTTTAAAGTTTTACTACTAAGTTTGAAAGCACGTTTTTTATTTGTTTGATTTGATTCTTTGATTTTTAACGCCATGCTTTATTTTGTACCACTTCAAAGTTTCGCTAGGTATACGTAAAGCCCACGGCGACGGACGTCGCCAGACGATCTCCGGCCAACGTAGGCGAAGGCATGCGTGCGGCGAGTAATGGGCGACTCGCTGTCCGACCATGGACCATGCCCGGGTTGACGGCGCGTTGTGTTCCACGCCCGCCTCAAGGAGTGTCAGCATAGTGACGGGGCCTGTAGAGGGCCAAAGCCTACCGGGGTTATTTTTTTATGGGACAAACCCACCACACTATTCCCTAACCACTGCAACTCCTGTAAGCCAGAATCAACAGACACCGTGGATTTTAGTCAGTCAAGTCTGACAGTCCCTCCCGCCATGCCCTGGGTGGGAGGACTCATATGATGATTTAACTACGTAAAAAAAAGGAATACGCAAAGGGCTATGGAAAGGCACCGTAGATTTTAGTCAGTATAAGTCTGACAGTCCCTTCCGCCCTGCACTGGGTGGGAGGACTCATTTGATGATTGTTTTTAGTAGTTATGCAATAGTTTAATAACTGGCAAGTGGTATTCGCATGTCAATTGTAGATTTCCCTTGAACTCGTAAAGCATAAAATTGTTAATAGCCGAACAAATCGCTACAGTCGGCTCTTATCTTTGCCCACACGCACTTGTTAGCGAGACAAATGGCCAGACATTTGCATGCACACTGAATTCTATTTCGTATTTAACTAGTAACCCGTCCGAATCGTACATGTTCCATGGACACTCTTTTTCAATCGTCAAAATTATTACAGAACCTTTGTAACATCACTCATATTCAGATGGTACATTTTGTGAGAACGATGTGGCAAGTTAATAGATATCATATAAAACATGATGCTACGACAAATAGAAGCCGAGCAGCGGGGGAGAAAGCACGTGGAGCTTCTACATACACACATCTAATCCTAGAACTCCCAGCATACAAGCCATTCCTTATCAATATAGATCCTTATCAAGCTCCCGCACTGATAGCATAGGTAATTAAGTACAGGCACGTACGTTAGATACACGAGCTAATCCAATAATTATGTGCTGCTGGCAGTAGACTGTGTTGATTCTATTAGCTTCGCCCCAGCTTGCGGGTGCAGCTCTGATTTGGGAATTGCATATGGGCTGGATATGCCAGTTTAATGTAGTAATGTAGGTGAAATAGTTATTTGTTATGCAAGGCTGCAAAGTTGTTTTTGGCGCGAGTACTTGAATTGAAAACTGAGCAAGCGAAGGATTCCAGGATTCAAATATCGAATCCTGAGTGTAGTGAAGTTTTTAAAGATACGAGAAGCAGAATAACTTTGCTGCCGAGTGCAACACACAACTTTTCACCTCACTACAGCGAGGAATTGCAGTGGGTCCGGCTCGCCTGTGAGTGTAGAAAATAATTGAACACAAGACGTGTTCGAATTTTGAAAAAACACTTTGTGCTCTAGAGCGCAAAATCGAGTTTTGCGCTCAGATTTCGAATGTCAAATAGAATCTATCCGAGCGTGTGAGGTGAAAAGTATATTTCAGCATATTTGAGTTGCCTGCCGGGGTCGCGGGACTATCTTATCAGATAACCATGACCCTGGAACGTAACGATTTTAGTCAGTACAAGTCTGACAACCCCTTCTGTCCCGCCCTGTGTGAGAAAACTTCATTTGATGATTTAACAAAAAAATTGTAAATTCTGCTATCACTTCTCTCCTAACGTTTAAAGGTGTACTTCAATTTGAAAAATTATACAAAAATAATTAATGGTCTATCTAAGGGTCACTTCATATCCGGGATACCGCACGATCGCCGGCGAATCAGCCAACCTCCCAGCAGGATTGCTGCCCTGGGATCTGGAGGCGACTGCCCTCCAGCGCGTCTATGAATGGCGCGTGGAGGCGCAGCGTCGGGGCAAATCCCCGCTGCCTCGACAAGTCGAGGCGCGGCGGGAAGAGCTCCGGCGCGATCTCAGGGCAGTAGGAGGGAGCGACTGTCGCAACCGAGGTCCGGGCGCGCCGCAATCGCGGCGGTAAGACCCCTCTTTGAGGAGTGGCTGGATAGGCGTCACGGCGTCCTGACCTACCGCATGACGCAAGTCCTCACCGGACACGGAAGTTTCGGGAGGTTCCTGTGTCTGATAGGGAGGGAAGAAACGCCTGGGTGTCACCACTGCGAGGATCGTCCGGAAGACACGGTGGAGCATACGGTGCAGGTTTGCCCCGCTTGGGCAGAGCACCGCCGTGTCCTCACGACGGCGATAGGCGGAGACTTCTCGCGCCCGGCATTGGTCGAGGCCATGCTGCGGGGCGAGACGGAGTGGGAAGCGGTCGCCTCCTTCTGCGAAGCAGTCATGCTCGTGAAGGAGGAGGCGGGCCGCCTGAGGGAGAGGACAGCGTCCTCCCTCGACCCCAGCCGCAATGGTAGACGCCCACGGCGTCGGACGTCGCGAGACGATCTCCGGCCACCGTAGGCGCGGGCATGCGGGCAGCGAGTAATGGGCGACTCGCTGTCCGACCATGGACCATGCCCGGGTCGACGGCGCGTTGTGTTCCACGCGCGCCTCAAAGAGTGTCAGCATAGTGACGAGGCCTGTAGAGGGCCAAAGCCTGCTGGGGTCGCGGGACCAAGGGATTACCGTGACCCCGGTACGTAAAGGGCTAGTGAAGGACACCGTGGATTTTAGTCAGTACAAGTCTGACAGTCCCTCCCGCCCTGCCCTGGGTGGGAGGACTCATTTGATGATTTTACCACGATAAAAAAAAAAGGGTCACTTCATACTAGCGCAAAGTCGAAGCACATCGAAGCGTCAATCTGAAAGTTAACATAGCAAATTCACCCTTATCTCGACAATGTAATGCACACTTTGCATTAGAATGCATTTCTTCTGAGATTACTGAGCGAATATTGGTTCAGATGCGCGAATTCTATCGCATACTTATTTTTATTGTGGGTTTACATTTTAGGAATCCATGCTTAGGAAAGCGCGTTTATTTTTGACAGTATCTACGAGTGAAAAGACAATCTGACAATCAGTTTCGCGGTGGGTGTCGTATTACTCAGTAACTGAGTTGTGGAAGTCAGATAAGCGACTTGTTAAATACTGTGGTATTCAGCAAAATCCAGTTAGACTGGAAGCCGACCCCAACATAGTTGAGCAAAAGCCGAAGGCTCTTGATAACTTCAGTAAAGTTTCAAACGAAGCGACTAAAATGTAAGTTACGATAGCTTAACTTCACAAAACCTAAGCAAACGATGCACCGTCAAGGTTGGTCGTAACTTGTACAGCTACGCTATTCTCTAAGACTATACGACGAGCTCGTCGACGAATTTGGACTTTATGCTCGAGGACATAAAGTTGAAAAAGCGTTAAAGAAAAACTGACGAGAACCGAAACTGTGTCATTACAACTTTATGTTCTTGAGCATAAAGTCGAAAATTCGCTAAAGGCAAATCGTAGTATGCAGTGCTGCCACGGCGCTGACTCTTAACGAATAGCAAAACAGAGGCACAAAACATTGGGTCCGTAAATAAAATATTGTCGCCTTATATAAATAAATGTAAGTTTACTTTACCTGCGTTTTACGAGGTTGTAAACCTCTGACTTAGGCGACTTATCGTTGGATTTGTGATTTTGTGTAGTTGTACAATTATTGTGCAACTGTCTTTGATACCGATGACAGATCTACAAAATGACAGTTGTTAGTCCCGGCTGTCAATTATTATAGATATTTGACAGTCGTTACTATTAGCCCCTTACGTTACGTTAAGTCTCCAAAACCTTACGACTTTGGCATCCATTGACGCGTGCCTGTGTACGAACCTCTATGATTTGTATGTGATAGTCGCCTGGACAGCAATGTTGTAAGGTATCGGAGACTTGCGTCGCCTTTTGTACGAAGGGGCTTAGTCAGTAGCAAAATCTGACAACCAGTCTTACCAAAGAGTATCGCATTACCTAGTTAGGTACTACGTTATGGAGGTCAGATAGACAGTCGCTCCGTGTAACATACTGATATTCAGCTGCATTCAGTTCGACTAGAAGAAGAAACCAACATTGTTGGGAAAAGGCTAGGCGTTTTATCTTTCATAGAGATTCAATCAATCAATCAATCAATCAAATTATTTATTGTGGATCATAGGTACAGTTTATAGGTACAGATTCTTCACAACCAATTGCGATCTCAAAATACATTATAACAGCAGCAGTTTGAAAATTTGATTTCGTCGTTTATAATACGACTTTGGTCGTATACAGTACGACCTCCCTTATATACGGCATACCTATATTCAGCGTAGTCGTTTCGCCGAATCTTTACGTAGTGATAAAAAAAACATGCGACTATTGCGTCGTATGAGCGTCGGCGTCGATACGACGTTTATTAAAAAAAGTATTTTCCTTCAGTTGAAGCTGGCTATAAATATAATAGATATTTGTGTGTAAAGATTCTTAAAAAAATCTTTGGTAATTTATTCAAACAAGGTCAAATCAGCATTTTTTTTAAGGTTAATTTTCATTAAGAAAAACATGTTTTTAGTTTTTTTTTTAATATTTTGCCGCTTTAGGCCCATGTAGTGGTCGGGGACAAGGAAAGGGGCCATCAGACCGCTTCCTGTGAGGTCACCCCTATGGAGTTTTCAATATTTGTCACCCGCTAACGATCAGCTTGGGCGCCAAGATAAAATAGTAAACTTAGCGAACTGAAACCCATCGAGAATGCGGACGGCGAGTAACGGGTGACTCGCCGTCCTATCATTTACCATGGGGTCGACGGCGCGTCGGTTTTTTACGCGCGCCTCAGAGCTGTTCGAAATCTTACGGGGCTCCCCTAGAGGGCAGAAACCTGCTGGGGGTTATTTAAGGAGCTCCATGGATTTTAGTCAGTACAAGTCTGACAATCCCTCCCGTTCTGTCCTGGGAGGACTCATTTGATGATTTTACCACGTCAAAAAACAAAAAAAAAATGAATTCAGTAAACTCCATCTAATAACTACTCAGTCTTTTGAAGCCAATTTGTAGAAATTAGTTATAATAATATTGTAGTGTACAAATTGGCTGGGAAGCCATTATAAAGGGCATTACAGACTGACAGGACTTTGTGATCAGTTTCTTTGTGGCAAAGTTTATCGAGACTCCAACTTTAACGAGACGAAGTGTTTTTGTCAAAGGAGTGCTGATTTTGGTACAGACATAGGTATCGGTTGTGATTTACTTTTGAAATAGATTCTAGGCAATAATGAAGGAGAATTATAAAGCTTATTTGACGACTTGCGCCACGGTTTTTCTTAAAAAAAAACCCCTTGCCACTAGGAACTTCTCCTGTGTCGTGGGTGCGTTTACAAACATAGAAACTCACATACACAAACACCCAGACTCGAAACAACTACTTGTTGATCACACAAATATTTGCTCCATGCAGGAATCGAACCCGTGACACGCAGCGCAGCAGTCCAATCGCTCAACCACTGCACTAACCGTGCTGTCCTTCTGAATCAGTAATTACGCAAACAGGAAATAAAAGAAGTGATTAACGCCCAATATATTTTCTATCTCGATCTAAATCCCGTGTTGATCCATTTTCTTCGGTGCCTTCTTCTGGTTGGATATCTTTCAGACCTGGGAGCCTACCATGACATCTTAAGGTGAGAGTAGTTCTACTGTGGGAAAGAACATAGTTATACAAATCGTCTAGCGCCATCTCGTTCCTAGAGTGGAACTACTCGCGCTTTAAGATAGACCACTTGGATAGGCCAATTCGGTCGTTGATTGGTTATGGGCTTACCACATGCACAAGCTTCACCACAGTTCTGCCAAGCTAATTTAACTAACTGGTCGCGGGACTCACGAATTACCGTGACCCCGGTACGTAAAGGGCTATTGAAGGACACCATAGATTTTCAAGTGAGAAGCTTGCGCAGCCAGAACTATGTCGGTGAACTTGGTAGATCATTTCTCAGCAGAGCATGAAAGAAATGTGAGTTACATTGGCTTTTTTTTTACATGGTAAAATCATCACATAAGTCCTTCCACCCAGGGCAGAGCGGGAGGGACTGTCAGACTCGTACTGACTAAAATCCACGGTGTCCTTCAATAGCCCTTTATGTTCCGGGGTCACGGTAATTCGTGAGACCCGCGACCTTTTTTTTTAGACAAATTATAATATTCAGCATTAGAGACACGTTACGCATCAACGCAAGACTTCTTGTCGTCAAAATAAGCCTTTTAAGTATAAAAGTGGCGCTTGACGCAAATTGCGTCTCAAGCCGCAATTAATAATAAATAGATAAATAAATATTCAACTGTCACACAACGCCATCTAGTCCCAAGCTAAGCAGAGCTTGTGTTATGGGTACTAGACAACTGATAAACATACTTATATATTTCTAAATACGTACATATTATAGATAAATTACACCCAGACACAGAACAAATGATCGTGCTCATCACACAAACATTTGTCCTGGGTGGGAATCGAACCCACGACCTCCGGCATAGCAGTCAGGGTCACTAACCACTAGACCAACAGGCCTGTCAAAGCGGTTCTTC
Organism: Agrotis puta; assembly: GCA_943136025.2. NCBI lineage: Eukaryota > Metazoa > Arthropoda > Insecta > Lepidoptera > Noctuidae > Agrotis > Agrotis puta. The sequence continues at coordinate 14,706,696 of OW964184.2, read as the reverse complement.
TGGTTGCATATCTTTCAGACCTGGGAGCCTACCATGACATCTTAAGGTGTGAGTAGTTCTACTGTGGGAAAGAGACATAGTTATACAAATCGTCTAGCGCCATCTCGTTCCTAGAGTGGAACAACTCGCGCTTTAATATAAGGTTTAAGTGGAGACTCACCCGAAGTATCCCAAACGGAGAAGTTAACCCTGTAGTCAGCCACGGTGCATGAACAGCCATATTTCTCGAAGCCGGTTGGTGTATATGCCTGGAACAAAAGCAATATTACTTTTAATACAAATTGTTTTATGGTATTTTCGAAGTATACGCATTGGATATGACCATTATGAAGGCGCTTAGGTCATATTTGGAAATTCGACTTTATTACTTTAAGATAAAGAATGATATATCTATCAGCCTTTGGTAATTCAGGAACAATCAAATGTTGTTAAAACAGGAATTAGTCAGTCCCGTGACCCCGGTAGGCTTCGGCCCTCTAAAACCCCGTCAGATTACTAACAGCTCTTTCGAGGCGTCGAACCGGGCATGATCTATGATCGGACGACGAGTCACCCATTACTCGCCGTCCGCATCCCCTACACCTGCGCCTATCGCGGGAAATCGCTTTGCGAATAATAAAAAAAACCTTTAACCAGGTCCGTATAGTATTTACATTAAAATAATTTACACCATATCTACTAGCAGTCACCATTTTGCAACACAGTCTTACAACAAGCACACGATATCAAGGCAAGTACTGAGTCATCTCATTTTAAACGAGTAGTAAGATTTCAAGTTTCTATATAAGGCCATATACTGCGATCCATCATATAAGGACCCGTATTGACAAGCCGTCTGATCTCTTCACCGGATTTGACGATAGAGATCGTTTACACAGAGCATCCGTATTAATTATTTAAATAAAGAGACAGTGACCTCTGAGTTTGTTTCGGCTGTTAATTTCTTCTCAGAGTAGTCAGGTACTAAACACCGGCCTCATCTAATTTGTAAAAAATCGACGTGTAAAAGTGTTTATAACAACCTACTTGCAAAAATAAATATTGTTTGGATGGATGAATGAAAAATCTTCTTCGATATCAATTAGGCGTATAATGATTACTTTTGGTTTTACAATAAATTCTGCGTGCGTCGTGTGCTTGCGTTTTTAGCGATTCGTTGAATGATCGAGGCGCCGCGCTTGGTGGAATTCGGAACTACGTTCGTGACGTCAGTAGTAGTAGGCTCGCACCCGTAGATGATGACGATGCGTAGACAAATATAATTTCATTTCAACAGGATCCGTCGCTACTGGAGGTGATGAACACACTGCATTTACAGTACCGTTTTTACGGATCCGTAATACTGTCTTGTGTGTGAGTTAGCTTATATAACGACTTAAATCATCGCCGAATAAAAACGTATGTACGACAAACCGATCCTGTTTCACGGAATGCTGTTAATTTTACCGGATCAGTATTTTTACTGGATCTGTATCTAATAATGTCTTTTTTTGCGTTGTAAATGAGCCCTTTTGCCCTAGTTGGAGCTGTCAGACTCGTACTGTCTGATATCCAGGGTGTTTCTTCAATAGCCTTTTACGATCCGCCTGCCGGTGTCGCGGGACTCACGAATTACCGTGACCCCGGTACTTAAAGGGCTATTGGGTCACGGTAATTCGTAATTCCCGCGACCCCGGCAGGCTTAATAAACTCCGTCTCGCCCCGCAGCATGACCTCGACCAATGCCGGGCGCGAGAGGTCTCCGCCTATCGCCGTCGTGAGGACACGGCGGTGCTCTGCCCAAGCGGGGCAGTCCTGCACCGTATGCTCCACCGTGTCCTCCGGACGATCCTCGCAGTAGTGACACCCAGGCGTTTCTTCCCTCCTTATCAGACACAGGAACCTCCCGAAACTTCTGTGTCCGGTGAGGACCTGCGTCATGCGGTAGGTCAGGACGCCGTGACGCTTATCCAGCCACTCCTCAAAGAGGGGTCTTACCGCCGCGATTGTGGCGTGCCCGGACCTCGGTTGCGACAGTCGCTCCCTCCAGAGGACATTGACACTAGCGTTTGTTAATGTAATATTATTAGAAAAATAAGGCCAATAAACTTACTTTTTTAGCCCCTCAACTACCTACATAAAGCTCAATCATTAAAAGATTTACAGAGGAGACAGGGTAGTTTCAATTGTCTTTAATACTTTATCTGTCACATAAAACAAGGAGATAAATAACGAAGCTAACACAATAACTCACGAAAGACCTATTACAGTTAGAATCTTTCTAGTTCAACAGATTTGTCGAAAATGTTCCATATTTTATCCTTTATCGCTCTTAATCTTCACAACTTCACCTGCGTTAGTTTAGTGTTGGCCATCGCTACTGCTAAGCTTGAGGTCTTGCAGGAGCATGCGGTCGGAGTAATGGGTGACTCGCCGTCCGATCATGGACCATGCCCGGATGGGTGGGTCTATGGCACTCCGATTTCCACGCGCGCCTCAAAGAGCTGTCAGCAATTTGACGGACCCCCCCCCTCTAGAGGGCCAAAGCCTGCCGGGGTCGCGGGACTGTACGAATTACCGTGACCCCGGAACGTACCTACCAGTTTGACAGGCCATCCCGTCCCGCCCTTAGTGGGAGGAACCATTATTGATTATGCCACGATAAAAAAAGTTATAATCTTAACTAATATTATAAATACGAAAGTAAGTTTGTTTGCTTCCTTTTCATGCCCCAACCATTGAGTAGATCATTTTAATTTTGCATGTACATTGTCAGACGGAGAAAGGGTACTTTACATCCTCAAATTTTTTTATTTTTTTATTGTACTTGATAATCAAATTTATATGTTTTACTAACACTAGTTGTATAAGAAAATTGTTACTAACCATTTATGAGCTCTAAGCTTGAAATAAAGATTTCTAATCTATTCTATTAAAAACAATACTGTTTCCTAGAAGAAAAATAATAACGTTCATCTGAATTGATTGTCAAGTTCCAAATTAATGCGAGGCTGCGAGTATATGCTATTAAATATAAGCAGTTAATCTAAAAATGGTAGGAAAGTTAAAAATGTACATTGAGTATTTTTTAAAAGAATACTTGGTGTGTGATCTACAATCGATATCGAAGCCAAAAATATAGTGTTTAGAATTTTTATCTGTTTGTCTGTACGTATATCCGGGATAAACTCAAAAAGTACTGCATGGATTTACTTCAAATTTGGCACAAATATTATTATGAAGTCGGGTCAATATATAGGCTACATATTATCACGCTATCACCTACGAGGAACGAGCAGTGAACTTTATCGTAGGTATTTTTGGTGCTGTATAGCGTTCACGCAGACGATGTCGCAGGCAGCAGCTAGTATTAAATATATATTTATCATTTTGCTAAATATATAAATTTTACCATGGCGGAAACCACTATGGTAAATAGGTGTTCATCATCATCTGCCTAGCCTTTTCCCAACTATGATGGGGTCGGCTTCCGGTCAAGCCAGATGCAGCTGGATATCAGTATTTTACATGGAGCGACTGCCTGTCGGACCTCCACAACCCAGTAACTGGGTAATACCCCATGGTAAGACTGGTTGTCAGACTTTAGAGCTGTGAATGTGTGTTAAACGGATTTATATTTCGTTGTTCATATTTACGGGTTTCTTTACGAAAATGTAATATTCCTCCTTGAAAGTTAATGGTCTGTGTTAAACTTGACAAGAGCTATTCAATAATGCATTCCCGATTATATGACAGTCGTTACAGGAAGTCAGTGGCCTGAAAGGTTGACATTTATGCCTTCGACAACCAGACGCGCGAGTCCGAAGCGATACCGAACCGAAACGAGACGTCAGTCCGATAGTTCTGTCACGCTATCGGATCGCTTTCGCTTTTCTATGTGACTGGATTCAAACAATTCCATACATTACAAATAAAAACGTCACGCTTCGCATTCGCCACGCCAGTCTGTTTGACAAAGGCTTTAGGGCCTTTTTTCGCTTAATATAATATGCTACGCTACGTTGCCATGATGACGGGGCCCCCTGTTGATAATGACGGGGCCCTCCTGTAGAGGGCCAAAGCCTGCGGGTGTCGCGGGACTCACGAATTACCGTGACCGGCTAAAGGGCTATTGAAGGACACTGTGGATTTTAGTCAGTACGAGTCTGACAGTCCCTTCGCTCTGCCCTGGGTGGGAGGACTCATTTGATGATTACACCACGCTAAAAAAAAAGTTATATTGCTATCAATGCGTTTGAAATTCACCAATCACATTCTTTGGTCGATATAGCATAGCACTGGTGCAAACAACAACCAATAAAACATGTTTTTTTCTTTTTTTTAACGTGGTAAAATCATCAAATGAGTCCTCCACCCTGGGCAGAGCGGGAGGGACTGTCAGACTTGTACTGACTAACATCCACGATGTCCTTCAATAGCCCTTTACGTTCCGGGGTCACGGGGTCCCGCGACCCCGGCAGTCTTTGGCCCTCTAGAGACGGGGACCCGTCATTTTGCTGACACTCTTTGAGGTGCGTGTGGAACACAACGCGCCGTCGACCCAGTAAAACATGGCAGACTTTATTTAAGAGGTACTTACTTGAAAGTATAAGATTAACTTTAGAGATATAAAATCGAAACAAAAAAGACTCTAAATAACTCTGGTAAATATACACTATTACCGCTGCCAAATGACCGCTTCTACAATTTATTTAAAATGTTCAAAGATCAGATTTGATAATGTAGGTTTTCTGCGCTATCGGGATGTTGAAATCCACTATGTATTTTTGGTGTAAGTCAGAAGATGTAGCGAGTAGCAAACCAAAAAACAGCTAAGCTGAAAAAATGTATCAATGGGTTTTTTTTTAATCACACTTTGAAACGGGTTGAAACTTGGCAGATTTATCAGTTTGAATAAACAAGTTTTAACAGCACCAATCAGAGGCCCTAGAATGACTTTTCAAGTTTTTTTCAACGGGAAAATTGACATTATTTTGATAGAAAAAATGGTTCTTCGTTCGTTCACATTCGTACGAGCTTTTTTAATTTGCCATAATAATAAACGCCGTAATTGCAGTCAAGTACGTATTTGTGGTCGCGGGACTCACGAATTACCGTGACCACGGTACGAAAAAGGGCCATTGAAGGACACCGTGGATTTTAGTCAGTACGTGTCTGATAGTCCCTCCCGCTCTGCCCTGGGTGGGAGGACTCATTTGATGATTTTACCACGCTAAAAAAGTACGTACTTGTAAAATACAGAATCTTGTGATAAGGCCTCAGTACCTACGAAAAGCGGCTTCTTTCGCTACGGTACGAATATTTGTATGATTTACAATTACTTGTTACGGGTTCAATGTTTGTTTTCATAATACAGGAGAAATTCCTAGTGAGGAGCAATGTTTTCTACAACTGTCTTATCACAGATATTCAAATCTCCAATCTCTCCTAACTTACACCATTTCCAAAAGTGCAACGCTCCTCAGTTATTGGTCGGCCACCCCGACTACGTGCGAGAGGGCTTGCAGAGAGTCATCCACGCCCCCTGCTTATTTTACCGGTCAACTGCTCAGGCGTATATCGAATTTGGCAGGGTTATAATGAAATATGGTGCTTGAATACGAAATCACGCGATTTCTAGTTCTGGAGAAGTTTTGTGGTGTTATGCTACTAGGAAACTAGTTAGAGACATAATATACTAAGCTAGTTACTAGTTTGTTTCTGTTATTGCTAGCCCACGCCATCCCACATCCTTTTTTAATTCGTCGCCCCTCGCTTGCAATTTGTCAAACACACACACACACAAATACAAATCTTCCCTCTTTATAATATTAGTGTAGATTAACACCAAAACTCAGATCAAACCCAAAGTTTAAAATCTCAAAATATTAAACTGAAACTCGTCTGAACCAGTCAAGTCCATATCACCAGGCTACACAGTACACGAGTACCTAAGTAATTTATAAACCTAGCCGTAGTAACCACGAAAACGTCAACTATCGCCAATCTCACATCAGACAGTCTATTCAGTTATTTCAATCACCGCTCTTGCAACATGGTGAAAGTCATAGTGATCCTTATGCCAGCGATAGTAAGGTTGATTTTAGTTTTGGTTGATTAGAAGCTAAGAGCGTGTACGCTGTACGGCGTTTCATGTAAACTTTCAAGTATTTATATTTCGAAATGACTGAACCTATTTTAATGAAACTTCATACGCACATTAATAAAGACAATTGGAAATCTCCGTGTCAATGGAATATTTAAAATTGGTCTTATTTAGCTGTACGTACACTATTTTTCAAGTTTTCTATAAAATATTCAATTTCAACTGTTTCATTAGTAGTTTATTTTGCCCACCCCGACGGGGAAAAGGCAGTCGTATGTATCCTATAAAATTTCTGTTTATTCCTTGACTGCAGCTCTAGAAAGGTACAATACTTTTGAGAGGACTGTAAGCCTGTAACCTCTTCAAAACCCTCTTAGAATAATCTAAGGCCGTGTCACAGTGTCAGAGTCAGGACCCAGGTTGACACATGGACTATGATTAATGGATCCTTATATTATTCTGAACGTGTCAAGACCTAGGTCATATGTTGTCTTGTTGACCCGGGTTGTCGTTAGGCACGATAGGTTTGGGTACATTGATGTATGAGTTGTATGAGTAACCATTTTTGGGAATAATGATACTAATTTTAGGAGATAAATGGTTACTTATCAACGCCACATTTAGGAACTTTTTGTTAGTCATCCATATTATAAAGCTGACGAGGTTTTAGTAATTTGTTTGTTTCATTTAACGAGCTAATCTCAGGAAATACTGGTTCGAATTGAAAAAAATCTTTTTTTATAACATCACGGTAGGACCGTTAGGACCCGACCAGCGGGGTGAAGCACGAAGAACAGCTATATTTTTAATATGATCCCTGGACAGCTTTTAGCCCAGCAAGTATTGTTACAAAACAATGTTTTTAATTCAAAAGCCCTGACCATCGGTAACCCGGACCCTGCATTAATTAAAAAATACAGAAAATATCATATATTATATGATATATTCTAGTCAGACTCTTCAAATAACAGATAAAAATCTACGCTTAGATTGGCTCAGAACGTCTGTAACAAACATAAAACCTATCTCTTTGACTCAAATACAATCGAGACAGAAAACAAGTTTATTTTTCTCGATGTATCGGTCTCCCATTATCCCGTTAGTTCTGTTTATATAGCAAACAAATACATAAAGTACATATATACTTAGTCCGGTGGGTGGGGGGAAACATTGACCTTACGGAACAGGGATGTATAGCGAGCGGATGAGACAACATGCAACCCTTATTTCTAAAAGAACTTCAGAATGCTGTTTTTTTTTGACCAGGTTAAGCCTCGCTTGGATAGGTCGGTCTGTGGTTAGGTGACCTTTTATTTTAGTGAGTTTTTTCCGTGTCTCAGAAAGCATGTAAAGCCGTTGGTCCCAGTTTACGTGCTTTCCGAGTGCTTTTTACCCATCCACAGACCAACCTCAACCTTTTTGTTTGAAAAAGTTTTTATTTTTCGTTTTTTAGTTAAAACATTCAACCCAAATTCTTGCCAAATACATATAATATAATCCGTAGCACTGGTAATAACATCCCTCATGTACACAATAAGCTAATAAAATTCCCTATCTCAAAAACTACTGAACCGATTTTGATGAAACTTGCAGTATTCCCTAAGTTGAACGATACCTAGCACAAAAAAAAAAAATTTAAATTGGACGTGAAGTTCCGGAGATATGCGAACAATGAATTAGTCGATGCCTACTCCTTACTGTTAAGGAGTTGTACCTTCCATCATCAGCTCAGCTACATAAGATAATGATTACCATACGCAAGTACTTAAATTATTTCATAAGATTTACGAAAAACGATGCGTGGGCCTATAAAATTTGAGGGTTGCCCTCGATTTCTCCAAGATCCAATCATCAGATCCTGATTTGGTGACAATGGGACCACACGGAAAGCACCAGCTTTCAAACAAAAAAAGAATCATGAAAATCGGTTTACCCAGTCGGTCGTAATGCGGTAACAAACATTTAAAAAAAATACAGTCCTCCTTTTTTTGAAGTCGGTTAAAAACTATCCTATGTCCTTTCTCAAGTTCCAAACTATGTCTGTACCAAATTTAACACTAATCGGTTCAGTAGTTTAGGCGTGAAGAAAAGACAGACAGACAGACAGACAGACAGAGTTACTTTCGCATTTATAATATTAGTTAGGATGTATGTATTTAGAAATATATAAGTATGTTTATCAGTTGTCTAGTACCCATAACACAAGCTCTGCTTAGCTTGGGACCAAATGGCGTTGTGTGATAGTTGTGGAATATTTATTTATTTATAATAATTTCTCGTGTATCATTAATGAAAGGAAATGAAAATTCCTCAAAAATTAACCCTTGAAAGTTCCTTTTACCCCTCACAGTCACCATCGCAATAGTGATTAAGTCTGCACCTCAACAATTTCACGACATTATGTTATTCTACGCAATTTCCTTCGCAAATTCTACAAGAAACTTAAGATATTTCTAGACTCTATTCTTTACGATAAAGACGAAGGGTTACTTAAGGCCCCACTAACATAATTCTGTCATTTGTATTCTTAACTTAGGCGTTTTCTACCCGAACAATGTTTCTATCTAGGGGTTGAGTGAAATATCACCCTTTTAGGGTCAATTTTAAGTTTAGGACTTTGTAAGTATGCCTAAATCATCATTAAAATAAGGAGTTTCGTCGTTTTTACTAATTCTGAATAGCAATATTGATATCATCACGCATAATTACGATCCTGAAAGGATTAAGCAGACTTAGGAGAACAGTGTATAAGACGGAGACAAAAGTAAGTAAGTAAGTAAGTAAGTATTCTTTATTTGCATAAAATGTGGTATACATAAGGTGTTACATAATATTTAAGTGCAGGACACATTCTGCCATAACAATAGCATGCAAAATTTAAACAATGATTAGGAACTAAGTAGTTTAAAACGAATATTAATATGAAATAAACAAACCAAAATTACAAAAAAAGAGTAAAATAAACTAAAACACATAGAAACAAAGGCACATACTCGTAAATTTAAACAACGAACAAACAAAACAATGGTATGAAATGCATACACACCATAGTAGAGACATCAAAACATTTAACGAAATAAAATAAAATAGTAAAATTATATAATAATAGAAACAACACTAGTCTTTAAGGACACCATTATACATAAAATCTTAAAACAAAATAAAATTGAAAACGACCAAACAATTCAAAATAAACTATACTTTTATACACCAAGGAATAACATAAAATTTACAAACAATCATAAAATTTTACATTAAATTCGAAATCTCACAATGCATTTTTAAAATGATAGGAATGCGATGAGTATTTTTTTAGAAACTCGTTAATGGTGTAAAAACTTTCTTTAATTAACCATTCCTGTAAAGAAAAAACAAAATTTGCGGTAGGGTAAGTCAACAACGGTCAGCCAGAGCCTGCCGGGGTCGCGGGACTTACCCATCACCGTAACCCCGGTACGTAAAGGGCTCGTGAAGGACACCGTGGATTTTAGGGTAAGTCAACAATTTTTTTAGGTAGCGAGACGCGAGGTATGATGGGAAATCTCACAATTAAAGCAAACTTAACGCAATACTAACGTAGCGCAAGCGCTAAGAGAACGCCATTTGTTAATGGCCGCTTGCAAATGACGTACTGATGGCGCTTGCGCTACGTTAGTGTTGTGTTAAGTATGCCCAAAAGAGTGTATGTCCCCATTATACCTCGCGACCCCGGGAATTATAATTTACCGTGACCCCGGTACGTAAAAGGCTATTGAAGGACACCCTGGATTTTAGTCAGTACGAGTCTGACAGTCCCTCCCGTTCTGCCCTGGGTGGGAGGACTCATTTGATGATTTTACGACGACGGCAGACGATTTCCGGCCACCGTAGGCGCGGGCATGCGGGCGGCGAGTAATGGGCGACTCGCTGTACGAACATGGACCATGCCCGGGTCGACGGTGCGTTGTGTTCCACGCGCACCTCAAGGAGTGTCAGCATAGTGACGGGGCCCCCTGTAGCGGGCCAGAGCCTGCCGGGGTCGCGGGACTCACGAATTACCGTGACCCCCGTACGTAAAGGGCTATTGAAGGACACCGTGGATTTTAGTCAGTCAAGTCTGACAGTCCCTCCCGTCCCGCCTTGGGTGGGAGGACTCATTTGATGTATGTGATTTACCACGATGAACGAAAACGGACCAACGACCGAACCACAGCCGCTACAATATGGAGAGAATTCTTTGCCTCTCGGTATTGATTGAAAAATTCCTCTCCATCTATGGGAAGGTTCCATCAAACGCATATCCTTGTAAAAGGGAACGACCTGGTGTACCAGTGCAGACGATAGTGCTCGTTACCCGACTGCCACTTGTAATACTTTCTGTGCGCGCTCCACAACGATGGAAACTTCAATTTATTGCTCGCTGTATTGTTACATTCAAAATGGCGGACAGCTGTTTTAAATAAAGAAAGATGGCGTTGTTCAAATGTCACAATTGATTGACGTTTTAGGACAAAATGAGCCCGAATTCGTTTAGGAGTAATTTGCTCATAAAAAAGTGAAAAGTATTTTTTTTTACTGTCTCGAAAATTATGAACGGTACAAAAGAATAAATACACGAATTTGGTCCAGAGCTTGTCGAATTTTGCGCTTAGTAACACAGTTAGCCATTTATTTTTATTTACACAGATGTTTTCGGCAACACTTCAGATCCATAAAACCCTCACCTGTGACTGCGCTCAGAACTCCGCGTCGAATGCAGTAACAATCAATATAATATAGGGCCTGATTCAGAAAGCAGTTCTTCTGGACACGGCGCGCATTGTAAGGAGATTCCTTTCTCTGGAGCCCTGACCGCCGGTAGCTTGGACCCTGTTCCCGATAACAGTGGGCCACTATTATTTATATTTTAAATGTTTTTTTTTGTTTTGTTTTTATAAAAAATATTAAAAAATGTAAAATAATATGTTGAAAAATGAATAAAGAAATATAATATCATTTGAAGAATAAGTCAGAAGAGGTCGCAACCTCCCCCAGTTTTTTTTTATCGTGGTAAAAAAACTACCCCATGGAATCAATGATTTTTTAAATCTATTATGCTATTTTTCTCAAAAAAAAAATATTCCGTAATATAGATAATATTATATTAGATCCAAATATTTTCTTTTGTTACATAAACCAGGCTTGTTCCAGTGAGTGAAAGAGACAAAGCTATACAAGTCGTCTAGCGCCACCTCGCTCACTCACTGGAACAAGCTTGGTTTTAAGACGTCATAATACGGCCCCTGGTCTACTTCTTCATGTTATATTGTCAATAGAACATCGATGATGATAATGCTATTATAATTGGCTCAATGTTCGTCCAAGGTTTTTTTAAATTGGTCTTGATACGCCTTTGGTTAAAAAGTGTCATGGACAAAATCGTTTGTTTTATTTTTAAATGGGTCTCCACAGTCTCATGATCTTTTTCTCATCTTTCTCTTTCTCTTTCTCTTTCTTTTCTCAAAAGTTAGAATAAGAATACACAATATCTATAATTATGTACTGTAATCGAATAGCTTGAAAATTATACAAAATGTTTTGACAAAATGTGATAATATTGTTTGAAGAGCTATTTCGCACATTCCATCAGTATCCCGTATGGTCTAGTGGCTAGGATACCTGGCTTTCACCCAGGAGGCTCGGGTTCGATTCCCGGTACGGGAAATTCTTTTTGCATTGTCAAATATATTTTGCGATGAAATTCTTTTACAAATAGCAATTTTTTTTTTAATTACTACTAAAAATAAACTCGAACATCATTTTACGGTTGTTACGTTTTTTATTTATACGTTACTTCTTAAAATTCTTACGGATGTTCGTTACATTAGAGCAGGTAGATCTTTTTTTTAATAATTTCTTAAAAAGGATTTTCGAAAGTTGCCGACTACGCAAAAAGTCTTTCAAACCGTTCTTCATAATTGGTACTTCACTAAATGCTAATTTATTGGTGGGCTAATAAATTAAACTCCTTTAAAAAACCGTGGTTTAATTTCAATGTTGACACACCAACTTGATTTAACTACAAAAGTGTTGACTTAAATTCTATGTTGACCGATGAACTTTCCGGCCTCAATTTTAATTACTTTTGGGTTCTTTCTGATATTTTTGTATTTAACTTTGATATGAATTTCTGCCTTAAAATTACAGCCTGAAAAGATACGTAGGTGAAAGCATTCATCAAGATTTGAAAACACTTCACAAAGCGTTAATTACATCTGTCATAATTTGCCGCCAAAAAGTCTCTCCGCCATTTTGAGATACCAATTCATTCAGCCTAAACTCATTTCACCCGCTAATTTTAATTCTAATTACATCATAAATATATCAGAATACTTATTTAAATAGTATTAAACGTTGTTCCTTCCTTAATTTGTAAGTACATTTCCACCAATGAATATTCCAAAGTTTTGAGAGTGCGAAGCATTCCGTAGTGCGCAAAAGTTTGTTCAATTTCAGTCAGAAATACAAGCATCTACCTAAATATATTTTGAAGACAATAAATGTCAGAATAAATTAGTAATATTTCACTGCGTTGCTATTTCAATTTACCCTAGTCTTCCATGATTTAGTGGCCGTTAATTTATAAGTGTAATGGAAAGCATTTAGAAGAAGAAAAAAGTGAATAGATTAACCAAAATAAACGGAGGCCAGATGTCTGCGCGGGCATGCGGAAGGCGAGTAATGGGCGACTCGCTGTCCGACCATGGACCATGCCCGGGTCGACGGCGCGTTGTGTTCCACACGCGCATCAAGGAGTGTCAGCATAGTGACGGGGTCCCCAGTAGAGGGCTAAAGCCTGTCGGGGTCGCGGGACTCACGAATTACCGTGACCCCGGAACGTAAAGGACTATTGAAGGACAACGTGGATTTTAGTCAGTACGAGTCTGACAGTCCCTCCCGCTCTGCCCTGGGTGGGAGGACTCATTTGATGAATTTACCACGTAAAAAAAAAGGCCAGATGTCTCAAGTGGTATAAGTATGACTAGCGGTATGCCCCGGCTTCGTCCGGGTTCTGAACTACCTGATGGATTTCCCCTACCTACACATAAACACTTGAGCGACTTTGTTATAGACTAAATAAGTGTTAAACATAAACCGTATCAAAATACGTTGTGTAGTTTTAAAGATGACAGAAGAAGACAGACAGACAGCGGGAAGGGACTTTGTTTTATACTATGTAGTGATAATCAGCCTTTTAATCCCACAGTTGTGGAGTGGACGTAAGCTACCAAGTGGGCCGTACGGGACCCGCTTGGTAGGTTACGTGGGTCCCGCGCGGGTGATGGATTTCACAGAATGTCTTTATTTCTATTTTAACCGTTTCATTTTAAAGAGCAATGGTGATTCAATAATATAAACAAAGGTACAGATTGCTTGTTTAGCTCCTAACCTACGTTTTACAATTCGGAAGTTACAGCCATTTCCATAGTGTTACAAAAAGGTCACATAAATTGTAAAATATGAGTTAGTCTATCTATATAAAAGGAGAACTGACTGACTGACATATCAACGTACAGCCGAAACTACTGGGGCTAGGAATGTGAAATTTTGCACACGGCTTCCTATTATAATGTAGGGGAGCACTAAGAAGGGGTTTTTGGAAATTTAACCTTTAAGGGGGTGAAAAGGGGGAATTAGGAAAGTACGTAACCCACGCGGGCGAAGTCGCGGGCAAAGTGCTAGTACCTACATAAAATGTGTTGGACCTAACAAAGAGTAAATCAATTTCCTACTTGCACGAAAAAAAACATAATTTCCGTCCATTGAAATCAAAATCAAATTCAAAACATTTCACAAAATTATCAATACCTTTCCTTTCATATTCAAACTTCTCCCAATGAACACAAAGCCATTTTTTCAATAGCAAAAAATCATTGCGTCAGTTGGAAGGCGAGTCGTCGATGGCGGTCCAAAGAAACCAGTTCAGTTGACCTGTCTAGTTGTTTTAAAGAACGGAAGTAAGAGATCAATGAATATTGGTTTTAGTTAAATGCACGATGTAATGAATGCACTTGACTGAATGGAAGCGTGGGAGCCATTGGTAGCAAATGAACCGCAATGGAATGGAAGTGCAGTGCTTTCACAGTTTTTATACCCGGGAACGTCAAAGTCAAAATAAGAGTTTTGATTTTAGTAATGTTCAATCTTTATTCACAGAAAAATGTACTTTTTGAATAAAATATTAGAATTTGGGGCTGATCTAGGCATAACATTTATTTTAACATTCAACACCTTTGTTTGTTTGTAAAAAGTATTTTATGTTGTACCAAAGCTCCTAAAATGCCGAGCTGCTGATTTCGATGAACAAAGAGTAAACTGGCTCATTATTATTGTCTAGGCTGCTAGTCAATATGGCGGATCCGAAATCATCCGGAGGTCTGTAGTACTTTTTTTGCTATCCATCAAAGTAGATCAAAATCATGAAATGAAAGAGAGGAAAGAAAACGAAATAAGATTTTTAAATTAAGAAAAAGTGCAGCTGAAATGTAAGCTACAGATGTTTTTTTCGGTTTTCCAATTCCAGTCAAAGGAAATATAAGTTTGAAAGGACTGTAATAAATGCTGAATAGTGGCAGTAACGGAATATGTAGTGATTTTATGTTAAAATGAATTGATGAAATATTTGCTGAGGTTTTGTGGAGTGAATTAATGGTAAATATTGGATTTGGCGCGAAAAGCGCATTTTAAAATAATTATTTTGGTTGAATTGATCATGCAAGTTCAGTATGCGATGTTCTAATCATAATATTTTTGGATAATAAATTCTTAACGTTATAAGTTAAAACGGGATTTTTATTAACCATATTTATAATATGTTTTAAGTTTCCAAAAAACATAAATATAATTACTTATGTGGTAATTATCCCGTTATAAGTTCTAAGAACATGTTTAAAAACCTTTTTTTGCTCTTTAACCTAACTATCCTTTCGCCAGTCGCGGGGCTGTACGAATTACCGTGACCCAGAACGTAAAGGGCTATTGAAGGACACCGTGGATTTTAGTCAGTACAAGTCTGACAGTCCCACCCGCCCTGCCCTGGGTGGGAGGACTCATTTGATGATTTTACCTCGAAAAAAAAAAATCCTTTCGCTAGAACATAAGTAATTTAACATTTAGGTAAAAGCTGATCAACTTCGCATATATATTTAATTAACTTCCTTCGAAATCATTTCTTTTATCAGCTTAGCCATTTTCTTGCTGAATACCACGTAAGTATATACGTAAAATGTTACTTCGTAACACGATATTTTTTTTAACGTGGGAGATTCATCAAATCAGTCCTCACACCCAGGGCAGAGCGGGAGGGACTGACAGACTTGTACTGACTGATTTCACGGTGTCCTTCAATAGCCCTTTACGTTCCGGGGTCACGGAATTCGTGAGACCCGCGACCCCGGCAGGCTTTGGCCCTCTAGAGAGGGCCCCGTTATTTTGCTGACACTCTTTGTCGAGAATCGAACCTCGACATCTCCGTGTGCGGCAGGCGCAGCGCGTGTGAGCCGCTGAGCCAAGCGGCGCAGCCGGGCGACCACGGTGTGGAGCGCGGGCGACGGGCGGCGCGGACTACGGACCTCACGCACTCGCTCTTCAAGCGCATAATATTACTTCTCCTTGGGCCACCGCGTTGTACACATGTTACGGTTTCTAGTAATTAAATTCAGTTGTACCAGCAAATTATACAGTCCACTCATTTATCTCCACCATCTTCGAGACCTTCACACTGTTCTCAACACTCTTTGAGGCGCGCGTGGAACACAACGCGCCGTCGACCCGGGTCCTTGGTCGGACAGCGAGTTGCCCATTACTCGCTGCCCGCACTTCTTAACACGATAGAACATCTCAGAAATAAGATTATCAAAAAGTAATCTATAAAATAAACATAACCCTGTTTACTTTTAAAAATCGAAACAAACACCACACCTCAACATCCATAGATTAAAATAGTAAGTAAACTAGAGTAATAAAAAACTCGATACACAATCTAGTCGGTTTTATTTTTGATCTGTGCGTTGTTCTGTTATTTATGGTCGCGATACCAACGGCGTGTGATTTACAATACGTCATATATTATAATATCATGGTGCAGTACAAAATACCTAACTTTGTGTACACGTAAATCATGGGAAATGTGCTATTCTAGGTTTCCGTAAATAAATTGTAAGAGAGAATTATAGAAAATGGCCACACGCTTGACAGTTGGTTTTTGATTGAGAGCATTTTTTTAGTTTGAAGATCATCAAATGTCTTCTCCCACCTCCAACCTCCCACCCAGAGCGGGAGGGTCTGTCAGACTCGTAATGACTAAAATCCATGGTGTCCTTCAATAGCCCTTTACGTTCCGGGCTCGCGGTAATTCGTGAGTCCCGCGATCTCGCCAGGCTTTGGCCCTCTAAAGGCCCCGTCAGTAAGTTAAGTTGACACTCTTTGAGGCGCGCGTGGAACACAACGCTCCGTCCACCCGGGCATGGTACATGGTCGGACAGCGAGTCACCCATTACTCGCCGCTCCCATGCCCACGCCTACGGTGGCCGGAAATCGTCTGGCGACGTCCGTCGATGTGGGCCACTACGGCTGGGGTTGATTGAGGACGCTGACCTCTCCCTCACGCCTCACGCGGCGCACCTCCTTCTTTGCTAGCATGACTGCTTCGCAGAAGGAGGCGACCGCTTTCTACTCCGTCTCGCCCCGCAGACTGGCCTCAACCAATGCCGGGCGCGTTTAATTGAAAGCATAGACAAAAAATTAGGTAGGTATTTTATTCATTCATGTAACGAGCTACACATTATTACTAGTTTATGCATTTGTCTGACTTGCTGTGGGCATACAGTCATACAATCAAACTGAACAACTCTCTCTTCGACTCCAATATAGTAATCGCGCAAAAAAAAAAATCAGCTATCATAAACAAAATGTCAATAAATAGCTACTCGACTTACAAAACCATAACTTCAAAAATATAAAAACTTATACCAAACGTGACCATACGTATTCATACATGCTATTTATCTTCAGCTCTACGTAATTTCATTCAATAGCTTTTAATAAACTGTGAATAACCGTCCTCAATTGAAAATTGAAAAATCAATCGACATTCATAGATTCTCGCTTCTCATTCAAAAAAAGAAAATACTCCACAGATAAAGTTCCCTCCGTTTTTTTCGCCGCAAAATCAGTCTGTTTTCTGTTACCCGTTGTGGCTGCGTTCGTGAACAGGCTATGAGCAAAAAGGCTAATCACCACTGCATACACCAATGAGAACAAAACAGGTAAGCGACAGCCCACTTACTGTTCACATTTTAAATCTGTAACACGTTCTATTAAAGTCGAGTTTCGTGCAGCTTGAGTTGTAAAATAAATTGGTAAAAGCACTCTACAGCGTAGATTTAGTTCGGAAACGTTGGAGTGTTTGCGAAGGCAATCAGCACGTACGTTGTATTGCAGAAGTTTTTTAAAAGCGATTTTATGTAAAATGTAATTATTTTGTCTGCTTCAGTTGCCTTTTAGTAGAGTTAGTGAATAAAAGGATTGTGCTGGAATGATAGTTTTTAATTGAATGGGAATTGTTTGACGTTATACGCCGGTTCAAGCTTGTAATCTGGTTTCTTTTATTGCACGAGAGGTTAAGATGACATATCACAGAGATTTTTATTCAACATGACATGATTTACTGATAAAGATAGATGACGTATACTATTATTTGTAGTTTAAATCACGGGACAAAAGACCCATTTACCTATAAATAATTTTAAGAAAAAATCTTCTTTATGTTCTATTTTAAGGGCTGAGAAATAGCAGTATTTTTATGGTTTTCTAGTTAACTGTAGAATTCGATTTATAGTAGCTATGAGACAAAAAAAAATGTTGATTATTGACTTGAAAAATTTGTGATTTCATTTTGGTATTGCCATATCAAATCTATGAGTAACTAGCACTTTTCCCGCGACTTCGTCCGCGTAAGGTTACGTACTTTCCTAATTCCCCCTTTTCACCCCCTTAAAGGTTAAATTTCCAAAAACCCCTTCTTAGTGCTCCCCTACATTATAATAGGAAGTCGTGTGCAAAATTTCACATTCCTAGCCCCAGTAGTTTCGGCTGTACGTTGATATGTCAGTCAGTCAGTTCTCCTTTTATATATATAGATAGCATTTTGACAGTTCGTAAAAATAATGTAAATTAATTGCAGTATCCGCTACCCAATTCAGAACAGTAAAACCGTAAATGCACTTCCATAAATGCAGTCCTACAACCATCGTATCTCCAAGGAGTATTAACTGTTTATTCCACAAAGAGTGAATGGCCCGCAGCCGGCAATCCTGTGTTAAGGAAGTGATATATTTGAGATGTTTCCCAGAATTTGGCACTTAGCACGAATTCAGAGAAGCCCGTCCATTCAAGGGACTATGGGTGGTATTTGGTCAGAAACTGTTTATAGGTTAAGATGCTGTAGGATCTTTTGTTGCCCTTTTTGTTTCTGCTCCATAACTGGGCAAGGACGCGGGGTTTGATTAATGATTTTTAATGGTTTTATGAAGTTTCTAAAAACTACCAGTCTAGATTGCAATAATGTTTAGGTAATTGGAGAGTTAGGCAAGGAAATAGAGGAGAAAGCAGGTGAAACATATCCGCGCGTGTGTGTGTGTGTTTCACATTGGTAAAGCCTGCGTCCCAGCAGTGGAAATTATACCCTAATTTATGCTTATAGCACATAAACTGATGTTTTTAAGACATCAAAGAGTGGGTCACTGAAACCTGCAAAAATTATGATGAAATCTAAAACAATTCGCGGGAATATCTTAAAATTGAACCATTTTCTTGGAACATAAGAAACAACCGAAAGAACAGGGTGGACAGTAAGAATAAAACATTCCCTTCCGATCCACTCAGCGCGGAAGAACTCATTTGATGATTTTATCACCCCAAAATAATACAAGAATTAAGTTCCTGGCTAGATAACACGATTAAAAAAAAAAAGATAAAATAATGTACTTAGCTTCTAAAATATTTTTAAGCTTTAACATCCAACATATTCCGAGCACACCAGCCAGCATAGTGTGAAATAAATCTCGGACGGAGGGTGTGAATCGTCCTTTTGTTCCAGTGCGGTGTAACGCGCACTGTATTTACAAATTGCTGCGTTTTAGATGTATTGCTGTTCTAAAATTAAAATGTTTTGTGCAAGTGTTTTGTGGAAAAATATTATGCATTGGTTTTGCTATGAGTGTGAAACAATGTCAACCTATTAGAGCTCTATTATCTATGATATATCTATCTCATTGTTTTGCTTTCATCATCATTATAAAACAATACTAAACAAAATGTTTATAGGCACATTCCACAAGTGCCCAGAAACAGGTAAACTATAAAACTTACCTACATAAAAAAAAAAATTATCAGTATATTCAGAAAAATGACGGGCATATAGTGTCTGTCACTGGTTTCAATTGGACCTGTGTATCAAATACATACTCCAACGAATAAAACTCCAATAACTATTGGCGATCGATATTGCTTTTACCTTAATATAATATTTTTCTTATTATTACAGTTTAAGAATAGAAGAACTCTATAGAGAAATATCGTCGATACATAAACCATAGATAATGAAGCATTCTTTCTTAGAATGTCGGCGCCATATTTTTTTAAACGCCGCCTCGGTATGCCCGCCAATATTTATTGCTCCAAGAATAGAATAAATGCTTGTTATTGTGAAGAAAGTGGATGTCTAACAAAAATGTTGGTATGTTATTGATAATGTAGATATTATGGTTTATTTAAGATAAATAGGCACTTTAGTAGTTACGGCGAAGAGCGAGGGAATGGTCGTTTAGGCCCTCGCCCCTCGGGTCAGATCGATCTTCAAAGTTAAGCAACGTTTATCGAGGTCAGTCTGTGGATGGGTGATCCTTAAGCCTCCGAAAGCCGTTGGTCACAGCTGTCATTTGTAGATCTTTGACAGTCGTTTTGGGTAGTCAGAAAATGTGCGTATTGCGACTGTTAGTGATATAAAAATGTAAAAGTTTAGAAAGATGTTGTCCCCTGGCTCCTCAGCTACACATAAAATTTGTCTTGAATCTGGCCTTAGATCCAAGTCACATCAAAGGATTTTCCGGTAAAGCAGCAAAAAACCTCCATGGTTGACATGCCAGATAAAATTACCAAAAAAAAATGGAATGAACCGCGGAATAGATCTAGAAAAAAAATTACTCAGCTATACAAGGTCTTTTTTTGTACGTTTATCTTATGAGTCCTCCCACCCAGGGCAGAGCGGGAGGGACTGTCAGACTCGTACTGACTTAAATCCACGGTGTCCTTCAATAGCCCTTTACGTTCCAGGGTCACGGTAATTCGTACAGTGCCGCGACCAGCTATACAAGGTCTGGAAATAACACTTATAATACCGTTTACCCCCATATACATTTTCGAGAGAATGGACGAAGCCGCTACCAACAGCTAGTATTGTTTATAGAAAACCTACTAAAAATAATTAATTTACGAGTAATTTACGGAGTAATTAAGGGCGCCATGGATCCTAGACATCGTTTGAATTTGATATTCTTGATGTATTAGGCAGGGGAACAACCTTAGGTAGATAGGTCATAATTAATTACCCACTTTTTGCCCTAAATACGGGGTAAATCATAAATATATGATCATACTAGACTGTCTAATTATATAGAACTGATTAGCATAGGGTCTTAGTTTTGAATCCAGGGTCGGACGAAAAGTGGTACTGGATCAGCTCGGTGTTAGGAAATTAGAAGTACGCCGTTGGATTTGCATCTGGGATCTTAGGTCGTGTCTGATTGCCGTCCCATTGGATTATGGGAGTAAGGAAACAGAGTGCATAGACATGCGCCGATGGCTGAATTCCGCTAAGATCTTGGCCGAAAACGATCAGGATTATCAGAAATGTTTGGTTTTTAAGGTTAATGTAGAATCCATCCCCTATGTGGGCCCTGTGCATGCAAAGGCGACCGGCAACGCTCGTCGCATGCCAGAATGTCATGGCCATCTGGTTGATCCGAATAAATGGTTGGGAATACCGCACGATCGCCGCTTAATCGACCCATCTCCTTGCTAGATTGCCGCCATGGGATCTGGAGGCGAAAGCACGTCTATGAGTGGCGTGTGGAGGCCCAACGCCGCATTTCCGCTGCGGTCAATTTTATGTTCAGCCGAAATTATGACCGGTCTTTTTATAGCCTAGCCTTTTCTTAACTATTTTGGAGTTAACTTCCAGTCTAATTGAATGTCAGTCTAGTTGAATAACAGTATTTTACATGAAGTGACTGCCTATCTGAGTCCATCGAGTAACTGGGTCGACGGCGCGTTGTGTTCCACGCGCGCCTCAAAGAGTGTCAGCATAATGACGGGGCCACCTTTTATAGGGCCAAAACCTGCCAGTGTCGCGGGACTCACGAATTACCGTGACCCCGGTACGTAAAGGGCTATTGAAGGACACCGTGGATTTTAGTCAGTACGAGTCGGACAGTCCCTCCCGCTCTGCCCTAGGTGAGAGGGCTCATTTGATGATTTTACCACGTAAAAAAAAAACATCGAGTAACTAATTAATACGATAGTAATATATCAGAATGGTTGTCAGACTTTCGAGCTTCCGACTAACAGTAACAACTGTAAAAGATCCGCGACCAACATATTAACGATCTTTTTGAGGAATCCCCCATCCACAGACCAAACTCGACAAGCGAAGCTTAACCCTCGCTGTTGTTATTAAGCCAAGAGCCTTTGATATTATTATATGAACTTAATAATTATTGCTTTCTGTATTAATAAATATTAATAATGCTATTATTTCGAACAAGGCGGAAGTTTTCGGTTGGTAATTGTCAAAGAGAATAACGGCTAAAGTTTTATATTGAGTTTGTATTAATTTTCCCTTTGCCGGCACTTTCTTAGGGTAATCCAGAACCACTGAGAATAATGAAATTGCTATAAATAAGATCATGAAACCAAATCACATTACGAAAGAAGTTTTTTGAAAATACTTTTAAGCCTTTGTCGAACAGACTGGCGTGACGAATGCGAAGCGACGCGTTTTTATTTGTAATGTATGGAATTGTTTGAATCCAGTCACATAGAAAAGCGAAAGCGATCCTATAGCGTGACAGAACTATCGGACTGACGTCTCGCTGTAGTGTTTAATACAAAACTGTTTGACTCTAATCCCACATCCCCACAGAATTATTAAAATTACTAGCTTCCGCCCGCGACTCCGTCCGCGCGGATGTCGGTCTTTGCGTGGATGGTTTATTTCCCCATTTTGAGTAACTCTGACAATGACATCTTATAAATATTACGGCGCTGAATCCACTGCGGGTAATGTAACGTGTGTTCGAGGTTCTACAGAACAACGTCTATGAATAAAACTGAAAAATAATATTTTTTGAAGTGAAAACTTCTTTAGCGGCGTTGAGCATAAAATCTTAAACTCGCGTCAGGACACGTGACCCTGACCGAAAAAGCGTAGGACGGCGCAGGGCGCTTGCGTGAATGTTCGTTGCTAGGTAACATTGTTTATAAAAGATGTACGTCACATTGGAAAATTATTGAAATAAGTCAACCATTTTTGCGAGTTTTACTAAAATCTGTTCACAAGATATTTCCAACAATTACTATTCAAGTTTTCACTTCTGCCGGCACTCCCAGAGTGCAACCCGTCGTTTTTTTTTCTACGTATTTTTCCAGGAAAAAAAGTATCCTATGTTATGCCCAGGATAATAAGGAATAATTATACCAAGTTTCATCGAAATCGAACCTTTAGTTTTCACGTGATGCCTGCACAAACAGACAGACAGACAGACAGACAAAAAATTTTTTAATCATATATTTGGGTTTAGTATCGATCCAGCAACACCCCCCGCTATTTATTTTTTCAATGTACAGAATTGACCCTTCTACAGATTTATTATATGTATAGATTATTATTATTAATTATTTTAAAGAACAGCTACGTTCTTGAAAATTCACCCATTGATATGAATTATGTTACGTATTTAAGCCTCATTTTAACCAATCTACGCATTAATGCTGTTAATTTTCTAATTAATAACTAATTACCTTTGAAATTGCGGTCAACATGTCTAGACTGATTTCAAGTGGCGCCTAGATTTAGTTACAAGCTGCTAGGTACGTAAGCAGATTTTGTTATGGAAAAGTTCTGTGGCATTTTTTTTTCTTTATAAAACATTGCCCCACATTAGGAATTTCTCCTGTGTCGTGGGTGCGTTTACAAACA
This sequence comes from Agrotis puta, assembly GCA_943136025.2. NCBI lineage: Eukaryota > Metazoa > Arthropoda > Insecta > Lepidoptera > Noctuidae > Agrotis > Agrotis puta. The sequence continues at coordinate 14,683,336 of OW964184.2, read as the reverse complement.
TATAACTTAACATACACCACAAACGCCCAGACTCGAAGCAACTACTTATAGATGATACAAATATTTTCTCCGTGCGGGAATCGAACCCGCGACACGCAGCACTGCAGTCCAATTGCTCAGCCACTGCACTAACCGTGCCGTCGAATTCTATTGGAAGTTATTGAATCGTTGGTGTAGTGGTTGTAGGATTCTCTAAACAGGATACCGTGGCCCTGGAATGCGATGAGCAACTTAAAGGATGAATTTTACTCCATCTAAAATACCACCACCACTAAAAATATTTATCAACACAAAACATTGGCAATTTCAACAAAAATAGCATCTTTATTTTAAAACTAGCAACTCGCCCCGGCTTCGCACGGGTGGACATTTATTTTTTAAGCTCTCTCACAATTTTAAATTCGTAATATCTTTTGAATGGATTGTCCGATTGGAATAAAATAAAAAGTAATTTATAGCTATTGAAACAATCTTGCTCAGTAAATAGTTTATTTGGATAAGGATTAGTATTTGACGATAATATGATCAATAAACATAGGTTAATAATTTTAATTACTTTTATTCTATGGAAAAGTGGTTATAATGGCTAAAATATAAATGTTTGGTTTATACTATCGCGGACTTTTTTGTAGGCATTATTGAGTTCTACAACTTTTCTACAGAAGTCAACCATACATCTCTAACCATTTGCGTTCGCGAGAATCGTTAACGTACGGCAGTTTTTTCGACGCCTTACTCCACAATTTTCACTACCACGAAAAATCCTATCTATTTTCCGGGATAAAATATAGCCTATACGGATTCGGAAGAATCCCTCTAAGTAATTTTGAAATCGGTCCAGTAGTTTTTGAGCCTATTCAATACAAACATACAAAAATACAAAGGTTTCCTCTTTATAATAATATTTTAAAATAACAACATTATTTATAAACCCGGGTCACTTTTTATGGTTCTACTCAGTAACATCTTATGGGCACTTATTTTTATTCTAACATCTACCAAAATTCTTTATCAAAACTGAGTAGGGTGACCAGCTTAGAAAAGATACCCGGGACAGAATATTACAAGAATTTATGGGCTAAGGATGCTTTGCGAAGTTTTATTAAGATGAAAATACTATTATGCTTACGGAAAATGTGTACCTAGTGTCTGGGCCAAAATAAAGTATAATAATGTGAGGTATATAATAAAAAGTATATAAATGTTAGAACTTGGGAAAGTGTTAAACAATGTTTTATGTTAGTTACCTGGGCTAGATTCGAATTTAACAATGTGAAAGGCTTTCTGTTGGTGAAGAATTTTTATACTTAATTATTGACCTTGAACGTTCATAAATAAACTCTTACTAAAATATAACAATGAAAAAGAAGATAAAGAAAGAAAGAAAGAAAGAAGAAAGACAATAACATGAATACATTCAACCTATAACTTTTCCTCTTTGAATGTTTCTGGTTCGAGAGTTTGTTAAAGAGTTTCCTTTCTTAGTTTTGAAATAAAACACAATAATAAAGTACACGCTACAGTTCTAATGCATTATTTAAGGCCACAAAAAATCATTTGTTGCTTTCTCAAATCCCAAACAAAAACTATCAAAATCAGTCGGTAATAGATACCAGCAATTTGTAACAATCAAACGAAAACCGACAAATATTTAGTACGAATCTAACCATTTTCTACTCGACAGATCAATGTTCAATCATTCGTGTTATTGGTATTGACCACCGTTTTTGTGCTTCGACGAAAGTGAAACGGTTTGAGATATATTTGGGGGCTCTAAATGATAGCTGATCGTCTATTTTCGTATATTTAGGAGGGAAGGATTGATTTCTGGTCAATATTGAGGATTTTTTTGCATTGGAAAGTTCTGGGAAAGGTAAATTGAGGCATATATCTGAGATTTGAGACTCATTCAGGGCGGCATTTATTAAAGATTTTGGCGTAATAGTCCAAACAGACTTACTCGTGGTCTCTGGCAAGCTGCGTGGTCGGCGTGCCAAGTCCTTGAAGTTCGTGGACGGCCTCATGATCCACTCTGGTGACCCGTGTAACGACTACGTTAATACAGCCACACGAAATGTGCTGCTAAGGCAAGAAGTACTCGGAATTAAGGTCTAGATCATATTGCCATGGGATCAACAGACCAACATATTTCTTCCCACGGCGAGAAGTCTCAACAAGACCTCTAATAAAATAAAAGAGACGAAAACTCTCACATTCAAGATTCTCGGGTGTTCTTGGAATTTATCGCCGTAAGTCTGTAGGCTATTTTAAGAAAGAAGGTGTCTTCACCCAAAACTTAATTTAAAGTTTAATTAACGGTGTATTTTGAAGGTGTAGTTCTTCCCTTTGATACTTAATTAGCTTTTGTCCTATTAAAAAAGTCAGCTAGAGGCAGCACTAGTTGTGGAAGTACATTTTGATTTCTCTGTTGGGCGTTTTGATTTCAGACGAAAACGATGACGATACGACAGTGGAATATCGCCAGCTCGGTCGACGACGAAATCATCGCACCATGTCGGCGCGATATCGCGACGACAGCAGCCGATTTAGGGATGACATTGAGGAAATAGATTGTAATAAAACGCGCGCAAATGTCCCATTCAATACGTTATTCTGACAAGAAAGACTGATATAATTTTTTTGTAAAATTTCATCGTAGGTTTTTTTTTATATTACTTCAATTTGCTTAACATTTTTGGTGGATTTTGAAGTAGTTTTTTTATATTTTTTTTTTCTTTTGGCATAACTAGCAACTATCCCAAAAACTATATCCACCCTCGTTGCAACCTCCTTCTCAACCGGACTCGTGCGGTGCTCACAGGAGTCCTTTCCGCTCACATCTCCCCTATAAATCTCACTTATTTGTACACTACGTGGGATATGGGAGGGTCACTCAAATTGTACTTTTATTCTGGGGTCGAAGGTTTCTGCGGTAATACCTGCTTGTTTTTCTGTAGGTTTTCTATTAAATTGGGAAGAGCGCTTAGTGGTATTAATGTTGATTGTAATTAAACAGGTCTCTTTAACTGAATAATCTTTACAGAATGACTGAATTATATATTTTTATGTGAAAAGGTTTCTATGTAAGAAAGATTTCGGAAAACTCACTGGGTAAGTCGAAAATTTGAAACTGTGAGAAGCCGGGCAGGCCCAGATTGTAAGACGACCCACTTCTTTTTTTTTCGTGGTGAAATCGTCAAATGAGTCCTCCCAGGGCAGGGCGGGAGGGACTGTCAGACTTGTACTGACTAAAATCCACGGTGTCCTTCACTAGTCCTTTACGTACCGGGGTCACGGTAATTCGTAAGTCCCGCGACCAAGACGACCCACTTGAAGGTGGGAAACAAATCAAACGCATGTGTTTACTCTTAACTCTAGTCTAGGCCAGAGGTATCAATAAAATGTATTTCTAAAGTATATCGTTTAAAATATTATTATTTTTCACTCCTTCGCCAACTTTTTTACTGTGCCTTTCATATTCCTCCGCACGAGTATATATTTTTTTGCTTCACGTATAGATTATAAATGTCCACGAGAACATAACTTCTGTCATAGAATAGATATAGCCTACAAAAAGCTTTTAAATGAAAGCCTTGTATCCAAAAACTAACAAAACATCGACTAGGCTAGTCAAAATTTACATGGCGATAGATTGGTTTATTCCAAATTCATGCGATACGGTTGAATACAGTAGGGTTGCCATCTCTAAAATTTGGTAACCAGGACAAGACTCGTGACAACCACGGATTTTAGAGTCCAGAACCCAGACATGAGTCAAAGTGCGCACCGTGGCAACTGCGTCGTGAGGGTTGGGGGGGACGGTGAAGTGTGCGTGTGTCGCAGGCGGCACAAGACTTTAAATGTTTAAACCTGGATTATAAATGAAGCCCCCCGGACGCTCCCCGGATGCCCTCGCAACTAGGACAAATCCGGGCAAACCCGGACGGATGGCAACCCTAGAATACAGACTATCGCTAAATTCAAATCGTTTACATGGATAAATTTGTCGAGCACCAAACAAAAACCCCTTTCCAAATTTTCCTTAAAAATAAACTAAGCTAGGTGGGTGTCGGACCACGCATAATTAAGGGTTCCTTCCTGGAAATTGTTCAATGGTTATCCCATTTAAGTAGTTAAGATTAGAATATTGTATTTCTTTAAGATTTTCACTCTCTTATTTTAAAAGTTAGAGGGGATACTACTTCTTCTAAAGCATCAAGAAACTCGAGTTTCTTGATGCTTTCACTACCCAAAAAAGGCCTTACAAATAACTGGCAATTGTCTTTTTATCTCTTATCTTCGCCTTTTTGAATACACTTACTCCCATGACTTTGCATTTTTTTATTAATAAACTTTGCCCCTAGGATTACTTGCCACACTTGATTTTTTTTCTGTATCGTGGGAGCGTTTACAAACATAGAAATTCACATCAATTACTTTTTAGTCATATCAATCCACCAATTTCAAATTTTAAACTCTCCTGAACAATTTGGCTTTTGTCGCTAATGCCCTTTTAACAGTTGTAGTACATATTTAACTACAAACTAGCAATAAATTGTTACTTAATTGATCCCTAACAAAATATAGATTATTTATGCACGAAAAGTTTTAATTTAATTTAAAAGCTGCCATTAGACTTCTGTGCCTTTCAATACCAGATGTTAGACCGTTTTCACATTTAGGCGACTTTAGCAGCGCGACAGTCACGCGGCTAACACTGGTAACGCTCCGCTGTAGATATGTACTTATAAAGGCACTGATAAAATTGAGCGTTCTTGCGAATGTTACATTACAGAAAAACAAACGAGAGCGTTTTAGCGAGCATTCTAACAAACGTTCAGGCAAGCTTTTTGCAGGACGACTGTCAAGTCTGACATCTTGACGAAGAAAAATAGTTGTTTTGAGGACCATCGACTAGGGCGTTCGCTAGAAAGATCGTAGCTATGTTTTCTATGCTTGGCTCTGTTCGTTGTTCAGTTCGACAAAATTAAACGGCGAATGCTTTATTTTCTGTTACAATTGAATGCTCAAGTTTATCAAGTCTGTCGCGCTACTGTCGCGGTGGTAAAATCTTTATGTAGAGGCGGCCTTAGGCCGTAAAATCGATAGCACCGTTCCAATGCTGGCCAATTTGTTAGATTGCATTGTAATACAGTCATTTGTTCCTGTCGAACAAGCGATGTAAAGCGGCCATTTTTTTGTGTCAATCAATGTCGCTCGTTAGAAAGGTATTAATGGTGACTAAGTGAGGTTTAATCTTCTGGTTGTGATCAAATTGTGGGGGTTTTCGGGGCGACGTTCAAAGGGTAGGAATGGAACTTATTTTTATGTTATTTTAAACAAAATATACATGTAATTGTGTAATCCTTAAAAGGTGGGTTTCTTGGGTCCAATGCCTCGCTGAAAAATATGTGTACCTATCACCTATAAGTAGTAGTTCCGAGTCTGGGTGTCTATGTATGTGAATTGAAATGTTTTTAAACACACCCACGATACAGGATTAATTCCCAGTGTGGGGCCACGTTTTTATAAAAGAAAAAGCCTCAATACCGACATCGCGTCAACTTCTCGTCTTCTGGATCATGCCAGGGCGAGCGACCACGCGTTTCTCATAGAGCTGTCAACAATCTGATAGGGCCGACAAAGAGGGCCAAACGCTTGTCAGGGTCGCAGGACTATAATCATGACCATGGAACGCAAACGGCAATTGAAGGAACACTTGTCCCGGTTTCAAAAGATGGAAAAATTAATTTGATGATTTTACCACCCAAAAATAAAGAAAAAAAGACTTCGGTGTTTTACCCAAACATGAAAAAAAACCCAAAGCTATGTAACAAATCCTGAACCCACACGTGTCGTTCATTCATAAGCATGTAAAGCCGAACTTACATCGTAAACCAAACATGGCGGATGTTTATTTAGGACGAAGTAAAACACGTCGACTTGTCGGTTTTTGTTTCCATTCATGTCCCTCGCTTGACTGACGAGAGTCGTGTTGTTTAACATAGCTTATTATCACGTCTATAATCCTTGAGAGGTATGGCAGAGGTTTAGCTTAAAGTACACCTATATTTCACCATATTATAAGTAGTTTGGCATGTGGACGGTGAGTAATGGGCGACTCGCCGTCCGATAATGGACCAAGCCCGGGTCGACGACGCGTCGTGTTCTACGCGCGCCTTAAAGAGCTGTCAGCAATCTAACGGGGCCCTCCTTAGAGGGGTAAAGCCTGCCGGGGTCGCGGGACTGTCTCATCAGGTAACCGTGACCCTGGAAGGTAAAGGGCTGTTGAAGGATCACCGTGGATTTTTAGTCAGTACAAGTCTGGCAGCTTCTTTACTTTACCCATTTTTTTTTAAACGTTGCCCCACACTAGGAATTTCTCCTGTATTGTGGGTGCGTTTACAAACATAATATAAACTCACATACACAAACACCCACGCCCGGAACAACTACTTGTGGATCATACAAATATTTGCTCCGTGCGGGAATCGAACCGGGACACGCAGCGTAGCAATCCAATCGCTCAGCCACTGCGCTAACCGTGCCGTCAAAGTACCATAAACTCCATTATTGTCACTCCACACGTTCTGTCAGTTAACTAAGACAAATTAACCACAGGATGTTAACTCAGGCGCACGCTAACTACAATACTCATTTTTTTTGCTCTCGCATGCACACGTTCAAAGAGACGTTGAACTATTTCTTCGTAAACGTCTTTTTAAACGTGGCGGTTTTATTAAAAGAAGGGGTTAAACATGACATGTCAGACACTTTTAAGAAAGTATAGTACCTAATATTGCAGTGGAAAATGTGACTCCGGTGGTCTCAAGAGAAAATTGCAATTTTAGTTGTAACCTCGGTGGCTTAGTGTGAGGAGTGAAAAAGGAATTGGTCAGTGAATTTTGCACTGTTAGGAGTAGAATTTCATTTTATTTTAGTTAATATTTTAGCTGAACTATAATGGATGTAAACTACTCTTAACGAAGCTGAATTTTCTGTTCAGCTTTTTTGCTCTTGACCTAGGTTGGGCACCTTGACATTATTGTAATATAAATAATAAAAAAAACAATAGATTAATATCATAATCACCGTGGATTTTAGTCAGTACAAGTCTCTGGTCCAGCCCTGGGTGGGAGGACTTATTTGTTAATTTTATCACGATAGAAAGAAGCCTGTATTTCCGGACAACAGGGTCTCCATTACACGTAAATAATTTGGATATAATAACATGAAGTATTAGTAGTATATTATTGGGCATTCTAGACCACTTTCGGCAAATCGCTCGGCGACGCCTCGCTGCCGACAGTGGTCTAGAACGCCCAATAATCGGTAATCGACTCGACTCGTTCATTTTGTTCGTTTGTTCGAGTTCTTAGCATTCTGTCGCTTTGAATCTATCTTTAATAGATTTTCAACCTCATCACAATAGTGGAAGGTACATGTATGTAGGTTGAATGAAACACTAAATGCTAATGAGATTCATTTATTTTTAGTGAGCACAGATTACAATATTATAATTGAGGGGAACCAATCTCAACAACAATAAAAATGGATGGATGGATTATTATAGTAATGATTAACAATATATTATTTATCGTAATATGTTGGTGGTTCGGTAAATAAAGCATCAGTCGATATAATAAACTCTTGTAGTTTACACCATTGTGTAGAATTGACGTCGGTCTGGACCTTGATGCGGACCAACGCCTTTTTCCACAGCTCCAACGAGTCGGTGAGGCGCGCGTCCTCAGTTTTGTATACTTTACAGTCGATGTAGTACTCGCCGTTCGTGCTTGTCGTTCGCCGCTCGCTACCGTTGGCCACTCGGTTCACGAAGTATGATGGGAGAGAAGAGGTTTCGCTGTTCGCTGTTGCCCTCCTGTTGTTATGTTTGCGGCTGATGCCAAATATATCGACGTCAGATTTCGATTTTTTACTGAAACAAACAAATTGATCTCTTGTTAATTCGCACCCAAATTTATTTTATAGTATTAACTTGAACCTGCTTTAAAACACATACAATATACAAGAATGAGAGACGAGACATACTACACAACGCTATCCATGTTCTATGAATAGCACCTAGACAGCTGATATACATTACAATTAAATACTGTTTGTTAGTAAAAACATACTACATTATATACACAGAAACATAAAAAATCTTTGCTATTAATCACATTCATGCACACATATTAATCTCGAATAGGCATTGAACCCACGACATCAGCGTAGTAGTCGCTTGCATCAAGCGACTGTCATCTACGCAATTGATTGACAAAACAATGAAGTAAATAAATCGTAAAGTTTACCTTGGGTGCGTTAAATTTTGCTTTGTTGATTTCCGTTTCCCAGGGACTGGTAGAGTTGGTTTGCGGTTAGACTTAGTGTCGTGCTCCATCACATCACTTGGTAGGTAGGTTTCGTACTCAGAGTCTGACCTGAAATAAATACATAAAGTTAAAAAAATGTTTGGTTAACCATGCAGGGTCAGAAGTTTGTGGAGAATGCTGGTTTTTATACTTACATTTTCTTTGAAGAATCGGTCGGCAGGCACAGTGACTAAGAGCAGCTAATTCGTTGAGTCGGTTGGCTGATACAGTGGCAGTGAGCAGCTACTGTCTAACTATCACTGATAAGTACTTGGAGTCTTGAAGATTTCTACTAGCACTCGTCGAGTCGATTGTATAGGCACACCGATAACATACTGTTTATAAGTCAGAAACTTACAATAATATCGCTATGTTTAGAATATGTACAACTGACGAAACAACTACGTAAAAAACAACTTTTTTCCTGGTCGTATTATACACATACGAAAAATAATTGGCTAGATGATATTTGAGGAGCATCGACGTTGATTAGTGTTGATGCAGTAAAAGCGTTCAGGGTTGTCACACCGATTGCATTAGTTATCGAACATTTTTAATGTGCACGAGTGCATATATGTAAACTCGTGGTAGCCTTAGGTAAAATAGCTTACACAAATAAACGTGTCAACTTACTGGAAAAATAATTAGGTTGAGCACACGTGTAATTTTTACGCAATATCACATAAAATTATTTGGTACCAAATTTGATATTTCAAAGCATTATTATTGACTAAGACCTCTTGATTAGCCATTGTGTAACTCGTTCTTTTATCGAGAATAAAATAAATTGTCTAAAAGATTGGTAATTTTTCACAAATTTCATTAAAATGAAAATAATACAATAATAATTATCGACATTCTTTCTTCCAAGGTTTCTTAAAAATGAACGTTGATTAGAAAATTAAAAAACACAATTATTTGTTGGTAAGATATAAAGTCAATTCTATTATGTTTTATTAGCATTTATGTCTAATGGTTACCGATTATCATTCTATTTGTTTAATTTCAGAAATATATTGGTAAACTTAATTTTACCAATTTATGTGATGGTACAATACGAACAGGAAACGAGAGCACGTCAGACCTAGTCTCGAAAGATTTTTGTCAACGTCGAATCACGAAGTATCTAGGTAAGATATAAAGCCAATATATTTTCTATTATGTTTTATTATCATTTGTGTCTAGTGGTTACCGATTTTCATTCTATTTGTTTAATTTCAGAAATATATTGGTAAACTTATTTTACCAACAATACGAACAGGAAACGAGAGTAAGTCAGACCTAGTCTCGAACGACTTTTGCCAACGTCGACGCGTGAAGTATCAACCCAGAAGCAACGTATCTGTATAAGATCTTTAATATTAGTAGTAATTAGGTACGTATTTACATGAGTTTTATTGTTTGACTTTATTATTGTGAATCAGACGATAAAAATAATAATGCCATACTGTACAGTTTGTAATGTGTCTGTAGATAATCGACGGTGGTCAAGTCATTTACGTACTAATGTACATAAAAACAGTAGTACGACCCTTCTGCATGATAACGTTTCAATTATAAACTCTACGTTTAAAGGTAGAATTTCGAGTTACAGAATCACTGCAACTAACGAACAAACAAATACTTTTCCAGAAATTTTCCTCAATAGTGTAAAGGTATACGTTAAAACTCTAATAGATCAGTTACTAGTAAAACATACATCTGTTAAGATTAACTTTGAACTTTTTTCGTATTTCCTTTTATTTAAAAATGATCAGCAGGAATTGAAGTCGTTTGCTACCAAAAACTTTGTTATTCCGTTTTATTATAACTTTGATTTTATTTATAAATCAGTAGTCGAGATACTGACAAAGAAAATAGAAGAATTTGAGCATCGAGATAGTGGTTGGACATTTTTAAGTAATTCTCATTTAGAAGTTAACATTAATAAACATCAAACTCTCAGCGGGTCTAGATTTATACCTTTGCCTAATGCTATAAAAAACAAAAAAGCATGTTTAAATATTCAAAATAGGGATGAAAATTGTTTTTTGTGGTGTGTTGTGGCTGCTTTGTACCCCACAACTCAACATCCTACCCGAGTAACGTCTTATCCCCATTTTAAGAATGTTTTAAATGTTAGTGATTTAACATTTCCAATCACATTATCTGACATAGTCGTATTTGAGAAAAATAACCCTAATTTAAATATTTTTGTTTATGGATTAAAAAATAATAAGACGATTGTTGGACCGTTGTACACAACTACTAATAAGAAATCTAAGAGCATCCATCTCTTATTTTTAGAAAATAACACAAACAGTCATTTTTGTCTAATTAAAGATTTACCGTGATTAGTTAGAAACCAGATAACCAGACATCACAGTAAATTATATTTTTGTGAGACGTGCTTATTATTTTTTCCTAATATAAATCAAATTGAAACGCATTCGTGTGGTGGTGTTGTTACAATATTACCCAACGAGGGATCGTTTTTAAAATTCAAAAATTATGAAAGAAAACAAGACGTTCCATTTGTCATATACGCTGATTTCGAAACATTGCTGAATCCGATTTCTTGCAACGAGTCCGAAAACGTCAAGACATCAAACTTGCAGCGTCATGTGCCTGCGGCGTTCGCTTACAATATCGTATCATCTACTAATAATACTAATAATGGGTATAGATGTTATCGAGGTACTGATTGTGTTTCCAAATTCATACAATTTTTAACTGAAGATCTTAAGGCACTACACACCATTTTAACAAAAAACGTACCTATGATATTTACTACAAATGATTCTTATGATTTCAGACACGCAGTTGTCTGTCATATATGTGAAAATTTGCTCTTAAGCGATCGGGTTAGGGATCACTGTCATATTTCAGGACGTTATCGTGGTGCAGCACATCGACATTGCAACTTACAAAGTAAAGTACCAAAATTTGTACCAATATTTTTTCATAATTTATCTGGTTATGATTGTCATTTATTTATAAAACAATTAGGTCAAATTCCCGGGCAAATTAGAATTATACCAAAGACAAAGGAAAAATACACCACGTTTACAAAGTTTATTCCTATTGCTAGTAATGAATATATACAATTAAGATTTTTAGATTCGTTTAACTTTTTAGGCACAAGTTTAGACAAACTCGCTAAAACTTTACAGTCACGAGATTTCGTTTATCTAAAATCACAATTTCCTGATGAAAGACAATTTAGTTTATTAACAAGGAAAGGCATATATCCTTATGATTACATGTCAGATTGGAAATGTTATGATCAGAAATCGTTACCACCTAAATGTTATTTTCATAATTCTTTAACCAACGAATATATTAGCGATGACGATTACAATCACGCTAAAACCGTTTGGAATATGTTCGGTATTAACGATTTGGGTGACTATACAGATTTATATTTAAAAACAGATGTGCTTTTATTAACTGATATATTCGAAAAATTCCGAAAAACATGTAAACAGCATTATAAACTAGATCCGGCATTTTACATAACTGCTCCTAGTTTGTCGTTCGACGCAATGTTGCTTAAGACAGGGGTTCAGTTAGAACTCATGTCGGATTTAGCCATGGTTCGTATGATTCAAAGCGGTATACGTGGTGGGTTGTGTATGTGTTCCCATCGATATGCAAAAGCGAATCATAAATATATGCCAGAGTGTAATGCAACAGAACCTCAATCTTTCATAGTATACTTAGACTGTAATAATCTGTATGGGTTTAGCATGTGTCAATATTTACCGTATTCTAGTTTTAGATTTCTCATCCAAAATGAAATAGATCAATTATGTGTAGAGCATGTTGAGGACAACGCTGAATGGGGGTATACAGGGTGTCCCAAAACTCAACGTCAAGCCGAAACGGGGTGACAGGATTGATCATAACCATCACGAGAAAAATCTGAAAAAAAATCTATCCCATGCAGTTTGAAAATTATGGGCATTTTAAGAAAAACCTAGAAATGTGATCAAACTGTACCATTTTTCGGTTATTGTGGTTATTCTTTTTTATTTTTGTTCATTTGAACTTTGGAAACGTAATCCTTAATAACATTTCTAGAATCCCAATAAAAAATAATGACACAATTGCCTCAAGTTTCCGAGAATTGAGACTATTTGTTAAACTACGAATTTAAAATTTTCTAGATTCGTCGACTTTGACAGGCCCTCCTATAAAAAAAATGTACTAGAGTGCCTTGGCAAGTGGCATTAAAAGTTGGCGCATTTAATCAGAATTCTAAAATGGTACAATACTTGTTAGTTCCATACAATAGAAAAGAGTAAAAAAATTAAAACCTCAAGTAACCCGAATTTTGCTATCACATTTTACTCAGTTAAAATGTTTTTAATTCGCACAAGCTGTAGGTAGGTTCTTAATTTTAAGACAAAATGATGAGAGAGATGGATAATGGGTATGTTTGTCATGAGTGAGCGAGACAGATAGTGACGCCACTTTTACCAAAGTGAAAAAAAGTTAGTAAAATAATTAGGTTTGTTGGACTAAAAGTCAGATAGAGAAAAAACATTTTTATTACAATAATAAATAATAAATGTTCAAATTGTTTACCATCAGCCTCAATACAAGCCCTACATCTTCTTAAAAAAGATCTACTTATAAGTCGGGCATATCTTCGAGAGTTGATCGCCTCAGCTGCTTGAGAAATGCGTTCACGCAGGTCGGCTACGTGATCAATGGGCTTTGAGTAAACTTTTTCTTTGAGAACTCCCCAATAGAAAAAATCCAGGGGATTTAAATCTGGTGAACGGGCGGGCCACAAGATAGTGCCTGAACGTCCAATCCACCTTCCCGGATATTCCTGGTCAAGGAAATCTCTTACTTGCACTGCGAAATGCGTACCCATACCCATTATCCATCTCTCTCATCATTTTGTCTTAAAATTAAGAACCTACCTAGAGCTTGTGCGAATTAAAAACATTTTAACTGAGTAAAACGTGATAGCAAAAATCGGGTTACTTGAGGTTTTAATTTTTTTACTCTTTTCTATTGTATGGAACTAACAAGTATTGTACCATTTTAGAATTCTGATTAAATGCGCCAACTTTTAATGCCACTTGCCAAGGCACTCTAGTACATTTTTTTTATAGGAGGGCCTGTCAAAGTCGACGAATCTTGAAAATTTTAAATTCGTAGTTTAACAAATAGTCTCAATTCTCGGAAACTTGAGGCAATTGTGTCATTATTTTTTATTGGGATTCTAGAAATGTTATTTAGGATTACGTTTCCAAAGTTCAAATGAACAAAAATAAAAAAGAATAACCACAATAACCGAATAATGGTACAGTTTGATCAAATTTCTAGGTTTTTCTTAAAATGCCCATAATTTTCAAACTGCATGGGATAGATTTTTTTTCAGATTTTTCTCGTGATGGTTATGATCAATCCTGTCACCCCGTTTCGGCTTGACGTTGAGTTTTGGGACACCCTGTATATTGGAAGTTGATCTTTTGTATCCTGAACATTTACATAAGTATCACAATGAGTTACCGTTTTGTCCTGAAAAATGTATACCGCCGGGAGGTAAAACAAAAAAACTGATTGCTAATTTATATAATAAGTATAGGTACGTTATACATTATGTTCATCTAAAAAAGTGTCTTGAGCATGGTTTAATACTTCGTAAGATTCACAGGGTTATTACGTTTAGACAAAGTCCTTACTTAAAACAGTATATAGAACTAAATACACAGTTAAGACAAAACGCTAAAAGTTCCTTCGAACAGGACTTTTTTAAGTTGTTAAACAACAGCGTATTCGGCAAGACATTAGAAAATACTGAAAACCGAGTAAGCGTTCATTTAGTTAATCAATGGAATGACACACTTAATCGAACTAAGAAATTTAAATCCGCTGAGAGACTTATAGCCAACCCCTATTTCCATAGTGCATCTATTCTATCCGAAAATTTAGTTGCAATACAAATGAAACCAGACCAAATTGTTCTAGATAAGCCAATTTATATCGGTTTCACGGTGTTAGAGCTTTCTAAATCACATATGTACAACTATCATTACAATATTATTAAACCCTTTTATGAAGATCGAGTACAGTTGTGTTATACAGATACCGATTCGTTTGTCTACAAAATATATACCGATGTTTTTTATACCGATCTCAAGTTTCATTTTTTGCAGTATTTCGATACCAGTAATTATCAAGAACAAAACATTTTTAATATCCCTCTCAATAACAAAAAAGTTCCGGGGCTATTCAAAGATGAAATGGGTGGACAATATATTTCTGAATTTGTTGGTTTAAGAGCAAAACTATATTCTATAAAAACTCCAGATAAAACTGTTAAAAAAGCAAAGGGAGTAAAAGCATGCGTAGTGAGAGATTTAGACATTACGAACTACAAACATATTTTATTTAATGGTGGAGTGATTCGTAAAAAAAATATAATTTTTAAATCTATCAAGCACGAAATTTTTACCCAAAGTATTAATAAAATTGCCTTATCAAACAACGACGACAAACGAGCGATATCTGTAAACAAAATATCAACGCAGGCCTGGGGTCACTCAACTAAGTTAAATATTTAAATATGTACAGTCGACAAAATTGAATCATGACCCACCATAAGCTTATTTTCCTACAAACATTCAAATACAATTAGGTCGACATTCGCGTAAACATACATTGTCATGGCAACGAATTTGATCTTTGTTATTTTGACGGTTACAAACGATTTATCATCAAAATGGGTCATGATTCAACTTTGTCGACTGTACCTACCTAAATAAACGCCCTTTGATTACTTTCCTTTTTAATTTTTTTGTACATATTACTGTGTAAGATTTATTTTTAGTTTGTATATTTTTAATTTAGTATTGTATTATAATAGTACCTAATTAGTTAATTTAGTTTCAAATTAGTCTGAATAAATATTACAATGTACCTAAATACGAATAAGTTTAGTGTTAGATTTAAATTAGATAAAATTGTATAGGTAATTTAATTTTAATAATTGTTTAAAAATATAAATAAATGTAAACTTAAGTGTATATACAATATACATATATATATTATAATATAGATATTATACTTAGTATATTTTTAATAAGTTACTGATTGTAGAAATATAAATAAAATGTGTGACCATGTATGTACTTGTTTCATTTATCAGAAACTTGATCAAAAACATCATCCTCCTTTTTGAAGTTGGTTAAATAATAGGTAATGAAACCTTGACTCGTTGAAGTTTCTTCATCCTGAATGTAATATGATCACAACATCCGTTTCGACATTATATTATTAATTAAAACAAACACGAAGCAGTTTATTGTCCCTAAAAATGCTTAGTGAACATTTTATAGCTAAAGGTAGTCACTGACTGGAAGCATGTGCGTGTTCTGTAATTATGTATGGTTCGATTTTGTGCATTACGTACTGATTGCAGTTATCTCACTATGCACCTAAAATACCATGCATCATAAGGTTGATTTTCGAATAACTAACGTTTTACGATTAAGTAACATGCTTACAAGGCGTTGTTTGTCATTGTATAAGTGTTACCTACGTTGCAGTTCATTGGCCTTAGCCTTGAGACACAAACGCTTAGTTGACAATATTAGTATGACATGTAATTATTTAGTTATTTTGTCATCATTTACGAAATATTATTCGGCGCGAACACCTGTTTAATATTTTTTTAACTTCCATCAAAAGTCATCATGTCGGTGAGTAAAATATTTTTAATTCGTTTTTTTATGATTGTTTCATAACTAGAGATTGTGTTCGCAGCTGTGTTGTGTTGCATTTTTCCAGAGCCTATTGTCACTAATCTAAAGTAAATCTAGACTTTCTCGATTGAAAACCCAATTAAAACGCTATACTAGCGGAATAGTGGTATAAATTGTGTTTATATTTTGTTCCAGAATTCTGACACCGAGATTGTATTCAGTCAGTATGCTCAGGATCCTTACGAGGGATTCTCCGAGATGTTTCGCAGTGAACCCGGGCAAAGCAAACAAGTCACGAAAGATAAAAAACCAAAACAACGGTGCAGGGAAAAACCCATAAAGCAAAAACCTACAAAATCCTTCGTTATGAGTCGACTACAGCGAAAAGGGATTAAGTTAATAAAAATTTCAGTGGTAGATCTGTGTAACAACAATCCTCAAACCTTAGACAGTGATAGTGACAGTGAAAACGTTATTATAAACGCTCAATATATTGTTCAAGATCCCATCGACAGTGTTATGGACGAAACTGAGTCTTTAGTTAAGAAAATATCAAAATCTTTAATAGGTACTGACTTTTATTAACCGTTTTTGTAAAGAAGTTAATATTTGTATTTTCATTATGATGTTTTTATTTAATTTTGTATTAGGTTGTGTTATTTGTGGAGTAGCGTGGGGGTGTTTAACAAAATAAAAGCAAATTTACATTATTTTGATTTTTATTTAAAAACCTTAAAACCAATAATCTAAATACAATCCACATATGAGTACATACATTTATACCCATTCTAAATATTTCCTTAAACAAAGCACATTTTTAAGAGCACAATGCTTTAGATGTTTATTACAATTAAAATTAGATCTTCCTTCACAGTATTTTTTATGCAAAACAGAGAAACTAAGACATTGTTCTGTACCAAGGTCTGATACTTTACAATTCACACACAGTTCCTTTATCCAATTCACCTTCTCCAAACCATTTACAATAATTTCCTTATTTTCTAGATATGGAACGATTATACGCCGAAATTCTCTATAGTCAATATATCCTTCATTCCAATAAATACCTCTATTTCTTTCCAACCATTTAACTTGTCTCTTTTCGTCACTTGTTAAGTGTTTAAACAAGTATGGCGGTTTTATTAAAAATGTTTGCGTATAATCACGACTTGCAAAAGCTAATTCTTTTATTATAAAATTATTGTTCAGGTCTTTAAACCCTTGAACATCTAATATAATAGTATTCGGATTCATGATATTTTTCTCACAGTATTACTCAACGGCTTGTACTCAATTATGCAGTCGTTCAATATAAGACAGTATGCAGAAGTTTGATCTGGTATATCGGAATCACTCTCAATTTCCACTCTTACATCCACAATAGGACCTGTCTTTACATTATCAGCTTGTCTAGAGCAATCTATGACAAATAGCGGCGCCAAATCTTTGAATTGTTTCTCACTTAATAAGGGTTCCGAGCGACGTCCGTAATAAGACTGTTGAAATCTGATGTATTGCTCGTATAATAAAGCGATTCTGTTATTCGCGAAACTGACATTTAGGTTTTCATACGGGAAGTAAGTTGAGTTTAGGTATACTCTAACGTCACGAACATGACAGTGATCGAACTGGGACATATCAGAACTTGAATTGTTTTTTCTATTTGTTTGTAGACCCATAATTATGTATCTTGGTTTCTCTATTTGTGAGGAAGTTTTGATAGACCAGGTATGTTTTGTAGTTTTAGGTAAAGCTGGATATTCGTACAGATCCCAATTTCTGAATATCATCTGGAGTGGTCGATCTTTTTCTAACAGTTTTAGCAAACTTATTTTTTCTTTGTCGGACACTTTAACATGCGGTACACGCCAGATGATTTTATTTATCTGAACGTCGTCTACAAATTCCCCGGTGTTAAGTTTCACAGCATTCAGATTAGTGTTACTTCGTAGCAATATCAGTTCGTGCCTACTATTTATCACGACTTTCTTGAAATCTTCTGCAAAACCGATGATGTTACAGAGTGGTATAGAAGCAGAAAAACTACCCCCATTAATATTTTTTATTCCATCGATATTCCAGCCCCATGCATTGGCTATCTTTGATTCACTTTCACTCATTGATATTAACGATTTCATGGTGGTAGTTATGCCAGCGTTTTTTATTCTATCAATTTCCACTCCATTCAGCTCATATCTTATATCTTGGAATAAGTAGAGTAGAGCATTATTCGTAAAATTAACACTAGTGGCTTTCTCTTTCATATCCTTTTTACTTACGACAACAGTTCCTTCCAAATACAAGGTACTAGCTGAGGGAAGTATATACAAGTCCTGTTGGTTAATAGGTATGCGGATTTCATCGTTTCTATTGAAACTAGTTACGTAGGGCTTGTAAGAATGGAATTCGATTCCTTCAACAGTGTTGTCATAAGTCGGAGCAGATAAAACGTCTAAGATATTCATTTTAGCAAACCGATCGCTTTGAGAAATGCCTTGTTTTCTTTAGTTAATTTAATTTTCTTCTTAGGGCGAGCTCTTATTTGGTTGGAAGCTTGAGCGGAACTGATATTTTTGATTTGTTGATGCATATATTTATTGTAGTCAATCATTTTTTTCTTCTGAGATGCAAATACAGCTGCACTTCTTCACCGCGCAAATTGATTAAGCGGTTATTTATATCTAACAGCCTGATATGTATACAGCTAATGTTGTTTTGGTTAATTGGAAAGTATATCGCGTTTTTCGGGATTTCTATAATTCTATATCCGGGAGGCACATTGAGAGCAAATTCGTGGATGATGTGACTGGGTTCTCCGTTTGTGTACGAGCCGCTTACAATGTCACATTCGATCCTGATGACTGTTGTAGGTAAAATGTTGACTGGAAAGTGCGATACATGCCATTTATTTGCTTTTAAGATCTGCTTATTAAACCCTAACAAATTCCTAAACGTACCTTCTTTATTAAAATTTATGTCTTTTGTACAATATACAGCAGCTTTTAAAGTATTGTTATTGCACTGTAGTTTGATTGATGCATCTTTCATTTCAGATTTTAAATAATCATTAATATCTTGCAATTCATAGGTGCCGTCAGGTATTTCAATAACTTCGTTAGAACCATAATAGAACTTATTATTCGTTTTGTCAATGTTTGGAATAGAATTAAATGTTGCGAAATGCAATAAGGCACACTCATACTGTTCATATAGTTGCAACGTGTTAGGATAGTAAGTAGATAAAGTTGACGAGTTTCCAGTTATCGATAATGTGAGTGACATCTTGCAAATGATTCAAATAAAAGAAAAGCATAAGTTTTATACGTTTTATTTCCAAAAATTCCATAGATATTCTAAACATAAGTGTCCACAATTTACAGTGTTGAATTTCTGATATCTTGTATAATTATAAAAAACATTACAATTCTTAAAATATCGCATTAATTCCATTGGAGGTTTTAAATCTCCAAAGCTGTCAAAATATTCACAATAATTGCATACTTTTACATAAGCTACCCAATGCGTGCCTTCGTTCTTAGAGTCGTCCAAGTTAACGACACCACATTCAACCCGTTTTGGCGTCCTTGGTAACTGATCCTTCATGTATACTCCTCGAAAGTGAGGGATGTTGCGTGCAAACCTTTGGATGTCTATATTAGTGAGAGGACGATTAGGTAGCTTATTTTTCAGTTTTTTGAAGACTTAATGAATAAACCATTACCATTTTTATGTGACTTAATGTACAAGCCCTGACCTAACTTTAAAGACTCCATAGCCTTATTATGTCGTTGTGTTTCTCGCAAATTTTGCTGACCTGCTTTGTAATCGTTAACAGTTTTTGCAATACCAGCCGCACCACCAGCTAAAGTTCCTAAAGCTGATAAACCCGCAAAAATTGGGATTAAAGGTAGAATACCTCCAGTCTTTGGTAAGGGTATCACTCGCGGCACTCGAATTTTCTGAATGCATGGGATTATTTTTTTTGCTGCTGAGTAAGCAGCGTTAATTAAAGCTTTACTGTCCTTTGGATTCAGTTTCTTTATTTTTGCTTTTATTTTTGACACGAAACTTTTAAACGTTTTAATGCCAGAACCAGATTTCAGTTTGGCTTTCATAACTTTGCTCACTAACCATGAACTAAGTTTTTCACCTTTCCCAGCATCGCTCGATTTAAGTCTTTGTTTAGCCATATTTAGTAGTTGCAAATCAGCTTTGTGACGATTGGGTAAGTCTGTATGGTTTGCATATGCAATGTCGTGATGCATACAAGCTTCGTCTAGCTTATTTACACCTCGGTCACCTCGTAATAAACGTTTCTGCAATTTAGTTCCGGGACCGCAATAATTGTAGCCGGGTAAATGAAGTTCGAACGGTAGATTATTAATTAAGGTATTAACAAGTTCACCTCCTTGCATTGTCTAATGTGTAATGAGAGAAATGATGCAAAAGTAATCGTTATATAATTATTTTAATCCACTATTGCAGTTTTCTCGATCCAACTATTTTCTTCGTTGTTTAGACCCAACCATTTCACAAACATTTTTGATCCTTTTCTTTTTAAAACCCTTTCTATCAAATAAATACCTGGATAGTAAGATTTCTGAAGTTCTTGCTCGTAAAAGGTTCCCATTATGGCTTGCTTTCGCTGATCTTGTATATGATATGTTACTGGTATGGTATGATTAATTTTTTTTATAGTAAATATTTCAGTTGACCAATTAGGTGTATAACCTTTTTCAAAATGGTGTTTGTATTTACTGATACGAACAAAGTCACCTACTTTGAACTTAGGTTTTCTACGGACGGTTACATGATTTAAGGCTTTTTTAATATTTTCTTTTATAACAGACTCGCAAGATTTATTTACTTCAATTGGTTTAAATTTAATGGTACGATGTTTTGTGTTGTTATATATCTTTAACGTAACCTCTAACGGTATACCTAACCACATATAGTTTCCGTTCAGACTAAAATATTTATATAATTTATTTTTAAGAGTTTTAATCAGTCGCTCTACGATCGAAGCTTTTTTGGTAGAAAACGTTGAGTAATGGTTAACATTGTAAGTCTTCATAAGCGTTTGAAATGAGTTGTTATAAAATTCTGTTCCCATATCAGTTTGTAAATTAACCGGTTTGCGATTGCTGTTAATCAGTATTCGTTTAAATGCATGAGTAACATCAAGTTTATTTTTTGATTTTAATGGCTCTGCCCAAGCGTACTTTGAGAAGCAGTCAATCACCACTAAAATGTAATTATGACCTTTATTATATTTTCTTAGATTTTGCATGTCCATCAGATCAGCTTGCCACAAGTCATCGATCCCCTTTAGAATGACAGGACGTCTAACGAAATTTCTTCGTGCTGCTTTGTGTATTTCATTAACAATTTGCTGTTTTGCCATTACGGAGTTTTTTGTAGTAATTTATCTACCTCTGCTTTGGTATAAAACTTATCTTCCAAATGAGTTGAAATCTCAGGTATCTTTGCTTTTAAAGTAGCCTGAACTGTGCCCTTTGCGTCTTTTATGATTTGAGAGCGCAATGAACCTATCATGTTATTAAATTCTTTTAACATATTAGCATTCAATCGATCTACATAATCCTTGTTCACGGTCAGGTTATTTAATTCTTTTAACATGTTAGCATTCAATCGATCTACATAATCCTTGTTCACAGCATCGTCTGCTTCTACTGGAGATCGGACTCCTCTTAGCCTTGATGTTTTTAAATCAAAATCTCCGTTTTCTAATTTTAACAATGCGTTCTCATTAAACTCAAATAACTCTGATAAACGCATTCTTTTGTGAATGTAGTGTCCGAATTTGTCTACGTTCATATTTAAGGTGTATTGTATCGAGAGGCTGATAATAAAATAAACACATTTTAAAATATTTATTTATTTATAACTTTACTTTCACGCAATTCTTCAATGATAGATATAATTTCATTATCTAATCCTGTGTTACCAGCATCTCGAGATGCAATTAGTAATTTTAACCTATCTACCAATTCATTTGGATCGTCCCAATAAACAAAATCAACATTTTTCTTCCACATTTTTGTAAAGGGTAGTCCTTTTCCTTTCGATTGGTGGTCCTGAATTGTACTTCGTAGTTGGAATAGAGGCTTAATAATTTGCAAATATTTTTGTCCTTTATTACTTTTGATTGGTTTACCGGGCTCATAGTCTCGTCGATGTGCGTTTGTGTCAAGTAGCATCGACTTATAATGTTTCATATCACTCTCTGTAACCAAGCTTAAATCGGCGTTCTTTTTCAACAGCAACTGTTTTAAACCAGGCGTATTTCGGTATCTGCGTCCAGCTACGATGATATACTCATCACTGATCGTTATACGAGTAGAACCTAACATCAATTTTCCGTCCTCTACTCTGACACCAAACGGAATATCGGTCAGAGCTTCTGAGGACACTGACCAGGATGACGAATCAATACCTTGGTTGTTTTCAACTAATGATTTGTACGAAGAGTCACTTTCGATATCAGATTCATATTCGTCTTCATTGTCGTTATTATCATTGGTTCCTTTACTAATTGTGAGTTCTTTTTGCAAAGTTTTATCGATAAACGGAACTTCGATTTCTTCATTTTCTATATTATGCGGAACACAAGCCTGCTTACTGACATTAGCAATTTGGTTGAGTGGTTCTGTTACCGGCTTGAAAACTGATTCCAGTACTTGCTGATTGTTAAGCTCAGCATCTCTCATCTTTCGCACCTTCTTCTTAACAGCATCTGCAGCCTCAACAATTTGTCTTTTCAGTGATTTTTCCATAGTAACAAAAAGTTCGTGATTGATTAAGCGCTGTCTGAAGAATAATAATATCGCGAGGGTAACACTCTTAAATATAAATATTTTTAATCAAAGACAACAAAAGTGTCAAATTTATTTCTATAACATCCTTTATTTTTGGAGCAATCTTTATTAATCACTACATAATTGAAAGGTTCACTCCATATTTTCGAACACATTTCACGAAATTCAATCCATGTCATATCAGTGTTGACATGTTCTTCATAAATATGCCGTAAATTAATTTCATCTTGTTTAAAAAGTATGATTAAGTTCGCATTATCTCTTACTAACTGCTTGGGGATTTTACTATATGTTTGGTTCAGATAAAAACAATCTATGCATTTGTGTCTTCCCATCGCAAAATAATCACGCATGTTATTTTGATTTTCACAAGCAACATCATCAAAAATAATCACGGAGTTGGGTTTTGCGTCCTGAACGCTTAGTACTTCCTCATTTCCCTGATATTTCTGGAGGGAAATACCGGGAACCCGTTGCAAAACTCTTTCTAAGAAAATGTACTTAGGTTGGTGCAGAGTTTTTGAATAAACATAAACATTTTCAAATCTTAATCCATTTTCGTGTATAAGAAGACCAATTAATAAATTGGTTTTTCCACAATTGGATGGACCACAAATGATACATCGTACTGAGTTAGGTAATAATTCCCCATGACGAAAACTAGTCTTACAAATATCATCGCAGACTGTATCAACATGCAGCGATTGCGGTTGTTTTACAAATTTCATGATTACTGTTGGAAATGAACCGATTGAAAATGAGTGAATGTATATAGTACGTTAACATTTATAAACTTACCACAACCTCTTTTGCGTTACTGGTCATTGATCGAGTGGATTGATCATTATTAAGCATTCTGTACCACCCTTCAGAGCGATAGCAAACTCGCATGATCATTGGTTGTATACAGTTATACACTAGAGAGTAAGTAAACGGAGAGT
Source organism: Agrotis puta (assembly GCA_943136025.2). Lineage (NCBI taxonomy): Eukaryota > Metazoa > Arthropoda > Insecta > Lepidoptera > Noctuidae > Agrotis > Agrotis puta. The sequence continues at coordinate 14,659,478 of OW964184.2, read as the reverse complement.
TGATGGATGATCATCGTTGCTCATCAAGTACGCAGCAAAATGTACTGTCTCGGTCGAGTTTATCGGTCGAGTGGAAAGGCGAGTCGATTATCAATTATTGGGCGTTCTAGACCACTGTCGGCAGCGAGGCGTCGCCGAGCGATTTGCCGAAAGTGGTCTAGAATGCCCAATAATATACTACTAGTATTGGTTACCATAATTATATTAGAGACGTTGACGATTTTTCTGTATCGGATGTTCATGTCTGTTCCCCCGAGCAAACCAAGGCATTCACGGGTAATCCAAGTGCGTGGTACACAATTATAACACAAAATATTCGATCCATTAATTGTAACTTCCTAAACCTAGAAACTCTTGTCCACCGTATAGACATCAACTGCGATTTTCTGGTTCTTACTGAATGTTGGTTGTCATGCATCAGCAACTGTCGAATACCCGCCCTACCTAACTACACTACTTACAGTACAACTAATCATCTAAATCACAGTGATGGAGTTGTTGTCTACGCGAAATCATATTTGTTAGCCTCATGTGAAGAACCTGACCTTCTTGGAGCAGCATCAGGTCTACTTATAAAGCTTAAAACTGACATAGCTATTCTCTGTATTTACCGCTCGCCGTCAAATGATAATATTCACACATTTCTTACAGCTCTAAATTCCATACTCCCAGCCCTCGCTAACTATAACTCTGTAATTATTACCGGAGACATTAATGTAGACATTAAACCTGATACCCTTGACACGAGGTCACATGAGTACCTTAGTACCCTAGCATATCATGGCTTTTTACCCGCCCACAGTTTACCTACGAGAGGAAACAACTGCTTAGACCATCTTATGATACGAACCAAGACAAAAACTCTGACACTAGTTTATAACACGACAGTGACCGATCACTGCTCTTCTTTTTTCTCACTAAATAAAAATAAAGTTAAGCTTTCAGCTCCAAAAACTTATTCTAAAATAGACTACGACGCACTTGACACTTATATGGAAAAACTTGACTTTAATCCCCTTTACCTTATTTCAGATTCTAACATTGCCATAGATAATCTTATATCAATTATAAAACCTGCAATAATCGAATGCTCTAAAATAGTTAAAATTCCAGCCCGGAAAAGAATCCTGAAACCCTGGATTACTCCCGGGTTGTTAAGGTGTATCCGGAATCGTGATTCTTTACATAAAAAAGTCAAACTGGCACCAGGAAACTTAACTCTCCTTATAACATATAAAAGATACAGAAATTTTTGTACTTCTCTATTGAAAAAAGTCAAAAGGCAATTCGACTCAAAAGAATTAAATAAAGCTAGTCAGAACCCTAAAAAACTTTGGGACACTATCAAAACTATCACTAACACACACTCTACAAGAACTAACTCAAATCCTTTGCTGACTTATAGATCGTCACCCTCCCAGTCTTGTGATGAGGTCAACGAATTCTTCGCTAACATTGGGAAAAAACTTGCGGATAACCTCAATGCTGCTCGTTCATCTTTGTCTCCACCTAACCCAGTATACTCCACCAACTCGTTTGTTATTCTACCCACCGATGTAGAGGAAATTTCTGCCACTGTAAACATGTTGAGAACTAATGCTGCCTCTGGATGGGATGCTGTCTCCCCGTATTTTTTGAAACGTTATGTTAAGATTCTTGCGCCCGTTCTCTGCCACATCTTCAATATATGCTTTCATACTGCTATATTTCCCACTGCTTTGAAAAGAGCTATCATCCACCCTATCTTTAAAGGTGGCGACAGGAACTTACCAAACAACTATAGACCTATCGCCGTCCTTAGTGCCCTATCAAAAGTGCTGGAACGCATTGTTAACAAGCAACTTACCAACTACCTTGAACGTTTTAAACTTTTATCCCCTAATCAATTTGGTTTCCGTAAATATAAATGCACCTCGGACGCAGTTCACAGTCTTATTAATAATGTTACAGAAAACTTAAATGATAATAAAAAAGTCCTAACCATCTTTTTAGATTTGGCAAAAGCCTTCGATACTGTCCCTGTTTCTACCCTTTTAATCAAACTTGAGGGCATCGGTGTGAGAGGTCCCCCACTTGACTTTTTTAGGAGCTACCTGTCAGACCGGTCTCAATCAGTTGTAATAGACAATCATAAAAGTGCAGAGCTGCCTATTGAGTACGGGGTACCACAGGGCAGTATTTTAGGGCCTACACTCTTCCTTGTGTACATCAACAGCCTCTGCAACCTAGACGTTCCTAATGCTAAAATAGTTTCTTATGCAGATGACACCGCCATCACTTTTTCTGCAAACACATCGACGGAATTACAGACTACTGCACAAGACGGCTTTAATACCATTACGAAATGGCTCCTGTCACACACACTGACTCTTAACGCTACTAAAACTAACTTTATGATCTTTTCTATCAGTAACATCGTTCAACCTAGTAGCTCTATTAATTTAAAAGCACACTCTTGTCCTATTCAAAGTCAATGTCAATGTCCTGACCTGACTTTAGTGGAAAAAATTAAATATCTTGGCATTATTTTAGACAGAAACCTAAATTTTAAAACACATATTTCGACTCTTACCAGCCGGATACGTAAACTGATTTATATATTTAAGACCTTGCGGCACGTAGCCAACCCCACAATCATTCGTAACGTATATTTTGCCCTATGCCAATCAGTCCTCAATTATTGTATCTCTTGCTGGGGTGGAGCCGCAAAAACCACACTAAAACCTCTAGAGATCGCCCACAGATCTATACTTAAAGTTGCAACCTTTAGGCCTATCCGTTTCCCTACTACCGAATTGTACAAAACCTGCAACCTACTCAATGTAAGACAGCAGTATATCTTACACACAATTTTATTGCAACACTCAAAAACACCCTATATAAAAATAAATAGACGCCGCAAAAATATTATCTGCCCTACTCCCCCGGTCCGAAAAAAGTTTATAAAAAAATTCTTCCCCTACCTTGGTCCGTCACTTTATAATAAAATCAACGAAAAACAAAGAATTTACGGATCTACTATATTTAACTGCAAGAAGACCGTCCGCTTGTTCCTATCTGCTCTAAATTATGAAGAAACCGAAGACTTCCTGAGGTAACCACCCTCACTAATAAAATACCCTCACACAGACACACACACACACACACACACTCACACACACACACACTCACATACCTACACACTAAATCTACCTATTTGCAATGGCTTTCATTTAACTTTATTTTTGCATGCATGTTATTGTTACCAGGATAATTATACCTACCTAATTATAAAATGTACTACGTCATGAGACCCCTAGTATATTGTATAAACGGGATCAGTCCTGTCTCTCCTAAACACAGGCTACTCAGTAGCCTATATAGGAGTACAGCGCTTCACCCGCTTACCAGACTGTGTATTATTCTCATGTCCCAATGTATCTGTACTATAATCTGGTCCTTGTAAACAATAAATAAAATTTTTCTTTTTCTTTTCTTTTCTTTAATTATATGTGTATAATGTATATTGAGAGACAAAGTTAAAAATATGAAAAAGAAAAGCAAACAAAATACATAATCTCAAGTGTTTTTCCCATGACAGTAAGCAGACTACCGAACGTTACCCTTCTGCAATCCTTACATACCAACTAATTGTACTTCATCCCCGTTTTTATCAATCACAATAATAAAAAACTACTACCGAACAGTTGTCCTATTATTGTCAAAACATTAACTAACAAATGCCGTTCCAAAAACAACATTGACTTATTGACGTCAAACACATCTTGACATTGACAACTAACTGACATCTCACTTCACTCTATCACCAAGAAAAAAACAAAAGAAAAATGCAACAAATTGTTTTCCCATTTTCTTCGCGACGTTTTCATCTCAAAACATGTTCGCTTCGTAATTTTGTGAAACAGAAGCAACATGCCAATGTCAACGTCAACTTGTCATTTAGAACTGTCAGAAATTAGCGTATGTATGAAATTTAATCTGTGTCTGTCTTGTTTTATCAACAATTATGTAGATTGAGTCGTGGCAGCTTCCTGGAGCGGGATATTTATAAGAGAATTAAGTCGTTGGTTTAACTGTATTAATTTTGGCGTCAGTCTTATAACTTCTTTATAGAGTTAAGATAAAGTTAAGTCAAGGTGTCAGACAATTTCGGGGCAGCGGGACTGTTTTAAAAGGACAAGGTAAAATCATCCAACCAGTCCTCCCACCCAGGGCAGAACGGGAGGGACAGGCAGGCAGATCCTTTGGCTCTCTAACACAAGCCATGGAGCGCAAAGGGCAACCGATGGATTGGTTAGATTTTTAGTCAGTCTAACAGTCCTTTTCGCCAGGGTTTAGGACTGATGATTTTAACTCCACCAGAAAAAAACGGCGTCGGACAATTTTTACTTTTTTTTGCGAAGAATAAAAGTCACTTTCCGAAGATGATCATAAGGCCTCATTTAGACTATGCAAGAAATTGCATGCAAGCAGCGTTACACTCCGGACTATGGAGGGGCAAAAACTTCAGTTGGTTAAACAAATACCGCAATGTAGTCAAAATTGCATGCAAGTTCTCGCCTTGTCTAAATGAGGCCTAAGATTGACCTGACAAGATAAATAAAAGGCGGCCTTTGTTTTTTGTTGACAGTGACATCTGGATAGTACCTATTGTCGCGCTTTCATAAATATATTGAAATCTCATCTCTCGTGAATTCACTCTCCTCTTTGTGGACACTTCAAGCGATCTGATTACGTAATGTAGACTGAAAGAATATCATTTCTGGTCCTGTTCTCTTTTTTTTTTTACTACAGTTTGTAACTTTTTCTTTAAAGAAATATCACTTGCGATTAATTGATTTGGTTTTTGATTAACCATCTCTAGCACTTTTTGATGGGGCGATTATACGAACTTTAAGTTTATTATTGCGAAAATTAACGGAATTTCTCTTTAGCTTGGGCCCCGCAATACTGAAGAAAACTAAAGATAGTAACACTTCTTCATAGTTTCGGAAATCTATACTTATAATATAAAGCTGATTGAACGCGCTAATCTCAGGAACTACCGGGTCGAATTGAAGAAATCATTTTGTTTTGGATACTTAATTTATTGGGGAAGCCTATAGGCTTTATGAAATCACGCTATGACCAGTAGGGGCTGAGCAGCGGGGCCGTAGCCATAGGGAACAGCTAATATTATTCTATTTGCGAGGATCGCCCAGATGACACGGTGGAGCATACGGTGCAGGACTGCCCCGCTTGGGCAGAGCACCGCCGTGTCCTCACGACGGCGAGACGGAGTGGGAAGCGGTCGCCTGTCATGCTCGCGAAGGAGAAGGCGGACCGCGTGACGCAGAGGACAGCGTCCTCCCACCACCCCAGCCGCAGTGGTAGACGCCCAGGGCGACAGACGTCGGCAGAACATCTCCGGCCACCGCAGGCGCGGGCATGCGGGCAGATGCGAGTAATGGGCAACTCGCTGTCCGACCATGGACCATGCCCGGGTCGACGGCGCGTTGTGAACCACGCGCGCCTCAAAGAGTGTTAGCAAAAATGACGGGCCCCCCCTCTAGAGGGCCAAAGCCTGTCGGGGTCGCGGGACTTATGATTTACCGTGACCCCGGTACGTAAAGGGCTTTTGAAGGACACCGTGGATTTTAGTCAGTCAAGTCTGACAGTCCCTCCCGCTCTGCTCTGGGTGGAAGAACTCATGTGATGATTTTACCACGTTAAAAAAAAGTATTATTCTGTTTATTTATCTAGTCGCTCAAGTTTACCCCATAAGCCTTATCAATTGAGGAGTAATCAGTTATTTGATAGACAGACAATTCGGATTACACGTACAAACTGAGATCCACATATCAGATAAACGTCAGTACCAAGATCGTCGTGTAATAGTAATTAAACATCTGTCAATAACATGTTAATTAATCCATTTGTGTTAAATTAATTATGATTGTGTTGCTGCCTCAGTTCTAGGTGGTTATCTAATTAATTTGTAAGTGGTGGTAGAGGTGGCAATCAGTATTAAATTAATTTAGTACCTTTTATATATGCGTTATTACTTTGCACTTGAGTTTTTTATCATTTTAATTGATTTATTAACTGCTTAAAGATTTTTGTATTTTATTTTACAAGTAGCCTTTGCCTTTGCCAGCGGCTTTGCCCGCTCCTAACCCCCCCCCCCCTTATAGCCTATGTCACTCAGGACCAATACAGCTTTCTACTGGTGAAAGAATTTTCAAAATCGGTTGAGCAGTTCCTGAGATTACCCTCTACATACAAACAAACAAATTTACCTCTTTATAATATTATAGTATAGATATTTGTAGAAGACGAAACGAAAACGCAACGAAAAATAAAATAAATATTCCACAATTATCACACAACGCCATCTTGTCCCAAGCTAAGAGCAGAGCTTGTGTTATGGGTAATAGACAACTGATAAACATACTTATATATTTCTAAATACATACATATTATAGATAAATTACACCCACTATGTTTTTCTGAAGAGTTTCATGTTTTTGTGACATAAAGTAGACGGGGACTTCGATGGATAAGGGTTATTCTTATTCTTACTGAAAAAACTGTTTCAAGCATTTTAAATACCCTATTTACTCATAATATGCTAAAATTATTATGCAACAATGAAAGTATCACTTATCTATTCACAAAACAAATAAAAATAATTATGATGTTGTTAAGGTATAATATTAATAAATTAAAATATAATGAAAAGTCACGCGACGTGGCATGTGAGATGTATGTCATTTAGTAGTCAATTATTTTTTGTACTTTAAACATCTCGTTTATACGTAAGATTTCAGTTTTATTAATTTTATGGAATGTCAACGAAGACTACTCCATTTATTTTTATATTGTGCTGTGATTTTTTTTCAATAAATACTACATTTGAAAATTGTGATCAATTTTTTTGTCACGGCCATGGCTCGTAACTCAATCGTGTGTAAAATCGGTATAATTTATGGTTTAATTCTGGCAACACTATTTTTTATTTTAGGCCTAGCAATACTATCAAACGTTAATCAGTTCTGTCAAGATGGTGGCTTAGAGTTTTTGTGAGAGTTATTTCTTCATACATTTATTGAGTTTGGTCGAACATAAGCGTCAAAACCGTGTTTACAATTTTCAATTAAAATATTTATATATACCTTTATATTTTGCATGTATTAATTAGTCAGGGTGAGGCGTACTTACAGTGATTTAATCAACATTATAGACCGAGCCGGTTTGAGGTTATGTGAGCCACGATTCAAAATTGTCACAACCATAGGAGTCACAACCATAGTATATGATACCATGGTTGTGACAATTAGTCATGGTCGTTACTTTTTTTACAGTTACTATTTTATAAATATATAAATATTAACTTAGTTAACTTTATATAGGTATTTAAAACAGCGTCGAGAAAAACGAAAATCTGAGAAAAAGATTTAAAAAAATAGTGGTTAAATAAACACCGCGACCGTGGCAGTACTAAAACAATTTTTTTTTGTGTTTTTCTACAATTTAAGCCCGGCAAACCTAATAAACGAAGTATTTGATATGTTATCTAACGATTTGAAATAAAACTTACATAATAATTACAAATCACTGTATTTTTTTTTCCATGACACTAAAAATAAGAATAACCCATAAAATTAGTTCGCCGTTTGCACACTCGAGCCGATTTTTCAATTTTCATACAATTTACGACGTATTACTTCAAGTATGTATACACTGTATGGCCAAATACGTAGAACTCATGCTAGGGTCTCTGCTACCCGGGGTCGCGGGACTGTACGAATTACCGTGACTCCGGAACGTAAAGGGCTATTGAAGGACACCGTGGATTTTAGTCAGTACAAGTCTGACAGTCCCTCCCGCTCTGCCCTGAGTGGGAGGAATCATTTGATGATTTCTTCACGTAAAAAAAGAAAAAGAAAAAAAAGGGTTTCTGCTATAAAATTCCTGCGAAATGTGTAAATGCACTCTGTTTGCATAATTTTTTCATAAACGTTGCCCCACACTAGGAATTTATACTTTTATGTTTGTACACGCTCCCACGACACACAAACACCCAGACCCGGAACAAGTAATTCTAGGTCATACAAATATTTGGTTGCGGGACTCACAAATTACCGTGACCCCGGTACATAAAGGGCAATTGAAGGACACCGTGGATTTTAGTCAGTCAAGTCTGACAGTCCTTCCCGCCTTGCCCTGGGTGGAAGGACTCATTTGATGATTTTACCACGCGAAAAAAAAAGAGATCATACAAATATTTGCAACGTGCGGGGATCGAACTCGCGGCACGCTGCGCGGCAGTCGATCGCTCAGCCACTGCGCCATCCGTGTCGTCCATTGCATCGTGCATTGAATAAGGCATTGTCTGCCCCATCTCAAAACGACCTACTTTAACCGACTACGACAGAAGAGAGGTTACTTTATTGACCATTATAAATAAATAAATATACCACAACTATCACACAACGCCATCTAGTCCCAAGCTAAGCAGAGCTTGTGTTATGGGTACTAGACAACTGATAAACACTTATATATTTCTAAATACATACATATTATAGATAAATTACACCCAGACACAGAACAAATGATCGTGCTCATCACACAAACATTAGTCCTGGTTGGGAATCGAACCCACGACCTCCGGCATAGCAGTCAGGGTCACTAACCACTAGACCATCAGGCATCAGGCATTCAACTGACTTACCTCAATAAAGGTGTCGGAGACGAACCTCTGGACGAGTGAGGTCTTCCCGCACTGGGTGTCGCCCACCAGCACCACCTTGATCTCCTCCTCAGCAGACGGGGTGCTGGCGTTGTTGCTGTCAGTCTTCTTAGCTGACCACATTGTTAAGCTGGAACAAGAGGAAATTGGAAGTTAGTTTGATTTGGCTTCCTATAATCATAAAAATACAGATATGCCGTGTATTCCCGATAAACTGGTGAATTTCTTGCCCCGCACTAGAAATTCTCCTGTATATCGTTTATGTGTTTACAAGCATTTAAACTCGCATACACAAACACCGAGACCCGAAACAACTATTTGCAGTACATACAAATGTTTGTTTCGTGCGGGAATTGAACCCGTGACACGCAGCGAAGTAGTTCAATCACTCAACTACTAAGCAGTCTCTACATGATGATTTTATCAAACGCCTGAACAGGTCTTTATAAATTGTGGCAAGGAAACATGTCGATCAAGACAGAATTAAAAAAAAAAAACGCAGCAAAGTCGGTTTCTTGCTTAGGAATAAATATCGAAATAATAGAAATATCGCGAATAGAATTTCGCAATGTGACTTTGCGAAATTCTATTCGCGATATTTTTTCTGCGTGGATTTGAATTCGCAGAACTTCAACATTTAGCGCGATATCGCAGTGTATCTTATACAAATTCTCTATATTCCAGAATTTCGCCCGGCATGGTCGAGGCCATGCTGCGGGGCGAGACGGAGTGGGAAGCGGTCGCCTCCTTCTGCGAAGCAGTCATGCTCGTGAAGGAGGAGGCGGGCCGCCTGAGGGAGAGGACAGCGTCCTCCCTCCACCCCAGCCGCAGTGGTAGACGCCCACGGCGTCGGACGTCGCAAGACGATCTCCGGCCACCGTAGGCGCGGGCATGCGGGCAGCGAGTAATGGGCGACTCGCTGTCCGACCATGGACCATGCCCGGGTCGACGGCGCGTTGTGTTCCACGCGCGCCTCAAAGAGTGTCAGCATAGTGACGGGGCTTGTAGAAGGCCAAAGCCTGTCGGGATCGCGGGACCTAGGGATTACCGTGACCCCGGTACGTAAAGGGCTGTTGAAGGACACCGTGGATTTTAGTCAGTACAAGTCTGACAGTCCCTCCCGCTCTGCCCTGGGTGGGAGGACTCATTTGATGATTTTACCACGATAAAAAAAAAAAAAAAAAATATTCCAGAATTCGCCTTGAGCTTACACCCCTTTTAAAATAGGGGGTTAAAAATACTGGTACTCAGCTACATCCATTTTTTGAAAGATGGGTGTGCTCTTGACCTTGTTCAAGGGTGACTGAGACAAGGTCGAAGATGGAGCGAGCTTAGAAGCTGCTGCGCTGTTCGCTTTTACTTTGAAGAGATTAGGATTGTATGCGTACAGAAACATCAACAAAGTTGTGAAATGTGTCATAGCTAATTTATACAATTTTAAGCTTTTGTCAAACAGACAGGCGAGTCCGAAGCGATAACGAACCGATACGAGACGTCAGTCCGATAGTTCAGTCACGCTATCGCATCGCTTTCGCTTTTCTATGTGACTGGATTCAAACAATTCCAAATATTACAAACAAAACGTCACGCTTCGCATTCGTCACGCCTGTCTATTTGACAAAGGTTTTAGACAGCGACCATGATTGTATTCATTTTGGTCATGTTTTAACATACTAAACCCCGATATTGCAAGTAATAATGTATGCAAATCGAATGCTAGCTGCAGGCTGTGATTGGTTGATCTAATTTAAATATCTGCTACCACGAATTGTTTAGGACCTCTGTTTCGTGATTTTACGAATACACTGTTTATAATTAAAATGTGATTGAAGAACGAAAATATTTGACACTAGCTCCCGCCCGCGACTCCATCCGCGCGGATGTCGGTCCTCGCGTGGATGGTAAATTTTTTTTTTCTATATTTTTCCAGGATAAAAAGTATCTCATTTTATGCCCAGGATAATAATTATACCAAGTTTCATCGAAATCGAACCGTTAGTTTTCACGTGATGCCTGCATATACAGACAGACAGACAAAAAAAATTTAATCACATATTTGGGTTTGGTATCGATCCAGCAACACACCCCGCTATTTATTTTTTCAATATTTTCAATGTACAGAATTGACCCTTCTACAGATTTATTATTTGTATAGATTATGTATAGATTAAATGTATATATTCAATAGCTTTTACTCGCAGCCTCGCTCGCATTAATTTAGAACTTAACAATCAATTCAGATGAACGTTATTGTTTTTCTTCTAGGAAGCAGTACTTTTCTTGGAGATGAAAAGTACCCTTTGTCCGTCTGACAATGTACATGCAAAATTAAAATGATCGACTCAATGGTTGGGTTCTACAGATTTATTATATGTATAGATAATATAGAAACTCACTCATCTTTTAGCTGCCATGGTTTATTGTATTTATTATTGATCAATTTGTTTCTGAATTGTCTTTTTTTTTGTAATTTTTATTGTGGACACAGATAATGTACCATCTCAAAATGAATGATGCAACAAAGGTTTTGTAATAATATTGGCAATTTAAAAAGAGAGTCCATGCAGTTTCTTGCTTATTCTTCTCCATAGAGATCTACTCCTTGGAATGGTATCTACGGTACTTTAACATTTATTACGTGTTGTGACTTCCCAGTCACAAAAAAAATATAGTTACTATATACAACATCATTTTTTGTTTATGCGAAACCCGATACACCTGTCTAGTATTTTTGTGTAAAGAATCTATGTATAAAATTTTAAAACCGTATCATAAAAAATCACAAGGTTATAAGTTTGCATATTACCTGGTTGTCCATTCAAAAACATGCTCATTTCGCGGTACATCCGCGTAAACCGCGTTTCCTGTTTTATACACTCGTGATAATAGCTTGGCAATAGGTATCTAACCGTACGGTGATTGTATTGTAATTAACTGGTAATAAATTTTAAATAAAATATTTTTGAAAAAAATAAAACATGGTGTAAAAATTATTGGAATACTATATATACTATATTTTTTTATGTCTTTGACAATTTAAAAGTGTCTGTAACTGGTCTACTTGAAATAAATGCTTTGATTTTGTTCGTTGCGGGAAATCACGACACACTGCGCTTCAGTCGATCGCTTAGCCAAACGAGAAATTAATTTAGAACTCAGTGGCGGCCTTAGGGGGTGGCGAACAGGGCAATCGCCCGGGGCCTCGCTCATACAGGGGCCTCGCGCAACAACCCAAGCAAATTTTAAAAAATATAACAAATTTTAACTATTTCTTTTTTATTTAAAACTTTTGATTTTGATCCTTCATTACTTAACATAACCGTTCATTCATTCAAAACATTATTGAAAAATCCATAATGTGAGAGATTTGTTTTCGATAATCGTAAGTACCTACAAAAAATGACAAGTTCGCGATTCGAAGTTTATAAGTACAAAAATGTGTGTAAACAGAAGTAAACTTTGGGTTATTGTAACCATAAGATGTACTTTATTCTATATTTTTCTTAATCCTTAGTACAGTTTTACTTATCATAACCCAAAATTTACTACGATCTACGTACATTTTCACTTGTTAACTTCGAATCGCGGACTTGGAACGTTTTGTGCTTGCGGTTATCGAAACAAATCTCTCAGTGTAGTACACTTGAATATCGCGCCTCGAAACACTTGAAGATCGGTTTTTTAATCGCATACCTAACACTCGTGAGTCGGGACATAATGTTCTGCTCTTCTATCGCCATATATTCAGCCCTCGCTATTCTTTCAACCGAAAATGACGTAGCTTATTCGTTAGAGTATTGTGCTTTAATTAAAGATTTTAGTCTTAGGAAAAGCCGCAAACATCAATTTTAAAATTAACATCTCTGTATTTGTTAATTTTGTGAATTTATCAATTTAAAATATTTTAAAACTCTAATTTTATTTATTTTCTATAATTTAAGCATTTTTCCTTAAACATGACAAATACCTAAACCAAACAACCAGACCTACTACATACTTTTCACGAAGGACAAAGGACCTCGCAAAGACCTACCGCCCGGAGCCTCGCAATGGGTAAGGCCGCCTCTGTTAGAACTACTGTGAGTTTTAATTTACTCTGGCACAACATTTATGTCTTTGTCAAACAGAAGCGTTTCCGAAGCGATAACAAACCGAAGCGAGACGTCAGTCCGATAGTTCTGTCACGCTATCGGATCGCTTTCGCTTTTTTATGTGACTGGATTCAAACAATTCCATACATTACAAATAAAAACGTCACGCTTCGCACTCGCCACGCCAGTCTGTTTGACAAAGGCTTTATGGTTTATTCCTTAAAAGTTGACACATAATCGTTATTCCGTAACAGGCGCCTAATGGTTCTTATCTCCTGACATACAATCTTTTTGTACACATTTTTACAAAGGTTTGTAAGTAGTATTTGGTATTATGTACGTTGAACGAAACGCGCCTGGGCTTGGCATACCAAAAAGGCGTGTGATATGACTAGAATTCTCAACTGGGTTTGCATGAGTTCATTCGCGTTTATTTTATTTATAGAATTGTACTTATAGGTCTGTATGGACAGTGACTTAATATTTAGCAGAACGGTAGCTAATATTTGAGTTTTTATCATCTGAAGTGTGAGGTACAGTCAATAATATGCTTTTGCAATATGAACAGGATCACTAGGGAAGAACAGGAAGTTAAAGAAATGTAGGTTTTTTTTTTTTCGTGTTAAAATCATCAAATGAGTCCTCCCACCCAGGGCAGGGCGGGAGGGATTGTCAGACTTGTACTGACTAAAATCCACGGTGTCCTTCACTAGCCCTTTACGTACCGGGGTCACGGGGTAAGTCCCGCGACCAAGAAATATAGGTAGAGAAAAAATAAGAAAAAAAAACGTATGACGTCGCATTATGGTGCCAGCGCAGGTTTGTTCATATCTGTTACTGATATGTGCCACTGATTTTGCTCTAATGTAGCGTAGCGGTTGTTCAACTATAAAAATTATGTAACCAAAATATATGCATTTCCAGAATCTATTAGTGTTTTTTTTTAACGTGGGTACATCATCAAATGAGTACTCCCACCCAACCCAGGGTAGAGCGGGAGGGACTGTCAGACTTGTACTAACTAAAATTCACGGTGTACTTCAATAGCCCTTTACGTTCCGCGGTCACCGTAATCTGTACAGTCCCGCGACCGAATCTATTAGTGATAGTAAAAATATTGTTAACGAATATATATTTACGTATTATTTTTACCAATTAACATGTAACTTCGGTTTTATTTTAATCAACACTATATTCACCTGCTAAGATTATTAATATCCTTTCACCTCGTCTATGTTTTTTCACTTTTTGCGAAACATAATATTCTATTCATATTTAAATGTTTCTCGTAAACAGTTGGGTAACCAGAACACTTATCCAGACAAAATGTCTGTCCGTTTGTCACACCCCTTTCTTGGAAGACAATCGGCAACTTGCAATTTGGCACAGTTTTTGGAAGTCATTCTACCGGTACAATTTTAAATTGTCACCCCGACTGACAGTTAAACGGATATATTAGGGGAGAATAAACAAACCTTTGTTGTTTTTTTTTAGACAGAAAGAAAACAACCGGGAAACTGTATTTTGGTTTGACCTGATATGGTTGTTTTTGGCAAAACTGTTGTCAGTGTTGCTAGATTCAAACACGGTCTGTCTAGTATTGTTATAGACACATAAATAAATGTGTTGGTATCATCGTCACCATCATCAGCCAATAATATTTCTTTGGTTGGCTCTGTGTTATGCCTTTGTCAAACAGACAGGCGAAAGTGAAGCGTTTCCGAAGCGAGACGTCAGTCCGATAGTTCTGTCACGCTATCGGATCGCTTTCGCTTTTCAATGTGACTGGATTCAAACAATTCCAAAAATTAAAAAAAAATATGTCACGTTGCGCATTCGTCACGCCTGTCTGTTTGACAAAGGCTTTAGGGAGGGGGGGCCAAAATCCACCATACGGGCCCAGTGCAGGTCGATAGATGTCGCGTCACTCTCATGGTTTCTAATTTTTGATTCTAGAACTTGCTAGTTTCTTCACGATGTTTTCCTTCATCGTTTTGAGAACAGGTTTAGGTTGAGGTTTCGTATAGTAGGTGATAAAATGATTATAAATGGAAAGTCCTCTTTAAAAAAAAAACACGGCGCTTACTTTTTTTTTCACGTGGTAAAATCATCAAATGAGTCCTCCCACCCAGGGCAAGGCGGAAGGGACTGTCAGACTTGACTGACTAAAATCCACGGTGTCCTTCAATAGCCCTTTCGTTTCAATAGTCGCGGTAATTCGTGAGTCCCGCGACTACTTAGAAAAAGTCACAAATCAAACATTTAGAAAGGAAGATTTGTAACATTTAGAAAGTAGAACATCTAGAATCAACTGGAAAATATTGATCTAAATTAGAAATCTACTGTTAGTCACACTCAAGTACATTGTAAGGAATACTCCTTCATTAGCTGATTAGCCAATATTTTCCACAAACCATCGCTAATTAGGTGTGAGTAAGAACAATAGCTTACTGTTCGCAATTTCGCAAGAAGTCCGGAACTAAGCTACTATAGAGATCATTAGTCTAGAGACCTGCTTTCAAAAAGGACAAGAATTCATGGACGTTTTTAGTTGTCTTTCATTTTTAATTTGATGCTTGCTAAAAACATAACCCTCCTTCTGGTGCTGTTGGGTAAAATGTTTTAATTGACTGAGAGATTATGAACCAAAAATAATTTCGCTGACAGTGGATTCAATGACATGTAACATCTACTAACCCGCACTGGACCAGTGTGGTGGATTATGGCCCACTCCTTCTCACAGAGAGGAGGTCTGTGACCCAGCAGTGGGAACATTGTTAGCTGATGATGATAATGATAGCTTCAATAAGAATTAAAAAAATGTTAGATCATAAACTATTCCATTTATGGCTCCTGCGAGAAATATTGCCAGGTGCCGTATCTGGCATACCTCAGAATGCCATTTCCACGAGTGTCCTGTGGAAAACCTCCCCAATCTTGAACAAAACTGGTCGAACGTCCATTTATGTGGTCAAAGGTCAACCTACCCCAATCTGTCAAATTTTACCAATCGAACATTGATCTTCCGTAATTGTGATAAGGTTGAAAATCTATTCGTTTTTTTCATCTTGGTTAAAGCCGTCGTGGTCGAATGTTGTAGTGTCTCCACTTTGCGAGATTAAAACAGATTTTTTATTCATCGCCCCAGGAATCTGATCTCATCTCCCAAACCCTTTTAATTTAATTAAACCAATTATACTTTTGAATTGTCAGAGAGTCGGTCAGTTAGTTAAAAAGTTGAAGCTTGCTTAATTTCAGATTCAGTGTTACAGTGTTTTACATTTTACCGCCAGCATTTAAGTAGTGGATTTAATCAAATTTCATCTCTACCACATTAATTACACGAGTACTAATCGCCTGTTGGATGAATTTTGCCGGCTTTGCTCCATCACCACTTTAATATTAATGAACGGATACTTATCTAAATTGGAAAAGAGCTATTTAAGGGTAGTTTCGTGAAACTGAAAGATTAACCGCTAGAAATGAATTTGCATGTAAATATTTTGTTCAAACTTTTAGTACAAGGACACGGAAAGGTTGGCACAGTAGCGGTGTTTTTAGTATTGAGACAATCCTACCACACTATTCCCAAACCACTGCAACTCCTGAAAGCCAGAATCGACTACCAGAAGAGCGCCGAGACAATGAAGCTCAGCGTGTCCCGGAGAATGAATTTAAGTGTCTTGTATCCTGCAACGAAATGATCTTTCGAGTGGTGGTGTTGTGGGTTTGATTCACGCGCCAATCAAATTAATGGATGTAAGGCCTGGACTACATATGTCTCTAAAAATGGACCATGGTTCAGTTTTCCTTCGGGGGCCCTTTGCGTTTGAGGATCATGTTGTCCTTTAAAGACAGTCCCGCGAGTAATCATCGGCTTAACGTGCTTTTCGAGGTACCGTGAAAATTCAGTCAGTAATGGACGGTCTACAAACTGGCCGGACGGGCAGTAAAGTTATCATCTTTACTGATATTATAAAACGGAAGAGTTTGTTGGGTGAAACGCGCTTATCTCAGTAATTACTGGTTCGAACTGAAAAAAACATTTTAGCCTTTGTCAAACTAACAGGCGATAGCAAACCAGACCGAGTCCGAAGCGATAACGAAGCGATACGAGACGTCAAACTGGGTGCAGCGAACCGAGGCGTGACAGTTGTATTAGCTGACTTTTTATGAACGACGTCAAACAGAGCAAACACGCCTTCGCCACGTCTTCGCATCGGTTCGGTCACGCTATCGGAAACGCTTCGCTTTCGCCTGTCTGTTTGACAAAGGCATTTGTGTTGGATAGGAAGACTGCACGGTATGACCAAAAGGAGCCGAGAAGCGGGTGAAACCGCGGTGAACAGATAGTTTACTAAATAATTTGTTAAATAACTAATGAAATGATCTCCCTTAAGCCTTTGTCAAACAGACAGGCGTGACGAATGCGAAGCGAGGCGTTTTTATTTGTAATGTATGGAATTGTTTGAATCCAGTCACATAGAAAAGCGAAAGCGATCCGATTGCGTGACCGAACTATCGGACTGACGTCTCGTATCTGTTCCTTATCGCTTCGGACTCGCCTGTCTGTTTGACAAAGGCTTTAAACTTAATAATAATCAACACCCATTTCAAAAACTTAGTCTAAATTAAAATAAGTTTTAAATCTGAACTCCAACAGAAACTAAGAGGGATGGCTTATTCAATAAGTTTCATACAAAATTCGCTGTGTTTTAACTAAAAGGGAAGGTCTCAATAAGGTTCAATTTGCCCCATCAACTTTAATAGGTTTGCGATATTATGAACAATTTAAGAGGTACTTCACGCCAACTGGGAAACGATCGATTAAATAGCGTGATAGAGTAATGGGGAAATATATAAGCTCGTCCAAATTGTTGAGGAAAAGGGGTTGGCTTTTTGAAATCAAATTATTAAATTTATTTCTTGAACTTTGCGTGGCAATTGTTTTTTTTTAAATGTGCCCTCTTTTTTTTATCGTGGTAATATCATCACATGTGTCCTCCCACCCAGGGCAGAGCGGGAGGGACTGTCAGACTTGACTGACTAAAATCCACGGTGTCCTTCAATAGCCCTTTACGTACCGGGGTCACGGTAAATTGTGAGTCCCGCACAACGCGCTGTCGACCCGGGCTTGATCCATGGTCCACCCGCCGCGAAACGCGCCCTCTACTGTGATTTTGTGGGACTATTTTAGAAGCAGGTTACCGTGACCTTGGAACGGAAAGGGCAGTTGAATGATCACCGTAGATTTAGACCTTTAGGCAGCACGAGTCTTACACTTCCTTCCGACAATGTAGGGAGGGAGACTCATTGATGATTAATTACGTACGTTTACAAACATTAAAAGGCACACAGAAAATCAGAAACCCAAAGCAACTACTTGTAAGTTCCGTGCGGGAATCGAACCCGCAACTCGCAACGCACCAGTCGAAATAAGCTCGGTACCGTCAATTAACGTATAATGTGCCCACTACACGCAAATCGGATCAGAAATCACGGAGTAATCGGTGTAAATTAATAATAAAAAAGCGATCGTGCGAGTCGGACTCGCCCATAAAGGGTTCCGTAGCAGCAAGAGTCATCATAATGTAAAAGTTCTTGTAGTTTTTTGTAAGTTTGTTTTATATTTGAGTTGATTGAATGAAAGATGAATTACGGTTTACGATTTATGACGTATTCAAAAAAAACTGATTACTTGATCTCGTTCAAACCAATTTTCGCTGGTAGTTTGCATGGTAATGTACATCATATATTTTTTTTTTAGTTTTATCATTCAAGTTACAGGGAGGGGGGTGGACACACATTTTACCACTTTGGAAGTGTCTCTCGCGCAAACTGTTCAGTTTAGAAAAAAAACGATATAAGTAACCTCAATATCATTTTTAAAGACCTATCCATAGATACCCCACACGTATAAGTTGGGTGAACTTTTTTTTTTGAGTTTCAAATCTAAGTATGGGGAACGCCCAAATTTTTATTATTTTTGTGTGAAAATCCTAATGCGGTTTACATAATACATATACTTACCAAGTTTCAACAGGATAGCTCTTATACTTTCGAAAAAAAAAGTGGCTGTGACATACGGACGGACAGACAGACATGACGAATCTATAAGGGTTCCGTTTTTTGCCATTTGGCTACAGAATCCTAAAAACGATCGAATTAAGAACCACCTCTTTTTTGAAGTCGGTTAAAATACATTTTATACCTATTCAGAAATGTCTCTCTACTTGGCGATGCTTTAAATAATAAAGTTAATCATATCATTATAAAAATGACCTAAAACGTTTTAATATCATTTCACAGCCAATTACAACTACACCATATTGTAAGTTAAACCATTACACATTCTTTGCACGATCGGGTCGGCTAAACAACCTAAACACATCTGTTTCATGTTATATATTACAAAATGGAACGAGCTGAAACTGTAAACAATGTTTGACCCGGGTGTCGAACCCGGAATGTTATGCTGCCGATAAATTATTGTAAACATTTATAATATCCGGGGTTTTCATAGCTTTTATTAGTACTACCGTATAAAGAATAATGTTTCCGTCAAAGATTTAAATCATTAGATTCTTACGGTGGCGTTAAAAGATGATCACGTTGGCAGGGGCGGTCTCTCATAGTACTGATTTAGGCCAAGCCTACCCTACCACAAAATCGCATAAATAAAACAAACGCATTTATTGTAACCTTGTAATAAAATAAAACAAAAATATAAAACATAACGCCTCACATAATGCATTAGCAAATTGCCGCGCGGCCGCCGTGTGACGTCATCACGTCCAGATTACATAACCGAAGGCAAGCGGTCCTGTGGTCTCAAAAATTCTAAAATTCATTCAATAATTCATGCATATGTGTGCATCCGTGTTCATATTTTCATGTATATGAAACCGCACACATGTATAAATTACTACGCAGCTCCTTACGGTGTAGCTGACGAGTACGCTTTTTATGAATGAAAACGCACGGGTAAAATAAACAGAGTTGCCAATTCGGGAAACAGATTACACACAGAAACGACAATTTCGTAAAAGACTAATAAAGACAATTAAAAAAACAGAGTAGTATTGTCAAATCTATACATTTCAAATTAAATGTTATATTTTAAGGAATAGCAAAGACCTATTATAATAATTAAAAACTGTAAGAATTTTATTTCGAATTTGGTTTTTGGGGAATTGTGTTAATTAATACTGGCAACTCCGTGTGCAAGTGTCAGTTTATGCCGGCTAAAGTTATTGTTTTGCACTTTTGTTTTTATTTAATCATATTTAGCTATAAGTAATACATTTTGAAACAAAAAGTAGTGTAAATATTAAAGAAGATTCGTTTGTTTACTTAAAATGGTCCTAGTTTGTGTGACTTGTGCTGACAATGTGTGTTTATACTGATTACGATAGTTGTGAAAACTTATTTTTCACAACTCTTATGAAGAACTACTAATATTTTCGTTTAAATTTCAAGTTTTGTCTAAATGTTACGAGAATTAATCCAACAATTTCAATCTTCGAGAGTTATTCTTGCAAGTGACGTGTTTTGTAACTATCACCCACTTGGAAAGATATTTGAGGTGACAGATCTTCTATTTGAATCGTCAGAATATTGTGATTATTAATCTTACGTGAAGAATGTGGTGAGTGTTTTATATTATAAGTTTTGAAGAGGGCCGAAGCTTTCTTCCATTCGCATCGTCAGTATTGAGATTGTAGTTTTTTTTTTTCCTGGCCTACCCTTAGTCTGGAACCACTGCACGCTACTGCACGTTGGTGTTTTACAGAAAATGACATTTTACTATTATACGTACATTTTTATCGCTTTATTTTTTTACGTGGTAATATCATCACATGAGTCCTCCCACCCAGGGCAGAGCGGGAGGGACTGTCAGATTCGTACTGACTAAAATCCACGGTGGCCTCCAATAGCCCTTTACGTACCGGGGTCACGGTAATTGGACATATTTTTTTTATCGCTTAGAAAGAAAGAAAACCATATGCAATTGTGTTCTTCATAATTGAACGGGGGAAAAGAAAACAAGATATAATACTTGTATTTTTATCGTGGTAAAATAATCAAATGAGTCCTCCTACCCAGGGCGGGCCGGAAGGGACTATCAGACTTGTAATAACTAAAATCCACGGTGATCCTTCACTAGCCCTTTACGTTCCAGGGTCACGGTTATCTGATGAGACAGTCCCGCGACCCCGGTAGGCTTTGGCCCTCTAAGGAGGCCCGTTATTTTGCTGACAGTTCTTTGCAGCGCGTGTAACACGACGCGCCGTCGACCCGGGCATGGTCCATGATCTGACGGCGAGTGACCCATGACTCACCATCCGCATGTTCGCGATATAACATTGTTAAAGTACACAAACATTTAAGTTCTACAAGCAAAAAAAGTACAATCACACCAGCAGAGAACACAATACTTTAAAAAACACGGAACCTTCTTTCAGCACCGCTAAAGTCGGGTAATAAATAAAGAATCAAACAGCACACGTTTCTGGCCAGTAAATATTGTTCGAGCCGGCTATCGAACCGGGAAGCGTGTGTTGTTGCGCGGAATTCACACCTATTCCTAATATTTATAGTATCGGCTAGAATCGTAGTTTATTTTAACAGAGTTCAGTTAAAAACGGGCCGTTTCAATAACCTTTTGTGGTGGTTTGTGGGGTTAGTATAGACAAGCATAGTGTAGTTATATTTTTACTATTTTAAAAAGAAAAAAAATGTTCTTAAATTTTCGTATCACTCAAACTTAATGAGAACAGGGGTTCGCGGAACTGTGTTATCAGGTAACCATGACCCTGGAACGTAAAGGGCTATTGAAGGACACCGTGGATTTTAGTCAGTACAAGTCTGACAGTCCCTCCCGCCCTGCCCTGGATGGGAGGACTCATTTGATGATTTTACTACGATAAAAAAAACAGTAAAACTTAATGAGAACAGGAACTGTTTTATCAGGTAACCATGACCCTGGAACGTAAAGGGCTATTGAAGAGACACCGTGGATTTTAGTTAGTACGAGTCTGACAGTCTTTTCTGTGCCGCCCTTGGCGGGAGGACTAATTTGACGATAATACTACGATGAAAAAAAAAACTTAGAGCATCCGGTGGCCCAGTTGTTACGACGTCGACTTTCAAAGCATTCATCATGAAGAAAACATCGATAGAGTATGCGTAAAATACGTGGTACTACATTTTTTTTTATTTTAATGTAAAGAATGGCAGACACTAGCGCCACGTCAAAACGATGTCATTCGTGGAGTGGACTCTACATCTTAACATTATCAAGGACCGAAAGTTGGTCGCAGGACTCACGAATTACCTTGACCCCGGTACGTAAAGGGCTATTGAAGGACACCGTGGATTTTAGTCAGTCTTGAATTTTGGTGTAATATATATGACGTGGGACTTCGGACTGACCCAGTTTTGTTATTGTTTTGTGTCGACGTCTGTTTTGTCCTATTTGGTTAAAATTTGTCTTTCAGGACAAATTAGAATATTTATTCTAAGCAGACTACGCTTGGGGTCGCGGGACTCACGAATTACCGTGACCCCGGTACGTAAAGGGCTATTGAAGGACACCGTGGATTTTAGTCAGTGCGAGTCTGACAGTCCCTCCCGCTCTGCCCTGGGTGGGAGGACTCATTTGATGATTTTATCACGATAAAAAAGTGTCATGGTTGCGTTTACAAACGTACAAACTCACATACACAAACGCCCAGACCCGGAACTTTTAGATCGTACAAATATTTGCTCCGTGCGGGAATTAAACCCACGACACGTAGCAAAGTAATCCGATTGTTCAGCCACTGCACTAACTATGCCGTCTTATGACGTGATTACAACAGGGTACAATAAAATTCACCCACCCGGGATGGGTGGGTGAATTTCATTTCACCAATCAACTTTATTTTGAACCCCTCTAACAAACCACTTGAATCTCCCGACAATCAATTGAAAGCTTTTAGTTTTCATCAAATAAATTCTACTTAGAACCTTAAATAAACCGTACAAATGTTTTTCACATTCGCATTTCGCAGCAATCCGCTTACAGGGTTAAAACTGGTGGACCCTGAAGATTTGGGTAGTTGGGAGTAGCTGGGGGATATTTAACCATTCTCGTAATTAACTGGTTCAATTAAAGGGCTTTTTAATGGCAAATTGTCGCAGTTAAATCATCAGCTATCGAGACTCAAAAGGTTAATTCGATGGCAGCCCTAACATGCAGTTTGACGGCACGTTTGGCGCAGTGGCTGAGCAATTGGACTCCTACGCTATGTGTCGCGGGTTCGATTCCCGCACGGAACAAATATTTGTATGATCTGCAAGTAGTTGTTCTCGGTCTGGGTGTTTGTGTCTGTGAGTTTCTATGTTTGTAAACGCACCCACGATACAGGAGAAATTACTAGTGTGGGGCAACTTCTTAAAAAAAAAGAAAAAAAAAGAGTTAGAGAGATAAAAGTTTGACAACCAATTCTACAAAACGGGTGTTGTATTCCCCAGTCACAGGGTTGTGGATATGGAGTCACCCCAAAAGAAAAGACAAAAATATGACAGAACGTAGAAAGATTTTAACTGTTAAGCAAGACAATGTTTAAAACAGAGAAAAGCAATGTTTCCATTCATCAATGGTGTACGGATCGTTCCATACTCATGCAAGAAAAAACGGTCTAATATTTTTGCGATTGAATGACATTGACATTGCTTCACAATACTTTCTGTAAAGAGAATTAAAAGGTGAAAGTGAAAAAGGTGGTGGTGGTAATTTTATTAAACTAATATGTTCATTTTTCCGTATGGCCCTAGTCGAAACGCTATTTTTTTATGTATGATATCCACACTCAATTTGTATTTGTTTACAAACAGCGCTTTCTCTAAAGTGTCACTCCAATGCGAAAACAGTCTACATTTGAAGTTTAAGAGTCAGGCTTTCCCAAAAGTCACAATTACTCAAAGACATCAATCATCTATAAATAAATATACCCTTGAAACATGACCAACGCCATGCCTAATATAATATCAACAACGTGTCCTACTAGTAGTCACGGTCGCGTAAACAAGAGTGTCACAAACGGACGTCGAACAAGAATGAATAGGCCATGAATGGACACTCGACGGATTGACGGCCTCTTTAATAAATTGAAGGAGATTGACGATGAATTGAGTGTGTTTCCTGTTAACAATAAGTAGATAAGAGAATAAATGAATGACAGGAATTCAATAGGTTATGAAATAAATTGGGAAATTATTAAGAGATTTTTTCGACAATGATGACTTATTTTCTCATGGGTTACAGTGAGACATTGTGGTTAAATATGTTTCGTAAAATGAAGGTACCTACCGAAAAAAAATATGATGGGTATAGTTCCCATTTGGAAGCGTTCACGCACGACAATGTCCATACACAACTTACTTAATGTGTACATACAGCTTTATTTCACCCGGCAAGCGGAAGTGTCAAAAATAAATCCGCGCTATCTCAAAGACAACTAAAAATACACAAACTCCTTGCATCGTGCGACTGGCCGGACACGTCGGCTGCGCTCAGCCAAACGAAAATAAAACCAGACGGGTCAATGACGTTTGACCTGTTATCCGACTGTATCCAACAAACAAAATATCACATAAATAAATTAATCACAATGGACATAAACGAGGAAAAGCTCAAGGAAGAAGTCAGCAGCTTTGTGTCCTCATTACAAAGATTACTCCCGAAGAAGAAGGAAATCGTGGTGGTGCCACGGAGGTATAGAACAATCAAGCTATGTGACATCCACGCCGAAGCCAAGAATACGTTCCCGAAGTGCTTCATCGGCGCCAGACTGATCATCCTCAGAGAAATCATGGAAAAGGTCAAACTCGTTCAACAGTACAACTATGGGAAGACCAAAGAGTCGTACAAGTGTTACTCCCAGTTGATACACAAGGAAATGGATCAAAAAAGCACTGGAGAAGGGCTCCTGATTGACTCAGCTGGTTCTGCGACAGCCACGTATAAGGAAATCTTAGACGGAGCGTACGAGATGCGGCTCACGTCGAGGATCAGAGACTTGGTGTCGTCAGAAACTGAAATAGTTTTCGAGAAAGATAATGAGAAGTCATTGGGCTCGATTTCGTGTTCGGTGAGAGATGTGGATCCAAACACGCTGCGCTTGGTGACGCAGTGGATGTACAAGATCATGCCAGACGTTTGTTTCGGTACGGAGATTGGATTCCGGCCGCTTGCGTACCCGCCCACCCCGGATTTTTCGGTCAGTGCACGCTACGACAGACCCAGTTTCACATTATCGTCAACAGCTAGCAGAGCAGGTTTGCAGTTGTGTTTATACAAACAATTCTCTCCAGACTTGCGGATAGCGACGATAATAACCGAGGGTTGCAAAGGGGCGCCGACAAATGTGAGTTTGGCGATGCACAAGAATTTTGAAAATGGAATGGAGTTGAAGATGTTTGTTGATTCTCAGCGCTGTGGAGGCTTTACCTTTCAGAAGGATATATTGTTCTATGAGCCACATAATGAGGTCCGCGTGTTGCGTTTACTTGGAAGTACTATGATTGACAAGCAAAGGCGGGTGCGTTTTGGTGTCGGCTTTCATCTGGACTTTTGAGGTGAACCGAGTAAGTAGCACGCTTCAACTGAGTCTTCGCAGAGCAAATTGGCCGTGTGTAAGTTGATGGGGTGTGCTTACATTTTTGTAGATGTATTCGTTTGTATATAAGTATACATAGATTTTAGCTACTGTTTTACTTATGAAAATTGGTTTGAAATTGCATAAAATTATTGAAAATATAGTTGGTGGTTTGATGAGTTTGTTGTGGTTTTTTCTTTTTGTGATTTTTCAAGAATTACGACCTGTTCACGACCGCCACTGCTGGGGCGAAGAGCGGTTAGATCGAATGTATAGAAAAATGTTTGAAACACGCCGCAGGCGCTGCTAGTGGCAACTTCGCGTACTTACAAAGCCACCGCCAGTTGCTCCGCTCACCGCTTAAACGAAAATGTGGAACAGGCAGTTATGCTGAGAGAGATAATATAAGGGAAGGGGTCGTATTAAGACGTCTTAAAACCTGGCTTGTTCCAGTGAGTGAACGAGGTGGCGCTAGACGACTTGTATAGCTCTGTCTCTTTCACTCACTGGAACGAGCCTGATTTTAAGACGTCATAATACGACCGCAGGTCTCTCTTCGTGGTTAGATGTGTGTCTTATTTTTCAAAACGATAAAAAGGGGTTTTGGTGTGATCTTCACCATTATATTTTACCTAAAGTAATGTTTACGCTTTATGCGCACATCACATTGATATAAAAAACAGTGTTTTTCTTTTTCCATTTGTGAAAATAATGCCTTTGTCATACAGACCGGCGAAAGCGAAGCGTTTCCGAAGTACCGAAGCGAGACGCCAGTCCGATAGTTCTGTCACGCTATCGGATAGATTTCGCGTTGCTATGTGACTGGATTCAAACAATTCCATACATTAAAAATAAAAACGTCACGCTTCGCATTCGCCACGCCAGTCTGTTCGACAAGGGCTTAATTGCAAATTGTCAAAGCGGGTCGCTAGTACTGAAAAGCTTTAGCGTCCACATTAGGTCTTATTATATTCATCTGTTACAGTTCAAAGATTACAAAATACCAATTGTACAGTAAGTATATTCTTGAAATCCAGGACATCTGGCACAAAGTTCTCTTCAACAACCCAGAGTTACAGAGCTCTGTCTAGAAACAAGATAAAACTTAACTCTAAAAAATGAAGCAGTACATTTCGAGAACTTCTGACAACTAGTAGACGAGTATAAGTTTAAGAAACTTTGAGCTTTGTTATCTAGTGATACGAGTTATAACTTATAAGCAAGACAAATTGTGGTTTATCTGAGTGTTCTCTCAATTCTCCATGCCTCAATTTAATTGGGTTCGGCGAAGTTTAAGTTTTCGGCAAATTTTAGGAAGGTTGCCACTAAGAATTAATTTTAAATTTAAGTCTAAAAGCCCACTTTCCATGCAGGTTTTTTCTTAACGCGATTTTTTGTTCCCATATTAGAACAAAAAATCGCGTTCACCCTTTGCAGTGCAGTAAGTGGGTTTCCTTGTTCGCAATCTTTCAGGCTGAAAGTCGCATAAAACGCGTTATATTTCGGTAGGATTACATGCGTGTAGACTTTACTATAATAACGGGAACGTGACTTTTTACAGGAACCAGGATTATGAGGAGAGCCTCGGTTGTTTGCTTAGGTTTTTTTTTCAGTATTTTCGTTGTCCCGTTTCATTAACACTAAGCCACACCTTAAATTGCAGGACTGCCCCGCTTGGGCAGAGCACCGCCGTGTCCTCACGGTGGCGATAGGCGGAGACCTCTCGCGCCCGGCATTGGTCGAGGCCATGCTGCGGGGCGAGATGGAGTGGGAAGCGGTCGCCTCCTTCTGCGAAGCAGTCATGCTCGCGAAGGAGGAGGCGGGCCGCGTGAGGGAGAGGACAGCGTCCTCCCTCCACCCCAGCCGCAGTGGTAGACGCCCACGGCGACGGACGTCGCTAGACGATCTCCGGCCACCGTAGGCGCGGGCATGCGGGCAGCGAGTAATGGGCGACTCGCTGTCCGACCATGGACCATGCCCGGGTCGACGGCGCGTTGTGTTCCACGCGCGCCTCAAGGAGTGTCAGCATAGTGACGGGGCCTGTAGAGGGCCAAAGCCTGCCGGGGTCGCGGGACTCACAGATTACCGTGACCCCGGTACGTAAAGGGCTACTGAAGGACACCGTGGATTTTAGTCAGTACAAGTCTGACAGTCCCTCCCGCCCTGCCCTGGGTGGGAGGACTCATTTGATGATTTTACCACGATAAAAAAAAAAAAGCCACACCTTAAATAATGCTTAAAGCCACATTTTCACTACGGGAAATAAGTCTCACCACTCTGTCCCTCGATTGGAAAAATAGGTGTCGCGCGCGATGTAGCTCGAAGTCACTTGCAACCTCTACGGTTCGCGGTTCTTGTCGCAAGCTGACGTCTAGTACACTAGGTAGTATGGACAAGACAAAATAAATGTCGAGCAACATTGTCCTATAAATTCGGGGACATGCTACATAAAAGTCCGGTATTTTTCAACAGTTCATTATTACATCACGAGGTGAATAGTGTTCACGATTGTAGATTTAAATCTACTAATGTTAAAATTTAGCGAAAGTTTGTGAGCAAATGTATGGATGTTTGTTACTCTTTCCAGCAAAAAATGCTGAACGGATTTGGATGAAAGATACACATAAATGTAGTTTTTAACCTGGATTAACACATAGATATTTTATTCCAATTTTATGTTTCCATGGGGTCATTTTCATTCATCAACAGCTATCATGTACTCGTATCATCACAAACATAGTATAAAACAAAGTCGCTTCCCGCTGTCTGTTTGTCTGTCCCTATGTATGCTTAGATCTTTAAAATTTCGCAATGGATTTTGATGCGGTTTTTTTTAATATATAGAGTGATAAAAGAGAAAGGTTACATGTATATAACATGCATAATATAATAGAGATCGGACCCGTGCGGAGCCGGGGCGGGTCTAGCTCTAGCTAGTATCTACTAAACTCTAGCTAGTCTTAACTCTTTATCCAGTGCAGGAAACACGACAGCCTCATAGCGTTGATCGTTCATATCGCATGTCGGAGCGCTAAGCCGGTCTAAGAGCTTTATATTGAGCTCCACAAAGATGAACAGCACACATGCATAGATGTGTATGTGTGCGTGTGAGCCACAGAGTACGGAGACGGGCGCGGTGGACGGTGCGCTAGAGGTGGCATTGGCAACATTTCCTATCCTATCAGAAAACCATGCTGAGGTAGGAGCCTTTTGGCCTCGCACATAACTAAATTGTTTATTTTTTTGTTTGATTATTCCTTTTGTTAATTTTCTTTTACATAATCTGTTTCCTTTGTTGTTTTTCTTTTTATAATTTTGTTTTTTCTGTGTGTCAATAAATCTCTTTTCTTTCTTTCTTTCTTCCTTACAAATCAAGTGTATCGCCGATATCTAGTAATATGTACTTTATTGCTCCAAAAAATTGGTTTTATCAGCAGTCTTTAACACTAGGGCCATTGACGTGCTTTGAATTGGCGCTCAATGAATTTAAACGGCGCCACATCCTAATCAAAGCGATCAAATACGCGACATTTGGGTGTTTTTTGTTTACACCTCTCCCTTACTAAACTCTAATTACAGGAGTTCTTTCGAGGCACCGCCTTGAATAATCCCTCGCTTTAAGCTGCCAGAAAATCTCGTTATGTGCCTCTGGAGTGGCTCTATGTCATTTATTTATGCGAGGCCCCTTTTGTAGGCAATGAGTTCAAGTTCGGCAAACAAAATTGCCGCGGGCAATCGCTTTGGTTAGAAGGCTAACAGCATCTCTAGACACTGTATTGGTTCCTCGCTCTATGGTATTCAAATATGTTACATATCGGGTTAAATCGGGATTTTGATCGGAATGTACATGAATTACTTCATCTTTTTGTTTGTTTATTTTAAGTCTAGACTTATTTATATAGTAATTAACGTCTAAAATATATATGAGACTTTGGTATTTTGGAATCCTACTCCCAGATTTTGTTTCATCTCTTGTTGAGTTATTTGATGGGTTGAATCGTTAGTTTATTATCATTTTCTTAGTGTATGCGGACGGTGAGTAATGTACGACTCGCTGTCCGACCATGGACCATGCCCGAGTCGACGTGTCCCGGAGAATGAATTTACCTGTCTTGGATCCTGCAACGAAATTAATCAGAAAAGAATAGTGGAGGAGTGGGAAAAATAATAATAATAATAATAATAAATTGTTTATTTCTCACCACAATATACAATATTCAGAACAACAGTTTTGAGACAGAACATTCAATATAGTTTAAGTCATATATTGTGGGAGACTGGTGCCTAAGCTAGGCACTGTCGGCCTGTGTTTCAGGACACCAGGTTCCCACCAGTTATCGTTGACAATACCTCAAACTTATACTCAAGCGCTGACAAGTGTAGTAAGGTACAAAGTACATATAAAACTGTTAGTATATCATGCAATATGTGTTATGTATCCATGTTAGTGCGTGTGTATGTGTATTGTGTTTGTGTATGATGTTTGTTATGTTTGTGTGCGTGTGTTTAAGAAGATATGTAGTATGGTAAAAAGATTTGGTTTGAGGAATAATTAGAAAAAAAATAAAAATATGCTTATGAATTATTATTAATAGTTTGTTCAGTTTCATCATAATTTAAGTTTAATAACCAGTCAATTAGCTTCTTTTTGCAAGTCACATTAGTAAGATTGAATATATGTAATAACTTATTGATCCGATTGTACAAACATCCGCCCAGATAACAAAAGAAACGCTTCGCAAAAGTTGTTTTATATCGTTGACGCTGCACAGGATCAAAGCGTCTCTTTCCACTGGCCTTAGAAGGATCATATACCAACAGTTTGTGTTGTTTAAGCAGGATATGTAGGATGAACAGTTGGCGCACTGTCAGGACTTTACACTCTTTGTACAACTGTTCAGTCGGGTACCGATATGGTCGGAAGAACGACACTTTCAGGATGGCTCTTTGTGTTCTCTCTAGTTCTAGCAGAGTAGTTTTCGGAGCGCCACCCCAGGAAGTGATGCAGTAGGTTACTACTGACTGAGCCAGAGCATAGTACACCGATTTTAGGGTACCTTTATCGACTACGCATCTTAGTGTTTTAAAAACGAATATTAGTTTACGCAATCTATTACTAAGCGTGTTTATATGCTCTTGGAACCTGAGGTTGTTATCAATGATCACTCCTAGGTACCTCATTTTATCAGTCCTTGAGAGCGGTATGCAAGAACAATTACGGGATCGTGGATCCGGGCAAGAGTGAGAGATAATGGCATGTGGTAGTGACATGTTTGTTGCGTTGTTTTTTAAGCTAAATGTCATATAGCATGTTTTTGCAATATTTAAAGACAACAGATTACTCTGTAACCAGTTTGATACAACATCGAAACCCAGCTGCGCTTGCTCGTAAGCATTCTGCCATGAAACTCCTGTGAACAAGAGGACTGTGTCATCCGCAAAACTAATGATTTTGCCTTTGGGAAGAGTGAGCGTGCCCAGGTCATTCATATAAATGAGGAATAAGGTAGGGCCAAGTACACTTCCCTGGGGCGTTCCGTAATTAAGGGTTTCTTCCTCACTGATAATATTATCTATTTTCACTCTCTGTGTACGCTCACTCAGATAATCCTTAAATAGATCCAACGAAATTCCTCTTATACCCAAACTCTCCATCTTACGTACAAGAATCGGAACAGAAACCGTGTCGAAAGCTTTTGCTAGATCCAAAAATATCCCCAGAACCTTTTCCCCACCATCCATTTTTGTGACGATATGGTCCGTCAAGTCATGAACGGCATCGGAGGTAGATTTGCCTGAGCGAAAGCCATATTGTGTAGGTACGATCAGATTGTTCTTTTCTAGATAATTTACAAGTCTGATGTTCATGACCCGTTCTAGGATTTTAGAAAAAGTAGTGAGAACAGCTATAGGTCTATAATTATCAACACGGTCTCTGTCCCCACTCTTGTAAACCGGATGAATTATGGCCTTTTTAAAGACATTGGGAAATTTTCCCGAGGAAAGAGCAAGATTACACACATGGGTCAATGGTGGTACAATGGCAGTTTCATGTTTTTTTAGGAGATCACTACCTATGCCATCCCAACCCGCAGCACAGTTACTACGGAGGGATTTTAAAATTCTGGTTACCTCTTCCTCGTCTGTTGGCAACATTACCATAGAATGAGATGGGGTAACAAAGTTCGGCCTTTGCGAAGTTGAGGGTGCAGATTTGATATTTTTTGCCAGTTTTTCACCTATTTTTGCAAAGTAATCGTTAATATAATTTACCGAAAGTTGTGGTGTTGTTGACGAAGCTAATAAATGTGGAGACGTATTTTCTTTTTTAGATAACCTGCCTGAGATGCTATTTATCGCTTTCCATATATGTTTAGGGTTTTTACCAGCATTTCTAATTTCGTTTTTTTCAAATTCTGTTTTAATATTTTTTAACAATTTATTACAGTAGTTTCTGTATCTCGTGAAGGTAAGCCTCAAAATGTCGTTTCCAGGTGCCTGTTTAAATTGTCTATGCAATCTGTCTCGATGTCGGACACAACGTAGTAATCCAGGAGTAATCCACGGTTTTAATATTTGTTTGCGATTTGGCCGTTTAACTACTTTGGAGTGAAGGTTGATCACGTCCCTAATTAATCGAGTCAAAGTTTCACCTGCTTCATGTGGATCTTGCGACTTATAAACGTCACTAAAATCTAGTAGTTTAATGTCAGCGTCTAGTTGAATGTAATTAATTCGGGTAGAATATGAATTCACAATTATTTCCCTACGCAAGCGCTTCGATAAAAATAACATAACTGTATCGTGGTCAGTTAGCGCTGAGTGTGCCACTACTGTTGAAGCTGGTAGACGCGTTTTCAGTATAATGTGATCTAGGCATGCATTTTGTCGCGTAGGTAATGTATGTGCAGGTAGTAAACCATATGTGGCCAGCAAGTTTAAATACGTGTATTTGATAGAATCATGGTACTGCTCATTTATATTTATGTTGATATCGCCTGCAATAATTATATTGTTACAAAGAGCTAGACTGTTTAATGTATCGTTAAGCGAGTTGAAAAAAATTGTTGTATCTTTGTAGCCTGGAGGACGATAAAGAGCTAAGAGTACAGTATTTGCATCAATTTTTACCTTGAGACAGTTTGCATCCAAGAATGGTGGCTCTTCCACAACGCACTGTAATTGATTATGAACGTAGACTACTACACCTTCATTTTGCGTACAATTTTTACTAGTTTGGAAATGGTTGTAATTCGACAATTCCGGAATTCTTTGTGCGTTTGGGAGCCAACACTCGGTCAATACGATAATGTCCCATTCAACCTTCGTCCTAGCTAGTGTGGTCATAAAGCCTGTTATATTTTTATTTATACTTCTTATATTTTGATTTATAATTTTAAACGATTGCTTGGGTATGACTTTTGGTGGAACGCAATTTTCTAATTCACAAGTCGAAGAATCCGACACAGAGACGGCATCTATATTATTAAAATTTTGCTGAGTATTATCGAATTTTTTATTTGAAGTTTTCCCGGTTTGACATTTCTATGAGATACGCTAATTCTTGAGAGTAATGACTCACGCTGGTATAGCCGCTATGAAATATTGGTTGGCATTGATTTAATATGTTTGATCCTCTATTAGGGTTGTCCGTGATAATGATTTGAGGTGTAGACAATAGAGTTTTATGTGTAGTGTTTGTATTGTATAGTGTAATTATAGTTATTGTTAGTGACAAGATAAGACGTACGGGGTAATATAAATATGACAGATTATTGATAGGTTTGAAGTTATGCTCTTTTATAAAACAATTTAGAAGTAACGTAAATAGGGGTTGAACAGTAAAAATATCATGCAACGTTAAACACATATCTAGTCATTTTTTCCTACGGAGTTTCACGAGATCCTCTTCTGACTTAATAAGTATGCTGGGCATGCCGTCTTGCTCGCGTATATATACCTTACCATTTGCAATCCAGCATTGATGATATTTGGAATCCTTCGTAATTTCTCGTGCAAGGTAGTGCAAACGTCTGGTCAAGGTTGTCAGGACTTCATTGACATATATGGGCAACTTAGGACCGGTATTTCCTAGAAGGGTGGTACTAAGCCGATTGTCTTTGTGGATTTTATTATGCTCTTTTGTTGACTTTAAAAATTGCTCTTTAACAGTAGTCGATGTAAATTCCACCATAACTGTGCCCACAGCGTCGGACTTGCTCTTGTAGCGGAAGATGTTTTTTATTTCCGAAGGACACACGGGTCTATTTACGATGTGGCTTATTTTGAGTACTGTATCAGTCAGGGAATCACGAGTTTCTAGAGTTGATGTCGGAATATTTTTAAATTCTAGAGATGCTGCCTTTTGTTGCTTTTCCAAGAAGTCTATCTTCGCGTCGAGTGCTACAAGTCGTTTTTCGTTTCGACTGCATTCTGCCTTTAGCCCATTTATTTCCGCTAGCGCTTCATCATATTTTGCTGATAAGAAATTTACTGATCTCTGGATTTCGTTATTTTGGATTCTTATTTCAGAGTTTTGGGCTCGTATGTCCTCGAGAGCCAACTGCAATGAGGTCATTTTATCGTTTTGTGCACTCTGTTTAGACACTAATTCAGAAAACAATCCCTTCATTTCCTTCATCATTTCTTCCATTCTCACCCATTCATCCTCACCCCGTTTCCTTTTCCTTAAGGTTATATTCATGTCATTAGTGGAGCAACTATCTTTGCTAGCACTCGAGGTAAGGTTCGGCTCAGATGCGTAGTGAGCCGTAGGAGTCTTTGGGGGGGTACGCGCAACACCGGAGAGCATAGTGGTGGGACAAGTGGCTATTAAGTATACAATTTGTCTTTTTTGTTTTTGTTTATTTAGTCGAAAATAGACTAGCCCAGCTGTGTGTATTTAATTGTGATACTATAATTACTAGAGCAACTCACGTGATTTTTGTAAGTGTAGTCGCGATGCGCAGGAGTGGCCGCTAGAACATACAATTTATCGAGCTTGCACCGTTACACCGCACACTGTAGTATGAAGGACGCAGATGTTGTTATTATCTGTCGGCTACACGTCACATATGTCGTAGGTCGTCGTAATCCCAAACAGGTAGCCGAGTATCTTCGAAAGCGCAAGCTCGCTGTACTTCGGGTCACACGATGTTTGCCGAGTGAAGCGAGCGACCGTCGGTAACCTTGCTGTGTCGCTCCACCTATGACCGCAATTAGCTTGACGGTGACTCATGCGCCTTGTATATTATGGTTTTGAAAAAACTTGCCGTTGGTGCTGAGAAAACTGTGATATCTTCTATGCAAATTGGTGGATTGAAGAACAGTTTGAAGTTCCGTGTAGCTCGTAGTATTGACTACACAATGATATACGTTTAATACCGGAATATAAAGTTTTTACCCCTTTTTTAGATTTTTATGTACGAGTGTGACGCGATACGTGTTGTCGTCTCGAAAGCGCGCGAGAGGATGAGGAGGAAATATGTTTCCACTTCATATTTTTCCCACTCCACTCCTAACCTATCAGTTACTCTACAGTTAATTATATCTATCTATCTATCAGTCACCATCTGTAGACGCAGTGAGAGGGTTCTTCCAATATAAATCTTCACCTACCCTATGTTTTAACATTCAAAACGAGAATGTAACATTAATCTGAGCGCGGGAAATGAGACCTATCTACTAATAACGTTGATTTAACTTAAATACGTGTTGAGGAATACTTATGGCTGTTTTACTTTATGAGTCTGTGAATGAATTTTAACGAGTGTTCGTTTTACTTAGGGGAACCGTGTATAAGACGGGGACGCGAGATATGATGGGAAATCACACACTTAAGGCAAACTTAACGCAGTACTAACGTAGCGCCAACAAGATGCTATTAATAGCCGCTTGAAAATGACGTCCTGATGGCGTTTGCGCTACGTTAGTGTTGTTTTAAGTATGCCTAAAGAGTATATGTTCCTATTATACCTCGCGTCCCCGTCTTATACACAGTTCCCCTACTCGTTCTGACATTATTTTGCTTGTAAAAGTTTTGTAGCTTGAATACTCACGAAGACATCATTACAATATATTGCAAATCTATATAGTTACACAATTACTGTTAGGTCGTTCTGGATCCGAAATCCATAAACTCTATGATCGTCATCAAAACGACTGTGACATTAAAAAAAATACGTAACATTGAACCGAGAAACATTACAGAGAATAGCCCAGTGGCATCGGCCCCGACTTACGAGTTGTAGGTCTTGGGCACGAACTCAGACACTCACATTACTTAGGCCAATCAAAGACGCTTATGTGATCACATAAAGAATAAACCCCGAAAACTTCAAAACAGACACTTTTCGACACTTAATTTCCCAACATATGATTAGTTTTATAACAAACTTGTATTTACTATATTCAGTCGGACATATTCTATCAGAAAAGTATGAATTCTAAGTGGTGATCATCGTTAATTTCTTACAATAAGCACTTCATGAGGGAGAGGTGGAATTTTATCGGAAAATATTTTTAGTTCGATATCTCTAAAACGTGGCTAAATAAATACAGCCGCACAGGCCAATCTTCCGGGTTAAGCCTTGCTTGCCGAGGTTGGTCTGTAGATGGGTGACCATCTGTCATAGCGAGTTTCCTCTGTGCCTCGGAAAGCACGTAAAGCCGTTGTTCCGGCTGTCATTTGTAGATCTTTGACAGTCATTACTGTTAGTCAGAAGATCGAAAGTCTGAGAACCGGTCTTACCATGGGGTATCGTATTACCCAGTCACGGGTTTGTGGAGGTCCGACAGGCAGTCGCTACATGTAAAATACTGATATCCAGCTGCATTTGGTTTGACTGGAAGCCGACCCCAATATAGTTGGAAAAAGGCTAGGCAGATGATGATCTCTAAAACCAGTTAGTTTGGACCCCATGTTGTCGGGGTTAAAATTGTTGCAAATAAGGTCTACTATCACCCATTTCAAGGACCGCATCGAATCACAAATCACCCTGTATACATACATAGTTTCTATTGTAAAACTAATGGGTATTAATTGCTAATTAACCCTGGGAAATAAAGAAAGAAGCGATCCATGGTAGGTAAGTGTACTATTATGGGAATAATGTTACATTGTATAACTCTATAGGGAATTTAGCAATTATGTTAGTCTAGTACAGTCACGAGGGAATCTTAGCAGGGAAATTGCTTCGTTATTGTGTTTATTATCTATTACAAACGATGTAGTTTTATGCTTCTTTGTAAGGTAATTATTGAAGCGGAAATAAATCTCTTCCATGCAATTAAAAAAAAGTGAGGCATTTAAAAAACTATGTTCTTTTTTAATCCTTAACGACACACAAGTGTCTCGCGGACACAATTTTACGTTAGAGTCCTAATTAAATCTAAACAATATGTTTTAATAGGCCACTTGCTGTCCAACCATGGACCATACCCGGGTCGACGGCGCGTTGTGTTCCACGCGCGCCTCAAGGAGTGTCAGCATAGTGACGGGGCCCCCAGTAGAGGGCCAAAGCCTCCCTGGGTCGCGGGACTCACGAATTACCGTGGCCCCGGTACGTAAGGGGCTATTGAAGGACACCGTGGATTTTAGTCAGTACGAGTCTGACAGTCCCTCCCGCTCTGCCCTGGGTGGAAGGACTCATAAAATGATTTTTCCACGTAAAAAAAAAGCCTTAAGCCACTAAGAGTCAATTTTAAATTTAAGTCTAAAAGCCCCCATTCTACCCACTTTCCATGCACGTTTTGTTTTTTTTTTCATAAAAAAAAAACATCATGTTTTATAATTTCGCCAAACTTTGCGGTAACCAAGTAGCCTGATTTGATTAAGCGCTGACTTTCATGGTGATGACGACGGGTTCAAAACCCCAGGTAAACATAGGTATTCTTTTCGTTTGTCATTTGTTTTTTCTCATTTTCTCCTTTTAGAACCGAGCAGGGCTCGGACAACCAGGTACTGTAAAGTAATGCTTAGAAGAATAACGAGAATTACTAAGGGGTACCGTATTAACCAGGACTTACTAGCTTCTGGAGGTCATATATTACGTCCCTCCATCTGTAAAGCCTTTGTGAAACAGACAGGCGTGACGAATGCGAAGCGTGACGTTTTTATTTGTAATGTATGGAATTGTTTGAATCCAGTCACATAGAAAAGCGAAAGCGATCCGATAGCGTGACAGAACTATCGGACTGACCTCTCGTTTCAATTCGGTATCGCTTCGGAAACGCTTTCCTTTCGCCTGTCTGTTTGACAAAGGCATAAATACTGATATTCGGCTGCATTCGCGAACATCGTGGATTTTAGTCAGTACGAGTCTGACAATTCCTCCTGCTCTGCCCTGGGTGGGAGGACTCATTTGGTGATTTTACCACGATAAAAAAAGGTATTCATCCTCTAAATGGCGAAACCTAAATATAACTTACTGAATGTAGATTTTGCACCCAGCCCTTTTTTACCCATTTGTATTCTAATAGACTGAAGAAGTAAACAAGCAATAATTGGTAAGCTGATATTTATTTTTAATTAAGGTTGTATCGAAGGATTAATTTAGTTCAAGTTTTCAGAGTCTAGCTACCATTATCGTTAAAATTAAACCCTAATGAACCCTTTATGAAACTTTCCAATTCTTCAGACACATTTAAGAGTGTACGACGGATGGTATTTTAATGTTTTTTGTGCTTTTTTTTGTTGTGTTGTGGTAAAATCATCAAAAGGAGTCCTGCCCTAGATAAAGCGGAAGCGACACGTAGTGATTAAAATCCACGGTGTTTCCTTCCTTAGCCCTTTACGTTCCAGGGTCACGGTTACCTATTTACACAGTCCAGCAAACCCTGCTTATGCGTATGAAGTTTCATTAAAATCAGTTCAATAATTTAAAAAAAAAAGAATTAGAAAATTTTAAATGCCGTTTGGCGCAGTCTTAAGAGGCAATCTTCAAACTTCAAAGTCATATTGACCCCAATCACATCTAAAGCCTCAACTCCTCAAGTGTACATTCAGAGTCTTTAGCGATGATGGACGTACATTTAGGTCAATCGTGGGGCCTCAAGTTGAGGGGAATTAGGGTTGTAAGGGGGTGTAACTGGGCTAAATTTAGACTAAGCTGGCGGGCGGAGATTCCGACTGTTTTGATATGTTATGTACAGTTTTAATGCAAACGTAGTTTTGAACTTCGATTGATTGAAGGTTAGAAGAACGAGAAAAAATGTCAAAGCTACGCGCATACCTAGGACGGTCCGCGACATTAATACTTTTCATACAAAGAAGACAGTAGAAAACATTTTCTGAAAATAGTGTTACAATTAATTTAGATTGATTTGTTTATCAATGAATATTTTTTTTTCGAGAATATTTCTGTAAACGTTTTAGATTTATGTATCTATCTATACTATCTATGAATGTTAAGTGAAAAGGTGCGTCCATACAAAGCGAGCAGCCTCGCGAGGCATTTGCCGCGCGAGAAAACTGCCTCGCGAGGCTACATGCTCTGTGTGGACGCGTCTATTGTTTCTCGACCGAGGCTCGAATCAAATATACACGAGCGAAACAAAAATCCGACCCTGGATGGCTCGGGCGCTCGGTCGCTCGAGAGCGGCAGCGCGCGCTTGCCTCGGCGAGACACGTCAACACTAACTAACTAACTAGCCTTTGTCAAACAGGCGTGGCGAATGCGAAGCGAGGCGTTTTTATTTGTAAGGTATGGAATTATTTGAATCCAGTCGCATAGAAAAGCGAAAGCGATCCGATAGCGTGAACGAACCGATGCGAAGACGTGGCGAAGGCGTATTTGATCTGTTTGACGTCGTTCATAAAACGCCAGCTAATACAACTGCCTCGCCTCGGTTCGCTGCACCCAGTTTGACGTCTCGTATCGGTTCATTACTGCTTCGAACTCGATCCGGTTCGCTGTCGCCTGTCTGTTTGACAAAGGCTTTACCGAGCTGCTTCGCGCGGCAAATGCCTCGCGAAGCTGCTCGCTCTGTGTGGACGCACCTAATGAAGTTTCAATAAAATCCGTTCAGTCATTTCGAAAAATAAGAACTTTGAATAATTGCCGCGTGGCTCTTCTAGGAATTCAAAGGTATCGGATTTAAGAACTTTTAGAAAAGTAACCTTACTACCTCTTTATAATATTGTTATAGATGTAAACATAGACATAACACACATAATCCAACCAAGCTGAAACTATCTCCCATAATGACATACATAAAGATACTTCAAGACACGAAACACAGCATAATATCCTTTTATATACCATTTTATCATACCACAAATGACAGTTATTACATCCCTTTTGTCTTACAACTACGAGAAATTCTCGATGCGGGGACCATCATTTCCTTGCACGTTGCACAGTGGGCTGTTTGCCAAGAACGTAAGACAAAATTCGTGACGCCAAATGTGCGTCGGAGTATTTTTCACGAAACTTGAATTTTGGAGTAATATGAATGACGTGGGACTTCGGACTGACCCAGTTTTGTTATTGTTTTGTGTCGACGTCTGTTTTGTCCTGTTTTGGTTAAGTTTTGTCTTTCAGGACAAATTAGAATATTTTTCTAAGAAGACTACGCTTGGGGTCGCGGGACTCACGAATTACCGTAACCACGGAACATAAAGGCTATTGAAGGACACCGTGGATTTTAGTCAGTACGAGTCTGACACTCCCTCCCGCTCTGCCCTGGGTGGGACTCATTTGATGATTTTACCACGATAAAGAAAAGAAGACTACGCTTTTTAAATGTCGCAGTTATCGTTCTGTCTTAGAGGCATTTTTGCATATCACATTAAACTAATTGAAATTGTTGTTCAATTATTATTTCTTTGTTTTTTTTTGTGTCGTTTTTGGTTGAATAAAAATAACAGTTTTCCATAAAGTAGTTTATTTCTTGAACAAAGATTACGGTAAATTCTAAAATCCATATATTATAAATAAATTTAGCAGATCAAAAAAAAAATACTGTTCGCGTAAACAGTGGTTGGGCTGTTGCGCTACGTGTCGCGGATTCGATTCCCGCACGGAACAAAATATTTGTATAGTATACAAATAGTTGTTAAGGGTTAGGGTGTTTGTGCATGATATTTGTAAGCGCACCAGAAATTCCTATTGTGGGGCAAGGTTTCTTTTTTTTTAACAAAAAAAAAAATGTCAAAACGTACTTTAACTCATCTCTTTGTATCGTAGATCTCTATAGAACTTCACCAGCTAATTAAAATCAACCCTGCAGATAACCAGCTCTAGATAAACCCGTCCAATCACCTACTCGTATATTGCCTCACCACATAGTTTCCAAGCCAAGTGAGGGATCTGGTAAATATTCACCTCAAGGCAATTAAGGGGAAGCCACTTGAAAAGCATTAGCAGGATGAGACAAGGCTTAAGGGGAGGCTTGTCTGGACTGTTCCTTAGGGACGTGTGTTGAAACCTTTGTGTACAGGGTGTTAAGTGTTTGGGTACTTTCATGGTTTGACAGATATGAGATTTTGATTAATTTACAACATTTGTGAATATAAAATACCTATTGTTTCTTGTAAGTTTGCCGACTTTAATATTTTCTGTTGGCCTACCGCGACGTTTTAAAGAGAGAGTTGTTCCAGTGTGGGAACGAGATGGCGCTAGACGACTTGTATAGTTCTGTCTCTTTCCCACAGTGGAATTACTCTCGCTTTAAGACTACATTGTAGGCCACCTTTTAATACAAGTTTATAGCTAGCAAGGTTTTTAAAGTCATATGTAATTATTTTTCTATATGTATAGTTTCTCCTAAAATATTACTCAGTTAAGGGTGAAGAGGAAGCTGTGCACTTGATGTATGACCAAATCTGTCTCTATTTAAATAAGAATAGAGAAAAAACAGTTTGTTTTTTCTTTTAATCCGAGTACGGCACGTTTTTATTTATAGGACGATAGAAATCTTTCTACATTCTCTAATTTTGTTTATTCTTCGGACACTTTTTTTTACTTAATAGATTGCATTAAGTTTACTTAATGAGGATATTGTTAAAGATTCAGCACGGTTAGCGCAGTGGCTAAGCGATTGGACTGCTGCGCTGCATGTCGCGGGTTAGATTCCCGCACGGAACAAATATTTGTATGACCTACAAGTAGTTGTTCCAGGTCGGGGTGTGTGTGAGTTTCTATGTTTGTAAACGCACCCACGACACAGGAGAAATTCCTAGTGTGGGGCAACATTTTTTCAAAAATATATAAGTAAAATAAATTATGAGGTAGCTGGATTATAAAAAGTAAGATCTTTAATTTCGGTAGAATGTAGAAATTTTCTGTAAATATTTCCTTGACCTAAATACGTTAAATTCGTCCTCCAATTTAACTGGAAGATACAAGTAAACAACTTTTCCCTTGTACCCACAATTGGACACCCTGTATACTAAAACCACTTCATTACCTGTGGCGAACGGACTTGTTGAAAATCTACATTATTTAGATTGTTGAGACCAGAGTAACCACCCTTCTGGACTTGTCAGGACTTATCCAAGTTTTAAGCCAAGCGGCCAGACTTGTCAACGCAAGGATATTTGATATATAATATATTTATGTATATATTTTGTGATATATATAATAA
The DNA here is from genome assembly GCA_943136025.2 of Agrotis puta. Lineage (NCBI taxonomy): Eukaryota > Metazoa > Arthropoda > Insecta > Lepidoptera > Noctuidae > Agrotis > Agrotis puta. The sequence goes on along the minus strand of OW964184.2, from coordinate 14,617,425 downwards.
TACGTATGAATATGTCTTACTTATTATTAATAATTCTGTGTACAGTCTTGTCCCCGTGTATCCAATCACCAAATCAGTTTTACAGGTTGGCTGGAAGAGATCTCTTTAAAGAGATAAGCTCGCCTTTGTGAATATAATTTTCAGTTTAGTTTTATTGTAAATTTTGTGCACAATAAAGAATATATAATATATATTTTGACATGTAATGTTCCATTTGAATATCAAACTTACAAGCTGTAACATTTAATCTACTCTCCTGTGCAGTAGTGTTTTTGCTCTTGTGCTAGTTAGTATACTAGGACCTTTCATTATGTTAGTTTTTTCTATCTTACTGCTAGGCAATTAATGCTCTTCCCATCATCATTATCGTAATATTCAGCCGAAAGACGTCCATCGCTAAACAAAGATCTCGCTTTTGAACGCCACGACAAACGCCAATCCGCTCGAGGAGCCGTGAAGCTTGCCTGACAAAACTGCCAAACGGTGAAGCGAAAATAAAGTGAGGAAAGCTGGACTTATAAATATAAGTATAATAGAAGTCTAATAAGTACTATCAATAATATAAGTCCAAAGCCATGCCCCTATGAGGGAGCTTAGGGAGTTTAATTAACCTTGACAATAGAGTATGGTCACATTCTGAAAAGAAAATGAAAGACAGGACTTTACATATTATAAAATGGTCACCCTAGTTAGATCCAACATGTTACTTTGTCTATTCGAAAGTTTATTTGTCTGTTTACCTGTTTATACGTAACTGGGGACGTATATATTTAGCTTGTATCTCGGCTATGTAAATATGTAACAGATGTAGATTTTTATTTACTCCTTTTTTTGGCTATGAAAACAGATTGTTTGTTTTCTGAGTTCCAAAATTATTTGATGAAAACGTAAACAGAATTTTGTACACAAGTCTGTATTTGTAGATGTTCAGTAAAGTGCTACAACTGAATAAGTGTTTTAGTTTAGTTTATTTGATAAATTTAAACTAAATAAGTTTGAGAAGTTAAATAAGAGCTATTCAGTCGTCTACGCATTTGTCGGATAATTTTTAGACATTGATGAGAATTCTAATTACAAAATTACATTTCGACGTAGCAAACATTAGTAATTAAAAGAAATAAACGCTTTCCCACATTAGGAATTTCTCCTCTATCGTGGGACAAACATTAAACAACAAAATCTCGGATCCGAAACAACTACTTGTAGATCATACAAATATTTGTTCTGCGTGGGAATCGAAACCGCGACAAGGAGTACAGCAGTCAATTACTCAACTAACTGCGCCAACCGTGCCATCGATATTCATGTTTAAATTATAATCATTAAAGGGGCAGGGTGAATTTATAGACAGTAAGAGCCTGGCAGTTATTCTCGTTAATCCAGGGTGGACGCATTTGATGATTTTACCACCCAATAAAAAACATGCTTTTGCTTTCAACTTAATAGTATACCTACTACCCTTCTGTCTAGCCTTTTTTCCTGCTATGTCGGGATAAGCTTCCAATGGAACCAGTCGCAGCTGAATATCAGTATTTTACATGAAGCGACTGCCTATCGAACCTCCACAACCCAGTAACTTGGTACTACGATACCCCTTGATAAGACTGGTTGTCGAACTATCGAGCTTCTGTATAACGGTAATGAATGTCAAAGATCTGCCAATGACAGCCGGGACAATAGCTTTACGTGTTCTCTGAGGCACAATAAAATAAACCTATATTCAGTTAACATTTCGAGAAATTCAGTTAAAAAAGGTAATTACCTAAAGTAACAACGACAGGCCATCAGGTGAGAGCTATTATTGAACGTAAAAAAGGGTGAGGGTAGTCAAAGAAATATATTTGCAAACTACCCTCCTCGGAATTAGGGCAATATATTTCCCTTCATTTCGTTTAGTGAGGTGTAACTTTAAAGTAAAGACCAGAAAGGGGTCTTCTCGAGAATTATTATGTGGATGCTATCTTTTATCACTTGAGAAGACAGAAAACACCTTTTTTGTCGTGGATAAATGAGTCCTCTCGCCCAGGGCGGGACGGGAGGGACTGTCAGACTCGTACTGACTAAAATTAAAGGTGATCCTTCGATAGCCTTTTACGTTCCAGGGTCACAGTTACCTGAGGAGACAGTCCCGCGACCGGACAGCACCGCGACCAAGGCAGAAAACACCTTTTATTATCGTGGTAAAATCATCAAAGGAGTCCTCCCACCCAAGGCATTCAGGGAGTGACTGTCAGACTTGACTGACTAATATCCACGTTGTCTTTCAATAGCCCTTTATGTACCGGGGTCACGGTAATTTGTGAGTCCCGCAACCTCGGCAAGTTGAACGATACCTAGTACAACAAAATACGAATAACTTAAATCCGACTTGTAGTTCCGGAGATATGCGAACACAAACATAATAATTTTGACTAAATCAGTCGATGCCTACTCCTTATTGTTAAGGAGTTGTATCTTTCTACAGCTCAGCTACATGAGATGATGATTACCACACGCAAGTACTTAAATTACTATAAGATTTGCGAAAAACCATGTATGGGCCCATAAAATTTTAGGGTTACCCTCGATTTCTCCAGGATACAATCACTAGATCCTGACTTGGTGACTATAGGCCCACTTCAAAAGTCTCTCCTTTCGAACAAAAAAACAATTTTAAAAATCGGGCCACCATTGGCGGAGTAATCGCGTAAGAAACACAAAAAAAAACATACCGTCGAATTGACAACTTCCTCCTTTTTTGAAGTCGGCTAAAAACGTGAAAAGTCTTGCATGCGGGCCTCTAGTTTTACCCAGTGGCTATTAGAGCAGAAAACTGGCACACATAAAATGCAAGAATGCTTCGTAATAAGTTAAAACTATTCCCGAATTCCCAGTTCAATTTGAAATTCTAGAGAGCAATTTAATCCTAAAATTAAACGGGGCATTTAGAAAATTGCTAAATCGATACTTTTATAAGAGGGGAAGGTTTCAGATCCATTACCAAACATTCAATGAATAATGCATGAAAAGTAGAAAAAAGTATTTCAAGAGATTTTCGCTACTATTTTTTCGAATGTTTCGAATAAGTACTATTTTTTTTAGAACTAAGCGGTAAAGCTATTCCGTAGCATTTTTATCAACTTATGCAATTATAATAATTTATTTAATTTATTAAAGGAAAAAAGAAATCGCCTACCGCGTATTTTTAACGAAAATATCATCCCATCGCTGCTCTATGGGAAGTTACTCTACTAATTAGGCTAATGGTCAGCCACGTCAATCAAGTGAAACTTCAAGAAAAAAATTCATTCATTCAAATTTTATTCATTCACGTTGACATGACAGATGTGACAGTGACAGTGTTAGGTTTATTTTCGTTACGGAATTTCTTGATTCGGTCGCCGCGCCCAAAGCCCGCGATAAAAGCTATGCAATAGCATAAAAATATTGGATTGTTCTTGGCTTTTTGCTTACACCTTACTAGGACCCGTTACAATAGTGGCAAGCGGGTTGCCATGCGTTGATCTGAGTTGTCGAAAATGTTTGCATTCAAAATACTTATGTAGTATCGGCTTACGAATCTTAACACCGCGATTCAGGAAACCATCTAAAATAAAAAGCACCATCTATTGACAAATTAATAAACTATTTTTGACTGCAATCGTGATGTTAAGATTTTTTTGAACAGAGAATATTCACGATTTTTGTTGTTTTGTTCAATTTTAAATATTTAAGTAGATATACAGAATACTTTTTATTGTACACCATGATATTTTACAAATCGGAGCTTAAGAGGAGCTGAAAGAGAGTAGCTTTTATTTCAACGATTACGCAAACACACCGTGGGTGCGTTTACAAACATAGAAAGTCACATACACAAACACCCAGACCCGGAACAACTGCTTGTAGGTCATACAAATATTTGTTCCGTGCGGGAATCGAACCCGCGACACGCAGCGCAGCTGTCCAATCGCTTAGCCACTGCGCTAACCGTGGCAAAAAAAAAGTTAACAGTTTTAAAATGATCTCATAAAATTGTTTTCAAAATACGAAATTAAAAACTAAATGACCGAATAATTTAAAATCCTATGACACCAAATAACTCGAACTCGTGCGTTTTTTTTTTACTAACAGCCTGCCACGCACAGTGGGCAAAATGCCAGCATTTCCAGACATAATAAATGGCACTACGAATAGAATTAACGTTCGTATTTTGTATAAGTCTTTCTCTAACAGATGTTTTTGTCCAGAATGTGTTACGAATGACAGCACTGGGCAGCACAGAGGTTGTATTTACCTGTAACAAAGGAAAAAAACATGTAGTTATTTTTTTTATAACAAAGAATTACTAGGAGGTCGGATAGGCAGTCGTTTCATGTAAAATACTGATATTCAGCTAAATTCGGTTATACTGCAAGCCGATTATAAGATAGTTGGATAAAAGGCTAGGCAGACAATGATGAATGAATAACTACCTATCCGTGGCTCCATTACGTTAAGTTGAGATTAAAAAAAAGTAAGTCTATCAAACTGTTACTGCCTAAAAATTCACCCTGTTCCTTTACATACCCTTTGCATTTTAGGGCCGCGGTGCCCTGTTTAAACATTCTGACTGAGCGATTGGACTGCTGTACAGCGTGTCGCGGTTCGATTCCTGCACGGAACATTTATTTGTATGACCTACAACTACCGCCTTGTTCTGGGTCTGGGTGTTTCTGTATGTGAATTTCTATGTTTGTAAACGCATCCACGACACAGGAGAAAATCCTAGTTTGAGGCAATATTAACAAAAAAATTGTAGTACCAATGCTATCACTAATGCCTTTGTCAAACAGACAGGCGAGTCCGAAGGGATACCGAAGCGAGACGTCAGTCCGATAGTTCTGTCACGCTATCGGATCGCTTTCGCTTTTCTATGTGACTGGATTCAAACAATACCATACATTACAAATATTAACGTCACGCTTCGCATTCGCCACGCCTTTCTGTTTGACAAAGGCTTTAAAGAGAGTTAGGCTTACTCCCTTACCTTCGAATTTATAGTTCCAGGACATTTTTCCTTTTATTTTTAATAATTTACTCAAAGCAAAGTGCCTGCTTATGTTCAAAGCTATTTTAGTTTATTTAATTCTCAGAATCCGAATCAGGTACCAAATTCTCCGAAATTCGAATTTGAATAAAATACGACTGATTCTTCGAAATTGGGAACAAATAATCTTGTGTTAAATTTTTTCCTCGTGTCTGTCAAGTTATAACACAATTTTCTTATTACTTCAAGCGTTTATTGAAAAGCGCTTGTTAAAGCTTCTAACTTCAATTATTCACCTTTTTTATTTTATCGTTATGTCAATGTTTGATTTTCTTTTATTACTTTTGAGTGTTTTGCTTTTTATATCATAAAAGTGACAATAGGCTAATTGTACTCAAAAAAAAAATAGTACGAAATGTAAAAAAATATTAGACCCGTATTTTTTATTTTGTTACGTAAACCAAAATTGACGAAGATACAATGCTTTAAAAAATCACAAAACGTCACTCAGTCGACACAGTTTTACAAGCGTTATGGCGTCACAAGCCCCTACTCCCCAATTTAGAAGCGTGACCATTATTTTTCAATATTCTAACTTTTTTATCGTGGTAAAATCATCAAATGAGTCCTCCCACCCAGGGCAGAGTGGGATGTCAGACTCGTACTGACTAAAATCCACGGTGTCCTTCAATAGCCCTTTACGTTCTGGGGTCACGGTAATTCGTACAGTCCCGCAAGCCTTATTCTAACTGATGGACTTAACAGATTTTCAATTAATTTAAGCAGTAAAACCTACTAAGCATACGGCCCGCCCGACTGAAAGCAGTCACCGACAGGCGTCCATAAGCTACGCAGATGTATAGCCCGTGCTACTGTTGGACAGAATCTCGAAAGTCTGACAACTAGTCTTGCCAAGGGGTATGGTATTACCCAGTTACTGAGTGAGGACAAAAAGGCTTTATTTAAAATACTGATATTCAGCTGCAGCCGACCCCAACATAGTTGGGAAAAGTCTAGGTAGATGCACAGTGCGACAAAATCCAATTTCTCAGGACAAAAAAAAGTTTTTGATAACAAACAACCTTTGCTATTTATTGTAACAAAATATTGTCAACGTTACGTAAATATTTAAACAAGCCATTTTCGGGATAGGTTTCTCGGGAAACGGGTCGGGAATATTGTAAATATTTTATTAGACATAAACAGTGAATTTACAAACATTTAGCTCGAAATTTCATGTAATGGAACCGTAAGTACTACTCATCTTGTTTTCAACTTATAAAAGTAGTTTTCGTTTTGTATTGTTAGGCCCATGATGAAAGGGAACGAAAATTTCTCAATTTATTATGGTGGGCGAAACATGTCTTGTTCTACCATAGTTATCTATAACTCAGTTCAGTTCATAGGTATTCGCACAGTACATCCAGAGTTTTTTTGGTCTTCCTGCAACATGCAACCATCAGATTCATACTCAAAACAGTCCCCACGTCATTTTTCTCGTTCCGTCCAATCACATAAACGTATTTTCTTTCTCTTTTTTCATAAAGGCGGCGGTCTGTAATGCAAATCTCACGTCTCTTTGGGTTATTTATAATTCATTGATGCCTAAGACTCACATACAGGCTTCCGCACCGCCGGTCCGCGCGGTGTCACGGTGCTGAATAACCGTAAATAGGTGTAAAATGCTGTGGTTCCTTGATCTGACAAAACGATTGATCGAAACCCATTCGCTTGGTGCAATCGTTGCTAAACTGTGACTACAGACGCGGAAGGGCGGACCATCCGTTTATCCGCGCGGAATGCCGTCAAATAATTCGCCAGCACCCTCTACATAAGTAAGAGGCGTTATGTGAAAACCACCTTAAAGTATTTAGTAAAATTAAAAAGTCAGGTCGTTATCAAGTTGGTATTGTTGAGCAAATTGTAAATAAACCACATAATGGGGTCTATATATTTTAACTGGGGGTCATTAGTGAGGGTTCGTCTTCTCCTGAATAGTGCCATTGTTCTGCCAAAGTTCGCGTTAATTTTTTTATTCGGCCGTCATTAAGAGTCGCATTAGGAACTGGGAAGTGCTGCTATTAGAGTAATGGCTACTGCGCCTATTTATTACAATTGTTTGTTAAAAAAAGAACTTTAGTAAGGGTCTTATTATCAACACAATGATCATGGCTATTTTGATTGAAAATCAGACTGACAGTTGGTTTATCAAAAATTGAGGTTTAACCTACATTTTGAATAGACCAGCTAGGTTAGCACTGTTGTAGATACCAATTCCTCGCATTTGGCAATATGGCTGCCCAATCCAAAGCCTAGATCTTCATAGTGAAACTGAACTAACCACCATGGACGCTCTTGTAAATTCAACATCACTAGGTCCTAGATTAGTAATAATATTTTCAAATGCCTCAAGAACATTGTTTGGCCCCGAAAAAAAATCGTATAGTTAAAAATCTATTGGTTCTTTCATTATGTGTTTGGGTATCATTGAAGAAGTCTTGTATAAAGTTTTCAGCGTGCCTCAAATACCTACCCAAAGATATCCACAAGCTCTCGAGCCATATTTAAAACTATTTTTTTATCTCGAGGAGAAGAAATAAGAAGAAAAATAACTGCGACCAAAACATTTGATCAGAAAAGTAGTTCTCGTCTTTACCAAAATACTCTTACAAAAAATAACATCAATTTATTTGCTAGAAAAATAAGGTCAGGTAATGTTGAAAAACAATATAAAAATTCTGGCTTTCTCTTAAGAACCAAACTGGAGGAAAATCAGAAAATATAAGTCACGTTATACGGTCATAAATCATTGAGGGTAGCTCAAGATTTTTTGTTCTTACCCCTTTCAGTTAGGGTTGAACGTAAACCTTTTAGCGATTTTATCGATAACGGGAACATTTTATTATGTTACATGTTGACGGGGTCTTTAAGTCATTTCGGATTGATTTATTATGACTAGATTTATAGAAATATGCTTAGTGGCTTATAAATCACAAATTGCTAAGACCTGAATTTGTTTACCAGGTCGGGTATTATTATATGTATTGGGTTTTTTTACATCAGGAATTCCTAAGTAAATGGGTAACACCCCGACACCCCTTAGTAACACTGGATGTCAGACTTCCGAGTTTCTGACTAATAGTAACGATTGTGAAAAATCTACAAATGATAGTCGTGACCGAATCTCGGATCGTGTCTCGATTTTAACGAATATATTATGATGAGTACCATATTATTTGCCGTTCATTTTATACAATATTTTTCAGATTTTTTTAACAACACCTTTTTTTTCTCGCAAGGTGACAGCCCTAGGTCTATAAATCTTAGGTCACATACGTGTGTCAGAGCTCATAGGTCTTTATAGTGAGCTATCTAGGACACCTAAACTAACTCCTTTCATTTTAAGGGACTAGAAAACTTATTGTGTCATAAGTTCTTTCTTCTATTACTCTGTCTTTGTAAGTTTTTATAGTAATACCCTATCGTGTGACCGAAGGGACAATTACTCTCTTTTTTACTATTCCCAAACGATCGCTACTCCTGTAAACCAAAATGAACAGTGACGACCACCAAAAAACCTCCGTGGTAATGAAACTTGACGAAGCCCTGGAAAATGAATGCAATTGTCTTTGATCCAGCAGCCAAAATGATCGAGTGTCATCCTAAATTTTGGTACGGTCCCAATTTCGAATAATAGTAGTTCGTCTACTCATTGCTTCGACAAAACATAATTATGTGCTGTTAGCATTAGTCCGATTGAACATTTTCGACAACAAACATCTCCAAGAAACATTACTTCGACAGAAACCTCGTTCAAAATGCACTAGTTCGAAAAAAAAGGGTAAAATGGAAAAGATAGATATAAAATAATTTGATTTGGTCGCGATTCGTCTTATGCATTTGCTAAATTGGCCTCTTTAGAACTTCTGATGACTTGTTGTACTATTAATCAATAACACTATTGCCTTTGTCAAATAGACAGGCGAAAGCGAAGCGAGTCCGAAGCAATACCGAACCGAAGCGAGACGTCGCGTCAGTCCGATAGTTCTGTCCCGCTATCGGATCGCTTTCGCTTTTCTATGTGACTGGATTCAAACATTTCCATACATTACAAATAAAAACGCCTCGCTTCGCATTCGTCACGCCTGTCTGTTTGACAAAGGATTAAGAGTACACTTCAGCCTTATCTTTCGGTGATTTTATATGTGTAAAATTATGTACATTTATAGTAGACAGGTACATTATTTACGCTACAAATCCACTCACGATTCAATTTAATCGGAAGTTCGCCGATAGAGCGCTACTACATCACCCTGTATCACGCTGTTCATTCAGGAAAACCGCCAATTTCCTTCGCTACTCTTCAGACCAAATTAATAAACGTGTCGCTACTAAAGCGTATGGGTAAAGGGGTTTACTTGGCATTTTGAAGTATGAGATAGTTTGCAGTAAATAATCTAACCTCATAAGCTCGTGACTAAATAATTACAGCCACACAGGTTAAGAACGGGCATTATGCCAGGAAAAAAACAGATTTCACCCGCACGTCTCACATGCCCCTGCTCTGCCGCGCTTGCCAAGGTTGGTCTGTGGATATGTGACCATCTCTCATAACGAGTTTCCTCCGTGCCTCGAAAAGTACGTAAAGCCGTTGGTCCCGGTCATTTGTAGATCATTGACAGTCGTTACTGTAAGTCAGAAGCTCTAAAATCTGACAACCAGTCAACGGTACATAATAATGCAAAAGTCTAATATTATAAGGGATTTTAGTCAGTATGAGTCTGACAGTAATGGGTGAGAGGACTCAATTGATAATTTTTCCACGGTAAAAAAAAAACACTAAGCTAACATTCCTTCTCAGCATAGTGACGGGGCCTGTAGAGGGCCAAAGCCTGCTGGGGTCGCGGGACCAAGGGATTACCGTGACCCTAGTACGTAAAGGGCTATTGAAGGACACCGTGGATTTTAGTCAGTACAAGTCTGACAGTCCCTCCCGCCCTGCCCTGGGTGGGAGGACTCATTTGATGATTTTACCACGATAAAAAAAAAAAGCTAAGATTCCTTCACGAAAATCCCGCCCCAAAATCTGGCCTTCAAATAAAGTCCGACTTTTTCACAAGTCCCGCCAAACTTGGCCAGTTACCTACAAGTCGTTAGGACGGTCCACACATGTTGCGGTCTCGCACTGAGCGAGCAAGAATGATAGCTGTTACAACTTGCGTTGATTACTGTACCAGTGTAATGTTAGGTGAGCGGCGATTTGACCTAATTGTAACTGTTGTTCTGATTTTCATGACTTTTGGACTATTTTGGAGTGAATATAAGTTACTTTTGCTTAAAAGTCTTATAACACTTATAAGGCTCGTGAGTACGCCGGGAGGAGACGCCCTAGGGAGACCTACACTGACCTTATTGGTGAATTGCTTCAGAAAGGCATTGTGCATAGAACCTACACGCAATTTTGACGGCACGGTTAGCAGCTCGACTCGCTCGATTTCGATTCCCCCACACAACAAGTGTTTGTATGACCTACAAGTAATTGTGTCATGTCTGGGTGTTTGTGTATGTGAGTTTCTATGTTTGTAAACGCACCCACGACACAGAAAAAATTCCTAGTGTTGGCAATGTTTAAAAAAAAGATGTAAGATCAGATGTATGAATGCGGATGAGCCGAAAAGAGTATGTCAGGAACGTAGCAAATGGCGCTCTGTACATGTAGTTTCTGCCTACGACCATGGGTAGAGGGGATGAGTTTATGTATGTATACTAAAGTTAGATACATACCAGCGTTTTTTAGGTTGGAAAATCATGTAACTAAATCTAAATAAAAAGGGTTAAAATAAATAAAACAAGGCATGAAATTAACGTTCTTGGCAATGACCTTTGATGCTGCAGTAAATGGAGCGGAAAGAACTGTTAGACTGACTACAAACCAAGCTGTTCCTTGAGTTGCTCTTTCCGTTCCAGGACCGGTGTCCTTTTAAGACGGTCTCGCGACACCTGCAGAAGGTAATACGACACAATTTTTTTTATCGTGGTAAAATCATCAAATGAGTCGTCCCACCCAGGGCAGAGCGGGAGGGACTGTCAGACTCGTACTGACTAAAATCCACGGTGTTGTTCAATAGCCCTTTACGTTCCGGGGTCACGGTAATTCGTACAGTCCCGCGACCGTACAGTCCCGCGACCAATACAACACTATGGTGTAAATTTGCGACTGTCGATGCGAGCGAGGCATTGGCAAATGCAAGTATTAAAGAACTTATAAGAGAGTGTGAAGGGTCATCTAAGTCCCTTCAAACACAACGCGACGCAAGTCTCCAATACCTTACGACTTTGACATCCACTGACGCATGCCTGTGTACGAATCTCTATCGATTTGTATTGCGAAAGACACCTGGATACCAAAATCGGTATCGGAGACTTGCGACGCCTTGAGTACGAAGTGGCTAATAGTTATAAACGATCACATCACACTGTTAGCTCGAATCAATTAGTGCTTAAGACTTCGCCGACCCATTTCACTTAGAGTTAAGTTATAAGAAGTGACAGATTACTGGACCCTCTATTGTGACGAGAGCCAGCTGCCTTTTCACAAAGACTATGCGTACCTACCTTAATTAATCTTACTTATTTATTACCTACTATTAATATTTAATTAATTACCAGTGACCCAGCTTTGCACGGGTAGTAGAGCGTATTATTATTATTCGTTTAAAATAGACATTAAAATACTAATTATAAGCAAACTATAATACTGCCGTCCACTAACTAAAAGGCCGTTAAGCCACAGTTGCTCGTTTTTCACTTTTTAATGTAGTCTTATACAACTTTCGATGCTCTATCTTTTGGTCTAAGAGCCATTTTTCTATGATTAATAGTTTAGGAAATACAGGAAGATTGCTGTGCAGTTGAACCACATAAAATGCATAATTAAAAATTAGAAAATGAATTTAAATAAATTTAAATAAATTAAATGAATTAAACAAATAACATATTGTGCAATAACACTATGCCTACATATATAATTTGCAGCCTTGTTCCTAGATAGCATATTTTTCAAGAGACATCAATTCACAATTTTAGCGTTTGCTCGAAAACTACTTTTTGCACTTAACGGCCTTTTAGTTAGTGGACGGCAGAATAGGTACGAAACATTCAAAAGAGAACTAAATTCAAAAAGCGGCAAAGAATACCGGCAGCATTGCCACGTTGGGGTCGCGGGACTGTCTCTTCAGGTTCCGTGATCCTGGAACGTAAAGAGCTAATGAAGGATGAGCGTGGATTTTAGTCAGTACAAGTCTGAGTCCCTCTCGTCCCGCCCGGGGTGGGGGGACTCATTTGATGATTTTTCTACGTTAAATGAAAGCATTGCCACGTTGTATGGTAATACTGATTCTTTGGTATACTGTATAGGTCAACAAGCGGTCACGTGAAGATTAATGCAGATTATTCGATTTGTCCATAAATTGTTAGTTACAAAGGCCTTAAAACTACTTTAGTTTGAAAAACATTTGTTTTTCCATCAAAAAGAAACAGCAGCAACTGCTGATGAGCTTCTTCCTGATAGAAAATTTTCAGCCTTGCTCGGTTGAAGGCAAGAGGCTCAAATAACTGGCAAAATATTCTGCTTAAAATTTGTTGTGTTCCACGCGCGCCTCAAGGCGTGTCAGCATAGTGTTGGGGCCGAGGCCTGACAGTCCCTCCCATCCTGCCCTGGGTGGGGAGGTCTCATTTGATGATTTTACCTCGTAAAAAAAGGTTCACTGTTGTGGGTAAGTTAGTTTAAAATAAGTTACAACTATTGTTATTCTGTTTGTACTCAATAATGGAGGTATCATTTTCGCTATAGAAAAAAAAGTCTTTAATACATTTTTTTTTATTAGCAAAGTATGGTTAAAAATAGTATGGTAATCCTAGTAACATTATATTTTGTTTGTATAGATGTTTGTTACTCTTTCGCACAAAAACCACTGAACGGAGTTGAATGTGTAGACAGATATTTTAAAGTCCGGATTAACACATAGCATAGTTTTTGTCCGATTTTCCCGTGGGATAATTTTCTATTTGTGGCGGGTGAAACCCTTGGCAACAGCAGGTATTAAATACTTCTCTGCCTTACGTTTACATGACTACAAGCGTGATATATGTATATACCAAGACCAACATAACTACCACGAGCTAGAACAAGTATTTGCCTGAAACTCTGAAACAACTCTAGATTGATCAAACTTCACATTGTTACACGTCGATACCAAGAACTTTGATTTACAAACTTCAATGGCTGTGTTAGTCTATAGTGAACGCAATTATTTGAATGAGATCCCGAAGGGCTAGACTCCTCTGTTTGCCTATGTTTCACTAGACGGGTCACAGAGTAGCGGCAAAAATATTGCCAGTTGTCGGGGTCGGGCATGCGGACGGCGAGTAATGGGCGACTCGCTGCCCGATCATGGGTCATGCCCGGGTCGACGACGTGTGTTCCACGCGCGCCTCAAAGATCTGTCAGCACAATGACGGACCCCCCTTTAGAGGGCCAAAGCCTGCCGGGGTCGCTCGTTAGAGTTACCGTGACTAAAGTAAAGGGTTATTAAAGGAAAACCGTGGATTTTAGTCAGTACGAGTCTGACAGTCCTTCCCGCTCTGCCCTGGGAAAAGACAGGTCTATTCCCATACACGCTCCGGTCTACCTGCGCAGGCACATCTGCATAGGTAGGCCTTTCCGGTGCACCGTACCGTGTATGGCCGGCATTAAATATCCTTTGAGGAACCGCGATGCTCTTTTAAGAAGGTCGCACGACCCCGGAGCTCGTGTACTCCGCAAGGATTATTACAGACGTGGCCCGTCTGAAAAGGACTGAAAACGACTATACCATGTATGGTTGTTTTCAGTCAGTGGGATTATGTAGAACTTAGTTATTCACCGGGCACAGTTTTCCGATAATTTGATCAGGTCTCGAAGTGATAGCCTGGCTACTTGATATTTATTGGTCGTCGTTCCACATAGCTTTATTACCAAAGAACTCGATTTAGTTCGTGACGGAAGGTTTACGAGGACAGCTTGTGCTTTGGTTGATGTCAAACAGATTTTTTTTTTATCGTGGTAAAATCATCAAATGAGTCCTCCCACCCAGGGCAGGGCGGGAGGGACTGTCAAATTTGTACTGACTAAAATCCACGGTGTCCTTCACTAGCCATTTACGTACCGGGGTCACGGTAATGGAAAAGTCCCGCGACCCCGGCAGGCTTTGGCCCTCTACAGGCCCCGTCACTATGCTGACACTCTTTGAGGCGCGCGTGGAACACAACGCCGTCGACCCGGGGCATGGTCCATGGTCGGACAGCGAGTCGCCCATTACTCGCTGCCCGCATGCCCACGCATGTCAAAGAGATAGGGGCTAAATGTCTGTAGTGTTTTTTTTTAACTTTACACAAGGTATTTCTCTTCCCGGGTGGACAGCGCGTTGTTTTCCACGCGCGCCTCAAGGAGTGTCAGCAAAGTGACGGGGCCTGTAGAGGGCCAAAGCCTGCCGGGGTCGCGGGACTCACAAATTACCGTAACCCCGGTACGTAAAGGGCTATTGAAGGACACCGTGGATTTTAGTAAGTCAAGTCTGACAGTCCCTCCCGCCCTGCCCTGGGTGGGAGGACTCATTTGATGATTTTAACACGATAAAAAAAAAGCTCCACGTTCCTGTGGCAGCCTCATTCACGATATACGTCAACAAAATCGTCTTGATTACTACATAATAACCAGCAAAAGTACTAGGCTAGCATAAGATCAAGGTGGTATATTTTTAAAATATGAATTCCGCAAAACAAAAACAACGTGGTACGCGGGGGCGAGGTAACTCTAGATACCTACTGCGTTCGAATATGGGATCCTTAATGCAATGCTAGATGTATGGATGTATATTATAAACCCATCACGCAGCTTCACTATCAGTCTAACCACGCTGTATCCCAAACTCAGTCTAACCGAGTTACTTCAACACGTGCCGAATATATTCAAAGGAGAATCCCCAAACTCGGTCATAGTTTACAGTAAATTACGTTTTAACTCAATATCAGTCGAGTTCGATCAGTTTGTTCCACAAATATTAAGTTTCAGCACTACTAGTACTATGTGTTATTGTTCGTTTAAACTGTAACCGCGGTTTATGTTGAACTGGAAGTTAGCTACTGAAAGTTTTACCGAATAGTTCTGTTATTATGTTTGCGAAGTAAGGCTTCACACAGACCAGCGACTGAAGTCATAAACTAATAAATACATGCTTACGTTAGCCGTCAAAGCGACAATGCGTCGGCGGCAGATGTCAAAGATTATGTGGCAACCGGCAAAGCGTCGGCGGCAGGCGACAAAGAGCTTACGGCTGCGTAGACATGTGGCAACGGCTACAGTGGTATCTGCCGTCAGTAAACGCAGCTCGTCTGTATAAAGCCTGCTCAATCCTTTAGTGATTACAGGCATTATTTTATGTGATAGATCATCATCATCATCTTCATCATCATGTATGTATTTATTTATATTTGTTTTCTTGTTAAGTAATTGTCTAGTATGTTGCACCTTGGTCGCGGGACTGTACGAATTACCGTGACACCGGAATGTAAAGGGCTATTGAAGGACACCATGGATTTTAGTCAGTACAAGTCTGATAGTCCCTCCCGCCCTGCCCTGGGTGTCTTCATCAAATGAGTCCTCCCACCACACACGGCTTTGGCCTTCTACAGGCCCCGACACTAAGCTGGTTGGACAGCGAGTCGCCCATTACTCGCCGCCCGCATGCCCGTCTACATCAACCTGAGGTAGACTAGTAGATAATTCCCAAGGTAATAACTCAGCCGCTGTACATATAATGGTAACTTGTACATAAAGTTTTAATAAATAAATAAATCATGAACTGGAAGGCGTCCACTGCTGAACAAGGCCCTCCTTCCTAAAACGCCATACCGAACGACAATCCGCCGCTTGCGTCCATCCATCGATCCAAAATTCCAAAATTCTTTCGTTTTCATAAGATAAAGTTACAAATTTTCATAAAAGCCTTTATGTAATTTCTCTAGCTTGGAAAAACACGTCCAAAAATAACACAAAATTAAGCAGGCGTTAGACAGCGCATCCTGTTTCCGTACAAGACAAACTACGAGTGCACAGTGGGACGTTCCTATACAGTGTTTTGACCACAGATATAGATATACCTAGATAATGCAAGAGCAACTACTTCGCGAGCCAAAAATCCGTGCTAGCTTACGACCAAAAATCGTAAGTGGCCATTTTCGCGCTCGTCCAAATCGGTCTATCGTTAGTTGAACGTCAAGTTTTAATATTTAAATGGTTAATTGTGCTGTGGGACAAGGGGGGGCACCGTAAGCGGGGACACATTTCAATCGATTTGGTTTTCCCAAGACTAAATAGTTTTTGTGGCGTCATAACAGGTAGCCAAAAAATGGCACGCTTGGTTTTCATACAGATCGTGATACTTGCGTTATCTAGGTATATCTAAATCTGTGGTTTTGACACTATAGTTGTTCATTTTGTGTGCTTAGTTAGTTGTGGACCAGTGTACTTATTTTGTTGTTGCAGTTGTTTGCATAAAGTGTTGCTGCCTTGTCTTGATGTCGAACGAACGTTGTTTTGAAACTAAGTACTGATAAAGGAGAATGACCATATGTTAAAAAAAATGGTGAAAAAGGAAGTGACTTAACAAAACAAAAATGTTATTAATTAGCGACTATTTTATTATTTTTTACGTTTTTCTAATTTTTCTTGAAGTTGTTGAATTTTGTAAAAAGATTTTATTGTTACTGGTGATAAACATAGATAGTTAATTAAACTAGGAGTTTTGCAAGTACGAAAAGAGTTG